>JALAZF010000262.1:132500-3019878 GCA_022829125.1 Lathyrus tuberosus | reverse complement strand
TACAAACGGATGATGGTTATGAATTGACAGTGTAAAACTTTTTACACTGTCAGTGCATAACAATTAATCTCTTTTATAAATGTTTAAAAATATATATTTATATACGGAAAAAATTACATTGTTGATTTAAATATATTTATACGCGGATAATTATTTGTTGGTTATTTTTAGATATTTTAACGTGTTTATAGAATAATATATATATGTCAATAATTGAAATTTATACATTAAAATAAAGATTATAGAAATATGTCTCATCAATATAAATATGAGGACAAAATATAGTATTGATTCAAATACAAAAAATATGTCATTTATCAATTAGTTACAAATATGTTAAAAAAAAAAAATTTGTTTTTTATTTTTGATTTAGTAAATAAAATGTAACATAATTTCTTATCTTTTCTTATCACAATTATATTGTTAATTTGTTTTAATGTGAATTATATATATTTATTAACTCCATTTTCATTGCAAATTAAATACAAATTATTTAAGCATTTTCATTTGAAATAAATGTGCGTAGACACGTTAGTTTACTACAAAATTAAATGTGCACATTGTTTGCACATTATTTCAGAGCTAATTATTTTTAAAACTTTGTTTTATTTTAGCATTTAATTGGATATTGATTTTCTATAAAATGTCTCAAGAACATCAAACGGAAAGGAAGAAGATCAAAAATTGAAAACAAAATAATATCAAACATTAATTTATGATTTAGGACATGTTTCTTACGGATAAAAGTCAAATTTATAATCATTATTAGACCATTTTTTTTTTTTTTGGAAAAAAGGTGATGCATTGACAGTGTAAATTCTTTTTACACTATCAATCAATGACGACTATGCATCCCGCCAAGTCATATTGAAAAATTTTAATTAATTATATGACATGGCAGAATAATATATTTCTATTGGATAACAATTAAACCCTTATTTTTACAATGTCATTGCATAACAATTAAACCCTTATTTTTTCTATTTACTTCTTTGTATTTATGGATGACAATGGGCAGGGTATGGGTAGGGTACTATAGTATCCGTCCTCATACCCGCAGTTGAAAAAAATCCCCGTACCCGAGCCCATATCCGCTTGGATATCAAAATTGACACCCGTCCCCGTCCCCGTACCCTATGGGTATATAAGTGTCCGTACCAGTACCCGTTACCCGCATTTCTAATAAAAATAAATATATCAAGTATAAAATATCATAATATTTTAAGTTTTTAAATATATTAAAAAGTTTTTAAAAATTTTTATTGTTGAATTATGAAATAAATGATCACGTATATTAAATATGTAGTAATTTAAAATTAATGTTTTTTTTTTAATTTTATAAATATTTATTTTTATATAATAATATAAATTAAAATATATAAATATATATTGTGCGGGTATGGGGTGGGTTGGGTACTAAGGTGCCCATCCCCGTTTATTTAAGTGGGTAATTACCCGAGCCCGTACCAGTACCCATTTTTGCGGATTTTTACCCTACCTGTTGTGGGTAATTTTCTGGGTACCCACTGGGGATGGGCCAAATTACCATCCCTATTTGTATTTATATCTACACATTCAAATAAAATCAAATAAAAATATTATTGTTATAAACGGACACAACTTTAATTTTGATTCAAAATTTTTTATATACGAAAAAAATACTATTGTTATAAACGGGCAAAACTTTAACTTTGATTCAAATTTTTTTATATACGAAAAAAAATATTATTGTTATAAACGGGCAAAACTTAAATTTTGATTCAAATATTTTTATATACGAAAAAAAATACTATTGTTATAAATGGGAAGAACTTTAATTTTGATTAACAAAAATTATATGCGAAAAAAAATACTATTGTTATAAACTGGCACAACTTTAATTTTGATTCAATTTTTTTTTATATACGAAAAAAAATACTATTGTTATAAACGGGCACAACTTTATTTTTTATTCAAATTTTTGTATATACGAAAAAATACTATTGCTATAAACTGACACAACTTTACTTTTGATTCAAATTTTTTATATACGAAAACAATAATATTGTTATAAACGGGCACAACTTTACTTTTGATTCAAAATTTTTTATATACTGTTCTGGACTGGGCAGACGCTTGGCCCCCCAGGAGGGCAAGACCCAATCCAGTCCAGCGTTTAGCCAGACCCAATAGCCAGAAACTAGCTGTTGGGCAGAAACTAGTTGTCGGGCAGAAACTAGCCGTTGGGCAAGAACTAGCCGTTGGGCAGGAACTGACCGTTGGGAATGTCTCCCTCACTCGCTTTGTAGTTCACGCGACCAACTGTTTCCCTGGATCTCACGGAAACAGTTGGACCAGGTAAAAGGGTCACGCGCCTGACCCTCCACCTGGCAGTCTCCCATTGGTCGACCAGATATTTCGGCCATATGGGAGACCTTGGCCCCACGCTGGGGGTTTTTCTATAAATACACTCTCACTTGAGAGGGGCAGGTATTCAATATTCAAAATCTTACCTTTGTACTTGCTTCTTCTCTTACCCAATTACTTACTTTGGCATCGGAGTACCTTGCAGGTACAACCCCCATTCCTCTCCTACAAGCATCTTCATCTGCCCTACACGAAGGCCACGGCGATCCAGTTTGATCATCTCCGATCAGTGGCGCCTTCTATGGGAACCAGCTTCCCCGTCTTTTGATTCAAGATTCCCTATTTTTCACCTAAAGACCAAAGCTCTCTCCAAACTTCATTTGATTATCATGGCCTCCCACAGGAACGAGGATGCCCGTCAAGAACCTATAGTCGTTGTTATCACTGATAACGTCGACCACCTAGTCTCTAGAGCTGCCTTCTAGGAGACAGATCACCGGGATGGAAATATCGCCTCTCCTACCTGTAGCGAGCGATTTTGGACGCGGTTCTTAAGCGCTGGTTGCTCTCTGCGGTTTGAGCTTTGACTACAGGTCGATTCATTTTTTATCCTATTGTGAGCTGAATAAGGAAGGGAAATAGATGTCTCCAATTAACCCTGCTTTGCATACTGAGTTTAAACAGCGGTCTGTTAGGTTACGAATGCTATCAATGTGGGGGGGCCTTTGTACTGGTTATTTGTATTTTCGCCAATACTGTTTTCTTTCTTTTTACCTTGGCAGAAGGTTTCTGGCGGGGAACAAGGATTAGGATGTTAGGACTGATGCTTTTGAATTACTGCTTTTGATTGATGGAGATATGGGATTTGGGTTTTTTTGTTTAGTGTGCTCGCTAAGATCTTTTTCTTTCGATCTTATGCCTACGTATTCCCGTTTACCGAAACAGGGAAATCAGAGCGTTCGTAGTTCCTCCTAGTCTATGGGAGGAAATGGGTGTTTTTGGTGTCTTGTTCAAAGCCCAAGACGTGAAGCGAAAGGTGATTTGTATCTTGTTCAAAGCCCAAGATGTCAAGCTGAAGAGTTTATTTGTGTCTTGTTCAAAGCCCAAGACGTGAAGCTGAAGGGGTTTGACCTTAGAGAGAATTTGTCATCTCTAAAGAGGGGTTTGTCTGTCACAACTGTTGGGTAACTGGTTATAAAGGAGAATTACTTTAACCGGGATACGCGGATCCTAGCAATGCCATAATTTCCTTTAAAGGGGATTTTAACCAAAAGGAGAAGACTTTAACTCAGTGTAGAGCAATGCTATCTTTCCTTAGGAATTTCTTATGCTAAAAGAGGGACAGCGGCATGGATGTAGATGATCCAGAGGCTTGCCGCTTACAGCGATTAGATGAAGGGGAAGGAGTTGTTGATGTTTGTGTACTGTGAATGAGGCACAACTTTGATGCTAAAAGGTTGATTGGATCAACCACTGGTTTTCTTATACAAAGCCTAAAAGGAGGCTAATATGTGTCTCGTACAAAGCCCGAGAGAGAGGCGAAAAGGTTTTGACTCGACGATGAAGTCTTTTGGTATCTCGTATAAAGCCCAAGATGAAGGCTATTTGACTCAACAAGAGAGTCTTTTGTATCTCGTATGAAGCCCGAGATGGAGGCTATTTGGTGATTGACTCAACGAGGGAGTTTCTTATGTGTCTCGTACAAAGCCCGAGAGGGAGGCTAAACATTGTTTAACTCCGCTGGGGAGAATCATTGTACCAAGCCCAAGAGGAGGCTAAGATGACTGTATCAGTTGAGTGACAGGTCCAATATACTGATTTTGAAAGAGAAAATCAGTTCTTATATGAGCCACACTGTACTCACGTGTTTGATTCAAGGATCCGGGTTATTCCTGTTCTTTAAGGAAGCGGGAAATTCGAAGGGTATTGAGATTGTCCGAGTCTACGGGTTTCCTTCCTATTTTTTGAAGGGTGCTTGATAATGTCTTTGAGACTCAAGGAGATTAGACTGTCCAAGTCTAGAGTTTCATCTTTTGTACTATGCTTTGAGAAACAGTAGTAGACTCTATGAAAGGACTGCTCTATGCAGATGACTAAGTTCTGTTCCTATACCTCTAGGAGGTCGTCGGGACAATTTGTATGAAGCCCAAGAGGAGGCCAGAAACTTTTAAGAAGCCGACGGGTCCTTGTATGAAGCCCAAGAGGAGGCTATCATTCCTGGAGGAAGAGATCATTATACGAAGCCTAAGAGGAGGCTATGAATACTTCTAAGAAGCCGTAGGGTCCTTGTACTAAGCCCAAGAGGAGGCGGGGTTGCTTTTAGGAAGCCTGTGGGTCCTTGTATAATGCCCAAGAGGAGGCCGATGCTTTTAAGAAGCCCGTGGGTCCCCAAACTCCGAGAAATTCAAGGCAAGCTATTCACAAGGAATAGATCAAGTCAGGAAAGTTCGAGAATTTGGAAGAAACTCAAAGATGCCATTCACGGAGAATACATTCATCTTTGGGGAGTAGAGTTTCTTGACAATTCCTAATGAGGACAGCCGAAGAGAAGACTGTATCTGGTGATCCTATTGGGGATCTAGTTGTCTATTTCTACGAATAAACGAAACGGCGTCACCTAGTTCTAGACGTAGTTGCCGGGGAAACTCTAAATATCTATACTATTATTACACAGTTGATATGAGTTTATGAAAGAAGACTTACAGCGAAACAGCCCCACAATACAGTTATATATATATGAGTTTGTGAAAGGAGACTTACAGTGAAACAACCCCACAATACAGTTTATATGTATATGAAAGCGGTAAATGAAAGTGGGTAAACACTTACTCGGTTGTAGAGCTTCCATGCTGTTTGGTTAGTTGTTCAACAAAGAAAAATTGAAAATAATAATATATTTAAAATCACAGGAGAAAGTACTTTGAAAAAGAAAGATTTGGGGCTTACAGCTCAAGGAGAGGCCCAGGGTTTTATCAGTGAGCGCACTGTTTGAATTCGTACAGAGGGACTTATACAAGTGACTGAGGCCCAAAAAAGGTCTTCTGCATAAAAGGGGCTGGGTCTTACACTCTAATAGAGGCCCAAATATATTTTGATAAGGAATGGGTCTTACTACTCGAGGGTAGGCCCAAGGTTATTTTAAAAAAGGCGACGATCGCGCCGTTTATTTGAAAATGTACAGGGGGACTTATACAACGAATGAGGCCCAAAAAGGTTTTCTGTACAAGGGTGTTGGGTCTTACACTCTAATAGAGGCCCAAGTAAGTTTGAATGGGTCTTATAGCTCAAGGAGAGGCCCAGATGATTTTTTCCGTTTAAAATGGCGATCGCGCCGAGTTTTTCTTTTAACGTGAAGGGACTTATACAATATCTGAGGCCCAAATGATTTTGGTTAAAAGGAGGTTGGGTCTTACACTCTATTAGGGGCCCAAAGTGTTTTTGAATGGGTCTTATAGCTCAAGGAGAGGCCCAATGTTATTTTTCAAAAGGCGACGATCGCGCCGTTTGTTTTTGACGGTATCGGGACTTATACAATACACTGAGGCCCAAAAAATGATTTGGTCAAGAAAGGATTGGGTCTTACACTCTATTAGAGGCCCAAAATGTTTTTGAAAATCAATTTTGAAAGTTGAATCAAGAAAAACCCTAATTTTAATCTTTAAAAATAAATATTTAAAGAAAAATCAAACAAAATTCAAAATAAATTTGAATAATCCACTTATGATTTTGCTTAAGGTAAAAAAATGAGGGATAATCACAAGGAATATTTAAACTCATTAGGTTTTGATTTTCAAAGTAAATATTCATTTTTAGAATGTTTAAAAACAATAAAAAATGAATTTATTCACAAAAATACTAATTATATTAAATAAATAATATAAATCTAATTTTTTGGTGGAATAAAATATTTCAACATTTTTGTGAATTGTTGCAAAAAGAACCAATAAAAAATGATAAAAATTGAAGGAGTTATTAATTTTTCAAATCATTAAAAATAATAATATGAAAAATAACAAAATAAAAAAGTGGTAAAAAGAAGTCTGGGGCGAGGGGGATTCGAACCCCAGACCTCTCGCTTGCCAATACTCACAAAACTAGCTGATGAACCGCCGGGGCGCAATGCCAATTCATTAATAACATGGCAAGTGAAAAATATATATCAAACTTGTTGGATTTTCTGAAGAATGGCGCCATAGCCATCTTCTTCCTCGAGCTCGTGCGTGAAGCACCATATCTCACTCATCTCTCAACCATTGGACATGATTCAAACACCAAACTCGTGCGTTTTTTCACAAGGAATAAGATGGCAATACCCAATTTTATTTATTTTCAGTGTGGAGTAAAATAATCATGATGAACACAGATGAACCCTAATTTGCAAAAGCAATCGTGCAGGCATGGTTATGAGGTCTATGATCCAATTTCTTGAGGCAAAACAATCAACACATGATGGCAAGCAAATGGCAAAAATATCACGCGAGGAAATATGCATGGATCATGGAGTTTGAGTTTGAAGCTCACCTTAATGCAAGCTGAAATGGAACTTTGCCCAGATGGTGTTCCAGTCATGAATTGATGATCCCTACAGCTTCAATGGATGTTATGGAGTGTGTTGCAAGCTTTGGAACACTCTGAAACCTTTTGGATCAAGCTAGAGACCTCCACCTGCAAAATTGAAGCATAATGGCTTGGTTGAAGAGTGATTTTGAGTCTGGGGTGTTACAGCTGGTGTTTAAGTGTTTGGACACCTCAAATACATCATATGTGATGTGTTTGAGCAATTGGAATGGGTTGATTGTGGCTGCAACTCAAAACCCGATAGTGGTTACTCAAAAACAAGAAAACTTGAGGTTTAAGAAAGAATGAGAGAAAGCAGTGTTGTAACTGGCTTTGGTGTGAGTTGAATGATCCATTGGTACCTCTATTTATAGGTGATCAACTTTTGTTTTGGAGGAATAGTGAATGGCTGCTGGATCAGATCACATTTGCATGGATTGGCTTGGAGGATTTCTTCTAAAGCAAGGCAAGCTAGCCATTCCCAAGAGCAGGGCTATGCCTTGACCAAAACCACATTCCTCAGATGTTTTTAATGTTGTTTAATCAGAGAAATTGACTGAGTAGGGTAGCTACCTTGACAATGCACTATTCCACATTAATGCACTTTGAATTCAAGGCAAAATGTGCCAAAGTGGATGAACTTCAAGTTGGAAGATTCCTTGGCTTTTTTACTCAGATTTATCACTTGGATCAGATGCAATATGATTGGTTTGAACATAGGTGGCATAGTGATCCTTAGTCTTTGGCTCAAAATCGTGTGTGGCAAGCAAACATGCAAACTGATTTTCTCAAAACAGCCTGCAGCAGCATGACTTTGGGCAAGGATTTTTCTTGGCTCAAGTTGAATCAATTCATGCTGTTGAGCTCTTTGAATTCTTGGCAACATATGCAACAACATTGATGTTTAACTTTGGACTTGATTTAGCTTGCAACTGTGTGAAAAAATCCCACAAGTTTTGGTGTTTCAACAAAATCTGTCTTGGACAGAATTTTTCTAAGTGTTGGAAAATGGTACACTTTCATGTTTTCAGCCACTTTGGCTCACTCATAGCTCAAAATCCCTAATGAATTGGAGTTAGGCCTAGTTGAAGTTTTTGTAGAGGGCAATGAGATCTACAAATCAAGCTTTGGATGGAAAAAAATGGCCTTGTGGTTTAGGAGTTATGGTCCTTCAAAGTTGGTACCTTTGTCACTTTATCTTTTAACTTAGAAAATTTTCGAAGTTTTTATGGTTACCCCTTTTACAAGTTATCCAACTTTTCTTGATTTTTCTTGATGAATGATGATTCAAATCATACATAAACATCATTTTAGGGTTAAAAATCCATTTTGGTGAAAAATCTCAAAAAGTCAAAGTTAACTTTTGTGCACAGTTGACTTTTTATCAGATGAATTCCAAACTGTGCAATTCTTAAGGAAATCATGTCCTTGACCTAAATCAAACTTGATGGACATGTTCCATGGGTATCATAGGGTATATTGGGGTATGTCCTAGGGTTTAGGAGCATGTCTTGGTCAAAAGTCAAAGTTATAGTTGACTTTTCCCTTAAAACCCTAATTGTGGTGTAGATGAAATTGAGACTTGTTGCTCAAGCCTCTTGGCTTAATCCATTGTTCCAAATGGATCAATTTGGTTTATTAGAGACCCTCAAACCCTATCCTGAGGTCTTGGCTCATGATTTGCCCCAAAAGTCAACTTAGGGGTGAATTAGGTCAAGAAACCCTAATTCCTGATTTTTGATGTATGCATCCCCTGAGGTCAAATTGACTTGATGATTGGGTCCATGAGGTTCCATGGAGCATATTAGGTTATTTTTTGGATCATTGGCTTGTGCCCAGATGAAAATTTCCATCTGGAGGCCCTGGTCGATCAAAACCCTAATTTGGTGACACTGACGATCTTGAGGCTTGATCCACCTAGAAGGGAGCAGCTTTGTGCTTGATCCTTAAAGTGAGAGTCCTTTTGATCCTTTGTGGATGTTTGAGAGGTTTAGACAAGTTGAAAATCATGTCATTCCTTGATTGATCCTTTGTCAAAAGCTCTGAGAGGGCTTGAAACCCTAAATTTGATTGCAGTGGATGCTCACCCATCTTTGGGGAGACTGACAAAGTATGATGGTTCATCCATATTGTGATGATGATTTGCACAATGATGGGAAATCTTAGTGGTCAAAATTTGGGGTATGACAGATGCCCCTATTTAATCTTCTTGGACACGAAGGTGTGAATGACGAAAGTATTCGGGCATTCGGGGTGCAAGAGGATTAAATATCGGAATACCCGAAATTTTGATGGCTATGAATGGCAGCTTACACATTCATCTTCTTTAGCTAAGCAATGATGCTAAGAAAAGGTAAAAACTTCCCCTCGATCCTGGTTTCCTACCAAGAACTGGTCTCAGTCTCTGAAATGAACTTCCCCTCGTTCTTGGTTTCCTACCAAAAACTGGTCTCAGTCTCTGAAATGAACTTCCCCTCGTTCTTGGTTTCCTACCAAGAATTGGTCTTAGTTTCTTTTGTAAACTTCCCCTCGATCCTGGTTTCCTACCAAGGAACTGGTCTTAGTTTCTTTTGTCAATAAGCTTTATTGACAAGGGACGCTATGCATAGCGGTTTTCCTCAAACTTCTCGCCGAATTTTCCTGGGGAGATGCCATTTGAGTGGAAAAAGTTTCGATGTCAGACTTGTTGGGGAACCCAGTCGTCTGAGTTGTAGAGGTGCACAAACTTCTCTGTTTGGAGACGCCATTTGTCGAATCTACTGGGGAAAACGAGTCTCTTGAGAAACTGCCTTCGTTTGGGGTCTTTACATCATACTTTTCTCAAAGATCTTCTCGGAGAAATGCCATATGATGTGATCCAATTTTGAGGTGCCGATGACCTTTTCATCAGTGGGTTTTTCGGAGAAAAACTATCGTACTGCTGAATCTCTGATTACGAGGCTTTCTCTTGGGATTTTCTTTAATCCGGGAAAACAAGGATATCATCTTCAATGGCGAAGAGTAATGTTAACTGAGGGCTCTCTGGTCTTTCAGAGGTTCAAGTTATCAAAGTGGTCAAGGACCCAACTTCAATCCAGAAATAAAACTGGAGGAGAGAGATTGTTCAGACGTAACACTTCCTGACGAGGAAAGGGCTGACAACTCAATTGAGAGGACTACTATCGCTAGTGGAAAAGACCGACTAGAGCGAAAGTGATGCAATATGAAATATGGATGCAAATCAATAATGCATGATGTATGTATGTATATGCTGACAAAACTGACGCGACATACAAACTAAAAGATGAACATGACTGGATACTCGGCCATCGCGGGGCGAAGAAGTACCGTTGGTCCAAAAAGTAGCAATTCTACCTTGCTTAGGAGAAGTAGTCCTCGCGGGGAACACCATTGGTCGGGCTTAGGAGATGAGAACTCGGCCGAGGGTATCAGATGGGAAAGTTGCATCTGACACAACTGATCCTTCATTCAGGCGCACTGGCTTAGAAGGAGTACTTTGATTCTGCACTTTGAAGTTTGCTTACTTCTGGAGAAGCGATTGATGTTCTTCTGATGTTCAACAGTCAAAAGAAATTGCCATCTTTGTTTTAAAGCGGAAAATTTTTACAAGTAAATTCATTTTGTTCAAGAATCGTTAATCATGTTAACAATGTCGTTCTGTAAAGCTAAAACAAATAAGAATTACAAACAAAAGCACAAGGGCTCAAATTTTATTGATAAGATAGAGATCAGCCAAAAGCGTGATTCCATTGAGTATTTACAAAGTTTAAAAATGGTAATTTACAGGGAAAAGGGCTACGTTGAAACATAATGACCACTATCCTTCTACCAACTTTGAATTCGGGGCATCCTGAGCTTCTGTCGAAGATGACCTTGACTGGAGTTTTCCTCCGATGGGTGATGTAACTGCTGCTGAGGGATTTGCCTCCGTTGAACATAGTTACTTGCCATTATCCCTAATTTTTGCCTGGATTGTACTTTGATGTTTCCAATCCACCGGGATGATTTTTTTTCATGTCTCTAACTTTTGCCTGGACCGCCCTTTCGGGTTTTCAATCCACCGAGACGTTTTTTTTTTAGGCGAAGTATTTCTTGACTACATCAACATTCGTGGGGTAGGCAAATTCCTCTCCGTCCATGGTTGCAAGTCTCAAGGTGCCGTTTGAGAAAGCTTTCGTGACCACATAGGGGCCATCATAATTCGGGGTCCATTTGCCCCGAGAGTCAGTAAGAAATGATTGTATCTTCTTGAGCACGAGGTCTCCTTTTCTGAAGACACGAGGTCGGACCTTTTTGTCGAATGCCTTCTTCATTCTCTGCTGATACAACTGACCGTGACATAGGGCGGTGATTCGTTTCTCTTCGATCAGATTCAGTTCGTCGTGTTGGCTTTGACACCATTCAGCTTCGGTGAGCTTAGCTTCCATCAATACCCGGATTGATGGGATCTCTACTTCTATGGGGAGCACTGCTTCAATGCCATACACTAGAGAGAAAGGGGCAGCCCCTGTTGAAGTGCGGACAGATGTGCGATAACCGTGAAGAGCAAAGGGTAGTATTTCGTGCCAGTCTTTGTAGTTTACAACCATCTTTTAAACGATCTTCTTGATGTTCTTGTTAGCCGCTTCTACCGCTCCGTTCATCTTGGGTCGGTAGGGAGATGAGTTATGGTGTTCAATCTTGAACTCTGCGCATAACTCCTTCATCATCTTATTGTTCAAGTTAGATCCATTATCAGTAATGATCTCGCTTGGAACACCATAACGGCAGATGATATTATTTTTGATAAATCGGATCACCACTTGTCGGGTTACACTAGCGTATGATGCTGCTTCGACCCACTTGGTGAAGTAGTCAATGGCTACAAGGATGAACCGATGTCCGTTTGAAGCCTTAGGTTCGATCATGCCAATCATGTCGATTCCCCATATGGAAAAAGGCCACGGGGAAGAGAGAACTTTGAGGTGTGATGGCGGTACATGAATTTTGTCTGAGTATATCTGACACTTGTGAGATTTCCTCATGTACTTGTAGCAGTCGGATTCCATTGTAAACCAATAGTACCCTGCTCTTAGAATTTTTCTCGCCATTGTATGTCCGTTGGCATGAGTGCCAAAGGATCCTTCATGAATTTCTTTCATGAGCATGTCTGTTTCTGGCCTGTCAACGCATCGGAGCAAGACCATGTCAAAATTTCTCTTATAGAGAGTGTCACCGCTCAGGAAGAAGTTTCCAGCCAATCTTCTAAGGGTTTTTCTGTCTTTTCTGAGTGCCCCAGATGGGTACTCTTGTTTCTGAAGGAAGCATTTGATATCGTGATACCAAGGTTTGTCATCTATGACCGCTTCAATTGTGAAGACGTAAGCGGGCCTTTCAAGGCGCATTATGTCGATCTTAGGTATGTCATTCCATCGTCCTACGCTAATCATGGAAGAGATAGTGGCTAATGCATCAGCCATGTGATTCTCATCACGAGGGATGTGATGAAACTCAACTCTGTTGAAGAAGGGTAACAACCTTCTTGCATAGTCTTTGTAAGGAATCAATCCTGATTGGTATGTGTTCCAATCTCCTTTTATCTGATTGATAACCAAGGCTGAGTCGCCGTATATGTCCAAATTTTTTATCCTTAAATAAATCGCTTCTTCGAGACCCATAATACAAGCTTCGTATTCGACCTCGTTGTTCGTACACTTGAACGTAAGTTTAGCAGTGAAAGGAATGTGGGTACCCTGGGGGGTAACAATTATTGCCCCAATTCCGTTTCCATAATGATTGACTGCTCCGTCAAAGATAAGCCCCCATTGGGAACCTGGTTCTGGCCCTTCACTGGGTAGCGGTTCATCGCAGTCTTTCATTTTTAGATACATGACATCTTCGTCTAGGAAGTCAAACCCGATTGATTCCTGATCGTCAATCGGTTGATGGGCCAAATGATTGGCTAAAATACTTCCCTTAACGGCTTTCTGAGCGTGATACTCTATGTCATATTCTGATAACAGCATCTGCCAACGGGCAATTCTTCCCGTGAGAGCAGGCTTTTCGAAAACATACTTAATTGGATCCATTTTGGAGACCAACCAAGTAGTATGACGAATCATGTATTGGCGAAGACATTTGGCTGCCCAAGCCAAAGCGCAACAAGTTTTCTCGAGCATTGTGTACCGAGTTTCACAGTCGGTGAATTTCTTGCTTAGATAGTAAATGGCAGACTCTTTCCGTTTGGTTTCGTCTTGTTGGCCAAGTACACATCCCATTGAGTCCTCTAGGAGTGTGAGGTAGATGATCAGTGGTCTTTCTTCCACCGGAGGTGATAGAATCGGAGGATTCAACAGATATTCCTTAATACTGTCGAAGGCGGTTTGGCAATCTTCTGACCAAACGCAATCCTGGTTCTTTTTGAGTAACTTGAAGATCGGCGCGCATGTCGCGGTCATGAGGAATATGAATCTGGAGATGTAGTTCAAGCGTCCCAGGAATCCTCTGACTTATTTTTTAGTTTTCGGAGAAGGCATTTCTTGAATGGCCTTGACCTTGTCAGGATCAACTTCAATTCCCTTTTGGCTGACGATGAACCCTAGTAGTTTCCCTGAACGGACACCGAAGGTGCACTTGTTGGGATTCAAGCAGAGTTTGTACTTTCTCAACCGCTCGAATAGTTTTGACAGGTGGGTCACATGCTCCTCTTCTGTTCTAGATTTAGCAATCATATCATCGACATATACCTCAATTTCTTTGTGTATCATGTCATGAAACAGAGTAGTCATGTCCCTTTGATAGGTTGCCCCAGCATTCTTCAAACCGAACGACATTACCTTGTAACAAAAGGTACCCCATGGGGTAATGAACGAAGTTTTCTCCATGTCTTTCGGCGCCATTTTAATCTGGTTATAGCCCGAGAATCCATCCATGAAGGAGAATACTTTGAACTTTACTGTGCTGTCAACCAACATGTCAATGTGTGGTAAAGGAAAGTCGTCCTTTGGACTTGCCTTGTTTAGATCTCTATAGTCGACACACATTCTGACCTTTCCGTCCTTTTTCGAAACAGGTACGATGTTGGCTAACCATTGAGGATATTCAGATGTAGCGAGGAAACCCGCGTCGATATGTTTCTGTACCTCCTCTTTGATTTTGATGGCCATGTCCGAGTGAGTCCGTCTCAACCTTTGCTTTACTGGCGGACATTCCAATCTTAATGGTAAGTGATGTTCCACGATGCTGGTATCCAAACCTGGCATATCCTGATAGGACTAAGCGAATACATCGGGGAATTCGTTGAGAAGCTTTATCAAACCCTCTCTAGCAGTTGGACTGAGCAGTGCCCCAATCCTAATTTCTTTTCTCTCTTTTTCTGAACCCAAGTTTACCGTTTCCAACGGCTCTTTGTGAGGTTCAATAGACCTTTCCTCTTGTCTGAGTAGTCGGGAGATTTCTTCTGGAATTTCATTGTCATTTTCTTCTTCAGCCTCGAATACTGGGAACTCAAAGTTGGGAGAAGGCATCGGATCGTATGTTTCAACGGGGTGTAAAACAAGCAATCTGCATGACGTGATGATTCGTGTTTAGAAAAGATAGAGAAAATGCAAGTGTGTGCAGTGTGTCATTTTTATTACTGCTTGTTTTTATTATTGAATTGTTTTTTTAGGATTACCATTTTCTGAAAAAGCAAAAAGAGAAAACAACAATTAATGCGGAAATTACAGAATGACGTTATTTTATTAATGAACAAGTCGATCCTTGAAACTACAGCCCTATAAAACAAAACTCTGCGCTTCGGGCAATGCGAAGAGGGAAATTTACAGAAAGCGAGCCCTAGCAAAACATCCGTTCCACCTAGGCAGGGTGAAAGGTTAAAAGACGGCAATTACTTTGACTGATGAACGACCTTCGGAACCTCGACAGCAACCCATTGGCGGCGAACTCGTCGGTGAATCACAAAGTCTGGCACCTTCCTTGATTTGTCTTCAGAAATGACGCTGATTTCTGGTGGAGCGGGATCATTAGAATCTGTCTCCCAGGCAGAATTGTCGTAGGAGAATTCCTCTGTTGCATTTTGCATAGCATTTGTGCTCTCAGGTACATCTCCCCATCCAGTTGCCTGGATATCCTCGAGCCTGATACGAGAGCTTTCGGGAGCGGTGTACTTGACCATATAGTCGAATTTTCCACTTGGTTCTCCCAGAGTGTCCCAAACTTCTTTGGAACTGGAGGAGTCACCCCTCTCGATGACGTTGACCTCAGGGAAAGCATAGTTGATGAATTCAAGTCTTGCGAACGTTGCGAATTCATCTTCATGTTGAGTAGTTTCTGAATGACCTGAGTGTTGATCCCATGACATGGTGGGGACACATGTATTCTGTTTAATGACGGTCAACTGATTTTCATTGTTCGGCTGACTCTCTTGCCCCAAGTTTCCTGGATAAGGTTGCCACATTGGCAGACCATCCATTGGGCCATAGTAGGTGTAGTCAAAATTGTCCTTCATCATATTGTCCTCCTCTAATGAATTTGGCGGAGCACGGCATCCTTCCGGATCACAATCTCCATATATCATTTCGACATCTGATCTTGGTATAAACCTCGGACTTTCTGTAGGAAAGCAAAAAGGCATATGCACCTCTTCTTGAGACATATAACCGTCCTTGTTGAGATAGGACTTCCATTCTTCATTTGTGTCGGAGGGATCTTCCTCATTGATAGCATGTACTGCTTGAGACACTGGGTGAAGGAAACCTCCACTGTGGAAGAAGTTTTAAAGGGGATGAAGACTTTCATCGTTGGCAGCTGCCTGGGTACAGGTTGCAGAAAAACCAAGACCCTTCTTTGTTTTATTATTAATGGGAATGACAAGCCGTCCCCATCCTGTTGTATTGGTACTCTCGACCGCCTTGATAGCATCTTTGTATGAGGAAATCGAGGTTCCTCCTTTGAAATGATCGTCCTTGCCAATCGATAATGCTTGGAACTGAGTTCCAATAACCTCCTCGGGTTCTATTCCAGTAGATAATGACAAGTTGCTTACAAGCAAGACTTGTTCCCCACAAACTGTGACAAGTTGATCGTTCTTGACGAATTTTAGCTTTTGGTGGAGGGTTGAAGTAACCGTTCCAGCCTAATGTATCCAAGGTCTTCCTAATAAGCAACTGTATGTTGCCCGGATGTCCATGACCTGGAAAGTGACTTGGAAAGTGTGAGGACCAATAGTTATGGGAAGATCAACTTCGCCGATAACTGTTTTTCTGGATCCGTCGAATGCTTTGACGACGACCTCGCTGACTCTCATCGGAGGGCCTTTGAATGATAATTGCATCAAAGTAGACTTCGGCATAACATTCAGGGCTGACCCTGTGTCTACCAGTACGCTGGCTAAAGCATCGTCCTGGCAGTTAACTGTGATATTGAGCGCCATGTTATGACGGCGACCTTCTTCAGGTAATTCCTCATCACTAAATCCCAAGTTGTTGCAGGAAGTGATGTTAGAGACAATGCTATCGAACTGTCTGATTGTTACATCTTGTTCCACAAAGGCTTGCTCCAAGACTTTCTGTAGAGCCTCCCTGTGTGCTTCTGAACTGAGTAAAAGTGATAACACAAAGATCTTTGAAGGAGTTTGTAACAGTTGATCAACAATGTTGTATTCACTCCTTTGGATGAGCTTCAGCATCTCGTCATCATTTTTCGAAAGGTCGGGATTACTGGATTGACCGACTGGGGGATCGGGAGCTTCTGTCTGAAGTTCCTTTTCTTTGTTATGTTCCCCAACCCCTCGGTTGAAGATTCGACCGCTCCGTGTTACTCGACTGATGTCTGCAATGTTCACGACGGAGGGTAATGGAATTTCCTTTCCATTCTCAATTATCGTTGCACCGTATTTGTAAGGGATTGCCTTAGCTGATTCATACGGTAGTGGTCCTGGTAGATAGATGACTACAGGAGCCCTCTGATTTTTCTGACCATCGTAAGTAATCTCAATTCGTTCCCGGTTGGGAACCTTAGACTCGTCAAGTAGAGGGATGGTGGCAAAAACATCCCTGGTCCTGTGATGACCAGAGATCGTGACAACATCCTCAACTTGCTCGGCAATGTAGTTCGGCGTCCAGTTGATGGGTCCAGAACCCGGATAGGGACGAATTTCTCCACGATCAACCTGACCCTGAAGAACTGCTCTCACAAGGTGACACCCCTGGTTACTTTCCGAACAGACGCTACAACTGTCATAATTGTGTAGTGGCACCTGGCCACGCCCACTTTGAATACAATGTAACCTCACTAGGTTACCTTCCACTGATCGGACATCCTGACTTTGACGACGAGTAAGATTCCTGTTACTGATACTAATCTGCTGAGTATCTTCATCCAAGTAGATTGGCATCCACCAGTGATTTAACAAGTGCTGGAGTGCTTCCTGGACAAGGGTACAACCTCGATCGTTTTCGCAACCCGCTTTACAGCTTTGATAGTCATGTGATATTAAGAATCCGAGTCGGACCTGTTCAACATGTAACTCTACCAGGTTGGTATTCATCACGCGAATGTCAAAGATTTGAACCATATTGATCTGATAGAACTTCCTATCATGGTAGTCTTGGATCCATCCAAGATCCATCTGACGCTAGAGGGCCTCTTGTATGAAAGAGCATCCCTGTTTATTTACTGAGCAAGTCAGACAAGAACTGTAATCGTGCCGCGGCAGATTATGATACTGGCTTTGCCTTGAGTACATTGCCACCAAGTTGACATTCATTGCACAGATGTTGTGGTTCTAAATGACGTTGGAATTCGTGTAGACCATGTTAACTCCACGAACTCGGTGCTCTTGGATCCATCCGAGATCCATTTGTTCCTGTAGAGCTGCTTGCACTACCGAACATCCTTGATTGTCTTTAGAGCAGATATCACATTGATGATAGTTATGAGGTGGCACATGGCCATATCCACTATGTCTACAATGCATCTTAGCCAAATTGGTTTTCAACAAGAGTACATCATAAATTTGATAGACATTGTTAGTTTCTCCTTCTATCAAATTGACTGCAGCCTTCTCGTGTTGAGGCAGTGGGTTCGTGAGAACATTGGGATTCGTATCTTTGAAGGATAAGACCCCGCTCCTAACAAGTTTTTGCACGTCAGACTTGAAATTGAGACAAGTCTCTATGTTATGCCCTGAACCTCCTTGATGATAAGGGCACGTCTGATCCACCTTAAACCAAAAAGGTAGATTTTCCGGTACTGCAAGAGGGGACTTAGTCTGAATGTGCCCCCTGGCTAGTAGTAACAGAAACAACTCTGCGTACGTTACGGGTATAGGATTAAATCCTGGTGGCCGTGTTGTACAGTTGTTATTATATGGAGGACGAGCCTGCTGAAGAGGCTATTGTGTCCTTTGCTGATCAGGTTGGCTCTGCGCAACCTGAGGTTGATACGTAGGAATAGGCGCAGGGCTGGTAGCAGGAATTACAGCTGCTACCGGCTGATAACGTCGCCTTTGCTTTCCGAGAGAGATATTCCCAATATCTTGCTCTTTTTTCTTAGGGAGAGCACTACCGTATTTTTTAGTGCTGTTCGTCGATCCAGTGTCTTTTACCAAACGTCCTTCTCGGACGGCTTCCTCAAGACGTACGCCCATGCCGACCATCTCGGTGAAATCACTGGGCGCACTGGCAACCATTCGGTCGTAGTAGAACGAGCTTAAGGTCTTTAAGAAGATCTTTGTCATCTCTTTTTCCTCAAGAGGTGGACAAATTTGAGCGGCAATTTCACGCCACCTTTGAGCATACTCCTTAAAGGTTTCCTTGTCCTTTTGCAACATTGATCTGAGTTGATCTCTGTCGGGTGCCATGTCCAAATTGTATTTGTATTGTTGGACAAAGGTAGTACCAAGATCTCTGAATGTGCTGATCGTAGTACGGTTTAAACCCATGTACCATTTGAGTGCGACACCGGTTAAACTATCCTGAAAGTAGTGAATCAGTAGGTCCTGATTCTCCGTCTGAGCTGACATTCGCCGAGCGTACATCACCAGATGGCTCTGAGGGCAAGAGTTACCCTTGTATTTTTCAAAGTCGGGCACTTGGAATTTGTGCGGGACTTTCACATTGGGGACTAAGCAGAGATCTGCGGCGTCCTTTCCAAATAGATCTTGACTGCGAATGGCTTGCAGTTCCTTCTACATTTCCAGGAACTGCTCCTGGAATTCATCCATTCGGTCAAACATAGTTTCCTTTTTACCAGAAGGTATTGGTGGAACCTGTCATTCCGGGACAGTGTGCACCACAGGAGGTGGTACCGTGACTACGGTGGTGAGTCTTGGCTTTTCCCGAAGTTTGTAACCTTCAGGAGTCTTCAGTATGCCCCTGGCATCTTCGCTTTCCCGAAGTTTGTAACCTTCAGGCCCAGCGGCTTCTGTTGTGGTTCCCTGATCTTGAGTGATCGGCGGAACATATCCTTCCGGGATATAGTTAACAGGCATGCCCCAAGGACGATCTTTCGGTATTTGATACCTAGGATCATACTTCTCTATGATGGGTGTTGAGGTGATCTCAGAGATCATAGTTATTTGTAGCTGAGCTTCTGCCATGGCTTGCATGTCGTTACGAAGCTTTCTCATATCCTCTCTCAGAGCGTCGATCTCTTCTTTCAACTCTCTGTTCTCTTCCTCAAGATCATCCATCTTTTTCTGACTATTGGCCCGAGTATTATACGAATGAGACAGTTTGACTCTAGAATCGAGACACAAACGTGAGATTCGTAAGGAAGAAGAATACGCGATGTGAGAATGATGAATGCAATGATTATATTAATTGTTTTTTGGTTTAATCAAAATAAACTTCGACAATTAGATTGCAAATATCAAACGGTGGGGAAACCCCTTTTTTATTGAAATTCAAAGGATTACAGAAATGGAAATACAGTAGATTACAAAGCGCAGAAACCTAAGCTAATGGGTCCCGAGTCCTCTCTGAAGAGAAATCGGGTGCTGATTCTGGGACTTTCCTTTTCTTTGACCGGGACTCTTGGGCCGTTGTTGGGTTGTCATTCCTTTGCCAGGTGAAAGGAGTGAGCAAATTCCTTTGGTCATCTTGATTCTCTACAGCATGTTGCTCCAAAATTTCAATCAGAGCGTCTTTTTCCTTCAGTAACTGCTGTATTTTGATGCACTCTATGTCGAGGGTTCGGTACTTGTTCTTCCAAGACCTTCTCTCCTTCTGAACTTTGTTGAGAGTAACCTGAAGCTTTTCAGTCTCAGTCATGAAGTATATGACAGATTCCCTCGGCGGAAGAATTCTGTAACGAGGATAAGGCATCTTTAGCTTGAGAGCTCTAGTTTGTACCCAGTGGAGATAAGGCTCCACCGAGACACAATTCGGTTTTCCTAGAGACTCTCGTCCTTTCTTATGAACATGTTTCTAAGCATGCACTATTTCCATCTTTAGTGCTCTGTCGTTTTCTCCTTCTTTGAAGAAAAGACCTTCCAGATGAACACCCAGTGAGATGTGTCTCATCGAGTATCCAAATTGACGAAGAACCAATACCAGATGGTAGTTGATTCCTCCTTTAGTTCCTATGAGGGGTACGTTGGGGAAGTTTCCACAACGGTCAACGATCCTGATTCCCTCATAAATCCTATTACACCAATCTATATCAGAGTTGGTAAGAGACATGATCTTCTGCGACCAACGTAAGGCACTCTTGGAATCCCAAAAAGCAGCAGACTTGGGCAAGTGAGAGATAAACCATTTGTAAAGCAGAGGTACACAACATGTGATCTCCCCTCCGCTGTACAAATTTCCCAAGTGTAAAGAATGATACGCATCTGCGAGCAAAGTCGGCACAAGATTTCCAATGAGAAAAACCTTAATAGAGTTAATATCGACGAAGTTATTAATGTTGGGAAACAAAAATAACCCGTAGGTGAGCAAGACAAAGATGCTTTCAAAAGCAGTCACGTTTCCTATACTGGCAAAATACAGGGCCTTCTTTGTCAAGAACTGGGCTGACAAACCTTGGATGCCACCCTTAGTGGTTAGGTGAGTCCTAACTTCAGACTCGTCTAAATGAATTGCTCTTGCAATGGTTTGATTCTTTGGAATTTCTTCCAGTCCAGAAAATGGAGCTCGATCCGTAATGTGTAGATCGATCAGATGAGAATACTCCTCCAGCGTTGGTGATAGCTGGTAATTCGGGAATGTGAAACAGTGATAAATCGGATCGTAGAATTGAATGAGCGCATCCATGATTCCCTCAATCACATGGACTCTTAACAGTGGTAGCAAACCTCCGTACTTGGCTCTGAAAGCCTCAGGATTAGTGATTATCCTTGCTAACCTTCTCAAATCCTCTAGTTTTGGAACCTTGAAGGTGTACGTATGAGTTCTCCTTCTACCGAAATCCATCAGTGTAATCCTTTTCTCTGATATTTGTAATCACAGTCTTAGTTTAATTTGAAAAACAGAGAGACTAGAAGAGAAGTTTTTTGAATGTTTTAATGTTTTATTAAATGAATGCATGAATGCAGCACACAAAAACATAGAAAAAACATGGGGTCAAAGGGTCGTTGTCATAAAGTCAAGGCTCTACCCATCCCCAAAGGTTTATACTATGGTGATTTTTGTACCTGTACTCATTATCATCAGCTCCTCCCAGGAAAGCAAAACAACAAGCGGATCGCCAGCGAGTTGTAGAGAAATCTTAGAGTAAGTGCCATTCACCGAGAATAGATCACCAGCCTCAAATGAGGGTAGTATCGCATAACAACTATTTCCGATAGTTTCCGCACTATGAAAGGGTTTGGCTCCTCAGCTTCTCAGACTTAACAACCGGCCCATTGGCTAGAAGAGTGAATGGGTTGCGTTGGTCAGCCTCCACTGAGGTTGACGGTCGACCCCGTCGCCATCACTTATCTTAAGTGTATACTCAATCTTTCCACATACGGCATCACCCGCATTCCCATTAGCAGAAAAATAAACATGTATAGCAATTAGGAAAAGCAGTATATATATTTGTCCTAAACATCCTAGACCTTTAAAGCTAAGAATCCTAAGTTCCTGACAGAAAACGGGTTCCCCGGCGGAAGCCCCAATCTGTGGTATTCTCACAAGAGATGAAAAGGAAAAAGGAAAACAGAGACGGCCCCCATAGTGGGCGCCATTTTTCTGTAGCGAGCGATTTTGGACGCGGTTCTTAAGCGCTGGTTGCTCTTTGCGGTTTGAGCTTTGACTACAGGTCGATTCATTTTTTATCCTATTGTGAGTTGAATAAGGAAGGGAAATAGATGTCTCCAATTAACCCTGCTTTGCATACTGAGTTTAAACAGCGGTCTGTTAGGTTACGAATGCTATCAATGTGAGGGGTCCTTTGTACTGTTTATTTGTATTTTCGCCAATACTGTTTTCTTTCTTTTTACCTTGGCAGAAGGTTTCTGGCGGGGAACAAGGATTAGGATGTTAGGACTGATGCTTTTGAATTACTGCTTTTGATTGATGGAGATATGGGATTTGGGTTTTTTTGTTTAGTGTGCTCGCTAAGATCTTTTTCTTTCGATCTTATGCCTACGTATTCCCGTTTACCGAAACAGGGAAATCAGAGCGTTCGTAGTTCCTCCTAGTCTATGGGAGGAAATAGGTGTTTTTGGTGTCTTGTTCAAAGCCCAAGACGTGAAGCGAAAGGTGATTTGTATCTTGTTCAAAGCCCAAGATGTCAAGCTGAAGAGTTTATTTGTGTCTTGTTCAAAGCCCAAGACGTGAAGCTGAAGGGGTTTGACCTTAGAGAGAATTTGTCATCTCTAAAGAGGGGTTTGTCTGTCACAACTGTTGGGTGACTGGTTATAAAGGAGAATTACTTTAACCGGGATACGCGGATCCTAGCAATGCCATAATTTCCTTTAAAGGGGATTTTAACCTGAAGGAGAAGACTTTAACTCAGTGTAGAGCAATGCTATCTTTTCTTAGGAATTTCTCATGCTAAAAGAGGGACAGTGGCATGGATGTAGATGATCCAGAGGCTTGCCACTTACAGCGGTTAGATGAAGGGGAAGGAGTTGTTGATGTTTGTGTACTGTGAATGAGGTACAACTTTGATGCTAAAAGGTTGATTGGATCAACCAGTGGTTTTCTTATACAAAGCCTAAGAGGAGGCTAATATGTGTCTCGTACAAAGCCCGAGAGAGAGGCGAAAAGGTTTTGACTCGACGATGAAGTCTTTTGGTATCTCGTATAAAGCCCGAGATGAAGGCTATTTGACTAAACAAGAGAGTCTTTTGTATCTCGTATGAAGCCCGAGATGGAGGCTATTTGGTGATTGACTCAACGAGCGAGTTTCTTATGTGTCTCGTAAAAAGCCCGAGAGAGAGGCTAAACGTTGTTTGACTCCGCTGGGGAGAATCATTGTACCAAGCCCAAGAGGAGGCTAAGATGACTGTATCAGTTGAGTGACAGGTCCAATATACTGATTTTGAAAGAGAAAATCAGTTTTTATATGAGCCACACTGTACTCACGTGTTTGATTCAAGGATCCGGGTTATTCCTGTTCTTTAAGAAAGCGGGAAATCCGAAGGGTATTGAGATTGTCCGAGTCTACGGGTTTCCTTCCTATTTTTTGAAGGGTGCTTGAGAATGTCTTTGAGACTCAAGGAGATTAGACTGTCCAAGTCTAGAGTTTCATCTTTTGTATTATGCTTTGAGAAACAGTAGTAGACTCTATGAAAGGACTGCTCTATGCAGATGACTAAGTTCTGTTCCTATACCTCTAGGAGGTCGTCGGGACAATTTGTATGAAGCCCAAGAGGAGGCCAGAAACTTTTAAGAAGCCGACGGGTCCTTGTACGAAGCCCAAGAGGAGGCTATCATTCCCGGAGGAAGAGATCATTATACGAAGCCTAAGAGGAGGTTATGAATACTTCTAAGAAGCCGTAGGGTCCTTGTACTAAGCCCAAGAGGAGGCGGGGTTGCTTTTAGGAAGCCTGTGGGTCCTTGTATAATGCCCAAGAGGAGGCTGATGCTTTTAAGAAGCCCGTGGGTCCCCAAACCCCGAGAAATTCAAGGCAAGCTATTCACAAGGAATAGATCAAGTCAGGAAAGTTCGAGAATTTGGAAGAAACTCAAAGATGCCATTCACGGAGAAGACATTCATCTTTGGGGAGTAGAGTTTCTTGACAATTCCTAATGAGGACAGCCGAAGAGAAGACTGTATCTGGTGATCCTATTGGGGATCTAGTTGTCTATTTCTACGAATAAACGAAACGGCGTCACCTAGTTCTAGACGTAGTTGCCGGGGAAACTCTAAATATCTATACTATTATTACACAGTTGATATGAGTTTATGAAAGAAGACTTACAGCGAAACAGCCCCACAATACAGTTATATATATATGAGTTTGTGAAAGGAGACTTACATTGAAACAGCCCCACAATACAGTTTATATGTATATGAAAGCGGTAAATGAAAGCGGGTAAACACTTACTCGGTTGTAGAGCTTCCATACTGTTTGGTTAGTTGTTCAACAAAGAAAAATTGAAAACAACAATATATTCAAAATCACAGGAGAAAGTGCTTTGAAAAAGAAAGATTTGGGGCTTACAGCTCAAGGAGAGGCCCAGGGTTTTATCAGTGAGCGCACTGTTTGAATTCGTACAGAGGGACTTATACAAGTGACTGAGGCCCAAAAAAGGTCTTCTGCATAAAAGGGGTTAGGTCTCACACTCTAATAGAGGCCCAAATATATTTTGATAAGGAATGGGTCTTACTACTCGAGGGTAGGCCCAAGGTTATTTTAAAAAAGGCGACGATCGCGCCGTTTATTTGAAAATGTACAGGGGGACTTATACAACGAATGAGGCCCAAAAAGGTTTTCTGTACAAGGGTGTTGGGTCTTACACTCTAATAGAGGCCCAAGTGAGTTTGAATGGGTCTTATAGCTCAAGGAGAGGCCCAGATGATTTTTTCCGTTTAAAATGGCGATCGCGTCGAGTTTTTCTTTTAACGTGAAGGGACTTATACAATATCTGAGGCCCAAATGATTTTGGTTAAAAGGGGGTTGGGTCTTACACTCTATTAGAGGCCCAAAGTGTTTTTGAATGGGTCTTATAGCTCAAGGAGAGGCCCAAGGTTATTTTTCAAAAGGCGACGATCGCGCCGTTTGTTTTTGACGGTATCGGGACTTATACAATACACTGAGGCCCAAAAAATGATTCGGTCAAGAAAGGATTGGGTCTTACACTCTATTAGAGGCCCAAAGTGTTTTTGAAAATCAATTTTGAAAGTTGAATCAAGAAAAACCCTAATTTTAATCTTTAAAAATAAATATTTAAAGAAAAATCAAACAAAATTCAAAATAAATTTGAATAATCCACTTATGATTTTGCTTAAGGTAAAAAAATGAGGGATAATCACAAGGAATATTTAAACTCATTAGGTTTTGATTTTCAAAGTAAATATTCATTTTTAGAATGTTTAAAAACAATTAAAAATGAATTTATTCACAAAAATACTAATTATATTAAATAAATAATATAAATCTAATTTTTTGGTGGAATAAAATATTTTAATATTTTTGTGAATTGTTGCAAAAAGAACCAATAAAAAATGATAAAAATTGAAGGAGTTATTAATTTTTCAAATCATTAAAAATAATAATATGAAAAATAACAAAATAAAAAAGTGGTAAAAAGAAGTCTGGGGCGAGGGGGATTCGAACCCCAGACCTCTCGCTTTCCAATACTCACAAAACCAGCTGATGAACCGCCGGGGCGCAATGCCAATTCATTAATAACATGGCAAGTGAAAAATATATATCAAACTTGTTGGATTTTCTGAAGAATGGCGCCATGGCCATCTTCTTCCTCGAGCTCGTGCGTGAAGCACCATATCTCACTCATCTCTCAACCATTGGACATGATTCAAACACCAAACTCGTGTGTTTTTTCACAAGGAATAAGATGGCAATACCCAATTTTATTTATTTTCAGTGTGGAGTAAAATAATCATGATGAACACAGATGAACCCTAATTTGCAAAAGCAATCGTGCAGGCATGGTTATGAGGTCTATGATGCAATTTCTTGAGGCAAAACAATCAACACATGATGGCAAGCAAATGGCAAAAATATCATGCGAGGAAATATGCATGGATCATGGAGTTTGAGTTTGAAGCTCACCTTGATGCAAGCTGAAATGGAACTTTGCCCAGATGGTGTTCCAGTCATGAATTGATGATCCCTACAGCTTCAATGGATGTTATGGAGTGTGTTGTAAGCTTTGGAACACTCTGAAACCTTCTGGATCAAGCTAGAGACCTCCACCTGCAAAATTGAAGCATAATGGCTTGGTTGAAGAGTGATTTTGAGCCTGGGGTGTTATAGTTGGTGTTTAAGTGTTTGGACACCTCAAATACATCATATGTGATGTGTTTGAGTAATTGGAATGGATTGATTGTGGCTACAACTCAAAACCCGATAGTGGTTACTCAAAAACAAGAAAACTTGAGGTTTAAGAAAGAATGAGAGAAAGCAGTGCTGTAACTGGCTTTGGTGTGAGTTGAATGATCCATTGGGACCTCTATTTATAGGTGATCAACTTTTGTTTTGGAGGAATAGTGAATGGCTGCTGGATCAGATCACATTTGCATGGATTGGCTTGGAGGATTTCTTCTAAAGCAAGGCAAGCTAGCCATTCCCAAGAGCAGGGCTATGCCTTGGCCAAAACCACATTCCTCAGATGTTTTTAATGTTGTTTAATCAGAGAAATTGACTGAGTAGGGTAGCTACCTTGACAATGCACTATTCCACATTAATGCACTTTGAATTCAAGGCAAAATGTGCCAAAGTGGATGAACTTCAAGTTGGAAGATTCCTTGGCTTTTTGACTCAGATTTATCACTTGGATCAGATGCAATGTGATTGGTTTGAACACAGGTGGCATAGTGATCCTTAGTCTTTGGCTCAAAATCGTGTGTGGCAAGCAAACATGCAAACTGATTTTCTCAAAACAGCCTGCAGCAGCATGACTTTGGGCAAGGATTTTTCTTGGCTCAAGTTGAATCAATTCATGTTGTTGAGCTCTTTGAATTCTTGGCAACATATGCAACAACATTGATGTTTAACTTTGGACTTGATTTAGCTTGCAACTGTTTGAAAAATTCCCACAAGTTTTGGTGTTTCAACAAAATCTGTCTTGGACAGAATTTTTCTAAGTGTTGGAAAATGGTACACTTTCATGTTTTCAGCCACTTTGGCTCACTCATAGCTCAAAATCCCTAATGAATTGGAGTTAGGCCTAGTTGAAGTTTTTGTAGAGGGCAATGAGATCTACAAATCAAGCTTTGGATGGAAAAAAATGGCCTTGTGGTTTAGGAGTTATGGTCCTTCAAAGTTGGTACCTTTGTCACTTTATCTTTTAACTTAGAAAATTTTCTAAGTTTTTATGGTTACCCCTTTTACAAGTTATCCAACTTTTCTTGATTTTTCTTGATGAATGATGATTCAAATCATACATAAACATCATTTTAGGGTTAAAAATCCATTTTGGTGAAAAATCTCAAAAAGTCAAAGTTGACTTTTGTGCACAGTTGACTTTTTATCAGATGAATTCCAAACTGTGCAATTCTTCAGGAAATCATGTCCTTGACCTAAATCAAACTTGATGGACATGTTCCATGGGTGTCATAGGGTATATTGGGGTATGTCCTAGGGTTTAGGAGCATGTCTTGGTCAAAAGTCAAAGTTATAGTTGACTTTTCCCTTAAAACCCTAATTGTGGTGCAGATGAAATTGAGACTTGTTGCTCAAGCCTCTTGGCTTAATCTATTGTTCCAAATGGATCAATTTGGTTTATTAGAGACCCTCAAACCCTATCCTGAGGTCTTGGCTCATGATTTGCCCCAAAAGTCAACTTAGGGGTGAATTAGGTCAAGAAACCCTAATTCCTGATTTTTGATGTATGCATCCCCTGAGGTCAAATTGACTTGATGATTGGGTCCATGAGGTTCCATGGAGCATATTAGGTTATGTTTTGGATCATTGGCTTGTGCCTAGATGAAAATTTCCATCTGGAGGCCCTGGTCGATCAAAACCCTAATTTGGTGACACTGGCGATCTTGAGGCTTGATCCACCTAGAAGGGAGCAGCTTTGTGCTTGATCCTTAAAGTGGGAGTCCTTTTGATCCTTTGTGGATGTTTGAGAGGTTTAGACAAGTTGAAGATCATGTCATTCCTTGATTGATCCTTTGTCAAAAGCTCTGAGAGGGTTTGAAACCCTAAATTTGATTGCAGTGAATGCTCACCCATCTTTGGGGAGACTGACAAGGTATGATGGTTCATCCATATTGTGATGATGATTTGTACAATGATGGGAAATCTTAGTGGTCAAAATTTGGGGTATGACATTACCCCCGATGACGTGAATCCGCGCGCACAAGCCGCTGGTCCCATTTTTAAGCCTATACATGTCCCTCAAAACACGGACCTAAGCACTGCTGCCCTAATCGCCTCCCTCAACAAGTCTGACTTTCTGGTCTTCCAACAGGGCGAAAATATCAGCATGCTCGAACACGCCCTCTAGGAGCAGCGTCCCTTGCAGAGGGTCAGCAGCCCTTCTCCGAGGCCACGATCTCCTCCTCCTCAGAAGCGCAGACGATACAGGTCCAAGAGTCTTTCTCCCGACCAGAGATGCTCAAGATCGGAGGAAGCTGACTCAGAACTCGCCAAACAACGACACCGATCTCCCCTACAGAGATCCAGACGTTATCCCACTCTGAAGAGGAACAAACCTTCGAGGAATCATCACGAGCATCGCAGGTCACACAGATACTCTCCCCGACGCAGCAGGAGCCACGGGCATAGCGACTCCCCCTGTCGGTCCCCCAATACAAGCAGTGACGACGATGTCCATGGGCCCCTATCTCAGTAGATCATGGATATGCGCATTCCTCGCGGAGTGGAGAAGCCACCTCCCCTGGCCACTTACGACGGGACCACCGACCCAGGGGAGCATATAGAAAACATTGAAGATATGCTCCAATATCATAACGTAAGCGGGGCTATTAAATACAGGTTGTTCCCCATCACTCTCAGGAAGGGGGCCATGGCCTGGTTTAAGCGGCTTCCTCGGGGTTCGGTCACGTCCTGGAAGGATCTAAAGAACCAGTTTGCCCGCTATTTTACCGCCTCCCGACGACATCCCAAGTCGGAGGCCACGCTGGAAGCCATTATGCAGTGCAAGGATGAGCCCTTACGTGCATATATCGAGCGTTTCAACAAGGAGGCTATTAAGGTCCGCACGACAGACTATATGAAGAAATATCTCCTCGAAAAGGGGTTGAAGCCAAAGAGCGAATTCCGCAAGGCGGTGGGCATAGAGCCTCCTCGCACCTTGGCAGAATTACTCCGCAAAGCTCAATCGTATATCCAATACGAGGAGAAAGAGGTGGCATACAAAGCCCAGGACTCTAGGGATCACGAGAGTTCCCTGGCAACAAAAAAAGACGAATCAGAGGCCCCCAGGCACGATAAAGAGAGACGACGAGACGATCGTCCTCGTGAAGGCAAGGGACCCGCTGGTTGTTTAACGGAATATACCCTACCGACGGCTCCCCGCGAGTGCATTCTCTCCGAATGTATCAACGCGGAGTTCAAGCAGGGAGGTGTCCGGTTCCCCAAACCAACGTCGTCTAAGGGCAACACGGACAAAAGTAAATACTGCCGCTTCCACCACAGCCACGACCACGTAACCGAGCATTGTGTGCACTTGAAAGACACCATCGAAATCCTCATCAAGGAGGGTCACCTAAAGTAATATATGAAGAAGGGTGAATCCTCTCGACGAGAGACTTCGGAGACCGAGAAGGAAGCAGAGTCTACGCCGCCCAGCCCTCCTCCTCAGTTCGCCAAGTCCATCACACGGCTAGAGGACTTCATAATCCCAGACCATATTAAGGACCCTCCTCAGATATCCGCGCACAGCACCTGGGAGACCTTCCCGTCGGCCATGGTTATCTCTTGTGAGGGATACAACGAGCTCACAGTGGGGTCGGTCAAGAGAAAATTCGACCAGCTCATCGACTGCAGTCCCAACCAGATATCCACACTCAAAAAAGTTCGGGGGCGTTCCCAGCCAATTCAGTTATACCGTGAGGAGCTGCCTGGGGGTTCCCCGAACTCACACATTTCGCTGCTCATCAGAGTGAGACTTGTCAACACCGATGTCCGACGGATCCAGGTCGATCAGGGCAGCTTCGTGGACATCATGTACACCGAGTTGTTTAGAGCTCTGAAGTTGGACCAGAAGAACCTGTCGCCGTACATAAGATCCGACCTGCAAGGATTCAACGGGGCGACTACCAGACCCTGGGGGTACGTGGAGCTTCCGGCCACGTTCGGGGAAGAGGAGGCGTCGAAGTTAATCAAGACCCAGTTCCTGGTAATTGATTGCCCGTCACTGTACCAATGCATCCTCGGCAGACCAACCTTAGCGGAGCTGATCGCCGTTCCTTCAACTGTTCATCTCAAGATGGAATACTATACGGAGAAGGGCCACGTCGTAACACTGCACAGGGATATCGAAGCCGCGAGGAGGTACTTTGAAGCAGCTACCCGGGGACAAAGCTCGATCGGTGCAACATCTAAGGCCGCCAAGCGGGCAAGGGAGGAAGACCACCCCGACGAAGATAGCCAGCCTGACAAGAAGTCGACTCTCCCTGTACATATCATAGACCTCGATAGCTGGATGTCAGAAGAGGACGAGGACTATGGTGAAGGCACGTTGGCGCAGACAGGCAGTTCCTCTACAACGACCCTCATGCGCCCTGTCCTAGACGGGGAATTCGAGGTCATCACCTTCGGAGCCAACTCGAGCAGAGGAGTGAAGATAGATGCGGGGCTGCCCGACGAGGTAACGCAGCAGTTGAAGACATGTCTGGAGGATAACGTTGATTTGTTTGCGTTGAGTGCTGCGGACATGCCTGATCTGGATCCTGAAACCGCATGCCATCAACTGACCATTGACCCAGCTGCTCGAGCCATCACACAACGCAGGCGCAAGTAATCCGAGGAGAAGGCACAGGCTGCCGAAAAACTTGTACAAGACCTCTTAGAGGCAAAATTTATCTCAGAGGCCAGGTATACAACCTGGTTGTCCAATATTGTACTTGTCAAGAAACATAGTCGAAAATGGTGCATGTGCATTGATTATACTGATCTCAACCGGGCTTGCCCGAAGGATGTTTATCCTCTGCCCAGCATAGATAAGCTTGTAGATAATTCTGCAGGTTTTAAACTCTTGTCCTTCATGGATGCCTATTCGGGATACAATCAAATCCTTATGGCAAAAAAGGACAAGAAATATACCGTGTTCATGACCTCGTTGGGGAACTATTACTACGACGTAATGCCCTTTGGTCTGAAGAACGCTGGAGCCACATATCAGCGCATGATGAATAAAGTCTTCCGATAAGAAATCAGAGACATGCTCGAAGTGTACATGGAAGATATGATCGTGAAGTCCCGAGCAGAATTTAAGTGTCGGGAATTCGCAGAATTCCCCACACCCAGGTCGAAGAAGTCCATACAGTCCTTCAACGGGATGCTCGCTTCACTTTCTCGCTTCGTGGCCAAGTCCGCCCAGCATGCTCTGCCCTTCTTTAAACTCCAAAAAAAGAAGGCCACATTCGAGTGGACTGAGAAATGCGAGCAGGCTCTAACTCACCTTAAGCGAGCCTTGTCCGAACCTACCATGCTTTCACGACCAGAGTGCGGGGAGATGTTGTACTTATATCCCTCAGTCACCAGCGAAGCCATCAGCGCCACACTCATTCGTGAAACAACGGACGGGCAAAAATCCATTTACTTCACGAGCAAGGCCTTGCAAGGGCCAGAACTCAGATACGCGCAAATATAGAAGGTCGCCCTTGTCAATGCCGCAAGAAGGCTCAGGCATTACTTCTTGGTCCACACCATAGTTGTACGTACAAACCAGCCTATAAGACAGTTGCTTCGTCGACCACACATGGCCGGCAGAATGCTCAAATGGTCATTGGAGCTGTCAGAATTTAACATTCACTACGAGGGCAGGAAGGCCCTCAAGGCACAAGTCATGGCCGACTTCGTGGCAGAGATGACGCCGTCATCATCCCCACCAAGCGGAACGCATAGATGGACCATCTACGTGGGCGGGGCATCCAGCCCCACGAGAAGTGGTACAGGCATCATCCTCGAGAATGAGGAGGGAATCTTAATCGAAGTGTCTTTAGTCCTGCCTTCTTCGCAGGATTACGACTGGCCGAAGACTTGGGCGCCAAGGAGGTAAAGATTTTCACCGATTCCTAGCTCGTGGCGTCTCAAGTCCGAGGAGAGTATTGGGCAAAAAATGATCAGCTGGTCGAATATCTGACGCTGGTGATGGAAAAAATTACCAAGTTCGACGTGTGGAAAGTCCAGTACATCCCTCGCGAACGAAACACGCGGGCAGATGTCTGACATCCTCTACCTTCGATTTAGCAAGTAAGTTCTTCATCCTCTTCTGCAAATTCGCTGATGTTCTTCCTTTATGGAAAATTACATGAATTTACCGGCGACGCATGGATTTTCCGGTTGAATGGTCATATGTTCTTCGATGAACACCTGAATTTCTGGAAAGTTCATGAAGAACACGAAGAACATGGGATGAATGTTCATGATTACTGCGTATGCTTGTGTAGATCTTTCTAGATTCTGGTTTGGATTAGTTTTAGGTTTGTAGTCGGGCAGTAGGCATGTTCGACACGAAACTTTGGCTTTCGCGCGACGAGCTTGTTTTGTCGAGTAAGCTCTTTTTTAACCTTCGTAAAGTCGCAGAGACTCGTCCCCGTCTTGGGTGAAAGTGAAGTCGCCGCATTCTGTCGTGGTCAACTTAGGCTCGAGGGTATCCTCGACTTATTCCTCGCCATTTCACTTGATTAGTGGTGGATGGGTGGATTTGATCTTTGTCGTCGAATTCACTTTTCTTCCTCTGCTTTTCAGGTGAAATGGCTGATCAGCGCGGGGGGACTGTGCCCAACGTTGGGGCCGCACACGAGGAGGCGGAGCAGTCAGTAGATTATGCCAACGTCCATGTAGCAAAGGGGGATCTCAAATGGATCGCCCAAGAACCCCTATCAACAAGGTCGACGTTTACCGAGGAGGAAGTTCATGATTTTCCTTATTTAGAAGACCGGGATGAGGACGCGCCGGTGCACTAGAGAGCCATCTGCCCGACAAAGAACGGTCGTACTTGTTCGGTGTATCCGAGGATGCGGTTCCCTATGTACGAATTCGCCTTCGTGGAGGTAAAGTACCGCCTACCCTTCACCGACTTTCAGGAGGCCATCTTCTTCCACTTAGAGATGTGCCCGACCCAACTCCATCCGAATGCACTGATGTTCATTCGTGCTTTTAAATTAGTTTGCCGTTACTTGAGGGTAAGGGCGACCGTGGATCTCTTTTTCTGTATCTTTCGGATCCAGCGGAGCACAACGGGCCCGAAGCAAAGTTGGGTGTCTTTTAAACAGCAGAGCAGGCTTTTCTGGTCGTACTCAGAATCTATCCGACATTTCAAAGACAGGTTCTTGGTCGTGAAACCAGTCTCTGAAGTGGCTAAGAGATTCATTTCTACACTTGAGGTCGTGGAGGTTGACGGTCGGCAAGTTCAGAAGGTTGTTTCAAAGTTCCCTTTGGAATGGGTGAATGTCTGTGATACCCTAATTTTTACCCCTAAGATCCCACATGTTTTTTTTTGCATTTTCATGCCACAAACAAGATCACAAGCTTTGGTTCTTTTGCCCTCATCTGAAGGTTTGTTCTCGAGTGAGATCGCCAAGCACCTGTGTTCTCTTGTTTGTTTGAGGTTTATATTGGTTTATGTTTACTAACTATTAATCAAAATCCAAAAATATTTTGTTTTCTTTCACTAACATTTTCAGGGGAAGAACAGGTTAAAAATACCAAAAAATCAGTCCCACAGCTCGAATGAGTTTCATCTGAACTAAGTCAAAGTTGATCTGCATGTCATTCAAAAGTCATCTGATTAAGAGTTTCCAAGATTTAATTGACTATTATTCAAGATACTCAAAGGTTCATGTGTTTATTTCTATGCCTTCTTTGACAAGCAAGAGAAATCGAGCCAGAGCCAAGACAGCACATCAAAAAGCCATTTTTCTCATTTTTTCACTGTGTTAATCGATTAACACATTTTACACTAAAAATGGTTAATCGATTAACACGTGTAATTTTGGAAAAAATGTGCCAAATTCAAATTCTGCAGCAATTGGCACCAATTTTCATCATTTGGATCACATATGGAATATTTTATACCATCCCATTTTAATTCCCTACATCATCATAATTAATTCCCACCATGTACCTCCACTAATCACCACTCTTTTGATAATTTCCCACAAAAATTCAAATTCCAAGCCTAATTTTCATTTCCAAACCACCAAATTTCCAAGCCTAAACTCTATAAATAGAGACCTCATTTCATTTATTTCACAAGCTTTTGATAGCCAACAAACCTCTTGCAAATTCTCTTCCTAACCACAAAATTTCACTAAAGCTCACTTTTCTTCTTTTGAAAGTTAACAAGAATTCACATTGAATCTTGTTCAACTTTGAGCTAAACCTTCATCCAAACTTGTTTTCTTCATCAATTCTTGTAGATAAAGGCTTTGGAGTTTGGATTGTGGAACAATTTGAAGGAATTTTCAGATTTTGGAGTGGTAATTCATCTCTCAACATTGTTGAAGCTTCATCTTCATCTTCCATGATGTAGATCCTTTGTTGTTTCTTGTTACTTGATCCTTTGGATCTTGTAATTGTGTTTGATTACTGGTTTTTGTTGTTGTTTTACTCAAAATTTCGTGCACAATTGCATTCTTGATTATGAGGTGTTTAAACAAATGATTGATCAAGAATTTTGCAATTTTCAAACGGATTTGTTGCTGTTTTCACAGTGTTAATCGATTAACCAAAATCAGCACGAATTGGTTAATCGATTAACAGTTGGATTTTGCGCCCAGAATTGCATTTTTCAACTGGTTAATCGATTAACACTTTTACACATGAAATGGTTAATCAATTAACCAGTGTCCAAAATGTGATTTTCACTTGTTTTTGGGACTGTTTTGGCTTTTCTTCTTCCGTCTTCCCCTTCCTTCTTATTTTAGCCTTGAAACACATTGTTGAGATTAATTTCTCATCAATTTCAATGGACTTTGGATATGGTTAGAGTAATTAAACATTCATTAGTTCAAATCTATCTTTAAATGAATTGTTGAATTCATTTTAGGTGCTTTGAATTAGTGATATGTTTTCACACTTAAATCTATCAATTAAAGGTGATTGAACTTGAAGATGAAAGGTTCTTGACTTTGTAATTCAATTTGGCATTTCTCTTCATCTATTTCTTTTTTATTTTGATCGATGAAAGTCTTATGGATCTTAGAATTTCTTTGTTGAATTCTTGATCAAGACTAGATCGCTACCTATTTCCTTTTCGTGCGGTATTGCTTTCGGATGACGATTTACATATCGTTCATCTAGCGTGCATTAGCACAAAGATCTATTGACCGGTCTCATTGTAGGGTAATTACTCCGTAAATTACTCGGCGATTGCTTAACATAACGCAACATTTGTCCCTCTTTATCCAATTCGGAATTTAAACTTTCGTGGTCCGGACCTTGATTGGTCGCGTCAACCCAATGTTGGTTAATCTTTTGTATTAGGTTCAAAATCTTTGAAGCTTGTTGTTGTAGAGGCTTTGATTCTATCAATCTTCTAACAAGTCTTCATTAACCTTGACCTAAGTACATTGTTTAATCACTATAGTTCAAAACACGAAACAGAATAATCGGTGAAGGCTTATGGCACTAGAGCCTTGTGCTACTAATTACTAACTTCTAACTTTTTTTATGTTTCCTTCTTGCTCCCTATCTCTCTTTATTTTTTATGCTTTATGTCATTATATCATATCATATCATTGTTTATGCTTCCGCAATTTTTCTTTTGTCCACTTGGACCATATTATCTTGTGCTTTTGTTTTTCTTTCGTCCATTTGGACTCAAAAGCATTAATAAAGGATTAAACCACTAAAAGACTTGTGCTCTTAATTGTTGGACTATGACTACTATCCCTTGCATTGGAGGACCTATACTCTTGATTATGGACTTATGGACTTAGACTTGGGATTCTCTCCCTTGTGCTATGGACCATTATGGAGTTTGATATTCTAGCCTTTATTTGTCTTGCTTATTGGCTCAAGAGGATGAAATTCTTGTCTTATTATGCTTTGAAGAGTGCCTCCATGTGGTTAGATCTTTCTTACCCTAGCTTTTATTTTATGCACTAGGATAGTCTCTTCTTCTCCACCCCTTCTTCAATTTTCAAAATCTTCTCCCTTTTTCAAAACCTTCTTGTTTTCAAACTTAAACTGCTTTCATAATAAAACCTTGACTTCGGTCGAGCAATTTTAAAACTTTGTTTTTTTCTTTAATAAATGTCAATCCATATTAATCATATTTTGACCATTTAAAAAAGACTTTAAAAAACATCAAACTCATCAATCTCTTTTTGTGCCTTATGCACTTTTTCCTTTAAAACTTTTTCATAAGTTTAGACATGATTCATTTCTTTAAGCGAAATTATTCGCTTGGAAATGACGACTTGTCTTTACACTTAAAATCAATCAAAACAAATAAATTTCATTCTTTGTACCATAAACTACGAGGTTTTGATCCTACATTGCACTTCGTGGGTACGTAGGCATGAGGCGATAAGTCTCTCCAACACAAAAATCTTAAAAAATACTTCTCTTCTCATCTCTCCCAATCTTTTTTCAAGCAAACCTTTTCAAACCAAAAGTGGTAGATATTTCAAAGGGTTCCTATATGGTACTATAGACGTTTTGGGTGCTAACACCTTCCCATTGCGTATCTAACCCCCCTTACCCATTCTCTGTTCATTTATTCTTGTTTTAGAACTTCTTTAGGTTTTGTTCGCTCTTTTTCCTTTCCTTTTGGATAAAATAAAAGTGCGGTGGCGACTTTTTTTTTTAGTTAAGTTAATCAATAGCTTATACTCACAAATTTCCCCGCTACAGAAAAGTGGCGACTCTGCTGGGGACCATCTCTGGTTGAGGGGTTTAGCATACTTTGATTTATTTACTGCTTTTTGTTTGATTTGCTTGTTACTTGTTTGTTCTGTTTGGGAGTTCCTCTGTGTGTGAGATAAGTCCTATACCCGGACCAGAGTGTACTTTGAGATAGGAGGATGGTATAGTCAAGGGAGCTTTGAGGGAGTCGAATCCCGAAAAAGCAGAACTTGAGAATCTATCCACTCGATGGTTGCCTCTTTGGAATTACTGATGCCAATCGAGCGATCGTTGAAGGCATTACTTTTTCCATAGAAGCCTATAACACTGAGGACCGTAGTAACCCTTAACCCATCTTAGCCTTTTTAGGATCGTAGCGCAGAAGCTATGAGGATGCAAATCCAACTTAGCTATCACGCGATGCTACACTCAGGTTAGATTCTCTTGAGGATAACTACCAACCTCCGAGTAAATCGGTGTACTAGTGTGTCTGATAGTGGATTGTGGACCCTGGGCACTCTGTTAGAACCGTTGTTTCTGCAGTTACAATGAAGACAAAACCTTAGTACATACCTTTGTGGGATTGGTTCTTACCCTTGGCTTCATGCTCGTGACTTGAACCTTGACCCGTGTGCTTTGTGTGATCTTGTTTGTGGTTATTGCATTCATGCACTCATGCATTCATGGGCATTCTTTTGGAAGGTTTCAAGGAACTTAAAGGTGTTATTGCAAACATTGCAGATACTTTTGTTATGGATTTTGGAAGGAGAAGTACAAGGAAGTACACTTTCAAGAGTCCTAAGTTAGGGGGTTTGAGAGAGCTAGGATCTTTGGTTGCTGATACCAAGGAGTTTGAGTCTTGATATGGAAGGCTTTTATCTCTCTTGAAGGTTGATATGGCTGAAGGATTGCTTGCTACTTTGGTTCAATTTTATGACCATTTGCTTCATTGTTTCACCTTTCTTGATTATCAGTTGGTACCTACACTAGAGGAGTATTCTCTCCTGCTTGGTTTGCCTGTTCATGGTCGGATTTTCTCCGGTTTAGATCCCGCTCCCGAGCATCATGTTATTGCGAAGGCTACTCACTTGAAGGTTTCTGAGATTAAGGCTCGCATGGATACCAAAGGAAAGATTCTTGGGTTACCCGCTAAGTTCTTGATGGATAGAGCTCATCACTTTGCTAGTGTGAAGAACACAGTTGCTTTTGAGGCTATTCTTACCTTACTCATTAATGGACTGTTCCTCTTCCTGAATGTTGAGAATTTTGTCGACATTAATGCTATTTAGATTTTCTTGATTGGGAATCCAGTTCATACTTTGCTAGCCGATGCTTACCATTCTATTCACCTCAGGAATTTCCATGGTGAAGGGATGATTGTCTGTTGTGCGCCTTTGCTCTACAAGTGGTTTATTTCTCACTTGCCGAAGTATGCAGCTTTCTGGAACCTCAAAGATGGTTTGTATTGGTCACGGAATATTATGTCTCTCACTCATTCTGATATTGGTTGGTGTAGTCGTGTTCCTTCTGAAGTAATGATTATTGATTGTTGTGGTGATTTTCCCAACGTGCCTCTTCTTGGTACAAAGGTAGGAATTAACTATAATCCGGTGTTGGCTCGTCGTCAGTTGGGATATCCTTTGCGAGAGGTACCGAAGAACATTCATTTGGCTGGTCTCTTTTTCAAGGAAGATGAATCTCAGGTTTCTCTCAAGAGAGAAATTGTGGAAGCTTGGCGCAACATTCATAGAAAAGGAAAGGAAAGTTTTGGAAATCCGAATTGTGTCTCTTCAGAGCCTTACCTCCAGTGGGTTAAAAATAGAGCTATTACTTTGAAGATGCCTTATGCGCATCAAGAACCTTTGTCTCTAACTGCTAAGAAGCATATCCCCTACTTTATGGAAGACACAGAGAAGCTTCAGATTTCTTTGGTCGAGATGCAACAAGAGAGAGATGCTTGGAAGAACAAGTATCAGATTGTTGAGTTAGAGAATGCAAGACTTCAAGAGCACTTTAAGAAGAAGAATGAATATGAAGTTGCCAACAAGAAGAGAAAGGCGCAAGAGGATTTATTTTCCTCTCGCATTCAGCCAGTTTCCGATATTCTGAAGAGTTCAGAATCTCCTTGGAAGTTGATCGTCGATAAGTTGCTGATTGAGAAGACTCAGATGCAGGCCCATATCAAGAAGTTGGAAGATAGAGCTGGGACTTCCTCTCATGAGATTCTCTAGGGATCTAGTTTTCTTTATTCTCTATTATTTTAGGATTCTTAAATCTGTACTTCCAAGATGTAATCTTTTCCATCATTAATGAATGAGATTTTGGTATTTCAAATAACAATGTTTGCAATATTCCTTAGAGTTCCTTGAAACTTTGCATTTGTACTTGCACATCAAGCATCATTTTGCATTGTTTCTTGCCTTTTCCAGGTGTCTTATGTTTCCCTTTGGTCTTCATTCAGCCAAGTTGTCGCACCAGTATAATACTCAGGCTAATCTGAAGAAAAAGATGGATCAATTGCAACAAGAGAACCGTGAGCTTCATGAAGAAGTATCAACTCTGAAGGATGGGTTGGAAAGACTCACTGCTATGATGGAAGTTCTGGTGGCTGCTCAGAATCAGCCACCACCCTCTCCTCATCCACTTTCGAATCCTGAGCAAAGGACAATCATTTCTGATATTATCTCTAAGCCCATCTCTGTGGCGCCTGCTAGTGATCCTCAATACTCCATGCCTCCTGGTTTCCCATGGGGCATGCCTCGTAACTTTGTTCCTGAAGGTTATCAACCACCATCACCACCTCCAGAAATTCCAGTTGTTCCTACCGTTCAACCTGTGATGTCTGTATCGCAGCCTGTGATTCATATTGTTCCTTTTGGTGAAGAGCAGATTTTCCATACTGCTCCAAGTGAAAATGCCAGTGCTTATGATAGAATGAAAGAGATTCAAGACCAGTTTGCTGAGATGCAGAAAGAAATCAAAGCTTTGAGAGGAAAAGAACTATTTGGGAAGAATGCTCATGAGTTATGCTTGGTTCCTAATGTGAAGATCCCACATAAGTTCAAGGTCCCTGACTTTGAAAAGTATAAGGGAAACTCTTGTCCGTTGAGTCACTTGACTATGTATGCTCGCAAGATGTCAACTCATACCGATAGTAATCAGCTTCTCATTCACTACTTTCAAGACAGTTTGTCTGGTGCAACTTTGAAATGGTATATGGGACTCGACAGTACTTGAATTCGCACTTTCGAAGATTTGGGTGAGGCGTTTGTGAAACAATATAAGTATAATGTGGATATGGCTCCTGATCGTGACCAGCTTCGGGCAATGGCTCAGAAAGATTATGAGACATTCAAAGAATACGCGCAAAGGTGGTGCGAGATTGCTGCTCAGATTAATCCTTCGTTGAAGAAAAAGAGATGACTAAGATTTTTCTGAAAACTCTGAGTCCTTTCTATTATGAGCGTATGATTGCTAGTGCCCCGAGTGACTTCACCGAGATGGTTAATATGGGGATGAGATTAGAAAAAGGTGTCCGTGAGGGACATTTGTCAATAGATGGTAATTCTACTAGTAATTCCAAGAAATATGGGGGAGGACTTGCCAAGAAGAAAGAGGGTGAGACCAATGTTATTTCCCGTGGAGGACGCATAAAAAGTTACAGTAAGAATAATCAGTGTCAGCAACATGTTGCATCTGTTACTCCTGTTATCAATTTAACTCCTGTTGTTCAGGCAGCTCCTGCTCACCAACAACGTTCTAATCAACAGAACAATCAACGAGGCCATTTTTAGAAGGATTTTAATCTGATTCCAATGACCTATACAAATTTGCTTCCTTGTTTAATTCAGAAGAATCTTGTTCAGACCCGTGCACCACCTGCTGTTCCAAAAGATTTGCCATGGTGGTATAAGCCTGAAGCTCATTGTGCTTTCCATCAGGGAGGAGCTGGGCATGATACTGAGAACTGTTATCCATTGAAGATGGAAGTGCAAAGGTTGGCTAGAAGTGGTATTTTGTCTTTCGAAGATTCCAATCCTAATGTCCAATCGAATCCGCTGCCTAATCATGGCAAGGCGTCTGTCAATATGGTTTATGGTTATCCTGGTACATTCAAAATTTTTGATATCCGTTGGATTCGGAGATCTCTTATGGAAATGCATGCACTTTTGAGTGAATACCATGATATTGACCATGACTATGCAGCTTGTTGCATCTGTTCTGTGAATCTGCGTAGTTGTGTGATAGTGAAGAGGGACATTCAAAGGATGATGGATGAGAATTTAATTTAAGTCACTGCTAAAAGAGATGAATATCAGAATGAGGTGAATGTTATTGCACCACGCTTTAATATTCCTGAACGAGTTGTTATCTCTTACGATAGTCGGAAGACCGCTGTTATGCCTTTGGTTATTCGGTTGCCCGGTTCAGTACCCTATGAATCTGACAAGGTTGTTCTGTATAAGTACAATGCTACTATGGTAGAAGATGGTAAGGAAGTGCCTATTCCTTCTTTGTCTTCTGTGGTAAGCATCACTGATGTGAGTAGAGTGACCCGAAGTGGTCGTGTCTTTGCTCCTGAGCCTCCAAAGATTATGGAAAATGTTGTTGCTGGTAAACGACATCAAGATGAGAGTAATGTCGATGCTTCTGGTCAGTCCAGTGGTTCAAAGGCTTATGAGGATGAAGTATTAAAATTGATCAAGAAGAGTGAGTACAGTGTTGTAGATCAACTATTGCATACCCCGTTCAAGATTTCAGTGTTGTCCCTACTGATGAATTCTGAAGCTCAAAAGAAATCTTTGCATAAGGTATTTGAACAAGCATATATTGAGAATGATGTGACTATTAATCAGTTTGATGGAATTGTTGCCAACCTCACCGCTTGCAATAATTTGAGTTTCTGTGATGAAGAATTACCCGATGAGGGGAGAAATCACAATTTGACTTTACATATCTCCATGAACTGTCAAGAAGATGCGCTTTCCAATTTGTTGGTTGATACTGGCTCTTCTTTGAATGTGTTGCCAAAATCTACTTCATCAAGGCTTTCTTACCAAGGTGCTCCCATGAGGTATAGCGGGCTTGTTGTCTGTAGCGAGCAATTTTGGACGCTGTTCTTAAGCGCTGGTCGCTCTCTGCGGTTGAGTTTACTACAGGTCGATTCATTTTTTATCCTATTAAAGCTGACGAAGGAAGGGAAATAGATGTCTCCAATTAACCCTGCTTTGTATACTGAGTTTAAACAGCGGTCTGTTAGGTTACGAATGCTATCAATGTGGGGGGCCTTTGTACTGGTTATTTGTATTTTCGCCAATACGATTTTCTTTCTTTCTGGGACTTTATAGCGGGGAACGAGGATTAGGATGTTAGGACTGATGCTTTTTGATAGATACATGAGAGTATGGGATTTTGGGTTTTTGTTTAGTGTGCTCGCTAAGATTTTTCTTTCAATCTTATGCCTACGTATTCCCGTTTACCGAAACAGGGAAATCAGAGCGTTCGTAGTTCCTCCTATTCTATGGGAGGAAATGGGTGTTTTGATGTCTTGTTCAAAGCCCAAGACGTGAAGCGAAAGGTGATTTGTATCTTGTTCAAAGCCCAAGATGTGAAGCTGAAAGGTGTGACTTTAGAGAGAATTTGTCATCTCTAAATAGGGGTTTGTATGTCACAACTGTTTATAAAGGAGAATTACTTTAACCGGGATACGTGGATCCTAGCAATGCCATAATGTCCTTCATAGGGGGTTTTAACCTGAAGGAGAAGACTTTAACTCAGTGTAGAGCAATGCCATCTTTCCTTAGGAATTTTTCATGCTAAAAGAGGGACAGTGGCATGGATGTAGATGATCTAGAGGCTTGCCCTTACAGCAATTAGATGAAGGGGAAGAAGTTATTGATGTTTGTGTACTGTGAACGAGGCACAACTTTGATGCTAAAAGGTTGATTGGATCAACCAATGGTTTTCTTATATAAAGCATAAGAAGAGGCTAATATGTGTCTCGTACAAAGCCCGAGAGAGAGGCTAAAAGGTTTTGACTCGACGATGGAGTCTTTTGGTATCTCGTATAAAGCCCGAGATGGAGGCTAAAGGGGTGATTGACTCAACGAGGGAGTCTCTTATGTGTCTCGTACAAAGCCCGAGAGAGAGGCTAAACGTTGTTTGACTCCGCTGGGGAGAATCATTGTACAAAGCCAAAGAGGAGGCTATGGTGACTGTTTCAGTTGAGTGACAAGTCCAGTATACTGATTTTGAAAGAAAAAATCAGTTCTTATATAAGCAACACTGTACTCAAGGATTTGATTCAAGGATCCGGGTTATTCCTGTTCTTTAAGGAAGTGGGAAATCCGAAGGGTATTGAGACTGTCCGAGTCTACGGGTTTTCTTCCTATTTAACGAAGGGGTCACTTGAGAATGTCTTTGATACTTAAGGAGATTAGATTGTCAAAGTCTAGAGTTTCATCTTTTGTACTATGCTTTGAGAAACAGTAGTAGACTCTTTGAAAGGACTGTTCTATGCAGATGATTAAGTTATGTTCCTATACCTTTAGGAGGTCGTCGGGACAATTTGTACGAAGCCCAAGAGAAGGCTGAAAACTTTTAAGAAGCCGTGAGGTCCTTGTACGAAGCCCAAGAGAACACTATCATTCCCGGAGGAAGAAATAATTTATACGAAGCCTAAGAGGAGGCTGTGAATACTTCTAAGAAGCCGGCGGGTCCTTGTAATAAGCCCAAGAGGAGGCGGGGTTGCTTTTAGGAAGCCTGTGGGTCCTTGAACAATGCCCAAGAGGAGGCCGATGCTTTTAAGAAGCCCGTGGGTCCCCAAACCTCGAGAAATTCAAGGCAAGCTATTCACAAGGAATAGATCAAGTCAGGAAAGTTCGAGAGTTTGGAAGAAACTCAAGAGATGTCATTCACGGAGAAAAGATCATCTCTGGGGAATAGAGTTTCTTTGACAACTTCTATGAGTGACAGTCTATGAAAGGGTTCACAGAGAATGCTGCTTTTCATGTCTCCATATTGTTTAACCCCAAGAGGAGGGAAGACTGTGTCTGGTAATCCTGTGGGGATCTAGTTTAGACTATTTCTAAGAGTGATCAACGGGCTTAATGCTAGACGTAGTTGCCGGGGAAACTCTAAATATATATACTATTATTACACAGTTGATATGAGTTTATGAAAGAAGACTTACAGTGAAACACCCCCACAATACAGTTATATGTATATGAAAGCGGTAAATGAAAGCAATAACCACTTACTCGGTTGTAGAGCTTCCATGCTGTTTGGTTAGTTGTTCAACAAAGAAAGATTGATAACAATATTATATTCAAAATCAAAGGAGAAAATGCTTTGAAAAAGAAAGATTTGGGGCTTACAGCTAAAGGAGAGGCCCAAGTTTTATCAGTGAGCGCACTGTTTGAATTTGTACAAAGGGACTTATACAAGTGACTGTGGCCCGAAAAAGGTTTTCTGTACAAAGGGATGGGTCTTACACTCTCTCAAGAGGCCCAAAAAGTTTAAAGAAAAAGAGTGGGGCTTATAACACGAGGGTAGGCCCAGATGATTTTTCATTTAAAATGGCGATCGCGCCGAGATTTTCTTTTAACGCGAAGGGACTTATACAATAAGTGAGGCCCAAATGGTTTTGGTTAAAAGGGGATTGGGTCTTACACTCTAATAGAGGCCCAAAAAGTTTTGAATGGGTCTTATAGCTCGAGGAGAGGCCCAGTTGATGTTTAAAAGGCGACGATTGCATCGTTTATTTGAAAATGTACAGAGGGACTTATACAACGAATGAGGCCCAAAAAGTTTTCTGTACAAGGGGGTTGGGTCTTACAATATACTGAGGGTAGGCCCAGGTTTGTTTTGAAAAGGCGACGATCGCGCCGTTTGTTTTTTACGGTATCGGGACTTATACAATATACTGAGGCCCAAAATGTTTTGGTCAAAAAAAGGATTGGGTCTTACACTCTATTAGAGGCCCAAAGTGTTTTGAAAATGATTTATGAGGGTTGAATTAATCCAAAAACCCTAATTTGTTTTCAAAAATGTATTTAATTGAATAAAAATTCAATTAAAATGATCAAAATTGTTTAACATATGGAAAACAAATTGTGATCTTGGATTAATGCTTCAAAAATTAAGTATTGACCTACAAAATAATTAGAAAGCATTAAAAGTTGCAAAATCGAGGTGGAAAAAATATTTTAAATGTCAAAAACAATTAAAACATTAATTCTTTGAAAAAATATTAATTATACAAAATAAATAATTTTTTTGGGATTTTTTGTTAAAATAAAATATTTTAACATTTTTGTGAATTATTAAAAAAATAATCAACTCAAAATCATTAAAACTCAGAGAGAAATTAATTAAATAAAATCACAAAATTCAAATATTTGAATTTGAAAGAAATGGCGCCAAGAACACACCAAGAACACGCGCGTGTTCTGGGTTTGGCCAGATTTGCATTTTCTATCCAATCTCACTGAATACTTGATTATATCATGCAATCCACAAATCATTATGCTCGTCTCAACCTCACGATCATGTCTATGTCAATTAATTTCATTTAAATTAAACATATAACAAGAAATCATGAAAAATCCTCAAGAACCCTAATTTCTGCATGAAGGCTAGGATATTTGATACACGATTCAAACAATGCAATTAATTGAGGGGAAACATTCTATGCATGATTATGAACATATGGCCAAATTATTGTGCGAGGAAATATGCATAGATTGAGAGATGACCAAGTATATGCTTACCTCTAGGCCGTGACAGCAAGTGCAATGTGATTTTTGATTTGGAGGTGTTACAAATGAGTGGTGATGATTTGAACAGCTTCCCTACACCCTATGGAGTGTGTTTGAATGCTTGGACTTGATTGAAATTGGCTGGATCACTTCATGGCATCTCAATTGCATTTTGGTTAAAACCTTGAGCAATTGACTGGTGATTAGGAGAAATCAGTGTTCCAGTTGTTGTTTAAGTGTTTGATCAGCTCATATGTGATGTATGTGAGGTGTGTGAGTGATTGGTTTGAGTGGAATTGCCCTCTAGCTCAAAACCCGATAGCTACCTTGCTAAGAAAGGCATTTTTGCCAAGAGAAAGAGATTTTGAGAAAGGCAAGTGTTGTAGGCCTTTGGTGTACTTAAACTGATCACAATTGAGCTCTATTTATAGTAGAGCAAGTTTGTTTTGCAAGGAATAGTGAATGGCAACTGCTGAGTAGGTTTGTTCAATGTTGGCCAATGGAAGTTCAAGTCTCCTCTAGCCATTGACTAGAGGTTAGGGCACAGGCTGCTGGTTCCCTTGGTCTTGGATAAATCTTGACTGAATTCAAATGAAAATGGCTCAGTCCATGCCACCTTGATGCTTCCATTGAATGCTCCAATCCAAATTTGGAGTCTTATCCCTATTTTGGCTATTATAGGTTCAACATGCTATTTCTTGTTCCAAAGACTTTGGAGGCTTGGCTCAGTGATTGTCCCCTTTAGATTCAATCCTTAGATGTATCCAAGTGGATAGGAGTGTTTGGATTTGCACAATTTTGGTAAATCGAGCAAAAATGCAAATTCTGCCTTGCCTTGACAGATTTCAACAAGGCAACTTGACAATGTCATAACTCATAGCCCAAATGGAATTTGGCAATGTTCTTGGCCATTTTGGAAAGCCCTTACATGATACAACAACTGTTTGAACATGTTTGGTTTTGATCTCTTTTGAATCCAAGTGAAAAATCCCCCTACATTTGGAAAAAAATGAAGACATATTTGGACTTAGTGAAAATTTCACTAAGTGTTGGAAAAAGTGACATTTTCATTTTTCAGCCATTTTGATCACTCCATAACTCAAAATCCTTAATGAATTGGACTTAGGTCTAGTTGAAGTTTTTGTAGAGGGTAATGAGGGCTACAAATCCATCTTTGGATGAGGAAAAATGGCTTTGTGGTTTAGGAGTTATGATCCTCCAAAGTTGGTACCCTAGCCACTTTATTTTTAACTTAGAAAATTTTCTAAGTTTTTATGGTTACCCCTTTTACAAGTTATCCAACTTTTCTTGATTTTTATTGATGAATGATGATTCAAATCACACATTAACATCATTTTAGGGTTAAAAATCCACTTTGGTGAAAAATCTCAAAAAGTCAAAGTTGACTTTTGTTCACAGTTGACTTTTTATCAGATGAATTCCAAACTGTGCAATTCTTCAGGAAATCATGTCCTTGACCTAAATCAAACTTGATGGACATGTTCCATAGGTGTAATAGGGTATATTGAGGTATGTCCTAGGGTTTGGGAGCATGTCTTGGTCAAAAGTCAAAGTTACAGTTGACTTTTTCCTTAAAACCCTAATTGTGGTGCAGATGAAATTGAGACTTGTTGCTCAAGCTTCTTGGATTAATCCATTGTTCCAAATGGATCAATATAGTTCATTAGAGACCCTCAAATCATGTCTTGAGGTCTTGGCTCATGATTTGCCCTAAAAGTCAACTTAGGGGTGAATTAGGTCAAGAAACCCTAATTCCTGATTTTTGATGATTGCAACCCCTAAGGAAAAATTGACTTGATGATTGAGTCCATGAGGTTCCATGGAGTATATTAGGTTGTGTTTTGGATCCTTGGCTTGTGCCCAGATGAAAATTTTCCATCTGGAGGCCCTGGTCGACCAAAACCCTAATTTGGTGACACTGTCGATCTTGAGGCTTGATCCACCTAGAAGGGAGCAGCTTTGTGCTTAATCCTTGAAGTGGGAGTCCTTTTTGATCCTTTGTGGATGCTTGAGAGGTTAGATAAGTTGAAGATCATGTCATTCTTTGATTGATCCTTTGTCTAAGAACTCAAAGAGGGCTTGAAACCCTAATTTTGATTGTAGTGGATGCTCACCCATCTTTGGGGAGACTAATGAAGTATGATGGTTCATCCATATTGTGGTGATGATTTGCACAATGATGGGAAATCTTAGTGGTCAAAATTTGGGGTATGACATTGTCAAAGCTTTTGATGGATCTCGAAAAACTGTGATTGGAGAGGTTGATCTTCCAATCAAGATAGGATCGTGCTTCTTCCAAATTACTTTCCAAGTAATGGATATTCGTCCTGCTTATAGTTGTCTGCTTGGCCGACCCTGGATTCATGAAGCTGGGGCAGTGACTTCAACTCTCCATCAGAAATTGAAATTTGTTAAGAATGATAAGCTGGTAATTGTTGGAGGTGAACAAGCGATGCTGGTGAGCCACCTTTCATCTTTTTCGTATGTTGATGCTGATGAGACTGTTGGGACTCCGTTCCAAGCTCTTTCCGTTGATGATAAAGTTGTTAAGAAGAATGAGTTGCCCATGTCTTCCTTGAAGGATGCTTTGCATGTGTTAGAGACTGGTCGATCTGATGGTTGGGGCCGAGTTATTGATGTGGTTGATAACCTGGGCAAAACTGGTTTAGGCTTTACGCCTGGTATAGTTATAAGAGATTTAAAGTGTATTAATGAGGCCTTTCACAGCGCCAGATTCATCAACAAAGATCACTCTGCTGCTGCCATCATTGAAGATGATGAAGAAGAAGAACTTCCCAATTTTGAAACACACGGACAAATCTGCCAGAATTGGATAGCTGTTGATGTTCCCACTGTTATTCATATTTCAAAGTAATTTGTTTTTGTTTCTTTCAAAAAAATCCTTTCACTCTGCCCAAGGTGAAAGCGAATTTGTGAGGGCTTTGTTTCAAATTTTATCATCATCAATAAAATGTTATTTTGTTTATCCATATTATGTTTTTCCCTTTTTGCTTTATTTCTGAAAAATGGTAACATAAAAAACCCGAAAAAATATAATAATAATGTGATAATCATTTTATCTGCATAATACTTGCACTTCTTGCATATTCTAAAATCAAACATAAATCATTGTGCAGATTGATTGTTAACCCCATTGAAAATAATGACCCTATGCCCTCTCCCAACTTTGAGTTCCCTGTGTTTGGAGCTGAAGATGAGGGTATTGAGGAGATTCCAGATGAAATTTCTCGGTTGCTTGAGCACGAGGAAAAAGCCATTCAGCCTCATGAAGATCTGGTGGAATTGGTCAATTTGGGTTCAGTTGATGATATAAAAGAAGTCAAGATTGGGGCACTGCTTCAGTCGGATGTTAAGAAGAGGATTGTGGAGCTTCTTAGAGAATATGTTGACGTGTTTGCTTGGTCCTATCAAGACATGCCTGGTCTTGATACTGATATTGTGGAGCACCATTTGCCATTGAAGCCTGAATGTTCACCTGTGAAGCAAAAATTGAGAAGAACTCATCCCGACATGACTGTGAAGATCAAATAGGAGGTTTAAAAGCAGATTGATGCTGGTTTTCTTATGACTTCTGAGTATCCTCAATGGGTGGCCAATATTGTTCCTGTTCCAAAGAAAGACGGAAAAGTTCGAATATGCGTTAACTATAGAGATTTGAATAAAGCGAGTCCGAAAGATGATTTTCCATTGCCACACATTGATATGTTGGTAGATAATACTGCTAAATTCAGTATCTTTTCTTTCATGGATGGATTTTCTGGTTATAATCAAATAAAGATGGCACCCGAGGATATGGAAAAAACAACATTCATTACACCCTGGGGAACATTCTGTTACAGAGTGATGCTTTTCGGTTTGAAAAATGCTGGTGCAATGTACCAGAGAGCTATGACTACTTTGTTCCATGATATGATGCATAAAGAAATTGAGGTCTATGTGGATGATATGATTTGTAAGTCGAAGACTGAAGAAGATCATATTGAGTACTTATTGAAGCTGTTTCAACGTCTAAGAAAGTTTAAGCTCTGTTTGAATCCTAATAAATGCACTTTTGGTGTCTGTTCTGGAAAATTATTGGGCTTTATTGTCAGCCAAAAAGGCATTGAAGTTGATCCCGGTAAAGTTAAAGCCATTCAGGAAATGCCTGCGCCCAAAACTGAAAAACAAGTAAGAGGAGTCTTGGGACGTTTGAATTATATCTCCCGATTTATATCCAATATGACTGCCACATGTGCGCCGATCTTCAAGCTTCTTCGCAAAGATAAGAGTTATGTCTGGACAGACAACTGTCAAAAAGCTTTCGAAAGAATTAAAGAGTATCTGCTTGAACCTCCGATTTTGTCTTCTCTTGTGGAAGGAAAACCTTTGATCATGTATTTGACTGTGCTAGAAGAGTCTATGGGTTGTGTTCTGGGACAACAAGATGAATCTGGTCAAAAAGATTTTGTCATTTATTATCTGAGCAAGAAGTTCACCGATTGTGAGTCTCGATATTCAATGCTTGAAAAGACATGTTGTGCTTTGGCTTGGGATGCCAAGCGCCTCCGCCAATATATGATGAATCATACAACTTGGTTGATATCCAAAATGGATCCAATCAAGTATATCTTTGAAAAGCCTGCTCTAACTGGGAGGATTGCTCGTTGGCAAATGTTGTTGTCAGAATATGATATCGAGTACCAAACTCAAAAAGCAATAAAAGGAAGTGTTTTGGCTGACCATTTGGAACACCAGCCAATTAATGATTATCAACCTATTAGGTTTGATTTTCCTGATGAGGATGTGATGTATCTAAAGGTTAAAGATTGTGAAGAACCATTACCTGATGAAGGGCCTGAGCCTGGATCCCGTTGGGGTTTGATTTTCGACGGAGCTGTTAACGAGTATGGCAACAGTATTGGGGCAATAATTGTTACTCCTCATGGCTCTCATATTCCTTTCACTGCAAGGTTGATGTTCATTTGCACAAATAATGTGGCTGAGTATGAAGCATGTATTATGGGCTTGGAAGAAGCTATTGATTTAAGAATCAAGATTCTTGATGTATACGGAGATTCAGCCCTGGTGATTAATCAGATTAAAGGGGAATGGGAGACACGTCAACCTGATTTGATTCCTTATCGTGATTATGCAAGAAGGTTGTAAACTTTCTTCAATAAGGTTGAGTTTCACCATATACCCAGAGTAGAGAATTGAATGGAAGATGCTTTAGTCACTATATCCTCCATGATTGTGGTGAATCGGTGGAATGATGTGCCGAAAATTAATGTTATGCGGCTTAATAGACCGGCTCATGTGTTTGCGGTTGAAGAGGTTGTTGATGATAAACCGTGGTATTATAATATTAAATGCTTTCTTCAGAATCAAGAGTACCCACTTGGGGCATCCAAGAAAGATAAGAAGACTTTAATAAGATTGGCTGGTAGTTTCTTCTTGAATAATGATGTGCTGTATAAAAGAAATTATGACATGGTCTTGCTCAGATGCGTGGATAGACACGAAGCAGACATGTTGATGAAAGAAATTCATGAAGGATCTTTTGGTAACCATGCCAATGGGCATGCAATGGTTAAGAAAATGTTGAGGGCATGTTACTATTGGCTGACGATGGAATCTGACTGTTGCAAATTTGTGAAAAAGTGCCATAAATGCCAGGTTTATGCTGACAAAATTCATGTTCCTCCGACTCCTCTCATTGTTATCTCTTCTCCATGGACGTGGGGCATTGATATGATTGGAATGATTGAGCCTAAAGTGTTAAACGAACACCGTTTCATATTGGTGGCTATTGACTATTTTACCAAGTGGGTTAAAGCGACATTATATGCCAATGTGACCAAGCAAGCAGTGATCCGGTTTATTAAGAACCAAATCATCTGTCGGTATGGTGTTCTGAGCAAAATTATCACTGATAATGGGTTGAACCTGAATAACAAGATGATGAAGGAATTATGTAATGAGTTTAAGATTGAGCATCATAATTCTTCTCCTTACAGACCTAAGATGAATGGGGTTGTTGAAGCTGCTAATAAGAATATCAAGAAGATCATTCAGAAGATGGTTGTTACATGCAAGGATTGGCATGAGATGCTCCCTTTTGCTTTGCATGGGTATCGTAGTTCCGTCCGAACTTCAACAGGGGCAACCTCTTTCTCTCTTGTTTATGGTATAGAAGCAGTGCTCCCGGTAGAAGTTGAAATCCCTTCTATGAGAGTCTTGATGGAAGCTGAATTGTCTGAGGCTGAATGGTGTCAGAGTAGATATGACCAGTTAAATTTGATTAAAGAGAAAAGAATGACGGCCTTGTGTCATGGCCAATTGTATCAACAGAGAATGAAGAAAGCTTCTGATAAGAAGGTTCGACCTCGTGTGTTCAGAGAAGGCGACCTCGTGCTCAAAAGGATCTCAACTTCTTCCAATGATTCTAAGAGCAAGTGGACTTCTAATTATGAAGGCCCATATGTTGTTAAGAGAGCCTTCTCTGGTGGTGCATTACTTCTTACAACTATGGATGGTGAAGAGTTCACTCGTCCTGTGAATGCCGATACAGACAAGAAATACTTTGCCTAAAAATAAAAAGAACAGCTCGCTAAGTTGAAAACCCGAAAGGGCGGCTTAGGCAAAAATGAGCGTCTCGGTGGGCTGAAAACCCGAAAGGGCGGTCTAGGCAAAAATTAGAGACAAAAACAGAAATAATCATCCCGGTAGATTGAAAACCCGATAGGGCAATCTAGGCAAAAGTTAGGGATTATGGCAAGTAACTGCATCTGGCCAGTCTTGATCAGTGAAAGCAACATTGTCTATCAAGGAGTCTGTTTCAATTATCCTCAGCTGAAGTTTTGAGCACAGTGGAATTCAAAGTTGTTAGGGAGAATAGTGGTCATTGTATTTTAATGTAGCCCTTTCCATGTATTTACCATTTTTCAAACTTTGTAATAATCCATGGAGTTACGCCATTTGCGGATTACCATTCTATTAATAAAATTTGGGCCTTTGTCCCTTTGTTTGTAATTCTTGCTTTGCTTCTGTTTGCAGAATTTCATTTATTTTTTATGATGATTTTTGAAACAAAATGTGAATAATTGATTTTTTTTTTGAAAATTATAAAAACATTTTATTTTGATTTATGAATATAAAAAGGAATGTCAGCTGTTATTCCAAGAAAGGTAAGATCAATGTTTCCCTCAGCAGTGTTTGTTCTTACTCTTCCAGTAGAATTTACTGTCAACTCCCCAGTAGAGTTTGTTGTTGCTTCTCCGGTAGAGTTTGTTGATATTTCCTCAGCAAAATTTGTTATGAGGTGAAGAACTTCTATTCCTGTATTTTCAAGTTGAATACCTGTTTGAGTTTTCTCCAGACGAGTGTTGTTCGACTTTTCCCCAACAATGTCTCAATCCAGATTCTCTCCAGTTGATTATGTTATGGTCAGGAAGTTGAGCAGTTTTAGGAGATTATCCCCACACAAAGATTCATTTCTTTTGCTATCCAAAAAAAAATTATGTGAAGAGTCCTCACTTAGATTTTTATCCTCTAGATGTGTGGATTTGGATATCCCTAAACAGAGAGAAATGTTACTTCCTGCTAAGGGTATTTGACACGGTAGTCACCTGTCGGATTTTATTTGCCTTATGGATGTATTCCTCTCCAGTTGTTTTACCCAGAGATTATAGCTTTACTAATTCTCCAACGGTGGCTGTGCATTATTATTTTGATTGTTTCCCAATTATAGAGCAGTGATGTTGTTTTTATCATCCCCGGCAAGTCCAAAATGTACTTCTCTCCAGATTGTTTATTTTAAAAGAAGACCGTGCATCACTATTTCGGATATTCCCCAGTGAAGTTGCTGATGATATCTCTATTTAAGGGGTACTGATAGTAGTCACCTGTAGGATTTTCTCTCATTTTTATGAGTATTGATCTAAAATCCCCCACAGTTTGACCTTTTGCTATTTTCCTCAGCAAGTCCAGGATGCTTTGCTCAGATTTGGATAATCCTCTGAGAGTGTTCTCGTATCTCCAGCAGATCTGCCTTGCCTTCCCAGTGGAGTTTGGGTAGATGTTTATATGTCTACAATCCCCAGCGGATTCGTTATTTTATTTTGTTTGCAGTAGATCTCCTCATCTTATTGAAATGGAAGTTCCTGTGAATTCTTTGTTATCCCCAGGAAAATTCAGAAAGATTTGGGTTATTATGATTCCCCGCCAGCTTTCCTCCCATCCCCGAAGCAGAGTTTATGTTGTTATCCTCTTTATGGATCGTTGATGTTAGAGGATTGATATTTGAGTTTCTCCCCAAGGAGTATCTGTCATACCCCAAATTTTGACCACTAAGATTTCCCATCATTGTGCAAATCATCATCACAATATGGATGTACCATCATGCCTCATCAATCTCCTCAGAGATGTTTGAGCATTCACCACAATCAAGAATTAAGGTTTCAAGCCCTCTCAGAGCTCTTAGACAAAGGATCAATCAAGAAATGACATGATCTTCAACTTGTCTAACCTCTCAAACATCTATAAAGGATCAAGAGGACTCCCACAACAGGAATCAAGCACAAAGTTGCAGCATTCCAAGTGGATCAAGCCTCAAGATCGCTAGTGTCACCAAATTAGGGTTTTGGTCGACTGAGGCCTTCAGATGAAAATTTTCCTCTGGGCATGATCCAATGCTTCAAACAACAACCCATGATACTCTAAGGGACCTCATGAACCCAATCATCAAATCAATTTTACCTCAGGGGATGCATTCACCAAAAAAATCAAGAATTAGGGTTTCTTGACCTAATTCACCCCTAAGTTGACTTTTGGGACAAAACCTGAGCCAAGACCTCAAGACATGATTTGAGGGACTCCAATACACTACATTGATCCATTTGCAACAATAGATTGATCCAAGAAGCTTGATCTACAAGTTTCAATTTCATCTGGACCACAATTAGGGCTTTGAAGAAAAAGTCAATTGTACCTTTGACTTTTGACCAGGACATGCTCACAAACCTTGGGACATTATTCAAAACACCCTATAACACCTATGGAACATACCCATCAAGTTTGATTTAGGTCAAGGACTTGATTTCATAAAGGATCGTACAATTTAGAATTCATCTGATAAAAAGTCAACTGTGCACAAAAGTCAAATTTGACTTTTTGAGATTTTTCATAATTATGGTTCTTTAACCCTAAATTGATGTTAATGTGTGATTGGAATCATCATTCATCAAGAAAAATCAAAGAAAGTGAGATAACTTGCAAAAGGGGAAGCCATAAAAACTTAGAATTTTTCTAAGTTATGGAACAAAGTGGCTAGGGTTCCAACTTCCAAGGATCATAACTTGAGATCCAAGCAACCATTTTGGATGGTCCGAAGATGGATTTGTAGCTCTCATAGCATACTTTAAAAGTGTCAACTACACCTCATTCCAATTCTTCATAGATTTTTAGTTATGGAGTGATCAAAATGGCTGAAAACATAAAATGTCACTTTTTCCTACACTTAGTGAAATTTTCACTAAGTCGGAATCTGTCTTGCTTTTTTTCAAAATGTAGCGGCATTTTTCACTTGGATCCAAAAAGTTTCAAGACAAACTATGATCACACATGTGATGTGTCACATAAGGGCTTTCCAAAATGTCCAAGGACTCCATCAAAATCCATCTGAGCTAGGAGTTATGACAGCTGCAACATGCCTTGCTGCAAACTGTCTTGGCAAGGCAGATTGTGCATTAGGGCTCGATTTGATCAATTTGTGCAAATGACAAACAATTTTATCCATCTGCACACCTCAGGGGGAGACCAAGGAGGAACAAACAGTGATCCATAAGCCTCCCAAGTCTTTGGAACTACCTATAGATTTGGCACCCCTAAAAGCTAAAGATGCCTCAAGACTCCAATTTTGTTTTGGAGCATTCAATGGATGCTTAGAGGTGGCATGTATCAGAGGAAAGATGAATACTTCAGTCAAGCCTTATCCTTGAATCAAAGAACCATAGGCCTGTACTCTAACCTCTAGTCAATGGCTAGAGGAGACTTAAGATTCCAAAGTGATCCAATTGGCCAACAGCCTGTTGTAGTTGCCACACACTATTGCTTGCAAAATAAACTTGCTCTACTATAAATAGATCTCTTTTGTGCTCAGTTTGAGTACACCAAAGCACCCAAACTGATGCTTTCCTCAAAATCACCTTCTCACTTCCAAAATTGCCTTCTAAAGCAAGTCACTATCGGGTTTTGAGTTTGAGAACAATTTCAACCAAACCAATCACACACACACCTAATAAATATCATATAGAAGTGATCCAAACACTTAAACAACATTTGGAACACCAATTTCACAAAATCACCATCCAACTGCTCAAGCTTTTAGCAGACTTGCAGTTGGGGTACCATTTTAAGTTCCAGCTTGTTTCCAACCACTCCAAGCATTCAGACACACTCCAATGCACCTAGGGAAGCTGTCCAAATCATTGGAACCAAGTTGTAACACCTCTAACCCAAAACACAATCACCAGCTGCAAGAGGTAAGCCTCAACTTGGTCATCTCATGATTCATGCATATTTCCTCGCACAATGATTTTGCCATATGTTCATAATCATGTATGGAGGGTTTCCCCTCAATTAATTGCTTCGTATGAATCGTGTATCAAAATTCCCAGCCTTCATGCATAATTTAGGGTTCTTGAGGTTTTGTCTTGATTTCTTATTCCATGCTTAAAATAAATAAAATTAAAGACCATAGACATGACCGTGAGGTGAAAACGAGTAGATTGATATGTGGATTGTGTGATTTCATCAAGTATTCAGTGAGATTGAGGGGAAAACGCAAATTTGAAGAAACAGAGGGCGCGGGCAAGAACTTGGTGTTCTTGGCGCCCTTTTTTGAATTTTTAAATATTTGAATTTTTGTGATTTTATTTAATTGATTCAAAAATTAATTTCTCTCTGGTTTTTAATGATTTTGAGTTGATTCTTTTTTTAATAATTCACAAAAATGTCAAAATATTTTATTTTACATTAATTTCCCAAAAATATTATTTATTTCATATATTTGATATTTTTACAAAGAATTAATTTTTATTTGTTTTTTAACATTTAAAATATTTTTTCCTTCTTGATTTTCCAAACTTAAATGGTTTCCAATCATTTTGTGGATAAAAACATGATTTTTCAAACATTAATCCAAGATCACAACTTGCTTTTCACACATGTTTGATACTTTTGATCATTTTTATCAAATTTTTATTTAATTAAAATACATTTTGAAATTAATTTAGGGTTTTGATCTTAATCAACCTAAACAAATCTTTTTCAAACTCTTTGGACCTCTAATAGAGTGTAAGACCTAACCCCTTTCGAAAACCAAAATAATTTGGGCCTCGGTTATCGTATAAGACCCACTGTGTTTTCAAACCTCGGCGCGATCGCCATTTTTCAAACAAATAATCATCTGGGCCTCTCCTCGAGCTATAAGCCCCATTCCGTTTCTTAAAAAATCTTTTGGGCCTCTTGATAGAGTGTAAGCCCCACCCCTTTGTAAATAATACCTTTTTGGGTCTCACACATTATATAAGTCCCTCTGTATATTTTTAAACGTTCGGCGCGATCGTCGCTTTTTTAACAAAATCAAATGGGCTTCTACTTGAGCTATAAGACCCATCTTTATTCATTTTCAAACTCTTTGGGCCTCTAATAGAGTGTAAGACCCAATCCCCTTTTGGCCAAAACTTTTTGGGCCTCAGTCGTTGCATAAGTCCCGATACGATATTCAAAACAACAGTGCCATCACTCTTAAAATTTGGGCCTCTCCCTGAGCTGTAAGCCTCGATATCTGTTCAAAATACTTTCTCCTTTGATTTTGAATCCAAATGTATAGTTGCTATCAAAACTTTATTTAATTTCTTTGTTGAACAACTAACAAAACAACATGGAAACTCTACAACGGGTAAGTGTTTATCCGCTTTCTTTTATATGCTTTCATATACATAATTGTATTATGGGAAGCTGCGCATGATTAGTCTTCTTTCATATCCTTTTAAATACTTGTCATATATCAACTGTATATATACTAGTATAGTTATTTAGAGTTTTCCCAGGTGAAGATGGCTGGTTTGTACCTGAGTGAATCGCACACTCAGAGATACAACAGAGTCACCACCGAACTTTATTTAGTCCCAAAGGACAGGGAAAATATCGATAAAACCCGAGGAAGAGAAACAGGAACGGGGGGTCGATTATGCGAAAGGAAGGTATTAGCACCTAACTGTCGCTCCCAGGATTTTCATCCAGGTACAAACATGAAAGTGGCGCGGAACACAGAGTCGCCAGCAATGTATATTTATCCCAAGAGAGGGAAAGGAAACACCGCGTAAACCTGAGGAAGAGGGAAAGAAATGGTCATCGCGACCATAGCCTGGGTTCGGGAATCGGTTACGCGAAGGGAAGGTGTTAGCACCCCACGCGTCCATCGTACTCGATGGGATCCACACTTGTTGTCTATTCTAAGGGTGAGTTATCTTATCATCTATGGCTGTACTAAAACGGGGGAGGGAAAAACAAAGACAGACTCGGTATGACGTCGTCGTCCTAGGCCTACGTACCCCCTTTGTGCAATGGGGAATTCAGAGTCAACGTAGTTCGGACCAAGTTCTTTTTGTGTTTTTTATGAGCGACGTTAAGTTCGCGCCCGACAGTTAGGGTCGATGCCTGTTTGCGACTTAGACGGAAAGTAACGTGCCCTTTTAGAAAATAGCCTTTAGTTTGACAATCCCACTGGACAAAAATGATTTGAAATTTGTTTGTATTTTTTAAGACAAAAGTGACTTGAGTTAGTTCATAACTCACCTTGAACCAAAGTCTATCCAATGGGACGTATGCTCAACACTCTAGAAGAGAGAAGGGGGACCCCTCAATCTTCACTTCCTATGTTTAAGGCTTGTGTGCAAGGCAAGTTGATCTTATTACGTATCTTAGAAATGTTATGAGATGAGAAGAGGGACTCAAAAGAAAAGAAAAACACTAAGGGGAAATCCATCCTAATGTTATCATGCAAAGATGGCCCTAAGGGGAGGTTTGACAATAACCTAAGCCTAAAGAAAAGAAAAGATGAGAGAAAGAAAGAGTGAGGGTGGACATGGATAACTATCCACACCCTCAAATAACTTACCTCTACCTCTGCATAAAAGGTTAGTGCAAAACAGACATAACTAACAATGAGACAAATGAAACCCCAAGCAAGTCACAAGCCAAAGAGAAATGGTTACTAACCAAATGAAACTCATCCAAGTCAGAAGTACACCTTAGTGGTGACCCACAATGTTTACCAAACAAGATCAAGCAAATAAAATGCAAACAAATGGTAAAGCACACAAGAAAGTCATCAAAGAAAGAGTAGAAGAAGAATGGGTGGATATGCAAGGTGATCATGCAAGAATGCTTCAAGTAGTATCCAAGTCAGAATGTGGACGACCTAAATATGTGCCTAAACATGCTATGCAAATGTCACATGAGACATACAAACAAGTATCCAAGCATTAAGAATCATTAGAAGAAGGAGAAGGAAGCATGTAAGTGAAACATGTTCAAGTGTGCAAGATGAGACATGAATGACATATGACATGAATGCAAAGCTCCAAGGTCAGAAACATACATCAAATGAAGTGCAAAGGGATGATATGGCATGGCATACACAAACCAAACATAAGTCATGAATGAGCATAGATGAGAAGAAGTGAGAAGATAAGTCAAACAGAGGCATGTAAATCAAGCATTGAACATGTGCACACAATATGCAACAACCCCACACTAATGGCCTATAATTGTAATCAAATGACCTATAATGATTCAAACATGGTTTATGAAGTCAAATAAGCAATCCCAAGTGATGGCACAAGTGTCTTCTCAAACAAGTAATCAAACATGATCAAAGATGTGCATAAAAGAGGACCTCAAACAAAGAGCAATCAAACAATTAGCAAAACACCTTTAACAAATACCAAATTAATTCTCAACACACCTCAACCAGGGTTAAACATCATGTTAAAAACTCATGCAAAAATTGATAAGATAAGTCACTCAAACAATTATGCAAAGATCAAGTAGGAAACATGGTTCAATATGCAAAAGAAAGGGACTAAAATGCAATATGAAATGATTTTAAAAATATGAGAAAAATGTTTTGATGAACTTCAATATGTTGGTGAAAAAATGAAAAAAGAATGAGTTCAAAATGTTTTATGTGCTATGAGAAATAAAATTAGCAAGTTAGGGTATGCATATATGGAATAAATTCAAAGGAAATTAACCAGTTAATTAATTCAGATGGTAAAAATAAAATAAAATAAGAAAATAAAATTTGGAAAAATTTTATAAAACTCTAAATATGATTCATGATTTTTTTTTGGGATTTTTAGATGCCTTTAACTAATTTTAAAAATTAAAAATGAGAAACTATGCAATAAAAATAAAATAAAGAAAGAAAATAGCAAGGGGGTGTAATTAGCAGCTTATTCACGTTGGAAATTGAAATGGACTTAATAGGGGGGTGTGGATATCAAGCCCAATCCACAAAAGCCCATCAGCGAAATAAAAAAGAAAATATAAGGACCCAGTCAACTAGTTGACTCCACACTCACCATTGGATCAATCTGACGCCTGATAATAAGTCAACCAGTACACAAGTAATCATGATAAAGGGCTTAGATCCATACACCCACATTAATAATGATGCACACGCACACACAAAATTACTCAGAAATAAAAAAAACACACGAGACAAGCACATGAGAAATTTAATGCGCTGGCACGATATATACCAATGGATCAAACCAACGTCCAAGATCACATCATCAAATCAAAAATCAAATGAAATGAATGGCTCAGATTAAGGGTACATAGTAGTTAGCATGAAATGGATCGCATGTAAACCATAAAATAAAAACAAAAATTTAAAAACGTGGCACACTGTGGACCACATGATGAAAGCCATGGACGGTTGAGATTTCATCTCCAACATTGGAACCCTAATCTCGCCGGAAAAACAACCAGACGCCGGAGCCCTAGCTCCGGTCGTCCCTTCCGGCCACCTGCAACCAAAAAATTACCAGAACATGCACACGAGTATACTATTCTGACTAGAATTCAATGAGGATCACAAATATCATATTATTTTCCACAAACAACCAACACACAAGGAGAATCGAATGAAACAAGTTTGGATTCAAAACCTTAAAACTCACGATACAACCATATTACACGTCCAATCTCAAAATAAAATGCATCAGAATCATCAGTGAGTGTCATAGATTATTATACGCATCAAAAAATTGAGTTTTAAGAGCATTCAAATTATCACTAACCTGAGATTATGCAATTCATGTCCTTGTTGTTAGCTTCAGATGGTGGTTGATTCGTGCTCTATGAATCCGAATGATTAATATTGTGAAGGAATTTTTTGAAGAGCTTTTGTGAGTGAGGAGATTCGAAGGAGAAAAGGATTAGGGTTAAAACTTGAAATCTGATCAAAATAACGTGCCTCCTCTCCAATGAGTGCATGAGTTAGCTTAAATACATTAGGTCATTCCACTGATAATCATTTAGGTCTGATTAATTCCTCAATTAATGAGTTTTGGGTGATTTTGTAAATTTGCACTTTGAGTTATACACCCTCCTCCACGCATGTACACCCAAGCCTTTTATGGTGGATCACTCATTTATCAATTGCTAATCACACCTGAATTGGATTTGGGCCTTGAAATATCTTGGTTTGTGAGTTTTGATGCATCTTGCCATTTTGCATAATGTGAAATAAGTGATGAATAAGTCATGGATCCACTTGATTCTAAGGCCAAAGATGATCCTCATGAGGTGTACTTGGATGTTAGAATGTGACTTGAAGCAATAGAATCAATTATAGGTCCATATGTCCCAAAATGCAAAAGGTGTAAGAATGGAACCATGAGAAAACCCTAAAAACCACCTTGCCTTCTTTTGATCATAACTTGAGTTTCACAAATGATATGGATACCATCTAGTACTTGTTGGAAAGGGGAGAAAAAGATATTCAACTTTCATGTTTGAGAAAAATTCATTTGAAGCATCCTTGATGGTGAAAAGTCAAGTTGAATGTAGTGTAAAACTTGCCAAAAATGGAAACTTTCAAATTATAGGTCATTTCCATATTTAGTAATTTTTGTACAAACCCTTGATTCTTGATAAATGGTATGAAACTCGACTCTTGAAGACCATATGGGGATGTGAGACCTTGAAAACCTTGAAGAGAACCTCAAAATTTCACAGTTGACTTCCCCTCTCACTGTTGACTTTTCCCCAATTCTCCTGATTCCCAATCCATTGGCCAATTGAACTTCTCATGAACCAAACTGATGGACAATCTTCCATTCCTAGATATTTATAGCAAACCCTAATTTTGGTACCCTCAGTCTAGGAGGAAATAACACAGTCTCCAAATCCAAATTCCTCTGAATATGATGTGTATCCTCTCCAACAAAGATAAGATATGCCATTTGGTGATGATAAAAACCCAAGGAGCTTGCCCATTGGAGCAATAAACCCAAAAATCTCAAAACCCTAGTTCCTGCACTGGTTAGGAGAGAGTGGTTCACTTGAGATCTCTTGCCAATTGTGAACTCCTGATGATGTGATAGACCAAATAGGATCTCTTGAGCCCCAAGGCCCCTTAGTGACTCAAATAATGGTGGTATCAATAACCATTTCTCCTCTTAATCTCTTGGACAATGCAAGGACTCTTGCTTGCCCCTTTTGAAGGGCACCTTCTCCTCTTGAACTGCCTCAGGCACCTTGACCCCATGCTAAGAACCAATGATATGCACACATGATAATGCAAGAATGAAATGAAACATAAGCCAGTTAGTACTAAAGTAAGCAGAGCAAATTTTCGGGTGCTACAGCTGCCTCTATTCAATCAACTTGGTCCTGAAGGTATGATAACAACGACTGTCATGCATTCAAAGGATTCACGGGGATTGAATACCAAGAGAAACCTGAAATTTGCAATCCTCAAAGGAGGGACGACTCCACTGGGGAACAAGCAATAAATGTTGCACCACCACGACACGTACGAGTGTTGGAAACCAATACAGACGATGTATTAAAATGTCTTGAAATAAACACGGACGAGTGTTAGCTATGCTGGGGATAAAGTGAAACAAACTCTCCCAGGTTATGTCATCTCTGCTGATAAAGAGAACTAACAAAGGAATCTCGAAATATGTCATCCCTGCAGATAAAGGGAACTGACGAAGAAAATCTTCAAAAGATTGCTATCTCTGCTGATAAAGAGAACTAGCAAAATAAATGCCATCCCTGCTGATAAAGGGAACTGACGAAGAAAATCTTCAAAAGATTGCTATCTCTGCTGATAAAGAGAACTAGCAAAATAAATGTCATCCCTGCTGATAAAGGGAACTGACGAAGAAAATCTTCAAAAGATTGCTATCTCTGCTGATAAAGAGAACTAGCAAAATAAATGCCATCCCTGCTGATAAAGGGAACTGACGAAGAAAATCTTCAAAAGATTACTATCTCTGCTGATAAAGAGAACTAGCAAAATAAATGCCATCCCTGCTGATAAAGGGAACTGACGAAGAAAATCTTCAAAAGATTGCTATCTCTGCTGATAAAGAGAACTAGCAAAATAAATGCCATCCCTGCTGATAAAGGGAACTGGCGAAGAAAATCTTCAAAAGATTGATATCTCTGCTGATAAAGAGAACTAGCAAAATAAATGCCATCCCTGCTGATAAAGGGAACTGACGAAGAAAATCTTCAAAAGATTGATATCTCTGCTGATAAAGAGAACTAGCAAAATAAATGCCATCCCTGCTGATAAAGGGAACTGACGAAGAAAATCTTCAAAAGATTGCTATCTCTGCTGATAAAGAGAACTAGCAAAATAAATGCCATCCCTGCTGATAAAGGGAACTGACGAAGAAAATATGTCAAGCAAGAACTGACTACCAGGTGAGAACTAGACTTCACAAAAGAGAAAGGTCAAACAAAGGCAAACTCCTAACGGACTCACAATCCACAGATAAGATGACTCCGCTGGGGAAAGGAGAAATCTAAATAAAAGACTCTGCCGGGGAGCACAAGTTTGAGGAACGCGTCCCTCCAAAATCTCCTGAGTTATGCCATCTCTGCTGAGAAAGAGAACTGGCAAAGAAAGTATCAAACCTGGCTTATGCTTCGAATGCAAATGTTTGAATTTTGGCGTAATGCTCTATACGAAATGGAATTGCTACGCGTTTGAGGGTGCAATGCAAATGCTTATGATATGTAAAAGGGCCCCTCCAGCAAAATAAATGCTGGAGAGAAGAGACCAATTCAGCTGGGGATGACAAAAAATAAATTGTCCTCTGAATCCAAGAATCTGCTGAGAAGGATCACACTGACCGACTCTTTGGATCAACGACTTCTGTTGGGGATGAAATCCCAAAAGAACATCCGCACTACCGGGGATTACACGTGACCTCTACTGAAGGTAACATCCAAAACCTGAGGCTTCTCCTCTGCTGGGGGAGTTGAGAATGAATGCCAATGACAGAACCAGAAGTCAGTTGCCGAGGATTGCTAATAACCAATGGGCTTAGAACCTGCTGGGGATGCCAGCCTATAATACCATCTTGCTTGGGGAAAACAGTCCATAATACCATCCTGCCTGGGGAATACTGCTGAACTTAGCCTGCTGAAGGGGCGAATAACTTTATCCTCACCTTGCTGGGGATTAGAACATAACGTTGTCGGTGAAAGTGTGCTTCCTGACTGGCTGGGGAAAGTGGACACCCTGATTCTGTGGGGAGATAACGTCCTGATCCAGAGAACAAATTCCTCGAGTCTCCTGCTGGGGAAAGTCTGCTCTGCTGAGGAAAGTGCAATCTCAATGCTGGGGAGAGCAAACTGCTGGGGAAGTACAATCCTGTTGCCATCCAACCTGACCTGTCTCTACGGTCATAGACGACCCTTTGAACTTTCCACTTGCCCCAGACCACCAGGTCTAATGGAAGAAATCATCTCAAGAGGATTTTATAAAGGACCGGGCGTTTGCACTGCCCCAGGGTCTTCAAACTCTTGGAGAGATTTATCAGATCTCGACATAACTGCCCCAGACCTCATAATCCATGAAGTACATTACCTCGAAAGGATTTGTAATGAATTGAAAATACTCTGCCCCAGCATTCTGAACTTTGAAGAGGTGTTTTCAACTAACCATTTTCAGGAGTGGACAATCTCTCACGCTCTAGAGGTGGCCTGCCCCAATTCTTGAAGGAACTTTTCCCCTGACTGATCTTACAGAGATTTGACAAATCGACCTGATTGCCCCTGTTCGACTGCTTTAGGGGGAGTTTTCAACGCGACTGCTCTAGATTAGCTGCATCTTATCACCATTTATCGGGAACCCCCCCAGGCTGTGCACAGTCTCTTGGCCATATACCCCTTGACATGATTGTCCTTCGGAGTTTTCACCATCTCAGCTTGGCGTGATCGAGCTTCTCGACGGTCGTTCATCGTGTAAGCTTCTTTGATATCAAACACATGCAACCAAAAAATGTTTATTATGAGAATGACAATTCTAATGCAACACTCGTGTTATCCTTGAAGTTTTGTTGAAAATGTGTCGCCAAGCCTCGTGAACGAATCACTAGCTGGGATGCGGCACTGATTTTTGAATGGAAAACAATACGCACATGCAATACCAACAAAAATCTTATTAACACAACTCATAGGAGTCAGGAACGCTATCTCAATGAAGTACGTCGTCGAAATAAACCCTGTTTCAATTAGGACTTTTGAGGGTTGTATCGTGGCCTGGTTCGCGGTTTTGAGAAAAAGAAAGATTTAAGGCTCAAAGTTTATCAGTGCCCACCTACTCTCCATGACATTCCCCAGTCCTAAGTTCAGCTAATTCGGCGCAAGCGCTCATCTCTCAAAAGGTTTTATGATCCTTAAAGAAACCCATGCATCTAATGGTTCGACACCCAATGAGGATTTGGAGTAGCAGTCACCCCTTTTTGTCTTTTGTGTCTGTAGTCACACGACTTTTTTCTGCTCAAAGATTTTCTTTGTAATCCTTTTGGCTTTTCGCTTTCTTATTCTTTTGCTTTTTGTTCCCTAGTTTTGCCTGGACTGACTCTTTTGAGTTTTCAATTTTGAAGTCCAGCGGGATGCCTTAGCTTTTGCCTAAGTCACTTGCTTTCAAGTTTTTCGACTTAGCAGGCTTTTTCTTTTTCTCTTTTTTTTGAACAAGTCGTGATGACCTTTGAGTCAATCAAGTCTTGCACCTTGTGCTGGAATACATCACAATTATCAATTGTATGCCCAAATGTTCCCGAGTGGAACTCGCACCTAGCAGTCATGTCATAATCCGGAGGAATAGGGTATGGTACCGACGTGGTACTCCTCGTTTGAATCCGAGAGTTCCTTAGCAAGCGAGCAAACAACTGACTATAAGGAATAGGAATATGATCAAATATCCTCTTGGGCCTTCTTGGTCTCGGTTGCCCCTGCTGCTGATCATTTGGCGGCTGCTGCTAATTTTGGCGCCTCACCTGCGTTTGCACTTCCCTTTCCACATTTGGCTGAGGCACAAACAAAGATTGCTGACGTAGAGCTTCTGCAGCAAAAGGTTGTGGAGAAAGTCCATGACATGAGGTGGATCCTGCAAAGAGGGGAGGAGTCTACATTTCCTTTGCACCCATTTGAGTAAAATCACCTTGTATGCTCACGCCACCCGACGTGAATTCAATTGCCCCTGCATCAATCAAATCCTGGACTTGGTGCTGAAAGACCCTACATTTCTCCACAGTATGCCCTGGTGCCCCAGAATGGAAGTCACAATGGGCTCTTACATTGTAGCCTGGTGGGGGATTACCAGTGAGAGGAGCCAAAGTCCTTTTCTGTACCAGTTGCAACTGAAGGAGATGCTGCAATAGTTGAGAATATGGCATAGGGAGCGGATGAAAAACTCTTTCAGACTGCTTCGGTCTCTGTGCACACTTTTTATTCTTAGGCTTATCTTGGGAGACAAGACCTGGCTGCTGTTGGGAAAGTTCTGGAACCTCAATTTGTGGAAGAGATTCACGAGGCAATCCATGATCTAGATCAAATCCCAAAGAGATGGGAGGAGTAAGGACCTCTGTTGTGGAAGCGAGCACATGATTGTTTTCCTTCTTTAACATTGTTTTCAAAATTTCCGTGACCAAACCCATCTGAGCCTTCATCTGATTGACCTCCTCCTTCAGCATCTTCTGCTCCTGGGACATGACCAGCATGTCTTCCCCAAATTGCCTCATCTGAACCTTCATTTCAAGCATCTCTGCACGGAGCTGTTCCATGGCTAATCCTCTGGTTATCACAGACTGAGTAGAATACCGATGAACTGGTTGATCAATCCTGACTGCGGAGGAGAACAAAGTAAGAACACCAGAGATAAACACCTGTTATGCAAAATGATCATGAATATGCAAATGTAAATGAACATGTTTGAATATTCACAGGGCGATCCACCCCTTGATTCCAGTTTAACAACAAGATAGAACGGAACTTCTGCTCATGTATTAAGAAAAACCAGAGGATAACCAATTGCCAACAATCACAACCCAAAATAATAAGTCTGAACACAATAATCATAGATCCCAACCAACAAGCCTGGTGGTGATCCAAATACAGTTTTGGTCCCCCTGTTTTTCAAAATTCACAGTTTTGGTCCCCCTGTTTTTTTTTTTAACAGTTTTGGTCCCCCACCCCAATTTTGGCCCAAAAAAAGTGATGAACAGTAACTTGTCCGTACATGTCCGTACATGAACAGTACACGTTCGTACATGAACAGTGAGGCGTGGGGGACCAAAACTGTTAAAAAAAAAACAGGGGGACCAAAACTGTGAATTTTGAAAAACAGGGGGACCAAAACTGTATTTTAACCTAAAAGAAAATAGAAAACTACGCCATGTCATCAAAGTCCACAAGTGCCAATCCCCCCATCCATCATGCTCTTTGCTCCAGTCTTGAATTTCCTTGAACAACTTTTTGGTGTCGGGATGCTTCGGTCTCTGAATTAGCTCTTGAATGAGAACGTCTCTCCTATGCAGGATCCCTTTCAAGTATCGGCAGTGCAACTCCCAAGCGTCTTCTCCAAAAACACCATCCATGTTAGGACCCTCATTTCTAGGTCTCTTCACTTCAGCTCGGATCTTCAGTTCCTCTATGGAGGCTATGGCTTCATTGAGTCGACCCTCGACTGCTTGTCTCTGGAATACCCCTGATAGGAGCTCAACGTCTTTTTTCTTGAGCTTCAACTTCAATTGATCAATCTGAGCTAGATAATCGTCTTCCTTTCGCTTATTATCAGCCATTGCAGTGTCTTGGTGAGCATTGAACTTGTGAATTTTTAATAAAGCCTTGGCCAATTCTTCCTTCTTAGACTCGAGAACCTTACTGATACCCTCTAGAGCTTGCTTCATCCTTTGTCTGGTTGTGACCTTGTCAGCTAGCTCCTTTTCTGCCTTAGCGAGAAGCTCTGTCTTCAACTCGGCGATATGAACAGCTTCACCCCGCTCATGTTTCAACTTGTAAACCTCTCTTTGTATCTCACTGTTTTCTTCTCGCAGCTTTTCCTTTTCAGCCCACAACTTATTAAACTTCTCTATCTCCACTGTGGTAGGAGGCTCAATCAGCAAGGGGTAAGATGGTGGTTCCTTGGAGAATGGAAAAAGCTCCTTCTCTACCATTTTCTGAATCCAATCTTCGTACGCAGGAAATGTTCTGTTGTTGCTTTTCCCAAAAGAAGTCTTCCCCTTCTTATGACGATCTCCCCGAGTATTTGCAGTTTCTTTTAACAGTTCTGGATTGATTTCCCCACTCAGATATAGAGATTCTTGGACCTCCTCGTCTTTTGGTGGCTCTTTCAAGGCACACCCAAATTGCCTAATAGCAAGAATAGGGTTGTAGTTAATCCCCCCTTTCCTTCCTATTAGAGGTACATTTGGGAGACCTCCATAACTAATCATGATATCTTGGCCCAACAAGTCACGGTTAACCCAAATTAGATTATCTGCCCTCAAGCCCATTAATCTTTTAGACCAATCCAATGTTCCTTGAGTATTTACAAATGCCCCAGATTTGGGAAGGCGATCTGCAAACCATTTGTAGAAGATTGGCGCACAACAATAAAGGGGTCCCCCCTCCTCTTCTTGTTCTTATAATGCACTGAGTGGTACAGATCTCCAAGCAAAGTAGGTATCGGGTTCTTCATGGTAAATATCCGGACCACGTGCATGTCCACAAAATCCTTCACATTTGGGAACAACACCGTTCCATAGACACATATAGCCAAGATGGCGTTGAAAAATGACCAACATCTAGCCTTAGCATACACAGCAGCCTGTTCTACCAAAAATTTCACATGAAAGCCTTTACACCCTCCCTTACTGGCAACGTTATTTTTCAAAAAAGACAAATCCAAATGCAAAGCCTCGAAGACCTTTCCCAAATTAGGAAGTTCTTTAGAAGGATAGAAAGGAGCCTCTTCTTTAATGGAAACATCCAGAATGAGATCAAATTCCTCCAATGTCGGAGCCAAAAGATAATCAGTGAATAGAAAACAACGCAGGTGAGGGTCATAGAATTGCACCAGAGTGTGCAAAGCCCTATACTCGTATTCAGTGATGTTGCGAGCAAAATTCAGAATTCTTCCATACTCTCCTCTAAAGTCTGCCAATACCCCAGGTTCTGCCATAGACACAATCTTGTGAACAGGATCCAGAATAAGTGGTGGGAACTTGTACACTCTGATGTTCTTTCTCTTCTCGGTACTCATCCTTAATAGTCTTCAAAAACCAGAATCAAAGTTAGGATGCAGCCCTGCAAATGAATAAACATGTTAGGATGCAAAATGATGATGCAAATGCACACATGGGATCAAGGATGCCACACAGACTGGACAACTGCTGCACTAAACAACTGTATAATCTCAAAGGTCTGCCCAAATATCCAGAATACCAAAATAACCATAGTACCACACTGATAAATCTGCTGATCAGAAAACCGGGTATGTTGAAGGTTAAGGTTACCTGCAAACCTGTAAACACCCTGCCCTCTCACATGTGGGTACTAAAAAGCCAAGGATCCTCGATATCACGGGCTCTCAGGTCGAGAAATGATGATATGTTCACCATTTCTGGTTTGGCATAATCACCAATCGAGGAGGCCTCAACTGATTCCCCTCAAAAGAAAACATCCTATGGCAAGTCCTCAGTTTTGGCACTGAGGTCGAGAAGCAATAGTACATTCATCCCTCGGGGTACAGTACTATCGTCAATCGAGGAGTGCTTCCACTGATTCTTTTCCAAAAGGAAACCCTATAGCAAGTTCCCAGCATTGGGTCCTCGGATCGACATGTGTAATGGGTTTGCCATTTTTGGTCTGCCATTATCACGTCTCGGGAGGAATGCCGTTACTGAGTCCTCGGGAATAGTCGCCAGAGTCGACAGTTTTCCAGGTTACATTCCATCATCTGCACCAATGTGCAGGATATAACATTACCAAAGAAAACCTCGTTTGGATGTGGAGTTTTCATGTATACTACGTTTGGCCAAATGCCACACAAGTCACACTACTTTCCACGCTAATCCTACATGTACACGCAAACCTGGGTATTGGGCTTATCTCTCGGAACCCCCAACCCACCAAACAGAAGAACATTGCAGCAGATGATAATAATATGCAATGCAGAAAATGCGGTAAAAATAAAATACAACAATAAAGCAAAACAAAAACAAAAACACCCAAAGAGAACAAAAACAAACAAGCGCTAGGACAGACTCGCTAAAGGGGATGAGCCAGCATAGGTCAACCAGAGTCCCCAGCAGAGTCGCCAGCTATCGCTCCCAGGATTTTCATCCAGGTACAAACGCAAAAGTGGCGCGGAGCACATATTCGCCAACAATGTATATTTATCCCAAGAGAGGGAAAGGAAACACCGCGTAAACCTGAGGAAGAGGGAAAGGAATGGTCATCGCGACCATAGCCTGGGTTCGGGAGTCGGTTACGCGAAGGGAAGGTGTTAGCACCCCACGCGTCCATCGTACTCGATGGGCTCCACGCTTGTTGTCTATTCTAAGGGTAAGTTATCCTATCATCTATGGCTGTACTAAAATGGGGGAGGGAAAAACAAAGACAGACTCGGTAGGACGTCGTCGTCCTAGGCCTACGTACCCCCTTTGTGCAATGGGGAATTCAGAGTCAACGTAGTTCGGACCAAGTTCTTTTTATGTTTTTTATGAGCGACGTTAAGTTCGCGCCTGGCAGTTAAGGTCGATGCCTGTTTGCGACTTAGACGGAAAGTAACGTGCCCTTTTTGAAAATAGCCTTTAGTTTGACAATCTCGCAGGACAAAAATGATTTGAAATTTGTTTGTATTTTTTAAGACAGGAGTGACTTGAGTTAGTTCATAACTCACCTTGAACCAAAGTCTATGACACGGGAACGAATGCTTCGCATGGTCGTCCCCAATGGGACGTATGCTCAACACTCTAGAAGAGAGAAGGAGGACCCCTCAATCTTCACTTCCTATGTTTAAGGCTTGTGTGCAAGGCAAGTTGATCTTATTACGTATCTTAGAAATGTTATGAGATGAGAAGAGGGACTCAAAAGAAAAGAAAAACACTAAGGGGAAATCAATCCTAATGTTATCAAGCAAAGATTGCCCTAAGGGGAAGTTTGACAACAACCTAAGCCTAAAAAAAGAAAAGATGAGAGAAAGAAAGAGTGAGGGTGGACATGGATAACTATCCACACCCTCAAATAACTTACCTCTACCTCTGCATAAAAGGTTAGTGCAAAACAGACATAAGTAACAATGAGACAAATGAAACCCCAAGCAAGTCACAAGCCAAAGAGAAATGGTTACAAACCAAATGAAACTCATCCAAGTCAGAATGTACACCTTAGAGGTGACCCACAATGTTTACCAAACAAGATCAAGCAAATAAAATGCAAACAAATGGTAAAGCACACAAGAAAGTCATCAAAGAAAGAGTAGAAGAAGAATGGGTGGATATGCAAGGTGATCATGCAAGAATGCTTCAAGTAGTATCCAAGTCAGAATGTGGACGACCTAAACATGTGCCTAGACATGCTATGCAAATGTCACATGAGACATACAAACAAGTATCCAAGCATTAAGAATCATTAGAAGAAGGAGAAGGAAGCATGTCAGTGAAACATGCTCAAGTCTGCAAGATGAGACATGAATGACATATGACATGAATGCAAAGCTCCAAGGTCAGAAACATACATCAAATGAAGTGAAAAAGGATGATATGGCATGGCATACACAAACCAAACATAAGTCATGAATGAGCATAGATGAGAAGAAGTGAGAAGATAAGTCAAACAGAGGCATGTAAATCAAGCATTGAACATGTGCACACAATATGCAACAACCCCACACTAATGGCCTATAATTGTAATAAAATGACCTATAATGATTCAAACATGGTTTATGAAGTCAAAGAAGCAATCCCAAGTGATGGCACAAGTGCCTTCTCAAACAAGTAATCAAACATGATCAAAGATGTGCATAAAAGAGGACCTCAAACAAAGAGGAATCAAACAATTAGTAAAACACCTTTAACAAATACCAAATTAATTCTCAACACACCTCAACCAGGGGTAAAGATCATGTTAAAAAATAATGCAAAAATTCACAAGATAAGTCACTCAAACAATCATGCAAAGATCAAGTAGGAAACATGGTTCAATATACAAAATAAAGGGACTAAAATGCAATATGAAATGATTTTAAAAATATGAGAAAAATGTTTTGATGAACTTAAATATGTTGGTGAAACAATGCAAAAAGAATGAGTTCAAAATGTTTTATGTACTATGAGAAATAAAATTAGCAAGTTAGGGTATGCATATATGGAATAAATTCAAAGGAAATTAACCAGTTAATTAATTCAGATGCTAAAAATAAAATAAAATAAGAAAATAAAATTTGGAAAAATTTTATAAAACTCTAAATATGATTCATGATTTTTTTTTGGGATTTTTAGATGCCTTTAACTAATTTTAAAAATTAAAAATGAGAAACTATGCAATAAAAATAAAATAAAGAAAGAAAATAGCAAGGGGGTGTAATTAGCAGCTTATTCACGTTGGAAATTGAAATAGACTTAATAGGGGGGGTGTGGATATCAAGCCCAATCCACAAAAGCCCATCAGCGAAATAAAAAAGAAAATATAAGGACCCAGTCAACTAGTTGACTCCACACTCACCATTGGATCAATCTTACGCCTGATAATAAGTCAACCAGTACACAAGTAATCATGATAAAGGGCTCAGATCCATACACCCACATTAATAATGATGCACACGCACACACAAAATTACTCAGAAATAAAAAAAACACACGTGACAAGCACATGAGAAATTTAATGCGCTGGCACGATATATACCAATGGATCAAACCAACGTCTAAGATCACATCATCAAATCAAAAATCAAATGGAATGAATGGCTCAGATTTAGGGTACATAGTAGTTAGTATGGAATGACACGCATGTAAACCATAAAATAAAAACAAAAATTTAAAAATGTGGCACGCTGTGGACCACATGATGAACGCCATGGACGGTTGAGATTTCATCTCCAACCTTGGAACCCTAATCTCGCCGGAAAAACAACCAGACGCCGGAGCCCTAGCTCCGGTCGTCCCTTCCGGCCACCTGCAACCAAAAAATTACCAGAACATGCACACGAGTATACCATTCTGACCAGAATTCAATGAGGATCACAAATATCATATTATTTTCCACAAACAACCAACACACAAGGAGAATCGAATGAAACAAGTTTGGATTCAAAACCTTAAAACTCACGATACAACCATATTACACGTCCAATCTCAAAATAAAATGCATCAGAATCATCAGTGAGTGTCATAGAATATTATACGCATCAAAAAATTTAGTTTTAAGAGCATGCAAATTATCACTAACCTGAGATTATGCAATTCGTGTCCTTGTTGCTAGCTTCAGATGGTGGTTGATTCATGCTCTATGGATCCCAAGGATAATATTGTGAAGGAATTTTTTGAAGAGCTTTTGTGAGTGAGGAGATTCGAAGGAGAAAAGGATTAGGGTTAAAACTTGAAATTTGATCAAAATAACGTGCCTCCTCTCCAATGAGTGCATGAGTTAGCTTAAATACATTAGGTCATTCCACTGATAATCATTTAGGTCTGATTAATTCCTCAATTAATGAGTTTTGGGTGATTTTGGAAATTTTCACTTTGAGTTATACACCCTCCTCCATGCATGTACACCCAAGCCTTTTATTAAGGATCGCTCATTTATCAATTGCTAATCACACCTGAATTGGATTTGGGCCTTGAAGTATCTTGGTTTGTGAGTTTTGATGCATCTTGCCATTTTGCATAATGTGAAATAAGTGATGAATAAGTCATGGATCCATTTGATTCCAAGGCCAAAGATGATCCTCATGAGGTGTACTTGGATGTTAGAATGTGACTTGAAGCAATAGAATCAATTATAGGTCCATATGTCCCAAAATGCAAAAGGTGTAAGAATGGAACCATGAGAAAACCCTAAAAACCACCTTGCCTTCTTTTGATCATAACTTGAGTTTCACAAATGATATGGAGACCATCTAGTACTTGTTGGAAGGGGAGAAAAAGATCTTCAACTTTCATGTTTTAGAAAAATTCATTTGAAGCTTCCTTGATGGTGAAAAGTCAAGTTGAATGTAGTGTAAAACTTGCCAAAAATGGAAACTTTCAAATTATAGGTCATTTCCATATTTAGTAATTTTTGTACAAACCCTTGATTCTTGATAAATGGTATGAAACTCGACTCTTGAAGACCATATGGGGATGTGAGACCTTGAAAACCTTGAAGAGAACCTCAAAATTTCACAGTTGACTTCCCCTCTCACTGTTGACTTTTCCCCAATTCTCCTGATTCCCAATCCATTGGCCAATTGAACTTCTCATGAACCAAACTGATGGACAATCTTCCATTCCTAGATATTTATAGCAAACCCTAATTTTGGTACCCTCAGTCTAGGAGGAAATAGCACAGTCTCCAAATCCAAATTCCTCTGAATATGATGTGTATCCTCTCCAACAAAGATAAGATATGCCATTTGGTGATGATAAAAACCCAAGGAGCTTGCCCATTGGAGCAATAAACCCAAAAATCTCAAAACCCTAGTTTCTGCACTGGTTAGGAGAGAGTGGTTCACTTGAGATCTCTTGCCAATTGTGAACTCCTAATGATGTGATAGACCAAATAGGATCTCTTGAGCCCCAAGGCCCCTTAGTGACTCAAATAATGGTGGCATCAATAACCATTTCTCCTCTTAATCTCTTGGACAATGCAAGGACTCTTGCTTGCCCCTTTTGAAGGACACCTTCTCCTCTTGAACTGCCACAGGCACCTTGACCCCATGCTAAGAACCAATGATATGCACACATGATAATGCAAAAATGAAATGAAACATAAGCCAGTTAGTACTAAAGTAAGGAGAGCAAATTTTGGGGTGCTACACTAACGCATCCGTGGTAGTCGACGGGAACCATTTCGCTTGCTTCTAGGCTTGGATGGGTTATCTATCTAAAGGCTTCTAGCTAAAAGAAAGAGGAGAGAGAGAAGAAAAGGGGGAAAAAGGAAGGAAGGAAAGAAAGTACTCGCGGAGGAACGAAGTCCTCGTGCCTACGTACCCTCATAGTGCAATGAGGAAGTCAGAGCGCCATAGTTCTTGGAACCAAGGGACGAAGAAGGAAGAAAGAAAGGAGGAAGACAGAAGAAAGGTGGAAGTGTGCTCGCCGAGATCACGGGGAACTGAACAGAAAACAAAACAAGGGAGAAACAAGGGGATGAAAGAGGTGATGTCGAAACCAAGAGCAAGAGTGAAAGAAAAACTCTACTGGGAAAGACCATGTAGTAAGAGCGTTTGCACAAAAGGATAGGAAAAGAATGGTGTCAAAACCAAGAATGAAAGAAACTCCGTTGGGGATAGCAAAGAGAATTGGTGTCGAAACCAAGAGGAGATTCGGTATATTAACTGGATGGCAGTGGTTAACCAAAGAAAGAGAGTAGAACCCTGGCGGGGAAAAGAAGCTGGTGTCAACAGACGGACTGTGATAAACCAAGCTAGAGAGTGTTGAACCGAGAGAAGGTGTTTGACTCAGAAGGGGCCTCGGTATATTAACTGGTAAACAGTGATTAACCGAGGAACGAAAGGACTGTAACTCTGTGGGGGTAGAGAAGCATTGGTTTTAGCAGAGAAAACTGCGATTAACCAGAAGCACGGGTGTAGGACCGATCAAAGGTCGTGACCCAAAGGGGTTCGGTAAACTGACTGAACAAATAGTACTCAACCGAAGAAAGGGGTATTTGAACCAAAGAAAGGTTACTAACCCAAGGGTGCAAGTATTCGAACCAAGAGGAGGTTGCCAACTGCGGGGGATTCGGTGTTTATAGACGGACTGTGACCAACTGAAGAGAAAAGCGAGTAATTAACCCAAAAGAAGGTGATTAACTCGAAAGGGTTCAGTATTTTAACAGACGGACTGTGGTTAACTGAAGAAAAAGGGTGATTAACCAATAAGAGTTGATTAACCTAAGAGGTGCTCAGTGGTTAATAGACGAACTGTGATTAACTGAATCAAATGGTGATTAACCAAGAAGAGGTGATTAACCCAAGAAGTGCTCAGTGATTAACAGATGGACTGTGATTAACTGAAGAGACGGGTGATTAACCAAGAGAAGGTGATTAACCCAAGAAAGGAGAAGAACCAAGAGAAGGTTGCGAACTCCAAGGGAAAAAATGGTCGTGACAGGAAAACTGTGTTGGACCAAAGAGAGAGAATTGAAACTCTTCAGGGGAATCAAAAGCAATGATTGATTACAAGAAGAAAATAGGGTATTGAAACGACGAAAGCTTGCTAACCCAAGGAACAAAGGATCATAACCAAGAAGAATGGTGATAGATCAAAAGAGAGATTGAGATAGGAGTGATCAAGGATCGAAAGGGATCGCAAAGAGAGAAGAGTGATCAAGGATCAACTCGACTGGGGAAAGAAAGCACATTACCGCCTGGAGATAGAGATGACTAAGCCAAGCACAGGGTCATTCGTCCCCTACCTGAAGTAGTCAGAATGAGAGTAGGAATTCTCCCTTCTCATCCCTTCCCTAATACACACAGGGTGTAATGCGGAAGTTGAACCAGACGGCCCAACAACTCCAAGTTGTACAGTGCTCCTGCGTAGAGAAACAGACAGCATAACGACGTCAATTTGTACAGTGCTCCGATGCAAGACGCAGCGCGAAACTCCAACTCCACTGGGGGGAATGAGAGAGAAAGCTCTAAAGGAGTCCTAAAGAGAGGAAAAGAGAAGATCGATTAATCGAAACAAAGTTTCGATCAATTAATCAAGGGATAAACATGCTAACAACTTTCCAAAGAGGATGAAAAGTCATTAAAGCAAAAAGGAGAGAATTATTGATTATACAAGATTAAGTTTATCCATGAAGAATAAACTTAATGCAAACTGAAATGGAAAGTGCAAAACAGTGCCAAATGATCACCAAAATGCCACACAAAATCATGTGTCATGTGAACAAAGATAGTACAAGAATTGCTATGTTCATACAATGCTAAGAACATGAAACAAATGAATAATCGAAAATGTGCATCGAAAGTTCATGAATTTGCTTCAACCAGAAGTGAAATGACATTAAAAACATCCATAAAATCAAGCATGACAATAAATGGAAGTTAAAATGAAGAAAGCATGGCAAACAAGCTTGAAAATGCAAGAAAATGACCTTCTGGTTCAGTGTTAATCGATTAACATAATTGCACTGCAAAGTGTTAATCGATTAACACTTGAAAAACTGCAAAAAAAACACTGGTTAATCGATTAACACAATTGCACTGCAATGTGTTAATCGATTAACACTGTACAGGGAGCAGAAAATCAGTTTTGAAAAGTGCTTTTGGCCAACTTTTTGATTGTGCAATCACTCCAATGCTAGGGCAAATAATTATGCGCGAAAAATAAAGCTTAGAAACAACAAATGATCAACAATAGAATCAATTAACAATCAAGATCATGGATCTATCAAAAGTGTAATTAATTCACATGCAAGAATATCGAGATTACATCGCAAACGATACGAAAACGATCGAAATGATAAAATGAATGAAATCCACCAACCTACAAGGATGAGATGTGCCTTGGTAAATGTTGCAATGTGATTTTGGTGCAGAAGATTAAATAAAACCAGAGGATCATTGAATTGTAGACGAAACGCGTCGAAACCGATCAAAAACGCGAAAATGCACCGAAACCGAACTTGCACCAAAATAAATGATGTGAAACCCTTGGATTGAAGTAGAATGAGATGTAATTCCAGAAATCCAACCAAAGAATGCCAATTGATGAAGGTTAAGCTCAAGAATTAATCACTTTCAATGTGAAAAGTGATTATCCTTCAAGAATAAGAGCTTTTGGTGAGGTTTGATGGAGAAGAATTGAGATGAAGATGAAGAATGAGTAGAGAAATCAGAGAAAAAGTGAGAGAATTGAGAGTGAAATGTGAGAAGCTTGGTGAAAAATGGTAGAGAATGGTTGAGAAATTGAAAAGTGAGTGAAGGTGTGTTTATATAGGCTTTAGGTTTGGAATATGAGATGGTTTGGAATTTGGTTTGGAATTAGCTTTGGGTTTGGAGCTAGGTTAGGAGTTAGTTGGACTTGACTCACCGAGTAAAAGCGGTTAACTCGGTTAGTTAGAACCAACTCGGTAACCATCCCAAGGTGAATTCTAACATCCAAAGATCCACATTACTTGGAGAACAAGGAACATGGTGCACTTGATTTGAAGTGAAGTATCATAGCAAATGCACTTGGAATGAATTGAGTAGCTTGGAAATGTTTAGAGGTGTCTAGAATATTCCATATGCTGCTAGAATCCAAGACCAAAATGTGTGCAAAGGTGCTGTCATGAAAAAGCAGCAAATTGTGCCTATTTTGCCTGTGTTAACCGATTAACACAATTGCACTGCAAATGGTTAATCGATTAACCCGGCCAAAATATGCCCAATTTTCCTAAAAAGAAGGTGATGTGGTCCCGGCTTCGATTTTCCACCTCTTGTATTGAGGAATAGGTATGGAAACCTTCATTTTGTGCTTGTTTTGATGAGGTGATGACCTTGTGAGGATATGATTAATCGGGCTTGGAAAACCTGAAGATCCTACAACAAGAAACACATGGAGAAAAGAATGCGAATGCTTATGCTAGCGATGTGAATGCTTATGCTTATGCAAAAGGCAAAAGAGGGAGGTCAAATTTCGGGTTACGACAGTTGCCCCTATTTAATCCGCTTGGACCTTAATTTACGAATTGCGCCAGCTTTTCGATGATTCGAGGTAAAAGGGGATTAAATAAAAGAGTAGCTCGAGAATTTGGCCGACGGCGACAAACAGAGCGGTGCAAGGTAGAATAGGTAAGTGCAAGGTTTGGCTGAAAATCTGTTAGGAGATAAGTCAGGCAAAAAAGAGAGGGAGTATGATCGATGCATATGCTATGTATGCGCGGTTCTACATGATGTTTGGTACCATGCAATGCAAAGGATGTAGGTTAAAGTACAATGCCGCAAATTTGCAGGTTCTGGACGGACCAGAGAGGTTTTGGACGGACCATGGACTTGAAAAGGTTCTGGAAAGGTTTGCCAGAAGAAAAATGGATTTTGGAAAAGTATGCCAGACGAGAACTGGATTTTGAAAAAAAACACCAGACGAGAACTGGAAATGTTGGCCGGACAAGAACCGGACGTTGAAGGGATAAGTCAGGCGAGGACTGACTACCAGACGAGAACTAGTTTTCAAAGCGACAAGTCAGACGTGAACTGACTACTAGATAAGAGCTGGATTTTGAAGGGAAAAGTCAATCGAGCAACGACTATCGGACGAGAACTGTGCTTTAAAGAGACGAGTCAAACGAGAATTGACTACCAGACGAGAACTGGAAATTGATGAGACAAGTCAGACGAGAACTGACTACCAGACGGGAACTGGATCTTAAAGGGACAGGTCAGACGAGAACTGACTACCAGACGAGAACTGGAAATTGATGAGACAGGTCAGACGAGAACTGACCATGAGAACTGGAATTGGAAGAGGTGAGTCAGACGAGAACTGACTACCAGACGAGAACTGGATTTTGATTAAGCCAGACGAGAACTGACTACCAGACAGGAACTGGATTTAAGAGATAAGTCAAACGGGAATTGACTACCAGACGAGAACTGGGTTTTGCAAGGATGAGCCAGACGAGAACTGGACGTTAAAGAGATAAGTCGGATGAGGACTGACGACCAGACAAGAACTGGAATTAAGTTTACCAGACGTGAACTGGATTTAAGCAAAGATGAGCCAGATGAGAACTGACTACCAGACGAGAACTGGATTTTAAAGAGATAAGTTAGACGAGAACTGACTACCAGACGAGAACTGGGTTTTGGTTGGGACGTGCGTTTGAACCTGTATAGCGTAATGCTTCATCTTGGTAAACATGCTTATGCATTTGAAAATGCAATGCTATGCGATCATGATTACTATATGCAGAATGTTGGTAATTGGTTGTTTTTGAAAAGATGTCTAGTTGGATTAGGCTCATGTCAAGGTTTCGTGCTATGCCAGATGAAGGATGTGCATGAGTGAAGCGAAGTGATCAAAGTGTGAGAAAGGTCTATGCAATGGCTCAAGTGTTTTTATTATGAGAAGTGAAAGAGTTGAGGTTAGGGTGTAAGCCATAAAGACGTGATTCCCCGACACCTACTTCGGGATCAACAATTGTTGCTACACCATTGCTCTGGCCTCAAAACATGGAGAGAACTTGTACCTTGGTAGCCTAACTCTGCCCCAGTCTATTGGGTATCTGCATGAATTGCCCTAGTCACACGGTAGGAAACAGTTGTGTCACAGGATGATCTTGATCCGGCTTGCCCCAGTGTATTGGAACAGTATGTCCCTGATTAACCTTCTCTTGGAGAGGTTAGATTCTTGCGCTCTTGAGGTGGTTTGCCTCAATGTGAGCTCTGAAGTGATTTTGCCCATGTCTGATCGATCTTTGGAGGAATGTCCCTGACCAAATAAACATGGAGAGATTTGTCGAATCTCGTCGTGATTGACTCGGATCGACTGAATCTTGAGATGGCTAGACCCTTTTGCTCAACAGAGTTTCCAGGCGTTTTGCCCCTTGAGGTGATCACACTTTCCATTGTGGAAACTTCCTTGATGTCAAGTGCTTGTTCACAAGTAAAAAGTGTTGGCTTTGAAAATGATAATGTTAACGCTATGCATATGTCAGTTTTGAAATCCAAGTATGTTCACTAAGATTATGACACATAGTTAATGGATCACCTATTAGAGCGCCATGTCAGTATCGGCACAAATGATAAGCAAATCTTTGAGAGTCAGCTTTGACGTGATTTTACTATCGTATGCTTTCGAAATAAACCCTGCTTCAATTAGGTCTTTTCAGGGTTGTAACGTGGCCTGGTTCATGGTTTAAGAAAGAAAGGGTATAAGGCTCAAAAATTAGTTTACCCCGCCCATTCTCCTTGATGTTCTCTAGTCCTACGTTCAATTAGTTTGACACAAGCGTTCACCTTTCAAAAGAGGATTTTGAATGGTTGATGTGATGGTAGAGGAACCGACGATGTTTTTGGAGCGGCAGTCACTCACCTTTTGTTTTTGTCACACGTGATCACATGAACTTGTGCTTATTGAGGATTTTTGCTCTTTTGATTCTCTGTTTTGTTCTTTTTGTTTTCCCTAATTTTTGCGTAGACTGATTATTTTGAATTTGCAGTCTACCGGGATGCCCTAATTTTGTCTAAGTCATTTGCTTTTTGAGTTTTTGACTTAGCGGGCTTTTATTCTTTTGATTTTTTTCTCTTTTGCTTTTTTTCTCTTTTGCTTTTGTGATTTTGATTTTTTTTTTGAACAAAATCGTGTGACACGTGTTTATTCGATTTGTGAAGGTGAGTAGTGACTGCCTCATTCCTTTGGTTGATGAGGGACAACCATTGTGGATTTGTGATTTTTTCGACCTCTTGCGATGGATAGGATGTGGTTGATCCTCAGAATGGGGTACTCCTCTTTTGAAATTTGAACGCATGATCAAACTAGCTGAAAACTACCCTGCCCCTGGTTAAAATTGAGGGTTTGTGTGTACTGAAAGAAACTCCTGCTTCAAGGCCCAAAGGGGTTGACTAGGGATTATCTTCCTTATAACTCCAGTGTTTGGGGATTTGAACAAATGCCTTACATCCTCAGCAGGGTCTTATTAAAAAGCATACAGACAGTAATCACATGTCCTTTTGATTTCATCATCCTCTTTTTTATTTTGCTTGGTCAAATATGTGATATTGACAAAAAGTATGAGTGAACACGAATGAATTTATTCAAAACATGCATATTCATTTCATTATTCTTATCATCTGAAAACAAACAAGTTTTACAAGTGAACAACGCTTGACAAACAAAAAGATTACAAATGGGAAATATGAAATGACATAATGGTTGCCGATGATGAGGAAGTGCTCACAGGCTTATTCAGAAGATTCTTTTGCGGTCTCGACCCTTACACGGACAAGGGATTTCCGTTCCCCCAAAGATTCTCACCTTGAACGGTTAAGTGCTTCTTGTCAATCAACTGTTGGACCTTAGCTTTGAAAGCTTTGCAATCCTCGGTTGAATGGCCAGCCGACCCAGCATGATATCCGCACTGCACATTGGGATCATACCCAGGTGGGAATGGTTCTGGTGGAGGCTTCAGAGCTTTGGGAACCACCAGCGACTTCTGAACCAGATATGGGAGAAGTTGAGTGTATGTCACAGGAATCAGATTTAGAGGAGCATTCCTTCGTTCTAGATTGTTCCTGGGCTTATGCTGATTCTGACGCTCTCGGCCTTGGGCTTGCTGATCATGATCCTGAGGAGGCTGTTGATACGGTGGCTGTTGGTACTGGGCAGCATCAACATATGGGTACGGGCAGTATGGTACAGGAGCCAAGGGAGTTTGCGCTTGAAAATGGACACCATCCATGACAGCGTTCGTTTCCTCTTCCTTTTCTTTAGAGAACCCACCTTGTGGCTTATTAACCCCTGATTGTTGACTCACAGTGCCAGCAATTTTCCCTGTTTTAAGCCCATTCTCAATGCGTTCCCCAATGGTTACAACATCAGCAAAATTGGAGGATGAGCTACCAACCATCTTCTCATAGTACAAACCCTGAAGAGTGCCCATGAATATGTCAACCAACTCTGAATCAGATAGAGCAGGTCGGACTTGTGAAGCCATCTCACGCCATCTCTGAGCATATTCTCTGAATGATTCATCGGCTTTCTGAGCTTGATTTTGTAGTTGCAACCTGGTGGGAGCCATATCCAAGTTGTACTTGTATTGCTTCAAGAACGCTTCGGATAGATCTTTCCAGGTTTTGATCTTACCTTGCTCAAGGTTCATGTACCAATCCAAGGAAGCCCCGGATAGGCTATCCTGGAAACAGTGGATAAGCAGATCATCATTGTCTATGTAGGAAGCCATTTTTCTGTAATACATGGTGGCATGGCTTCGTGGACAACTCAACCCCGTGTACTTAGGCAAAACAGGCACCTTGAACTTCTGGGGTAGCACAACATTTGGGACCAAGCACAAGTCTTTGGCATCCATGTCAAAGGTAGAGAAACCATCAATAGCTTTGATTCTATCCTCTAATAGCTTGTAGTCTGCGGGTTTGTTCTGATTAGCAGGTCTGGCAAGAACCTGAGGATTTGGAGGCTGAGATGCGGCTGGAGCAAGCACTTGAGGAGAGGCAAACAGAGACAGATGTATCAACCCAGAATTAACCATCTGACCAAAAATCTGACCCATTTGAACACCGTACGGGTAACCAGGAGGAGGTGCCATAGCAGCTACAGATGCCCCAGGGTAAGGCATTCCAGAATGAACATTGTGAACAACAGTTTGTGCAGATTGAGACGAAACTGGAACATGAATAGGAGGACCCCTATGCACATGCTCTTCGTCATCAGGAGTTTCAGTGTCGACCAATCCGACAGTTTGATGAATTTGAGCCTGAAGATTCTCAGGATCATCATTCATCACTGGAGGCGGGACTGGAGTAGGCATGACCCATGGATAGGCGGCAGCATTCCCATTAGGCATGGGTGCAACAAAAGGCTGATATGGCATGAAGGCACTACCATTATTTGCAATCTGAGGAGTGTAATTCGGAGGCATGCCCTAAGGAAACCAGCGGGCATCTGGTTCAACCTGGGTTGAACGGCAGGCTGATTCACAGGCTCAACTGGAACTTCAACTCTAGCAGGAGAAGGAACAACAACAGCAGGAGTAGCTGTAACAACAGGAGGAATAATCACAGAAGTGACAATAGTTGCATCGGTAGTAGTTACAACAACAATGGCAGCAGCAGCGGTGTCTCTCTGGGCACGAATGAGCTCCATAATGACATCCAAGTTCATTTGGAACTGATCCATCCGACCTTGGAATTGTGTCAAGGTCTCTGTGTAAGCGGTATTATCAGAATCACCCATGATTTTTGACTTGTTGAATCTGAGGAAGTATCGGTATCAGGTCTTCACTGTCTTCTGGCTGATGAAGGGAAGAAAGTGAGCTTTTTCTGGTTTGAATGCAATGCAAATGTAGGTATGCACATGTTACTTATGCAGATGGAGTGCAGATGAGGTATGCAATATCCAATGATGCAAAGGTTAGATGATGCAAAAGTTCAGCATACATATGTTGATGCAATAACTCAAGTTCAAAAGTTCGACATACATGATGATGCAATAACACTATGCAATAACATTATACAATAATGTAAGTTAGAGATGCAACAGCTTCTGGATAATCTGCATATGCAACTCTGCGTAGGTGCGAAGATCTGACGTTCGTGAGAGAACAATGGTTTGAAGTGGCTTGGTTTCCTGCAAAAACCTATCCCCCTCACAGGTGTGATCTAGACATAACAAGGAGGTCCCTAGAAAAGGTCGCCCAAACCATAGGACTCAGAGTGAAAACCCCCCGCCGTAGTGAATTCTCACAGGACGGAAGTATTCTCAAGTGAATCACAATCTAGGATGTGGCTCTCGTGATAACCCAACGCGCAAAACGCAGGCCTCACGACTATCCACGTTCTATCCTATGTGTATACTAGGCCCGGTGTTAGGACCTTTCTCTCCAATAATATCTACCCATCCCAACAATAGCAGAAAATAGCAGATATCCAAAATATGCAGTATATGAATATTCAAAGCAGTAAAGAAATGCGATAAATAAACATAAAACTAAAGCAAGTAAAATAAAGCAAGTAAAGCGCTAAAGATGAACACCCAAACAAGCAAAAAAAAACCAAACAAAACTAGGCGAGACCCCTCAAGGGAAGGACCAGCAATAGGACAACCAGTCCCCAGCAGAGTCGCCAACTGAAGATGGCTGGTTTCTACCTGAGTGAATCGCACACTCAGAGATACAACAGAGTCGCCACCAAACTTTATTTAGTCCCAAAGGACATGGAAAATATTGAAAAAACCCGAGGAAGAGAAATGGGAACGGGGGGTCGGTTATGCGAAAGAAAGGTATTAGCACCTAACGCATCCGTCGTACTCGACGGGAACCATTTCGCTTGCTTATAGGCTTGGATGGGTTATCTATCTAAAGGCTTCTAGCTAAAAGAAAGAGGAGAGAGAGAAGAAAAGGGGGAAAAAGGAAGGAATGAAAGAAAGTGCTCGCGGAGGAACGAAGTCCTCGTGCCTACGTACCCTCTTAGTGCAATGAGGAAGTCAGAGCGCCATAGTTCTTGGAACCAGGGGACGAAGAAGGAAGAAAGAAAGGAGGAAGACGGAATAAAGGTGGAAGTGTGCTCGCCGAGATCAATGCGATCTCATGCCTACGTATCTGACATTTAAAAGAATGCAGAATCAGAGCTTCCGTAGTTTGGGGAACTGAACAGATAACAAAACAAGGGAGAAACAAGGGGATGAAAGAGGTGATGTCGAAACCAAGAGCAAGAGTGAAAGAAAAACTCTACTGGGAAAGACCCTGCAGTAAGAGCGTTTGCACAAAAGGATAGAAAAAGAATGGTGTCAAAACCAAGAATGAAAGAAACTCCGTTGGGGATAGCAAAGAGAATTGGTGTCGAAACCAAGAGGAGATTTGGTATATTAACTGGCTGGCAGTGGTTAACCAAAGAAAGAGAGTAGAACCCTGGGAAGGAAAAGAAGCTGGTGTCAACAGACGGACTGTGATAAACCAAGCTAGAGAGTGCTGAACCGAGAGAAGGTGTTTGACTCTGAAGGGGCCTCGGCATATTAACTGGTAAACAGTGATTAACTGAGGAACGAAAGGACTGTAACTCCGTGAGGGTAGAGAAGCATTGGTTTTAGCTGAGAAAACTGCGATTAACCAGAAGCAAGGGTGTAGGACCGATCAAAGGTCGTAACCCAAAGGGGTTCGGTAAACTGACTGAACAAATAGTACTCAACCGAAGAAAGGGGTATTTGAACCAAAGAAAGGTTACTAACCCAAGGGTGCAAGTATTCAAACCAAGAGGAGGTTGCCAACTGCGGGGGATTCGGTGTTTACAGACGAACTGTGACCAACCGAAGAGAAAAGCGAGTGATTAACCCAAAAGAAGGTGATTAACTCGAAAGGGTTCAGTATTTTAACAGACGGACTGTGGTTAACTGAAGAAAAAGGGTGATTAACTAAGAAGAGGTGATTAACCCAAGAGGTGCTCAGTGATTAACAGATGGACTGTGATTAACTGAAGCAAAGGGTGATTAACCAAGAAGAGGTGATTAACCCAAGAAGTGCTCAGTGATTAACAGACGGACTGTGATTAACTGAAGAGACGAGTGATTAACCAAGAGAAGGTGATTAACCCAAGAAAGGAGAAGAACTAAGAGAAGGTTGCGAACTCCAAGGGAAAAAATGGTCATGACAGGAAGACTGTGTTGGACCAAAGAGAGAGAATTGAAACTCTTCAGGGGAATCAAAAGCAATGATTGATTACAAGAAGATAATAGGGTATTGAAACGAAGAAAGCTTGCCAACCCAAGGAACAAAGGATCGTAACCAAGAAGAATGGTGATAGATCAAAAGAGAGATTGAGATAGGAGTGATCAAGGATCGAAAGGGATCGCAAAGAGAGAAGAGTGATCAAGGATCAACTTGACTGGGGAAAGAAAGCACATTACCGCCTGGAGATAGAGATGACTAAGCCAAGCACAGGGTCATTCGTCCCCTACCTGAAGTAGTCAGAATGAGAGTAGGAATTATCCATTCTCATCCCTTCCCTAACACACACAGGGTGTAATGCGGAAGTTGAACCGGACGGCCCAACAACTCCAAGTTGTACAGTGCTCCTGCGTAGAGAAACTGACAGCATAACAGCGTCAATTTATACAGTGCTCCGATGCAAGGCACAGCACGAAACTCCAACTCCACGGGGGGGAATGAGAGAGAAAGCTCTAAAGGAGGCCTAAAGAGAGGAAAAGAGAAGATCAATTAATCGAAACAAAGTTTCGATCAATTAATCAAGGGATAAATATGCTAACAACTTTCCAAAGAGGATGAAAAGTCATTAAAGCAAAAAGGAGAGAATTATTGATTATACAAGATTAAGTTTATCCATGAAGAATAAACTTAATGCAAACTGAAATGGAAAGTGCAAAACAGTGTCAAATGATCACCAAAATGCCACACAAAATCATGTGTCATGTGAACAAAGATAGTGCAAGAATTGCTATGTTCATACAATGCTAAGAACATGAAACAAATGAATAATCGAAAATGTGCATTGAAAGTTCATGAATTTGCTTCAACCAGAAGTGAAATGACATTAAAAACATCCATAAAATCAAGCATGACAATCAATGGAAGTTAAAATGAAGAAAGCATGGCAAACAAGCTTGAAAATGCAAGAAAATGGCCTTCTGGTTCAGTGTTAATCGATTAACATAATTGCACTGCAAAGTGTTAATCGATTAACACTTGAAAAACTGCAAAAAAAACACTGGTTAATCGATTAACACAATTGCACTGCAATGTGTTAATCGATTAACCCTGTACAGGGAGCAAAAAATCAGTTTTGAAAAGTGCTTTTGGCCAACTTTTTGATTGTGCAATCACTCCAATGCTAGGGCAAATAATTATGCGTGAAAAATCAAGCTTAGAAACAACAAATGATCAACAATAGAATCAATTAACAATCAAGATCATGGATCTATCAAAAGTGTAATTAATTCACATGCAAGAATATCGAGATTACATCGCAAACGATATGAAAACGACCGAAATGATAAAATGAATGAAATCCACCAACCTACAAGGATGAGATGTGCCTTGGTAAATGTTGCAATGTGATCTTGGTGCAGAAGATTAAAGAAAACCAGAGGATCCTTGAATTGTAGACGAAACGCGTCGAAACCGATCAAAAACGCGAAAATGCACCGAAACCGAACTTGCACCAAAATAAATGATGTGAAACCCTTGGATTGAAGTAGAATGAGATGTAATTCCAGAAATCCAACCAAAGAATGCCAATTGATGAAGGTTAAGCTCAAGAATTAATCACTTTCAATGTGAAAAGTGATTATCCTTCAAGAATAAGAGCTTTTGGTGAGGTTTGATGGAGAAGAATTGAGATGAAGATGAAGAATAAGTAGAGAAATCAGAGAAAAAGTGAGAGAATTGAGAGTGAAATGTGAGAAGCTTGGTGAAAAATGGTAGAGAATGGTTGAGGAATTGAAAAGTGAGTGAAGGTGTGTTTATATAGGCTTTAGGTTTGGAATATGAGATGGTTTGGAATTTGGTTTGGAATTAGCTTTGAGTTTGGAGCTAGGTTAGGAGTTAGTTGGACTTGACTCACCGAGTAAAAGTGGTTAACTCGGTTAGTTAGAACCAACTCGGTAACCATCCCAAGGTGAATTCTAACATCCAAAGATCCACATTACTTGGAGAACAAGGAACATGGTGCACTTGATTTGAAGCGAAGTATCATAGCAAATGCACTTGGAATGAATTGAGTAGCTTGGAAATGTTTAGAGGTGTCTAGAATATTCCATATGCTGCTAGAATCCAGGACCAAAATGTGTACAAAGGTGCTATCATGAAAAAGCAGCAAATTGTGCCTATTTTGCCTGTGTTAATCGATTAACACAATTGCACTGCAAATGGTTAATCGATTAACCAGGTCAAAATATGCCCAATTTGCCTAAAAAAAGATGATGTGGTCCCGACTTCGATTTTCCACCTCTTGTATTGAGGAATAGGTATGGAAACCTTCATTTTGTGCTTGTTTTAATGAGGTCATGACCTTGTGAGGATATGATTAATTGGGCTTGGAAAGTCTGAAGACTGCAACAAGAAACACACGGAGAAAAGAATGTGAATGCTTATGCTAGCGATGTGAATGCTTATGCTTATGTAAAAGGCAAAAGTGGGAGGTCAAATTTCGGGTTACGACACCCGGCAACTAGGTTTAGAACTAGGTAAAGCCTTGCTGGTCACTCTTAAATACAAAAAAAACTAGATCCCCATTGGATTCCAGATACAGTCTTCTCTTCTCTTGGGGTTAAACAAAATGGAACAAAGAGAAAGACAGTATTCTCGTTGAACCTTTTCTCAGACTGTCACCCCTAGAAATTGTGAAAGAAATTCTACTCCCAGAGTTGATCTATTCTCCGTGAATAGCATCTCTTGAGTTTCTTCCAAGCCCTCAAACTTTCCTTGAATGATCTCTTCTCTGTGAATTGCATTTCTTGAACTTCTCTTGGTTTGGGGACCCACGGGCTTCCTAAAAGCATCCCCGCCTCCTCTTGGGCTTTGTACAAGGACCCTTCGGCTTCTTAGAAGTTCTCATGCCTTCTCTTGGGCTTAATACAAGGACCCTAACGACCTTTTAAAAGGTATAAGACAGAACTTAGTCATCCTTTGCTAGAGCAGTCTTTCTAGTGTCAAACCTCAGGCCACTTTAGGGTTGATTCTCATCCCTTAATGCCCTTGCCCTTTTTTGGGCATTTTACAAAAGATAAAACTCTTCAACACCAGTAGACTTGGCAGTCTAAAGTCTAAACCCCCTTTGAGTCTCAAAGAAATTCTCAAGTTCCTTTCAAACATAGAATAAAACACCGATCACTCTGGATAAATCTCCAGCAGAAACCCAGTCTCTCTCATGAGAGTTCCCTACCCTTGGGCCTGCCTATGGATCTAATCCTCAGCAGTAAGATAACCTCCTCTTAGGCTTTGTATAATGATCTTTCCTCAACACAGTCAGCCTCCTCTTGGGCTTTGTACAATGATCCTCCCCCAGCGGAGCTAACCTTTTTAGACTCTCTTGTTGAGTCAATCACTTTTCAGACTTTCTTGTTGAGTCAATCATTTTTCAGACTCTCTTGTTGAGTCAATCACTTTTCAGACTCTCTTGTTGAGTCAATAACTTTTCATACTCTCTTGTTGAGTCAATCACTTTTCAGACTCTTTTGTTGAGTCAATCATTTTTCAGACTCTCTTATTGAGTCAATCACCTTTCAGCACTCTCTTGTTGAGTATAAAAGACTCTCTTGTTAGGTCAATCTCCTTTTAGCCTCAATCTCGAGATTCGTACGAGACAACAAATCACTCTCTTGTTGAGTATAAAAGGCTCTCTTGTTGAGTCAATCAACTTTCAGACTCTCTTGTTGAGTCAATCACCTTTACAAGACTCTCTTGTTGAGTCAACTCTTTTAGCCTCCGTCTTGGGCTTTGTACAAGACATATAAAAGCACTCTCTTGTTGAGACAAACTCATTTCAGCCTCCATCTCGGGCTTTGTACAAGACACATATAAACCTCCCCAATGGAGTCAAAAATCCCTTTCAGCCTCAATCTTGGGCTTTGTACAAGATAGAAAGAACATTTTCCCCGGAAAAGTCAAACTGTTAGCCTCCTCTTAGGCTTTGTATAAGGACTTCCCCAGTGGAGTCAATCAACCTTTTAGCATCAACCTTGTGCTTTGATCAAGGCACACAAAAGTCAACAATCTCTCTTTAGAGATGACAAATTCCCTCTCAATTACCCTTTTAGCTTCAATCTTGGGCTTTGAACAAGACACCAAAACATCTTTTTCCTCCCTTAGAATAGGAGGAACTACGATTGCTCTGATTTCCCTATTTCGTTTAAACGGGAATACATAGGCATAAGATTGCGAAATCTTAGCGAGCATACAAATAAAAAACTCTAGGTCCAGTACCTTCATACATCAATCAAATTTTTTTAGATATAGTTCCTTCCTAAAAGCCTCGTGAATAGTCAAGACACTCAATTCTTAAGCCAAATAACCTAAGAGAGACCCACGATTTTGATAGCATCTATAAACCAACAGTCATCTGTTTAAACTCAGTATGCAAGCAGGGTTAATTAGAGACATCTATTTCCCTTACTTAATCATCTTCACAGGATAAAAAATGAATCAAACTGTAGAACCCCAAAGCGATAGTGATTCGAAACCACAAAAACCGCGCTACAGAAGAATGGCGGCCATAGTGGGAGCAGAACCATTCTGCCATCTCTTAGGTAGAATCCCTTAAGTTTAGAAGGTACCATGGTGAATGGCGACTCTGCTAGGGAGTCATTGACTGTTAGGATCATAGGACTAGAGGTCTAGAATGTTAGGACAAATATATATACTGCTTTTCCTAATTGATATCCGTGTTTATTTTTCTGCTAATGGGAATGCGTGTAATGCCGCATCTGGAAAGATTAAGTATACACCTAAGATAAGTGATGGCACTAGACGGGTAATCTTACAGGGAGTGACTCCCAAATAAGAGGTCCCGGTCGACCATCGAATCAGTGGATATGCCCTTTGCGGATTCAATGCCTATACGACTTCGGTTGTTGAAAGCAGATTGTTCAATTGGGTTATTTGAGAAGCTGAGGGTTTTAGTAGACAAAACCTTGTTACTATTTTGTAGTGCGAAAGCTATCAGAAATAGTTGTCACGTGATACTACCCTCATTTGAGATTACTCTAAGATACTGCAGCTCGCTCGGGCAATTCCAGCCTGCTGTTGTTATCCCAAGAGGGGTCAGTGATTTTGAGGACAGGTACAAATAATACCAGTATAAACCTTTGGGAATGGGTAGAACCATGACTTCATGACACCGAACCTTTGACCCCATGTTTTTTCTATGTTTTTGTGTGCTGCATTCATGCATTCATGTCATTAAAAAAACATTAATCAAAAGAAAAATTTCTCTTCTAGTCCCTCTTTTTCAAATTAAACTAAGACAATGATTGCAAATGTCAGAGAAAAAGATTGCGTTATGGATTTCGGTAGAAGGAGGACTCACAAGTACACCTTCAAGGTTCCAAAACTAGAGGATTTGAGAGGTTTGGCGAGGATGATCACCAACCCTGATGCTTTCAGAGCCCAGTATGGAGGACTGCTGTCTCTGTTAAGAGTCTATGTAATTGAGGGAATCCTATCTATGCTCATTCAGTTTCATGATCCAGTCTATCACTATTTCATATTCCCGAATTACCAGCTCGCACCAACACTAGAGGAGTACTCTCACCTGACTGATTTACATATCACTAACCAAGCTCCCTTTTCCGGATTGGAAGAAATTCCAAAGGATCAAACCATTGCAAGAGCAATTTATTTGGACGAGTCAGGAGTCTGGACTCACATAACCACTAAGGGTGGAATCCAAGGTTTGCCAGCCCAGTTTTTGATAAAGAAAGCCTTGTACTTTGCTAGTATAGGGAACGTGGCCGCTTTCGAGAGCATCTTTGTTTTGCTCACCCATGGGTTATTTTTGTTTCCCAACATCGATAACTTCGTAGATATTAATGCCATTAAGATATTTTTTATTGGAAACCCTATACCGACCTTACTCGCAGATGCTTATCATTCTGTACATTTAAGGAATTTGTACAGCAGAGGAATGATCACCTGCTGTGTACCTCTGCTGTACAAATGGTTCATTTCCCACTTGCCCAAGTCTGCTGCATTTTAGGATCCTAAGAATACTTTACGTTGGTCGCAGAGAATCATGTCTCTTACCAACTCTGACATCAATTCGTACAATCGAATCTATGACGGGATCAGAATCATTGACCGTTGTGGAAACTTCCCTAACGTACCCTTCATAGGAACTAAAGGAGGAATCAACTATCATCCAATTTTAGTTCATCGTCAATTTGGATACTCGATGAGGCATGTCCCGCGTAATACTTATCTGGAAGGTCTTTTCTTCAAGGAAGGAGAAAACGACAGAGCACTAAAGGCAGAAATAGTGCATGCTTGGAAACATGTTCATAGGAAAGGAATAGAGTCTTTAGGAAAACCAGACTGTGTCTCTGTGGAACCTTATCTCCACTGGGTACAAACTAGAGCTCTCAAGCTAAGGATGCCTTACCCTCGTCAGGAAGTTCTTTCGTTAAGGGACCCAGTCCTTTATTTTATGTCAGATACGGAAAAACTTCAGGTTTCTCTCAACAGAGTTCAACAGGAGAAGAAGTCTTGGAAGAACAAGCACCGTATTCTCAGTGTGGAGTCCAAGAAAATACAACAATTGTTAAAAGAAAAAGACGCTCTGATCGAGATTTTAGAACAACATGCTGTAGAAAACCAAGATGACTAAAGGAATGTGCTCGCTCCTTTCACTTAGAAAAGGAATGACAACCCGACAACGGCTCGAGAGCCACGGTCCAAGAAAAGGAAAATACCAGAACCAGCACCTGAGCTCTCCTCAGAGAGGACTCAGGATCCATTAGCTTAGGCATTTCCTTTTACAGCACTTTGTAAATTACTGTATTTCCATTTCCACAATCTTTGAATTCAATAAAACGGGGTTACCCCACTGTTTGATATTTGCAATCCAATTGTCGAAGTTTATTTTGATTAAATAAAAAAATTAATATAATCATTGCATATCATTCATCATTCTCACGTAGCGCATTCTTCTTACCTACGAATCTCACGTTTGTGTCTCGATTCTAGAGTCAAACTGTCTCATTCGTATAATACTCGGGCCAGTCAACAAAAGAAAATGGATAATCTCGAGGAAGAGAACAGAGAGTTGAGAGAAGAACTCGACGCTATGAAAGAGGATTTGAGAAAGCTTCACAACGATATGCAAGCTCTGGCAGCAGGTCAGATGCAGCAACAAAGGACTGTGATCTCAGAGATCACATCGACACCCATAGTGGAAAAATATGATCCTCGATATACCATGCCTAAAGATCGTCCCTGGGGCATGCTACTTAACTATATCCCAGAAGGATATATTTCACTGATCACTGAAGATCTGGAAACTGCAGCAGGCGCCGCTGGGCCTGAAGGTTACAAACTTTGGGAAAGCGAAGATGTCAGGGGCATGACAGCAACTCCTGAAGGTTACAAACTTCGGGAGGCACCAAGAGTCACAGCCGTAATGACTATACCACCACCCGTGGTACACGCTATCCCAGAAGGACAGATTTCCCAGATACTGTCTGATGGAAAGGAAAGTATGTTCGACAGAATGAATGAGTTCCAGGAACAATTCCTGGAGATGCAGAAAGAACTGCAAGCCATTCCCGGTCAGGATCTGTTTGGAAAGGACGCCGCAGACCTTTGTTTGGTCCCCAATGTGAAGGTTCCGCACAAATTCAAGGTGCCCGAATTTGAAAAATACAAGGGCAACTCTTGCCCTCAAAGTCATTTGGTGATGTATGCTCGGAGGATGTCAACTCAGACAGAGAACCAACAACTACCGATCCATTATTTTCAGGATAGTTTAACCGATGCCACACTCAAATGGTACATGGGATTAAACCGCACTAAGATCGTCACTTTCAGAGATCTTGGCGCTGCCTTTGTTCAACAATATAAGTATAACTTGGACATCGCACCAGACAAAGATCAACTCAGAGCCATGTCGCAGAAGGATAAGGAAACCTTTAAGGAATATGCTCAGAGATGGCGTGAAATTTCCGCTCAGATTTGTCCACCTCTTGAGGAAAAAGAGATGACAAAGATCTTCTTGAAAACCTTGAGCTCATTTTACTACGACAGAATGGTTGCCAGTGCGCCCAGTGACTTCACCGAGATGGTGGGAATGGGAGTTCATCTTGAGGAAGCTGTCCGAGAAGGACGTTTAGTTAAAGATGTTGGACCATCAAGCAGTATCAAAAGATACGGTAGTGCTCACCCTAAGAAAGAAGAGCAAGATATTGGCAATATCTCTATCGAAAAGCAAAGGCGATGTTACCAACCAGTAGCAGCTGTAACTCCTGCTATCAACCCTACGCCTGTTCCTACGTAATAACCTCAGGTTGCTCAAAGTCAACCGAATCAACAACAATATCAGCAAAGGACACAACCACCTCTTCAGCAGGCTCGTCCTCCGTAAAACAACAATCGTACAACGCAACCGCCAGGGTTTGACCCTATACCAATGTTGTACGCAGAACTGTTTCCATTATTACTGGTCAAGAAGCACGTCCGAACCAGGGCTCCTCTTACAGTACCGGAAAATTCGCCTTTTTAGTTCAAAGCGGATCAGACTTGCCCTTACCATCAAGGAGGACCAAGGCATAACATAGAAAACTATCTCAGCTTCAAATCTGATGTACATAAGCTTGTTAGGAGCGGGGTCTTATCCTTCAAGGATACAAATCCAAATGTTCAGACGAACCCGCTGCCTCAACATGAGAAAGCTGTAGTAAATTTGATAGAGGGAGAGTCTAACCACGGCTATCAAATTCATGATGTACTCTTATTGAGGGCCAACCTGGTCAAGATGCATCGTAGACAGAGCGGATATGGTCATGTACCATCTCATAACTATTACCAGTGTGATATCTGCTCTAAAAACAATCAAGAATGTTCTATGGTGTAATCAGCTCTACAGGAACAGTTGGATCTCGGATGGATCTAAGATCACCGAATTCGTGGGGTAAACATGACTTGTACGAATTCCAATGTCATTCAAAACCATGACATCCGTGCGATGAATTTCAACTTGGTGGCAATGCACTCAAGGCAAAGCCAACATCATAATCTGCCACGACACGATTACGATTCCTGTCTAACTTGCTCGGTAAACAATCAGGGATGCTCTTTTGTACAAGAGGCCCTCCAGCGTCAGATGGATCTTGGATGGATTCAGGATTACCGCGATAAAAATCAGTATCAAGTGAATATGATTCAAATCTTTGATATTCGTTTGATGAATACCAGCTTGGTGGAGTTATATGCTAAGCAGGTATGGCTCGGTTTCCTGACTTCGCATAATCATCAGAACTGTAAGGGATGTCGTGAGAGCAACCAAGGATGTGCCCTCATTCAAAGAACTTTGCAACACTTGTTAAACCACTTTTGGCTTCCGATCTATTTAGACGAAGACACACAACAAGTCAGTATGATTAATGGTAACCCTACTAGGCATCAAAGTCCGGATGTTCGATCAATGGAAACATATCTAGTGAGGTTACAGTGCATACATAGCAGACGTGGCCAGGCGCCACCACACAACTATGAACGCTGTAGAGTTTGCTCAGAAGATGATCAAGGATGTTACCTCGTCCGAGCAGCCCTTCAAAGTCAGTTGGACCACAAAGAGATTTGACCGTGTCCAAGTTCTGGGTCAATCAACTTGATTCCAGACTATTTTGCTGATCAAATCAAAGATGTTATCGTGATCTCTGATCATAAAAGGGCCAAAGATGTTTGTACCATCATCCCTTTACTTGACGAATCAAAAGTTCCTAACTAGGAACTGATTGAAATTACTTACAATGGTCAGAAGAATCAGAAGGCTCCTGTAGTTATCTATCTACTGGGACCACTACCGTATAAATCAACTAAGGTTATCCCTTAGAAATACGGTGCAACAACAATTTAGAATGGAAAAGAAATTCCATTACCCTTCGTCGTGAATATTGCAGACATCAGTCGAGTAACACGGAGTGGTTGAATCTTCAACCGAGGAGTTGGAGAACCTACCAGAGAAAAAGAACCTCAAAAAGAAGTTCCTGATCAACCAGTCGATCAGTCTAGTGATCCCGACCTTTCAAAGAACAATGATGAGATGCTGAAGCTTATCCAGAAGAGTGAATATAACATTGTTGATCAGCTGTTGCAAACTCCTTCAAAAATCTCTATATTATCACTTTTACTAAGTTCCAAAGCTCACAGGGAAGCTCTACAGAAAGTCTTAGAACAGGCCTTTGTGGAACATGATGTGTCAATAAGATAATTCGACAGCATCATCTCCAACATCACTTCCTGCAACAACTTGGGGTTTAGTGATAAGGAACTGCCGGAAGAAGGAAAAAGTCACAACATGGCGCTTAATATTACAGTCAACTGCCAGGACGATGCTTTAGCCAGCGTACTGGTAGACACCGGATCAGCTCTGAATGTTATGCCTAAGTCTACTCTAATGCAATTATCATTTAAAGGATCCCTGATGAGAGGCAGTGAGGTTATCGTCAAAGCATTTGACGGATCCCGGAAAGCAGTTATCGGCGAAATCGATCTTCCTATCGGTCCTCACACTTTCTAAGTCACTTTCCAGGTCATGGCCATTCGAGCAACATACAACTGTTTGCTAGGAAGACCTTGGTTACACGAGGTTGGGGCAGTCACTTCGACACTTCACCAAAAGCTGAAGTTTGTCAAGAACGACCAACTCGTCACAGTCTACGGAGAGCAAGCCTTGATCGTGAGTAACTTATCATCATCCAGTGTGTAGAACCAGAGGAGATTGTTGGAACCCAGTTCCAAGCACTTTCGATGAGCAATGACAAATCAAAAAGAGGAACGTCGATTTCCTCGTACAAAGATGCTCTCGAAGTGATCAAAAGTAACAATACAAAAGGATGGGGACAGCTTATCATTCCTACTGATAACAAAACAAAGAAGGGTCATGGTTTTTCCTCAACCTGTACCCAGACAGCTACTAACGATGAAAGTTTTCATCCCATTCAGGTTTTCTTCAACATTGGAGGTTTCCTTCACCCGGTGTCTCAAGAAGTACATACCATCAACGAGGGTTACTCCTCCGATACGGATGAAGAATGGAAGTCCTATCTTAACGAGGACGATTATATGTCTCAGGAAGAGGTGCCTACGCCATTCTGCTATCCCGCACAAAGTCCGAGATTTATACCAAGGTCAGATGTCAAAATGATATACGGAGATTGTGATCCGGAAGGATGTCGTGCTCAGCCAAACTCATTAGAGGAAGACACTCTGATGAAAGACAACTTTGACCACGACTACTATGGCCCAATGGATGGCCTGCCTATCTGGCAGCCGTACCCAGGAGACTTGGGGCAAAAGAGTCAGCTGGACGATGCATATCAGAAGAGCATCATAGAAAAGAATACATGTGCCCCACCATGTCATGGGATCATTACTCAGGGCATTCAGAAAATATCCAGTACGACGATGAATTTGCAAAGATTGCAGGACAAGAGTTCCTTAACTATGCTTTTCCTGAGGTCAACGTCATCGAAAGGGATGACTCCTCCAGTACCACCAAAGTGTGGGACACCCTGGGACAACCGAGTGGCAAGTTTAATTACCTAGTTAAGTACACCGCTGGGAAAGCTCTCGTATCAGGCTCGAGGACATTCAGCCAACTGGATGGGGATATCCACCTGAGAGTGCAAACACTGTGCAAGATACAACTGAGGAATCCTCCTACGACAACTCTGCCTGGGAGACAGATTCCAACGATCCTGCTCCACCAGAAATCAGCGTTATTTGTGAAGACAAGCCAGGAAGGAAAGTTCCAGACTTTGTGATTCACCGAGGAGTTTGCCGCCAATGGGTTGCTGTCAACGTTTCAAAAGTTGTTCATAAGTCAAAGTAATTGTCATCTTTATCTTAACCTTTCACCTTGCCCCGGTGAAACAGCTGTTTTGATAGGGCTCACTTTCTGTAAATGTCTCTCTTCGCTTCGCCCAAAGTGACAGAGTTTTGTTTTATAGGGCTGTAGTTTCAAGAATCGACAAAATCATAAATAAAATAACCTCGTTCTGTAATTTCCGCATTTATTGCTATTTTCTCTTTTTCCTTTTCAGAAAATGGTAATCCTAAAAAACAACAAATAATAAAAACAAGCATCTTTCAAAAAATTACACTGTACGCACTCTTGCATTTCTCTCTATCTCTTCTAAAAATAATCATCACGTCATGCAGATTGCTTGTTTTAAACCCCATTGAAACATACGATCCAATGCCTTCTCCCAACTTTGAATTCCCGGTATTTGAGGCTGAAGAAGAAGATGACAAAGAAATTCCAAAGGAGATCTCCCGATTACTCAGACAAGAGGAAAGGTCCATTAAACCTTACAAAGAACCGTTGGAAACAGACAGCTTGGTTTCAGGGGAGGAGAGAAAAGAAGTCAAGATTAGGGCACTACTCAACTGTCAAAGAAAGTTTGACAAAACTTCTCAAAGAGTTTCCCGATGTATTCGCTTGGTCCTATCAGGATATGCCAGGGTTGGATACCAGCATCGTGGAACATCATCTACCGTTGATATTAGAATGTCCGCCGGTAAAACAATGGTTGAGACAAACTCATCCAGACATGGCCATCAAAATCAAAGAGGAAGTACAGAAACAGATTGACGCATGTTTACTCGCCACATCAGAATATCCTCAATGGTTAGCCAACATAGTACCAGTCCCGAAAAAGGACGGAAAGGTCAGAATGTGTGTAGACTAGAGGGATCTGAATAAAGCCAGTCCAAAGGATGACTTTCCCTTACCGCACATAGACATACTGGTAGACAGTACATCAAAGTTCAAAGTCTTCTCCTTCATGGATGGGTTCTCGGGCTATAATCAGATGAAAATGGCGCCAAAAGACATGGAGAAAACTTCCTTCATTACCCCATGGGGTACCTTTTGTTACAAGGTAATGCTGTTCGGTTTGAAGAACGCCGGGGCAACCTATCAAAGGGCCATGACTACTCTGTTTCATGACATGATACACAAAGAAATTAAAGTATATGTCGATGATATGATTGCCAAATCTAAAACAGAAGAGGAGCATGTGACCCACCTGTCAAAACTATTCGAGTGGCTGAGAAAGTACAAACTCCGCTTGAATCCCAATAAGTGCACGTTCGGTGTCCGTTCAGGGAAACTTTTAGGGTTCATCGTCAGCCAGAAAGGAATTGAGGTTGATCCTGACAGGGTCAAGGCCATTCAAGAAATGCCTTCTCCAAAGACTGAAAAACAAGTCAGAGGATTCCTGGGACGTTGAACTACATTTCCAAATTTATATTCCTCATGACCGCGACATGTGCGTTGATTTTCAAATTACTCAAAAAGAATCAGGACTGCGTTTGGACAGAAGACTGCCAAACCGCCTTCGACAATATTAAGGAATACCTGTCGAACCCACCGATTCTATCACCTCAAGTGGAAGTAAGACCGCTAATCATTTACTTAACAGTCTTGGAAGACTCTATGGGTTGTGTACTTGGCCAACAAGACGAAACAAAAAGGAAAGAGTTAGCCATCTACTATTTGAGCAAGAAATTCACCGACTGCGAGACTCGATACACTATGCTTGAGAAAACTTGGTGTGCTTTGGCTTGGGCAGCCAAACGTCTTCGTCATCATATGATTCGTCACACTAATTGGTTAATCTCCGAAATAGATCCAATCAAGTATGTCTTTGAAAAGCCTGCTCTCACAAGAAGGATAGCCCGTTGGCAGATGTTGTTATCAGAATACGACATCGAGTACCATGCTCAGAAAGCCATCAAAGGAAGTATTTTAGCCGATCATTTGGCTCATCAACCGATTGACAATCAAGAATCAGTCGGATTTGACTTCCCAGACGAAGATGTCATGTATCTAAAAATGAAAGACTGCGATGAACCGCTACACAGTGAAGGGCCAGAACCAGGTTCCCAATGGGGACTAATCTTTGAAGGAGCGATCAATCATTATGGAAATGGAATTGGGGCAATCATCATAACATCTCAGGGTACCCACATTCCTTTCACTGCCAGAATAACATTCAAGTGCACAAACAACGAAGCCAAATACGAAGCTTGTATCATGGGTCTCGAAGAAGCGATCGACTTAAGGATCAAGAACTTGGATGTATACGGCGACTCAGCCCTGGTTGTCAATCAGATAAAAGGAGATTAGAACACATACCAATCATGACTGATTCCTTATAAAGACTATGCGAGGAGGTTGTTGCCCTTCTTTAACAGAATCGAGTTTCATCATATCCCTCGTGGAGAAAATCACATGGCTGATACATTAGCCACCCTCTCTTCCATGATTAGTGTAGGTCAATGGAACGATGTACCTAAGATTGACATGATGCACCTTGAACGGCCCGCCTACATCTTCACGATTGAAGCAGTCATAGACGACAAACCTTGGTATCACGATATCAAATGCTTCCTTCAGAAACAAGAATACCCACCTGGGGCATCCAGAAAGGGCAGAAAGACCCTCAGAAGGCTAGCAGGAAGCTTCTTCCTGAGCGGTGATACACTTTATAAGAGAAACTTTGACATGGTCTTGCTTCGATGTGTAGACAGACCATAGGCAAACATACTGATAAAAGAAATTCATGAAGGATCCTTTGGCACTCATGCCAACGGACACACAATGGCGAGAAAAATTCTGAGAGCAGGGTACTACTGGTTAACCATGAAATCCAATTGCTACAAGTACATGAGGAAGTGTCACAAGTGTCAGATATACTCAGACAAAATCCATATACTGCCAACGCATCTCAAAATTCTCTCTTCCCCATAGCCTTTTTCCATATGGGGAATCGAAATGATTGGCATGATTGAACCCAAAGCTTCAAACGGACATCGGTTCATCCTTGTAGCCATTGATGACTTCACCAAGTGGGTCGAAGCAGCGTCGTACGCCAATGTAACCCGACAAGTGGTGGTCCGCTTTATCAAAAACAATCTCATCTGCTGTTATGGTGTTCCTAGCCAGATCATTATGGATAATGGATCCAACTTGAATAATAAGATGATGAAAGAGTTGTGCGCTGAGTTCAAGATCGAACACCATAACTCATCTCCCTACCGACCCAAGATGAACGGAGCGGTAGAAGCAGCTAACAAGAACATCAAAAAGATTGTTCAAAAGATGGTTGTAACCTACAAAGACTGGCATGAGATGCTACCCTTTGCTCTTCATGGTTATCGCACATCTGTCCGCACTTCAACATGGGCAACCCCTTTCTCTCTAGTATATGGCATGGAAGCAGTGCTTCCCATAGAAGTAGAGATCCCATCAATCTGGGTATTGATGGAAGCCAAGCTAACAGAAGCTGAATGGTGTCAAAGTCGACACGACGAACTGAATTTGATCGAAGAGAAGCGAATAACGACACTATGCCACGGTCAATTGTATCAGCAAAGAATGAAGAAGGCGTTTGACAAAAAGGTTCGACCTCGCGTATTCAGGAAAGGAGACCTTGTGCTCAAGAAGATACAATAATTTCTCATTGATTCTCGGGGAAAATGGACTCCGAATTATGATGGCCCCTATGTGGTCAAGAAAGCCTTCTCAGGGGGCGCCTTGAAACTCGCAACCATGGATGGAGAAGAATTTTCCTACCCCACGAATGTTGATGTAGTCAAGAAATACTTCGCCTAAATAAAAAGAAACGTCTCGGTGGATTGAAAACCTGAAAGGGCAGTCCAGGCAAAAATTAGAGACATGATCAAAAATCATCCCGATGGATTGGAAATCTCAAAGTACAATCCAGGCAAAAGTTAGGGATAATGGCAAGTAACTACGTCCAACAAAGGGGTAAGTCCCTCAGCAACAGTCATGCCATCCATCAGAAAGAACTCCAGTCAAGGTCATCTTCGACGGAAGCTCAAGATGTCCAGAATTCAAAGTTGGTAGAAGGATAGCGGTTGTTATGTTTCAATGTAGCCCTTTTTTCTTAAATTACCACTTTCTAAACTTTGTAAATACTCTAGGGAATCACCCACTTGGCAGATTTCCATCCTATCAATAAAATTTGAGCCCTAATGCTTTTGTTTGCAATTCTTATTTATTTTAGCTTTACAGAACGATTTTTTAACATGATCAATGATTCTTAAAATAAAACAAAAATGAATTTACTTGTCAAATTTTTTCTGCTTTTAAAATAAAGATGGCAATTCTTTTGACTGTTGAGCATCGAAAGAACATCGATCGTTTCTCCAGAAGCAATTGAGCTTCAAGGTGCAGAATCAAAGTACTCCTTCTCAAACCAGTATGCCTGAATGAAGGATCAGCTGTGTCAGATGCGAATATTCTATTTGATATCCCCGGCAGAGTTCTTATCTCCTAAGCCCGACCAACGGTTTTCCCCACAGGGACTATCTCTCCTAAGCAAGGCAGGATTGCTATCGTGAACTGATGGTACTTTTCATCCCCCACAGTGGCCGAGTATCCAGTCGTGTTCATCCCTTAGTTTGTATGTCGCGTCAGTTTTGTCAGCATATACATACATGCATCATGAATTATTGAGTTACATTCATGTTCATATTGCATCACTATCACTCTGGTCGGTCTTATCCCCTAGTGATAAAAGTCTTCTCAATCGAGTTGTCAGTTCTTTCGTTGTCAGGAAATGTTGCATCTGAACAATCTCTCCTCCAGTTTATTTCTGGATTAGAACCGATCCTTTGATAACTTAAACCTCTGAAAAGCAAAAAAATTTCGACAAACGTCACTCTTCGCCATCGAAGATGATATCTTCGCTTTCTCGAATTAAGGAAAATCCCCAGAGAAAGCCTTTTAATCAAAGCTTCGGCAATACAACAGTTTTTCTCCAGAAAATTCGCTGACAAAAAGGTCATCAGCACCTCAAAGTTGGATTGCATCACATGGCATTTCTCTGAGAAGATATTGGGGAAAAGTATGATGTAATATCCCCAAACAGAAAGCAGTCTCTCAAGAGACTCGTCTTTCCCCAGTAGAGTCAATAAATGGTTTCTCCAATAGAGAAGTTTGCATACCTCTACAACTCAGATGAATGGGTTTCCCAGCAAGTCTGACATCAAAACTTTTTTCATCCAATGGCATCTCCCCAGGAAAATCCGGCGAGAAGTTTGAGGAAAACCGCTAACAAATAGCGTCCCTTGTCAAGAAAGTTTATTGACAAAAGAAACTGAGACCAGTTCCTTGGTAGGAAACCAGGATCGAGGGGAAGTTTATATCAGAAATTGAGACCAGCTCCTTGGTAGGAAAACCAGGATCGTGGGGAAGTTTACATCAGAAACTGAGACCAGTTCCTTGGTAGGAAAACCAGGATCGAGGTGAAGTTTACATCAAAAACTGAGACCAGTTCCCTGGCTGAAGACCAGGATCGAGGGGGAAGTTTTTACCTTTTCTAAGCATCATTGCTTAGAAAAAGAAGAAGGATGCATAAACTACCATTCATAACCACTGTCAAAATTTTGGGTATTCCGATATTTAATCATCTTGCACCTCGAATGCCCGAATACCTTCACCATTCACACCTTCGGGTCCAAGAAGATTAAATAGGGGCATCTGTCATACCCCAAATTTTGACCACTAAGATTTCCCATCATTGTGCAAATCATCATCACAATATGGATGTACCTTCATGCCTCATCAATCTCCTCAGAGATGTTTGAGCATTCACCACAATCAAGAATTAGGGTTTCAAGCCCTCTCAGAGCTCTTAGAGAAAGGATCAATCAAGAAATGACATGATATTCAACTTCTATAACCTCTCAAATAATCATAAAGGATCAAGAGGACTCCCACAACAAGAATCAAGCACAAAGTTGCAGCATTCCAAGTGGATCAAGCCTCAAGATCGCCAGTATCACCAAATTAGGGTTTTGGTCGACTGAGGCCTCCTGATGAAAATTTTCCTCTGGGCATGAGCCAATGCTTCAAACAACAACCCAAGATACTCTAAGGGACCTCATGAACCCAATCATCAAGTCAATTTTACCTCAGGGGATGCATTCACTAAAAAAATCAGGAATTAGGGTTTCTTGACCTAATTCACCCTAAGTTGACTTTTGGGACAAAACATGAGCCAAGACCTCAAGACAAGATTTGAGGGACTCCAATACACTACATTTATCCATTTGAAACAATGTATTGATCCAAGAAGCTTGATCTACAAGTTTCAATTTCATCTGGACCACAATTAGGGTTTTGAAGAAAAAGTCAACTGTACCTTTGACTTTTGACCAGGACATGCTCCCAAACCTTGGGACATGATTCAAAACACCCTATAACACCTATGGAACATAAACATCAAGTTTGATTTATGTCAAGGACTTGATTTCATAAAGGATCGTACAGTTTGGAATTCATCTAATAAAAATTCAACTGTGCACAAAAGTCAAGTTTGACTTTTTGAGATTTTTCATAATTATGGTTCTTTAACCCTAAATGATGTTAATGTATGATTGGAATCATAATTCATAAATAAAAATCAAAGAAAGTGAGATAACTTGTAAATGGGGGTAACCATAAAAACTTAGAATTCTTCTAAGTTATGGAACAAAGTGGCTAGCGTACCAACTTCCAAGGATCATAACTTGAGATCCAAGCAACCATTTTGGATGGTCCAAAGATGGATTTGTAGCTCTCATGGCATACTTTAAAAGTGTCAACTACACCTTATTCCAATTCTTCATGATTTTTTGTTATGGAGTGATCAAAATGGTTGAAAACATGAAATGTCACTTTTTCCAACACTTAGTGAAATTTTCACTAAATCAGAATCTGTCTTGCTTTTTGTCAAAATGTAGGGGCATTTTTCACTTGGATCCAAAAAGTTTCAAGACAAACTATGATCACACACATGTTGTGTCACATAAGGGCTTTCCAAAATGTCCAAGAACTCCATCAAAATCCATCTGAGCTAGGAGTTATGACAGCTGCAACATGCCTTGCTACAAACTGTCTTGGCAAGGCAGATTGTGCATTAGGGCTCGATTTGATCAATTTGTGCAAATGACAAACAAGTTTATCCATCTGCACACCTCAGGGGGAGACCAAGGAGGAATAAACACTGATCCATAAGCCTCCCAAGTCTTTGGAACTACATATAGGTTTGGCACCCCTAAAAGCTAAAGATGCCTCAAGACTCCAATTTTGTTTTGGAGCATTCAATGGATGCTTAGAGGTGGCATGTATCAGAGCAAAGATGAACACTTAAGTCAAGCCTTATCCTTGAATCAAAGAACCATAAGCCTGTGCTCTAACCTCTAGTCAATGGCTAGAGGAGACTTAAGATTCAAAAGTGATCCAATTGGCCAACAGTCTGCTGTAGTTGCCACACACTATTACTTGCAAAACAAACTTGCTCTACTATAAATAGAGCTCATTTGTGCTCAGTTTGAGTACTCCAAAGCACCCAAACTGATGCTTTCCTCAAAATCACTTTCTCACTTCCAAAATTGCCTTCTAAAGCAAGTCACTATCGAGTTTTGAGTTTGAGAACAATTCCAACCAAACCAATCACACACACACCTCATAAATATCATATAGAAGTGATCCAAACACTTAAACAACATCTGGAATGCCAATTTCACAAAATCACCATCCAACTGCTCAAGCTTTTAGCAGACTTGCAGTTGGGGTACCATTTTAAGTTCCAGCTTGTTTCCAACCACTCCAAGCATCATACACACTCCATTGCACCTAGGGAAGCTGTCCAAATCATTGGAACCAAGCTGTAACACCTCTAACCCAAAACATGATCACCAGCTGCAAGAGGTAACCCTCAACTTGGTCATCTCATGATTCATGCATATTTCCTCGCACAATAATTTTGCCATATGTTCATAATCATGTATGAAGGGTTTCCCCTAAATTAATTGCTTCGTATGAATCGTGTATCAAAATTCCATGCCTTCATGCAAAATTTAGGGTTCTTGAGGTTTTGTCTTGATTTCTTATTCCAAGCTTAAAATAAATGAAATTAAAGACCATAGACATGATTGTGAGGTGAAAACGAGTAGATTGATATGTGGATTGTGTGATTTCATCAAGTATTCAGTGAGATTGAGGGGAAAATGTAAATCTGAAGAAACAGAGGGCGCGAGCAAGAACTTGGTGTTCTTGGCGCCCTTTTTTGAATTTTTAAATATTTGAATTTTTGTGATTTTATTTAATTGATTCAAAAATTAATTTCTCTATAGTTTTTAATGATTTTGAGTTGATTCTTTTTTTAATAATTCACAAAAATGTTAAGATATTTTATTTTACAATAATTTCCCAAAAATATTATTTATTTCATATATTAGATATTTTTGCAAAGAATTAATTTTTATTTGTTTTTTAACATTTAAAATATTTTTTCCTTCTTGATTTTCCAAACTTAAATGGTTTCCAGTCATTTTGTGGATAAAAACATGATTTTTCAAACATTAATCCAAGATCACAACTTGTTTTTCACACATGTTTGATAATTTTGATCATTTTAATCAAATTTTTATTTAATTAAAATACATTTTGAAATTAATTTAGGGTTTTGATCTTAATCACCATAAACAAATATTTTTCAAACTCTTTGGGCCTCTAATAGAGTGTAAGACCCAACCCCTTTTGAAAACCAAAATAATTTGGGCCTTGGTCATCGTATAAGACCCACTGTGTTTTCAAACCTCGGCGCGATCGCCATTTTTCAAACAAATAATCATCTGGGCCTCTCCTCGAGCTATAAACCCCATTCCGTTTCTTAAAAAATCTTTTGGGCCTCTTGATAGAGTGTAAGCCCCACCATTTTGTAAATAATACCTTTTTGGGACTCACACATTGTATAAGTCCCTCTGTATATTTTCAAACGTTCGGCGCGATCGTCGCCTTTTTAACAAAATCAACTGGGTTTCTCCTTGAGCTATAAGACCCATCTTTATTCATTTTCAAACTCTTTGGGCCTCTAATAGAGTGTAAGACCCAATCCCCTTTTGACCAAAACTTTTTGGGCCTCAGTCGTTGTATAAGTCCCGGTACGATATTCAAAACAACAGTGCCATCACTGTTAAAATTTGGGTCTCTCCCTGAGCTGTAAGTCCCGATCTTTGTTCCAAATACTTTCTCCTTTGATTTTGAATCCAAATGTATAGTTGCTATAAAAAAATTCTTTAATTTCTTTGTTGAACAACTAACAAAACAACATGGAAGCTCTACAACAGGTAAGTGTTTATCTGCTTTCTTTTATATGCTTTCATATACATAACTGTATTGTGGGAAGCTGTGCATGGTTAGTCTTCTTTCATATCCTTTTAAATACTTGTCATATATCAACTGTATATATACTAGTATAATTATTTAGAGTTTTCCCAGGCAACTAGGTCTAGAACTAGGTAAAGCCCTGTTGGTCACTCTTAAATACAAACAAAACTAGATCCCCATAGGATTCCAGATACAGTCTTCCTTCTCTTGGGGCTAAACAATATGGAACAAAGAGAAAGGCAGTATTCTCGGTGAAACTTTTCTCAGACTGTCACCCCTAGAAATTATCAAAGAAGTTCTACTCCCCATAGTTCATCTATTCTCTGTGAATAGCATCTCTTGAGTTTCTTCCAAACCCTCAAAATTTCCTAGAATGGTCTCTTCTCGGTGAATTGTATTTCTTGAACTTCTCTTGGTTTAGGGACCCACAGGCTTCCTAAAAGCATCCCCGCCTCCTCTTGGGCTTTGTACAAGGACCCTTCGGCTTCTTAGAAGTTATCATGCCTTCTCTTGGGCTTAATACAAGGACCCTAACAACCTCTTAAAAGGTATAAGACAGAACTTAGTCATCCTTTGCTAGAGCAGTCTTTCTAGTGTCAAACCTCAGGCCACTTTAGGGTTGATTCTCATCCCTTAATGCCCTTGCCCTCTTTCAGGCATTCTACAAAAGATAAAACTCTTCAACACCAGTAGACTTGGACAGTCTAAACCCCCTTTGAGTCTCAAAGACATTCTCAAGTTCCTTTCAAACATTGAAAAAAACACCGATCACTCTGGATAAATCTCCAGCAGAAACCCGATCTCTCTCATGAGAGTTCCCTACCCTTGGGCCTGCCTATGGATCTAATCCTCAGCAGTAAGATAACCTCATCTTAGGCTTTATATAATGATCTTTCCTCAACACAGTCAGCCTCCTCTTGGGCTTTGTACAATGATCCTCCCCCAGCGGAGCTAACCTTTTCAGACTCTCTTGTTGAGTCAATCACTTTTCAGACTCTCCTGTTGAGTCAATCATTTTTCAGACTCTCTTGTTGAGTCAATCACTTTTCAGACTCTCTTGTTGAGTCAATCATTTTTCAGACTCTCTTGTTGAGTCAATCACTTTTCAGACTCTCTTGTTGAGTCAATCATTTTTCAGACTCTTTTGTAGAGTAAATCACCTTTCATCACTCTCTTGTTGAGTATAAAAGACTCTCTTGTTGGGTAAATCTCCTTTTAGCCTCAATCTCAGGCTTCGTACGAGACATAAAATCACTCTCTTGTTGAGTATAAAAGAATCTCTTGTTGAGTCAATCAACTTTCAGACTCTCTTGTTGGGTCAATCACATTTGCAAGACTCTCTTATTGAGTCAAATCTTTTAGCCTCCGTCTTGGGCTTTATACAAGACATATAAAAGCATTCTCTTGTTGAGACAAACTCATTTCAGCCTCTATCTTGGGCTTTGTACAAGACACATATAAACCTCCCCAACGGAGTCAAAAATCCCTTTCAGCCTCAATCTTGGGCTTTGTACAAGACAGAAAGAACATTTTCCCCGGAAAAGTCAAACTGTTAGCCTCCTCTTAGGCTTTGTATAAGGACTTCCCCAGTGGAGTCAATCAACCTTTTAGCATCAACCTTGTGCTTTGATCAAGGCACACAAAAGTCAACAATCTCTCTTTAGAGATGACAAATTTCCTCTCAATTACCCTTTTAGCTTTAATCTTGGGCTTTGAACAAGACACAAATACCCTTTTAGCTTCAATCTTGGGCTTTGAACAAGACACCAAAACATCTTTTTCCTCCCTTAGAATAGGAGGAACTACGATTGCTCTGATTTCCCTGTTTCGTTTAAACGGGAATACGTAGGCATAAGATTGCGAAATCTTAGCGAGCATACAAATCAAAAACTCTAGGTCTAGTACCTTCATACATCAATCAAATTTTTTTAGATATAGTATATTCCCAAAAGCCTCGTGAATAGTCAAGACACTCTATTCTTAAGCCAAATAACCTAAGAGAGACCCACGATTTTGATAGCATCTGTAAATCAACAGTCATCTGTTTAAACTCAGTATGCAAGCAGGGTTAATTGGAGATATCTATTTCCCTTCCTTAATCAGCTTCACAGGATAAAAAATGAATCGAACTGTAGCACCCCAAAGCGATAGTGATTCGAAACCACAAAAACCGCGCTACAATATCTTCCTTTCTCCAGCAAGATTTAAGCCTTGTAGTAGGATTTACTTTCCTTTGATGGCTTTTGTTTATCTCTTGCCGGATTTCTTCAGCTAAATCCCTAGCAGAGCTACTAATGATATCTCCATCTTGTTGAGATTAGCCGAGTATTCAGTGGTGTTGTGATGTTCATTCCGTCCTCTGTTTATCCTTATGTCTGTTTTGTCAGCATATTCATACTCATGAGCATTGCATGCACATTCTTCGTTGTGCATAGCATATTATTGGTGCATTGTGCATTTTGCATTTGTGTTGGTGCTTATGTGCTCTCTGGTGTTGTTATCCTTGCAGAGCGCGTGCGTCTTCTCTCCATTTAGAGTGTCGACCCGTAAGCAGAAAATGCCTATCTTTGCTAATTCCCCACTGAGTATATGCCTCGTGGAAGATATTTTGTTTTAGCCTTCCTCCCCAGTTCATTTGTCTGGATGGAATTAATCCCCAGTTGAGATATTTCTTCCTCGGGATGAGTTTTGTTTGACCGTCTCTCTCTGGTTTATTCCCGGATTGAATTTTGGTCCCTTGCTTTGGCAATGGAAGCTTATCACCTTTGTCGTCCTGCCCATTTAGTTGGTAGTAGGTGATGTAGATGGCTTATTACCTTTGCGTCCTGCCCTTTAGTTGGTAGTAGGTAATATAGCCTGGTTCGATTACCTTGTTGTAGTTGTCACTTAGTTGATAGCCGGTAATCTTTCCCTTGTTCGAGTTTATCGCTTTCGTCGTCCTGCCCTTTTGTTGGTAGTAGGTGATATTTCTCAGATCTTTTGAAATTGTTACTTTTGTTGTCCTACTCTTTGTTGGTAGTAGGTAATATTTCTCATACCCTTGGTGGGTTACTTTGTTTTAACTGTCACTTGGTTGATAGTTGGTACTCCCTTTTTTTGGCTTATCACCTTCGTCTTCCTGCCCAGTTAGTTGGTAATAGGTGATATAGCTGGCTTATTACCTTTGTCATCCTGCCCTTTGTTGGTAGTAGGTAATATAGCCCGGTTTGGTTACTTTGTTATAGTTGTCACTTGGTTGTTAGCTAGTAATCTTTTCCCCTTTTTGAGATTATTACCTTTGTCGTCCCGCCCTTTGTTGGTAGTAGGTGATACTTCTCGTGCCCCTTTGTGAGATTGTTACCTTTGTCGTACTACCCTTTGTTGGTAATAGGTAATTCTTCTCATATCCTGTTGATTGACTGCCTTGTTGTAGCTATCACTTGGTTGGTAGTGGGCAATATTTCCTTTTGATCATGCTATTATCGGATGTCTGGTATTGGACGATCTTTTCCCCAACGGAGATTTTTCTCTCCATGTTGGGACTATGTTATCCCTCTTTTATTTTTGGTGCTGGTAATTTTCCCTCAGTGGGAATCTTACTCTTTATTCTTCCTCAACGGAGATTGTTTCTTCCCCTGTTGGGATGTGTTTTCCCTATTTTGTTTTCCCCCGGTGGAGTCTTCTCTCTTTGCTCCCCAGCTTGTTGTTTGTCTCCTGTGGCATATTCTCCCCACATAGGTCTTGTGTCTGCATATCATTTGCATAATCATATCATTTTGTGGTATCTTAGGGCTAAAAATTGGGTTTATTGTTATATTTAAGTCTCTTCTATCTCTTCGAGACAAAGATGTCAATCTTCTTATTTCCGGATAGAAGAAACTAAAATAGGGGCAGTTGTGATACCCTAATTTTTACCCCTAAGATCCCACATGTTTTTTTTTTTGCATTTTCATGCCACAAACAAGATCACAAGCTTTGGTTCTTTTGCCCTCCTCTAAAGGTTTGTTCTCGAGTGAGATCGCCAAGCACCCATGTTCTCTTGTTTGTTTGAGGTTTATATTAGTTTATGTTTACTAACCATTAATCAAAATCCAAAAATATTTTGTTTTCTTTCACAAACATTTTCAGGGGAAGTACAGGTAAAAAAATACCAAAAAATCAGTCCCACAGCTTTCATCTAAACTAAGTCAAAGTTGATCTGTAAGTCATCTGATCAAGAGTTTCCAAGATTTAATTGATTATTATTCAGGAGACTCCAAGGTTCATGTGTTTATTTCCATGCCTTCTTTGACAAGCAAGAGAAATCGAGCCAGAGCCAAGACAGCACATCAAAAACCCATTTTTCTCATTTTTTCACTGTGTTAATCGATTAACACATTTTGCACTGAAAATGGTTAATCGATTAACACGTGCAATTTTTGAAAAAAATGTGCCAAATTCAAATTCTGCAGTAATTGGCACCAATTTTCATCATTTGGATCACATATGGAATATTCTATACCATCCCATTTTAATTCCCTACATCATCATAATTAATTCCCACGATGTACCTCCATTAATCACCACTCTTTTAATAATTTCCCACCAAAATTCAAATTCCAAGCCTAATTTTCATTTCCAAACCAAATTCCAAACCACCAAATTTCCAAGCCTAAACTCTATAAATAGAGACCTCATTTCATTCATTTCACAAGCTTTTGATAGCCAACAAACCTCTTGCAAATTCTCTTCCCAACCACAAAATTTCACTAAAGCTCACTTTTCTTCTTTTGAAAGTTAACAAGAATTCACATTGAGTCTTGTTCAACTTTGAGCTAAACCTTCATCCAAACTTGTTTTCTTCATCAATTCTTGTATATCAAGGCTTTGGAGTTTGGATTGTGGAACAATTTGAAGGAATTTTCAGATTTTGGAGTGGTAATTCATCTCTCACCATTGTTGAAGCTTCATCTTCATCTTCCATGATGTAGATCCTTTGTTGTTTCTTGTTACTTGATCCTTTGGATCTTGTAATTGTGTTTGATTACTGGTTTTTGCTGTTGTTTTACTCAAAATTTCGTGCACAATTGCATTCTTGATAATGAGGTGTTTGAACAAATGATTGATCAAGAATTTTGCAATTTTCAAACTGATTTGTTACTGTTTTCACAGTGTTAATCGATTAACCAAAACCAGCACGAATTGGTTAATTGATTAACAGTTGGATTTTGCGCCCAGAATTGCATTTTTCAACTGGTTAATCGATTAACACTTTTACACATGAAATGGTTAATCGATTAACCAGTGTCCAGAATGTGATTTTCACTTGTTTTTGGGACTGTTTTGGCTTTTCTTCTTCCTTCTTCCCCTTCCTTCTTATTTTAGCCTTGAAACACATTGTTGAGATTAATTTCTCTTCAATTTCAATGGACTTTGGATAGGGTTAGAGTAATTAAACATTCATTAGTTCAAATCTATCTTTAAATGAATTGTTGAATTCATTTTAGGTGCTTTGAATTAGTGATATGTTTTCACACTTAAATCTATCAATTAAAGGTGATTGAACTTGAAGATGAAAGGTTCTTGACTTTGTAACTCAATTTGGCATTTCTCTTCATCTATTTCTTTTTTATTTTGATAGATGAAAGTCTTATGGATCTTAGAATTTCTTTGTTGAATTCTTGATCAAGACTAGATCACTACCTATTTTCTTTTTGTGCGGTATTGCTTTCGGATGACGATTTAGATATCGTTCATCTAGCATGCATAAGCACAAAGATCTATTGACCGGCCTCATTGTAGGGTAATTACTCCGTAAATTACTCGGCGATTGCTTAACATAGCGCAACATTTGTCCCTCTTCATCCAATTCGGAATTTGAACTTTCGTGGTCCGGACCTTGATTGGTCGCGTCAACCCAATATTGGTTAATCTTTTGTATTAGGTTCAAAATCTTTGAAGCTTGTTGTTGTAGAGGCTTTGATTCTATCAATCTTCTAACAAGTCTTTATTAACTTTGACCTAAGTACATTGTTTAATCACTATAGTTCAAAACGTGAAACGGAATAATCGGTGAAGGCTTATGGCACTAGAGCCTTGTGCTACTAATTACTAACTTCTAACTTTTTTTATGTTTCCTTCTCGCTCCCTATCTCTCTTTATTTTTTATGCTTTATGTCATTATATCATATCATATCATTGTTTATGCTTCAACAATTTTTCTTTTGTCCACTTGGACCATATTATCTTGTGCTTTTGTTTTTCTTTCGTCCATTTGGACTAAACAACATTAATAAAGGATTAAACCACTAAAAGACTTGTGCTCTTAATTGTTGGACTATGGCTACTATCCCTTGCATTGGAGGACCTATACTCTTGATTATGGACTTATGAACTTAGACTTAGGATTCTCTCCCTTGTGCTTTGGACCATTATGGAGTTTGATATTTTAGCCTTTATTTGGCTTGCTTATTGGCTCAAGAGGATGAAATTCTTGTCTTATTATGCTTTGAAGAGTGCCTCCATGTGGTTAGATCTTTCTTACCCTAGCTTTTATTTTATGAACTAGGATAGTCTCTTCTTCATCACCCCTTCTTCAATTTTCAAAATCTTCTCCCTTTTTCAAAACCTTCTTGTTTTCAAACTTAAAACCGCTTTCATAATAAAACCTTGACTTCGGTCGAGCAATTTTTAAACTTTGTTTTTCTCTTTAAAAAATGTCAATCCATATTAATCATATTTTGACCATTTCAAAAAGACTTTAAAAAACATCAAACTCATCAATCTCTTTTTGTGCCTTATGCACTTTTTCCTTTAAAACTTTTTCATAAGTTTAGACATGATTCATTTCTTTAAGTGGAATTATTCGCTTGGAAATGACGACTTATCTTTACACTTAAAATCAATCAAAACAAACAAATTTCATTCTTTGTACCACGAACTACAAGGTTTTGATCCTACATTGCACTTTGTGGGTACGTAGGCATGAGGCGATAAGTCTCTCCAAACAAAAAAATCTTAAAAAATACTTCTCTTCTTCAAGCATACATTTTCAAACCAAAAGCGGTAGATATTTCAAAGGGTTCCTAAAGGGTACTATAGACGTTTTGGGTGCTAACACCTTCCCATTTCGTAACCAACCCCCCTTACCCAGTCTCTGTTCATTTGTTCTTGTTTTAGAATTTCTTTAGGTTTTGTTCGCTCTTTTTCCTTTCCTTTTAGATAAAATAAAAGTGTGGTGACGACTTTTGTTTTTTTTTAGTTAATTTAATCAATAGCTTATACTCGCAAATTTCCCCGCTACAATGCCCATTTCAGATATAGGACCGACCAATTCCTCGCCAGACACGAGCAGCTTTGTGATGGGGACAAGGAGTCCTATCGAGTTTTGCATGCATACGTGGAGACCTTTAGTCATGCCTTCATCGTCGACAGGGACGACAACGAGTTATTTGGGGAGGATGGAGAGCCTTCCCGGGCGGCTCGTTATATTAATACTAGGGCTTTTCTTGAGTGTGAAACCGACGATGCTGCATTCCAGCTCCTCGGTATAATTTGTTCCTTTGCCCGTGTTTAAAATTCTGGTCCATCGTACTAATTTTCCTCTTTTATATTTGTAGGGAAAATGACGGACATGAAGGACCGCCTGGTGAGTTCTGCGGCGGCCAAAAATCTGAAGAAGGTGCCCCCACTGCCGAAGACTGGTGCTGGGAAGTAACAAGTGACGATGGAAAAGTTTGTGGGCGGCGCTGGCCCTACCCCGAGGACCACTTCCACTCCCTCATCTCCGGACACGACCCATAAGAGGAAACGGGACGATACCGGCTCTAAGCCGTCAGGTTGCCCGGGCGGTTTTGTCAGATGGAAATTTGTGCTGCCCCCGTGCTATCTTCAGGGAAAATTTTTGACGAGGAGAGTTTCGGCGTTGTCCCCGAGCTTGATGCATCAGCTATTTTGTCCACTGATCCCCGGGTACGGAGAAAGCTTCTCTGCCAGGATGCGACCACTGTGATCAGGGTGTTAGAGGCGGCGTTGGCCCAGAGATGGCTCCACTTGCCGACCTCAAGAAGGCGAAGGCCAAGATCAACGACTTGGAGCTAGAGAACGCGAAGATTTACAACGAGCTGAAGAAGCATCAGGGCAACTTGGAGGCCAAAATCGAGCTTCAAAAAGAGGTCACCCAGATGCAGGGGGAGGTAACCAGAGTGAACGAGGTGAATGCCCGACTGAAGGCGAGGATAGCCGAGCTGGAGGGCTCATCAGCGGTTGGTCCGGATAAGACCGACAACGAGAAGGCCCTGAAGACGCGGAGAGACCTGGTCGAGAGGATCCGTCTTCTTGAACAGGATAACCTGGGGGCAGCAGAGTTTGGTTTCAACACTGCTATAGAGCAGTTGAAACCCCTCAACTCCGACGTCCAACTGCTGACCGAGGGGATGGACGTTCTCAACGTGGTTGTCAACGGCGAGGTGGTTCCCCCGGAGATTCCTAGCGATGCAATTTTTGTTTTATTATGTTGTACTTGTGTTTTGTGGGCCTGCGTGCCTTCTGATATGTAACCGTTTATCGGGCACAACCCTTTTTGTACTGATGACATATTATGGCCTTGTGGCCGGAATTATAAATATTTTTTGTTTGGCATTGTCTTGTTGCACTTATTTGTGTATGTTTTTATTGTTTAAATGCTAAGTATGGACGTTTTACTCGATTTGTTCATGTTGTGCTCGACAGTTTGGGAGACTTGTCGAGGAGGAGAAGCAGTTTCGCGGGTGATGGGATGAGGATCTCGGTCGAGATACTAATCCCATAGGCTTGGACTGTTCCCATCGCGAGCTAGGTGTTCTGCCTCAATGGTGCGGCAACGGCGGAGCTCCATTGAGGTATCCCCGTTGTGTGCAGAGTCTGCTCGTTCCATGAGCAGAAATTGGCTGACATTGTAAGGTGGGGGACCGTGCTTGCACCAATGCACGGTCCCGTGGCCGAGCTGTCTCCCTGTTGGGGGTGAACTCGTCGGCAGTTAGTCCGACCTCATGGTTGGTCCTAACTGTAATATTGTTTAATCTTTTCAGCATTCCATGGTCGAGCAAATGGTTCTCTGTCCAGAGTTTCTAGGTAGTAGGCTTCAGTGCCTGTTTTTGACTTGACCCTGTAGGGTCCTTCCCAGTTCGCGGTCAGCTTGCCTTCGCGCGAGTCCTTCTGGTTTCTGCGTAGAACCATGCTGCCAATGGGGAAGTCGTGTTTTATGACCTTGGCGTCGCGGCGCAAGGTTATTTTTTGTTTTAATGAAGCCTTGCGGAGATCTGCTCCTGACCGTATTTCTTCGACCAGATCGAGCTCTTCCCTTAATGCCTCGTCGTTTATCTCCTCGTCGAGAGGAGCTTTTGTTCGTCTGGAAGGTTCTCTGATCTCCACCGGTATCACCGCCTCGGTTCCGTAAGTTAGTCGGAAAGGGGTTTCCCCGGTGGTGGAGTGTGGGGTTGTTCGGTAGGCTCAGAGCACGCTGTGTAGCTCCTCGGCCCACCTCTTCTTGGCTTCGCCTAGCCTTCGTTTTAGACCTCGAAGGATTACCCTGTTCGCAACCTCTGCTTGCCCGTTAGTCTGGGGGTGCTCCACGTAAGTGAAGTGTTGCTTCGTGCTTAGTTTGGCGACGAAGTCTTGGAACTTTCTGTCCGTGAACTGGGTTCCGTTGTCGGTCACAAGGGCCTGGGGTACTCCAAATCGCGTGAGGACGTTTCTTTTGTAGAAACGAAGTATGTTGAAGGTTGTGATCCTGGCGAGAGCTTTAGCTTTGATCTATTTTGTAAAGTAATCGACGACCACAATTAGAAATTTGTTTTGGTAAGACCCCATTGTGAAGGGGCTGAGTATGTCCATCCTCCACCAGGCGAAGGGCCAAGGCGAGGACAGAGTCTTCAACTCGTTAGGGGGTGCCAAGTGCATGTCCCCGTGGCGCTGGCATCAGCCACATTTTTGGACGTGCTCCTTAGTGTAGCGGGGAAATTTGTGAGTATAAGCTATTAATTAACTTAACTAAAAAAAACAAGAGTCGCCACCGCACTTTTATTTTATCTAAAAAGGAAAGGAAAAAGAGTGAACAAAACCTAAGGAGTTCTAAAACAACAAGAACAAACAGAGAATGGGTAAGGGGGGTTGGTTACGCAATGGGAAGGTATTAGCACCCAAAACGTCTATAGTACTCTATATGAACCCTTTGAAATATCTACCGCTTTTGGTTTGAAAAGGTTTGCTTGAAAAGAGATTGGGGAGATGAGAAGAGAAATATTTTTTAAGATTTTTGAGTTTGGAGAGACTTGTCGCCTCATGCCTAGGAAGTGCAATGTAGGATCAAAACCTCGTAGTTCGTGGTACAAAGAATGAAATTTGTTTGTTTTGGTTGATTTTAAGTGTAAATACAAGGTGTCATTTCCAAGCGAATAATTCCACTTAAAGAAATGAATCATGTCTAGACTTATGAAAAAGTTTCAAAGGAAAAGTTCATAAGGCACAAAAAGAGTTTGATGAGTTTTGTATTTTTTTATGTTTTTTTTGAAATGGTCAAAGCATGATTAAAATTGATTGACATTTATTAAAGAAAAGAAAGTTTGAAAATCTCTTGACAAAAATCAAGGTTTTTTTTATGAAAGCAGTTTTAAGTTCGAAAACAAGAAGGTTTTGAAAAAGGGAGGAAGTTTTGAAAATTGAAGAAGGGGTGGAGAAGAAGTGACTATCCTAATGCATAAAATAAAAGTTAGGGTAAGAAAGATCTAACCACATGGAGGCACTCTTCAAAGCATAATAAGAAAAGAATTCCGTCCTCTTGAGCCAATAAGCAAGCCAAATAAAGGCTAGAATATCAAACTCCATAATGGTCCAAAGCACAAGGGAGAGAGTCCTAAGTATAAGTCCATAAGTCCATAATCAAGAGTATAGGTCCTCCAATGCAAAGGATAGTGGCCATAGTCCAATAATTAAGAGCACAAGTCTTTTAGTGGTTTAATCCTTTATTAATGTTTTTGAGTCCAAATGGACAAAAGAAAAACAAAAGCACAAGATAAAAAGGTCCAAGTGGACAAAAGAAAAAAAATGACATAAACATAAACATGATATGATATAATGACATAAAGCATAAAAAATAAAGAGAGATAGGGAGCGAGAAAGAAACATAAACAATATAGTTAGAAGTTAGTGATTAGTAGCACAAGGCTCTAGTGCCATAAGCCTTAAAAAAGTAACACCGATTATTCCGCTTCGCGTCTTGAACTATAACTCTGAAAAGCTTCCGCACTGTAAGTTCTAAATCAAACATATTTTATTCAGACTCTTCTTGTTACTTATGACTTATGCAGTACAAGATCTGAATGATGCATCTCGAGTCAGAGTCTCTCAACGAACTCTGATATTCTCTTAGCGCTTTAACGATAAGAGGCGAAAAGTTGTTAAGAGTGAAAACACAATTCAAACCCCCCTTTCTTGTGTCTTTCTTGCACCTTCAATTTGTGTTAATGTATGCTAGATGAACGATATGTAAATCGTCATCCGAAAGCAATACTGCACGAAAAGAAAATAGGTAGCGATCTAGTCTTGATCAATAATTCAACAAAGGAATTCTAAGATCGATAAGACTTTCATCGATTAAAATAAAAAAGGGAAATAGATGAAGAGAAAGCCAAATTAAACCACAAAACTATGTGATCTAAGGCTAAGAACAAAGGGAAGGGGTTAGAAATGAAGAAACAACCAAAACAGTCCTTAAAATAGGTGAAAAATACCATTCTTCATTGTGCAAATCGATTGCACCAGTGCGCAAATCGATTGCACAGCAGAAAAATCAGCAATTCTTAGGCAAAAAATACATTGTGCAATCTATTGCACAGAAATGCAAATCGATTGCACATTGACATGCAGCACTAAAATCAGCATTTAAAGGGAAAAACCATGATCAATCATTTCTCCAAACACCTCATGATCATGGAATCAAAATTGCACGAAATTTTAAGTAAAACAACAGTGAAAAACAGCAATTAAACACAATTACAAGATCCAAAGGATCAAGTAACAAGGATCTCCAAAGATCTACATTATGGAAGATGAAGATGAAGCTTCAACAATGGTGAGAGATGAATTACCACTTCAAATATGAAAATTCCTTCAAATTGCTTCAAGATCCACACACCAAAGCCTTGATATACAAGAATTAATGAAGAAAACAAGTTTGGATGAAGGTTTAGCTCAAAGTTAAACAAGATTCAATGTGAATTCTTAGTAACTTTCAAGAGAAGAAAAGTGAGCTTTGGTGAATTTTGTGGTTGGGAAGAGAATTTGCAAGAGGTTTGTTGGCTATCAAAAGTTTCAAGAGAAATTTTAGCAAGGTGAATTTGGCTATCAAAAGCTTGTGAAATGAATGAAATGAGGCCTCTATTTATAGGATTTAGGCTTGGAAATTTGGTGGTTTGAAATTTGGTTTGGAAATGAAAATTAGGCTTGGAATTTGAATTTGGAGGGAAATCATCAAAAGAGTGGTGATTAGTGGAGGTACATGGTGGGAATTAATTGTGATTATGTAGGGGAATTATTTTTGGGTGATCTAGAATATTCCCAAATGGTGAAATTGGTGCCAAATGCTTCAAAATTTGAAAAATACTGATTTTGGCCAATTCTGTCCTTGTGCAATCAATTGCAATGTAGCGCGAATAGATTGCGCTGCTGAAAACTTCAAAATCTAGGTAAAAAATGAATGGTGCAATCGACTGGTCCAATAGTGCAATCGATTGTACAGTTGAAAAACTTGAAAATGCCCTTTTTTAGTACACTGATGTGGTTCGGCTCGATTCTTTTGCTCGTCAAAGAAGGCATGAAAATAAACACATGAACCTTGGAGTCTCTTGAATAATAATCAATTAAATCTTGGAAACTCTTGATTAGATAATTTTTGAATTAATTGCAGATCAACTTTGACTTTGTTCAGATGAAATTCATTCGAGCCGATGGACTGTTTTTTTTGGTATTTTTAACCTGTTCTTCCCCTGAAAATGTTAGTGAAAGAAAACAAAATATTTTTGGATTTTGATTAAAGGTTATTAAACAAAAACAAATTAAGCAATACAATAACCAACAAACACACACATACTCAAAGATCCCTACAAGGCACAATCCTATAGAAGAGGGAACCAATGTGCGATCTTGTTTGTATGCATGAATGCGCATGACACACAGAGAATCTTAGGGGCAAAAATTAGGGTATTACAGCTGCCCCTATTTAAGTTTCTTCTATCCGGAGATATGAAGATGGACATCTTTGTCTCGACGGGATAGAAGAGACTTAAATATAACAATAAACCTAATTTTTGGCCCTAAGAGACCACAAAATGATATGATTATGCAAATGGTATACAGATACAAGACCAATGTGGGGAGAAAACAGCACCACAAAAGATAAAAAAAATGAAGAACGGGAGAATGAAAGATCGCAAACTGAGGGTTGAAGGTCGACAGCGGTGAAAAAGCTCCGGCGAGACCACGAGTTGCAGAGCGTAGAAATTTGGGGATAAGAGTTTGAGAAAAGTGTCAAATGAATCTTCTCTCCCCCCTTTTATAAGCACTTCCTCGCTTGGGAAGCGCAAAGGCCATCATAGCCTTGGCGTCCCTAGACCTAACAACAATTGAATGCTCCACCATGTGTCAGAAAGAGAATCTTCATTTAGCATTCCTAAAACTAGGACGTAGCATTCACCCCAAGTCTTTTGCTACCTCGCGAGCACATCTTCTTTGACAATGCACGCAACTCGCGTCCTCGCCAAGGCTCCTCGACATAAAAATTCCATTTCCACGAGCATGTCCTCGCGTATTTGGTCGGACTGGTTGGGAACCAATGTCGACCACCTCGACGTTGGAACAGACAAGGGGCATATCCCCGAACACTGTCATTCAAAGGCAATTGTCCATGAAACTAACTCAAGTCATCACTCTTCCTCAGAGCAAAGACTTGAGGGGACTTCTGTTCTGGACTGGGCAGGCGCTTGGCCCCTAGGAGGGCAAGGCCCAATCCATTCCAGCGCTTGGCCAGGCCCAATAGCCAGAAACTAACCGTTGGCCAGAAACTAGCTGTTGGGCAGGGACTAGCCGTTGGGCAGGAACTAATCGTTGGGGATGTCCCCCTCACTCGCTTGGTAGCTCACGTGACCAACTGTTTCCCCGGATGTCACGGAAACAGTTGGACCAGGTCAAAGGGTCACGCGCCTGACCCTCCACCTGGCAGTCTCCCATTGGTCGACCAGATATTTCAGCCACATGGGAGACCTTGGCCCCGCGCTGGGGGTTTTTCTATAAATACCCTCTCACTTGAGAGAGACAGGTATTCAAGATTCAATATTCGAAATCTTACCTTTGTACTTACTTCTTCTCTTGCCTAATTACTTACTTTGGCATCCGAGTACCTTGCAAGTACAACCCTCCCTTCCTCTCCTACAAGCATCTTCACCTGCCCTACACGAAGGCCACGACGATCCAGTCTGATCATCTCCGATCATATACGAAAACAACTTTACTGTTCATTCAATTTTTTTTGTATAAATAGTGTCAAAACAAAACTAATATTTATATACGGTAAAAAATACATTGTTGATCAGAATATTTTTATATACGAAAACAATTACTATTGTTATAAACGAGATCAACTTTACTACTGGTTCAAATATTGAATAATAAAAATGTATCGACCATTATATTCTCTCTTATAACATAATTGTCTTATTGTTTAAAAAAACCTAAACGGTTAATTCATCTAATACAAGTTTCAATAGTTTTTTAATCATATTATTATTGATATTGTTGTTTACCTTTCATCTTCTACATGTATTACTATTTCAACTTAAATTTACTATTATTCTTAAGTTTTTTTTTCTATTTTCAACTTTCAAATTTTATGACAATCTGCAAACAAATGCGCGCCCAAAACCATATTTACTTTATTTTTTCCAATTCCTTAACTATTGTTACATATATATAACGACTTATAGTGTGAAGTGTATAACATCAATTCTAACAAATAATATTTTTATCTAACACAATTAATTATTAATTTTATTTAATTTCAATCTAACTTTAGTTTCATTTGTTTTTGGTCTACCTATTGATTAATAATTTTTGTTTAATATTTTTAATCATCATTGCATTATTTGAATTTATATCAATAATTAATTTAATTTCTTCTTTTACAATACACAACATTTTTTTATACTTACCAATACAAATTTTTAATTTAAATCATATCTATTTTTATAATTTTACCATTTTTTTAATTTGATTAATAATTACGCGTCTATAACATAAAATCATCGAACAGACATGTCCGTGCGAACGCACGGGTTAGTTACTAGTTAGGAAAGGTGATTTCAAGTGAGCCGACTTTTTTTTACCAATGCAACAAAATTTTGATGGGGTGGTTATGTTAAATTAGATTGTTGACTTAGCAAAGAGAAGGAAGAAAAAAGTATATTGTTAAAACGTCGATTTTGTAAAAGCATATGACACTATTAATTGAGAATTATTGGAGTTTAAGATAGTGAATATGGGGATTTTCATAATGGTGGATTAAGTGAACGAAGGCTTTCAGTTTCAATTGCTCCATGTTCAGGAGTTGGTTAATTGCACTCCAACCATTTATTTTAAGTCTGTAAAGAGTTACGCAAGGCCATTATCTAATTTCTTTTTCAATTTGATTGCAGCAGAAGACTTAATTGGGTTTGTTCTGGACTGGACCAATGGCTAGACATGGCCCAATCCGCATCTGCTACAGAGCGGCCCAAATTGCCTAAATCCAATCCACGAAGGGGAGAAAGTTACCTTTCTGCCCTCCAACCGGGCAAGGAACACATCGCTCCTCCCCGGAGTTACTGCCCGTCACGCACGACTTCACTGCTCCCCGAACAGTTAAGGGAAGGTGCCCGAAACCACGCCTATGCCCGACATAACGGCTAGTTGGGGCAGTTACCTATTCTTCGGGAAAACGGTTATTTTGCCCCGAAAATAGGACCGTTGGCCACGCGCTGCGGGCTCTATATAAACCCTCTCGCTTGAGAGGGTCAGATATCCAATATTCACCCTAAGAACTCATACTTTGTACTTGCCTCTTTTCTCTGATCCTTTCTTACTTGAGCGTCGGAGTACCTTGCAGGTACACCCCCTCCTCTCCATACGACCAGCATCCCTGACGCACTTGGTGGCCCACTTCTACAGGATCTGATCCAGCCTTCACGATCAGTGGCGCCGTCTGTGGGAACCATTGTTCTCCCCATCTTTCTTTCCTCGGAAACCGAAGATCAAAACAATTCTCAAAGATCATCACGATCATGGCCTCCCAAGATCGCACCAAGGATGCTCTCCAAACCACCATCCTCCCCGTCAATAAATCTGACGTTGACGGCCAACCATCTCTTCTCCGAGATACCCGTTTCCTCAGGGACACAGCCACTGCTTCTCCTTCCCCTACCCCTGCCGATCACAACAACGATCAGCCTTCACTTGACGTCCAGCCCATTCCTGTTCCGCCCAATGCCGACCCGGCCGTGGCAGCCTTCCTGGAGGCGATCAACAAAACCAACACCCTGATCCTGGAGCAAAATGAGAGGATCGGGGCATTAAAAGAGTCCAGCCGTCCAAGATCCCCTCCTCCGCGGAGAAACCAACAACGATCAAGGAGCCCGCAGCCTCGAAGAGACATCGACCAAAGACTGCGCCAAGAGCCTGATTCTCGCGCAGCCCGGAAGCGCGACCAAATCTCCCCGCGTGGCCAGCACGCTCACGACCACAAGAGGACTCGAAGGAACGAGCAATATCCCCCGGTCAAGTCTAAAGGCCGGACCCGCTCACCTTCTCCTCAAAGGAACCGCTCACCTTCTCCGCGAAGGAACCGCTCCCCTTCTCCCCAGAGGAACCGTCGCCGCGAGCATCTCCTTCGGTCCCCATCATACACTAGTTCTAGCAGCGACGACGAGTCTCGCGGCCCGTTGTCCCAGGAGATCTTGGTTACCCGTCTCCCAAAAGGCTTGGAGAAACCCCCGTCACTGGGCACGTACGACGGAACCACTGACCCTGACCAGCACATCGAGAACATCGATGCGCCGTTAGACTACGGTGGCGTACGAGGCACCATCAAATGCCAACTGTTCCCAACCACCCTCCGAAAGGGAGCGATGACATGGTACAAGCAACTGCCCGAGGAGTCCATTACCTCGTGGAGAGAACTAGGCAGGATGTTCTCACGGCACTTCACAGCATCTCGCCGCCACCCAAAAACTGAGGCCTCCGTTAGGGCCATAATCCAAGGAAAAGACGAACCTCTCCGCGCATATATCGAGAGGTTCAACAAGGAAGCCGTACAGGTCCCTACAACGGACGAAATGAAGAAGTTTCTGCTCGAGCAAGGGCTCCGGCCAGGCTCCGAGTTTTCTAAAGCCATTGGCCTCGCACCACCGAGGAACTTAGACGCCCTCCTCCTCAAAGCCCAATCACACATTCAGTACGAAGAGAAGGTTGCGGCCAGCAATGTCCGAGCATCACACCATCAGGAGAATGCTCCAGCATCCAGAGGAGAGGAAGCTTCGACATCTCGTCGGGGCGAACGGAGGTGCGAGGACCGCCCTCGTGACTCCCGTGACAACAAGGGATCCTCCGGGCGGTTCCATGACTACACCCCCAGACCGTCTCCAGGGAGAAGATATTGTCCGAATGTGTCAATTCAGAGTTCAAGCAGGCAGGGGTCCGGTTCCCCAAGCAACTTCCGAACAGACCAAACATGGACAAATCAAAATACTGCCATTTCCACAAGAGTCACAGCCATACTACAGAGGACTGCACCCTTCTGAAGGATGCCATTGAGATACTGATCAGGGACGACCACCTGAAGCAGTTCGCGAAGAAGAAGGACACTCCTCGGCAGGACGCTCAGGAGTCCAAGAAGATAGAGGAGGAGGTACCCTCCTCGGAAGACGCCAATATACAGGTCGCTATGTCCATATTGCGACCAGAGGACTTCTACGTCCCGGACGGGCTCAGCGCCCCTGCTTATTTCGCGGCCCACAGCCCGTGGGAGACATTTCCCTCCGCCATGGTCATCTCTGGCTGGGGTTTCAACAAAGTCACTGTGGGCTCCGTGAAATGAAAGTTTGAGCACCTGATCAACACAAGCTCCAACAAGGTGACCACGCTTGATCAGGCCCAGAAGGGCTCCGTCCCCATCACCTTCTACCGGGAGGAGCTCCTCGGGGGTTCCCCGAATTCAAGCATACCTTTGCTCGTCAGAGCCCGAATGGCGAACTTCGACGTTCGCAGAATACTCGTCGACCAGGGCAGCTCGATCGACATCATGTACTCCCAGCTATTTTTGACACTTCAGCTGGACGAATCGCACCTTACCCCCTATGTAGGGTCCGATTTACAGGGATTCAACGGATCAGTGACCAAGCTGTGGGGATACGTCGAACTGATTGTGACCTTCGGATCAGCTGAGACGGCCAGATCCATCAAGGTGCAATTTCTGGTAATCGACTGCCCGCTTTACCAGTGCATTTTCGGAAGGCCAACTCTGGCCGAGTTGGTAGCGGTGCCCTCAACAGTCCACCTGAAGATGAAGTATTACACTTCAAAGGGAATGGTCGCCACCCTCCACGGCGACATCGAAGCTGCACGACGGTATTTTGAGGCAGCTACAAAGGGGCTCAACGCCATTGCGTCCAAGCCGAACGTCGGGCAAGCCAGCATTGCCAAGCAGCTCCGAGGAAGCCAAGCCTCTGCCCCAGGTCGACTCCATCGACCTCGATAGTCGCTTCCCCTAAGAAAACTAACCGGAGGAACGAGTAGCTTCTTCTAACCCGTCTACATCGTCCAACAGCAGCTCCCATCCGATGCACCCTATCCTGGATGGCAACTTCGAGATCGTTCTGTTCGGCGAAGACCCCCAACGAGGAGTGAAGATTGGAGCAGACCTGCCCGACATTGCGAGGAAGCAGCTCAAAGTATGCCTCCGGGAGAATGCCGACCTCATCGCATGGAGTGCCGCCGAAATGCCCGACTTGGATCTGTTCGTCGCTTGTCACCAACTGACAATCGACCCGGCCGTCAAGGCCGTAACACAATGTAGGAGAAAGTAGTCTCCGGAGAAAACGGAGGCTGCTGAAAAAGCTGTAAAGGACCTCCTCGAGGCCAAATTTATTTCGGAGGCCAAGTACACCACTTGGCTGTCCAACGTTGTACTAGTTAAAAAATCTAATGGAAAATGGCGCATGTGCATTGATTACACCGATCTCAATAAGGCATGCCCGAAGGATGCCTACCCCTCCCCAATATTGATAAACTCGTTGATAATTCTGTTGGTTTTAAACTTTTATCGTTCATGGATGCCTACTCGGGCTATAATCAAATTCCGATGGCAATGTCCGACAAAAAATATACGGCCTTCATGACCGAATCGGGCAACTATTACTACAACGTAATGCCCTTCGGCCTGAAGAACGCCGGAGCAACGTACCAACGAATGATGAACAAAGTATTCCGGGGAGAAATAGGCGACATGCTCGAAGTCTACATGGACGACATGATCGTAAAATCCCACGAGGAAACCGGTCATACTGCCCATTTGAGGAAGGTCTTCGAACAGGCCAGTAAATACAGAATGCATTTTAATCCGGAGAAGGGCACGTTCGGTGTCTGGGCAGGCAAATTCCTCGGCTTCTACTTGACGGAACGAGGAATCAAAGCCAATCCTGACAAATGCCAGGAATTCCCCGAATTTCCTACGCCCAGGTCCAAAAAATCCATCCAGTCCCTCAACGGGATGCTCGCATCACTATCTCGTTTCGTGGCTAAGTCTGCCCAGCACGCCCTACCATTCTTCAAACTCCTCCGCAAAGAGGCAGCATTCGAATGGACCGCGGAGTGGGACAAGGCCCTTCTCCATCTGAAACGAGCTCTCTCAGAGCCGCAGGTCCTCTCTCGCCCGAACAATGGCGAAACATTGTACCTGTACCTGGCCGTAGCAACCGAAGCAGTGAGCGCCGCTCTCATCCGCGAGACACCTGACGGGCAGAAACCCATATATTTCACGAGCAAAGCGCTACAAGGACCAGAGTTAAGATACCAACAGATAGAGAAGGTGGCACTGGCCCTCATCAACGCAGCTAAAAGATTAAGACATTACTTCCTGGCTCACACGATCGTGATTCGAACAGATCATCCCATAAAGCAGCTGCTCGGACGACTAGATATGGTCGTCCGAATGCTCAAATGGTCGTTAGAACTGTCCGAATTTGACATCCAATACGAAAGTAGAAAAGCCCTCAAGGCCCAAGCTCTGGCCGACTTCGTCGCGGAAATGACATTCGCAGACTCCCCGCAAGCGAAGCGCGCAAATGGATCATTTTCGTTGACGGTGCCTTAAGCTCGGCAGGGAGCGGCGCGGGCATCATACTGGAAAGCGACGAAGGAATCATCATTGAAGTATCACTCACCCTGTCCTTCCCAACCTCCAACAACCAGGCTGAGTACAAGGCCTTCCTTGCTGGGCTACGCCTTGCCGAGGACCTGGGTGCAGAAGAAGTCGTCATTTGTACGAATTCGCAACTCGTGGCCCTCCAGGTCCGGGGAGAATATCAAGCCAAAAACGACAACCTGACCGAATACTTGGCCCTAGTCAAGAAGGAGATGGCGAAGTTCACAACAGTGGAGGTGAAACACGTTCCCCGTGAACATAACGTGCGAGCAGACGTGTTATCCAAATTAGCTAGCGCAAAGAAGAAAGGCGGAAACAAATCTGTCATACAGGAAGTCCTTCCTCGACCCAGCATCGAGAAGACCTCCCCGACCCTCGACGTGCAGGTAATCAGCGACAACAACTGTTGGATGACCCCAGTCTACAACTATCTCACCAAAGACGAACTTCCTTCCGACCCAAAGGAGGCCAGCATAGTCAGGCGAAGAGCCTGCTCTTATGTCTTGGTCGAAGATAAACTCTACAGGCCGGGATTCTCCATTCCGTTGCTCAAATGCGTCGAGGAGGAAATGGTCGCACACATCCTGCACAAAATCCACGAGGAAATCAATGCCCAACATCTCGGCGGAAGGTCCGTTGTTCGAAAGGCCCTCCGAGCAGGATACTACTGGCCGACCATGCAACACGACGCGAAAGAACACGTGAAGAAATGCGATAAATGCCAACGGCACGGGGACATGCACATGGCTCCGCCTAACGAGCTCAAGGCTATGTCCTCCCCGTGGCCATTCGCCTGGTGGGGCCTAGACATCATAAGACCCTTCGTGGTAGGATCAAGTCAGAGCAAATACCTAATAGTGGGCGTAGACTATTTCACAAAATGGATAGAAGCGGAAGCTCTAGCCAAAATAACTGCCCTCAACATCCTGCGTTTCTACAAACGAAACATCCTTGCACGCTTCGATATCCCCCAATGGGACGCAATTCACGGACAGGAAGTTCCAAGACTTCGTTACCCAACTGGGCACGAAGCAGCACTTCGCATCCGTAGAGCACCCTTAAACAAACGGGCAGGCTGAAGCAGCCAACCGAGTCATCCTTCGAGGCCTCAAGCAAAGGCTGGACGAAACAAAGAAGGCATGGGTCGAGGAACTGCACAGCGTACTATGGGCATACCGCACAACTCCACACTCAACGACCAGGGAAACACCTTTCCGCCTAGCATACGGGACCGAGGCTGTAATTCCCGTCGAAGTTCACGTGCCCTCTAGGCGGACATAGTCGCCCCTAGACGAGGAGATGAACGACGAGTCATTGAGAGAAGAACTCGACCTCGTCGAGGAAATCCGAATCGGGGCAGCCCTCCGTGAAGCCTCACTGAAACAAAAAATTACCATCAGGCACAACGCCAAGGTGATACGACGAGAGTTCGACGTGGAAAGCCTTGTTCTAAGAAGAAACCACAAAGACTCTCGCGAAGGCAAACTAGCAGCCAACTGAGAAGGACCCTACCGCGTCTGAGCAAAAACGGAAAATAGGGCCTACTACCTAGAACATCTCACCGGGGAAGAACTTGCTCGACCATGGAACACCGAAAAGCTAAAACAATACTATAGCTAAGGCCCGGATTCTCAGTTCGATCGTCATAACGACGGACATCTACTACCGACCACTATGCACGCCTAGGTACAAGCGTCGCATACGAATAAAGCAGAACCCTGCTCAGTAACGAGCCAGGTAACCACTCGACGGTGGTGCTCGATCGCGGTCCTAGATCGAGCACCACCGTCGTCAAAGTACCATGACAGGCAGAACCCTAGCTCGCGATGAGACGTTCACGCCGCGAACTCAGGCCTCATACGCGACCTGACCTCCGCATCCCCGCCAGGATATTCCCTGGCCGTTTGACCAGTTCCCCTCACTGCCGTACACATCTACATCGAGCAATCCCCCTAAGTTATTTGCAAAAGTCAAATACTCCTAATCACGGGCAGACACACATTCACAACGAGCATGAGTACAACACTTAGCAAAAAAATAAAAGCAAGTAAAGTCATGCGGGTAACAGAATCAAACATGTAATAATTTAACATAATAAGTGGCCACAAGAACCATGATTGTACTGAGTTACATCAAACGGGGGCCATGCCCCCCCAAAAATTAAATTACAAGTAATTACTCGGCACGCAGGCCGGATAGATTACAACAACATCAAAAGCACAAACTCCTCACTCGTCCATGTGCTCGGCTGGCTCAGACTGAGGTCCCTGGTCCTCTACGGGCTGATCCTCGGGGTTCCCTTCAAGGAGAGCGTCGGGCATGACAATCCAGCCATCCTTAACATGCGCCGATAGTGAGTACCCTCGACAGAAAAGTCAAGCTCAGGGTTCACCACCCGCAGCTGAGCCACGACGTTTCTAAAAGACTCCTCCGCAACAACAATGCCGTCATCCTCGGCCATTAGCATACGGGCAACCAGCTTGGATCTCGTCTTCAACTCCTTCACATCTTCCGGCTCATCGTCACCCGGGGCATTGGTCGCCCTCAATTGCTGGACCAGCTCCTTGGAAGCTTTCTTCTCCGCCGCCAGCATGGAATTCTCCTTCTTCAACTGAGCTACCTCCTCCTTAGCCTTCTTTCGAGCATCGTCGGTAACCTTGGCTTCTTCTCTGAGGGACGCCATGGTAGCCCGAGCAGCATTGAGTTCAGCCTCGGTTGCAGAGTCCCCTTCAGCATAAACGGCTGCCATCTCCAGCATCCTAACCAAAGTTGAAGCGTCCTGAGCCACAACGCCCTCTTGCTCGGGCGGTCCATGCTTTCCAAGCGAAAAGACTCCGCCCGAGGCACGATCAAAGAGTTCCCCTCGAAGAATTTCCTGTCATGGATGCAAGGAGGAAGCTCGAACTTCCCCTTCTCCGATGCCCGAGTGAGGTCCACAACGTCATTAAACTTTGGCCGCTTGGATCGACCGGTCAAAGGAAGATGAGACCCCCGGGAAGCAGGAGTAGGAGAAGAAGAGGTCCCCACAGCAGACTGCACCAGAAGAGGAGCACGAGCACCAGCAAACCGAGACTTCGGAGGAGCCGCTCTGGCCTTGTTCCTCGCGAGAGTATTCCTCACAACCCGGTCATGAGCCTGAGGCATCTCACCTGCACAAACAAAATATGAGCACGTTAGATACGAGGAAAAGAAATAACGCAAACAAATCTAAATAACTAAGACTACCAAGCAGCTTCTCGGCATCCTCGGGAGTCTTGCATTCCAGCAGTGCCTTAATGTTGATAAATCGACGCTCAACCCTCTGACTCCCGTCCTCCTCGAAAACCGGATTACCCTTGCTCGTCCAGCACTCAGCAAGCCGGAAGGAGTTGACCCACTTCACCAGCACCTCGTACGCCACGGCATCCTGTCCGCGTAGCTCGCTCGGTTGGAGAACATAGTCACTAGGCTTCTTGGCAAAATGATCGGGCGCCCAATGGATGGGGAACTTATAGATCCTCCACCCAATAAACTTTCCATCCTCGTCACGCAGGTCATTCCCATCCTCGTCAACTTCGATCTCCCAGACGTATGTACTATCCTGGGCACCTTCGGACAAGGGCTCGATGACATAATACCGCTCTTTGAACGTTCGTATCGACTCCGAGAATGGCTTAAACAACTTGCGGGGCTGCTTCAAAGACACCCAACCGTACTTCCTCCCCGATAGCTGCCTTTGAAGATGGAAGACAGTGAAGAACATAGGGAGAGTAACCCCTATGGAGAGATGCTCGCATACCAGCTCGAACGCCCGGATGAAGGCCAACAGTTAGGATGTAGTTGCGTGGGGGCCAATTTCAAATGCACGAACACTGACTACTGAAAATCAGTGAACAACAACCTCAGGCCCAGCTCCTTAAAGGCATATTCATACATCGTGAAACGGTCCCCGAAGCTCGTACACACCCGCTCATCCACGGAAGGAAGGCACACCTTCCACTCTCCCTTCGGTCCAACCTCCGTAAAAACGTCCCCCGAATACCTCGCAAAAGAAGACACATGCTCAGCAGGTTTGGCCACCTCCCACTCCTCGGCGGAGTCCACGACGACGTCCTCATCCATATCTTCCATCTCCTCTTCCTCCCCAACATCACTTGGGGAACTCGAAGCCGTCGAACTCGTGGCCGTCGAGCTACTATTATCCTCGAAGCCTGTTTCTTCCTCGGACGTATCTATGATAACCTCTCTATCTGGCCCCGTCGCCATAACAATCACCTGAAAAGCAGAGAAGAAAGTGAATTCGACAACAAATCAAATCCACCCTTCCACCGCTAAGTCAAGTGAAAGGGCGCGCAAAGGGCTAAGGACAACGTCCCCGGCCTAAGCCCTAACATCAAAAGGAAAACTGAAACCTCCCCGCGAGAAGTCGCTCGAAACAAGTCATCCCCAAGCGAGGAGCTTCCTCGCACTCGTACCCAGTTTCCGTTGAAGCTTCGCCGAAAATCGCAAAGCTCCACCGGAATCTGGGAATGTTCTATCGAAAAACTCATCACCCACTCAAAAGATGAACGAACGCGGCGGTCACATATGCATAGCAGTCACGGCGACGCCGTGAACCGCCCTCCTTGCTAGAACATACTAACACGTCCGGCGACATGTCAGAAGTGGTAAAATGGCACGACCACCGTCCACCACCAACAATCACCGGAAATCCACCTATTTCGTCCTCTAAACCTAGCCCTAACCACATGCAATCTACCATTGACAATCAAAAGGAGTAGAACAAGCACATGATCGGAAAACTTACTTGATTTAAGAAGATGAAAGTGGTTGCTCGAAGCTTGGAGCGGTGGTCGGAGTAAGCAGACGGTGGCAACGGGCAGGAATGCTAAAGGAAACGAAGAGAAATCAGAGCAAAAAGTTCCAAATGGAACGGATTTCCCCTTTTTATACAAAGGGGCACGTGCGAACACGCGCTCGTAGGCCATGATGGCTATCAACTAGCCATCATTACCTAGTAACTGCTACACGGAGCTCTAGGCACATGTGACGACCCAACGTTTCCAATTCTGTCTGACCATTAGTCTCCCCGAGCACCGGGCAACAAGGTCACGACCACGAATTTCACGGACACCGGGGGCCACAAGCACATCGAGACAATCCTCGTCGTCTCCAAACGACGACTCCGTGCTAGCTCCCCGGAGCAACGAGCTATCCTTAAGTCATCACTCCCATGCTCGGGAGCAACAACTTGGGGGGCTCCCGTTCTGGACTGGACCAATGGCTAGACATGGCCCAATCCGCTTCTGCTCCAGAGCGGCCCAAATTGCCTAAGTCCAATCCACGAAGGGGAGAAAGTTACCTTTCTGCCCTCCAACTGGGCAAGGAACACATCGCTCCTCCCCGGAGTTACTGCCCGTCACGCACGGCTTCACTGCTCCCCGAACAGTTAAGGGCAGGTGCCCGAAACCACGCATATGCCCGACATAACGGCTAGTTGGGGCAGTTACCTATTCTTCGGGAAAACATTTATTTTGCCCCGAAAATAGGACCGTTGGCCACGCGCTGGGGGCTCTATATAAACCCTATCGCTTGAGAGGGTCAGATATCCAATATTCACCCTAAGAACTCATACTTTGTACTTGCCCCTTTTCTCTGACCCTTTCTTACTTGAGCGTCGGAGTACCTTGCAGGTACATCCCCCTCCTCTCCATACGACCAGCACGCACTTGGTGGTCCACTTCTACAGGATCTGATCCAGCCTTCACGATCAGGGCTAGTATAAAAAATTGTTAAGATTGGAGAGTTTTAAGAATTTCAAGTATATGAACATTTTCATTTTTATTTTCAAATTCTTCGATCGGTCACTATAAGAAAACTTAAACTTCCCCACAAACATATTACCAACAGTCACGTGGTCGTCAATAATATTATAAATATAGATGGTTTAGTCTTCGTTAATTCGTGGGTAAATAAAATAATATGAATTAAATTTGTTTAAAATGTTACGCACGACTTAGCCTTGGATAGATACTCACAATTTGATATCGTCGCAGCCAAACATTTGATAAAATTTTAATTTTTTTTCGCCTGTCCGACTTCCCGCTTCATTTTTACTCTTACATTAGCAAAAAAAATGGAATTTTTTAATAGTTGTTATGAATTTATTTTGAAAAAAAAAACTAAAATTATTAATTTATTTTGAACTAAAAAAACTAAAAACTTAAACAGATCAAAATTATGAGGTTTTACAAATATTTTTATGAATTTATTTTGAAAATCATTAATTTATTTTGAACTAAAAAAACTAAAAACTTAAATAAATCAAAATTATGAAGTTTTAAAAATATTTTTATGATTTTTTTTTTGAAAAATGATTATGAATCTATTTATAATTTATTTTTTAAAAATATTATGAATTTTTAAAATATTATTGATGTACATTCATAAAAAATATAAATACTCATTTTAGAAACCACTTAAAAATTAAACTATTCATCAATAATTTTCTCATTAAAGAAAACTAATGATATGTTTTTAAAAGGTAAGGAAACCAACTTAAAAAAAAAGGGTTAAATATGTTTTTGGCAAGGTAATTAAAACCCGACCGGATATTGAACCGGTATAGACTAGAGTTTAAGGTTTAAAGGTTTGATCGGATCAGACCGAGGGTCAGACCATTATTGTATATGTTATATGATTTAAAGGTTTAAAGGTTTGATCGGGCCAGACCGAGGTTTAAAGGTTTAAAGGCATGTTATATGATTTAGTATTAATTTTTTATCATATAGATTTGTGACTTTTATTTTCTATAATTTCTTAACTAGAATCAATTTGAGAAAGAATTAAAAATGTTAGAATTTTGTATCTTATGCAAAATATATTAGATGGTGCTTGATTTAGGCCAAATAATAATAGATTTCTAGGCCTTATTATCAAGAAAATCCAAATTCTGAATGGATTAGAGTGAGGTCTTATATTATAAGACCCATTTGGTTCAATAGTATTAAATTGGTTTTTTTCCATCTTTTATTATATTTTTATTTTAAATAAATTAAAAAAAAAACTGAAAATGTTAAAACCCGGTTCAACCCATGTAATGAGTAAAACTATATGAAGCAAAAGTACAACTAAACCCCGAGATTTTAACTTGCCACCCCCAATTATACCTGGAACACCCCCATACATTCAAATTGCCAAAACTGCCCCTGGCTAAAAATTGAATGAAATTTACGTTCCAAATTTCCAGTAGGAAAAAAGGAAAGTTTCAGTACAAACAAAGGTTCTGGTATACTGGAAATTTCAAATTTTACGGTATGTTCCAATTAATTATAGAAATTTGAAATTTACCATTTGATACCGAAAATTTCAACCAAAATGAAATTTTTGGTAGTGTTATTTGTTTGAAATTTTAAGGAGGAGCATTGTGAATACACTCACACTTGAGGGGGGTGTTGAATATAGAAAGTGTGAGTAGTATGGGTAGTGTATATGGATGAAAAGAGCTTCCGTTTAAGGGGGAGCATTGTGAATACACTCACACTTGAGGGGGAGTGTTGAATATAGCAAGTGTGAGTAGTATGGGTAATAGTTCTACATTGGCTAGAAATGTGGAGACTTGAGCATTTATAAGTGGAAGAACCCATACACCTATCACCTTAAGATTTTGGGTGAATATGTGGTGTGTCTCTCACAAAGGTGTTGCTTTAAAAAGGAAGTCCCACAATTTCAATGCTCCCTAGTAAAAAAATTCCCCAACACTACTTGCTCCAAGTTTCTCTATCATGTTTTATCAATTACTTCGATATCTTTCTTAGACTTTATCGATCACTTTGGAGTATTGAACCTGTCAACCCTCTTTTATACTTGGTACCCCATATTTTTATATTAATGAAACTGTCTATACCATTATTTACCAATTAAAATTTTTATTTTATTAAAAAAAATCTAATTTTACTAATATGTAAAAAACGAAATTTTCGATAGTGTAAACGAAATTTCCGATACGATTTTACTGGTATTTTGTAAATTTTCGATGAAGAAATACTGACAATTTTGAAAATTCTGGTATTTTTCTGGAAAAAGAAAAAATTGACTGACAATTTTCGAAATTTCCAAATAGCTACTAAAACTTTCGAAAGTTTTGCCTATACACATAATTCTGATAATGCAAAATAATACTTTACTTGTGTGGTAAGAAATGACAGGATCTTCTACAGATTCATGTACAAATTTTATGCAGTTCTTCACCACTGACACTGTATGTTTTCTGTATAACAAGTATAATTTAAATGTTTTCCAATCTCTATGATATTGATAGTTTACTTTTTATGTGTTATAAATGACAAATATTTGAGTCCCAATCTAAAGTATTAGCATGGGCACAAACTATTGCATTGATGAATGTCATGGAAATTATGTTCCCAAATTCAACTCATTTGTTGTGTTCATTCCATATTTCAAAAAAAATTTAGTATGAAATATAAAGAGTATGTTAAATTAAATAGACAAGAACATGTCATGGATCTATGGAACAACATCATGTATGTTAATAGAGAAACTGAGTTTGTCAAACACTTGAAGCACTTTGAGCCTGTTTATGCCGATATTCCTTTATTTGTTAAGTATATGAGTGAAACATGGTTGACACCTTATAAATAAAGGTTTATTGATGCTTATACTAACAACGTCACTCATTTAGGGAACATAACAATGAATAGGTACACGAACGTCGTTTTGAGGCTAGGGTGGAGTCTGCTCAATGGAGACTAAAAAACATGTTGAATACAAGTCGAATAGATTTATGTCGAAGTTGGGATGTTGTGAAAAACATGTTGAAATTGCAGCTAAGTTCAATCAGAGTCTCGTTTCAAAAAAGTATTGTCAACATTGAGCATCAGTGTAACACATCATTCTATGCCAACTTGCACGATTTTATTTTGAGACATTATACACAACACATAGGAAAAGGACTAGAAAGGGTAAAATTTATTGGTACAAGCAAAGATGCACGTGGATGTTTCATTAGAACAGCACATGGGTTACCATGTGCGTGTCAACTTGTTAGTTTCTAAATATAATGCAATCATGTTCCTTTCGAACCAATTCATGTTTTTTTGGAAGAAATTACACATTGAAGAGCATGATGCCAGTCATGAAGAAAGTGGTACACAATTGGATTTAGAAGTAGAATGTGAAGATTTGAAGACATGTTTCAGTACTTTGGATATTGTAGGCTAGAGGGTGTTAAAAAAAAGGTCAGGGAACTAACACATCCATCAACAACTTCTATGTGTCCACCGCCGATGAAGTACAAGCCAAATAGGGGAGTTAAGAATAACATAAAGGGTAAAGAGAGTGATGTGCAACATGATTCTTCATAGTGAAAGTATGGTGAGGACTCGCAAGGGAGTTAAACTACAAAGAGATCATGCATAAAACCAACTAGAAGTCAACTGTCAAGTATGTCGGCTAGAAGTCAATCGTCCAACGCATCTTCGAGAGTTCAATTTCCTGATTTCTTACATCCATACATTAATAACATTATTGATGTGGGTGACGATGGAAATTATGGTTTTCAGGAAATTGTTTTCCAATTTGTTCTATGACACGAACTCTACAGTTAGAAAGTATTATTGCAACAAGGATGGAAGAAATTCATATTTCATTGATTAAAAAGGGAAGGAGTATAAGATCATTGGTTTACATAATTTTGTCCAAATCGGAACAATATCCCCTAGCACTACAGGAATCTTTCCAATCTACGACTCACTCCTAACTACCCTTATCTGAGTCAAAATAAAACATCTTCCTCGACACTTATCTTCTTCTTCTTCTTCTTCTTCTTCAACATCTTCTTCTTCTTTTTGGCTTTCCTCACCCTTAGTGCATCTCGGATACTGGTCGACCCAGATGGCTGGGCCTCTTCACTCAATTGCTATTGGTGTTGCACCAAGGTTGTGGTCATGAACTCAATGATGGTTTCTTTTAAGACAATGCTCTTAGCTCCATATGAAGGAGAACTCATGGTGTTTGGGTGTAATAAGAATTCGTTAAATATATGAGAAATCTGTCTATGAAGTTGTGCTTTTATAAAAGAGTTTGAGTGACTAGTACGTCGCATAAGGAAGATGAAACATATGGTGAATTAATGCTCTAGCTCTTTATTGGCACGATTACTTCTAATGGTTGAAATTCCTAATTGACGCGTGGGCGTCTTGAGAAGTGCATAAACATTTCAACCAATCTAGCAGTTTCTCTTTCTATTGGGAAGTGAAAAAAAATATTTTTTTCTATGTTTATCAGATTTTAATTCTTTCCCACATATTTCATTCTTAAATATTTTCTCTCTCTTTCTACACTGACATGTCCGAATTCACTTTTTTTTTATGCCAAAAGGGGGAGAAATTCATGGGAGTATTTAAGAGGATTAAAGGTATTTTGTGAATGCTTTTATTTACCTGAATATAAATTATTTTGATATTGCTTTCATCTGAACATTATTTTATAAAAAATAAGTTTAAATTAACTTGTATAGGACTTAGAGGGAGCTTACAAAACTCAACCTTTAGACTATTAAACTCAGGGGGAGCTTACAAACCTTAGACTCTGATGTTGTCAAGTTAGTTAGACTGACCTACCATTGTTCTTAAATACATTTGTTTATCATCATAAAAAAGGGCGAGATTGTTGGAACCAAATGTTTCATATCCATTGGGGTTTTATGATAATAAAGCACTTAGAGAAAAAATGGGCATTCTAACATATATTCAAGTGTGCACGATCACAACCTTAGAATTCAACTTTGTATTGATCATCTTATAAGCATCTGTGGAGAAGCAATATAACTCAGATTCTGAATGATCAGAATCTAATGACTCTGAATGCATTCATCAGCCTCTAAAGGTTCAGACTCTGGTCATGTGTTCCATCCTCTAGTGACAACCCAGATTCTGAAGACTAAAGGTGCCTCTGATCCGTACTTTATACCAAAAGTAGACCTGTCTTGTCAAAGCGCCATATTTCTGGAGAGAGTCAAATAGGGTTTAATTTTGCAAGGATCACAGAATGGTGATGTGACCTCTTCAGTTTGTTCTACCTTTTGGTAGATACCTAGTACTCCAAAAGATGTTGCGGACATTGCTTTTATTCATTGGACAATGTTTTTAACCAGATACATCCTCTAACATCTCTCTTAGCCTGCTTCTTCACGAAGAAAACTCTTATGCTCAACCTTCCAGTGACTCGTTCTCTACCTCTATAAGAGGAATCTAAATATTTGAAAGAAGGTTGCAACGACACAATACACATCTTGAGCATAACTCTGAGCTTTTATTTTAAACTTTTATTGCATAAGATCTTAAGATTTCTTATCTTTGTTTATCTTAGAAATCTTGAGAGGTTAAGAACCTTTGTGGTTGTTGCACAACTACTATGCTTCTGATTGTGTATCAAAGTATAGTTGTTATTTATCCTACTAAACTTTTTATTTAAAGTAGAAGAAGTCTCTTGCCTGCGTGCTTGATCAGTGAAGTATCTTGCCTGTGTGCTTGAGCAGTGAAGTCTCTTGCCTGCCTGCTTGATCAGTGATGCCTCTTTCTAAGTTGATTGAGTAGAAGTCTCTTGCTAGGTTGCTTGAGCAGAAGTCTCTTTCTGGATTGATTGAGCAGTGAAGTCTCTTGCTAGTTTGCTTGAGCAAAGTGTAATTAGTTTGATTATAGTGAAAAGCTCTTGTTGAGACAATGAGACTGAACTACTCTCTGTTGAGGAGAGAAACCAGGATAAACTTTGTGTGTTGCTTGCTTATTGCTTCTGACAAATATTATTTCCGCTACTATCATAGATTCTGATATTAGACTCTGAACCTTGTTCAGATTCTGAAGTTGCTTATCAGAAGCGAATCGTTTTTGACATACACAATTCAATCCCCCTTCTTATGTATTTTTGTTCACATTCACATGACTTCACAGGAAAAGTAAGAGAAATTATTTCTCTCCCTATTGCCCGACCCAATAAGTTGTCATTAAATAACCCTAATCTTAAGATTTGGGAATGAATTCACTAATTTTCAAAAAACCCTAGCATACATAGTCTCTTACTCTCAAACACCTGAGCAGACACTCCCTTATCGTATTTTACAAGTACAATATTAACAGGAATTTCAATAATATAAAGATTAAATTAATAGGAAATTCAATAATATAAGGACCAATTTAATTGATTTTGCTTTTATGTTACTTCATCTTCTACTCCATATTTTGTTATTTACCTAGCATTTTAACAAATTATTGTTTTTTTATTTCTCCTCCATCAAATATGACCTTTTTATAGGTTTGATTTCTCTATTGTTTGAAAATGAAACACCATTATCTCTATTTTTGCGATTTCAACTTGATAAAATTATTAGGGTTTTCATATTTACCATTTGAGGGAAGAAGATAAGTAAAAAAAATATTAAATGAATGTTGCTAAGAAGGGAATGGTCATTTTAAATGAAAAATAGTCCGAAAATAAACTTTTCTCTTTTTACAGGCATCTTCAATGGGAGAATTAATTTTTTATTGATTGAACTATTTTGTGTGTGAACAATTAACACATTATATTTAAGCAATCTAAACCAATTTTACTCAAATGGTAATTTTAATATATTTGACCCTATCAATTTATATTTGTTCCCATCACTTATCAATATTAATATTATTTAAGGTTAAGCAACACACTTTTTGCATTGCTTCATGAGACAAATTACACAAAAATTTAAACAACGAGATTGTCGCATGTACCTACTTTGTAAAATTCATGAACTAATATGATCATGTTCACAAATTCAAAGACTAATAACCTATTTAGCGTGTGTTTAGATTGACATTTGTGTCAATAAAATCACGTCCCAATGCACTTTTATCGAGAAAATATCGAAGCTAGTAATTAGAGCTTCTATCTAAACGTGCATTTTCTTGGTTTCTAATGCTAAAACAAACATACATTTAATATCACAATTATATTCTACCAGAATCACATGTTAGTAAAACTATATGAAGCAAAAGTACAACTAAACCCCGAGATTTTAACTTGCCACCCCCAATTATACCTGGAACACCCCCATACATTCAAATTGCCAAAACTGCCCCTGGCTAAAAATTGAATGAAATTTACGTTCCAAATTTCCAGTAGGAAAAAAGGAAAGTTTCAGTACAAACAAAGGTTCTGGTATACTGGAAATTTCAAATTTTACGGTATGTTCCAATTAATTATAGAAATTTGAAATTTACCATTTGATACCGAAAATTTCAACCAAAATGAAATTTTTGGTAGTGTTATTTGTTTGAAATTTTAAACGCTTGGGATTTCGCTGACAGTTTTGGATGGTTGTGATTGCACCGACAGTTTTGTGTGGTCAAGAGTAATGCAAAGTTATATAAATAGGGGGGTCACCTATTGTTTGATAAAAACATCTCAAAAAAAATGTATTTTCCTCAATTTTTGATTAAGACAAAAGTGTACTTCAACGGAGCTTCACCTCTCATAGAGCTTCGGCTTTCGAATGACACCACATCTCTCGTCGGCCTGACGTCTAAGTTGAATGAATTGTTTCCTGATACCTAAAAAAGAAAGGTGAGAAAGATCGAGTTTCGTGAAGATTGGATTGATACTGACGGGAGGGTGAAATACAACCTTATTGAGTTGAAGACCGAAGATGTGAATGATATGTGGAGATTATTTTGTCGTAGGATAACAAAGGGGTTTATCGAGTTAGATGCTAAGATTTCAAGGTTCCCCGACGACATAATTAATATGATGAAACATCCATAATCATATGGTAGTGTTTAGGTTTTCTAATTTATTGTCATTTTTTTAAGTTATGATTAAGTTATGTAATCAATTGTCATATGTTAGCTTTATGGCATTTTAGATTAGGACATCTTTCTAGTTCTAGAATGCAACTTTTTCAATCTGATTTTCCCTTTGTTGTTGTTGATCCAAAAGGAACTTGTGATATATGTCATTTAGCTAAACATAGAAATTTACCATTTCATAGAAGTTCTAATAAAGCTCTTCATGTTTTTGACTTGATACATTTTGATATATGGGGACCACTTTCAATAAAGTCTATTCATGGTTTTTCCTATTTCTTTACTGCTGTTGATGACCATAGTAGATATACATGGCTCACTTTAATGAAATCTAAATCAGAAGCTAGGCAACACATAATGAACTTTGTTAATCTGATACACACACAACACAATACAAAAGTTAAGATCATTAGGACTGATAATGGTCAAGAGTTTCTTATGCCTCAATTTTATGCCTCAAAAGGCATCATACACCAAACCACTTGTGTTGAATCTCCACAACAGAATGGAAGAGTGGAGAGAAAACACCAACAAATTCTCAATATAGGAAGAGCACTCTTATTTCATTCAAATTTACCCAAATATTTTTGGTGTTATGCTGTGTCCCATGCTGTCTTTATTATGAATATAGTAGCTAGTCCTATCCTCAATAATAAATCACCATATTTTATCTTACATCAAACACTACCTGACTTACAAATTCTAAAAGTTTTTGGTTCACTTGTATATACCTCCACCATTCAATCTCACTGGACCAAACTTGATCCAAGAGGTAGAACCTGTATTTTTCTTGGATTTAAACTTGGAGTAAAAGGTTGCATTCTATATGACATTAATAACAAATAAATTTTTGTATCTAGACACACCAAACACCATGAAAACATCTTGCCATATAACCCACCTTCTAAACCTGCCAGTTGGAATTACCATTATCCCACAAACAATACATGTGATTATCCTCTGGTTAATTCACCATCACATATACCAGCTTCTGTACCAACTGTCACCTCTGAACCTATTGAAACACCTGATTCTGAGTCTGCCCAACATATGCCAGTACCTTCTTATTCCTTAAAACCCACCCCACCTGTTATACCTATCAATGAAACACAAGATTCACCTATGACCATCCCTACTGAACATTCTTTTACCCAACAAACAAACCAATACTCCAAACCTATCAGACAAAGACACACCCCTTCTTATTTAGCAGATTATGTATGCAATGCTTCTCATGACTCAAATGAATCAACATCCTCAGGTACTTTATATCTTATCACTCATTTCCATTCTTTTTCACATTTATCTCCATCTCAACATGCTTTTTCTGTTTCACTCACCCATAATGTTGAACCAAAAACATACAAAGAAGCTAGTTTGTCTGACAATTGGTTATCTGTTATTAAATCTGAACTGGATGCCCTTGAAAAGCTAGGCACTTGGATTATTATTGACCTGCCTCCTCATGTCAAGCCTATAGGTAACAGATGGGTTTTCAAAATCAAACACAAAGCTGGTGGTTCCATAGAAAGGTATAAGGCACGTTTAGTAGCTAAGGGTTACAATCAAATTGAGGGTCTTGATTTTTTTGATAGTTTTAGTCCTGTAGCTAAACTTACCAATGTCAGAATGTTACTTGCATTAGCATCTATTTACAATTAGCACCTACACCAATTAGATGTAAACAATGCATTCCTTCATGGAGATCTACAGGAGGATGTGTATATGACCATACCTGATGGAGTTTCTTGCACCAAACCTAATCAGGTTTGCAAGTTACTTAAGAGCATTTATGGACTTAGATAATCAAGTCGAAAGTGGTATGAAAAGTTGACTACACTATTGATTAAGGAAGGATATACACAGTCAACATCAAATTACTTTCTCTTCACATTCAGAACTGCAACTGATTTCACAACACTCTTGGTTTATGTGGATGATGTTATACTGGCTTGTACTTCCCTCAGTGAGTTTCAAAGAATCAAAACCATATTGGGCAGTCATTTCAAAATCAAAGATCTTGGAATTCTTAAGTATTTTCTGGGTTTAGAAGTGGCCCATTCAAAATCAGGAATCACTATCTCCCAAAGAAAATACTGTCTGGATCTTTTCAATGACTCTGGCCTATTGGGATCAAAGCCTGCAGCCACACCTCTTGATCCTTCCATCAAACTCAATCAAGATAGTGGCAAGCCCTTTGAGGATGTAGCTGCATACAAGAGGCTCATTGGAAGGCTGTTATATCTCAACACCACAAGGCCAGACATCACCTTTGCTACTCAATAGTTAAGTCAGTTCCTTCATGCCCCAACCATGACTCATTTTAATGCAGCTTGTCGTGTAATCAGGTATCTCAAACATAATCCTGGAAGAAGACTACTTTTTCCTCGAGATTCTGAGGTACAAATTCTAGGATATTCTGACTCTGATTGGGCAGGGTGCATAGACTCTCGCAAAACAATTTCAGGTTATTATTTTTTCCTTGGTTCCTCTTTGATTTCCTGGCGTGCCAAGAAACAACAAACAGTTTCTAGATCTTCATCTGAAGCTGAATATAGAGCTCTCTCAATAGCAACTTGTGAGCTTCAATGGTTACTCCATTTACTCAAAGATTTGCAAATTATATCCACAAGGCAACCAGTTCTTTATTGTGACAGTCAAAGTGCAATCCACATTGCCTCTAATCCTGTATTTCATGAAAGAACAAAACATTTAGATATTGTTTGTCATTTAGTCAGAGAGAAAGTACAACAAGGTGTTCTCAGACTTTTGCCTATTTCTTCACTAGAGCAATTGACAGATTTTTTTACTAAAGCATTGGCTGCTCCAAAGTTCAATACTTTCATATCCAAACTGAACATGATTGACATTTATAATGCTCAGTTTGAGGGAGGCTGTTGAAATATTTAGTGGTTCAGATTATTTAGATCTAAGGGTCAACATTAGATCTTACTTTACACTTGTATTTTAGTGTATATATATCTTGTATGTGGCCACTTGTACAGTTATCCAAAATTGAATAATATTGACCAATCATTTTGTGACCACCTTATCTTTCTTCTTCCATTTTCTGTTACACTTTCAGTTACAATTTCTGTTACACATCTTCTTTGCATCGTGAAGCTCCAACAATGGCTTCCACATGCATTGTTTCAATTCTTTCAACATGGTATCATTGAGCCTGTGCATCTATGGCTCCTCCTCCGCGTAATAACGCTTCCGTCTCCAATTCTTCCGATCCTATTCTTGATCCCACAAGTCCATACTATGTACACCCAAGTGATGGTCCTTCGTCAATTTCCATTACTCCGGTTCTCAATGGTTCCAATTACCATAGCTGGGCAAGATCCATGCGCAGATCTCTTGGTGGAAAGATGAAGTTTGATTTTGTTGATGGCACGATTCAAGTTCCTACTGATTCGTTTGATCCATCCTTTCGCGCATGGACTTGCTGCAATATGCTCGTGCACTCTTGGATCATGCGTTCTGTGTCTGATTCAATAGGCCAATCGATCGTTTTCATGGAGAATGCCATCGACGTTTGGAATGATTTGAAAGAACGCTTCGCACAAGGTGACTTGATTCGGATTTCAGAATTACAACAAGAAATCTATTCTTTGAAGCAGGACAATCGAACGGTAATAGATTTCTTTTCTCAACTTAAGATACTCTGGGAGGAATTAGAATTGTACATGCCTATCCCTCATTGTTCTTGTAGAATTCGTTGTTCTTGCGATGCTATGCGTAGTGCTAGAAATAATCATAATCTGTTACCGTTATACGTTTCTTGACTGGCTTGAATGAAGAATATAACGTACTGAGATCACAAATTTTGCTTCTCGATCCTTTACCTCCATTAAACAAGATTTTTTCTATGGTCATTCAACATGAGCGTCAAGTTTCGCCCAATCTGCACATTTCTGTTTCACCGGATGATGATTCCAAGGCATTGATTAATGCCACTGATAGTAGAAAACCTCCTTTCAAGAAACATGGACAAAGAATTTGCACACACTGTGGAAAGTCAGGTCATACCATAGACACCTGCTATCGCAAACATGGCGTGCCACCTCATTTGCAACGTAATTCTAGCTATAATGCTCATAATATCACTGCTGAACAAACTCTTGATAGTCAAAATACAGAGATTCCTGGAGATTCTGATCAGACACCACCACAACTTACAGCTGAACAATATCAAACACTTATGACCATTCTACAAGGCTCTAATGGCAACAAACAATCAAGTACTTTGAATCAGGTTAAAGCATTACATTCAGTGGCCAATACAGGTAACATTACCACTTCTGTTTGCTTGAATAGTTCCAATTTGAGTTCTTGGATTGTTGATTCTGGAGCAAGTGACCACATTTGTGGTTTTTCTCATTGGTTTGAATCTCTACATGACATAACACCTGTTAACATCAGATTACCTAATGGTAACTTTGCCATAGCTAATCAAATGGGTACCATCAGCTTTACTACTCAATTAGTTATTAAACATGTCCTGTATGTCTCTCAATTTTCCTTGAATTTAATATCTGTGTCAAAACTTTGCCTTGAGTTACCTTGCATAGTTAAATTCACTAATTCACAATGTTTAATTCAGGATCCTCATTCACTGAAGAAAATTCGTTCAGTTGATTTCATCGAAGGCTTGTACTACCTCAATCTGCAAAATGAGAAGACATCCATTCCACCTGGTATTTTAGTTTCCCATGCCATTACCATACCTGACCAAGCTTTATGGCATTTTAGATTAGGACATCTTTCTAGTCCTAGAATGCAACTTCTTCAATCTGATTTTCCCTTTGTTGTTGTTGATCCAAAAGGAACTTGTGATATATGTCATTTAGCTAAACATAGAAATTTACCATTTCATAGAAGTTCTAATAAAGCTCTTCATGTTTTTGACTTGATACATTTTGATATATGGGGACCACTTTCAATAAAGTCTATTCATGGTTTTTCTTATTTCCTTACTGTTGTTGACGACCATAGTAGATATACATGGCTCACTTTAATGAAATCTAAATCAGAAGCTAGGCAACACATAATGAACTTTGTTAATCTGATACACACACAACACAATACAAAAGTTAAGATCATTAGGACTGATAATGGTCAAGAGTTTCTTATGCCCCAATTTTATGCCTCAAAAGGCATCATACACCAAACCACTTGTGTTGAATCTCCACAACAGAATGGAAGAGTGGAGAGAAAACACCAACAAATTCTCAATATAGGAAGAGCACTCTTATTTCATTCAAATTTACCCAAATATTTTTGGTGTTATGCTATGTCCCATGCTGTCTTTATTATGAATATAGTAGCTAGTCCTATCCTCAACAATAAATCACCATATTTTATCTTACATCAAACACTACCTGACTTACAAATTCTAAAAGTTTTTGGTTCACTTGTATATACCTCCACCATTCAATCTCACTGGACCAAATTTAATCCAAGAGGTAGAACCTGTATTTTTTTTGGATTTAAACCTGGAGTAAAAGGTTGCATTCTATATGACATTAATAACAAATAAATTTTTGTATCTAGACACACCAAACCCCATGAAAACATCCTGCCATATAACCCACCTTCTAAACCTGCCAGTTGGAATTACCATTATCCCACAAACAATACATGTGATTATCCTCTGGTTAATTCACCATCACACATACCAGCTTCTGTACCAGCTTCTGTACCAACTGTCACCTCTGAACCTATTGAAACACCTGATTCTGAGTCTGCCCAACATATGCCAGTACCTTCTTATTCCTTAAAACCCACCCCACCTGCTATACCTATCAATGAAACACAAGATTCACCTATGACCATCCCTACTGAACATTCTTTTACCCAACAAACAAACCAATACTCCAAACCTATCAGACAAAGACACACCCCTTCTTATTTAGCAGATTATGTATGCAATGCTTCTCATGACTCAAATGAATCAACATCCTCAGGTACTTTATATCCTATCACTCATTTCCATTCTTTTTCACATTTATCTCCATCTCAACATGCTTTTTCTGTTTCACTCACCCATAATGTTGAACCAAAAACATACAAAGAAGCTAGTTTGTCTGACAATTGGTTATCTGCTATTAAATCTGAACTGGATGCCCTTGAAAAGCTAGGCACTTGGATTATTATTGACCTGCCTCCTCATGTCAAGCCTATAGGTAACAGATGGGTTTTCAAAATCAAACACAAAGCTGGTGGTTCCATAGAAAGGTATAAGGCACGTTTAGTAGCTAAGGGTTACAATCAAATTGAGGGTCTTGATTTTTTTGATAGTTTTAGTCCTGTAGCTAAACTTACCACTGTCAGAATGTTACTTGCATTAGCATCTATTTACAATTAGCACCTACACCAATTAGATGTAAACAATGCATTCCTTCATGGAGATCTACAGGAGGATGTGTATATGACCATACCTGATGGAGTTTCTTGCACCAAACCTAATCAGGTTTGCAAGTTACTAAAGAGCATTTATGGCCTTAGACAATCAAGTCGAAAGTGGTATGAGAAGTTGACTACACTATTGATTAAGGAAGGATATACACAGTCAACATCAAATTACTCTTTCTTCACATTCAGAACTGCAACTGATTTCACAACACTCTTGGTTTATGTGGATGATGTTATACTGCTTGTACTTCCCTCAGTGAGTTTCAAAGAATCAAAACCATATTGGACAGTCATTTCAAAATCAAAGATCTTGGAATTCTTAAGTATTTTATGGGTTTAGAAGTGGCCCATTCAAAATCAGGAATCACTATCTCCCAAAGAAAATACTGTCTGGATCTTCTCAATGACTCTGGCCTATTGGGATCAAAGCCTGCAGCCACACCTCTTGATCCTTCCATCAAACTCCATCAAGATAGTGGCAAGCCCTTTGAGGATGTAGCTGCATACATGAGGCTCATTGGAAGGCTGTTATATCTCAACACCACAAGGCCAGACATCACCTTTGCTACTCAACAGTTAAGTCAGTTCCTTCATGCCCCAACCATGACTCATTTTAATGCAGCTTGTCGTATAATCAGGTATCTCAAACATAATCTTGGAAGAAGACTACTTTTTCCTCGAGATTCTGAGGTAGATATTCTGACTCTGATTGGGCAGGGTGCATAGACTCTCGCAAATCAATTTCAGGTTATTGTTTTTTCCTTGGTTCCTCTTTGATTTCCTGGCGTGCCAAGAAACAACAAACAGTTTCTAGATCTTCATCTGAAGCTGAATATAGAGCTCTTTCAACAGCAACTTGTGAGCTTCAATGGTTACTCCATTTACTCAGAGATTTGCAAATTACATCCACAAGGCAACCAGTTCTTTATTGTGACAGTCAAAGTGCAATCCACATTGCCTCTAATCCTGTATTTCATGAAAGAAAAAAACATTTAGATATTGATTGTCATTTAGTCAGAGAGAAAGTACAGCAAGGTGTTCTCAGACTTTTGCCTATTTCTTCACAAGAGCAATTGGCAGATTTTTTGACTAACGCATTGGCTGCTCCAAAGTTCAATACTTTCATATCCAAACTGAACATGAGTGACATTTATAATGCTCAGTTTGAGGGAGGCCGTTGAAATATTTAGTGGTTCAGATTGTTTAGATCTAAGGGTCAACATTAGATCTTACTTTACACTTGTATTTTAGTGTATATATATCTTGTATGTGGCCACTTGTACAGTTATCCAAAATTGAATAATATTGACCAATCATTTTGTGATCACCTTATCTTTCTTCTTCCATTTTCTGTTACACTTTCAGTTACAATTTCTGTTACACATCTTCTTTGCATCGTGAAGCTCCAACAATGGCTTCCACATGCATTGTTTCAATTCTTTCAACACGCACGACTTAGCCTTGGATAGATACTCACAATTTGATATCGTCGCAGCCAAACATTTGATAAAATTTTAAATTTTTTTCGCCTGTCCGGCTTCCCGCTTCATTTTTCCTCTTACATTCGCAAAAAAAATGGAATTTTTTAAAAGTTGTTATGAATATATTTTGGAAAAAAAAAACTAAAATTATTAATTCATTTTGAACTAAAAAAACTAAAAACTTAAACAGATCAAAATTATGAAGTTTTACAAATATTTTTATGAATTTATTTTGAAAATCATTAATTTATTTTGAACTAATAAAACTAAAAACTTAAATAAATAAAAATTATGAAGTTTTAAAAATATTTTTATGAATTTTTTTTTTGAAAAATGATTATGAATTTATTTATAATTTATTTTTAAAAAATATTATGAATTTTTAAAATATTATTGATGTACATTCATAAAAAATTTAAATACTCATTTTAGAAACCACCTAAAAATTAAACTATTCATCGATAATTTTCTCATTATAAATTTAAAAAAGAAAACTAATGATATGTTTTTAAAAGGTAAGGAAACCAACTTAAAAAAAGGGTTAAATATGTTTTTGGCAAGGTAATTAAAATCCGATCGGATATTGAATCGGTATAGACTGGGGTTTAAGGTTTAAAGGTTTGACTGGGTCGGACCGAAGGTCAGACCGTTATTGTATATGTAATATGATTTACTACTAATTTTTTATCATATAGATTGGTCACTTTTATTTCCTATAATTTCTTAACTAGAATCAGTTTGAGAAAGAGTTAAAAATGTTAGAATTTTGTATCTTATGCAAAATATATTAGATGGTGTTTGATTTAGGCCAAATAATATTAGAATTTTAGGCCTTATTATCAAGAAAATCCAAATTCGGAATGGATTAGAGTGAGGTCTTCAATTATAAGACCCATTTGGTTCAATAGTATTAAATTATTTTTTTTCCATCTTTTATTATATTTTTATTTTAAATAAATTAAAAAAAACTGAAAAAGTTAAAACCCGGTTCAACCCATGTAATTGGACGAACCCCTGGTTTTGACATGTTTTCCCGATTTTCACCCGGTTTTCCGGTTTTTGCCCTGGTTCTTTGACAGGCCGGTTTAAAGGGTTTAAGTATCCGGACATAGGGTCGATTCCCGGTCTAACCGGTTGAACCGGCCGGTCCGGTTTTCATAACCTTGGTTTTTGGTCCCTATAAATATCTCACACTTTATTTTTAGTCTCTATAAAAAAAACATATTTTGATCCCTACAAAAATTTTATGCAAGCAGTTTTAGTCCTTACTATTTTCTAAAATTTTGAAAACTATTTTATTATCCTTAAACTTTTAAATTTTTGAATAATTTTTTTTCATGTGTTTAGATTACTATAAAATATTTATTTACCAAATTATATAATTTTTTAAAATGAGAAGAACTAAATATGAATTTTTTAAATTTCAAAAGATAATGATAAAAGTAATGAAATTCTCGATTTATAAATCAAATTTTGAGCTCTTTTTTTTTCGAGAAACTTTTTATAACTTTCTAAATATATCTGCAAAATAATCATTCAAAAATACACATTAGTTTAACAGTAGGGACTAAAACTACGTGCATAATTATTTTGTAAGGACCAAAACACGCTATTTTTTTAATAGCGATCAAAAACTAAATTTTGTAATTTTATAGGGATCAAAAACATATTTAACCCAAAAAAAATTTTTACAAGAACATTTAAAAAAAGTACATGTCCTTCTACTTACCATATCTCGAATCGAATGCTATATGAATTGATTGTAAGTCAATAACCATGCGATCTCTCATACCAAAAACTTTAAAATCTAAAAAGAAAACAAATAACAAAAACTTAATAAGAAATAAAACACACATTTAGTATGTTAAAATAAAATTATAAAACTGAATAGATAAAAAAATGTTTTTTTAATAAAAACTTGAAAGAAAAATAAAGCACACGTCAATACTTGTTAACCTAGAATTTTAAAAGTTCCACTTGTTTAGTATAGCAAGTGTGAGTAGTATGGATAATAGTCCCACATTGGCTAGAAATATGGAGATTTGAGCATTTATAAGTGGGAGAACACATACACATATCACCTTAAGGTTTTGAGTGAATATGTGGTGTGTCTCTCACAAAGGTGTTGCTCTAGAAAAGAAGTCCCCTTGGTTCGAGTGAAATACTGCCTCACTTGTATCGAAACTATTCCCACAGGCAGTGGATTAAGTGTCCTGTTGAAGAGTTTCAACGGCGGTACAAGTGTATATGGATGAAAAGAGCTTCCGTGTCCCGTTGAAGAGTTTCAACGGCGGTACAAGTGTATATGGATGAAAAGAGCTTCCGTTTAAGGGGGAGCATTGTGAATACACTCACACTTGAGGGGGGTGTTGAATATAGAAAGTGTGAGTAGTATGGGTAGTGTATATGGATGAAAAGAGCTTCCGTTTAAGGGAGAGCATTGTGAATACACTCACACTTGAGGGGAAGTGTTGAATATAGCAAGTGTGAGTAGTATGGGTAATAGTTCCACATTGGCTAGAAATGTGGAGACTTGAGCATTTATAAGTGGAAGAACCCATACACCTATCACCTTAAGGTTTTGGGTGAATATGTGGTGTGTCTCTCACAAAGGTGTTGCTCTAAAAAGGAAGTCCCACAATGTTCAATGCCCCCTAGTAAAAAAAAATCCCCAACACCACTTGCTCCAAGTTTCTCTATCATGCTTCATCAATTACTTCGATATCTTTCTTAGACTTTATTGATCACTTTGGAGTATTGAACCTGTCAACCCTCTTTTATACTTCGTACCCCATATTTTTATATTAATGAAACTGTCTATACCATTATTTACCAATTAAAATTTTTATTTTATTAAAAAAAAATCCAATTTTACTAATATGTAAAAAAACGAAATTTTCGATAGTGTAAACGAAATTTCCGATACGATTTTACTGGTATTTTGTAAATTTTCGATGAAGAAATACCGACAATTTTGAAAATTCCGGTATTTTTCTGAAAAAAGAAAAAATTGACTGACAATTTTCAAAATTTCCAAATAGCTACTAAAACTTTCGAAAGTTTTGCCTATACACATAATTTATGATAATGCAAAATAATACTTTACTTGTGTGGTCAGAAATGACAGGGTCTTCTACAGATTCATGTACAAATTTTATGCAGTTCTTCACCACTGACACTGTATGTTTTCTGTATAACAAGTATAATTTAAATGTTTTCTAATCTCTATGATATTGATAGTTTACTTTTTATGTGTTATAAATGACAAATATTTGAGTCCCGATCTAAAGTATTAGCATGGGCACAAACTATTGCGTTGATGAATGTCATGGAAATTATGTTCCCAAATTCAACTCATTTGTTGTGTTCATTCCATATTTCAAAAAAAATGTTAGTATGAAATATAAAGAGTATGTTAAATTAAACAGACAAGAACATGTCATGGATCTATGGAACAACATCATGTATGTTAATAGAGAAACTGAGTTTGTCAAACACTTGAAGCACGTTGAGCCTGTTTATGCCGATATTCCTTTATTTGTTAAGTATGTGAATGAAACATGGTTGACACCTTATAAATAAAGGTTTATTGATGCTTATACTAACAACGTCACTCATTTAGGGAACATAACAATGAACAGGTACACGAATGTCGTTTTGATGCTAGGGTGGAGTCTGCACAATGGAGACTAAAAAACATGTTGAATACAAGCCGAATAGATTTATGTCGAAGTTGGGATGTTGTGAAAAACATGTTGAAATTGCAGCTAGGTTCAATTAGGGTCTCGTTTCAAAAAATTATTGTCAACATTGAGCATCAGTGTAACACTTCATTCTATGCCAACTTGCATGATTTTATTTTGAGATATTGTACACAGCACATAGGAAAAGGACTAGAAAGGGTAAAATTTATTGGTACAAGCAAAGATGCATGTGGATGTTTCATTAGAACAACACATGGGTTACCATGTGCGTGTCAACTTGTTAGTTTCTAAATATAATGCAATCATGTTCCTTTCGAACCAATTCATGTTTTTTGGAAGAAATTACACATTGAAGAGCATGATGTCAGTCATGAAGAAAGTAGTACACAATTAGATTTAGAAGTAGAATGTGAAGATTTGAAGACATGTTTCAGTACTTTGGATATTGTAGGCTAGAGGGTGTTGAATAAAAAGGTCAGGGAACTAACACATCCATCAACAACTTCTATGTGTCCACCGCCGATGAAGTATAAGCCAAATAGGGGAGTTAAGAATAACATAAAGGGTAAAGAGAGTGATGTGCAACGTGATTCTTCATAGTGAAAGTATGGTGAGGACTCGCAAGGGAGTTAAACTACAAAGAGATCATGCATAAAACCAACTAGAAGTCAACTGTCAAGTATGTCGGCTAGAAGTCAATCGTCCAACGCATCTTCGAGAGTTCAATTTCCTGATTTCTTACATTCATACATTAATAACATTATTGATGTGGGTGACGATGGAAATTATGGTTTTTAGGAAATTGTTTTCCAATTTGTTCTATGACACGAACTCTACAGTTAGAAAGTATTATTGCAACAAGGATGGAAGCAATTCATATTTCATTGATTAAAAAGGGAAAGAGTATAAGATCATTGGTTTACATAATTTTGTCCAAATCGGAACAATATCCCCTAGCACTACAGGAATTTTTCCAATCTACGACTCGCTCCTAACTACCCTTATCTGAGTCAAAATAAAACATCTTCCTCGACACTTATCTTCTTCTTCTTCTTCTTCAACATCTTCTTCTTCTTTTTGGCTTTCCTCACCCTTAGTGCATCTCGGATACTGGTCGACCCAGATGGCTGGGCCTCTTCACTCAATTGCTATTGGTGTTGCACCAAGGTTGTGGTCATGAACTCAATGATGGTTTCTTTTAAGACAATGCTCTTAGCTCCATATGAATAAGAACTCATGGTGTTTGGGTGTAATAAGAATTTGTTAAATATATGAGAAATCTGTCTATGAAGTTGTGCTTTTATAAAAGAGTTTGAGTGACTAGTACGTCGCATAAGGAAGATGAAACATATGGTGAATTAATGCTCTAGCTCTTTATTGGCACGATTACTTCTAATGGTTGAAATTCCTAATTGACACGTGGGCGTCTTGAGAAGTGCATAAACATTTCAACCAATCTAGCAGTTTCTCTTTCTATTGGGAAGTGAGAAAACATATTTTTGCTATGTTTATCAGATTTTAATTCTTTCCCACATATTTCATTCTTAAATATTTTCTCTCTCTTTCTACACTGACATGCCCGAATTCACTTGTTTTTTTATGCCAAAAGGGGGAGAAATTCATGGGAGTATTTAAGAGGATTAAAAGTGTTTTGTGAATGCTTTTATTTACCTGAATATTAATTATTTTGATATTGCTTTCATCTGAACATTATTTTATAAAAAATAAGTTTAAATTAACTTGGATAGGACTTAGAGGGAGCTTACAAAACTCAACCTTTAGACTATTAAACTCAGGGGGAGCTTACAAACCTTAGACTCTGATGTTGTCAAGTTAGTTAGACTGACCTACCATTATTCTTAAATACATTTGTTTATCATCATAAAAAAGGGCGAGATTATTGGAACCAAATGTTTCATATCCATTGGGGTTTTATGATAATAAAGTACTTAAAGAAAAAATGGGCATTCTAACATATATTCAAGTGTGCACGATCACAACCTTAGAATTCAACATTGTATTGATCATGTTATAAGCATCTGTGGAGAAGCAATATAACTCAGATTCTGAATGATCAGAATCTAATGACTCTGAATGCATTTATCAGCCTCTAAAGGTTTAGACTCTGGTCACGTGTTCCATCCTCTAGTGACAACCCAGATTCTGAAGACTAAAGGTGCCTCTGATCCATACTCTATACCAAAAGTAGACCTGTCTTGTCAAAGTGCCAGATTTCTGGAGAGAGTCAAATAGGGTTTAATTTTGCATGGATCACAAAATGGTGATGTGACCTCTCCAGTTTGTTCTACCTTTTGGTAGATACCTAGTACTCCAAAAGATGTTGTGGACATTGCTTTTATTTATTGGACAATGTTTTTAACCCGATACATCCTCTAACATCTCTCTTAGCATGCTTCTTCACGGAGAAAACTCTTATGCTCAACCTTCCAGTGACTCGTTCTCTACCTCTATAAGAGGAATCTAAATATTTGAAAGAAGGTTACAACGACACAATACACATCTTGAGCATAACTCTGAGCTTTTATTTTAAACTTTTATTGCATAAGATCTTAAGATTTCTTATCTTTGTTTATCTTAGAAATCTTGAGAGGTTAAGAACCTTTGTAGTTGTTGCACAACTGCTATGCTTCTGATTGTGTATCAAAGTATAGTTGTTATTTATCCTACTAAACTTTTTATTTAAAGTAGAAGAAGTCTCTTGCCTGCGTGCTTTAGCAGTGAAGTCTCTTACCTGCGTGCTTTAGCAGTGAAGTCTCTTGCCTGCCTGCTTGAGCAGTGATGCCTCTTTCTAAGTTGATTGAGTAGAAGTCTCTTGCTAGGTTGCTTGAGCAGAAGTCTCTTTCTGGATTGATTGAGCAGTGAAGTCTCTTGCTAGTTTGCTTGAGCAAAGTGTAATTAGTTTGATTATAGTGAAAAGCTCTTGTTGAGACAATGAGACTGAACTACTTTCTGTTGAGGAGAGGAATCAGGATAAACTTTGTGCGTTGCTTGCTTATTGCTTCTGACAAATATTATTTCCGCTACTATCATAGATTCTGATATTAGACTCTGAACCTTGTTCAAATTCTGAAGTTGCTTATCAGAAGCGAATCGTTTTTGACATACACAATTCAATCCCCCTTCTTATGTATTTTGGTTCACATTTACACGACTTCACAGGGAAAGTAAGAGAAATTGTTTCTCTCCCTATTGCCCTACCCAAGAAGTTATCATTAAATAACCCTAATCTTAAGATTTGGGAATGAATTCACTAATTTTCATAAAACCCTAGCATACATAGTCTCTTACTCTCAAACACCTGAGCAGACACTCCCTTATCGTATTTTACAAGTACAATATTAACAGGAATTTCAATAATATAAAGATTAAATTAATAGGAAATTCAATAATATAAGGACTAATTTAATTGATTTTGCTTTTATGTTACTTCATCTTCTACTCCATATTTTGTTATTTACCTAGCATTTTAACATATTATTGTTTTTATATTTCTCCTCCATCGAATATGACTTTTTTATAGGTTTGATTTCTCTATTGTTTGAAAATGAAACACCATTATCTCTATTTTTGCGATTTCAACTTGATAAAATTATTAGGGTTTTCATATTTATCATTTGAGGGAAGAAGATAAGTAAAAAAAATATTAAATGAATGTTGCTAAGAAGGGAATGGTCATTTTAAATGAAAAATAGTCCGAAAATAAACTTTTCTCTTTTTACAAGCATCTTCAATGGGAGAATTAATTTTTTATTGATTGAACTATTTTGTGTGTGAACAATTAACACATTATATTTAAGCAATCTAAACCAATTTTACTCAAATGGTAATTTTAATATATTTGACCCAATCAATTTATATTTGTTCCCATCACTTATCAATATTAATATTATTTAAGGTTAAGCAACACACTTTTTGCATTGCTTCATGAGACAAATTACACAAAAATTTAAACAACGAGATTGTCGCATGTACCTACTTTGTAAAATTCATGAACTAATATGATCATGTTCACAAATTCAAAGACTAATAACCTATTTAGCGTGTGTTTGGATTGACATTTGTGTCAATAAAATCACGTCCCAATGCACTTTTACCGAGAAAATATCGAAGCTAGTAATTAGAGCTTCTATCTTAACGTGCATTTTCTTGGTTTCTAATGCTAAAACAAACATACATTTAATATCACAATTATATTCTACCAAAATCACATGTTAGTAAAACTATATGAAGCAAAAGTACAACTAAACCCCGAGATTTTAACTTGCCACCCCCAATTATACCTGGAACACCCCCATACATTCAAATTGCCAAAACTGCCCCTAGCTGAAAATTGAATGAAATTTACGTTCCAAATTTCCAGTAGGAAAAAAGGAAATTTTCAATACAAACAAAGTTTCTGGTATACTGGAAATTTCAAAATTTTCGGTATGTTCCAATTAATTCTAGAAATTTGAAATTTAGCATTTGATACCGAAAATTTCAACCAAAATGAAATTTTTGGTAGTGTTATTTGTTTGAAATTTTAAACGCTTGGGATTTCGCTGACAGTTTTGGATGGTTGTGATTGCACCGACAGTTTTGTGTGGTCAAGAGTAAATGCAAAGTTATATAAATAGGGGGGTCACCTATTGTTTGATAAAAACATCTCAAAAAGATGTATTTTCCTCAATTTTTTATTAAGACAAAAGTGTACTTCAACGGAGCTTCACCTCTCATAGAGCTTCGGCTTTCGGATGACACCACATCTCTCGTCGGCCTGACGACTAAGTTGAATGAATTGTTTCCTGATACCTAAAAAAGAAAGGTGAGAAAGATCGAGTTTCGTGAAGATTGGATTGATACTGACGGGAGGGTGAAATACAACCTTATTGAGTTGAAGACCGAAGATGTGAATGATATGTGGAGATTATTTTGTCGTAGGATAACAAAGGGGTTTATCGAGTTAGATGCTAAGATTTCAAGGTTCCCCGACGACATAATTAATATGATGAAACATCCATAATCATATGGTAGTGTTTAGGTTTTCTAATTTATTGTCATTTTTTAAAGTTATGATTAAGTTATGTAATCAATTGTCATATGTTAGTTAATGTTGATGTTGCATCAATGGGAGATTAAAAAATATTATCAAATAAAAGTTATGATGAAGATGTCTGAGTAATATACGAATAATACATAATATACAAAAGATGTCTAAATAAGTCCCCCACAAGCTATGTGTGCAGCCCGAGATAATCCAATATAAACCTCGCCATCTAGGTTTACCAAACCCATGAGGTTATCCATAATAACTGCAATCATCCGGATACACTGCTGGTCATCGACATCAATTGTATGAGGAGGTGGTGGCGGCAGTATATCATCAAGAGGTACCCCAACATCAAAAGGCCTATCATCACCTATATCCTCAACAAGTGGGATGATGCGAGGGTGTGATGCAATGAGGTACCATTCTAAGTAACCATCCTCACATAAACAAAAGATGAAATGAAGATGTCTCCTTGTGTCATCTCTCAACAAACTCAATGAGTAGTGGGACGTCAAGCATAATGAGAAGCAGTGGGCAAAATCAAAGAGCTCGAACTCCCGTACAATCCGGCTGACCTGCTCAGGCATCATAATATTCGGGAAGTCCTTTAGTTTTGACTCATGCAATGTCACCTTCAGTGTGGGATGATCATGTGACAAACAAATATAAAAAAAATTAACAGTTAGCTTTCATGACACAATAATAAACAAATTAAAGTTATACATAAAAGACATATACCTCTCCTTACCATAGTCGTAACGCCACATGATCAACATACCCAGTAAGCACCGAATGGTCAATGGGTCCTCAAGGGAATCCTCCATCAGTGTGCACATAGGGTTCGGTCGAAGGAGTTGTAACCTCTGTGTCAGTAGTATAGATGGGGCCGGATCAACAACAGCATATGGCAGGACCACCCGAGCAACAACCACCTCCTCAGCATCCACCAGATCAGCAACAAGAGCATCTGACTGCAACACATCATCTGCCACCTCATCTCTGGACTGTTCAAGTGATCGTACCGGTCAGCGTCGAGTGCTACGAGGTGCACGGAACTCACCCTGCTCAGCCAACTATTTTCGATGTGAACCGGTTTGAACCACTCGTCCAACCCGTATCTGGGAAGACTCAGCCTTAACAGCCCTAGCAGTCATAACCTGGTCTTTCGCTCTATCAGCAGTTCTGCCAGCAATAGTGTCGTCCCTGCCTCTGTATTTCACTGCAAAAGAAGGAGAAAAAAAGCCAACTATTGGAAATTTCAGAATCTACGGTTAAAAACAAAGTTTTTAATTCTATAAAAATTTTTGAAATTTTCGGTAACAAACAAATTTTTATAACTACCGAAAATTTCAGAAGTTCCGATAAAAAAATTAAATTTTAATAACTATAGAAAATTATAAAAGTTTTCGAAAATTTCCATCGGATTTTTTACCGGAATTTTTAAAATTTCCGATAAAAATATTAAAATTAACATTGGAAAATTTTAAATTTCCGATACAAAATACTGAAAATTATGAAATTTACGATAAAAAATGTACTGTTTTTGAAAATCAAAATTATCGGTATCGCCCCAAATTTTAGAAATTCACGGGTGAATCTTGTAAATTTAAAAAATGAATGAAATGATTTTGCAAGGACAATATTGTCTTTTCATACGCAACAGGGGTTGTCAAGTTTCTGTAGAGAGTGTCAAGTTAAATACTCCTAAACCCCATAGAAACAAACATAAATAGGGTCTAAAAACTACAAGTCCGTGACTCCTAATATGCCCATGGACCCTTTTCTCTTAATCTATGTACTATACTCTAATACTTATCTCTAAACTCTCAAATTCAACACCTTCATCAAAACTCTCTTATTTCCCAAAGTAAAGTAAACCAAAAGTCACCGTGTAACTAGTATGGCTGTAAGCAACAACATAACCGCAATCCTAAACTTCATAGCAACACTATCCTCAATACCAATAATAGCCTCCGGCATATGGCTAGCCTCAAAACCAGACAACCAATGCATCGCCAACTTCCGATGGCCAATTGTCATCATCGGCATCCTAATCCTCCTCGTTTCTCTGTCTGGTTTCATCGGTGCTTACTGGAACAAACAAGGTCTCTTAGCACTTTACCTTTTCACTATGGCAGTTCTAATCGTTGTCCTCCTCATCGTCCTCGTCTTCGCCTTCGTCGTTACGAGACCTGATGGAAGCCATGTTGTTCCTGGTAGAGGGTATAAAGAGTATAGTTTGAACGGGGCTTCGTCTTGGTTGAGGAAAAGGGTGACTGGTTCAGGGAGTTGGCAGAAGATTAAACCGTGTTTGGCTGCTTCTGATGTTTGTGTTAAACTTGCACAGAATTATATCACTGCTGATCAATTCTACAGTTCTCACATCTCTCCATTACAGGTAACAAACTCAAGTCTGTTTTTTCTTTCTTTATCTTTCTCACAGTTTGTAGATAAAACAAGATAGTTGCATTACACACAAAACCGTCTTAAGTTTTTAGAGACTCTGCATGACCACGGTTCTATTTAATTATAGTTTAACCGTGTCACAGTTTAACGTGGCAAATTTAGAGCCTATACCATGGTTCATCTTGTACATTCTCAAAGACGGCTCGGCTCTCTCATGAGCCGGTTAGAATGCTTTTTTTTTCTTTGAAACAAACAAGATGTGAATGATTGATTCCATAAAAGAAATTATTTTTGGAGTTACTTATTGCTGTTTTGTCTGTACCTCAAATCTGAGGCCCACATCACATGGTACCATGTAACTATGTTTAATTCCAATTACTGAAATCAAGAGCTACTGTACTTTTTTATATTCATACATCATAATCATATATGGAAGACTTTAAGCGCATCACCCAAAAATAGTCAATATTATTCGGTGAAGCTTCATATCCTTCTTTGTCTTTGTGAAATTACTATATTGTTTTGGTAGCTTGTAGGGAAAGTTAATGTCTGTGACTTTTTAACTGGACCAATAAATTGTGCACCGTCCCATTCATAATATAATACTAGTATGCATATATGTTTGGTGGATCCAAAGTTACTTTTTATTGGTGACATTGATAAAATACTTGTGGTTGATGTGAATTCCAATCCATAGTTTTCAATCTTATTCTTAACCTGACCTACCATTTTGACATTGGATTATTATTAGTTTGAAATCTGAGGTTTACACTCAACATGTCTATGTTGAATTAACATGACTTGAAAATGCATCATTAGTAGTACAAGACATTAGACACATCCCTTGTTACCAGCTTGTGGAGCCTTTTGTTTTATTGTATGGGGCCAATGATTGAGGCACCCGAAAGTTCCATGACAGATAGCTGTTGATTTATTCAGAGAAATTATTAGAAATTTAGACGTTAATTTAATCAGCTTTGTATTGTTATTCTCATTGTTTTGTCTCTATTGTACAAGACAAAAATGTTATTGTTGACAGCTTGCGACGTGGTTTGGTCGTTGTCTACCGTTTTGTGTTTTTAAACATTAGAAATCCAACTCTATATCATCATAACTCAATAACCTCATTTTGGGTCGGGCGCCCATGTCCCAAGTGAGATGGTTCAGGTCGGACGATCTCATGATTTGCCATATCACGCACGCCTGGTTTATCCTCTGACCTCTTATAATGTTATTGGGCTGATTGAATTATGGACCGGTCTCTTCCAGGATCCAATCCAAATTATCCCAAGCGAGTTTGTTATTCAATTTTATTATTGAAAAAAAAATCTATTATTTCTGCTAAGGAATTCGCTTTTTTTTGCAGTCTGGATGTTGCAAACCTCCAACTATTTGTGGATACAATTACGTGAGTCCCATAATGTGGACAAATCCTGTGAATCCCATGGCTGATTCAGATTGCAACATGTGGAACAATGATCAGAACCAGCTATGCTACAATTGTAATGCTTGTAAGGCTGGTTTACTTGGGAACCTAAGAAAAGAATGGAGGAAAGCAAACATAATTCTCATAGTGGCTGTGGTTGTACTTATATGGGTCTATGTCATTGCTTGTAGTGCCTTTAAGAATGCTCAAACAGAAGACCTCTTCACTCGTTACAAACAAGGTTGGGTTTGAATTTGATAATATTTCCTGAAAACATATGTAACATGGACACTTCAAGGTATAATCAATCAATCAGTGTCATTTTCTAGTAGCTATTCACAACCAATTAAAATCAAAATCAGTAACGTGTACTCAATTAACTTAATATTCAGATCAGTTGTGACTTGTGAGGGATGACTTAGCCACAAATTTTCAAAGGCAGCAACTTAGGCTCACCATCACCATGTTTATATTCCTAATAATAGTGACATTCCATAGAGTATATTATTAGAATAGATCAATCATATATTTTTATATTTAGGTCAGCTGTTGTTATATTTTCTTTTTAACTATTCATTGATATTAATGCTGTTATTATCCACAATTTCTAATGAGAGTCTCTTCTAACATAAACAAAAGATTTGAGTTTGAATTTAATCTTAAGAAAGCAGTTGTAATCAATTTTTTTTAAAAAGAGTTTTATCATTCATTCAATGTAGTAGTTGCAAATAGAAAAAAAATTTAGAAAGATTTTTGCTGCTTATTATAATTAATCCCAATTTAAGAAATTAGTCTTTATAATTACAAGCAGAAGATACTACGTTCATACAAAATTCTCATCAACACTCATTTCATCCTCAACTTCAACATTCTAAATAGCATCCACATGCCCATCACCCTTTTCAACATCAACTTCAACATTCTCACCATTATTACCATGACCATCAACACTCTTTTCTTCAGCAACATTTTTACCATCATTCACATGGCCATCACCACTCATTTCTTCAGCCAACATTTTTACCATCATCCACATGTCCATCTCCAGTCATTTCTTCAGTAAGATTCTTACCATCATCGACATGATCATCACCAGTCTTTTCTTCAGCAATATTCTTAAAACCAATACATTGTACCTCATCATCATCAATGTTTGTACCTAACTCACTATCATCTACAATCTCAAAAGTTTTTACATTGTTCTCCACATAAACATCTATTACCACAAACCCTATGAGATCTTTGGCAAACTACAGCACATAATTATCATTATTCAAGGGTCTAAAACCACAAAAAAAGATGAACCTAGGATTGCAATACCACATACACCTTATGTCTTTATAATCCTCACTTTTAATCAAGCTCTCCAAATCCATATATGACATGAAATCTAGATCCACATCCATTTCATTTCATATATATATATATATATATGAGAAAAGGGATGGTGTACTGACAGTGTAAATTATTTTTACACTGTCAATCAAAGACAACCATATATCCCGCCAAGTCAGCCTGTAAAATTTAAATTATTTAAATGATTTGGCACTTTAAAATATTTTGATTGGATGTATGTGTAATACTTTTTTACATTGACAGTGCACTACCATTAAACCCTATATATATATATATATATATATATATATATATATATATATATATATATATATATATATGGTCATGCTAATACACAACCATGCTAATACACACCCATGTAGGTGTGTATTAACAACTTACACCATAGTGTGTTTTTCTGTGGGACCCATTATTTTTTAGTGGGACCCACATTAAAAAGATAAAGGAAAAAAATAGAAAGAAAATACACTTAGTGTATTTTTGTGTGGGCCCACCAATTTTAGGTGTATGTTAGCATTTTCCATATATATATATATATATATATATATATATATATATATATATATATATATATATATCACTTAAAAGGTTTAACAACTAATCTACCCCTATAGTGTATTATTAACCTAACCGTATGATCCTGGATGGACTGATAAATAATCGAAAAAAATGAATAAATTAACATGCAATGTGGGACTAAAGATCAACATTAAATATTGATGGTGAACCACAAAATAAAACAGTGAAACATCTGGGACCACAAGTATACATAGTAAAGGCACGGTCTACCACATGTTAACTTCTTGGACCACCGAGTAACATAGAAAACATATATGGTGACACACTAATGGGACAAGAAAATATGCCTTAAATAGAACTTCACTTCTTCACGACTATCGAAACACCCTTTGCTCATCTTTGCCAACTTTGATTCCTACGAAGCAATGATTACATATACGCTTTAACAACTTGAATTCTGTTCTCAGAAGGACAAATGCTGGACCAGATGTCTAGGACAACGAGAACAACTGATTTATGGAAGATAACAAATTATAAAGACAAATGTCAGATACGATGACTGGGACATTGTATACTAGAATAAAAACCAGTTTAAAATACCAAGAGAAAACAATTTACCTTATACAAGAGGATGAAGCTGAAAAACAATGAAGAGCACAAGAAATTGGTAACCCAATTTAGATTATACTTCGAATTAGTACAATTAATCTTATAGGAACATGAACCCCGTGATGTTCAATACCTCTTCCTAATCCTAGTGACTTTCTATTTATGACTCCCTTTAAATATGAGAACCCCTCTCACTTTTTCTCAATTAGTAACCCCTAGTGATCAACATCAATAACAACTCTATTGATTGTTAAATTTACAACTCAACTAAGATAAACCAACAACTATGCCAAGTTACAGAAACATAATGTGGTGTACACAAATAGATCAAACCCTAATTCTTACGATAACATTAACGTGGAATACAAGAAAAAAAACACTTTGTTCTTGTCATACCCCAAATTTTGACCACTAAGATTTCCCATCATTGTGCAACTCATCATCACAATATGGATGAACCATCATACCTCATCAGTCTCCCCCAAAGATGGGTAAGCATCCACTACAATCAAAATTAGGGTTTCAAGCCCTCTCTGAGTGCTTAGACAAAGGATCAATCAAGGAATGACATGATCTTCAACTTGTCTAACCTCTCAAATATCCACAATGGATCAAGAGGACTCCCACTTCAAGTATTAAGCACAAGGTTGCTCCCTTCTAGGTGGATCAAGCTTTAAGATCGTCAGTGCCACCAAATTAGGGTTTGGTCGACCAGGGCCTCCAGATGGAAATTTTCCTCTGGGCATGAGCCAATGCTTCAAATCATATCCTAATAAGCTCCATGGAACATCATAAACCCCATCATCAAGTCAATTTAGCCTCTGGGGAAGCATTCATCAAAAATCAAGAATTAGGATTTCTTGACCTAATTCACCCCTAAGTTGACTTTTGGGACAAATCATGAGCCAAGACCTCAAGACATGATTTGAGGGTCTCCAACATACCACATTGATCCATTTGCAACAATGGATTGACCCAAGAAGCTTGAGCAACAAGTTTCAATTTCATCTGAACCACAGTTAGGGTTTCGCGAGAAAAGTCAACTATAGCTTTGACTTTTGACCAGGACATGCTCCCAAGCCGTAGGACATGATTCAATACACCCTATAACACCCATGGAACATGTCCATCAAGTTTGATTTAGGTCAAGGACATGATTTCCTAAAGGATCGCACAGTTTGGAATTCATCTGATAAAAAGTCAACTGTGCACAAAAGTCAAACTTTGACTTTTTGAGATTTTTCATAAAAATGGTTTTTTAACCCTAAAATGATGTTAATGTGTGATTGGAATCATCACTCATCAAGAAAAATCAAAGAAAGTGGGATAACTTGTAAAAGGGGTAACCATAAAAACTTAGAAAATTTTCTAAGTTATGAAATAAAGTGGCAAGGGTACCAACTTTAGAGGATCATAACTCCTAAACCACAAAGCCATTTTTCCCCATCCAAAGATGGATTTGTAGCCCTCATGGCCCTCTACAAAAGTGTCAACTACACTTCATCCCAATTCATCATGTATTTTGAGTTATGGTTGGATCAAAATTGCTAAAAACCTAAAATTGACATTTTTCAGCACTTTTAGCCAAAATCTGCCTTGTAATTTCAGCACAATGTACCAACTTCAAGGCTGTTTTTCTCCATGATCCAAGTTGAACCAGGTCTAGGGCCAAACATCAAAGTTGAAGTACGTCATCTAAGCTTTCCGGAAAGTCCTAGAACGTCCATGTAGTATACTCGAGCAGGGAGTTATGGATTTTACAAAAAGGCTTGCTGCAGCTGAATTTTTCAGGGGCAGATTTGCACATTTCTTGTGCCACACGAATTTTCAAGCCTTGTCATCATTTTGGACACATCTAAGGATCAAATCCAAGTGGGATGATCTGATCCATGAGCCTCCCAAGTCCAAGGAACCAAAAATAGCATGCCAAAACCTAGAAATCCCTAAAAGAGGGACAAAACTCCAATTTTGGTTTGGAGCATTTAATGGATGCTTAGAGGTGGCATGAACTGAGCTTCCTCCAACTGAATTCAGTCAATATTCCTCCAACAACTGGGGAACCAGCAGCCTGTGCTCTAACCTCTAGTCAATGGCTAGAGGAGACTTGGATTTTCATTGGCCAACATTGGCCAAACCTCTGCTGCAACCACCATTCACTATTGCTTGCAAAACAAACTTGCTCTACTATAAATAGAGCTCATTTGTGCTCATTTTGAGTACACCAAAGTCATCAAACAGATGTTTTCCTCAAATTCTCTCTTTCACTCAAAAATGCCTTCTTTAGTAAGGAAATTCTGAGTTTTTGAGTTAGAGAGCATTTCCATCATAACTCATGATCCTAACACCTCATAAACATCATATGTAGGTGATCCAAACTCTCACAAGTGACCTATAACACCAACATCACAAAGTCACCTCTCAAAACCTCAAAATGGCACTTTTTTGCATTTTTCAAGCCATGTCTTGATTCAGTCACTTTCCAAACCAGATAAAACCTCAAACACACTCCAAATATCATCCTTGAACTGTCCCAAATGGTGCCACACATCTGGAACACCATTTGAGAGAGTTGGCATTTTGGCCACTTTTGACCATTTTGCGAGAAAGTGCTCAAACTTGCTCCAGAGGTTTCCAGCTGATTCCAACCATCCTAAAAGCTTCTAAGAGGTCATTTAAGGGTGTCCAAAGCATCAAATCATTTCTGGAACAAAGCACTTGGTAGGTTGCACAAAATCTCCAAAAAAGAGGTAAAATTCACAACTTGAATTCTTTGAACCATGCTTTCCTTTATTGTCCACATACATGTATCATATTGAACAATTCTTGAAGTAAAAATGTAGCCCTTAATGTGTATGTTGTGATCCTCCCACTGTTTGCATTTTAACATGTTTATATGTGGAATTTTGGTTGTTTCAAAATCATGTCCAGTTGTGGTTTTTTTGATTGGTGTGTTCTGTACATTAAGTTTTAGTGTGCATGAGTAACACCATTGGATTCCTTGCGAAAAATTGGTCAAGATAGGTTTTTACGGATTTCAATTCCGATGAAAATTGAGAGAGTTACGTGCGTTGGAAATTTGACGCGAAACGACGTCGAATTAACTATAGCAGTTCTGGTTTTTTGCTTTGTGTGTTCTGTACATTGAGTTTCCATATACGTGAGTAATACCATTGGATTCCTTGCAAAAAATCGGTCAAGATAGGTTTTTACGGATTTCAATTCCAATAAAAATCGAGAAAGTTACGCGTGTTGGAAATTTGACGCGAAACGACGTCGAATTAACGATAGCAGTTCTGGTTTTTTGCTTTGTGTGTTCTATACATTGAGTTTCCATGTGCGTGAATAATACCATTGAATTCCTTGCAAAAAATCGGTCAAGATAGGTTTTTACGGATTTCAATTCCGATAAAAATCGAGAGAGTTACGCGTGTTGGAAATTCGACGCGGAACGATGTTTTCAAAACACGTGGAGTTCTGTTTTTTTATTTCTGCATTTTGTATGTCGAGTTTCCATGTGCGTATATGATACCATTGGATTCCTTGCGAAAAATCAGTCAAGATAGACTCTTTCGGATCTTAATTCGGTTAAAAATCGAGAGAGTTACGCGCGTCGGAAGTTTGGCGCGAAACGATGTTTTCGATTGGTAGCAGTTCTGGTTTTTTAATTTCTGCGTTTTGTATGTTGATTTTCAGCGTGCATGTGTGATACCATTGGATTCCTCGTGAAAAATCGGTCAGGATAGGCTCTTCCGGATCTTAATTCCGTTAAAAATCGAGAGAGTTACACGTGTTGGAAATTCGACGCGGAACGATATTTCGAATTAATAGCAGTTCTGGTTTTTCGATTTGCGTGTTTCGTACGTCGAGTTTCAGTGTGTATGTGTGGTACCATCAGATTCCTTGCAAAAAATTGGTCAAGATAGGTACTTCCGGATTTTGATTCCGATAAAAATTGAGAGAGTTATGAGTGTTTGAAATTTGATAAAAAACGTGTTGAAAATTAAAGTTTCGGTACTAGTTTTTACCCCATAAAAAATGTCGGAGATGATATTGTGACATCTTTCCTCTTTTTCTTATTTTTATTTTCAAAACTCAACCAATTCTTTTACATAGCAAAAAATCATCATTTTCCAATTCATACCCCATAATATTTTAATCCACAAAAAATCACAAAAAAAATATTATTTTTAAATTATTTTTAATATATTTAAAAATAGTGTTTTAAATTATTTTAAATGCTTTTAAAATGATTTCTTTTTTCTTGATTTTTAAAACTAAAATGATTTTAAATATTTATGTGGATACAATATTTTTTCATAAACCTTAATCATTATTTAATGATTTTTATTTGATATTTTTATCATTTTTTACTTAATTTTTCTTGGAAAAATGCCTTAAAAAATGAAATTGGGGTTTCTTTGATTTTCACCATAACAAATCTTTTTCAAACACTTTGGGACTCTATTAGAGTGTAAGACCCAATCCCCTTTTAACCAAAACAATTTTGGACCTCACTTATTGTATAAGTCCCTTTGCGTTAAAAGAAAACCTCGGCGCGATCGCCGTTATCAAACAGAAAATCAACTGGGCTTCTCTTTGAGCTGTAAGTCCCATTTCTTTTCATTTTTTAAACACTTGGGCCTCTAATATAATGTAAGACCCAACCCTTTTTTAACGAAACAATTTTTGGCTTCAGTTATTGTATAAGTCCCGATACGTTAAAAATCTCGGCGCAATCGCCATTTTCAAACTGAAAATATTTTGTGTCTCTCCCTGAGTTGTAAGCCCCATCTTTTGTACAAAAATACACTTTGGGCCTCTAATAGAGTGTAAGACCCAACCCCTCTTTTTTATCACTTTTTCATATTTTCTTATTTTTTATATTATTTTTTAATGATTTGGAAAATTAATAACTCCCTAAATTTTGATTATTTTTTATTGGTTCTTTTTCTGAAAAATCACAAAAATAGTAAAATATTCTATTCTACAAAAAAATCAAATTTATATTATTTATTTAATATAGTTGGTATTTTTGTGAATAAATTCATTTTTAATTGTTTTTAAACATTTTAAAAGTGAATATTCATCTTGAAAATCAAAACTAAATAAGTTTTAAATCATCTTGTGATTAAAACCTCATTTTTCAAACCTTAACCAAAAATCACAAGTGGTTTATTTAAACTTATTTGATTTTTTGTCATTTTTTATTAATTTTCTTTGAAAAATTACTTTTAAAAAGTGAAAATTAGGGTTTCTTTGATTTTTAATCATACTCAAATGTTTCAAGACTCTTTGGGCCACTAATAGAGTGTAAGACCCAATCCCTTTGTAAATACCAAAATTTTGGGCCTCAGTCACTTGTATAAGTCCCACGGTGTTTCCAAAACCTCGGTGCGATCATCGCCCTTTTCAAAATTAACCATTGGGCCTACCCTCGAGTAATAAGACCCATTTCTTTTCTTAAAACTCACTTGGGCCTCTAATAGAGTGTAAGACCCATCCCTTTGTACATAAAACCTTTCTTAGGCCTCATTCACTTGTATAAGTCCCTCTGTACAAATTCAACAGCGCGATCACTGGTAAAACTTTTTGGGCCTCTCCTTGAGCTGTAAGCCCCAACCATTTTATTTCAAAGCGCTTTCTCCTTTTATTTTGAATATACTGTTGTTTTCAATCTTTCTTTGTTGAACAACTAACCAAACAGCATGGAAGCTCTACAACCGAGTAAGTGTTTACCCGCTTTCATTTACCGCTTTCATATGTATATAACTGTATTGTGGGCTTGTTTCACTATAAGTCTCCTTTCACAAACTCATATATATATATAACTGTATTGTGGGGCTGTTTCGCTATAAGTCTTCTTTCATAAACTCATATCGACTGTGTAATAATAGTATAGATATTAGAGTTTCCACGACAATTACGTATAGAACTAGGCAAACTCTGTCTCTTCCCGCCCGACGTTCTCCCGGATATTGCACCAGACCTTTTATAACAATTATCTTAGATAACTAGGTCTAGGAAATTTCCCCCCTGAACAGTTCAATATACAAAAGGCCATCGTTTCTCTGTGAAACCCCTTTTGGAACTGTTCACCCGCCTCCTCTTAGGCATTGTATAAGGACCCACGGGCTTCCTAAAAGCATCCCCGCCTCCTCTTGGGCATTGTACAAGGACCCGTCGGCTTCTTAGAAGTATTCACAGCCTCCTCTTAGGCTTCGTATAAATGATTTCTTCCTCCGGGAATGATAACCTCCTCTTGGGCTTCGTACAAATTATCCCTCGGCTTCTTAAAAGTTTCCAGCCTCCTCTTGGGCTTCGTACAAATTGTCCCGATGACCTCCTAGAGGTATAGGAACAAAAATTACTCATCTTAATAGAACAGTCTTTCAAAGAGTCTAGATCTTTCTACCGTGAACGTACTACTACTGTTTCTTTAAGCATAGTACAAAAGATAAAACTCTAGACTTGGACAGTCTAATTTCCTTGAGTCTCGGAGACATTCTCAAGTAAGGAAACACCCGTAGACTTGGACAGTCTCAAATACCCTTTGGATTCCCCATTTCCTTAAAGAACGGGAAATAACCCTGATCCTCTGATCAATCCCAAAGCACAGCCTTACCTTTAATCAGACTCTTTATAAGAACTGATTTTCTCTTAACCAACATACTGGACCTGTCACTTAACTTAAACAGAACTTTTAGCCTCCATCTCGGGCTTCGTACGAGATACAAAGACTCTCTTGTTGAGTCAAACCTTTTAGCCTTCATCTCGGGCTTCTTACGAGATACAAAGACTCACTTGTTGAGTCAAACCTTTAGCCTCCATCTCGGGCTTCGTACGAGATACAAAAACACTCTCTTGTTGAGTATAAAAGACTCTCTTGTCGAGTCAAGCCCTGTAGCCTCCATCTCGGGCTTCGTACGAGATACAAAAACACTCTCTTGTTGAGTATAAAAGACTCTCTTGTTGAGACAAACCCTTTTAGCCTCCATCTCGGGCTTCGTACGAGATACAAAGACTCTCTTGTTGAGTCAAAACTTTTAGCCTCTATCTCGGGCTTCGTACGAGATACAAAAACAATCTCTTGTTGAGTATAAAAGACTCTCTTGTTGAGTCAATCACCCTTTAGCCTCCATCTCGGGCTTCGTATGAGATACAAAAACACTCTCTTGTTGAGTATAAAAGATTCTCCTGTTGAGTAAACCCTTTTAGCCTCTCTCTCTCGGGCTTCGTACGAGACACATAAAAACTCCCTCTTGTTGGGCCATTAGCCTCCTCTTAGGCTTTGTATAAGAAAACCCAGGTTGAGTCAATCAACCTTTTAGCATCAAAGATGTGCCTCGTTCACAGTATACAAACATCAACAACTCCTTTCCCTTCATCTAATCGCTGTAAGCGGCAAGCCTCTGGATTATTTACATCCATGCCACTGTCCCTCTTTTAGCATGAAAAATTCCTAAGGAAAGATAACATTGCCCTACACTGAGTTAAAGTCTTCTCCTTCAGGTTGGAACTCCCATATAAAGGAAATTATGGCATTGCCGGATTCACATATCCCGGTTAAAGTAATTCTCCTTTATAAACAGTTGTGACAAACAGACCCTCTTTAGAGATGACAAATTCTCTCTAAAGACAGCACCTTTTAGCTTCACATCTTGGGCTTCGAACAAGATACAAATAGACCCTTCAGCTTCACATCTTGGGCTTTGAACAAGATACAAACCACCTTCAGCTTCACATCTTGGGCTTTGAACAAGATATAAATCCCATTTCGCTTCACGTCTTGGGCTTTGAACAAGACACCAAAACACCAATTTCCTCCCATAGAATAGGAGGAACTACGAACGCTCTGATTTCTCTGTTTTGGTAAACGGGAATACGTAGGCATAAGATTGAAAGAAAAATCTTAGCGAGCACACTAATCAAAAAACCTAAAGTCCCCTATCTCCACCCAATCTGACAAATTCCCCATGAATAGTCCCAGTTTTCCACCTTAATAAAGTAAGAAGAAAGAAAGGCCCCATTACCATAAAGCATCCGTAACCTAATAGACCGCTGTTTAAACTCAGTATGCAAGCAGGGTTAATTGGAGACATCTATTTCCCTTCCTTCATCAGTTCACAATAAGATAAAAAATGAATCGACCTGTAGTAAACCCCAAAGAGCGACAGCGCTTAAGAACCGCATCCAAAATCGCTCGCTATAGAAAAGTGGCGCCCACCGTGGGGCTCTTCTTTGGAAACTCAAGGTGAAAGCCTTGGACAAAACCCTCACTGGGAATTTCACTGGGAATGAGACTTTTTGTTGACTTCACTAATATCTTAGGTCAAAACCTTTAAGTTGGGAAGGTACCACAGAATGGCGACTCCGCCGGGGGGCCATTTTCTGTCAGGAACATAGGATTCATAGCTCTTAAAAAGTCAAGGACATTAGGACAAATATATATACTGCTTTTCCTAATTGATATCTGTGTTTATTTTTCTGCTAATGGGAATGCATGTGATGCCGCATGTGGAAAGATTGAGTATACACTTAAGATAGGTGATGGCGACGAGGCCGACCATCAACCTCAGTGGAGGCTTCCCAATGCAACCCATTCCCTCTCACATGCAATGGGTCGATTGTGGTGTCTGAGAAGCTGAGAAGCAAATTAGTGGTGCGGAAACTATCGGAAATGGTTGTCACGCGATACCACCCTCTTCTGAAGGTTCTTCAAAAAAACGTCACCTAGCACGATTCCCAGCGCGTTGGTGTTTTCTCGACAAGAACTGATGATTTTGAGAGACAGGTACAAAAATCACTAGTATAAACCTTTGGGATGGGTAGATCCTTGACTTCATGACAACGACCCTTTGACCCCATGTTTTTTCTATGTTTTTGAGTGCTGCATTCATGCATTCATTTAAAAAAAAACATTAAAACATTTTCTCTTCTAGTCTCTCTTTTTTAAATTAAACTAAGACAATGATTGCAAATGTCAGAGAAAAAGATTGCGCTCATTAATTTCGGTAGAAGGAGAACTCACCAGTACACCTTCAGGGTTCCAAAACTTGAGGATTTGAAAAGGTTAGCGAGGATGATCACTAACCCTGAGGCTTTCAGAGCCAAGCACGGAGAGTTGCTACCTCTGTTAAGAATCCATGTGATTGAAGGAATCATGGATGCACTTGTTCAGTTTTACGATCCGGTCTATCACTGTTTCACATTCCCGGATTACCAGCTAGCACCAACGCTGGAGGAGTACTCTCACCTGACTGATCTACACATTACTGATCAAGCTCCATTTTCTGGACTGGAAGAAATTCCAAAGGGCCAGACCATTGCAAGAGCAATTTATTTGGAAAAGTCAGAAGTCAGGACTCACATGACCACTAAGGGTGGCATCCAAGGTTTGCCAACCCAGTTCTTAACAAAGAAAGCTCTGTACTTTGCTAGTATAGGGAACATGACTGCTTTCGAAAGCATCTTTGTTTTACTCACCTGCGGGTTATTTCTGTTTCCCAACATTGATAACTTCGTCGATATCAACGCCGTTAAGGTTTTTCTCATTGGAAACCCTGTGCCGACCTTACTCGCAGACGCGTATCATTCTGTACACTTAGGGAATTTGTACAGCGGAGGAATGATCACGTGTTGTGTACCCCTACTATACGAATGGTTTATCTCCTATTTGCCTAAGTCTGCCGCTTTTTGGGATCATAAGAGTACCTTACGCTGGTCGCAGAAAATTATGTCTCTCACCAACTCTGACATAGATTGGTGCAATAAGATTTATGACAGGATCAGGATAATTGATCGTTGTGGAAACTTCCTCAACGTACCCCTTATAGGAACTAAGGGAGGAATCAACTACCATCCGATATTGGTTCGTCGTCAATTTGGATACCCGATGAGGCATGTCCCACAGAATGCTCATCTGGGAGGTCTTTTCTTCAAGGAAGGAGAAAATGACAGAGCACTAAAGATGGAAATAGTGCACGCTTGGAAACATGTTCATAAGAAAGGACAGGAGTCTCTAGGAAAACTGGACTGTGTCTCGGTGGAGCCTTATCTCCACTGTGTACAAACTAGAGCTCTCAAGCTAAAGATGCCTTATCCTCATCATGTAGTTCTTCCGCCAATGGAATCTGTCATGTACTTCATGACGGAAACTGAAAAGCTTCAGGTTACTCTCAACAAAATTCAACAGGAGAGGAGGTCTTGGAAGAACAAGTACCGCATTCTCAACGTGGAGTGTATCAAAATACAGCAGCTACTGAAAGATAAGGATGCTCTGATCGAGATTTTAGAGCAACATCCTGTGGATAATCAGGATGTGCAAAGGAATTTGCTCACTTCTTTCACTTGGCAAAGGAATCACAACCCGACAACGGCCCAAGAGCCCCGGTCAAAGAAAAGGAAAGTACCAGAATCAGCACCCGGTTTCTCCTCAGAGAGGACTCGGGACCCATTAGCTTAGGTTTCTGTTTCCGCACCTTGTAATTTACTGTATTTCCATTTCTGCAATCCTTTGAATTCAATAAAACGGGGTTTCCCCACTGTTTGATATTTGCAATCTAATTGTCGAAGTTTATTTTGATTAAACAAAAAAAAATTAATATAATCATTGCATTCATCATTCTCACGTTGTCATACCCCAAATTTTGACCACTAAGATTTCCCATCATTGTGCAAATCATCATCACAATATGGATGAACCATCATGCCTCATCAAAAGCCTCAAGGGTTGTTGAGCATTTACTACAATCAAAATTAGGGTTTCAAGCCCTCTCTGAGTGGTTAGACAAGGGATCAATCAAGGAATGACATGATCTTCAACTTGTCCAACCTCTCAAACATCCACAATGGATCAAAAGGACTCCCACTTCAAGGATTAAGCACAAGGCTGCTCCCTTCTAGGTGCATCAAGTCTCAAGATCGACAGTGTCACCAAATTAGGGTTTTGATCGACCAGGGCCTCCAGATGGAAATTTTTCATCTGGGAATGAGCCAATGATCCAAAACATAACCTAATATACTCCATGGAACCTCATGGACCCAATCACCAAGTCAATTTTGCCTCAGGGGATGCATACATCAAAAATCAGGAATTAGGGTTTCTTGACCTAATTCACCCCTAAGTTGACTTTTGGTGTAAATCATGAACCAAGACCTCAAGAGAGGGTTTGAAGGTCTTTAATGAACTATATTGATCCATTTGGAACAATGGATTAATCCAAGAAGCTTGAGCAACAAGTCTCAATTTCATCTGCACCACAATTAGGGTTTTAAGGAAAAAGTCAACTGTAACTTTGACTTTTGACCAGGACAAGCTCCCAAGCCCTAAGACATGATTCAATACACCCTATGACATCCATGAAACATGTCCATCAAGTTTGATTTAGGTCAAGGACATGATTTCCTGAAGAATTGCACAGTTTGGAATTCATCTGATAAAAAGTCAACTGTGCCCAAAAGTCAACTTTGACTTTTTGAGATTTTTCACCAAAATGGATTTTTAACCCTAAAATGATGTTAATGTATGATTTGAATCATCATTCATCAAAGAAAATCAAGAAAAGTTGGATAACTTGTAAAAGGGGTAACATAAAAACTTAGAAATTTTTCTAAGTTAAAAATAAAGTGACAAGGGTACCAACTTTGGAGGATCATAACTCCTAAACCACAAGGCCATTTTTTCTCATCCAAAGATGGATTTGTAGCCCTCATTACCCTCTACAAAAACTTCAACTAGACCTAAGTCCAATTCATTAAGGATTTTGAGTTATGGAGTGATCAAAATGGCTGAAAAATGAAAATGTCACTTTTTCCAACACTTAGTGAAATTTTCACTAAGTCAGAATCTGTCTTCATTTTTTTCCAAATGTAGGGGGATTTTTCACTTGGATTCAAGAGAGATCAAAATCAAACATGTTCAAACAGTTGTTGTATCATGTAAGGGCTTTCCAAAATGACCAAGAACATTACCAAATTCCATTTGGACTATGAGTTATGACATTGGGAAGTTGCCTTGTTGAAATCTGTCAAGGCAAGGCAGAATTTGCATTTTTGCTCGATTTGCCAAAATCAGCCAAATCCAAATGCTCCTATCCACTTGGACACATCTGAGGATTGAATCTAAAGGGGACAATCACTGAGTCAAGCCTCCAATGTCCTTGGAACAAGAAAAAGCATGTTGAACCTAGAATGGCCAAAATAGGGACAAGACTTCAAATTTGGATTGGAGCATTCAATGGAAGCATCAAGGTGGCTTGGACTGAGCCATTCTCATCTGAAATCAGTCAAGACTTATCCAAGACCAAGGGAACCACAGCCCTGTGCCCTAACCTCTAGTCAATGGCTAGAGGAGACTTGGATTTCCATTGGACAACATTGGCCAAACCTCTGCTGTAGTTGCCATTCACTGTGGATCCCAAAACAAACTTGCTCTACTATAAATAGAGCTCAATTGTGTTCAGTTTGAGTATGCCAAAGCCATCAAACAGATGCTTTCCTCAAAACCTCTTCTTTCACCTCAAATTTGCCTTCCAAAGCAAGTAACTTTGAGTTTTTGAGCTAGAGAGCAATTCCATCACAATCAATCACACACACACCTCATATATATCATATGTAAGCTGTGCAAACTATCACAAGTGGCCTGTAATCACAAAATCACAAAGTCATCTCTCAAAACCTCAAAATTGGTTTTTTTTTGCATTTTTCAAGCCATGTCTTGATTCAGTCACTTTCCAAACCAGATAAAACCTCAAACACACTCCAAATATCATCCTTAAATTATCCCAAATGGTTTCCCCCACCTGGAACACCATTTGAGAGAGTTGTTATTTTGGTCACTTTTGACCCCTTTTGCAAGAAAGGGATTGTTTGTGTTTTTGCAGGTACCAGCTGATTCCAACCATCCTAAAAGCATACAAGGGATCATTTGAGGTGGTTCAAGGCATAAAATCATATCTGGAGCAAGAGGGTTGGTAGATTGCAGAGAAAACTCCAAAATCCCAAAGAAGGGTAAGCCTCTCAACTTGCACTCACCAAAACATGTGTGCATTTGAAATCCACTGAGTATGCATCTATTATACATGTCATATGTGTTGTGTTTGTGCCAATTGATCATGTAATTCATGCCTGTATCAAAGTGTAGCATAGAAAATGCAATTATAGGTCATTTTCAAAACCACTATCGGGTTTTGAGGAGGGAGTGTAATCTGAAAAAACCACCACCACCATTGGATTCCTTGTGTAATTCTGGCCCAGATACATATAAATTTTGTCTCAAACCATTAAGAATTGAGAAAGTTATGACCTTCACGTTTTTGAGCCAAAACTTGCCTTGGGCAAGCCAAAACCAAGTCATACCTTGTATATTTGTTGTTTCATTTCAAACAATGGATGTATCACCACCCCAGTGGTAAAGCGCGCACCTTGTATGCTTGAGGTCGTGGGTTCAAACCCCACCCATGCCATTTTGTGATTTTTCACATTTTTGCTATTTTTCCAACTATTTTCATGTTTTGTTAATTATTTGGGAAATTAATAACTCTTTCAATTTTAATTATTTTTTATTGGTTCTTTTTGCAAAAAATCACAAAAATGTTGAAATATTTTATTCCACAAAAAATTGAGTTTATATTATTTATTTAATATAATTAGTATTTTTGTGAATAAATTCATTTTTATTTGTTTTTAAGCATTTTAAAATGAATATTCATCTTGACAAATCAAGGCCAAATGAGTTTTAATATCTCTTGTGATTTATACCTCATTTTTCAAACCTTAAACAAAAATCACAAGTGGTTTATTCAAACCTATTTGGTATTTTTCATTGATTTTCTTTAAATATTCACTTTTAAAGAATAAAATTAGGGTTTCTTTGATTTTTCACTCAAACAAATCATTGTCAAACACTTGGGCCTCTATTAGAGTGTAAGACCCAATCCTTTTTTGACCAAACATTTTGGGCCTCACTTATTGTATAAGTCCCGAGACCGTAAAAAACAAACGGCGCGATCATCGCCTTTTCAAAATAACCATGGGCCTACCCTCGAGTAGTAAGACCCATTTCTTTTCTTAAAATACACTTGGGCCTCTATTAGAGTGTAAGACCCAACCCCCTTTTAACCAAAACATTTTGGGCCTCACTTATTGTATAAGTCCCTCTGCGTTAAAAGAAAACCTCGGCGCGATCACCATTTTTAAACAAAAAATCATCTGGGCCTACCCTCGTGTTATAAGCCCCACTCTTTTTCTTTAAAACTTTTTGGGCCTCTTGAGAGAGTGTAAGACCCATCCCTTTGTACAGAAAACCTTTTTGGGCCTCAGTCACTTGTATAAGTCTCTCTGTACAAATTTGAACAGTGCGCTCACTGATAAAACCCTGGGCCTCTCCTTGAGCTGTAAGCCCCAAATCTTTCTTTTTCAAAGCACTTTCTCCTTTGATTTTGAATATACTATTGTTTTCAATCTTTCTTTGTTGAACAACTAACCAAACAGCATGGAAGCTCTACAACCGAGTAAGTGGTTATCGCTTTCATTTACCGCTTTCATATACATATAACTGTATTGTGGGGCTGTTTCACTGTAAGTCTTCTTTCATAAACTCATATCAACTGTGTAATAATAGTATAGATATTTCGAGTTTTCCCGACAACTACGTCTAGAACTAGGTGACGCCGTTTCGTTTATTCGTAGAAATAGACAACTAGATCCCCAATAGGATCACCAGATACAGTCTTCTCTTCGGCTGTCCTCATTAGGAATTGTCAAGAAACTCTACTCCCCAAGATGAATGTATTCTCCGTGAATGGCATCTTTGAGTTTCTTCCAAATTCTAGAACTTTCCTGACTTTGATCTATTCTCGGTGAATAGCATTGCCTTGAATTTCTCGGGGTTTGGGGACCCACGGGCTTCTTAAAAGCATCGGCCTCCTCTTGGGCATCGTACAAGGACCCTCAAGCTTCCTAAAAGCAACCCCGCCTCCTCTTGGGCTTAGTACAAGGACCCTACGGCTTCTTAGAAGTATTCACAGCCTCCTCTTAGGCTTCGTATAATGATCTCTTCCTCCGGGAATGATAGCCTTCTCTTGGGCTTCGTACAAGGACCCGTCGGCTTCCTAAAAGTTTCCAGCCTCCTCTTGGGCTTCGTACAAATTGTCCCGACGACCTCCTAGAGGTATAGGAACAGAACCTAGTCATCTTCATAGAACAGTCCTTTCATAGAGTCTACTACTGTTTCTCAAAGCATAGTACAAAAGATGAAGCTCTAGACTTGGACGGTCTAATCTCCTTGAGTCTCAAAGACATTCTCAAGTGACCCATTCGTTAAATAGGAAGGAAACCCGCAGACCCGGACAATCTCAATACCCTTTGGATTTCCCGTTTCCTCAAAGGAAAGGAAATATCCCTGATCCTCAAATAAAATCCCCGAGTACAGTGTTGCTCATATAAGAACTGATTTTCTCTTTAAAATCAGTATACTGGACCTGTCACTCAACTGAAACAGTAACCTTAGCCTCCTCTTAGGTTTTGTATAATGATCCTTCTTCAGTGAAGTTAGCCTCCCTCTTGGGCTTGGTACAATGATTCTCCCCAGCAACGTTTAGCCTCTCTCTCGGGCTTTGTACGAGACACATAAAGACTCCCTCGTTGAGTCAATCACCCCTTTCGCCTTCATCTCGGGCTTTATACGAGATACAAAAAGGTTCTTATTGAGCCAAACAAATAACAGCCTTCATCTCGGGCTTTATACGTGATACAAAAAACTCTCTTGTTGAGTCAAACAGCCTCCACCTCGGGCTTTTACGAGACACATATTAGCCTCCTCTTAGGCTTTGTATAAGAAAACCACTGGTTGATCCAATCAACCTTTTAGCATCAAAGTTGTGCCTCCTTCACAGTACACAAACATCAACAACTCCCTTTCCCTTCATCTAATCGCTGTAAGCGGCAAGCCTCTGGATCATCTACATCCATGCCATTGTCCCTCTTTTAGCATGAGAAATTCCTAAGGAAAGATAGTATTGCTCAACACTGAGTTAAAGTCTTCTCCTTCAGGTTAAAACCTCCTATAAATGAAATTATGGCATTGCCGGATTCACACATCTCGGTTAAAGTAATCCTCCTTTCTAAACAGTTGTGACAAACAGACCTCTTTAGAGATGACAAATTCTCTCTAAAGTCAACACCTTTTAGCTTCACATCTTGGGCTTTGAACAAGATACAAATAGACTTTTCAGCTTCACATCTTGGGCTTTGAACAAGATACAAACCAACTTTCGCTTCACGTCTTGGGCTTTGAACAAGACACCAAAAACACCATTTCCTCCCATAGACTAGGAGGAACTACGAACGCTCTGATTTCCCTGTTTCGGTAAACGGGAATACGTAGGCATAAGATTGAAAGAAAAATCTTAGCGAGCACACTAAACAAAAACCCAAAATCCCATACTCTCATGTATCTATCAAAAAACATCAGTCCAACATCCTAATCCTTGTTCCCCGCCAGAAAACTTCTGTCTAGATAAAAACCAGTATTGGCAAAAATACAAATAACCAGTACAAAGGCCCCCCACATTGATAGCATCCGTAACCTAATAGACCGCTGTTTAAACTCAGTATGCAAAGCAGGGTTAATTGGAGACATCTATTTCCCTTCCTTCGTCAGCTCACAATAGGATAAAAAATGAATCGACCTGTAGTTTAAGCTCAACCGCAGAGAGTGACCAGCGCTTAAGAACCACGTCCAAAATCGCTCGCTACAGAAAAATGGCGCCCACCGTGGGGCCGTTCAAAGTTAGATCTAGGCACGGTCTTTCTCTTCACTTATGTGAAAACCACAGATTGGGGCTTCCGCCGGGGAACCCATATTCTGTCAGGAACTTAAGATTCATAGCTTTAAAGGTCTAGGATGTTTAAGACAAATATATATACTGCTTTTCCTAATTGCTATACGTGTTTATTTTTCTGCTAATGGGAATGCGGGTGATGCCGTATGTGGAAATATTGAGTATACACTTAAGATAAGTGATGGCGACGAGGTCGACCATCAACCTCAGTGGAGGCTAACCAACGCAACCCATTATCTCACCTAGATAATAGGCCGGTTGTTAAGTCTGAGAAGCTGAGGACCCAAACCCTTTTGTAGTGTGGAAACTATCGGAAATAGTTGTTACGCAATACTACCCTCATTTGAGGCTGGTGATCTATTCTCGGTGAATGGCACTTACTCTAAGATTGCACTACAACTCGTTGGCGATCCGCTTGTTGTTTTGCTTTCCTGGGAGGAGCTGATGATAATGAGTACAGGTACAAAAATACCCTAGTATAAACCTTTGTGGATGGGTAGAGCCTTGACTTCATGACAACGACCTTTTGACCCCATGTTTTTTCTATGTTTTTGTGTGCTGCATTCATGCATTCATTTAAAAAACATTAAAACATTCAAAAACTTCTCTTCTAGTCTCTCTGTTTTTCAAATTAAACTAAGATTGTGATTGCAAATATCAGAGAAATGGATTGCACTAATGGATTTCGGTAGAAGGAGAACTCATAAGTACACCTTCAAGGTTCCAAAACTTGAGGATTTGAGAAGGTTAGCGAGGATGATCACTAACCCTGAGGCTTTCAGAGCCAAGTACGGAGGTTTGCTACCACTGTTAAGAGTCCATGTGATTGAGGGAATCATGGATGCGCTCATTCAATTCTACGATCCGGTTTATCACTGTTTCATATTCCCAGATTACCAACTAGCACCAACGCTGGAGGAGTATTCTCATCTAATCGATCTACACATTATCGATCGAGCTCCATTTTCTGGACTGGAAGAAATTCCGAAGAATCAGACCATTGCAAGAGCAATTCATTTGGACGAGTCTGAGGTCAGGACTCACATGACCGCTAAGGGTGGCATCCAAGGTTTGCTAGCCTAGTTCTTGACAAAGAAAGCCCTGTATTTTGCCAGTATAGGGAACATAACTTCTTTTGAAAGCATCTTTGTCTTGCTCACCTACGGGTTATTTTTGTTTCCCAACATTAATAACTTCGTCGATATTAACTCCATTAAGGTTTTTCTCATTGGAAACCCTGTGCCGACTTTGCTCGCAGATGCGTATCATTCTGTACACTTGGGAAATTTGTACAGCGGAGGGGAGATCACATGCTGTGTACCTTTGCTTTACAAATGGTTCATTTCCCACTTGCCCAAGTCTGCTGCTTTTTGGGATTGCAAGAGTGTCTTACGTTGGTCGCAGAAGATCATGTCTCTTACCAACTCTGATATAGATTGGTGTAATAGGATTTATGAGGGAATTAGGATCATTAACCATTGTGGAAACTTCCCCAACGTACCCCTTATAGGAACTAAGGGAGGAATCAACTACCATCCGGTATTGGTTCGCCGTCAATTTGGATACCCGATGAGACACGTCCCACTGGGTGCTCATCTGGAAGGTCTTTTCTTCAAAGAAGGAGAAAACGACAGAGCACTAAAGATGGAAATAATGCACGCTTGGAAGCATGTTCATAAGAAAGGACGAGAGTCTCTGGGAAAACCAGATTGTGTCTCGGTGGAGCCTTATCTCCACTGGGTACAAACTAGAGCTCTCAAGCTAAAAATGCCTTATCCTCGTTACGGAATTCTTCCGCCAAGGGAATCTGTCATGTACTTCATGACTGAGACTGAAAAGCTTCAGGTTACTCTCAACAAGGTTCAACGGGAAAGAAGGTCTTGGAAGAACAAGTATCACACCCTCGACGTAGAGTGCATCAAAATACAATAATTACTGAAAGAAAAGGACGCTCTGATTGAGATTTTAGAGCAACATGCTGTAGAAAATCAAGATGACCAAAGGAATTTGTTCGCTCCTTTCACCTGGCAAAGGAATGACAACGCGACAACGGCCCAAGAGCCCCGGTCAAAGAAAAGGAAGATACCAGAATCAGCACCCGATTTCTCTTCAGAGAGGACTCGGGACCCATTAGCTTAGGTTTTTGTTTTTGCACCTTGTAATCTACTGTATTTCCATTTCTGTAATCCTTTGAATTCAATAAAAAGGGGTTTCCCCACCATTTGATATTTGCAATCTAATTGTCGAAGTTTATTTTGATTAAACCAAAAAATAATTAATATAATCATTGCATTCACCATTCTCACATCACGTGTTCTTCTTACCTACGAATCTCACGTTTGTGTCTCGGTTCTAGAGTCAAACTGTCTCATTCGTATAATACTCGGGCCAATCGTCAGAAAAAGATGGATGATCTTGAGGAAGAAAACAGAGAGTTGAAAGAAGAGATCGACGCTCTAAGAGAGGATATGAGAAAGCTTCGTAACGACATGCAAGCTATGGCAAAAGCTCAACTACAAAGGACTGTGATCTCAGAGATCACCTCAACGCCCATAGTGGAGAAGTATGATCCTAGGTATCAAATACCGAAAGATTGTCCTTGGGGCATGCCTGTTAACTATATCCTGGAAGGATATGTTCCGTCGATCACTGAAGATCAGGGAATCACAACAGAAGCCGCTGGGCCTGAAGGTTACAAACTTCGGGAAAGCGAAGATGCCAGGGGCATACTGAAGACTCCTGAAGGTTATAAACTTCGGGAAGCGCCAAGATTCACCGCCATAGTCACGGTACCACCCCCTGTGGTGCACACTGTCCCGGAAGGACAGATTCCACCAACACCTTCTGGTAAGAAGGAAACTATGTTCGATAGAATGGATGAATTCCAGGAACAGTTCCTGGAAATGCAGAAGGAACTGCAAGCCATTCGCGGTCAGGATCTATTTGGAAAGGACGCCGCAGACCTCTGCTTGGTCCCCAATGTGAAAGTCCCGCACAAATTTCAAGTGCCCGACTTTGAAAAGTACAAGGGTAACTCTTGCCCTCAAAGCCATCTGATGATGTACGCTCGGCGGATTTCAGCTCAGACGGAGAATCAGGACCTACTGATTCACTACTTCCAGGATAGTTTAACCGGTGCCGCATTAAAATGGTACATGGGTTTAAACCGTACTACGATCAGCACTTTCAGAGATCTTAGTACTGCCTTCGTCCAACAATACAAATACAATTTGGACATGGCACCCGACAAAGATCAACTCAGATCAATGTCGCAAAAGGACAAGGAAACCTTTAAGGAGTATGCTCAAAGGTTGCGTGAAATTGTCGCTCAAATTTGTTCACCTCTTGAGGAAAAGGAGATGACAAAGATCTTCTTAAAGACCTTAAGCTCATTTTACTATGACCGAATGGTTGCCAGTGCACCCAGTGATTTCACCGAGATGGTCGGCATGGGTGTACGTCTTGAGGAAGCCGTCCGAGAAGGGCGTTTGGCAAAAGACACTGGATTGACGAGCGGTACTAAAAAATATGGTAGTGCTCTCCCTAAGAAAAAAGAGCAAGATATTGGGAATATCTCTCTCGGAAAGCAAAGGCGACGTTATCAATCGGTAGTAGCTGTGATGCCTGCTATCAGCCCTGCGCCTATTCCTACGTATCAACCTCAGGTTGCGCAGAGCCAACCTGATCAGCAAAGTACACAACAGCTTCTTCAGCCGGCTCGTCCCCCATATAACAACAACCGTACAACACGGCCGCCATGATTTGATCTTATACCCGTAACGTACGCAGAGCTGTTTTCATTACTGCTAGCCAAGGGGCACATTCAGACTAAGTCCCCTCTTGCAGTACCGGAAAATCCGCCTTTTTGGTTTAAGGTGGATCAGACATGCCCTTATCATCAAGGAGGATCAGGGCATAACATAGAGACTTGCCTCAATTTCAAGTCCGACGTGCAAAAACTTGTTAGGAGCGGGGTCTTATCCTTCAAGGATACAAATCCCAATGTTCTTACGAACCCGCTGCCTCAACATGAGAAAGCTGCAGTCAATCTGATTGAGGAAGAGACTAACGACGTCTATCAAATTCACGATGTCCTCTTGTTGAAAACTAATCTGGTCAAGATGCATTGTAGACAGAGTGGATATGGCCATGTGCCACCTCATAACTATCACCAGTGTGATATCTGCTCTAAAAACAATCAAGGATGTTCTGTGGTGCAAGCAACTCTACAGGAACAGATGGATCTCGGATGGATCCAAGAGCACTGAGTTCATGGAGTTAACATGGTCTACACGAATTCTAACGTCATTCAGAACCACGATATCCGTGCAATGAATGTCAACTTGGTGGCAATGCACTCAAGGCAAAGCCAGTATCATAATCTGTCGCGGCACGATTACAATTCCTGTCTGACTTGTTCGGTAAACAAACAGGGATGCTCTTTCATACAAGAGGCCCTCCAGCGTCAGATGGATCTTGGATGGATCCAAGACTACCATGATAGGAATTCCTATCAGATCAACATGGTTCAGATCTTCGATATTCGCATGATGAATACCAACCTGGTAGAGTTACATGCTGAACAGGTCCGACTCGGATTCTTAATATCACATGACTATCAAAGCAGTAAAGCGGGTTGCGAAAACGATCCAGTTTGTACCCTTGTCCAGGAGGCACTTCAACACTTGTTAAATCACTGGTGGATGCCAATTTACATAGATAAAGATACTCAACAGATTAGTATCAGTAACGGGAATCCTACTCGACGTTAGAGTCGGGATGTCCGATCAATGGAAGCTAACCTAGTGAGGTTACATTGTATTCAAAGTGGGTGTGGCCAGGTGCCACCACACAATTACGACCGTTGTAGCGTCTGTTCGGAAAGTAACCAAGGGTGTTACCTTGTGAGAGCAGCTCTTCAGGGTCAGGTGGATCGTGGAGAAATTCATCCATATCCGGGTTCTGGACCCACCAACTGGTCGCCGAATTACCTTGCTGATCAAGTTGAGGATGTTGTCACCATCTCTGGTCGTCACCAGACCAGGGATGTTTTTGCCATCATCCCTCTACTTGACGAATTTAAGGTTCCCAACCGGGAACGAATCGAGATTACTTATAATGGTCAAAAAACTCAGAAAGCTCCTATAGTCATCTATCTACCGGGACCACTACCGTATGAATCAACTAAGGTTATTCCTTACAAATACGGTGCAACAACAGTTGAAAATGGAAAGGAAATTCCATTACCCTCCGTCGTAAACATTGCGGACATCAGTCGTGTAACACGGAGCGGTCGAATCTTCAACCGAGGGGTTGGGGAACCTAACAAGGAAAAGGAACTTCAGACGGGAGCTCCTGATCCACCAGTCGGTCAATCCATTAATCCCGACCTTTCGATAAATAATGATGAGATGCTGAAGCTCATCCAAAGGAGTGAATACAACATTGTCGATCAACTGTTACAGACTCCTTCAAAGATCTCGGTATTATCACTGTTACTCAGTTCAGAAGCCCACAGGGAGGCTCTACAGAAAGTCTTGGAGCAAGCCTTTGTGGAACAGGATGTAACAATCAGACAGTTCGATAGTATTGTCTCTAACATCACTTCCTGCAATAATTTGGGATTTAGTGATGAGGAATTACCCGAAGAGGGTCGTCGTCATAACATGGCGCTTAATATCACAGTTAACTGCCAGGACGATGCTTTAGCCAGCGTACTGGTAGACACAGGGTCAGCCCTGAATGTTATGCCGAATTCTACTTTAATGCAGTTATCATTCAAAGGCTCTCCGATGAGAATCAACGAGGTCGTCGTCAAGGCATTCGACGGATCCAGAAAAATAGTTATCGGCGAAGTTGATCTTTCCATAACCATCGGCCCTCACACTTTCCAAGTCATTTTCCAGGTCATGGACATCCGGGCAACATACAGTTGTTTATTAGGAAGACCTTGGATACATCAGGCTGGAGCGGTTACTTCAACCCTCCACCAAAAGCTAAAGTTCATCAAGAACGATCAACTTGTCACAGTCTGTGGAGAACAAGCCTTGCTTGTAAGCAACTTATCATCATCTACTGGTATAGAACCCGAGGAGGTTATTTGAACGCAGTTCCAAGCACTGTCGGTGAGCAAGGACAATTAGTTCAAAGGAAGAACCTCGATTTCCTCATACAAAGATGATATCAAAGCGGTCGAGAGTACCGATACAAACGGATGGGGACAGCTTGTCATTCCTATTGACAATAAAACAAAGAAGGGTCTTGGTTTTTCTGCAACCTGTACCCAGACAGCTGCCAACGATGAAAGTCTTCATCCCCTTCAAAACTTTTTCCACAGTGGAGGTTTCCTTCACCCAGTGTCTCAAGCAGTACATGCTATCAATGAGGAAGATCCCTCTGACATGGATGAAGAATAGAAGTCCTATATTAACGAGGACGATTATATGTCTCAGGAAGAGGTGCCTATGCCTTTTTGCTTTCCTACAGAAAGTCCTAGATTTATACCAAGATCCGATGTCGAAATGATATATGGAGATTGTGATCCGGAAGGATGTCGTGCTCCGCCAAATTCATTAGAGGAGGACACTCCGATGAAAGACAACTTTGACTACAACTACTATGGCCCAATGGATGGTCTGCCAATGTGGCAGCCTTACCCAGGAAACTTGGGGCAAGAAAGTCAGCCGAACAATGAAACTCAGCTGACCGTCATTGAACAGAATACCTATTTCCCCACCATGTCATGGGATCAACACTCAGGTCATTCAGAAACTACTCAACATGACGATGAGTTTGCAACGTTTGCAGGACTTGAATTCATCAACTATGCTTTTCCCGAGGTCAACGTCATCGAGAGGGATGACTCCTCCAGTTCCAAAGAAGTTTGGGACACTCTGGGAGAACCAAGTGGAAAATACGACTTTATGGTCAAGTACACTGCGCCCGAAAGCTCTCGTATCAGGCTCGAAGACATCCAGCCAACTGGATGGGGAGATACAGCTGAGAGCACAAATGCACTGGAAAATGCAACTGAGGAATTCTCCTACGACAACTCTGCCTGGGAGACAGATTCCAATGATCCCGCTCCACCAGAAATTAGTGTTATTTCTGAAGACAAATCGAGGAAGGTGCCAGACTTTGTGATTCACCGAGGAGTTCGTCGCCAATGGGTTGCTGTCGAGGTTCCGAAGGTCGTTCATCAGTCAAAGTAATTGCCATCTTTTAACCTTTCACCCTGCCCAGGTGAAACGGATGTTTTGATAGGGCTCACTTTCTGTAAATATCCCTCTTCGCTTCGCCCAAAGCGACAGAGTTTTGTTTTATAGGGCTGTAGTTTCAAGAATCGACTTGTTCATTAATAAAATAACGTCGTTATGTAATTTCCGCATTAATTGCTGTTTTCTCTTTTTGCTTTTTCAGAAAATGGTAATCCTAAAAAATAATTCAATAATAAAAACAAGCAGTAATAGAATAAATACACTCCACACACTTACATTTTCCTCTATCTCTTCTAAACACGAATCATCACGTCATGCAGATTGCTTGTTTTAAACCCAGTTGAAACATACGATCCGATGCCTTCGCCCAACTTTGAGTTCCCGGTATTTGGAGCTGAAGAAGAAAATGACAACAAAATTCCAGAAGAGATCTCCCGACTAATCAGACAAGAGGAAAGGTCTATTGAACCTCACAAAGAACCATTGGAAACGGTAAACTTAGGTTCAGAGCAAGAGAGAAAAGAAATCAGGATTGGGGCACTGCTCAGTCCAACTGCCAGAGAGAGTTTGATAAAGCTTCTCAAGGAATTTCCTGATGTATTCGCTTGGTCCTATCAGGATATGCCAGGGTTGGATACTAGCATCGTGGAACATCACTTACCGTTGAGGTCGGAATGTCCGCCAGTAAAGCAAAGGTTGAGATACACTCACCCGGACATGGCCACCAAAATCAAAGAGGCGGTACAGAAATAGATTGACGCGGGTTTCCTCGCTACATCTGAATATCCTCAATGGTTAGCCAACATCGTACCCGTTCCCAAAAAAGACGAAAAGGTCAGAATGTGTGTCGATTACAGAGATCTGAACAAGGCTAGTCCAAAGGACGACTTTCCTTTACCACACATTGACATGCTGGTTGACAGTACAGCAAAGTTCAAAGTTTTCTCCTTCATGGATGGATTCTCGGGCTATAATCAAATCAAAATGACGCCGAAAGACATGGAGAAAACTTCGTTCATTACCCCATGGGGTACCTTTTGTTACAAGGTAATGCCGTTCGGTTTGAAGAACGCCGGGGCAACCTATCAAAGGGCCATGACTACTCTGTTTCATGACATGATACACAAAGAAATCGAGGTATATGTCGATGACATGATTGCAAAATAAAAAACAGAGAGCGAGCACATTGAACATCTGTCCAAATTGTTTGAATGTCTAAGAAAATTCAAGCTCCGCTTGAATCCCAACAATTGCACCTTCGGTGTCCGTTCAGGGAAACTACAAGGGTTCATCGTCAGCCAGAAAGGAATTGAGGTTGATCCTGACAAGGTCAAGGCCATTCAAGAAATGCCTTCTCCGAAAACTGAGAAACAAGTCAGAGGATTCCTGGGACGTTTGAACTACATCTCCAGATTCATATTCCTTATGACCGCAACTTGTGCGCCGATCTTCAAATTACTCAAAAAGAACCAGGATTGCATTTGGTCAGAAGACTGCCAAACCGCCTTCAACAGTATTAAGGAATATCTGTTGAATCCTCCAATTCTATCACCTCCAGTGGAAGGAAGACCACTGATCATTTACCTCACAGTTCTAGAGGACTCAATGGGATGTGTACTTAGCCAACAAGACGAAACTAAAAGGAAAGAGTCTGCCATTTACTATCTAAGCAAGAAATTCACCGACTGTGAAACTCGGTACACGATGCTTGAGAAAACTTGTTGCGCTTTGGCTTGGGCAGCCAAACGTCTTCGCTAATACATGATTCGTCATACTACTTGGTTAATCTCAGAAATGGATCCAATCAAGTATGTCTTCGAAAAGCCTGCCCTTACGAGAAGGATTGCCCGTTGGCAGATGCTGTTATCAGAATATGACATAGAGTACCACGCTCAGAAGGCCGTTAAAGGAAGTATTTTAGCCGATCATTTGGCTCATCAACCGATTGACAATCAAGAATCAATCGGGTTTGACTTCCCAAACGAAGATGTCATGTATCTAAAGATGAAAGATTGCGATGAACCGCTACCCAGTGAAGGGCCAGAACCAGGTTCCCAGTGGGGACTTATCTTTGACGGAGCTGTTAATGATTATGGAAACGGAATTGGGGCAATCATTGTTACCCCTCAAGGTACCCACATTCCTTTCACTGCTCGACTTACGTTCAAATGTACAAACAACGAGGCCGAATACGAAGCTTGTATTATGGGTCTCGAGGAAGCAATTGATTTAAGGATCAAAAACTTGGACGTATACGGCGACTCAACCCTAGTTATCAATCAGATAAAAGGAGATTGGAACACATACCAATCAGGGTTGGTTCCTTACAAAGACTATGCAAGAAGGTTGCTACCTTTCTTCAACAGAGTTAAGTTTCATCACATCCCTCGTGAGGAGAATCACATGGCTGATGCATTAGCCACTATCTCTTCCATGATTAGTGTAGGTCAATGGAATGACATACCTAAGATCGACGTAATGCGCCTTGAACGGCCTGCTTACATCTTCACGATTGAAGCAGTCATAGACGACAAACCTTGGTATCATGATATCAAATGCTTCCTTCAGAAACAAGAGTACCCATTTGGGGCACTTAGAAAAGACAGGAAAACCCTCAGAAGATTGGCTGGAAACTTCTTCTTGAGCGGTGACACTCTCTATAAGAGAAATTTTGACATGGTCTTGCTCCGATGCGTAGACAGACCAGAAGCAGAAATGCTGATGAAAGAAATTCATGAAGGATCCTTTGGCACTCATGCCAAAGGACACACAATGGCGAGAAAAATTCTCAGAGCAGGGTACTATTGGTTGACAATGGAATTCGACAGCTACAAGTACATGAGGAGGTTTCACAAGTGTCAGATATACTCCGAAAAAATTCATGTACCGCCATCACATCTCAAAGTTCTCTCTTCCCCATGGCCATTTTCCATATGGGGAATCAACATGATTGGCATGATTGAGCCCAAGGATTCAAACGGGCATCGGTTCATCCTTGTAGCCATTGACTACTTCACCAAGTGGGTCGAAGCAGCGTCATACGCCAATGTAACCCGACAAGTGGTGGTCCGATTTATCAAAAACAATATCATCTGCCGTTATGGTGTTCTGAGCCAGATCATTACGGATAATGGATCTAACTTGAACAATAGGATGATGAAAGAGTTGTGTGCAGAGTTCAAGATTGAACACCATAACTCATCTCCCTACCGACCCAAGATGAACGGAGCGGTAGAAGCGGCTAACAAGAACATCAAGAAGATCGTTCAAAAGATGGTTGTAACCTACAAAGATTGGCACGAGATGCTACCCTTTGCTCTTCACGGTTATTGCACATCTGTTCGCACTTCAACAGGGGCAACCCCTTTCTCTCTAGTATATGGCATGGAGGCAGTTCTCCCCATAGAAGTAGAGATCCCATCAATCCGAGTATTGATGGAAGCGAAGCTCACCGAAGCTGAATGGTGTCAAATCCGACACGACGAACTGAATCTGATCGAAGAGAGGCGAATCACGGCACTATGCCATGGTCAGCTGTATCAACAAAGAATGAAGAGGGCGTTTGACAAAAAGGTCCGACCTCGTGTCTTCAGAAAAGGAGACCTCGTGCTCAAGAAGATACAATCGTTTCTCACTGACTCTCGGGGTAAGTGGACCCCAAATTATGATGGCCCCTATGTGGTCACAAAAGCTTTCTCAGGTGGCGCCTTGAGACTTGTAACCATGGACGGAGAGGAATTTGCCTACCCCACGAATGTTGATGTAGTCAAGAAATACTTTGCCTAATAAAAACGTCTCGGTGGATTGAAAACCCGAAAGGGCGGTCCAGGCAAAAGTTAGAGACAAAATAAAAAAAATCATCCCGGTGGATTGGAAACATCATAGTACAATCCAGGCAAAAATTAGGGATAATGGCAAGTAACTATGTTCAACAGAGGCAAGTCCCTCAGCAGCAGTTACATTATCCATCAGAAAAACTCCAGTCAAGGTCATCTTCGACAGAAGCTCAGGATGTCCCGAATTCAAAGTTGGTAGAAGGATAGTGGTCGTCATGTTTCAACGTAGCCCTTTTCCCTGTAAATTACCATTTTCAAACTTTGTATATACTCTTTGGAATCACGCGTTTGGCTGATCTCCATCTTATCAATAAAATTTGAGCCCTTGTGCTTTTGTTTGTTCTTCTTATTTGTTTTAGCTTTATAGAACGACGTTTTTAACATGATTAACGATTCTTGAAATGAAACAAAAATTAATTTACTTGTTAAAACTTTTTCTGCTTTTTAATAAAGATGCCAATTTCTTTTGACTGTTGAACATCAAAAGAACGTCGATTGCGTCTCCAAAAGCGTTTGAATTTCAAAGTGCAGAATCAAAGTACTCCTTCTAGGCCGATACGCCTGAACGAAGGATCAACTGTATGAGATGCGGCTTTACCATCTGATACCCTTGGCCGAGTTCTTATCTCCTAAGCCCGATCGACGATATTCCCCGTAGGGACTATCTCTCCTAAGAAAGGTGGAATTGCTATCTTGAACCAGCGATATCTCTACACGCCCCGCGATGGCCGAGTATCCAGTCATGTTCATCTTTTAGTTTGTATGTCGCGTCAGTTTTGTCAGCATATACATACATACATCATGCATTATTGATTTGCATTCACATTTCATATTGTATCACCATCACTCTAGTCGATCTTGTCCCCTAGTGATAACACTCATCTCAATCGAGTTGTCAGTTCTTGCCTCGTCAGGAAATGCTGCGTTTGGACAATCTCGCTTCCAGTGTATCTCTGGATTAGAGTCGGCACTCGACCACTTTGATAATTTGAACCTCTGAAAGACCAGAGAATGTTCAATAAGCATCACTCTTCGCCATTGAAGATGATATCCTTGCTTTCCCGGATTAAGGAAAATCCCCAGAGAAAGCCTCATAATCAGAGATTCGGCAGTACAACAGTTTTTCTCCGAAAAACCCGCTGATGAAAAGATCATCGACACCTCAAAATTGGATCACATCATATGGCATTTCTCCGGGAAGATCCCGAAAAAAGTATGATGTAAGACCCCAAGCGGAAACAGTCTCTCAAGAGACTCGCTTTCCCCAGTAGAAATAAATGGCGTCTCCAACAGAGAAGTTTGTGCAACTCTACAACTCAGACGACTGGGTTCCCCAGCCAGTCTGACATCAAAACATTTTCTACTCAAATGGCATCTCCCTAGGAAAATTCGGAGAGAAGTTTGAGGAAAACCGCTACGAATAGCGTCCCTTGTCAATAAAGCTTATTGACAAAAGAAACTAAGACCAATTCCTTGGTAGTAAACCAGGATCGAGGGGAAGTTTATTTCAGAAACTAAGACCAGTTCCTTGGTAGGAAACCAGGATCGAGGGGAAGTTCATCTCAAAAGAAACTGAGACCAGTTCCTTAGTAGGAAACCAGGATCGAGGGGAAGTTGACAAAAGAAACTAAGACCAGTTCCTTGGTAGGAAACCAGGATCGAGGGGAGGTTTATTTCAGGAGAAAACTGAGACCAGCTCCTTGGCTGAAGACCAGGATCGAGGGGAGGTTTCCCTTTTCTAAGCATCATCGCTTAGCTAAAAAAGATGAATGCGTAAGCTACCATTCATAACCACCATCAAAATTTCGGGTATTCCGATATTTAATCCTCTTGCACCCCGAACGCCCGAATACTTTCGTTATTCACACCTTCGGGTCCAAGAAGATTAAATAGGGGCATCTGTCGTACCCCAAATTTTGACCACTAAGATTTCCCATCATTGTGCAAATCATCATCACAATATGGATGAACCATCATGCCTCAAGGGTTGTTGAGCATTTACTACAATCAAAATTAGGGTTTCAAGCCCTCTCTGAGTGCTTAGACAAAGGATCAATCAATGAATGACATGATCTTCAACTTGTCCAACCTCTCAAACATCCACAATGGATCAAAAGGACTCCCACTTCAAGGATTAAGCACAAGGCTGCTCCCTTCTAGGTGGATCAAGTCTCAAGATCGACAATGTCACCAAATTAGGGTTTTGATTAACCAGGGCCTCCAGATGGAAATTTTTCATCTGGGCATGAGCCAATGATCCAAAACATAACCTAATATACTCCATGGAACTTCATGGACCCAATCACCAAGTCAATTTTGCCTCAGGGGATGCATACATCAAAAATCAGGAATTAGGGTTTCTTGACCTAATTCACCCCTAAGTTGACTTTTGGTGTAAATCATGAACCAAGACCTCAAGAGAGGGTTTAAAGGTCTTTAATGAACTATATTGATCCATTTGGAACAATGGATTAATCCAAGAAGCTTGAGCAACAAGTCTCAATTTCATCTGCACCACAATTAGGGTTTTAAGGAAAAAGTCAACTGTAACTTTGACTTTTGACCAGGACAAGCTCCCAAGCCCTAAGACATGATTAAATACACCCTATGACATCCATGAAACATGTCCATCAAGTTTGATTTAGGTCAAGGACATGATTTCCTGAAGAATTGCACAGTTTGGAATTCATCTGATAAAAAGTCAACTGTGCCCAAAAGTCAACTTTGACTTTTTGAGATTTTTCACCAAAATGGATTTTTAACCCTAAAATGATGTTAATGTATGATTTGAATCATCATTCATCAAAGAAAATCAAGAAAAGTTGGATAACTTGTAAAAGGGGTAACCATAAAAACTTAGAAATTTTTCTAAGTTAAAAATAAAGTGACAAGGGTACCAACTTTGGAGGATCATAACTCCTAAACCACAAGGCCATTTTTTCTCATCCAAAGATGGATTTGTAGCCCTCATTACCCTCTACAAAAACTTCAACTAGACCTAAGTCCAATTCATTAAGGATTTTGAGTTATGGAGTGATCAAAATGGCTGAAAAATGAAAATGTCACTTTTTCCAACACTTAGTGAAATTTTCACTAAGTCAGAATCTGTCTTCATTTTTTTCCAAATGTATGGGGATTTTTCACTTGGATTCAAGAGAGATCAAAACCAAACATGTTCAAACAGTTGTTGTATCATGTAAGGGCTTTCGAAAATGACCAAGAACATTACAAAATTCCATTTGGACTATGAGTTATGACATTGGGAAGTTGCCTTGTTGAAATCTGTCAAGGCAAGGCAGAATTTGAATTTTTGCTCGATTTGCCAAAATCATCCAAATCCAAATGCTCCTATCTACTTGGACACATCTGAGGATTGAATCTAAAGGGGACAATCACTGAGCCAAGCCTCCAAAGTCCTTGGAACAAGAAAAAGCATGTTGAACCTAGAATGGCCAAAATAGGGACAAGACTTCAAATTTGGATTGGAGCATTCAATGGAAGCATCAAGGTGGCATGGACTGAGCCATTCTCATCTGAAATCAGTCAAGACTTATCCAAGACCAAGGGAACCACAGACCTGTGCCTTAACCTCTAGTCAATGGCTAGAGGAGACTTGGATTTCCATTGGACAACATTGGCCAAACCTCTGCTGCAGTTGCCATTCACTGTGGATCCCAAAACAAACTTGCTCTACTATAAATAGAGCTCAATTGTGTTCAGTTTGAGTACGCCAAAGCCATCAAACAGATGCTTTCCTCAAAACCTCTTCTTTCACCTCAAATTTGCCTTCCAAAGCAAGTAACTTTGAGGTTTTGAGCTAGAGAGCAACTCCATCATAATCAATCATACACACACCTCATATATATCATATGTAAGCTGTGCAAACTATCAAAAGTGACATGTAATCACAAAATCACAAAGTCACCTCTCAAAACCTCAAAATTGGCTTTTTTTGCATTTTTCAAGCCATGTCTTGATTCAGTCACTTTCCAAACCAGATAAAACCTCAAACACACTCCAAATATCATCCTTAAACTATCCCAAATGGTTCCCCCCATCTGGAACACCATTTGAGAGAGTTGCTATTTTGGTCACTTTTGACCCCTTTTGCAAGAAAGGGATTGTTTGTGCTTTTGCAGGTACCAGCTGATTCCAACCATCCTAAAAGCATACAAGGGATCATTTGAGGTGGTTCAAGGCATAAAATCATATCTGGAGCAAGAGGGTTAGTAGATTGCAGAGAAAACTCCAAAATCCCAAAGAAGGGTAAGCCTCTCAACTTGCACTCACCAAAACATGTGTGCATTTGAAGTCCACTGAGTATGCATCTATTATACATGTCATATGTGTTGTGTTTGTGCCAATTGATCATGTAATTCATGCCTGTATCAAAGTGTAGCATAGAAAATGCAATTATAGGTCATTTTCAAAACCACTATCGGGTTTTGAGGAGGGAGTGTGATCTGAAAAAACCACCACCACCATTGGATTCCTTGTGAAATTCTGGCCCAGATACATATAAATTTTGTCTCAAACCATTAAGAATTGAGAAAGTTATGACCTTCACGTTTTTGAGCCAAAACTTGCCTTGGGCAAGCCAAAACCAAGTCATACCTTGTATGTTTGTTGTTTCATTTCAAACAATGGATGTATCACCACCCCAGTGGTAAAGCGCGCGCCTTGTATGCTTGAGGTCGTGGGTTCAAACCCCACCCATGCCATTTTGTGATTTTTCACATTTTTGCTATTTTTCCAACTATTTTCATGTTTTGTTAATTATTTGGGAAATTAATAACTCTTTCAATTTTAATTATTTTTTATTGGTTCTTTTTGCAAAAAATCACAAAAATGTTGAAATATTTTATTCCACAAAAAAATCGAGTTTATATTATTTATTTAATATAATTAGTATTTTTTGTGAATAAATTCATTTTTATTTGTTTTTAAGCATTTTAAAATGAATATTCATCTTGACAAATCAAGGCCAAATGAGTTTTAATATCTCTTGTGATTTATACCTCATTTTTCAAACCTTAAACAAAAATCACAAGTGGTTTATTCAAACTTATTTGGTATTTTTCATTGATTTTCTTTAAATATTCACTTTTAAAGAATAAAATTAGGGTTTATTTGATTTTTCACTCAAACAAATCATTGTCAAACACTTGGGCCTCTATTAGAGTGTAAGACCCAATCCTTTTTTTACCAAACATTTTGGGCCTCACTTATTGTATAAGTCCCGAGATCGTAAAAAACAAACGGCGCGATCGTCGCCTTTTCAAAATAACCATGGGCCTACTCTCGAGTAGTAAGACCCATTTCTTTTCTTAAAATACACTTGGGCCTCTATTAGAGTGTAAGACCCAACCCCCTTTTAACCAAAACATTTTGGGCCTCACTTATTGTATAAGTCCCTATGCGTTAAAAGAAAACCTCAGCGCGATCGCCATTTTTAAACGAAAAATCATCTGGGCCTACCCTCGTGTTATAAGCCCCACTCTTTTTCTTTAAAACTTTTTGGGCCTCTTGAGAGAGTGTAAGACCCATCCCTTTGTACAGAAAACCTTTTTGGGCCTCAGTCACTTGTATAAGTCTCTCTGTACAAATTCGAACAGTGCGCTCACTGATAAAACCCTGGGCCTCTCCTTGAGCTGTAAGCCCCAAATCTTTCTTTTTCAAAGCACTTTCTCCTTTGATTTTGAATATACTGTTGTTTTCAATCTTTCTTTGTTGAACAACTAACCAAACAGCATGGAAGCTCTACAACCGAGTAAGTGGTTATCGCTTTTATTTACCGCTTTCATATACATATAACTGTATTGTGGGGCTGTTTCACTGTAAGTCTTCTTTCATAAACTCATATCAACTGTGTAATAATAGTATAGATATTTCGAGTTTCCCCGGCAACTACGTCTAGAACTAGGTGACGTCGTTTCGTTTATTCGTAGAAATAGACAACTAGATCCCCAATAGGATCACCAGATACAGTCTTCTCTTCGGCTGTCCTCATTAGGAATTGTCAAGAAACTCTACTCCCCAAGATGAATGTATTCTCCGTGAATGGCATCTTTGAGTTTCTTCCAAATTCTCGAACTTTCCCGACTTTGATCTATTCTCGGTGAATAGCATTGCCTTGAATTTCTCGGGGTTTGGGGACCCACGGGTTTCTTAAAAGCATCGGCCTCCTCTTGGGCATCGTACAAGGACCCTCAAGCTTCCTAAAAGCAACCCCGCCTCCTCTTGGGCTTAGTACAAGGACCCTACGGCTTCTTAGAAGTATTCACAGCCTCCTCTTAGGCTTCGTATAATGATCTCTTCCTCCGGGAATGATAGCCTTCTCTTGCGCTTCGTACAAGGACCCTTCGGCTTCCTAAAAGTTTCCAGCCTCCTCTTGGGCTTCGTACAAATTGTCCCGACGACCTCCTAGAGGTATAGGAACAGAACCTAGTCATCTTCATAGAACAGTCCTTTCATAGAGTCTATTACTGTTTCTCAAAGCATAATACAAAAGATGAAGCTCTAGACTTGGACGGTCTAATCTCCTTGAGTCTCAAAGACATTCTCAAGTGACCCCTTCGTTAAATAGGAAGGAAACCCGCAGACTCGGACAGTCTCAATACCCTTTGGATTTTCCGTTTCCTCAAAGGAATGGAAATATCCCTGATCCTCAAATAAAATCCTCGAGTACAGTGTTGCTCATATAAGAACTTATTTTCTCTTTAAAATCAGTATACTGGACCTGTCACTCAACTAAAACAGTAACCTTAGCCTCCTCTTAGGCTTTGTATAATGATCCTTCTTCAGTGAAGTTAGCCTCCCTCTTGGGCTTGGTACAATGATTCTCCCCAGCAACATTTAGCCTCTCTCTCGGGCTTTGTACGACACACATAAAAGACTCCCTCGTTGAGTCAATCACCCCTTTCGCCTTCATCTCGGGCTTTATACGAGATACAAAAAGGTTCTTATTGAGCCAAACAAACAACAGCCTCCATCTCGGGCTTTATACGAGATACAAAAAACTCTCTTGTTGAGTCAAACAGCCTCCACCTCGGGCTTTGTACGAGACACATATTAGCCTCCTCTTAGGCTTTGTATAAGAAAACCACTTGTTGATCCAATCAACCTTTTAGCATCAAAGTTGTGCCTCCTTCACAATACACAAACATCAACAACTCCTTTTCCCTTCATCTAATCGCTGTAAGCGGCAAGCCTCTGGATCATCTACATCCATGCCACTGTCCCTCTTTTAGCACGAGAAATTCCTAAGGAAAGATAGCATTGCTCAACACTGAGTTAAAGTCTTCTCCTTCAGGTTAAAACCTCCTATAAAGGAAATTATGGCATTGCCGGATTCACACATCTCGGTTAAAGTAATCCTCCTTTATAAACAGTTGTGACAAACAGACCTCTTTAGAGATGACAAATTCTCTCTAAAGTCAACACCTTTTAGCTTCACATCTTGGGCTTTGAACAAGATACAAATAGACTTTTCAGCTTCACATCTTGGGCTTTGAACAAGATACAAACCACCTTTCGCTTCACCTCTTGGGCTTTGAACAAGACACCAAAAACACCATTTCCTCCCATAGACTAGGAGGAACTACGAACGCTCTGATTTCCCTGTTTCGGTAAACGGGAATACATAGGCATAAGATTGAAAGAAAAATCTTAGCGAGCACACTAAACAAAAACCCAAAATCCCATACTCTCATGTATCTATCAAAAAGCATCAGTCCTAACATCCTAATCCTTGTTCCCCGCCAGAAAACTTCTGCCTAGATAAAAACCAGTATTGGCGAAAATACAAATAACCAGTACAAAGGCCCCCCACATTGATAGCATCCGTAACCTAACAGACCGCTGTTTAAACTCAGTATGCAAAGCAGGGTTAATTGGAGACATCTATTTCCCTTCCTTCGTCAGCTCACAATAGGATAAAAAATGAATCGACCTGTAGTTTAAGCTCAACCGCAGAGAGCGACCAGCGCTTAAGAACCACGTCCAAAATCGCTCGCTACACACGTCACGTATTCTTCTTACCTACGAGTCTCACGTTTGTTTCTCGGTTCTAGAGTCAATCTATCTCATTCGTACAATACTCAGGCCAATCGTCAGAAAAGGATGGATGATCTCGAGGAAGAGAATAGAGAGTTGAGAGAAGAGATCGACGCTCTGAGAGAGGATATAAGAAAGCTTCGTAACGACATGCAAACCATGGCAGAAGCTCAGCTGCAAAGAACCGTGATCTCAGAGATCACCTCAATGCCCATAGTGGAGAAGAATGATCCTAGGTATCAGATGCCGAAAGATCGTCTATGGGGCATACCTGTCAACTATATCCCGGAAGGATATGTTCCTCCGATCACTGAAGATCAGGAAAACACTGCAGGAACTGCTGGGCCTGAAGGTTACAAACTTCGGGAAAACGAAGATGCCAGGGGCATACCAACAACTCCTAAAGGTTACAAACTTCGAGAGGCACCAAGATTTGTTGTCGTAGTAACGCTACCACCCCCTGTGGTGTACACTGTCCCGGAAGGACAGATTCCGCAGATACCTTATGGTGGAAACGAAAGCATGTTCGAAAGAATGAACGAGTTCCAGGAATAGTTCCTGGGAATGCAAAAGGAATTGCAAGCTATTCGTGGTCAGGATCTATTTGGAAAAGACGCCGCAGACCTCTGTTTGGTCCCCAATGTGAAAGTTCTGCACAAGTTCCAAGTGCCCGACTTTGAAAAATACAAGGGTAACTCTTGCCCTCAGAGTCACTTCGTGATGTACGCTCGGTGAATGTCAGCTCATACAGAGAATCAGGATCTACTGATTCACTACTTTCAGGATAGTTTAACCGATGCCGCATTAAAATGGTACATGGGTTTAAACCGCGCCACAATCGGCACGTTCAGAGATCTTGGCACTGCCTTCGTCCAGCAATACAAGTACAATTTGGACATGGCACCAGACATAGATCAACTCAGATCAATGTCACAAAAGGACAAGGAAACCTTTAAGGAATACGCTCAGAGATGGCGTGAAATTGCCGCTCAAATTTGTCAACCTATTGAGGAAAAGGAGATGACAAAGATCTTCTTAAAGACCTTGAGCCCATTTTACTACGACAGAATGGTTGCCAGTGCGCCCAGCGACTTCACCGAGATGGTGGGCATGAGGGTTCGTCTTGAGGAAGCCGTCCGGGAAGGACGTTTAGTAAAAGATGCTGGATCATCGAGTAATACAAAACAATACGGTAGTGCTCTCCCTAAGAAAAAAGAGTAGGATATTGGGAATATCTCTCTCGGAAAGCAAAGGCGACGATATCAACCAGTAGCAGCTGTAAGTCCTGCTATCAACCCTGCGCCTGTTTCTACGTATCAACCTCAGGTTGTACAGAACCAACCTAATCAACAGCAGTTTCAGCAAAGGACACAACAGACTCTTCAGCAGGCTCGTCCTCAGTACAACAACAACCGTACAACGCGGCCACCAGGATTCGATCCTATACCGGTGTTGTACGCCGAACTATTTCCGTTACTACTGGCTAAGGGGCATGTCCATACTAAGTCTCCTCTTACAGTACCGGAAAATCCGCCTTTTTGGTTCAAAGCATATCAGACTTGCCCTTATCATCAAGGAGGTCTAGGGCATAACATAGAGAATTGTCTTAATTTCAAATCCGACGTGCAAAAGATTGTTAGGAGCGGGGTCTTATCTTTTAAAGATACGAATCCAAATGTTCTCACAAACCCGCTGCCTCAACACGAGAAAGCTGCAGTCAATTTGATAGAGGGAGAGTCTAACAACGTTTATCAAATTCACGATGTACTCTTGTTAAGAACCAATCTGGTCAAGATGCATTATAGACAGAGTGGATATGGCCATGTGCCACCTCATAATTATCATCAGTGTGATATCTGCTCTAAAAACAATCAGGGATGTTCTGTGGTGTAATCCGCTCTACAGGAACAGATGGATCTCAGATGGATCTAACAACACTGAGTTCATGGAGTTAACACGGTTTACACGAATTCCAACGTCATTCAAAACCACGACATCCGTGCTATGAATTCCAACCTGGTGGCAATGCACTCAAGGCAAAGCCAGTATCATAATATGCCGCGGCACGATTACAGTTCCTGTCTGACTTGCTCGATAAACAAAAAGGGATGCTATTTCATACAAGAGACCCTCCAGCGTCAGATGGATCTTGGATGGATCCAGGACTACCATGATAGGAATCCCTATCAGATCAACATGATTCAAATCTTCGATATTCGCTTGATGTATACCAGGCTGGTGGAGTTACACGCAGAACAGGTCCATCTCGAATTCCTGGTATCACATGATTATCAGAGCTGTAAAGCGGGTTGCGAAAACGATCAAGGTTGTGCCCTTGTCCAGGAAACACTTCAGCACTTGTTGAACCATTGGTGGCTTTCAATCTATATGGATGAAGACACCCAGCAAATTAGTATCACTAACAGGAATCCTACTAGATATCAAAGTCAGGATGTCCGATCGATGGAAACAGACCTCATAAGGTTGCACTGCATTCAAAGTGGACACGGCCAGGTGCCACTACACAACTATGAGCGGTGTGGAGTTTGTTCAGTGAACAATCAAGGATGCTACCTCGTGCGAGCAACCCTTCAAAGTCAGTTGGACCACAAAGAGATTCAACCATGCTCAAGTTCTGAATCAGTCAACTATCTCGCTGATCAAATCGAGGATGTTGTTGTAATCTCCGATCATCAGAGGGCTAGGGATGTTTGTGCCATCACCCCTTTACTTGACGAATCAAGAGTTCCCAACCAGGAACGGATCGAAATTACTTATGATGGTCAGAAAAATCAGAAGGCTCCCATAGTCATCTATCTTCCAGGACCACTACCGTATGAAGTAACTAAGGTTATCCCTTACAAATACGGTGCAACAATAGTTGATAATGGAAAGGAAATTCCGTTACCCTTCGTCGTGAATATTGCAGACATCAGTCGAGTAACACGGAGCGGTCGAATCTTAAACAGAGGAGTTGGAGAACTCAGCAAAGAAAAGGAACCTCACACAGAAGTTCCCAATCCACCAGTCGGTCAATTCAGTAATCCCGACCTTTCAAAAAACAATGATGAGATGCTGAAGCTCATCCAAAGGAGCGAGTACAACATTGTTGATCAACTATTACAAACTCCTTCAAAGATCTCAGTGCTATCACTATTACTCAGTTCAGAAGCGCACAGGGAGGCTCTACAGAAAGTCTTGGAGCAAGCCTTTGTGGATCAGGATGTAGCCATCAGACAGTTTGATAGCATTGTCTCTAACATCACTTCCTGCAATAACTTTGGATTTAGTGATGAGGAATTACCTGAAGAGGGTCGCCGTCATAACATGGCGCTCAATATCACAGTTAACTGCCAAGACGATGCTTTAGCCAGCGTATTGGTAGACACAGGGTCAGCCCTGAATGTTATGCCGAAGTCCACTTTGATGCAATTATCATTCAAAGGCCCTCCGATGAGAACCAACGAGGTCGTCGTCAAAGCATTTGACGGATCCAGAAAAACGGTTATCGGCGAAGTCGATCTTCCCATAACTATTGGTCCTCACACTTTCCAAGTCACTTTCCAGGTCATGGACATCCGGGAAACATACAGTTGTTTATTAGGAAGACCTTGGATACACCAGGCTGGGGCGGTCACTTCTGCGCTTCACCAAAAGCTAAAGTTCGTCCAGAACGACCAACTTGTCACAGTTTGTGGAGAACAAGCCATGATTGTGAGTAACCTTTCACTATCTACCTGTGTAGAGCTGGAGGAGGTTGTTGGAACTCAGTTCCAAGCGCTTTTGATAGGCAAGGACGATCAATCTGAGGGGGGAAATTCCATTTCCTCATACAAAGATGCTATCAAAGCGGTCAAAAGTACCAATACAACAGGATGGGGACAGCTTGTCATTCCTACTGACAACAAAACGAAGAAGGGTCTTGGTTTTTCTGCAACCTGTACCCAGACAACTGCCAGCGATGAAAGTCTTCATCCCATTCAGAATTTCTTCCACAGTGGAGGCTTCTTTCAACCAGTGACTCAAGAGGTACATACCATCAATAAAGATGACTCATCTGGTATGGAGGAAGAATGGAAGTCCTATCTCAACGAGGACGGTTATATGTCTCAGGAAGAGGTGCCTACGCCCTTTTTCTTTCCTACACAGAGTCCGAGATTTATACCCAGGTTAGACGTCGAAACGATATACGGAGATTATGATCCAGAAGGATGCCGTGCTCCGCCAAACTTATTAGAGGAAGACACTCTGATGAAAGATAACTTTGACCACGACTACTATGGTCCGATGGATGGCCTGCCAATGTGGCAGCCGTGCTCAGGAGACTTGGGGCAAGAAACTCAGCCGAGTAATGAAACTCAGCTGAGCATCATTGAACAGAATACCCGTGTCCCCACCATGTCATGGGATCAACACTCAGGTCATTCAGAAACTACTCAACATGATGATGAATTTGCAACGTTTGCAGGACTTGAATTCATCAACTATGTTTTTCCCGAGGTCAACGTCATCGAGAGGGATGACTCATCCAGTTCCAAAGAAGTGTGGGACACCTTGGGACAACCGAGTGGGAAATACGACTTCAAGGTCAAGTACACCGCTCCCGAAAGCTCTCGTATCAGGCTCGAAGATATCCAGCCAACTGGATGTGGAGATACAGCTGAGAGCACAAATACTCTGCAAAATGCAACAGAGGAATTCTCCTACGACAACTCTGCTTGGGAGACAGATTCCAATGATCCAGCTCCACCAGAAATCAGTGTTATTTCTGAAGACAAATCAAGGAAGGTGCCAGACTTTGTGATTTACCAAGGAGTTCACCGCCAATAGGTTGCTGTCGATGTTCCGAAGATTGTTCATAAGTCAAAGTAATTGCCATCTTTGTTTTAACCTTTCGCCTTACCCAGGTGAAACGGATGTTTTGATAGGGCTCGCTTTCTGTAAATTTTCCCACTTCGCTTCGTCCAAAGCGACAGAGTTTTGTTTTATAGGGCTGTGGTTTCAATAATCGACTGATCATAAATAAAATAATGTCGTTCTGTAATTTCCGCATTAATTGCTGTTTTCTCTTTTTACTTTTCTCAGAAAATGGTAATCCTAAAAAAAACAACTCGATAAATAAAAAAAGCAGTAAAAGAAATACACTGCACACACTCTTGCATTCTCTCGATCTCTTCTAAATACAAATCATCACGTCATGCAGATTGCTTGTTTTAAACCCCGTTGAAACATACGATCCGATACCTTCTCCCGACTTTGAGTTCCCGGTATTTGGGGCTGAAGAAGAAGTTCACGACGAAATTCCAGAAGAGATCTCCCGATTACTCAGACAAGAGGAAAGGTCCATTGAACCTCACAAAGAGCCGTTGGAAACGGTAAACTTGGGTTCGGAAAAAGAGAAAAAAGAAGTCAAGATTGGGGCACTACTTGGTCCAACTGTCAAAGAAAGTTTGATAAAGCTTCTCAAAGAATTTCCCGATGTATTCGCTTGGTCCTATCAGGACATGCCAGGGTTGGATACCAGCATCGTGGAGCATCACTTACCGCTGAGGTCAGAATGTACGCCAGTAAAACAAAGGTTGAGACGGACTCACCCGGACATGGCTATCAAAATCAAAGAAGAAGTACAAAAACAGATTGATGCGGGTTTCCTCGCTACATCAGAATATCCTCAATGGTTAGCCAACATTGTACCCATTCCGAAAAAGGACGGAAAGGTAAGAATGTGTGTAGATTACAGAGATCTAAACAAGGCTATACCAAAGGACGATTTTCCTTTACCACACATTGACATGCTGGTAGACAGTACAACAAAGTTCAAAATTTTCTCCTTCATGGATGGATTCTCGGGCTATAATCAAATCAAAATGGTGCCGAAAGACATGGAGAAAACTTCATTTATCACCCCGTGGGGTACCTTTTGCTACAAGGTAATGCCGTTCGGTTTGAAGAATGTTAGGGCAACCTATCAAAGGGCCATGACTACTCTGTTTCATGACATGATACACAAAGAAATCGAGGTATATGTCGATGATATGATTGCTAAATCTAGAATAGAAGAGGAGCATGTGACCCACCTGTCAAAACTGTTCGAGCGGTTGAGTAAGTACAAACTCCGCTTGAACCCTAACAAATGCACGTTCGGTGTTCGTTCAGGGAAACTGCTAGGGTTCATCGTCATCCAGAAAGGAATTGAGGTTGATCCTGACAAGGTCAAGGCCATTCAAGAAATGCCTTCTCCGAAAACTGAAAAACAAGTCAGGGGATTCCTGGGATGTTTGAACTACATCTCCAGATTTATATTCCTCATAACTGCGACATGCGCGCCGATCTTCAAACTGCTCAAGAAGATACAATCATTTCTCACTGATTCTCGGGGCAAATGGACTCCGAATTATGACGGCCCCTATGTGGTCAAGAAAGCTTTCTCAGGCGACGCCTTGAGACTTGCAACCATGGATGGAGAGGAATTTGCCTACCCCACGAATGTTGACGTAGTCAAGAAATACTTCGCCTTAAAAAAAAAACATCTCGGTGGATTGAAAACCCGAAAGGGCGGTACAGGCAAAAATTAGAGACATGATAAAAAAATCATCCCGGTGGATTGGAAATCTCCAAGTACAATCCAGGCAAAAGTTAGGGATAATGGCAAGTAACTATGTTCAACAAAGGGGCAAATCCCCCAGCAGCAGTTACATCATCCGTCAGGAAAACTCCAGGCAAGGTCATCTTCGACGGAAGCTTAGGATGTCCCGAATTCAAAGTTGGTAGAAGGATAGTGGTCGTTATGTTTCAACGTAGCCCTTTTCCCTGTGAATTACCATTTTCTAACTTTGTAAATACTCTTTGGAATCACGCGTTTGGCTGATTTCCATCCTATCAGTAAAATTTGAGCCCTTGTGCTTTTGTTTGTAATTCTTACTTGTTTTAGCTTTACAGAATGACGTTTTAACATGATTAACGATTCTTGAAATAAAACAAAAATGAATTTACTTGATAAAATTTTTTCTGCTTTTTTAAAATAGAGATGGCAATTTCTTTTGACTGTTAAACATCGAAAGAACATCAATCGCGTCTCCAAAGGTGTTCGAACCTCAAAGTGCAGAATCAAAGTACTCCTTCTAGACCATTACGCCTGAATAAAGGATCAACTGTGTCAGAAACCATGTTTCGTCTGACATCCTCGACTGAGTTCTCATCTCCTAAGCCCAACCAGCATGGTTCCCCGCAGGGACCATCTCTCCTAAGCAAGGCAGAATTGCTATCTTGAACCAACGATATTTCTACATGCCCCACTGTGGCCGAGTATCCAGTCGTGTTCATCCTCTAGTCTGTATGTCGCGTTTGTTTTGTCAGCATAAACATACATACATCATGCATTTTATTTGCATTCGCATTCATATTGCATCGCTATCACTCTAGTCAGTCGTGTCCCCTAGTGATAAAAGTCCTCTCAATCGAGTTGTCGACCTTTCCTCGTTAGGAAGTGAATCATCTTAGTAATCTCTCTCCCGTTTATTTCTGGATTAGAGACGGTCCTTGACCACTTTGATAACTTTAACCTCTGAAAAGCCAGAGAGCTTCTGACAAACATCACTCTTCGCCATTGAAGATTATATCTTCGCTTTCCCAGATTAAGGAAAATCCCCAGAGAAAGCCTCTTAATCAGAGATTCGGCGGTACGGCAGTTTTTCTCCGAAAAACCCACTGATGAAAAGGTCATCGGCACCTCAAAATTGGATCCCATCATATGGCATTTCTCCGGAAAGATCCCGAAAAAAGTATGATGTAAGACCCCAAACAGAAGCAGTCTCTCAGGAAACTCGTTTTTCCCCAGTAGAATCGACAAATGGCGTCTCCAAAACAGAGAAGTTTGTGTACTTCTACAATTCAGACGAATGGGTTCCCCAGCAACTCTGACATCAAATTGTTTCCATCAAATGGCATCTCCCCAGGAAAATTCGGTGAGAAGTTTGAGGAAAACCGCTACGAACGGCGTCCCTTGTCAAGAAGTTTATTGACAAAAGAAACTAAGATCAGTTCCTTGGTAGGAAACCAGGATCGAGGGGAAGTTTATTTCAGAAAATAAGACCAGTTCCTTGGTAGGAAACCAGGAACGAGGGGAAGTTTAAATCAGAAACTAAGACCAGTTCCTTGGTAGGAAACCAAGATCGAGGGGGAGTTTACTTCAAAAACTAAGACCAGTTCCTTGGTAGGAAACCAGGATCGAGGGGAAGTTTATTTCAGAAACTAAGACCAGTTCCTTGGTAGGAAACCAGGATCGAGGGGAAGTTTAAATCAGAAACTAAGACCAGTTCCCTGGTAGGAAACCAGAATCGAGGGGAAGTTTACTTCAGAAACTGAGACCAGTTCCTTGGTAGGAAACCAGGATCGAGGGGAAGTTGTCAAAAGAAACTAAGACCAGTTCCTTGGTAGGAAACCAGGATCGAGGGGAAGTTGACAAAAGAAATTGAGACCAGCTCCTTGGCTGAAGACCAGGATCGAGGGGAAGTTAACCTTTTCTAAGCATCATCGCTTAGCTAAAGAAGATGAATGTGTAAGCTACCATTCATAACCACCATCAAAATTTTGGGTATTCCGATATTTAATCCTCTTGCACCCCGAATGCCCGAATACCTTCGTCATTCACACCTTCGGGTCCACGAAGATTAAATAGGGGCATCTGACATACCCCAAATTTTGACCACTAAGATTTCCCATCATTGTGCAACTCATCATCACAATATAGATGAACCATCATACCTCATCAGTCTCCCCCAAAGATGGGTGAGCATCCACTACAATCAAAATTAGGGTTTCAAGTCCTCTCTGAGTGCTTAGACAAAGGATCAATCAAGGAATGACATGATCTTCAACTTATCTAACCTCTCAAATATCCACAATGGATCAAGAGGACTCCCACTTCAAGGATTAAGCACAAGATTGCTCCCTTCTAGGAGGATCAAGCTTCAAGATTGCCAGTGCCACCAAATTAGGGTTTGGTCGACCAGGGCCTCCAGATGGAAATTTTCCTCTGGGCATGAGCCAATGCTTCAAATCATATCCTAATAAGCTACATGGAACATCATAAACCCCATCATCAAGTCAATTTAGCCTCTGGGGAAGCATTCATAAAAAATCAAGAATTAAGGTTTCTTGACCTAATTCACCCCTAAGTTGACTTTTGGGACAAATCATGAGCCACGACCTCAAGACATGATTTGAGGATCTCCAACATACCACATTGATCCATTTGCAACAATGGATTGACCCAAGAAGCTTGAGCAACAAGTTTCAATTTCATCTGAACCACAGTTAGGGTTTCGCGAGAAAAGTCAACTGTAGCTTTGACTTTTGACCAGGGCATGCTCCCAAGCCGTAGGAAATGATTCAATACACCCTATAAAACCCATGGAACATGTCCATCAAGTTTGATTTAGGTCAAGGACATGATTTCCTAAAGGATCGCACAGTTTGGAATTCATCTGATAAAAAGTCAACTGTGCACAAAAGTCAAACTTTGACTTTTTGAGATTTTTCATAAAAATGGTTTTTAACCCTAAAATGATGTTAATGTGTGATTGGAATCATCATTCATCAAGAAAAATCAAAGAAAGTGGGATAACTTGTAAAAGGGGTAACCATAAAAACTTAGAAAATTTTCTAACTTATGAAATAAAGTGGCAAGGGTACCAACTTTGGAGGATCATAACTCCTAAACCACAAAGACATTTTTCCCCATCCAAAGATGGATTTGTAGCCCTCATGGCCCTCTACAAAAGTGTCAACTACACTTCATCCCATTTCATCATGGATTTTGAGTTATGGTTGGATCAAAATGGCTAAAAACCTAAAATTGACATTTTTCAGCACTTAGCCAAAATCTGCCTTGTAATTTCAGCACAATGTCCCAACTTCAAGGTTGTTTTTCTCCATGATCCAAGTTGAACCAGGTCTAGGGCCAAACATCAAAGTTGAAGTACGTCATCTAAGCTTTCCGGAAATTCCTAGAATGTCCATGTAGCATACTCGAGCAGGGAGTTATGGATTTTACAAAAAGGCTTGCTGCAGCTGAATTTTTCAGGGGAAGATTTGCACATTTCTTGTGCCACACGAATTTTCAAGCCTTGTCATCATTTTGGACACATCTAAGGATCAAATCCAAGTGGGATGATCTGATCCATGAGCCTCCCAAGTCCAAGGAACCAAAAATAGCATGCCAAAACCTAGAAATCCCTAAAAGAGGGACAAAACTCCAATTTTGGTTTGGAGCATTTAATGGATGCTTAGAGGTGGCATGAACTGAGTTTCCTCCAACTGAATTCAGTCAAGATTCCTCCAACAACTAGGGAACCAGCAGTCTGTGCTCTAACCTCTAGTCAATGGCTAGAGGAGACTTGGATTTTCATTGGCCAACATTGGCCAAACCTCTGCTGCAGCCACCATTCACTATTGCTTGCAAAACAAACTTGCTCTAATATAAATAGAGATCATTTGTACTCAGTTTGAGTACACCAAAGCCATCAAACAGATGCTTTCCTCAAATTCTCTCTTTCACTCCAAAATGCCTTCTTTAGTAAGGAAATTCTGAGTTTTTAAGTTAGAGAACATTTCCATCACAACTCATGATCCTAACACCTCATAAACATCATATGTAGGTGATCCAAACTCTCACAAGTGACCTATAACACCAACATCACAAAGTCACATCTCAAAACCTCAAAATAGCACTTTTTTGCATTTTTCAAGCCATGTCTTGATTCAGTCACTTTCCAAACCATATAAAACCTCAAACACACTCTAAATATCATCCTTGAACTGTCCCAAATGGTGCCACACATCTGGAACACCATTTGAGAGAGTTGGCATTTTGGCCACTTTTGACCATTTTGCGAGAAAGTGCTCAAACTTGCTCCAGAGGTTTCCAGCTGATTCCAACCATCCTAAAAGCTTCTAAGAGGTCATTTGATGGTGTCCAAGGCATCAAATCATTTCTGGAATAAAGCACTTGGTAGGTTGCACAAAATCTTCAAAAAAGAGGTAAAATTCACAACTTGAATTCTTTGAACCATGCTTTCCTTTGTTGTCTACATACATGCATCATATTGAACAATTCTTGAAGCAAAAATGTAGTCCTTGATGTGTATGTTGTGATCCTCCCACTGTTTGCATTTTAACATGTTTATATGTGAAATTTTGGTTGTTTCAAAATCATGTCCAGTTCTGGTTTTTTTGATTGGTGTGTTCTGTACATTAAGTTTTAGGGTGCATGAGTAACACCATTGGATTCCTTGCGAAAAATCGGTCAAGATAGGTGTTTACGGATTTCAATTGCGATAAAAATCGAGAAAGTTACGCGTGTTGGAAATTTGACGCGAAACGACGTCGAATTAACGATAGCAGTTCTGGTTTTTTGCTTTGTGTGTTCTGTACATTGAGTTTCCATGTGCGTGAATAATACCATTGAATTCCTTGCGAAAAATCGGTCAAGATAGGTTTTTACGAATTTCAATTGCGATAAAAATCGAGAAAGTTACGCGTGTTGGAAATTTGACGCGAAACGACGTCGAATTAACGATAGCAGTTCTGGTTTTTTGCTTTGTGTGTTATGTACATTGAGTTTCCATGTGCGTGAATAATACCATTGAATTCCTTGCGAAAAATCGGTCAAGATAGGTTTTTACGGATTTCAATTGCGATAAAAATCGAGAAAGTTACGCGTGTTGGAAATTTGGCGCGAAACGACGTCGAATTAACGATAGCAGTTCTGGTTTTTTGCTTTGTGTGTTCTGTACATTGAGTTTCGATATGCGTGAATAATACCATTGAATTCCTTGCGAAAAATCGGTTAAGATAGGTTTTTACGGATTTCAATTCCAATAAAAATCGAGAGAGTTACGCGAGTTGGAAATTCGACGCGGAACGATGTTTTCAAAACACGTGCAGTTCTGGTTTTTTTATTTCTGCGTTTTGCATGTCGAGTTTCCGTGTGTATGTGCAATACCATTGGATTCCTTACGAAAAATCGGTCAAGATAGACTCTTTAGGATCTTAATTCGGTTAAAAATCGAGAGAGTTACGCGCGTCGGAAGTTTGGCGCAAAACGATATTTTCGATTGGTAGCAGTTCTGGTTTTTTAATTTCTGCGTTTTGTATGTTGAGTTTCAGCGTGCATGTATAATACCATTGGATTCCTCGCAAAAAATCGGTCAGGATAGGCTCTTCCGGATCTTAATTCCATTAAAAATCGAGAGAGATACGCGTGTTGGAAATTCGACGCGGAATGATATTTCGAATTAATAGCAGTTCTGGTTTTTCGATTTGCGTGTTTCGTACGTCGAGTTTCAGTGTGTATGTGTGGTACCATCGGATTCCTTGCGAAAAATCGGTCAAGATAGGTACTTTCGGATTTTGATTCTGATAAAAATTGAGAGAGTTATGAGTGTTTGAAATTTGATAAAAAACGTGTTGAAAATTAAAGTTTCGGTACTAGTTTTTACCCCATAACAAATGTCGGAGATAATATTTTGACATCTTTCCTCTTTTTCTTATTTTTATTTTCAAAACTCAACCAAATCTTTTACATAGCAAAAAATCATCATTTTCCAATTCATACCCCATAATATTTTAATCCACAAAAAATCACAAAAAAAGTATTATTTTTAGATTATTTTTAATATATTTAAAAATAGTGTTTTAAATTGTTTTAAATGCTTTTAAAATGATTTCTTTTTTCTTGATTTTTAAAACCAAAATGATTTTAAATATTTATGTGGATAAAATATTTTTTCATAAACCTTAATCATTATTTAATGATTTTTATTTGATATTTTTATCATTTTTTACTTAATTTTTCTTGGAAAAATGCCTTAAAAAATGAAATTGGGGTTTCTTTGATTTTCACCCTAACAAATCTTTTTCAAACACTTTGGGCCTCTATTAGAGTATAAGACCCAATCCCCTTTTAACCAAAACAATTTTGGGCCTCACTTATTGTATAAGTCCCTCTGCGTTAAAAGAAAACCTCGGCACGATCGCCGTTTTCAAACAGAAAATCAACTGGGCTTCTCTTTGAGCTGTAAGTTCCATTTCTTTTCATTTTTTAAACACTTGGGCCTCTAATAGAGTGTAAGACCCAACCCTTTTTTAACGAAACAATTTTGGGCCTCAGTTATTGTATAAGTCCCGATACGTTAAAAATCTCGGCGCAATCGCCATTTTCAAACTGAAAATATTTTGGGCCTCTCCCTGAGTTGTAAGCCCCATCTTTTGTACAAAAATACACTTTGGGCCTCTAATAGAGTGTAAGACCCAACCTTTCTTTTTTTATCACTTTTTCATATTTTCTCATTTTTCACATTATTTTTTAGAGATTTGGAAAATTAATAACTCCCTCAATTTTGATTTTTTTTATTGGTTCTTTTTCTGAAAAAACACAAAAATAGTAAAATATTTTATTCTACAAAAAATCAAATTTATATTATTTATTTAATATAGTTAGTATTTTTGTGAATAAATTCATTTTTAATTGTTTTTAAACATTTTAAAAGTGAATATTCATCTTGAAAATCAAAAATAAATAAGTTTTAAATCATCTTGTGATTAAAACCTCATTTTTCAAACCTTAACCAAAAATCATAAGTGGTTTATTTAAACTTATTGACTTTTTGTCATTTTTTTATTAATTTTCTTTGAAAAATTACTTTTAAAAAGTGAAAATTAGGGTTTCTTTGATTTTTAATCATACTCAAATGTTTCAAAACTCTTTGGGCCTCTAATAGAGTGTAAGACCCAATCCCTTTGTAAATACCAAAATTTTAGGCCTCAGTCACATGTATAAGTCCCACGGTGTTTTCAAAACCTCGGGGCGATCGTCGCCCTTTTCAAAATTAACCATTGGGCCTACCCTCGAGTAATAAGACCCATTTCTTTTCTTAAAACTCACTTGGGCCTCTAATAGAGTGTAAGACCCATCCCTTTGTACAGAAAACCTTTCTTAGGCCTCAGTCACTTGTATAAGTCCCTCTGTACAAATTCAACAGCGCGATCACTGGTAAAACTTTTTGGGACTCTCCTTGAGCTGTAAGCCCCAACCATTTTATTTCAAAACACTTTCTCCTTTGATTTTGAATATACTGTTGTTTTCAATCTTTCTTTGTTGAACAACTAACCAAACAGCATGGAAGCTCTACAACCGAGTAAGTGTTTACCCGCTTTTATTTACCGCTTTCATATGTATATAACTGTATTGTGGGGCTGTTTCACTGTAAGTCTCCTTTCACAAACTCATATATATATATATAACTGTATTGTGGGGTTGTTTCGCTGTAAGTCTTCTTTCATAAACTCATATCGACTGTGTAATAATAGTATAGATATTAGAGTTTCCACGGCAATTACGTCTAGAACTAGGCAAACTCTGTCTCTTCCCGCCCGACGTTCTCCCGGATATTGCACCAGACCTTTTATAACAATTATCTTAGATAACTAGGTCTAGGAAATTTCCCCCTTGAACAGTTCAATATACAAAAGGCCATCGTTTCTCTGTGAAACCCCTTTTGGAACTGTTCACCCCGCCTCCTCTTAGGCGTCGTATAAGGACCCACGGGCTTCCTAAAAGCATCCCCGCCTCCTCTTGGGCATTGTACAAGGACCCGTCGACTTCTTAGAAGTATTCACAGCCTCCTCTTAGGCTTCGTATAAATGATTTCTTCCTCCGGGAATGATAGCCTCCTCTTGGGCTTCGTACAAATTGTCCCTCGGCTTCTTAAAAGTTTCCAGCCTCCTCTTGGGCTTCGTACAAATTGTCCCGACGACCTCCTAGAGGTATAGGAATAGAAATTAGTCATCTTAATAGAACAGTCTTTCAAAGAGTCTAGATCTTTCTACCGTGAACGTACTACTACTGTTTCTTTAAGCATAGTACAAAAGATAAAACTCTAGACTTGGACAGTCTAATTTCCTTGAGTCTCGGAGACATTCTCAAGTAAGGAAACACCCGTAGACTTGGACAGGCTCAAATACCCTTTGGATTTCCCATTTCCTTAAAGAACAAGAAATAACCCTGATCCTCTGATCAATCCTAAAGAACAGCCTTACCTTTAATCAGTCTCTTTATAAGAACTGATTTTCTCTTAACCAACATACTGGACCTGTCACTCAACTGAAACAGAACTTTTAGCCTCCATCTCGAGCTTCGTACGAGATACAAATACTCTCTTGTTGAGTCAAACCTTTTAACCTCCATCTCGGGCTTCGTACGAGATACAAAGACTCTCTTGTAGAGTCAAACCTTTAGCCTCCATCTCGGGGTTCATACGAGATACAAAAACACTCTCTTGTTGAGTATAAAAGACTATCTGGTTGAGTCAAACCCTGTAGCCTCCATCTCGGGCTTCGTACGAGATACAAAAACACTCTCTTGTTGAGTAAAAAAGATTATCTTGTTGAGACAAACCCTTTTAGCCTCCATCTCGGGCTTCGTACGAGATACAAAGACTCTCTTGTTGAGTCAAAACTTTTAGCCTCCATCTCGGGCTTCGTACGAGATACAAAAACAATCTCTTGTTGAGTATAAAAGACTCTCTTGTTGAGTCAATCACGCTTTAGCCTCCATCTCGGGCTTCGTACGAGATACAAAAACACTCTCTTGTTGAGTATAAAAGATTCTCCTGTTGAGTCAACCCTTTTAGCCTCTCTCTCAGACTTCGTACAAGACACATAAAACTCCCTTTTTTTGAGCCATTAGCCTCCTCTTAGGCTTTGTATAAGAAAACCCAGGTTGAGTCAATCAACCTTTTAGCATCAAAGTTGTGCCTCGTTCACAGTATACAAACATCAACAACTCCTTTCCCTTCATCTAATCGCTGTAAGCGGCAAGCCTCTGGATTATTTACATCCACGCCACTGTCCCTCTTTTAGCATGAAAAATTCCTAAGGAAAGATAGCATTGCTCTACACTGAGTTAAAGTCTTCTCCTTAAGGTTGGAACTCCCCTATAAAGGAAATTATGGCATTGTCGAATTCACATATCCCGGTTAAAGTAATTCTCCTTTATAAACAGTTGTGACAAACAGACCCTCTTTAGAGATGACAAATTCTCTCTAAAGACAACACCTTTTAGCTTCACATCTTGGGCTTCGAACAAGATACAAATAGACCCTTCAGCTTCATATCTTGGGCTTTGAACAAGATACAAACCACCTTCAGCTTCACATCTTGGGCTTTGAACAAGATATAAATCCCCTTTCGCTTCACGTCTTGGGCTTTGAACAAGACACCAAAACGCCAATTTCCTCCCATAGAATAGGAGGAACTACGAACGCTCCGATTTCCCTGTTTTGGTAAACGGGAATACGTAGGCATAAGATTGAAAGAAAAATCTTAGCGAGCACACTAATCAAAAAACCTAAAGTCCCCTATCTCCACCCAATCTGACAAATTCCCCATGAATACTCCCGGTTTTCCACCTTAATAAAGTAAGAAGAAAGAAAGGCCCCATTACCATATAGCATCTGTAACCTAACTGACCGCTTTTTAAACTCAGTATGCAAGCAGGGTTAATTGGAGACATCTATTTCCCTTCCTTCATCAGTTCACAATAGGATAAAAAATGAATTGACCTGTAGTAAACCCCAAAGAACGACAACGCTTAAGAATCGCGTCCAAAATCGCTCGCTACAGAAAAGTGGCGCCCACCGTGGGGCTCTTCTTTGGAAACTCAAGGTGAAAGCCTTGGACAAAACCTTCACTGGGAATGAGACTTTTTGTTGACTTACTAAGATCTTAGGTCAAAACCTTTAAGTTGGGAAGGTACCACAGAATGGCGACTCCGCCGGGGGGCCATTTTCTGTCAGGAACATAGGATTCATAGCTCTTAAAAAGTCTAGGACATTAGGACAAATATATATACTGCTTTTCCTAATTGATATCTGTGTTTATTTTTCTGCTAATGGGAATGCGTGTGATGCCGCATGTGGAAAGATTAAGTATACACTTAAGATAGGTGATGGCGACGAGGTCGACCATCAACCTCAGTGGAGGCTTCCCAATGCAATCCATTCCCTCTCACAGGCAATGGGTCGATTGTGGTGTCTGAGAAGCTGAGGAGCAAATTAGTGGTGCGGAAACTATCAGAAATGGTTGTCACGCGATACCACCCTCTTCTGAAGGTTGTTCAAAAAAACATCACCTAGCACAGTTCCCGACCCGCTGGTGTTTTCTCGACAAGAACTGATGATTTTGAGAGACAGGTACAAAAATCACTAGTATAAACCTTTGGGATGGGTAGAGCCTTGACTTCATGACAACGACCCTTTGACCCCATGTTTTTTCTATGTTTTTGTGTGCTGCATTCATGCATTCATTTAAAAAAAACATTAAAACATTTTCTCTTCTAGTCTCTTTTTTTCAAATTAAACTAAGACAATGATTGCAAATGTCAGAGAAAAAGATTGCGCTCATGGATTTCGGTAGAAGGAGAACTCACCAGTACACCTTCAAGGTTCCAAAACTTGAGGATTTGAGAAGGTTAGCGAGGATGATCACTAACCCTGAGGCTTTCAGAGTTAAGCACGGAGGGCTGCTACCTCTTTTAAGAATCCATGTGATTGAAGGAATCATGGATGCACTCGTTCAGTTTTACGATCCAGTCTATCACTGTTTCACATTCCCGGATTACCAGCTAGCACCAACGCTGGAGGAGTACTCTCACCTGATTGATCTACACATTACTGATCAAGCTCCATTTTCTGGACTAGAAGAAATTCCAAAGGGTCAGACCATTGCAAGAGCAATTTATTTGGACGAGTCAAAAGTCAGGACTCACATGACCACTAAGGGTGGTATCCAAGGTTTGCCAGCCCAGTTCTTAACAAAGAAAGCTCTGTACTTTGCTAGTATAGGGAACATGACTGCTTTCGAAAGCTTCTTTGTTTTACTCACCTATGGGTTATTTCTGTTTCCCAACATTGATAACTTCGTCGATATCAACGCCGTTAAGGTTTTTCTCATTGGAAACCCTGTGCCGACCTTGCTCGCAGACGCGTATCATTATGTACACTTAGGGAATTTGTACAGTGGAGGAATGATCACGTGTTGTGTACCCCTGCTATACAAATGGTTTATCTCTTATTTGCCTAAGTCTGCCGCTTTTTGGGATCATAAGAGTGCCTTACACTAGTCGCAGAAAATTATGTCTCTCACCAACTCTGACATAGATTGGTGCAATAGGATTTATGACAGGATCAGGATAATTGATTGTTGTGGAAACTTCCCCAACGTACCCCTTATAGGAACTAAGGGAGGAATCAACTACCATCCGGTATTGGTTCGTCGTCAATTTGGATACCCGATGAGGCATGTCCCACAGAATTCTCATCTGAAAGGTCTTTTCTTCAAGGAAGGAGAAAATGACAGAGCACTAAAGATGGAAATAGTGCACGCTTGGAAACATGTTCATAAGAAAGGACGGGAGTCTCTAGGAAAACCGGACTATGTCTCGGTGGAGCCTTATCTCCACTAGGTACAAACTAGAGCTCTCAAGCTAAAGATGCCTTATCCTCGTCATGGAGTTCTTCCGCCAAGGGAATCTGTCATGTACTTCATGAGGGAAACTGAAAAGCTTCAGGTTACTCTCAACAAAATTCAACAGGAGAGGAGGTTTTGGAAGAACAAGTACCGCATTCTCAACGTGAAGTGTATCAAAATACAGCAGCTACTGAAAGATAAGGATGCTCTGATCGAGATTTTAGAGCAACATGCTGTGGATAATCAGGATGACCAAAGGAATTTGCTCGCTCCTTTCACTTGGCAAAAGAATCACAACCCGACAACGGCCCAAGAGCCCCGGTCAAAGAAAAGGAAAGTACCAGAATCAGCACCCGGTTTCTCGTCAGAGAGGACTCGGGACCCATTAGCTTAGGTTTCTGTTTCCGCACCTTGTAATTTACTGTATTTCCATTTCCGCAATCCTTTGAATTCAATAAGACCGGGTTTCCCCACTGTTTGATATTTGCAATCTAATTGTCGAAGTTTATTTTGATTAAACCAAAAAACAATTAATATAATCATTGCATTCATCATTCTCACGTCACATATTCTTCTTACCTACGAGTCTCACGTTTGTTTCTCGGTTCTAGAGTCAAACTGTCTCATTCGTACAATACTCGGGCCAATCGTCAAAAAAGGATGGATGATCTCGAGGAAGAGAATAGAGAGTTGAGAGAAGAGATCGGCGCTCTTAGAGAGGATATGAGAAAGCTTCGTAACGACATACAAACCATGGCAGAAGCTCAGCTACAAAGAACCGTGATCTCAGAGATCACCTCAATGCCCATAGTGGAGAAGATTGATCCTAGGTATCAGATGCCGAAAGATCGTCCCTGGGGCATGCCTGTCAACTATATCCCGGAAGGATATGTTTCGCCGATCACTGAAGATCAGGAAATCACTGCAGGAACCGCTGGGCCTGAAGGTTACAAACTTCGGGAAAACAAAGATGCCAGCGGCATACCAACAACTCCTGAAGGTTACAAACTTCGAGAGGCACCAAGATTTGCTGCCGTAGTAACGGTACCACCCCCTGTGGTGCACACTATCCCGAAAGGACAGATTCCACATATACCTTCTGGTGGAAACGAAAGCATGTTCGAAAGAATGAACGAGTTTCAGGAACAGTTCCTAGGAATGCAAAAGGAATTGCAAGCTATTCGCGATCAGGATCTATTTGGAAAAGACGCCGCAGACCTCTGCTTGGTCCCCAATGTGAAAGTTCTGCACAAGTTCCAAGTGCCCGACTTTGAAAAATACAAGGGTAACTCTTGCCCTCAGAGTCACTTGGTGATGTACGCTCGGCGAATGTCAGCTCAGATAGAGAATCAGGATCTACTGATTCACTATTTTCAGGATAGTTTAACCGGTGCCGCATTAAAATGGTACATGGGTTTAAACCGCGCCACGATCGGCACGTTCAGAGATCTTTGCATTGCCTTCATCTAGCAATACAAGTACAATTTGGACATGGCACCGGACAGAGATCAACTCAGATCAATGTCACAAAAGGACAAGGAAACCTTTAAGGAATACGCTCAGAGATGACGTGAAATTGCCGCTCAAATTTGTCCACCTCTTGAGGAAAAAGAGATGACAAAGATCTTTTAAAGACCTTGAGCCCATTTTACTACAACAGAATGGTTGCCAGTGCGCCCAGCGACTTCACCGAGATGGTGGGCATGGGGGTTCGTCTTGAGGAAGCCGTCCGGGAAGGACGTTTAGTAAAAGACGCTGGATCATCGAGTAGTACAAAATGATACGGTAGTGCTCTCCCTAAGAAAAAAGTGCAGGATATTGGGAATATCTCTCTCGGAAAGCAAAGGCGACGATATCAACCAGTAGCAGTTGTAAGTCCTGCTATCAACCCTGCGCCTGTTTCTACGTATCAACCTCAGGTTGTGCAGAACTAACCTAATCAACAGCAGTTTCAGCAAAGGACACAACAACCTCTTCAGCAGGCTCGTCCTCAGTATAACAATAACTGTACAACGCGGCCACCAGGATTCGATCCTATACCGGTGTTGTACACCAAACTATTTCTGTTACTACTGGCTAAGGGGCATGTCCAGACTAAGTCTCCTCTTACAGTACCGGAAAATCCGCCTTTTTGGTTCAAAGTGGATCAGACTTGCCCTTATCATCAAGGAGGTCTAGGGCATAACATAGAGAATTGTCTTAATTTCAAATCCGACGTGCAAAAGCTTGTTAGGAGCGGGGTCTTATCTTTCAAAGATACGAATCCAAATGTTCTCACGAACCCGCTGCCTCAACACGAGAAAGCTGCAGTCAATTTGATAGAGGGAGAGTCTAACAACGTTTATCAAATTCACGATGTACTCTTGTTAAGGACCAATCTGGTCAAGATGCATTGTAGACAGAGTGGATATGGCCATGTGCCACCTCATAATTATCATCAGTGTGATATCTGCTCTAAAAATAATCAGGGATGTTCTATGGTGCAATCCGCTCTACAGGAACAGATGGATCTCGGATGGATCCAACAACACCGAGTTCGTGGAGTTAACACGGTTTACATGAATTCCAACGTCATTCAAAACCACGACATTCGTGCTATGAATGTCAACCTGGTGGCAATGCACTCAAGGCAAAGTCAGTATCATAATCTGCCGCGGCACGATTACAGTTCCTGTCTGACTTGCTCGGTAAACAAACAGGGATGCTCTTTCATACAAGAGGCCCTCCAGCGTCAGATGGATCTTGGATGGATCCAGGACTACCATGATAGGAATCCCTATTAGATCAACATCATTCAAATCTTCGATATTCGCTTGATGTATACCAAGCTGGTGGAGTTACACGCAGAACAGGTCCATCTCGGATTCCTGGTATCACATGATTATCAGAGCTGTAAAGCGGGTTGCGAAAACGATCAAGGTTGTGCCCTTGTCCAGGAAACACTTCAGCACTTGTTAAACCAGTGGGGGCTTCCAATCTATATGGATGAAGACACCCAGCAAATTAGTATCACTAATAGGAATCCTACTAGATATCAAAGTCAGGATGTCCGATCGATGGAAACAGACCTCGTAAGGTTGCACTGCATTCAAAGTGGACGCAGCCAGGTGCCACTACACAACTATGAGCGGTGTGGAGTTTGTTCAGTGAACAATCAAGGATGCTACCTCGTGCGAGCAACCCTTCAAAGTCAATTGGACCGCAAAGAGATTCAACCATGCTCAAGTTCTGGATCAGTTAACTATCTCGCTGATCAAATCAAGGATGTTGTTGTAATCTCTGATCATCAGAGGGCTAGGGATGTTTGTGCCATCACCCCTTTACTTGACGAATCAAGAGTTCCCAACCAAGAACGGATCGAAATTACTTATTATGGTCAGAAAAATCAGAAGGCTCCCATAGTCATCTATCTGCCAGGTCCACTACCGTATGAATCAACTAAGGTTATCCCTTACAAATACGGTGCAACAATAGTCGAGAATGGAAAGGAAATTCCGTTACCCTCTGTCGTGAATATTGCAGACATCAGTCGAGTAACACGGAGCGGTCGAATCTTCAACAGAGGAGTTGGAGAACTCAGCAAAGAAAAGGAACCTCACACAGAAGTTCCCAATCCACCAGTCGATCAATTCAGTAATCCCGACCTTTCAAAAAACAATGATGAGATGCTGAAGCTCATCCAAAGGAGCGAGTACAACATTGTTGATCAACTGTTACAAACTCCTTCAAAGATCTCGGTGCTATCACTTTTACTCAGTTCAGAAGCGCACAGGGAGGCTCTACAGAAAGTCTTGGAGCAAGCCTTTGTGGAACAGGATGTAACCATCAGACAGTTTGATAGCATTGTCTCTAACATCACTTCCTGCAATAACTTGGGATTTAGTGATGAGGAATTACCTGAAGAGGGTCGCCGTCATAACATTGCGCTCAATATCACAGTTAACTGCCAGGACGATGCTTTAGCCAGCGTACTGGTAGACACAGGGTCAGCCCTGAATGTTATGCCGAAGTCCACTTTGATGTAATTATCATTCAAAGGCCCTCCGATGAGAACCAGCGAGGTCGTCGTCAAAGCATTTGACGGATCCAGAAAAATGGTTATCGGCGAAGTCGATCTTCCCATAACTATTGGTCCTCACACTTTCCAAGTCACTTTCCAGGTCATGGACATCCGGGCAACATACAGTTGTTTATTAGGAAGACCTTGGATACACCAGGCTGGGGCGGTCACTTCGACGTTTCACCAAAAGCTAAAGTTCGTCTAGAACGACCAACTTGTCACAGTCTATGGAGAACAAGCCATGATTGTGAGTAACCTTTCACTATTTACCTGTGTAGAGCCGGAGGAGGTTGTTGGAACTCAGTTCCAAGCGCTTTTGATAGGCAAGGACGAACAATCTGAGGGGGGAACTTCCATTTCCTCGTACAAAGATGCTATCAAAGCGGTCGAAAGTACCAATACAACAGGATGGGGACAGCTTGTCATTCCTATTGACAACAAAACAAAGAAGGGTCTTGGTTTTCCTGTAACCTGTACCCAGACAACTGCCAGCGATAAAGTCTTCATCCCATTTAGAATTTCTTCCACACTGGAGGCTTCCTTCAACCAGTGACTCAAGAGGTACATACCATCAATAAAGATGATTCATCTGATATGGAGGAAGAATGGAAGTCCTATCTCAATGAGGATGGTTATATGTCTCAGGAAGAGGTGCCTACGCCCTTTTGCTTTCCTACACAGAGTCCGAGATTTATACCCAGGTCAGACGTCGAAACGATATACGGAGGTTGTGATCCGGAAGGATGTCGTGCTCCGCCAAACTCATTAGAGGAAGACACTCTGATGAAAGACAACTTTGACCACGACTACTATGGCCCGATGGATGGCTTGCCAATGTGGCAGCCGTGCTCAAGAGACTTGGGGCAAGAAAGTCAGCCGAGTAATGAAACTCAGCTGAGCATCATTGAACAGAATACCTGTGTCACCACCATGTCATGGGATCAACACTCAGGTCATTCAAAAACTACTCAACATGACGATGAATTTGCAACATTTGCAGGACTTGAATTCATCAACTATGCTTTTCCCGAGGTCAACGTCATCGAGAGGGATGACTCCTCCAGTTCCAAAGAAGTGTCGGACACCTTGGGAGAACCGAGTGGGAAATACGACTTCAAGGTCAAGTACACCGCTCCCGAAAGCTCTCGTATCAGGCTCGAAGATATCCATCCAACTGGATGAGGAGATACAACTGAGAGCACAAATACTCTGCAAAATGCAACAGAGGAATTCTCCTACGACAACTCTGCTTGGGAGACAGATTCCAATGATCCAGCTCCACCAGAAATCAGTGTTATTTCTGAAGACAAATCAAGGAAGGTGCCAGACTTTGTGATTTACCGAGGAGTTCGCCGCCAATAGGTTGCTGTCGATGTTCCGAAGATTGTTCATAAGTCAAAGTAATTGCCATCTTTGTTTTAACCTTTCACCCTACCCAGGTGAAACAGATGTTTTGATAGGGCTCACTTTTTGTAAATTTTCCCACTTCGCTTCGCCCAAAGCGACAGAGTTTTGTTTTATAGGGCTGTGGTTTCAAGAATCGACTGATCATAAATAAAATAATGTCGTTCTGTAATTTCCGCATTAATTGTTGTTTTCTCTTTTTACTTTTCTCAGAAAATTGTAATCCTAAAAAAAACAACTCGATAAATAAAAACAAGCAGTAAAAGAAATACACTGCACACACTCTTGCATTCTCTCTATCTCTTCTAAACATAAATCATCACGTTATGCAGATTACTTGTTTTAAACCCCGTTGAAACATACGATCCGATACCTTCTCTCGACTTTGAGTTCCCGGTATTTGGGGCTGAAGAAGAAGTTGACAACGAAATTACAGAAGAGATCTCTCGATTACTCAGACAAGAGGAAAGGTCCATTGAACCTCACAAAGAGCCGTTGGAAACGGTAAACTTGGGTTCAGAAAAAGAGAGAAAAGAAGTCAAGATTGGGGCACTACTCGGTCCAACTGTCAAAGAAAGTTTGATAAAGCTTCTCAAAGAATTTCCCGATATATTCGCTTGGTCCTATCAGGATATGCCAGGGTTGGATACCAACATCATGGAGCATCACTTACCGCTGAGGTCAGAATGTCCGCCAGTAAAATAAAGGTTGAGACAGAATCACCCGGACATGGCTATCAAAATCAAAGAAGAAGTACAGAAACAGATTGACGCGGGTTTCCTCGCTACATCAGAATATCCTCAATGGTTAGCCAACATTGTACCCGTTCCGAAAAAGGACGGAAAGGTCAGAATGTGTGTAGATTACAGAGATCTAAACAAGGCTAGTCCAAAGGATGATTTTCCTTTACCACACATTGACATGCTGGTAGACAGTACAGCAAAGTTCAAAATTTTCTCCTTCATGGATGGATTCTCGGGCTATAATCAAATCAAAATGGCGCCGAAAGACATGGAGAAAACTTCATTTATCACCCCGTGGGGTACCTTTTGCTACAAGGTAATGTCGTTCGGTTTGAAGAATGTCGGGGCAACCTATCAAAGGGTCATGACTACTCTGTTTCATGACATGATACACAAAGAAATCGAGGTATATGTCGATGATATGATTGCTAAATCTAGAACAGAAGAGGAACATGTGACCCACCTGTCAAAACTGTTCGAGCGATTGAGAAAGTACAAACTCCGCTTGAACCCTAACAAATGCACGCTCGGTGTTCGTTCAGGGAAGCTGCTAGGGTTCATCGTCAGCCAGAAAGGAATTGAGGTTGATCCTGACAAGGTCAAGGCCATTCAAGAAATGCCTTCTCCGAAAACTGAAAAACAAGTCAGGGGATTCCTGGGACGTTTGAACTATATCTCCAGATTTATATTCCTCATAATCGCGACATGCGCGCCGATCTTTAAACTGCTCAAGAATATACAATCATTTCTCACTGATTCTCGGGGCAAATGGACTCCGAATTATGACGGCCCCTATGTGGTCAAGAAAGCTTTCTCAAGCGGCGCCTTGAGACTTGTAACCATGGATGGAGAGGAATTTGCCTACCCCACGAATGTTGACGTAGTCAAGAAATACTTCGCCTAAAAAAAAACGTCTCGGTGGATTAAAAACCCGAAAGGGCGGTCCAAGCAAAAATTAGAGACATGATAAAAAAATCATCCCGGTGGATTGGAAATCTCCAAGTACAATCTAGGAAAAAGTTAGGGATAATGGCAAGTAACTACGTTCAACAATGGGGCAAATCCCCCAGCAGCAGTTACATCATCCGTCAGGAAAACTCCAGTCAAGGTCATCTTCGACAGAAGCTCAGGATGTCCCGAATTCAAAGTTGGTAGAAGGATAGTGGTCGTTATGTTTCAACATAGCTCTTTTCCCTGTAAATTACCATTTTCTAACTTTGTAAATACTCTTTGGAATCACGCGTTTGGCTGATTTCCATCCTATCAATAAAATTTGAGCCCTTGTGCTTTTGTTTGTAATTCTTACTTGTTTTAGCTTTACAGAATGACGTTTTAACATGATTAACGATTCTTGAAATAAAAAAAACGAATTTACTTGATAAATTTTTTTCTGCTTTTTTAAAATAGAGATGGCAATTTCTTTTGACTGTTAAACATCGAAAGAACATCAATCGCGTCTCCAAAGGTGTTAGAACCTCAAAGTGCAGAATCAAAGTACTCCTTCTAGACCATTACGCCTGAATGAAGGATCAACTGTGTCAGAAACCATGTTTCATCTGACATCCTCGACCGAGTTCTCATCTCCTAAGCCCGACCAGCATGGTTCCCCGCAGGGACTATCTCTCCTAAGCAAAGCAGAATTGCTATCTTGAACCAGCGATATTTTTACATGCCCTACTGTGGCCGAGTATCCAGTCGTGTTCATCCTCTAGTCTGTATGTCGCGTCTGTTTTGTCAGCATAAACATACATACATCATGCATTTTATTTGCATTCGCATTCATATTGCGTCGCTATCACTCTAGTCGGTTGTGTCCCCTAGTGATAAAAGTCCTCTCAATCGAGTTGTCGACCTTTCCTCGTTAGGAAGTGAATCATCTAAGTAATCTCTCTCCCGTTTATTTCTGGATTAGAGATGGTCCTTGACCACTTTGATAACTTTAACCTCTGAAAAGCCAGAGAGCTTCCGAAAAACATCACTCTTCGCCATTGAAGATGATATCTTCGCTTTCCTGGATTAAGGAAAATCCCTGGAGAAAGCCTCTTAATCAGAGATTGGGCAATACGGCAGTTTTTCTCCGAAAAACCCACTGATGAAAAGGTCATCGGCACCCCAAAATTGGATCTCATCATATGGCATTTCTCTGGAAAGATCCCGAGAAAAGTATGATGTAAGACCCCAAACAGAAGCAGTCTCTCAGGAAACTCGCTTTTCCCCAGTAGAATCGACAAATGGCGTCTCCAAAACAGAGAAGTTTGTGTACCTCTACAATTCAGACGAATGGGTTCCCCAGCAACTCTGACATTAAATTGTTTCCATCAAATGGCATCTCCCCAGGAAAATTCGGTGAGAAGTTTGAGGAAAACCACTACGAACGGCGTCCCTTGTCAAGAAGTTTATTGACAAAAGAAACTAAGACCAGTTCTTTGGTAGGAAACCAGGATCGAGGGGAAGTTTATTTCAGAAACTAAGACCAGTTCCTTGGTAGGAAACCAAGAACGAGGGGAAGTTTAAATCAGAAACTAAGACTAGTTCCTTGGTAGGAAACCAGGATCGAGGGGGAGTTTACTTCAAAAACTAAGACTAGTTCCTTGGTAGGAAACCAGGATCGAGGGGAAGTTTATTTCAGAAACTAAGACCAGTTCCTTGGTAGGAAACCAGGATCGAGGGGAAGTTTAAATCAGAAACTAAGACTTGTTCCTTGGTAGAAAACCAGGATCGAGGGGAAGTTTACTTCAAAAACTGAGACCAGTTCCTTGGTAGCAAACCAGGATCGAGGGGAAGTTGACAAAAGAAACTGAGACCAGCTCCTTGGCTGAAGACCAGGATCGAGGGGAAGTTTACCTTTTCTAAGAATCATCGCTTAGCTAAAGAAGATGAATGTGTAAGCTACCATTCATAACCACCATCAAAATTTTGGGTATTCCGATATTTAATCCTCTTGCACCCCGAATGCCCGAATACCTTCGTCATTCACACCTTCGGGTCCAAGAAGATTAAATAGGGGCATCTGTCATACCCCAAATTTTGACCACTAAGATTTCCCATCATTGTGCAACTCATCATCACAATATGGATGAACCATCATACCTCATCAGTCTCCCCCAAAGATGGGTGAGCATCCACTACAATCAAAATTAGGGTTTCAAGCCCTCTCTGAGTGCTTAGACAAAGGATCAATCAAGGAATGACATGATCTTCAACTTATCTAACCTCTCAAATATCCACAATGGATCAAGAGGACTCCCACTTCAAGGATTAAGCACAAGATTGCTCCCTTCTAGGTGGATCAAGCTTCAAGATTGCCAGTGCCACCAAATTAGGGTTTGGTCGACCAGGGCCTCCAGATGGAAATTTTCCTCTGGGCATGAGCCAATGCTTCAAATCATATCCTAATAAGCTCCATGGAACATCATAAACCCCATCATCAAGTCAATTTAGCCTCTGGAGAAGCATTCATCAAAAATCAAGAATTAGGGTTTCTTGACCTAATTCACCCCTAAGTTGACTTTTGGGACAAATCATGAGCCAAGACCTCAAGACATGATTTGAGGATCTCCAACATACCACATTGATCCATTTGCAACAATGGATTGACCCAAGAAGCTTAAGCAATAAGTTTCAATTTCATCTGAACCACAGTTAGGGTTTCGCGAGAAAAGTCAACTGTAGCTTTGACTTTTGACCAGGACATGCTCCCAAGCCGTAGGACATGATTCAATGCACCCTATAACACCCATGGAACATGTCCATCAAGGTTTATTTAGGTCAAGGACATGATTTCCTAACGGATCACACAGTTTGGAATTCATCTAATAAAAAGTCAACTGTGCACAAAAGTCAAACTTTGACTTTTTGAGATTTTTCATAAAAATGGTTTTTAACCCTAAAATGATGTTAATGTGTGATTGGAATCATCATTCATCAAGAAAAATCAAAGAAAGTGGGATAACTTGTAAAAGGGGTAATCATAAAAACTTAGAAAATTTTCTAAGTTATGAAATAAAGTGGCAATGGTACCAACTTTGGAGGATCATAACTCCTAAACTACAAAGACATTTTTCCCCATCCAAAGATGGATTTGTAGCCCTCATGGCCCTCTAGAAAAGTGTCAACTACACTTCATCCTAATTCATCATGGATTTTGAGTTATGGTTGGATCAAAATGGCTAAAAACCTAAAATTGACGTTTTTCAGCACTTAGCCAAAATCTGCCTTGTAATTTCAGCACAATGTCCCAACTTCAAGGCTGTTTTTCTCCATGATCCAAATTGAACCAGGTCTAGGTCCAAACATCAAAGTTAAAGTACGTCATCTAAGCTTTCCGGAAAGTCCTAGAACATCCATGTAGCATACCCGAGTAGGGAGTTATGGATTTTACAAAAAGGCTTGCTGCAGCTGAATTTTTCAGGGGCAGATTTGCACATTTCTTGTGCCACACGAATTTTCAAGCCTTGTCATCATTTTGGACACATCTAAGGATCAAATCCAAGTGGGATGATCTGATCCATGAGCCTCCCAAGTCCAAGGAACCAAAAATAGCATGCCAAAACCTAGAAATCCCTAAAAGAGGGACAAAACTCCAATTTTGGTTTGGAGCATTTAATGGATGCTTAGAGGTGGCATGAACTGAGCTTCCTCCAACTGAATTCAGTCAAGATTCCTCCAACAACTAGGGAACCAGCAGTCTGTGCTCTAACCTCTAGTCAATGGCTAGAGGAGACTTGGATTTTCATTGGCCAACATTGGCCAAACCTCTGCTGCAGCCACCATTCACTATTGCTTGCAAAACAAACTTGCTCTACTATAAATAGAGATCATTTGTGCTCAGTTTGAGTACACCAAAGCCATCAAACAGATGCTTTCCTCAAATTCTCTCTTTCACTCCAAAATGCCTTCTTTAGTAAAGAAATTCTGAGTTTTTGAGTTAGAGAGTATTTCCATCACAACTCATGATCCTAACACCTCATAAACATCATATGTAGGTGATCCAAACTCTCACAAGTGACCTATAACACCAACATCACAAAGTCACCTCTCAAAACCTCAAAATGGCACTTTTTTTCATTTTTCATGCCATGTCTTGATTCAGTCACTTTCCAAACCAGATAAAACCTCAAACACACTCCAAATATCATCCTTGAATTATCCCAAATGGTGCCACGCATCTGGAACACCATTTGAGAGAGTTGGCATTTTGGTTGTTTCAATATCATGTCCAGTTCTGTTTTTTTTATTGGTGTTTTCTATACATTAAGTTTTAGTGTGCATGAGTAACACCATTGGATTCCTTGCGAAAAATCGGTCAAGATTGGTTTTTACAGATTATAATTCCGATGAAAATTGAGAGAGTTATGCGCGTTGGAAATTTGACGCGAAACGACGTCGAATTAACGATAGCAGTTCTGGTTTTTTGCTTTGTGTGTTTTGTACATTGAGTTTCTGTGTGCGTGAGTAATACCATTGGATTCCTTGCGAAAAATCGGTCAAGATAGGTTTTTACGGATTTCAATTCCGATAAAAATCGAGAAAGTTACGCGTGTTGGAAATTTGACGCGAAACGACGTCGAATTAACGATAGCAGTTCTGGTTTTTTGCTTTGTGTGTTCTGTACATTGAGTTTCCATGTGCGTGAATAATACCATTGAATTCCTTGCGAAAAATCGGTCAAGATAAGTTTTTACGGATTTCAATTCCGATAAAAATCGAGAGAGTTACGCGTGTTGGAAATTCGACGCGGAACAATGTTTTCAAAACACGTGCAGTTTTGGTTTTTTTATTTCTGCATTTTGTATGTCGAGTTTCCATGTGCATGTGCAATACCATTGGATTCCTTGCAAAAAATAGGTCAAGATAGACTCTTTCGGATCTTAATTCGGTTAAAAATCGAGAGAGTTACGCGCGTCGGAAGTTTGGCGCGAAACGATGTTTTTGATTGGTAGCAGTTCTGGTTTTTTAATTTCTTCGTTTTGTATGTTGAGTTTCAGCGTGCATGTGCAATACCATTGGATTCCTCGCAAAAAATCGGTCAGGATAGGCTCTTTCGGATCTTAATTCCGTTAAAAATCGAGAGAGTTACGCGTGTTGGAAATTCGATGCGGAACGATATTTCGAATTAATAGCAGTTCTGGTTTTTCGATTTGCGTGTTTCGTACGTCGAGTTTCAGTGTGTATGTGTGGTACCATCGGATTCCTTGCGAAAAATCAGTCAAGATAGGTACTTCCGGATTTTGATTCCGATAAAAATTGAGAGTTATGAGTGTTTGAAATTTGATAAAAACCGTGTTGAAAATTAAAGTTTCGGTACTAGTTTTTACCCCATAACAAATGTCGGAGATAATATTGTGACATCTTTCCTCTTTTTCTTATTTTTATTTTCAAAACTCAACCAATTCTTTTACATAGTAAAAAATCATCATTTTCCAATTCATACCCCATAATATTTTAATCCACAAAAAATCACAAAAAAAGTATTATTTTTAGATTATTTTTAATATATTTAAAAATAGTGTTTTAAATTGTTTTAAATGCTTTTAAAATGATTTCTTTTTTCTTGATTTTTAAAACCAAAATGATTTTAAATATTTATGTGGATAAAATATTTTTTCATAAACCTTAATCATTATTTAATGATTTTTATTTGATATTTTTATCATTTTTTACTTAATTTTTCTTGGAAAAATGCCTTAAAAAATGAAATTGGGGTTTCTTTGATTTTCACCCTAACAAATCTTTTTCAAACACTTTGGGCCTCTATTAGAGTGTAAGACCCAATCCCCTTTTAACCAAAACAATTTTGGGCCTCACTTATTGTATAAGCCCCTCCGCGTTAAAAGAAAACCTCGGCGCGATCGCCGTTTTCAAATAGAAAATCAATTGGGCTTCTCTTTGAGCTGTAAGTCCCATTTCTTTTCATTTTTTAAACACTTGGGTCTCTAATAGAGTGTAAGACCCAACCCTTTTTTAACGAAACAATTTTGGGCCTCAGTTATTGTATAAGTCCCGATACGTTAAAAATCTCGGCGCAATCGCCATTTTCAAACTGAAAATATTTTGGGCCTCTCCCTGAGTTGTAAGCCCCATCTTTTGTACAAAAATACACTTTGGGCCTCTAATAGAGTGTAAGACCCAACCCCTCTTTTTTATCACTCTTTCATATTTTCTCATTTTTCATATTATTTTTTAATGATTTGGAAAATTAATAACTCCCTCAATTTTGATTATTTTTTATTGGTTCTTTTTCTGAAAAAACACAAAAATAGTAAAATATTTTATTCTACAAAAAAATAAAATTTATATTATTTATTTAATATAGTTAGTATTTTTATGAATAAATTCATTTTTAATTGTTTTTAAACATTTTAAAAGTGAATATTCATCTTGAAAATCAAAACTAAATAAGTTTTAAATCATCTTGTGATTAAAACCTCATTTTTCAAACCTTAACCAAAAATCACAAGTGGTTTCTTTAAACTTATTTGACTTTTTGTCATTTTTTATTAATTTTCTATGAAAAATTACTTTTAAAAAGTGAAAATTAGGGTTTCTTTGATTTTTAATCATAATCAAATGTTTCAAGACTCTTTGGGCCTCTAATAGAGTGTAAGACCCAATCCCTTTGTAAATACCAAAATTTTGGGCCTCAGTCACTTGTATAAGTCCCACGGTGTTTCTAAAACCTCGGTGCGATCGTCGCCCTTTTCAAAATTAACCATTGGGCCTACCCTCGAGTAATAAGACCAATTTCTTTTCTTAAAACTCACTTGGGCCTCTAATAGAGTGTAAGACCCATCCCTTTGTACAGAAAACCTTTCTTAGGCCTCAGTCACTTGTATAAGTCCCTCTATACAAATTCAACAGCGCGATCACTAGTAAAACTTTTTGGGCCACTCCTTAAGCTGTAAGCCCCAACCATTTTATTTCAAAGCGCTTTCTCCTTTGATTTTGAATATACTGTTGTTTTCAATCTTTCTTTGTTGAACAACTAACCAAACAGCATGGAAGCTCTACAACCGAGTAAGTGTTTACCCGCTTTCATTTACCGCTTTCATATGTATATAACTGTATTGTGGGGTTGTTTCACTGTAAGTCTCCTTTCACAAACTCATATATATATAACTGTATTGTGGGGTTGTTTCGTTGTAAGTCTTCTTTTATAAACTCATATCGACTGTGTAATAATAGTATAGATATTAGAGTTTCCACGGCAATTACGTCTAGAACTAGGCAAACTCTGTCTCTTCCCGTCCGACGTTCTCCCGGATATTGCACCAGACCTTTTATAACAATTATCTTAGATAACTAGGTCTAGGAAATTTCCCCCTTGAACAGTTCAATATACAAAAGGCCATCGTTTCTCTGTGAAACCCCTTTTGGAACTGTTCACCCGCCTCCTCTTAGGCGTCGTATAAGGACCCACGGGCTTCCTAAAAGCATCCCCGCCTCCTCTTGGGCATTGTACAAGGACCCGCCGGCTTATTATAAGTATTCACAGCCTCCTCTTAGGCTTCGTATAAATGATTTCTTCCTCCGGGAATGATAGCCTCCTCTTGGGTTTCGTACAAATTGTCCCTCGGCTTCTTAAAAGTTTCCAGCCTCCTCTTGGGCTTCGTACAAATTGTCCCGACGACCTCCTAGAGGTATAGGAACAGAAATTAGTCATCTTAATAAAACAGTCTTTCAAAGAGTCTAGATCTTTCTACTGTGAACGTACTACTACTGTTTCTTTAAGCATAGTACAAAAGATAAAACTCTAGACTTGGACAGTCTAATTTCCTTGAGTCTCGGAGACATTCTCAAGTAAGGAAACACCCGTAGACTTGGACAGGCTCAAATACCCTTTGGATTTCCCATTTCCTTAAAGAACAGGAAATAACCCTGATCCTCTGATCAATCCCAAAACACAACCTTACCTTTAATCAGTCTCTTTATAAGAACTGATTTTCTCTTAACCAACATATTGGACCTGTCACTCAACTGAAACAGAACTTTTAGCCTCCACTTCGGGCTTCGTACGAGATACAAAGACTCTCTTGTTGAGTCAAACCTTTTATCCACCATCTCGGGCTTCGTACGAGATACAAAGACTCTCTTGTTGAGTCAAACCTTTAGCCTCCATCTCGGGGTTCGTACGAGATACAAAAACACTCTCTTGTTGAGTATAAAAGACTCTCTTGTTGAGTCAAACCCTGTAGCCTCCATCTCGGGCTTCGTACGAGATACAAAAACACTCTCTTGTTGAGTATAAAAGACTTTCTTGTTGAGACAAACCCTTTTAGCCTCCATCTCGGGCTTCGTACGAGATACAAAGACTCTCTTGTTAAGTCAAAACTTTTAGCCTTTATCTCGGGCTTCGTACGAGATACAAAAACAATCTCTTGTTGAGTATAAAAGACTCTCTTGTTGAGTCAATCACCCTTTAGCCTCCATCTCGGGCTTCGTACGAGATACAAAAACACTCTCTTGTTGAGTATAAAAGATTCTCCTGTTGAGTCAACCCTTTTAGCCTCTCTCTCTCGGGCTTCGTACGAGACACATAAAAACTCCCTCTTGTTGGGCCATTAGCCTCCTCTTAGGCTTTGTATAAGAAAACCCAGGTTGAGTCAATCAACCTTTTAGCATCAAAGTTGTGCCTTGTTCACAGTATACAAACATCAACAACTCATTTCCCTTCATCTAATCGCTGTAAGCGGCAAGCCTCTGGATTATTTACATTCACACCACTGTCCCTCTTTTAGCATGAAAAATTCCTAAGGAAAGATAGCATTTCTCTACACTGAGTTAAAGTCTTCTCCTTCAGGTTGGAACTCCCCTATAAAGGAAATTATGGCATTGTCGGATTCACATATCCCGGTTAAAGTAATTCTCCTTTATAAACAGTTGTGACAAACAGACCCTCTTTAGAGATGACAAATTCTCTCTAAAGACAACACATTTTAGCTTCACATCTTGGGCTTCGAACAAGATACAAATAGACCCTTTAGCTTCACATCTTGGGCTTTGAACAAGATACAAACCACCTTCAGCTTCACATCTTGGGCTTTGAACAAGATATAAATCCCCTTTCGCTTCACGTCTTGGGCTTTGAACAAGACACCAAAACACCAATTTCCTCCCATAGAATATGAGGAACTACGAATGCTCTGATTTCCCTGTTTTGGTAAACGGGAATACGTAGGCATAAGATTGAAAGAAAAATCTTAGCGAGCACACTAATCAAAAAACCTAAAGTCCCCTATCTTCACCCAATCTAACAAATTCCCCATGAATAGTCCCAGTTTTCCACCTTAATAAAGTAAGAAGAAAGAAAGGCCCCATTACCATATAGCATCCGTAACCTAACAGACCGCTGTTTAAACTCAGTATGCAAGCAGGGTTAATTGGAGACATCTATTTCCCTTCCTTCATCAGCTCATAATAGGATAAAAAATGAATCGACCTGTAGTAAACCCCAAAGAGCGACAGCGCTTAAGAACCGCATCCAAAATCGCTCGCTACAGTTCTCAAGCTTATAGAATTAATATGAATAAAGACGCTAGAGTGGTGCACATCAATAGCTCAAACAAAGAATAAAAAATAGAAACCCTAATGGAAAGAGTCTTCAAAAAGTGTACACCCCTAACGTGAGGTTTAAGTCTCATTAAATAGAAATAAAATTTTGAGTTTTTCTCTTTTGGATTTCTGATTTAATTTTGTCCAGAATAATAGCAGAGATTGTTGGATTTAATTTGCTCTATAAAAATCTCCAACAAAAAATATGACCTGTTATTAATTCCAATTGAAATTTAAATCTCAATTTAAATTAATTTGATCTTTAACACCTGTTAAACAAATCACACAAACACATTCCTAAAATATAAAAAAAAAACTGAATTGAATCTTGCCCAAAATTTCGTTCCAAAAATGCAACAACATTGGCATGCTGAACCAGGGCCATATGTTGCACACATGCTGGAACATCATGTTTCATATGTGTCTCTTATTCACCAAAACTGCAACAACATTGGTTTATTGACAAAGACCAGATGTTGCAACACACATACTGGAACATCGTGTTCCACATGTTGCACAAAAACAACTAAAATAACTCTATTGAAATAAATCTTCTTTGTGGAGTAAATCTTGGGCCCAATATTCCTTCAAAGTAAATACAATCAAATCTTCTTTAAATGAATCAAAACGAAATATTTTAATTAAATCATATTCTCCATATTCATGATTTAATAAAATCTTTTCCAACTTGATTCAGATTAACTACATAAATTTCTTCAAAAACAAACTTTCTGCATCTTCTGAAGAAATTAGCACCACAACAAATCTGATGGAATTGTGAAGATAATCAAAACATAATCCTTACCCCAAGATGTCACACAACATGTGTTTAGCATCTTTCTTACAACCAATTAACAGTGTAACACCCTAAAATCCGACTCTTAATTTAAAGTAATAAAACAATCATTTTTGTATGTTACTCAAACATAACATGCATACTTTTCCATTTAATTTCAAAACTCGCAGTGAAATTCAAAATAATTAACATAAACTTCCAATATCTCTTCAAATAAAGTACTTAACGAAATTAACAAAATTCAACCATTTACTCAAAACAATTTAAACGACTCGTTCCTCGATGTTACAGATCAGAGCAATATTTCCAACTAAATGACAATAAAATTATAATGAAAAACGAAGAGAGCTTTATATCCTCTTCCAACTCACAACAACACTTATGCCTCTTGGGTATCTATACCACAATGTACAGAATAACACAAAAAAAACAACAAAGGGGTGAGAATACGCTCAAATATATTAACAGTGTAAAAGAATGCAAGGGTAGCTTAAATTACACAATCAACAACAATTCAACTTACATAGCATTTATGTATCCAATTTGACTCACAACTCGACTCTATGCATGTGGTACCAATTTGGACGTCAGAGAATTGTTACTCGTCTCGTCCACTCAACTATGGTTACTCATTCGAACCGGGTCCCCACTTCTGAACTCTGGGTCCCCACTTTTGAACCTCGGACGATCACTGGTCCCCACTTCTCAACCTGTGATCCGTCTCTTTCACACACTGACATAAAATGATGCATGTCATACAAAATAATGCAATAACAACAATAACACTTATGGTTCCACTTCTAACCATAAACAACATGCAATACATCATTCACAGTAGTCCCCATTTCTGCACTACTCACCTTAACACAACAACTATAATTACAATCAAAACCATAATTATATTCACAACATCACAATCCATAAACATAATCATAATTCACCACTTATAATCATGTAATTAACTCAAATATTACTTATTTCATTATAATATTTCATTCCACCATTAATCGCAACAAAACATCTCAAACAAAAGTTAAACATCATCGGCACACAAAAACGACATCGAAAACCGAACTGATCGCTCAAAACCGGCCCCTGACGGTCATGACAACCATCTTGTCACCCAACTTATCATCCATTCTCCCCACAAAACTCATCATCCCATGACAATCGAAAGGGAAAATCCTGCTAGGAGACCATGACGGTCTCCCCGTCACCATGCTGATGACTGACAACTGCCTTAGATGCATGGCGCGAAGCCCGTCACGTTCACGACGGCCTTCATGCTCGTGATGGCCATCATGCTGTTGTAGAAAACAAAATATGCATTTTCACCATAGAAGCTCATTCTAAGCTCTGTTTTCGACCCATAACATCCTAAATCGCACAGAATTATATTCTGATATCTCGTTATTAATATTAATTTTAAAACCATCAACTTTTAATTACTCAAACAAACAATCTGAGTTACCTTAGATAAACACAATGTAATAGATAATAGTACTTGTCGATTGGTCTCTATGAGTTTTGACAATCTTTTATACTAAACTGATAAAGTCGTGCACTTCTGATCCTATAAGTACACCATTACGTAACCTTCTGTCCTCTGCTTTGCTTCCACATGATTTTGGTCTTTAAACTATTTCTAAACCACTACCAACGTCGACAACTGCCCTTAACCTTCATGACTATATCTGTCGAGGACGTCTTCGAGTCTTCTAATTTTCCTTGTCAAATATGCCAAATCACTACAAACCTTTTCGAGATTCTGAACATATTTTTAAGAGAAAGTGATCCTAATCTTGAGGATTTGTTCCTTAGATTGCTCTAAACCAGGCTTAATGGTTCTCTAGGTTATCTAATCCTTGAATCCAAAAAATATACTAAGTCCTAAAAACACATGGTAAGCGAGTCAAACTTGTCGCTATGCGAAAAATACAAATTCGTCACCAAACTTTATTTATTCTAGAGGAAAAGGAAAATATCGATAAATCTATGGATTGAAGTAAGCTTCCAAAAGCTGGAATATTCGTTTTGATGAAACTGTAAAAAAAAGATTCATAAAGAATAAAGATAAGCCTTGTGTCTACAAAAAGGTTAGTGGGAGCATGATCGTCTTCCTGGTATTATATGTAGATGACATATTACTCATTGGAAACGATGTCCCTACCTTGTAACAAGTGAAAACTTGGTTAGGGAATGCTTTTCTATGAAAGACCTTGGTTTAGTCAGAGCTTTTAATTAACATAACCAGGTCAGAGGTTTCTATTTACTTGACCGATTTTCCAGGGGTTCTTATTTACTTGAACTTTCGATTTTATCAGAGGTTTTAATTAACATAACCCGGTTAGAGGTTTCTATTTAGTTGACCGATTTGCTAGAGATTTTTATTTACTTGGACTTTTGATTTGGTCAGAGGTTATAATTGACATAAATCAGTGTTGCGCGGTAAAGCGGCAAGCAAAAGTAAGTTTAGAAGAATTCTGAGTTTTATCGTATCCACAGGGATCGATGCGAGGGATCAAATGCCATTCAACGGTTTCTACATTTCTAAGCTTGTTGTGACAAATTTTGGTTAAAATATTCAAGGTACAATAGATAAAAGTGGAAAATATAAAGACAGAACATATAAAGTAAATACTTAAAATAAATGGAGCCTTGTTGGGATTGGATCTCATCAATTGATAACACATGCATTCTTCTAACCAAGTTAAGCACAAATAAATCATTCGTCTAATATCCTCACGTATCACCACAATAGAGGTTATGTCTAATGCAACGTCGAGAGAACAACCATATTATCTCATCGGTGATGTCTCACGCAACTCAACAACACAGAGCATTAAGAACTGATACTCAAGCAAATGTTAAGCCTAAATCTATGTCTAGAGTTTATAACCTAACAAATATTCATCCTAGATCCAGATCTAAAGGGTATATGTCTATAGCGGTTCAAATCAAAGATAAACAGGTAAACAAAGATGACACCCATATCAGATCCATGATTTATTCATATAAAATGCCATGATCAGAATACATACATACGTTTAACCCTTTTTACATGCATTCAATTAATTTGCCAAATGTATGTGAACATAGTTTCTCATCTCTATTATCACGCATCCTCACAATATCATATCGATCCTACTCATGCTACTCATGCTACTAATCAACACAATAAAATAACAGATACTAGTGAATATCAACTTACAAGAATATGGCAAAAGTTTGCTCATTCATAGATGAATATCTAAGATCCAAGATTTGAAAAGAGTTTTGTCAAGACCCACAAATAAGAAATCAAAGACAACATCAATATGGAATCAAAACTAGTTCATAATATATAGATTAGATGAAATACTTAAGGTATCAAAAGATTATATCCACACCCAACAAGAAATCAAAGATCTTACCTTCTCCCTCTTAGGTTTTGTGTTTCTCTCTCTAAAATATGCTTGGAATGAAGAGAGATAAAGTTCTGATCTCTAAAATATATAATTTTACAAGTTATGAGAGTTGGATATGGAAATATCTAGCAAATTGTCTTATATACAAGTTACAAAAGTGCTTATAAGTGGCACCGCGCTAAGCGCCATCAGATCACGCTTAGCGCAATCAGTTCAAAGGCGAAAAATTCCCAAAAAGCGCGCTAAGCATGGTTGGAGCGTGCTAAGCGCGGTCTTGGACCCTTAACTACTGACTTCATCTCAAAAGTGCGATGAAACCGCGCTGGAAAAAGCGCTAAGCGCGAGTTGCCGTCAAATTGTCGCGAAATTGATCTTCAAGGCCCTATTCCATCATCCAAAGGCTCATAGCATCACATCAGGCAAGAAAATTGATTCTTCTTCATTTCTTTGGCTTCTTTGTCCACTCCTTTGTGTCTTAATCATTGATGTTTTATGCCTAAATCCTGCACAATAACATACAAATCAAGGAATCCAAAGGTATTTGCAATATGTTGAAGAATCACACAAGAACATGGAATAAATCCATCAAAACATGAGAAATAAGTTGAAAAATGCAAAGAAAGATAGTTCAAAATTGGTCATATTTTGCACTTAACACTCAGTCAGAGGTTTCTATTTACTTAATTGATTTGCCAGATGTTCTTATTTACTTGGACTTTTGGTTCGGTCAGGGGTTTTAATTAACATAACTCGTTTTGAGGTTTATATTTACTTGACTGATTTGTCAAAATTTTTTATTTACTTGGACTTTTGATTCGGTCAGAGGTTTTAATTAACATATCTCGGTCAGAGGTTTCTATTTACTTAGTCGATTTTCCGGAGGTTCTTATTTACTTGGACTTTTGTTTCGGCCAGAGGTTTTAATTAACATAACCCGATCGGAGGTTTCTATTTACTTGATCAATTTGTCAGAGGTTTTTATTTACTTAGACATTTGATTCGGTCAGAGGTTTTATTTAACATAACTCGGTCAGATGTTTTTATTTACTTGATCGATTTTCCAGAGGTTCTTATTTACTTGGACTTTTGATTTGGTAAGAGGTTTAAATTAACATAGCTCTGTCAGAGGTTTCTATTTACTTAGCCGATTTGCCAAAGGTTTTTATTTAATTGGACTTTTGATCCAGTCAGAGGTTTTAATTAACACAACCCGGTCAGAGGTTTCTATTTACTGGACCAATTTGCCAGAGGTTTTTATTTACTTGGACTTTTGATTTGGTCAAAGATTTTAATTAACATAACTCAGTCTGAGGTTTCTATTTACTTGGACAATTTGTCAGAGGTTTTATTTACTTGGACATTTGATTCGGTCAGAGGTTTTAATTAACATAACCCAGTCAGCGATTTTTATTTACATGACCAATTTGCCAGAGGTTTTTATTTACTTGAACTTTTGATTCGGTCAGAGGTTTTAATTAACATAACCCAATCAGAGGTTTCTATTTACTTGACTGGTTTTACCCATGTGGAGATCTTAGACGTTCTTGACCCCTACTTTTATTGGAGATTAAGTCTTTATCCAGACTTTGTACAGTTTAGAATTTTATAAAAATGATTAAAAGCAGAAATAATTCATAATACTCAAAAGGTGATTTCGAACTTTGCATCAGGTTGTTGTCCGAACGAGATTAATTAACTTCTCTTCTTCAACTTTTGATTTGTTTAATTCGTGTGACATATTGATTTCCTTTGATCATAGTATCTGATATCCTCTTACTGAAATTTCGAGTTCTTCGATAGGATATAGTTTTTTTCGACAACCATCGTGCTTAATTTTAAAAGTTAGAAAAGATGAGGTGTCGCCCGCCCTCGCAGTGGAAAGGAGCGACACTCATTGTTTAAAAAGTAAGTTCTAAATGAGTCATTAGTTACAAGCGACATAAGAATTAACTCGTCTTATCTGACAATGAAGATAATTAATTTAAAGCATAAACTTGTATTTTTCTAGCCTCTTAGTTTTATCGGCGACCTCGCTTTGATAAATTCATGATTTCTGTTAGCTTATATTTTGGCACTCCCAATGTTGCGTGACACATTTCTCCTTTTTTATGGGCGACTTGTTATCTTTTAACCCTTTGTGTAATAGCTTGCTTATTTTCATAGCTCTGGATTGTGATCAACCTCGTCCTCCGAATTATCTTGGTGAGTCCGCTTATCGGTTAACTTTTAATGGCTTCCTTATTTTCTTCACTGTTTGGCAACCATGATAGCAGTGTCATCGTCTTTATTCTCGGCATGGTGACGACCCCATTCCGGTATAAGGTAGTTGTGTTGAACTTAAGGTCCGGGTCAATTTTACCATACCATTTCTAGCATATAAATGTCAATAATTGAATCCAAGAAGCATTGTGATATCACACACGTGAGCTATTATAGAACTAAAAACATCATGAAATTGTTGCTCTACTCACAACCAGTTTTGAGAAGTAAAACATCATTATGAAAGGATCATATATGCTACAACTATGTAAAGCATACAAATTATAGAAAGCCTTAACAACCTATTCTAATTTAAGATTCATCCCCTGGCAAGATTCAATCGCACAAATTCAAAAGACATTTCTCTCAAATTATAAGAAATAACTTCAGGACCCAACACACGCCATTACCATGCTCGAATGTTGTTTGGATGAAGAGAAGTGTGAATCTTGAAACAATTCAGAGAATGTAGAAAGAGAAACTATTGAAATCAACTAGCAAAGCAATGTCTAATAATGTTAATGTTGGCTTTGAAGAAGTTAATGTTGGATCATAGAAACTCAGTCAATGAGAAATAGTGGAAAGTGAGAGAAACCCAGTCAATGTGGAAAAGTGGAAAGTGAGGATCAATTCTTAAAACGATAGCGGCGTGGCCAGAAGTAATACAATACCATGTCTTACTAGAATCCAAAACAAATACAACACAATTAATTCTTAGGGTGAAATATTCAATTACCACGTTGGGGTTGTTATAGGTTACGATGACCGTTTCCAAATGGCTTAAATTATCGACACCTGATTTTCTTCCTCTGAGATATAATGTTTATATTGAAGCATGGAGTTTTATTGGCCATCTTCAATGAGGAAATGGAAAGGATGTGGATGAAAAAATGTGTGGCCCAGGTTATTTTTACGTAGTTCCACGGTGGGTGCCAAATGTTCCTGATAAACATTTTTAAATTATCTCCCTGTAGCGGGTCAGGTGAGACCACAAACTCAATGAGAATTAGGTGTTTGGGAGGATTGTTTAGAAGAGAGGGATGACCACCATTTTTATGATATTCCTAGGTTTTTCTTTTGTCTCCATCTCTTCCCCTTTCTCTTGTCGTCTGCCCCATATTTATACTGTTATTCTCCCTCTTCCAGGATTTCAAGAGACTTCACAATTACACTTTAATGAATATAAGTAATGGTTTTATTGTCATTAGTAGATCAACAGTTACAACCACCCATTATTTGATAAAGGACGTAATGTTCCATGATTTATGGAAGAACGATGTAATTGACAAATCATAATTTCATTACTGGTGAATGACCCTTAGTTATCCATTCGTCGCTATGGATGAGTGACCATCCCGACATAGGCATTAACCGGTCCTAGTACCTATCTCGGCTATCATAATCCCCTAACATCCCAAATCACACATAATTACATTTGAAGCTCTGATTTCACCATGGGAGCTCATTCAAAGCTCCGATTTTGACCCCTAACATTCCAAGTCGCACATAATTACATCCTGGTATCTCGTTATTAATATTAACTTTAAAATCGTCAAATTTTAATTACGCAAACAAACAATCTGAGTTGCCTTAGATAAACACAATAGTAATAGATAACGGTACTTGTCGATTGGTCTCTATGGGATTCGATAATCTTTTATACTAAACTGATAAAGTCGTGCACTTGTGGGCTTATCAGCACACCATTACGTGGCCTTATGTACTTTGCTTTTCTTCTACGTGTTATTGGTCTTTAAACTACTTCTAAACCACTATCAACATTGACAACTGCCTTTAACCTTCTTGACTGTATTTGTCGAGAAATTCTTCGAGTCTTCTAATTGTTGCTGTCGAATATGCCAAATCACTAGAAACCTTTTTGAGATTCTGAACATGTTTTAAAGAGAGTGAACCTAATCTTGTGGATTTGTTCCTTAGATTCCTCTAAACCAGGATTAGTGAGTCTCCAGGTTCTTGAACTCAAAAAACATACTAAGTCCCAAAACACCTGATAGGCGAGTCGAACTCATAAGCTCAGTCGGAGAAATTAATATGTAGAAACGATAGCTAAGTCGTTTCACACTTAGAAATCTCATACTTTTTATATCACACTTTCTTGTCGAAAATGTTAAACTAAAATTCTCATGCTAAATGTTATGGTTCATATAAAGTTGATATGTTCTTTTGAAAACTTCTACAAGATAAGATCCTTACTATCTTGAACTTGTTTAAGTGTAGGGTTTTATTTGATCCGGACGAAGTCTTTTGGGCTATGTGTATGAGTTATTGAAGTCGATTTCTTATTTGTTTATGACCTTTAAGGTGGGGTCGTCTGTGCCATATATAATTTGGAGATTTTTGGTGTGGTCTTTGGTCCTTCTGAGGGACCTTTTGTCTCTTTTTTGAGTTGTTTATCTCAGTATAGTATGAGAGACAAAGATTAGGGGTGGGCTCACCATGATTTAACATTTTATGGTTTGGACGATTTAGGGATTCTTGAATGACATTATTTTTTCAAGTTCGTTAATTAATATAAGTAGGTCTGCGGCCAATTCCTATGCTTTTTCTGTTGGACTTGAAAACCATATCTTTTATCTGAATCAACAACAGTCTAAATGTCTACGATCTTTTTCTTGTGGCAGAGTGTTTTTGGTGCTTTCCTTAAAGAATATTATTTTTGTTGATGGTGGTTTTGTGAAGGCAGGGTTCTAGCTTGTCATCTTCTTATTGGATTACTGTTATATATATATATATATATATATATATATATATATATATAGTCATACCCCAGATTTTGACCACCTAGATTTCCCATTATTGTGAGAATCATCATTACAATATGGATGCACCATCATGCCTTATCAATCTCCTTAAGCATTGTTGGGCACACACTACAATCAAGAATTAGGGTTTTGAGCCCTCTTAGAGCACTTAGACAAAGGATCAATCAAGAAATAACATGATATTTAACTTTTCTAACCTCTCAAACACCCATAAGGGATAAAGAGGACTCCCACATCAAGAACCAAGCACAAAGTCGCCACATTTCAAGTGGTTCGAGCCTCTAAACACCCGATGCCACCAAATTAGGGTTTTTATCGACTGAGGCCTCCAGAGTGAAGTTTTCATAGGGGATTGAGCCAAGGCTTCAAAGTATGACTCAATATGTTCAAAATAACCCTAGGAGTCCCTTTTCAAGGTTAAAACACCCTCAGAGATTGCATTCCCCAAAAGTCGGGAATTAGGGTTTTTACGCGCCGAACCGCTCCGGAGCCAAAAGTCAAAACATGACTTTTTTTGGGAAAAATGATCCTTATGACTCATATTTTCATAAAATATGACTTATAATGTCATGTGAACAAGAATTGATCAAGAAACCAAGATAAGTTGTAAAAGGGGTAATCTTGAAAAATTGAAATTTTTTCTAAGTTACTAAATTTGGATGGTTTTGGTGCCAACTTTCAAGGATCATAACTTTTGATCTAGGCAGCCATTTTGAGTGATCCAAAGCCTGATTTGTATGTCTTCCTACATTCTACAAAAGCTTCAACTACATCAAACTCCAATTCTTCATGGATTTTAAGTTATGGAGTGATCAAAATGACAAAAATGAAGAAAATGACACTTTTTCAACACAGTGAAAATCTGCCTAAGTTACCAGCCTTAAACATCAAAGTTCACGAGGTTTTTTCAATGGAATCCAAATAGTTTCAAGACCAACTATGATCACACATGGATTGTACCATATGAGGGCTTTCTAAAAAGCACAAGAGCTTTCCATAACTCCATTTGAGCAACGAGATATGATCCCCTCAAAACCACATTTTCAAACTGTCTTGTGGAAGACAGAATTTGGAATTTTTGCTCGAATTGGCAAAATTGGAGAAGTTCAAGCATGGTTATCCATCTGCACACCTCAAGGGAAACAACCAAGGGACAAACACTGATTCACAAGTCCATGGATCTATGTTTAGGCATGACACCCCTAAAATTCAAAATGCTTCAAATGGTCAATTTTGTTTCCAAGCATTTAACTGATGCATAGAGGTGGAATTCATCAAGACAATGCTATCCAAGTTCAGTCAAGCCTTATCCCTGCTACAGAAGACTCATAGTTTGTGCCCTAACCTCAAGTCAATGGCTAGAGGAGACTTGAGATTCCATTGGATCAATATTTGCCACAGACCTGCTGCAGTTGCCATTCACTATTGCAGCCAAAACAAACTTGCTCTACTATAAATAGAGCTCATTTGTGATCAGTTTGAGTACACCAAAGCACCCAAACTGATGCTTTACTTAAAATCTCCCTTTCACTCCAAATTTGCCTTCTAACTCAAGTCACTATCGGATTTTGAAATTGAGAGTGATTCCAACCAAACCAATCATACCAACACCTCATAAACATCATATGTAGGTGATCTAAACACTAAAACAACATCTGGAACATCAAATTCATCAAATCACCAGCCAATTGCTCAAGTTCTTGACAGAGTTGCAGTTGAGGTGCCACATCCAATTCCAGCTCATTTCAATCCACTCTAAGCATTCAAACACACTCCTTGGCACCTAAGGAAGTTATCCAGATCATTGGAATACATCTGTAACACCTCAAAACCAGAATTCGATCACCAGCTGCAAGAGGTAAGCCTTAAACTCTCAAACTCAATAAATCATGTATCGTAAACATATTTTCAAATTACCTTTGTGTTTTTGAATGTTTGTAGATCATTTACCCTCAATCAATTGATTTTTATAGTTCATGTATAGGATTTCATTAAGCTCTTGCAAATTTTAGCGTTAATCTGATTTCAACTTGTTATCTTTTGATTCACTTAATTTAAACAAAATTGAATATTGCCATTGTGTTCCTTGCTTAAAAACGCACGATTTTCATATTTGGATCGTTTGAAATGGTTGAGAAATGAGTGAGATAGGAGGCTTCACGTAGCTTGCCCAAGGAAGAAGATGGCCATGGCACCATTCTTCAGAAAACCAACTAGTCTTGGTATATATTATACACTTGCCATATTATGTTTGAATTGGCATTGCGCCCCAGCAGTTGATCAGCTGGTTTTGTGTGTGTAGCGAGTGAAAGGTCTGGGGTTCGAATCCCCCTTTCCCCAGACCTTTTTTTTAAAACCATTTTCAAAGGATTTCTTTACATATTATTCGTTGTTGTCATTCTCTATCATCCCACGCACATGGCTCAGATGGTAGAATTTTAAACTCTCCACCCCAAGGGCGTGAGTTCAAGCCTTGGGGGGGGGGGGGGGGGATTTCTAATTTTTATCACTTATTTTCTTTCACTTTTTCACCATCTTTTTAACAACTTCAAAAATTAATTTCTCACTCATTTTTTATTATTTTTGATTGGTTCTTCTTTTGAAAATTCACAAAAATGATAAAATATTTTATTCTACAAAAATTTCACAAAAAAATTTATTTTATATATTTAATATTTTCATAAAGAACTTATTTTATTTGTTTTTTTAACATTTGAAAATATTTCTTTTTTCTTGATCTTTTCAAAACCAAATGAGTTTTAAGTCATCTTGTGATTAAAACATCATTTTTCAAACCTTAACAAAAAATCACAAGTGGTTTATTTAAACTTATTTGTTGTTTTTATCATTTTTAATTAATTTTTCTTTGAAAAATTACTTTTAAAAATGAAATTAGGGTTTATTTGATTTTGATCTTTTTCAAACATTTCAAAAACTCTTGGGCCTCTAATAGAGTGTAAGTCCCAACCCTTTTTATAGATAAATACCTTTTTGGGCCTCAGTCGTTGTATAAGTCCCGATACGATAAAATCTCGGCGCGATCGCCAATTTTAAAACAATTTTCAACTGGGCCTCCCCTCGTGTTGTAAGTCCCATTCTCTTTTCTTTTAAAGATCTTTGGGCCTCTAATAGAGTGTAAGACCCAACCCTATTTTGTACATAAATAATTTTGGGCCTCAGTCATTGTATAAGTCCTGATACAATTTTCAGAATAACGGTACGATCACTGTTTTTTCATTTGGGCCTACCCTTGTGGTGGAAGTCCCATTTCTTGTAGAAAAAATAATACTTTAGGCCTCTATTTGAGTTGTAAGACCCGTCCATTTGTAAATAAACAATTCTTTGGGCTTCTCCTTAAGTGTAAGCCCCAATCTTTTCAAAATAACTTCCTCTTTTGATTTAGGTTCAAACTCATAGTTGTTATCAACACTTTCTTTAATTTCTTGAACAACTAACCATACAGCTGTTACAATGGAAGCTTGCTCACCTGTAAGTTTTAAACAGCTTTCTTTTACACACTTGTACACACACACACACACACACACACACACATATATATATATATATATTTGTTTGTGTTGGAAGCTTGCTCGCATGTAAGTCCTCCTACCCTCTTTTACATACTTGTATATATTTCATCTGTATATATATGCTTGTATATATCTGCTTAGAGTTTTTCCTGGCAATTAGGTCTAGGATTAGATAAAGCCAGTGGTCACTCTTTCAACACAGTTAAAACTAGTTCCCCATAGGAATTTCTAGATACAGTCTTGCCTCCTCTTGGGCTTATACAATATGGAACAAAGAGAAAGGCATTATTTCCGGTGAAACTTTTCTCAGACTGTCACTATTAGAAATCTGTCAAAGAAATTCAGTTCCCCGAAGAGGATTAATTCCCGGTGAAACCTCTCTTGAATTTCTTCAAACCCTAGAACTGTTCACTAAAGAAAAGATTATTCCCGGGGAAACTTTTCTTAAGTTTGGACCCACAGGCTTCCTAAAAGCATCCCCAGCCTCCTCTTGGGCTTTGTACAAGGACCCTCAGGCTTCTTAGAAGTTCTCATGCCTCCTCTTGGGGTTAGTACAAGGACCCGAGACCTCTTAAAGGTATAGGACAAAACTTAGTCATCCTTTGTTAGAGCAGTCTTTCCAAAGAGTCAAAACCTCATACCAAGTTAGGGTTGATTCTCATCCCTTAAAGCACCAGCCTCCTCTTGGGCATCATACAAAGATAAATTCTTTCATACCAGTAGACTTGGACAGTCTCATCTCCTCTTGGATCTCAAAGACTTTCTCAAGTTCCCTACAAACACAGGAGAAACCCTGGTCATTTTAATCAATCTCCAGTAGAGTTAAAACCCCCATAGGTTCTAAAACTCAATCTTTCATCCTAAACTTCCCCGGCTAAGGGTCAGTTTATCATCAATACAACACTATCCAAAATCAAAACCTCAAGGCATATGATACCTCAACTCTTCTGTAATCCTCAGCAAAAGTTGATTCCCCACTTTGGACCTGCCTCTGGATCTCAATAATCCTCAACAGAAGATAGCCTCCTCTTAGGCTTTGTATAAGAAATTCGTCACCCAGCCTCCTCTTAGGCTTTGTATAATGATTTTCCCTCAAACCTTTTTTAGCCTCAATCTTGGGCTTTGTACAAGACAGATAAGAAACACTCTCTTGTTGAGTCAGTCAGATAATAAGCACTCTTTTGTTGAGTCAATCACCTTTCAGCACTCTCTTGTTGAGTCAATTACCTTTCAACACTCTCTTGTTGAGTAAACCTTTTCAGCCTCCTCTTAGGCTTTGTATAATGATTTTCCTCAGTAGGGTCAGTTTTGTAGCCTCAATCTTGGGCTTTGTACAAGACAAACAAAAACACTCTCTTGTTGAGTCAACCTTTTTTAGCCTCAATCTTGGGCTTTGTACAAGACACATGAAAAATCCTCTGCTGAGTCAATCATCACCTTTTAGCCTCAATCTTGGGCTTTGTACAAGACATATATAAACTTTCTCCAGTAAAGTCAAATTCTTCTAACTTCTCTTAAGCTCTATATAAATATCTCTCCAATGGAGTCAATTCCTCCCAGCCTTCTTTTAGGCTTTGTGAATTAATCTCCCTAAAGCAGAGTCAATCCCTTTTAGCCTCAATCTTGGGCTTTGTACAAGACAGATAAAATATATCCCCAGTGGAGTCAATAAATCTTTTTTGCCTCAATCTTGGGCTTTGTACAAGACAGATAAAAACCTTCCCCAAAAGTCAATGTCCAGCCTCCTCTTAGGCTTTATATAATGATATTCCCCAAAAGAGTCAGTCTCTTTTCAGCCTCAATCTTGGGCTTTGTACAAGACAGATATAAAACTCCCTAATAAAGTCAACCTTTCAGCTTCAACCTTGGGCTTTGATTAAGGCACATACAAAAACCAACATCCCCTCAGAGGAAATCAAAACCTTTCTAAAGGAGGACATTTCTCTGTACATCACACATCAAAACAGAAAATCAAAACAAACCTTAATCCCAGATAACTGTTATAAGTGGCACACTTGTTGATTCAAATATCCAAGCTGTAGTCCATCTTTTATCCTGGTAAATCCCCTCTTTCATCTAATTGCTGCAAGTGGCAAGCCTCTGGATTATTTACATCCACGCCACTGTCTCTCTCTTAGCATGAAAGATTCCTAAGGAAAAAATGGCATTACTCAACATTGAGTTAAAGTTTCCTCCTTCAGGACAAATCCCCTATAAAGGAAATTATGGCATTGCTGGATTCTCATATCCCAGTTAAAGTAACCCTCCTTTATAATAAGTCACCCAACAGTTGTGATAAACAAATGAGATATCTCCTTTAGAGATGACATATTCTCTCAGTCAAATCTTTAACTTCAATCTTGGGCTTTGAACAAGACACCAAACATCTTTTTCCTGCCATAGAATAGGAGGAACTACGATTGCCTTGATTTCCCTGTTTATCTTTAACGGGAATATGTAGGCATAAGATTGCGAAATCTTAACGAGCACACCAATCCAAAACTTTAGACCCAGTACCTTCACACACTAATCAAAAAACTGTAGGTCCAGTACCTTACCAAAAACATCAGAAAGCCCGAAATCAACAAAAACTCTCTCTCTCAAAACCTCCCAAAGGAGAAACTTTCCCAATAAACAGACAAACACTAGTAAGTAGAACGCGGTAAGTATAATTGCTAACGACCTGTGGATAACCACATATAGGATGGGTAATTGACAACTCCCCATTGTATAACCTGACCCTGGACCCCTCAATCTCTTTAAGCATTTGTTCAGATAAACATTTGTGTGCAAGGTTAGTTTGAGATAATTTCCCTTTCCTTTCCAGCTTCATAGGATAAATAAGAAATCAGAAAGTAGCACCCAACTCCTACCATTGCGGTGAGGAAAAACCAATGGTGATAAGGTGGTCGCGTCACCGACATAAATCACACGCTACAGAAAAATGGCGACTCTACTGGGGTCATATTTTATATGTCTAGGATTAGAATTCCTAAGAGGTCTAGGTTGTTAGCAATCATACTATATATATATATATACTGCTTTTCCTACTTGATATCCGTGTTTATTTTCAGTCAATGGGAATGCGATTGATACGCAACTAGAAAGTTTGAGAGAAACCTAAGATAAGGGATGGCAAAGACGGGGAAACTTGTAGGGAGTGAATCCCGAACAAGCGAACCTGGTAGACCACTAAATCAGGCGAGGGCCCGTTGGATTCTGCCTGCTGAACAACCGATAATTGTGAAAGCAGAGTTTTTTTAGTGCGGCACCTGTGAACCTGAGGATTGAGTAGGCGTTAACCTTATGACCACTTGGTAGTGCGGTGACTATCGAGAATAGTTGATACGCGATACTACACTCAAATGAGATTACCCTAGGATGCTACAGCTCGCTCGGGTGAACCAGTTTGCTGTTGATATCCCTAGGGGTCAATAATTTTGGGAACCTTAGGATCCGTTCTACAGGTACAAAAATTGACCAGAATACAATCTTTGGGGATGGGTAGAGCCATGACTCCATGCTCGTGACGCTGAACCTTTGAACCCATGTTTTTTTAATGTTTTTGTGTGCGGTATTCATGCATTCATTTAAAAAACTCTTAAACAAAGAAAAATCTTCTCTTCCCCTCTCTCTTTTTTCAAATTAAACTAAAACAATGATTGCAAATATCAGAGAGAGATTGCGTTATGGATTTCGGTAAAAGAAAGACGCACAAGTACACCTTCAAGGCTCCGAAACTAGAGGATTTAAGGGGGCTGGCAAGGATGATCACCAACCCTGATGCTTTCAGAGCTAAGCACGGAGAACTGCTGTCTCTGTTAAGGGTCCATGTAGGTTAAGGAATTCTGTCCAAGCTAATTCAGTTCTACGATCCGGTTTATCACTGTTTCACGTTCCCGGATTATCAACTAGCGCCAACGTTAGAAGAGTACTCTCATCTGACTGATCTACCTATCACCGATCAAGCTCCCTTTTCTGGACTGGAAGAAATTCCAAAGGATCAGGTCATTGCAAGAGCCATTTGTTTGGACGAGTCAGAAGTTAGGACTCACATGACCACCAAGGGAGGAATCCAAGGTTTACCAGCTAAGTTTTTGGTAGAGAAAGCCCTGTACTTTACCAGTATAGGAAATGTAACTGCTTTCGAAGATATCTTTGTCCTACTCACGTACAAGTTGTTCCTTTTTCCCAACATTGACAACTTTGTTGATACCAACGCTGTTAAGATATTTCTGATTGGAAACCCCGTACTAACCCTGCTCGCAGATGCTTATCATTCTGTACACTTAAGGAATTTGTACAACGGAGGAATGATCACATGCTGTGTACCCTTGCTTTACAAATGGTTCATTTCCTATTTACCCAAGCCTGCTGCTTTTTGGGATCACAAGAGTACTCTACGTTAGTCGAAAATGATCATGTCTCTTACCAACTCTGACATAGATTGGTATGATAGGATTTATGAGGGAATAGAGATCATCGACAGTTGTGGAAATTTCCTTAACGTACCCCTCATTGGAACTAAAGGAGGAATCAACTATCATCCAATTTTAGTTCGCCGTCAACTCGGATACCCGATGAAGCATATCCCGCATAATGTTCATCTGGAAGGTCTTTTCTTCAAGAAAGGGAAAATGATAGGGCTCTAAAGAAAGAAATAGTGCACGCCTGGCAACATGTTCAAAGGAAAGGAAGATAGTCTCTAGGAAGACCAAACTGTACCTCCATGGAACCTTATCTCCACTGGGTACAAACTAGAGCTCTCAAGCTGAGGATGCCTTACGCTCGTCAATAAGTTTTTCCGTTAAAGGAATCTGTCATGTATTTCATGTATGACACGGAAAAACTCCAGGTAGCTCTCAACAAAGTTCAACGTGAGAAGAGCTCTTGGAAAAACAAGTACCGAATCTTCAATGTGGAGTGTACCAAGATTCACGAACTGCTAAAAGAAAAGGATGCTCTGATTAAGATATTAGAGCAGCATGTTGTGGAGAATCAAGAAGATCAAAGAAATTTGCTCGCTCTTTTTACTTGGCAAAGGACTGACAACCCGACAACGGCTAAAGAGCCCCGGTCAAAGAAAAGGAAAATACCAGAACCAGCATTTGAGCTCTCTTCAGAAAGGACTCAGGATCCTTGAGCTTAGACTTTTCCTTACAGCACTTTGTAAAATACTGTACTTTTCCATTTCCGCAATCTTTTGAATTCAATAAAACAGAGTCTCAACCCTTTACTATATGATATTTGCAATCTATTTATTAAAGTTTTCTTTTGATTAAAGCTAAAAAAATATATAACTTTGCATATCATTCATCATTCTCACATAACGCGTCTTCTTATCTTCGAATCTCACGTATACGTCGCGATTCTAGAGTCAAACTGTCTCACTCATACAATACTCGGGCCAATCGACAAAAGAAAATGGACGATCTCGAGGAAGAGAACAGAGAGCTGAGAGAAGAAGTCGATGCTCTAAAGGAAAGTTTGGAAAAATTTCACAATGACATGCAATCCCTGGTAGCAGCCCAGGAGCAGTGACAACAAAAGACTGTAATCTCAGAGATTACATCTACGCCTATAAGAGAGACGCAAGAGAATCATCCTCGGTACAACATGCCTAAAGGTCGACCCTGGGGCATGCCTATCAACTTCATTCCTGAAGGATACATCCCGCCGGTCACTGAAGACCCAGAAACTGCAGCAGGAATCGTTGGTCATGAAGGTTACAAACTTCGGGAAAGCAAAGACGCAAGGGTTATGACAACAACTGATAAGTGCAAACTGTACCTATTTTTGTATATAATTTTTGTTGCACTTATCGTTACTTTGTGTTAAAATTGGTTGAATAAACCCCACTTTATGTGTAAATACGTTTACTTTACGTTTTCGTGTGTATATTGCATTTTCTTGTAAATATCATTGAGTTTAATTGATTTTATCTCATTTTTTGTAGGTATTCAAGTAATGATATTTGTCCATATTCATAAAGGGCATTGAATAAGCTTTCCAGTGCTTCCGACCGTGCGTAAATCCGAGTTACGGTTCAGAAGTTGTGGTCAAAATAAGGACTGGTTTTCTGTCATGTTCGCTTAGCGAGTGGCAGCGAGCATTCGCTTTGCGAAGGCCAGAGAAGGAGTCCAGAATTGGACAGAGGAGAAAGAGACCAAAGTTCGCTTTGCGACTTCCTAGCGAGCATTCGCTAGGCGAATAAATCGTTCGCTTAGCGAACTTCTGAAGACAACAGGAGGCGGTTTAACTGTTTGTAGGCACTTAAGTGCTATTTTCGTGCATTCACTTAGCGAATGGAAGGGTTCGCCTAGCGAACCTGCGGAAATTCTGATTGTATTTAAGAGATTTTAGACATTTTGTTAGGGGATGGTTTTGGGGATTCTTGCTCCAATTCCATCAAACTTCATTTTTCGGTAGATTAGCTTAGAAAACGACATGGAAGCTTGCATACGGATGAACTGGGGTGGATTAATCATCGATCGGCTCTGACAAACCGCGAGATGTTTGGTTCATTTCTCTTCTTCTTTGTGTTTTTCTTCTATGTTAGGTTGTTGTATATGTATTTATTCTGAACTCATGTATATTTGTCGCCCATGGCGTTGTATAAAACTTGCTTTACAAATCTCTATTGGTGATTGTCTCTGATTTTTGCTTTATGCGTGGGGTTTGGGTTGTGTTAGACATAACCCTCGCAAACTTCGATTAGGGATGATTATCTGTTAGTTTCTGGACTCTAGAGATAGATTTAGAGCTAACAATCTTCAATAGGCGTCGAAGCTTAATGCATTCGTGCCTTGAGTCGCGTGCGAGAGTATCAGTGAGGGTAACACGGTTGTTCTCTCAACTTTGCGTTAGACATAACCTGTGTTGTGAGCAATGCAGGATGATTTTCAGGAGTAGTGTAGTATAGTGAAACTGGTCGATAAATTTATGTTTGTGACGAGTGGATTATATGTATGCTTGATAAGTTTCTTGTTGCTGAAGAATGAATTTGTTTTATGTTTTAATGTTTACTTTTCCGCATTTATTCTTGTAAACCATTTAAACCCAAACTCATAAATGCGAGAGACTGTCGAACGACATTCTTTCTCTCGAACCGATCTCTGTGGACACGACATAAATCCTGGAGGGAATTCTTTCCGAAAATAAATATTTTTGCTGCTTGCCCTATTCTGCATTCAACAGCAACTCCTGAAGGTTACAAACTTCGGGGCATGGAAGCACCAAGAGTCACCGTCGTAATGACCATACCACAGCCAGTGGTACACACTGTCCCGGAAGGACAGATTCCACAAGTAATTTCTGGTGGAAACGAAGATATGTACGAAAGAATGAATGAGTTCCAGGAGCAATTCCTGGAAATGCAGAAGGAACTGCATGCCATTCACGGTCAGGATTTATTTGGAAAGGACGTCGCAGACCTCTGTCTAGTCCCTAATGTGAAAATACCGCAAAAATTCAAGGTGCTTGACTTTGAAAAATATAAGGGCAACTCTTGCCCTCAAAGTCATTTGGTGATGTACGCTCGAAAGATGTCGACTCAGACAGAGAATCAACAACTACTGATCCATTACTTCCAAGACAGTTTAACCGGTGCCGCACTCAAATGGTACATGGGTTTAAATCGCACCAAGATCAGTACTTTCAGAGATCTTGGGGCAGCTTTCGTTCTACAGTATAAATAAAATTTGGACATGGCACAAGATAGGGATCAACTCAGAGCAATGTCGCAGAAGGACAAAGAAACTTTCAAGGAGTATGCTCAGAGATGGCGTGAAATTGCCGCCCATATTTGTCCCCCTCTTGAGGAAAAAGAGATGACAAAGATCTTTTTGAAAACCTTGAGTTCATTTTACTACGACTGAATGGTTGCAAGTGCGCCTAGTGACTTTACTGAAATGGTGAACATGGGAGTGCGCCTTGAGGAAGCAGTCCGAGAAGGGCGTTTGGTCAAAAATACGGAACCATCAAGCAATACCAAAAGATACGGTAGTGCTTTCCAAAATAAAAAAGAGCAAGATATCGGTAATATCTCTCTCGGAAAGCAAAGGCGAAGGTATCAACCAGTAGCAGCAGTAACTCCTGCTATCAACCCCACGTCGACTCTGACGTATCAACCTCAGGTTGCTCCGACCCTTGTGTTGTAAGTCCCATTTCTTGTACAAAAAAATAATACTTTGGGCCTCTCTTTGAGTTGTAAGACCCGTCCATTTGTAAATAAACAATTCTTTGGGCTTCTCCTTAAGTGTAAGCCCTAATCTTTTCAAAATAACTTCCCTTTTGATTTAGGTTCAAACTCATAGTTGTTATCAAAACTTTCTTTAATTTCTTGAACAACTAACCATACAGCTGTTACAATGGAAGCTTGCTCACCTGTAAGTTTTAAACAACTTTCTTTTACACACACACACACACACACACATATATATATATATATATATATATATATATATATATATATATATATATATATGTTTGTGCTGGAAGCTTGCTCACCTGTAAGTCCTCCTACCCTCTTTTACATACTTGTATATATTTCATCTGTATATATATGCTTGTATATATCTGCTTAGAGTTTTCCCCGGCAATTAGGTCTAGGATTAGATAAAGCCAGTGGTCACTCTTTCAACACAGTTAAAACTAGTTCCCTATAGGAATTTCCAGATACAATTTTGCCTCCTCTTGGGCTTATACAATATGGAACAAAGAGAAATGCATTATTCCCGGTGAAACTTTTCTCAGACTGTCACTATTAGAAATCTGTCAAAGAAATTCAGTTCCCCGAAGAGGATTAATTCCTGGTGAAACCTCTCTTGAATTTCTTCAAACCCTAGAACTGTTCACTAAAGAAAAGATTATTCCCGGTGAAACTTTTCTTGAACTTTTCTTAAGTTTGGACCCACATGCTTCCTAAAATCATCCCTAGCCTCCTCTTGGGCTTTGTACAAGGACCCTCAGGCTTCTTAGAAGTTCTCATGCCTCCTCTTGGGTTTAGTACAAGGACCCGATACCTCTTAAAGGTATATGACAAAACTTAGTCATTCTTTGTTAGATCAGTCTTTCCAAAGAGTCAAAACCTCAGACCAAGTTAGGGTTGATTCTCATCCCTTAAAGCACCAGCCTCCTCTTGGGCATCATACAAAGATAAACTCTTTCATACCAGTAGACTTGGACAATTTCATCTCCTCTTGGATCTCAAAGACATTCTCAAGTTCTCTACAAACACAGGAGAAACCCTGGTCATTTTAATCAATCTCCAGTAGAGTTAAAACCCCCATAGGTTCTAAAACTCAATCTTTCATCCTAAACTTCCCCGGCTAAGGGTCAGCTTATCATCAATACAACACTATCCAAAATCAGAACCTCAAGGCATATAATACCTCAACTCTTCTGTAATCCTCAGCAAGAGTTTATTCCCCACTTTGGACCTGCCTCTGGATCTCAATAATCCTCAACAGAAGATAGCCTCCTCTTAGGCTTTGTATAAGAAATTCCTCACTCAGCCTCCTCTTAGGCTTTGTATAATGATTTTCCCTAAAACCTTTTTTAGCCTCAATCTTGGGCTTTGTACAAGACAGATAAGAAACACTCTCTTGTTGAGTCAGTCAAATAATAAGCACTCTTTTGTTGAGTCAATCACCTTTCAGCACTCTCTTGTTGACTCAATTACCTTTCAACACTCTCTTGTTGAGTCAACCTTTTCAGCCTCCTCTTAGGCTTTGTATAATGATTTTCCTCAGTAGGGTCAGTTCGGTAGCCTCAATCTTGGGCTTTGTACAAGACAAACCAAAGCACTCTCTTGTTGAGTCAACCTTTTTTAGCCTCAATCTTGGGCTTTGTACAAGACACCTGAAAAATCCTCAGCTGAGTCAATCATCTCCTTTTAGCCTCAATCTTGGGCTTTGTACAAGACATATATAAACTTTCTCCAGCAAAGTCAAATCCTTCTAACCTTCTCTTAAGCTCTGTATAAATATCTCTCCAACGGAGTCAATTCCTTCCAGCCTTCTTTTAGGCTTTGTGAATTAATCTCCCTAAAGCAGAGTCAATCCCTTTTAGCCTCAATCTTGGGCTTTGTACAAGACAGATAAAATATATCCCCAGTGGAGTCAATAAGTCTTTTTCGCCTCAATCTTGGGCTTTGTACAAGAAAGGATAAAAATCTTCCCCAAAAGTCAATGTCCAACCTCCTCTTAGGCTTTATTTAATGATATTACCCAAAAGAGTCAGTCTCTTTTCAACCTCAATCTTAGGCTTTGTACAAGACAGATATAAAACTCCCTAATAGAGTCAACCTTTCAGCTTCAACCTTGGGCTTTGATCAAGGCACATACAAAAACCAACATCCCCTCAGAGGAAATCGAAACCTCTCTGAAGGAGGACATTTCTCTGTACATCACACATCAAAACAGAAAATCAAAACAAACCTTAATCCCAGATAACTGCTATAAGTGGCACACTTGTTGATTCAAATATCCAAGCTGTAGTCCATCTCTTATCCTGGAAAATCCCCTCTTTCATCTAATTGCTGTAAGTGGCAAGCCTCTGTATTATTTACATCAACGCCACTGTCCCTCTCTTAGCATGAAAGATTCCTAAGGAAAATGGCATTACTCAACACTGAGTTAAAGTTTCCTCCTTCAGGACAAATCCCCTATAAAGGAAATTATGGCATTGCTGGATTCTCATATCCCAGTTAAAGTAACCCTCCTTTATAATCAGTCACCCAACAGTTGTGATGAACAAATGAGATATCTCCTTTAGAGATGACAAATTCTCTCTCAGTCAAATCTTTAACTTCAATCTTGGGCTTTGAACAAGACACCAAACATCTCTTTCCTCCCATAGAATAGGAGAAACTACGATTGCTCTGATTTTCCTGTTTATCTTTAACGGGAATACGTAGGCATAAGATTGCGAAATCTTAGCGAGCACACCAATCCAAAACTTTAGGTCCAGTACCTTCACACACTAATAAAAAAACTGTAGGTCCAGTACCTTACCAAAAACATCAGAAAGCCCGAAAATCAACAAAAACTCTCTCTCTCAAAACTTCCCAAAGGAGAAACTTTCTTAATAAACAGACAAACACCAGTAAGTAGAAAGCAGTAAGTATAATTACTAACGACCTGCGGATAACCACATATAGGATGGGTAATTTACAACTCAGCATTGTATAACCTGACCCCGGACCCCCCAATCTCTTTAAGCATTTGTTCAGATAAACATTTGTGTGCAAGATTAGTTTGAGATAACTTCCATTTTCTTTTCAGCTTCATTGGATAAATAAGAAATCAGAAAGTAACACCTAACTCCTACCATTACGGTGAGGAAAAACCAATAGCGATAAGGTGGTCGCGTCACCGACATAGATCACACCATATATATATATATATATATATATATATATATATATATATATATATATATATATATATATATATATATATATATATAGGGAATGTATCATATGAGAATGTTATTTTTATGTGAGAACATAAGAATGACTCTGAACCATTAGATTTTAAAATAAATGGTGGCGATTATGTGTCAGTTTTTTTTCTCTTTCCTCCATCGTTTATTTTAATAATGGAGGAGAGAGAAAAACAAAAATCACACATAATCTCCGCCGTTTATTTTAAAATCAAATGATTCAGATTCATTCTCATGTTCTTACATAAAAATGACATTCTCATAGGATATGAACCCTATATATATATAATCCTATTATACACACTATTTATCAATAAAAAATTACTAAAATTTTTCTCTAAAAAAAATCATAAAGAGTGCAATTAAGAAGTCCAATTATGGGTGTGAATGCGCATGCATGTCCATTGGCTTATATTTATTTTTACATTTGGCAAACACCATCTGGCAAACAACATCTTTAATTATAAAGTCCAATTAAAAATGTTTGTCCTTTTTCAATTATAATAAAAAATGGTTATTTTGAAAAATTTATCGTACAATTGATTAGTAAACTTTTTAACCACCTACCACTATAACACAATTATATAGATATATATTGGTTAAAGTAGGATTAAATTAGATTCCTTAAATAAATCTTAAACTTAAATATACTAGATGGAAAATGTAATTGAAAGAATAAAATTTATTAAAATGATTAAAAATACAACCTTGTTAACTATTATAAACAAAAATTTATTTTTAAATTTATTAAATAGTTTTTGTCTTTTGATGTTTACTATATATGTTAATATAAAAAATATATTTTTATTTATAAATAATAAATGCAGTAATTAACCCTACCTAGTAACAAATTAATACCTATAAAGTTTCATAATCGTGAAACTTTTGTCTCCCCCATATTCCATTGATACCAAAATGGATCGACCCGGATTCATAATCGAACCCACCGAAGCCAAATCCATGGCTGAAACTTCCTCTCTCACTCTCACGGAACTCCTCCCTTCACTCATCAACTCCGCCCAAACCCTCGCCCGCCCACCCATCTCCAACTTCCGTGTCGCCGCCGTCGGACTATCAAAATCGGGTCGGATCTATATCGGAGTCAACGTCGAATTCCCAGGTCTCCCTCTTCATCACTCCATCCACGCCGAACAGTTTCTCCTCACAAATCTCTCCCTCAACAATGAGCCATTTCTCCAGTCCTTCGCCGTCTCCGCCGCACCCTGTGGCCACTGCCGACAGTTTCTCCAAGAACTCCGCGGAGCATCCGACATTCAAATCATCGTAACCTCGGAACCCGACCCGAAACCTACTCCGCTGTCTCAGTTTCTCCCATACAGATTCGGTCCTCACGATCTTCTCCCTCATCAAACTCCTCTTTTCTTGGAACCACGTAAGAACGGGTTAACCCTTCTTCAGGAACCAACACAGAAACTACCCAATGGCGTTTGCAACGGTGAGACGCTAGATATGAAGCTAAAGATTGCGGCTTTGGAGGCCGCGAATAAATCACACGCTCCTTACAGTGATTCACCATCTGGGGTGGCGATTGTGGATTGTAATGGAAAAATCTATAAAGGTTCTTACGTTGAGTCTGCGGCGTTTAATCCTAGTTTGGGTCCTCTTCAGGCTGCGGTGGTGGCGTTTATTGCCGGCGGTGGAGGTGAGTATGATGAGATAGTGGGGGCTGTGTTGGTGGAGAAGGATGGAGCTGTGGTGAAACAAGAGGGGACTGTTAGGTTGTTGATGGAAGCTATTTCTCCTAAGTGTGAGTTGCAGACTTTTCTCTGTTCCGTTGATCATCAGTCTTCGATTTGATTGTAGCAATGGAAGAAAAGACAGAAAAAGAATCATGATTATGAATGATGATACCTTGTTATTTGTTCTGTCTTTGATGTTTTGCTTCAAGTTGGATAATGGAGTTCACTAGGGTGAGACAAAACTCAAACCGTATCTAAGAGGTACATATTATCTTAAGTTTTCACGTTTTATTAACCAAGTATTCACATTTACAACAAGATTCAAACATTGTCTCTGTATTTTTTATTTTGTTATAATCTAAGTTTAATGATTCATTTTGTGTATTATTCTGTTATACTTAGCCTCCAAGCAAATAATTATTTCATTCCATTATTTAGAAATTTTAGGATGAAATGAAATAAGTTGTTCAATTCGTTCAAGTCGTGGGGGAAAAAGAATAGAATATTTTGTGCATTTTATTCTATCAATTACCATTAGTATTGTTCCCACTTGGGGATGAACATCATGACTTCGTTTAGGATTGTCAAGATGAACCTTATAATTCTGTTGGGGATGAGAAAGATTCCCTGGGAACGAATCAAACTCATGATCGAAAAGACTTCACGAGGGATAAAATAAATATCCACTGCGAACTGAAGTAGTCTGAATGAAAGTTGTAACTGGGGATAAAATACATATTCACTTCGTTGGGGAAGCTCAGATCTAAGTTGCAGTTGAAATAGTCAGAGATAAAATTTTGAGGGGATGAAATAAACATCCACCTTCACTGGAGAAGATTGAGGTAGTGAGAAAATCCGTTGAGGAATGAAATAAACACTCGCTTCGCTGTGGAAGGTTGAAACCAAAGAATTTCACTGAGGATTCTTAGGTTGCCGACTGGGGAAACCTTGCATCAAACCTGCCATAACTTCTTGAAGTAGAGATTCACCGAGGAATATTCGTGACTACCTGAAGTAGAAACTTACTGGGGAGTCGTCACATTACTTGGGATAGAAGCTCTTTGGAGTGGGTGAAGAATGTTACGAGAATATTATAACTCTATACTGGTATTGTATGGTAGTCGCCATTTTGAACAACAGTTGCTGTGAACGGATGAAATAATCTTCAATTCTCAAATGCCGCAGATCACATGGTTTATGAGAAGAAGTCATCCTAAGAGGATTTTACAGAAAACTTGGCATCCAACTGTTCCAATGTCTTCAAACTCTTGGAGATATTTGTCAAATCTCGACGTAATTGCCCCAGATCGACTGTATTACATATAACTAAGTCTTCAAACTTGGAAAGATTTATCAAATCTCGACGTAACTGCCCCAGACTGATTGTGTTCTAAGTCTTCAAACTTGCCTCTTAGGGTCAGACTGTGAATGAAACAACTGGGAAACAACTTGCCCCCACTCAGCAAAGTCTTCAGGTAACGTGCCCCTGAATATGATCATTCTGTGGAGTTATTTGTCATTTTCACCAGTGTATCAAGTCTTAAAAGATTTAGTTCATCGCTAATGCTTGTACACAAGCTTCTGTGATGTCAAGCAATGTTAGCAAGTAGAAAGAATGTTAATTCTGAAATTGCTAATACAACATATGTTTGTCTTGAAAATTTATTTAAAAATATATTTTTATGATTAAATTACCAATTTTATAAAGCCAAGGCGAATTTGAGCATAGCTCATAGAAGTCAGGAAACGTTATCTCATTGAGTATGCTCTCAAAATAAACCCTGCTTCAATTAGGTCTTTTGAGGGTTGTGTCGTGACTTGGTTAACGGTTAAAGAAGCAAAGGATATAAAACTCAATGTTTGTTTGTGCCCACCCAATCTTTGTGATATTTTACTCTATTTTGTTAACTGAAAAAAATCACCCTGCCCCAGGTTAAAATGAGGGTTTTTGTTTTGTTTTATTTTAGAGAAGAAAACTCCTACTTCAAGGCTCAAAGAGTTTAACGAGGATTTATCTCCCTTGTATCTCCGGTGTTTGAGGATCTGAAACAATGCCTTACATCATTAGCAGAGTTTTATTCAAAAGCATACAAGAAGAGACCTTGCGTTTGTGATTTCGTCATCCTCCATTCAATTCTCTACCAAGGCAAGAGATTGGGCAGCATTGACATTATAAAATAGAAAAAACATTTTAAAATGAGTGAACAAATGGATTTCTTCAAGACAAACATTATTCATTGCATCGATTATTCAAAATAACAAGTTCTTACACGCAAATAACAAATGCATTAACAAACAAGGAGCATTACATGCGAAAAGCAATAAATTAACTCAAGCTTTGAGGAGACTGTCTCAGTCTGAGCTTATGGTTTTCACATTAGGTCTAGAGTCTCAAAAAACAAGACAACATGTCGCATTGGCCTTTGTACTTCATGTTTCAAAGGAAAACAGTCTTCGATGTCGTGTCCGGGCGCACCTTGATGGAAAGCACAACGAGCTTCGGGCTTATACCACCACGGGAGATCCTTCGGGATGGCTGGCGGAGCTCGTGTCTGCACCAGATTCCTTTGTATCAAGTATGTATACAATTTCGCATAGGTCATCGGAATCGGATCAAACTGTCTTTGAACACGGTTTTGATTATTGAATGATAGACGAGCATGTGGTTGATAAGCAGGAGTGTTGGTGACGGGAGATGTAGCAGCGATATGTTGAGGTCGCTGATACCTTTTTCTAGATCGGTCGTGATGCACGACACTTCTCATTCCTTCTTCTTGAGCGAACCCTCTCTAAGATCCTTAGAGTTGTTAGGAATGTTAATGGGAACTGTAAAAATGGGTATTGGTGTGACTTCAGAAATCTCGGTCCCTTGAAACAGAGTATGAGAAATATGAGGAAAAGGTTGACTTCGAGCAGCAATCAGAGTTTCAACCAAAGCAGAGAGCCTTTCCACACCAGCCCTCAAAATTTTCTTGCTCAATGTTATCCATCATTCCTCTTTGATTGGCCTGAGTATCATATCGATTTCTTCTTGACTGAGAAGAGAAACACGAATGAGAACCTGGAATGCAAATGCAAATGATGCGTATGATGCAACATGAACTTCAAGGAACTCGAAAGTGTATTTTTAAGCATCGTAATCAGAAACTCGTTTTATTTATTACATTTTTAAAAGTTTTACATAATAGCCAGTACACCTTCAAGGTTTATTACATCGAGCAACAGAACACAAAAGGAACTAGGGATCTTGTCCACCAGACGATGACTCTCTTCTTCCACGGAGTTGTTCAGTCAGCTTGTCGATCTGTTCTTGCATCCATGCCTTATCAAGGGTGAGCTTCTCTGTTTCCGCCTTCAACTTCAAAACTTCACTTGAGTTAGTCACATGAGGCTTAGGACGAGGATAAGGCATCATCAAGGCGAGAGCCTTTTCACGTGCTCATGCTAAGCAAGCTTCAGTAACTGTGCAATAAGGATTCTCTATTACGGTCATTCCTTGCCTGTTTATGTGGCGCCACGCATACACAATTCCGGTTTTCAACTCAAGATTCTCTCATTGGTAGAGGAAAATTCTGACCAAAGCTTCCGGATCAGGTACTTCTTCCATCAGATGGCCGAGTTGTCGTCGAGCGAGCACAGGGTTGTAACTAATGCATCCCTTTTTGCCAAGAAGAGGCACATTGGGAAAATCTCCGCAGCTATGAATCATGATAATTCCTCCATACATCGGATTGTGCCATACAACGTCTAAGTGAGAGAGAGAGCCATGAGCTTTACAGGTCATTCTGTACCATCTTTCACATCCCAAAAAGCTGTAGACCTCGGTTAGTGCGAAATAAACCACCTATAGAGGATAGCAGTGCAACATGTAATCCATCATTCTCCTTTCAGAATCTTCGAGTGGATGACATGGAACGCGTCGACCAATAAAGTAGGAATTGGATTTCTGAGCATGAAGATTCTGATTGCGTGGACACCGATGAAATCTTCAACGTTTGGAAATAAGAATAAACCGTAGGCCAGCAGTGCGAAAATGTTCTCGAAGGCTTCGATACTCCCCATGTTATCAAAGTGTCGAGCTTTCTCAAACAGGAACTGAGCGGGCAAACCATCAATTCTCCCTTTAACCGTCATGTGAGTTCGAATCTCAAGAAGCTTTATGCGGGACACTCTCGCAATATCTTCTTGGCTAGGTCTTCCTTCTGCAACGGAGAATGGAGGTGAGTCTTTGACAGGGATACCCAACATGGCGGAATACTCCTCCAACGTAGGCATCAGCTGGAAATCTGGAAAAATGAAATAGTGATAAATCGGGTTGTAGAGCTGAACAAGCGTCTCTAACAGACCAGCAGCCACTCGAACTTGCAACAGCGGGAGGATCCGTCCATACTTCTCAGCAAAAGCCTCCGGATCTTTGATTCGACCTCCTAGTTCCCTTAACTGTTCAACATTGGGAACCTTGAAGGTGTACGACAAAACTCCTTTCTTTCCGTAATCCATTTTATGATACTTAGCAAAACAACTTTTAAGTTCCTTGAAGTGGAGAGAAAAAATGCAAATGCAATGCAACAAGATTCATGGAACTCAGCTATTTATAATTATCATGGAATATCAAAAGACGCATTTTATTAATCATAAAAAGTCGGTTACAACCATTAATATCCAGAATACCGAAAGACGAAATCATAAATAAAATTTATTACAATGCGTCAGCACACTTTTCAAGAGTTATAACGAAAAAGCTAAATAAAAGCTAATAAAGAAAGATCTAAGGAGATTCTCCCAAAAGTCTTGTCTTGAGTTTCTTGATTTCTTCCTCCATCTGGGCTTTCTCCAAGATGAGATTGTCGACAATCATATTCCAAGGTGTTGACCGAGGACTAGGGTAAGGCAAATCTTCTTGTGCTTTCCTTTTCTTGTAAGAAGTATCTTCTTCATTTTTTACCTTGAGTTGTCGTTGGAGCTCTGCATTCTCTTCCACAACTATTTGGTACTTATTTTTCCAAGCGTCCTCCATCTGTAGAGATTTGTTCAAAGCGATCCTCAGCTCTTCTGCTTCAGACGAGAAGATGAAGACATGTTCTTCTTTAAGGACCATCGGTTCCTGGCGGAAATAAGGCATCTTCAAGTCAATAGCTCTTTTCCGAACCTATTGGAGATAGGGTTCAAAAGAGACACAATTAGGCTTCCCTAAGTTGTTCTTATCCTTCTTGGTTTTATGACCCCAAGCATCCAAAACCTGTTCTCTTAATTCTTTGCTCAGTTTCTCTTCTTCAAAGTAAATGCCTTCCACATGAACACTGACAGGCTTGTCTTTCAGAGGATATCCCAATTGTCTGCGGGCCAAGACCGGGTTGTAGCTGATTAATCCCTTAATGCTAAGAAGAGGTACATTGCCAAAATTTCCACAACTGTCTATAATAATCACCCTATCATAAACACGGTTATACCAGTCGATGTCTGAGTGAGTAAAAGACATTATCTTCTGCGACCACCATCTTTTCTTAGTATCCCAAAAGGCGTGGGCTTTGGGCAAGTACGAAGTAAACCACTTATACAACAACGAGACGCAACATGTAATCATTCCTTTCCTGCGAGCATTCCTTGAACAAACAGAATAATAGGCTTCAGCTTGCAATGTTGGTACTGGATTCTTCTTCAGAAAATTTTTGATAGTGTTGAGGTCCACAAAATTTTCAAAACTCGGGTATAAGAAAATACCATAGATAAGTAGGGCGAAAACAACTTCGAACGCATCCTTATTTTGATGACTAGCATAATACTGAGGTTTTCCAACCAGAAATTCTGTTGTTAAACCAAAAATTCCCCCTTTTACGGTCACATTAGCTCGAATATCCGCCAAATCCAAGTGTGTATCCTTAGCAATTTCTTTTTCGTCGGGATACTTTTTGAAGATAGGAAAAGGAGATTCGTCTTGAATGGGTACACCAACTAACTGAGAATACTCTTCAAGGGTAGGTACAAGCTGATAGTCCGGAAAGGTAAAACAATGATAAAGTGGGTCGCAGAACTGCAGTAGAGTAGAAAGAAGTCCCGTATCAATCCTCACATTCATCAAAGATAATAGCCTCCCATATCTACCCTTGAAACTTTCCTTATCTGTCACCAAGGTTTCCAATCTCCTTAGATCATCCAAGTTAGAATTCTGATAAGTGTACTTCATTGTATTCCTTCTTTCGGTATCCATGATATCCCTACGATGTTTACAAACACAACTAAGTTCCATGAATCTTTATGAAATGATGCTCATGAATGCATGTATGCAAACACACAAAGCACAAAGCACACACAATGCATACAAACAGACAAAGAGTCCTAGGTTTGAAAGGCTATGAGCGTGGAGCCAAGGTCTACCCATCCCAAGAAGGTAAGTACTATGGTTTCAAATGTACCTGCAGAACGGGTTCTACAAAGTTCCCAGAGTCAACAACCTATTTTTCGGATATTATCGATTTTCCAAATCACTTGGTAGTCAATAATATTCTCAAGAGAATCTCGTCTGAGTGTAGTATCACGTATCAACTATTTCGGGAATCGACTCCCTCATTGCCACCGCACTACATCCTAAGAGGCCAAGTTGGGTTAAAGGTAACTACAGTTCTCAGTCTCACGGGCTCCTAGGTCGAAAATAGCGTTGTCTTCACGAATAGACTCGTTGAACAACATTAAGTTCGAGAGGGTCTCAACTGAGTGGTGATGTCTCAATTCAACTTCTTCGGAAATTGACTTCCTAAAAGTCTCCTTGAATATATCACCGTCCTATCATAATTTGCACTCAAGTCCGGGTGTAGGACTTATCTCACCACACAAAGTGACAACCTTGCACACAGAAAAACCCAAGCAAGCATATATATATATATATCAATAGATACAAATAACATAATTAAACAAGTTAAGGGGAACCCTCAAAGAGTCCCCAGTGAAGGAAAAGGAATCCTCTGTGTTTGTAAACATCGTAGGGATATCATGGATACCGAAAGAAGAAATACAATGAAGTACACTTATCAAAGTCCTAACTTGGACGATCTAAGGAGATTGGAAACCTTGGTGACAGATAAGGAAAATTTCAAGGGCAGATATGGGAGGCTATTATCTTTGATGGATGTGAGGATTGATAATGGACTTTTTTCTACTCTACTGTAGTTCTACGACCCACTTTATCAATGTTTTACCTTTCCGGACTATCAGCTTGTACCTACCCTTGAAGAGTATTCTTAGTTTGTCAGTGTACCCATTCAAGACGAATCTCCTTTTCCTATCTTCGAAAAGGATCCCCGCGAAAAAGAAATTGCTAAGGATACACACTTGGATTTGGCGGATATTCGAGCTAATATGACCGTAAAAGGGGGAATTTTTGGTTTAACTGCAGAATTTCTGGTTGGAAAAGCCTGGTATTATGCTAGTCATCAAAATAAGGATGCATTCGAAGCTGTTTTCGCCCTACTTATCTATGGTATTTTCTTATACCCGAGTTTTGAAAATTTTGTGGACCTCAACGCCATAAAAATTTTCTGAAGAAGAATCCAGTACAAACATTGCTAGCTGAAGCCTATTATTCTGTTCATTCAAGGAATGCTCGCAGAAAAGGAATGATTACCTGTTGCATCTCGTTAATATACAAGTGGTTTACTTCACACTTGCCCAAAGCCCACACCTTTTGGGATACTAAGAAAAGATGGCGGTCACAGAAGATAATGTCTCTTACCCACGCAGACATCGACTGGTATAACCGTGTTTATGATAGGGTGATGATTATAGACAGCTGTGGAAATTTTGGCAATGTACCTCTTCTTAGCATTAAGGGATTAATCAGCTACAACCCGATCTTGGCCTGCAGACATTTAGGATATCCTCTGAAAAACAAGCCTGTCAGTGTTCATGTTGAAGGCATTTACTTTGAAGAAGAGAAACTAAGCAAAGAATTAAGAGAACAGGTATTGGATGCTTGGGTTCATAAGACCAAGAAGGATAAGAACAACTTAGGGAAGCCTAATTGTGTCTCTTTGGAACCCTATCTCCAATGGGTTCGGAAAAGAGCTATTGACTTGAAGATGCCTTATTCCTGCCAGGAACCGATGGTCCTAAAAGAAGAACTTTTCCTCATCTTCTCGTCTGAAGCAGAAGAGCTGAGGATCGCTTTGAACAAATCTCAACAGATGGAGGACGCTTGGAAAAATAAGTACCAAATAGTTGTGGAAGAGAATGCAGAGCTCCAACGACAACTCAAGGTAAATGAAGAAGCTACCTCTTACAAGAAAAGGAAAGCACAAGAAGATTTGCCTTACCCTAGTCCTCAGTCAACACCTTGGAAATTGATTGTCGACAAGCTCATCTTGGAGAAAGCCCGGATGGAGGAAGAAATCAAGAAACTCAAGACAAGACTTTTGGGATAATCTCTTTAGATCTTTCTTTATTAGATTTTATTTAGCTTTTCCGTTACGACTCTTGAAAAGTGTGCTGACGCATTGTAATAAATTTTATTTATGATTTCGTCTTTCGGTATTCCGGATATTAATGGTTGTAACCGACTTTTTATGATTAATAAAATGCGTCTTTTGATATTCCACGATGATTATAAATAACTGAGTTCCATGAATCTTGTTGCATTGCATTTGCATTTTTTCTCTCTACTTCAAGGAACTTAAAAGTTGTTTTGCTAGGCATCTATGATGGATTACATAAAGAAATGAGTTTTGTCGTACACCTTCAAGGTTCGCGATGTTGAACAGTTAAGGGAACTAGGAGGTCGGATCAAAGGTCCGGAGGCTTTCGCTGAGAAGTATGGACGGATCCTCTCGCTATTGCAAGTTCGAGTGGCTGCTGGTCTGTTAGAGACGCTTGTTCAGCTCTACAACCTGATTCATCACTGTTTCATTTTTCCGGATTTCCAGTTAATGCCTATGTTGGAGGAGTATTCCGCCCTGTTGGGTATCACTGTCAAAGACTCACCTCCATTCTCAGGTGCAGAAGGAAGACCTAGCCAAGAAGATATTGCGAGAGTGCCCCGCATAAAGCTTCTCGAGATCTGAACTCACATGACGATCAAAGGGAGAATCAATAGTTTGCCTGCCCAGTTCTTGTTCGAGAAAGCTCGGCACTTCGCTAACGTGGAGAATACCGAAATTTTCGAGAACATTTTCGCACTGCTGGCCTATGGCCTGTTCCTATTTCCAAATATTGAAGATTTCGTCGATGTCCACGCAATCAGAATCTTCATGCTCAGAAATCCAGTTCCTACTTTATTGGCCGACGCCTACCATGCCATCCACTCGAAGGTTCTGAAAGGAGAAGGACGGATTACATGTTGCATTGATATCCTCTATAGGTGGTTTATTTCGCACTTACCGATGTCTACAACTTTTTGGGATGTGAAAGAAGGTACAAAATGACCTGTAAAGCTCATGGCTCTCTCTCACTCAGACGTTGTATGGCACAATCCTATGTATGGAGGAATTATCATGATTCATAGCTGCAGAGATTTTTCCAATGTGCCTCTTCTTGGCATAAAGGGATGCATTAGTTACAACCCTGTGCTCGCTCGACGACAACTCGGTCATCCAATGGAAGAAGTACCTGATCCAGAAGATTTGGCTAGAATTTTCCTCTACCAAGGAGAGAATCTTGAGTTAAAAATCGGAATTGTGTATGCGTGGCGCCGCATAAACAGGCAAGGAATGACCGTAATAGAGAATCCCGATTACACAGTTACTGAAGCTTGCTTAGCATGGGCACGTGAAAAGGCTCTCACCTTGATGATGCCCTATCCTCGTCCCAAGCCTCCTGTGACTGACTCAAGTGAAGTTTTGAAGTTGATGGCGCAAATAGAGAAGCTCACCCTTGATAAGGCAAGGATGCAAGAACAGATCGACAAGCTGATTGAACAATTCTGTGGAAGAGGAGAGTCATCGTCTAGTGGACAAGATCCCTAGTTCCTTTTGTGTTCTGTTGCTCGATGTAATAAACCTTGAAGGTGTACTGGCTATTATGTAAAACTTTTTAAAGTGTAATAAATAAAACGAGTTTCTGATTACGATGCTTAAAAATACACTTTCGAGTTCCTTGAAGTTCATGCTACATCATACGCATCATTTGCATTTGCATCCATTTGCATTCCAAGTTCTCATTCGTGTTTCTTTTCTCAGTCAAGCTGAATTATCGATACGATACTCTGGCCAATCAAAGAGGAAGGATGGCTAACATTGAGCAAGAAAATCGTGAACTCTGCAAGGAAGTAACTGCTTTGAGGGCTGGTGTGGAAAGGCTCTCTGCTTTGGTTGAAACTCTGATTGCTGCTCGAAGTCAACCTTTTCCTCATATTTCTCAGACTCTGTTTCAAGGGACCGAGATTTCTGAAGTCACACCAATACCCATTTTTACAGTTCCCATTAACATTCCTAACAGCTCTAAGGATCTTAGAGAGGGTTCGCTCAAGAAGAAGGAATGAGAAGTAAGTGTCGTGCATCACGACCGATCTAGAAAAAGGTATCAGCGACCTCAACATATCGCTGCTACATCTCCCGTCACCAACACTCCTGCTTATCAACCACATGCTCGTCTATCATTCAATAATCAAAACCGTGTTCAAAGACAGTTTGATCCGATTCCGATGACCTATGCGAAATTGTATCCATACTTGATACAAAGGAATCTGGTGCAGACACGAGCTCCGCCAGCCATCCCGAAGGATCTCCCGTGGTGGTATAAGCTCGAAGCTCGTTGTGCTTTCCATCAAGGTGCGCCCGGACACGACATCGAAGACTGTTTTCCTTTGAAACATGAAGTACAAAGGCCAATGCGACATGTTGTCTTGTTTTTTGAGACTCTAGACCTAATGTGAAAACCATAAGCTCAGACTGAGACAGTCTCCTCAAAGCTTGAGTTAATTTATTGCTTTTCGCATGTAATGCTCCTTGTTTGTTAATGCATTTGTTATTTGCGTGTAAGAACTTGTTATTTTGAATAATCGATGCAATGAATAATGTTTGTCTTGAAGAAATCCATTTGTTTCACTCATTTTAAAATGCCTTTACTATTTTATAATGCCAATGCTGCCCAATATCTTGCCTTGGCAGAGAATGGAATGGAGGATGACGAAATCACAAACGCAAGATCTCTTGTTGTATGCTTTTGAATAAAACTCTGCTAATGATGTAATGCATTGTTTCAAATCCCCAAACACCGGAGATACAAGGGAGATAAATCCTCGTTAAACCCTTTGAGCCTTGAAGTAGGAGTTTTCTTCTCTAAAATAAAACAAAAAAACCTCATTTTAACCTGGGGTTGGGTGATTTTTTTCAGTTAACAAAATGGAGTAAAATATCACAAAGATTGGGTAGGCACAAACAAACTTTGAGCTTTATATCCTTTGTTTCTTTAACCGTGAACCAAGCCACGACAAAACCCTCAAAAGACCTAATTGAAGTAGGGTTTATTTTGAGAGCATACTCAAAGAGATAACGTTTCCTGACTCCTATGAGCTATGCTCAAGTTCACGTTGGCTTTATAAAATTGGTAATTTAATCATAAAAATATATTTTTAAATAAATTTTCAAGATAAACATATGTCGCATTAGCAATTTCAGAATTAACATTCTTTCTACTTGCTAACATTGCTTGACATCACAGAAGCTTGCATACAAGCATTAGCGATGAACTAAATCTTTTGAGACTTGATACTCTGGCAAAAATGACAAATAACTCCACAGAATGATCATATTCAGGGGCACGTTACCTGAAGACTTTGCTGAGTGGGGGCAAGTTGTTTCCCAGTTGTTTCTTTCACAGTCTGACCCCAAGAGGCAAGTTTGAAGACTTAGAACACCATCAGTCTGGGGCAGTTACGTCGAGATTTGATAAATCTCTCCAAGTTTGAAGACTCAGTTATACGTAATACAGTCGATATGGGGCAGTTACGTCGAGATTTGGCAAATCTCTCCAAGAGTTTGAAGACATTGGAACAGTTGGATGCCAAGTTTTCTGTAAAGTTCTCTTGGGATGACTTCTTCTCATAAACCATGTGATCTGGGGCATTTGAGAATTGAAGATTATTTCATCCGTTCACAGCAACTGTTGTTCAAAATGGCGACTACCATACAATACCAGTATAGAGTTACAATATTCTCGTAACATTCTTCACCCACTCCAAAGTGCTTCTATCCCAAGTAATGTGACGACTCCCCAGTAAGTTTCTACTTCAGGTAGTCACGAATATTCCCCAGTGAATCTCTACTTCAAGAAGTTATGGCAGGGGTAATGCAAGGTTTCCCCAGTCGGCAACCTAAGAATCCTCAGTGAACTTCTTTGGTTTCAACCTTCCACAGCAAAGCGAGTGTTTATTTCACTCCTCAACGAATTTTCTCACTACCTCAATCTTCTCCAGTGAAGGCGGATGTTTATTTCATCCCCTCAAAATTTTATCTCTGACTTCTTCAGCTGCAACTTTGATCTGAGCTTCCTCAACGAAGTGGATATTTATTTTATCCCCAGTTACAACTTTCATTCAGACTACTTTAGTTCGCAGTGGATATTTATTTTATCCCCTGTGAAGTCTCTTCGATCATGAGTTTGATTCGTTCCTAGTGAATCTTTCTCATCCCCAACAGAATCACAAGGTTCATCTTGACAATCCTCAGCGAAGTCATGATGTTCATCCCCAAGTGGAGTCATGATGCTCACTGGAAAAAATAATAATGGTAATTGATAGAATAAAATGGAATTTATTTAATTTCATTTCTCTCCGTTCTATCCGATTTTAAATTATCAAAATAATAGAATATTATTCTATTGCATCATATTTTTCTCCACTCTATCCGATTTTAAATTATTAAGACAATATAATGTTATTCCATTGCATCATATTTCATTCCACTCCATCCAATTTTATGAATCCAAACAAAACCTTAATTTAATTTTGTCTTCCATTGATTATATAGTTGAATAATATTGAAGGATTAATTTGTATTTGTACTTATAAAAAATACACCGTCTTTGACTTTATTAATAAGAGGTGTGCTATGTTGAAACTCAATTTTCCTACACCGTATCTACATCATAATCTTTTCAGAGCATTTAAACATTGTCACAAAAACTTTAAACATTGGCCCAAAAATCAAGGCAAAAAAATTAAAATAATTAATGTATCTAGATATATTATAAGCAAAAATTACTTTTTAGATACATTAAATAATTAATGTATCTAGTCTATATATAGGTCAGATACATTAATTATTTAATGTATCTAAAAAGTCATTTTTGCTTATAATATGGGACGGAGGGTGTATGTATCTACAGTGTTATTGTAATTTTTGGTGTCATTATAGCATATATTTCATTTTTGTGTTTTGTGAATATGTTTCTTTCCTCGTTGTCTGCACGTTTATTCATATTGGGTCTATTGCTTCTCGAGTAAGAGATTATAACATTTTATTTTCATTTAATGACATTGTCACACGGTCATCATTTCCATTAATTTACCGTTTATTGTTTCGTCTAAATGTTTTATGGTCTCTTATTAGAGTGGTTATCCAAGTCATTGTTGAGTCAGCAGGCCGCACTGAAACTTAGGCTAATATGGCTTCAACTGAGGAAGCTCTCCCCTTGTCCCTTAATGGCAAGCACTGTCGATCCCATTTGAGATTGGCATGAGCCCATCTATTACTTTTGGGATATTCATCAAGGTCTTGGTGAGCTTTTTGTTTAGAGGGTCAATTGATTAACATTAAGTGAACTTATGTAAAGATAGATATGTCAGTACACAACCCCTTAAGCACAAGACATGTAGGGGTGAAGTGCTTTAATTTAAGTCATAAACCCGACATTTACACAACCCCCAAATACGACCTTGTCAAATGAGTTGGCTCCAAATTTTGCGAGAGAAAAAGCATATTTTAAGACAATGAAGCAATGGAGAAGGCAAAGAATTATAGAGGATTCATCCCTCATGTCTTGTGGCATATATATTTTCCGATCAACCAAACCTTCATCGATTGCTTCTTCGCCCAAACCAGGGGGATTGTAATTAGACAAAGTGGATTGCGAGACGAGACATTGCATGCAAAGATTTAGGAAAATACTTGTGATATAAAAATAATCGTTATATGTTTAAGCAAGGATTGACCACATAAAAAATACGCAAAGGACTTGAACGGGAGATTAATTGTTTTTGAAATTAGAATTTTCAATTGTTAATTAGGTAATTAAAATTTTACAATAATTTCACAACTAATCCAATTATGCTATGCGCCTCCCTTTTAGCATGATCGTCGTCTCTCTAATTAAATCACACAGATATATAGCAGCAATATTTAGAACTCTAAAATGCTAACACTCATAAGTACCATAACAATGAAACTTAAGACCAATACATTATTGTGAAGATACACGAATATAGGCAGTGTTTCAAATAGAGGAATAAATATAACTTAAGGGTCACAACATCTGTTGTAAACTATGATTAATTGGTTTTGCAGAGAAGGACATATCGTAAGAGTAACATCGATATCTTTTTTGAATCTTGTGTACCCAAAAAAGACACCCTTAACAGCTCGTGCAAACAATTGATCACGATCAAGAGAAAGATCATGAACAAAACAAGTGGAACCAAAAACTCTAAGAGGGATAAAATATAAGGATTCCTTACAAAATATGAGAAAAGGTGAAATATCATTATTAAATATTGAGGATAACATGTAGTTGATCAAATAACAAGAATTAAGAATATCACCACCCCAAATTTTTAAAGATGCACGAGCTTTGTTCAATAAGGTATGTGAGTTGTATCAACTAGATGATGTTTTCACTTTGTCACACTATTTTGCATTGGTGTGTTTAGAAAACTAGTCTGATGCATGATACCATGAGACATACTTAATGAGTTAAACAATGTGGTAAAATATTCCTTGTAGAAATTGGAATTGTTTTCCTAAATTGAGTTTTTATCTGTGAATAAGAAGTCTAAAATGCATCATATAATTTTGAATGATTCTTCAATGAAGTTAGATATTGGATAATTTATTGACACTATTAGGAAAAGATGCCCAAATATGTTTGCCAAGCTAACAAGATTCACTAACAACTCATATTGTGGATGAATGATGATGAAGGTAATCATGTTATTCGATCTTGTATAAAGAAAGAGTCAGACCAAAATGTTTGAGGAACAATTGAGAGAACGGAGAAGTTTAATACAACAACAACGATTACGTTTAATAATTGAAATAAAATTAGACGGTGAACCAAGTACACATGACATGAGACATAATTTAAGGGTACATATGGAAAAAAATGAAGTTTGACCTGTACCTGTAACATGTGTTTTATAATCATTAACACAAGTGATGTAATGAGGTATTTTAGGATGTGATAAGTTTGATATAAGGGTGAGATTATCAACGAGAAGATCAAATGCTCCAAAATTTAAAATCCATGAATATGCGGAGTGAGATAAGCAAGTCAAAGAATTACCCATATGAGTCAAAGTGGTTGCATTGGGAGTTTGTTGGACAACCATCAATGAACAAAACATGTTAATTGGTTGAAAATGAATTAAAAAAAATTGGCACGTTCAAAAGAGCATCTAATCGCTTTCAAAGAGCATTAACATTGTGAAGAAAAGATAAGTGTCGAAATATTTGATATTATATTCTTTTATCTACTCTCTTCATATATCATGATGCATCTTTCTCCATAGTCTATAGTATCTTGCTTTGGATATTTTATTCTCATTTTTCTTTTTGATAATATCAAAAAGGGGAGAAGAGGCATGGTTGCTTTGTTGATTTTATTTTAAGATATCAAAGCTTGAATTGCAAAACAAAGGGAGAGGTGTACAAGATAAAGGAAGTATCAAATGTCACACAAAAACTTGTCCTCCATATATTTTATCATCATAAAAAAGGGAGAGATTGTGAAAAAAATATCCATCATTTACCAAATGTAGTTTTAATGCAGACAAATATTGTATATATACTTAAAATATTTTCATAAGATAGGGGGAGATTGTGAAAAAAATATATACTTAAAATATTTGTAGTGGAAAATATTTACCAAATCTTAGATTGCATAAAAAAAAAGGAGGGATTGTGAAAAAATATTGTATATATACAAATGTAGCTATACGTATATATAAAATGAGAACTCATTATATGTACTTATAGCTACGAGATGCAATCTAAGATAGGGGAATTTTTCTCGTTTATGAACATTAATTCTTAACTTGTTATTTTTGCATAAGTTATGAAAGTGATAAGTTCTTAGGATAATAAAATGAAGAAAATTAAAGTGATGAAAAATAAAGGACACAAGCAATTATACTAGTTCCTCTTATAACCAAGGGTACAATTAGTCCTTTCAGACCTTTAAGGATTTTCCACTATGTTTAGATCCTTGCACAAGTCTCACACCAAGACTTATTTACAACCTTCTAAAACATACATAAAACATCAAACTTATGGTGGACTTTGAATCAACCCAATTCAAAAGACCTTTTCACAAACTCCAAACACTATGGTGGACTTTGAATTATCCATATTCAAAGAACCTTTTTTTAAACAATGTATCACCACAAACTTGACGATTAAGTCACAATACACTTTAAAATAATCTTGAATCAATATCATCTTGGCTTGATTCCAAGTATAAATTTTTTTTCTTCTCTTTCTCAATATTAAAATTCAAAATAATATACTTTAAGTGTTCAACATGTTTGTGGGAAACTCTTTGAATGATATAAAAGTTATGCACAAAGTTTTATTGTTAAAGTTGTATGAATACTTGAAAAAATATTTGAATATATGAAATTATATGAATGAAAGAGGTGTTTGAAATTCAGATGTATCTTGTCTTAAATACACCCTAAGAAACCTCTAAAATCAGATGCATACGTTTGTAGCATTTCCATGAAGGTTTACAAAGGTTTTGAATGATAATGGTTCATGAAAAAAAGGTATTTTTCGCAGTGTGTAACCAATTATAGAAAAGGTGTAGCCAGTTACCATCCTCAATGGTACACTATATTTCAAACCGAGTGAACCGACACAAAAAGAAATAAAATTTCGGCAGTTTAGAAAATTTCAGATGCCATAGTTTACGAAAATGACGTTTTTATTACAATATGAAACATAAACAAATTGTAACTGGTTACCACTTTCATGTAACTGATTACCACTGCGTTGAAAGTGAAAATACATCTTGTTCATGGCATTGCTTGAATGGTTTAAATGCATGATGATATAAAAACTTTAGAGAGGAAAATGTATGAACTATTCTAAGCATTTCAAGTATTATATCATAAATTGTAATGAACCCTAATCTTAATTAATTTGCTTGATTCTTCTCTTGATTAGCTTCACCAAAGGCCAACACTTGATAATTAATATCTTAATCTTTAATCTTACTTGTCTTCACAAATCTTAATTATGATCAAACATCTTGATTTAAGCTTCATAATTGGAAAGCATTTATCAAGTGAATTTTTAAGCTCTTTCTTCTTTGATAGTCTTCATCAATATTTGTCTGCATCAAAACTACATTTGGTAAATGATGGATATTTTTTTCACAATCTCTCCCTTTTTAATGATGACAATATTTATCTGCATCAAAACTACATTTAGCAACCGTTGTAAAATATACCTACATTTAATCACAGTCGTTTTTAGCAACCCTGGTGAAAATGTAACATATATTTTTTTTTAAAATCGCTCTTTCAAGACATAACATCTGTCTCTCTTAAAACGAAACCCAGACACTCTCTCATACCCTATCCTTACTCCATTACCGGTCTATACCGCTTATTCATAAAACTCAAACATTTTATGTACGTGTGACATTTCCACATTTTATATTGTCGTCAATTTCACTTCCTCTTCATATTTCAAGTACGTGTGACGTTTCCACATTTTATGTTGTCGTCAATTTTGCTTTTGTTGTTATATGATGTATGTTGTATGATGTTTAAGGTATGTTGTTGTTGATAAACGTTGTATATGTTGCTTATGATTTAGTTTTTATTGATATATGTTGTGAAATTCTATTCCCAGAAGGACAAATGTTAGACCAGAATTTTGGGACAACGTGTACACTGGTATAAGACAGAAGACAGATTCTTTGTAGGACAAAATTTGGACACGATGTCTGGGACATTACAACAAAAAAACAGTTTGCAAGCAAGATGATAAATGCACAAAGTAAATAAATAACACAAGTGATTGGTAATCCAGTTCGGTGAAACCACACCTACGTCTGGAGGGCACTCTACCCAAAAAAGGAAATTCGCTACTTTGAATTAGTATAATTAATCTTATAGGAACACCAACCCCATGATGTTCAGTGCCTCTTTCTAATCCTAGTGACTTTCTTTTTAAGACTCCCCCTAAATATGAGAGCCCCTTTCAATTTCTCTCAATCACTAATCCCAAGTGTTCAACTCAATAACAACAACATTATGAATGTTATATTTACAACTCAACTAAGACAAACCAACAATTATGCCAAGTCACTAATGAAATAGTGTGGAGTACAAAAACACAAATACTTTTTTCTCAAGCTTATAAAATTAGTATCTTGGAACAAAGTTTTATAACTCAACTAACAAACAAAACTCTATGCCTTAAGATATTGATGGATGTGCTAGAGTGGTGCACAAAAATAACACAAGCAAAGACGCAAAAGATAAACTCTAACACAAGGAATCTTAAAGACTTGCACACCTAAAACTCTATGTTTGAGTCTCCTTGAACTACAATGCTTATTCTAGGCTTTTTTTCAATGGGCATTTGATTTGATAACGTCGAAAATAAATGCATATATTGTTGGATATGATTTGTTCAATAAAAATCTCCAACAAAAGATATTATTTGTTTTTAATTTAAATTAAAATTTAAATCTCCATTTAAATTGATTTGATCTTCAACAGATGTCAAACAAACTCACAAACACATTGCTAAAATATAGCAACAAATCTGATTGAATTTCAATCAGAATTTTGTTTCAAACACATAAAAACATTGGCCTGCTGATGATGCACACATGTTGGAACATCATGTTCCACATGTGTCCCTTCTTCATCACAACTGTAATAACATCTGTCTGTTGATAGAGAACAGGTGTTGCAACACACCATTCTTCACACCAAATGCAATAACATATGTTTGTTGACATAGACTAGATGTTGCATCACACTGTAGCACGATTTTTGTGACCGCGCGCATCCGCTTGCGGATGGGATTGGGTGCTACTTTCTGATTTCTTATTTATCCTATGAAGCTGGAAAGGAAAGGGAAGTTATCTCAAACTAACCTTTGACGCAAATGTTTTCTTTAACAAGTGCTAAGAGATTGTGGAGTTCGGGGTCAGGTTATACAATGGGGAGTTGTCAACTACCCATCCTATACATGGTTATCCATGGGTTGAAAGCAATTTTCTACTGTTCTACTGTTTTCTACTTGATGGTGTTTATCTGTCGTAAATGGGAAAGTTTATCCTTGGGGAAGGTTGAGAGATATTGAAAAGATATTTTTGTTGTTTTCGGGTTTTTTGATGTTTTTGGTAAGGTACTGGACCTAAGGTTTTTTTGTTTAGTGTGCTTGGTAAGATTTCGCAATCTTATGCCTACGTATTCCCGTTAAAGAAAACCGGAAAATCAGAGCAATCGTAGTTGCTCCTATTTTATGGGAGGAAAGATGTCTGGTGTCTTGTTCAAAGCCCAAGATTGAAGCTAAAAGTTGTATTTGTGTCTTATTCAAAGCCCAAGATTGAAGCTAAAGGGGTGTTTGTGGGAAATGATTTGAAAGTGTGAAAATATTAAAGATAAATATCCAGGAAAATATCGGATGAACATAGAAGGAATATCCGGAAAAGCGTCGGATGTAAAGAAAAGGGATATCCGGAAAAGCGTCGGATAAAAAATAAAAGGAAAGGGTTTTTCATGTGTTTAAGGAGATAAAAAGGGTTCTTTGAAATCCAATAGGAAATGAGACTGTCCGAGTCTACTGGGTTGAAAAGGTTTATCTTTGTATGATGCCTAAGAGGAGGATGATGTTTTAAGGGATGAGAATCAACCCTAAATTGGTTTGATGTTTTGACTCTAGAAAGACTGCTCTAGCAAAGGATGACTAGGTTTTGTTGCTATACCTTTAAGAGGTCGTCGCGTCCTTGTACTAAGCCCAAGAGAAGGCATGAGAACTTCTAAGAAGCCGAATGGTCCTTGTACAACGCCCAAGAGGAGGCGGGGATGCTTTTAGAAAGCCTGTGGGTCCCCAAACCAAGAGAAGTTCAAGAAATGCAATTCACATAGAAGAGATCATTCCAGGAAAGTTCGAGGGTTTGAAAGAAACTCAAGAGATGCCATTCACGGAGAAAAGAACACCTCTGGGGAGTAGAGTTCCATTGACAATTTCTAGGGGTGACAGTCTGAGAAAAGGTTCACCGAGAATACTGCCTTTCTCTTTGTTCCATATTATTTAACCCCAAGAGAAGGGAAGACTGTATCTGGAATCCTATGGGGGATCTAGTTTTGTTTGTATTCAAGAGTGACCAACATGGCTTTACTTAGTTCTAGACCTAGTTGCCAGGGAAAACTCTAAGCAGATACAAGTATATATGGCAAGTATTTAAAGAGGGTATGAAAGAAGACTAACCATACGCAGCTTCCCACAATACAGTTATATATATATATATATATATATATATATATATATATATATATATATATATATATATATATATATATATATATATATATATATATATATATATATATGAAAGCAGTAAATGAAAGCAGATAAACACTTACCCGTTGTAGAGCTTCCATGTTATTTTGTTAGTTGTTCAACAAAGAAATGAAAGAAAGTTTTGATAACAAATAAGTATTTGAATTTAAATCACAAGGAAAGTTGTTTTGAAAATAAACGATATGAATATCCGGGAAAACATCGGATGTAAAGAGACAATGAAAAAAAGGAAAAGGTTGAAAATATCTGGGAAAACGTCGGATTTGAAAGAGATAAAAATAAAAAGGTCGCAAATACGAATATTCGGGAAAACGTCGGATGTAAAGAGACGATGGAAAAAACAAAAAGTTGCTCGCTAAGACTTTACAGTCTTATGCCTACGTATTCTCAAACTGGATCTTGAGAAATCAGAGCGGTCGTAGTTCGCCCCTGAGGGGCACGAATGTAACGACCATATAATAATACATGCATCAAATCATATATTATACATGAGTTTCACTTTTGGTACTGAAACATAATAAGTTCCTAGTTAACACATTATATATATAAATGCCTCTAATACAAAAGAACTAAAAGTCTAAGGCATTACATATACAAGATGTTCCAAAATGATAAAAACTAAGAACTAGATCAAAACAATGATCTCAAAACATAACGCCATAGCGGAAGCCATGCCATCACAAAACCACGATCCGTAAGGAAAGTCAAATAACCTTGTCCTTACCCTTCGCCGAACCTGCAGAACCTGTGATGTAAACAACAACAGTGGGGTGAGATACATCAAATCTCAGTGAGTTCCCTATCTTAAAGTCCTCTCAGCTTTACAAGGTTCTAATAAAGTCCTAACTCATGTCCAAGGGGAAAGGGGAAAGACCATGAGTACACACACACAAGTAACCGCCACGGTGAGCCTGTAAACTCACACTAGTACCGAAGTACCTCTTGAGCCTGTAAACTCAAGGATTCACAAAGTACCGAAGTACGTTCTGAGTCCGTACACTCAAGAACTCACATATCAATAACCAATACCAAGGTATCCCCTTTTCCCGTACCCTTCTACGTCTAGAAGGCGATCCGAGTCATGGATCCTTGTAGCTACTTGGCATACGATTGGATTCGGGATCACCGGTCCGTACACCGTGATCCGTCACTTCTCACGGCCCGTACACCGTCACAAGTCTCTTTACCCGTAGGCTCCAACCGTACTTAACACGGGACTCAAACCTGCCAAGTAGTTGTGTATAACGTTCAGAGGAGGTGCTCGAGTCTCATGAACTACACCGCACATCTGTGGTTATTGATAAACAGAAATGCACACGCCTCGGCCTTTCATGCACGAGCGTTGCCACACATGGAACAATTCACACTTTCGACACAGTTTTGGTAATAATCCTCACCCTGCCTAGTCCATATTTTAACATGCATACATTGCCAATAATAATTATACACAATTAACAGATAAAAGTCGATAAAACGACACAATTCAGAAATCTCGACTTAATTAAATCGGCCGACGAGTTTAAAACCATTGAAATAAGAAAGTACATTTTATTATCTTTCCAACGATATCAAAATTGTTCCAATCCGAGTTACGTACAAAAAGTTACGGCATTGTAAACAATCGATCGGAAAAATAAATCACAACAGCAGAATTCTGCAACTCTCCTGGCCGTACGCGTATTGGCATTCCCCGTACGCGTATGCCCAAAAGCTCGCCCAGCCATACGCGTATTGCCCCAAGCGATACGCGTATTGCTCAAAATCCCCGGCCATCCATACGCGTATTGCCCTTGCCGTACGCGTATTGACAAGCCCCATACGCGTATCACCTCGACCAATACGCGTATGAGCAGAGGAAAATTCTGCAGAATTTTCTGCAGAATTTTTCTGCTACGGGATCAACCCATTTCAACCCAAAAATCCATTTTTGATCAATCACCAAGCAATACAACATGTTATAATACAACAACCAGTATAGCATAAAATCACACATTGAGTTTTAACAGTTAGATTCAAGATTTTATACCAAAAAGATTCAACTTTCACAATTTCAACCTAACTCTAAACTCAACAAAACTCTACTCTAAAGAGTCTAACTAGAACCCACCTGGATTACTAGACGAGGAGGTTGATACTGAGACGATTAAACGAAGAACAGATGAATTGATGATGATTCTTGAGCTTCTTGAGAATTTCTCTTCTTCCTCTTTCTTTTCCTTTCCTTCCTTCCCTTTTTCCTTTTCTTTCTTTCTCTTTTAGCTTTTGTTTGTTTTCCAAGGAAAATGAAAAGGAAATAGATAGTATAGAACTATCATTTTTAGTAACACTACTAAATGTCCAAAATTAGCTCAAATACATCAAATTATAAAAACTCAACGTTAAATACTATTAATTTAATCGACTCTGAGTTCGTCAGTTTACTCTAATTATTTTATCAAATAATTACTCAGAGTACCCCGGAACCCAGTTGATCATAATAATATTAACCAGAGCGTTTATAAATTTATGGGGTATTACATCCTCCCCCCCTTAAATAGAAATTCGTCCTCGAATTTAGAATATTACCTGAACAGATGTGGATAAGAATCTCGCATTTCCGATTCTAGTTCCCAAGTAGCATCGCCCGGATGCGTCATATCCCATTGCACCTTAACAAGTGGAATATCTTTGTTCCTTAACACTTTTGTTTCCCTTCCCACAATAAAACTCGGTTGTGGTTCAAAAGTCAAATCCGCTTCAATTTCCACCGATTCGGGTAGAATTGGCTGAAGAGGATCAGGAATAAACTTACGGAGCTGAGATACGTGAAAAACGTCATGCATCTCGGATAGAGAGGGTGGTAAGGCTAATCTATAAGCAACTTCACCAATCCTTTCTAAAATCTGATACGGTCCCACGTATCTCGGACTTAACTTTCGCGACTTAAACGGTCCTTTCAATCTCAATCTCGGAGTAACTTTCAGAAATACATGGTCACCTTCCTCAAATTCCAAAGGTCTCCTACGATTGTCCGCATAACTCTTTTGACGATCTTGTGCTTGTTTAACCTTCTCGCGGATCATTCGAATCTTTTCCGTAGTCTCTTGAATAATCTCGGGTCCCAAAATCCTATCTTCGCCAATTTCAGCCCAACACAAAGGTGTCCTACACTTTCTCCCACACAGTGCTTCATACGGAGCCATACCGATGCTCGCATGATAACTATTGTTATATGAAAACTCAATTAACGGTAAAAGTTCTTTCCAATTCCCTCTACTCTCTAACACACAAGCTCTTAACATATCCTCCATCGTTTGTATTGTTCGTTCAGTCTGACCATCCGTTTGAGGATGATTCGACGTGCTCAAACACAAATTCGTACCCATCGCTTGTTGGAACACTTTCCAAAATCTCGAAGTAAACTTCGGATCTCTATCGGACACAATACTAGAAGGAATACCATGCAATCTCACAATCTCAGCAATAAACAACCTTGCAAGATGACTTGCCTTATGAGTAGTCTTTACGGCTAAGAAGTGTGCAGATTTCGTTAGTCGATCTACAATCACCCAAATAAAATCATACCCACCTTGGGTACGGGGTAAACCCACTGCAAAATCCATGGAAATACTATCCCACTTCCAAACTGGATGATCCAAAGGTTGTAACAAACCGCCCGGTCTTTGGTGTTCAATCTTCACCTGTTGGCACACCGCACATTCTGACACATATCCCGCTATATCCTTTTTCATCCCAGGCCACCAATAATCCTTCTTTAATTCCTGATACATCTTTGAAGAACCAGGATGTATCGTAAAAGTACCTTTATGAGCTTCGTCTAAGATCTTCCTTTTCAATGCCTCATCCCTCGGAACACAAATCCTTTGATTAAACAGAACAATCCCATCTGTCGCTCGTGTAAAACCCGGCTGAAGTGACAACTCTTGTAACTCTTCTTCTAACAATTGTGCCTGTTGAATCTCAACTCTCAAAGTAGAATTGACATTCAAATTTCCCATAATCACACCATTCGGAGTCCACACAAATTGGAGATTAAGATCTCTAAACTTTTCCAACAATGAATACTCTAAAATCATCAATTCCGCACTATGAACCATTTTCCGACTTAAAGCATCCGCTACTTTATTCGCCTTTCCTGGATGATACTTCAATTCTAAATCATAATCCTTTAAGTACTCCATCCACCTTCTTTGTCGCATATTCAACTCCTTTTGATCAAACAAATACTTCAAACTTTTGTGGTCACTGAACATTTCAAAACGTACACCATATAAATAATGACGCCGCACCTTCAGTGCAAAAACCACTGCAGCTAGTTCCAAATCATGAGTTGGATAATTCTTCTCATGAACTTTTAACTGTCGAGAAGCGTAAGCTACCACTTGACCACCTTGCATCAGAACACCCCCTAATCCCCTCTTAGAAGCATCACAGAATACTTCATAAGAGTTGTTAGGATCAGGAATAATTAATACTGGAGCACTCGTCAAGCTTTCCTTCAAATGCATAAAACTTTGTTCGCAACCTGAATCCCACTCAAAAATAACATCCTTCCGAGTAAGTTTCGTCATTGGTAAGGCCAATTGAGAAAAGCCCTTAATAAACCTTCTATAGTAACCGGCCAATCCCAAGAAACTTCTGACTTCTGAAACATTTCTCGGTCTCTCCCAATTAATCACTGCTTCTACCTTCGAAGGATCCACTGCCACACCACCTCGAGATATCACATGTCCAAGAAAATTAACTTCCGACATCCAAAACTCACACTTACTCAACTTAGCAAACAATTGCTTTTCTTGCAAGACCGATAAGACAATCCTCAGATGTTCTCCATGCTCTTGAGGAGTACGAGAATAAATAAGGATATCGTCAATAAAGATTACCACAAATTGGTCCAAGTAAGCCTGAAATATACGGTTCATGTAATCCATGAAAACAGCTGGAGCATTAGTCACACCGAAAGGCATCACTAAGAATTCATAATGACCGTAACGTGTCCTAAATGCAGTCTTTGGCACATCGGAACTCTTCACTCGAATCTGGTGATAACCCGACCGTAAATCAATCTTCGAGAACACACAGGCTCCTTTTAATTGATCTAACAAGTCGTCTATTCTTGGTAAGGGATACTTATTCTTAATGGTAACTTTATTCAACTTACGATAATCAATGCACAAACGCATTCCCCCATCTTTCTTCTTTACCAATAACACTGGAGCTCCCCACGGTGAAACACTAGGCCTAACGAAATGCTTAGACATCAAGTCCTCCAATTGGTCCTTTAATTCTCTTAATTCAAGCGGTGCCATCCGATACGGAGAAACGGATATAGGAGCCGTTCCCGGTATCAGGTCAATAGAGAACTCCACTTCTCTCTCCGGAGGAAGAGAAGAAACATCCTCAGGAAACACTTCAGGAAATTCACACACTATTGGAATACTCAGAACTTGCTGTTCACTACTTCCTTCCTTAGTAAGAACCATTAAAACAGATTTCTCTTTCTCAAACAAGAAATTTACCATACCCACCGTACCTTCTAAAATCGTTGATAATACATCTTTCGGAGTAGTCTCAGCAGATGGAATAATAATTAGCTTCTCCTCACAACCGATAAAAACCGAATTAGCTGAAAGCCAGTCCATTCCCAGAACAACATCCACTTTCTTAAGCGGCAGACAAATAAGATCAATCTGGAAGACTCTTTCGTTCACCGACAACACACAATTTTCACACATCAGTGGTGTTTCAACCATTTCATCCATGGCAGTAGTAACCACCATAGGAGGAAACAAAGGAATAGTTTGCAACCCAAGTCGCTTCACACATCTCAAAGACACAAAAGAATGTGTAGCCCCACAGTCAAATAAAACAAAACAAGGTTGACCATTAACAAAACACGTACCCGCAATCAAGGAATTATCACCCTTGGCCTTCCTTGCATCCAGAGTATATACTCGACCCGTAGTCTTCCCTTGTGCCTGATTCCTACTCTGAGGACAATCTCTCGCTACATGACCCATCTTGTTACACTGATAACACCGTATCCCATCCGAATAGCACCTACCAAAATGACTCCTCCCACAAGTGCGACATACCGGAGGCACACTAGTTCTAGAGCCTTGTACTTGCTTCCCTTTGGAAGACTGTTGCCTTTGCCTAAACTGTTGATTCGACCTTCCACGGTCACTTTGAGTTACCCTGTTCGAATCCACCTCCATTTGTATCTTTTTCAAACTATTTTCCGCCACATAACATTGTCTTAACATTTCAGCATAAGTAGCAAATTCCCGTTGAGACACGCTGTGTGAAATCTCAGCCCTTAACCCAAACAGAAACTGATCTATCTTCCACCTCTCATCAGGAGCATACATGGCCTGTCTAGAATAGTCAGCCATGATCTCAAATTGTTCCGCATAAGAAGCCACTGATAAATTTCCCTGTCTCAACTGTTGGAACTCAAACTCCTTTTGAGACCTTAAAGAACTCGGAAAATATTTCTCCATAAAGATTACCTTAAACTGTTCCCACACTTTCGGCACTTCCTGAGTTGTCATCAAGGCTGAAGCGCTCTCCCACCACCTCATGGCAGGACCCTTCAACCAGTGAGAAGCAAAGACCACCTTATTCTCCTCACTGCAATGAACTATCAGAAAAATCCGTTCCATTTCTGTTATCCATTCGTGTGCCTTCACCGGATCTAGCCCTCCTTGAAACTCCGGAGGATTCATACGAATAAATTCCCTGTAGGTTCCTCCTGTAACTTCCGGAACAACCACTGGAGGATGCAGACCATCAGCCATTTGTTGCATCATTCCTTGCATGAACTGATTCTGTTGCTGCTGCATCTGCTGCATAAATTGGTACAACGGGGCATTCCCTTCATCACCTTGTGGAACTGTCCCAGCTGGAGTAGTTCTTGGTCTTCCACGGTTGTTTCTGCGTCTATCAGCCATGTTCCTGAATTCCATATCAATAGGATTAAGTTGACCAGACTCAATACCATAATATAACAGACAAGACCCATGGCGACACGCCGCATATGAAACGGAAAGAAACACTTATTCTATTTCATGGCTAGGTCGAGGATACAACCAGGCTTTGATACCAACTGTAACGACCATATAATAATACATGCATCAAATCATATATTATACATGAGTTTCACTTTTGGTACTGAAACATAATAAGTTCCTAGTTAACACATTATATATATAAATGCCTCTAATACAAAAGAACTAAAAGTCTAAGGCATTACATATACAAGATGTTTCAAAATGATAAAAACTAAGAACTAGATCAAAACAATGATCTCAAAACATAACGCCATAGCGGAAGCCATGCCATCACAAAACCACGATCCGTAAGGAAAGTCAAATAACCTTGTCCTTACCCTTCGCCGAACCTGCAGAACCTGTGATGTAAACAACAACAGTGGGGTGAGATACATCAAATCTCAGTGAGTTCCCTATCTTAAAGTCCTCTCGGCTTTACAAGGTTCTAACAAAGTCCTAACTCATGTCCAAGGGGAAAGGGGAAAGACCATGAGTACACACACACAAGTAACCGCCACGGTGAGCCTGTAAACTCACACTAGTACCGAAGTACCTCTTGAGCCTGTAAACTCAAGGATTCACAAAGTACCGAAGTACGTTCTGAGTCCGTACACTCAAGAACTCACATATCAATAACCAATACCAAGGTATCCTCTTTTCCCGTACCCTTCTACGTCTAGAAGGCGATCCGAGTCATGGATCCTTGTAGCTACTTGGCATACGATTGGATTCGGGATCACCGGTCCGTACACCGTGATCCGTCACTTCTCACGGCCCGTACACCGTCACAAGTCTCTTTACCCGTAGGCTCCAACCGTACTTAACACGGGACTCAAACCTGCCAAGTAGTTGTGTATAACGTTCAGAGGAGGTGCTCGAGTCTCATGAACTACACCACACAACTGTGGTTATTGATAAACAGAAATGCACACGCCTCGGCCTTTCATGCACGAGCGTTGCCACACATGGAACAATTCACACTTTCGACACAGTTTTGGTAATAATCCTCACCCTGCCTAGTCCATATTTTAACATGCATACATTGCCAATAATAATTATACACAATTAACAGATAAAAGTCGATAAAACGACACAATTCAGAAATCTCGACTTAATTAAATCGGCCGACGAGTTTAAAACCATTGAAATAAGAAAGTACATTTTATTATCTTTCCAACGATATCAAAATTGTTCCAATCCGAGTTACGTACAAAAAGTTACGGCATTGTAAACAATCGATCGGAAAAATAAATCACAACAGCAGAATTCTGCAACTCTCCTGGCCGTACGCGTATTGGCATTCCCCGTACGCGTATGCCCAAAAGCTCGCCCAGCCATACGCGTATTGCCCCAAGCGATACGCGTATTGCTCAAAATCCCCGGCCATCCATACGCGTATTGCCCTTGCCGTACGCGTATTGACAAGCCCCATACGCGTATCACCTCGACCAATACGCGTATGAGCAGAGGAAAATTCTGCAGAATTTTCTGCAGAATTTTTCTGCTACGAGATCAACCCATTTCAACCCAAAAATCCATTTTTGATCAATCACCAAGCAATACAACATGTTATAATACAACAACCAGTATAGCATAAAATCACACATTGAGTTTTAACAGTTAGATTCAAGATTTTATACCAAAAAGATTCAACTTTCACAATTTCAACCTAACTCTAAACTCAACAAAACTCTACTCTAAAGAGTCTAACTAGAACCCACCTGGATTACTAGACGAGGAGGTTGATACTGAGACGATTAAACGAAGAACAGATGAATTGATGATGATTCTTGAGCTTCTTGAGAATTTCTCTTCTTCCTCTTTCTTTTCCTTTCCTTCCTTCCCTTTTTCCTTTTCTTTCTTTCTCTTTTAGCTTTTGTTTGTTTTCCAAGGAAAATGAAAAGGAAATAGATAGTATAGAACTATCATTTTTAGTAACACTACTAAATGTCCAAAATTAGCTCAAATACATCAAATTATAAAAACTCAACGTTAAATACTATTAATTTAATCGACTCTGAGTTCGTCAGTTTACTCTAATTATTTTATCAAATAATTACTCAGAGTACCCCGGAACCCAGTTGATCATAATAATATTAACCAGAGCGTTTATAAATTTACTGGGTATTACAACGAACTACAGAAACTAAAGTTTAAATCGCACGGCGGCGAGATGGGAAATTTAACCTAATGTTATCATGCTTGGTCGAATATTCTACTGTCTATCTTATTTCAAATCTAATCGAAAATTAAATTTGAACTAAGAGATCCTAAGGGAGCATGCATACATGGCAAAACATCACGGAATAAATAAATACACAGTAAAGCATCGTGTAACAGATTAAACAGACAAAAAGTTACAGAATACACATGGAAAAACATCATGGTAACTAACAGATATAATATACACGGAAAAACATCTGGAGATTAAAAGCATATACACGGCAAAACATCGTGATATCATGGCAATTGAAAATATACACGGAAAAGCATCGTGTGAATAAAACATGGATAATGAATTCGAAAACTTACCTATTGGAGCAAGGTCCAATGCCTCTTCTCAAGCTTCCAGAAGCGAGATAATGATCCTCAAAGTATCATATAAGAACTCCTGCGTCAGGTAAAAGACATAGCAGAGAAAACCAGAGATCATAGAGAAATTCCCTAAGTCTTATCAAGTGGTTAGAATCGAATTTGAACATTTAATTAATTATTTACAAAAGTTTTACTTGAAAATAATCCTAAGAATAAATTACCAAATAATTGAATAAAACAATTTAAACAATTAAATGATTAATTACAAATTAATTAAATCAAATTTACTAACTTAGAAATTATTAACATATTTTAGAATATTTAATCAAGATTAACTAAACTAAAAAATAAAGTTGTATTAAAAAGAAAAATGGGCCACAAGAAGAATTATCAATTAATTTAAATATTAATATTTAATAAGATTAATTAATAATTTAATTAATCAAAATTAAATAAAAATATCTAAATTAATTAACAATTAAACAATATTTTTACATTTCTAAACAAAACTAGAAATAAGAAAATTAAAAAAAATAAATAATGAAAGAGAGAAATATATGTGTGAGAGAGTTGAGAAAACTATGTGAGAAATTGTTTTGGTGTGATATTGAAAGTGAATTTGATGTGGTATTTATAGGAAAAAAATTGCTTGGAGAACAAGATAACAAGCTTAAAAATTAAGCTAACTTAGTTTTTTTTTTTTTGAATTAAAAGGATGTATATTAATTCAAAAGAAGACTACAGAGCCGATCGCACGGATGCAGCCACAAAAAGAATTGACTATGGCGTCATAAAAAAGGCTATGTGTGGTCTAAGCTTATGTCTAGCCCACCCTCTTTGAATGATCATATCAATAATACTATCACCTACATTTCTATTATTCACAGTACCCCCAACACAAACCTCATTCCTATACTTCCATATTCCATATATTGTTTCAGTAAGAGCCAATTTGAACATGGTAGCTCTCCAACCTTTACCTTTCCCTTTGTCCATCATCCAAGAGAGGTCCTGAGTCTAGGTGGTAGGACAATGCGCTACCCGGAGCCAAAGAAGAACCTGCAGCCAAATCTCACGCATACGGTAGCAACCAAAAAATAAATGATCCAAAGATTCATTTTCAGAACAAAAACAGCATTTCAGAGAGTCAATCATAGCAAAACAGAATAAACGATCCTTCGTCGCTAGCTTTCCATGACAAACCAACCAAAGAGTCATTTTGGACCGCGGCTGAGCACAGTTGCCATGGAAGAGTCTGAACCAGTTCACAGTCGGTTCAGGAGTAGTCAGAGCTCTATAGGTTTGTGCCGCATTGAACTTCCCATTAGCAACCATAAGGTCCCAATGGGTCTGCATGCCAATCACCTTGTCCCTATGCCCCATCACTTCTTTCATAATCCACGAAGCATTGGATTGAAGAGTTCTAGTGAAGACATCCTCAGATTTCATATAGTAGCTATGAATCCACTTCACCCAAAGGCTGTCCACTTTGGTGCTCAAACTCCACAGTAACTTCAACATAAACACAGAATTCCAAATATGAAGATCAGGAAGTTGCAGTCCACCTTGGGGCCTAGGCTTACAGATCTTCTTCCAGGAAACGGGACTCTTGCGAGAAACCGATGCAGAACCAGTCCAAAGGAAAGAGCGACAGATGGACTCAATCCTATGGATGACAGCCTTCGGAAACATGAACACCTGCATCCAATAATTATTAATGGCACAAAGCACACTTTTGATGAGTTGTAATCTACCAGCATAACTCAGGAGCTTGGTTGTCCAGTGGGTGATTCTCGCCGTTAGCTTATCAACAAGGGGTAAATAGTGGACAATGTTCATCTTTTTACAAGTAATAGGGACACCAAGGTATTTGAAAGGGAGGGATCCTTCCAAATACCCGGTTTTATGAAGGATCAAAAGCTTAACATCCCTATCCACATTACCAAAGAAAATTCTACTCTTGGAGGAGTTCACTTTGAGACCAGTCGAGCGAAAGAAAGTGTGCAAAGCATCCTGCATAAGATCAACAGAAATAGAATCCCCCCGAGTGAAGAGTAAAAGGTCATCAACAAACAAAAGGTTGGTGATCTCCAAAGCTTCACACTTAGAGTGGTGGTTGAAGTTCGGGTTCTTCTGCATCCTATGAAGAATTCTATGGAGGTATTCCATAGTAATAACAAACAGAAGAGGGGACAAGGGATCCCCCTGTCTGAGGCCCCTCTTAGCAGATAACTTATCAGACAGATTGCCATTTAACTTGAATCTATAGGTAACCGTTGTTACAGTCAGCATTACCCAATTCACAAAAAGTTCAGGTATACCAATCTCCTTTAGAATCACTTCCAGAGCCTGCCAATCCACCATGCCGTAGGCCTTTTGAAGGTCTAGCTGCATCATGCATCTTGGAGCACCACTCTTTCTGCTGTAGCCTTTGAATATTTCATAGGCCAACAAGATATGATTATTGATCTTTTGTCCTGGAACGAAAGCTGCCTGGCTTTTGCTAATGATTGAACCCAGCACTTTACCCAGCCTGTTAGTTAGGATTTTTGAAATAATCTTGTAAAAGGTGGTACAACCTGCAATGGGCCGAAAATCTTTAATTCTAGAAGCCTCTTTGGTCTTTGGGATGAAGGTCACCACTGTGCTATTGAAAGCTCTGAAAAAATACTGATGCACAAAGAAATCCTGCACTGCTGCAGTCAGATCGTCTTTAATAGTGGACCAACTTTCTTTGAAGAATTTGGCACCATAGCCATCAATACCTGGACTCTTAAGATCACCAATACCCTTCAGAGCTAGTAAGATTTCATCTTCAGAAACTGGGGTGATGAGGGCCTGCCTCTGAGCAAAGTTCAGCCTAGGGCCATCTCTCATTGCTGTGACATCAATACCAGTCAGCAGCTCATCCTTAGTTCCCACCAGATTGCCATAAAAAGAAAGGATCTCAGCCTCAATGTCAGCTGGTTCTTTGAGAAAGGTGCCAGTTTCAGTGTGGATATTATTCAAATTATTTGAATGATGTCTAACCTTCAAGGAAGCATGGAAAAACCCAGTGTTACTGTCACCCTGCCTCACCCAATCAATCTTGGTTCTTTGTCAAAAATTCTGGTCCTCCATCTCCTGCAGAGCCAACAAGCTAGTAGTACATCTTTTGACCTCTTCGATTTTCATAATGTTCATTCTGTCTGAAATTAAATCATCCTGAGCTTGCATAAGATCAGTTCTAGCTTTGGAAATAGTGACCTGCATGTTGAACAGAGGTTTGCTAAAGGCTTTGAGGGCAGGTTGGAGTCTCTTGAGTTTGTGCCAAAGGACAAACATAGGCCTGCCAGCCAAAGGTTGATTCCAGTTCAGAGCCACAATCTCATGGTAATTTGCCACACGCACCATACTATTTAGAAACTTAAAGTGGGTCTGCCGATAGGTAGGATTGTCTTCCCCAGATAAACATAGCAAACAATGGTCAGAAACACTAGGGGACATGACTCTGAGAGTATTACCCACGTTGTTCTGCATCCATTCCAGGTTGGCCAAAACATGATCTATTCTGGAGTAGATAGCCCCCACTGAATGTTTATTTGTCCAGGTATAAAAATCCCCTACACTATCTTTCTCAAATAATCCAATATTAGACATCATGTTTTGAATATCAAAGAACTCAGCATCTGGGGACCAAAGAGCCTTGGTAAGATTGGCAGTGCCATTGGCAAACCTTTGATGACGGATGAATGCACGGTCAATAAGCTACGGGTGTCCTATGCTAGGATTCTTGTTGAAGTTGATATCTCACAAGAGTTACCACAAGATGTTGTCATCAAGGATACAGGTGGAGGGACCTTTACCCAACATATTGAGTACGAATGGAAGCCACCTTTCTGCCAAAAGTGTCAAAAGATGGGGCATAAATGTGAAGAGAAGCCAATTAAATAATGGAAGATCAAGACGGTCCATCCGAAAAAGAGACTAGCCAACCCAAGAAGCCTCCACTGGAAGCAAGCACAAGTGGAGCTTCACGAGACAATCAAGAACAATGGCAACAAGTTTCCACCATGAAGAGAGACAAGGCTGGCACAGGTATGTTGACACCCACCACAATGATTTGTACCAATGGTTTTAGGGCTTTGGAGGTTTTGCATAACTCTCCTCTGCCCCTAGACAGTGGTCAATGATCATTTCCTGGAATGTCAGGGGGCTGAACAGAACTGGCAAGTTAAGGGAGATTAGCTCCCGTCTCCTTAATCTTAAGCCAGGCATTATGATTTTATTGGAAACAAGAGTTAAGCAAGCCAAAGCAAAGAAGGTGCGAGAGAGTCTTCGTTTCAGTGGGCCTTACTTGGATAATTATGCCAACCATCCAAACGGGCGTATTTGGATTCAATGGGATGAGACTCAATATGACATTAAAGTGGTTAGGAGCTATAGCCAAATGATTCACTGTGGAGTGTATGATGCTCAGGGTGTGTTCAAAACTTGGATCACTGCTATTTATGCCCTCAACCAGCTGGAGCAACGTAGAGTTCTTTGGAAGGATTTAGAGGCCATTCATGCTGTTCAAAGTGGTCCTTGGTGTCTGATGGGGGACTACAACAATGTGCTTACAGCTCAAGATAGAACTTAGTTTTTAAGCTAGCTTAATTTTTAAGATAACTTAAATATCTATATAATAGAATAATATAAAAACAAAGTTGTATTAAAAACAAAAGTTTTTTTAGAACAAAATATATAAAAAACAAAAATTCATAAAAAAAATAAAATATATATAAAAAACAAAATATATGAATTTTAAAAATAATATATATATATATATATATATATATATATATATATATATATATATATATATATATATATATATATATATATATATATACATATAAAAAATATGAAAAATATATAAAAAATAAAAAGACAAAAAAACAAATATATATATATATATATATATATATATATATATATATATAAATACAGAAATATATATATATATATATATATATATATATATATATATGTTCGTATTTATACATATATATATATATATATATATATATATTATATTATTTTTTTTATTATTTTTATTTTATATATGTAAAAATAAAATAAAAATGAGAAATCGATTAAATCGTGCGAAAGATAGATGAATAATGAACATTTGTAAATTTAATTGAAAAACACGTCCGTTCATTGATTTTTCGCATAATTAACCAAAAAAGACAGAAATTTCAACGTATATATTCTGACTGAAAATTCAAACAATATGCATGACAGAAAAAGATGATATGATATGCAGATGACACGAAGTGAAAACACAATCAGATAAATAATTTTTTTTTACAATGAGTGGTCAAAATTTGGGGTATGACACACACATGCTGGAACATCGTGTTTCACATGTGTCCGTTATGCACCAGAAATAGCTTGAACATACTTCATGTTGTTTTCATTAATACAACCAATCCAATAGGAACAACAATCTCCCCCTTTGATAAATTTTGGCAAAACAACTCTTCAAGAAAATACACAACTGAGTATCAAAGGAATCACATACTTAGAACAAACATCAGCAACATACACCAGTCAATCAGAGCATACATCAACCACAGAAAATTATATCACTAACACAAGTCAGAAATCAAGATGTGGTGCTACACAAAATGCTCCATAACAGCCATTCATGCAATCATTCATGAATAGTTAGTCATGCATGCACACAAAGTCAATACTCAAGTCAGATTAGCAGATACTACTAACCCAAACAAATCATCTCACAAAAAATTACTCCCCCTACGCACCATTACCCCCCCCCCCCCTTTGCCACAATTTGGCAAAGCTCCATTAGCACAGTTACCAACAACTTGGTCAGAATTAGGCATGAGCACAGTCAGTAAACTTGTCAGTCAAGAGCACACACAATATCATGATTAAAAACTATCAATAACAACCATGAACATAGATGCTGAATAGAAAGCTATACCATCAACACTGAAGCTAGAACCACAAAACAGAAGGCTAGAAAATCTCTTGATGAAACAAAATTAACCCAATCTTCATCATCATCTGAGTAGGTTTGTCTTCAGAATCTATGTAGGCTTCTATTTCAATGAAAATCTAATCTTCCAAATATTTCTTTGAAAGTAACTACAATAGAAAATTGGACTTGAACAAACTTGAAAGAAATATGAATCACATGAGAATCCAACCAGTATAGCACGTACACCAAGATGTCACACAACATGTTCCAGGTATCTTGCTTTCCATTTTTTCCTATAAGCCAATCAAAGAAACGCCATTCCATTTTGGCTATTTTTTTGGCAAAGCGCAAATTAAACAATTCTTCAAGATTGCACCACAACTAGTACACAAGAGACAAAGATTATCAGAAAAATTTTTTTAAAGAAGTGTGCCCTTTTCAAGTGTGCCATTTTATTTTCAAGTGTGCCCTTTTATTTTTCTCTCCCTCTTTGCTTAAAAAGATACAAAGGACATAAGACCGCCATCAAATAAACAACACAACAGTAGATACCGCATACATACATGATATTACACACATTCTCCCAGTCATTCTTCAGATAACAACAACACACAACTATTTATGAACACTTGATAGAAGAAACTTCATTTCTTGAATATCGTCATATCATCACCCCTACACACACTTGCAGTAGCAACAACAACAAATTGAGGTGAAAACACTCCAACATTTCTTCATCAAAAACCAAATTAGATTCATCAAATGATACACAGATGTTGGACATAATGTTTGAGACATCTTACCCAACAAAAAAACTTATAACAAAAACTCAACAACCCATGAGGAATACTATTATTCTTAACCTCATTCTCCTTCGTCAACCTAGGATAACAAGCTCCAGTATTCAGAACTATCTTCAACAACTAAACATTACTAAGAAGCTCCACAAATTCATTATACTTAAGTGCTTCAATATAAAGTTCTTCTGCATCCTCATTTGCAATTTCTTCTTCTTCCTCAGCTTCCTTTTCCTTGGTCATAATCTTGAAAATAGAGGAAACCTTGCTTCTACTCAAATAATCATTATTATCATACAACATTCTATACTCCTTGTTTCCTTTAATAATACACTTAGCAGTAATGTTCTTAATCAGTAACATTCTTCATTAGCCCAACAACTTCCATGATTTTTTTTATCAAGAGCTTATTTACCTAGCTCTCTCTCAGCTGCAATCCTTCTTTGAGAAACATATTTCCACTTCTGAACACTTGTTTCATAATGGAATGACACATAATCCATGTGAGAAGAGGAGACATTCACATGAATTCTCTTTCCACCAACCTTTCTCCTTATTGTGGGCACGATATCCAAGACATTTACTTCAACATCTGTCTCAAATTCACTTATTTGAACAAGCTTTCCATTCTCTTAGAAATTAACAATGGCTTCTAATTTATCCTTCCTCTGAGTTAGAAACTCACTCACCAACATGTCACACATGTTGTCTGGCACATCTTGGTTGATATATTCATTACCATCTTTGGTGACATCTTTGAGCATTTGGTTACTCCTCGACAGTTGAGTGCAACTACTTCTAGCATATATACCTTGGAAATCAAAGGTGGAGTCCTTAATTTGCTTCACTTTAAAATCAAGAAATTAAGTAAGTGTTAGACAAAGGAAATGATTTAGAAGGGGGTTGAATATGTTAGTTCCATGGTTTTATGATTGTCTAAATTTTGGTAATACATGGTTCAATACTGATGTTGAGTAAGATGTTGTAACTTCTCCATCAAGTGTCATGACAGTACTACTGTCATATGTTTCAGACAGATGTCAAAGACAAATGTCATGGCATCTTGGTCTGGTATAGCAGGCGCTGCTGTTTTATATCTCTTGACAAATTTGATTTGATTTGATGAGATATTTTTGGATATACCTCATCATTATGTGCAGGTCAAGGAGATTTATTATGAACAAAGTGCAGATTTAATTGGATTTCATAAAAAGGATCTTTGAGACTTTTTAGGAAACAATAAAAGATTTGTTTCTATCTTTGTGGAGAAGATTCTGCAGAATATTTACAACGTGAAGATTAGACCTAATTGAAGAGTCCAAGCCGATACTGCAAGAGTCGATAAATAAGGACTTGCTAGGCCTAAAGAAAAAAAGCATTCACAACAAGAAAACCGTAGGTGCAACATAAGGGTTTAGGGTTTTGAGAGTCTCTTGTGTGTGACTTTGTAAGTCACCTTTTGTATCTTTTGATGCATCGTGGTAGACATATTTAGGTTGTATATTATTCTCACTCGAAGCTTTGAAGTAAGAGTTGAGTATTGTTCTTGGTTGAAGCTTTTAAGCAAAACCGAGTATTGTTGTTAGTCAAGAGTCTTGGCTGAATATTGTTATTGAAAGAAACGTCTTTCAATTGAACAGATTGATGCAGTTGCTGGAGATTGTAACTGTTAGATATCACTTAGGTGATTTAGGAATTGAGATGGGTTTCCGTTATCTAGATGGTGATTTCTAGATAGAATTGTATTGGGTAGGGATTAAGTGAGGAGTTGTAAACGGGGGAGTTTAGCTCTATATTAATACTACTAATAGTGAATTCATTCCTAGCTTGGTAGCCCATAGATGTAGGTGCTTTGCACCGAACTGGGCTATCATATTCTGTGTTGTTTATCATTATGCAATTTACAGTTAAGTTTTGATTAACATGTTGTAACAGATGTCAAAACATCTATCTTTCTGCAGTTACTGATATTCTGGGTATCAGTGTACAGTTCTGTTCCTTGTTTAATAATTATGTAAAACAATGTCTTGACATGTGTTAGGACATTTGATATCTGCTATGCTAGAATTTTAGAATAGATCACAAACTAAATTTTCTTATTAAAATTTAGGTTTTGAAAAGTATTTTTCTATGGAAAGCGGAAGCGAATACAGATCGACTCTCGTCTATCCGAATTGTTATTGCTAGAATTAGATACAGGTATAACTTGTAGTATAACGTATGTTAAAGATGAGAAAAGTAAATCTACAAGTTCAATAAATTTGTTTCAATATAAACTACACTAAGATAAACAATTTCCAATGAAATGTAAAAATAAACTTTACTAAGAAATTTTATCTGTTGTGAATAAGGATGCCTTTAAACAAAGTATAAACGGTTTCTTTATGATCAAGAAACACACAAGGGTTAGGGTTAACGGAAAAACAACCAAGAAGAATAAGAAGAAACAACAAGGATTGGTTATAAACTGCTATTCTTTCCTTTCTCTATCAAACAAGATTACAAGTATAAACAAATAATCTCTCTCTCTTGAATTAGGATTTTATCTTCCTATTTTTCCTTATACAAGATGAGAGACTAGCATGCTATTTATAAGAAAGCTAACACACTAACCTAATGAGGTTTTTAACAATTACCCATTACAAGCTAACTTAGGGTACAAGCTAACTTAAACAATTGGGCTTACAAGCAAGGGCCAATTTAACATGCTAACAAACCTAGCAATATTGACTAATGCATGTTAGAACAAACTTCGACTACAACACGCATTACTCCGACAGCAGCATACGAACAGACTTCAACCTCATGCTTAATTCATGTCGAACCAGAAGCTACCCTTCGACCATACTAGAGTTTGATCCAATATCTCACAAATCTCCACCTTGGAACAAACTCTATAACATCAAGGAATAAACTAGCTTTCTTCATGCAGCTTTATCAACTGCATACAGTCGAAAAACTTGCAACTGGATAATGTATTGGTGATCATATCAACAACATTATGATCTGCCAAAACCTTCAGCACTTGAACTACTTCACGCTCGATTACCCCTTTGACGAAATGCAGCCTCACATCAATGTGCTTGGTTCGCTCATGATAGGCTGAATTCTTCGACAGGTGTACTGCACTTTGACTATCATATTTAACAGTGACAACTTGCAAAACCTTCAAGCCACAATGCTTCCCTCACAACTTTAGTTAGAGCGTTATATTCTGCTTCAGTGGTTGATAAGGCAACGACCTTCTGAAGTGTTGCTTTCCAACTGATTGTTGTCCAAACATAGTGAACACATATCCAGAAATAGATTTTCTAGAATCCATACAACCTGCATACTCAGAGTCGACATATCCTTCGATTGTTGTTGTACTATCTTCACCCAAGGCTCCACCATAAATTAGGACTCTATTCAGAGACCCATTTATGTACCTTAGAATCCACTTCAATGCTTGCCAGTGAGCCTTTCCAGGATTCGCCATGTACCTGCTTATAAGATTTACTGCATATGTTATGTCGGGTCTAGTACAGACCATAACATACATCAAAGAACCCACTATATTAGCATATGGAATTCTATTCATATAAGTTCTTTTGACATCAGTATTGGGACACTGATCTATACTCAGCTTGAATTAAGGGTTTGTCAGAGTCACAATAGGCTTTGAATTCAACATACCATACTTTTCGAGAATCTTCCGTAGGTATGCCTCTTGAGATAAGCATAATTTCGACTGCTTTCTATCTCTTCGGATGTCAATCCCAAGAATCCTGGACGCAGCTCCTAGATCCTTTATTTCGAACTCCTTATTGAGTTCATCCTTCACCCTCATTACATCTTCGACATTGTTGCTTGCTATTAGAATATCATCCACATAAACCAACAAAATAAAAAATCAATTACCAGGTCAAAATCTAAAGTAAACACAGTGGTCGAGCTGACTTCTGAAACTTATGCGTGCCATGAACTTGTCAAATCTCTTATTCCACTGTCGAGGAGATTGTTTCAGTCCATATAAATATCTCTTCAGCTTACACACATAATCTTCCTTCCCCTTTTCGACATTCCCTTCAGGTTGCCTCATCAGGATTATTTCATCTAGATCACAATACAAGAACGCAGTCTTCACATCCATCTGCTCCAGTTCAAGGTCGAACTGTGCCACCATGGCAAGCAACATTCTAATGGACCTATGCTTCACAACAGGAGAGAACACACCATTGAAGTCGACACCTTCTTTATGAGTGAACCCCCTAGAGACAATTCTTGCCTTGTATCTCTTCGACGCCACTTCTTTGATTCCTTCCTTAACTTTGAAAATCCATTTACAGCTGACTAACCTGGCTCCAGTAGGTTTCTTGATCTGTTCCCATGTGTTGTTATCATGAAGAGATTTCATATCATCATCCATGGCCTTCAGCCATTCAATTTTATTTCGACTTTTCATAACTTAATTATAGTCTCTAGGTTCTTCGTCTAGAACCTTACTTGTAGAGATTAAGGCATAAACTATAAGATCTGTATACCCAAGTTTCTGAGGTGACTTGATGACTCTTATCGACCTGTCTCTTGATAACAGGTAGTCATTATCAGTCTCCTCATCTTCGACAACATCTTCTACTTCTTCTTCGACTTCATCTGGGATATGCAATTCAGCATCAACATGCTCCACCTAAACATGAATCTCTCCCTGTTCCAACTCTTCCTTAGCATCATCAGTTTTCTTGAAAGTCATCTCAGCTTCATTGAAAACTACATCTCGACTGGTGATACACCTCTTGTGACCTGGTTCTAGGCACCATAGCATATAAGCTTTGACTCCTTCAGGGTATCCCATGAACATGCATTTCAGAGCTCTAGGTTCAACCTTGTCTTGCCTAATGTGAGCATAGGACACACAACCAAATACTTTCAATCTATCGAGACTAGGTGGATGTCTCGACCAAACATCTTCATGTGTCTTTATATTTAAAACATTCGAAAGACATCTGTTTATCAGATATGTTGTTGTCGAAACAGCCTCAGCCCAAAACACTTTCTTTAACCTAGCACTAGTTAACATGCATCTGACTCTTTCCAAAATAGTTCGACTAAACCTTTCTGCCAAACCATTTTGTTGTGGAGTACCTGCAGTAGTTTTGTGCCTTGCAATACCTGAGGTAGCACAAAAACTGTCGAACGCCTCATTGCAAAATTCAAGGCCATTGTCGTTTCTCAACCTCTTGACCTTTCTGCCAGTCTGATTTTTGACCAGAGTCTTCCAACCTTTGAAATTCTCAACAGTTTCATCCTTAGTGTTCTGGATGAATACCCATAACTTTCTGGAATAATCATCAATTATGGATAGAAAATACCTTGTTCTTGAATGTGATGGACACCTTGCAGACCCCCAAAGATCAGCATGGATGTAATTAAGTGATCCATGAGTTCTTTGTTTGCCTTTGTTGAACTTCACTCTGCAAGATTTTCCAAGTACATAGGGTTCACAAAAAATTTAAGCTTTTCGACTTTGTCTCTTCCAAGCAGATTTTGTTTCCCTAATTCGACCAGACCCCTTTCACTAACATGTCCCAATCCCATGTTCCAAATTTCTGTCTTCGACAAAGGTTTCGTGGATGCAACATTTCTCGAACCACTTACAACTTCAACCTCAAGGGTATACAAGCCTTGTTTCTTCACGCCTCTCAAGACTTCCTGCGACCCCTTCATGACTCTTATGATACTTTTCTCTCCTTGAAAAATATATCCCTTCTTGTCAAATTCACCAAGAGAAATCAAATTTCTCTTCAAATCAGGTACATACATGACTTCAGTCAATAACCTTATTGACTCATCATGGAGCTTGAATCTCACTTATCCAATACCTATAATTTTGCAAGCTTTGTTGTTTCCCAGCAGCATTGATCCACCATCTTGATCACATAGCGCCTCGAACAATTCTCTGTTTGGAATCATGTGCCAAGTGCAACCTAAATCTATAATCCACTCCTTTCTTGAGTCGCTGCTCGAAACCACAAGGACATCGGATGAGTCGAAGTCATCTTGAACAATGGCTGCGTTGACATTATCCTTACCTCCATGATCTTTTAGGCGTTCAGGGCACACCTTTCTTATGTGACCCTCCTTCTTACAGCGATATCATCAAATACCAGATGCTTCGCCACTATAAGACTTCTGCTGACTTTTACCTTTCTTCTTGTCGAACTCACTATCCTTTCGTAAGAATTTTCCCTTAACAGCCAAACCTTCACCCACCATCAAAGGTTTATGCTCCTTTTGTTCGTTCGAGTCCTTAGAATACAAGGCTAATTGAACTTCTTCAAAGCTCAGGAACTCCCTTCCATACAAGAGAGTTTCTTTAAAGTGAGCATGTGTTCAGGGCAAAGCACACAACAATAACAATGCTTGATCTTCATCATCGATCTTCACATCAGTATTTTCAAGATTAAGAATCAGCTTGTTGAACATATCCAACTGCTCAGCCTACACTTTGTCTTCACTCATCTTAAATGAATACAAAGCTTGCTTCATGTCGAGTCGATTCACCAGAGATTTGGTCATCTACAAACTTTAAAGTTTCACTCATAACCCCGATGCTGCAGTCTCCTTTGATACCTATCAAAGAACCTTATCACCAAGGCTACATAATATTGCGCTGTAGGCTTTCTAAATTATGGTCGTCTTTTCATTTTTCGTTAACGTAACGTCCATGGCTGCCTCTCCCTTTAACGCTTCCAAACAACCCTGCTGAACCAATATGGCTTTCATCTTCAAGAACCACAGACCGAAATCGTTTACTCCGGTGAAATCTCATACTTTGTTGAAGGCATCTTCTCCATGCTCACCGCACCAATTTGTTGTGTTTCTTGATTACAAAGAAACCATCTGTACTTTGTTTCTAAGGCATCAATTCACAACATTATCGAACACTTAGTGTGCAGTTAAAATATCAAACACTTGGTGTAAAATACACCAAGCTTAATTCTCTTTGTTTTGAAGGTGTAACAAATCAATTGCAATTAATTAGATTGCAATAGTTTCACAAAACAACTTAATTCTGGTTGTGTTGAAGTGTCTTAAGTTGTTTTGTGAAACTATTGCAATCTAAACAATTGCAATTGCAATTGTTTAGATTGAAATAAGTTATTTTGTTACACCTTCAACTCAAAAACCACTATTCTTCAAGGCTTTCATTCGGTTGAATCCAAGTTGCAAAGGCTTGTGCAAAAAATCTCAAATCAACCCTTGATCTTGGAGGAAAAACTCTAACGATTTTATCAATGAAACCCCCAAAGAAAAACTCAACCCAATTTGATTACACCAACCTAAATTGGACCTTATCAGTCTTGTCTTGATAACAAACAACAAAAATGATTATGTGAAGTTGTTGAATACATGCAAACAAAGGTTGATGATGATGAGAAATTTCTAAGCGTGTTCTTGGTTTTAATGTGTTAGAAATAATGCATGAGTGCGTATTTATATGTATATGTGTGTTGAAAAGAAATGAGAAAAATAGATTTTTAGCCAAAATGCAAAATTTGAAAGTTGAAACAGAATGTATTGCCTCAAAACTAGAAGGAGTCAATACATTTACTAAGGGGTCGATACATTGAGGCCAGGGAGCATTTGTTTGAAAAAATTCTTGAGAAGGAGGCGACTCCAAACACAGGGTAGTCGACTCATTAGCTGAATGTATCGACCCATCTCTTCAATGTATGATACATTGAAGGCAAAGGAATTTGTTTGAAAAGGCCTTACATATGGAGTCGACTCCAACCATGAATAAGCCGACCCATTCATAACATGTATTGACTCATCTTGCTACACTAGAGGCATAATCATTTCCTTTGAAAATCAACTATGTATGTATCTATACATACCAAGGATGTATCGACCCATCGATAACTTTTTCATTAAAAATCATATTTTTTAGAATGCGATGGCCTATGTAATCTATTTATACATGTCCTATTATAATGGTGCACATATAGACAAAGACAGTAAGGTCCAATATACACATAATACTAATCTACCTAGTTTTGACATCATTCAAAACATATCTAAGAGCATAGTGTACTCACATACTCCCCCTTTTTTATGTTGGCAAACCATACTAGGCACTTGATGTCTTTGGCAAAGCTCCCCTTGAATATGTGAATCATAAACCTTGTACTTCTCCCCTTTTAATAACATCAAAAAGAGATAAAGACGGAAACTGTGAGAAGTATTATGAAAATTACACACCAACATATAACTCACTTAGAGGCGTTGCAAAGATTAAACGAATCAATAATAGCATGCACTCAAATAGAATCACGTCAAATTGAAAATGATGCATAATTATAAATAAACAACCAAGTATAGCCAAAAGAGATAATATGCATTACACATTTGACATAAAAGGTTGTAACATAATAACACAATAAATAAAAGACATGAAAGCATACATACATTTTTCATGTAAGAATAAGATAAACACTGTGATTAACCGTAAAAATAATTGAAATTACTTCAAACACAAGGAGTTTAACGATGTAAGATATTTATAATGAAGAGATTAAATAATACATCACTATAAACGTATAAAATCCTTCATACATCAAGTATATCACATACTCTTAGAATATAAACAATCAATCAATTTTGTCATAGATAAGCAACATATTTCATAGAAACTTTAAGGACAAAGAGATAAATCTAGAACGATATTACCTCATAGGATGAGACAGAGAATGAACTTCACAAGAAAATAAACTTTCTAATAAAATTTAAACAAAATATAAAGAGTGCATGCAATAACATATTTTAGGCAGTATTTGAGATATCAAGAATACCTAATTCCTGACGAATATTGAAAAACGGTTCAGTAGCAAGTGGTGTTATGAAAATATCCATAAGTTGATTTTGGCTATCAACATGCTCAAAAAACGACATTGCCTTTTTCAACATGGTCTCATAGGAAATGGTGACGTATCTCAATTTATTTAATACGAGAATGCAACACCGAATTTTTGTTGTTGTTTGAGCCAAAGAATTTGAGCACAACAACTATCGGCTGCCACATATTCCTCCTCGGCAGTTGACAAAGAAACAGAGAATTGCTTCTTGCTATGCCAACTAACTAAGGAGTTTGAAAATAAGTGACAAGTTCCACTAGTACTTTTCCTATCCGATTGGCAACCGGAAAGATCGGAATCGGAGTAACCAACGAAACTACAATCACTCCATTTAGAAAACTAAAGTCCAATCTTAGATGTACCATGGAGGTATCTAAGAATGTGCTTTATGAATTTTAAATGTGATTCCTTGGGAGAGGATTGATACCGAGCACACATGCACACATTAAACATTATGTCAGACCTAGATGCAGTATGGTATAGAAGAGATCCGATCATACCTCTATATATTTTAACGTCAACATCCTTACCATTTTCATCTCTATCCAAGTTTTCATTTGTGGGCATTGGAGTGCCAATTGACTTAGCATCTACCATTCAAAAGAGTTTGAACAACTTATAACAATATTTTGTTCGAAACACAAATGTCCCTTCCTTGAGCTACTTGATTTGAAGTTCAAGAAAGTAATTTAACTCCCTCATTAGAGTTTTTGACTAGTTTCATGGTAGTATAACCAAATATTATATTGTCAACATAAATTTGAACTAGAAGAAGATGTTTTTCTTAATGTTTAACGAAAAGTGTAGTATCTACCTTCCCTCTAGAGTATCATTGATCAAGCAAGAATTTACTAAGTCGCTCATACCAAGCCCTAGGGGGTTGTTTGAGACCGTACAAATCTCATTTTAGTTTATAAACATGATTAGGATACTCATGGTTTTCAAAGCCGGGAGGTTGGGAAACATACACTTCCTCATTTATGTAACCATTAAGAAAAATACTTTTCACATCCATTTGAAATAATTTAAAGTTTTTTGGAGCATGCAAAGGCTAGTAAAAGGCGTATAGCCTCGAGGCGGGCAACCAGAGCATAAGTTTCTTCATAATCTATATCCTCTAATTGGTTATATCCTTGAGCCAATAGCTAGACTTTGTTCTGAGTTATCACTCCATTTTCATCTAGTTTATTCCTAAAAACCCACTTAGTGCCAATGATTTGATGATCTCACGGAGGTGGGACAAGGTCCTACACATCATTTCTTTTAAATTGATTTAACTCATCTTGCATGGCCATTAACCAACGCTCATCAATCAAGATATATGTTATACCCCAAATTTTATCCCTTAGATGTCATAACATCTTGAATTTACATTTAGATTCAATCCTCTGTGCATTATTTATCTAATAACCATTTTGATAGTTTGTTTCTTTTGTGAAAGCCAGGACTTACACAAAGAAGAGGGCAAAGTCTCCTAAGCCAGGCTCTCATATGATTCAAGGAAGTCATCTATTCAAGAAGGATAACTGAAACTCCCAAATGCAACTATTTAAGTTCACATACATCCTAGAGGTCCAATTCAACAAGAAGTCATGTGTGTTTGGCTCCCATCACCAAGTACCTTGAGCCACAAGTTCACCCTGCCTCCAAATAGGGTTTTGTCATGACAGGACAATCATAGCCTTTGATATTGATCAAGAGTAGTTATTAAGCCCTGAGACATGTCTCCATGTGATAGTAGACATCACTAGAGACCATCTATGAGCCTTAGATGTGATTGAAGAGGCAAGATCATCAGAGATCATTCAAGTGCATTCACATGTGAAATTAGGGTTTTGACTGAGGCTTTAACCTTTGAGATTTTGATCCAAGATGAAGCATTCAAGTTCTCAATCCATCATGACATGTCTAATTGCTGAGTTAAGATATGATAAATCAAGTTTTGAGAAGTTTCTTGTGAAGAAGGCAATGCTTGGTCTTTGAAACTTTTCAAATGTGGAAAACGCACTCTTGGTTCAAATTGAGAATACCATAACTCCTAAACCACACATCCAAATTGAGTGACTCAAAGCCCGAATGGAAGCTTTTTCCATGAACTTCAAAGTGTTCCATATGACCTTTCTCCAAAAAATACATGGTTTTTAAGTTATGATACTTGGAAGATAAGTTATCTTTGGGACTTGGTGAAATTTTAGCCATTTTCGCCCTAATTTTCATCCATATTTAACTCAATTTTTCACATGGTTCCAAGCTTTAAATAAAAAATCTCTGGACATGAAAGTTGTTCCTTGTTCTTCAAGCTTTCCAAGAAAGTGTAGAACTCCTCATTTGGATAAACTAATCTCAAGTTATGATGTCCTAAATTTAGGTGTTTCAAGTTGTGAAATTTCCATAACTTAGAAAAATTTCTAAGTCTTTTGGGCAGCTTGGTGTGCATGACTTCATGGTTGATTTTCACACTATTCCAAACCTCATTTCAAGAATCTTTCCACATGAAACTTACTCTATCAAATGCCCACTCTTCATAGAACCAAAAAACTCAAGATTTGATGGATTGGTTATTAAGTTATTATGCACTAAAGGTGACATGTTGAAATATGTACACACTTGAGAAAATTCATATTTGTCAACCTCTTTCGTACATCCATTTTGTCCACGAGTTTTCACATATTTTTGGGCTCTATCCCAAACCACAACATGGGAGTTGTTATACTCTCTTTCAAAAGGTCAAGAGAAAGATCTTCCATTTGATTCACAAGTATGCAAGTTGTCATGTGGAAAAGTTGATCTTTTTAGCTTAATTACTTTACACAAAACCTCTTTTCAACACCAACAATCTGAACTATATCTCACAAGCACACTCTACTGTCCTTTCTCCATCAATTTTTCACCACCCACTATGCCCTAAACTCGTGAAAAGAGACCAGGAGTACAACTACCTTGTACTTGGTAAGCTGGCATGTGAAAGTTACCATATGGTAGAAGAAAGAACCATTGTATAAACCTCTTTTGTATTTCAATCTCTTGGTTTGTGCTCTTTCTCTCCTGACTCAAACCCTAGTGTACAAGCAATGTACAAACATTCGCTGGGCTCGAGATTAAAGGAAATGATGGCTATGTGTGTAGTATCTAAACTACATCTCCTTCTCTTTTAGACAAAGCAAAAGTCTTCCATGCTTTCAAGAAAAAACCACGCCACTTTGGCTATAAAAGAAGGACCCTTCTCCTTTATTCAAGGAGAACAACCACCAGTTATCAGAACAGAAACCATAACATCCTCTCTTATTCAAAACACCATTTCTCTTTGTGTAACTTAAACACCATCAGAGCAGCACTACACTCCACAAAAAACCCAAGAGCTCGTGAGCTTCTTCCTTACCTCAACAACCAGAACTGCACTTCATAAACATCAAAACACAACCACCAAGAATCAGAGCAAAAATCACTCTTAAACCTCCCTATCTCTCCTCACCATAGCCTTGTAAGAAGATTTCAAAAACCTGGCCCTGCTTCAATCTCCTCGTACAAACCACACTAAACCATGAGAATTCCAAACTCACATAGGTATCTTGTGACATTTGTTTGAGCATTCATACAAAGTTCTGTGAAGCTATAAAAAGAGCTAGAGAAGATTAAAGAATTCAAAGTTGGTATATCATATCAAGGGCATACAAGTTGTCATCTTTTAAGAAGGAAGCCAGTTTGGAGTGAAGTCTAAGAGCTCACAGTGAAGAGGTAGTGCATTTGGTAAGTCTCCCTCTTCCTTTTTTCCTTATTCATTGTCCTCATGTCCATGTATACTTGGACGACCTCCTTACTGTATGTTTGCACTTATTAAGTCTGAGGTAACATTATGTTTGTCATAGATCATGCTCCATCATGTGTTTAGTTTTATACTAGTTTGAGCACCTTGTTTTCATATTGGTTCTATCCATGTTTGAAATGGTGTCATGAGTTGTTCAAAGGGTTAGATTTGTTCCATGTTCTGAATATTGCGCAAGAGATCTTGCTTTGTGAATTTTGGTTGAGATACAAGCTTATAATGGATCGAACAAGGTGCAAGAACCACCATGGGTGTTATGTTGGTTTTCACGTGCTATTTAAGGTTTGTATGCATGGGAGAGAATAAGAAATATTGTGTGGCAGCATGTAAATGGTGGAAGGAGGTTTTCATCTGTTAGCCAGTTAAATGAGAGTTTGACCAATCAAAATTTGGTTTCCCAGCGTGCACATTATTTCATGTGCTTTTGCTGAAAACCATTTTGTTCGCTAGCAGGGTTTAAGAGTTATTAAGGGCGGCTTATACATTGCATGTATAGCCACCCCAGTGGTAGAAAGAATGCGCTGCAACCAAGGTGTCTGGGGTTCGAATCCCCCTCGCCCCAGACACCCTTTTTGCATTTCGTTTTCTTTTTTCTGCCTTTAAGAGATTGGGCCTAGCGAGTTTAGCTATTCACACCCCCACTGCAGCAGGCCCATGCGCCTTACCACTTAATTCAGGCCAATGCACCCCTCCTTATTTAGTTAAATTAAAAAACATTTTTATTTTCTTTTTATTTCTTTTTTGGCTTAAATAATGTTTTCGTCCCTGTAAGTTAGCGTGTTTTTTGTTTTCTTCCCTGTAATTTTTTGTTTGTTTTAGTCCCTATATTTCACATTCGTGTTCGTTTTAGTCCTTAAAACCAAAATCCGCATCCTGTGGATTTTCCTGCAGATTTTGGTTTTAAGGACTAAAACGAACACAAATGTGAAATATAGGGACTAAAACAAAAAAAAAATTACAGGGACGAAAATACTACTTAAGCCTTCTTTTTATTTCTTTTATTTTAATCCCATTTAAAATATTGTCTTCTACTTAAAAAACTACAAAATTTCATGAAACTTTTTTTTAATGCTTAATTTAATTTTTCCATAATCTAATTTTATTTTATATTTGCATTAATTTAGAAATTTACAAAACATGTATAAACTTTTCATTTAATTTTGTATTCCACTTGAAAATTACTTTTTGCCCTTGAGAATTTTTTGTGATAGTTCTGGGTACATAAGAGGGTTATTTAGTGAGAATTCTTTGACCTTGGTTAGGTTCACTCTATTATGGTTTTTGTTTGTATCTCTTTTCTTTATCATTAAGTTCTTCGCCTTGTATATCTTTGCTTTTGATTTCACACTTGAATATCTTCTTTACCATATGTATGTGTGGTCATCTGTTTATGATTGTTATATCTCATTGTTTCTTGACGTATATTGATGTTTGAATCAGGATTTTGAGGTTAATTATGCTTAACTGTTGTACATTCTCTTTGAATTCTTGAACTTGTTTGTTCATTTCAAACTCAATTCCCTTGTAACACTCTTGCTAATAAGTTGCTATCCTCCCTATCCTTCCAAAGGAAAGCCTCTCTATTGACCTTAAAGTAATAGATAGCTCATTACCAGCTTTGACCTTATAGTCATAGCCACCTCCCTCCTTGACCTCATAGTCATAGGATATCAGCCTTGACCTCATAGTCATGGCCACCTTTCCTTTGGCCTCATAGCCATTCAATATTGCAACTTAGAATTAAGTCAGAGTTCTTGGACTCTATGTGGAACTCATCATATCGAGTACTCACTTCCCCCTATCATAAATTTAGACTTAGAGAGTTTCTTAAACTCTACATGAGCTCGTACTCATTCCCCCTTGGAATTTTGCCCATAGTCAATGGTTCCTCCCTCACCATTAGTTAGGTGAACTACGGTTGCTCTGATTCTTTAGTCAGATACGTAGGCACAAGATGCGACGTCTTGGCGAGCAAACTTAGTGTACATACCCTTAGGACTTTACCTTTACCTTTAGCAGATTTCCCTTAGCAAGCAAACATAACATAACACAAACAAACAAGAGGTTCTTGTAGAGTACTACAGATACTTAGGATGCTAACACCTTCCCTAGGTATAACCAACCACCGAATCTTAGATCTCTTAGTTGTGTTCCTACATAGCGCACTTAGGTTTTTTTCGATCTTTACCCTTTCCTTTGGATAAATCAAAGCTCGGTGGTGAACTTCATGATTTGTGATTCAAGTTAATTAATAGCTTGATATCCAATTCTCACCGCAACAATATCCTTTGCGTTTTTAGGTTCAACTTGTGAAATGAATGCAAAGTGATAACATAAATTACTTAGCTTAGAGCATGAAGTCATTCCTTTAGTGATATTCCCAAGAATGTTGTCGATTGGATGGTCCTTGGAAGACCTAAGCCAAAGGAAGATTGCCCACTTTAGTTAGACTCTCATCATTCTCCTTTTCAAGATTATCATCTTCCTCCTCCTCAGGTTTCATCGATTCAGGTTGATCAATTCTTTTTTCGGTATCATTGAGTATGTCTTCTAAAGATACACCCGTAACATGAAAATAAAATACCTTTTCCAACATTTCTCGGATAAGATTCATCAAATGTGACACGAACAAACTCCTCGACAATAAGTAATCTCTTATTGTACACCCTATAAGCTTTGCTTGTTTGAGAGTATCCAAGAAAGATACCTTCATCAGCTTTTGCATCAAACTTTCCAAGGTTATCCTTTCCATTATTTAAGACAAAAACATTTGCATCCAAAGACATAGAGATGTGATAAATTAGGATTTCTACCTTTTAAAAGTTCATAAGGTGTTTTGTTTAAAATAGGATGAATAAGTATCCTATTTAAAATGTAACAGGCCACGCTAATAACATTATCCAAAAATTATTTTGGCAGACTACTCTCATCGATCATAGTTCTTGTTAACCCTTTAAAATTCTGTTTTTGCGCTCCACAACACCATTTTGTTGTGCAGTTCTTGGAGCGGAAAAATTATGTTCAATGCCATGTTTATCACAATAGTCCTCAAAGAGGTGATTTTCAAATTCACCTCCATGATCGCTTCGAATAGAAACTATATTTGAACTTAGTTTATTTTGGGATAACTTTACAAAAGATGTGAAAGCTAAAAAAGTCTCATCTTTACTACTCAAAAAGATAGTCCAATAAAATCTAGAGTAATCGTCTACTATAACAAAACCATAGTAATTTCCACCTAAGCTTTTTGTACCAGAAGGACCAAAAAGATCGACATGGAGAAGCTCAAGAGGTTTAGAAGTTGAAACAACATTTTTAGATTTAAAAGAGACCCTTGTTTGCTTTCCCATTTTCCATGCATCACATAAGTGGTCTTTTGAAACTTTAATTTTTTATAGACCGATGAATAGATCTTTTGAGACCACTTTATTGAGTAGATCAAAGTTAACATGTGCTAAGAGTTTATCCCATAACCAAGAGTCTTCACTCATGGTTACTAAACATTTATTACTTGTTAAAGATACATCATCCAAGTTAAGCATATAGATGTTGTTAACCCTCAAACCCTTAAATGAACAATCTAACTTTTTATTATGTTCAATAATGCAAAAACTATTTGTAAAAGTTATTTTATAGCCTTTGTCTCATAGTTGACTAATGCTAATGTAATACCCCATAATTTTGTGAACATTTTTGAATAATATTATGATGATCAACTGGGTTCCGGGGTACTCTGATCAATTATTGGAAAAGTAATTAAAGTAAACTGACGAACTCGGAATTTGATTAGATTAATATTATTTAACTTGGAGTTTTATTAATTGGTGTATTTGAGATAATTTGGACAATTAGTAGTATTACCAATAAATATTCCTATTGTATATTTTCTTTTCCTTTTCCTTATTTGATGAAGATAGAAACATTGGAGAAAGAAAGAAAGGAGAAGGAAAAAGGAAGGAAAAGAAGAGAAAATCCCTCAAGAGCTCTAGGACTTGAATCATCAACCAATCTTCATCTTTTCATCTCAGCTTCAACCTCCTCATCTTGTAATCCAGGTGGGTTCTAGTTAGATGCCTTAGCGTAGAGTTTTATTGAGTTTAGAGTTAGTTTGGATATTGGTAGGAATGAGAATTTTTGCACTAAAATCATATTTTAATGCTCCTTATGCTTAATACTTGTTACATATGTGCTGTTGCGTATCAAATTGGTAAACTTTCTGGTGTTTAGAAGTGAATTGGAAGGGAAATGGATCAAATTTCGCAAACCCATTATGCAGGAAATTTTCTGGTTTTCACGCTGCCCATACGCGAATCACCCAAGGCAATACGCGTATGGCTGTGCCGAAATGTGGGCAATACGCGTATGGGGTTCCATTTTTCTCGGCCATCTGTCCATTTGCGTATTGGTACGCGTAGGATTTTGGGCATTACGCGTATGAGGTAGGGTAGTACGCGTATTGGGGTTTTAAAAGGAATTTTTGGGGAAAAATAGTCTCTGCCCATATGCGTATGACCTTTGGAAATACGCGTATGGCTGGGCGAGCCAGCTTGGCAATACGCGTATGGCTTAGGGCAATACGCGTACGGCCAGGAGGGTGCAGAATTGTGTTTTTTCGCGATACCATTTCTCGTTGTGTCCATAACTTTTGACTCGGTTATCTGTTTTTAATATTCTTGATATCGTTGGAAAGCTAATAAAGTGTACTTTCTTATGAAAATGGTTTTAAGGTTGTTGGCCGATTTAATTATGTCGGGACTTTTGGAATAGTGTTGTTTTGTCGACTTTTATCGTTTAATGGTGGGTAATTGTTGTTGAATATGTATGCATGTTAAAATACGGAATAGGTAGAGTGAGGAACATTACCATAAGCAATGTCAGAAAAATATAGAATGATTAAACACTAGTATGGAACATGCGTGTTAACCGTTTGGTTGTGATAAGGCATAATGGCCTTGTGATTGTCGAATACAATCACGTTTGTGTGTGATCACGTAATCGTAACTGGTTATTTTTGTGAGTACGTTTCATGGGTCTCGAGCTCCTCTGAAACATGTGCACAACTACTTGGCAGGTTTGATTCCCGCGTGCAGTACGAATGGCGCTCTGGGAGCGTATGCTTGTGACGGTTAATGGTCCGTGTGAAGTGACGGTTCATAACGGTTAATGGCCCGTAGAACCCGAATCCATCCGTATGTCAAGTAGGTTACCAGGATCCATGACCCGGGTCAACTTCTAGACGTAGAAGCGGACGGGAACAGGGGATGCCTTGGTGTGGTTATCGATTAGTGAAATTGTGAGTTGATGAACTCATGGCATATTTCCATATAGTGTGTGTATACTCAGAGTCACTTCCCTTCCCTTTTGACTTGAGTTAGGTCTATTAGAACCTTGTAGAGCCGAGAGGAATTTAAGATAGGGAACTCACTGAGATTTGATGTATCTCACCCCACTGTTGTTGTTTACACCACAGGTATTGCAGGTTCCGCGAAGGGTAAGGATAAGGCCGTGTGATTGTCCTTACTTATCTGATGCGGCTTGTCACCATTGGTCTTGAATGTTATATTTATGGTATTGAGTCTGATCAACTTAATCCTATCTGTATGAAATTCAGGAACTTGGCTGACAGGCGCATAAACAACCGTGGTAGACCAAGAACCGTTCCAGTAGGGACTAATCCGCCAGGTGACGAGGGAAATGCTCCTTTATACCAATTTATGCAACAGATGCAGCAACAACAGAATCAGTTTGTGTAACAAATGGTACAGCAAATGGCTGGTGGTGTGCATCCCCCAGTAGTGGTACTAGAAGCTGCAGGGGGAACCTTTAGGGATTTCATCTGTATGAATCCTCCAGAATTTTAGGGAGGGTTAGATCCAGTAAAGGCTCATTAATGGATATCAGGTATGGAATGGATTTTCCTAATAGTTCAGTGCAGTGAAGAAAACAAGGTGGTCTTCGCTTCTCACTTGTTGAAGGGTTCTGCCATGAGGTGGTGGGAGAGCGCTTCAGCCTTAATGACAATTCAAGAGGTACCAAAGGTATGGGAGCAGTTTAAGATAACTTTTATGGAGAAATATTTTCCAAGTTCCTTAAGGTCTCAAAAAGAATTCGAGTTTCAACAATTGAGGCAAGGTAACTTGACTGTGGCTTCTTATGCGGAAAAGTTCGAGATTATGGCTGCTTATTCTAGACAAGCCATGTATGCTCCTGATGAGAGGTGGAAGATTGATCAGTTTCTGTTTGGTTTAAGGGCTGAAATTTCACATAGTGTGTCTCAGAGAGAATTTACTAGTTATGCTGAATTGTTACGACAGTGTTATGTGGCGGAACATAGTTTGAAGAAGGTACAAATGGAAGGAGATTTGAGCAGGGTAACTCAAAATGACCGTGGAATATCGAATCAACAGTTTAGGCAAAGGCAACAAACTTTTAAGGGAAAGCAGGTTCAGAATTCTAGGACCAGCGCACCTCCGGTGTGTCGTACTTGTGGTCGGAATCATTACGGACGGTGTGGTATCGAAGGTGTGAGGTGTTATCAGTGCCAGAAAGTGGGCCACTTGGCGAGGGATTGTCCTCAGAGTAGGAATCAAGCACAAGGGAGGACTACCGGGCGAGTTTACATGATGGATGCACAGAAAACAAAGGGTGACAATTCCTTGATTGCGGGTACGTGTTTTGTAAATGGACATCCTTGTTTTGTTTTATTTGATTGTGGGGCAATGCATTCTTTTGTGTCCACGCGTTGCGTGAAGCGACTTGGGTTGCAAGCTGTTCCTTTGTTTCCTCCTATGGTGGTTACTACTGCCATGGATGAGATTGTAGAGACACCGTTGATGTGTGAAAATTGTGTATTATCAGTGAATGAAAGAGTTTTCCAGATTGACCTTATCTGTTTACCGCTTAAGAAGGTGGATGTTGTTCTAGGAATGGATTGGCTTTCTGCTAATTCGGTGTTTATTGGGTGTGAGGAAAAACTGATCATTATCCCATCTGCCAAGACCACTTTGAAGGATGTGTTAACTACCATTTTAGAAGGTACGGTTGGAATGATTAATTTCTTGTTTGTGGAGGAAAAGTCTGTTCTTTTGAGTCTTACTAAGGAGGAGAGTAGTAACATGCAAGTTTTGAATATTCCGGTAGTTTGTGACTTTCCTGAAGTTTTCCCCGAGGATATCACTTCTCTTCCTCCGGAGCGGGAAGTGGAATTCTCTATTGACCTGATACCGGGAACGGCTCCAATATCCGTTTCTCTGTATCGGATGTCACCACTTGAATTAAGATAATTAAAGGATCAATTGGAAGACTTGTTGGATAAGCATTTTGTTCGACCAAGTGTTTCACCCTGGGGAGCTCCAGTGTTATTGGTAAAGAAGAAGGATGGTGGAATGCGGTTGTGTATAGATTACCGTCAATTGAATAAGGTCACCATCAAGAACAAATACCCATTACCAAGGATAGACGACCTGTTAGATCAATTGAAAGGAGCCTGTGTGTTCTCGAAGATTGATTTACGGTCGGGTTATCATCAGATTCGTGTGAAGAGTTCAGATGTACCAAAGACTGCGTTTAGAACCCGTTATGGTCATTATGAATTTTTGGTAATGCCTTTCGGTGTGACGAATGCTCCGGCCGTTTTCATGGATTATATGAATCGGATATTTCAACCTTACTTGGACCAATTTGTAGTGATTTTCATTGACGACATTCTTATTTATTCTCATGATCCTCAAGAGCACGGAGAACACCTAAGAATTGTTTTATCCATCTTACAAGAGAAGCAACTTTTTGCTAAGTTAAGTAAGTGTGAGTTTTGGATGTCTGAGGTTAATTTTCTTGGTCATGTCATATCCCAGGGAGGTGTAGCAGTCGACCCATCAAAAGTTGAAGCGGTGATTAATTGGGAGAGACCAAAGAATGCTTCTGAAGTTAGAAGTTTCTTGGGATTGGCAGGGTACTACAGAAGGTTTATCAAGGGTTTTTCGCAGTTGGCTTTACCATTAACAAGACTTACTCGGAAGGATTATTCGTATGAGTGGGATTCGGCTTGTGAAAGATGTTTTAGAAGTTTGAAGGAGAGATTGACTACCGCTCCTGTTTTGGCTATTCCTGATTCTAGCAAGCCGTATGAGGTATATTGTGATGCATCGGAAAAAGGGATTAGGTGGGGTGTTAATGCAAGATGGACATGTAGTGGCTTATGCTTCACGACAGTTGAAAGTCCATGAAGAGAATTACCCAACGCATGATTTAGAATTAGTGGCAGTTTTATTTACTTTGAAAGTGTGGCGTCACTATTTGTATGGTGTACGTTTTGAGATGTTTAGCGACCACAAGAGCTTAAAGTACTTATTTGATCAGAAAGAGTTGAACATGCATCAGAGGAGATGGATGGAATATTTGAAGGATTATGACTTGGAGTTAAAATACCATCCGGGTAAAGCAAATAAGGTGGCGGATGCATTGAGTAGAAAGGTGTTGCATAAGGCCGAGTTGATGATGTTAGAGTATACCTTAATGGAAAAGTTTAGAGATCTAAATCTTCAATTTAACTGGACTCCAAATTGTGTAGTCATGGGAAATTTGAACGTCTCTTCTACTCTTAGGGAAGAAATCCAACAAGAGCAAGGGTTAGACGAGAAGTTGCAGGAAGTGTTATTACAACCGGGTTTTGTCCGAGCTACCGACGAAACTATTTTGTTTAACCAAAGGATTTGTGTTTCGGATAGCACGGAGTTAAAACGAAGGATTTTGGAGGAAGCGCAGAAGGGTGCTTTTACTATACATCCGGGGTCTTCAAAGATGTATCAAGATTTAAAGAGGGACTATTGGTGGCCCGGGATGAAAAAGGATATTGCGGTGTATGTGTCGGAATGTGCGGTGTGCCAACAAGTGAAAATTGAACACCAAAGGTCGGGTGGCTTGTTGCAACCTTTAGAAATTCCGACGTGGAAATGGGATAGTATTTCGATGGACTTCGCAGTGGGATTACCCCGTGCGCAGGGTGGTTATGATTCGATTTGGGTAATTGTGGATCGGTTAATGAAATCAGCTCATTTCTTAGCTGTGAAGACTACCGACAAGGCGAGTCATCTTGCAAGGTGTTCATTTCAGAAATAGTGAGATTGCATGGTATTCCTACTAGTATCGTTTCGGATAGAGATCCAAAGTTTACCTCCAGATTTTGGAGAGCTTTTCAACAAGCCATGGGGACGAGGTTATGTTTGAGTACGTCGAATCATCCGCAAACGGACGGTCGGACAGAACGGACAATACAAACTATGGAGGACATGTTAAGAGCTTGTGTACTTGAAAGTGGAGGGAATTGGATAGAACTTTTGCCTTTGATCGAATTCTCTTATAATAACAGTTACCATGCAAGTATTGGTATGGCACCTTATGAGGCGTTGTATGGTAGGAAGTGTAGAACGCCATTGTGTTGGGCGGTGGTTGCGACGATAGAATTTTGGGACCCGGGATTATTCACGAGACCACGGAAAAGATTAGAATAATTCGTAGAAAAGTTAAACAAGCCCAAGATCGTCAGAAAAGTTATACGGACAACCGTAGGAGACCGTTAGAGTTTGATGAGGGTGATCATGTATTCTTGAAGGTTACTCTGAGATTGAGATTGAAAAGACCATTTAAATCGCGGAAGTTAAGTCCAAGATACGTAGGACCGTATCAAATATTAGAAAGAATTGGAGAAGTAGCTTACAGATTAGCCTTACCACCTTCTCTGTCAGAAATGAACGACGTTTTTCATGTGTCTCAGCTTCGAAAATTTGTCCCAGATCCTCTTCAGCTAATTTTGCCAGATACAATTGAGATAGAAGCTGATTTGACGTTTGAACCTCAACCGAGTCGTATCACCGGAAGAGAAACTAAAGTGTTGAGGAATAAAGAGATTCCTCTTGTTAAGGTCCAGTGGGATGAGACGCATCCAGGCGATGCAACTTGGGAATTGGAATCGGAAATGCGGGAGGTCTAACCTTATCTGTTCAGGTAATTTTTTTAAATTCGAGGGCGAATTTCTATTTAAGGGGGGAGAATGTAATACCCCATAATTTTGAGAACATTTTTGAATAATATTATGATGATCAACTGGGTTCCGGGGTACTCTGATCAATTATTGGATAAGTAATTAGAGTAAACTGACGAACTCGGAATTTGATTAGATTAATATTATTTAACTTAGAGTTTTATTAATTGGTGTATTTGAGATAATTTGGACAATTAGTAGTATTACCAATTAATATTCCTATTGTATATTTTCTTTTCCTTTTCCTTATTTGATGAAGATAGAAACATTGGAGAAAGAAAGAAAGGAGAAGGAAAAAGGAAGGAAAAGAAGAGAAAATCCCTCAAGAGCTCTAGGACTTGAATCATTAACCAATCTTCATCTTTTCATCTCAGCTTCAACCTCCTCATCTTGTAATCCAGGTGGGTTCTAGTTAGATGCCTTAGAGTAGGGTTTTATTGAGTTTAGAGTTAGTTTGGATATTGGTAGGAATGAGAAATTTTGCACTAAAATCATGTTTTAATGCTCCTTATGCTTAATACTTGTTACATATGTGCTGTTGTGTATCAAATTGGTAAATTTTCTGGTGTTTAGAAGTGAATTGGAAGGGAAATGGATCAAATTTTGCAAACCCATTATGCAGGAAATTTTCTGGTTTTCACGCTGCCCATACGCGTATCACCCAAGGCAATACGCGTATTGGTCAAGGCAATACACGTATGGCTGCACAGAAATGTGGGCAATACGCGTATGGGGTTCCATTTTTCTCGGCCATCTGTCCATTTGTGTATTGGTACGCGTAGGGTTTTGGGCATTACGTGTATGAGGTAGGGTAGTACGCGTATTGGGGTTTTAAAAGGAATTTTTGGGGAAAAATAGTCTCTGCCCATACGCGTATGACCTTTGGAAATACGCGTATGGCTGGGCGAGCCAGCTTGGCAATACGCGTATGGCTTAGGGCAATACGCGTACGGCCAGGAGGGTGCAGAATTGTGTTTTTTCGCGATGCCATTTCTCGTTGTGTCCATAACTTTTGACTCGGTTATCTGTTTTTAATATTCTTGATATCGTTGGAAAGCTAATAAAGTGTACTTTATTATGAAAATGGTTTTAAGGTTGTTGGCCGATTTAATTATGTCGGGACTTTTGGAATAGTGTTGTTTTGTCGACTTTTATCGTTTAATGGTAGGTAATTGTTGTTGAATATGTATGCATGTTAAAATATGGAATAGGTAGAGTGAGGAACATTACCATAAGCAATGTCAGAAAAATATAGAATGATTAAACACTAGTATGGAACATGCGTGTTAACCCTTTGGTTGTGATAAGGCATAATGGCCTTGTGATTGTCGAATACAATCATGTTTGTGTGTGATCACGTAATCGTAACCGGCTATTTTTACGAGTGCGTTTCATGGGTCTCGAGCTCCTCTGAAACATGTGCACAACTACTTGGCAGGTTTGATTCCCGCGTGCAGTACGAATGGCGCTCTGGGAGCGTATGCTTGTGACGGTTAATGGTCCGTGTGAAGTGACAGTTCATAACGGTTAATGGCCCGTAGAACCCGAATCCATTCGTATGTCAAGTAGGTTACCAGGATCCATGACCCGAGTCGACTTCTAGACGTAGAAGCGGACGGGAACAGGGGATGCCTTGGTGTGGTTACTGATTAGTGATATTGTGAGTTGATGAACTCATGGCATGTTTCCATATAGTGTGTGTGTACTCAGAGTCACTTCCCTTCCCTTTTGACTTGAGTTAGGTCTATTAGAACCTTGTAGAGCTGAGAGGACTTTAAGATAGGGAACTCACTGAGATTTGATGTAACTCACCCCACTGTTGTTGTTTACATCACAAGTACTGCAGGTTCCGCGAAGGGTAAGGATAAGGCTGTGTGATTGTCCTTACTTATCTGATGGCGTTGCTTCCGTTATGGAGTTTTTTGAGATCATTAGTGATCTAGTTCTTAGTATTTGTCTTCGGAACATCTTGTAGATATACTATGCCGTAGTTTTTTGTGTTAGGTTTTTGGGCATGTATATGTATAATGTGTTTACTAGGAACTTATTGTATATTTCAGTACCAAAGGTGGAATTCATGCATAATATATGATTTGATGCATGTATGTATATATGGGCTTTACAGGTAAGCAGAATATGTTTAAGACCTTCCACAAGTATTACGCCATAGATAATAGTAGAAGAGGAATTACCTACACTACCTTTACCATGTATTTCACCCTTGTTATTATCTCCGTAGGTCATAAATCTTTCTTCCTTGGCTTGAAGTCAATGAATAGGGAAATGTCACCCGTCATATGCCTTGAGCATCCATTGACAAGAAACCACATTCTTTGAATGAAGCCAAGACATTAAACCTACAAAGTCAAACAAGAGTGATAGGTACCCAATTTTCATTGGGTCCTTGAGAGTGAGTGGAAATATTATTGCTTTTGGGAAACCATTGAAATACACCTTTAGGAATTATAAATATCCTAAATTTACATTTAGCAATGGTGTGGCCTTTCTTACAACAATAGTGACAAATCAAGTCACGATGAGAGCGACTTTCGCTATTATACTCCATTTCCACATAATTGTACTTCTTGTATGACACATTTAAAGATCTTTTTAATTTTATAGGATTAATAGTGAAGGTGACTTTTGGTTCTAATGCCTTGTCTAAAGTATTAACCTCTTTTTATCAAATGTGACAAGTTTCACAACTAAACCAAGAAGGTTTCTCATCCTCAATCTTATACTTTTTAGCATATAATATGGTTTGATTAAGTGCTTCCATTTGTTTTTCCGTTTCTAAAATTTTAGCTTCATAATATGAAAATATTCTCCTATTTGAAGCCAACCTCTTAAAAGCATCTACCACTTCACCATATAGATTTTCAAAAGCAAATTGCAATTCAGAATAAGACAATTCATCAATAGGTTCATATTTAGAGTGACTTACATTCTTCTTCTTATAATGATAGGCCATGAGACAAAGATTTGCCTCGTCGTCACTTTCACTTGAGCTACCTTCACTTGAGGATTCACTTTCTTTTTCCTAAGATATGTATGCTCTTATAGTCTTTCTAGACTTCTTGTATTGACCCTTATCATTATCCTTCTTAAGTTGTGGACAATCCGGCTTGTAGTGTCCGACTTTACCATAATAAAAACATGAACCCTTAGATTTTCCTTTCTTATTCTTATCTTGTTTTGAGGAGTCAATTTGTCTTCTAAAGTTGATGAGATTATTGTCGGAGTTCTTTACTCCATTTCTCTTAATGTAGTTATGATACCGTTTAACAAACATCCCTATTTTTTCATCATTCGACTTCTCATTATCACTAGATCCACTTTCATCATGCTCTTTTGTTGAGGACTTGTAAATAGAAGCCACAAGAGCAATTGACTTCTTTTCCACCTCTTTTTCTCTGTTCTTTTCTTTCTTAAATTTCTTCTCATGCTTCTTTAAGCTAATGAGCTCTTGCTCGTGTTCTTCAAGCTTATCAAACAAAGTAGTAGCCAAAGTCAATAGGTTGTTAGCTTCCTTGATGCCAATGATCTGAGGTTGTCATTCCCTATTAAGACATCTCAAAATTTTGTTAGTAGAAATATCATTGGAAACTAGCTTACCTAGTGCATTCAAATGGTTTAGAAGATGAGTGAATCTCTTTTGCATATCGGCAATGGTTTCACCATGCTTCATATGAAAGAGTTTAAACTCTTGATTTAAAGTATTGATTCTAGCTTGCTTGACTTCATTTGTACCCTCATGGACAACTTGTAATACGTCCCACATAGCTTTAGCTTTCGTAATGAGAAACACGGTAATATTCATCAACTCTTAAAGCGGAGATTAAAATATTCCTTGCTTTTCTGAAATTCTGGTATCAGACGTGTAACGTTAAGTGCGATGTCACAACAACACACTCTGCAATGGACAATAACAACAATAAATCAACACAAAGAATTGTTCACCCAGTTCGGTCTAACTACCTACGTTTGGGGGCTACCAAGCCAGGGATGAAATTCACTACTTGTAGAATTAAATTACAGACTCAACAACCCAGTTGACAATCTCCTAATCTTAATTCCTACTAGTGACTTTCTACCTAAGAAACCACTTAGAAATGAGAACACTACTCAATCCCTACAATAATTCAGTGAAATAATTCAAAGATCACACACTTTGAATAACACTACTTGATTCTGCTTCACAGCTTTGATCAAGAACAACTCAAAACAACAATACCAATCACACTCGAATGGTTTACAAAACATACACGAAGACACAAACGACACTCAGTCTTTAGCTCTATTTCTTCGTTACTTTTCCTTCAAACCTGATGCGCTTTATATAGCTCTTTGAATTGGACTTGGACCTGCTACAATATTTGACCTGATTTGTTATTTAAAACTGAATATTCAAAACAGATTTTCTCCTAAAATCTTTTCAAATCTTCAACCTTTTAAATCTCCTACAAATCTGCATCAAATCTCTATGCAACAGAAAATATCTATCCCAAGATATTCGCATCCAATGAGACATCCTGCTCTCCACAATTCCAGCTAACACGCAAACCCTAACAACATCACAAAACCTGATGTTATTAATTCCGCAGATCTAATGTCACAACATCGCCTGTGACATCAGACATCCAACTTAACTCTTAACACAGCCCAGTGTTAAGACTCAATGTTGTGACATCACCCATATGACATCAAACATTGAACAACTTCACTACTTAACATAGCCCAGTGTTAAGACTCAATGTTGCAACATCACTACCTTGACTTCAACACTGAACATACTTTGTTTTACCAAAATTCTAGTCAATCCAAGAAACTAACATTTTCAATCACTAGACCACTTTTCTCATCTTCCTCATTCCGGTGTGCTTTCGGTTTAGGTACAACAACGTCATCCGCATTGGTCATAGTAATTTCAAATGGACCATTTTGGATGGCGCTCCATACTTTTATTTCAATAGAATTGATATGGGTATGCATACAATCCTTCCAATAACCACAGTTCTCACCATTGAAAATCAGAGTTTTCTTTTACGCCCATTTTGGTTCGGAAGCCAAAATCTAATAAGCGAATTTGAAGCACAAGATAAACCACTGCTCGTGATACCATTTGTTAGACGAGGGAAATGATTTAGAAAGGGGGGGGGGGGTTGAATAGATCACCAAATAAAATTTCTTATTAAAAAATTATGTTTTGAAAAATATTTTTCTATGGCAAGCAGAAGCGAATCCGGATCGACTCTCGTCTATCCGAACCGTTATTGGTAAAATTGGATATGCATATAAACTATAGTAAAAAACACGCCAAAGATGAGAAAGTCAAACCAATAAGTTCTATATAATGTGTTTGAATATAAACCACAACAAGATAAACGATTTTCAATGAAATATAAAGATTAACTTGACTAAGAAATTTTATCGACACTTTATGTACAATCAAAATATCAAATACTTGGTGTGCAATACACCACGCTTTATTCTCTTTGTGTTAAATGTGTAACAAATCAATTACAATTATTTAGATTGCAATAGTTTCACAAAACAACTTAAAACAGTTCAACACAACCAGAATTTTCAGCAATTCAAATTACACACTAAGAGTTATATATATATATATATAAGGTCCCTACAAATATCCCATCTTTAAGGTTTGGTCCCTCCAAAAATTTTCTTCAAACTATGGTCCTCTGAAAGTTTTCCGTCCCTAACTTTAGTCCCTCCCGTTAGTTTCCACTAACAGTGGCTTATGTGGCATGCCATGTGAAATTTTTTTGATGATTGGGCATACACGTGGCAGTGCCAATGAGGCAAAGATGCTGACGTGGCATGCCACATGGCTAAGGTCAACACCATACTTAACTCATAAAAATTCGTAGCTAATTGGTAGCTAAATTTGTAGCAAATCTGCAACAAATTCATTGCGAAAATTCTGATTCTAAAATTTGGGCTCTGTTAATTAGGTGGATTCATCGGCATTGTTTTTTTTTTATTGGATTAACCTTGATAATGGTCCATCATATCCTTGATAATGGTCCATCATAAGCTTGATAATGGTCCCACTAACCTACTCCCTCCGGTCACAATTATAAGCTAAAATAACTACTTTCACACGTATTAAGAAAGTTAGTTAAGTGTAATTAATTTTCTTGATTTCATGTACTATCAAAGTAAAATTTACGATAATATCCTTAATTTATTTAATGAATCAACTACCAACATTAAATACTTTTGAATTAAATTAAGGGTATAATAGTAATACAAGAATTAATTAGTTTAAAATTTAACGACTTTTGCTTATAATAGTGACCAAGATTTAAGATGTTTTTTTTGCTTATAATAGTGACCGGAGGGAGTATGTCCTAATAATCTCATTCAGATTTCAAATTTCATTAATTAATTACATTCAGATTTTCTACAATTTCAAGATTTTAACATTCATATTACCGTGACAAGTTGTGTGTTCTTCCATATTCTATATTCCAAATAAAACATGGCATATGCAGATATCGATTCATTGTGTTCTTTCATATTCCACTCAATTTCTTTAGTTTTCATTATTTTATGTGCAGAACTTTGGGAATCCAATATCAACTATCCTAACCCTATCATTGTCATATCTGATATAGTCTTCTTTCACCGGCTTCGTTTTCCATTCACGTTCGTTTTCCATTCGCTTCACTCTTTATTTTCCATTCGCCTTCTTCCCAGCCCAAAATCAGTTAGTATCATTGAGAAAAATGAAGAAATTAACCCAAACATTCAAGGATGTAGAGATGGAAGAAATCGAAGCCATGGATATAGAAACTGATAAACCCCTCCAGATATGCACTTTCATCATAATCAGATCCAAGCAAATCTAAGAAAATCTTCGTGTTCGTTTTTTGGAATCAGATTTGCATGAAGAGTTTCTGGAAAAAATTGATGTTTCATCAGAATCAAATATGAAGGAATAGTTTATGCAAAAAATTGGAAGTAAGTTCTTTTACATTTGTCACAATTCTTCTTAACGTGTTTCTCTCTCAGCCAAGCAAAATAGTTTTCATCTGTTTTCTCTCAAAATCATTTTCCTCTATTTTCACTCATGTTACACATTTTTGCCGTTTTTACAACTTATTTTTGTTATTTGATGAGTTTTCTCATTCTTTCATATTCTTATTCAAACTATATTTTAATATTTGAATTTGGTTATTTTGCAAAACATTTTATGTCTTCTTATTAGATCTATTTTGCTTTTAAATGTGTATTAAGCAAAGAGATAAAGGGTTTGACGAAGACATTTCTATAATTGTTTTTCTTATTTTGTTAGTCTCACCAATTTTTCTGGGTTCCGAATTTTTTTTAGGTACATCAACTATGATGCTGAAATAGTTTCCGAAGTTGCTTATTATTGTTTGAGGGAAGATGTTCTATTCAAAGAATTATGGATATGAAATTGTTCTATGTATATTGTTTTGCTTATGTTTTCTACTCCTTTACAAGAACCTCTGTTCTTCAAGGCTTTCACTCGGCTAAATCCAAGTTGCAAAGACTTGTGCAAAAACCCCAAATCAACCCTTGATCTTAGAGGAAAACCCCTAACAGTTTTATCAATGAAACCCCAAAGAAAAACTCAGCCCAATTTAATTACACCAACCTAAATTGGACTTTATCAATCTTGTCTTGATAAAAAAAACAACAAAAATGATTATGTGAAGTTGTTGAATGCATGCAAAGAAAGGTTGAAGATGATGAGAAAATTCTAAGTACGTTCTCGGTTTCAATGTGTTAGAAATGATGCATGAATGAATATTTATATGTAGGTGTGTGTGTGTGGAAAATAAATGAGCAAAGCAGATTTTTAGCCAAAATGCAAATTTTGAAAGTTGAAACAGAATGTATTGACTTCAAACTAGAATGAGTCAACATAAGCTGAAAGAGTCAATACATTTGCTAAGTGAGTCGATACATTGAGGCCAAAGAGCATTTGTTTGAAAAAATTCCTCAGAAGGATTCGACTCATTAGCTCAATGTATTGACCCATCCCTTCAATGTATCGATACATTGAAGGCATACAAGTTTGTTGGAAAATGCCTTATAGATGGAGTCGACTCCAACCATGAATGAGTTGACCCATTCACAACATGTATCGACCCATCTTCCTTATGTATCAATACATTAGAGGCATACTCATTTCCTTTGAAAATCAACTCAGTATGTATCGATACATATTAAGGATATATCGACCCATTGATAACTTTTTCATGAAAAATCATATTTTTAGCATGTGATGGCCTATGTAATCTAATTTTACATGTCCTATTATGATGATGCACATATAGACAAAGACGACAAGGTCCAATATTGTAATACCCCATATTATTTAAATGCTCAATTGGATATCAGATAAAATCACATGAGTGTCTATGTGCTCTATCTTTAATTAATTGGATTAATGGAATTCTCTAAGTGTTTTAAGTATTGTTAATTGGGATCAATAGAGCAACTGGTGAACTCTGAAGAGATCAATTATTTCATTAAGAGACATATCATTATTTATTAAGATAACTCTAATAATTGATCAATTGGTGTTAGGCGATAAAATATCAATTGGAGATATTTTACTCTATTGGATTATATTATATAATATTGGTATTATATATATTTGTTAGAAAGAAAGAGAAAAGAAGAAGTTAGTAAGAAGAAGAAGAAAGGAAGAGAAGAGAAGAGGGAAAGAGGAAGAAGAGATAAAGCTTATGGATCATCTTCAAGATTCATCAATCTTCTTCAAACTCCTCTTCGATTATCAGGTGGGTTCTAGATAGATGCTTTAGTTGTAGAGTTTCTTGAGTTTTAGAGTTAGGTTTGATATTGGGAGAAATGAGTAATCTTGCTAAAATCATGAATCTAACGGATGAAATGCGATATAAATTATGTAGAATACTTGTTGTTATGATTGGAATATGTTTTAATTGTTATGGTGTGACTTGGAAGTGTTTTTGGTTGAAGAAATGTTGGTTTTGGACCCATAACAGCGTTGCTGAATTTCTGGGTTTCGCATGGTTCGCCTAGTGAACCTGGGGCGAAGGAGAAGCGAACGTTGTCGAGGGTTCACCTAGCGAACCCTGCAGCGAATGGCAAGGCGAAGGTTCGTCGGGTGTTCGCCTAGCAAACTTTGTGTCGTTTTGGTTCTGTTTGTGGGATTTCGCCTGGAGCTTCGCTCAGCGAAGGAAAGTGAACGCTCGTTGGGGATTCGCCTAGCGAACATGGCAGATTATTTCATTTTGTTTCCTTCATAACTTTTGATCCGTAACTCGGATCGAGACGTTCTTGGCACCGTTAGAAAGCCATGACGTTCTTAGAAATTAAGGGTATGACGTCGAATAAATTATTTAGTGGAAAATGAAGGAAAGTAATGTTATGTGACATGTTGAAAATCCATATATTTTGGATCGTAAATCCGATCGAGGCATAATTATAGTCGTTGGAAAGCTGTGAAAATATCCTACGGGATGAGAGTGAGAAATATTGATTTTAATACCCGATTAAATGAATCGGAGGGAACCGAAAGTGACGTGTTATGTGACGTGCTATGAAAAGGTAATGTGAAACCATGAGTTTTAACCAAGGATGCTTGGTAAAGGATAATAGTGGCTTATATGCCTTAAAAATGTGTGTGGACTACTATGTGGATTATATTTGATATGTTATGCTATCATGTGTGTTTTATGATTGATATTGTAATATGCTTGTCTAATATTGTTGTTAAGTATGAATGAGAAAATATGCATGCTAAAATGAATTAGGAAGAGTGAGGAAACTTTACCCCAAAACAAATGGCATAGTTAAGATTGTTATAATTCTAGGTTGTAAATAGAATTGTGCAAACTCTGGATGGCGACGCTCGTGCAATCATTGGCGAGTTCTGGCCTGGAGTAGATAACCTAGATGACAAGGCACGGGCACCTGATGTAGGAAGGTACATCCGTGACGAGATTGGTCTAGGTGAGAGTGAAACACTAGTATGGAACATGTTAGACCTTTGTGATTATGAGAAAAGGAGAATGTGGCCTTAAGGCATTGTGGCCTTGTGATTGTCAAATACAATCACGTTTGTGTGTGAGACCATGTAATCGTAACCGGTTTATCTTGGGTACAGTTTCATGAGTCTCGAGCTCCTCTGAAATGTATGCACGATTACTTTACAGGTTTGATTCCCGCGTGTGAGTACGAATGGAGCCTACGGGTAAAGAGACTTATGATGGTTAATGGCCCGTGTGAAGTGACGGTTCATAACGGTTAATGGCTCGTAGAACCCGAATCTATTTCGTATGCCAAGTAACTACAAGGATTCATGACTCGGGTCGGATTTTAGACGTAGAAGAGGACGGGAACATGGGATGCCTTGGTAAGGTTATCGATTAGTAATATTATGAGTTGATGGACTCATGACATGTTTCCATATAGTGTGAGACTGTGAGATTGTGAACTCGAATTCCTTTCCCTTCCCTTGGACTTGAGTTAGGATTGATAGAACCTTGTAAAGCCGAGAGAATCCATAAGATATGGAACTCACTGAGATTTGATGTATCTCACCCCACTATTGTTGATTATTTTCAGGAGGTATTTGCAGGTTTTATTTACAAGTGCAGCTATGCTTGGATGTTTCAAGAGAAGCTTAGTTGAGTTTATTCCACCGTGTATTATTATTTTTTGTCTTGTACAATGAGGAATATTGTACCTTATTCTTAGATTTTTATTGTTTTGGCTAATCTCCATGCCTTGTACCATAGGTTGTATTTATGTATTAGAAATGGTCAAGTATGTGAATTATGCCAATAGACACTTATGATGGTGTCAGTACCAAATAAAACACTTGTATGATATTATTATAGATAAATATTATACAGGTCATTACAAATATACACAAAGTACTAATATACCTAGTTTTGACATCATTCAAAATATATCTAAGAGTATATTGCACTCGCAATAACATCTTCTGCCATACTCAACTCAAAAGCAGACTGCATTTGTTTAACAAAATGCTCTAACATCTTAACTGACATACTACACAACACAGTGTCTTCAACATCTTAACTGACCTATTATAATTAAATAACTTAATTTATTAATTAAAAATATATTAAATAATTAATTATTTTAGTCAATATTGTCGACTCTTTAAAAATAACTTTTTTGTCCTAATTATTATTGTCACATCAACAAAATCTCAAATAATGTAAAATTCATGTAAAGAACAAAAATGCATTTAAATCTAAATAAAATTAATTTGAGACAATAGTAAATGTTTATCATTTAACTCTGTTATGATTTTCCTCAACTTTTATTTAACACTTTTATACTCATAAACTTTTAAAAAGTAAATTTATAAAATTGGATGATAATAAAATTAACTTAACCCACAAATGTCCTATTGAAGAGCTACACATGTTTTGATTAGTCTAATAATGTACCTAGGGATAGGGGTGACAAAACGGGTTGTGGTCCGCCGGGTCGGCTCGCGCACCCGCCAAAATGACGGGTTGGGTTGAGATTTTGGGTCCGCCGCCCACCAAAGTCCGCCCCGCTAAAACCCGTCGCCCGCCCCGCCAAAACCCGTCGCACCTATTCGTTTAGCTTGTCCCACCTTAAACTCGTCATTTATTAGTTAATTTTAGTAATTTAAATTTTTGATGATTTTATTTTATACATTTATTTGAGAATATATGCAATATTTTTTGAATTAAAATTTGTTAAAAAGATGCTTTTTAAAAATTGTTCTAAAAAATAAGTGAAAAATCTAATTGAAATGTAAAAATAAGCCTATTAATCTATTAAAAAAATGAAGAAAAAAAAAGTAGACGGGCAAGACTGCCGCCCGCCAACCCGCCACCTTGGCGGGGCGAGCTTGATTTTCATGCCCATTTCTACTTGGCGGGCTTGTCCACCTCGCAATTTTTTTTTGGCGGGCTTAAGGCGGAGTGAGGCAGGACGGAGCGGGCGGCCCGTTTTGCCGCCTCTACCTAGGGACATGCATAAGCAAAGGCCTTTCCCTTGTATAACAAAATAATATAATTTTTCTCTTTTATATAAATAATTTATTTATTTATGTCTATTATTTCTTTTGAGTAAAATAGATAGTTGTAACAATATTAAATTAATATATGGTTAATCATATGATACTCCCTGTTAATAGGACAACACTTGATTTAATCCCCTTTAAAAAAATTTTGGATTACTCCCTTGAATTTTTGAGTATCCCCTAAACGTGTAAAAACTATGAGGTAAATAAAAAAAAATTATAGGGGGTAATTTTTTACTTGGAGGGGGCAAAAGACTTAGACTTTTAAAATTTTAAGAGAGTAATTTAAAATTGTTTTTTTTAAAAAGGAGTAAATTAAATGTCGTCCTATTGACAGGAGTATCATATGATTAACCCATTAATATATTACTAATTATAAGACAGCCGTTTCTATTCGACGTAGATGACTAATATCTTCCCTACTTATAATTTACTATGAGCTTTTATTTGTTTTGAGATCAAAATGTTTTAAAGTTTTTTTTTTTTCCAATTTTTTCCATAAAAAATGAAATTGACGGCCACTCCTCTATCCGACCGTGATAAATCGATATAAAACAAAACATGACAATTTAACATATAGATTTGTCTATTAATCATTCACATAACATGTTTCATGACTTTTCGTGTGTTTTTAGAGTTGAGAAAACCAAAGGTACATGTTATGTGCGGTTAAGTGGTAAAAGATATGAGCATATGATATAATTTGTTATTGCAATGGGTAAAGACCATAAAATTCTTAATAATTCTCTTCAATGTAGTTCATTTTTCATTTTTTTCTTCTATTTTCCCTTTTTAGTTAGGTTTATGTATCTAGCGTTTTTGTTATCTTTTCAAGTTTTTAAACAATTTTATATTATAGAAAAAATATAATCGGTATTAACTTAGATATTAAATTTGATCATATATTTTGAAAATAATATAATAATTTTCACTGAATTCTATAAAGTTCTATATAGTTAAAGATCATCATATTTTATCTATACAAATTATTCTAGATCATCATAACTATAACATGAGTTTTAACATTGGTTTAAATTATGAATTTTAACATGGTTTATATATTTTCTCTCATTAATATTTCCTTCTTATTTTCTTCACATTTTATTTTCTCGTATTTCTCTACACTTTTTATTAATATTTTTATTATTAGATTTTATCTATTGCAAACATTTCTAAAATAAGTGTTTAATTTTATCTATTTATCTATTTTATAAATATTATAATGTCTCTCTTATTTTTTTTCTCCACAAATTTTGAGACTAAATTATGTATTCTTTTCTCCAAAAGTTTTAAATTATATATTTTATGATTCTATAATATCCTTTGTATAATTCTGTAATAACTATATACTTTAAAGAGACTCCCCTAAATTCAAATGTACTTAGAGATTTGAAACATCTTTTCAACATGATCAAAATTTTAAAATTTAAATAAATATTCATATAAAAATGAAGATATGTCGAACTATTTATATAATAATAATAATAATAATAATAATAATAATAATAATAATATTGATTCATGCTGATAATAACCCATAATATTGTGTATATTATTCTATAATTCTACAATGTCTTTTATTTATTCTTTCAAATTATTTTTGTATGATCCAAAAGTATATCTTTATTATGTGCGAACACAATATTGTATTTTAAATGTAAAAAAAAAAAAAAAACATCTGTTCAATTAGTTAGTTTATCATATACACAAATACATTAAAAAATCATCTCTTCAGTTTTCTGTCATCAGTTCTCATTGTAAAAAAAAGTTATAAATGTAAGTAGTATGAATAATAGTTCTATATTAGTTAGAAATATGAAAACTTGAACATATATAAATGGGAGAACTCATACACTTTTACCTTAAGATTTTGGGTGAATATCATCAGTTTCCTGTCATTTATAAATATCATGTCATCAGTTCTCATTTGTTTTTCTCATCTAAATTATTTTTCCATCTTGCAAAAAAATTCCCGAAGTAGTTTGTTCAATGACATAAATGCAGTCGGCCTCAAATATAAGATGAAAACAAGCATGGTGAAACAAGTCTACCACACTTTCGGCCTCGTAATATAAAACCAACACTTCAAGACCTTAACATGTCTATATAAAGTCTTGGGGATCGAGCACAAAATCCTCAAACTTTCTAAGCACCCTTTATCATGAAAATGACTCAAAACAAAAATTAATTGATATTGTTTCTTTTGTATAAAATGATTGATGACTTAGTCTCTAATGAATTTAAATTTTTTCTTAATATTTTTCTATTATATTTTTAAGTTAAAATATTATCTTGAAACTCTATAATTAAAAAACAAAAACTCTATTAAAAATGTCAGTTTTGGACTTTGGTAGAATTAAACTTGAATAACATCTAAGCATGTAATTGGTAAATTGTGGTTTACCTTAAAAGTTATTGACGAGTGTGCTATTAAAGTGGTTGTACTTTTGAAATTGAGTTTGTTTATTTTGATTACACGCTATTAAAGTTGTTGTACTTTTGATATTGAGTTTGTTTATTTTGATTACACAAGATGTTATATATATATATATATATATATATATATATATATATATATATATATATATATATTGTAGATATTAATAAATTAATTAACTTATAACAAACATTAATTAACTAATCAACTAAACTTTTATATTCTATTAGTCCAACAAACTTACAGTAAAAGAATATGAGTTTTGAGTACAAAATTAAACGAATTGTTCTAGATCGACCCGAACGACCATCGGTTGCGATCTAGAGAAAATAATGATTCACTTAAATCGTTTACAGTTAGGGGTGGAAATAGGCTAGGCTAGGTTTTATAAGGCCTGGGCCTGACCTACGATCAGTGGCGGAGCCAGAAAAATTATAAAGCCTAAACAAAAATTTAAAGACCATAAATTACATTGTATATAATATATACATGGGCATCAATCAAAATAAAAGACTCATCATTTTGTCAACAAAAGTATAGTTTAAAATAAAAGAGATGAAACATAACCTTACAATAGCGGATTAAATAAAATCATGAGGCAAATGTCCTTTCCGAGACTTTTTTGCGGCGAATGTTCGAATAATATCAATATCATCAAGTGATTTGAATATCTCCCGCTCGGTATAACATACCATCAAGTCATTGAACCATACATCATTGATCTTATTGCGCAATTGAGACTTGATAATCTTCATTGCTGAAAAGGCTCTTTCAACAGATGCTCTTTCAACAAATTTGACATGATGTATAGCAATAAATTGTTCCACAACATTCCCTTTGTCGTTCAAAAACCTAAAACAAATTCAACAAGTTTACTTGACGGCATAAAGAATAATAGATAATGAAAATTGGAAACTATATATGCCCTGGCATCATTCCACAACATGCCCTTTGAATACAATGCCCTGACTTTTGAGGATCACATTTGGTATACTCTTGCATCAAAATAAAACTATATATACATTCCATTTATTAAATTGTGCTTAGGATGAAGTCTTATCTTCTGTTTTAATATTTAACTGCACCTATATAATTATGTATGGTGTTGGTTAACTTTTGTAGATTATCTAGTACTGATATATATATAATTTGTTGACCTTTGGAATTTACTATGTTATGAAGTCTGAACAAACAACATAAAGTGTATGCATTTATGAGAATTTCAAAACTTTTGTTGTTTGTATCTTACCTCGCATCTTACAGCTAAGAGATAGCAATATCAAGTTCTGTATAATTTAGTAAGAAAAAACCCCAATAAATTTGCAGTTAATCGGCTCTGGCGTGAACTCAAGGAGAGAGGAATGATATCTATGACTGTGAGGACTATAGATACTAGAAAGTGGAGCACTGTAAATGTTTCTCAAGCTACAACACATCTTCAACCAAAAATCTTACCAGCATCAAACAAGCATCCCCTGGATGATGTGAGTGACAACCCGGGTATATATTTTTGCATAATTGGATTATGATTCCCAACTAGTATGTGGCCTTGCTTTCAGAACATTGTAACCACAAGCCATGTGGAAGACGATTCCCAACTGATCCAATCAAGCAATTCTGCAACGATAACAACACAGAAAAAGTATGCTGCAACAAGTATCAAAACATTATAACCTTTTCCAAGTAATCTAATTCAAGGAAAAGTGTTAAATGATATCTATCTATCCTAGCCATACACGTGTAACCTGAGTTTGTTAGATATTTTTCTGTTAGTCATTAACCATTGTATATAATACTTATTGTACTTTACTTTTCACAATCAATGAAAATTAATTCGATTCTTCTCTAGCCTTTTCTTCTTCAATGCTAGGTTTATCTGCAATGGTGAATCATGCTACAATCGTTTCACTACTGTACCATTAACATGGTATCAAAGCTATCCAAGCTCTGGTAGCCATTGTTGTGCATCATCTTCTTCTTTCCTTCACAGATTTTTCTCCCTCGATCTCATTCTGCGATTCTTTTCCTTCCATCTGTTGCGATTTTTTTTCCTTTCTTGTTCTTGATTGTTCTTGATTGTGCTTCAATGGCATACCAGAACTACCATGACTTTTCCACCAATTCTACAAACCCTTACTACCTACATCCCAATGAAAATCTAGCACTGAATCTTGTAACTCCATTACTTGATGATAAGAACTATCATGCTTGGTCCTGCTCGATGCACATTGCTCTCATATCCAAGAACAAGGAAAAATTTATAGATGGAACTCTCACAAAACCCCCAGTTGCAGATCCCTTATATTCTCCATGGATTAGATGCAATACCATGGTGCTTTCATGGCTTCACAGGTCGATTTCAGAATCAATTGCGAAATCCGTGTTATGGATCGATACCGCAGCTGGTGTGTGGAAGAATCTACAAACTCGTTTCTCTCACAGTGATTTGTTTCGCATATCAGATATTCAGGAAGATTTATACAAGCTTAAACAAGGTAATTTGGATGTTTCCAATTATTTTACACAGTTAAAAATTCTATGGGATGAATTAGACAATTATCGTCCCGTTCTTGTGTGTTCTTGCGTTATCCCTTGTTCATGTGGTGCCATAGTTGCCATTCACAATTATAGAGACCAAGATCGTGTTATCAGGTTTTTAAAAGGGCTGAATGAAAAATTTAGTCAATCTAAGTCACAAATTATGATGATGCATCCCTTACCTGATCTTGATAAGGTGTTTTCTCTTGTCATCCAACAAGAACGGGAAATGCATAGTTCTACTTCTGCAGTGTCTGCTACAGATGCTATTAGTGATGAAGCAGTTGCCTTTCAAGTTCAAGCCTCTACAGGTAGTAACACTGGTAGAACAAATTCTTCCAAAGGAAAGTCACAATCTCAATCTGGTGCAAGAGGTCACAATAGAGTTTGCACACATTGTGGAAGGACAAATCATACTATTGAGACTTGTTTCAAGAAACATGGCTTTCCTCCAGGCTTCAAAGGCAAAGACAGATCATCAAGTGCTGGTAATTAGAACTCACAATCCACTGCTATAGTTCAGACTGTCTCTGATGCCTCTACCTCAAGTCCAGCTACACCTTCATTTGGGTTCACACAGGAGCAGTATAACAACATCATGGAAATCCTTCAACAGTTAAAATTGAATGCTCAAGCCAATTCCATTTCAACCTCTCCTTTTGCTATGAACTCACACTCAAACACTCACAATGGTAAGAATTCTCACCTATGGATCTTGGATACAGGTGCAACATATCACATTGCCTTTGACAAATCTGCATTCATCACATGTCATAATATCATACCTGTCCATGTTAATCTTCCTGATGGTTCATATCTCATTGCCTCTATGTCTGGTAGTGTTCTTATATCTGCATCCCTGCTATTGCATAATGTCCTTTATATTCCAAAATTCCATGTTAATCTCATTTCTATTGCTAAGCTTGTTAGTAACAACAATTGTTCTGTGCATTTTAATAATGATACTTGTCAAATCCTGCATAAGCTTTCCAAGACAATGATTGGTACAACTAAGTTGCAAAGAGGATTATATGTTCTTGATTCCACACCTCAAAATTCTGCCTATAGCTCAAATGTCACCAATACTTGTAATATTTGGCACTCTAGATTAGGAAACATTTCTAATAGTGGTTTAAAGGTTGTTGCAAAAATGTTTCCTTTTATTCCTTATACAAACAATAACAATCCTTGTGAATCTTGTCATTTTGGCAAGCAAAAGAAGTTACCTTTTGCTCATAGTAATACAAATTCAAAAAGTCCCTTTGAAATATTACATGCTGATGTTTGGGGTCCCTTTTCCACTATTTCCTTCCTAGGACACAAATATTTTTTGACATTGGTTGATGATTATAGTAGGTTTACTTGGGTTATTTTTCTTAAGACTAAAGACTAAGTTAAAAATAGTATCATACAGTTTGTGGCATATATTGAAAATCAGTTTGAAAGATCCTTAAAGTGCCTTAGAACTGATAATGGTAGTAAGTTCCTTACATTATCCAATTTATTTTTATCCAAAGGTATCACTCATCACAAGTCTTGTGTTGAAACCCCCAAACAAAATGGGGTGGTTAAAAGAAAACATCAACACATACTTAATGTTGCTAGGACTTTACATTTTCAATCCAACACACCTCTTTCCATGTGGAACTTTTGTGTCCAACATGCTATTCACTTGATTAACAGATTACCATCACCTTTATTAAACTCAAAATGTCCTTATGAACTGTTGTTTTCACAACCCCCTTCATTAATTCACTTAAAGGTTTTTGGATGTTTGTGTTTTGCCACAACTATACAAGCTCACAGAACAAAGTTCTCACCTAGGGCCAGGAAATATATTTTTCTTGGATACAAAGATGGAACAAAAGGCTATATATTGTATGACCTACAAAACCATAACATTTTCATTTCTAGAAATGTTATTTTCTATGAAGAAAACTCTCCCTTTAAACCCAACCAGACCAAACTTTCAAACCAACCTCAAATACAATCCACATCCCAAACACATACCTTTCTTGATGATATTCCAAATTTACCTAGGTCTGCTACTACTACTGACTTGTCTAATCCTTCCACAAATGATATTTTTACTTCTTCCCATGACAGTGATAATACTGATTCATTTCAAGAAACTATTACCTCACCTTTACATTGTGACCATCCTGACTCTCCCACAAATAACCTTACTTTACAATATCCTTCAGATAATACTCATGACTCAACTAGTGTACCTGTCAGCTCCCTCCATATCTCCCCACCCGCTACTATTAGCCCCCACAATACTACTGATATTGCCAGTACTAGCCAACCTGTCATTTCCAACTTTATGGAACCTAACCTATCCTTGACCTCTTCTCCCAATGTTTCTTTACCTCATACCACAATATCCCACCCATATGCTATAGCTTCTAGGACAAAATTTAACATCAATCCTGTCTTTACTCAAAACATTGAACCTAATAATAATAATTCTCAATCTTTGAGGCATTTTACTAGAACTTCACATCCACCCTCTTATCTAGCAGATTATCATTGCTATTCTGCTATAAATGAGTCTCATTCATTGCATTCACATAACAAAAACATTGTTTATCCTTTATCTGATGTTCTTTCATATGATAACTGTCATCATTCCTATAAACATTTTTGTTGTGCCATTTCATCCAACACTGAACCAAAAACATTCAACCAAGCTATTCAATTTGACTGTTGGAAGAAGGCCATGAATGATGAATTACTTGCTCTTGCTGAGAATCACACTTGGGATGTTGTTGAACTTCCTCATGGTAAGAAGCCTATAGGATGTAGGTGGGTTTATAAAATCAAATACAAGGCAGATGGTTCTATTGAGAGGTATAGGGCTAGGTTGGTGGCAAAGGGGTATACTCAAATGGAGGGCATTGATTATTTTGACACTTTCTCTCCTGTTGCTAAGATCACAACAGTTAGAGTCTTACTATCTATTGCAGCTATCAAAGGTTGGAACTTAGAACAGCTTGACATCAATAATGCCTTTCTTCATGGAGATTTAAATGAAGAAGTTTATATGCAAACACCTCCTGGTTTAGTCACCTCTTCCTCTTCTCAAGTTTGCAGACTTCACAAGTCCTTATATGGCTTGAAGCAAGCAAGTCGTCAATGGTATTCTAAACTCTCTTCCTTTTTTATTTCTATTGGATATTCACAATCCAAAGCTTACTACTCTTTATATGTTAAGACTACTCCTCATTCTTTCACTGCCTTGTTAGTATATGTTGATGACATTGTCCTAGCAGGAGACTCTTTGTCTGAGATACAGTCTGTAAAACAACTTTTGAATCACACATTTAGAATAAAGGATTTGGGAAAACTGAGATATTTTCTTGGTTTTGAGATAGCTAGGTCCACTACAGGTATATTTTTTAATCAGAGGAAATACACTTTGGATTTGTTGGAGGATAGTGGCTTGCTTGCATCTAAACCTTCTGCAGTGCCTTTTGATCCTTCAGTCAAACTCTCTGCTACTGATGGTGAACCTTTACAGAATCCTACTATTTTCAGGCGACTAATTGGTCGACTTATTTACTTGACACACTCCAGGCCAGACATTGCATACGATGTTCAACATCTCAGTCAATACATCTCAAAGCCATTACTCCCACACTATCAAGCTACCACAAGAATCTTGCGCTACCTCAAAGCTGTCCCTGCCAAAGGATTGTTGTTTTCAGCCTCAAGTAATCTCAAGCTTTCTGCATTTTCGGATTCTAATTGGGCTCGTTGTCCTAATACAAGAATATTCGTTACAGGTTATTGTGTTATTCTTGGTTCTTCCTTGTTATGTTGGAAATCCAAGAAACAACCAACTGTGTCTCGATCATCCACAGAAGCCGAATACCGTGCTCTGGCTTCCTTAACTTGCGAAATACAATGGTTACACTACCTTTTTCAAGATCTTCAAGTCAAGTTTTCACAACCTACATCTATTTTCTGTGATAGCAAATCTGCAATCTATCTTGCTCATAATCCGACTTTCCATGAACGAAGTAAACACATCGAGCTTAATTGTCACGTGATTAGAGAAAAGTTACAGTCAAAGTTAATTCATCTTCTTCCTGTACCTACTACCTCACAATTAGCTGATGTCTTTACTAAGCCTCTCCATTCTCCATCTTTATCTTCCATTTCGTTCAAGTTAGGACTTATTAGCATACATAGTCCAACTTGAGGGGGGATGTTAAATAATATCTATCTATCCTAGCCATACACGTGTAACCTGAGTTTGTTAGATATTTTTTTGTTAGTCATTAACCATTGTATATAATACTTCTTGTACTTTACTTTTCACAATCAATGAAAATTAATTCGATTCTTCTCTAGCCTTTTCTTCTTCAATGCTAGGTTTATCTGCAATGATGAATCATGCTACAATCGTTTCACTACTGTACCATTAACAAAAAGCATTTAAAAGCAATATAGTGTAAAACAACCAAGTGCTTACTGTATAGTGTGCATTATATAAAAAATCTCACATAAATACTTAGACCAACAACAAACATACTAATTAAATGTTGAAAGTAACTAGCAAAAACTAAGCCATCAACACGCCAAATTTGACCATAAGAAAGACATAATTGATCACAAAATTTAAAGCAAGGAACATTGTCCATCAATAATGGACTATATAGTAAAATAATATCAAAACTTTATGCTTGTAACATAAAGTGAAACAATCAATAACAACAATTCAGCACCATAATTCGTAAGAAACAGAAACGAAAAAGGAAAAGAAACTTGGTTGAGGCAATTTACCGAACACTTAGTGTGCAAGTTGCAAAACGGTGGAAACGACAATAATTCGATACCGATTCATAAACCACAACGTACAACAACAACAATCATTAACAATAATAATAATTCAACATCATGAATTGAAAGAATTGAAGTGAAAAGAGGCAAGAATTTTGGTTAAAGCATTCTATCGAACACCTTGCGGGCAAGACTAAAAGCTGTATTTTCTGCATTTTTAACCAATTATAATTTATTTACAGAAGAATAATTTGGTTGGGTGATTTGAATTATCGTCTCAACTTATCATATGTGGAAACAAAAGCTCTTATCTCCAAAAAAAACTGGTTAAATTTGGCCGAGAAAGATCAGGTACTACATAAATTATTGTATGCATTGCTCAATAAATTTCATCTAGAGCACAACTTATAACGCTGGTCTTTTCGAGCTGATCGAAATCATACCTTAAACTTTAAATTTTGTGAAATGATAGTATTCTGTTAGAAATTTATGTCTTGTTCATGAGAAGCAAAAAGTAAAAGCTTCTTCATCAAGTTGATTAGTACTACGGAAACGATCCATGATCCAAAGGCTCCAAAACGAACACCAGCATTCAAGTTGAGCTTGGGCAGCTGCCCTACCTAGCCGGGCGCTGGCTCCGCCACTGCCTACGATAAACTTAAAAGGCTTGAGTTTTCCCTATGGCTTATTATAGGCTCTCTTTTTTGCCCTGACCTGGCCTTTTTAAAAGCCTAGTCTGACCTGAAAGCCTATTTACAAGCCTTATTCTCATTATGGTTCTCAATTATTCCATATTACTTAAGAAGCTTTATAGGCTGACCTATATATACATATATAGGCCGATCTATTTAGCCTTTGTTCTAATATATATATATATATATATATATATATATATATATATATATATATATATATAAGTCAATATATGTATCCTTGTTTCTAATATATGTGCATATATAGAACAACATATTTAACATATTTTTAATATATATGAAAATATAGACCGGCCTATAAGACATCATAGGCCTTTTTAATAGCCTAAGTCTGACCTATTTAATTAAATAGGCTTTTAAAAAAGCATAAGCCTAACCTTTTTATAAAAAAATCCTGGTCTGACCTGACCTTAAGTAGGCTAGGCTATAGGCCCTTGTAGGCCGGCTTGGCCTATTCCCACCCCTACTTACAGTACATAGGAGCTAACTTGCGGAAGAGTATAGAGATCTAGGGCCAAGATACATTCAATGCCTCCCCGCATCATACGCCTCAAGAGTAACTTGTTGTTTTAATCGATCCATTATACAATTGGCATGCGCGCTAATTTCAATTACACAATTTCAAATTCAAACTTCATTCACCCATCTATTTCACATATTGACTTGAGCGTTGGAGTGCTAACCTTGTAGGTCAGTCCCTCCACCACCACATCAGGAGCTCAGATTCTTCGTTGCTTACTGCAACCATGATTCTCTGATTAACTCTGGCTCGCTAACACAATAGTGGGAATTGAATTTTGATTCACGTGTTTTCCACGATTGCACCTTCTTGCTTCAGTTCATTGATTCAAAGATTTCTCAACTAACCAGATCAAAGTTGTTGAGATTAAACGCTAGATCCACCTTCTTACAGGATTCCTAAATTCATGATCTCCAAACCATCCAATGATGATTGGATCTAAGGCAACTTGCTCCACCGCTTTACGTGAAGCAATTGCATCAAGTGCTGCGGTTCAATCCACGAGAAATCAATCGCCTCCTCCAACTCAAGGAAACAAAGATCAAGTTATTGTAAATACTATGTTCAATTTAGATATACTTCAACCTTCTCAAATCACTGGATCTACTTTACAACTTTGATATAATGATCTTTCACTCAGACCTCCAGCACCATCACGAGACTCAAGGCCGGAAACGTTGTTTGGTTTCCAGCTGTTGCATGTTAACCTTGGAGTACAAGGTGATAATGAGTTGTTGAAAGTTCGACAACAAAATTCATCGGTGATAGAGGAAATATTACTTCATCTAGATAAAAGCTTTTACAATGGGCCTCTAAAGGGAAAAACCGTGTAGTAAGCCGTTTCTAATAAAAGCCAAATTGTCGTTCCCGAACCAACCATGAAGAAACGAAGCTCCGAATCACTGAATCACCAAAAGAGAAAAAGGAACCAAACTCCTCCTTGGAGCTCTAGGGGAGGCCGAGGAAGTCATGTCCATCCTCAAGTGAATGTAGGGAAACCACCATAAAAGAATCCGGAGAAGCATCCTCTTTGGGCCAATATCCTAGACAGTCTAATACCAGAGTAACTAGAGAAGCCTTAAAATGTGAACAAATATGGCAGTAAAGGAGATCCAGGCGAACACGTACAACTCTTTGAAAACCATTTGATTTACTTCCATGCTAATAAAGCTTCCAAGTGCAAACTATTTGTGCTAATTCTGAGTTAATTTTCTAGGCTCTAGTTCAAAGCTCTGTCGGATGGGAGTATTGAGTCGTGGGCCGACTTATGCGAGAGCTTTAATGCTCATTTCACCGCCCGGAAAGGTAGACAATGACGATAGCTACTATAAGCGGGATAACATAAGGAAAGAAAGAGAGCTCACGATCATTGATGACAGTCTATTATTGCATATATTTAATCGAAGAATGAGAGAAAAATAAGTGAAAGTCAAGAAAATATGAGGAGTAATTACCAAAGAATGAGGGAAAAATAGCTAAGGATGCATATTGTGGACTTAGTTAAAATAAAGGATAAAAAAGAGTGAAGCTTCAAAAATAATCACATCTACCATCGTGCAGCATCGCGCACGCGATATGACATTAAAGGTTGCATCGCGCGCGCGATGCAGGTATTGTGCGCGCAATGGTCACTTTTTTGGGCATTTTTCTAACGCATTCTGGTCCATTCTAACGCCTTTAAAAGGGGAAATTTTTCACTTTCACAAGGGTTACGAATTGAGGAGAGGAGAACACGAATTTGGGAGCACAAAAGGAGATTTTTAGAGCAATTGAAGTCATTGGAGGCCATCTATTTAAGGGACTTCTCATGTTATTTTTATCTATCGATTGTGGCATTTTCTATGCATAATGTGTATCTAAATTCTTTTAGATTAGGTTGTGTGATCATGAACCTTATTTAATCTTTTTACCATTATATGTTGGTTTGACTTTGTATGAATCCTTTGAATAATAATTTTATTCAGTTGTTACTTATGCTTAATGCTTTTTATTTGAGATACTCTGTTAATCTGTTGTTACACATATAGGGATTCCTGACCCGTAGCCTATGTGTTGGACCTAGGGTAATTGTTCTACTTAAGCTGGTTGAATAGAGATAGGAGACCCCGAGTAGTGGCAAAAGGGAATTAACGGTCTTTACATTGCCTAACATTGTTTATGCTAGCAGACTAGGGATAGGAAGCTCCGAGTAGTTGTTAGTGTGTTATTTCGTGGGGGACTGACTATAACGGTTTTGTTAATTCGTCGTGAGATTATAAGGATAATATCATTCATACAAGGCATCATGCATCATCAAGAGAGAATAAGGAGATTCTAAAACACAACCTGACCGCTTTCATGACATTGTTTTCTTGTTTATTTACTTTTTGCACTGAAACTTGCACCCCCTTTTTACTGTTTGACATAAATTGCACAAATCGTAATATGAAACCAACACTTCAAGACCTTAACATGTCTATATAAAGTCTTGGCGATCGAGCACAAAATCCTCAAACTTTCTGAGCACCCTTTAACATGAAAATGACTCAAAACAAAAATTAATTGATATTGTTTCTTTTGTATAACATGATTGATGACTTATTCTCTAATGAATTTAAATTTTTTTCTTAATATTTTTCTATTATATTTTTAAGTTAAAATATTAACTTGAAACTCTATAATTAAAAAACAAAAACTCTATTAAGAATTTCAGTTTTGGAATTTGGTAGAATTAAACATGAATAACATCTAAGCATGTAGTTTGTAAATTGTGGTTTACCTTAAAAGTTATTGACGAGTGTGCTATTAAAGTGGTTGTACTTTTGATATTGAGTTTGTTTATTTTGATTACACGAGATGTTATATATATATATATATATATATATATATATATATATATATATATATATATATATATATATATATATATATATATATTGTTAGATATTAATAAATTAATTAACTTATAACAAACATTAATTAACTAATCAACTAAACTTTTATATTCTATTAGTCCAACAAACTTACAGTAAAAGAATATGAGTTTTGAGTACAAAATTAAACTAATTGTTCTAGATCGACTCGAACGACCATCGGTTGCGATCTAGAGAAAATAATGATTCACTTAAATCGCTTATAGTTAGGGGTGGAAATAGGCTAGGCTAGGCTAGGTTTTATAAGGCCTGGGCCTGACCTACGATCAGTGGCGGAGCCAGAAAAATTATAAAGCCTAAGCAAAAATTTAAAGACCATAAATTACATTGTATATAATATATACATGGGCATCAATCAAAATAAAAGACTCATCATTTTGTCAACAAAAGTATAGTTTAAAATAAAAGAGATGAAACATAACCTTACAATAGCGGATTAAATAAAATCATGAGGCAAATGTCCTTTCCGAGACTTTTTTGCGGTGAATGTTCGAATAATATCAATATCATCAAGTGATTTGAATATCTCCCGCTCGGTATAACATACCATCAAGTCATTGAACCATACATCATTGGTATTATTGCGCAATTGAGACTTGATAATCTTCATTGCTGAAAAGGCTCTTTCAACAGATGCTCTTTCAACGGATTTGACATGATGTATAGCAATAAATTGTTCCACAACATTCCCTTTGTCATTCAAAAACCTAAAACAAATTCAACAAGTTTACTTGACGGCATAAAGAATAATAGATAATGAAAATTGGAAACTATATATGCCCTGACATCATTCCACAACATGCCCTTTGAATACAATGCCCTGACTTTTGAGGATCACATTTGGTATACTCTTGCATCCAAATAAAACTATATATACATTCCATTTATTAAATTGTGCTTAGGATGAAGTCTTATCTTCTGTTTTAATATTTAACTGCACCTATATAATTATGTATGGTGTTGGTTAACTTTTGTAGATTATCTAGTACTGATATATATATATATATATATATATATATATATATATATATATATATATATATATATATATATATAATTTGTTGACCTTTGGAATTTACTATGTTATGAAGTCTGAACAAACAACATAGATTGTATGCATTTATGAGAGTTTCAAAACTTTTGTTTTTTGTATCTTACCTCGCATCTTACAGCTAAGAGATAGCAATATCAAGTTCTGTACAATTTAGTAAGAAAAAACCCCAATAAATTTGCAGTTAATCGGCTCTGGCGTGAACTCAAGGAGAGAGGAATGATATCTATGACTGTGAGGACTATAGATACTAGAAAGTGGAGCACTATAAAAGTTTCTCAAGCTATAACACATCTTCAACCAAAAATCTTACCAGCATCAAACAAGCATCCCATGGATGATGTGAGTGACAACCCGGGTATATATTTTTGCATAATTGGCTTATGATTCCCAACTAGTACGTGGCCTTGCTTTCAGAACATTGTAACCACAAGCCATGTGGAAGACGATTCCCAACTGATCCAGTCAAGCAATTCTGCAACGGTAACAACACAGATAAAGTATGCTGCAACAAGTATAAAAACATTATAACCTTTTCCAAGTAATCTAATTCAAGGAAAAGCATTTAAAAGCAATATAGTGTAAAACAACCAAGTGCTTACTGTATAGTGTGCATTATATAAAAAATGTCACATAAATACTTTGACAAACAACAAACATACTAATTAAACGTTGAAAGTAACTAGCAAAAACTAAGCCATCAACACGCTAATTTGACCATAAGAAAGACATAATTGATCACAAAATTTAAAGCAAGGAACATTGTCCATCAATAATGGACTATATAGTAAAATAATATCAAAACTTTATGCTTGTAACATAAAGTGAAACAATCAATAACAACAATTCAGCACCATAATTCGTAAGAAACAGAAACGAAAAAGGAAAAGAAACTTGGTTGAGGCAATTTACCGAACACTTAGTGTGCAAGTTGTAAAACGGTGGAAACGACAATAATTCGATACCGATTCATAAACCACAACCTGCAACAACAACAATCATTAACAATAACAATAATTCAACATCATGAAATGAAAGAATTGAAGCGAAAAGAGGCAAGAATTTTAGTTAAAACATTCTATCGAACACCTTGCGGGCAAGACTAAAAGCTGTATTTTTCTGCATTTTAAACCAATTATAATTTATTTACAGAAGAATACTTTGGTTGGGTGATTTAAATTATCGTCTCAACTTATCATATGTGGAAACAAAAGCTCTTATCTCCAAAAAAAACTGGTCAAATTTGGCCGAGAAATATCAGGTACTACATAAATTATTGTATGCATTGCTCAATAAATTTCATCTAGAGCACAACTTATAACGCTGGTCTTTTCGAGCTGATCGAAATCATACCTTAAACTTTAAATTTTGTGAAATGATAGTATTCTGTTAGAAATTTATGTCTTGTTCATGAGAAGCAAAAAGTAAAAGCTTCTTCATCAAGCTGATTAGTACTACGGAAACGATCCATGATCCAAAGGCTCCAAAACGAACACCAGCATTCAAGTTGAGCTTGGCAGCTGCCCTACCTAGCCGGGCGCTGGCTCCGCCACTGCCTACGATAAACTTAAAAGGCTTGAGTCTGCCCTATGGCTTATTATAGGCTCTCTTTTTTGCCATGACCTGGCCTTTTTAAAAGCCTAATCTGGCCTGAAAGCCTATTTACAAGCCTTATTCTCATTATGGTTCTCAATTATTCCATATTACTTAAGAAGCTTTATAGGCTGACCTATATATACATATATAAGCCGACCTATTTAGCCTTTGTTCTAATATATATATATATGTATATATATATATGATCGTGAAGGCTGGATCAGATCCTGTAAAATCGGGCCGCCAAGTGCGTCAGGGATGCTGGTCGTATGGAGAGGAGGAGGGGGTGTACCTGCAAGGCACTCCGACGCTCAAGTAAGTAAAGGTCAGAGAAAAAGGGGCAAGTACAAAGAGTGAATTCTTAGGGCGAATATTGGATACCTGACCCTCTCAAATGAGAGGGTTTATATAGAGCCCCCAGCGCGTGGCCAACGGTCGTATTTTCGGGGCGAAATAACTGTTTTCCCCAAAGAATAGGTAACTACCCAAACTAGCCGTTAGGCCGGGCAGGGTGCTCGAAACTAACCGTTATGTCGAGCATAAATGCAGTTCCGGGCACCTGTCCTTTGCTGTTCGGGCAGTGAGGAAGCCGTGCATAACGGGCAGTAATTCCGGGGAGGAACCTTGCGTTCCTTGCCCGGTTGGAGAGGCAGAAAGGTCACTTTTGCCCCTCTGTGGATTAAACTTAGGCAATTTGGGCCGCTCTAGAGCAGAGGCGGATTGGGCCAATTCTAGCCATTGGTCCAGTCCAGAACAGGAGCCCCCTAAGTCGTTGCTCCCGAGCATGGGAGTGATGACTTAAGGACTGTTCGTTGCTCCAGGGAGCTAGCATAGAGTCGTCGTTTGGAGATGAGGAGGATTGTCTCGAAGTGCTCGTGGCTCTCTGTGTCCGTGATATTCGTGGTCGCGACCTTATTGCCCGGTATTCAGGGAGATTAAGCCTCAGACAGAATTGGAAACATTGGGTTGCCACGTGTGCCTCGAGCCCTGTGTAGCAGTTAATATGTAATGATGGCTAGTGGATAGTCACTATGGCTACGGGCGCGTGTGTGCACGTGCCCCTCAGTATAAAAGGGGGAAGATTGTCCCATTTTGCACTTTTTCTTTCAGATATCTCTTTGCCTCTTCTGCGTTCTTGCCCGTCATCGTCTTCAGTGCTTCCGACCACCGTGCCAAACTTCGAGCAATCTCTTTCTTCTACTCAAATCAAGTAAGTTTTCTGATTTGTAGCTTGTTTTACTTCCTTTTGTTGTTAGTGGTAGATTGCATGCGGTTAGGGTTAGCTTTAGGTGATAAAATAGGTGGATTTCTGGCGATTGTTGGTGGTGGACGGTGGTTGTGCCATTTTTTCCGCCTTCAGCACTTCGCCGGAGTATGTAGTACGTTTAGCGAGGAGGGTGGTCCACGGCGTGGTTGCGGTAGTTGTGCATGCGTGACCACCGTGTTTGTTTATCTTCTAATAGGGCGGTGAGTTTTCTAGTAGAACGTTTCCAGATTCTGGTGAAGCTTTGCGGTTTCCGGTGGAGCCTCAAACGGAATCTGGGCATGAGCGCAGGGAGGTTCCTCGCAGGAGTATGGTATGTCTCGGGCATCTCCCCGCGTGGAGGTTTTTCATTCGATGTTAGGGCTTAGGCTGGGGACGTTGTCCTCAGCCTTTTGAGCGCCCCTTCACTTGACTTGACAGTGGAAGGGTGGATTTGATTTCCTGTCGAATTCACTGTCTTTATCTGCTTTTCAAGTGATCGTAATGGCGACGGGGCTAGACAGAGAAGTTATTCTAGACACGTCCGAGGAGGAAACTGGCTCCGAGGAAAATAGTAGCTCGACGACTTCGAGCTCGACGGCCTCAAGTTCGTCCAGCAATACCGGGGAGAAAGAAGAGGTTCAGGATGATATGGAGGAGGATGACGTCGAAGGGTTCTCCGCGGAGGAGTGGGAGGCGGCCGAACCTTCTGAGCATATTTCTACATTCGCGAAGTCTTTGGTGGACGTCTTTACGGAGGTAGGACCAGAAGGGGAGTGGAAGGTACATTTCCCTACTTTGAACGAGCGGGTCTGCGCGGATTTCGGGGACCGCTTTACGATGTACGAGTATGCCTTCAAAGAGCTGGGACTGAGGTTGCCTTTCACTGATTTCCAGCGGTCGGTGTTCGAGCATTTGAATCTGGCCCCCTCTCAACTTCACCCTAATTCGCTGGCCTTCATCCGGGCTTTTGAATTGATGTGTGAGCATCTCTCTCTGGGGACTACTCTCCCTCTGTTCTTCGCTGTTTTCCATCTTCAAAGGAAGCTGACTGGGAAGAAGTACCGATGGGTTTCTCTGAAGCAGCCCAGAAAAATATTTAAGCCGTTCTCGGAGTCGATCCGGACTTTCAAGGAGCGGTACTTCGTCGTTGAACCCGTGCCTGAGGTGGCCCAGGACAGCACATACGTCTGGGAAATCGAGGTTGACGAGGATGGAAATGAGCTTCTTAACGAGGAGGGGAAATATATTGGGCAGAGGCTCTACAGGTTCCCCATCCACTGGGCACCCGACCATTTCTCCAAGAAGCCCAGCGCTTATGTCTTTCAGCCGAGCGAGCTGCGCGGGCAGGACGCTGTGGCGTACGAGAGGCTGGTGAACTGGGTCAACCCCTTCAGTCTTGCAAGCTGCTGGACGAGCAAGGGCAGCCCTATTTTCGAGGAGGATGGGAGCTAGAGAGTTGAGCGCATATTTGTCAGTGTTAAGGCACTGCTGGAGTGCAAGACTCCCGCGGACGCTGAGAAGCTGCTCGGTAGTCTTGGTTATTTAGATTTTGTTTGTGTTATTTCTTTTCCTCGTAGCTAACATGCTCGTTTTTTTCATTTGTGCAGGTGAGATGCCTCAGGCTCGCGACCGCGTGGTGAGGAATGCTATGGCGAGGAATAAAGATGGAGCGACTCCTCCTAAATCTTGGTCCGCTGGTGCCCGTGCTTCTCCCCTTGTTCAAACTGCCGCGGGGACCTCTTCTTCTCCCTCTCCTACTCCACGAGGATCTCCACTGCCTTTGACCGGGCGGGCGAAGCGGCCAAGGACATTAGATGTTGTGGACCTTACCCGTGTGCCGGAGAAAGGGAAGTTTGAGTTACCTCCGTGCATCTTTGACAGGAGGTTCTTTGAAGGTAACTCTTTGGCCGTCCCTCGGGCGGAATCCCTTTGCTTGGAAGGCATGGATCGCCCGAGCAAGAGGGCGCTGGTGGCCCAAGATGCTTCTGCCCTGGTCAGGATGTTGGAGATGGCTGTTGTCTACGCCGAAGGGGATTCTACACTTAAGTCCGAACTTAATGCTGCCCGGGCTTCTGAGGAGGCCCTCAAGGAGGAAGTTAAGAGTGCCCTGAGGCTCGGAAGAAGGCCGAAGAGGAGACGGCCAGGCTGAAAGAGGATGTCTCCAAGCTGGCGACGGAGAAAAAGGCTGCCGAGGAGCTGAACAAAGAGTTGATGGAGGCCAGCGCCCCGGGTGCCGACGAACCGGATGATATAAAAATTTTGAAGACTAGGTCTAAGCTGGTTGCTCGCATCCTGCTGGCCGAAGATGACAGTATCGTTGTGGCAGAGGAGTCTTTTCAAAGCGCCATGGCTCAATTGCGGGTGGTGAACCCTAGGCTTGAGATCTCTGCCGAGGGTACTCACTATCTTGCGCGTGTTAAGGATGGTCGCATTATCTTGCCCGCAGGCCTTGTTCTAGATACCCCCGAGGTTCAGCCTGAGGACCAGCCCGAGGAAGACCAGAGACCTCAGTCGGCGTCAACCGAGCATGCAGATGAATGAGGAGTTTTGTTATTTTGATGTTGTCGTATCTTGTCCGGCCTGCGTGCCGTTGAATTATTTGTAATTTTATTTTTGGGGGCATGGCCCCGTTTTATGTAATAACGCACAATTGTGGCCCTTGTGGCCACCTGTTATGTTAATTATATTTCTGGCTTCTTCGCGTGCATGATTTTACTAGCGTTTATTTTTGCTAAGTGTTGTATGCATGCTTGCTGTGAATGTTTATCTGCCCGTGTTTGGGAGCTTTTGACCTGCGTGAATATTTATGGGGGATTGCTCGTTGTAGATGTGTTCGACAGTGTGGGGAACTGGTCAAACGGCCGGGGAATATCCTGGCTGGGGAGTGGAGCTCAGGTCGTGTTTGAGGCCTGAGTTCGCGGCGTGAACGTCCCATTGCGAGCTGGGGTTCTGCCAATCATGGTACTTTGACGACAGCGATGCTCGATCGAGGACTGCTGTCGAGCAACTACCCAGCTCGTTACTGAGCGGGGTTGTGCTTTAATCGTATGCGACGCTTATACCTAGACGTGCATAGTGGTCGGTAGTTGACGTTCGTCGTTGCGAAGAGTCCAACCGAGGATTTAGCTGTAGTATTGTTTTAGCTTTTCGGCGTTCCATGGTCGAGTGAGTTCTTCCCCAGTGAGATATTCTAGGTAGTAGGCCACATTTTCCATTTTTGCCCGGATGCGACAGGGTCCCTCCCGATTGGCTGCTAGCTTGCCTTCGCGAGAGTCTTTGTGGTTTCTTCTTAGGACAAGGCTTCCCATGTCGAACTCTCGTCGTATCACTTTGGCGTTGTACCTGATGGTGATCTTTTGTTTCAGTAGGGCCTCGCGGAGAGCTGCCCCGGTTCTGATTTCCTCGACGAGGTCGAGCTCTTCCCTTAAAGATTTGTCATTCATTTCCTCGTCTTGGGGCGACTCTGTCCGCCTAGAGGGCACGTGAATTTTGACGGAAATTAGAGCCTCGGTTCCGTATGCTAAACGGAAAGGTGTTTCCCAGGTTGTTGAATGGGGAGTTGCACGGTAAGCCCAGAGCACGCTGTGCAGCTCCTCGACCCACGCCTTCTTTGTTTCGTCTAGCCTTCGCTTGAGGCCTCGAAGGATGACTCGGTTAGCTGCCTCAGCCTGCCCGTTTGTTTTGGGATGTTCGACGGATGCGAAGTGTTGCTTCGTGCCCAGTTGGGCGACGAAGTCCTGAAACTTCCTGTCCGTGAACTGCATCCCGTTGTCAATTACTATTGCTTGGGGAATACCGAAACGTGCAAGGATGTTTCGTTTGTAGAAACGCAGGATGTTGAGGGCAGTTATTTTGGCTAGAGGTTCAGCTTCTATCCACTTTGTGAAATAATCCACGCCCACTATGAGGTACTTGTTCTGACTTGATCCTACCACGAAGGGTCCTAGGATGTCTAGGCCCCACCAGGCGAATGGCCACGGGGAGGACATAGTCTTGAGCTTGTAAGGCGGGGCTAGGTGCATATCCCTGTGCCGTTGGCATTTATCGCACTTCTTTACGTGCTCTTTTGCGTCGTTTTGCATAGTCGGCCAGTAGTATCCTGCTCGGAGGGCCTTTCGAGCAAGGGACCTTCCGCCGAGATGTTGGGCGTTGATTCCTTCGTGGATTTCACGCAGGATGTGCGTGACCATTTCTTCCTCGACACATTTGAGCAGCGGAATGGAGAATCCCCGTCTGTATAGTTTGTCTTCGACCAGGACATAAGAGTAGGCCCTTCGCCTGACTATGCTGGCCTCCTTTGGGTCGGACGGGAGTTCGTCCTTGGCGAGGTAGTTGTAGACTGGGGTCATCCAGCAGTTGTTGTTGCCGATCACCTGCACGTCGAGTGTCGGGGAGGCCTTCTCGATGCTGGGTCGAGGAAGTACTTCTTGTATGACGGATTTGTTTCCGCCTTTCTTCTTCGTGCTGGCCAATTTGGACAGTACGTCCGCTCGTACGTTATGTTCGCGGGGAACGTGTTTTACTTCGACTGTTGTGAACTTTGCCATTTCCCTCTTTACCAGGGCCAGGTATTCGGTTAGGTTGTCGTTTTTGGCTTGGTATTCACCTCGGACCTGGAGGGCCACTAGTTGTGAATCCGTGCAAATGACGACTTCTTCCGCTCCCAGATCCTCGGCAAGGCGTAGCCCAGCGAGGAAGGCTTCGTATTCAGCCTGGTTATTGGAAGTTGGGAAAGACAGTGTGAGTGATACCTCGATGATAGTCCCTTCGTTGCTCTCCAGTATAATGCCCACGCCGCTACCTGCCGAGCTTGAGGCACCGTCGACGAAGATGGTCCACTTACGTGTCTCGCTCGCGGGGGAGTCCGCGAATGTCATCTCCGCGACGAAATCGGCCAGAGCTTGGGGCTTAAGGGCTTTTCTGCCTTCGTACCAGATGTCAAATTCGGACAGTTCTAGCGACCATTTAAGCATTCGTCCGGCTATATCTGGTCGTCCAAGCAGCTGCTTTATGGGCTGATCTGTTCGAACCACGATCGTGTGGGCTAGGAAGTAGTGCCTTAATCTCCTGGCAGCGTTGATGAGGGCCAATGCCACCTTCTCTATCTGCTGGTATCGTAACTCTGGTCCTTGCAGTGCCTTGCTCATGAAATATATGGGCTTCTGCCCGTCAGGTGTCTCGCGGATGAGAGCGGCGCTCACTGCTTCGGCTGCTACGGCCATGTATAGGTATAACGTTTCGCCATTGTCTGGGTGAGAGAGAACCGGTGGCTCTGAGAGTGCTCGTTTCAGATGGAGAAGGGCCTTGTCGCATTCCTTGGTCCATTCGAATGCGACCTCTTTGCGGAGGAGCTTGAAGAATGGTAGGGCGTGCTGGGCGGACTTGGCCACGAAACGAGATAGTGGTGCGAGCATCCCGTTGAGGGACTGGATGGATTTTTTGGACTTGGGCGTAGGAAACTCGGAGAATGCGCGGCATTTGTCGGGATTGGCTTTGACTCCTCGTTCCGTTAAGTAGAAGCCGAGGAATTTGCCTGCTCGGACACCGAACGTGCACTTCTCCGGATTAAAATGCATTTTGTATTTCCTGGCCTGTTCGAAGACCTTTCGTAAGTGGGCGGTATGATCGGTTTCCTCGTGGGACTTTACGATCATGTCGTCCATGTATAATTCGAGCATGTCGCCTATTTCTCCCCGAAATCTTTATTCATCATTCGTTGGTATGTTGCTCCGGCGTTCTTCAGGCCGAAGGGCATTACGTTGTAGTAATAATTCCCTGATTCGGTCATGAAGGCCGTATATTTTTTGTCGGACATTGCCATTGGGATTTGATTGTAGCCCGAGTAGGCGTCCATGAACGATAAAAGTTTAAAACCAGCGGAATTATCAACAAGTTTATCGATATTGGGGAGGGGGTAGGCATCCTTCGGGCATGCCTTATTGAGATCGGTATAATCAACATACATACGCCATTTTCCATTAGATTTTTTTACCAATACAACGTTGGACAGCCAAGTGGTGTACTTGGCTTCCGAAATAAATTTGGCCTCGAGGAGGTCCTTTACAGCTTTTTCAACAGCCTCCGTTTTCTCCGGAGACTGCTTTCTCCTACGTTGTGCTACGACCTTAATGGTTGGGTCAATGGTCAGCTGGTGACATGCAGTTGTAGCGAGCGATTTTGGACACGGTTCTTAAGCGCTGGTCGCTCTCTGCGATTGAGCCTTAACTACAGGTCGATTCATTTTTTATCCTATTGTGAGCTGAATAAGGAAGGGAAATAGATGTCTCTAATTAACCCTGCTTGCATACTGAGTTTAAATAGCGGTCTGTTAGGTTACGGACGCTAGCAATGTGGGGGGCCTTTGTACTGGTTATTTGTATTTTCGCCAATACTGGTTTCTCTCTTTTTACCTTGACAGAAGGTTTCTAGCGGGGAACAAGGATTAGGATGTTAGGACTGATGCTTTTGAATTACTGCTTTTGATTGATGGAGATATGGGATTTGGGTTTTTTGTTTAGTGTGCTCGCTAAGATTTTTCTTTCAATCTTATGCCTACGTATTCCCGTTTATCCAAAACAGGGAAATCAGAGCGTTCGTAGTTCCTCCTATTCTATGGGAGGAAATTGGTTTTTGGTGTCTTGTTCAAAGCCCAATACGTGAAGTTAAAGGGTAGTTTGTATCTTGTTCAAAGCCCAAGATGTGAAGCTAAAAGGGTGTTGACTTTAGAGAGAATTTGTCATCTCTAAAGAAGGGTTTGTATGTCACAACTGTTGGGTGACTGGTTATAAAGGAGAATTACTTTAACCGGGATATGCGAATCTGGCAATGCCATAATTTCCTTTATAGGGGGTTTTTAACCTGAAGGGGAAGACTTTAACTTAGTGTAGAGCAATGCCATCTTTCCTTAGGAATTTCTCATGCTAAAAGAGGGACAGTGGCATGGATGTAAATAATCCAGAGGCTTGCCGCTTACAGCGATTAGAGGAAGGGGAAGGAGTTGTTGATGTTTGTGTGCTGTGAACGATGCACAACTTTGATGCTAAAAGGTTAATTGGATTAACCAGTGGTTTTCTTATACAAAGCCTAAGAGGAGGCTAATATGTGTCTCGTACAAAGCCCGAGAGAGAGGATAAAAGGTTTTGACTCAACGAGGGAATCTTTTGGTATGTCGTATAAAGCCCGAGATGGAGGTTATTTGACTCAACAAGAGAGTTTTTGTATCTCGTACAAAGCCCGAGATGGAGACGGTTGTTTATTTGGCTCAATAAGAACCTTTTTGTATCTCGTATAAAGCCCGAGATGGAGGCCAAAGGGGTGATTGACTCAACGAGGGAGTCTCTTATGTGTCTCGTACAAAGCCCAAGAGAGAGGCTGAACATTTTTTGACTCCGCTGGGGAGAATCATTGTACAAAGCCCAAGAGGAGGCTATGGTGACTGTTCAGTTGAGTGACAGGTCCAATATACTGATTTTAAAGAGAAAATCAGTTCTTATATGAGCAACACTGTACTCAGGGATTTGATTTGAGGATCAGGGATATTTCCTTCTCTTTGAGGAAATGGGAAATCCAAAGGGTATTGAGATTGTCCGAGTCTACGGGTTTCCTTCCTATTTAACGAAGGGGTCACTTGAGAATGTCTTTGAGACTCAAGGATATTAGACTGTCCAAGTCTAGAGTGTTATCTTTTGTACCATGCTTTGAGAAACAGTAGTAGACTCTATGAAAGGACTGTTCTATGCAGATGATTAAGTTCTGTTCCTATACCTCTAGGAGGTCGTCGGGACAATTTGTACGAAGCCCAAGAGGAGGCTGGAAACTTTTAAGAAGCTGATCGGTCCTTGTACAAAGCCCAAGAGAAAGCTATCATTCCTGGAGGAAGAATCATTATACGAAGCCTAAGAGGAGGCTGTCAATACTTCTAAGAAGCCGTAGGGTCCTTGTACTAAGCCCAAGAGGAGGCTGGGTTGCTTTTAGGAAGCCTGTGGGTCCTTGTACGATGCCCAAGAGCAGGCCGATTGCTTTTAAGAAGCCGATGGGTCTCCAAACCTCGAGAAATTCAAGGTAAGCTATTCACAAGGAATAGATCAAGTCAGGAAAGTTCGAGAATTTGGAAGAAACTCAAGAGATGCAATTCACGGAGAAGAGATCATCCATGGGGAGTAGAATTTCTTGGTAAGTGCTTTTAAGAAGCCTGTGGGTCCCCAAACCCCGAGAAATTCAAGGCAATGCTATTCACCGAGAATAGATCAAAGTCAAGAAAGTTTGAGAATTTGGAAGAAACTCATGAGATGCAATTCAAGGAGAAGAGATCATCTATGGGGAATAGAGTTTCTTTGACAACTTCTATGAGTGACAGTCTATGAAAGGGTTCACAGAGAATGCTGCCTTTCATGTCTCCATATTGTTTAACCCCAAGAGGAGGGAAGATTGTGTCTGGTAATCCTATGGGGATCTAGTTTAGACTATTTCTAAGCGTGATCAAGACGGCTTTACCTAGTGCTAGACGTAGTTGCCGGGGAAACTCTAAATATCTATACTATTATTACACAGTTGATATGAGTTTATGAAAGAAGACTTACAGTGAAACAGCCCCACAATACAGTTTATATGTATATGAAAGCGGTAAATGAAAGCAATAACCACTTACTCGGTTGTAGAGTTTCCATGCTGTTTGGTTAGTTGTTCAACAAAGAAAGATTGAAAAACAACAGTATATTCAAAATCAAAGGAGAAAGTGCTTTGAAAAAGAAAGATTTGGGGCTTACAGCTCAAGGAGAGGCCCAGGGTTTTATTAGTGAGCGCACTGTTTGAATTTGTACAGAGGGATTTATACAAGTGACTGAGGCCCAAAAAGGTTTTCTGTACAAAGGGATGGGTCTTACACTCTCTCAAGAGGCCCAAAAGTTAAAAAAAATAAGAGTGGGGCTTATAACACGAGGGTAGGCCCAGTTGATTTTTCGTTTAAAATGGCGATCGCGCCGAGATTTTCTTTTAACGCAGAGGGACTTATACAATAAGTGAGGCCCAAATGATTTTGGTTAAAAGGGGATTGGGTTTTACACTCTAATAGAGGCCCAAGAGTTTTGAATGGGTCTTATAGCTCAAGGAGAGGCCCAAGGGTTATTTTGAAAAGGCGACGATCGCGCCGTTTGTTTTTTACGGTATCGGGACTTATACAATACATTGAGGCCCAAAAAATGATTTGGTCAAAAAAAGATTGGGTCTTACACTCTATTAGAGGCCCAAGTTTTTGAAAATGATTTATGAGGGTTGAATTAATCCAAAAACCCTAATTTGTTTTCAAAAATGTATTTAATTGAATAAAAATTCAATTAAAATGATCAAAATTGTTTAACATATGAAAAACAAATTGTGATCTTGGATTAATGCTTCAAAAATTAAGTATTGACCTACAAAATAATTAGAAAGCATTAAAAGTTGCAAAATCAATGTGGAAACAATATTTAAAATGTCAAAAACAATTAAAATATTAATTCTTTGCAAAAATATCAATTATATGAAATAAATAATATTTTTGGGATTTTTTGATAAAATAAAATATTTTAACATTTTTGTGAATTATTAAAAAAAAGAATCAACTCAAAATCATTAAAACTCAGAGAGAAATTAATTTTTGAATCAATTAAACAAAATCACAAAATTCAAATATTCAAATTTCTAAAAATGGCACCAAGAACACGCACGTGTTCTGGGCTTGGCCAGATTTTCATTTTCTCTCCAATCTCACTGAATACTTGATTATAACATGCAATCCACATATCATTATGCTCGTCCCAACCTCACGATCATGTCTATGTCCATTAATTTCATTTAAATTAAACATATAACAAGAAATCATGAAAAATCCTCAAGAACCCTAATTTCTTCATGAAGGCTAGGATTTTTGATACACTATTCAAACAATGCAATTAATTGAGGGGAAACATTCCATGCATGCTTATAAACATATGGCCAAATTATTGTGCAGCAAAAAATGCATGGATCATAGAGTTAGAAGAGCTCATGCTTACCACTTGCAGCTGGTGATCGTGTTTTGTGTTAGAGGTGTTACAGCTAGGTTCCAATGATGTGGATAGCTTCCCTAGGTGCCAAGTGATGTGTCTGAGTGCTTGGAATGGATTGAAATGGTTTCGGGAACAGTCTACATTTGATGGCGCCTCGTACGCTGCGGTAGTCTAAGAAGGCATCGATATTCTCGATGTGCTCGTCTGGGTCAGTGGTTCCGTCGTATGTACCAAGTGACGGGGGTTTCTCCAAGCCTTCGGGAGACGGGTGGCCAGGATCTCCTGGGACAACGGTGTAGCGAGCGATTTTGGACGCGGTTCTTAAGCGCTGGTCGCTCTCTACGGTTTGAGCTTTAACTACAGGTCGATTCATTTTTTATCCTATTGTGAGCTGAATAAGGAAGGGAAATAGATGTCTCCAATTAACCCTGCTTGCATACTGAGTTTAAACAGCGGTCTGTTAGGTTACAGATGCTATCAATATGGGGGGCCTTTGTACTGGTTATTTGTATTTTCGCCAATACTGTTTTCTTTCTTTTTTACCTGGGCAGAAGGTTTCTGGCAGGGAACAAGGATTAGGATGTTATGACTGATGCTTTTGAAATACTGCTTTTGATTGATGGAGATATGGGATTTGGGTTTTTTGTTGATTGCGCTCGCTAAGATCTTTTCTTTCGATCTTATGCCTACGTATTCCCGTTTACCGAAATAGGGAAATCAGAGCATTCGTAGTTCCTCCTATTCTATGGGAGGAAATTGGTTTTTGGTGTCTTGTTCAAAGCCCAAGACGTGAAGCAAAAGGTGGTTTGTATCTTGTTCAAAGTCCAAGATGTGAAGCTGAAAGGTCTATTTGTGTCTTGTTCAAAGCCCAAGACGTGAAGCTGAAAGGTCTCGGCTTTAGAGAGAATTTGTCATCTCTAAAGAGGGGAGAAGGAGAATTACTTTAACTGGGATACGCGGATCCGAGCAATGCCATAATTTCCGAAGAAAGGGTTTTAACCTGAAGGAGAAGACTTTAACTCAGTGTAGAGCAATGCCATCTTTCATTAGGAATTTCTCATGCTAAAAGAGGGACAGTGGCGTGGATATAGATGATCCAGAGGCTTGCCACTTACAGCGATTAGATGAAGGGGAAGGAATTGTTGATGTTTGTATACTGTGAACGAGGCACAGCTTTGATGCTAAAAGGTTGACTGGATCAACCAGGGGTTTTCTTATACAAAGCCTAAGAGGAGGCTAATTTCCGCTAGGAAAATCATTATACAAAGCCTAAGAGGAGGCTATTTTGTGTCTCGTACAAAGCCCGAGAGAGAGGCTAAAAGATTTTGACCCGACGATGGAGTCTTTTGGTATCTCGTATAAAGCCCGAGATGGAGGCTATTTGACTCAACAAGGGAGTTTTTTGTATCTCGTATGAAGCCCGAGATGGAGGCGATTGTTTGTTTGGCTCAATGAGAACCTTTTTGTATCTCGTACAAAGCCCGAGATGGAGGCGAAAGGGGGATTGACTCAACGAGGGAGTCTCTTATGTGTCTCGTACAAAGCCCGAGAGAGAGGCTAAACGTTTTTTGACTCCGCTGGGGAGAATCATTTGTACAAAGCCCAAGAGAAGGCTAAGGTTATTGTGTCAGTTAAGTGACAGGTCAGTATACTGATTTTGAAAGAGAAAATCAGTTCTTATATGAGCATCACTGTACCCATGGGTTAGATCTGAGGATCGGGTTTGTTTTCTTTTCTTTGGGGAAACTGGAAATCCGAAGGGTATTGAGACTGTCCGAGTCTGCGGGTTTCCTTCCTATTTAACGAAGGGGTCACTTAAGAATGTCTTTTGAGACTCAAGGAAGTCAGACTATCCGTGTCTAGAGTTTTATCTTTCGTACTATGCTTTGAAAAATAGTAGTAGACTCTATGAAAGGACTGTTCTATGAGGATGACTAGGTTCTGTTCCTATACCTCTAGGAGATCGTCGGATAATTTGTACGAAGCCCAAGAGGAGGCTGGAAACTTTTAAGAAGCCGACGGGTCCTTGTACGAAGCCCAAGAGGAGGCTATCATTCCCGGAGGAAGAGATCATTATACGAAGCCTAAGAGGAGGCTGTGAATACTTCTAAGAAGCCGTAGTGTCCTTGAATAATGTCCAAGAGGAGGCCGATGCTTTTAAGAAGCCCGTGGGTCTATCATCTCCTTTCCATTAGGAGAGATAACTCTTTTAAAGATAAAAACCACTGGTAAACGTGCGAGGTTTACTATCCATTGACTTTTAGCTTTTAAAGAGGGTTCCTTAGTTAAGGTCCAAGATTATGACCGTAGTGGGTACCCAAACCCCGAGACATTCAAGGCAAGCTATCCACAAGGAATAGATCAAGTCAGGAAAGTTTGAGAATTTAGAAGAAACTCAAAGATGCCATTCACGGAGAATACATTCATCTTGGGGAGTAGAGCTTCTTGACGATTCCTAAGGAGGACAGCCGGAGAGAAGACTGTATCTGGTGCTCCTATTGGGGATCTAGGCGTCTATTTCTACGAATAAATGAAACGGCGTCACCTAGTTCTAGACGTAGTAGCCGGGGAAACTCGAAATATCTATACTATTATTACACAGTAGATATGAGTTTATGAAAGGAGACTTACAGTGAGCAGCCCCACAATACAGTTTATAATATGAAAGCAGTAAACGAAAGCGATAACCACTTAGTCGGTTGGAGTGCTTCCATGCTGTTTGGTTAGTTGTTCAACAAAGAAAGTTTGAAAACAACAGTATATTCAAAATCAAAGGAGAAAGTGCTTTGAAAAAGAAAGATTTGGGGCTTACAGCTCAAGGAGAGGCCCAGGGTTTTATCAGTGAGCGCACTATTTGACTTTGTACAGCGGGACTTATACAAGTGACTAGGGCCCAAAAAGGTTTTCTGTACAAAGGGATGGGTCTTACACTCTCTCAAGAGGCCCAAAAAGGTTTAAAGAAAAGAGTGTGGGGCTTATAACTCGAGGGTAGGCCCAGATGATTTTTTGTTTAAAAAATGGCGATCGCGCCGAGGTTTTCTTTTAACCCAGAGGGGCTTATACAATAAGTGAGGCCCAAAATGTTTTGGTTAAAAGGGGGATTGGGTCTTACACTCTAATAGAGGCCCAAAGTGTTTTGAATGGGTCTTATAGCTCAAGGAGAGGCCCAGATGATTTTTATTTTTAAACGGGCGATGATCGTGCCGTTTACTTGTACAGAGGGACTTATACAATAAGTGAGACCCAAAAAGTTTTTGTACAAGGGGGGATGGGTCTTACACTCTCTCAAGAGGCCCAAAAAGGTTTAAAAATGATTTATGAGGGTTGAATTAATCCAAAACCCTAATTTGTTTTCAAAATGTATTTAATTGAATAAAAATTCAATTAAAATGATCAAAAATTGTTTAACACATGGAAAACAAATTGTGATCTTGGATTAATGCTTCAAAAATTAAGTATTGACCTACAAAATAATTAGAAAGCATTAAAAGTTGCAAAATCAATGTAGAAAAAATATTTAAAATGCCAAAAACAATCAAAATATTAATTCTTTACAAAAATATCAATTATATGAAATAAATAATATTTTTGGGATTTTTTGTGAAAATAAAATATTTTAACATTTTTGTGAATTATTAAAAAAAGAATCAACTCAAAATAATTAAAACTCATAGAGAAATTAATTTTTGAATCAATTAAACAAAATCACAAAATTCAAATATTCAAATTTCTAAAAATGGCGCCAAGAACAGGCTGAAGAACACGCGCGTGTTCTTGAATTCTCAGATTTGCATTTTCTATCCAATCTCACTAAATACTTAATCATATCATGCAATCCACATATCATTATGCTCGTCTCAACCTCTCGATCATGTCTATGTCCATTAATTTCATTTAAATTAAACATACAACAAGAAATCACGAAGAGACCTCAAGAACCCTAATTTCTGCATGAAGGCTAGGATTTTTGATACACGATTCAAACAATGCAATTAATTGAGGGAAAACATTCCATGCATGATTATGAACATATGGCCAAATTATTGTGCGAGGAAATATGCATAGATTGAGAGATGACCAAGTATGTGCTTACCTCTAGGTCGTGACAGCAAGTTCAAAGTGATTTTTGATTTGGAGGTGTTACAGATGAGTTGTGATGATCTGAACAGCTTCCCTACACCCTATGGATTGTGTTTGGATGGTTGGACTTGATTAAAATTGGCTAGATCATTTTGTGGTACCTCAGCTGCACTTTGGTTAAAACCTTGAGCAACCAGCTGGTGATTTTGTGAAATTGATGTTTCAGAAGTAATCTAAGTGTTTGATCAGCTCATATGTGATGTATGTGAGGTGTGTGAGTGATTGGTTTGATTGGAATTGCTCTCAAACTCAAAACCCGATAGCTACCTTGCTAAGAAAGGCATTTTTGCCAAGAGAAAGAGATTTTGAGGAAAGCATCTGTTAGATGGCTTTGGTGTACTCAAACTGACCACAATTGAGCTCTATTTATAGTAGAGCAAGTTTGTTTTGCAAGGAATAGTGCATGGCAGCTGGTAAGTAGGTTTGGCCAATGTTGGCAAATGAAAATCCAAGTCTCCTCTAGCCATTGACGAGAGGTTAGGGCACAGAGCTTTGGTTCCCTTGGTCTTGGATAAGTCTTGACTGATTTCAGATGAGAAAGGCTCAGTCCATGCCACCTTGATGGTTTCATTGAATGCTTCATTCCAAATTTGAAGTCTTGTCCCTATTTTGGCCATTCTAGGTTCAACATGCTATTTCTTGTTCCATGGACTTTGGAGGCTTGGCTCAGTGATTGTCCCCTTTAGATTTAATCCTCTGAGGTGTCCAAGTGGATAGGAGCAATTGAATTTGGCTGATTTTGGCAAATCGACCAAAGTTGCAAATTCTGCCTTGCCTTGACAGATTTCAGCAAGGCAACTTGGCAATGTTGTATCTCATGGTGTAGGTTGAATTTGGAAATGTTCTTGGCCATTTTGGAAAGCTCTTACATGATACAACAACTGTTTGAACAAGTTTGGTTTTGATCTCTTTTGATTCCAAGTGAAAAATCCCCCTACATTTGGCAAAAAGTGAGGCAGAATCTGACTTAGTGAAAATTTCACTAAGTGTTGGAAAAAGTGACATTTTCACTTTTCAGCCACTTTGATCACTCCATAACTCAAAATCCTTAATGAATTGGAATGACTTGTAGTTGAAGTTTTTGTAGGTGATAATGAGGGCTACAAATCCATCTTTGGATGAGAAAAAATGGCCTTGTGGTTTAGGAGTTATGGTCCTCCAAAGTTGGTACCTTTGCCACTTTATTTTTAACTTAGAAAAATTTCTAAGTTTTATGGTTACCCCTTTTACAAGTTATCTCACTTTTCTTGATTTTTATTGATGAATGATGATTCAAATCATACATTAACATCATTTTAGGGTTAAAAATTCATTTTGGTGAAAAATCTCAAAAAGTCAAAGTTGACTTTTGTGCACAGTTGACTTTTTATCAGATGAATTCCAAACTGTGCAATTCCTCAGGAAATCATGTCCTTGACCTAAATAAAACTTGATGGACATGTTCCATGGGTGTCATAGGGTATATTCAATCATGTATTAGGGTTTGGGAGCATGTCCAGGTCAAAAGTCAAAGTTACAGTTGACTTTTCCCTTAAAACCCTAATTGTGGTGCAGATGAAATTGAGACTTGTTGCTCAAACTTATTGGATTAATCCATTGTCCCAAATGGATCAATATGGTATATTAGAGACCCTTAAATCATCTCTTGAGGTCTTGGCTCATGGTTTGTCCCAAAAGTCAACTTAGGGGTGAATTAGGTCAAGAAACCCTAATTCCTGATTTTTGATGAATGCATCCCCTGAGGCAAAATTGACTTGATGCATGGGTTCATGAGGTTCCATGAAGTATATTAGGTTATGTTTTGGATCATTTCCTTGTGCCCAGATGAAAATTTCCATCTGGAGGCTCTGGTCGACCAAAACCCTAATTTGGTGACACTGTCGATCTTGAGACTTGATCCACCTAGAAGGGAGCAGCCTTGTGCTTAATCCTTGAAGTGGGAGTCCTTTTTGATCCATTGTGGATATTTAAGAGATTAGACAAGTTGAAGATCATGTCATTTCTTGATTGATCCTTTGTCTAAGCACTCAGAGAGGGCTTGAAACCCTAATTTTGATTGTAGTGGATGCTCACCCATCTTTGGGGAGACTAATGAAGCATAAAGGTACATCCATATTGTGATGATGATTTTCACAATGATGGGAAATCTAAGTGGTCAAAATTTGGGGTATTACAGATGCCCCTATTTAATCTTCTTGGACCCGAAGGTGTGAATTACGAAGGGATTCGGGCATTCGGGGTGCAAGAGGATTAAATATCGGAATACCCGAAATTTTGATGGTGGTTATGAATGGTAGCTTACGCATTCATCTTCTTTAGCTAAGCAATGATGCTTAGAAAAGGTAAACTTCCCCTCGATCCTGGTCTTCAGCCAAGGAACTGGTCTCAGTTTTCTTTTGAAATAAACCTCCCCTCGTTCTTGGTTTCCTACCAAGGAACTGGTCTTAGTTTCTGATTTAAACTTCCCCTCGATCCTGGTTTCTTACCAAGGAACTGGTCTTAGTTTCTGATTTAAATAAACCTCCCCTCGTTCTTGGTTTCCTACCAAGGAACTGGTCTTAGTTTCTGATTTAAATAAACCTCCCCTCGTTCTTGGTTTTCTACCAAGGAACTGGTCTTAGTTTTCTTTTGAAATAAACCTCCCCTCGTTCTTGGTTTCCTACCAAGGAACTGGTCTTAGTTTACGATTTAAACTTCTCCTCGATCCTGGTTTCTTACCAAGGAACTGGTCTCGGTTTCTTTTGTCAATAAACTTTACTGAAAAGGGACGCTATTCGTAGCGGCTTTCCTTCAAACTTCTCGCCGAATTTTCCTGGGGAGATGCCATTTGAGTAGAAAATGTTTTGTTGTCAGACTTGCTGGGGAACCCATTCGTATGAATTGTAGAAGTACACAAACTTCTCTGTTTTGGAGACGCCATTTGTCGATTCTACTAGGGAAAGCGAGTCTCTTGAGAGACTGTTTTCATTTGGGATCTTTCATCATACTTTTCTCGGGATCTTCCCGGAGAAACGCCATATGATGGGGTCCAATTTTGAGGTGCCAATGACCTTCTCATCAGTGGTTTTTCAGAGCAAAACTGGCGTGCTGCCGAATCTCTGTTTAAGAGGCTTTCTCTGGGGATTTTCCTTAATCCGGGAAAGCGAGGATATCATCTTCAATGGTGAAGAGTGACATCTGTTGAAGGTTCTCTGATCTTTCAGAGGTTCAAGTTATCAAAGTGGCCAAGTTCCGACTCTGATCTAAAGATACACTGGTGGCGAGATTGTGCAGACGCAACACTTCCGGACGAGGAAAGAACTGACAAACTCGATTGAGAAAACTGTTTATCACTAGGGGACAAGACCGGCTAGAGTGATAACAATGCAATATGAAATGTAAATGCAAATCAAAAATGCATGAAGTACGTATGTATATGCTGACAAAACTGACGCGACATACAGACTAATGGATGAACACAATTGGATACTCGGCCATCGCGGGGCGAAGAAGTACCGTTGGTTCAAAATAGCAATTCCACCTTGCTTAGGAGAAATAGTCCACGCGGGGAGCTATGTTGATCGGGCTTAGGAGATGAGACCTCGGCCGAGGGTATCAGACGGGAAAACCGCATCTGATATAGTTGATCCTTCATTCAGGCGCACTGGCTTAGAAGGAGTACTTTGATTCTGCACTTTGAAGTTCGCTTACTTCGGGAGAAGCGATCGATGTTCTTCTGATGTTCAACAGTCAAAAGAAATGCCATCTTTAATGTAAAAGTAGAAAAAGTTTAACAAGTAAATTTATTTTTGTTTTATTTCAAGAATCGCTGATTAAGTTTAAACAACGTCGTTCTGTAAAGCTAAAACAAGTAAAGAATTACAAACAAAAGCACAAGGGCTCAAATTTTATTGATAAGATGGAGATCAGCCAAACGTGTGATTCCAAAGAGTATATACAAAGTTAGAAAATGGTAATTTACAGGGAAAAGGGCTACGTTGAAACATAAAGACCACTATCCTTCTACCAACTTTGAATTCGGGACATCCTGAGCTTCTGTCGAAGATGACCTTGACTGGAGTTTCCCTGACGGATGATGATGCAACTGCTGCTGAGGGACTTGCCTCTGTTGAACATAGTTACTTGCCATTATCCCTAACTTTTGCCCGGATTGTACTATGAGATTTCCAATCCATCGGGATGATTCTTTTCATGTCTCTAACTTTTGCCTGGACCGCCCTTTCGGGTTTTCAACCCACCGAGACGTTTTTTTTAGGCGAAGTATTTCTTGACTACATCAACATTCGTGGGGTAGGCAAATTCCTCTCCGTCCATGGTTGCAAGTCTCAAGGCGCCGCCTGAGAAAGCTTTCGTGACCACATAGGGGCCATCATAATTTGGGGTCCATTTGCCCCGAGAATCAGTGAGAAATGATTGACAGCTCCGTCAAAGATAAGTCCCCATTGGGAACCTGGTTCTGGCCCTTCACTGGGTAGCGGTTCATCGCAATCTTTCATTTTTACATACATGACATCTTCGTCTGGGAAGTCAAACCCGATTGATTCTTGATCGTCAATCGGTTGATGAGCCAAATGATCGGCTAAAATACTTCCCTTAACGGCTTTTTGAGCGTGATACTCTATGTCATATTCTGATAACAGCATCTGCCAACGGGCAATTCTTCCCGTGAGAGCAGGTTTTTTGAAGACGTACTTGATTGGGTCCATTTCGAAGACCAACCAAGTAGTATGAAGAATCATGTACTGGCGAAGACGTTTGGCTGCCCAAGCCAAAGCGCAGCAAGTTTTCTCGAGCATTGTGTACCGAGTCTCGCAGTCGGTGAATTTCTTGTTTAGATAGTAAATGGCAGACTTTTTCCTTTTAGTTTCGTCTTGTTGGCCAAGTACACATCCCATTGAGTCCTCTAGGACTGTGAGGTAAATGATCAGTGGTCTTCCTTCCACTAGAGGTGATAGAATCGAAGGATTCAACAGATATTCCTTAATACTATCGAAGGCGGTTTGGCAATCTTCTGACCAAACGCAATCCTGGTTCTTTTTGAGTAATTTGAAAATCGGCGCACACGTCGCGGTCATAAGGAATATGAATCTGGAGATGTAGTTCAAACGTCCCAGGAATCCTCTTACTTGTTTTTCAGTTTTCGGAGAAGGCATTTCTTGAATGGCCTTGACCTTGTCAGGATCAACTTCAATTCCTTTCTGGTTGACGATGAACCCTAGTAATTTCCCCGAACGGACACCGAAGGTGCACTTGTTGGGATTCAAGCGGAGCTTGAATTTTCTCAAACGTTCGAACAATTTCGACAGATGTTCAACGTGCTCAATCTCTGTTTTTGATTTTGCAATCATATCATCGACATATACCTCGATTTCTTTGTGTATCATGTCATGAAACAGAGTAGTCATGGCCCTTTGATAGGTTGCCCCGGCATTCTTCAAACCGAACGGCATTACCTTGTAACAAAAGGTACCCCATGGGGTAATGAACGAAGTTTTATCCATGTCTTTCGGCGCCATTTTGATCTGGTTATAGCTCGAGAATCCATCCATGAAGGAGAATACTTTGAACTTGGCTGTGCTGTCAACCAGCATGTCAATGTGTGGTAAAGGAAAGTCATCCTTTGGACTTGCCTTATTCAGATCTCTGTAATCGACACACATTCTAACCTTTCCGTCCTTTTTGGGAACGGGTACGATGTTGGCTAACCATTGAGGATATTCAGATGTAGTGAGGAAACCCGCGTCGATCTGTTTCTGTACCTCCTTCTTGATTTTGATGGCCATGTCCGGGTGAGTCCGTCTCAACCTTTGCTTTACTGGCGGACATTCCGATCTTAATGGTAAGTGATGTTCCACGATGCTGGTATCCAACCCTGGCATATCCTGATAGGACCAAGCGAATACATCGGGAAATTCTTTGAGAAGCTTTATCAAACCCTCTCTGGCAGTTGGACTGAGCAGTGCTCCGATCCTGATTTCTTTTCTCTCTTTCTCTGAACCCAAGTTTACCGTTTCCAACGGTTCTTTGTGAGGTTCAATGGACCTTTCCTCTTGTCTGAGTAGTCGGGAGATCTCTTCTGGAATTTGGTCGTCATTTTCTTCTTCAGCCTCGAATACCGGGAACTCAAAGTTGGGAAAAGGCATCGGATCGTATGTTTCAACGGGGTATAAAACAAGCAATCTGCATGACGTGATGATTCATGTTTAGAAGAGATAGAGAAAATGTAAGTGTGTGCAGTGTTTTGATTTTACTGCTTGTTTTTATTATCGAATGTTTTTTAGGATTACCATTTTCTAAAAAAGCAAAAAGAGAAAACAGCAATTAATGCGGAAATTACAGAACGACGTTATTTTATTAATGAACAAGTCGAATCATGAAACTACAGCCCTATAAAACAAAACTCTGTCGCCTCGGGCAAAGCGAAGAGGGAAATTTACAGAAAATGAGCCCTATCAAAATATCCGTTTCACCTGGGCGGGGTGAAAGGTTAAAGATGGTAATTACTTTGACTGACGAACGACCTTCGGAACCTCGACGGTAACCCATTGGCAGCGAACTCCTCGGTGAATCACAAAGTCTGGCACCTTCCTTGATTTGTCTTCAGAAATGACGCTGATTTCTGGTGTAGCAGGATCATTGGAATCTGTCTCCCAAGCAGAATTGTTGTAGGAGGATTCCTCTGTTGTATTTTGCATAGCATTTGTGCTCTCAGCTGTATCTCCCCATCCAGTTGGCTGGATATCTTCGAGCCTGATACGAGAGCTTTCAGGAGTGGTGTACTTGACCATATAGTCGTATTTTCCACTCGGTTGTCCCAAGGTGCCCCACATTTTTTTGGAACTGGAGGAATCATCCCTCTCGATGACGTTGACCTCGGGAAAAGCATAGTTGATGAATTCTAGTCCTGCAAACGTTGCGAATTCATCTTCATGTTGAGTAGTTTCTGAATGACCTGAGTGTTGATCCCATGACAGGGTGGGGACACAGGTATTCTGTTCAATGACGCTCAGCTGAGTTTCATTGTTCGGCTGACTTTCTTGCCCCAAGTTTCCTAGGTAAGGCTGCCACATTGGCAGGCCATCCATCGGGCCATAGTAATTGTGATCAAAGTTGTCTTTCATCAGAGTGTCTTCCTCTAATGAATTTGGCGGAGCACGACATCCTTTCGGATCCCAATCTCCGTAGATCATTTCGACATCTGATCTTGGTATAAATCCCGGACTTTCTGTAGGAAAGCAAAAAGGCATAGGCACCTCTTCCTGAGACATATAGCCGTCCTTGTTAAGGTAGGACTTCCATTCTTCATCTGTGTCAGAGGGATCTTTCTCATTGATAGCATGGACTGTCTGAGACACTGGGTGAAGGAAACCTCCACTGTGGAAGAAGTTTTGAAGGGGATGAAGACTTTCATCATTGGCGGTTGTCTGGGTACAGGTCGCAGAAAAACCAAGACCCTTCTTTGTTTTATTGTAAATAGGAATGACAAGCCGTCCCCATCCTGTCGTATCGGTACTCTCGACCGCTTTGATAGCATCGTTGTATGAAGAAATCAAAGTTCCTTCTTTGAACTAATTGTCCTTGCTCACTGATAGTGCTTGGAACTGAGTTCCAATAACCTCCTCGGGTTCCACACAAGTAGATGATGATAGGTTACTCACAAGCAAGGCTTGTCCCCCACAAACTGTGACAAGTTGATCGTTCTTGACGAACTTTAGCTTTTGGTGGAGGGTTGAAGTAACCGCTCCAGCCTGATGTATCCAATGTCTTCCTAATAAACAACTGTATGTTGCCCGGATGTCCATGACCTGGAAAGTGATTTGGAAAGTGTGAGGACCAATAGTTATGGGAAGATCAACTTCGCCGATAACTGTTTTTCTGGATCCGTTGAATGCTTTGACGACGACCTCGCTGGTTCTCATCGGAGGGCCCTTGAATGATAATTGCATCAAGGTGGACTTCGACATAACATTCAGGGCTGAACCTGTGTCTACCAGTACGCTGGCTAAAGCATCGTCCTGGCAGCTAACTGTAATATTGAGCGCCATGTTATGACGGGGACCTTCTTCAGGTAATTCCTCATCACTAAATCCCAAATTGTTGCAGGAAGTGATGTTAGAGATAATGTCATCGAACTGTCTGATTGTTACATCCCGTTCCACAAAGGCTTGCTCCAAGACTTTCTGTAGAGCCTCTCTGTGGGCTTCTGAACTGAGTAACAGTGATAATACCGAGATCTTTGAAGGAGTCTGTAACAGTTGATCGACAATGTTGTATTCACTCCTTTGGATGAGCTTCACCATCTCATCATCATTTTTCGAAAGGTCGGGATTACTAGATTGACCGACTGGCGGATCAGGAATTTCTGCCTGAAGTTCCTTTTCTTTGTTGGATTCTCCAACCCCTCTGTTGAAGATTCTACCACTCCGTGTTACTCGACTGATGTCTGCAATATTCACGACGGAGGGTAATGGAATTTCCTTTCCATTCTCGATTATTGTTGCACCGTATTTGTAAGGGATAGCCTTAGTTGATTCATACGGTAGTGGCCCCGGTAGATAGATGACTATGGGAACCTTCTGATTTTTCTGACCATCATAAGTAACCTTGATCCGTTCTCGGTTGGGAACTCTAGATTCATCAAGTAGAGGAATGATGGCAAAAACATCCCTGGTCCTGTGATGACCAGAGATCGTGACAACATCCTCAACTTGCTCGGCAAGGTAGTTCGACGACCAAATGATGGGTCCTGAACCTGGATATGGACGGATTTCTCCATGATCGACCTGACCCTGAAGAGCTGCTCTCACAAGGTAACACCCTTGGTTACTTTCCGAACAGACGCTACAACTGTCATAGTTGTGTGGTGGCACCTGGCCACGCCCACTTTGAATACAATGTAACCTCACTAGGTTATCTTCCATTGATCGGACATCCTGACTTTGACGACGAGTAGGATTCCTGTGATTGCTACTAATCTGCTGAGTATCTTCATCCATATAGATTGGCATCCACCAGTGATTTAACAAGTGCTGAAGTGCCTCCTGGACAAGGGTACAACCTCGATCGTTTTCGCAACCTGCTTTACAGTTTTGATAATCATGCGATATTAAGAATCTGAGTCAGACCTGCTCAGCATGTAACTCTCCCAGGTTGGTATTCATCACGCGAACGTCAAAGATCTGAACCATGTTAATTTGATAGGAGTTCCTATCATGGCAGTCTTGGATCCATCCAAGGTCCATCTGACGCTGGAGGGCCTCTTGTATGAAAGAGCATCCCTGTTTGTTTACCGAGCAAATCAGACAGGAACTGTAATCGTGCCGCAGCAGATTATGATACTGGCTTTGCCTTGAATGCATCGCCACCAAGTTGACATTCATCGCACGGATGTCGTGGTTTGGAATGACGTTGGAATTCGTGTAAACCATGTTAATTCCACGAACTCGGTGCTCTTGGATCCATCCAAGATCCATTTGCTCCTGTAGAGCTGCTTGCACTACCGAACATCCTTGGTTGTCTTTAGAGCAGATATCACACTGGTGATAGTTATGAGGTGGCACATGGCCATATCCTCTCTGTCTACAATGCATCTTGACCAGATTGGTCTTCAACAAGAGTACATCATGAATTTGATAGACATTGTTAGTCTCTTTCTCAATCAGATTGACTGCAGCTTTCTCATGTTGAGGCAGCGGGTTCGTAAGAACATTAGGATTCGTATCTTTGAAAGATAAGAGCCCGCTCCTAACAAGCTTTTGCACGTCGGATTTGAAATTGAGACAAGTCTCAATGTTATGCCCTAAACCTCCTTGATGATAAAGGCATGTTTGATCCGCTTTAAACCAAAAAGGCGGATTTTCTGGAACTGAAAGGGGAGACTTAGTCTGGATGTGCCCCTTAGCCAGCAGTAACGGAAATAATTCTGCATACAACATGGGTATAGGATCAAATCCTGGTGGCCGTGTTATACGGTTGTTATTGTATGGAGGACGAGCCTGCTGAAGAGGCTGTTGTGTCCTTTGTTGGTCAGGTTGATACATAGGAACAGGCGCGGGGCCGATAGCAGGAGTAATAGCTGCTACTGGCTGATAACGTCGTCTTTGCTTTTCGAGATAGATATTCCCAATATCTTGCTCTTTTTTCTTAGGGAGAGCACTACCGTATTTTTTAGTACCGCTCGTTGATCCAGTGTCTTTTACCAAACGTCCTTCTCGGACGGCTTCCTCAAGACGTACACCCATGCCGACCATTTCGGTGAAATCACTGGGTGCACTGGCAATCATTCGGTCATAGTAAAATGAGCTCAAGGTCTTTAAGAAGATCTTTGTCATCTCTTTTTCCTCAAGAGGTGGACAAATCTGAGCGACAATTTCACGCCACCTTTGAGCATACTCCTTAAAGGTTTCTTTGTCCTTTTGTGACATTGATCTGAGTTGATCTCTGTCGGGTGCCATGTCCAAATTGTATTTGTATTGTTGGATGAAGGCAGTACCAAGATCTCTGAAAGTGCTGATCGTAGTACGGTTTAAACCCATGTACCATTTGAGTGCGGCACCGGTTAAACTATCCTGGAAGTAGTGAATCAGCAGGTCCTGATTCTCCGTCTGAGCTGACATCCGCCGAGCGTACATTACCAGATGGCTCTGAGGGCAAGAGTTACCCTTGTATTTTTCAAAGTCGGGCACTTGGAACTTGTGCGGGACTTTCACATTTGGGACCAAGCAGAGGTCTGCGGCGTCCTTCCCAAATAGATCCTGACCGCGAATGGCTTGCAGCTCTTTCTGCATTTCCAACAACTGCTCCTGGAATTCATCCATTCTGTCAAACATAGTTTCCTTCTTACCAGAAGGTGTTGGTGGAATCTGTCCTTTCGGGACAGTGTGCACCACAGGGGGTGGTACCGTGACTACGACAGTAAATCTTGGCGCCTCCCGAAGTTTGTAACCTTCAGGAGTCTTGAGTATGCCCCTGGCATCTTCGCTTTCCCGAAGTTTGTAACCTTCAGGCCCAGCGGCTTCTGTTGCGATTCCCTGATCTTCAGTGATCGGCGGAACATATCCTTCCGGGATATTGTTAACAGGCATGCCCCAAGGACGATCCTTTGGCATCTGATACCTAGGATCATACTTTTCTATGATGGGCGTTGAGGTGATCTCTGAGATCACAGTTCTTTGTAGCTGAGCTTCTGCCATGGCTTGCATGTCGTTACGAAGCTTTCTCATATCCTCTCTCAGAGCGTCGATCTCTTCTTTCAACTCTCTGTTTTCTTCCTCAAGATCAGCCATCCTTTTCTGACGATTGGCCCGAGTATTATACGAATGAGACAGTTTGACTCTAGAATCGAGACACAAACATGAGATTCATAGGTAAGAAGAATACGCGATGTGAGAATGATGAATGCAATTATTATATTAATTGTTTATGGTTTAATCAAAATAAACTTCGACAATTAGATTGCAAATATCAAACAGTGGGGAAACCCCTTTTTATTGAATTCCAAAGGATTACAGAAATGGAAATACAGTAGATTACAAAGTGCAGAAATAGAAACCTAAACTAATGGGTCCCGAGTCCGCTTCTTTGACCGGGGCGCTTGGGCCGTTGTTGGGTTGTCATTCCTTTGCCAGGTGAAAGGAGCGAGCAAATTCCTTTGGTCATCTTGATTCTCTACAGCATGCTGCTCCAAAATTTCAATCAGAGCATCTTTCTCTTTTAGTAGTTGCTGTATTTGGATACACTCTACGTCGAGGGTACGGTACTTGTTCTTCCAAGATCTTCTTTCCTTTTGAACTTTGTTGAGAGTAACCTGAAGCTTTTCAGTTTCCGTCATGAAGTACATGACAGTTTCCCTCGGCGGAAGAATTCTGTAACGAGGATAAGGCATCTTTAGCTTGAGAGCTCTAGTTTGTACCCAATGGAGATAAGGCTCCACCGAGACACAGTCCAGTTTTCCCAGAGACTCTCGTCCTTTCTTATGAACATGTTTCCAAGCTTGCACTATTTCCATCTTTAGTGCTCTGTCACTTTCTCCTTCTTTGAAGAAAAGACCTTCCAGATGAACACCCAGTGGGATGTGTCTCATCGGGTATCCAAATTGACGAAGAACCAATATCGGATGATAGTTGATTCCTCCTTTAGTTCCTATAAGGGGTACGCTGGGGAAGTTTTCACAACGGTCAATGATTCTAATTCCCTCATAAATCCTATTACACCAATCTATATCAGAGTTGGTAAGAGACATGATCTTCTGCGACCAACGTAAGACACTCTTGCAATCCCAAAATGCAGCAGACTTGGGCAAGTGAGAGATAAACCATTTGTAAAGCAAAGGTACACAGCATGTGATCTCCCCTCCGCTGTACAAATTTCCCAAGTGTACCGAATGATATGCATCTGCAAGCAAAGTCGGCACAGGGTTTCCAATGAGAAAAATCTTAATAGCGTTGATATCGACGAAGTTATTGATGTTGGGAAACAAAAATAACCCGTAGGTGAGCAAGACAAAGATGCTTTCAAAAGCAGTCCCGTTCCCTATACTAGCGAAGTATAGAGCCTTTTTTTGTCAAGAACTAGGCTGGCAAACCTTGAATGCCACCCTTAGTGGTCATGTGAGTCCTGACCTCAGACTCGTCCAAATGAATTGCTATTGCAATAGTCTGATTCTTTGGAATTTCTTCCAGTCCAGAAAATGGAGCTCGATCAGTGATATGTAAATCAGTCAGATGAGAATACTCCTTCAGCGTTGGTGATAGCTGGTAATCCGGGAATGTGAAATAGTGATAAACCGGATCGTAGAATTGAACGAGCTTGTCCATGATCCCCTTAATCACATGGACTCTTAACAGTGGTAGCAAACCACCGTGCTTGGCTCTGAAAGCCTCTGGGTTAACGATCATCCTTGCTAACCTTCTCAAATCCCCTAGTTTTAGAACCTTGAAGGTATACTGGTGAGTTCTCCTTCTACTGAAATCCATTAGCGTAATCCTCTTCTCTGATATTTGCAATCATAGTCTTAGTTTAATTTGAAAAACAGAGAGACTAGAAGAGAAAGTTTTTTGAGTGTTTTAATGTTTTATTAAATGAATGCATGAATGCAGCACACAAAAACATAGAAAAAACATGGGGTCAAAGGGTCGTTGTCATGAAGTCAAGGCTCTACCCATCCCCAAAGGTTTATACTAGGGTGATTTTTGTACCTGTACTCATTATCATCAGCTCCTCCCAGGAAAGCAAAACAACAAGCGGATCGCCAGCGAGTTGTAGAGAAATCTTAGAGTAAGTGCCATTCACCGAGAATAGATCACCAGCCTCAAATGAGGGTAGTATCGCGTAACAACTATTTCCGAAAGTTTCCGCACTACGAAAGGGTTTGGCTCCTCAGCTTCTCAGACTTAACAACCGGCCCATTGGCTAGAAGAGTGAATGGGTTGCGTTGGTCAGCCTCCACTGAGGTTGATGGTCGACCCCGTCGCCATCACTTATCTTAAGTGTATACTCATTCTCACCACATGCGGCATCACACGCATTCCCAATAGCAGAAAAATAAACATGTATAGCAATTAGGAAAAGCAATATATATATTTGTCCTAATCATCCTAGACTTATAAAGCTACGATTCTTAAATTCCTAACAGAAATGGGTTCCTCGGCGGAAGCCCCAATCTGTGGTTCCCTGCCTAAGAGATGGACCAGCATAGGTCAATCTTTCTCTTCGGTAGAGTTCCCATTTTCCGTAGAAAATGGGGATGATGCCCTAAGGCAGAAAAGGAGACTCCCCAGCAGAGTCGCCATTTGTGTAATTTTTCACACAAGAGAAGTAGAAAGAAAGGAACGGGCCCCACGGTGGGCACCATTTTTCTGTTGGCGGCTACCGCCATAAAAATGACTTACCAAAGGTTTAAATTGTAAGAAAGAAAGAAGCCCCACGGTGGGCGCCATTTTTCTGTAGGGAGCGATTTTGGACGCGGTTCTTAAGCGCTGTTCGCTCTCTGCGGTTTGAGCTTTAACTACAGGTCGATTCATTTTTTATCGTATTGTGAGCTGAATAAGGAAGGGAAATAGATGTCTCCAATTAACCCTGCTTGCATACTGAGTTTAAACAGCGGTCTGTTAGGTTACGGATGCTATCAATGTGGGGGGGCCTTTGTACTGGTTATTTGTATTTTTGCCAATACTGTTTTCTTTCTTTTTTACCTGGGCAGAAGGTTTCTGGCGGGGAACAACGATTAGGATGTTAGGACTGATGCTTTTGAAATCCTGCTTTTGATTGATGGAGATATGGGATTTGGGTTTTTTGTTGATTGCGCTCGCTAAGATCTATTCTTTCGATCTTATGCCTACGTATTCCCGTTTACCGAAACAGGGAAATCAGAGCGTTCGTAGTTCCTCCTATTCTATGGGAGGAAATTGGTTTTTGGTGTCTTGTTCAAAGCCCAAGACATGAAGCGAAAGGTGGTTTGTATCTTGTTTAAAGCCCAAGATGTGAAGCTGAAAGGTCTATTTGTGTCTTGTTCAAAGCCCAAGACGTGAAACTGAAAGGTCTCGGCTTTAGAGAGAATTTGTCATCTCTAAAGAGGGGAGAAGGAGAATTACTTTAACTGGGATACGCGGATCCGAGCAATGCCATAATTTCCGAAGAAAGGGTTTTAACCTGAAGGAGAAGACTTTAACTCAGTGTAGAGCAATGCCATCTTTCCTTAGGAATTTCTCATGCTAAAAGAGGGACAGTGGCGTGGATATAGATGATCCAGAGGCTTGCCACTTACAGCGATTAGATGAAGGGGAAGAAGTTGTTGATGTTTGTATACTGTGAACGAGGCACAGCTTTGATGCTAAAAGGTTGACTGGATCAACCAGGGGTTTTCTTATACAAAGCCTAAGAGGAGGCTAATTTCCGCTAGGAAAATCATTATACAAAGCCTAAGAGGAGGCTATTTTGTGTCTCGTACAAAGCCCGAGAGAGAGGCTAAAATATTTTGACCCGACGATGGAGTCTTTTGGTATCTCGTATAAAGCCCGAGATGGAGGCTATTTGACTCAACAAGGGAGTTTTCTGTATCTCGTAGGAAGCCCGAGATAGAGGCGATTGTTTGTTTGGCTCAATGAGAACCTTTTTGTATCTCGTACAAAGCCCGAGATGCAGGCGAAAGGGGGATTGACTCAACGAGGGAGTCTCTTATGTGTCTCGTACAAAGCCCGAGAGAGAGGCTAAACGTTTTTTGACTCCCCTGGGGAGAATCATTTGTACAAAGCCCAAGAGAAGGCTAAGGTTATTGTGTCAGTTAAGTGATAGGTCCAGTATACTGATTTTGAAAGAGAAAATCAGTTCTTATATAAGCATCACTGTACCCATGGGTTAGATCTGAGGATCAGGTTTGTTTCCTTTTCTTTGGGGAAACTGGAAATCCGAAGGGTATTGAGATTGTCCGAGTCTGCGGGTTTCCTTCCTATTTAACGAAGGGGTCACTTGAGAATGTCTTTTGAGACTCAAGGAAGTTAGACTGTCCGTGTCTAGAGTTTTATCTTTCGTACTATGCTTTGAAAAATAGTAGTAGACTCTATGAAAGGACTGTTCTATGAGGATGACTAGGTTCTGTTCCTATACCTCTAGGAGGTCATCGGGACAATTTGTACGAAGCCCAAGAGGAGGCTGGAAACTTTTAAGAAGCCGACGGGTCCTTGTACGAAGACCAAGAGGAGGCTATCATTCCCGGAGGAAGAGATCATTATACGAAGCCTAAGAGGAGGCTGTGAATACTTCTAAGAAGTCATAGTGTCCTTGAATAATGCCCAAGAGGAGGCTAATGCTTTTAAGAAGCCCGTGGGTCTATCATCTCCTTTCCATTAGGAGAGATAACTCTTTTAAAGATAAAAACCACTGGTAAACGTGCGAGGTTTACTATCCAGCGACTTTTAGCTTTTAAAGAGGGTTCCTTAGTTAAGGTCCAAGATTATGACCGTAGTGGGTACCCAAACCCCAAGACATTCAAGGCAAGCTATCCACAAGGAATAGATCAAGTCAGGAAAGTTCGAGAATTTGGAAGAAACTCAAAGATGCCATTCATAGAGAATACATTCATCTTGGGGAGTAGAGCTTCTTGACGATTCCTAAGGAGGACAGCCGGAGAGAAGACTGTATCTGGTGCTCCTATTGGGGATCTAGGCGTCTATTTCTACGAATAAATGAAACGGCGTCACCTAGTTCTAGACGTAGTAGCCGGGGAAACTCGAAATATCTATACTATTATTACACAGTAGATATAAGTTTATGAAAGGAGAATTATAGTGAGCAGCCCCACAATACAGTTTATAATATGAAAGCAGTAAACGAAAGCGATAACCACTTACTCGGTTGGAGTGCTTCCATGCTGTTTGGTTAGTTGTTCAACAAAGAAAGATTGAAAACAACAGTATATTCAAAATCAAAGGAGAAAGTGCTTTGAAAAAGAAAGATTTGGGGCTTACAGCTCAAGGAGAGGCCCAGGGTTTTATCAGTGAGCGCACTGTTTGACTTTGTACAGCGGGACTTATACAAGTGACTAGGGCCCAAAAAGGTTTTCTGTACAAAGGGATGGGTCTTACACTCTCTCAAGAGGCCCAAAAAGGTTTAAAGAAAAGAGTGTGGGGGCTTATAACACGAGGGTAGGCCCAGATGATTTTTTGTTTAAAAAATGGCGATCGCGCCGAGGTTTTCTTTTAACGCAGAGGGGCTTATACAATAAGTGAGGCCCAAAATGTTTTGGTTAAAAGGGGGATTGTGTCTTACACTCTAATTGAGGCCCAAAGTGTTTTGAATGGGTCTTATAGCTCAAGGAGAGGCCCAGATGATTTTTATTTTTAAGCGGGCGATGATCTTGCCGTTTACTTGTACAGAGAGACTTATACAATAAGTGAGGCCCAAAAAGTTTTTGTACAAGGGGGGATGGGTCTTACACTCTCTCAAGAGGCCCAAAAAGGTTTAAAAATAATTTATGAGGGTTTAATTAATCCAAAACCCTAATTTGTTTTCATAATGTATTTAATTGAATAAAAATTCAATTAAAATGATCAAAAATTGTTTAACACATGGAAAACAAATTGTGATCTTGGATTAATGCTTCAAAAATTAAGTATTGACCTACAAAATAATTAGAAAGTATTAAAAGTTGCAAAATCAATGTAGAAAAAATATTTAAAATGCCAAAAACAATCAAAATATTAATTCTTTACAAAAATATCAATTATATGAAATAAATAATATTTTTGGGATTTTTTGTGAAAATAAAATATTTTAACATTTTTGTGAATTATTAAAAAAAGAATCAACTCAAAATCATTAAAACTCATAGAGAAATTAATTTTTTAATCAATTAAACAAAATCACAAAATTCAAATATTCAAATTTCTAAAAATGGCGCCAAGAACAGGCTGAAGAACACGCGCGTGTTCTTGAATTCTCAGATTTGCATTTTCTATCCAATCTCACTGAATACTTTATCATATCATGCAATCCACATATCATTATGCTCGTCTCAACCTCACGATCATGTCTATGTCCATTAATTTCATTTAAATTAAACATACAACAAGAAATCACGAAGAGACCTCAAGAACCCTAATTTCTGCATGAAGGCTAGGATTTTTGATACACGATTCAAACAATGCAATTAATTGAGGGAAAACATTCCATGCATGATTATGAACATATGGCCAAATTATTGTGCGAGGAAATATGCATAGATTGAGAGATGACCAAGTATGTGCTTACCTCTAGGCCGTGACAGCAAGTTCAAAATGATTTTTGATTTGGAGGTGTTACAGATGAGTTGTGATGATCTGAACAGCTTCCCTACACCCTATGGATTGTGTTTGGATGGTTGGACTTGATTGAAATTGGCTGGATCATTTTGTGGTACCTCAGCTGCACTTTGGTTAAAACCTTGAGCAACCAGCTGGTGATTTTGTGAAATTGATGTTTCAGAAGTAATCTAAGTGTTTGATCAGCTCATATGTGATGTATGTGAGGTGTGTGAGTGATTGGTTTGATTGGAATTGCTCTCAAACTCAAAACCCGATAGCTACCTTGCTAAGAAAGGCATTTTTGCCAAGAGAAAGAGATTTTGAGGAAAGCATCTGTTAGATGGCTTTGGTGTACTCAAACTGACCACAATTGAGCTCTATTTATAGTAGAGCAAGTTTGTTTTGCAAGGAATAGTGCATGGCAGCTGGTAAGTAGGTTTGGCCAATGTTGGCAAATGAAAATCCAAGTCTCCTCTAGCCATTGACTAGAGGTTAGGGCACAGAGCTTTGGTTCCCTTGGTCTTGGATAAGTCTTGACTGATTTCAGATGAGAATGGCTCAGTCCATGCCACCTTGATGGTTCCATTGAATGCCTCATTCCAAATTTGAAGTCTTGTCCCTATTTTGGCCATTCTAGGTTCAACATGCTATTTCTTGTTCCATGGACTTTGGAGGCTTGGCTCAGTGATTGTCCCCTTTAGATTCAATCCTCTGAGGTGTCCAAGTGGATAGGAGAAATTTAATTTGGCTGATTTTGGCAAATCGACCAAAGTTGCAAATTCTGCCTTGCCTTGGCAGATTTCAGCAAGGCAACTTGGCAATGTTGTATCTCATGGTGTAGGTTGAATTTGGCAATGTTCTTGGCCATTTTGGAAAGCTCTTACATGATACAACAACTGTTTGAACAAGTTTGGTTTTGATCTCTTTTGATTCCAAGTGAAAAATCCCCCTACATTTGGCAAAAAGTGAGGCAGAATCTGACTTAGTGAAAATTTCACTAAGTGTTGGAAAAAGTGACATTTTCACTTTTCAGCCACTTTGATCACTCCATAACTCAAAATCCTTAATGAATTGGAATGACTTGTAGTTGAAGTTTTTGTAGGTGATAATGAGGGCTACAAATCCATCTTTGGATGATAAAAAATGGCCTTGTGGTTTAGGAGTTATGGTCCTCCAAAGTTGGTACCTTTGCCACTTTATTTTTAACTTAGAAAAGTTTCTAAGTTTTATGGTTACCCCTTTTACAAGTTATCTCACTTTTCTTGATTTTTCTTGATGAATGATGATTCAAATCATACATTAACATCATTTTAGGGTTAAAAATCCATTTTGGTGAAAAATCTCAAAAAGTCAAAGTTGACTTTTGTGCACAGTTGACTTTTTATCAGATGAATTCCAAACTGTGCAATTTCTCAGGAAATCATGTCCTTGACCTAAATCAAACTTGATGGACATGTTCCATGGGTGTCATAGGGTATATTAAATCATGTGTTAGGGTTTGGGAGCATGTCCAGGTCAAAAGTCAAAGTTACAGTTGACTTTTCCCTTAAAACCCTAATTGTGGTGCAGATGAAATTGAGACTTGTTGCTCAAACTTCTTGGATTAATCCATTGTCCCAAATGGATCAATATGGTATATTAGAGACCCTCAAATCATCTCTTGAGGTCTTGGCTCATGGTTTGTCCCAAAAGTCAACTTAGGGGTGAATTAGGTCAAGAAACCCTAATTCCTGATTTTTGATGAATGCATCCCCTGAGGCAAAATTGACTTGATACATGGGTTCATGAGGTTCCATGAAGTATATTAGGTTATGTTTTGGATCATTGCCTTGTGCCCAGATGAAATTTTCCATCTGGAGGCCCTGGTCGACCAAAACCCTAATTTGGTGACACTGTCGATCTTGAGACTTGATCCACCTAGAAGGGAGCAGCCTTGTGCTTAATCCTTGAAGTGGGAGTCCTTTTTGATCCATTGTGGATATTTAAGAGATTAGACAAGTTGAAGATCATGTCATTTCTTGATTGATCCTTTGTCTAAGCACTCAGAGAGGGCTTGAAACCCTAATTTTGATTGTAGTGGATGCTCACCCATCTTTAGGGAGACTAATGAAGCATAAAGGTACATCCATATTGTGATGATGATTTTCACAATGATGGGAAATCTAAGTGGTCAAAATTTGGGGTATTACAAACGGGCCGCGAGGCTCGTCGTCGTCACTGGAACTGGTGTATGATGGTGACTGGATGGGCTGCTCGCGTTGGCGGTTCCTTCGTGGAGAAGGTGAGTGGTTCCTTCTTGGAGAAGGTGAGCGGTTCCTTCGTGGAGAAGGTGAGCGTGTCCGTCCTTTGGACTTGATTGGAGACTCCTCATTCCTTCGAGTCCTTTTGTGGTCATGAGCGTGCTGGTCACGCGGGGAGATCTGGTCGCGCTTTCGGGCTACGCGAGGATCGTGCTCTTGGCGCAGTCTCCGGTCGATTTCTCTCCGGGGCTGCGGGCTTCTTGATCGTCGCTGATTCCTCCGCGTAGGAGGGGATCTTGGATGGCGAGACTCTTCCAGTGCCCTGATCCTCTCGTTTTGCTGCAGGATCAGAGTGTTGGTTTTGTTGAGGGCCTCCAGGAGGGCTGCCACGGCCGGGTCGGCACTGGGCGGAACCGGAATGGGCTGGAGGTCGAGAGACGGTTGATCGTTGTGGCGATCAGCAGGAGTTGGGGAAGGAGAAGCGGTGGCTCCATCCCTCAGGAAACGAGCATCTCAGAGAAGAGATGATTGGTCGTCAACGTCAGATTTGTTGACGGGGAGGATGGTAGAATGAAGAGTATCCTGGGTGCGATCTTGGGAGGCCATGATCGTGATGATGTTCGAAAGTTGTTTTGATCTTCGGTTAAAGAAAGAAGGGGAGAACAAAGATTCCCACAGACGGTGCCACTGATCATGAAGGCTGGATCAGATCCTGTAAAATTGGGCCACCAAGTGCGTCAGGGATACTGGTCATATGGAGAGGAGGAGGGGGTGTACCTGCAAGGCACTCTGACGCTCAAGTAAGTAAAGGTCAGAGAAAAAGGGGCAAGTACAAAGAGTGAATTCTTAGGGCGAATATTGGATACCTGACCCTCTCAAATGAGAGGGTTTATATAGAGCCCCCAGCGCGTGGCCAACGTTCCTATTTTCGGGGCGAAATAACCGTTTTCCCCAAAGAATAGGTAACTGCCCAAACTAGCCATTAGGCCGGGTAGGGTGCTCGAAACTAGCCGTTATGTCGGGCATAAATGCAGTTCCGGGCACCTGTCCTTTGCTGTTCGGGCAGTGAGGAAGCCGTGCATAACGGGCAGTAATTCCGGGGAGGAACCTTGCGTTCCTTGCCTGGTTGGAGGGACAGAAAGGTCACTTTTGCCCCTCTGTGGATTGGACTTAGGCAATTTGGGCCGCTCTGGAGCAGAGGTGGATTGGGCCAATTCTAGCCATTGGTCCAGTCCAGAACAATATATATGCATATAGGTCAATATATGTATCCTTTTTTTTTAATATATGTGCATATATAGAACAACATATTTAACATATTTTTAATATATACGAAAATATAGACCGGCCTATAAGGTTTCATAGGCTTTTTTAATAGCCTAAGTCTGACCTATTTAATTAAATAGGCTTTTAAAAAAGCCTAAGCCTAACCTTTTCATAAAAAAAGTCTGGTCTGACCTGATCTTAAGTAGGCTAGGCTATAGGCCCTTGTAGGCCGGCTTGGCCTATTCCCACCCCTACTTACAGTACATAGGAGCTAACTTGCAGAAGAGTATATAGATCTAGGGCCAAGATACATTCAATGCCTCCCCGCATCATACGCCTCAAGAGTAACTTGTTGTTTTAATCTATCCATTATACAATTGGCATGCGCACTAATTTCAATTACACAATTTCAAATTCAAACTTCATTCACCCATCTATTTCACATATTGACTTGAGCGTTGGAGTGCTAACCTTGTAGGTCAGTCCCTCCACCACCACGTCAGAAGCTCAGATTCTTCGTTGCTTACTGTAACCATGATTCTCTGATTAACTCTGGCTCACTAACACAATATTGGGAATTGAATTTTGATTCACGTGTTTTCCACGATTGCACCTTCTTGCTTCAGTTCATTGATTCAAAGATTTCTCAACCAACCAGATCAAAGTTGTTGAGATCAAACGCTAGATCCACCTTCTTACAGGATTCCTAAATTCAAGATCTCCAAACCATCCAATGTTGACTGGATCTAAGGCAACTTGCTCCACCGCTTTACGTGAAGCAATTGCATCAAGTGTTGCGGCTCAATCCACGAGAAATCAATCGCCTCCTCCAACTCAAGGCAACATAGATCAAGTTATTGTAAATACTATGTTCAATTCAGATATACTTCAATCTTCTCAAATCACTGGATCTACTTTGCAAATTTGATATAATGATCTTTCACTCAGACCTCCAGCACCATCACGAGCCTCAAGGCCGGAAACGTTGTTTGGTTTCCAGCTGTTGCATGTTAACCTTGGAGTACAAGGCGCTAATGAGTTGTTGAAAGTTCGACAACAAAATTCATCGGTGATAGAGGAAATATTACTTCATCTAGATAAAAGCTTTTACAATAGGCCTCTAAAGGGAAAAACCGTGTAGTAAGCCGTTTCTAAGAAAAGCCAAATTGTCGTTCCCGAACCAACCGCATCATGAAGAAATGAAGCTCTGAATCGCTGAATCAACAAAAGAGAAAAAGGAACCAAACTCCTCCTTGGAGCCCTAGGGGAGACTGAGGAAGTCATGTCCATCCTCAAGTGAATATAGGGAAACCACCATAAAAGAATTCGGAGAAGCATCCTCTTTGGGCCAATATCCTAGACAGTCTAATACCAGAGTAACTAGAGAAGCCTTAAAATGTGAATAAATATGGCAGTAAAGGAGATCCCGACGAACACGTACAACTCTTTGAAAACCATTTGATTTACTTCCATGCTAATAAAGCTTCCAAGTGCAAACTATTTGTGCTAACTCTGAGGTAATTTTCCAGGCTCTAGTTCAAAGCTCTGTCGGATGGGAGTATTGAGTCGTGGGCCGACTTATGCGAGAGCCTTAATGCTCATTTCACCTCCCGGAAAGGTAGACAATGACGATAGCTACTATAAGCGGGATAACACAAGGAAAGAAAGAGAGCTCACGATCGTTGATGACAGTCTATTATTGCATATATTTAATCGAAGAATGAGAGAAAAATAAGTGAAAGTAAAGAAAATATGAGGAGTAATGACCAAAGAATGAGGGAAAAATAGCTAAGGATGCAAATTGTGGACTTAGTTAAAATAAAGGATAAAAAAGAGTGAAGCTTCAAAAATAATCACATCTACCATCGTGCAGCATCGCTCACGCGATATGGCATTAAAGGTTGCATCGCACGCGCGATACAGTTATTGTGCGCGCAATGGTCTCTTTTCTGGGCATTTTTCTAACGCATTCTGGTCCATTCTAACGCCTTTAAAAGGGGAAAATTTTCACTTTCACAAGGGTTGCGAATTGAGGAGAGGAGAACACGAATTTGGGAGCACAAAAGGAGATTTTTAGAGCAATTGAAGCCATTGGAGGCCATCTCTTCAAGGGACTTCTGATGTTATTTTTATCTATTGATTGTGGCATTTTCTATGCATAATGTGTATCTAAATTCTTTTAGATTAGGTTGTGTGATGATGAACCTTATTTAATCTTTTTGCCATTATATGTTGGTTTGACTTTGTATGAATCCTTTGAATAATAATTTTATTCAGTTGTTACTTATGCTTAATGCTTTTTATTTGAGATACTCTGTTAATCTGTTGTTATACATATAGGGGTTCCTGACCCGTAGCCTATGTGTTGGACCTAGGGTAATTGTTCTACTTACGCTGGTTGAATAGGGATAGGAGACCCCGAGTAGTGGCAAAAGGGAATTAAAGGTCTTTACATTGCCTATCATTGTTTATGCTAGCAGACTAGGGATAGGAAGCTCCGAGTAGTTGTTAGTGTGTTATTTCATGGGGGACTGACTATAACGGTTTTGTTAATTCGTCGTGAGATTATAAGGATAATATCATTCATACAAGGCATCATGCATCATCAAGAGAGAATAAGGGGATTCTAAAACACAACCTGACCGCTTTCATGACATTGTTTTCTTGTTTATTTACTTTTTGCACTGAAACTTGCACCCCCTTTTTACTGTTTGACATAAATTGCACAAATCTTGTATTGTTCGAACACAACCCTTGTGAGTTCGATCTTTTTGCGCCGTTGTCGGGGATTGTTGATTGCAACAAGGCGAAACTTGTGCAACACTTAATTTTTTTTAATTTTATTTTTGTTTTAAATTGTAAAAAGTCTCATTTGTGAATATTTTATTTGTGTTCCTTCTTAATTTTTCTTTTCTATTTCTCTTTCTTTTTAGTTCTATTCTTGTTTAAATTTTTTTAGTGTAGTGCTGCTAAGGTATTTTCTTTTTGTTTAGATGCCAGGTTAAAACAATCATGCAAGAGGAACTAGTTATGACGTTAATAAAGTTCATAGCTTCTATAAAGGAATGTGGAGCAGAAACTATAATTCAAAAGATTGTAGGAAATCATTTTGAATCAGAACCTTATGTCAACACTTATCATTCATGGGAGGAGGATTCACCATTTCAACTTGAAGAAACCTTGACTCAGTTTATAAAGATGATTCAACTCAATTTCGAGAAACTTAACATGCATTAGAGACTGCACTAAGAAATAGGGAAACATCCTTCAGGAAGTTAGAGATGCAACTTTGTCAAATATCCAGCGAATTAGAAATAAAATTAAGACTTAGTGGGGATTTCTAACAAAATAGGTTAGATAGTCCTAGAGATGAGGAAATTGAAAAAGAAGTCAAACAAGAATGTGAGGTATTCAATGAAGAAGGATTTGAAGAGACCTTGACCCAATTCATAAATGTTACTTAAATCAATCTCCGAAAAATCAACAAGCAGCAAGAAACCTTGTAAAGGGACATGGAAGCATCCTTCGAGAACTTAGCTATGCAACTTGGTCTAGTATCTAGCCAATTAGCATTAAAACCGAGCTCTAGTGAGGAGTTCGATGGGAAAATTTACATAGTCTCAGAGATAAGGAAATTGGAAGAGAATTAAAATAGGAATGTGAGGTAGTCGAGGAAAGAGGAATTGAAAAAGAGAAAGAAGAAGAAAAGTGCACACCAGCTGATAAAGAAATAAAAGCAATAATAGAAGAAGCGGAGGAAAAACTTATATGTGTAAAAAGAACAAGAATGCAATATGAAGATTATATAGTTTTGGATAAAGCCCCAAATTCAATAATTCATTCATACGTAGTTTTCAAACTACAAGATCATCGACTAAAGAATAGTCCTATACCTAGCAACAAGGCTGATAAAAGAGAAGAAATAAATGAAGTATTGGATAAGATTTATACCTTGTTTGATACTATCTGTAGCGAGCGATTTTGGACGCGGTTCTTAAGCGCTGGTCGCTCTCTGCGGTTGAGCTTACTACAGGTCTATTCATTTTTTATCCTATTGTGAGCTGATGAAGGAAGGGAAATAGATGTCTCCAATTAACCCTGCTTTGCATACTGAGTTTAAACAGCGGTCTGTTAGTTTACGGATGCTATCAATGTGGGGGGCCTTTGTATTGGTTATTTGTATTTTCGCCAATACTGGTTTCTTTCTAGGACTTGACAGAATGTTTCTGGCGGGGAACAAGGATTAGGATGTTAGGACTGATGTTTTTGAATTACTGCTTTTGATTGATGGAGATATGGGATTTGGGTTTTTTATTTAGTGTGCTCGCTAAGATCTTTTCTTTCGATCTTATGCCTACGTATTCCCGTTTACCGAAACAGGGAAATCAGAGCGTTCGTAAGGAGGAAATGGTTGTTTTGGTGTCTTGTTCAAAGCCCAAGACGTGAAGCGAAAAGGTGGTTTGTATCTTGTTCAAAGCCCAAGATGTGAAGCTGAAAGGTCTATTTGTATCTTGTTCAAAGCCCAAGATGTGAAGCTGAAGGTCCCAACTTTAGAGAGAATTTGTCATCTCTAAAGAGGGGGTTGTATGTCACAACTGTTGGGTGACTGACTGTAAAGGAGGATTACTTTAACCGGAATTTGTGAATCCGACAATGCCATAATTTCCTTTATAGGGGTTTTAACCTGAAGGAGAAGACTTTAACTCAGTTTAGAGCAATGCCATCTTTCCTTAGGAATTTCTCATGCTAAAAGTGAGACAGTGGCATGGATGTAGATGATTCAGAGGCTTGCCGCTTACAGCGATTAGATGAAGGGGAAGGAGTTGTTGATGTTTGTGTACTGTGAAGGAGGCACAACTTTGATGCTAAAAGGTTGATTGGATCAACCAGTGGTTTTCTTATACAAAGCCTAAGAGGAGGCTAATATGTGTCGCGTACAAATCCCGAGAGAGAGGCTAAAAGGTTTTGACTCAACAATGGAATCTTTTGGTATCTCGTATAAATCCCGAGATGGAGGCTATTTGACTCAACAAGGGAGTTTTTTTTGTATCTCGTATGAAGCCCGAGATAGAGGTTGTTATTTGCTTGGCTTAATAAGAACCTTTTTGTATCTCGTATAAAGCCTGAGACGGAGGCGAAAGGGGTGATTGACTCAACGAGGGAGTCTCTTATGTGTCTCTTACAAAGCCCGAGAGAGAGGCTAAACGTTGTTTGACTCCGCTGGGGAGAATCATTGTACAAAGCCCAAGAGGAGGCTAACTTCATGGAAGAAGGATCATTATACAAAGCCTAAGAGGAGGCTTGGTAACTGTTCAGTCAAGCGATAGGTCCAGTATATTGATTTTAAAGAGAAAATCAGTTCTTATATGAGCAATACTGTACTCATGGATTTGATTCAAGGACCCGGGTTATTCCTGTTCTTTAAGGAAGCGGGAAATTCGAAGGGTATTGAGACTGTCTAAGTTTGCGGGTTTCCTTCCTATTTAACGAAGGGGTCACTTGAGAATGTCTTTGAGACTCAAGGAAGTTAGACTGTCCAAGTCTAGAGTTTTATCTTTTGTACTATGCTTTGAGAAACAGTAGTAGACTCTATGAAAGGACTGTTCTATGCAGATGACTAAGTTCTGTTCCTATACCTCTAGGAGGTCGTCGGGACAATTTATACGAAGCCCAAGAGGAGGCTGGAAACTTTTAAGAAGCCTACGGGTCCTTGTACTAAGCCCAAGAGGAGGTTATCATTCCCGGAGGAAGAGATCATTATACGAAGCCTAAGAGGAGGCTGTGAATACTTCTAAGAAGCCGTAGGGTCCTTGTACTAAGCCCAAGAGGAGGCGGGTTGCTTTTAGGAAGCCTGTGGGTCCTTGCACGATGCCCAAGAGTAGGCCGATGCATTTAAGAAGCCCGTGGGTCCCCAAACCCCGAGAAATTCAAGGCAATGCTATTCACCGAGAATAGATCAAAGTCAGGAAAGTTCGAGAATTTGGAAGAAACTCAAAGATGCCATTCACGGAGAATACATTCACCTCTGGGAGTAGAGTTTCTTGACAAATTCCTAATGAGGACAGCCGAAGAGAAGACTGTATTTGGTGATCTTATTGGGGGATCTAGTTGTCTATTTCTACGAATAAACGAAACGGCGTCACCTAGTTCTAGACGTAGTTGCCGGGGAAACTCTAAATATCTATACTATTATTACACAGTCGATATGAGTTTATGAAAGAAGACTTACAGTGAAACAGCCCCACAATACAATTATATGTATATGAAAGCGGTAAATGAAAGCAATAACCACTTACTCGGTTGTAGAGCTTCCATGTTGTTTGGTTAGTTGTTCAACAAAGAAAGATTGAAAACAACAGTATATTCAAAATCAAAGGAGAAAGTGCTTTGAAAAAGAAATATTTGGGGCTTACAGCTCAAGGAGAGGCCTAAGGTTTTATCAGTGAGCGCACTGTTTGAATTTGTACAGAGGGACTTATACAAGTGACTGTGGCCCAAAAATTGTTTTATGTACAAAGGGATGGGTCTTACACTCTCTCAAGAGGCCCAAAAAAGTTTAAATAAAAAGAGTGGGGCTTATAACACGAGGGTAGGCCCAGATGATTTCGTTTAAAATGCCGATCGCGCCGAGGTTTTCTTTTAACGCGGAGGGACTTATACAACGAATGAGGCCCAAAATGTTTTGGTTAAAAGGGGGTTGGGTCTTACACTCTATTAGAGGCCCAAAGTGTTTTTGAATGGGTCTTATAGCTCAAGGAGAGGCCCAAGGTTATCAAAAGGCGATGATCGTGCCGTTTATTTGAAAATGTACAGAGGGACTTATACAACAAATGAGGCCCAAAATATTTCTGTACAAGTGGGTTGGGTCTTACACTCTCTCAAGAGGCCCAAAGTGATTTGAAAATGATTTATGAGGGTTGAATTAATTCAAAAACCCTAATTTGTTTTCAAAAATGTATTTAATTGAATAAAAATTCAATTAAAAATGATCAAAATTGTTTAACATATGAAAAACAAATTGTGATTTTGGATTAATGCTTCAAAATTAAGTATTGACCTACAAAATAATTAGAAAGCATTAAAAGTTGCAAAATCAATGTAGAAAAAATATTTAAAATGTCAAAAACAATTAAAATATTAATTCTTTGCAAAAATATAAATTATATGAAATAAATAATATTTTTGGGATTTTTTGATAAAATAAAATATTTTAACATTTTTGTGAATTATTAAAAAAAGAATCAACTCAAAATCATTAAAACTCAGAGAGAAATTAATTTTTGAATCAATTAAATAAAAATCACAAAATTCAAATATTTGAATTTGAAAGAAATGGCGCCAAGAACAGCTGAAGAACACGCGCGTGTTATGGGTTTGGCTGATTTGCATTTTCTATCCAATCTCCCTGAATACTTGATTATAACATGCAATCCACATATCATTATGCTCGTCTCAACCTCACGATCATGTCTATGTCCATTAATTTCATTTAAATTAAACATATAACAAGAAATCATGAAAAATCCTCAAGAACCCTAATTTCTGCATGAAGGCTAGGATTTTTGATACACGATTCAAACAATGCAATTAATTGAGGGAAAACATTCCATGCATGATTATGAACATATGGCCAAATTATTGTGCATCAAAAAATGCATGGATCATAGAGTTAGAAGAGCTCATGCTTACCACTTGCAGCTGGTGATCGTGATTTGTGTTGGAGGTGTTACAGTTAGGTTCCAATGATGTGGATAGCTTCCCTAGGTGCCAAGTGATGTGTCTGAGTGCTTGGAATGGATTGAAATGGTTTGGAGTTGAAGATGGTACCTCAACTGCAAAACTGTCAAGAACTTGAGCAATTGGCTGGTGATTTTGTGAAATCTGTGTTCCATATGTTAATGAGTGTTTGGATCACTTCTATATGATGTATGTGAGGTGTGTGAGTGATTGGTTTGATTGGAAAAGCTCTCAAACTCAAAACCTGATAGCTACCTTGCTAAGAAAGGCATTTTTGCCAAGAGAAAGAGATTTTGAGGAAAGCATCTGTTAGATGGCTTTGGTGTACTCAAACTGATCACAATTGAGCTCTATTTATAGTAGAGCAAGTTTGTTTTGCAAGGAATAGTGAATGGCAACTGGTAAGTAGGTTTGTTCAATGTTGGCCAATGGAAATGCAAGTCTCCTCTAGCCATTGACTAGAGGTTAGGGCACAGAGCTTTGGTTCCCTTGGTCTTGGATAAGTCTTGACTGATTTCAGATGAGAATGGCTCAGTCCATGCCACCTTGATGCTTCCATTGAATGCTTCAATCCAAATTTGGAGTCTTGTCCCTATTTTGGCCATTCTAGGTTCAACATGCTATTTCTTGTTCCATGGACTTTGGAGGCTTGGCTCAGTGATTGTCCCCTTTAGATTCAATCCTCAGATGTGTCCAAGTGGATAGGAGCATTTGAATTTGGCTGATTTTGGTAAATCGAGCAAAGTTGCAAATTCTGCCTTGCCTTTGACAGATTTCAGCAAGGCAACTTTCCAATGTCATATCTCATGACTCAAGTGGAATTTGGCAATGTTCTTGGCTATTTTGGAAAGCCCTTACATGATACAACAATAGTTTGAACATATTTGGTTTTGATCTCTTTTGAATCCAAGTGAAAAATCCCTCTACATTTGGCAAAAAGTAAAGGCAGATTCTGACTTAGTGAAAATTTCACTAAGTGTTGGAAAAAGTGACATTTTCACTTTTCAGCCATTTTGATCACTCCATAACTCAAAATCCTTAATGAATTGGACTTAGGTCTAGTTGAAGTTTTTGTAGAGGGTAATGAGGGCTAAAAATCCATCTTTGGATGAGAAAAAATGGCTTTGTGGTTTAGGAGTTATGATCCTTCAAAGTTGGTACCCTTGTCACTTTATTTTTAACTTAGAAAATTTTCTAAGTTTTTATGGTTACCCCTTTTACAAGTTATCCCACTTTTCTTGATTTTTCTTGATGAATGATGATTCAAATCATATATTAACATCATTTTAGGGTTAAAAATCAATTTTGGTGAAAAATCTCAAAAAGTCAAAGTTGACTTTTGTGAACAGTTGACTTTTTATCAGATGAATTCCAAACTGTGCAATTCTTCAGGAAATCATGTCCTTGACCTAAATCAAACTTGATGGACATGTCCATGGGTGTCATAGGGTATATTGGGGCATGTCCTAGGGCTTGGGAGCATGTCCTGGTCAAAAGTCAAAGTTACAGTTGACTTTTCCCTTAAAACCCTAATTGTGGTGCAGATGAAATTGAGACTTGTTGCTCAAGCTTCTTGGATTAATCCATTATTCCAAATGGATCAATATAGTTCATTAGAGACCCTCAAACCCTCTCTTGAGGTCTTGGCTCATGGTTTATCCCAAAAGTCAACTTAGGGGTGAATTAGGTCAAGAAACCCTAATTCCTGATTTTTGATGAATGCATCCCCTGAGGCAAAATTGACTTGATGAATGGGTCCATGAGGTTCCATGGAGTACATTAGGTTGTGTTTTGGATCTTTGGCTTGTGTCCAGATGAAATTTTTCATCTGGAGGCCCTGGTCGACCAAAACCCTAATTTGGTGACACTGGCGATCTTGAGACTTGATCCACCTAGAAGGGAGCAACCTTGTGCTTAATCCTTAAAGTGGGAGTCCTTTTGATCCATTGTGTTTGAGAGGTTAGACAAGTTGAAGATCATGTCATTCCTTGATTGATCCTTTGTCTAAGGCTCTGAGAGGGCTTAAAACCCTAATTTTGATTGTAGTGAATGCTCAACAACCCTTGAGGCATTTGATGAGGCATGATGGTTCATCCACATTGTGATTATTATTTGCACAATGATGGGAAATCTTAGTGGTCAAAATTTGGGGTATGACAGATGCCCCTATTTAATCTTCTTGGACCCGAAGGTGTGAATGACGAAGGTATTCGGGCATTCGGGGTGCAAGAGGATTAAATATCGGAATACCCAAAATTTTGATGGTGGTTATGAATGGTAGCTTGCGCATTCATCTTCTTTTGCTAAGCAATGATGCTTAGAAAAGGTAGACTTCCCCTCAATCCTGGTTTCCTACCAAGGAACTGGTCTCAGTTTTCTTTTGAAATAATCCTCCCCTCGATCCTGGTTTCCTACCAAGGAACTGGTCTAAGTTTCTTTTGTCGACTTCCCCTCGATCCCGGTTTCCTACCAAGGAACTGGTCTAAGTTTCTGATTGTCAACTTCCCCTCGATCCCGGTTTCCTACCAAGGAACTGGTCTAAGTTTCTGATTTAAACTTCCCCTCGATCCTGGTTTCCTACCAAGGAACTGGTCTCAGTTTCTTTTGTCAATAAACTTTCTTGACAAGGAACGCTATTCGTAGCGGCTTTCCTCCAAACTTCTCGCCGAATTTTCCTGGGGAGATGCCATTTGAGTGAAAAAAGTTTCGATGTCAGACTTGCTGGGGAACCCAATTGTCTGAGTTGTAGAGGTGTACAAACTTCTCTGTTTGGAGATGCCATTTGTCGATTCTACTGGGGGAAAGCGAGTCTCTTGAGAGACTGTTTCCACTTGGGATCTTACATCATACTTTTCTCGGGATCTTCCCGGAGAAATGCCATGTGATGGGGTCCAATTTTGAGGTGCCGATGACCTTTTCATCAGTGATCTTTTCGGAGAATGGCAGCTGTACTGACAAATCTTTGCTTAGGAGGCTTTCTCTGGGGGATTTTTCTTTAATCCGGGAAAGCAAGGATATCATCTTCAATGGCGAAGAGTGATGCTGACTGAAGGTTCCTCTGGTCTTTCAGAGGTTCAAGTTATCAAAGTGGTCGAGGAGCCAACTTCATTCCAGAAATAAACTGGAGGAGAGAGATTGTTCAGACGTCGTACTCCCTGACGAGGAAAAAACTTGACAACTCGATTTAGAGGACTTTTTATCACCAGGGGACAAGACCGACTTGAGTGATATTGATGAAATATGAATGCAAATGCAAATCAATAATGCATGTATGTCTATGCTGACAAAACTGACGCGACACACAAAATAAAAGATGAACATGACTGGATACTCGGCCATCGCGGGGCGTGTAGAGATATCGCTGGTTCAAGATAGTAATTCCACCTTGCTTAGGAGAGATAGTCCCTGCGGGGAATACCGTTGATCGGGCTTAGGAGATAAGAACTCGACCGAGGTGTGTCAGACAAAACAAGGTCTCTGACACAGTTGATCCCTTCATTCAGGCGTACTGGGTTAGAAGGAGCACTTTGATTCTGCACTTTGAAGTTTGCTTACTTCTAGAGAAGCGATTGATGTTCTTTTGATGTTCAATAGTCAAAAGAAATTGCCATCTTTATTTTAAAAGCAGAAAAAGTTTTACCAAGTAAATTCATTTTTGTTTTATTTCAAGAGTCGTTAGTCATGTTAACAACGTCGTTCTGTAAAGCTAAAACAAATAAGAACTGCAAACAAAAGCACAAGGGCTCAAATTTTATTGATAGGATGGAGATCAGCCAAACGCGTGATTCCAAAGAGTATATACAAAATTTGAAAATGGTAATTTTACAGGGAAAAGGGCTATGTTGAAACATAACGACCACTATCCTTCTACCAACTTTGAATTCGGGGGCATCCTGAGCTTCTGTCGAAGATGACCTTGACTGGAGTTTTCCTCCGATGGATGATGTAACTGCTGCTGCTGAGGGACTTGCCCCTGTTGAACATAGTTACTTGCCATTATCCCTAATTTTTGCCTGGATTGTACTATGATGTTTCCAATCCACCGGGATGATTTTTTTTTATTTATTTTGTCTCTAACTTTTGCCTGGACCGCCCTTTCGGGTTTTCAATCCACCGAGACTTTTTTTTAGGCGAAGTATTTCTTAACTACATCAACGTTTGTGGGGTAGGCAAATTCTTCTCCGTCCATGGTTGCAAGTCTCAAGGCACCGCCTGAGAAAGCTTTCGTGACCACATAGGGGCCATCATAATTCGGAGTCCACTTGCCTCGCAAATCAATGAGAAATGATTGTATCTTCTTGAGCACGAGGTCTCCTTTTCTGAAGACACGAGGTCGAACCTTTTTGTCGAACGCCTTCTTCATTCTCTATTGATACAACTGACCATGGCATAGTGCCATGATTCATTTCTCTTTGATCAGGTTTAATTCGTCATGTCGGCTTTGACACCATTCAGCTTCGGTGAGCTTAGCTTCCATCAGTACTCGGATTGATGGGATCTCTACTTCTATGGGGAGAACTGCCTCCATGCCATACACTAGAGAGAAAGGGGTAGCCCCGGTTGAAGTGCGAACAAATGTGCGATAACCGTGAAGAGCAAAGGGTAGCATCTTGTGCCAATCTTTGTAGGTTACAACCATCTTTTGAACGATCTTCTTGATGTTCTTGTTAGTCGCTTCTACTGCTCCATTCATCTTGGGTCGGTAGGGAGATGAGTTATGGTGTTCGATCTTGAACTCAACGCACAACTCTTTCATCATCTTATTATTCAAGTTAGATCCATTATCAGTAATGATCTCGCTTGGAACACCATAACGGCAGATGATATTATTTTTGATAAATCGGACCACCACTTGTCGGGTTACATTGGCGAATGACGCTGCTTCGACCCACTTGGTGAAATAGTCAATGGCTACCAGGATGAACCGATGTCCGTTTGAAGCCTTGGGCTCAATCATGCCAATCATGTCGATTCCCCATATGGAAAAAGGCCATGTGGAAGAGAGAACTTTGAGATGTGATGGCGGTACATGAATTTTGTCGGAGTATATCTGACACTTGTGACACCTCCTCATGTACTTGTAGCAGTCGGATTCCATGGTCAACCAATAGTACCCTGCTCTCAGAATTTTTCTCGCCATTGTGTGTCTGTTGGCATGAGTGCCAAAGGATCCTTCATGAATTTCTTTCATAAGCATGTCCGCTTCTGGTCTGTCGACGCATCGGAGCAAGACCATGTCAAAATTTCTCTTATAGAGAGTGTCACCGCTCAGGAAGAAGTTTCCAGCCAATCTTCTGAGGGTTTTCCTGTCTTTTTTGAGTGCCCCAGATGGGTACTCTTGTTTCTGAAGGAAGCATTTGATATCGTGATACCAAGGTCTGTCATCTGTGACTGCTTCAATCATGAAGACGTAAGCGGGCCGTTTAAGGAGCATTATGTCGATCTTAGGTATGTCATTCCATTGACCTACACTAATCATGGAAGAGAGAGTGGCTAAGGCGTCAGCCATGTGATTCTCATCACGAGGGATGTGATGAAACTCGATTCTGTTGAAGAAGGGTAACAACCTTTTTGCATAGTCTTTGTAAGGAATCAATCCTGATTGGTATATGTTCTAATCTCCTTTTATCTGATTGATGACCAAGGCTGAGTCGCCGTATACGTCCAAGTTTTTGATCCTTAAATCAATTGCTTCCTCGAGACCCATAATACAAGCTTCGTATTCGGCCTCGTTGTTCGTACACTTGAGCGTAAGTCGAGCGGTGAAAGGAATGTGGGTACCCTGAGGGGTAACAATGATTGCCCCAATTCTGTTTCCATAATGATTAACTGCTCCGTCAAAGATAAGTCCCCATTGGGAACCTGATTCTGGCCCTTCACTGGGTAGCGGTTCATCGCAATCTTTCACTTTTAGATACATGACATCTTCGTCTGGGAAGTCAAACCCGATTGATTCTTGATCGTCAATCGGTTGATGAGCCAAATGATCGGCTAAAATACTTCCCTTAACGGTTTTTTGAGCGTGGTACTCTATGTCATATTCTGATAACAGCATCTGCCAACGGGCAATCCTTCCCGTAAGAGCAGGTTTTTCGAAGACATACTTGATTGGATCCATTTATGAGATCAACCAAGTAGTGTGGCGAATCATGTACTGGCGAAGATGTTTGGCTGCCCAAGCCAAAGCGCAGCAAGTTTTCTCAAGCATCGTGTACCGAGTTTCACAGTCGGTGAATTTCGTGCTCAAATAGTAAATGGCAGACTCTTTTCTTTTTGTTTCGTCTTGTTGGCCAAGTACACATCCCATTGAGTCCTCTAGGACTGTGAGGTAAATGATCAGTGGTCTTCCTTCCACTGGAGGTGATAGAATCGGAGGATTCAATAGATATTCCTTAATACCGTCGAAGGCAGTTTGGTAATCTTCTGTCCAAACGCAATCCTGGTTCTTTTTGAGTAACTTGAAAATCGGCGCACATGTGGCGGTCATAAGGAATATGAATCTGGAGATGTAGTTCAAACGTCCCAAGAATCCTCTGACTTGCTTTTCAGTTTTCGGAGAAGGCATTTCTTGAATGGCCTTGACCTTGTCAGGATCAATCTCAATTCCTTTCTGGCTGACGATGAACCCTAGTAGTTTCCCTGAACGGACACCGAAGGTGCACTTGTTGGGATTCAAGCGGAGCTTGAATTTTCTTAAACGTTCGAACAATTTTGACAGATGTTCAACGTGCTCACTCTCTGTTTTTGATTTTGCAATCATATCATCGACATATACCTCGATTTCCTTATGTATCATGTCATGAAACAGAGTAGTCATGGCCCTTTGATAGGTTGCCCCGGCGTTCTTCAAACCGAACGACATTACCTTGTAACAAAAGGTACCCCATGGGGTAATGAACGAAGTTTTCTCCATGTCTTTCGGCGCCATTTTGATCTGGTTATAGCCCGAGAATCCATCCATGAAGGAGAAAACTTTGAACTTTGCTGTACTGTCTACCAGCATGTCAATGTGTGGTAAAGGAAAGTCGTCCTTTGGACTTGCCTTGTTCAGATCCCTGTAGTCGACACACATTCTGACCTTTCCGTCCTTTTTCGGAACAGGTACGATGTTGGCTAACCATTGAGGATATTCAGACGTAGCGAGGAAACCCGCGTTAATCTGTTTATGTACCTCCTCTTTGATTTTGATGGCCATGTCCGGGTGAGTGCGTCTCAACCTTTGCTTTACTGGCGGACATTCCGATCTCAACGGTAAGTGATGTTCCACGATGCTGGTATCCAACCCTGGCATATCCTGATAGGACCAAGCGAATACATCGGGAAATTCTTTGAGAAGCTTTATCAAACCCTCTCTGGAAGTTGAAATGAGCAGTGCCCCAATCCTGATTTCTTTTCTCTCTTGCTCTAAACCCAAGTTTACCGTTTCCAACGTCTCTTTGTGAGGTTCAATGGACCTTTCCTCTTGTCTGAGTAATCGGGAGATCTCTTCTGGAATTTCATTGTCATTTTCTTCTTCAGCCTCAAATACCGGGAACCCAAAGTTGGGAGAAGGCATCGGATCGTATGTTTCAACTGGGTTTAAAACAAGCAATCTGCATGACGTGATGATTCGTGTTTAGAAGAGATAGAGAAAATGCAAGTGTGTGCAATGTATTTATTTTACTGCTTGTTTTTATTTGAATTGTTTTTTAGGATTACCATTTTCTGAAAAAGCAAAAAGAGAAAACAGCAATTAATGCAGAAATTACAGAACGACGTTATTTTATTAATGAACAAGTCGAATCTTGAAACTACAGCCCTATAAAACAAAACTCTGTCGCTTTTGGCGAAGCGAAGAGGGAAATTTACAGAAAGCGAGCCCTATCAAAACATTTGTTTCACTTGGGAAGGGTGAAAGGTTAAAGATGGCAATTACTTTGACTGATGAACGATCTTCGGAACCTCGACGGCAACCCATTGGCAGCGAACTCCTCGGTGAATCACAAAGTCTGGCACCTTCCTTGATTTGTCTTCAGAAATAACGCTGATTTCCGGTGGAGCAGGATCACTGGAATCTGTCTCCCAGGCAGAATTGTCGTAGGAGGATTCCTCAGTTGCATTTTGCATAGCATTGGTGCTCTCAGCTGTATCTCCCCATCCAGTTGGCTGGACATCTTCGAGCCTGATATGAGAGCTTTCGGGAGCGGTGTATTTGACCAAATAGTCGTACTTTCCACTCGGTTGTCCCAAGGTGTCCCACACTTCTTTCGAACTGGAGGAGTCATCCCTCTCGATGACGTTGACCTCGGGAAAAGCATAGTTGATGAATTCAAGTCCTGCAAACGATGCAAATTCATCTTCATGTTGAGTAGTTTCTGAATGACCTGAGTGTTGCTCCCATGACATGGTGGGGACACAGGTATTCTGTTCAATGACGGTCAACTGATTTTCATTGTTCGGTTGACCCTCTTGCCCTAAGTTTCCTGGGTAAGGCTGCCACATTGGCAGACCGTCCATTGGGCCATAGTAATTGTAGTCAAAGTTGTCTTTCATCAGAGTGTCCTCCTCTAATGAATTTGGCGGAGCACGACATCCTTCCGGATCACAATCTCCGTATATCATTTCGACATCTGACCTTGGTATAAACCTAGGACTCTGTGCGGGATAGCAAAATGGTATAGGCACCTCTTCCTGAGACATATAACCGTCCTCATTCAAATAGGACTTCCATTCTTCATCCGTGTCAGAGGGATCTTCCTCATTGATAGCATGAACCGCTTGAGACACTGGGTGAAGGAAACCTCCACTGTGGAAGAAGTTTTGAAGGGGATGAAAACTTTCATCTTTAGCAGCTCTCTGGGTACAGGTTACAGAAAAACCAAGACCCTCCTTTGTTTTATTGTCAATAGGAATGACAAGCTGTCCCCATCCAGTTGTGTCGGTACTCTCGACCGCTTTGATAGCATCTTTGTATGAGGAAATCGAGGTTCCTCCTTGGGATTGATTGTCCTCGCTCACCGACAATGCTTGGAACTGAATTCCAATAACCTCCTTGGGTTTTATACCAGTAGATGATGACAAGTTGCTTACAAGCAAGGCTTGTTCCCCACAAACCGTGACAAGTTGATCGTTCTTGACGAACTTTAGCTTTTGGTGGAGGGTCGAAGTGACCGCTCCAGCCTGATGTATCCAAGGTCTTCCTAATAAACAATTGTATGTTGCCCGGATATCCATGACCTGGAAAGTGACTTGGAAAGTATGAGGACCAATAGTTAAGGGAAGATCAACTTCGCCGATAACCGTTTTTCTGGATTCGTCGAACGCTTTGACGACGACCTCGCTGATTCTCATCGAAGGGCCCTTGAATGATAATTGCATCAAAGTGGACTTCGGCATAACATTCATGGCTGACCCTGTGTCTACCAGTACGCTGGCTAAAGCATCGTCCTGGCAGTTAACTGTGATATTGAGCGCCATGTTATGACGGCGACCCTCTTCGGGTAATTCCTCATCACTAAATCCCAAATTATTACAGGAAGTGATGTTAGAGACAATGTTATCGAACTGTCTGATTGTTACATCCTGTTCCATAAAGGCCTACTCCAAGACTTTCTGTAGAGCCTCCCTATGCGCTTCTGAACTGAGTAACAGTGATAATACCGAGATCTTTGAAGGAGTCTGTAACAGCTGATCCACAATGTTATATTCACTCCTTTGGATGAGCTTCAGCATCTCATCATCATTTTTCGAAAGGTTGGGATTACTGGATTGACCAACTGATAGATCGGGAGCTTCTGTCTGAAGTTCCTTTTCCTTGTTAACTTCCCCAACCCCTCGGTTGAAGATTCTACCACTCCGTGTTACTCGACTGATGTCTGCAATGTTCACAACGGAGGGTAATGGAATTTCCTTTCCATTTTCAATTATTGTTGCACCGTATTTGTAAGGGATCGCCTTAGCTGATTTATACGGTAGCGGTCCTGGTAGATAGATGACTACAGGAGCCTTTTGATTTTTCTGACCATCGTAAGCAATCTCAATTCGTTCCCGGTTGGGAACCTTAGACTCGTCAAGTAGAGGGATGATGGCAAAAACATCCCTGGTCCTATGATGACCAGAGATTATGACGACGTCCTCGAGTTGATCGGCAAGGTAACTCGGCGTCCAGTTGATGGGTCCGGAACCTGGATATGGACGAATTTCTCCACGATCCACCTGCCCCTAGAGAGCTGCTCGCACAAGGTAACACCCTTGGTTGCTTTTCGAACAGACACCACAACGGTCATAATTATGTGGTGGCACCTGGCCACGCCGACTTTGAATACAATGTAACCTCACTAGGTTAGCTTCCACTAATCGGACATCCTGACTCTGACGTCGAGTAGGATTCCTGTACTGATACTAATTTGCTGAGTATCTTCATCCATATAGATTGGCATCCACCAGTGATTTAACAAGTGCTGGAGCGCTTCCTGGACAAGGGTACAACCTCGATTGTTTTCGCAACCCGCTTTAAAGCTTTGATAGTCATGTGATATTAAGAATCCGAGTCGAACCTGCTCAGCATGTAACTCTACCAGGTAGGTATTCATCAAGCAAATATCGAAGATCTGAACCATGTTGATTTGATAGGAGTTCCTATCATGGTAGTCTTGGATCCATCCAAGATTCATCTGACGCTGAAGGGCCTCTTGTATGAAAGAGCATCCCTGTTTGTTTACCGAGCAAATCAGACAGGAACTGTAATCGTGCCACGCAGATTATGATACTGGCTTTGCCTTGAGTGCATTGCCACCAAGTTGACATTCATTGCACGGATGTCGTGGTTCTGAATGACGTTAGAATTCATGTAAACCATGTTAACTCCATGAACTCAATGCTCTTGGATCCATCCGAGATCCATCTGTTCCTGCAGAGTTGCTTGCACTACAGAACATCCTTGATTGTCTTTAGAGTAGATATCACACTGATGATAGTTATGAGGTGGCACATGGCCATATCCACTTTGTCTACAATGCATCTTTACCAGATTGGTTTTCAACAAGAGTACATCATGAATTTGATAGACGTCGTTAGTCTCTCCTTTTATCAAATTGACTGCAGCATTCTCGTGTTGAGGCAGCGGGTTCGTGAGAACATTAGGATTCGTATCCTTGAAGGATAAGACCCCGCTCCTAACAAGCTTTTGTACGTTGGACTTGAAATTGAGACAAGTCTCTATGTTATGCCCTGAACCTCCTTGATGATAAGGGCATGTTTGATCCACCTTAAACCAAAAAGGCAGATTTTCCGGTACTGTAAGAGGAGACTTAGTCTGGATGTGCTCCTTAGCCAGTAGTAATGGAAATAGTTCTGCATACGTCACGGGTATAGGATCAAATCCTGGTGGCCGTGTTGTACGGTTGTTGTTGTATGGAGGACGAGCCTGCTAAAGAGACTGTTGTGTCCTTTGTTGATCAGGCTGGCTCTGCGCAACCTGAGGTTGATACGTAGGAATAGGCGCAGGGTTGATAGCAGGAGTCACAGCTGCTACTGGTTGATAACGTCGCCTTTGCTTTCCGAGAGAGATATTCCCAATATCTTGCTCTTTTTTCTTAGGGAGAGCACTACCGTATTTTTTAGTACCGCTCGTCGATCCAGTGTCTTTTACCAAACGTCCTTCTCGGACGGCTTCCTCAAGATGTACGCCCATGCCGACCATCTCGGTGAAATCACTGGGCGCACTGGCAACCATTCGGTCATAGTAAAATGAGCTTAAGGTCTTTAAGAAGATCTTTGTCATCTCTTTTTCCTCAAGAGGTGGACAAATTTGAGCGGCAATTTCACGCCACCTTTGAGCAGACTCCTTAAAGGTTTCCTTGTCCTTTTGCGACATTGATCTGAGTTGATCTCTGTCGGGTGCCATGTCCAAATTGTATTTGTATTGTTGGACGAAGGCAGTACCAAGATCTCTAAATGTGCTGATCGTAGTACGGTTTAAACCCATGTACCATTTTAACGCGGCACCGGTTAAACTATCCTGAAAGTAGTGAATCAGTAGGTCCTGATTCTCCGTCTGAGCTGACATTCGCCGAGCGTACATCACCAGATGGCTTTGAGGGCATGAGTTACCCTTGTACTTTTCAAAGTCGGACACTTGAAATTTGTGCGGAACTTTCACATTTGGGACCAAGCAGAGATCTGCGGCGTCTTTTCTAAATAGATCCTGACTGCGAATGGCCTGCAGTTCCTTCTGCATTTCCAGTAACTGCTCCTGGAATTCATCCATTCTGTCAAACATAGTTTCCTTCTTACCAGAAGGTGTCTGTGGAATTTGTCCTTCCGGGACAGTGTGCACCACAGGGGGTGGTACCGTGACTACGGTAGCGAATCTTGGCGTTTCCCGAAGTTTGTAACCTTCAGGGGTCTTCAGTATGCCCCTGGCATCTTCGCTTTCTCGAAGTTTGTAACCTTCAGGCCCAGCGGCTTCTGTTGTGATTCCCTGATCTTAGTGATCGGCGGAACATATCCTCCCGGGATATAGTTAACAGGCATGCCCCAAGGACGATCTTTCGGCATCTGATACCTAGGATCATACTTCTCCACTATGGGCATTGAGGTGATCTCTGAGATCACAGTTCTTTGTAGCTGAGCTTCTGCCATGGCTTGCATGTCGTTACGAAGCTTTCTCATATCCTCTCTTAGAGCGTCGATCTCTTCTTTCAACTCTCTGTTTTCTTCCTCAAGATCATCCATCTTTTTCTGACGATTGGCCCGAGTATTATACGAATGAGACAGTTTGACTCTAGAACCGAGACACAAACGTGAGATTCGTAGGTAAGAAGAATACGCGATGTGAGAATGATGAATGCAATGATTATATTGTTTTTTGTTTAATCAAAATAAACTTCGACAATTAGATTGCAAATATCAAACAGTGGGGAAACTCCTTTTTATTGAAATTCAAAGGATTACAGAAATGGAAATACAGTAGATTACAAGGTGCAGAAACAGAAACCTAAGCTAATGGGTCCCGAGTCCTCTCTGAAGAGAAATCAGGTGTTGATTCTGGTATCTTCCTTTTCTTTGACTGGGGCTCTTGGGCCGTTGTTGGGTTGTCATTCCTTTGCCAAGTGAAAGGAGCGAGCAAATTTCTTTGGTCATCTTGATTCTCTACAGCATGTTGCTCCAAAATTTCAATCAGAGCATCTTTTTCTTTCAATAATTGTTGTATTTTGATGCACTCTACGTCGAGGGTGCGGTACTTGTTCTTCCAAGACCTTCTCTCCCATTGAACTTTATTGAGAGTAACCTGAAGCTTTTCAGTTTTCGTCATGAAGTACATGACAGATTCTCTCGGTGGAAGAATTCCGTAACGAGGATAAGGCATCTTTAGCTTGAGAGCTCTAGTTTGTACCCAATGGAGATAAGGCTCCACCGAGACACAGTCTGGTTTTCCCAGAGACTCTCGTCCTTTCTTATGAACGTGTTTCCAAGCTTGCACTATTTCTGTCTTTAGTGCTCTGTCACTTTCTCCTTCCTTGAAGAAAAGACCTTCCAGATGAACACCCAGTGGGATGTGTCTCATCGGGTATCCAAACTGATGGCGAACCAATACCGGATGGTAGTTGATTCCTCCTTTAGTTCCTATAAGGGGTACGTTGGGGAAGTTTCCACAACGATCAATGATCCTGATTCCATCATAAATCCTATTACACCAATCTATATCAGAGTTGGTAAGAGACATGATCTTCTGCGACCAGCGTAGGGCACTCTTACAATCCCAAAAAGCAGCAGACTTGGGCAAGTGAGAGATAAACCATTTGTAAAGTAGAGGTACACAGCATGTGATCTCCCCTCCGCTGTACAAATTTCCCAAGTGTACAGAATGATACGCATCTGCGAGCAAAGTCAGCACAAGATTTCCAATGAGAAAAACCTTAATAGAGTTAATATCGACGAAGTTATTAATGTTGGGAAATAAAAATAACCCGTAGGTGAGCAAGACAAAGATGCTTTCAAAAGCAGTCGCGTTTCCTATACTGGCAAAATACAGGGCCTTCTTTGTCAAGAACTGGGCTGGCAAACCTTGGATGCCACCCTTAGTGGTTAGGTGAGTCCTGACCTCAGACTCGTCCAAATGAATTGCTCTTGTAATGGTCTGATTCTTTGGAATTTCTTCCAGTCCCGAAAATGGAGCTCGATCTGTAATGTGTAAATCAATCAGATGAGAATACTCCTCCAGCGTTGGTGCGAGCTGGTAATCCGGGAATGTGAAACAGTGATAAACCGGATCATAAAACTGAATGAGCGCATCCATGATTCCCTCAATCACATGGACTCTTAATAGTGGTAGTAAACCTCCGTGCTTGGCTATGAAAGCCTCAGGGTTAGTGATCATCCTTGCTAACCTTCTCAAATCCTCTAGTTTTGGAACCTTGAAGGTATACTGGTGAGTTCTCCTTCTACCGAAATCCATTAGTGCAATCCTTTTCTCTGATATTTGCAATCATAGTCTTAGTTTATTTTGAGAAAACAGAGAGACTAGAAGAGAAGATTTTTTGAATGTTTTAATGTTTTTTAAATAAATGCATGAATGCAGCACACAAAAGCATAGAAAAAACATGGGGTCAAAGGGTCGTTGTCATGAAGTCAAGGCTCTACCCATCCCCAAAGGTTTATACTAGGGTGACTTTTGTACCTGTACTCATTATCATCAGCTCCTCCCAGGAAAGCAAAACAACAAGCGGATCGCCAACGAGTTGTAGAGCAATCTTAGAGTAAGTGCCATTCATCGAGAATAGATCACCAGCCTCCAATGAGGGTAGTATCGCGTAACAACTATTTCTGATAGTTTCCACACTACGAAAGGGTTTGGCTCCTCAGCTTCTCAGACTTAACAACTGGCCCATTGTCTAGGTGAGAGAATGGGTTGCGTTGGTCAGCCTCCACTGAGGTTGATGGTCGACCCCGTCTTCATCACTTATCTTAAGTGTATACTCAATCTTTCCACATACGGCATCACCTGCATTCCCATTAGCAGAAAAATAAACACGTATAGCAATTAGGAAAAGCAGTATATATATTCGTCCTAAACATCCTAGACCTTTAAAGCTATGAATCCTAAGTTCCTGACAGAAAATGGGTTCCCCGGCGGAAGCCCCAATCTGTGGTTTTCACATAAGTGAAGAGAAGGAAGTTCGTGCCTAGATCTAACTTTGATGGGCCCCACGGTGGGCGCCATTTTACCGTAGCGAGCGATTTTGGACGCGGCTCTTAAGCGCTGGTCGCTCTCTGCGGTTGAGCTTACTACAGGTCGATTCATTTTTTATCCTATTGTGAGCTGATGAAGGAAGGGAAATAGATGTCTCCAATTAACCCTGCTTTACATACTGAGTTTAAACAACGGTCTGTTAGTTTACGGATGCTATCAATGTGGGGGGCCTTTGTACTGGTTATTTGTATTTTCGCCAATACTGGTTTCTTTCTAGGACTTGACAGAATGTTTCTGGTAGGGAACAAGGATTAGGATGTTAGGACTGATGTTTTTGAATTACTGCTTTTGATTGATGGAGATATGGGATTTGGGTTTTCTATTTAGTGTCTCGCTAAGATCTTTTCTTTTGATCTTATGCCTACGTATTCCCGTTTACCGAAATAGGGAAATCAGAGCGTTCGTAGTTCCTCCTATTCTATGGGAGGAAATGGTTGTTTTGGTGTCTTGTTCAAAGCCCAAGACGTGAAGCGAAAAGGTGGTTTGTATCTTGTTCAAAGCCCAAGATGTGAAGCTGAAAGGTCTATTTGTATCTTGTTCAAAGCCCAAGATGTGAAGCTGAAGGTCCCAACTTTAGAGAGAATTTGTCATCTCTAAAGAGGGGGTTGTATGTCACAACTGTTGGGTGACTGACTATAAAGGAGGATTACTTTAACTGGGATTTGTGAATCCGGCAATGCCATAATTTCCTTTATAGGGGTTTTAACCTGAAGGAGAAGGCTTTAACTCAGTTTAGAGCAATGCCATCTTTCCTTAGGAATTTCTCTTGCTAAAAGAGGGACAGTGGCATGGATGTAGATGATCCAGAGGCTTGCCGCTTACAATGATTAGATGAAGGGGAAGGAGTTATTGATGTTTGTGTATTGTGAACGAGGCACAGCTTTGATGCTAAAAGGTTGATTGGATCAACCAGTGGTTTTCTTATACAAAGCCTAAGAGGAGGCTAATATGTGCCTCGTACAAAGCCCGAGAGAGAGGCTAAAAGGTTTTGACTCAACGATGGAATCTTTTGGTATCTCGTATAAAGCCCGAGATGGAGGCTATTTGACTCAACAAGGGAGTTTTTTTTGTATCTCGTATGAAGCCCGAGCTGGAGGTTGTTATTTGTTTGGCTCAATAAGAACCTTTTTGTATCTCGTATAAAGCCCGAGACTGAGGCGAAAGGGGTGATTGACTCAACGAGGGAGTCTCTTATGTGTCTCTTACAAAGCCCGAGAGAGAGGCTAAACGTTGTTTGACTCCGCTGGGGAGAATCATTGTACAAAGCCCAAGATGAGGCTAACTTCATGGAAGAAGGATCATTATACAAAGCCTAAGAGGAGGCTATGGTAACTGTTTCAGTCAAGCGATAGGTCCAGTATACTCATTTTAAAGAGAAAATCAGTTCTTATATGAGCAATACTGTACTGATGGATTTGATTCAAGGATCCGGGTTATTCCTGTTCTTTAAGGAAGCGGGAAATCCGAAGGGTATAGAGACTGTCTGAGTCTGCGGGTTTCCTTCCTATTTAACGAAGGGGTCACTTGAGAATGCCTTTGAGACTCAAGGAAGTTAGACTGTCCAAGTCTAGAGTTTTATCTTTTGTACTATGCTTTGAGAAACAGTAGTAGACTCTATGAAAGGACTGTTCTATGCAGATGACTAAGTTCTGTTCCTATACCTCTAGGAGGTCGTCGGGACAATTTGTATGAAGCCCAAGAGGAGGCTGGAAACTTTTAAGAAGCCTACGGGTCCTTGTACTAAGCCCAAGAGGAGGCTATCATTCCCGGAGGAAGAGATCATTATACGAAGCCTAAGAGGAGGCTGTGAATACTTCTAAGAAGCCGTATGGTCCTTGTACTAAGCCCAAGAGGAGGCGGGGTTGCTTTTAGGAAGCCTGTGGGTCCTTGCACAATGCCCAAGAGTAGGTCGATGCTTTTAAGAAGCCCGTGGGTCCCCAAACCCCGAGAAATTCAAGGCAATGCTATTCACTGAGAATAGATCAAAGTCAGGAAAGTTCGAGAATTTGGAAGAAACTCAAAGATGCCATTCACGGAGAATACATTCACCTCTGGGAGTAGAGTTTCTTGACAAATTCCTAATGAGGACAGCCGAAGAGAAGACTGTATCTGGTGATCTTATTGGGGGATCTAGTTGTCTATTTCTACGAATAAACGAAACGGCGTCACCTAGTTCTAGACGTAGTTGTCGGGGAAACTCTAAATATCTATACTATTATTACACAGTCGATATGATTTTATGAAAGAAGACTTACAGTGAAACAGCCCCACAATACAGTTATATGTATATGAAAGCGGTAAATGAAAGCAATAACCACTTACTCGGTTATAGAGCTTCCATGCTGTTTGGTTAGCTGTTCAACAAAGAAAGATTGAAAATAACAGTATATTCAAAATCAAAGGAGAAAGTGCTTTGAAAAAGAAGATTTGGGGCTTACAGCTCAAGGAGAGGCCCAAGGTTTTATCAGTGAGCGCACTGTTTGAATTTGTACAGAGGGACTTATACAAGTGACTGTGGCCCAAAAATTGTTTTCTGTACAAAGGGATGGGTCTTACACTCTCTCAAGAGGCCCAAAAAATTTTAAAGAAAAAGAGTGGGGCTTATAACACGAGGGTAGGCCCAGATGATTTCGTTTAAAATGGCGATCGCGCCGAGGTTTTCTTTTAACGCGGAGGGACTTATACAACGAATGAGGCCCAAAATGTTTTGGTTAAAAGGGGGTTGGGTATTACACTCTATTAGAGGCCCAAAGTGTTTTTGAATGGGTCTTATAGCTCAAGGAGAGGCCCAAGGTTATTTTTCAAAAGGCGATGATCGTGCCGTTTATTTGAAAATGTACAGAGAGACTTATACAACGAATGAGGCCCAAAATATTTCTGTACAAGTGGGTTGGGTCTTACACTCTCTCAAGAGGCCCAAAGTGATTTAAAAATTATTTATGAGGGTTGAATTAATCCAAAAACCCTAATTTGTTTTCAAAAATGTATTTAATTGAATAAAAATTCAATTAAAAATGATCAAAATTGTTTAACATATGAAAAACAAATTGTGATTTTGGATTAATGCTTCAAAATTAAGTATTGACCTACAAAATAATTAGAAAGCATTAAAAGTTGCAAAATCAATGTAGAAAAAATATTTAAAATGTCAAAAACAATTAAAATATTAGTTCTTTGCAAAAATATCAATTATATGAAATAAATAATATTTTTGGGATTTTTTGATAAAATAAAATATTTTAACATTTTTGTGAATTATTAAAAAAAGAATCAACTCAAAATCATTAAAACTCAGAGAGAAATTAATTTTTGAATCAATTAAATAAAAATCACAAAATTCAAATATTTGAATTTGAAAGAAATGGCGCCAAGAATAGCTGAAGAACACGCGCGTGTTCTGGGTTTGGCTGATTTGCATTTTCTATCCAATCTCCCTGAATACTTGATTATAACATGCAATCCACATATCATTATGCTCGTCTTAACCTCACGATCATGTCTATGTCCATTAATTTCATTTAAATTAAACATATAACAAGAAATCATGAAAAATCCTCAAGAACCCTAATTTCTGCATGAAGGCTAAGATTTTTGATACACGATTCAAACAATACAATTAATTGAGGGAAAACATTCCATGCATGATTATGAACATATGGCCAAATTATTGTGCAGCAAAAAATGCATGGATCATAGAGTTAGAAGAGCTCATGCTTACCACTTGCAGCTGGTGATCGTGATTTGTGTTGGAGGTGTTACAGCTAGATTCCAATGATGTGGATAGCTTCCCTAGGTGCCAAGTGATGTGTCTGAGTGCTTGGAATGGATTGAAATGGTTTGGAGTTGAAGATGGCACCTCAACTGCAAAACTGTCAAGAACTTGAGCAATTGGCTGGTGATTTTGTGAAATCTGTGTTCCAGATGTTATGTGAGTGTTTGGATCACTTCTATATGATGTATGTGAGGTGTGTGAGTGATTGGTTTGATTGGAAAAGCTCTCAAACTCAAAACCCGATAGCTACCTTGCTAAGAAAGGCATTTTTGCCAAGAGAAAGAGATTTTGAGGAAAGCATCTGTTAGATGGCTTTGGTGTACTCAAACTGATCACAATTGAGCTCTATTTATAGTAGAGCAAGTTTGTTTTGCAAGGAATAGTGAATGGCAACTGGTAAGTAGGTTTGTTCAATGTTGGCCAATGGAAATGCAAGTCTCCTCTAGCCATTGACTAGAGGTTAGGGCACAGAGCTTTGGTTCCCTTGGTCTTGGATAAGTCATTACTGATTTCAGATGAGAATGGCTCAGTCCATGCCACCTTGATGCTTCCATTGAATGCTTCAATCCAAATTTGGAGTCTTGTCCCTATTTTGGCCATTCTAGGTTCAACATGCTATTTCTTGTTCCATGGACTTTGGAGGCTTGGCTCAGTGATTGTCCCCTTTAGAATCAATCCTCAGATGTGTCCAAGTGGATAGGAGCATTTGAATTTGGCTGATTTTGGCAAATCGAGCAAAGTTGCAAATTCTGCCTTGCCTTTGACAGATTTCAGCAAGGCAACTTTCCAATGTCATATCTCATGACTCAAATTGAATTTGGCAATGTTCTTGGCCATTTTGGAAAGCCCTTACATGATACAACAACTGTTTGAACATATTTGGTTTTGATCTCTTTTGAATCCAAGTGAAAAATCCCTCTACATTTGGCAAAAAGTAAAGGCAGATTCTGACTTAGTGAAAATTTCACTAAGTGTTGGAAAAAGTGACATTTTCACTTTTCAGCCATTTTGATCACTCCATAACTCAAAATCCTTAATGAATTGGACTTAGGTCTAGTTGAAGTTTTTGTAGAGGGTAATGAGGGCTACAAATCCATCTTTGGATGAGAAAAAATGGCTATGTGGTTTAGGAGTTATGATCCTTCAAAGTTGGTACGCTTGTCACTTTATTTTTAACTTAGAAAATTTTCTAAGTTTTTATGGTTACCCCTTTTACAAGTTATCCCACTTTTCTTGATTTTTCTTGATGAATGATAATTCAAATCATACATTAACATAATTTTAGGGTTAAAAATCCATTTTGGTGAAAAATATCAAAAAGTCAAAGTTGACTTTTGTGCACAGTTGACTTTTTATTAGATGAATTCCAAACTGTGCAATTCTTCAGGAAATCATGTCCTTGACCTAAATCAAACTTGATGGACATGTTCCATGGGTGTCATAGGGTATATTGGGGCATGTCCTAGGGCTTGGGAGCATGTCCTGGTCAAAAGTCAAAGTTACAGTTGACTTTTCCCTTAAAACCCTAATTGTGGTGCAGATGAAATTGAGACTTGTTGCTCAAGCTTCTTGGATTAATCCATTGTTCCAAATGGATCAATATAGTTCATTAGAGACCCTCAAACCCTCTCTTGAGGTCTTGGCTCATGGTTTGTCCCAAAAGTCAACTTAGGGGTGAATTAGGTCAAGAAACCCTAATTCCTGATTTTTGATGAATGCATCCCCTGAGGCAAAATTGACTTGATGAATGGGTCCATGAGGTTCTGTGGAGTACATTAGGTTGTGTTTTGGATCTTTGGCTTGTGTCCAGATGAAATTTTTCATCTGGAGGCCCTGGTCGACCAAAACCCTAATTTGGTGACACTGGCGATCTTGAGACTTGATCCACCTAGAAGGGAGCAACCTTGTGCTTAATCCTTGAAGTGGGAGTCCTTTTGATCCATTGTGTTTGAGAGGTTAGACAAGTTGAAGATCATGTCATTCCTTGATTGATCCTTTGTCTAAGGCTCTGAGAGGGCTTAAAACCCTAATTTTGATTGTAGTGAATGCTCAACAACCCTTGAGGCATTTGATGAGGCATGATGGTTCATCCACATTGTGATGATGATTTGCACAATGATGGGAAATCTTAGTGGTCAAAATTTGGGGTATGACACTATCAAACTAAAGAAAATATGGAATAAAAATCTTTAATTCCTGAAAGTGATGGAATTCCTACCAAACAAAAGGAAGAAGAAGGATGATGTGTTTTTCTTGTCATATATGCCGCCTTAACACAAAAATAAAAAGGTCAAGCTTAAGACCTTAAAGAAGAGCTGGATGGAAGGTAACCCATCAAATTTTAATTAATTTTTGTTTTTTAGATTAAGTTTGTGGTTGCTCTTGGAATTGAGCAACGTTTTATGTTTGGGTTAGGGTATTAGAGATTTCGATCCAAAATTTAAAAATTGTTGAGAAGAAGAAGTGAAAAAAGTAATTTCTTCTTCTTAAAAAAAAAAGGAATAAATGACAAAAGAAAAGGAATGAAATTGTAAGAAGGATCAAAAATCTCTAATACTAACAAAAAGGTATGATGAATGAAGGAGAACTAGGAACCTAACTCCAAAGGTTTAACCCTACTTTTCGAAATATATCATACCCTAACATAAGTTGAGTTACAACTTAAAAAGCCCTAATATGTGTGTGTGTGTGTGTGTGTGTGTGTGTGTGTGTTGTGATTTATATGATTAACTCCATTAGTACACGATCAAACTAAGTTTAATTGATTTTGCATGTTGATTGAGTGACCACCCTGTCTAGTGAGTGAGTTATAGTAAGCGGAGAAACAGGTTGAGTACTCGTCAATGTTGAGGATGTTTTTTAAATTCGCCGGATAGAACTTGGAAGCTAGAACATGGTCAGGTTAAAGAAAATTTTAATTTAGTGAAGTTCGATTGTTATTATGCGACTTGTTGTCTGTTGAAATATGCAGTTACAGGTGAGTTGCTTGAGAACATGCAACGATTCAAGTTGATGGTTGTGATGACAGTCTGTTATTACATATATTTAGTTGAAGAATCAGAGAAAAACAAGTGAAAGTCGAGCAAATATGAGGAGAAATGACCAAAGAATGAGGAAACAATAACTAAGGATACAAATTGAGGACTTAGTGAAAATTAAGGAGAAAAAGAAGTGAAGCTTAAAAAAAATCATATCCACCATCGCGCACGCAATATGGCATTAAAAGCGGCATCGCGCACGTGATAGGGCATTAAAAGTTGCATTGCGCGCACGATGCGGATATCGTGTGTGCGGTGATCACTTTTCTGGTCCATTTTGACGCCTTTAAAAGGGGAAATTATGTACTTTCATAAGGATTATGAATTAAGGAGAGGAGAACACGAATTTGGGAGCACAAAAGAAGATTTTTAGAGCATTTGAAGTCATTGGAGGCCATCTCTTCAAGGGACTTCTCATATTATTTTTATCTATCAATTGTGGTATTTTCTCTACATAATGTGTAGCTAAATTCCCTTAGGTTAGGTTGTGTGATGATGAACCTTATTCAATCTTGTTGGCATTATATGTTGGTTTGACTTTTTATGAATCCTTTGAATTATAATTTTATTTAGTTGTTGCTTATGCTTAATGCTTTTTATTTGAGATACTCTGTTAATCTATTGTTATACATATAGAGATTCCTGTCTCGTAGCCTATGGGTTTGACCTAGGGCAATTGTTCTACTTACGCTGGTTGAATACAGATAAGAGATCCCAAGTAGTGGCATTAAGGAATTAATGGTCTATACATCGCCAAATACTACTTACGCTGGCGGACTAGGGATAGGAAGCTCTGAGTAGTTGTTAGTGAGTTATTTCATGGGGGACTGACTATAACGGTTTTGTTGATTCGCGCGAGATTATAAGGATAAGAACATTCATACAAGGCATCATACATTAATAAGAGAGGTGTCATACCCTAATTTTTAACCCTAAGATTCCACCTCATTTGCATCATTTTTGGCATAGCATCAATCATTTCATGTGTGTGTGTGTGTTTTATGCATCACTAACCCCATTGAGCTCCAAAGAGTATATGCTTTGGTTTACTTTGACTGCAAGTTAGGGTTTTGGGACCAAGAGCTCAAGAAGTTGGTAAAATCAAGGGGTAATGTGATCCTCAACCTCTCAACATGATCAAAGGTCTCCTTACATCAACAATCAAGTCCAAGATTCCACCAATACCATTTCATCGAGCCCTAAGTCATCTGATACACACGATTAGGGTTTTGACCTAATTCAGTCATGAGTTGACTTTTTGAGCAAGGCATGATCCTTCACTTCAAGGCATTTTTCAAGGACTTCAAGGACATCATCTTAGCCCATTCATATGGTTGGATTGATCCAAGAAGCTTGATCCATTGGTAATTGAAGAAATCAAATTCATTTGGAAAAAGTCAACTCTTCATCAAAGTCAAAGTTTGACTTTTGAGATTTTTGGTCGAAAATGGACTCCACAAGTCAAGGATCATGGAAATAGGTGAATTTGATCATGACTAATCAAGAAAATCAAAGAAAACATCCAAAGATTTGATAACATTGAAGCACAGTGTGTATTTGGCTCAGGTTGCACATGTTTATTGTTGTTTAATTGTTATTTTCTTGCATTGTGCTTATGTTTTGCCTTGTTTTCAAGTACATTGCCTAATAAGAGCCTTTCACAAAGTAATAGAGCGAAAAGAGCAAAAACAGAGCTTTTTGGTGCCAATTACACACATGGCGTTCCACATGGCGTTGGCCATGAGGGTAGCCATGACGTGTAGGGTTTCTCCCACGTTCCAACGATCACAAGACCACGTCCACCACCTCTTGTACACATGGCGGATGCCATGTCTAGATGGAGGGCGCCATCTTTGATTTTCGTGGACCAGTCAAGGACGGTTGGAGAATGAAGCCATGACTAGAGATTTTCTCTCCCACGATTTTTGAAGGCTCACCTTAACTTCCAAGGAAATGTTTCACTATAAATTGGACTTAGTTTTCATTTTCTAGGCATCCACTCTTAGTTGCAGCATATGCCATAAACTTACTTTGTTAAAGCGATAATTCTTCACATCGGGGAATTATCGCACCATTGTTGTAATCGAGTTTAGAGCATCGTAGCGTAAAAGTTTAAATCTTGTCGCCAATTTTCTTACAAGTTTGTACCAGATTCAAGTCTCCGATTTGGAGTAGGTTCTTAATACAATTCACATTATTACTAGTTATTTCTCGCACTGCTTTTAATTTTTTTATTTCTCGCATCGCTTTACTTTGTTATTTCTTGCACTGCCTTTAATTTGTTTGCTTTATCACTCTACTTTATTATCTTTATTTTCTCGCACACATTACTTGATTTATTTTATCGCAAAAGATTCTTCTTCAAAACTGCACCTTAGCATATTGATAAGTGCAAATTGTAGTTATTTTTGTATATAAGTTTTGTTGCACTTATCGATACTTTTTGTTAATATCGTACGAATAAACCCCGTTTTGTTTGTAAATACGTTTACTTTACGTTATAGTGTATATATTGCGTTATTGTGTAAATATCATTGAATTTAATTGTTTTATATTTATTTTTGTAGGTATTAAAGCAAGGATATCTTGTCATATTCATAAAGAGAATTGAATAAGTTTTTCAACGCTTCAAACCGGGCGAAAAACGGAGTTACGGTTTGAAAGTTATGGCCGGAACAGTGCAGGATTTTTGCTGTCATGACAGCTTTCGCCCCAGGCTTGCTAGGCGAAGCTATGGTGAGCCAGACAGTCCAGAAGCGTGAAAAAAGTGCAGAATAAGCTATTTTGATCCGCCTGGCGAACCGGAATTTCGCCAGGTGAATTTTGACGGTCAGAAACATCATTTAAGGGCCAAAAACACAATTTTTAGGTTATGGTTTTGAGGATTTTTGCTCCCAACTCCATCAACCTCATTTTTCAGTAGAATAGCTTAGAAAACAACATGGAAGCTTGCATATGGATGATCCGGGGTGGATTTCTCATCATTCGGCTCTGACAATCCGCGTGATGTTTGGTTCACTTCTTTTCTTCTTTGTGTTTTTCTTCTTTGTTGGGTTTTGATATGTATTTACTTTGATCTTATGTATATTTATCGCCCATGGCGTTGTATAAAATCCGCTTTACAAATCTTTATCGATGATTGTCTCTGATTTTTGCTTTAATGCTCAGGGGTTGGGTTGTGTTAGAGATAAACATCGCAAACTTCATTAGGGATGATTATCTGTTAGTTTCTAGATGCTAGAGATAGATTTAGAGCTAATATTTTATTTGGGTGTCGGAGCTTAATGCCTCCGTGTTATTTGAGTCGAGTGTGAGAATGTCGACGAGAGTAATACGGTTTTTCTCTCAGCTCGGTGTGTCAGAGATGAACACTATTGAGAGCGATGATGGATGATATTGAGGAGTATTGTAGGTTGAGTATAACTGGTCGGTAAGTTTAAGTTTGTGAGGAGTCGATTATATACATGCCGGATAAGTTTATTCCCTCTGAAGAATGAATTTTCTTTTTTTGTTAATATTTACTTTTCTGTTTCTATATTTAAACCATTTTAAACCCAAACTCATTAACATTTGAATTGTCGGACGGAAGTTCAATATTACCGATCTCTGTGGACACGATAAATTCCCGGAAAAATACTTCCAAAACTTTTGCTGCTTGCCGCTTTACCGCACCAGCATGTATCATTCTTGTTATTACTTTTCAAAATCAATTGCATACTTAACATGCATTTTCCTAAATGACTTATTCCGATAATAAATTATATGCTATGTTGTTTACCGTAGTCATGTCCAGCTAAACTATTAGTGTTGGAATGTGAGGATCGTTGTTTCGACGATATTCTGTATGTTGTACCTGTAGGAATGCTTTAGGGGTTGTTTTGATTTTAATATAATTTTTTTGTGGTTTATTTGATCAGGTACTACGAAAGTAGTTCCGTGATTACGTTAGGTAAGATCGAAAGCCGTCAAACACTTAAGATAAAAAATTGGTCAATTTTTGATTAAGAAAAACCGCGGAAACACTTTGTTAATCAATTAGGAAAATTTAATATTATTAGAAAATGATTTTAAAACTATTTTCGGATGCGTTCATAGGTTTAAGATCCGGTTGACCGAGCATATGCCAGAAACCCTTTTATGTTAAAAGTTTCCAATCAAAAGCACTTTTTAATTGAGTCTTAGAGGTAGTTACATAAAAAAGGATTTTTCACTTTAACGCAATAGGCGACCAGTGCAGCGTGAGCGGCTGGTATAGATTAGAGGTCAAATCTGGTTCCGATTACGCTAACGCGGCGGTCCCTTTTTAATGAACTCTTTTTTAAGGAAGAAAATATTTCCCCATAAGTAATTCTATTTAGATACAATAGGAGTATTGTCTAATCGATGTGAATTGCATTCCCGTATTGTTTCTCTGAATTTATTCTATATTCATTATTTTAATTTTTCGTGCACTTTACAATCCTGTTTGATTAGCCTAAAATAGAACACTATAACGATAGTTATAGATAGCTTGACATTGGTCTATGTGGGAATGATAATCTTTTATGTTACTCTAACGTACTCCGTATACTTGCGAAAAGCACACATCAATTTTTTTGGCGTCGTTGTCGGGGACCAATTTCGTCAAATTTTCGTACCCTGTTGTTACATCGTCTAGATTTAGGCATCCTTTTTTATCGGTCAATGCGAAGAACTCGCAGTACCGGAAAATTAGTAGATCCAATAGAAGAACCCGAAAGATACGCGCACACACGTCTTTTGCCCCAAAAGATTAGAAGAGCTATGGCCGAAGAACACAACCAAAAACCTCTCAAGGGCTTCGCCCTACCTTCTAATGAAGAACCCCATTCAAGTATTGTAAACCCAACTATCGCAGCTATAACTTTGAGTCAAAACTTGCCCTGCTACAATTAGTGCAAGAAAACCAGTTCGCTAATCTCCCTACTGAAAACCCGAACCAACATTTAAAAGTTTTTATCCAATTAGCAGATACCTTAAAAGCCAATGGTGCTCCTCCTGAGGCGATACATCTAAGATTATTTCCTTTTTCCCTCAGATATATAGCACAAATATGGTTAGATTCCCTTCCACCCAATTCAATAACCACATGGAATGACCTAAAGAAAGTTTTCCTTGCTAAATATTCTCCACCAAGTAAGGCCGATGTCCTACGAAACCAAATAACTAGGTTTACCCAACAAGAAGGCAAACCTTTTTTCGACACTTGGGAAAGATATAAAGAACCATTAAGAGCTTGTCCACACCATGGTTTAGAACAATGGCTGATTATTCACATCTTCTACAATGGACTTCTCTATAACACAAAGGTGACCATTGACGCTGCCGCCGATGGTGCACTGATGAACAAACCTTACCCCGAGGCTTGCGCTCTCATTGAAGATATGGCACAAAACTATTACCAATGGGGACGGAACGAACATCAGTGGAGAAGAAGGAGCCCAAAAGAGGTATATACGAAGTCAGTTTCCTAGACATGATGAAAGCTAAAATGGACGCCCCTGCTCAAAAAGTCAAAAGTATGTATGTTAACCCTAAAACTATCGTAGCTGCAGTGTAACCCGAATGCAAAATATGTGGAACCCCAGGACATATAACTACTGAATGTAGTCTCTTACTTGAACCAAACTCAGATAAGGTCAACTATGCCCAAGGAAACCCCTATTCAAATACTTATAATCCTGGGTGGAGGAATCATCCAAACTTTTCTTATAAAAATAATAACCCTAATCAGATTTCTGCACCCCAAAGACCCCCAGGTTTTCAAGCCCAAAGACCGACGCAGCATACGCAAGCTGCTCCTCATAAATCAAATCTTAAGAAAATCATGGAGAGCTTCATTACGGCCCAAACTCAGCAAAACAAAGAATTCATGAATCAAAACATTCACATAAACGAGCTGATTACTCAATTAGGCCCCAAAGTCGATTCTGTGGTAACCCACAAGAAAATGCTTGAAACCCAAATCTCTCAAGTAGCTCAACAACAAGTTGCTCAGGCTACGCCAGGAGGATAATTTCCTAAACAACCTCAACCTAACCCCAAGGGACATGCTAACGCTATTTCCCTACGGAGTGGAACCACTTATGATGAACCAGTAGATCCCAGGTTAAAGAAGTCAGAACAATCAACGAAAAATGTTGTAGCTACGCCTGAGAGACAAACTGGGGAGAATTTAGAACCTGAAAAACAAAAAGAAATTAAAGATAAGAAATGAGTTAAAGATAACCAAGTTTATATACCACCCCCTCCTTATAAACCACATATCCCATATCCGCAAAGACTTAAGAAACCCAAATTAGACAACCAATACAAAAAGTTTGTAAAAGTGATTGAGAAACTCCATGTTGAGATTCCATTCACCGAAGCCATTTCCCAGATACCATCTTATGCTAAGTTCCTTAAAAACATCTTAACCAACAAACGTAGACTTGATGACCCAAAACCATTAAAATGTATCTCTATTGCTAAAAACAAATTAGCTAAAAAGGAGAAAGACCCCAGAAGTTTTTCTATACCTTGTGTTCTAGGAAATCATGTCATCGATAAAGCCCTTTCGGACTTAGGAGCCAGCGTGAGCTTAATGCCTTTAGTCGTCTGTAATAGACTAAATCCAGTAGACATGCAACCAACTAGGATGTCCCTTCAATTGGCTGATAGGTCAGTTAAATACCCTATAGGTATCTTAGAATACATCCCATTTAGAATTAGTCAACTTTACATTCCAACAGACTTCGTCGTTATGGACATTAAATAAGACGAAGAAATCCATATCCTTCTAGGTAGACCCTTTTTATCGACAGTTGGAGCTATAATAGATGTCAAGAGAGGAAATATGACTTTCGAAGTAGGTGATGAGAAATTAGAATTTATCTTATCCAAAATCTTAATGGCACCTGCCATAGATGAGTCATGTTGTGCCATCGATATCATCGATGAGTGCATAAGAGAGTTAGATCAAGAAGAACCCAACGAAACAATTAAATTACCCTTGACCCCCATCCTGGAGGATGACGAATTTATGGAACCTTATAAAGATGACAGTCTTTATGAATGCTTAGCACTCACCCCGAACCATATGCCATGTCCTAAGAAACCATCAATAGAGCTTAAGGAGCTACTTAAGAATCTGAGATATGAGTTTTTGGATGAAGAACTAAATCGTCCAGTCATAGACAGTGTTACCTTAAATAGTGATGAAACCAATCAACTATTAAATGTCTTGAGAAAGTATCTTGCAACTCTAGGTTATAACATATCTGATCTCAAAGGGATAAGTCCATTTATGTTCATGCACTGAATTATGCTAGAAGAGGATTTTAAACCCTCTAGAGAACATCAAAGAATGATAAATCCTATAATGAGTGACGCGGTAAAAAAGGAAGTGCTGAAATTACTAGAGGATGGAATAATTTATCAAATTTTTTATAGTAAAGGGGTAAGCCCTGTACATGTGGTACCTAAAAAGGGAGGTGTCACAGTTGTGCAAATCGAGAGAGAAGAATAAGTTGCAAAACGTACAGAAAGCGGTTGGAGTATGTGTATTGACTATAGAAAGCTAAAAAAAGAAACTAGGAAAGATCATTTCCCTATTTTATTCATAGATCAAATGCTTGAGAGTTTGGCCAGACATTCTTACTTTTGTTATTTATATGGATACTCAGGATTTTTCCAAATTCCCATTTGTTGTACCCCAAATTTTACCTCTTAGATGTCATAACATCTTGCATTGACATATAGGTTCAATCATCTATGCATTTTTTTTAACTAACCCATATCTTGTAGTTTGTTTCCCTTATGTTTGAAATTAGGGTTTGCATAGAGAGATTCAAGGCCTCCTAAGGTATTCTCCGGCTCCATATGATCATCACAAATATCCACCAGTAGTTTGGAACCAAGACCTCAAGACTTTGAGTCAAGTCAAGCCAACAAAAGATCACTAGACCCAACTATGGAATTAGGGTTTAACCTGAGGAATCACTGACGGATTTTTCCCTACTAAGTCAAGATTTGATTGGCTCATCAACCAATTAAGCTCACCCACATTCAAGAAATCTCATTCAACAAGGATTCAACATCATTTGGTTCTCATCATGAGTAACTTGAGTCATTTCCACCCTGCCTCCAAATTAGGGTTTTGACTGAAACCCTAGTCCATGAGATTTTGATCCAAATGAAATATCTAAGGCCTCAATCCATCATGGCATACCTCCTTAATAGGTTAAGGTATGATAAATCAAGTCTCAAGAGTTTTCTTGCAAAGGAAGCAAGGTTTGGTTCATGAAACTTTTCATAAGTGAAAATTTCCCCTCTTGTGCAAATTTGAAATAGTCATGACTTCCAAACCACACATCCAAATGGAGTGACTCAAAGCCCAAATGGAACCTCTTTTCAAGATCTTCAAAGTGTTAAATATGACTTTTCTCCAAAAAATGCATGGTTTGTGAGTTATGAGACTTAGAAGCTAAACTGCCCAAGGACTTAGAAAAATTTCAGCACATTTTGCCCTAGTTTTGGACACGACTTTAACTCCATTTTCAACTCAGTTACAAGCTTTAAATAAAAAATCTTTGGACATGAAATTTGTTCCTTGTTCTTCAAGCTTTCCAAGCATGTGTAGAACTCCTCATTTGCATAAACCAATCTCAAGATATGTTGCTTCAAAGTTTAATGTTTCAAGTTGAAAAAGTTCCATAACTTAGAAATTTTTCTAAGTTTTCTTGGACAACATGCTTCACACGAGTTCATGACATTTTATCTCATAGTTTTAAGCCTCATCTCAAGTCACTTTCCACATGAACATTGCTCTATCAAATGCCTACTTTCCATAGAACCATAAATCTCACAAATTGGACAAATGCTCACCAAGTTACAAGGCTCCAAAGTTAGTGTCACCATCATGCCACTTCCCATGACTTAAGATTTTCTAAGTTAGCCTCTAAGTGACATTTTTGGACAGGTTTTTAAGAGGTCTTTTCATCAGTTTCTAAAGTTCATTTTAATTTGATTTTCAAACAAGAAATGCTCTATGATACATGAGCTTTGCAACGAGCCAAGAACCTCCAAATTTGGTACAAAATCGAGTAAGCTATGGACATGTAAAGTGAGCTTCATGGGATGATGCCAACATGCATTCTTTGTCACAAGTTCTATGTGTCCCATAAGTCTATCATACAGCAACTTGGATCAATGAACTTTACACGCATAAGATGCTTTTTTCCACTCTAATATGATCCCAAAACTTTCCAAAACAAGAGTAACACAAGTGACATGCTTTGGGTGCAACTTTTAACATTTCACAAAAAAGTAAACAAGTCAAAACGTGTCCACCAAGGATGCTACCTTGCTCCTCTTTTCATGCTGAACATTGCACCTCATGACAAATACCCTACCAACATGTCCTTGCAAAATCAGAACAGCTTTTTTTTTTCAAATCTCACAAGTTTTAACGGTAGTTTTTCACCTCAAGTAACTGATGGGGAACATTTAAAAGCTGACCATACTCAAGCATAAATAGAGGAAACCGAGCAGCCTCTCAGACGGAAGCACCAACAAAAACAATACAACCATCAGAACAAATACAACGTTAGAGCAAACACTGCAATCCACCAAAACTCAAGAGCCCGTGTGTTTCTTCCTTGCCTCAACGATCAGAGCTGCACACATCACCACCCACCAACCACCAATACACCAAAACACCAACAACAACAAATCATCAATATCACGACAAGTCCAACAAATCATCAACATCAGAACACCAACCACATCAATACAACAAAAGCACACCATTCAAAAGAGAACTCGCGAGCCATTAAAAGGAAGCCAGAAGTTGCAAAGGAGCTCACACATCATCTTCAGCCAGAGGAAGAGGTTGGATTTCCATAACTTCCAAGTGAAGAAGCAGTGGACTGACTCCACTTGGTATGCTTCTTCCATGCTTTGATATATTTTATGATCAGTATACAACCATGTTTGAATAATACCACGTGTTCACACTTTGCATTTAAGTTAGTTTTGAATGATAATATGGATGGATGTTTGAGTTTGTATGATGTATCATGGTTCAGTTAGTTTATGTCAGTTGGCACATGATTTTCGTGTCCATTTTTATTCAAGTTCTAGTTGTTATTTTGAGTGGTTTAGGGTTCAGCATTAGTCTACCATGTGAGCCCTACGGATTGATATCTTACTTCATGGATTTTGATGGAAAAATAAGCATGAAAGTGTTTGAACAAGATGAAAATGTGTTATGGCATATTCTGGTTGTTTCACGATAGTTTAGGGTAAGTGTGCATGTTTGCATGAAGTTGATGAAGTCGTGGCAGCGTGTGACAGGCTAGGTGATGGTTTTGTCGTTTAGTGTTTAAAATTTAAGTGACCGATTGATCTCATGCCGCATTTTATTTTGTGCATGTCCACGTTTTATCTCACTTGCTTGAACCGTGTTAGTTCATTTTGGGTCATGGGCCCATTATTTCGCTACTTGCACCCCCAATCAAAAGGCCCAGGCGAGAAATGAAACAACCTAGTTCATGTTAGATTCACCAGCGCACCCCTTGTTTTGTTTCAAACATTTGTTTATTTTATTTTTATTTTCCTTTCCAATTTCACTTATTAAAAATAGGTTTTGCCAATAAAAATTCCAAAAAATTCTTAATTGTTTTTCAATGTTTAAATTTAGTTTTCCATATTTCAAATCTCATCTTTATTTTATTTTTACATTAAACTAAAAATTCACAAAAACAGGTATAAAACTTTTCCATTTAATTTTTGTACTTCACTCGAAAATCATCTTTTCCTTGAGTTTTTTTTGTGATTAGCCTTGGATAAGTTCACCCTATTAGGGTTTTGTTTGGCTTTGTTACTAAGTCCCTTGCCTTGAATGCTTTGCCTTTGATTTCAAGCTTGGAAATGATATGTATGTGTTCTCACGTGCATATTTGTTGTGAATTATTCCAATATCTATTACTATACATGGATGTTTGATCATGCTTAGTTGTTGTACATCCCTTTGAGTTCTTACACTCATTTTTATTCATATAACTCTTTATTTCTTAGTAATTTTACAACTATTATCTTTCCCCCCATTCCAAAGGGAGGTCATCATAAATTGACTCGTGAGTCACTAAACGACCATCCTACCTTATCCTTTTAGGTTTATCCTCATTTCTTGGCCTCATGAGAGCCATGAAATCATAACTTAGAAATTGGTTAGAGTTTTGGACTCTATGTGGTTCTCATCATCATGATAAGTCGTTTTTCCCCCTGTAACTTAGATTTAGAGAGTTATCGTGAACTCTACAATGAGCTCATACTCATTTCCCATTGGAACTTTGGCCCTAGTCAATGATTCCTCTTTCACCCTTAGATCGGTGAACTACGGATACTCTGATTCCACTCCCGTCAGGATACGTAGGCGCAAAGTACGATACTTTATCGAGTATACTTAGATACTAACCCCTAGGGTTTCAACCTTTAGCATAGCACCCTTAGCAAGCGAGCGAGACATAACAAGTTAAAACAAGAGGTTCCCGTAGAGTACTACGGACGTTTAGGATGCTAATACCTTCCCTAGGCGTAACCAACCCCCGAACCTTAGATCTCCCCCCTTTAGGTTTTCTCGATCTTGAACCTTTCCTTTGGATAAATCAAAGTCGGTGGTGACCTTCAAAGTTTTGCGATGCAAGTTAATTAACAGCTTGTTATCTGATTCTCACCGCAACAGAAATGGCGACTTCACTGGGGACGTTCTTATTTTGTGAGGGTTAAGCCCACTTTGTTTTTGCTTGTTTTGTTTATGCTTATTTGTTATATTTGTGTATATATGTTTGATTGCCTGTATATTTGCTTTGCTTGAGATCTTTTGTTGGGTTGGTTCTTGAGTGATGAGATAAATCCTAACCCGGATTTGAGTGCACTTATGATAGGACGATTGTATATTCAAGGAGGCTTTGAGGGAGTCGATTCCTGAAAAAGTTAACTTGAGACAACATCACTCAGTTGAGGCCCTCTTGAGAATCTAGTCATGTTGAACGAGTCTATTCGTGAAAACGTGCTACTCTCGGCCTAGGAGCCCTTGATATTGAGGACCGTAGTTACCAAACCCCACTTGGCCTTTTAGGATGTAGTGCAGTGACCATGATGGAGTCTATTTCTGAATTAGTTGTCACGCGATACTACAGTCAGACGAGATTCTCTTGAGAATTTTATTAATTACCAAGTCATCTGGGAAGTCTATAAAATCCGAAAGATGGGTTGTCGACTCTGGGAACTTTTTAGAACCCTATTATGCAGATAAAAACCCATAGTACACACCTATTGGGATGGGTAGACCATGGCTCCATTCATGAGACCTATAAACCTAAGGCTTATGTGCTGTGTTGTGTACATATGTTTGTGTATATTTTCCCTTTGTTTGTGCATTGCATACATCTCATTGCATCCACTGATTGGTTCCAAGGAGTTCGGACGTTCATTTCCTTTTCAAAAGATCAACAGAGCATGGATTTTAAAACAAAAACATTTTTAGTTTTTCCTGAATAATTTTTCACAACTTGCCTTTGAGTTCCTTGAATCCATTTGGCTTGCATTAGCATCTCATTTGCATCATGTTATAGCATGTGCATTTCTTCTCTATCTTATCTCATGTCACCGTATTCCCTTTAGAATCGTCACTTTAAATTCTCAACACAACTACAACACACGAGCCCAAGCTCGACAAAGGATGTCTGAACAGTACTGTGAAATGGATAGAGTCAACAATGAATTGAGTGAGCTCTGAGGAGGAATGGGGCAGATTCTGGAAGCAATTCGAGTTATGAGAGCAAAGATGGATACACAGCGACAGTGGTCTCCGAGATTATCACTACAAATGTAGAACCTCCCGTTACTACTGTGAACCCCACTTTGGGCATGCCTTTTAACTTTATACGTGCTCCGGCCGTCACTTCTACTCATCAAGCTGCTCCTTTGGTTAATGAGGCTTTTCAAGCTATTCCTACCTTCGCTCCAGCAGCAGTGCAAGCTCAGGTGCACCCAGTTTTTCAGAACCCACATCCGGTTTATGATTATGTCAATATGTCTGAAGAAGGAGATGATCGACATGAAAGGCTGAAGGAAAGTGTAGAGACAATTCAGAGGAAATTGAAAGAAATGGAAGAAAGCAATGTATTTAATACTAATGCTAAAGACATGTGCTTAGGCTCAGGCTTGGTAATTCCACCCAAATTCAAACTACCCAATTTCGACCTATACTCAGGTGTGACCTGTCCTAAGTCGCATTTGGTCATGTATTACCGGCGAATGGCTGCGTTTAGGGATAATGACAAATTAATGATCCACTGCTTCCAAGATAGTTTGAAAGGGGCTGCTGCAAAGTGGTATTTGACTTTGGACCAATCTAGGATCCAATGTTTTCAAGACGTAACTGATGCTTTTGTAAAGCATTACAAATATAACATGGACCTGGCGCCAGATCGTAGACAACTACTGAGCATGTCTCAGAATGATACCGAGTCTTTTAAAGAGTAAGTACAGAGATGGAGGGAGTTGGCTTCACAGGTAGAGCCACCTTTATCTGAAAAATAGTTAACTGATTGGTTTGTCGACACGGTGAGACCAGAATTCTACGAAAGGATGATCAGTAGCGTATCTGCTAATTTTTTCGATATTGTGGCTGTGGGGGTTAAAGTAGAGCTTGGTCTGAAGAGTGGGAAAATGACCAAGAGAGCTGGTAGTTCGAGAGACGATGCCAAGATATCTTTCAAAAGGGAAGGAGATACCAATGTGGTGATGACAAACAAAAAGAAGAAAAATCAGTCTTGGAAACGTCAGCAGCAACAGCAGTGCTATGTTCATCAACCTTATGTAGCCATCATCGCGCCAACATTCAACAACCAAGCTTCTGTTTATCAGACGGTTCCTCAACCACCAGTGTATCAACGAGTGCCCAACGCTCCTGCTTATCCACAACGGACTCAAGTTTCTCGTCAGAATATTCCAAGTAAAAGAAAGGGTGGAAGGCCTCTGATTCCTCCCATTCCTATGACGTATACAGCATTGTATCCTGCTTTGGTGCAACAAGGATTAATAACTACAAGGTTATCAGGCCCACCTCCTGATCTGCTTCCACCTTCTTACAACCCCAATGCTCATTGTGCATTCCATGAAGGTACACCAGGCCATAATTTAGAAGGATGTTTTGCTTTGAAGCATATTGTGAGGGATTTAGTGGAGAGAAACATTTTGTCTTTCGATGGCTCCCAGCCTAATATCAAGAACAATCCTTACTAGATCATGAGATAAGTAATGTTGTGGAGGATGTATCAAGACAAAGATGGATTAGGGGTCTGTGATTGAGCTCCTCTTTGATTTTCTGTATTTGATTCCCTAAAGCTTGCAATCTTTTGGTTGTTTCAGCAATTTTATTGTATTTCCTTTGCACTTTGAATTTGTATTTGCTTATAAGCTTTGTTGTACTTTCAAATTGGCGAGGTTAATGAAATGTTCGTGCATCTTTTGATTAAGTCCATTCGTTTCACTCATATACTTTTATGCTCATACAAAAAATATAATAATATCTTCATCTTGTTTCTTTCCATTTATCAAACTTATTGTTAAACAAAGATTAGGGAGGATGATGAAAACCTCATATTCATAATTATAGTGGTATGCTGCCAATTAAACCGTGTCGAGGATGTAAGGCATTGTTTCAATTCCTAAACACGGGAGAAATAAGGAAGATAATCCCTTGTTAACCCTTCTGTTATTTCGTTGATTTTGTGGTTGGCATTTATTTTGCTAAAACTATTCTAGCAGCAAGATGTTGAAACAAGATGATGTTTTAATTTGCTGCATTCAACATGTCGAATGAAGATGTCCCATACTGGCTCATAGGACATCGCGCCTAAACTCAGTTTTAAAGAAGATTCTGTTGCTGTGAATTGTTACTGAATATTCTGTGAATATTTGGTTATCCTATGTGGCATCCAAAGTATTTTTGGATTGTGTTTATGTGTTGGTTTTCGGATTTTCAGTGCTTTCTAATTATGGAGACATATTAGGAAACTTTAGATTGAAGACCTATTTTGTTGGAGTTTATTTTGCAGATTTGTGAGCAGTCTATTGGCTGCGTTTTTGAAGCCCAATCCAGTCCAGATTTAATGCTATATATTGACTGGTGTAAACCTAGTTTAGGTGTGGAACTTACGTGTGTTTTTGTTAGGGTTTTCGAGTGTATTTTGTGAGCCTAACTGGTATCATTCTGATAACAGTATAAGGACTGGTTTTTGTGTTGTAAGTTCTGTCAGTTACTCATAAGCTTTTAAGCATTGAGTTTCTTGTGTGTCAATTCTTATAAGCTTTGAAGTATTGAGAATTGTGTGTTTTGAAAGTGTGACTTTCGGTTTGTTACTTGTGTGGAAAGGAACCAATCACGAGTTGTGGTTGTAGAGGGATTTGAGGAGGGCCTCATACCTAGGTGAGTCTTAGGTAGAAGTCATAGGAAGGGTAGTGATTAAGTGAGCAGATTATAATAGGATTTGGTTATTGTATGATCTGTGAATTGATACTATCGTATATTGGTTTCGTCCCTGGCTTGGTAGCCCCCAGAGTAGGATTGTTGATCCGAACTGGGTAAACATATCACTGTGTTCTTTACTTTCTGCACTGTTATTATTATTGTTATCTTGTTCATTGTGTTGGATATCAGTGTCTCAACATCTATGTAGGACATCTGATATCTGTGCCAGAATTTCAATTGGCATCAAGAGCTAGCACCCTTGTTTGGTTCTGGGTGAGATTCAGGGAAGGTACTTTCTGGTACAATGGACAAGGATGGAGGATTTTTGAACAAACCACCTCTGCTTGATGGTTCCAACTATGACTATTGGAAACCAAGGATGATAGCATTCATAAAATCCATGGATGATCAAGCATGGAAAGCTGTTATAAAAGGATGGGAACCCCCAAAAGTTAGAGATGGAGAAGGTAAATCTACTGATGTGGTGAAGGAAGAGGGAGACTGGGATAATGCATACTACAAAGGGTCCTTGGGAAATTCCAAAACCATGAATGCGTTGTTTAATGGTGTTAACAAAAATATCTTCAGGTTGATTGAACACTGCACCATTGCAAAAGAGGCTTGGCGGGTCTTGAAGGTTGCTCATGAAGGGACCTCAAAGGTGAAGATGTCAAAACTTCAGATTCTCACTACCAAGTTTGAAAATTTGAAGATGAAGGAAGATGAGAGCATTCATGACTTTCACATGAACATTATTGAGATAGCTACTGCTTCAAGTGCCCTAGGTGAAAAGATGTCTGACAGCAAACTAGTCAGAAAAATCCTCAGATCTCTACCTAAGAGATTTGACATGAAAGTGACTGCTATAGAGGAAGCTCAGGACATAGATAAGATGAAAGTGGATGAACTTGTGGGATCACTTCAAACATTTGAATTGGGGATCAGTGAAAAGATTGAAAAGAAGAAGAGTATAACTTTTATGTCAAAGGCAAGTGATTCAGATGGCGAAAGTAATCTGGACAGAGATGAAGGCCTCTCAGAATATCTAGTGTTACTTGGCAAACAATTCAACAAAGTGCTCAGAAAGGTGGATTGGAAGTCAAGATCAAATGTTAGGGACAAGCCATCGGACATCAGTAAAAATCAGAATGCTGGGAGAAATACCAGTACTGAAGAAAATTCCAACCAAGGGAGAGAAGCTCAGTGTCATGAGTGTGAAGGTTTTGGGTACATAAAATCTGAGTGACCCACATATCTCAAGAGGCAAAAGAAGGGGCTATCAGTCTCATGGTCAGAAGATGACTCTGAAACTGAAACTGATGAGAAGTCTGGAAAGAGGGTTACAGCATTAACAGGTGTGTGTGAGTCTGATGAAGAGTCAATCAGTGAAGATCTTACTTTTGAAGAGCTAGCTGCTTCCTATAAGAACTTATGCATTAAAAGTGAAGAAGTATGTCAGCAGAAAGAAGAACAAAAGAAAGTTATTGCTCATCTAAAAGCTGAAAAGGTAGAGCATTTGGCTACTATCTCTGATCTGAAAAGTGAAGTGGTTGTTCTAAATTCTAAACTGGATAATGTTATCAAGACTGTCAGAATGCTTAATAGCAGCTCTGATGTGATTGATGAGATTCTGAATTCAGGGAGAGATGTTGGAGATGTTAGTGGTCTTGGGTTTGAAAGTTCCAGTGAGATGGACAAGGGAAAATGGCCTGAAGTGACACCTGCTCAATCTAAGAAAGAATTAAAGATGTCGTATAACATGTTGCAACATCCTCACAGACATCAGAAGAATTTTACAAGAAGAAAGAATCAAAGATGGAAATGCCACTATTGTGGAAGGTTTGGCCATATAAAATCATTCTGCTACAGATTATATGGCTACCCCAAGACTGGGTTACAGTCTAGTAGGAAACAAGAGTGGGTTGGAGCAACGAAAGTGTGGACTCCCAAGAGTACTGCGGAAGAACACATAGCTCATAAGTCTTTCAGTGTCTTTGCAAGGGAAAAGTGGTACTTTGACAGTGGATGTTCCAGGCACATGACTGGTATCAAGGGATGTCTGTCAGAGGTTAAGTCTCATTCTATTAACTATGTGACCTTTGGTAATGGATTAAAAGGGAGAGTAATAGGTGTTGGAAAACTGGACTGTACAGGTCAACCCAATTTGGAGGAGGTGTTACTTGTTGAAGGCTTAGATGCAAACTTGATAAGCAAAAGTCAACTATGTGATCAAGGTCTCAAGGTTAACTTTACCAATTTTGAATGTCTGATAACAAATGAGAAGGGTAAGGTTATCATGAGAGGCGAGAGAGCATCAGATAATTGTTATCTGTGGAGTTCTGAGAACACTGCAATATGCTTGGAAACTAAGAAAGCTATTGGAAAGACTATTGAGTTAGAACAAGTGCTGATCAATTGTAAAGCAACTCATAATGGTTGCATGGTGAACTGTAATAATAAGATTAAACTTAGTAAATATGTTAGCAAGGTAAATTTAGAAGGAGAGTTTGATGAATGCACATTTGAGGCGAATCGGGTGCTTAAAATCTGTGAATACCGCGCTTCTCTGGGCCCAGTCCTCAAAAGTATAAATAGGCGGGCAAACACACTCTATCTACAACAAACTTATTCTACAAAAATTCCTCTTGCCCTTTCTCTCCAAAGTTCACGAGCCTTAGGGTTTTCTCCTAACATTCTCAATATTGTTCCGTGTGATCAATCAAAAATGTCTCAACATCATGGCTCAGAATCCGTGCATGGCTCTTCTGATAACTCAGGATCTCCTCGCACCAATGCTGGAGATGATGAATCTCTTCGAATGATCAACCTCTCTGATCTTGTTCTTGATATTGCTCCCTTGGACGTTGTACCGGCTGATCCTAAAGGAAAGCGGCAAGCTTTTCACACAACGAATGTCAATATTCCTGGTAAGAAGTCTAAACCTTTCTCACCTAGGAAGAAAGTTCATTCGATGACTAGTCTGTATGCTGACCAAATAAGCCCTAGAAAAAACGTATCTGAGAAGGGGTCTAAGTCTGGTTTGGTTGAGAAGAAGAAAGATACTAAATCATGTGGTATAAACAAGAATTCTGCTAATGATGATATAGTAAAAAAGAATAAGGAACTTAGGAGGTTTGTTGCCACGATTCTGAGTGGAGTAGAGACAGATGTCGGGTCTGATGTTCCAACATCCTTGACAGGAAATGTCAATAGTAGCCCTACTGATAGGACTGATGATGGTGTCCCCATTCATGTGGACTGTGAAAGAAGGAGTAAAAAGAAAGCTGATGTAAAAAGGACTGATGATGTTATTAATGTTGATGACCTTACTTCTGACGAGGAACCCATTGCTGGAATGTTAAGGAAAATTAAGAGAAGAAGAGAGAAAACTGTGATGAGTGAAGGCTCAAAGTCTGCGAAACTGCATGGAAAATCTGGAGGTGGGGAGAGAAAAGTTCGAGCAGGGCCTCCTAAACAATGGAGTAAGGTTGTTGTGCCAACTAAGAAGAGAAAAATCACTGATCACAGTGAGTCTGACTATGAGGCTGCAACAGATGTTTAGGACATCATTGGTGTGAAAACCTCTACCTGCAAAAAGACTTATGCTGAAAGTTCTATGAGAAATGCAGATAGATGGAGAATTGTGGATCAAAGAAGGATTGCTCTGGAGAGAGAGTTGGGGAAGGATTTTGATAAATACAAAGAAATCATGGATCTTATTACAGCTGCTGGATTGATGAGAACTATGTCTAAGATAGGACCCTGCTATGAGAAATTAGTCAAGGAATTTGTGGTGAATATATCTGAAGAGTGTGATGATAACAACCTCAGAAAAGTGTCTGTGAGAGGAGAAGTTGTCACTTTTTCTCCTGAAGTTATCAACAACTTTATGGGTAGGTCTAAGGAAACTCAACCTGAGTTAGAGGTCACACACAATGCAGTTTGCAAGGAGATTACAGGTGGTTGTATGAAACACTGGCCAAATGAAGAAAAGTTGTCATCTGGAAAACTGAGTGTTAAATATGCCATACTCCACAGGATTGCTGTTGTGAATTGGGTTCCTACCAATCACACATCTACTATCTCCTGCATACTTGGTAGATTCATCTATGCTATCGGGAAAAAGGTTTCTTTTGATTTTGGGTCATACATCTTTGAACAGGTTCTGAAACAAGCAACTTCAACTGCTGTCAAGATGCCTATTTGCTTTCCATCCTTGATCTGTGGTGTTATTTTATATCAGTGTCCTAATCTTGTGTTAGGGAGTGATACTGCTCTCAAAAGAAAACCTCCTCTGTCCCTACACTACAAGTTACTTGGTGGAGCACATGTCTCAGACATTGTTAGGACATCCTCTCAAACTTCTAGTCATGCTAACCTTGATGATGAAGTCATTGCACAGTTGCAAGAGACGTGCAAGGAACTGGAAGATTCCATCAGAAAGGACACTGCTCGGAAGGCCAAACTTGAACAGTTAATCAAAACCTTCAAGGAGAAAAGGAATGCTTCTGCTGGAACAGCTGGTAAAGACCAAGGAACTGCTGAAGGTGATGCCTCTGGAGAATCTGATAAAGAATGTGAACAGAGTTCAGATGACTCAGGATCTAGGAGTGGTGACACTGATGGAGAGAGTGAAGACATTGCAGAATCTGACGATGATGGTGCTGCAGAATAATGGCTTAATTTCTGCAGAAGTTTTTTTTGCTTATTTTGTTTACTGAACACCTAGAATAACTTTTCTATGTCGCTACTTCTGAACTTTAACCTTTGTTGTGTTCTTACTCTGAACTGTTCTACTTGTCTTTGTCATATTTCTGGCTAAAAAGGGGGAGTAGTATGTTTATGTGTGGAGTGCTTGTGCTGGTGCTGCAGTTGAGGGGGAGAATGTGGAATGTTTGTGTTGCTGCAGTTGAGGGGGAGTTTTTTTTGTGCTGAGTGTTGTATGCAGTTGAATGAGAGTGCTGCTAGGGGAGTGCTGCTATGCTGTTTTTTTTGCTACTATGTGTGTTGGTATTTCGCTGTTGTCTCTGATATGGAGTTTTTACTTGTGCTTCTTTGCAAGATTTACTTGGTGTGTAGTTTTAGCCAAAATAAGCCAAAGGGGGAGATTGTTATTTCGTTGATTTTGTGGTTGGCATTTATTTTGCTAAAACTATTCTAGCAGCAAGATGTTGAAATAAGATGATGTTCTAATTTGCTGCATTCAACATGTCGAATGAAGATGTCCCATACTGGCTCATAGGACATCACGCCTAAACTCAGTTTTAAAGAAGATTCTGTTGCTGTGAATTGTTACTGAATATTCCGTGAATATTTGGTTATCCTATGTGGCATCCAAAGTATTTTTGGATTGTGTTTATGTGTTGGTTTTTGGATTTTCAGCGCTTTCTAATTATGGAGACATATTAGGAAACTTTAGATTGAAGACCTATTTTGTTGGAGTTTATTTTGCAGATTTGTGAGCAGTCTATTGGCTGCGTTTTTGAAGCCCAATCCAGTCCAGATTTAATGCTATATATTGACTGGTGTAAACCTAGTTTAGGTGTGGAACTTACGTGTGTTTTTGTTAGGGTTTTCGAGTGTATTTTGTGAGCCTAACTGGTATCATTCTGATAACAGTATAAGGACTGGTTTTTGTGTTGTAAGTTCTGTCAGTTACTCATAAGCTTTTAAGCATTGAGTTTCTTGTGTGTCAATTCTCATAAGCTTTGAAGTATTGAGAATTATGTGTTTTGAAAGTGTGACTTTCGGTTTGTTACTTGTGTGGAAAGGAACCAATCACGGGTTGTGGTTGTAGAGGGATTTGAGGAGGGCCTCATACCTAGGTTAGTCTTAAGTAGAAGTCATAGGAAGGGTAGTGATTAAGTGAGTAGATTATAACAGGATTTGGTTATTGTATGATCTGTGAATTGATACTATCGTATATTGGTTTCGTCCCTGGCTTGGTAGCCCCCAGAGTAGGATTCTTGATCCGAACTGGGTAAACATATCACTGTGTTCTTTACTTTCTGCACTGTTATTATTATTGTTATCTTGTTCATTGTGTTGAATATCAGTGTCTCAACATCTGTGTAGGACATCTGATATCTATGCCAGAATCTCACCTTCGAGCCTAGAAGTAGGAGTTTTCTTTCCTTACAAAAAAACACCCTTAAATCTCAACCTTGGGGCAGGGTAGTTCTCAGTTTAACTTGGTTATGCAATCAAATGCAAGCGCTTTGTGTAAGGCGCCAGTCAGCTCTCTCAAATCAAGTGACTTCCTAGCTTTTGGAAACTTGAATGTATAGCTTGAGTTAACTGAGTGTAGGATTGGAGTTCATCACGGAGATTGGGTGGGACAAATAAACTTCGAGCCTTTATCCTTTGTTTCATAAAACTGTGAACCAGGCCGCGTTACAACCCTTAAAAGACCTAATTGAAGTAAGGTTGTTTTGAAAGCATACTACAGCAATGTTGATTAACCTGACTCCTAATGATCTTTGCTATTTGCGTGAGTTGATCACTTCATTTGTCATTCCGTAAATGACTAAATCCACTTTGTTTTTTATTTAAGCATTCCACCGTGTGTGTTTCATCAATAAAACTTGATTTAAAAAGCTTGCATGAATATCGCACGCCAATTTTTGATGAACAATACTTGTTTGTAAAAACAATTCAATATTAAAGAAATCCCAACAAATGCAGCCAGCTAGGGGATTCGACTTGATAAAGGAAGCTCAGTCAGGGGCAACCAAGTGGAAGGATTTGCCAATCTACCAAATCAGGGGCAGAACTCGTCAAAGTTCAAAATACTGGAGCAAGCCTTCTCCAGGTCATCTTATGACAAGTGTGAACTCCAGTGACCCATCAGCAGGGGCAAGTTTTGATCCCCAGTCGGTTCTACTACAGTTTGAGCATTACGAATACAGTTGAACAGAGGTAGTTATGTCAAGGCTCATGAACCTTTTCAAAAGTTTGAAGATATTGAAGCATCTGGTATGCCAATTCTTCTGTGAAATCCTTTTGATGACTTACCCTCACAGACCAGTTAATCAAAAGCAGTCAAGTCGAGATTCGATAAATCTCTAAAAATCAACGACATCTCCTTCACAGATCAACCAAGCTTACAGGGGAAAGTTTGTTCCCCAAATCGTCAAACAACCAGTCTGAAGCAAGTTCAAGAACCTTGTTGTGTGAATGCAGTTAATCTGGGGCAGTTACGCCGAGATCTCTCCAAGAGTTTGAAGATATTGAAACACCTTGTATGCCAATTCTTCTATAAAATCCTCTTGTTATCGTCTCCTGACAGACCATATAGCCTGGGGCAGATAAGATTTGAAGATGATCATTATGCCAGTAGGATGCATAACTACTTTGTTCTTGGGATGTCCTTTGCTAGCTCCCCAATAAGCTGTTACTTCAGCTAATCTTGACAATTCTCCATGGATTCTCCTCCAACAAAGAAATCAAGCTCATGATGGCAATCCTCATGATGTTATACCTCAAATGGAATACTCTTTTCACCAGTGAAGTTGTTGATTCTTCTTCTTCATCCCCAATAATGGGCCAATCTGATGAGTTTGGCTGGGTATCTTTGTCGATATGTTTATTTCATCTCCAGTTTCGCTTCCTGTCTGTTTTGTCAGCATAAGCATAAGCATGGCATAAGCACTCATATGCATAGCATCTTAGCATTTCTGCTTCCTTTTCTGGTGTTTACCTATTTTTGTTCACTTTGGCGTTTGTCTCCCCAAGTGACTGGGTTTGTCTATTCACTCCATTAGAAAGTCAGCCCTAGGCATAAAGTGCCCATCTTTTCTGAATTCCCCACAGAGTTTGATTCTCGTGAATGATGGTTAGTTCAGTTATCTTTTCCACATTGTGGATAAGATAAATCCCCATTTGAGTTCTTTCCTCAATTGGAGTCATGTTTGACAGTTTCTTTCTAGCTTGTCTCTAGATCGAACTTTGTTCCCTAGCAAGTGTGGTTTTAAACCTATCTTTGAATGTGCATTTATTTTGCATCGTGTCTCGCAGGAAGAATCTTCTACATATCCTTATTGAAGACAAAATTATTTCTCCAACAGTGTTGTGATATCAACATATCTTTGGAATTTTAACCGACAACAAATAGCAGTCTCTTCTAAGTAGCTTATCTATCTCTGGTACTATTCAGCCTTTTTGCAACCATAATTGGTATTCCCCAGGAAGTCTTATCTTCAGTTATGCAACCCCAGTACTAACCTATCAGATTCTAGATACCTTTATTGGGGCCCATCTTTGGTTCTATCTCCAATGAAGTTATTTTTCCTTCTAAAGTGCCAACCGGTCATACTTGAACTTGTTGTTCCATCACTTTGGATGTATTTTCCCAGTGAAGACCATTTTTCCGATTCAACCTTCATTGCGGATCCTTTCTAGAATATCATCTAGTCATGTTTAGCCTTGATGATCAATCATTCTAGATACCTTTATTGGGGCCCATCTTTGGTTCTATCTCCAATGAGGTTATTTTTCCTTCTAAAGTGCCAACCGGTCATACTTGAACCTGTTGTTCCATCACTTTGGATGTATTTTCCCAGTGAAGACCGTTTTTCCGGTTCAACCTTCATTGCGGATCCTTTCTAAAATGTCATCTAGACTTGATGATCAATCATTCTAGACACCTTTATTGGAGCCCATTTTTGGTTCTACTTCCAAAAAGGTTACTTTTCGGTCCCAGAGTGTCGGCCAGTCATACGTGGACTTGTTGATCCACTACTCTGGATGTTCCTCAGTAGAGACCATCTCTTGATTTTACCACCAGTAAGGATCCTTCCCTTCTAAAACATCACCCAGGTCATATGAGAACTTAAACCCAAAATCCAGCCCATACTGGTTTTCCTCATAAAGTAAATTATTTATTATTCAACCAACTCTTATGAGTACCAGAGTCTATTCTTGACTCATTAACCTTATTCACAACTAGAATCCAGTTGTTTTATTTATCTGGCGCGCAGAGTTCGTCTCTGTCTTTTCTGGTTTTTCTTGAAGATCCCGTTTGAACTCTTCAGTATAAGAAAATCCCATAAAATCTTCGGGTGTCTATCCTTTTATTTCAAGCTGATCCCCGGTGGAGATCATGTCTTCTTTTTGGTTTCATGCCCAGTAAAAATGTGTCTTTTCCCTAGTGTCGTCCGGTCATATTTGAACCTGTCGTCCATCTCCCTGGATCTTTCCCAAGTGGAGAATACCTTTTTATTTTCTACCCCCGATGTTGCCTCAGGGTCTCCCCAGTGAGTCTCTTTTATTGGTTAGGCCGCATCCCCAGGGAGTCTTCCTTGTGGCTACTAACCTTCTTTCTTCCCCAGTGAAGCTCATCTGTGTTTGGTAGCTCTTTATTCTTTTATGTCCTATTTTGTCCGCATCTTTGCATTATCATGACATCATATCATCATACTTGAAGTTCATGGCATGTCAGCATTTGCACGTCTTTTGCTTGTCCTTAGCATCTGCATTCCATCTAAGGGCAAAATTTTCGGTTTGTTATATTTAAATACCTTTCACCTTGATGTCCTGAGGATTTCCATCCCTCGAGCCATCCGGTAAAGCTATTTAAATAGGGGCAACTGTTGTACCCCAAATTTTACCTCTTAGATGTCATAACATCTTGCATTGACATATAGGTTCAATCATCTATGCATTTTTCTTTAACTAACCCATATCTTGTAGTTTGTTTCCCTTATGTTTGAAATTAGGGTTTGCACAGAGAGATTCAAGGCCTCCTAAGGTATTCTATGGCTCCATATGATCATCACAAAGATCCACCAGTAGTTTGGAACCAAGACCTCAAGACTTTGAGTCAAGTCAAGCCAACAAAAGATCACTAGACCCAACTATGGAATTAGGGTTTAACCTGAGGAATCACTGAAGGATTTTGCCCTGCTAAGTCAATATTTGATTGGCTCATCAACCAATTAAGCTCACCCACATTCAAGAAGTCTCATTCAACAAGGATTCAACATCATTTGGTTCTCATCATAAGTAACTTGAGTCATTTCCATCCTGCCTCCAAATTAGGGTTTTGACTGAAACCCTAGTCCATGAGATTTTGATCCAAATGAAATATCTATGGCCTCAATCCATCATGACATGCCTCCTTAATAGGTTAAGGTATGAGAAATCAAGTCTCAAGAGTTTTCTTGCAAAGGAAGCACGGTTTAGTTCATGGAACTTTTTAAAAGTGGAAATTTCCCCTCTTGTGCAAATTTGAAATAGTCATAACTTCCAAAACACACATCCAAATGGAATGACTCAAAGCCCAAATGGAAGCTCTTTTCAAGATCTTCAAAGTGTTAAATATGACTTTTCTCCAAAAAAATGCATGGTTTGTGAGTTATGAGACTTAGAAGCTAAACTCCCCAAGGACTTAGAAAAATTTCAGCACATTTTGCCCTAGTTTTGGACACGACTTTAACTCCATTTTCCACTGAGTTACAAGCTTTAAATAAAAAATCTTTGGACATGAAAGTTGTTCCTTGTTCTTCAAGCTTTCCAAGCATGTGTAGAACTCCTCATTTGGATAAACCAATCTCAAGATATGTTGCTTCAAAGTTTGATGTTTCAAGTCTGAAAAGTTCCATAACTTAGAAATTTTTCTAAGGTTTCTTGGACAGCATGCTTCACACGAATTCATGACATTTTATCTCATAGTTTCAAGCCTCATCTCAAGTCACTTTCCACATGAACATTGCTCTATCAAATGCCTACTTTCAATAGAACCAAAAATCTCACAAATTGGAAAAATGCTCACCAAGTTACAAGGCTCCAAAGTTAGTGTCACCATCATGCCACTTCCCATGACTTAAGATTTTCTAAGTTAGCCTCTAAGTGACATTTTTGGATAGGTTTTTAAGAGGTCTTTTCATCAGTTTCTAAAGTTCATTTTAATTTGATTTTCAAACAAGAAATGCTCTATGATACATGAGCTTTGCAACGAGCCAAGAACCTCCAAATTTGGTGCAAAATCGAGTGAGCTATGGACATGTAAAGTGAGCTTCATGGGATGATGCCAACATGCATTCTTTGTCACAAGTTCTATGTGTCCCATAAGTCTATCATACATCAACTTGGATCAATGAACTTTACACGCATAAGATGTTTTTTTCCACTCTAATATGATCCCAAAACTTTCCAAAACAAGAGTAACACATGTGACATGCTTTGGGTGCAACTTTTAACATTTCACAAAAAAGGAAACAAGTCAAAACGTGTCCACCAAGGCTGCTACCCTGCTCCTCTTTTCACGCTGAACAATGCACCTTATGACAAATACCCTACCAACATATCCTTGCAAAATCAGAACAACTCTTTTTTTCAAATCTCACAAGTTTTAACGGTAGTTTTTCACCTCAAGTAACTGATGGGGAACATTTAAAAGCTGACCATACTCAAGCATAAATAGAGGAACCCGGACAGCCTCTCAGACGGAAGCACCAACAAAAACAATACAACCATCAGAACGAATACAACATTGGAGCAAACACTGCAATCCACCAAAACTCAAGAGCCCGTGAGTTTATTCCTTGCCTCAACGATCAGAGCTGCACACATCACCACCCACCAACCATCAATACACCAAAACACCAACAACAAAAAATCATCAATATCACGACAAGTCCAACAAATCATCAACATCAGAACATTAACCACATCAATATAACAAAAGCACACCATTCAAAAGAGAACTCGCGAGCCATTAAAAGGAAGCCAGAAGTTGCAAAGGAGCTCACACATCATCTTCAGCCAGAGGAAGAGGTTGGATTTCCATAACTTCCAAGTGAAGAAGCAGTGGACTGACTCCACTTGGTATGCTTCTTCCATGCTTTCATATATTTTATGATCAGTATACAACCATGTTTGAATAATACCACGTGTTCACACTTTGCATTTAAGTTAGTTTTGAATGATATGGATGGATGTTTGAGTTTGTATGATGTATCATGGTTCAGTTAGTTTATGTCAGTTGGCACATGATTTTCGTGTCCATTTTTATTCAAGTTCTAGTTGTTATTTTGAGTGGTTTAGGGTTCAGCTTTAGTCTACCATTTGAGCCCTACGGATTGATATCTTACTTCATGGATTTTGATGGAAAAATGAGCATGAAAGTGTTTGAACAAGATGAAAATGTGTTATGGCATATTCTGGTTGTTTCACGATAGTTTAGGGTAAGTGTGCATGTTTGCATGAAGATGATGAAGTCGTGGCAGCGTGTGATAGACCAGGTGATGGTTTTGTCGTTTAGTGTTTAAAATTTAAGTGGCCGATTGATCTCATGTCGCATTTTATTTTATGCATGTCCACGTTTTATCTCACTTGCTTGAACCGTGTTAGTTCATTTTGGGTCATGGGCCCATTATTTCGCTACTTGCACCCCCAATCAAAAGGCCCAGGTGAGAAATGAAACAACCTAGTTCATGTTAGATTCACTAGCACACCCCCTGTTTTGTTTCAAACATTTGTTTATTTTATTTTTATTTTCCTTTCCAATTTCACTTATTAAAAATAGGTTTTGCCAATAAAAATTCCAAAAAATTCTTAATTGTTTTTCAATGTTTAAATTTAGTTTTCCATATTTCAAATCTCATCTTTATTTTATTTTTACATTAAACTAAAAATTCACAAAAACAGGTATAAAACTTTTCCATTTAATTTTTGTACTTCACTCGAAAATCATCTTTTCCTTGAGTTTTTTTTGTGATTAGCCTTGGATAAGTTCACCCTATTAGGGTTTTGTTTGGCTTTGTTACTAAGTCCCTTGCCTTGAATGCTTTGCCTTTGATTTCAAGCTTGGAAATGATATGTATGTGTTCTCACGTGTATATCTGTTGTGAATTATTCCACTACCTATTGCTATACATGGATGTTTGATCATGCTTAGTTGTTGTACATCCCTTTGAGTACTTACACTCATTTTTATTCATATAACTCTTTATTTCTTAGTAATTTTACAATTATTATCTTTCCCCCCATTCCAAAGGGAGATCATCCTAAATTAACTCGTGAGTCACTAAACGACCATCCTACCTTATCCTTTTAGGTTTATTCTCATTTCTTGGCCTCATGAGAGCCATGAAATCATAACTTAGAAATAGGTTAGAGTTTTGGACTCTATGTGGTTCTCATAATCATGAGAAGTCACTTTTCCCCCTATAACTTAGATTTAGAGAGTTATCGTGAACTCTATAATGAGCTCATACTCATTTCCCCTTGGAACTTTGGCCCTAGTCAATGGTTCCTCTTTCACCCTTAGATCGGTGAGCTAGGGATACTCTGATTCCACTCCCGTCAGGATACGTAGGCGCAAAGTGCGATACTTTGTCGAGTATACTTAGATACTAACCCCTAGGGTTTCAACCTTTAGCATAGCACCCTTAGCAAGCGAGCGAGACATAAAAAGTTAAAACAAGAGGTTCCCGTAGAGTACTACGGAGGTTTAGGATGCTAATACCTTCCCTAGGCATAACCAACCCCCGAACCTTAGATCTCCCCCTTTAGGTTTTCTCGATCTTGAACCTTTCCTTTGGATAAATCAAAGTCGGTGGTGAACTTCAAAGTTTTGCGATACAAGTTAATTAATAGCTTGTTATCCGATTCTTACCGCAACACCATTCATCCTGATGATCAAGAGAAAACAACCTGTACATGCCCTTATGGAACATTTGCTTATCGACGAATGCCATTCATACTTTGCAATGTGTCGCAACGCAAAAAAACAACCGGACGAAAAAATAGATTCGCCACCGAACGTTATTTATCCCGACGGGGGAAAGGAAATGATCGAAGAAACCTCAAAAACCGAGAAGACATGGTCATTAAAACCAATGTCCGGGTTCGCGAGTCGGTTACGCGAGAGGAAGGTATTAGCACCCCCTCGCGTCCGTTGTACTCAACGGGGTCCACGCTTGTTGTTTAACCAAAGGGTGTGTTATCTAAAGCTCTACTGCTAAACAAAAATGAAAAAAGAAAAAAAAAGGAGACTCGATAGGACATCGCCGTCCTAGGCCTACGTATTCTCTCGTGCAATGGGAAAGTCAGAGTCAACGTAGTTCGGAGGACTACGGATGAAAGTGGGAAGGTTGCTCGCAAAGACTTCGCTGTCTTGTGCCTATGTATCCTTAATCGGACAAGAAAGAGGAAATCAGAGCAGTCCTAGTTCGACACTACGACCACAAGTTGGTTAATTGTTTTTTATGAGTGAAGTTAAATTCGCGTTCCAGCAATTAGGGTCGATGCCTATTTGCGGTAAAACAGAAATAACGTACTCTTTTCTGAAAATGTTTTGACACTAATCCTGAAGGATAAAAGATTTGCATTTGGTTTGTGAGTTTTAGACATAAGTGAATTAAGTTAGTTTGAAACTCGTATTGTGCTAAAGTCTATGACATATGAGCGAATGCATCGCAAGACCGCCCTAAACGGGACGTGTGCTAAACACTCTAGACAAGTAAGGAGAGACTCCCCACTCATCATTTCCCGTATACTTAAGGCTCGTGGTGCACAATACTCATTGTATTTATTAAGTGTTTTGATTTTGTTTTTAGATGAAAAGAAAGAGGTCTCAAAGGTTGAAAAGAAAAAAAAAACAACTAAGGGAAACTGACTTCTAATGTTGTCATGCACAATGGTCCTAAAGTTAAGGTTTAAAAGGGAAGTTTACCTAATGTTAGCATGCAGAGAGATGGATCTAAAGTTGAGGATACGAAGGGAATCCCTATCCTAATGTTATCATGCATGGATTAGCTCCTAATGGCTATCATACTCCAAGCTTAATCAAAATTTAAGTTGGACTAGGGAATCCTAAGGGAACATGCAAAAACAAACCAAAACCAAGAGAATAAACCAAAAACAGCAGCTACAACAATTCTCCAATACATAAAAATAGTAAAATCCAGCATGCAAGCAAGACAGCTTGCAACAACGCATGTTTTCAGGAAGAAACAAGTGTAAAAGGCAATAAGTCAAACTAAACAACATATAACAGCTACTATTCTGTACAACAGTCATGTATTTACCAAGGCAGTATGCAATGCATCAAAACAAATGCTCATGCATAGGCATTAAGCATGGATGATCATGTGATAACACAACATCAAAATTGAACATGCATCAAAGATTAATCGAATCACATGTCATACCCTCAAACATAATCATGTATCACAAGACAAGGATTGAACATATATATGCCTTCACATTTGAACGAATACGCATGAATTGCAAACATGAACAATCATCAAGTAAGAGCAATTGCTACACACACACATACAATTAAGCACAAAGCAATTAAGCATGAATGAATTCCAATGACATTGCATACTCAAGTATCGCGGACAATTCGTCTAATAAACAATTAATCGCTTAAAGCGAACATGCATTCATGGAGTCGACAACAAACATGAACACGAATCATACATCCTACAACGTAAACATCAAGAACAAGCAATCACAGTGGCACAAAGGATTATGCAACATGATCATCACATCAATAATGCAAAATGAACGAATCGTGTACATGCGTTACAGAAACCAAAAGTCGTACGTCGAAGAATTGCATTCAAACTATCATGTGAGGTAAAACAGCTCAAGAACTGTCCACATATGTGCATCATATCAATCCACGGAGATTAAAAGTGGAAAGGAATCAAAACACACTTGAAAGTGCACAAAAATACACTCTGCATCAGTTTTAATCGATTAACCATTTACAGTTCAAAATTGGTTAATCGATTAACAACATCAAAATCAGCAAAATTTCACTGGTTAATCGATTAACCAGTTTTGAACTGTAATTGGTTAGTCGATTAACCATGTACCAGTAGCAGAAAATCAAGTTTCAAAAGCACTTTTCAGCAGTAAAACACTTGTTCAAGCATCCAAATGATTAAGCAATCAATTATGAACAAAATTTCACTAAATTACAACAATCAAACATCAATTAGATCCAACAAACATCAACATCAACAATCAAATTCAAGCAAATGGATCAAAACGTATCAAAAACCATGGATCTACATTGCCTAAGTTGAAATTAAGCTAGATCAAGTGTGGATCTGAAATTTACCAGCCTACAAAGCGGGGAATTGCTTTGTCAAGTGTTGCAAACGAAAATGGACAGATCTAGCACAAGAAATCCAAGATCCAAAGGAATTCTAGCAAGAAACCTCAAGATCTAAGCAATGTGATGAACTTGCTTCAAAACTTCTTCAAGAATGGCTTCCAAAACTTGAATCTAGATCCAAACAAGCTTCAAATGCAGAATTGAACCAAGAATGATGATGTAGTGGAGGTTTAGCTCAAGAATTCACAAATTGTAATGCACAATTTGTGAATTTATGAATATGGAGCTTTGGTGAAAGGTTGAAGATGAAGATGGAGAATGAAAAAGTGAGAGAGAATTGAGAGTAAATTCTGAAAATGAGGGTGAAAATGAGAGTGAATGAGTGAGGTTTGGAGTAAATTTGGTTAAATAACCCCTAGGTTAGGGATTAAATTTGGTTTGGAGTGTGGGTTAGTGAGAGGAATGGAATTAGGAATGCGAATTTGAACTTTTTGGGTGGAATTAGATTATGAAAATGAATTAAAATGAACCCATTCTAGATCCTTCCAATGATACACATGTGAAATCAAGTGGTGGAAATTGATTGGAAATTCTGTAGTGTTGAAAATTGAAGCATCTAGGCAAAATTTCCCTTGGTTAATCGATTAACCATTTGCAAGGCAAAAAATGGTTAATTGATTAACACACCCAAAATTTAAATTTTGGCACCTTTTGGAGGGAAACTTGGAGAACCACCCTTTTCCAGTTGTTCTAAGCCCCGTTCTACCTCTTAAACTTGTCCTTTGATAGTGCTACTGAATCACACCTGGAATATGCTGTGAGTTTCTTTTCGCACTCGAGATATCCTACTGGAAAAAAACTGTCCGGTACTCAATCATTGGGCGAAATAAATGCTGGAGTCTCTGATTATCAAATCATCTATTGAGAAAAATAAATGCTCAAAATGACTTTAACGACCATCCGTTTAGCTCTGAATACTGCTGAAATAACCCTGAACTGGAGAAATCTCTGAAATACGGGAAATATACCTTGATCCCATGTCCTAGAAAACCTATGCAATGCATAAATGACTATACAAAAGGAATGAAGCATAAGCCAAAAATTTTAAAGAAAGGGAGGGCAAATTTTGAGGTGCTACAGCTCTCCCTATTTAATCGACTTGGACCTAAAAGGATGATAGCAACGGCTTTCAGACATTCAAAGTAGAAAAGGATTGAATACAAAAAGAACCCTAAAATATGCACTATGTGGGGAGAGAAAAGGTAATTGGAGCCCAGTCACACGTCGTTAAAGGGATTTGACGGAAGGAAAACATACCCAAAGAACCACATCGTCAAAGGGATTTGACAGAAAGAACACTTATCTGAAGAAACGCATCGTCAAAGGTATTTGACAGAAAGGAAACAGAACCTAAGGAACTACATCGTCAAAGGGATTTCACGGAAAGAAACACTTATCCAAAGCAACACATTGTTAAAGGGGTTTGACGAAAAGAAAAACGTACCCAGAGAACCACATCATCAAAGGGGTTTGACGAAAAGAAAAACATACCCAAAGAAACACATTACCAAAGAGGTTTTACGGAAAGAGAAACATACCAAGAGAACCACATCGTCAAAGGGGTTTGACGGAAAGAAAAACATACCCGAAGAAACACACCATCAAAGGGGTTTGACGGAAAGAAAAATAGAATCCAAGGAACCACACTGTCAAAGGGATTTGACGGAAAGAACACTTATACGAAGCAACACATCGTCAAAGGGGTTTGACGGAAAGAAAAACATACCCAGAGAACCACATCGTCAAAGGGGTTTAACGGAAAGAAAAACATACCCGAAGAAACACATCTTCAAAGGGGTTTGGTGGAAAGAAAACATACCCAGAGAACCACATCGTCAAAGAGGTTTGACGGAAAGAAAAACATATTCGAAGAAACACATCATCAAAGGGGTTTTACTGAAAGAAAACATGACCGAAGAAACACATCATTAAAGGGGTTTGACAGAAAGAAAACATACCCGAAGAAACACATCGTCAAAGGGATTTGACGGAAAGAAAAACATTCCTGAAGAAACACATCGTCAAAGGGATTTGACGGAAAGAAAACCTGACCGAAGAAACATATCTTCAAAGGGATTTGACAGAAAGAGAACTGAAACGAAGAAAATTGAGCTGGGGATTTGTCACTGTCGTGGCTGAAGGTTGATTTGGGCTTTCGGGCAAAGTACCAAATGTGGCTTATGCTCCACATTCATGTTTGAGTTTTTTTATGGCGTAATGCTCCATGTAAAATGGAAATGCTACGCGTTTGAGGATGCAATGCAATGATGCTTATGATATGCAACAGGATCACTCCAGCGAAATAAATACTGAAGGGACGAGGCCAACTCGGTTGGGGACGACAAACTGGACTGTCTCTAGGGTCATAAACTCTGCTAGAGAACCCAACCAAACTTTCATTCTACAGGAAAGTAGGAATAATAAACATCTGCTGGGGAAACATCCCAGTAATCTGCTGAAGAAAAGTGCCAATGACAATCGACCTTTGAACTGCTGGGGAATACCACCCACCACCAATAAATCTACTTGGGAATGATAGTAGACGATATCAGCTTTTCTAGGGGGAAACATTGGACTTACTCATCTGTTGGAGACCTGCCTTCTACCCTTACTCGGTTGGGGAGACAGAAACAACCTTACCACAAACATGATTGGAAAGCACATACCAGACACTCTTATCATATACGAAAATATGAACTCCTGCTGAAGAGCAATAAACTTCACCAAACTGGCTAGGGGAGAGCGAACTCCTGAAATCTTGCTAGCGATAATAATCACAATCTTCATAATGCTCTGTCGAGAGTGATAAAACTTTAGCAATCTCTGTTGGGGAAAGAAAATCTACTGAGGACGTCATGAATCCTTCAGAAGTGATATGACAAAAAGAGGTGCCCTAATGCAGCATAACCCATAAAGGAACCTGTCTTCAGGAGGTATCATGAAGATCTGACATATTTTACCCCAATGTCAAGTTGCACCCTGGTAACATGACTTTGATTAGCCATTCTCTAGAGTGGTCTGCCTCAGTACAAGCCTTGCAGTGACCTTGCCACTAACTGACTAATCTTTGAGGGACTTGCTAAATCTCGACATGAATGCCCTGAATTAGCTAAACTTTATAGGGATCTCTTGACGTGACTGCCCCAGACTGGCAACTTCTGAGTAAGACTTGCTGGAAATGCACACGCTCGACAAAATTTCTTGGCTACATGGCCCTGGACATGACTGTCCTTCAGAAGTTTTAGGCATCTCAACTTAACTTGATTAAGCTTCTCGACCGATGTTCATTACATAAACTTCCTTGATGTTTAAACACATGCATGCAAGCATAAATGTTTATTCTAAGAATGATAATTCTAATGGAATACACATGTTAATCTTAAGGTTCTCATGCCGAAAAGATGTCGCTAAACCCTGTGAATGTGTCACTAGTTACAACATTTATTTTTTTGAATGAAAGGCATCATGCACATGCAATACCAACAAAAATCTTTTAGCACAACTCATGGGAGTCAGGGACGCTATCCCGTAGAAGCACACCTTCGAAATAAACACTGCTTCAATTAGGACTTTAAAGGGTTGTAACGTGGACTGGTTCAAGGTTTGGGAAAAAAGGACTTTTGGCTCATAATTTGTTTGTACCCACCCATTTTCCTTGATGTTCTCCAATCCTACGTTCAGCTAATTTGACACAAGCGCTCACTTTTCAAAAAGTTATTGAATGGTAGGAGTGATGGTTATGGAACCCACAAGGTTTTCGGAGTGACAATCACCCCTTTTGTCTTTGGTGTCTGTAGACACACGCCTTATTCTTTATCGAGGAATTCTCTTTTGTCATCCTTTTTATTTATCATTCTTTTGCGTTTTCCTTTTCCCTGATTCTAGCCTGGACTGATTCTTTTGAATTTTTCAATTTTGAAGTCCAGCGGGATGCCCTAACTTTTGCCTAAGTCACTTATTTTCAAGTTATTGACTTAGCGGGCTTTTTATTTTTCCCCTTTGTCGTACCTCGAAAAACGATACGGCCTTCGCAATGGACGCGAAAAAACACAGAGTCGCCACCGAATTTTATTTATCCCAAAGAGGAAAAGGAAAATATCGATAAAACCTTTAGGGAAAGAACATGGTCATCGCAACCACATTCTGGGTTCGGGAGTCGGTTACGTGAAGGGAAGGTGTTAGCACCCCCTCACGTCCGTTGTACTCAACGGGAACCTCTTAATTCGATTCGTGAGGAATGTTAGCTAAGTGTTTTTTGTTTACTTCTAAAGGAATAATGCTAAAAGGTAAGGTAAAAGGAATTTGTTTTCTAAGGGGAAATGGGTGGCTTTTTATTAGGGTGCTCGCCAAGGATTGAGCCCTTGTGCCTACGTGTCTTCACTTGAACAAGCGAGGAATCAGAGCGTCCGTAGTTCGGCCTACGATTTGTTGGTGTTTTTATGGACAATACTAACGTTCACGTTCTAGCTGATAGGTGTATTACCGTTCGCTCGTGGAGTCTTATGCGTTACTTGTTTGCGGTAGAACGGGCGTAACATGTCCTTTTAAGAAAAAGTTTTGATCGTACGAAGACGAGAAATTGAGTTAATGTGTTAATATTTTATTTGGATGATGATTACTTGAATGCTTAAGAAAGACTCATTGGGCGCAAATAATTGGGAGAGAGAATCGAAGACTCGACTCTCTCTCTTTTTCAACCTTAGTTGTGAAAGGATTTTGATATAGTTTAAATATTTTAAGCGGACGGCGATTACTTGAAGCTTAAGAAAGGCTCCTCGGGCCCAAGTAATCGGGAGAGCGAATCGAAGACTCGATTCTCTCTCTTTTCATCTAAGTGATTGAGAAAATAGTTTTGATTTAGTTTATTATAAAAAGTTTGACGTGAGACGGATTATAAATCTTTTAGAGACGACGATTACTCGGGTGTGAAGAAGACTCATCACACTTAAACAATCCAAGAGAGAACTCGAAGAAACCAGTCCAACTCTCTTTTCATCTTTTATCGAAAACGTGTTTCGTAGTCATTAAGTGTTTTAATTTAATTTGAAGAAAAATACTCGATATGGATCGAGGTTTGAGTTTGCGTTCGAAATTATTACGGGTTTAAACTAAATGGTAAGGAGGTCCTAATTGCGTAGGGTAAGGTCGATGGCGATGCCCAAGGCAATCGACTTACAAGGGTGAAAAGTGACTCGACGTAAATCGAGAGTTTATTTTAAAAATAATTTGCAGAAGTGAAAAACGAAAGTCAAAATGGTATTATCACAACAAAATAAGCACCAAATATGAGTAAGATATAATCAAAATAGTCATTTAGAAATCACATACTAAATCACACAAAATTATATACACAAATTATTAATTAAATTAAACATGCATATTTAATAAAATTAACTAACATTTTAATTAATTAATATTAAATAAATATATTTAATATAAATAATAATAAAACTTGTCTTTTTATTTTTTAATACGTTTTGGATTATTTCAGATTAGTAATTAAAAGAAAGTAGAATTAAAACTAGTTCTAGAAATTTAATCTAACTCTAAAATTAAACTAATCTTAAAATTACTCTAAAATTAAAACTAGTTTTTTTTGTTATTTTTGTATTAATAATTAAAATGAGGAAGAATAAAAAAAAACTAGTTCTAAAATTAAACACTAATCCTAACAAAAAAGTTATTAAAAGAAAAGGAAACTTAGAAAAATGTTAAACAGGCTACAAAAGGTCATTGGGCTGTAAAGAAAAGGGAAAGAGGCGCCCATTATGGGTGGATTCTACCTGTCACCCCCATAATTAAACCTGGCACCCTTCCATGACTTGTGAAAAGACATATTAGTCTCTCTCAAAAAAATAATTTTTTATTTCGAAATATCCGGTAGACGCACGGATTTTTCAAATTCTCAGAACATGCCGGGAATTTCAACCAACTACCGGGATTTTAGAATTAACAAGTAAGAATTTCCAAATTTTTTGAAATAACCGGTGAATATTACCGGGAGTTTCAAAAATCCTGGTAACATCTTACCGGTAATTTTGAAATAACCGGTTATCGGATCCTACCTCTCGGATCCTTACTCTCGGGGAGACGTTGACTACACCCCGCTCCTTTTTCATCTTTTATTGAAAAGTATTCAATAGTTATTAAGTGTTTTAATTTGATTTGAAAAATGCCACTTGATGTTGAATCAACAGTTTATTCATGACATTTGTAAAAGTTTGAACTAAGGTAAGGTCGATGGCGACGCACGAGGCAGTCGACTTACAAGTTAAGGGAAAGAACCACTTGACGTTGGACCAAGGGCTTGCGAAAGGGTTTGGTCAATCCTAGTCCCTAAGGGTACTCCTAATACGAAACCACAACCTCACAAAGCGAAAAAGATAAAAGAAATACAACTAAAGGGAGCGGGGTACATGATACAAGGGAAAATTGAATACGAGAAATAAAGTGTCTCATTGTCAGGTAGCCCAAGAGGAAGTCGTACGTGTGCAAGTGTTCTAAGCTAAAGTAAGAGGGAAAAGAGATAACCACAATGTCCACCAATTGAAAGTTTTTTATGGTTTCGATAGTTTTATTGTGTTTTTGTGATTTTGAATAAGATATGAACAACAAAAGGTTAGATGAACAAGATAAGAATAAGATGAATATAATATGAACAAGATGAATGATAATAAGATATATTAACAAGAAAGTAAAGTAAGTGTTTATTGACAGAAATTAAAGTTAGTGGTTAGTGATTAGTGGTTAATTGTTATAACAAATGATCCACGATGGTTATATAACCATCCTTGGGCTTTCAAACATAAGTTTGGGCCACGGAGAATCATTTTCCGATACGGAACATGTAGCGTTAAACCATCGTAGCACGATCTATGATGAAGATCATGTTATAGGAGGCCACACAATTGATCTTTGTGCTAAAACACGATAGAGAAATGATATCTAGAGTCATTCTCCAAAGAAATCGTGTCACACAAAAAGAAAAAGGTGACGGTCTCGTCTTAATCACAAACTTTCGTCGATTAATCGAACGTAACCTATCACGATCCCAAAGTATAGAAAGTGATCTCGATGATCACTCACTACAGATTTGAAAAATGAAGGTTAAACAACCTCAATAAACCAACATTCGTGAATAAAAGACTTCATCGATCGAAGATGAGAAGAAAATAGAAGAAGATGATGTGAAATGAAATGGAAATCGAAATGAAAATAAAATCGATCTCATCTTAATCAATATTTTAAATCGATAAATTGATAATCTTTGATTTTAGACTTTCATTGACCAATAAAAATAGAAAATGGTCTCGTATTGATCAAGATTTTACAATCTAGGCAAAACAGCACCAGAAGTCCTTTAAGTTATTTAATGCTACCACTTAAGTCCTTTAAGATTTTTTTGTAACGGTTGGGTCCTTATCGTTTTAAAAAGTTTGCACCGTCACCCTTTTTTGAAATTTTCATTAAAAAAAGGCATATGTGGCAAAAACGAAGCTTAGGTGGCATTTTATTTTATTTTCTATTGATTTATTAATTCCACGTGGATTTTAATTTAATTTTTTTTTTTTTAATTTTTTATTAAAAAAAAAATTTTTACATTTTTTTTTAAATTTTTTTTAAATTTTTATTTATTTGTACACCAGTTAAGACTTACAGGACCTGATTGTTACATTTTAAAAACATATGGGACGTGAGTGTTACACTATTTTTTTTAATGCAAGTTACAAAATGTGATGACATTATAAAAACCAGTTTGGAGCAGCGGAAAATTCATCCCTCCTTGTACCATATTATTGTGCATATGATAAATTTATTATTAATAGAGAATTTTATTTTTTTGTAAATGACCAACTCAATCTTCTGCTATAGAAATAAATTAAAATAGTATAGATATATTAAATTGAGAATCCAAAGTGTATTCTGTTCAGAGAATAGAAATAGTATAGATATATTAAATTGAGAATCCTAAGTTGATTCATTGTGCTCAGAATATCAATTAATATTAGAAAATTGCTTTATGTTACGAAACGAAAATTATACGAATGACGTGGCAATCATTTAACCCTCTTTTTATGCCACCACCGCCCATGAATTCCATAAAATCCAGAAGATCAATTCATTCCAAGATTAAAACTACTCCACTAATGGTGAATCCAAAGAGGATAGTAACATTTACTAAAATATAAAGCAATTATGAATCATTGATGTAATGTAACATAATTTTCAATAGAAAGTTATTCCTAGTTATGAAGTTTGGAATTATGTTGGTTTATGAAACAAGTACTGTATATCCTTTTATGGGGCAAAATATATACTACTACTAGGAACAAACAAATAGTGAGATGATGCGTCAATTTATCAATGCTAGGATTATCTAGTGAGTTGCAGAATCTTTTCCAACCACTGAAATCGTTTATTGTCATCACATTTTATAACTTGCATTAAAAAAAATAGTGTAACACTCACGTCCCATATGTTTTTAAAATGTAACAATCAGGTCCTTCCAGTCTTAACTGGTGTAAAAATAAATAAAAATTAAAATAAAATTAAAATAAATAAATAAATAAATAAATAAATAATTTAAAATAAAAAATAAAATAAAAAATAAAAATAAAAATTTAAAAAAAAAAAAAATTTAAATAAAAAAATTAAAAATTAAATTAAAATCCACGTGGAATTAATAAATAAATAAATAATAAAATAAAATGCCACATAACTGCCACCTAAGCTTCGTTTTTGCCACATATGCATTTTTTTAATGAAAATTCCAAAAAAGGGTGACGGTGCAAACTTTTTAAAACATTAAGGACCCAACCGTTACAACAAAATCTTAAAGAACTTAAATGGTAACATTAAATAACTTAAAGGACTAAAAGTGTTGTTTTGCCTACAATCTATGATCTTTTGTTATATTATTGACCAAAAATAATCGAAATGGAATAAAATGAAAAGAAAAATGAAATAAATCATATAAAATTAAAATGATATCAAAAGTAAACTCTATTAAATAAATGCTAAAGAGAAAAAAGTTTTTTAAGAGACGCAAATATAAATTAAATAACAAGTAAAGGGTGGAATAAAAAAACAATAAATGGGCCCAAAGCCCATCGCACAAACCAAAAAAATGTCAAGAAGATGCCATGAACCAGTGGATTCTACCTGCCACCCCCACAATTAAACCTGGCACCCCCCATGACTTGTGAAAAGACATATTAGTCCCTCTCAAAAAAATATTTTTTCATTTCGAAATATCCGGTAGACGCACGGATTTTTCAAATTCTCAGAACATACCGGGAATTTCAACCAACTACCGGGATTTTAGAATTAACAAGTAAGAATTTTCGGATTTTTTGAAATAACCGGTGAATATTACCGGGAATTTCAAAAATCCCAGTAACATCTTACCGATAATTTTGAAATAACCGGTAATCGCCACCGGGGATTTCAAAATTACCGGTAGTTGTAAATTTTTATTTTTCCCGGGAATTTCGAAAAATCCGGTAGTTGTAAATTTTTCTTTTTCCGGGAATTTCAAAAAATCCGGTATTTTTTCAATATTTGTTATTTTTTTTTAATCTTATTTTTTTTTTAGTGAAAACTAGAGACCGTGATGGTAGCATTGCTGGGAGGGCGCTTGATTTGGCGGGAGGTGGTAGGGGTAGAGGTACAGTAGATTTTGATGCTGAGTCTGCACATGTACGGGCAGGCCGGGTGGTCCCAACCGGTTCACACCGGAGGCGGATGACCGAGCAGCGGAGGCGTTTCCAGGCACCTCGGTCTATTAGGCGACGTGAAGGTTTTTCCTCAGTGCAGGCCACAGATGCGGACGTCCCTGTTATTCAGCCGGAGGAGGATATTGTTGGAGATGTTCTGGTGGAGACTGCTGTTAGGGATGTGGTAGAGGAGACTGATGTTAGAGTGACAGTTGAGGTTGAGGCGGCTGGTACCGCAGAGGCGGCTGGTACAGCAGAGGCAGCTGGTACAACAGAGGTTGATGGCACATCAGGGGTTGCTGGCACAGTAGGGGTCGAGGAGACCATTGAGACCGATGTCACGGTCCCATCGACCGAGCCATCGGTGCACACTGAGCCAGGATTCCCTGGCGGGCCGATAGATACGTCTGTGCTTACAGAGTACAGTGAGCATGTGGCGTTGCGATTATGGCTGGGCCAGGTATATGTTTTTTGCGTTTCATTTTTCCTTTTGTTAGCTTATACATAAATTATTTTTGTACTAACAAAGTTATTTAATGGTTCGTGTCACAGGTACGACCTGTACTGAGGGTCCAGTCTCACGGGGCGAAGATGAAGAACTTCCCGCGTATTCCCTTCCCCGCTGCGGTGATGAGGATCGTGGAGGACTTTGACCTCCTGCATTTTGGGAACTGTTCTCTCACCATGCTCGATGTAGATCTGCTGAGTGCCTTCGTCGAGAGGTGGCACAAGGAGACATCATCATTTCATCTCCCATTCGGAGAGATGACTGTGACCTTAGATGATGTCGCCTCCTTGTTTCACCTCTCTATCGGCGGTAGATTCTGGACGGCCCCGAACATGAGTGTGTCCCAGGCACATGCGTTGGTGGTTCGTGATCTGGAGCTGCCTGAGGCAGTGGTGTATCAGGAGTTCACCGATACACGAGGCGCTCACCTACGCATGTGGTGGCTCCGTGATAGGTACGACGAGCTTGTTTCTGCTGGGAGGTTCCAGGCTTCCGCTAGGGCGTACATGCTGCATGTAGTAGCATGTACTCTCTTTGCGGACAAGTCTGGTACGTATATTGATGCTCTCTACCTATGCCTCTTCAGCGATCTGCAGACGCACAACTGGGCCTGGGGTTGTGCAACCCTGACTCAGTTGTATCATGTGCTCGGGGAGGCGACCCGATTTGAGACGAAGCAGCTTGTTGGGTACCTTAGTTTGTTGCAGGTATATCTTAATTCATGTTCTTACTTGTCCTTATATTTTTATTTAAATCATTCTATTTCTAATTTATTGTTTGTTGCGATCTCAGTGCTGGATCTATGAGCATTTCCCTATGATATGCGATAGGAGGTTCCAGCCATATACCCAGGGTGAGCCACGGGCGAAGAGGTGGAGGGCGAGGCAGAAACACCCGGGGGCATTCTTGAGTACAAGAGGAGACTGGACGAGCTGGCCGTAGAGGATGTCATATGGACACCCTACGAAGAGCATAGATCCGTCCGTGAGTTCGAGGAGTCGTCATTATACTCCGGATATATGAGATGGGAGACTCTGGTTGCCAGGCACCTTCTAGAGAGATGCTTGCGCCAGTATGGCTACATCCAGAGGAGACCACCACCAGTTCCAGATACACCTTCTGAAGGTATTGATCGGTGGTTTCAGATGCACTTCCTCAGCTCCGGTCGTGCCATTGTAGCCCGATCTGCACCGGTTCAGTATCCCTCGCAGTGTGAGGATGGCTACTTGGAGTGGTTTCTCAGCGTATCACATCCACGCATTACTCCACCGCCGGCTGAGGAAGCACCTTCTGAGGATGCACCTTCTGGGGGTGTACCTTCTCATGACGCAGCTCCTCCTCCTCCTCCAGCACATCACCATGATGACGCACAGCGCTTTCAGATGATAGCAGTCATGGCGGATGAGCTCATGGGCTTGGTAGACCCTGATGGCAGTGTTTCTGCTGGATTAGCTAGGATTGCACACCTAGCCCGTGGGGGTCCTATTTAGTATTGTATATGTATTTTTGTATTATATGTATATTTTGTCAGAACAATATATTGTATCATATGTATATTATTGTGTTGTATGTATATTATGTCAGAACAATATATTATTATTATACCTTCGATAAAAATCTTAAATCGCAGTGATATGAAAAAACAACTTAAACAAATCAACACTTAACATTACATAAACAACATAATTAATCAACATTAAAAACCTAAACACTACCAGATGCTTCAGGGCATTTCAGCATCTCCATTATTTCATCAACTGATCTTGAAAGCTGCACATCAAACTCCATCGGACCCCTTGTTAGCCTACGGCAAAATGATCTCCATATTTTGATGACATCTTCATCGTCCTTCAGCTCAATTAGGTTGTATTTCAGACTACCATCCACCCAATCCTCCCGAAACTCGATCTTCGACACCTTTCTATTGTCACCATCAAGCAACAATCCCTTCAACTTCGAAGTTAGGCCGGCAAAGGAGGTTGTGTCATCGGGAAGCATGAATTCGACAGGACGAGAACCTCTCTGGAAGTAAACTTCTGACTTAATAAAAAATGCGGGAGAAGCCATTTTTTTCAGATATGCTTTACCACAAGACCTAACCCCTATTTATACAAACGTTCATCCATTCTGGACCGCACAAAGTGTCGGTGCAATCACAACCATACAAAAATGTCGGCAAAATCTCGACCGTTTAAAAAAAACCCTAAAATTAGAACTACCGGGAATTTCAATTACGGTGAAATTCCCGGTATCAAGCTGTAATTTTCAGGGCATTACCAGATTTTTACCACTTACCGGGAATTTGAAATTTCCGGTATACCGGGATTTTCAAATACACTACCGGGAATTTCGAACAATACCGGAAATTTTTTTAACATTACCGGGAATTTCGTCCGAAGATTGTTTGAAAAAATTTAAAAAACATTTTCGCCATTTAAAAAATATGGGGGGATGCCAGGTTTAATTGGGGGGTGGCAGGTAGAATGCTCCATGAACCATGAGCTTCCAAGAAGTATTTCATCAGCTCATCAACAGCACTAGTCAACAACACGGTCAAAGAGGATCCATAAAATAGCTTTTTTTAAAACAAAAATAAAAAACCTTTTTAAAAATGTGGAAAGAACAAGTCAGAAAGAATTGTGCAAGGCATTCATTTTTTACTCCTTTAAAAAATAAAGATTGTATCACAAAAGACAAACCAACGTTGGGTAGGCTGTGACTTTTAAAAAAAGAGATAACACTCAGAAGACCAACCCATTCTTCATCATCGCGTCTAAACATCATCCGTATCCATCGTCATCTCAAAATGGGTTTGAAAAGAGACGAACGGAAGAAGGAGCAAAAAACAATGAAACAAGCAACAACACGGCCTTGAACGGAACAGCGAAAATGTGTCGTTTTCAAACCTTTTCCTCCACAAATCTCAATCGCCTCCATCTCAGAACTCAGGTTCGATTATCTTCGCTTCTTGCTTCGAATTGGAGATTTATTTTTGTTTTTGATCGGTTTGGCTTGGTTTGGTTCTCATTCTACTTCATCTTTTTATTCTGAATTCGATTTGATTTTGTGTATGGTTGGGTGTGGAGGAAAAAATAAAGGTTGAATTTAGGTTGCAGAAGGAATTGAAATAAGGTTGGGTTGCGGTTTGAATGGGATGGAGTTGTCTGAAGATTGGAGATTTATTGATGAAGAAGGAGGTGGAGCTGTGAGGTTTAGATGAATTTGCAAGAAGGAATCTGTGTGAAGGTCGTGAATTGTGCATGTGGAACGAATTGTTTGTGTCCTGATATTACATGAAATTTTCGTTTTGTTTTATGCAGGGTGATGATTTGTAGTGGCTTGTGGGGTCAGTTTGGAAAGCTTGGAAAGTTGTGGGTCATGTGTTTTGCAAGTTGTGCATAGAAAATGGTTCAGTGTGGAATTTGGCTTGCAAGGTAAGTTTGGCTTATGGTATCAATGTTATAGCAGCTTGCAAGGTAAGTTGCTTGGTAGTTTGGCTTGTCGTATCAATGTTATAGTAGCAGGAAGGTTTTGGCAAAGTTGCGGCCTTGTTTTTGTTTTGTGAATTTTTTACCTATATAACCATGTTTCCAAGTCTATAATTCCATTATACCCATGTTTCCACCATTAATACCAATATAACTATGTTTCAAGAAAAAAAAGGCATTGCAGGGGGCGCCATTAGAAACGGCTACCCTATTGAAATTGAAAGGGAGGCGCCCTTGGTAATGGCTACCCCCTTGGATTTTAAAGGGAGGCGCCATATCCCCTGGAGCCCCCTTTGTCAACGAATTTTTTTGAACATTTTTCAAATAAATTAACATTAAACATTAATACATAAATAATAATAATTCATAAATAATATTTAATATTTTTAATAATTATTACTCATACTAAATATTTCTTTTTAATAATTAAATATTACATAGACGAAAGACGAAACACAGTACATTAATTTTGACGACGAGGTCTAGGCAAATGTCCGCCCGTACCACATCCTCGTGTACGTACGTTTCTTCGTTCTCTTCGCGGTGGCGACGGCGTTGGGTCCACAGGGGCGGATGTTGTTAATGAGTTTTCGTCCGTCATCTGAAGAAATAGTGACCATGTAGACGAGTCGATATTAGGCAAGTCGTCCAGATCCAGATTAAAGGTGTTTCCCATGGCTGCATTATTATGTTGGGGTGGTTGGCTGGATGATATGTCAGGACGGTAGCCTGCTTGGTCGTAAGCGGTGAAGGGTGTAAATGTCTGGATGGGTAAGGTTTGGTTAGGTGTTTGATACTCCGTGTTAATCTGGGTTATAGCGTCATAGGAGTATGATTGATATTGTGGTGGGTTTTGGTGGTATGGGGACTGAGTATAACCATGTTGAAATGGGGTGGATTGGTAAGGGGTATTTTCATGGAATTGTGGTTGTGTGAGTGGGGGTTGGGTTGGCTGTTGGCTTGGTTGATTGGTCCACTGTTGAGTTCGTGATGATGTGGCTTGCTGGCGTGGTGAGCATGATTATCTCTCATGTCGTTTCACGGTTCAACTATACTCCATCCTACCGAAAAGCTTGGATTGCAAGAATTAAAGCGGTTGAACATGTATATGGGAATTGGGAAAAGTGTTACAATCAACTTCCACAGTATTTGCTAGCACTTCAAAAATATGTTCCTGGTACGGTTGTAATATTGGAATCGCTTCCAGCATACACTCTTGATGAAACATGTGTGGATGGCTGTAGGATATTCTCTCGCCTCTTCTGGGCATTCCAACCGTGCATCAAAGGTTTTGCTTTCTGCAAACCTGTTATTCAAGTGGACGACACATGGTTGTATGGAAAATACAAAGGAACGTTGCTGATGGCGGTAGCACAAGACAGAAATAATAATATATTTCCAATTGTATTTGCTCTGGTAGAAGGTGAGGCTTGGAGTTTCTTCCTCAAAAATCTCAGATCACATGTAGCCTCGCAACCCAACTTATGTCTGATTTCCGACAGGCACGCCTCTATTGTAAGCGCTTATAGTAATCCTGCAAATGGTTGGCATAATCCTCCTTCTGTCCATGTTTATTGTATAAGACACATGTCGCAGAATTTTATGCGGGAATTTAAAGACAAAAACCTCAAGATGAAATTTGTGAACGCGGGGTATGCATTAAACCAACCTTCATTCAAGTATTACCGCGAAGAAATAAGATTGTCAAACACAGGAGCATTAAGCTGGGTGGACAACATTCTGGTGGAGAAGTGGATAAGGGCATTTGATGGAGGATGTCGATGGGGTCACATGACCATCAACCTTATAGAATCCCTGAACAACGCTTTCAAGGGAACTAGAAACCTACCCATCACTGCGTTAGTTAGAGCAACCTATTATAGGTTGGGGTCACTATTTGCAACAAGAGGCAAAAAATGGAGCGTTGTTTTGGAATCAGGGCAGTTATTCAGCGAAAGTTGCATGACATTTATGAAGGACGAAACTGATAAAGCGACCTCACATCGAGTTACATTGTTTGACCGTCACGATTACAACTTCATTGTTGAAGAGACAAAGGATCACAATGAGGGTCGGCCAATGGGACAATACAGGGTGGAAATTCATAAATATTGGTGCGACTGCGGAAAGTTTCAAGCACTCCGTATGCCTTGTTCACATGTCATTGCGGCATGTTCTAGTGCTCGTCATGATCCGTTCTTGCAGCTATCAGAAGTTTACAAGGTCGTGAACTTATTCGGTATCTACAGTAACAGCTTTCCAGTGGTAGCTAGTGAGGACTATTGGTCAACCTATCATGGGGACACAATTTACCACAACGAAAACATGAGAAGAAACAAAAAGGGCCGCCCCAAAAGCACGCGAATTAGAACTGAAATGGACACATATGAGAAAATGGAAAGACTATGTGGAATATGTCGTCTACCCGTGCATACATGGAAAAATTGTTCAAATGTTGGAACAAGTTCTAGATAGATTTACTTTTGTCATTAGAAAAGTTGTAACCTTTGAATTTAATATTTATAACAACTACTGGTTACAGAAATTAAGAAACATCATAGACCTAAGAAATTACAACAATCAAAACAATATCATCAGTTCCAAACATCATAGACCCGATGTCATTGTCATTTCTAATTCGTAGCCACTCACATCGAATATTTCCATCTTCGATCGAGAAGTAAGAAACTTGTCTTTCAATACTTCTAATTCGTTCACCAACTGCAATGTCTCCTTCTAACCATCGATTCAAATTCCTTCGTAGTTGCTCTAAGCTTTGGATGTTCCAGAACAACATCCTTATCGGCGGCTTCGTTCTTGAAAAAATAACATGACCGTATCTTCTGAGATACATGATTGAATCTGCTAAAATTTTAAGATACAAGACAATTTTGTTGTGAATGAATGTACAAGAGTGCCATCTATTTATATAAGAGTTGTATCAAATAAATTAATATTTCATAAAAAATTAATATATAATATATTATTAAAAAAATAAATTAATTAAAAGGGGACTCCAAGGGGTATGGCGCCCCCTTTATATTTAAAGGGTGACTCTAAAAGGAATGGCCCCCCTTTAAATATAAAGGGTGACTCCAAAAGGAATGGCGCCCCCCTATAAACATATAACAAGACTCCCTTTGCAACGGCGACATGTGACAATTTTACATGGGGGAGCCAAACCTGATGGCGTCCCCCTATAAACACACGTTTTTTTTTTGAAACATGGGTAGATTGGAAAATTTGAGGAAAAGGTGGGTATATTGGAATATGTTATAGTTAAACATGGTTATATGGGTAAAAAATTCTTGTTTTGTGGCAGCATAGGTAATGTTTTGTCTGTTGTATGTTGCAGGTACTGTGATGTTGCGCCTTGGCTTTGTTTTGCTGTACGGGTCACTTTGTGAGGTTTGGAGAATTTTTTTCTGCCCTGCCACACTTTTGGAGAGTAAATCCCACATTGCCATACTTTTCACCCTAAATTCCAAAATGCCATCGTTTCAATAAATTTTTTTTTCTTTCAAGGGTGCCGCCCATCCAAAGGGCAGAAGTGTTGAATTTTTAAAGGTGCCGCCCTGGGCGGCAGTGCACACGACCATGGTAAATATATTTTTTTTTATTTTAGTTGTATAAAAATAATGTTAATTAATTGTTTTTGTTTTATTTATTTGGATAATAAATATTAATTAAATGATTATATTAATTAAATGAAATTAGATATATTTTATGTTCATTAAGTTATAATTAAATTTAATTACTTTTAAATAATAATTAAGAATATTAATAATAATTAATAATACAAAATAATATTCATAAATAATAATAATGAAATTAAATAAAAATGTGTTGAAATAATTATTTATTTATTTAAGAAATTAAAAAAGTACATTAACCCCTAACTACCCTCGATTTGGACCCGGTCGACGTAAGCGTTGGTGGGTTCCACAGGCAGGTGCCTGTACATTTCTTGTGGACCTTCTACGATCAACATCAACATTTTGGGACTGAGTAGAAGGTCCTGCATCATTGCTAGGATTCATGAATTCATCGACCATGTCATCATTTAAATCGCCCACATCTGGTATCGCCGCCGCACTGCCATAACTTAATCTTGTTCTCTCATTACTCCAACTTGGTAGGTTGGTAGGTGGCAATGTGTTAGTCATGAAGGGGGTGTATGGGTGTTGGTCTTGAGAGGTATTTAGGTTGTAGGGTTGTGAGGGGGTAGAAGGGGACTTGTGGTTGGGGTGTTTGGTAGATGTTATCTTGTGGGGTAGGTTGGGAGAATGAGAATTGGTTATATTGGGTGTATGAAGAAGTTAGGTTTTGTTGTTGGGTGTTGAACGAAGTTGGGTTTTGTAGTTGGGTGTTGAAGGGGGTTGGGTTAAATGGTAGGTATGGTTGTTGGTAGTGTTGGCTTGGGGTATAAGGTTGTTGTGTTGGGTTGAAAGGTTGTTGTGTGTTAGACGGTTGTTGTTGGGTGTTAAATAATTGTTGTGGGGTGTTAAAAATTTGTGGTGGGGTGTTTAATGTTTGCGGTTGGGTGTTACAAGGTTGTCTGGGTTGTTGGAAGTTTGAAGAAGTTAGTTGGTTACGAGGGTCCCATAAGTATCTATTTTGTGATAGATACAAAATGGTCACAGATCTATACCAATTCATGTATTCCCTACTGGGTTTACAGTCAAATTCCATGACATTTCCTTGTAGGATAGTTTGGCGACGATTTATCCATTGTTGTTGTTCTTCTATGTTATGGTCTCTCCAATTAGGGAATTTCCACGCTTCGTTCACGGCACTAGTGTGGTACCTCTCCATGCACGTAGGTGGACCAGGAATGTCTTGGTGAATCCCAAATTGAAGTTTCACCCTATCTGTATGATGCATTTCGACATAAGTGAAACAAAAAATGAATGTTTTAGAACTCCACATGTCTTGTTCAGTCGGATCCTCATCATGAAGGTCAAGATATAGTCTCCATAGAAACTGTAATGTAGTTCAAAAAAGGATTAGAATAAAAAATATATAAAAGAATTTTAATGATAGTAGTATATGTGTTAGAGATACTACGTCGTCTTCCTCAAAATGATCGAAGAAAGTTCGATATCCGGGAGCACAATGATGAGGTGTTTTTTCATAATTCATTCCATATGCGGACCACCTATAAAATAAAAAAGTATTTAGTAAAAATTATAGGAAAAAAATATAGAAGAAATTACGTATACTTACTTGTTCGCATATGGAAAATGGTATGGATTGGGGTTTATTGGTGTCAGTCTCGGCATTCTGGACCATCCCCAAGCTTGAATCAAAACGCCACAACCAGCAAAATTATGCACATTTTTTCTTGCGCATCTACACAAATTTCTGTATAGATGCGCTAAAGTAGCAGCGCCCCAACTATAACTGCCTATATGATTAAAATCTTCTAGTAATGGTAAAAATTGAAGATGGATACTATAACTGCATATTGCAAGCCTATAATTCAAATTGATGGAACCTGGTTATACGGTAAGTACTAAGGCACCCTGCTTATGGCGGTGGCACAAGATGGCAACAACAATATTTTCCCAATTGCTTTTGCCCTTGTGGAAGGTGAGACGGCTGAAGGTTTGGGGTTTTTTCTACGCGACTTAAGGAGGCATGTTGCGCCACAGCCAGACCTATGCTTGATTTCAGACCGACATGCATCGATTGACAGTGCATACAAAAATCTGGGAAATGGTTGGCATAATCCCCCATCGGTGCATGTTTATTGTATCCGACACATTTCGCAAAATTTTGTGAGAGAAATCAAGGACAGAAGCCTATGGCAGAAAGTCATTAACATGGGTAAGTAAATTTGATAACATTAAGCCTTCGTCAATAACGTATAGTATATCTTGGTCAATAGGTATATTTGATACAATTTTGTTTTAATGCAGGGTATGCATTAAACCAACCAACATTTCATTACTATCGGTCTGAAATTGGCATGGCGAATCCTAACGCTTTAAAGTGGCTAGACAATATTTCGGTCGAAAAATGGACGAGGGCATTTGACGGGGGTCGACGTTGAGGTCACATGACTACCAACCTTGTTGAGTCATTGAATGTTGTCTTTAAAGGCACCCGTAATTTGCCCATTACAGCATTGGTAAGTGCAATATATTATAGATTGGGATCATTATTTGCTGAAAGGGGAGCAAAGTGGAGGGCTGTGTTGAATTCTGGTCAGACATTTATAGAAAACTGCCTCGAGGTGATGAAAGAAGAAACAACAAAATCCGGCACGCATCATGTCATAGTTTTTGACTACGCTAACAATATTTTTAGTGTGAAGGAAACAAAGGACCATGGTGAGGGGAAGCCTATGGGACATTATAAGGTCAACCTACTAAACGGTTGGTGTGACTGCGGAAAGTTTCAAGCAATCTGTGTCCCTTGCTCACATGTAATCGCTGCATGTTCTAAAGTGCGCCACGACGCTTACGCTCTTTTGTCCGACGTTTACAGGGTTTCAACTCTTTTTGGGGTGTACACTACAAGTTTTCCAGTGCTGCCTTACGATGAATATTGGCCCGTTTATGAAGGAGATCAAATTTTCCATAACCCAAGAATGCGTAGGAACAAGAAAGGCCGCCCAGTGAGCACATGTATTAGAACGGAAATGGATAACTTTGATAAGCTTAAGAGAAAATGTTCCATGTGTCGTCAAACTGCTCACAACAAAACCAAGTGTCCCAATGTGGAACAAGTAATCGTTAGTGTTTTATTTTATTCTAATGTATTGTTTTCATATTAATATCAAATTTCTTCCTTTTCTGGACCATTAATCCATGAGTACCAAATATCAATAGCAACATTTCAAATATCACAAACCAAACAACATTATGCTTCATTACATGACACACCACATACATAAATAACACAATATCAACAAAGATAAAAATACTAACAACAAACATTCAACACAACATCAACAAAGATAAAGACACTAACAAGAAACATTTAACACAACATTTGGAAAACTTCTCTAATGACTGATTACAACTAGGAGTTTGATTTCATTCCGCCCAAACATCATTTCTCTAGCTTCCTTATCACTCTTGATTCACACCCACCCACGCCAAGCATCGTACCTCTCAATACTTTTGATTTTTTTCCCCTTCTGGTATGTCTCCTTCTAACCAACGCTTCAACTCCCTTTGTAGTTGCTCTAAACTACGAATGTTCTAGAAAAGCATGTCCATAGCCCGTTTATCTCTCGAAAAAATTACTTTTCCCCAGCAGCGAGGATACATCTTCAAAATACTAAAACGAATTTCAAATGGATGTGAAAAATTGCACACCGCACTTCTATTTATATCAGTGTCGGCACTGTGCAAAAATATTTAAATATTAAAGGGTGTTGCCCATTGCAGTACCGGCACTGTACAAAAATATTAAAATATTAAAAGGTGTCGCCCATTGCAGTACCGACACTGTACAGAAATAATAAAATATTAAAAAGTGTCGTCCATTACAGTGCTGACACTGTACAAAAATATTAAAATATTAAAATGTGCCGCCCATTGCAGTGTCGGCACTGTACAAAACATAATAAAATAATAAAATAATATAATTTAATATTATTATTCATTAATTTTTTATATACTATTAAATAAATAATTTTATTACTAGTATTAATATTATTGTATATTAATTTATTTTATAAATAGTATTATTATTAAAATTAGAAACTTTAATATATATTATTTAATATTAACTAATATTATTATTATTATTTAATATTATCTAATATTATTATTATTATTATTTAATTTTAACTAATATTATTATTATTATTTAATATTAACTAATATTATTATTATTATTAATATTATTAATATTATTCTATATATTATAACATTAAAATAAATAAAACGAAATTATAAAAAAAAAGGCAAATTGGACATTGCCACCCTTTCAATGGACAGCTGTGTGTAAAATATTTCTGTGCCGTCCTTCTATTGAGCAACAGTGCCTATATAAAAAAAAAATTGTTTGAAAGTGTGACATTTTAGAATATAAGCAGAAAATTATACATTTTGAAATTTTTCTTCTAAAAGTGTGGCAGGAGGGAGAAAAACTCAGATTTGGAAGGCTTGGCTTTTGCAGGCGCGGTACGGTGAAGATTGTGGTAGCAGATGTTTATTGTGACATGAGTTGTCAAGGCTGGCCCTTTTTTTCGTGAGGTTTTGCTTGTTGTGTGATGGGGCCAGGTTCAAGGTGGCTTCTTGAAGGATTGTGCAGCAGGTTTTCGCCCTTTGTAGCAATGAGAAAAACGTGCATGAAAACGCACCTAAATCTTTATTGTTAAAAATAATTAATAAAAAGAAAGAAAAATTTTAATTTATTATAAATTTAATTTCGTTTTTAATTAGAATCATTGGGTGATGGTTATTATGCAGGAGGGAAAAAATATTATTTTTTATTTTTAATTAATTAAAAAAAATATTATTAGTTGTTTATAAATACACGTATTATATTTGTTCATATTCAAGTATTTTTCTGTAACATTAGTAGCAATAGAACCACGTTGGTGACAGGCTGGTGTAGAATGAATGTGGCTTGGTAGGATGGTGTGGGCCATGGAGGTGGGTTACAAGCGTGGCTTTTGTGTGTAGCTGGGAGGTTTTATGATGGGTCGTGCCTTTGAACCTTTGCAAATCCCCTTTATAAATTGTAGCATGAACTCCTTTATATTATAAATTGTAGCATGAACTCATTTATAAATTTATGAACTCTACTTGTAACAATTCATGAACTTTTATGAGTACATTCGTATGGCATTGATATCTTGAAGTGTTTGAAAGTTAATGAGAAAATGCCCACTTTCTTTGGACACCTTGAAGTTCCTTTGGTATTGTATAGAAATGCAACTTGGAATGGTAATTAAAGCACAAATGTCTTTCAAAAATCAAGCTGTGAATGAGTGAAGTTTTGTAACCAATTTGATCTCATGTTAACAAGTTTAAATCAAATCTTGAAGAAAATACTTGAAAGGAATTTATAACTTTGAATTGAAATTTGGGATGAATTGTAACTTGGAATTTATTCTTGAATGGAATTGTAACATGAATCTTGAAATTTGAAAATGAAACTTGAAGTGGAATTGAATTTGGACTAATTGAATGAAAATGAATTTGAATAGTGGTTATGAATTGGAAAGAAATTGAAAGAAAAATCTAAATTTGAATGAAGATGAAAGGGAATTGAAATTTGAAATTGGATGAAAACTTGAAGATGAAATGTTGACATTGAATTAAAACTTGAATTGAATGGAATTGAAACTTGAAATGAGTTTTGGAATTTTGATATGAACTGGATCTTGAATAGAATTTGAATTTGATTGGAATTTGGAACTTGAAATTTTGAATGGAAAGAAATTTGAACTTGATATCTTGGACTTGAAACTTGGAAATTGATATGGAATTTGCATCTTGAATCTCTGAATTTCGACTAAACTATGAATTAATTCCAAAAGTGAACCACTTGAAACAAATCTTGAATAAATAACGCTCCTGACTTGATCCAACAATCATCTTTGGAACCGATTTCAAGCATCTTAAACTTTTCGTTAAAATCGTACCAAAAATGTATTGAAATCTTGAAACAATTCCATGAGAAATAACATCACATCTTAATTCCAACTTGAAATGGTCTTGAATTGAATAAGAAGCTTGAATTCTTCAGATAGACCTTGATACAAATGACTTGAGATATGAACTGTGGCGACTGCACCAAATCCCTAATTGAAAGTCCATTGAAATCAGATGATCCTCCATTCTGAAACAAATCTCTTTTCCACAACATGATGATTTGATACTAAAACAAAATAACCATTTGACCAAGATTAGGTCAAACTCCCCTTGAATTTCAAATTACACCGTATACACACTTGGCCTGAAATAGTATTGCACGTACATTGAACCTGCTAGCCTCGAATGAAACTCAACTGAACGACACTTGCTCATCTTAAACACGAAGGCTAAGAAACCCTAATATTCGCTTTGAGTGCACACTGATGAAACAATGACTTGCTGAGAACCAAATCCCTGATTCAGAAACTTTGCCATAACCTGATAACTTGCCTTGACAATTTTGCCCGAACCTTGATTCGATTTTGCAAGACCTGAGCTTAGGCAGCAAAAGACACGTACTCGGATGCACAATGGTTAGACGACCTGAATGATGGATATGATGCATAAATGATGAAAATGTTATGATACACATAGTTGGCAATTCAGGGTCAAAATTGGGGTGTGACACTTTGGACCATGCCAACCAGCAGCAGATTGACTTTGCCGACCGGATAGAGCATGACATGGGAGATCTTACTGAGCATATGGAGGCTATGAGGATGAAGGTGACTTCTTTGAGAGAGTTTGTGCAGCACGTCCCTAACCCTGCCCTTGGCAGAGGATTTGGACACCATTGCGGCCGAGGCCGTCACCATTGATTTCACCAGGTTTTTCCTCTCCTTCTTTCACCTTGTACTAAAACATTGGGGACAATGTTTGGTTCAAGTGTGGGGGAGGAGATTTATTGCTTTGTTTTTAGTTTTCCGTTATTTTTATGTTTTTCTAGTTAGTTTATTTCTGCTTTAGTTGTGTCGAGTCTTTTATGCGTCAATCAAGTCCAATTGTATGTTGTTTTTCTTTTGTTAGATTATTCCCCTAAGATTGATAAAAATTGACCCAACAAAAAAAATTCATCTGATTCAATAGCATGACATTTTTCACTTATAGGCTATGTTAATTAGACTTGGGAAAGTCTTGATATTGTCGGTACCGTCTTAGCACCCTAGACTCCCAAAGTGTGCGGCATCGATCTAAATAACTATTATGCCGAAACCTTGATTTACGAGTTTATGTAGTAGTCTCTTGAGTAGTTTATGTTAGCGGTCAGCACCATCCTAAGGCACATGCTAAGTAATGAACCGATGCAAATATGTGGTGATCTCGAAAAATAATAATAATAATCTGAATTAAGCTGTTTTATAGAAAAGCGAATGAAAAAATTTGTTTCCCTCTAAGTTAGGTGGCCCTCCCTCTAAGTTAGGTGGCCCTCACCCGACCATTTAGCCCAACGGATCAGATTTTTGAAATTTGAAAAGAAAATATCGTCTCTGTGATTCCAAACCTGTGATTCCAAATGGACGAATTCGATTACAGCGTCTTGATCCATATTCACCAATGGTATAGTTTCGATCCATATTTATAAATAGAAAAACAAAACAAAAAACGAGGAACAAATGCAAGAATAGGTTGGGAAGAGAAATTCAAGATCATCCTATATGATTTTGAGGTCAGTGAAATAAACATAAAAGTGTTTGATCTCTTTATTTAATACAATATATATTTTTAAGTAAACAAAAGAAGCGAAAGTGGTTATCTTTGGTATAATAATCTAGAAAAATCGGGTCATTGCTAAAGCATTAGGAAAGCGAATTGTACTTTGAGTGATTTAGGAATTTATAGATTGTCTGTTCCACGATAAGACTATATTGTTGTAACAAGTCCACAATTCGAAGTTTTCATCAGTGGATGGTTGTTGACGCAAAGATCCACAATGGAGTTTGTTCTTAAAGGATAGAATGCACTTTATTGTCTTGCTCCAATTATGATTGTTTGGGTCGTTCAACGGAGCTGCGACGAACATCGATCTTGAGTTTTCTTCGGGTGAAGGTAGAGGGGATACGAGGGTTCGAGAGAGATCTTGAGTTTTCTCCGAAGTGATTGATTTCAAGTCAATTTCTTGAAAACAAAATCTGTAATGAATACACACTCAACCAAAAGAAAATGATTTTGATGCAACAAAAACACTTGAATAAGCCTAAAGAAAATCACATTTCCAAATATAAATCAATGAGAATGCATTGTGAGAAATTTATGTTATTCCTCAATTTGACAAAGATTATCTCTATATTATTAAAATGATTACATTGCCTATGGCAGCAACATGAACAGAAAAAATAGTTCCCGATCTTAATCATAGGTATCTTCAATTTCTTTCAAATAAAATGGAACAAACTTGTATTTTCTAAAAGCTGAAAGAAGATTGTGATAATAAAAGTAACAAATTGCATCTAAATCAAAACAAGACTCAACAAACTAAGCGTGAGTTTGTTTTTATCTTTTTTCTTTATAAAAGAATTTTTGTAGTATTATATATTCTGCTTAAAAGAAATTTCCAAAAAAATTATTAAAAAAAAAATTAAAAGAAAAATTAAATTAAATAGTTATATTTAAAATATTTTATTATAACTTTTATAAATATCAAAAAAAAAAACTTATTTCAAATAATTTTTTCATAAAAATCATTTTAAAATGAGATATTTAAAAAAAAAATTATAATTTTGATTATATTTTAATTTTCAATAATGTATAGTTATGTTATAGAATGTTAAAATTAATTTTTTTATTTATAAGAAATAAATTTAAAAAAACTTTTAATATATTCAAAAAAATATTAAATTTTTTTTTTAAGATAAAACAAATAAACCTAAGCATATATTTGATTTCATTGTTGAAAAATTGATTTTGATTTGTTTTCTTTGCTCTCGACTAGATTTGATTCTGGTTTAGAGAAAAATGATTTTACTTGAAAATAGGATTTATAACTATCGAGTCTAAACAAGATTTTTACTTTGAAATATACCTCAACTCAATTTTGCAAAATTTTATTCAAGCACTTCCCCTTCAATACACTTTTAGTCAAAATTAATTCACACCTCAGAAAATCACACAGCACGCTAAAGGTGACAGACATCATTGAGACCAGTGTTAGTAGTGTCTGCCCCACCTTCCTGTTGATTGAAGGATAAAGGCTAAGTCACACATGTTTCACAAAGATTTTCCATAGATTCTATTGTTTGAAGAGTTCAAATTACATACAGTTAGGAGTGTGCATAGTTGGTTATTTTGAGAAACCAAACCATAATCATTTTCAAACCATTTAAATGATTTGGATTTATAACCAAAACCACATTTTAATCAAAACCGGTTATAAAACCAATTATAAATTTGGTTATGGTTATATAACCGGATTTTTTTTAAAAATCCAGTTTTAAAAAAAATATTAAAAAAATATATATTTTTTTTATTTTAAAAATTAAAAAATTTAGATTTTGGATAATAACCGGGTTATAACCGAATTCAAAAAAATTTAACCGGTTAATAACCATTTAATTATATCCGGATTATATAAATGGATAACCAAAACCATTAAACACTAAACCGGTTAATAACCATTTAATTATATCCGGATATTTAAAACAGATTTGGATTTGATTATGGATTTGGGCATCACAACCGGATATTTTGCACACCCCTACATACAGTAAATAATATAAATCTACCCTCAATTTCTGGATTTCAAATTATACAACTGCCTCCTGAACTGATAATCTTCTGAGAAAGTGATTTTCATCTCATATGAAGAACTACAAATGGCTTATTCAAGTATAATGAGTATCTCTTCCACATAGATCAAATCAAACTATGCTTCATCTCATCAATCAAATAATTCTACCTACAAAAATTGACATATTCCTATCTATCCATCTATCTATTCAGAAGATAAAAGAACAGATTCTGCAAATGAGGCAGATCCATTATTAGGAGCACCCTTTATCTTAAGAATAGAAGTAACCAAATTATAAATCTCAACATTCTCAAACGAAGGTACCTTCCTCCCTCTTGCAAATTGAGGACCATGTCCAATGAAAATACTCCTCATCGAGAAAAACGAATTGTCATAACCATGCGATCCGCCGCACTCTTGATGCTTCGTTTTCTTCTTCTCAACCTTAAAGCCTTCTCCAATCAAACCAATAATCGGGGGAATCCGATCACTCGACGCATAATGAAGCCTACTAGGCAAATCTTCCTTAAGATACATCTTTAAATTCTCTCCATTCACAACTTTCCCCGAACTTAACCCTTCGTTCATCTTAGCAACAACATCTGATGAATTAAAACCGGAAGACGGACGAATCGCGAGTACCGGCGTATGCGAAATGACCCAACTTTCAGGTATATCAATCCAAGAAACTAAATCATCAAGAAAAATCAACTTTTTATCACAAGTACCAACCATTCCATGATCACCTACCATAATAATACTAACATCCTCAAAAACTCCTCTTTGTTCTAAACCAGTAATCAACCTACCTATCATGTTATCTATCCTGGAAACAGCTTTGGTAATCTCAGGATCATCAGATCCAACTTTATGACCTTGATGATCAGGATCCTCAAAATAAAGTGTCATAAAATCAGGAATTTCGTCACTCGGAAAATCGAAATACTTCAAAATAGAATCGACTCGTTTTTCAAAAGAAACCGAACCATTATAATGCAAACAATATTTCGAAGGACAGTTCCATGTACCTTTGTTTACCTCAGAACCAGGCCAGAAATATGTAGAAGCTTTCAACCCATTGTTTACCACAGTTTCCCAGATGGGTTCACCAAGCCACCATTTGGGATCATGGCTGCCCATGTAGAATTGATCACCGGAAATTGGATCTACGAAATGGTTGTTGATGATGCCATGGTAAGCAGGGTAGAGTCCAGTAGCGATGGAGTAGTGATTCGGGAAAGTTAAGGATGGAAAAACAGGGATTAAGCCTGTTTCAGCTTCTGTTCCGTTTGAAATCAAACGGGTTATGCTAGGTGTGGGGGTTTTGAATTGATAGCCGAATCGAAAACCGTCTGAGGAGATTAGAAGGACGACGGGACGTTTGAGTTTGGTGAGAGGACGAGAAAGAGAAGAGTTGTTGTGAGTGGTCGAACTTGTTTGTGGTGGAGAAAAAGAAGAAGAAGATGATGATGATGATGATGAAGAGAAGTAGAGAAATGCGAAAGCTGATGCTGCTGAGAGTGAGATGGTGGTGATGATGATGAGAGAGATGAAGAGGGTTTTGTTGTGGGAAGAAGAAGAAGGTGAAGGGTTTTGTTCAGTGTTGAAAGAGAGAAGAGCACGTGATGGTGATGATTGTGAGTCGTGTTCTTCTTGATCTTGTGTTGGAATTGGTGATGGTTTAGTTGCAGAGAATGGATCAGAACCCATGTTAAGGAAAGAACAGTTGATTTAGGGGTATTGTGAATGTTTAACGTTGTTGTTGTTGTTTTTGTTGTGGTTGATGTTGTTACGAGGTTGTGGATATGGGTGAATGATGGTGAAGGTAGAGTGAGATGAAAGGATTGGAGAAATGAGATGAAACATTGCTGTCGGAGTGAGTCTTCAATGTTTGATTAATGGTTGGTGGACTCTTTTGGAAGATGGCGGAGAGACAAAGGAATAAACACGTTCTTTTTTCTCTTTTTTTTCTTTCTTTTTCTTTTTTCTTTTGTCAATTGAAATTATTAAATAAAAATTACAAAATTTAGAATTAATTAATAGAAACTTTTAATTCAACTAATATATTGGAAATTATAATGTTTATAATTAATTATTAAACGAGTTGATGCACATGATCCAATATGAATATGATAAGAAAAATTGAATGGTATTAATAAAATAAGAAAATGCGGGAGGTATACATCAGTGTAAATTAATTTTATAGTATCGTTCAATCACGGCAGTTTGTTTTGTTTTTTTTTAAATAATTTTTATAGTGTAATATAATTTTATAGAAAAAAAATTATATAAAAACTTTTTATAAAAACTTCAAATGAAAATTTGGTTTAAATAGCTATTCTTAAAATGTTATTTTAAGTATTTCATGATTTTATCGAAACTTTTTTTGGATATCGAAATTTTAAAAAATCACTTAATTTTGAAGCTATTTCAAATAGTTTTTCATAAAAATCATTTTTGAAATACAACTTTTTGAAAAAATTGTAATTTTAACTATGTTTTGATCTTCAATAATGTATATTTATGGTATAGAATGTCAAAATTAGGCATTTAATTTATAAAAAAACAAATTTAAAAAAACTTGTAATATTTTGAAAAACATTTTTTAACCATCCATTTTCAAAAGTACAAAGAAAAAATCTATTTTTTTTAAAGATAAAACAAACTGGCCCCACGTGTATTCTATAAAATAATATTGATATTTTTAAATAAGTGGTATGACATAGCGGAATAATGAATTTATTAAAGCTCAAACCTACTCTAATTTTAATGAATCTTTCAAACCATACTTGTGGTAATTGTTTTAACTCATATAAAAATTTGATTTAAATTGTCTATTAGTCTCTGTAAATTAGCGAGTTTTTGAGTTTGATCCTTGTAATTAATTTTTTTAGGTTTGAGTTTCTATATCTTACTTTTTGCGTGTGGTTTAGTCCCTAAAGCCAAAATCCTTGCAGACTTTCCTTAAGATTTTCCTACGAATTTTTACTTTAGGACTAAAACACACACAAAAAGTGAGATATAGGGACTCAGACAAAAAAAATTACAGAGACTAAACTAAAAAACTCGCTAACTTACAGGGACTAAAAGTGCATTTAAACCTAAAGAGTTTCTTAACTTGTACATAGTGTTCGTGGCATTATGTTCACGGAACCCATGAGATACATCCATATAGATTTCTTTTTCAAGTTCACCATTATTGAATGTATTTTTCACATCAAATTGGTTTAACTTCAAATTGTCATTAGCTGCTAAAGATAATATCACCCTAACAGTATTCATTTATGCAGCTGGAGTAAATGTCTCTGAATTGTTGGACAAGTGACTTCAAAAACAAGAGGAGGTGAATTGTGGTATTTAAAATTCGCGATTACTTTTATATTTTTTCTGATTAAACTCAAAATTGTGTTAGTAGTTTCTTAAGAGTAAATAGTAATGAAAATAAAAGCAGTAAATAACATAAAACAAATAGAGTAAGGTTAGAGAGATTGCACCATTGAGTTATCCATGTTTGATCGAACGTTGGCCTAGTCATATACCCAAGAGATTTTCTTGAGATTTGGACTATTTTGATCTTTTACAAGTTATGTCCACAAACCTTAATACAATTTGATCTTCGTATTTTTACAGGCTTATCGACAACTAATGGTAGCTTTTAACCCAGGTTGAACTAACGAACCGTTTGGAGATTTTCAAGATTTTCTCAATAACCAATTTATCTTAGGTTGGAGGGTCAGTTTATCATCATATAACCCTATCCCAAATCAGAACCTCAAGGTGTCTGATCCATCAACTCTTCTGGATTCCCCTGCAAGAGTTGATTCCCCACTTGGACCTGCCTCGGGATCTCAATTATCCCCGACAAAAGATAGCCTCCTCTTAGGCTTTGTATAATGATTCTTTCCTCAGGAAAGTCAGCCTTCTCTTGGGCTTTGTACAATGATTCTCCCCAGCGGAGCTAACCCTTTTCAGACTCTCTTGTTGAGTCAACCACTTTTCAGACTCTCTTGTTGAGTCATTCACCTTTTCAGACTCTCTTGTTGAGTCAACCACTTTTCAGACTCTCTTGTTGAGTCAATCACCTTTTCAGACTCTCTTGTTGAGTAAACCAATTTTCAGACTCTCTTGTTGAGTCAATCACCATTTCAGACTCTCTTGTTGAGTCAACCACTTTTCAGACTCTCTTGTTGAGTCAACCCTTTTTAGCCTCAATCTCGGGCTTCGTACGAGACAGATAAAAAACACTCTCTTGTTGAGTCAACTCTTTTTAGCCTCAATCTCGGGCTTCATACGAGACAGATAAAAGCACTCTCTTGTTGAGTCAAACCCTTTTTTGCCTCAATCTTGGGCTTCATACAAGACAGATAAGTACCTCCCCAGTAGAGTTAGCCTCCCCATAGGCTTCATATAAGGATATCCCCAAAGAGTCAGTCTCTTTTAGCCTCCGTCTTGGGCTTTGTACAAGACACCAATATATCCACTCTCTTGTTGAGTCGGTCTCATACAGCCTCCTCTTAGGCTTTGTATAAGGACTTCCCTAGTGGAGTCAATCAACCTCTTAGCTTCAACCTTGGTCTTTGATCAAGGTACATAAAATCAACGATCCCTCTTTAGAGATGACAAATTCTCTTTCTGCCAACCTTTTAGCTTTAATCTTGGGCTTTGAACAAGACACAAATACTCCATTTAGCCTCTGTCTTGGGCTTTGAACAAGACACCAAAACATCTTTTTCCTCCCTTAGAATAGGAGGAACTACGATTGTTATGATTTCCCTGTTTCGATTAAACGGGAATACGTAGGCATAAGATTGCGAAATCTTAGCGAGCATACTAATCAAAAACTCTAGGTCCAGTACCTTCATACACCAATCAAAACTTAGGTCCAGCACCTTACGAAAAACATCAATAAAAACTCACTCACTCATACTTTCCCAACCCATTAACAGATAAACACCATCAAGTACAAAGCAAAACCTAAAGCTAATATCCTGTGGATAACCATATATAGGATGGGTAACTGACAATTACCCATTGTATAACCTGACCCCGGACCCCCCAATCTCTTTAAGCGTTTGTCCTGCTAGACATTCGCGTGCAAGGTTAGTTTTAGATACCTTCCCTTTCCCTTCCAGCTTCATGGGGTAAATAACAAATCAGAAAGTAGCACCTCCTCCTACCATTGCGGTGAGGAAAAACCCAGCGATAAGGTGGTCGCCTCACCGACAAAAATCGCTCGTTACAACGAGTATCATCGTTCCTATTGAAGCCATGATAATCGAATGGAGTTTGGAGAGAGCTTTGGTCTTTAGGTGGAAAAGAGGGGATCTTGAATCAAAAGACGGGGAAACTACTTTCCCACAAACGACACCACTGTTCTGAGGTGATCAGACTAGATCGTCATGGCCTTCGTGTAGGGCAGATGAGGATGCTTGTAGGAGAGAAAATGGGGTTGTACCTGCAAGGTACTCCGATGCCAAAGTAAGTGTTTGGACAAAGAGAGAAAGCAAGTACAAAGGTAAGATTTCAAGTATTGAATAGTGATCAAACCTGCCCCTCTCACATGAGAGGGTATTTATAGAAGTAACCCCCTGTCGCACCTCGAAAAATCGCTTGATCGAAGACACGACCCTTCGCGCGAAAGGCGTGGAAAACGGTTCGACAGAGTCGCCACCGAACTTTATTTATCCCAAAAAGAGGGAAAGGAAAGTATCGAGAAAACATTTAAGGAGTGGATAAGAACATGGTCGTCGCAACCACATTCTAGGTTCGGGAGTCGGTTACGTGAGGGGAAGGTACGCGCACCCCCTCACGTCCGTTGTACTCAACGGGAACCTCTTGATTCGAATCGCGATACTCGTTAGCTAAGTCTGTCTACTTTCTTCTCTAAAATAAATGCGGAAAGGCAAAGATAAAAGGTTTCGATTACTAAGGGGAATGAGGTGGTTTAAGGATAGGGTGCTCGGCAAGATCATCGCAACCTTGGGCCTACGTATGCTCATTTGGACGAGAATAAGGAATCAGAGCAATCGTAGTTCGACTACGGGAAGGGGTAGAGGGAAGACGGAAGATGGATGGAAGGTAGCTCGCCAAGATCATCGCAATCTTGTGCCTACGTATCTTTACTCGGACTAGAGTAAAGAATCAGAGCAGTCGTAGTTCGTGGTACGTCCAGGAAATAAGGGAGAGTTGGGTTGATTTAGATGACGATTACTTGAACTTAAGAAAGATTCCTCGGGTCCAAGTAATCGGGAGAGTGAGTCAAAGATTTGGCTCTCTCTCTTTTTCATCTAAGGTGGTTGAGTTTGAAAAAGGTTTAATGGTTTGAAAAGTGTTTGAAGGTTGGACAAATGGTTGTCGAGTTGGATGTGTTTTAGAGGTGTCAATTGCTCACACACGAGTAAGAAAACTCTCACCCAAACATTCGAAGGAAGATCAAAGACTTGAACCCCCATTTTTCACCTTGAAAGAGTTTCAATAGTTGTTAGTTGTTTTGAGGTTTGATTATGAAAATCCGCTTGACGTGGGATCAAGGGTTTATTGTATGCGCTTGGTTATTTTGAAAAGGATTTGATTTAAAAGAAGAGGCGTCAATTGCTCACACACGAGTAAGAGAACTCGCACCCAAACAATCGAAGGAAGATCAAAGACTTGAACCCCCATTTTTCACCTTAAAAGAGTTACGATAGTTGTTAGTTGTTTTTGAATTTTATTATGAAAATCCGCTTGACGTTGGATCAAGGGTTTATTTGTTATGAAAAGAGTTTGGTTTGAAAAAGGATTTGGTTAGAGGTTGATTTGAAAATGGCTCGACGACGAATCGAGGGTTTGGTTGAAAAGAGGTTTGTTTGAAAATGGCTCGACGACGAATCGAGAATTAGTTTGAAAATGGGTTGCCTATGCTAGTCCCTAGGGGTGCTCCTAGTAAACAAACCACAATCAAAAGTAAACTAAATGCATACATCGGAATGGGGAGCGGGGTACATGTAAAGTACAAGGGATGACATGAAATAAAGGGTCTCGTTGTAAGGTAGCCCAAGAGAAAGTTAATGGTGAACAAATGAAAACGGTTAGATAAATATGAATATGGATATGAACAATATGATAAGAGTATGAATAATATAATCGAGATAATATGAACAAGAGATAGTATTGACATAAAATTAAAGTTGGTCTCGTCTTAATCGCGATTTAATCGATAAATTGATAATCGACGACTTTTGACTTTCATTGACCAAAAGTGAAAATAAAAGAATATAAAGTGACAATTAAGAAATTAAATCGAAAATATGAATACAAAGAATAAAGGTCTCACCTTTATCGAGATTTAATCGAGAAATCGATAAATCAATCGATATTTAGTTTTCATGGACCCAAAATGAATAAAAATAATAAAAATGAAATAAAATCGAAAAGGTGAATACAAAGACTAAAAGTCTCACCTTTATCGAGATTTAATCGAGAAATCGATAAATCGATCGATATTTGGTTTTCATTGACCCAAAATGAATAAGAATAATGGAAAAAATAATGGAAATGAAATAAAATCGAAAATGATAAGAAAAATAATAAAGGTCTCACCTTTATCGAGATTTAATCGAGAAATCGATAAATCGATCGATATTTGGTTTTCATTGACCCCAAAATAAATGTAAATGAAACAAAAATGATAGAAATAAAATAAAATTGAAAATGACATGAAAAATAATAAAGGTCTACCTTTATCGAGATTAAGTCGAGAAATCGACAAATCGTCGATGTTTGGTTTTCATTGACCCAAAATAAATGTAAAAATAGTGAATAAATTGAAATAAAAATAAATAAATAAATAAGTAGGCCTCAAATAAATCGAAATTTAATCGGTTTGATTAAATTATGAATTGAGTCATATCATTGGCCCAAGAAATCGAAACAAAATCAAAAATGAAAAGATTAATTCATAATCTAATTGAGAACATATTTTTGAGGTTTTTAAATTATTGATAACATCTAAACTAATTAATAATAATTAACAATCCTAAAAAAAAGTTAAATCTTAAATAGAATATAATTAGAAGAAAAAAAAACTTCAAATATCTAAAAACACATTAATTAATATAATCTAAACAAGAACAGTTAAATTAAATTAAAATAAGAAGAAAAAAGGAGGGTGCAGGCTGTGAGCAGCGTGTGATTAGAGATTCAATACCAATGGAAAATCAGATGGGCTTAGCCCATTAACACCATCATTTAAAAAAAATTAATAAAAGAAAAACAATCAGAAAAAGCAATAGAAACGAAACCCTCTGCTATGATAAACATGTTCCAAGGCCAACTCACCCTCTTCAAACGCTTCTTCCAGATCTCTATCTCTCTCGATTTTCCCTCAATCAAATTTTTGTTCAAAATCTAACCACAACAACTCCGCCACGATCCTCACATCATTTCGCTCGCACTTCCTACCAGCCTCATTTTTCTCAGACTCTCTCTCCGTGAATCGTTTTAGCGGCGGCGAAGGTTGTTGGTGGTGGCGAGTTTGGATGTGGTGGTCAGAAGTGTGGTTTCAAAATAGTGTTCAGCTTAGAATCATATGGAGGTCACAGAGAGGTCAATGAAGGTTAGAGGTGAGGGTTTGAAGGTTGCGAGCAGAATAGAAGTGGTTACGACAAGGTGCGTTGATGCTGAAGATTGATGAAGAAGGGCGGTTTGTTTTTTTGTTGTATTCCCGGAAAACGTTTTTCAAGCCGTCATCTTTCTTGGTTTCGTTTTCTCTCTTTTTCTTTTTTTCAATTCTGTTTCTGGGTTTGGATGTTATTTGTCGAAAGTTGAAGGTTTTGTGTTGCGATGAATGAACTTGTTGTGCGTCAAGGTTTGGCCGGTGGAGGGAGTGTTGTGCGGCGGAAAGAGGTGAGTTGGTTCACAGAGGTTGATGTTGTGGTGTGTTTGTTTAACAGTTGTGAGATGATGAGGTTATGTGGTTGTTAAAGAATAGCGGGCTGGGTTTGAAATATTGAAGGAAGTTGAAGGAGTTTTGGTGATGTTTTGTAGAAGGTGGGTATGCAGAGACCAAAGGTTTGTTGTAGTCGCAGCGGTTTCTCCGTTTTCTTACGGCAGCGCAATTAGAGGGAGGGTGGAGCGGTTCGTGGTTGTTACATTTTCCGGCACAGAGGTTTAAGTTTCACGTGGTGGTGGTGGATGAATCAAGAAGAGGTAAGGGTCTGTGAAGAGTTTTTCTCAGGTTTTTTCCTCCCTCCCTCTCGCTGCATCCCCTCTTCTTTTTAAACCAAAAACAAACTTCTGTCCTCCGTTTAACAGTACAAGGAGTTTGTCTTATTACCGTTGTTACGTTACTTTCAAGTGCAGATTTGTATTGTCTCGTCACTGTTGCTTGTGCAGGTCTTTTTGGGGTCTTTGAAGTGTCGCAAGTTGTGTAGGTGAAGTCGTACGTTGCGGATCAGAGCTTGTCTGGTGTGGGCCGGGTTGTATTGCTTTGGTAGTTTGGCAGAAGGATGCCCTGTACATGCTGATAAGTATTGCTACATGGCTACATTTTGCTTTTTTTTCTTTTGCTGTTTTTGTTGTTTTATGTAATGATTTTGTAACATACTTTTTGAATAATGGGTTTTGGTGGTTGTAGAAAAAAAAAAAAGAAAATGGGCTTTTATTAGTTTTTTGGAACTGGTTTGTAAAGCTCCCTCTTAATTTTGGTTTTTTTTTGTGTAATGGCCTTTTTGAGGAGCAAAGTGGATATGGAAAGTTGAAAATATAGAAGTGATTATAATAAGGGTTAATAGCCATTTTGCCCCCTGTCATATAGGCGCTTTTTGAAAAACCCCCCTGTAAAAAAAAACTTGTAAAAAAAACCCTAACATTTGAAGATTCTCTCAGTTTTGACCTTCATCACATCCAGTCACTAAAAATGCCAAAATGGCAGGGGTCAAAATAAAAGCGCTGCCAAAATGGCAGGGGTCAAAATGGCAGGTTTTTGGTGACTGAATGTGATCAAGGTCAAAATTGAGAGAATATTCAAATGTTAGGGTTTTTTTTTGCAAGTTTTTTTTTACGGGGGGGTTTTTCAAAAAACGCCTATATGGCAGGGGGCAAAATGGGTATTAACCCTTATAATAATGACTAAAAAGAAAAGAAAATGAACAATTTTGAAATGGATATGGATGAATTTGGGTCAAATAAATTAGGAATGGATGATTGAATCAATGGATAATGGATAGACTAAAAATGATTATTTAGGTGGATAGTAGAAATGGTACGAATGGATAAAAAAGGTGAATTTGCAAAGTGGCCATTGAATTGAATCTTAGAAACGGATAATGGATAAATACTGGATAAATGGATACGAAATTGAGGCGAATTTGAAAATGGTAACTGATGAATGAATAAGGAATTGCTCTTGAATGACTATAAGTCGTCCCCAACCTCTAAAACTCAACAGACCTACCACAGCCTGGTAATTTGACTCACACGCAGATGCCTTGAATTAGTCCACAAACCGTAACTGAAAGCTCAAGCCCACATCACTTGAATCAACCAAACCCAGACCTTGATCTTGAAACCTTTTCTTGCCTGACTAACCAATTAGACCAAAACCAATGAACTTCAATACATATCGTACTTATCCCTGGCCTGATGAACTTCAAATGAAACTTGATTCAATTCAATTCGACCTTGTGAAACCCTGAGTTTAGACCATAAGCAAAAGCAACATATTTTTTTGGATTTTTTGAATAATAGTTAGTGGGTGGATGTACAGATGAAAACTATACATAGGTAGGACAAATTTGGGGTATGACAGATGCCCCTGTCTAATTGGCTTAAACCGAGAAGGATGAACTGCTACGACGTTCCGTCTTATCGAGGTATAAGTCAATTAGATATAAAAAGACCACAAATTTGTCTGAAAGAAAGAAAAGGAATTGGGATGTTGAAATACAAGAAATCTGACACCAAAAGGATGACAGACCTATCACCAAAAGGATGATAGTGAACACACACACAGACCCTTCCGCCAAAAGGATGAAAATGAGGTCAAAGCCTGCTATTACCAAAAGGATAATGGGGCACACACGCACACAGACCCTTCCACCAAAAGGATGAAAATGAGGTCAACACCTGCTATTACCAAAAGGATAATAGGGCACACACACACAGACCCTTCCACCAAAAGGATGAAAATGAGGTCAAAACCTGCTATTACCAAAAGGATAATAGGGCACACACACACACAGACCCTTCCACCAAAAGGATGGAAATGAGGTCAAAGCCTGCTATTACCGACGAGATAATATGGCACACACACACACACAGACCCTTCCACCAAAAGGATGGAAATGAGGTCAACACCTGCTATTACCAAAAGGATAATAGGGCACACACACACAGACCCTTCCACCAAAAGGATGAAAATGAGGTCAAAGCCTGCTATTACCAAAAGGATAATAGGGCAAACACACACAGCCTGCTACTACCAAAAGGATAGTATGGCACACAACACAACCTGCTACTACCAAAAGGATAGTATGGCACACAACACAACCTGTTATTACCAAAAGGATAATATGGCACACAACACAGCCTGCTATTACCAAAAGGATAATAGGGTAAACACACACAACCTGCTACTACCAAAAGGATAGTATGGCACACAACATAGCTTGCTACTACCAAAAGGATAGTATGGCACACAACACAACCTGCTATTACCAAAAGGATAATAGGGCACACAACACAGCCTGCTATTACCAAAAGGATAATAGGGCACACACACAACCTGCTACTACTAAAAGGATAATAAGGCATACACAGCCTGCTACTACCAAAAGGATAGTATGGCACACAACACAGCCTGCTATTACCAAAAGGATAATAGGGCACACACACACAGCCTGCTACTACCAAAAGGATAGTATGGCACACAACACAGCCTGCTATTACCAAAAGTATAATAGGACACACACACACAGGCTGTCACTCACCAAAAGGATGACACACAGACCAAGGGTTTATGGATCGGCGACACCAAAAGGATGACGGATCAAAACAAGCTACTACCACCAAAAGGATGATAGAAACTTCTTATTTGTGAGGACCAACATCAAAAGGATGAAGGTTAAATTGAAATGACATAGTTTCGGCTATCACCAAAAGGATGATAGTAAGGCAATTGACAAAAGGTCAAGTTTGCTGGGGATATGATGAGTGAGATTTATTTGGTGATATTGGCAACAGGTTGAAGTAAAGAATTCAATGAAGAACACCTACTGACGGTGAAAAAAAGGAGAAGGTAACCCGCCAAGATCTACGAAATCTTGTGCCTATGTATCTTTACTCGGGCGAGAATAAAGAATCAGGGCATTCATAGTTCGACTTGAAGAAAAGATTCAATGAGGAACGCCCACTGACTCGGAGTAATGTTTATTGGTTGGGATGAGGATGACGACCTCAGCAACAAAAGGTTGAGGAACACAACCCAATGAGGAATGCACACTGACTTGCTTGGAGATCACAACTTCATCAACAGAAGGTTGAAGACTTTCATGAGGAACACCCATGAACTGAAGGAGATGCCCCTGACTGGGGTGAAGATTGCTTGCCGTCTTGTCTTGATCAACAAAAGGTTGAACAACTTCGTGAGGAACACCCACGGATTTGATGAAGATGCCCCTGGCTGGGCTGAAGATTGTTTTGAAATCTCGAGATCTATTCTAGATCTTGACTATGCGTATATGAATGCTTGATTTTGTAATGATGTGCAATGCAAATGCTGACGCGCGGAGATGCAAGTGCTGGGGAAGCATGATTGATTTTTTTTGGGCATACATATGATGTATATGATGTTTATGATGCTGAATGCAATGTATATGATTGGTATGATGCATATGATGCGTACGATGCAGACGGGTGATTGAACAAGTTTGGAGGTGCCAACATGGGGGAATTTTGGTAGTTGCCAATGCGAATTGGACTTTGGGTGGAGGGAGGGATTTGATTTCCTCGACACTCATTTCATTGAAGACGCCATGATTGAAGCGGACGAAGATGCTCTGGATGCCTCAAGTTTGGTCACTTGATGATAAGTCATTTCTGAGAGAACCACAACTTTGCTTGATGGTCAAGGTTACTTGCTACAATGAGTCTTGCCCCAGTCTGAACATGGTAATGGTCTGCCCCTGAAGCGATTTGATCTTTAGATGTTGAGCTTTGATGTGCTTCGAGATAGCTTGCTCCTGATTGAGCTGTTAAAGGATTTGCCCCAGCTTGGGGGTTTGAGGGGGTCTTGCTTCGGGTCGGCACCGCTGAAAGGTCACGCTCCTGTATGATTGCCCCTTGTTGAAGTTGTCCTGAATATCTAGCACTTATTTGCAGTTAAAATTGCACATTTACAAATGGTAAACTTAATGAAATGCTCATGCAAGTTTTGAAAAAGAGTCGTTTATTCGAGTGTCGTGACATTGTGAGACGAATGGACCGTTAGTCCAGACGTTGTGCTGATTTTGATGGTGTGAAAGGTATAGCAAGGAGAATGACACCAATGCTGAAGATTAGCAAATATGGGGAGTCAGTTTACGCAACCTTGCAATAGTATGCTTTCAGAATAAACCTCGCCTCAATTAGGTCTTTCGAGGGTTGTAACGTGGTCTGGTTCGCGGTTATGAAACAAAGGATATAAGGCTCAAAGTATGATTTGTACCCACCTCTTCTTCGTGATGAACTCCAGTCCTACGTTCAATTGTCTTCCAAAAAGGTTGACGGTGTAAGAGTGATGGCTCAAGGTTTGCTCGACATGGCAGTAACCTTATTTTGTTTTTGATGGATGTTAGTGACCCTTTGAGATAGTGGTCACTAAAGCTTATTTTGTTTTTGTTGGGGATTTGAGGGCCTCTTTTGTTTTTTGATCCCTACCTTTTGCATGGACTGATTTCGCTTTTCGAGTCCATCAGGGTAGCCCTGATTTTTTTGCCTAAGTCTCCTTTGAGGTGTTTGACTTAGCAGGCTTTTGATTTTTTCCTTTTTTTGGTTTTGTTGGATGATTGTAACTGCCAAGTTATGGGTATTGATGAACAACCGACATGTCTTTTGTATTTTGTCTTGGTGATTTGAGTGTGTAGTTGGGTTAACTGAACACTACCCTGCCCCAGGTTGAGTGTAAGGGTTTGAATATCCGAAGGAAACTGCTACTTCTAGGCTCGAAGTGGTTAGCTAGGGATTAACTCCTTGTCTCTCCAGTGTTTTGGGGGATTGAAACAATGCATGTACATCATCGACGAGATTCTATCCGAAAGCATACATTTTGCAATTATGGGTATTATCGTTATCATCATCCTCCCTCCAATCATTGCTAAACAATAGTTGATAAAGAGAGCGAAGTGGATAAATGTGTCAGTGTTTTGCAGTAAATGGAAGAAATGAGTGAATACGACATAATTAATTTAAAACATGCATAGTCAATACATCAAGAAAACCAAACACAAACGACAATGTTCAAAGCATACAGTACTTAAACAAATAAAGACAAAAAAAAAACAAGAATGTAAATGATGGGATGGCAACATGACTGCCTTCTTCGGGGAATAAACTTGACTTGATTTGACTTGACTAGATGCTGGCACTAGCATGGCGGTGGCATAGGGTTGTTGATGACGTTTGGAGCCTTCCCATTGAACGCGAGATACTTTGAGTCGATCATGTCTTGAACCTTGTGTTTGAAAGCTCTGCATTCCTCGATCGTATGCCCTGGAGCACCCTTATGAAACTCGCAATGAGCATTAGCATCATAATCTGGGGGAATGACAGTTGGAGGAGCCAAGTCTCTCAGAGTAATGGCCCTCTTCTCCATTAATTGAGCAAAGATCTGAGCATATGATGTTGGCAGACGACCAAGTCTCTATCAGACCTCCTTGTCCTTTGTTGATTAGGCTGACGTTGTTGAGAAGCTCTATGTTGTTGATGTTGAGGAGGATACTGATACCCTTACTGGTTGTATGACTGTTGCTGAGGAGCCTGTTGTTGAGGCATTGGAGCTTGAACTGTTGGCTGATAAGGCATCGGAGCATATTGTGCAGCAGCAACATACGGATACTGGAAGTATGGCATTTGATAAGGCATTGGAGCTGGAGCTTGTGGAGCTTGCCCCTTCTGAGCATAGACAGCATTTGTTTCGCCCTCTTTCTTTTTAAATCCATTGTTGAAAGGTTTCTTGGCTTGAGACTGGCTGCTAGAACCTCCTTGGATCTTTCCACTTTTCAGACCTTCTTCAATTCTCTCACCGACTATTACCAAATCAGAGAATCTGGCAAAAACATTACCAATCAGCTTCTCATAGTACTGGCCTTGCAAAGTACCCATGAAGATGTCAATCAGTTCACGATCAACAAGAGGTGGATGCACTCTTGCAGCTAGCTCTCTCCAGCGTTGCGCGTACTCCTTAAAGGATTCGTTGTCCTTTTGAGCCATACTCTGAAGTTGAGTACAGTTCGGAGCAAGGTCAGTGTTGTACTTATATTGTTTGACAAATGCATCAGCTGGATCATCCTAAGTGCGCACATTGGTACGCTCTAGCTGCATATACCACTCAAGAGATGCCCCAGACAAGCTGTCTTGGAAGCAATGGATCATCAGATTTTCGTCTTTGGCATAGGCAGCCATCGTGCGGCAGTACATCCTTAGATGCATGTGGGGACAACTGAGGCCTTTGTACTTTGGGAATTCCTGTACCTTGAACTTGGGAGGAATTGACAACATCTGGAACCAAGCACATTTCCAGAGCGTTCAGAGATTTTGATTTGCGCCCCTCCATGACCCGGAGTTTCTCAGCTAGATCACGACACATCTTGATGGCTTCAGAATCCTGAGCAACGGTAGGATTGACAATTGGGATAGCAGCATGGTAGTTCTGAACTTCATCATACTGATCTACCAGATTTTCCTCAGCCTGAGGGATAGGAATTTGAATGACAGCAGGTTAGGCTTGCGGAATAGCACCAACAGCGACTCCAGATGTTGGAGGTGGTTGAGAAATGGCTCCTTCGACGGCAGGAGTGAAGTTCATTGGTATCCCATAATTGATAGGGTTGGGAACAGGAACTGAGAGCCTTGAGGGTGACCCTTGCACAGGCACAGTGTTGTTGGCAGCAGCGGCTTCACGCAATTCTTCTTCTCTTCTGGCCATCATGATGGCTTCAAGAATCTGATCAATCTTTCCCTTCATAGAGTCCATTTCTTCTCTGAAGGCAGCTTGCTCTTGCTGAATCTGCTCCATCGTTCTTCTTATGTTGGCTCGAGTTGCGTACTGGTGTGGAGGAATCAGCTTGATTTACTGGAGAAGGAAGGAAGTTGAAGTGAGATTCTGAGGTTGAAAATGCAATGCAAGATGCGTAACGGATGCAATGCAATGCAATGACATGAGATGCAATGCAAGATGCAAGATCCAGGATCGCAGGATCAAACAGCTTCAAACAGTTCTGCGGTTGGTCGGAGAAACGGGTCAAGAACCACAACTAGGATCAAGAAAACCCATAGGTAGGTTTCTAAAACGGGTAGGTGCCTAGAGTTATGGATATATTTCGAAAACATTATACCCATGACAAAGATTTGTCCGACTATAATATCCTCGAAATAATCTCGTCTAGGTGAGGTCTTCATTTCTTCCCCACGAGAAAGATTCCTCGGAGGCGTCCACTACACAACCATCGACACATGGGTTCTAAATAGGGTTCTCAGAATCCTAGATCGAGGTCGAAAATATTACTGTCAGGAAGTAATACGTTCGAGGGATCTCATCTGATTGGGGCGTTCGCATTAACTCATATAGAATTAACACTACCAACCACTATGGGTAAATTGGGTTAATGGTCCTAGGGATCGACGACCCACCTCGAAAGTATTACCACCATGGCAAAGATTCACCACAACAATAATATCTCCAAGGGAATCTACTCCAAGCGGTGGTTTTCGCCTCAACTCACGCGGAAGAGACCACGCAAGCCTACACTACACAACCACCATCCTAATCCTAGGGTTTTTCTCGACTCGGGTGTAGAGCCATCTCACAAAGTGCCCAATATCAGAACAACCCAACAATGTTACAAAAGGTAACACAAATAACGAAACAAGAAAGCAAGTAAACAAACCAATAAACGAGAAGAAAATAAATAAACAAAGCTAAAGAGCAAGCGATTCGAATCAAGATAGGCTCGACTCTCTCTTGCATGGAGCAAATGATCCCCAGCAGAGTCGCCAGCTGTCGCACCTTGAAAAATCGCTTGATCGAAGACACGGCCCTTCGCGCGAAAGGCGCTGAAAACGGTTCGACAGAGTCGCCACCAAACTTTATTTATCCCAAAAAGAGGGAAAGGAAAATATCATGAAAACCTTTAAGGAGTGGATAAGAACATGGTCGTCGCAACCACATTCTGGGTTCGGGATTCGGTTACGTGAGGGGAAGGTACACGCACCCCCTCACGTCCGTTGTACTCAACGGGAACCTCTTGATTTGAATCGCGATACTCGTTAGCTAAGTCTGTCTACTTTCTTCTCTAAAATAAATGCGGAAAGGCAAAGATAAAAGGTTTCGATTACTAAGGGGAATGAGGTGGTTTAAGGATAGGGTGCTCGGCAAGATCATCGCGACCTCGGGCCTACGTATGCTCATTCGGACGAGAATGGGGAATCAGAGCAATCGTAGTTCGACTACGAGAAGGGGTAGAGGGAAGACGGAAGATGGAGGGAAGGTAGCTCGCCAAGATCATCGCAATCTTGTGCCTACGTATCTTTACTCGGACTAGAGTAAAGAATCAGAGCAGTCGTAGTTCGTGGTACGTCCAGGAAATAAGGGAGAGTTGGGTTGATTTAGATGACGATTACTTGAACTTAAGAAAGATTCCTCGGGTCCAAGTAATCGGGAGAGTGAGTCAAAGATTTGGCTCTCTCTCTTTTTCATCTAAGGTGGTTGAGTTTGAAAAAGGTTTAATGGTTTGAAAAGTGTTTGAAGGTTGGACAAATGGTTGTCGAGTTGGATGTGTTTTAGAGGTGTCAATTGCTCACACACGAGTAAGAAAACTCTCACCCAAACATTCGAAGGAAGATCAAAGACTTGAACCCCCATTTTTCACCTTGAAAGAGTTTCAATAGTTGTTAGTTGTTTTGAGGTTTGATTATGAAAATCCGCTTGACGTGGGATCAAGGGTTTATTGTATGCGCTTGGTTATTTTGAAAAGGATTTGATTTAAAAGAAGAGGCGTCAATTGCTCACACACGAGTAAGAGAACTCGCACCCAAACAATCGAAGGAAGATCAAAGACTTGAACCCCCATTTTTCACCTTAAAAGAGTTACGATAGTTGTTAGTTGTTTTTGAATTTTATTATGAAAATCCGCTTGACGTTGGATCAAGGGTTTATTTGTTATGAAAAGAGTTTGGTTTGAAAAAGGATTTGGTTAGAGGTTGATTTGAAAATGGCTCGACGACGAATCGAGGGTTTGGTTGAAAAGAGGTTTGTTTGAAAATGGCTCGACGACGAATCGAGAATTAGTTTGAAAATGGGTTGCCTATGCTAGTCCCTAGGGGTGCTCCTAGTAAACAAACCACAATCAAAAGTAAACTAAATGCATACATCGGAATGGGGAGCGGGGTACATGTAAAGTACAAGGGATGACATGAAATAAAGGGTCTCGTTGTAAGGTAGCCCAAGAGAAAGTTAATGGTGAACAAATGAAAACGGTTAGATAAATATGAATATGGATATGAACAATATGATAAGAGTATGAATAATATAATCGAGATAATATGAACAAGAGATAGTATTGACATAAAATTAAAGTTGGTCTCGTCTTAATCGCGATTTAATCGATAAATTGATAATCGACGACTTTTGACTTTCATTGACCAAAAGTGAAAATAAAAGAATATAAAGTGACAATTAAGAAATTAAATCGAAAATATGAATACAAAGAATAAAGGTCTCACCTTTATCGAGATTTAATCGAGAAATCGATAAATCAATCGATATTTAGTTTTCATGGACCCAAAATGAATAAAAAGAATAAAAATGAAATAAAATCGAAAAGGTGAATACAAAGACTAAAAGTCTCACCTTTATCGAGATTTAATCGAGAAATCGATAAATCGATCGATATTTGGTTTTCATTGACCCAAAATGAATAAGAATAATGGAAAAAATAATGGAAATGAAATAAAATCGAAAATGATAAGAAAAATAATAAAGGTTTCACCTTTATCGAGATTTAATCGAGAAATCGATAAATCGATCGATATTTGGTTTTCATTGACCCCAAAATAAATGTAAATGAAACAAAAATGATAGAAATAAAGTAAAATTGAAAATGACATGAAAAATAATAAAGGTCTCACCTTTATCGAGATTAAGTCGAGAAATCGACAAATCGTCGATGTTTGGTTTTCATTGACCCAAAATAAATGTAAAAATAGTGAATAAAGTGAAATAAAAATAAATAAATAAGTAGGCCTCAAATAAATCGAAATTTAATCGGTTTGATTAAATTATGAATTGAGTCATATCATTGGCCCAAGAAATTGAAACAAAATCGAAAATGAAAAAATTAATTCATAATCTAATTGAGAAAATATTTTTGAGGTTTTTTAATTAGTGATAACATCTAAACTAATTAATAATAATTAACAATCCTAAAAAAAGTTAAATCTTAAATAGAATATAATTAGAAGGAAAAAAAACTTCAAATATCTAAAAACACATTAATTAATATAATCTAAACAAGAACAGTTAAATTAAATTAAAATAAGAAGAAAAAAGGAGGGTGCAGGCTGTGAGCAGCGTGTGATTAGAGATTCAATACCAATGGAAAATTAGATGGGCTTAGCCCATTAACACCGTCAATTAAAAAAAATAATAAAAGAAAAACAATCAGAAAAAGCAATAGAAACGAAACCCTCTGCTATGATAAACATGTTCCAAGGCCAACTCACCCTCTACAAACGCTTCTTCCAGATCTCTATCTCTCTCGATTTTCCCTCAATCAAATTTTTGTTCAAAATCTAACCACAACAACTCCGCCACGATCCTCACATCATTTCGCTCGCACGTCCTACCAGCCTCATTTCTCTCAGACGCTCTCTCTCTCTCTCTCTCCGTGAATCGTTTTAGCGGCGGCGAAGGTTGTTGGTGGTGGCGAGTTTGGATGTGGTGGTCAGAAGTGTGGTTTCAAAATAGTGTTCGGCTCAGAATCATATGGAGGTCACAGAGAGGTCAATGAAGGTTAGAGGTGAGGGTTTGAAGGTTGCGAGCAGAATAGAAGTGGTTACGACAAGGTGCGGTGATGTTGAAGATTGATGAAGAAGGGGGTTTGTTTTTCTGTTGTATTCCCGAAAAACGTTTTTCAAGCCGTCATCTTTCTTGGTTTCGTTTTCTCTCTTTTTCTTTTTTTCAATTCTGTTTCTGGGTTTGGATGTTATTTGTCAAAAGTTGAAGGTTTTGTGTTGCGATGAATGGATTTGTTGTGCATCGAGGTTTGGCCGGTGGAGGGAGTGTTGTGCGGCGGAAATAGGTGAGTTGGTTCATAGAGTTTGATGCTGCGGTGTGTTTGTTTAACAGTTGTGAGATGATGAGGTTATGTGGTTGTTAAAGAATAGCGGGCTGGGTTTGAAATATTGAAGGAAGTTGAAGGAGATTTGGTGCTGTTTTGCAGAAGGTGGGTATGCAGAGACCAAAGGTTTGTTGTACTCGCAGTGGTTTCTCCGTTTCTTACGGCAGCGCAATTAGAGGGAGGGTGGAGCGGTTCGTGGTTGTTACATTTTCCGGCACAGAGGTTTAAGTTTCACGTGGTGGTGGTGGATGAATCAAGAAGAGGTAAGGGTCTGTGAAGAGTTTTTCTCAAGTTTTTTCCTCCCTCCCTCTCGCTGCATCCCCTCTTCTTTTTAAACCAAAAACAAACTTGTGTCCCCCGTTTAACAGAACAAGGAGTTTGTCTTATTACCGTTGTTACGTTACTTTTAAGTGCATATTTGTATTGTCTCGTCACTGTTGCTTGTGCAGGTCTTTTTGGGGTCTATGAAGTGTCGCAAGTTGTGTAGGTGAAGTCGTACGTTGCAGATCAGAGCTTGTCTGGTGTGGGCCGGGTTGTATTGCTTTGGTAGTTTGGCAGAAGGATGCCCTGTACATACTGATATGTATTACTACATGGCTACATTTTCCTTTTTTTTTCTTTTGTTATTTTTGTTGTTTTATGTAATGATTTTGTAACACACTTTTTGAATAATGGGTTTTGGTGGTTGTAGAAAAATAAAATAAAATAAAGAAAATGGGCATTTATTAGTTTTTTGGAATTGGTTTGTAAAGCCCTCTTAATTTTGGTTTTTTTTGTGTAATGGCCTTTTTGGGGAGCAAAGTGGATATGGAAAGTTGAAAATATAGAAGTGATTATAATAATGGCTAAAAAGAAAAGAAAATGAACAATTTTGAAATGGATATGGATGAATTTGGGTCAAATAAATTAGGAATGGATGATTGAATCAATGGATAATGGATAGACTAAAAATGATTATTTAGGTGGATAGTAGAAATGGTACGAATGGATAAAAAAGGTGAATTTGCAAAGTGGCCATTGAATTGAATCTTAGAAACGGATAATGGATAAATACTGATAAATGGATACGAAATTGAGGCGAATTTGAAAATGGTAACCGATGAATGAATAAGGAATTGCTCTTGAATGACTATAAGTCGCCCCCAACCTCTAAAACTCAACAGACCTACCACAACCTGGTAATTTGACTCACACGCAGATGCCTTGAATTAGTCCACAAACCATAACTGAAAGCTCAGGCCCACATCACTTGAATCAACCAAACCCAGACCTTGATCTTGAAACCTTTTCTTGCCTGACTAACCAATTAGACCAAAACCAATGAACTTAAATACATATCGTACTTATCCCTGGCCTGATGAACTTCAAATGAAACTTGATTCAATTCAATTCGACCTTGTAAAACCCTGAGTTTAGACCACAAGCAGAAGCAACATATTTTTTTGGATTTTTTGAATAATAGTTAGTGGGTGGATGTACAGATGAAAACTATACATAGGTAGGACAAATTTGGGGTATGACACCCCCAGCGCGGGGCCAAGGTCTTCCATGTGGCCGAAATGTCTAGTCGGCCAATGTGAGACTGCCAAGTGGGGGTCAGGCGCGTGACCCTCTGACCTGGTCCAACTGATTCTGTGAGACCCGGGGAGACAGTTGGTTGCGTAAACTGCCAAGCAAGTGAGGGGGACATACCCAACGGCTAGTTTCTGTCCAACGGCTAGTTTCTGCCCAACGACTACTTTCTGGCTATTGGGTCTGGCCAAGAGCTGGACTAGATTGTGCCTTGCCCTTCTGGGGACCGAGCACCTGCCCAGTCCATAACACAAACGCAATCTCTAAATAGAATCGCACTCTTAAGAATTAAATAATCTGCACTACCACTTATGTCCCTCACAAATAAGATTTCACTCTAAAATTTTAGAAAGTGGCGTGAAATGAAGAGGAGGCGAGTCTCCTTTATATAGGAACTGGAAAAACCATGAAAGGAAATTATCCATGGGCAAAATTGATGAGCCAATCGATTGGCTTAACGCTCCAATCGATTTGTTGAGTTATTTTTAATTGATTGTCATGTCCAATATGGAAATATTGAATATATATATATATATATATATATATATATATATATATATATATATGTTGCAAGTTATTAAGGTCAGTGTTTTAAAAATCGGACCGAAGATCGAACCGGTGAAACTTACGGTTTAAGGTTCAATTGGTTAAACCAGTTAAACCTACGGTCAAACCGTTTATTAAATAAAGTAATAATACGAAACTAAATTTCATAGTATTGTCACACATTATTATATGTTCTCAATTTAATAAAATAAATATTTCAAAAATCTATTACAAATTTAATACAACAATATCAATAATACATAACATAACATAGTTTTATACTTCATTTCAACCATCATTTAAGAATATTTTGACCAAACTAAAGAACTACAATAAAATAAATTAAACTAATTCAAACCAAAATTAAAAATAATAGAATATAATAACTAAAATAAAGTTCAAATAATTAAGAATACCTAAATTAAATAAGATAGAATACCAAAATATAAATAATACAATATACTTCAGTAAACAACAAAAAATCGAATTTGAGTTGAACTACGACAAACAAGTCTTAATTGACAACAAAAAACAATATTGACTTGAACGACAATTAATAGAGTTGAACATCGTGACTATGTTTGAAAGAGACGACATGATGATGATGGAGTGTGGTTGAAAGAAAAACTATAATAACGTGACAAAACATAGAAGTTTGTATGGTTGTAATAAAGAACACACGAAATTCTTTTTTGTGATTGGGAAATGTATGTTAAGTTTTGATATTAATATATTAAAAATTTATTAAAATTTTTAAAAATGGTCAATTTGATGAATTTTTTTGAATCCGACGGTTTTACAAAATCGGCTCCGGTTCTTTGGTTCGAATGGTTTTGGACGGTTCAATCCAATTTTTCCGGTTTAACTCTGATTTAGACCCACTAGCGGTTTTGAAAAATTAACCCAGTCGGATTCATCTCCGGTTCCCAATCCAACCTGTTGAACCGGCCGATTCGGTCCGATTTTTAAAACATTGATTAAGGTGATGTCCTAATCATTTGGTTAAACAATTGGCCTTTCTCTAATCGATTTGCTTAAATTCCCAATCAGTTTGTTGGTTTAAAAAAATTGAAAAGAGATTGGACAACTTCTTAGTCAATTGACTTGGCCTAGAAAACAATTTTTCAAGATAAAAACGTTTGAAAATATTTGGAGTGTGTGACCAAGTTGCCTTAATACTTAGAAGCTACTTACTTACTTTTACAAAAATCTAGTTACTCAGACAGACGCAACTTGATGAGCTTTCAAACTTCCACTCTTTCATTACTCTAAGGCTTTCAAGACTTTTTCCAGATACATCAATCCCATTTTAATCTTGAGTCTCTTTTCGTTTATGAGACATGAGATGTTTCTCTAGTTAGGTCACCATCATCATAGAGTTGAAAGTTATTGCCAACGACTTCAAACATCGTTGTCGTCATCAAAACCTCAAATGGATCTTCTGCATGATTATCAACTTTATATCTGCATACACATAGATCCACATTCACTCAATTTTTTATGATGATAACTTATCACTCAATGAGGTGGTAAAAATAAACATATATGACTGTCGATTGTCATGCTTTAAAAATGAAATTTTTTGCTGCCAGAGATATATGACTATCAATTGTTGCTTCATGTTAATCGATTATCATCATTAAAAAAATGCAATTTTTGCTTTCTTAAAATATGAAACTGGAATCAATGCATGTTTAAAACTTTATGATTAATTCTTGAACACCTAAAGCTCATAACAACTCAATTGAACGTTGTACCTTGGTCTATGATCAATTTCCATTGAATTCCAAAAAATTTATGCAAACTTGATACTTTGATTCCAATCTTTCTATTATTTTTTCTTTGATCTTTCTTCTTAAAATAGATTTTTGTCTTCATTAAAACCAATATAAGAAGGATGAACATGTCTTCTTCACAGTTCCTTGGCCTGCTAAAATTATAAGAGTATCATATGCAGTAGATATTTTTTTGTTACTAGGGCAAGGTGAATAAGTGGACAAGTGTGTAACTAATAGTGTCATGTTATCAATGGCTCTAATATCCAGTATTATTTAAAGGGTATATCTGAAAACATTAAGTCCAAACAAAAATGGTGATTTGCCAAAAGAAAAAGGAAATAGAAATCTAAGAAAAGTTTGATATTTCTGATTTAGACTTGCAATTATATGTTTTATCTTTAACACAAGCCATGGAGAAGGGAAATAATTTGTTTTTAATATCTTTTCCTGACAGCAGGAGTGTGGCGACGCGTGGAGGAATGCCTTCTGGCGGGTAGGGTTTGTTATGCGGAAATGAAACCTCGAACGAATTGTAATACCATGTTTGAATCTGAATATTATTGATGATAACAAATATACAATCACTAATCTCTTTAAATAGAATATTCGCGTGGAGGAATGTCTTCTGGCGGGTAGGGTTTGTTATGCGGAAATAAAACCTTGAACGAATTGTAATACCATGTTTGAATCTGAATATTATTGATGATAACAAATATACAATCACTAATCTCTTTAAATAGAATATTCTAACATACCGAGTCTTACTAAAAGTCCAAATAAAAATTATTCATAATACTAAATTTAACAACAATAAAATTAATATTCATAACATAAAGTGTAACATCAAAGTTCAAAACTAATGCTGCCTCCATCTTATTAGTTATTGTGGTTACAAATAAGCTCCAGTTAATTTTTTATTGTTTTGTAATATCAACCCTCTAAATGTTTCATTTCTAATTATAGGTTGATAGATAATGAATATTTGGGTCTGAAAAATGATATAATGGACCAATCAATCATATTACTTTCATTCCAAGGTTATTTGATGTGCATGAATTGCAAGGTAATATATGTATTAATGTGTTTTTGTTGCAATTTTATAACCCTACTTTTACTTTTAAAAGAACACGCCCATCCGTAGCATAATCAGATTTGATATCTGGCATCATGTTGTTCAAGCACCCTTTGTTGGTTTGTTTCCCAACCTTCCAATTGTGTCTGTCATTTTCCATTATGCAAGTATATTTTTCTCTTCTTCAAATAGATAAAAGCTGATTGGTCCATTATTTTCCATTATAAAGATAAAATGTGTTATAAATGGCAGTAGCCAAGGGATCTCGAACTGATGTTAAATTTTTTTGTTGCTAATTAGTTGGAAGGCTACTGTATTTGTTGTTTGTTGAGCTCAGCCGAATTCTTATATCTGAAATAAACATGTTACATGCTAACGTTTTGGTCCTTTTCATACATGTTGCACAGACATCCCTAGTTACATTATTTTTCTAGAACAGAGAAATATAGACAAACTTGCTAGTTGCTACCATCTTACAGCCAAAAGTATAGTCACCGCCATTTGTAGACAATTACTTGCAGGCAACATCATATGCTGTATCCAAAAGTATAGTCACCGCCATTTGTAGACAATTACTTGCAAGCAACATCATATGCTGTATCCAAAAGAATTATATTGTAGGCATCTTAGCATTATATATACAACAAGCAAAAGAAACATTGTAGACATGAACCACTTGTTTCTACCAACTAGTGATACTCAGAGGAAAATTCAAGTATGGCAAAAGATTTTCCTTACTTAAATGAGTACAGTTTCTCCTTAATTTCTTCAATGACCTTAGGCTTACCCAAACATGCATCAGCAAAGGAGAAACTCATCCTCTCAAGCACTGTACCATTTTCCATTAAATATTTAGCTAATATAAGCTCATGCTCGTCTCCATGGACATTTCCAAATTTCACAACTTGGAAACTGGATGTCAAACAATCGGGCACAACAGCAGAGTTAAGAAGCTCGTGGTTGAATTCTAATATTCCCTAATGATTTGTAATAAAACAAAGTCTAAATAAGACAAGATATAAAGGTTAAAGTATGATAAATAAATAAAAAAGCTAACTACCAGCCTTGAAAAGTAGAGTATTGAGAGCACGAGACTTTTGAATTAAGCCCAACAAAACTTCAATACTAACCATGCCAAGCTCCAAATAGCTCAATATTGCAAATTTAGGTACAAGTGCGGGATTTAGTTGTAACCGAAACTGGATGACAAAAATTAGAGAAACAGGCTCATCACACATTATACATTGTTCATCTTTTGTTGTGTGGTTAATGATGTTCATTAAACATAATTAACTATATGTACAAAATAACATAATTAGTTATGTATTTGAACTGGATTAACAATGTAATAAAACTCATGTGTATTAGTAAGTAAGTTAGTAAATTATACGAGCTTATCTCATATACCTCAAATTTGATCCTCTTTACTTGACTAAATTGCTTTAGAAGGAGACAGACACACAATTCAGTTTCTCTAACGATATTCCTATCATTATACAAAGTGATGCTAACAGTAGCATTGCAAGCTGAAGATGGATCTGACAGAACAATAGCTTGTGACATACCCTCACCGCAATAAGTGAATTCTTTCAAATTTGAATCAGAAAATTTGATTTTGCAGAGACGTGGCTGGCGAGTCAGTGACTTAGAGTCTTGTCTTATGTAAACACTTTCAAGTAGAGGTGCTTTAAGTTCTAAAGTGACATCATCCCCACCCGCACTTAACCAAGAGCAGTCTCCAGTCTCAAACTTTTTCAATACTGGAAAAATAATACCTTGAGATTTGTCAACTGTAAATACAACTCTAGACAGCTTGAGTAGTTTTAGATTTGTAAAAAGAAAAACACCATAAATCTGATAGAGAGGGATTTTGATTTTGATAGTAGCATAATAACTCGTAGTGAGTACCAATTCTTCTAAACAAGTGGCATGATTGAAAAGGTAGTGAGATGTAAGAGAAGAGAAGAGGAGATCTTCACGCAAAGAGATAGAAAGTTTTTTTACACTTTTTTTCAAGATGCAAGTGATGAAGGTATTTAGAACAGTTGGATCATGTTTGTTACTAATAACAAGAGAAAAACTTTCCAAATTGTGGCTTCCGGTAAAAAGAAGTACTCTATTGACAAAGAAGTACTCTAGTGTTTTCACTCTTAAGAGGATCTCCCCATCCAGTTGGCAGGATGTCCTCGTATCTGATGCGAGAGCTTTCAGGAGCAGTGTACTTGACCAAGAAGTCGTACTCGCCACTCGGCTGTCCTAAGGTGTCCCATACTTCTGTGGGGGTAGAGGAGTCATCCTTCTCAATGACGTTGATCTCAGGAAAAGCATAGTTGATGAACTTTTGTCCTGTAATCTTTGCAAATTCATCATTGTGATAGATATCTTTGGAATGTTCTGAGTAATGATCCCATGACCTAGTGGGGACGTGTGTATTCCTTTCAATATTACTCAGCTGATAGGCATCGTTTGGCTGACTCTTTTCCCTCAAGTCTTCTGGGTACGACTTCCAGATAGGCAAGTCATCCAGGGGATCATAATAGTCCTGATCAAAGTTATTCTTCATTAGATCATCTTCTAATGAGTTAGGTGGAGCACGACATCCTTCAGGATCGTAATCTCCATAGATCATCCGAGCGTTGGATCTCGGTATATATCTCGGGCTTTGCTTGGGAAAGCAGAATGACATGTGCGTTTCTTCCTGAGACATATAACCGTTGTCGTTGAGATGATATTTCCATTCTTCATCCGTATAGGACGAGTCACTCTTGTTGATGGTGTGTACTTCTTGAAACACTGGGTGGAAGAAGCCTCCATTGTGGAAGAAGTCCTGAATGGGATGAAAATTTTCATCTTTCTTGGCGGTCTGGGTACAGGCTGAGGAGAAACCAAGACCTTTCTTTGTCTTGTTATTCGTAGGAATTACGAGTTGTCCCCATCCTTTTATGTCGTTACTCTTGATCACTTCGAGAGCATCTTTGTATGAGAAAATCGATGTCCCTGTTTCTGATCAATTCTCATTGCTCATCGAGAGTGCTTGGAATTGGGTTCCAACAACCTCCTTCGGTTCTAAATAGGAGAATGATGATAAGTTGCTCACTATTAAGGCATGCTCTCCGCATACTGTGACTAACTTGTCATTCTTGACGAACATCAGCTTCTGGTGAAGTGTCGAAGTGACTGCCCCAGCTTCGTGTATCCAAGGTCTTCCTAATAAACAGCTGTATGCTGCCCGGATGTCCATGACCTGGAAAGTGACTTGGAAAGTGTGAGGACTGATGGTTATGGGAAGATCAACTTTGTCGATAACTGTTTTTTCTGGATCCGTCAAAGGCTTTGACGATGACCTCCCTGCCTCTCATCGGGGCTCTCTAAAATGATAATCGCATCAGAGTTGATTTTGGCATAACATTCAAAGATGATTTTGTGTCTACCAGTACGCTGGCTAGAGCATCGTCCTGGCAGTTGACTGTAATGTTAAGTGCCATATTGTGATTTTTCCCTTCTTCTGGCAGTTCTTCATCACCGAATCCTAAATTGTTGCAGGAAGTGATGTTGGAAATGATGCTGTCAAACTGCCTTACCGTCATATCTTGTTCTACGAAAGCTTGCTCCAAGACTTTCTACAGAGTTTCCCTATGAGCTTCGGAACTAAGCAGGAGAGATAACACAGAGATTCTAGATGGAGTTTACAACAGTTAGTCCACAATGTTGTACTCGCTTTTTTGGATGAGCTTCAGCATCTCGTCATTTTTATTTATCAGTTATGGATTACTGGATTACCTGACTGGTTGATTGGGAACTTCTGTTTGAGGTTCATTCTCTTTAGTAGGTTCTCCATCTCCTCTGTTGAAGATCCGGCCGCTCTGTGTTACTCGACTGATGTCGGCGATGTTCATGACGGAGGGTAATGGAGTTTCTTTTCCATTTTCAATAGTTGTTGCACCGTACTTGTAAGGGATAGCCTTTTCCGATTTGTACGGTATTGGACCTGGCATGTAGATAACCACAGGAGCTTTCTGATTTCTCTGACCATTATAGGCAACTTCAATTAGTTCCCGGTTGGGAACCTTTCTACTATCAAGAGGATTCTTGATTCGGCGAGTAGAGGGATTATGGCGCAAACGTCTTTGGTCCTCCCATGATCGGAGATTATGACAATGTTTTTGCCTTGATCTAGGAGATAGTTTTGTATCACGTTGATCGACCCAGAACTTGAACATGGTCGAACCTCTTTTTGGTCCAACTGATTTTAAAGAGTCGCTCGTACGAGGTAGCATCCTTGTTTCTTCTCTGAACAAACTCTATAGCGCTTATAGTTGTGGGGTGGCACCCGGCCACGCCTGCTTTGTATGCAGTGCATCTTTACTAGATCTGTTTCCATCGAGCAGACATCCTGACTTTGATGCCTATCAGGATTCTCGTCAGTCTACTAATCTGTTGTGTAGCTTCATCCGAGTAGATTGGAAGCCACCAGTGGTCCAACAAATGTTGAAGTGTTCTTTGGACAAGTGCACACCCTTGGTCCTCTTCACGACATTGTTCACAGTCCAGATAAGCATGTGAAGCCAGAAAGTCGAGCCTGACTTGCTTAGCGTGTAATTCTACCAGACTGGTATTCATCATGTGTATGTCAAAGATCTTAACCATATTGACTTGATGGTTATTTCTATCACGGTAGTTTTGGATCCATCCGAGATTCATCTGACGTTGGAGGGCCTCTTGTATAAAAGAGCATCCCTGATTGCTTGTTGAGCAGATCAGACAAGTGTTGTAATCGTGTTGTGGCAGATTATGGTATTGACTTTGCCTTGAATGTATCGCCACCAAATTAAATTTCATCGAAAGAAGGTTGCGGTTCTGAACAATGTTAGGATGCGCATGAGCCATGTTGACTTCACGGATTCGGTGATCCTGAATCTAGCCCAGATCCATTTGTTCTTGTAGTGTTGTTTGCACTACGGAACACCCCTGATTATTCTTTGAGCAGATATCACACTGGTGATAATCGTGAGGCGGTACATGACCGTACCCGCTCTGTTTGCAATGCATCCTGACTAGATTGGTTCCTAATAGGAGCACATCGTGAATTTGATAACTGCGACTAAATTCTTCCTCTGTTAAATTCGCTGCAGTCTTCTCATGTTGTGGTAATAGGTTCGTCTGAACATTTGGAGCAGTATCTTTGAAAGATAGGATCCCGTTCCTGACAAGCTTCTGTACATCAGACTTGAAGCTGATACAGTTCCCAATGTTGTGCCCCGATCCTCCTTGATGGTAAGGGTAAGTTTGATCCGCTTTGAACCAAAAAGGCAGATTTTTCGGTACTGTAAGAGCAGTCCTGGTTTAGACGTGCCCCTTGGCCAGTAGAAGTGGAAATAACTCTACGTACAACATCGGTATAGGGTCAAACCCTGATGATCGTGTCGTACGATTGTTATTGTTTTACTGTAGACGAGCCTGCAGAAGAGGCTATTGTGTCCTTTGCTGATACTGTTGTTGATTTGGTTGGCTTTGAGCAACCTGAGGTTGATACGTCAGTGCCGGCGTTGGGTTGATAGCGGGAGTTATCGCCGCTACTGGTTGATACCTTCGCCTTTGCTTTCCGAGAGAGATATTACTAACATCTTGCTCTTTTTTCTTTGGGAAAGCACTACCGTATCTCTTAGTACTGCTAGATGGTTCTGCATCTTTGACCAATCGTCTTTCTCGGACTGCTTCTTCAAGGCATACTCCCATGTTCACCATCTCAGAGAAGTCACTGGGCGCACTCGCAACCATTCGGTCATAATAGAATGAGCTTAAGGTTTTCAAAAAGATCTTTGTCATCTCTTTTTCCTCAAGAGGGGGACAGATCTGGGCGGCAATTTCACGCCATCTCTGAGTATATTCTTTGAAAGTTTCTTTGTCCTTCTGCGACATTACTCTGAGCTGATCCCTATCTGGTGCCATTTCCAAATTATATTTATACTGCTGAACAAAGGATGCTCCAAGATCTCTGAAAGTACTGATCTTGGTGCAGTTTAAACCCATGTACCATTTGAGTGCGCCACGGGTTAAACTGTTTTGAAAATAATGGATCAGTAGCTGTTGATTTTCTGTCTGAGTTGACATTTTTCGAGCGTACATCACCAAATGACTTTGAGGGCAAGAGTTACCCTTGTATTTTTCAAAGTCAGGCACTTTGAATTTGTGCGGGACCTTTACATTAGGGACCAAACAGAGGTCTGCGGCGTCCTTTCCGAATAAGTCTTGACCACGAATGGCATGCAGTTCCTTCTGCATTTCCAAGAATTGTTCCCGGAACTCATTCATTATTTCGTACATGTCTTCGTTTCCACCAGAAATTACTTGTGGAATTTGTTCTTTTGGGACAATATGTACCACTGGTTGTGGTATAGACATTACAGTGGTGATTCTTGGCGCTTCAGTGTCCTGAAGTCTATAACCTTCAGGAGTTGCTGTTATAAACCTTGCGTCTTCACTTTCCCGAAGTTTGTAACCTTCAGGTCCAATGGTTCCTGCTGCAGTTTCTTGGTCATCACTGACCGGCGGGATATATCCTTCAGGGATAAAGTTGAGAGGCAATGCCCCATGGGCGACCTTTAGGCATGTTGTACCGAGGATGATTCTCATGTGTTTCCATAATGGGCGTAGATGTGATCTCTGAGATCACAGTCCTTTGTTGTTGCTTCTGAGCTGCTGGCAGGGATTGCATGTCACTGTGAAGTTTTTCCAAACTTTCCTTTTGAGCGTCGATTTCTTCTCTCAGCTTTCTGTTCTCTTCCTCGAGATCGTCCATTTCTTTTGTCGATTGGCCAGAGTATTGTATGAGTGAGACAGTTTGACTCTAGAATCGCGACACATACATGAGACTCAAAGATAAGAAGAACACGTTATGTGAGAATGATGAATGATATGCAAAGACATATTCTTTTTAGTTTTTGTTTTAATAAAAAAGAACTTCAACAAATAGATTGCAAATATCATACAGTGGGGGGATACCCCTTTTATTGAATTCGAAAGATTGCAGTATGTTATAAGGAAGAAAGTACAGTATTTTACAAAGTGCTGTTGGAAAATGACTAAGCTTATGGATCCTGAGTTCTCTCTGAAGAGATCTCAGATGTTGGCTCTGGTATTTTTCTTTTCTTTGACCAGGGCTCGTCAGCCGTTGTCGGGTTGTCAGTCCTTTGCCAAGTGAAAGGAGCGAGCAAATTTCTTCAGTCTTCTTGACTCTCTATAGCATGATGTTCTAATATTTTAATTAGAGCATCCTTCTCCTTTAACAGTTCCTGAATCTTGGTACATTCCACATTGAGGATTCGGTACTTATTTTTCCAAGAGCTCTTCTCACGTTGAACTTTGTTGAGAGCTACCTGGAGTTTTTCCGTATCAGACATGAAATAAAGGACAGGTTCCTTTAACGGAAAAACTTTTTGGCAAGGGTAAGGCATCCTTAGCTTGAGGGCTCTAGTTTGCACCCAGTGGAGATAAGGCTCCATGGAGGTATAGTTTGGTCTTCCTAGAGACTCTCTTCCTTTCCTGTGAATGTGTTGCCAGACATGCATTATTTCTTTCTTTAGTGCCCTGTCATTTTCCCCTTCCTTGAAGAAAAGACCTTCCAGATGAACATTGTGCGAGATATTCTTCATCGGGTATCTGAATTGACGGCGAACTAAAATTGGATGATAGTTGATTCCTTCTTTATTTCCAATGAGGGGTATGTTAGGGAAATTTCCACATCTGTCGATGATCTCTATCCCTTCGTAAATCCTATTATACCAATCTATGTCAGAGTTGGTAAGGGACATAATCTTTTGTGACCAACGTAGAGTACTCTTGTGATCCCAAAAAGCAGCAGACTTGGTGTAAATGGGAAATGAACCATTTGTAGAGTAAGGGTATACAACATGTGATTATTCCTCCGCTGTACAAATTCCTTAAGTGTACAGAATGATAAGCATCCACGAGCAAGGTTGGTACGGGGTTTCCAATCAGAAATATCTTAACAACGTTGGTATCAACGAAGTTGTCAATGTTGGGAAAAAGGAATAACCCATATATGAGCAGGACAAAGTTATCTTTGAAAGCAGTTATGTTTCCTATACTGGCAAAGTATAGAGCTTTCTCTGTCAAAAACTTAGCTGGTAAACCCTGGATTCCTCCTTTAGTGGTCATGTGAGTCCTAACTTCTGACTCGTCCAAAAAGATTGCTCTTGCAATGGCCTGATCCTTTGGAATTTCTTCCAGTCCAGAAAATGGAGCTCGATCAGTGATAGGTAAATCAATCAGATGAGAGTACTCCTTCAGTGTTGGTGCCAGTTGGTAATCCGAAAATGTGAAGCAATGATAAACCGGATCGTAAAACTGAATCAGCATAGACAAGATTCCTTCAACTACGTGGACCCTTAATAGAGACAAGAGTTCCCCGTTCTTTGCTCTGAAAGCCTCAGGGTTGGTAATCATCCTTGCCAACCTCCTTAACTCCTCTAGTTTCAGAGCCTTGAAGGTGTACTTGTACGTCTTTCTTCTACCGAAATCCATAACGCAATTTCTCTGATATTTGCAATTATTGTTTTAGTTTATTTTGAAAAAAAAGTTTTTTTTTGTTAAAAAAGAGTTTTTTAGATGAATGCATGAATGCAGCGCACAAAAACATTAAAAAAACATGGGTTCAAAGGTTCAACATCACGAGCATGGAATCATGGCTCTACCCATCCCCAAAGGTTGTACTATTTTGGTCAATTTTTATACCTGTAGAACGGGTTCTAAGGCTCCTAAAATCATTGACCCCCCTAGGGATATCAACAGCAAGCTGATTCACTCGAGCAAGTTGTAATATCTAGGGTAGATCTCATTTGAGTGTAGTATCGCGTATCAACTATTCCCGATAGTCACAGCACTACCAAATGGTCATATGGTTAATGTCTACTAAATCCTCAAGGTCACGGGTACCACACTGGGAAAACTTTGCTTTCACGACAATCGATCGTTCAACATTTAGTATCCACATGGGTACCTTGCCTGATTTGGTGGGCTACCAAGATCGCTTATTCGAGATTCACTCCCTATAAGTTCTCCCGTCAATGCCACCTCTTATCTTAATGTTCTCTCAAACTTTCAACATGCATATCAATCGCATTCCCATTTGTCGCAGTGAGAATCAGATACCATAGCTATTATGTTAACTAGGATCACAAATTGTTTATTCACCACCGGTTTTTGATTTATCCAAAGGAAAGGTTAAAAAACGAAAAAAAAACCTAAGAGATCTAAGGTTCGGGGGTTGGTTACGCCTAAGGAAGGTATTAGCATCCTAAACGTCTGTAGTACTCTACAGGAACCTCTTGTTATTATTTATGTTATTTATTGCTCGCTTGCTAAGGGTATGTGCTAAGGGAAAGACCTAGGGGTTAGTATCTAAGTATACTCGCCAAGACATCGCATCTTGTGCCTACGTATCCTGACGGGAGTGGAATCAAAGTATTCGTAGTTCCTCTCAAAGAGGGTGAGGAACTCTTGACTGTGGTCAAGGTTCCAGGGGGAGGCAGCGTCTATGGCAAGACATTACATAGAGTGCGGTGACTCTAAAGTTAAAGTTAAGTTGAAAGAGGTTAAGTGTCCATGGTAGAACACATGTATAGAGTGCGGTGACTCTGATCCTAAGGTTAGGATAAAAGGATTTATATATAGTTTGGATTTTTATTTGATTGAAAAGAAATTAAACTAGATAAAAAAAAGGGTATTTCTAAACAAAAACAGTAATTTGAATAAATTAACAAAAATCTAAAAAGGAAATCTGAAATGATTAAGTTCTAAAATTACTTCAAAATTAACAAGAAAATATTTTTTTGACTTTTTGTGTTAATAAAAAGAAAGTAGAATAAATAGGAAAATATACTTAAAAAAAACCGCAAAAAATAATAAAGGAAAACTAACTAATATAAACTTTATAGATTAACAAAACAGTAATAACCCAAAATAATGTTAACATGAATAAAATTCAAAGTGATTAACGAAATATTAATAACTAAATATATTAAAAAGAAATCAGACATGGGCCAGAAAAAAAGAAAAGAAAAAAAAAAGGTAACGGTAGAAAGCCCATTTGGGCGAATGGGGCTCACGGGTTGGGTTATGACCCGGTTCGCTTAGAAAACAGAAGAAAACAGTAAACAAGAGGAACCCTAAATCCCAAATTTCAATGGCTTCCTTCCCAATTCACTCGCTTTCTCCTTCGTAGTCCACGCAAAGCAGCATCGCCACCACAACTCTCCCTCGCGATCACATGTAAATTCACGACCGGAGAAGGAAAATCTCCGCCGCAGCTCACCCTCATCTCTCCGTACTCGTCTCGCTCTCTCTCGCAACAATCTCAATCTCAGTTTCTTAGCTCTATTTCTACTCACTCCGTCTCGCTCTCTCGATTCACAACTTCTCCTTGTCGCGACGTTTTTCGAATAGAACAAAATGACGGCAGCAATCAACAATTGACACTTAAATATGCAATACAAGGGTAAGGTTGAACAGAGTTACCTGTCGGAGTACGTCCGACGGGTCTTCGGCGGCGAAATTCAATTATATCGGTATGTTTCGAACGCTCATTTCCTTTTCTCTATGCTGATGCGTGCGAATTGTATGTCGTTGTTGTTGTTTGCTAGTGATTTTCTGGTGAGCTTTTGGTGTGCGAATTCTGTCGGGTGAAGCTCCTTCGTGTATTGCCTTTTTCACTGCTATCTATCCTCTTCTTCGTGTGTATGCTGATACTGTGTGGGGTTTTGTATATTTCCGTCTCCGTGAAATCCCTCCTGATGCGTGTGCGTATCTGTTTCTGAATTCTTCTGTTGTGTTTTTTTTTGAGACTGTGTGTGTGAATTTTGGTGAATTTCTATGGGTGAAGCTCTGAATATTTTTCTCATTGATTTTCCGTGCATATGGCCTTTTTTACTTTGTGAATCGTGGATTTTCGGGTGTGTATCTTTGTGTTTATTTCAAATCTCCCCCCTCTTTTCTGCCATCGAATGTATCCTTTTATAAGCTTAAACAATGAATCTTCTTTTAATGCTGCTCTTGAATGTGATTATTGATGGAGATATGATCCAAAAACATGTTGTGATTATTTTGAGAATTTGTTTGAACACTTTGATTGTGTCTGGATTATGTTTGAAAAAACTTTCTCTTCCATTTGATTTTGTCTTGAACACATGAATGAGTTTCCGTTTTCATCTCGATATGCTTCGACTTATTTTGGAAAGAACTTCAATTTTCCTCGTGGATGTTTGGATTGTTTTGATTCTCTACACTTGATGACATTATCATATCAATTGTGTTAATAACCGTCTTGATTTTTTTTAATGCAGACCACTCTGATGATGGAAAGAAAAGATGCCAGAAACGTGAGAATTCTTCCGCAAAACTTCCGCAAAAAAAATGCGTTATCTGTCGGCGAAGAAGTTATTGCAGGCTTTCATCTTGGGCCAACTTTGTTTAGTAGTAGTGCTTTTTGAATCCTCTGAGGAGCTATCTTCTAGGCGGTAGGCCATTTGTTGTGTCAGAACCGCAAGAACAAGTTGATAAAAATGTGTACTACAAACTTTTTGAATTGATTTCTGGATTGTAGTAAATATCCACCGCCCAGCCAGTGTTTTTTTAGTTTAGTGAATGATGTAGCAAGTATCATGATGAGCTTCCACATGGACGTGGACTTCAAACTTTGGTATGCTGAATAATGATTTTTGCACATATCAGCATACTGACCCAAAAGGAGAGCTGCTAGGTAGATAGACCACATAAGGTAGAAGGTACAACAAGCTATTTTAGGATTCCAACGAAAAAAATATGGACAACAAGACGTTCCCATTTGACACTCTTTGTACTGTAATGAGCCTTTTGAAAGAATTTGTCTTTTTTCATGAATTCATAATTGTTCTTAGAATGATATTGAATGCAAAGGAACCGATCATCCAATAATGGCTTTGAATGAGAGGTATAATCACAGTATCTAATAATGGCTTTAGATGAATGTGAACAAAGACTACATTCAAGAATGGCATTGAATGCAAAGAAACCAGTCATCCAATAATGGCTTTGAATGAAAGGTACAATCACAATATCTAATAATGGCTTTAGATGGTTGTGAACAAAGATGACATTCAAGAATGGCATTGAATGCAAAGGAACCGATCATCCAATAATGGCTTTGAATGAAAGGTGTAATCACGATATCTAATAATGGCTTTAGATGACTGTGAGGTAAAAAGGTGAGATCCAAGAAAGCATTGGACAAAGAAACCACAACGTCCAAGAAAGCATTGAACGAATATGAATAAAGATGTACTTAAGAAAGCATTGGATAGATGTGACAATATCTGTTCGGTAGGTGCCAAGTAAGTTGGACTTTGACCACAAGGTAAGACGTGAATAACAACACGACCTATGGAGAATGCAAATGAGTGCAAATGAGGATGACACTCTTGCTATGCATATGTATATGAATTATGCAGATGATATATGATCAAATGCAAATGTAAATGCAATGTAGACGTCGAAGACACGACTCAACTCTTTTGTGGAGAAGACAAAACTGGAATACTGATTCCTCAACACAGAGATCACTGCCATTCTGCTTTCGAACTAAAGATGCTACTGAGCACAAATCTGCCACGCTGGTAAACTGTATTAAGTTGGCGATCCTTGTAGGAAGAATGGAAAGCTGCATGGGGATTCTTCAAGTAAACTGCCCCAGATTAGTTGACTGTTGTATATGAACTGATAATTGCTTCAGCTTGGATTGATGCCGAAAATGACTGAATTACTGTGCACTTGGAAAACTTGCCCCAGTATGAGTCTTGAAAAAGTCTTCTGTATAAACCAATTCTGAGAAGGACTTGCACTGAACAAATCTTGAACTGATTCTCAATAGGATCTGGAAGGAACTTGCCCCTGATTGGATCACTGACCAAGTTTCTCAAATGTTTGAAAATTCCTTAAGCGGAAGCCAGATTGCAAACAAAAGTGTTCATACAAACATAGTAAATGCAAAGTTCATGCATCTTTTGAAATCAAAATCATTTTTGGAAAGAGGTAAAACAATAGGGTCACTGGTCAGAACACGGTGGTTCAAGATGTTTAAAAGTGAAAGATAAAGCAAAAAGGCGTGATGCCAAAAAAAATGATCTGCAAAGATCTTTAGGAGTCAGTTTACGCAACCTCGTTGTAGTATGCTTTCAAAATAACCTTGCTTCAATTAGGTCTTTTGAGGGTTATAACGTGGCCTGGTTCACGGTTTAAGAAACAAAGGATAAATGCTCAAAGTTTATTTGTACCCACCCAATCTTCGTGATGATCTTCCGTCCTACGCTCAATTAACTCAAATTATGCACTCAAGTTCCCATAGGTTAGGGATTGCACTGATGATAGTGGTGTTGATGGTTCAAAAGTCAAGGGATTCTCGAGATGGCAGTCACTGCTTCCTCACAACTTTTGGTTGTCATACAAGCTTGTTCTCATTTCTCTTTGCATAAGGTAAGGTCGTGAGCTTCCCATCTTTCTTAGCTTTTGCCTTGAAAGGGACTCGGTTCATTTTTGAGTAAGGTAGGGTCATGAGCTTCCCATATTTCTTAGCTTTTGCCTCAAAAAGGACTCGGCTCATTTTTGAGTAAGGATTTCTTGAGGATCCTCTTCGTTTATCGCTTTGGGAACAACTTGTACAACATTTTTTTATTTGGAAGAGTTGAAAGTTTGTGACTGTTTGGTTTAATGATTACAGTGAACCATCATTGGCGTTCGACTTGAAAGACATCTTCGACACTTGCTTGTTGTGTGCGAAGGAAAACTGTGAATGCAACCTTTATATGAAATGTGTCTTGATGCACAATCAAGTTAACTGAGGACTACCCTGCCCCAGGTTAAGATTGCAGTTTTTTATTTGTAAAGAAAAGAAACTCCTACTTCAAGGCTCAAAGGGGTTGACGAGGGTTTATCTTCCTTATTTCTCCAGTGTTTGGGAATTGAAACAATGCCTTACATTCTCAGCAAAGTTTTGATTTGAAAGCATACCGACAACAATTATGAGTAATTTGTTTTCATCATCCTCCCTCCAATCTTTGTATAATCAAAAGAAAGTGGAAAAGAGATAAAATATATTTTTTGTTTTTTTGTTCTTTTTGGTTTTTTTTCTTGAAAAGAAAGCATAAAGATGTAAATAATAGACAAAATGAATTGAATCAAAAGTTGCCAATGCTTATTTCATTAATCATGAAAGTACAAACATAATTTGAAAGCAAACACAAAATAAAGGAAAATGTAAACAATAAGAAACATGGCCTAGTGACTAATCAGAAACAAAGATGAGTTGTCCTGTCTAAAACAGTGGATTTTCGGAAGATAGTCTGCTGAAGCGTCACTTGTTGTGATCTGGCAGCATTGTGATCACAGAGAGGATTCTCGGCGTTATGTGCTTCTTGTTCTGATATCATGCGTCTGTAGTTAGCTCTAGTCCGATATCTGTGTCGAGGAATCAGCTTGACGACTGACAGGTGACGCTGGAAGATAGAGACGACTGGAAATGAGGTGCTGGACAATAGATGTATGCAATGAACGATGCAACGATGCAAATGATATGCAATGCAACGCATGATAGGATGCAAATCACACATAGTAGGATTAAAGGTTCGAGATCACAGCATGGATTCTGGGTGACAAACCAACCATAGGGTATGTACTAGAGGTTTATTTGTACCTGCCGAACGGGTTCTACCAAGTTCCCAGAGTCTGCAACCCATCTTTCGGATATTATCGATTTTCTAGATCACTTGGTAGTCAATAATATCCTCAAGAGAATCTCGTCTGAGTGTAGTATCGCGTAGCGACTATTACAGAAATAGATTCCCGCATAGTCCCCGCACTACGCCCTAATAGGCCAAGTTGGTTTAAAGGTAACTACGGTCCCCAGTCCCGACGGCTTTTAGATCGAAACCATATCGTCTTCACGAATGAACTCGTTGGACAAATATTTTATTCGAGAGGGCCTAGACTGAATGGTGAAGTCTCAATTCACTTTTTCAGGAATCGACTCCCTCAAAGTATCCTTGAATTCTCACCGTTTTCCTATCTTAATTTCACTCTAGTCCAGATGTAGGACTTTGTCTCACCACACTAAGTACCAAACCTGCACAAAAAAGAAAACCAAGCAAGCAAATAATATATATAATAACATAAATAAACAAGTTAGGGGAAACCCTCAATAAAAATAAAATGTCCCCAGTGAAGTCGCCATTTCTGTCGCGGTGAGAATCAGATACCATAGCTATTATGTTAACTAGGATCGCAAATTCTTTATTCACCACCAGTCTTTGATTTATCCAAAGGAAAGGTTAAAGAACGAAAAAAAACCTAAGAGATCTAAGGTTCGGGGGTTGGTTACGCCTAGGGAAGGTATTAGCATCCTAAACGTCTGTAGTACTCTACAGGAACCTCTTGTTATTATTTATGTTATTTATTGCTTGCTTGCTAAGGGTATGTGCTAAGGGAAAGACCTAGGGGTTAGTATCTAAGTATACTCACCAAGACATCGCATCTTGTGCCTACGTATCCTGACGGGAGTGGAATCAGAGTATTCGTAGTTCCCCTCAAAGAGGGTGAGGAACTCTTGACTGTGGTCAAGGTTCCAGGGGGAGGCAGCGTCTATGGCAAGACATTACATAGAGTGCGGTGACTCTAAAGTTAAAGTTAAGTTGAAAAAGGTTAAGTGTCCATGGTAGAACACATGTATAGAGTGCGGTGACTCTGATCCTAAGGTTAGGATACAAGGATTTTGATATAGTTTGGATTTTTATTTGATTGAAAAGAAATTAAACTAGATAAAAAAAAAGGGTATTTCTAAACAAAAACAGTAATTTGAATAAATTAACAAAAATCTAAAAAGGAAATCTGAAATGATTAAGTTCTAAAATTACTTCAAAATTAACAAGAAAATATTTTTTTGAGTTTTTGTGTTAATAAAAAGAAAGTAGAATAAATAGGAAAATATACTTAAAACAAACCGCAAAAAATAATAAAGGAAAACTAACTAATATAAACTTTATAGATTAACAAAACAGTAATAACCCAAAATAATGTTAACAAGAATAAAATTCAAAGTGATTAACGAAATATTAATAACTAAATATATTAAAAAGAAATAAGACATGGGCCAGAAAAAAAGAAAATAAAAAAAAAGGTAACGGTAGAAAGCCCATTTGGGCGAATGGGGCTCACGGGTTGGGTTATGACCCGGTTCGCTTAGAAAACAGAAAAAAAACAGTTAACAAGAGGAACCCTAAATCCCAAATTTCAATGGCTTCCTTCCCAATTCACTCGCTTTCTCCTTCGTAGTCCACGCGAAGCAGCATCGCCACCACAACTCTCCCTCGCGATCACACGTAAATTCACGACCGGAGAAGGAAAATCTCCGCCGCAGCTCACCCTCATCTCTCCGTACTCGTCTCGCTCTCTCTCGCAACGATCTCAATCTCAGCTTTTTAGCTCTATTTCTACTCACTCCGTCTCGCTCTCTCGATTCACAACTTCTCCTTGTCACGACATTTTTCGAATAGAACAAAATGACGGCACCAATCAACAATTGACACTTAAATATGTAATACAAGGGTAAGGTTGAACAGAGTTACCTGTCGGAGTACGTCCGACGCGTCTTCGGCGGCGAAATTCAATTATATCGGTATGTTTCGAACGCTCATTTCCTTTTCTCTATGCTGATGCGTGCGAATTGTATGTCGTTGTTGTTGTTTGCTAGTGATTTTCTGGTGAGCTTTTGGTGTGCGAATTCTGTCGGGTGAAGCTCCTTCGTGTATTGCCTTTTTCACTGCTATCTATCCTCTTCTTCGTGTGTATGCTGATACTATGTGAGGTTTTATATATTTTCGTCTCCGTGAAATCCCTCCTGATGCGTGTGCGTATCTGTTTCTAAATTCTTCTGTTGTGTTTTTTTTTTGAGACTGTGTGTGTGAATTTTGGTGAATTTCTATGGGTGAAGCTCTGAATATTTTTCTCACTGATTTTCTGTGCATATGGCCTTTTTTACTTTGTGAATCGTGGATTCTCGGGTGTGTATCTCTGTGTTTGTTTCAAATCTCCCCCCCTCTTTTCTGCTATCGAATGTATCCTTTTATAAGCTTAAACAATGAATCTTCTTTTAATGCTGCTCTTGAATGTGATTATTGATGGAGATATGATCCAAAAACATGTTGTGATTATTTTGGGAATTTGTTTGAACACTTTAATTGTGTCTGGATTATGTTTGAAAAAACTTCCTCTTCCATTTGATTTTGTCTTGAACACATGAATGAGTTTCCATTTTCATCTCGATATGCTTCGACTTCTTTTGGAAAGAACTTCAATTTGCCTCGTGGATGTTTGGATTGTTTTGATTCTCTACACTTGATGACATTATCATATCAATTGTGTTAATAACTGTCTTGATTTTTTTAATGCAGACCACTCTGATGATGGAAAGAAAAGATGCCAGAAACGTGAGAATTCTTCCGCAAAACTTCCGCAAAAAAAAACACGTTATCTGTCGGCGAAGAAGTTATTGCAGGCTTTCATCTTGGGCCAACTTTGTTTAGTAGAAGTGCTTTTTGAATCCTCTGAGGAGCTATCTTCTAGGCGGTAGGCCATTTGTTGTGTCAGAACCGCGAGAACAAGTTGATAAAAATGTGTACTACAAACTTTTTGAATTGATTTCTGGATTGTAGTCAATATCCACCGCCCAGCCAGTGTTTTTTTAGTTTAGTGAATGATGTAGCAAGTATCATGATGAGCTTCCACATGGACGTGGACTTCAAACTTTGGTACGCTGAATAATGATTTTTGCACATATCCGCATACTGACCCAAAAGGAGAGCTGCTAGGTAGATAGACCACATAAGGTAGAAGGTACAACAAGCTATATTAGGATTCCAACGAAAAAAATATGGACAACAAGACGTTCCCATTTGACACTCTTTGTACTGTAATGAGCCTTTTGAAAGAATTTGTCTTTTTTCATGAATTCATAATTGTTCTTAGACTTGTAAAACTCTCCAGGAAATTGTAAATCAGAAAATCTTGAATTGACTTGTAGAACTCTTTGAGTACTTTGAAGTAGCTTTGAGTTTTGTAAGGAACTTGTGACTTGCACTTTAAAAATGAATCTTTTACATCACGTGAGCTTTGAATTTTCTTGAATTTGAAACTTTACTTGAACCCTATGATAACATGGATGTGAGTTTCGACTTTTCGATTTGAATCTTGTGAAGGACATGAATATCAAAATCTTGAAGATAGATTTGATCATGGTTTGAAACAAACTAGAAACAAATCTTGAAACCAACTTGAAATATGTCTTAAAATCAAATGGAAACCAAATGACGATGCCCTGAACTCGTAACCATGAAGAACTCTTAATAATAGTCAAAACATTTTGAAACATCACACTGCGACCCAATTTGAGATAATGTGACCCATGGTCCGAATTAACTTAAAACCACAATGCATCCAAAGCCTAACAAAAATTCAAGCTTGAGATCAATGTACCCTGTCTTTAAGAACAAACATATAACGACATGAAAGTCACAGCCCGATCTTGACTTTAATGTGAGATATAGCCATAAAATTCATCCAAACTATCTTCACAGTCTTGTTCCCAGAATAGCCCTTGAATGAGAAAGAAATCTAGCAATAGAGTTCAGATCAAGTAGAAACCTTAGGACCACTTTAAATCGGGATTAACTGGTTATGCCTTGAAATGTTCGGCTGAGAGAACCAAAACCATCTACACTTGAAATCAATAGGCCTGCACAAGCTGGTTAGTTACAAAGCATGTAGATATGCGAGATGACGCACACAGAGGTGGAATCTTATGGTAAAAAATTAGGGTATGACACCATTGACAGAAAAATAAACACGGATATCAAGTAGGAATAGCAGTATATATATATATATATAAATATATATATATATATATATATATATATAGTATAGAGAATGCTAAACAACCTAGACCTCTTAGGAATTCTAATCCTAGTTTGGCTCCCCAGCAGAGTCGCCATTTTTCTGTTGGGAAAATGGCGATTAATGGTGATTAAGGCCTATGGAACATCCCCAGCAGAGTCACCATTTTTTTGTAGTGTACGATTTTTGTCGGTGACGCGACCACCTTATCGCCATTTGGTTGGAATTGGGTGCTACTTTCTGATTTCTTATTTATCCTATGAAGCTGGAAAGGAAAGGGAAGCTATATAAAACTAACCTTGCACGCAAATGTTTTATTTAACAAATGCTAAGAGATTGGGGGGTCCGGGGTCAAGTTATACAATGGGGAGTTGTCAATTACCCATCCTATATATGGTTATCAATAGATCGTTTAGCAAATTCTACTGTTATCTACTTATTGGTGTTTACCTGTCATGGGTTGGGAAAGTTTCTTCTTTGGGAAAGTTGAGAGAGTATTTTTGATGTTTTTGGTAAGGTGAAGATGGTTGGTTTACATCCTGAGTGAATCCCACACTCAAATATAACATAGAGTCGCCACCGAACTTTATTTAGTCCCAAAGGACAGGGAAAATATCGATATAACCCTAGGGGAAGAGAAACGAGAATGGGGGTCGGTTATGCGAAAGGAAGGTACTAGCACCTAACGCATCCGTCATACTCGACGGGAACCATTTCGGTTGCTTCTAGGCTTGGATGAGTTATCTATCTAAAGGCTTCAAGCTAAAAGAAAGAGGAGAGAGAGAGAGAGAGAGAAAGGGGAAAAAGAAAGAAAAGAAAGAAAGTGCTCGCGGAGGATCGGGGCCCTCGTGCCTACGTACCCTCATAATGCAATGAGGAAATCAAAGCGTCGTAGTTCATGGAACCAGGGGACAGAGAGGAAAGAAGAAAGGGAGAAGGAAAGAAGGGTGTAAGTGTGCTCGCTAAGACATCGCGTCTCGTGCCTACGTATCTGACATTCAAACGAATGCAGAATCAGATCTTCCGTATTTCGCGGAACCGAACGGAAAACAAAACAAGAAAGAAACAGGAAAACAAAAGAAGTGGTGTCAAAACCAGGAGCAAGAGTGGAAGAAAAACTCTACTGGGGAAGACCACACAGTAAGAGTGATTGCACAAGAGACTAGAAAAGGAATGGTGTCAAAACCAAGAACGAAAGAAACTCCACTGGGGAAGGAAGATAAAGAACTGCTAGGGATAGAGGGTAAGCGACCCGGTTGGGGATCCAAATAAAGGGATGGTGTAAAAACCAAGAGAAAAGGGAGACTCGATATATTAACTGGCTGGCAGTGGTTAACCGAAGAAAGAGAGTAAGACTCTGGCGGGGAAAAGAGGCTGGTGTCAACAGACGGACTGTGATAAACCAAGAGAAAAGAGTGTTGAACCAAGAGAAGGTGTTTGACTCTAAAGGGGGCATCGGTATATTAACTGATAAACAGTGGTTAACCGAGGAAACAAGGATTGTAACTCTGTGGGGATAGAGAAGCATTGGTTTTAACAGAGAAAACTGTGATTAACCAGAAAAACGGGTGTAGGACCGATCGAAGGTCGTAACCCAAAAAGGGTGTTAGTATTGACTGAACAAACAACACTTGACGAACGAAGAAAAGATATTGAACCAAAAGAGGTTGCCAATTTTTGGGGTTCGGTTTTTAACAGAACACTGTGATTAACCGAGAAAAATGAGTGATTAACCAAGAGGAGGTGATTAACTCAAAAAGGGGTTCAGTATTTTAACAGACAGGCTGTGGTTAACTAAAGAAAAAGGGTGATTAACCAAGAATAGGTGATTAACCCAAGGAACTCAGTGTTTTAATAGACGGACTATGGTTAACTGAGAGGGAGTGCAAATATTGGTGTTTTAACTGACAGGCAGTGATTAAACAATGAAGGGAGAAGAACCAAAAGAAGGTTGCGAACTCAGCAGGGAACCAAAAGAAGGAGTACTACATTTAACCGAAGAAAAAGAAGAGAGACTCTCCAGGGGAATCAAAAGAGCAATGATTGGCCGCAAGAAAAGAATAGGGTATTGCAACGAAGAAACTTGCTAACCCAATGAATAAAGGATCGTAACCAAGAAGGTGATTGATCCAAAGAGATAGATCGAAAGAGATAGAAGTGATCAAGGATCGAAAGGAGATTGTGAGGAAAAGGAGTGATCAAGGATCGACCCGCCTAGGGAAAGAAAGCACACTACCGCCTGGAGATAGAGGTGACTAAGCCAAGCACAGGGTCATTCGTCCCCTACCCGAAGTAGTCAGAATGAGAGTAGGAATTATCCCTTCTCATTCCTTCTCTAACACACAGGGTGTAATGCAGAAGTTGAACCGGACGACACAACAGCTCCAAGTTGTACGGTGCTCCTGCGCGGTAAAACTGACGGCATAACGACTCCAATTTGTACAGTGCTCCGATGTAGGGCATAGCGCGAAACTCCAACTCCACGGGGGATCGAGAGAGAAAGCTTTAAAGGAGGCCTAAAGAGAGGAAAGGGGAAGATCAACTAATCGAAACATGGTTTCGATCAATTAATCAATGGGAAATACCATGCCAACAATTTTCCAAAGAGGATGAAAATCATTAAGGCAAAAGGTGTGAATTATTGATTATACAAGATTAAGCTCATTCATGAAGAATGAAACTTAATGCAAAACCAAGAAAGGAAGTACAAAACAGTACCAAATGATCAACAAATATGCAACACAAAGTCATTTTATGTGATCAAAGGGAAATGCAAGAATGATTATATTCACATGATGCCAAAACATGAACAATTTGAATAATAAAATATGTGCAACAAAAGTTCATGAATAAGCTTTCAAGAAGAAGTTAAATGACATTTAAAACATCCATAAAATCAAGCATGACAATCAATGGAAGTTAAAATGAAGAAAGCATGGCAAACACACTTGAAAATGCAAGAAAATGGCCTTCTGGACCAGTGTTAATCGATTAACACAATTGCACTGCAAAGTGTTAATCGATTAACACTTGAAAAAGTGCAAAAAAACACTGGTTAATTGATTAACACAATTGCACTGTAATGTGTTAATCGATTAACACTGGACAGGGAGCAGAAAATCAGTTCTGAAAAGTGCTTTTGGCCAACTTCTTGATTGTGCAATCACTCCAATGCTAGGGAAAACAATTATGCACGAAAAATCAAGTTTAGAAGCAGCAAATGATCAACAATAGAATCAATTAAACAATCAAGATCATGGATCAAGCAATGCTATAATCAATTCACATGCAAAAAACATCGAAACTACATCGCGAATGATACGAAAACGATCGAAACAGAAAAATGAATGAGATCCACCAACCTACAAGGCTGAGATGTGCCTTGGTAAATGTTGCAATGTGGTCTTGATGAAGATAATCAAAGAAAACCAGAGGAATCTTCAATTATAGCCGAAACGTATCGAAACCGATCAAATCGCGACGAAAACTCCAAAATGAGAATTATCACCGAAGAAACTTGAATCAATCACTTGAGATGAATCCAAAAGCTATTGAAACTCCACAAAAACCAGTATAATGGAATGAAAGTGAAGGTTAAGCTCAAGAAATAATCACTTTCAATGTGAAAAGTGATTATCCTTCAAGAATTAAGAGCTTTTAGTGAGGTTTTGGAAGAGAATTGAGATGAAGATGAAAATGTAGCAGAAAAAATCAGAGAGAATGTGAGAGAATTGAGAGTGAAATGTGTAGAATGGTTGAGAAATTATGGATGAAAGTGGTGGATCCCTTGAAAAGTGAGTGAAGGTGTGTTTATATAGACTTTAGGTTTGGAGTATGAGAGGGTTGGAATTTGGTTTGAAATTAGCTTTGGGTTTGGAACTAGGTTAGGAGTTAGTTGGACTTGACTCACCGAGTCAAGGCGGTTAACTCGGTTAGTTAGAACCAACTCGGTGACAATCCCAAGGTGAACTCCAACATCCAAAGATCCACATTACTTGGAAAACAAGGAACATGGTGCACTTAATTTGAAGTGAAGTATTAGAACAAATGCACTTGGATTGAATTGAATGACTTGGCAATATCTAGAGATGTCTAGAATATTCCCCATGCTGCTAGAATACTGTAGAATCCAAGACCAAAGTGTGAGCAAAGGTGTTGTCATGAAAAAGCAGCAAATTGTGCCTATTTTGCCTGTGTTAATCGATTAACACAATTGCACTGCAAATGGTTAATTGATTAACCAGGCCAGAATATGCCCAATTTGCCTAAAAAAAGTGATGTGGTCCCGACTTCGATTTTCCTATTCTTGTTTTGATGAATAGGCATAGAAACCCTTATTTTGTGCTTACTTGATGATGTGATGACCTTGTGAGGATATGATTAATCGGGCTTGGAAAACCTGAATATCCTGCAACAAGAAACACAAAAAGAAAAGTGCGAATATGTATGCTAACGATGCGAATGCACATGCTTATGCAAAAGGCAAAAGAGGGAGGTCAAATTTCGGGTTACGACAGCTGCCCCTATTTAATCCTCTTGGGCCTGAATGTACGAATTGCGCCAGTTTTCGATGATTCGAGGTAAAAGGGGATTAAATAAAAGAGTAGCTCGAAAATTTGGACGACGACGACAAAAGAAGAGCGGTGCAAAGGTAGAATAGATAAGTGCAAAGTTTGGATGAAAATCTGCTGGGAGATAAGTCAGGCAAAAAAAGAGAGAGTATGATCGATGCATATGCTATGTATGCGTTTCTACATAATGCTTGATATCATGCAATGTAAAGATGCAAGGTAAGGCATAGTGTGAAGCAGTGAGATAGAAAATCATAGCAAAACGACTTCGACACCCTCGGTTGGGGAGAGGACCCGCAGATGGAGACAAACTCTACTGGAGAAGATAGTTCGCAAAGGATGATGATTCCGCCGGGGAAAGAAACCGAGAACAACTCAGGTTTCTAAATCATCATGGCTGTCTCTGTTGGGGATAAAGGAATCAAATCGATCCTTCCTACCAAGACTGAATCTGCGTGGGGAAATACATCCTTCCAAACCATGTCGACTCTGCTGAGGAGACCATTGCTGTTGGGGACAGATAGTTCTAAATTATTGGAGATGATGTACAACCCTTGCTGGGGAAAAGAGAGCAAAGTGTCTCCGTTGGGAACACTTTGGCAACCTGCCTAGAGACCTTACAAACCTGTCGGAGAAAAGACATGTATCCAAACAAACTTTTCGACAAATCGTAATGGCTCTTGCTGGGGAGAATGACGACTCTGCTTAGGAACTGCTGAGGAAACAATAACTTCTTCCTAGAACCATCACATTGCCGGCCAGGCGTTAGGCTTATCAATGGATATTACTGATTATCCTGCAGGAGTTACCAGTAACACATGCAATGCATAATGCTTTCTAGATTGATTTAGCTTTTTATTGTTCTCAACGTTTTTTAGTATTATGTGATCACAAATAATTGTTTATTTTGCAAACAAAATACGGAAAATAAAATGATTAAAAAGTGAAATGATGAATTTTTATTGAATGTGAAAAATAGTGTACATAAGATGTGTACAAGGATGCAAAAAATCCTTGATGAGGAAATTTGCAGTAAAACTGAAAAACAAGTGTAAATGGTAAAGGGAAATCATGCTTTGCATTGATTACAACATTGGCCAATGTAACGCCCACTTATTTAATTATTTATTTAATTAAATAGTTTTGAATATTTCCCGTTTTAATTGTTGAAGTTGTGTGATATCAATTTCAGTTGTGTTAATTGTTGTGGAGTTGTTTAGTTGAATTAGGTGGTAGAAAATAGAATAATACTAGACTATATTAATTGGGCCTATTTATTTGGTTGGAAGTAGTAAAAAAGGGGGTGTAAGAACGTAAGCCCAATAAGATTATAGTATTATTTTATAATGGGTGTTAGTTATCAGAATAGGAATTAAAAAGAAAGAGTGGCAGTTAGAAATAGGAAGAGAGAACGGGGTTCTGTGAAGAAAAGAGAAATGTGGAAGTTACAGAAAGTGTAGCAAGGGTTGAGAGAGACTTCGGAGAGGCTGCTAGAGCAAGATTCCGACCGAAAATTAAGAGCGACCTTCAATCCAAGGTAAGGGTGGGGTTCTGACTCTATAATGGGGTAATTGATGAATAATATGTGGGGTTGGATTGTAGAATTTTCCTCTGTCTGTGTTGAAAATGTTGTCATGGATATGAATCACTTTTCTGTTAATGAATTGTTCGTAAGAAAATTTGTTATGTTGTTTTAAGGTATAATTACCTTGTGTTTCTGTTGCGCTGATGAGTAAATTTGGAACTAATCTGAAGTTCAAGGAGAGGTTGATGAATTGGTTGGGAAGAATTAGTCTATGTTGCTTTAAGGTATATTTTCTGTTGTGTTTCTTTTTCACTGTGTTGGATGAATTGGGACTGTGAGAGAACTAGAACGAAATTCTGAGACGAAGGGATTTTGGGGTGTGGCGATCGTAACCGGGTGTGTGAGAGTGATGACCATCACTCAATGCATGACGATCGTCAGGCAATGTGACGAGGGCCAGGAAGTGTGACGAGCGTCACGGGCCTGCTGTGCGAATTTTTCTGTTTCTATTCTGCTGAATTCTGTCTGTTATGGTTTCCACTTGTTTTTATTCCATTTTAATTTTAATTGGAGAAGCTGGTATATAAATTAGTAGTACGGAACATAGAATTAATAATGGAATTAGTTACCCGATTTTTAGTCAAAAACTACCGAACAATGAAATGATCGATTGTAGTATATTATAGCTGGTGCATTAAATCCTAGTCGCTGTGATACTGGTCAAGGATTACAAGCTGTGGAATATGTTGAATTGCCTCTAATTATTGGCAAGAGTTTAAGTTGTAGGCCTATGACCAAAGCTGATTTGTTGTTGTGCTGATAGATGTAATTTTCAGTGTTGTTATTATGATGTTCATGTTGAGTCACATGGCATTAGCATATTAAGTTGGCCTGGATTGGCAAAAATATTAAGCTGGCCTGGATTGGAAAAATATTAAGCGGAAGGCTTATGCCTTGTTGACGTCAATATTAATTGGCAAAGTTTTGAGCTGGGAGTTCTGCTCCAATGGTACCACATGCATGTGCATTTTGAGTCGCATTTCATGTTGCATCGTTGTTGTTGTGTTGTTAATTGAATGTGATTTTTAAGTTGTTATTGCGTTGTGGATTAATATTGATTTCAAGGTTGTTATGTTGCTGATTTATGTTGATTGAGACGTTGTCATTGTGTTGTTGATTTATGTTGCCTAAAAAGTTGTGAAGTGGTGATTTTATAATCTGATCTAATATATTATTTATCATATATCCGATTATATGGTTTGATATCTCACCCCTTATGTGGTTGGTAATGGTTTGTACGCCATCCTGCAGGTAATCCAGAGTGAAGGCTGTTACCTTCCTTAGTTCGAGTCGGTGTCGTCGCTCTGATACGTAACACTCGGGGGGGGGGGGGGGGGGGGGGGGCGGGGGAATGAACGCTATTTGCAGTTGTTATTGTTTTGTTCCATTGCTGAATTTTATGTTGATTTTTATTAAACCTTTGTTATGTGAAGTTAATTTGAGTTAGACGAAGATGTTGCTCTTTTAAATTGAAGTAAGAATTCCGCTGCTTGATTAATGAAGTCATTTGATTTTAAAGACAAAAAGTTGATGTTGATGGTGTCTCCTATTATTTTAAAGTGTTATGTATCTGTGTATTATGTGATTGAGGTGATGTGTAAAGTTGAAAATGTGACATCCTGTTTATGTTGAAATTTTATTACTCTGATTGTATTAAATATTCGATGGGTAGAAATGGGGTGTTACATTAGTGGTATCAGAGCAGGTCGGTCCATCCGGCCAAGTTGTCAAGTCGTAGTTCTGTTTAACAATCGAGTATTGTTAATTAGTTCTACTCTTGTTTATGTTGCAGTGATAAGTTGAGATGGCTAGAAGGAAAGTTGCTGCAACTGCTGCTACGATGCAAGCAATGGCTCAAGCTTTGCAGAACCAGCCGAACGCTGACGAGAATGCTGGATCTCGTAGTTTGGCAACTTTTCAGAGGGAGAATCCACCTACCTTCAAGGGCAAGTATGATCCTGATGGAGCGTTGGATTGGTTGAAAGAAATGGAGAGAATCTTCCGTGTGATGGACTGCACTCCAGCGCAGAAGGTTCGATATGGGACTCATATGTTAGCATTCGAAGCTGATGACTGGTGGCTAGAGACTCGTCAGAGGTTGGAAGCTGCAGGTGAAGGTATCACTTGGGCTGTGTTCCGAAGGGAGTTCCTGAGGAAGTATTACCCAGAGGATGTTCGTGGTAAGAAGTAAATCGAGTTTCTTGAGCTGAAGCAAGGAAACATGTCGGTGACTGATTATGTTGTAAAGTTTGTTGAGTTGGCTAAGTTTTATCCGCACTACAACGGGGATGATGCTGAGTTTTCAAAATGCATCAAGTTTGAGAGTGGGTTGCGCCCAGAGATTAAGAAGGCAGTTGGATATCAGAAGATTCGTGTTTTTGCGGATTTGATTTATAGTTGCAGTATTTTTGAAGAGGATAACAATGCTCATTATAAGATCATTAATGAGAGGAAGGGCAAGCACCAACAGAATCGGGGCAAGCCTTATGATGCTCTGGCGGAAAAAGGTAAACAGAAAGTGGCTGATGGCAAGAGAACTAGTGGGGGAGATGCTCCTGCTGGCATAACTTGTTTCAAATGTGGGAAACCTGGTCATAAGAGTAATGTGTGTACTGCTGAGGTGAAGAGGTGTTTTCGTTGTGGTAAGACTGGGCATGCCATATCTGAGTGCAAGCATAAAGAGAGGATTTGCTTCAACTGTGGTGAAGAAGGACACATTGGTAGTCAGTGTCAGAAACCAAAGAAGGCGCAAACCGGTGGGAAAGTGTTCGCGTTGGCTGGGACTCAGACAACTAGCAAGGACAGACTCATCAGAGGTACATGTTTCATTAATGGTACTCCTTTAATCGCTATGATTGATACTGGTGCTACTCATTGTTTTACTGCTGCTGATTGTGTTAAGAGATTGGGTCTTATGTTGTCCTCTATGAATGGAGAGATGGTCGTCGAGATTCCGGCTAAGGGATCGGTGACTACTTCTTTGGTGTGTTTAAAGTGTCCAATGTTAATCTTCGACAGAGACTTTAATATTGATTTGGTGTGTTTGCCGTTAACTGGGATGGATGTGATCTTAGGTATGAATTGGTTAGAATATAACTATGTTCATATCAATTGCTATAGAAAGTCGGTGAGTTTTTCTACTCCTGAAGAAGAGGAAGGAGTAGGATTATTGTCTTTTAGGCAGTTACGGAAGTTGATGCAAGAATAAGCTCAGGTGTTTTCGTTGATGGCGTCGTTATCTATTGAGAATCAAGCTGAAATTGAGGAGTTGCAAGTGGTGCGCAAATTTCCTGAAGTTTTCCCTGACGAAATTCCTGATGTACCGCCAGAGAGGGAAGTAGAATTTCCGATTGACCTTGTACCTGGTACCAGACCTGTTTCTATGGCACCATACAGGATGTCTGCATCTGAATTGTCAGAATTAAAGAAACAATTGGAGGATTTGATTGAAAAGAAGTTTGTAAGGCCAAGTGTATCGCCGTGGGGAGCTCCAGTGTTGTTGGTGAAGAAGAAAGATGGGAGTATGAGGCTCTGTGTTGATTATAGACAGTTGAACAAAGTGACGATTAAGAACAAGTATCCACTTCCGAGAATAGATGACTTGATGGATCAGTTGGTAGGTGCTTGTGTGTTTAGCAAGATTGATTTGAGGTCAGGCTATCACCAGATTAAAGTGAAAGATGACGATATTCAGAAGACGGCTTTTAGAATGCGTTATGGACATTATGAGTATTTGGTGATGCCGTTCGATGTTACTAATGGCCGGGAGTATTCATGGAGTACATGAACCGTATCTTTCATACTTACTTGGATCGGCTTGTGGTGGTGTTCATTGATGATATACTGATTTACTCTAAATCGGAAGCAGAGCATGCAGAACACTTAAGACTAGTATTGCAAGTTTTGAGAGAGAAGAAGCTATATGCAAAGTTGTCAAAATGTGAATTTTGGTTAAAGAAAGTTAGTTTTTTGGTCATGTCATTTCAAGTAGTGGCATTGGTGTGGATCCATCTAAAGTAGACGCTGTGTTGCAATGGGAAACTCCGAGGTCGGCTACCGAGATAAGAAGCTTTTTGGGACTAGCTGGTTACTATAGATGGTTTATCGAAGGTTTTTCTAAGTTGGCACTTTCGTTAACTAAGTTGACGTGTAAAGGTAAGGCGTTTGTGTGGGACGTTCGATGTGAAGAAAGTTTCACGGAATTGAAAAAGAGATTGACGTCGGCTCCGATTTTGACATTACCTAACCCAGAAGAATCTTTTGTGGTATATTGTGATGCTTCTAAAATGGGTTTAGGAGGTGTACTTATGCAGAATGATAAGGTAGTTGCCTATGCGTCGAGACAGTTGAGGCCTCATGAAAAGAATTATCCTACGCATGATTTAGAACTTGCTGCGGTTGTTTTTGTGCTGAAGATTTGGAGGTATTATCTTTATGGTTCTAGATTTGAAGTATTTAGTGACCATAAAAGTTTAAAGTATTTATTTGACCAGAAGGAGTTGAATATGAGACAGCGAAGGTGGTTGGAGTTATTAAAAGATTATGATTTCGGTTTGAATTATCATCCAGGTAAAGCTAATGTTGTGGCTGATGCTTTAAGCCGAAAGACTTTGCATATGTCGGCGATGATGGTTAAAGAGTTGGAATTAATTGAACAGTTCAGAGATATGAGTTTAGTTTGCAAAGTGACACCGCAGAGTGTTATGTTAGGAATGTTGAAGATTAACAATGATTTTCTGGATAGTATCAGAGAAGCTCAGAAGTTAGACGTGAAACTGGTAGATTCGATGGTTGGAATTGATCAGTCTGAGAATAGCGATTTTAAGATGGACGCGCATGGTGTGTTAAGATTCCGTGATCGAATTTGTATTCCTGATGATGCGGAAATGAAGAAAGCGATTCTTGAAGAAGGTCATAAAAGTAAATTGAGTATTCATCCAGGGGCTACAAAGATGTATCAAGATTTGAAGAATTTGTTTTGGTGGCCTGGGATGAAGCGTGATGTAGCGCAGTTCGTGTATGCATGTTTAACTTGTCAGAAGTCGAAACTTGAACATCAGAAGCCTGCGGGGTTGATGCAACCATTAGAAGTCCCAGAATGGAAATGGGATAGCATTTCAATGGAATTTGTAACAGGATTACCAAACACTTCAAGAGGATATGATTCGATTTGGGTGATTGTTGATAGGCTTACAAAGTCGGCTCATTTTATTCATATTAACATCACTTTTCCGGTATCGAAGTTGGCGGAGATTTATATTCGTGTAATTGTGAAGCTGCACGGTGTTTCTTTGTGTATTGTGTCAGATAGATATCCGAGGTTTACTTCTGATTTTTGGAAGAGTTTGCAAGAGGCGTTGGGTTCTAGGTTGAGGTTGAGTTCGGCGTATCATCCTCAGACAGATGGTCAAACTGAGAGGACTATTCAGTCGTTGGAGGATTTGTTGAGAGCTTGTGTTCTTGAGCAGGGGGTTCGTGGGATACTTATCTCCCGTTGATCGAGTTCACTTATAATAACAGTTACCATTCTAGTATTAGAATAGCCCCTTTTGAAGCATTGTATGGTCGGAGATGTAGGACTCCCTTATGTTGGAATGAATCTGGAGAAAGTGTAGTGCTTGGACTGGAAGTTGTTCGAGAGACTACTGAAAAGGTGAAGTTAATCCGAGAAAGGATGAAAGCTTCCCAAAGCAGACAGAGGAGTTATCATGACAAGCGAAGGAAAGATTTGGAATTTCAAGCTGGTGACCATGTATTTCTGAGAGTCACGACGGTGACCGGTGTTGGGCGTGCATTGAAGTCTAAGAAGCTGACTCCTCGGTTTATTGGTCCGTATCAGATTTCGGACAGAATTGGAGATGTTGCTTATAGAGTGGCTTTACCGCCTAATCTTTCGAATTTACACGACATGTACCATGTGTCACAACTTCGGAAGTACATTTCAGATCCATCTCATGTGATTCATATGGATGATGTGCAAGTACAGGATAATCTTACTATTGAGACGATGCCTGTACGGATCGCGGATCGTGAAATGAAGACCTTAAGAGGCAAGGAGATTGCATTGGTGAAAGTTGTCTGGTTAGGAGCTGCCGAAGAAAGCATGACTTGGGAGCTGGAAAGCAGGATGAAGGAATCCTATCCCGAGTTATTCGAATCAGGTAAATTTTCGAGGACAAAAATATTCTAAGTGGGGGAGGGTTGTAACGCCCACTTATTTAATTATTTATTTAATTAAATAGTTTTGAATATTTCCCGTTTTAATTGTTGAAGTTGTGTGATATCAATTTCAGTTGTGTTAATTGTTGTGGAGTTGTTTAGTTGAATTGGGTGGTAGAAAATAGAATAATACTAGACTATATTAATCGGGCCTATTTATTTGGTTGGAAGTAGTAGAAAAGGGGGTGTAAGAACGTAAGCCCAATAAGATTATAGTATTATTTTATAATGGGTGTTAGTTATCAGAATAGGAATTAAAAAGAAAGAGTGGCAGTTAGAAATAGGAAGAGAGAACGAGGGTTCTGTGAAGAAAAGAGAAACGTGGAAGTTACACAAAATGGAGCAAGGGTTGAGAGAGACTTCGGAGAGGCTGCTAGAGCAAGATTCCGACCGGAAATTAAGAGCGACCTTCAATCCAAGGTAAGGGTGGGGTTTTGACTCTATAATGGGGTAATTGATGAATAATATGTGGGGTTGGATTGTAGAATTTTCCTCTGTCTGTGTTGAAAATGTTGTCATGGATATTGAATCACTTTTCTGTTGATGAATTGTTCGTAAGAAAATTTGTTATGTTGTTTTAAGGTATAATTACCTTGTGTTTCTGTTGCGCTGATGAGTAAATTCGGAACTAATCTGAAGTTCAAGGAGAGGTTGATGAATTGGTTGGGAAGAATTAGTCTATGTTGCTTTAAGGTATATTTTCTGTTGTGTTTCCGTTTCACTGTGTTGGATGAATTGGGACTGTGAGAGAACTAGAACGAAATTTTGAGACGAAGGGATTTTGGGGTGTGACGATCGTAACAAGGGCGTGACGAGTAGCACGCCGGGTGTGTGAGAGTGACGAATGTCACTCAATGCATGACGACCGTCACGCAGTGTGACGAGGGCCTGGAAGTGTGACGAGCGTCATGGGCCTACTGTACGAATTTTTCTATTTCTGTTCTGCTGAATTCTATCTGTTATGGTTTCCACTTGTTTCTATTCCATTTTAATTTTAATTGGAGAAGCTGGTATATAAATTAGTAGTACGGAACATAGAATTAATAATGGAATTAGTTACCCGATTTTTAGTCGAAAACTACCGAACAATGAAATGATCGATTGTAGTATATTATAGCTGGTGCATTAAATCCTAGTCACTGTGATACTGGTCGATGATTACAAGCTGTGGAATATGTTGAATTGCCTCTAATTATTGACAAGAGTTTAAGTTGTAGGCCTATGGCCAAAGCTGATTTGTTGTTGTGCTGATAGATGTAATTTTCAGTGTTGTTATTATGATGTTCATGTTGAGTCACATGGCATTAGCATATTAAGTTGGCCTGGATTAGAAAAAATATTAAGCTGGCCTGGATTGGCAAAATATTAAGCGGAAGGCTTATGCCTTGTTGACGTCAATATTAATTGGCAAATTTTTGAGCTGGGAGTTCTGCTCCAATGGTACCACATGCATGTGCATTTTGAGTCGCATTTCATGTTGCATCGTTGTTGTTGTGTTGTTAATTGAATGTGATTTTTAAGTTGTTATTGCGTTGTGGATTAATATTGATTTCAAGGTTGTTATGTTGCTGATTTATGTTGATTGAGACGTTGTCGTTGTGTTGTTGATTTATGTTGCCTAAAAAGTTGTGAAGTGGTGATTTTATAATCTGATCTAATATATTATTTATCATATATCCGATTATATGGTTTGATATCTCACCCCTTCTGTGGTTGGTGATGGTTTGTATGCCATCCTTCAGGTAATCCAGAGTGAAGGCTGTTACCTTCCTTAGTTCGAGTCGGTGTCGTCGCTCTGATACGTAACACTCGGGGGGGGGGGGGGGGGGGGGTAAATGAACGCTATTTGCAGTTGTTATTGTTTTGTTCCGTTGCTGAATTTTATGTTGATTTTTATTAAACCTTGGTTATGTGAAGTTAATTTGAGTTAGACGAAGATGTTGCTCTTTTAAATTGAAGTAAGAATTTCGCTGCTTGATTAATGAAGTCATTTGATTTTAAAGACAAAAAGTTATTGTTGATGGTGTCTCCTATTATTTTAAAGTGTTATGTATCTGTGTATTATGTGATTGAGGTGATGTGTAAAGTTGAAAGTGTGACATCCTGTTTATGTTGAAATTTTATTACTCTGATTGTATTAAATATTCGATGGGTAGAAACGGGGTGTTACAGCCACCATCCACAGTAAGTCTAGGTTCCAACGCCTTGCACCTGTTGATGACGATTGGAATGTTCTTTTACCGTCTAAGGTCTAGCCATGATGAAGAGAGGCTCAAGTGTTCACAGTCAATGCCTTTATCCCTAATTTTTGCCTGGACATGTTTTTTCTATTTTTTTCCGTCCACCGGGATACCCATTTTTGCCTAAGTCGCCCTTTCGGGTTTTCAACTTAGCGGGCTGCTATTATTTTTTCATTGTCCCTAACTTTTGCATGGACATCTCTTTTTTTGGTCCATCGGGACGTCCATTTTTGCCTAGATTGTCCTTGCGGATGTCAATCTAGCGGACTCTTATCCATTTTTTTCCAGGCATAATATTTTTTGACTGTATCGAAGTTCACGGGTGATGGCAACTCCTCCCCATCCATTGTGGTGAGGATCAGGGCTCCTCCTGAGAAGGCCTTCTTGACAACAAAGGGTCATTTGTAGTTGGGAGTCCATTTGCCTCGTGGATCTGAGTGAACAAGTGAATATCTCTTGAGCACGAGTTCGCCTTCACAGAATGTTCGAGGAAGAACTTTCTAGTCAAATGCTCGCTTAAGGCATCTCTGATACAATTGACCATGAAAAACGGCTGTAAGGTGCTTCTCTTCGATGAGATTCAGCTGTTCGTATCTAGATTGAACCCATTCAGCTTCGTCAAGACCTGCTTCCATGATGACTCTGAGCGAAGGAATTTCGACTTCAATGGGTAGAACTGCCTCCATACCATACACTAGCGAATACAGAGTTGCCCTAGTAGAAGTGCGAACTGAAGTTCTATAGCCATGCAGTGCAAAGGGAAGCATTTCATGTCAATCCTTGTAAGTCTTGACCATTTTCTGGACAATCCTCTTGATGTTTTTGTTTGCTGCTTCAACGACGCCATTCATCTTGGGCCGATATGGTGAAGAGTTGTGGTGCTCGATTTTAAATTCTTGACACAACTCCTTCATCATATTGTTGTTCAGAATGCTTGCATTGTCTGTGATAATGTTGCTAGGAATGCCATAACGACAGATTATCTCTTTCTTGATGAATCTGGCAACCACTTGTAGTGTAACGTTTGCATAAGAAGCAGCTTCAACCCACTTGGTGAAGTAGTCGATAGCAACCAGAATGAATCGATGATCGTTGGAAGCCTTCGGTCCGATCATTCCAATCATATCTATACCCCACATGGAGAATGGCCACGGTGAAGTCAAAACATTCAATGGAGTTGGAGGCACATGGATCTTGTCTCCGTAGATTTGGCACTTGTGACATCTTTTGGCAAAGTTGTAACAATCTACCTCCATTGTCGTCCAGTAATACCCAGCCCGAAGGATCTTCTTGGACATAGCAGGACCTTTAGCATGTACACCCTCGCAGCCCTCATGTATGGACCTTATGATCGTGTTTGCTTCGTGTCTATCCACGCATCTGAGCAACACGGAATCATAATTCCTCTTGTACAATATACCACCACTTAAGAAGATTTTGGCGCAAAGCCGCCTAAGAGCTCTCTTATCAGTGATAGTGATACCCTCGGGATAGTCCTGTTTTTCCAGATATCTTTTAATGTCGTAGAACCAAGGCTTGTCATCAGACTTATCCTCGATTGCTAAACAGTGTACTGGTTCGTTCAAGTGATCAATACGGATATGAGGAGCTTCATTCTTCCACTTGACCTTGAACATGGATGCTAATGTGGCAAGAGCATCAACTAGTTGATTTTCCTCTCCGGGGATATGATGAAAAGAAATTTCATCAAAGTAAGGAATCAACTTCGCAATGTGTTGTTGGTATGGAACCAACTTGGAATCCCGAGTCACAAAATTCCCTCTGACTTGACCGATGACCAAGGCAGAATCTCAATAGAACTCAAGAATCTTGATTCTCATGTCGATAGCCACTTCAATACCGTAGATGCATGCTTCATATTCAGCCATATTATTGGTGCATACGAAGCATAATATGGCAGTGAAGGGAAGGTGAAAACCTGTTGGAGAGATGAGGATAGCACCGATTCCACGACCTTTAGAATTGGAGGCACCATCGAACACGAGCATCCATCGTGCCCCTGGTTCGGGTCCTATGTCAGGGTCTGGAGTCTCATAATCTCTGATGAATAGAACATCCTTATTGGGAAAGTCAAACTTCATCCATTGATAGCCCTCAACAGGTTGATGGGAAAGGTAGTCAGACAAGACACTCCCTTTTATTGCTTTCTGGGTGACATGTTGGATGTCATACTCAGTTAACAGCATCTGCCACCGAGCAATCCTTCCAGAGACAGCAGGCTTTTCAAATATGTATTGTATCGGATCCATTTTAGATATCAACAAAGTAGTATGGCAAATCATGTATTGTCGTAGGCGTCGAGCGGACCAAACCAGAGCACAGCAAGTTTTCTCTAGGAGTGAGTATCTGGTCTCACAATTAGTGAACTTCTTGCTTAGATAGTATATTGCATGTTCTTTTCTGCCAACGTCGTCATGTTGACCCAATACACATCCCATTGATTCATCGAGAACAGTGAGATACATGATTAAAGGCCTACCAGGAACCAGTGGTACTAAGATTGGTGGTTCTTGCAAATATTGTTTTATTTTGTCAAATGCTTCTTGACAACCATTGTTCCATTCAACCGATTGATTTTTCCTTAGTAATTTGAACATTGGTTCGCAGGTATCCGTCAAATGGGAAATGAACCTTGAGATGTAATTGAGTCTGCCCAGAAAGCCATGGACTTCTTTTTTTGTTTTGGGAGGCGGCATGTTCTGAATTGCCCGAACCTTATCAGGATCAACTTCAATGCCCTTCTGACTCACGATAAAACCCAACATTTTACCAGATCGAACTCCGAAGGTGCACTTCACAGGATTCAACCGCAATCTAAACTTTCGGAATCTGTCAAACAGCTTCTTCAGATGAACCAGGTGATCATCCTCAGTTTTGGACTTGGCAATCATATCGTCCACGTAAACCTCAATCTCTTTATGAATCATATCGTGAAAGAGGGTTGTCATGGCACGTTGGTATGTTGCCCCTGCATTCTTTAGACCAAATGGCATGACCTTGTAGCAATATGTACCCCACGACGTGATGAAAGTAGTCTTCTCCATATCAGCTGGGGACGTCTTGATCTGATTATATCCTGAGAAACCCTCCATGAAGGAAAAGACAGAGAACTGCGATGTGTTATCTACCAAGACATCAATATGAGGCAAAGGAAAATCATCCTTCGGGCTTGCCTTGTTGAGATCTCGATAATCCACACACATTCTGACTTTACCGTCCTTCTTCAGAACCGGGACGATGTTGGCAATCCATTCAGGATATTCGAAAGTGGCCAGGAACCCAGCATCAAGCTGCTTCTTTACCTCTTCTCTAATTTTGAGTGCCATGTCGGGTCTAGTCCTTCTGAGTTTCTACTTGACAGGAGGACATCCGGGCTTGAGTGGTAAGTGATGCTCAACGATGTTGGTATCCAACCCAGGCATATCTTGATAGGACCAGGCGAAGATATCAACATACTCTTTCAATAACTTGACCAACTCGGAGTGTACATGCTTTGCGAGGGATGTGCCAACCTTGAGTTCTCTTCTGACCTCATCAGTACCAAGATTGACAACTTCCACTGGCTCTTTGTGTGGCTGAATCTCTCTATGCTCGTGCTCAAGGAGCCTTGCTAGTTCAGCCGGTAATTCACAATCTTCCTCACCATCTTCTTCGGCTTGGTTAATTGGAATCCCAGAATTACAATGGATGTTTGCCATGTTGTTATCAATGCTTTTATTATTTCTGCATGTTTATGAATAGAATGAGCTATTTTGAAAAGTGAAAAATAAAAGAAACTTTTGCCATTTATTTGTGAAAAAGTAAAATAAAGAAAGAAAATAGAGCATGATTTTTTAATGCAAAAAACGTTTATTTATTGATCACATAATATTGCAAAAGCGTGAGGCCCTTTATAAGCTATCCACTCGTCTCAAGCGAGGATGAGGGAATGAGAAAGGAAAATGCATTACATGTTATATGGAAAAATCACAGGAATCACGGTAGATGTCCAATTATTGAGCTTGAAACCCGGCGGACACTTGCGCACAAAGCTTGAAATCTGATTACTGGGACCAGCATCATCAATAGCTGCCACGATGTCACCTTGCTGGAAACCCGAGCTATTGAACTTGATCAAGTTGCATTGCTTCGACCTAAGTGAGTTAGATTGTCGACCAGGATGGTAACCCAATCCAAAACTATTATGCTTCTCAACCACATCAATCACATGCCCCCAGCCTGACAAAGCACCTTTCTGGATAGTCTCCTTAGCACTCTTAGTAGACGCTAAAGTCAATTGTGGTATTCTACTTTGACTAGTTGAAGCAGAGCTGACATCTTCGAACTCGAGACACTGCAACGACACCTCAGTTATGCCTTCCTCGGTCTCGAAGTATCGAAAAGATGATAACTCGCTTACGATCAAATCCTCTTCACCACAGACGATGACAAGCTGATCATCAAACATGAACTTCAACTTCTGATGCAAAGTGGAGGTAACTGTCCCTGCGGCGTGGATCCATGGATGACCCAGTAGGCAACTGTACGTCAGATTGATATCCATCACCTGGAAGGTAATGGTGAACAAATGCGGCCCAATATTGATGGGTAAGTCCACTTCCCCAATAACTTGCCTTCGAGACCCGTCAAAGGTTCTGACAACTAAGGCACTTGGTCTCTGTTGGTTGGAGAATAGGGCAAGCAACAAAAGTTTTGGAAGTATTTTTTCGAGAATTTATCGTGTCCACAGAGATCGGTGCTATTGAACTGCCGTTCGACAATTTAATTGTTAATGAGTTTGGTTTAAATGGTTTAAAGCGTAAATGCGGAAAAGTAAATAAAAACATAAAAAAAATTTATTCTTCAACAAGACGAACTTATCAAGCATACATATAATCCACTCGTCACAAACATAAATTTACCGACCAATTATACTCCACCTGCAATACTCGTCAAAATCATCCAGCATCACTCACAACAGTGTCCATCTCTGGCACACTGAGCTGAGAGACAACCGTATTACTCTCTTCGTCACTCTCATGCACGAAGCCTCGAAACACGGAAGACATTAAGTTCCGACACCAAAAAGATTATCATCTAAATCTATCTCTAGCATCTAGACAATAGATATCCATCCCTAATCAAGATTTGTGATGTTTATCTCTAACACAACACAAATCCAAACATAAATGCAAAAAGATCAAGGAAGACATCGATAATGATTTATAAAGCAAATTTCATATAATATTAAGATCAACAAAGATACATATGTTCATAGTAACTATACAACACCCAACAAAAAGAAATTACAAAGAGAAGAGAGAAGAGGAACCAAACATTTCTTGGTTTGTCAACACCAATCGACGAGAGATTCGACTCCGGATCATCCAAATGCAAGCTCCAATGATGTTTTCTAAGCTAATCTACAAGAAAAATGAAGTTTGATGGAGTTGGGAGCAAAAAATACCCAAAACCATCCCTAAAAATGTGTTTTTAACCCATATTTATTGCTGTCATTATCGCAGACCGCGCTCAGCGCGCCCTTATTAATGTTAAACCGCCTTACAAGCGCGCTCAGTGGGCTTGGAGCACGCTCAGCGCGCTACTCGCTGGAATTTGCTCCTTCCGTGGGCTTGGAGCGCGCTCCAAGCATGCTTCCTGGGCTAGGAGCGCGCTCAGCACGCTCCAAGCATGCTTAAAAATCCAAAGCTTGTTTTCTTCATAACTTTTGAACCGTAATTCCGTTTTTCGCCCGGTTCGAAGCGTTGGAAAGCTTATTCAATGCTCTATACAACAATGGAAAAATCCCACTGCTTAAATACCTACAAAAATGAGATAAAATAATTAAACTCAATGATATTTACACGGAATGCAATATATACACTAAAATGTAAACTATACGCATTTATAAACAAAACAGGGTTTATCCGTAAGATATTTAACAAAAAGCAACGATAAGTGCAACAAAACATATATACAAAAATAGCTACAATTTGCACTTATCAACTCTCCCCAACTTACATAATTGTTTGTCCTCAAACAAAGCCAACATCAAAAGGAACAAAAGTGAAATCCAAGAAATCACGCAACAACAAGTTTTTACAAACAAAAACAAATGCAATGGTTCAATCGAAAATGGTACACATAAAGTAAATACTTACCACTAAACTACGACGACAACATAGTCACGAAACAAATGCAAAATACAAAAATCATGCCAAACATCCTAAAACAACACAAGTTCCAATGTGAATCACACCTAGCAAAAACAATCATCGGTAGATGAAAAACATAAAATAAGGTACTTTCACTCACACAACAATCTTGCAAACAAAATACTAAATTATGCAATCATCCAAAAATCATGCTGAAAACACAAAAGCAAGAATCAAAAGGACTTTCAGGTCTGTAATGTGGTCGGGTGAGCAAACAAGGGGTAATTCCTAAAGCTAATCAAAACAAAAACTTGCCTAAACCTAAGGGAGTGATCAACTCACAAAAGTTCAAACACAAAATTTCAATCAAACTTCTTCCAAAATCCCAAGTGTTACACCAAACACATAGAACTTATTAGCACAACATTATTCTACTCTTTTTGTTTTTCTTTTTCTACGTTTTTTTCAATTATTTTTTTCTTTTTCTTTTCTTTTCTTTTCTTTTCTTTTTCATATTTTTCTCTTTTTTCTTTTCTTTTTCAACCTCATAACAACCAATAACATAAGTGAGAAAACATTGCTCTCCCCAACTTGAATTCAACCACATCATCATGTGAATACTCCCTACTTTCTAAGGTAAGGTAAAAATTCATACAACAACACAAAGTTGAGGGTTCAAGAAAAAAAAACAACAATCAAGATCCACACAAAAAATGAATTTGACACTCATAGACAAGAATCAAACTCAAACAGCATGGATAATGACCAAAGGCTCAAAGGGTTTACAAATGATCACACACTCACAAGGTGAATTGACTATTTGGCTAAGGTAGTTGTGCTCAAAATGAAACAAGTGCCTTAATCCTTTTCATGCTTTCAAATAATCAACACAAACAAAAGATTAAACATAATAAAATCCAGTTAAAACAAGAATATTGGTACTCCGAGCATATATGAACAATGGAAGGCTTCCTCACAAAAAGGTTGGGAACTAAAGTGATTCACAAAATGAACAAGAATACAAAAGAATGAATGGCATGAAAGTTTGTAAAAAGCCCAAGTATCATGAATATGCTAAAGTCAAGAAAGCGATAAACACATACCTTGAACGTGTACAAAACTTTAAACACTATCATTACTGTAGCGAGCGATTTTGGACGCGGTTCTTAAGCGCGGTCGCTCTCTGCGGTTGAGCTTACTACAGGTCGATTCATTTTTAATCCTATTAAAGCTGATGAAGGAAGGGAAATAGATGTCTCCAATTAACCCTGCTTTGCATACTGAGTTTAAACAGTGGTCTGTTAGGTTACGAATGCTATCAATGTGGGGGGACCTTTGTACTGGTTATTTGTTTTTTCGCCAATACTATTTTCTTTCTTTCTAGGATCTTATAGCGGGGAACAAGGATTAGGATGTTAGGACTGATGCTTTTGATGAGAGTATGGGATTTTGGGTTTTTGTTTAGTGTGCTCGCTAAGATTTTTCTTTCAATCTTATGCCTACGTATTCCCGTTTACCGAAACAGGGAAATCAGAGCGTTCGTAGTTCCTCCTATTTTATGGGAGGAAATGGTTGTTTTTGGTGTCTTGTTCAAAGCCCAAGACGTGAAGCGAAAAGTGGTTTGTATCTTGTTCAAAGCCCAAGATGTGAGGCTGAAAGGTCTACTTGTATCTTATTCAAAGCCCAAGATATGAAGCTAAAAGGGTGTTGACTTCAGAGAGAATTTGTCATCTCTAAAGGGGGGTTGTATGTCACAACTGTTTATAAAGGAGAATTACTTTAACCGGGATTTGTGAATCCGGCAATGCCATAATTTCCTTTATAGGGGATTTCCAACCTGAAGGAGAAGACTTTAATTCAGTGTAGAGCAATGCTATCCTTCCTTAGGAATTTCTCATGCTAAAGGAGGGACAGTGGCATGGATGTAAATGATCCAGAGGCTTGCCACTTACAGCGATTAGATGAAGGGGAAAGAGTTTTGTGTACTGTGAAGAGGCACAACTTTGATGCTAAAAGGTTAATTGGATTAACCAGTGGTTTTCTTATATAAAGCCTAAGAGGAGGCTAATATGTGTCTCGTACAAAGCTCGAGAGAGAGGCTAAAAAGGTTTTGACTCGACGATGGGGTCTTTTTGTATCTCGTATAAAGCCCGAGATGAAGGCTATTTGACTTAACAAGAGAGTTTTTTGTATCTCGTACGAAGCCCGAGATGGAGGCTGTTGTTTATTTGGCTCAATAAGAACCTTTTTGTATCTCGTATAAAGCCCGAGATGGAGGCGAAAGGGGTGATTGACTCAACGAGGGAGTCTCTTATGTGTCTCGTACAAAGCCTGAGAGAGAGGCTAAACGTTGTTTGACTCTGCCGGGGAGAATCATTGTATAAAGCCCAGGAGTAGGCTGTGGTTACTGTTTCAGTTTAACTGACAGGTCCAGTATACTAATTTTGAAAGAGAAAATCAGTTCTTATATGAGCAACACTGTACTCAAGGATTTGTTTCAAGGATCCGGGTTATTCCTGTTCTTCAAGGAAGTGGGAAATTCGAAGGGTATTGAGACTGTCCGAGTCTACGGGTTTTCTTCCTATTTCACGAAGGGGTCACTTGAGAATGTCTTGAAGACTCAAGGAGATTAGACTGCCCAAGTCTAGAGTTTCATCTTTTGTACTATGCTTTGAGAAACAGTAGTAGACTCTTTGAAAGGACTGTTCTATGAAAATGACTAGGTTCTGTTCCTATACCTTTAGGAGGTCGTCGGGACAATTTATACGAAGCCCAAGAGGAGGCTGGAAACTTTTAAGAAGCCGATCGGTCCTTGTACGAAGCCCAAGAGAAGGCTATCATTCCCGGAGGAAGAGATCATTATACGAAGCCCAAGAGGAGGCTGTGAATACTTCTAAGAAGCCGTAGGGTCCTTGTACTAAGCCCAAGAGGAGGCGGGGATGCTTTTAGGAAGCCTGTGGGTCCTTGTATGATGCCTAAGAGGAGGCCGATTGCTTTTAAGAAGCCGATGGGTCCCCAAACCCCGAGAAATTCAAGGCAAGCTATTCACAAGGAATAGATCAAGTCAGGAAAGTTTGAGAATTTGGAAGAAACTCAAGAGATGCCATTCACAGAGAAAAGATCATCTCTGGGGAGTAGAGTTTCTTGACAAGTGCTTTTAAGAAGCCTGTGGGTCCCCAAACCCCGAGAAGTTCAAGACATGCCATTCACCGATAATAGATCAAGCCAGGAAAGTCCGAGAATTTGGAAGAAACTCAAGAGATGCAATTCATGGAGAAGAGATCATCTCTGGGGAGTAGAGTTTCTTTGACAACTTCTACGAGTGACAGTCTATGAAAGGGTTCACAGAGAATGTTGCCTTTCATGTCTCCATATTGTTTAACCCCAAGAGGAGGGAAAACTGTGTCTGGTAATCCTATGGGGATTTAGTTTAGACTATTTCTAAGAGTGATCAACGGGCTTAATTCTAGACGTAGTTGCCAGGGAAACTCTAAATATCTATACTATTATTACACAGTTGATATCAGTTTATGAAAGAAGACTTACAGTGAAACAGCCCCACAATACAGTTATATGTATATGAAAGCGGTAAATGAAAGCGATAACCACTTACTCGGTTGTAGAGCTTCCATGTTGTTTGGTTAGTTGTTCAACAAAGAAAGATTGAAAACAACAGTATATTCAAAATCAAAGGAGAAAGTGCTTTGAAAAAGAAAGATTTGGGGCTTACAGCTCAAGGAGAGGCCCAGGGTTTTATCAGTGATTGCACTGTTTTAATTTGTACAGAGGGACTTATACAAGTGACTGAGGCCCACAATGTTTTCTGTACAAGGGGGTTGGGTCTTACACTCTATTAGAGGCCCAAAAGTTTTGAATGGGTCTTATAGCTCAAGGAGAGGCCCAGGTTATTTTTCAAAAGGCGACGATCGCGCCGTTTGTTTTTTACGGTATCGGGACTTATACAATACACTGAGGCCCAAAAATGATTTGGTCAAAAAAAGGATTGGGTCTTCCACTCTATTAGAGGCCCAAATGAGTTTTAAGAAAAGAAATGGGTCTTACTACTCGAGGGTAGGCCCAGGGTTATTTTGAAAAGGCGACGATCGCACTGTTTATTTGAAAATGTACAGAGGGACTTATACAACGAATGAGGCCCAAAATGATTTCTATACAAGGGGGTTGGGTCTTACACTCTAATAGAGACCCAAATGTATTTGAAAATCAATTGTGAAAGTTGAATTAATCAAAAACCATAATTTTAATCTTTAAAAGTAAATATTTAAAGAAAATCAAACAAAATACAAAATAAATTTGAATAATCCATTTATGATTTTGTTTAAGGTTTGGAAAAAATGAGGGATAATCACAAGGAATATTTAAACTCATTAGGTTTTGATTTTCAAAGTAAATATTCACTTTTAGAATGTTCAAAAACAATTAAAAATGAATTTATTCACAAAAATACTAATTATATTAAAGAAATAATATAAATCTAATTTTTTGGTGGAATAAAATATTTCAACATTTTTATGATTTTTTACAAAAAGAATCAGTCAAAAATGATTAAAATTGAGTGAGTTATTAATTTTTCAAATCATAAAAAATAATAATATGAAAAATAACAAAATAAACAAGTGATAAAAAGAAGTCTGGGGCGAGGGGGATTCGAACCCCAGACCTCTCGCTTGCCAATACACACAAAACCAGCTGATGAACCGCTGGGGCGCAATGCCAATTCATTAATAACATGGCAAGTGAAAAATATATATCAAACTTAGTTGGAAAACCTGAAGAATGGCGCCATGGCCATCTTCTTCCTCGAGCTCGTGCATGAAGCACCATATCTCACTCATCTCTCAACCATTGGACATGATTCAAACACCAAACTCATGCGTTTTTTCACAAGGAAGAAGATGGCAATACCCAATTTTATTCATTTTCAGTGTATAACAAATTATATCCTTGTGGCCGTATGAACCCTAATTTTGCAAAAACAATCGTGCAGGCATGGTTATGAGTGCTATGATCAAATTTTCTGAGGGAAAACAATCAACATATGATGGCAAGCAATTGGCAAAAATATCATGCGAGGAAATATGCATGGATCATGGAGTTTGAGTTTTGAGGCTTACCTTGATGCAAGCTGAAATGGAACTCTGCACAAACTTTGTTCCAGTTGTGAATTAATGATCCCTACAGCTTCAATGGATGTTATGGAGTGTGTTACAAACTTTGGAACACTTTGAAACTCTTTGGATCAAGCTAGAGACCTCCACCTGCATAATTGAGGCATAATTGCTTGGTTGAAGGGTGATTTTGAGCCTGAGGTGTTACAGCCAGTGTTTAAGTGTTTGGACACCTCAAATACATCATATGTGATGTGTTTGAGCTATTGGAATTGATTGCCTAAGGCTACAACTCAAAACCCGATAGTGGTTACTCTAAAACCAAAAAACTTGAGGTTTAAGGAAGAATGAGAGAAAGCAATGTTGTAGCTGGCTTTGGTGTGAGTTGAATGATCCATTGGGACCTCTATTTATAGGTGATCAACTTTTGTTTTGGAGGAATAGTGAATGGCTGCTGGATCAGATCACATTTGCATGGATTGGCTTGGAGGATTTCTTCTCAAGCAAGGCAAGCTAGCCATTCCCAAGAGCAGGGCTATGCCTTGACCAAAACCACATTCCTCAGATGTTTTTATTGTTGTTTAATCAGAGAATTTGACTAAGTAGAGTAGCTACCTTGACAATGCACTATTCCACATTAATGCACTTTGAATTCAAGGCAAAATGTGCCAAAGTGGATGAATTTCAAGTTGGAAGATTCCTTGGCTTTTTTACTCAGATTTATCAGTTGGATCAGTTGCATTGTGATTGGTTTGAGTACAGGTGGCATGCTGATCCTCAGTTTTTGGTTCAAAATCATGTGTGGCAAGCAAACATGCAAACTGATTTTGTCAAAACAGCTTGCAGCAGCATGACTTTGGGCATGGATTTCTCTTGGCTCAAGTTGAATCAATTCATGTTGTTAAGCTCTTTGAATTCTTGGCAACATATGCAACAACATTGATGTTTAACTTTGGACTTGATTCAGCTTGCATCTATGTGAAAAGATCTCACAAGTTTTGGTGTTTCAACAAAATCTGTCTTGGACAGAATTTTTCTAAGTGTTGGAAAATGGTGTACTTTCATATTTTCAACCATTTTGGCTCACTCATAGCTCGAAATCCACAATGAATTGGAGTTAGGTCTAGTTGAAGTTTTTGTAGAGGGCAATTAGATCTACAAATCAAGCTTTGGATTGGAAAAAATGGCCTTGTGGTTTAGGAGTTATGACCCTCCAAAGTTGGTACCCTTGTCACTTTATTTTTAACTTAGAAAAATTTCTAAGTTTTTATGGTTACCCCTTTTACAAGTTATCCAACTTTTCTTAATTTTTCTTGATGAATGATGATTCAAATCATATATTAACATCATTTTAGGGTTAAAAATCCATTTTGGTGAAAAATCTCAAAAAGTCAAAGTTGACTTTTGTGCACAGTTGACTTTTTATCAGATGAATTCCAAACTGTGCAATTCCTTAGGAAATCATGTCCTTGACCTAAATCAAACTTGATGGACATGTACCATGGGTGTCATAGGGTATATTGAATCATGTCTTAGGGCTTGGGAGCTTGTCCTGGTCAAAAGTCAAAGTTACAGTTGACTTTTTCCTTAAAACCCTAATTGTGGTGCAGATGAAATTGAGACTTGTTACACAAGCTTCTTCGATTAATCCATTGTTCCAAATGGATCAATATAGCTCATTAGAGACCCTCAAACCCTCTCTTGAGGTCTTGGCTCATGATTTGTCCCAAAAGTCAACTTAGGGGTGAATTAGGTCAAGAAACCCTAATTCCTGATTTTTTATGTATGCATCCCCTGAGGTAATATTGACTTGATGGTTGGGTCCATGAGGTTCCATGGAGTATATTAGGTTGTGTTTTGGATCATTGGCTTGTGCCTAGATGAAAAATTTCCATCTGGAGGCCCTGGTCGACCAAAACCCTAATTTGGTGACATTGTCGATCTTGAGACTTGATCCACCTAGAAGGGAGCATCCTTGTGCTTGATCCTTGAAGTGGGAGTCCTTTTGGTCCATTGTGGATGTTTGAGAGGTTAGACAAGTTGAAGATCATGTTGTTTCTTGATTGATCCTTTGTCTAAGGCTCTGAGAGGGCTTGAAACCCTAATTTTGATTGTAGTGGATGCTCACCCATCTTTGGGGAGACTGATGAAGTATGATGATTCCTCCATATTATGATGATGATTTTCACAATGATGGGAAATCTTAGTGGTTAAAATTTAGGGTATGACAGATGCCCCTATTTAATCTTCTTGGACCCGAAGGTGTGATGACGAAGGTATTCGGGCATTCGGGCATTCGGGGTGCAAGAGGATTAAATATCAGAATACCCGAAATTTTGATGGTGGTTATGAATGGTAGCGCACGCATTCATCTTCTTTTGCTAAGCAATGATGCTTAGAAAAGGTAAAACTTCCCCTCGATCCTGGTCTTCAACTAAGGAACTGGTCTCGGTTTCTGAATTAAACTTCCCCTCGATCCTGGTTTCCTACCAAGGAACTGGTCTCAGTTTCTTAAATAAACTTCCCCTCGATCCTGGTTTCCTACCAAGGAACTGGTCTCAGTTTCTGAATTAAACTTCCCCTCGATCCTAGTTTCCTACCAAGGAACTGGTCTCAGTTTCTGAATTAAACTTCCCCTCGATCCTGGTTTCCTACCAAGGAACTGGTCTCGGTTTCTTTTGTCAATAAACTTAATTGACAAGGGACGCTATGCGTAGCGGTTTTCCTCAAACTTCTCGCCGAATTTTCTTGGAGAGATGCCATTTGACGGAAAAACTTTTGATGTCAGACCTGCTGGGGAACCCAGTCGTCTGAGTTGTAGAGTTGCACAAACTTCTCTGTTGGAGACGCCATTTGTTGACTATATTGGGGGAAAGCAGTTCTCTTGAGAGACTGCTGTCGCTTGGGATCTTACATCATACTTTTTTCGGGATCTTCCCGGAGAAATGCCATATGATGGGGTCCAATTTTGAGGTGCCGACGACCTTTTCATCAGCGATTTTTTCGGAGCAAAACTGGCATGCTGCCGAATCTCTGATTACGAGGCTTTCTCTGTGGATTTTCCTTAATCCGGGAAAGCAAGGATATCATTTCCACTGGCGAAGAGTGATGCTGACTGAAAGTTCCTCTGGTTTTTCAGAGGTTCAAGTTATCAAAGTGGTCAAGGTCCAGTTTCAATCCAGAAATAAACTGGAGGTGAGATTGTTCAGACACAGTATTTCCTGACGAGGAAATAACTGGGAACTCGATTGAGAGAACTCTTATCACTAAGGGACAAGACCGACTAGAGTGATAGTGATGCAATATGAATATGAATTCAAATCAAATGCATGATGTATGTATGTTTATGCTGACAAAACTGACGCGACATACAAACTGACAGGTGAACATGACTGGATACTTGGCCATCGCGGGGCGAAGAAGTACCGTTGGTCCAAAAGGTAGCAATTCTATTTTGCTTAGGAGAAGTAGTCCTCGCGGGGAGCTATGTTGGTCAGGCTTAGGAGATAAGAACTCGGCCGAGGCGTGTCAGACGAAACAAGGTCTCTGACACAGTTGATCCTTCATTCAGGCTTACTGGCTTTTTAGAATGAGTACTTTGATTCTGCACTTTGAGGTTCGGTTACTTTTGGAGAAGCGACCGATGTTCTTCTGATGTTCAACAGTCAAAAGAAATTGTCGTCTTTATTTTAAAAGCAGAAAAAGTTTTACGAGTAAATTCATTTTTTTTGTTTTATTTCAAGAATCGTTGATCATGTTAAAATGTCGTTCTGTAAAGCTAAAACAAATAAGAATTACAAACAAAAGCACAAGGGCTCAAATTTTATTGATAAGATGGAGATCAGCCAAACGCGTGATTCCAAAGAGTATATACAAAGCTAGAAAATGGTAATTTACAGGGAAAAGGGTTACGTTGAAACATAACGACCACTATCCTTCTACCAACTTTGAATTCGGGGCATCCTGAGCTTCTGTCGAAGATGACCTCGACTGGAGTTTTCTGACAGATGATGTAACTGTTGCTGTGGAACTTGCCCCTGTTGAACATAGTTACTTGCCATTATCCCTAATTTTTTCCTAGATTGTACTTCGATGTTTCTAATCCACCGGGATGATTTTTTTTATTTTGTCTCTAACTTTTGCCTGGACCGCCCTTTCGGGTTTTCAATCCACCGAGACGTTTTTTTTTAGGCGAAGTATTTCTTGACTACATCAACATTTGTGGGGTAGGCAAATTCCCCTCCGTCCATGGTTGCAAGTCTCAAGGCGCTGCCTGAGAAAGCTTTCGTGACCACATAGGGGTCGTCATAATTCGGAGTCCACTTGCCCCTGGAATCAGTGAGAAACGATTGTATCTTCTTGAGCACCAGGTCTCCTTTCCTGAAGATGCGAGGTCGAACCTTTTTGTCGAACACCCTCTTCATTCTCCGTTGATACAGCTGACCATGGCATAGTGCCGTGATTCGCTTCTCTTCAATCAGATTCAGTTCGTCGTGTCGACTTTGACACCATTCAGCTTCGGTGAGCTTAGCTTCCATCAATACTCGGATTGACGGGATCTCTACTTCTATGGGGAGCACTGCTTCCATGCCATACACTAGAGAGAAAGGGGTAGCCCCTGTTGAAGTGCGGACAGATGTGCGATAACCGTGAAGAGCAAAGGGTAGCATCTCGTGCCAGTCTTTGTAGGTTACAACCAACTTTTGAACGATCTTCTTGATGTTCTTATTGGCCGCTTCTACCGCTCCGTTCATCTTGGGTCGGTAGGGAGATGAGTTATGGTGTTCGATCTTGAACTCTGCGCACAACTCTTTCATCATTTTGTTGTTCAAGTTAGATCCATTATCAGTAATGATCTCGCTTGGAACACCATAACGGCAGATGATATTATTTTTGATAAATCGGACTACCACTTGTCGGGTTACATTGGCGTATGACGCTGCTTCGACCCACTTGGTGAAGTAATCAATGGCTACCAGGATGAACTGATTTCCATTCGAAGCCTTGGGTTCGATCATGCAATCATGTCGATTCCCCATATCGAGAATGGCCATGGGGAAGAGAGAACTTTGAGATGTGATGGCGGTACATGAATTTTGTCGGAGTATATCTGACACTTGTGACACCTCCTCATGTACTTGTAACAGTCAGATTCCATGGTCAACCAATAGTACCCTGCTCTTAAAATTTTTCTCGCCATTGCGTGTCCATTGGCATGAGTGCCAAAGGATCCTTCATGGATTTCTTTCATCGTCATTTCTGCTTCTGGTCTGTCTACGCATCGGAGCAAGACCATGTCAAAATTTCTCTTATAGAGAGTGTCACCGCTCAGGAAGAAGTTTCCAGCCAATCTTTTGAGGGTTTTCCTGTCTTTTCGGAGTGCCCCAGATGGGTACTCTATTTTCTGAAGGAAGCATTTGATATCGTGATACCAAGGTTTGTCGTCTATGACTGCTTCAATCGTGAAGATGTAAGCGGACCGTTCAAGGTGCATGATGTCAATCTTAGGTATTTCATTCCATTAACCTACGCTAATCATAGAAGAGATAGTGGCTAATGCATCAGCCATGTGATTCTCCTTACGAGGGATATGATGAAACTCGACTCTGTTGAAGAAGGGTAGCAACCTTCTTGCATAGTCTTTGTAAGGAATCAATCCTGATTGGTATGTGTTCCAATCTCCTTTTATCTGATTGATAACCAAGGCTGAGTCGCCGTATACGTCCAAGTTTTTGATCCTTAAATCAATTGCTTCTTCGAGACCCATAATACAAGCTTCGTATTCGGCCTCGTTGTTTGTACATTTGAACGTAAGTCGAGCGGTGAAAGGAATGTGGGTACCCTGAGGGGTAACAATGATTACCCCAATTTCGTTTCTGTAAAGATTAACTGCTCCGTCAAAGATAAGTCCCCATTGGGAACCTGGTTCTGGCCCTTCACTGGGTAGCGGTTCATCGCAGTCTTTCATCTTTAGATACATGACATCTTCGTCTGAGAAGTCAAACCCGATTGATTCTTGATTGTCAATCGGTTGATGAGCCAAATGATCGGCTAAAATACTTCCTTTAACAGCTTTCTGAGCGAGATACTCTATGTCATATTCTGATAGTAACATCTGCCAACGGGCAATCCTTCCCGTGAGAGCAGGTTTTTCAAATACGTACTTGATTCATCTTGGAGACCAACCAAGTAGTATGACGAATCATGTACTGGCGAAGACGTTTGGCTGCCCAAGCCAAAGCACAACAAGTTTTCTCAAGCATCGTGTACCGAGTTTCGCCGTCGGTGAATTTCTTGCTCAAATAGTAGATGGCAGACTCTTTTCTTTTTGTTTCGTCTTGTTGACCAAGCACACAGCCCATGGAGTCTTCCAAGACTGTTAAGTAGATGATCAGTGGTCTTCCTTCCACTGGAGGTGATAGAATCGGAGGATTCAACAGATATTCCTTGATACTGTCGAAGGCAGTTTGGCAATCTTCTGACCAAACGCAATCCTGGTTTTTTTTGAGTAATTTGAAAATCGGCGCACAAGTGGCAGTCATAAGGAATATGAATCTGGAGATGTAGTTCAAACGTCCCAGGAATCCTCTGACTTGTTTTTCAGTTTTCGGAGAAGGCATTTCTTGAATGGCCTTGACCTTGTCAGGATCAACCTCAATCCCTTTCTGGCTGACGATGAACCCTAGTAGTTTCCCTGAACGGACACCGAAGGTGCACTTGTTGGGATTCAAGCGGAGCTTGAATTTTCTTAAACGTTCGAACAATTTCGACAGATGTTTAACGTGCTCACTCTCTGTCTTAGATTTTACAATCATATCATCGACATATACCTCGATTTCTTTATGTATCATGTCATGAAACAGAGTAGTCATGGCCCTTTGATAGGTTGCCCCGACGTTCTTCAGACCGAACGGCATTACCTTGTAACAAAAGGTACTGATGCGTGTTTTTTTCGCAAGTGTACGAACGCGTCAGAGTAATATAAAAGATTATCGTATCCACAGAGACCAAGTGTCAATCTATCGCTATCTATTGTTAAGGTGTGTATCTAAGGTGATTGAAAATAGTAGTTTTGAAGAGTGCACGGTAGTAAATAAAGTAATTAAAATTAATTGATAAAGACAGGTTCGAATGCAATTCACACAACCAATTGATAATCCAAGTACTTGCTAATAGAACTACTTACGGGCAATGTTTTCTACTTTGAAAAGAACTAATTTGACAGGAACTGTCGCTTTCGCGTATTCAGAACCGAGTTGTACCCCCTAATCAAACCCTCTTATTGTCACGGATAAAAAGGCGCGCATTGCGTTAGAGTAGTAAACCTATTTTTAAGAAATATAGTATCTTGACCAAGTTGAAAAGTATTTTAACCTGGATTTTCTAAAAAAAAGAGGTTCTTACGAACCAGACTTTAAACTTCTTAACGCGTCCGAAAATGGTTTTAAAATCTCTTTTCCTTTTAAATTAAAAACTCCTAATAAACTAAACAAAGCGCTTTCGCTGTTTTTGAAATGGTTTAAAAACAATTAAGTTTAGATAGGCGTTGGACGGCTTTCGATCTTACCCAACGGAATTTAAGAACAGGAAAACTTATATTGAAAGTTAAAATAGCCCTTAAGTGTTTCCACTAACAATTGTACAGATTATCGGTTCGGTTATGATCTTCACATTCTAACCTTTATAAAATTAGCCAGACATGGTAAAGTAAAAGTTCATTTTTAGATTTTTCATAAAAAAAAAGGTATTTAAGTGCGAGTGCGGAAAGTAAATGAAAGTAGTGCGAGTGCGGAAAGTAAATGAAAGTAATGCGAGTGCGGAAAGTAAACGAAAGTAGTGCGAGTGCGGAAAGTAAATGAAAGTAATGCGAGTGCGGAAAGTAAATGAAATTAAAAGACAGTGCAAGAAATAAAGTTGACAAAAGGTAAAGTAATAAAAACCTGCTCCAATCGGAGTGGTTGAATAAAATGCGAACTGAAAGTAAAATGGCGGCAGGATTAACTTCCTTCCAGAGTGCTCCAAGACTCAATCTCACAGGCTCTTACAGACTCGATCTCTCGAATGTAGTAACACCTCGATGTGAAGCGATTACCACTATTACACTGATATATGCTTATGAACAACTAAGCTTGGATGAAGAAAAACGAAAATCTAAAGTCCTATTCATAGGCAAGGAAACATGTGGAAAAGACAATGATGCCCCTAGCATTTGAATTTGGGAGGGAACTCGTTTTGTTCTTGTGGCGCCCGCCACAACACCATGGCGCCCGCCATGAGTGTAAACTTGCTTGGGCAGTTGGAGATCGTGGGGAAAAACAGTTGGGAGGAGTTTGAGACATGGCCACGTCATGGAAGACCCTGTGGCGGCCGCCATAGTGGATGCCATAAGTGTAAAATGCTGATTTTCTCTATTTTAGCTCATTTCGACTTCCTTTTCGCTCCTTTTCTCGCTCGGGGCTCTGATTAGACTAAAAACCTGAAAACAAAGAAAAACATAATAATAACATAATAAAATGACATTAAAAGACTAAGAATGCATGCGAAATCGGAGTCAAAAATACGGTGAAATTCAGTGTCATCAAATTCTCCCACACTTAGACCTTTGCTTGTCCTCAAGCAAAACATTTAAAGCTCAAAGTAAGAAAACTAGTGCTGACACGTGATTCGGGCAAAAAGGGCTTCTAGGTTCAAGTCAGGATGCAGTGACAGGTACTAAGTGAACCAAGGGTATCGTAATGACACTTATCCGCAGAGGCGGACATAAACTTCATTCTTATATTAATCAACCGTACCATCCCACAATAACTAGGCCTACCTCTTCATCTCTTTTTGGGTCCTTTTCATTCAGGCGCAATCACATTAAGCCCGTTATCCGTACATGTTTCATAGTAGAGTGACCTGTTAGTGATTCTGATCCAAAACATAGGGTTTCTGGCACATAAGACTGTGTAAACCCTTTTATTTAACCCAAATGCAGTTGTGGGGGATCGGATCGTAATCCGCCCTACCGAGTTCAGCGCCAGATACCTCTGAACCAACTAACAATGGGTGAGCTAAAATTATATTTTTTTGTGTGGCAACAATTCAACTTTTTGGGTTAAACGACCTTGTGAGGGTCATCTATCCGGAGTTTGCCTTATTCTTTATTTATTTTACTGGATCATTCACTTATGTTCATCGATCCCCTACGTAGAACATGCTTAGGCCGGAGCTGACTGCTGAAATAAACTACTTAGGACAAATTTGGAAATGATAATTAAGGCCATGGTACATGGGGTTTTGGAATGATTCCTATATTCGTGAAGTCTACGGTGCTAAAACGATACTAATGTTTCAAAAAGTTCACCTAAGTCACCACATCCTAATCCAAACCTGTCTTAAAGCCCAAAAAACGTATAGAACAACAATGTTTTCTTTTTGCAAAATTTTTTTTTTTTTTTGTAGGGCTAAAGAAATGGGGAAAGATGAGGGTGCACTAGGGATACACTGTACTGGTGACTCGTCAGACTCATGCATTTTCTAGGAAAAAAAAAAGACATAGACAAAAACAAGAAATAAACAACTAACTAAAAATGGAAATAGAAAGCAATAAAATCCCCTCCCACACTTAAATCGAACATTGTCCCCAATGTTTCGAAATAAGATAAGGAGAGTAACCTGTAAAACTACTGATGTGGACCACTGGTGCCCTCGTCTTCTGGAACGCAACGGCGGAAAATGCCATCTTTACCTCTCTTGAAAAGAAGTGGCTCATCCCAATAGAAATTTCTAACATCACTTAAGAACTTCTTCTTCTTGTGGTAATCGAGATCAGGGGGTATGATATCAGCGGCTAGGTAATTAACAAAATCAGCGTACCAGGGCACGTTACTTACAGCTAAGGATTTTTGGAAGTGCTCATGAGGGTCTGGTTCTTTATCTTCAATGGTTTCCAACTGGGCTATCAATCTATCATAGGCAAAATCATCATTTATGGGTACTAATTCAGGATTCAGGTATTCTAGCCTAGATAGGTGATCGGCTACTACATTTTCTGTGCCTTTTTTATCTCGGATATCTAAGTCGAACTCTTGTAGCAACAAAATCCATCGAAGTAACCTGGGTTTAGCATCTTTTTTACTTAGTAGGTAACGGATGGCAGCATGATCGGTGTAAACTATAATTTTGGCTCCTACTAGATATGATCTAAATTTGTCTATAGCGAAAACTACAGCTAGTAGTTCTTTCTCGGTTGTTGCGTAATTGAGCTGGGCGGCGTCTAGGGTTCTACTGGCATAATATATTACATGTAATCTTTTATCTTTTCTCTGACCTAGAACGGCTCCTACAGCGTAATCACTGGCGTCACACATTATCTCAAACGGTTCAGACCAATCAGGGGGTTTCATAATGGGTGCTGAAATCAATGCTTGCTTCAAAAGGTTGAATGCTTCATTGCATTTTTCATCAAAGATGAATTCAGCATCTTTCATTAACAGGCCAGTTAAAGGTTTTGTTATTTTGGAGAAGTCCTTGATGAAACGGCGGTAGAATCCAGCGTGTCCAAGGAAACTTCTAACTTCCCTGATAGTCTTGGGGGGTTTTAGGTTCTCTATAACTTCTATTTTTGCTTTATCTACCTCTATACCTCTTTCGGAGATTATATGTCCTAAAACAATTCCTTCAGTCACCATGAAATGGCATTTTTCCCAATTCAGCACAAGGTTCACCTCCACACATCTTTCCAGGATTTTCTCAAGGTTGATAAGACAATTTTGGAAATCAAAACCGCAAACCGAGAAATCATCCATAAATACTTCCATGATTCCATCTAGATAATCTGCAAAGATTGACATCATGCAACGTTGGAAAGTAGCAGGGGCATTACAGAGTCCAAAAGGCATTCGTCTGTAGGCAAAAGTTCCAAAAGGGCATGTAAAGGTAGTTTTTTCTTGATCTTCTGGATGTATAGGTATTTGAAAGAATCCCGAATACCCGTCTAGATAGCAGAAGTAAGAGTGTCTGGCAAGACGTTCTAACATCTGGTCTATGAACGGTAAAGGGAAATGATCCTTCCTAGTTGCTTTATTTAACTTTCTATAGTCTATGCACATACGCCAACCTCCCTCTATCCGCTTTGCTATTTGTTCACCTTTCTCATTTTGCACAACTGTGATGCCTCCCTTCTTGGGTACCACATGCACAGGGCTCACCCACTTACTGTCCGAGATCTGATATATTATACCTGCTTCAAGCAACTTCAGAACTTCCTTTTTGACAACATCACTCAGTATAGGGTTTATCCTTCTCTGGTGCTCTCTGGAAGGTTTTGAATCTACTTCGAGCGAAATCCGATGCATGCATACGGATGGACTTATACCTTTCAGATCAGAGATATTATATCCTAAGGCTGAGGGATATCTTCGTAAAACGTCCAAGAGTTGATCTGTTTCTTTTTGTCTCAAGGCAGCACTAACTATAACCGGACGATTCATTTCTTCATCAAGAAACTCATATCTCAGGTTCTTAGGTAGTTCCTTAAGTTCCAAGGCTGGTTTAATAGGGCAAGGCATAGGATCTGGGGTAAGGGATAAACATTCATAAAGGTTATCATCGATGTAGGGTTTCTTATAATTGTCATCTTCCAAAATAAGAGTTGATGGCAGCTTAATTGTTTCAATGACTTCTTCTTGCTCTAACTCCCTAACACATTCATCAATGATATCTATCGTATAACACGCATCTCCTATCACAGGTGCCATAAGAAATTTTGAAAGTATAAATTCTATCTTCTCGTTCCCTACCTCAAAGGTTAGCTTCCCCTTTTTGACATCTATTATGGCTCCAGCAGTCGATAAGAATGGTCTACCTAGAAGAATTGGTATGTCATCATCTTCTTTAATGTCCATGACAACAAAATCAGTAGGGATAAACAGCTGACCTATCCTAACAGGAACGTCTTCAAGTATGCCTATCGGATATTTAACAGATCTATCGGCTAATTGAAGTGACATCTTGGTAGGTTGCAACTCTCCTAAATTTAACCTTTCGCAAACCGCCAAGGGCATTAAGCTCACACTAGCTCCTAAGTCTAGAAAAGCTTTTTCGATGACATGACTCCCCAAAGTACAAGGAATGGAAAAGTTTCCAGGATCTTTATCCTTTTTTGCTAATTTATTTTCGGCAATAGAATTACATTCCAAGGGTTTCGGATCATCAAGTCTACGTTTATTGGTAAGGATGTCTTTGAGAAACTTTGCGTAGGATGGTATTTGGGTAATGGCTTCTGTGAACGGGATTTCTACGTGAAGTTTTTCTATAACTTTAATGAATTTCTGATACTGATTATTGATCTGGGTTTGTTTAAGTCTTTGCGGATATGGTATTGGTGGTTTGTATGGCGGGGGTGGTATATAGGTTTTGTTTTTGGGTTCTTCTCCTTTTTCTTGACTTTCCTGGTTTACAGATTCCTCTGGTTTCTTCTTTTTATCTGGGATGTTGTCATCTTCCTTAGAAGTTTTGGGATCACTCAACCTCGGGTTACAAGGTTCATCATAAGCGGTCCCACTTCGTAGGGTAATGGCATTTGCTTGTCCTTTCGGGTTTTGTTGAGGTTGTCCAGGGAATTGTCCTCCAGGTGTGGTCTGGGGGGCTTGGTTTAAAGCTACCTGCGAGATTTGGGTTTCAAGCATCTTATTGTGAGTGATTATTTGGTCAACCTTGGTTCCTAACTGGGTAATTAGTTCGTTAACATGAACGTTTTGGTTCATGAACTCCTTGTTTTGTTGGATTTGAGCAGCGACAAAATTATCCACGATTTTCTCAAGGCTCAGTTTTGGTGGTACAGGTTGCATAGGTTGATTTGATCTTGGGGCTTGATAACTTGATTGTCTCGGAGGGGCAGTATTTTGGATAGGGTTATTATTCTTATAGGAAAAGTTTGGGTGATTCCTCCATCCAGGGTTATAGGTATTTGAAAATGGGTTTCCTTGGGTGTAGTTCACTTGTTCAGAGCTGGTCTCGTTTAACAGACTGCATTCTGCGGATTGGTGTCCTTTCGTCCCACATATCTCACAATCTGACAAAACTGCGGCTGCAGTATTCGGGGTTGTACACATATGCTCAACTTTTAGGGCTAATGCGTCCATTTTAGCTTGCATCATGTCTATAGAGCTTAACTCATGTATTCCTCCTTGGGCTTCCTTCTTTTCCACTGTCGCTCGTTCTACTCCCCACGATTGATGGTTTTGGGCCATATCTTCGATAAGGGCACTAGCTTCAGGGTAAGGTTTGTTCATCAGTGCGCCACCTGCGGCGGCATCGATGGTCATCTTAGTGTTATAATGAAGTCCATTATAGAAGGTTTGAATGATTAACCAATTTTCTAAACCATGATGTGGGCATGCTCTTAACAGCTCTTTATATCTCTCCCAGGCTTCGAACAACGATTCTCCTTGGTTTTGGGTAAATCTAGTTATTTGGTTTCGAAGAACAGCGGTCTTACTCGGGGGAAAATATCTGGCAAGGAATACTTTTCTAAGGTCTTCCCAACTTGTTATGGAATTTGGTGGAAGGGAATCTAACCAATATAGGGCCTTATCTCTGAGGGAAAAAGGAAATAATCTTAAGCGAATCGCCTCAGGAGGGGCTCCATTGGTTTTAAAGGTGTCTGCTAGTTGGAGAAAGTTTTTCAAATGTTGGTTTGGGTTCTCTGTAGCAAGACCTGCGAATTGTCTCTGCTGTACTAACTGCAGCAGGGATGGTTTAAGTTCAAAATTGTTAGCTGGTATGGCTGGATTTACTATACTAGAACTAGGTTCCTCGTTGGATGGTTGGGCGAAATCCTTAAGAGGTCTTTGATTTTGATCTTCGGCCATAGCTTTCCTAAGTTTACGGAAATATAAACGTGTGCGAGCGTAACGTTCTGGTTCAGCTAGAGGGTCTACTAAACTTCCGGTACTACGAGTTTTTCGCATTGACCGGTGGGTAACTTCCTTAGTCTAAACGGTATAACAACAGGGTACGAAATTTGACGAAATTGGTCCCCGGCAACGGCGCCAAAAACTTGATGCGTGTTTTTTTCGCAAGTGTACGAACGCGTCAGAGTAATATAAAAGATTATCGTATCCACAGAGACCAAGTGTCAATCTATCGCTATCTATTGTTAAGGTGTGTATCTAAGGTGATTGAAAATAGTAGTTTTGAAGAGTGCACGGTAGTAAATAAAGTAATTAAAATTAATTGATAAAGACAGGTTCGAATGCAATTCACACAACCAATTGATAATCCAAGTACTTGCTAATAGAACTACTTACGGGCAATGTTTTCTACTTTGAAAAGAACTAATTTGACAGGAACTGTCGTTTTCGCGTATTCAGAACCGAGTTGTACCCCCTAATCAAACCCTCTTATTGTCACGGATAAAAAGGCGCGCATTGCGTTAGAGTAGTAAACCTATTTTTAAGAAATATAGTATCTTGACCAAGTTGAAAAGTATTTTAACCTGGATTTTCTAAAAAAAAGAGGTTCTTACGAACCAGACTTTAAACTTCTTAACGCGTCCGAAAATGGTTTTAAAATCTCTTTTCCTTTTAAATTAAAAACTCCTAATAAACTAAACAAAGCGCTTTCGCTGTTTTTGAAATGGTTTAAAAACAATTAAGTTTAGATAGGCGTTGGACGGCTTTCGATCTTACCCAACGGAATTTAAGAACAGGAAAACTTATATTGAAAGTTAAAATAGCCCTTAAGTGTTTCCACTAACAATTGTACAGATTATCGGTTCGGTTATGATCTTCACATTCTAACCTTTATAAAATTAGCCAGACATGGTAAAGTAAAAGTTCATTTTTAGATTTTTCATAAAAAAAAGGTATTTAAGTGCGAGTGCGGAAAGTAAATGAAAGTAGTGCGAGTGCGGAAAGTAAATGAAAGTAATGCGAGTGCGGAAAGTAAACGAAAGTAGTGCGAGTGCGGAAAGTAAATGAAAGTAATGCGAGTGCGGAAAGTAAATGAAATTAAAAGACAGTGCAAGAAATAAAGTTGACAAAAGGTAAAGTAATAAAAACCTGCTCCAATCGGAGTGGTTGAATAAAATGCGAACTGAAAGTAAAATGGCGGCAGGATTAACTTCCTTCCAGAGTGCTCCAAGACTCAATCTCACAGGCTCTTACAGACTCGATCTCTCGAATGTAGTAACACCTCGATGTGAAGCGATTACCACTATTACACTGATATATGCTTATGAACAACTAAGCTTGGATGAAGAAAAACGAAAATCTAAAGTCCTATTCATAGGCAAGGAAACATGTGGAAAAGACAATGATGCCCCTAGCATTTGAATTTGGGAGGGAACTCGTTTTGTTCTTGTGGCGCCCGCCACAACACCATGGCGCCCGCCATGAGTGTAAACTTGCTTGGGCAGTTGGAGATCGTGGGGAAAAACAGTTGGGAGGAGTTTGAGACATGGCCACGTCATGGAAGACCCTGTGGCGGCCGCCATAGTGGATGCCATAAGTGTAAAATGCTGATTTTCTCTATTTTAGCTCATTTCGACTTCCTTTTCGCTCCTTTTCTCGCTCGGGGCTCTGATTAGACTAAAAACCTGAAAACAAAGAAAAACATAATAATAACATAATAAAATGACATTAAAAGACTAAGAATGCATGCGAAATCGGAGTCAAAAATACGGTGAAATTCAGTGTCATCAGGTACCCCACGGGGTAATGAACGAAATTTTCTCTATGTCTTTCGGCGCCATTTTGATCTGGTTATAGCCTGAGAATCCATCCATGAAGGAGAAAACTTTGAACTTTGCTGTACTGTCTACCAGCATGTCAATGTGTGGTAAAGGAAAGTCGTCCTTTGGACTTGCCTTGTTTAGATCCCTGTAGTCGACACACATTCTGACCTTTCCGTCCTTTTTGGGAACGGGTACGACCATTGAGGATATTCAGATGTAGCGAGGAAACCTGCGTCAATCTGTTTCTGTACCTCCTCTTTGATTTTGATGGCTATGTCTGGATGAGTGCGTCTCAACCTTTGTTTTACCGGAGGACATTCCAATCTTAACGGTAAGTGATGTTCCACGATGCTGGTATCCAACCCTGGTATATCCTGATAGGACCAAGCGAATACATCGGGAAATTCTCTGAGGAGCTTTATCAAACTCTCTTTGGCAGTTGGACCGAGCAGTGCCCCAATCCTGATTTCTTTTCTCTCTTTTTCTGAACCCAAGTTTACCGTTTCCAACGGTTCTTTGTGAGGTTCAATGGACCTTTCCTCTTGTCTGAGTAGTCGGGAGATCTCTTCTGGAATTTCGTCGTCATTTTCTTCTTTAGCCTCGAATACCGGGAACTCAAAGTTGGGAGAAGGCATTGGATCGTATGTTTCAACGGGGTGTAAAACAAGCAATCTGCATGACGTGATGATTCGTGTTTAGAAGAGATAGAGAAAATGCAAGTGTGTGCAGTGTTTTATTTTACTGCTTGTTTTTATTATTGAATTGTTTTTTAGGATTACCATTTTCTGAGAAAAGCAAAAAGAGAAAACAGCAATAAATGCGGAAATTACAGAACAGCGTTATTTTATTAATGAACAAGTCGATCTTGAAACTACAGCCCTATAAAACAAAACTCTGTCGCTTTGGGCAAAGCGAAGAGGGAAATTTACAGAAAGCGAGCCCTATCAAAACATCTGTTTCACCTGGGCAGGGTGAAAGGTTAAAAGATGGCAATTACTTTGACTGGTGAACGATCTTCGGAGCATCGACAGCAACCCATTGGCGGTGAACTCCTCAGTGAATAACAAAGTCTGGTACCTTCCTTGATTTGTCTTCAGAAATAACGCTGATTTTTGGTGGAGCGGGATCATTGGAATTTGTCTCCCAGGCAGAGTTGTCGTAGGAGAATTCCTCTGTTTTATTTTGCATAGTATTCGTGCTCTCAGGTACATCTCCCCATCCAGTAGGCTGGATGTCTTCGAACCTGATACAAGAGCTTTCGGGAGCAGTGTACTTGACCATAAAGTCGTATTTTCCACTCGGTTGTCCCAAGGTGTCCCAAACTTCTTTGGAACTGGAGGAGTCATCCCTCTCGATGACGTTGACCTCGGGAAAAGCATAGTTGATGAATTCGAGTCCTGCAAACATTGCGAATTCATCTTCATATTGAGTAGTTTCTGAATGACCTGAGTGTTGATCCCATGACATGGTGGGGACACAGGTATTCTGTTTAATGACGGTCAGCTGATTTTCATTGTTCGGCTGACTTTCCGGCCCCAAGTTTCCTGGGTAAGGTTGCCACATTGGCAGACCATCCATTGGGCCATAGTAGTTGTAGTCAAAGTTGTCTTTCATCGGAGTGTCCTTCTCTAATGAATTTGGCGGAGCACGACATCCTTCCGGATCACAATCTCTATATATCATTTCGACATCTGACCTTGGTATAAATCTCGGACTCTGTACAGGATAGAAAAATGGTATAGGCACCTCTTCCTGAGACATATAACCGTCCTCGTTAAGGTAGGACTTCCATTCTTCATCTGTGTCAGAGGGATCTTCCTCATTAATAGCATGTACTGTTTGAGACACTGGGTGAAGAAAACCTCCACTGTGGAAGAAGTTTTGAAGGGGATGAAGACTTTCATCGTTAGCAGCTGTCCGGGTACAGGTTGCAGAAAAACCAAGACCCTTCTTTGTTTTATTGTCAATATGAATGACAAGCTGTTCCCATCCGGTTGTATCGGTACTCTCGACCGCTTTGATAGCATCATTGTATGAAGAAATGGAAGTTCCTTCTTTGATCTGATTGTTCTCGCTCACCGACAGTGCTTGGAACTACGTTCCAATAACCTCCTCGGGTTCTACACCAGTAGACGATGATAAGCTGCTTACAAGCAAGGCCTGTTCTCCACAGACTGTGACAAGTTGATCGTTCTTGACGAACTTTAGCTTTTGGTGGAGGGTTGACGTAACCGCCCCAGCCTGATGTATCCAAGGTCTTCCTAAAAAAACAACTGTACGTTGCCCGGATGTCCATGACCTGGAAAGTGACTTGGAAAGTGTGAGGACCGATAGTTATGGGAAGGTCGACTTCGCCGATAACTGTTTTTCTGGATCCGTCGAATGCTTTGACGACGACCTCACTGATTCTCATCGGAGGGCCTTTGAATGATAATTGCATTAAAGTGGACTTCGGCATAACATTCAGGGCTGACCCTGTGTCTACCAGTACGCTGGATAAAGCATCGTCCTGGCAGTTAATTGTAATATTGAGCGCCATGTTATGACGGCGACCCTCTTCGGGTAATTCCTCATCACTAAATCCCAAATTGTTGCAGGAAGTGATGTTAGAGACAATGCTATCGAACTGTCTGATTGTTACATCCTGTTCCACAAAGGCTTGCTCCAAGACTTTATGTAGAGCCTCCCTGTGCGCTTATGAACTGAGTAACAGTGATAACACATAGATCTTTGAAGGAGTTTGTAACAGTTGATCAACAATGTTGTATTCACTCCTTTGGATGAGCTTCATCATCTCATCATCGTTTTTCGAAAGGTCGGGATTATTCGATTGACCGACTGGTAGATCGGGAGCTTCCGTCTGAAGTTCCTTTTCTTTGTTAGGTTCCTCAACCCCTCGGTTGAAGATTCTACCACTCCGTGTTACTCGACTGATGTCTGCAATGTTCACGACGGAGGGTAATGGAATTTCCTTTCCATTTTCAATGGTTGTTGCACCGTACTTGTAAGGGATAGCCTTAGTTGATTCATACGGTAATGGTCCCGGCAGATAGATGACTATGGGAACCTTCTGATTTTTCTGACCATCATAAGTAATTTCGATCCGTTCCCGGTTGGGAACTTTAGATTCGTCAAGTAGAGGGATAATGGCACAAGCGTCCCTGGTCCTATGATGACCAGAGATTGTGACAACATCTTTAATTTGATCGGCAAGGTAGTTCGGCGTCCAGTTGATGGGTCCAAAACCCGGATATGGACGAATCTCTCCACGATCCACCTGACCCTGAAGGGCTGCTCACACAAGGTAGCATCCTTGGTTACTTTCCGAACAGACGCTACAACGGTCATAATTGTGTGGTGGCACCTGGCCACGCCCACTTTGAATACAATGTAACCTCACTAGGTTAGCTTCCATTGATCGGACATCCTGACTCTGACGCCGAGTAGGATTCCTGTTACTAATACTAATTTGCTGAGTATCTTCATCCATATAGATTGGCATCCACCAGTGATTTAACAAGTGCTGAAGTGCCTCCTGGACGAGGGTACATCCTCGATCGTTTTTGCAACCCGCTTTACAGCTTTGATAGTCATGTGATATTAAGAATCCGAGTCGGACCTGTTCAGCATGTAACTCTACCAGGTTGGTATTCATCACGCGAACATCAAAGATCTGAACCATGTTGATCTGATAAGGGTTCCTATCATGGTAGTCTTGGATCCATCTAAGATCCATCTGACGTTGGAGGGCCTCTTGTATGAAAGAGCATCCCTGTTTGTTTACCGAGCAAGTCAGACAGGAACCGTAATCGTACCACGGCAAATTATGATACTGGCTTTGTCTTGAGTGCATCGCCACCAAGTTGACATTCTTCGCACGGATGTCGTGGTTCTGAATGATGTTAGAATTCGTGTAGACCATGTTAACTCCACGAACTCGGTGCTCTTGGATCCACCCGAGATCCATTTGTTCCTGTAGAGCTGCTTGCACTACAGAACATCCCTGGTTGTCTTTAGAGCAGATATCACACTGATGATAGTTATGAGGTGGCACATGGCCATATCCACTCTGTCTACAATGCATCTTAACCAGATTGGTCTTTAACAAGAGTACATCGTGAATTTGATAGACATTGTTAGTCTCTTCCTCAATCAGATTGACTGCAGCTTTCTCATGTTGAGGCAGCGGGTTTGTGAGAACATTGGGATTCGTATCCTTGAAGGATAAGACCCCGCTCCTAACAAGCTTTTGCACATCGGATTTGAAACTAAGACAATTCTCAATGTTATACCCTGAACCTCCTTGATGATAAGGGCATGTTTGATCCACCTTAAACCAAAAAGGCAGATTTTCCGGTACTGTAAGAGGGGACTTAGTCTGAATGTGCCCCTTGGCCAGTAGTAATGGAAACAGCTCTGCGTATGACACAAGTATAGGATCAAATCCTGGTGGCTGTGTTGTACGGTTGTTGTTGTATGGAGGACGAGCCTGCTGAAGAGGTTGTTGTGTCCTTTGCTGATCAGGTTGGCTTTGCGCAACCTGAGGTTGATACGTAGGAATAGGCGCAGGGTTAATAGCAGGAATCACAGCTGCTACCGGCTGATAACGTCGCCTTTGCTTTCCGAGAGAGATATTCCCAATATCTTGCTCTTTTTTCTTAGGGAGAGCACTACCATATTTTTTAGTACCGCTTCTCGATCCAGTGTCTTTTACCAAACGTCCTTCTCGGACGGCTTCTTCAAGACGTACGCCCATGCCCACCATCTCGGTGAAATCACTGGGTGCACCGGCAACCATTCGGTCATAGTAAAATGAGCTTAAGGTCTTTAAGAAGATCTTTGTCATCTCTTTTTCCTCAAGAGGTGGACAAATTTGAGCGGCAATTTCACGCCACCTTTGAGCATACTCCTTAAAGGTTTCCTTGTCCTTTTGTGACATTGATCTGAGTTGATCTCTGTCAGGTGCCATGTCCAAATTATATTTGTATTGTTGGACGAAGGCAGTACCAAGATCTCTGAATGTACTGATCGTAGTACGGTTTAAACCCATGTACCATTTTAATGCGGCACCGGTTAAACTATCCTGGAAGTAGTGAATCAACAGGTCCTGATTCTCCTTCTGAGCTGACATCCGCCGAGCGTACATCACCAGATGGCTTTGAGGGCAAGAGTTACCCTTGTACTTTTCAAAGTCGGGCACTTGGAACTTGTGCGGGACTTTCACATTGGGGACCAAGCAGAGGTCTGCAGCGTCCTTTCCAAATAGATCCTGACCGCGAATGGCTTACAACTCTTTCTGCATTTCCAAGAACTGTTCCTGGAATTCATCCATTCTATCGAACATAGTTTCCTTTTTACCAGTAGGTATTGGTGGAATCTGTCCTTCCGGGACAGTGTGCACCACATGGGGTGGTACCGTAACTACGGCAGCGAATCTTGGTGTTTCCCGAAGTTTGTAACCTTCAGGAGTCTTCAGTATGCCCCTGGCATCTTCGCTTTCCCGAAGTTTGTAACCTTCAGGCCCAGCGGCTTTTGTTGAGATTCCCTGATCTTCAGCGATCGGCGGAACATATCCTTCCGGGATATAGTTAACAGGCATGCCCCAAGGACGATCTTTCGGCATTTGATACCTAGGATCATACTTCTCCACGATGGGCGTTGAGGTGATCTCTGAGATCACAATTCGTTGTAGCTGAGCTTCTGCCATGGCTTGCATGTCGTTACGAAGCTTTCTCATATCCTCTCTTAGAGCGTCGATCTCTTCTTTCAACTCTCTGTTTTCTTCCTCAAGATCATCCATCTTTTTCTGAAGATTGGCCCGAGTATTGTACGAATGAGACAGTTTGACTCTAGAACCGAGACACAAACGTGAGATTCGTAGGGAAGAAGAATACGTGATGTGAGAATGATGAATGCAATGATTATATTAATTGTTTTTTTGGTTTAATCAAAATAAACTTTGACAATTAGATTGCAAATATCAAACAGTGGGGAAACCCCTTTCTATTGAATTCAAAGGATTACAGAAATGGAAATACAGTAGATTACAAGTTGCAGAAACAGAAACCTAAGCTAATGGGTCCCGAGTCCTCTCTGAAGAGAAATCGGGTGCTGACTCTGGTACTTTCCTTTTCTTTGACCGGGGCTCTTGGGCCGTTGTCGGGTTGTCATTCCTTTGCCAGGTGAAAGGAGTGAGCAAATTCCTCTGGTCATCTTGATTCTCTACAGCATGTTGCTCCAAAATTTCAATCAGAGCATCTTTTTCTTTCAGTAATTGATGTATTTTGATGCACTCTACATCGAGGGTGCGGTACTTGTTCTTCCAAGACCTTCTCTCCTTTTGAACCTTGTTGAGAGTAACCTGAAGCTTTTCAGTTTCCGTCATGAAGTACATGACAGATTCCTTTGGCGGAAGAATTCCGTAACGAGGATAAGGCATTTTTAGCTTAAGAGCTCTAGTTTGTACCCAATGGAGATAAGGCTCCACCGAGACATAGTCTGGTTTTCCTAGAGACTCTCGTCCTTTCTTATGAACCTGTTTCCAAGCATGCACTATTTCCATCTTTAGTGCTCTGTCATTTTCTCCTTTCTTGAAGAAAAGACCTTCCTGATGAACACCCCGTGGGACGTGTCTCATCGGGTATCCAAATTGACGACGAACGAGAACTGGATGATAGTTGATTCCTCCCTTAGTTCCTATAAGGGGTACGTTGGGGAAGTTTCCACAACGATCAATGATTCTGATTCCATCATAGATCCTATTACACCAATCTATATCAGAGTTGGTAAGAGACATGATCTTCTGCGACCAACGTAAGGCACTCTTGCAATCCCAAAAAGTAGCAGACTTGGGCAAGTGGGAGGTAAACCATTTATAAAGCAGAGGTACACAACATGTAATCTCCCCTCCGCTGTACAAATTTCCTAAGTGTACAAAATAATACGCATCTGCGAGCAAAGTCGGCACAGGGTTTCCAATAAGAAAAACCTTAATGGAGTTGATATCGACGAAGTTATTGATGCTGGGAAACAAAAATAACCCGTAGGTGAGCAAGACAAAGATGCCTTCAAAACCAGTTACGTTTCCTATACTGGCAAAATACAGGGCCTTCTTTGTCAAGAACTGGGCTGGCAAACCTTGGATGCCACCCTTAGTGGTTATGTGAGTCCTGACCTCAGACTCGTCCAAATGAATTGCTCTTGCTATGATCTGATTCTTTGGAATTTCTTCCAGTCCAGAAAATGGAGCTCGATCAGTAATGTGTAGATCAATCAGGTGAGATTACTCCTCCAGCGTTGGTGCTAGCTGGTAATCCGGGAATGTGAAACAATGATAAACCGGATCGTAAAACTGAATGAGCGCGTCCATGATTCCCTCAATCACATGGACTCTTAACAGTGGTAGAAAACCTCCGTACTTGGCTCTGAAGGCCTCCTGGTTAGTGATCATCCTTGCTAACCTTCTCAAATCCTCTAACTTTGGAACCTTGAAGATGTACTGGTGAGTTCTCCTTCTACCGAAGTCCATTAGTGCAATCCTTTTCTCTGATATTTGCAATCACAGTCTTAGTTTAATTTGAAAAACAGAGAGACTAGAAGAGAAATTTTTTGAATGTTTTAATGTTTTTTAAATGAATGCATGAATGCAGCACACAAAAACATAGAAAAAACATGGGGTCAAAGGGTCGTTGTCATGAAGTCAAGGCTCTACCCATCCCCAAAGGTTTATACTAAGGTGATTTTTGTACCTGTACTCATTATCATCAGCTCCTCCCAGGAAAGCAAAACAACAAGCGGGTCACCAGCGAGTTGTAAAGCAATCTTAGAGTAAGTTCCATTCACCGAGAATAGATCACCAGCCTCAAATGAGGGTAGTATCGCGTGACAACTATTTCCGATAGTTTCCGCACTACAAAAGGGTTTGGCTCCTCAGCTTCTCAGACTTAACAATCGGCCCATTGTCTAGGTGAGAGAATGGGTTGCATTGGTCAGCCTCCACTGAGGTTGATGGTCGACCTCGTCGCCATCACTTATCTTAAGTGTATACTCAATCTTTCCACATGCGGCATCACACGCATTCCCATTAGCAGAAAAATAAACACGTATAGCAATTAGGAAAAGCAGTATATATATTTGTCCTAAACATCCTAGACCTTTAAAGCTATGAATCCTAAGTTCCTGACAGAAATGGGTTCCCCGGCGGAAGCCCCAATCTGTGGTATTCCTACAAGAGATGAAAAGGAAGAAAGAAAAACCAGAGACAGGCCCCACGGTGGGCGCCATTTTTCTGTAGCGAGCGATTTTGGACGCGGTTCTTAAGCGCGGTCGCTCTCTGCGGTTGAGCTTACTACAGGTCGATTCATTTTTTATCCTATTAAAGCTGATGAAGGAAGGGAAATAGATGTCTCCAATTAACCCTGCTTTGCATACTGAGTTTAAACAGCGGTCTGTTAGGTTACGAATGCTATCAATGTGGGGGGCTTTTGTACTGGTTATTTGTATTTTCGCCAATACTATTTTCTTTCTATCAAGGATCTTATAGCGGGGAACAAGGATTAGGATGTTAGGACTGATGCTTTTGATAAGAGTATGGGATTTTGGGTTTTTGTTTAGTGTGCTCGCTAAGATTTTTCTTTCAATCTTATGCCTACGTATTCCCGTTTACCGAAACAGGGAAATCAGAGCGTTCGTAGTTCCTCCTATTCTATGGGAGGAAATGGTTATTTTTGGTGTCTTGTTCAAAGCCCAAGACGTGAAGCGAAAAGTGGTTTGTATCTTGTTCAAAGCCCAAGATGTGAGGCTGAAAGGTCTACTTGTATCTTGTTCAAAGCCCAAGATATGAAGCTAAAAGGGTGTTGACATCAGAGAGAATTTGTCATCTCTAAAGGGGGGTTGTATGTCACAACTGTTTATAAAGGAGAATTACTTTAACCGGGATTTGTGAATCCGGCAATACCATAATTTCCTTTATAGGGGATTTCCAACCTGAAGGAGAAGACTTTAACTCAGTGTAGAGCAATGCTATCTTTCCTTAGGAATTTCTCATGCTAAAGGAGGGACAGTGGCATGGATGTAAATGATCCAGAGGCTTGCCACTTACTGCGATTAGATGAAGGGGAAAGAGTTTTGTGTACTGTGAACGAGGCACGACTTTGATGCTAAAAGGTTAATTGGATTAACCAGTGGTTTTCTTATATAAAGCCTAAGAGGAGGCTAATATGTGTCTCGTACAAAGCCCGAGAGAGAGGCTAAAAAGGTTTTGACTCGACGATGGGCTCTTTTGGTATCTCGTATAAAGCCCGAGATGAAGGCTATTTGACTTAACAAGAGATTTTTTTGTATCCGTACGAAGCCCGAGATGGAGGCGGTTGTTTATTTGGCTCAATAAGAACCTTTTTGTATCTCGTATAAAGCCCGAGATGGAGGCGAAAGGGGTGATTGACTCAACGAGGGAGTCTCTTATGTGTCTCGTACAAAGCCCGAGAGAGAGGCTAAACGTTGTTTGACTCCGCCGGGGAGAATCATTGTATAAAGCCTAGGAGTACGTTGTGGTTACTGTTTCAGTTTAAGTGACAGGTCCAGTATACTGATTTTGAAAGAGAAAATCAGTTCTTATATGAGCAACACTGTACTCAAGGATTTGTTTCAAGGATCCGGGTTATTCTTGTTCTTCAAGGAAGTGGGAAATCTGAAGGGTATTGAGACTGTCTGAGTCTACGGGTTTTCTTCCTATTTCACGAAGGGGTCACTTGAGAATGTCTTGAAGACTCAAGGAGATTAGACTGTCCAAGTCTAGAGTTTCATCTTTTGTACTATGCTTTGAGAAATAGTAGTAGACTCTTTGAAAGGATTGTTCTATGAAGATGACTAGGTTCTGTTCCTATACCTTTAGGAGGTCGTCGGGACAATTTGTACGAAGCCCAAGAGGAGGCTGGAAACTTTTAAGAAGCCGATCGGTCCTTGTACGAAGCCCAAGAGAAGGCTATCATTCCCGGAGGAAGAGATCATTATACGAAGCCCAAGAGGAGGCTATGAATACTTCTAAGAAGCCGTAGGGTCCTTGTACTAAGCCCAAGAGGAGGCGGGGATGCTTTTAGGAATCCTGTGGGTCCTTGTATGATGCCCAAGAGGAGGCCGATTGCTTTTAAGAAGTCGATGGGTCCCCAAACCCCAAGAAGTTCAAGACATGCCATTCACCGAGAATAGATCAAGCCAGGAAAGTCCAAGAATTTGGAAGAAACTCAAGAGATGCAATTCAAGGAGAAGAGATCATCTCTGGGGAGTAGAGTTTCTTTGACAACTTCTACGAGTGACAGTCTATGAAAGGGTTCACAGAGAATGCTGCCTTTCATGTCTCCATATTGTTTAACCCCAAGAGGAGGGAAGACTGTGTCTGGTAATCCTATGGGGATTTAGTTTAGACTATTTTTAAGTGTGATCAACGGGCTTAATGTTAGACATAGTTACCGGGGAAACTCTAAATATCTATACTATTATTACACAGTTGATATGAGTTTATGAAAGAAGACTTACAGTGAAACAACCCCACAATACAGTTATATGTATATGAAAACGGTAAATGAAAGCGATAACCACTTACTCGGTTGTAGAGCTTCCATGTTGTTTGGTTAGTTGTTCAACAAAGAAAGATTGAAAGCAACAGTATATTCAAAATCAAAGGAGAAAGTGCTTTAAAAAAGAAAGATTTGGGGCTTACAGCTCAAGGAGAGGCCCAGGGTTTTATCAGTGATTGCACTGTTTTAATTTGTACAGAGGGACTTATACAAGTGACTGAGGCCCACAATGTTTTCTGTACAAGGGGGTTGGGTCTTACACTCTATTAGAGGCCCAAAAGTTTTGAATGGGTCTTATAGCTCAAGGAGAGGCCCAGGATATTTTTCAAAAGGCGACGATCGCGCCATTTGTTTTTGACGGTATCAGAACTTATACAATACACTGAGGCCCAAAAATGATTTGGTCAAAAAAAGGATTGGGTCTTGCACTCTATTAGAGGCCCAAATGAGTTTTAAGAAAAGAAATGGGTCTTACTACTCGAGGGTAGGCCCAGGGTTATTTTGAAAAGGCGACGATCGCGCCGTTTATTTGAAAATATACAGAGGGACTTATACAACGAATGAGGCCCAAAATGATTTATGTACAAGGGGGTTGGGTCTTACACTCTAATAGAGGCCCAAATGTATTTGAAAATCAATTGTGAAAGTTGAATTAATCAAAAACCCTAATTTTAATCTTTAAAAGTAAATATTTAAAGAAAATCAAACAAAATACAAAATAAATTTGAATAATCCATTTATGATTTTGTTTAAGGTTTGGAAAAAATGAGGGATAATCACAAGGAATATTTAAACTCATTAGGTTTTGATTTTCAAAGTAAATATTCACTTTTAGAATGTTCAAAAACAATTAAAATTGAATTTATTCACAAAAATACTAATTATATTAAATAAATAATATAAATCTAATTTTTTGGTGGAATAAAATATTTTAACATTTTTATGATTTTTTACAAAAAGAATCAGTCAAAAATGATTAAAATTGAGTGAGTTATTAATTTTTCAAATCATAAAAAATAATAATATGAAAAATAACAAAATAAACAATTGATAAAAAGAAGTCTGGGGCGAGGGGGATTCGAACCCCAGACCTCTCGCTTGCCAATACACACAAAACCAGCTGATGAACCGCTGGGGCGCAATGCCAATTCATTAATAACATGGCAAGTGAAAAATATATATCAAACTTAGTTGGAAAACCTGAAGAATGGCGCCATGGCCATCTTCTTCCTCGAGCTCGTGCATGAAGCACCATATCTCACTCATCTCTCAACCATTGGACATGATTCAAACACCAAACTCATGCGTTTTTTCACAAGGAAGAAGATGGCAATACCCAATTTTATTCATTTTCAGTGTATAACAAATTATATCCTTATGGCCGTATGAACCCTAATTTTGCAAAAACAATCGTGAAGGCGTGGTTATGAGTGCTATGATCAAATTTTCTGAGGGAAAACAATCAACATATGATGGCAAGCAATTGGCAAAAATATCATCCGAGGAAATATGCATGGATCATGGAGTTTGAGTTTTGAGGCTTACCTTGATGCAAGCTGAAATGGAACTCTGCACAAAATTTGTTCCAGTTGTGAATTAATGATCCCTACAGCTTCAATGGATGTTATGGAGTGTGTTACAAACTTTGGAACACTTTGAAACTCTTTGGATCAAGCTAGAGACCTCCACCTGTATAATTGAGGCATAATGGCTTGGTTGAAGGGTGATTTTGAGCCTGAGGTGTTACAGCCAGTGTTTAAGTGTTTGGACACCTCAAATACATCATATGTGATGTGTTTGAGCAATTAGAATTGATTGCCTAAGGCTGCAACTCAAAACCCGATAGTGGTTACTCAAAAACTTGAGGTTTAAGGAAGAATGAGAGAAAGCAGTGCTGTAACTGGCTTTGGTGTGAGTTGAATGATCCATTGGGACCTCTATTTATAGGTGATCAACTTTTGATTTGGAGGAATAGTGAATGGTTGCTGGATCAGATCACATTTGCATGGATTGGCTAGGAGGATTTCTTCACAAGTAAGGCAAGCTAGCCATTCCCAAGAGCAGGGCTATGCCTTGACCAAAACCACATTCCTCAGATGTTTTTATTGTTGTTTAATCAGAGAATTTGACTGAGTAGAGTAGCTACCTTGACAATGCACTATTCCACATTAATGCACTTTGAATTCAAGGCAAAATGTGCCAAAGTGGATGAATTTCAAGTTGGAAGATTCCTTGGCTTTTTTACTCAGATTTATCAGTTGGATCAGTTGCATTGTGATTGGTTTGAGTACAGGTGGCATGCTGATCCTCAATTTTTGGTTTAAAATCGTGTGTGGCAAGCAAACATGCAAACTAATTTTTCCAAAACAGCTTGCAGCAGCATGACTTTGGGCATGGATTTCTCTTGGCTCAAGTTGAATCAATTCATGCTGTTAAGCTCTTTGAATTCCTGGCAACATATGCAACAACATTGATGTTTAACTTTGGACTTGATTCATCTTGCATCTATGTGAAAAGATCTCACAAGTTTTGGTGTTTCGACAAAATCTGTCTTGGACAGAATTTTTCTAAGTGTTGGAAAATGGTGTACTTTCATATTTTCAGCCATTTTGGCTCACTCATATCTCAAAATCCACAATGAATTGGAGTTAGGTCTAGTTGAAGTTTTTGTAGAGGGCAATGAGATCTACAAATCAAGCTTTGGATGGGAAAAAATGGCCTTGTGGTTTAGGAGTTATGACCCTCCAAAGTTGGTACCCTTGTCACTTTATTTTTAACTTAGAAAAATTTCTAAGTTTTTATGGTTACCCCTTTTACAAGTTATCCAACTTTTCTTGATTTTTCTTGATGAATGATGATTCGAATCATATATTAACATCATTTTAGGGTTAAAAATCCATTTTGGTGAAAAATCTAAAAAAGTCAAAGTTGACTTTTGTGCACAGTTGACTTTTTATCAGATGAATTCCAAACTGTGCAATTCCTTAGGAAATCATGTCCTTGACCTAAATCAAACTTGATGGACATGTTCCATGGGTGTCATAGGGTATATTGAATCATGTCTTAGGGCTTGGGAGCTTGTCCTGGTCAAAAGTCAAAGTTATAGTTGACTTTTTCCTTAAACCCCTAATTGTGGTGCAGATGAAATTGAGACTTGTTACTCAAGCTTCTTCGATTAATCCATTGTTCCAAATGGATCAATATAGCTCATTAGAGACCCTCAAACCCTCTCTTGAGGTCTTGGCTCATGATTTGTCCCAAAAGTCAACTTAGGGGTGAATTAGGTCAAGAAACCCTAATTCCTGATTTTTGATGTATGCATCCCCTGAGGTAATATTGACTTGATGGTTGGGTCCATGAGGTTCCATGGAGTATATTAGGTTGTGTTTTGGATCATTGGCTTGTGCCCAGATGAAAAATTTCCATCTGGAGGCCCTGGTCGACCAAAACCCTAATTTGGTGACACTGTCGATCTTGAGACTTGATCCACCTAGAAGGGAGCATCCTTGTGCTTGATCCTTGAAGTGGGAGTCCTTTTGGTCCATTGTGGATGTTTGAGAAGTTAGACAAGTTGAAGATCATGTTGTTTCTTGATTGATCCTTTGTCTAAGGCTCTGAGAGGGCTTGAAACCCTAATTTTGATTGTAGTGGATGCTCACCCATCTTTGGGGAGACTGATGAAGTATGATGGTTCCTCCATATTGTGATGATGATTTTCACAATGATGGGAAATCTTAGTGGTCAAAATTTGGGGTATGACAATTACCACGCATTCGCAAGTTGAAATGATAAAAAATGGAAAAACACCGAATGCGACTTCAAGCAATCGGGCAAAAATTTGAGTCCAAACAATCAACAAAAGAATTAGAAAAATTACTAATAATTACTAATATATAAGGTCTTGGTGGAAGTGGGAAGAAGGGGGAACCAAGTGAACAATTAAAATAATTCACTGGCTCAGCATAGCAGACCGCGCTAAGCGTGCAGAAGCGCGCTACACCAGAAGAAGAAAAACCAATACAACAAAAATGCATTTCAAGCTCCCTCCACTATCACCTACACAACTCAATTACAAAACACACAATATTTACACAGACAAACATCCTCAAGTTAAACACGACAAGCTTGAGGAAAACAATGAAAAAGTAATAATGGAATAAAAACGATAAAACATGCTTGTTTTACGTCGTAAGCTCGACGCCTATTATTTATACACACTTCTCCAAGTTGCCTCTTTACACGGTTAGTGCTCACCGACGACGAAACCTAACCAAACACTTAGAAAACGTGAAGAGAAACAAACAAATACACTAAATTTAAAAGTATACAAAACATGTAAAATTCACAAATATGGTAAACATATACAAGTATCAATATCAACAAGTGAAAATAGACAATATATACAATATCTACAAAACTCAAAAACAAAGAAACTATCGCAATGCGATCCAATAAAAACACCAATCCCCGCCAACGGCGCCATTTTGTTGGCTGGAGAATAGGGCAAGCAACAAAATTTTTGGAAGTATTTTTCCGGGAATTTATCGTGTCCACAGAGATCGGTGCTACTGAACTGCCGTTCGACAATTTAATTGTTAATGAGTTTGGTTTAAATGGTTTAAAGCGTAAATGCGGAAAAGTAAATTAAAACATAAAAACAATTCATTCTTCAACAAGACGAACTTATCAAGAATACATATAATCCACTCGTCACAAACATAAATTTACCGACCAATTATACTCCACCTGCAATACTCGTCAAAATCATCCAGCATCACTCACAACAGTGTCCATCTCTGGCACACTGAGCTGAGAGACAACCGTATTACTCTCTTCGTCACTCTCGCGCACGAAGCCTCGAAACACGGAAGACATTAAGTTCCGACACCAAAAAGATTATCATCTAAATCTATCTGTAGCATCTAGACAATAGATATCCATCCCTAATCAAGATTTGTGATGTTTATCTCTAACACAACACAAATCCAAACATAAATGCAAAAAGATCAAGGAAGACATCGATAATGATTTGTAAAGAAAATTTCATATAATATTAAGATCAACAAAGATACATATGTTCATAGTAACTATACAACACCCAACAAAAAGAAATTACAAAGAGAAGAGAGAAGAGGAACCAAACATTTCTTGGTTTGTCAACACCAATCGACGAGAGATTCGACTCCGGATCATCCAAATGCAAGCTCCAATGATGTTTTCTAAGCTAATCTACAAGAAAAATGAAGTTTGATGGAGTTGGGAGCAAAAAATACCCAAAACCATCCCTAAAAATGTGTTTTTAACCCATATTTATTGATGTCATCATCGCAGACCGCGCTCAGCGCGCTTTTGGGAGCTCAGCGCGCCCTTATTAATGTTAAACCGCCTTACAAGCGCGCTCAGCGGGCTTGGAGCGCGCTCAGCGCGCTACTCACTGGAATTTGCTCCTTCCGTTGAGCGCGCTCCAAGCATGCTTGAAAATCCAAAGCTTGTTTTCTTCATAACTTTTGAACCGTAATTCCGTTTTTCGCCCGGTTCGAAGCGTTGGAAAGCTTATTCAATGCTCTATACAATAATGGCAAAATCCCACTGCTTAAATACACTAAAATGTAAACTATACGCATTTATAAACAAAACAGGGTTTATCCGTAAGATATTTAAAAAAAAGCAACGATAAGTGCAACAAAACATATATACAAAAATAGCTATAATTTTAACTTATCAGTCTCATCTCGTTTCTTTCCACCAGTAATTGACTCAATGTACCCTTAGGCATCACATTGAGGGAAGAACCGGTATCCACTAAAACACGAGATAACAGGGTGTCTGTGCAGGTTACAGATATGTGCAGCGCTTTATTATGGGCAGTTCCTTCGGGAGTCAATTCTGATTCATTAAAACCCAAATATCAACTTGCAGTTATGTTGGCCACTACATCATCAAACTCGACGACGGATATATCATGCATAACGTGAGCACTGTTCAAGACTTTCAACAAAGCTGATATGTGCACAGGCGAACTCATAAGTAAGGACAAAATTGAGATCCTCGAGGGAGTCTGACCCACCTGATCCATAATCTTAAAGTCATTTTTCTTGATCAACTTAATGAACTCTTGATCATCAAGGGTCTCTTTGTTCTTTGAAACATCCTCAGACGGGATAGTCGGTACTGGAATGGCAGTAGATGCCCCTTGTTGATCAATAGGGGTTGCAGTTGTAGGAGAAACAACAGTTGGAATTTGTACATGCTTCGTAGTGACCTTCGAAGCGAACACTCGTCCACTAAGAGTCATACCTCCATCGGCTGTAACATTCACGATCTCAGATTCGGCGAACCTTATCTCCTGACCTCCAGAAAACACAGTTGACCCATATTTCCAAGGTACCTCCTTAGAATTCTGATACGAAAACGGCTTCGGCGGACAAACCACGATGGGTTGCACCCTCTTCTGCTTAGGAGATTCCACCTGAACCTTCCTATAGACGATGGTGAACGGCTCGATAGCAGCAACTTCCTCAATAGGCTTAGATCTGGCAAATTGCACTTCGCCACGGTTCATCAGAATCTGGACACAACCCTTCAGCCTTCGACACTGGTTGGGATTATCGTCACAAATCTGACACTTACCATGCAGCCCTTTCAACAGCCCATGTTCGTTCAATTTCTTGAAAACCACAGCCATCGAGGTCTTTACTTCGTCAACATCCATGACCAATTCAGCCCTGGAATTATCCTCAATCATGTTAACTGCAGGTCCATTGTGATTCTGCAACGGATTATTCTGAATGTTAGGTCCTTCCTCAGCGAAAGTCAGAACCTTCTTATCAATGAGTTCCTGAACTTTGGTTTTGAAAACAAAGCATTCCTCTGTTGTGTGTCCTATGTATCGAGCATGATAAGCACATGATGCGTTTGGATTATGCTTCAGGCCAAACGGAGGAATTGCAGGTGCAATCTGCTTGGGGACAATTGCCCCTTGGTGAACCAAATAAGGAAATAATTCAGTGTATGACACCGGAATTTTGTCGAAATTCGGACGCTTACAGTTTCCTTGATTGTTGTTGTTCTGACGGTTCTGATTTTGTTGACTTTTATTGTTCCGTTGATTCTGTTACTGATTCTGAGCATTCTGAACTGGTTGTTGTGGATGATACTGATATGGAGGTTGTTGATACTGTGCAGCAGCGATGTACGGATACTAATGAAATGGCATGGGAGCCATGAGAGCTTGATACTGAGGAGAAACTTGAGTTGTCACAGCGTTGGCTTCACCATCATTTTTCTTGGACTAACTGTTCTGAGACTTTCTAGTGGCTGGCTGCTGGGAAGCAGCTCCGGGTAGAGCCGTCAAAATGGGCCGAAGCCCATGGGCCGGCCCGCCGAGCCCGAAAAAAGTTAGGGCTTGGGCCTTATTTTTGGAGCCCATATTATTCCGGGCCTTTTTTAGCCCGGCCCGAAAAAGCCCGAAAAAAAATGGGCCGGCCAGTATGGGCTACGGGTAGCCCGCCAGCCCGACAACTTTTTTTAAAAGAATTAATTTAACTATTTGGCCCATATATAAATTAATAAATAGATATAATTGGACCTAAAAAATAAATTTGACCCAAGAAATATTTGGATACAATGTGTTAGTGTTTCTTTGGTTCGATCTACACACACTTCAGTGACTACCAGAACATTAATTTCTATTACATTATATTACATTACAGTATTCTAAAATGAATATATTACATTAAGATCATTAAAATGAGTATTAATTTCTATAACATTATATATTAAAATGAGTATTAATTTCTATTACATTATATATTACTTAAAAAATGATTTTTTTTATTTTTTTTTTAAAATGGGCCCGTTTAGGGCCGGACCCGTTTAGGGCTGGGTAGCCCGCAGCCCAGACAGGGCTGGGCATGGGTAGTAAAAAAGGAGCCCGTCTTTAAAATGGGCTTTTTGAGCCCGGCCCGGAAAAGCCCGAGGCCCGCCAGGGCCGGCCCGTTTAGGGCCGGGCTACCCGTTTTGACAGCTCTAGCTCCGGGAATCTTTCTAGTCTTCAAACCATTTTCAATCCGTTCACCAATCGTTACAACATCAGTGAAGTTCGATGAAGAACTAACCACTATTTTCTCGTAGTAAGATCCTTGTAGGGTACCCATAAAGATGTCAACCAACTCATTGTCAGAGAGAGCCGGTCGCACACGAGATGCCATCTCACGCCATCTTTGTGCATACTCCTTGAATGTTTCACCTGAGCGCTGAGACTGATTCTGCAATTGCAATCTAGTGGGCGCCAGATCAAGGTTATATTTGTATTGTTTCACGAACGCTTCAGATAGATCCCTCCAAGTACGAATCTTGTTGTGCTCCAAGCCCATGTACCAATCCAATGAAGCACCAGACAAACTATCTTGAAAATAATGAACGAGCAATTCATCATTATCAATATGGGATGTCATCTTCTTGCAGTACATAGTGATGTGACTACGTGGGCAACTTAAACCTTTATATTTTGGCAAATCGGGTATCTTGAATTTCTGCGGCAGCACAACATTTGGAACCAAACACAAATTTTTGGCCTCCATGCCAAAAGCAGAAAACCCTTCAATAGCTCTAATACGGTCTTCCAACAACTTGTAGTCAGCAGGTCTACTCTGGTTAGTGAGCCTGACAAGAATCTGAGGATTTGGCAGCTGAGAAGCGGCAGGAGCATGCACTTGCGGAGTAGCAAACTGAGAAGGATACACCAAACCCGGATTAATCATCTGACCAACATTCTGCCCCATCGGAACACCATACGGATAATTCGGAGTATGTACTACAGTAGCTGAGGAAGATGCCCCAGGATAGAACATCCCAGGATGAACATTCTGAACAGCAGTTTGAGCAGCTTGAGATGAAACCGGAACATGAATAGGAGGACCTCTATACACATGCTCTTCTTCATCAGGAGTTTCAGTGTCAGCCAAATCGGCAGTTTGATGAGTTTGAACCTGAAGATTCTCAGGATCATCATTCACCACTAGAGGCGGGACTGGAGTAGGCATGACCCATGGATATGCGGCAGCATTCCCATTAGGCATAGGCGCAACAAAAGGCTGATATGGCATGAAGGCACTACCATTATTTGCAATCCGAGGAGTGTAATTCGGAGGAATACCCCAAGGAAAACCAGCGGGCATCTGTTTCAATCCGGGTTGAATAACAGGCTGATTCACAAGCTCAATTGGTACTTCAACCATAGCATGAAAAGGAACAACAACAGCAGGAGTAGCTGTAACGACAGGAGGAACATTCACAATAGGAGTGACAACAGTTGCATCAGTAGGGGTTGCAACAACAGTGGCAGCAGCAGCGACATCCCTCTGGGCACGAAGGAGTTCCATAATGACATCCATGTTCGTCTGGAACTGGTCCATCTGTCCTTGAAATTGTGCCAGAGTTTCCTTGTAAGAAGTGTTCTCAGCTTCAAAGTCATCCATGATTCTGGATTTGTTTGAGCGAGTAAAATACCGATGTCGAGTCGTCGTCTTGCTAAGGAAGGCGGACAAGGATGACCAACGGTTTCAGATGAAGGGACGTGCATATGTGTGCAAATGAATGTATGATATGCATGCAAAAATAAAGTTTTTAAATTCCAGGAATTCTTAAACTTATCTTTGTTGACAATAATCATAAAGCATACAAGTAAAGGCATAAAAGATAGAGTGAGCAAGAATCTTCATTCATTCAGCAATAAAGGAAATGAGCATAAGTCGAATACAAGTCAAATATCTTCCTTTTGGGCTATAACAAAATCCGCATGGATTCTATCACATACCACCCTACACACAGACAAGAAATGAAAACAGCCCAAGGAAGCCGGTGTGTTAATGTACCAGCATATGCATCCCTCAACAACCCAGGTAGGTCCTCCATTGCATGCTCAGCAAATCTGGCTAGACGGCCATGCCTCTTACTCCAATACTTCGCATCCTTCATGAGATTACGCATCAACAAATGATTAGGTCCCTGAAGCATATCCTAAAGAAAGGCCTCTTTCTGGTCTAGGAGGTTCTGTAGATGACGGCTTTGATGCTCCCAATGTGTACTCTTTATGTTGAGCTGACTAATCTACTCTTGACTCTGATGTGCTTGATCTTGCAGCTTCTGAATCTCACCGAAGACTTTGTCGAGCTTAGCTTGACACTGAGAAAAGTCTTTTGCTAACTGATTAGCACGGTCTTGCTCACTTTTCCACTTTGCCTTGAACTCGGATAACTTCCCTCGAAGCTCTTCAAGTTGCTTGTTGTAGCTCAGCTCCTCTTTGTAGGCTTGATAATGAGCATCGACAAGTTGTCTCTTCTTTGAAGCAAGTCCCTCATAGGTGCTCTTCAAAGCATCACCCACCTTTCTATGCTTGTTCTGTTCAACCTCCACCTCTTTGAGCATGCGCTCGCGCTTCTAATGGAGCTCAATCTGTAGGCTATCCTTCTCAAAAGTGACCCTATCAAAGTTGAGACGAAGATTAGCATTCTCCTTCTTCAACTTTTCAACAATCAGCTAGAGTTGATCGACCTCATATGGAGGAACAATGGCAAGTTCAGGAAGCTTGGCATTCATGGAAGGCTCAGGAGAGAAGGGAAACAAGATCTCTTTGACACGCTCTTTGACCCAAAGTGTGTAAGCTTCCTTGGCTATGCAATTCTTCTTACCCAAATCGGCTCTTCCTTCGAGATGAATCTGAATCCAAGCGACACTAAACCTCTTTAGCAAACCCATGTCATCAACCTCTTTATGAAAGATGAACTCCTCCACTACCTCAGGATCAGGCATGGCAACCATAGGGTATCCCAACTGTCGGAAGGCCATTCTCGGATTATAGTTAATTCCACCCTTTGTACCCAAGAGAGGCACATTGGGGAATTTCCCACAATGCAGAATGATCGAAATGTCGTCGAAGAGTCGAGAATACCAAGAAATATCATCAGCAGTAAGAGACATGATTCTCTGAGACCACTTGAGATTACCCTTATTCTCAACAAAGGGGCCCTTCTATGGAAGGTGAGACATGAACCATCGGTACAACAAAGGAGCACAACAGACAATGGTTACCTTCTTTTTTTCATTCCTGGAATGAATAGAATGGTAGGTATCAGTAAGAAGTGTTGGAACAGGGTTCTTAGAAAAGAAGATACTGATGGCAGCCTGATCTACGAAATCCTCCATGTTTGGAAACAAGACAATCCCATATATCAGCAAAGCAAGAATGGCGTTGAAAGCCTTCCAGTTTCCATCCTTAGCAAAAGAAGTTGCCTTGTCAACCAAGAACTTCGAAGTAAACCCTTGAATACCCTTCCCTTTGGTCTTGAGATTATCCTCCACATCCTTCTTACTAATGTAAAGCGCATCAGCAATAAGATAAAGCTTTGGACAACCACTAGTGTAGACATAAGGAACCCGCTTCTTGATCTCAACCCCCAGAATATAAGCATACTCCTCAAGTGTAGGTGCTAGCTGATAATCCTGAAATGTAAAGCACCTATATGGCAGGTCGTAGAATTGAACCAGAGTGTGAATATCAGTGATGTTGACTTCAGTGTTGAGGATGGTCAACAGATTACCATAAGTACCTATGAAAACCCCTCTGTGATCTCCAACCAACAAAGATGCCAAACTTCTCAATGTACCCAGCTTAGGTTCCACAAACTTGTAACTGAAGATGCCACGACAACCAGTACTCATCTCTATGATAATGTCAACAAAAGATAAGTCCTCGAAAACCTGGAAATGCACATGCAAAAATTAATTTACATGATGAAATGATATGCAACACAACAACAAGAAGCCAGCACTGTCCGAACAACCAAATCTGAACAATTCGGATATCTGCGTATAATTCTGTGTCGGTGCAACATAATCTGATGTGTTGGTGAAGCAATTTGGCGTGTGTGAGAGAACAAAGGTATGAAGTGGCTTGTTTTCCTGCAAAAACTCATCCCCCTCACAGGTGTGATCTAGACACAACAAGGTGATCCCTAGAAAGGTCGCCCAAACCATAGGAATCAGAATGAAAACCCCCCGCCGTAGTGAATTCTCACAGGACGGAAGTATTCTCAAACGAATCACGATCTGGGATGTGGGTCTCGTGATATCCCAACGCGCAAAACGCAGGCCTCACGGCTATTCATGTTCTAGCCTATGTGTATACTAGGTCTGGTGTTAGGACCTTTCTCTCCAATAATATCTACCCATCCCAACAACAGAAAATAGCAGATATCCAGAATATGCAGCATATAAATATTCAAAGCAGTAAAGAAATGCGGTAAATAAACATAAAGCTAAAGTAAGTAAAATAAAGCGAGTAAAGCGCAAAAGATAAACACCCAAGCAAGCAAGAGCAAACAAAACTAGGCGAGACCCCAACTTGCAAACAAGGACTCCCCAGCAGAGTCGCCAGCTGAAGATGGCTGGTTTACATCCTGAGTGAATCGCACACTCAAAGATAACACAGAGTCGCCATCGAACTTTATTTAGTCCCAAAGGACAGGGAAAATATCGATAAAACCCAAGGGGTAGAGAAACGGGAACGGGGTCGGTTATGCGAAAGGAAGGTACTAGCACCTAAAGCAGCCGTCGTACTCGACAGGAACCATTTCGCTTACTTCTAGGCTTGGATGGGTTATCTATATAAAGGTTTCTAGCTAAAAGAAATAGGAGAGAGAGAGAGAAAGGGGAAAAAGAAAGAAAAGAAAGAAAGTGATCGCGGAGGATTGGGGCCCTCGTGCCTACGTACCCTCATAGTGCAATGAGGAAATCAGAGCGCCGTAGTTCATGGAACCAAGGGACAGAGAGGAAATAAGAAAGGGAGAAGGAAAGAAGGGTGGAAGTGTGCTCGCCAAGACATCGCGTCTCGTGCCTACGTATCTGACATTCGAACGAATGCAAAATCAGAGCTTTCGTAGTTCGCGGAACCGAATGGAAAACAAAACAAGAAAGAAACAGGAAAACAAAATAAGTGGTGTCAAAACCAGGAGCAAGAGTGGAAGAAAAACTCTACTGGGGAAGACCACACAGTAAGAGCGATTGCACAAGAGACTAGAAAATGAATGGTGTCAAAACCAAGAACGAAAGAAACTCCACTGGGGAAGGAAGATCAAGAACTCCTATGGATAGAGGGTAAGCGACCCGGCTAGGGATCCAAATAAAGGGATGGTGTCAAAACCAAGAGAAAAAGGAGACTCGGTATATTAACTGGCTGACAGTGGTTAACCGAAGAAAGAGAGTAAGACTCTGGCTGGGAAAAGAGGGTGGTGTCAACAGACGGACTGTGATAAACCAAGAGAAAAGAGTGTTGAACCAAGAGAAGGTGTTTGACTCTAAAGGGGGCATCAGTATATTAACTGATAAACAATGGTTAAACAAGGAAACAAGGATTGTAACTATGTGGGGATAGAGAAGCATTGGTTTTAACAGAGAAAACTGTGATTAACCAGAAGAACGGGTGTAGGACCGATCGAAGGTCGTAACCCAAAAGGGTTGGTATTGACTGAACAAACAACACTTGACCAACGAAGAAAGGGTATTGAACCAAAAGAGGTTGCCAACCGCTGGGGTTTGGTTTTTAACAGAACACTGTGATTAACCGAGAAAAATGAGTGATTAACCAAGAGGAGGTGATTAACTCAAAAAGGGGTTCAGTATTTTAACAGACAGGCTGTGGTTAACTGAAGAAAAAGGGTGATTAACCAAGAATAGGTGATTAACCCAAGGAACACAGTGTTTTAACAGACTGACTGTGGTTAACTGAGAGAGAGTGCAAATATTGGTGTTTTAACTGACAGGCAGTGATTAACCAACAAAGGGAGAAGAACCAAAAGAAGGTTGCGAACTCCGCAGGGAATTTGGTTGTAACAGGAGTACTACATTTAACCGAAGAAAGAGAAGAGAGACTCTCCAGGGGAATCAAAAGAGCAATGATTGACTGCAAGAAAAGAATAGGGTATTGCAACGAAGAAACTTGCTAACCCAATAAACAAAAGATTGTAACCAAGAAGGTGATTGATCTAAAGAGATAGATCGAAAGAGATAGGAGTGATCAAGGATCGAAAGGAGATTGCGAGGAAAAGGAGTGATCAAGGATCGACCCGCTTGGGGAAAGAAAGCACACTACCGCCTGGAGATAGAGGTGACTAAGCCAAGCACATGGTCATTCATCCCCTACCTGAAGTAGTCAGAATGAGAGTAGGAATTCTCCCTTCTCATTCCTTCTCTAACACACAGGGTGTAATGCAGAAGTTGAACCGGACGGCACAACAGCTCCAAGTTGTGCAGTGCTCCTGCGCGGTAAAACTGACAGCATAACGACTCCAATTTGTACAGTGCTCCGATGTAGGGCGTAGCGCGAAACTCCAACTCCACGGGGGATCGAGAGAGAAAGCTCTAAAGGAAGCCTAAAGAGAGGAAAGGGGAAGATTAACTAATCGAAACATGGTTTCGATCAATTAATCAATGGGAAATACCATGCCAACAATTTTCCAAAGAGGATGAAAATCATTAAGGCAAAAGGTGTGAATTATTGATTATACAAGATTAAGTTCATTCATGAAGAATGAAACTTAATGCAAAACCAAGAAAGGAAGTACAAAACAGTACCAAATGATCAACAAATATGCAACACAAAGTCATGTTATGTGATCAAAGGGAAATGCAAGAATGATTATATTCACATGATGCCAAAACATGAACAATTTGAATAATAAAAAATGTGCAACAAAAGTTCATGAATAAGCTTCAAGCAAAAGTTAAATGACATTTAAAACATCCATAAAATCAAGCATGACAATCAATGGAAGTTAAAATAAAGAAAGCATGGCAAACACACTTGAAAATGCAAGAAAATGACCTTCTGGACCAGTGTTAATCGATTAACACAATTGCACTGCAAAGTGTTAATCTATTAACACTTGAAAAAGTGAAAAAAACACTGGTTAATTGATTAACACAATTACACTGCAATGTGTTAATCGATTAACACTGGACAAGGAGCAAAAAATCAGTTTTGAAAAGTGATTTTGGTCAACTTCTTGATTGTGCAATCACTCCAATGCTAGGGCAAACAATTATGTACGAAAAATCAAGTTTAGAAGCAGCAAATGATCAACAATAGAATAAATTAAACAATCAAGATCATGGATCAAGCAATGGTATAATCAATTCACATGCAAAAAACATCGAAACTACATCGCGAATGATACGAAAACGATCGAAACAGAAAAATGAATGAGATCCACCAACCTACAAGGCTGAGATGTGCCTTGGTAAATGTTGCAATGTGGTCTTGATGAAGATAATCAAAGAAAACCGGAGGAATCTTCAATTATAGCCGAAACGTATCGAAACCGATCAAATCGTGACGAAAACTCCAAAATGAGAATTATCACCGAAGAAACTTGAATCAATCACTTGAGATGAATCCAAAAGCTATTGAAACTCCACAAAAACCAGTATAATGGAATGGCAGTGAAGGTTAAGCTCAAGAAATAGTCACTTTCAATGTGAAAAGTGATCATCCTTCAAGAATTAAAAGCTTTTAGTGAGGTTTTGGAAGAGAATTGAGATGAAGATGAAAATGTAGCAGAACAAATCAGAGAGAATGTGAGAGAATTGAGAGTGAAATGTGTAGAATGGTTGAGAAATTGTGGATGAAAGTGGTGGATGAAAGTGGTGGATCCCTTGAAAAGTGAGTGAAGGTGTGTTTATATAGACTTTAGGTTTGGAGTATGAGAGGGTTTGAATTTTGGTTTGGAATTAGCTTTGGGTTTGGAACTAGGTTAGGAGTTAGTTGGACTTGACTCACCGAGTCAAGGCGGTTAACTCGGTTAGTTAGAACCAACTCGGTAACAATCCAAAGGTGAACTCCAACATCCAAAGATCCACATTACTTGGAAAACAAGGAACATGGTGCACTTAATTTGAAGTGAAGTATTAGAACAAATGCACTTGGATTGAATTGAATGACTTGGAAATATCTAGAGATGTCTAGAATATTCCCCATGCTGCTAGAATACTGTAGAATCCAAGACCAAAGTGTGTGCAAAGGTGCTGTCATGAAAAAGCAGCAAATTGTGCCTATTCTGCCTGTGTTAATCGATTAACACAATTGCACTGCAAATGGTTAATCGATTAACCAGGCCAAAATATGCCTAATTTGCCTAAAAAAAGTGTCGTGGTCCCGGCTTCAATTTTCCACTTCTTGTATTGATGAATAGGCATAGAAACCCTTATTTTGTGCTTGTCTTGATGATGTGATGACCTTGTGAGGATATGATTAATCGGGCTTGGAAAACCTGAATATCCTGCAACAAGAAACACAAAAAGAAAAGTGTGAATGTGTATGCTAACGATGCGAATGCACGTGCTTATGCAAAAGGCAAAAGAGGGAGGTCAAATTTCGGGTTACGACACAAGGTACTGGACCTAAGGTTTTTTATTAGTGTGCTCACTAAGATTTCGCAATCTTATGCCTACGTATTCTCGTTAAAGAAAACAGGGAAATCAGAGAAATCGTAGTTCCTCCTATTCTATGGGAGGAAAAAGATGTTTTTGTGTCTTGTTAAAAGCCCAAGATTGAAGCTAAAGGGTATTTGTGTCTTGTTCAAAGCCCAAGATTAACTAAAGGTTTTACTGAGAGAGAATTTGTCATCTTTAAAGGGAGATATCTCCTCTGTTTATCACAATTGTTGGGTGACCGATTATAAAGGAGAATTACTTTAACTTGAATATATGGAATCCAGCAATGCCATAATTTCATTTATAAGGGATTTGTCCTGAAGGAGAAAACTTTAACTCAGTGTTGAGCAATGTCATTTTTCCTTAGGAGTCTTTTATGCTAAGAGAGGGACATTGGCATGGATGTAAATAATCCAAAGGCTTGCCACTTACAACAATTAGACAAAAGAGGGTTTTACCAGGATAAAGAGGGACTACAACTTGGATTTTTTAATCAACAAGTGTGTCACTTACAGCAGTTATCTGGGATTAGGGTTTGTTTGATTGTCTATTTTGATGTGTGATGTACAGAGAAATGTCTTCCTACAGAGAGATTTTTTGATTTCCTCTGAGGGGATGTTGATTTTTATGTGCCTTGATCAAAGCCTAAGGTTGAAGCTAAAAGGTTAACTCTACTAGGGAGTTTTATATCTGTCTTGTACAAAGCCCAAGATTGAGGCTGAAGAATACTGACTCAACAAGAGAGTGTTTTATTTGTCTTGTACAAATCCCAAGATTGAGGCTAAAAAATAAAAGAATTGACTTTTTTTGGGGAGATCTTTATACAAAGCCTAAGAGGAGGCTGGAAGGAGTTGACTCTTTCGGGGAATATTTTGTCTGTCTTGTACAAGGCCCAAGATTGAGGCTAAAAGGTATTGACTCTACTGGTGAGAGATTTTATTTGTCTTGTACAAAGCCCAAGATTGAGGCTAAAAGAGGATTGACTCCTTTGGGGAGGTTCCATATGTGTCTTGTAAAAAGCCCAAGATTGAGGCTAAAAGAGGTTAACTGACTCAGCTGGAGAATGTTTATGGGTGTCATGTATAAAGCCCAAGATTGAGGCTAAAAGGTTATGAAGGATGATCATTATACAAAGCCTAAAAAGAGGCTGGTTAGGGAATTTCTTATATAAAGCCTAAGAAGAGGCTAACTTCTGCTGAGGATTAGTGAGATCCATATACAGGTCCAAAGTGGGGAATCAACTCTTGCTGAGGATTACAGAAGAGTTGAAATATCAGAAGCCTTGAGGTTCTGATTGTGGTTTATTGATAGTGATTTGGCCCTATCTGGGGAAATTTAGAATGAGAGTTTAAAGATTGAGTTTTAAAACCTATAGAGGTTTAAACTCTGTTGATGATTGATGAAATGATCAGGGTTTATCCTGTGTTTTTAGGAAACTTGAGGGTTTCTTGAGATCCAAAAGGAGATGAGACTGTCCAAGTCTACTGGCATGAAAAGGTTTATCTTTGTATGATGCCCAAGAGGAGGCTGATGTTTTAAGGGGTGAGAATCAACCCTAAACTGGTCTGATGCTTTGAGATTCTGACTCTCTGGAGGATTGAACTTTCAGAAGATGACTAAGTTATGTCCTATACCTGTAGGGGGTCTTTAGGTCCTTGTACTAAGCCCAAGAGGAGGCATGAGAACTTCTAAGAAGCCTGAGGGTCTTTGTACAAAGCCCAAGAGAAGGTTGGGGATGCTTTTAGGAAGCCTGTGGGTCCAAACCTAAGAAAAGTTCAAGAAAGGTTTCACCGGGAATAATCCTTTCTTTAGTGAACAATTCTAGGGTTTGAAGAAATTCAAGAGAGGTTTCACCAGGAATTAATCCTCTCTGGGGGAAATGAATTTCTTAGACAAATTTCTAGTAGTGACAGTCTTGAGAAAAGTTTCACCGGGAATAATGCCTTTCTCTGTTCCATATTGTATAAGCCCAAGAGGAGGCAAGACTGTATCTGGAATTTCCTATGGGGAACTAGTTTTGACTATGTTGAAAGAGTGACCACTAGTTTGATCTAATCCTAGACCTAATTGCAGGGGAAAACTCTAAGCAAGATAATATACAGGCATATATATATATATATATATATATATACAGATAAAATATATACAAGTATGTAAAAGAAAGCTGATAGAACTTACAGATGAGCAAGCTTCCAGTACTACAGCTGTATGGTTAGTTATTTAAGAAATTAAAGAAAGTTTTGATAATAACTATGAATTTGAACCTAAGTCAAAAGGGAAGTTGTTTTGAAAGAAGATTGGGGTTTATACTCAAGGAGAGGCCCAAAAATAACAGTGATCGCACCATTGTTCTGGAAATTGTACCGGGACTTATAGAATGACAGAGGCCCAAAAATTGTATTTTTACAAAAGAGGTTGGGTCTTACACTCTATTAGAGGCCCAAAGTTTATTTTTATACAAGAGATTGGGGCTTACAACTCAAGGAGAGGCCCAAAAATAACAGTGATCGCACCGTTGTTTTGTAAACTGTACAAGGACTTATACAATGACTGAGGCCCAAATATGTTTTATGTACAAAAAGATGGGTCTTACACTCTATTAGAAGCCCAAATAATGTTTGAAAAAAGAAGAAAAATGGGACTTACAACACAAGGGAAGGCCTAGATGAAATTTTTTTGAAAACGGCGATCGCGCATAGATTTTTTAACGTACTAGGACTTATACAATGACTGAGGCCCAAAAAGGTTTTTATTTACAAGGGACGGGTCTTAAAATCTATTAGAGGCCCAAAAATTGTTTAAAAAAAGAAAGATGGGACTTACAACACAAACATTAGCTTCAAGTTGAAGTAAGGGTTGAATTCTCATCGTCAAGCCTCAAGTATATCTTCTTCCAGCTTTCTCAAGAGAATCAGGTCACTTCCCCCTCATTCCACACGTCGTGCTTCTCTTCAACATCACCATCGCTTTTCTCAACTCTCTTCTCCATCACTGTATTCTCTCATTTCCGTCTCACTTCACTTTGTTACCAAATTAATCCATAGCGACAACAGATTCTTTCGCCGCCCTCTCCTCGTATCGCCTCTCCTCACTCACAACCTCAACATTAGCTTCCACCGTCAGCATCTCAAATCGCCGCCATCTCCCTCACTGTAACTCTCCTTTCACCTCAATACTCTCCTCTTATCGTTTCTCTATTTCAGCCTTCTCATAACCGCCGGCCGCCATCTCCATTTCAATCTCGCTCACATCCTTTCTTTCACTTCTTCTCAATTCTCACTGTGTTCCAAGATCACCCTCATCCAACTCTCTCACCGGAAATCCAACGATCTCCGCCGCGTCGTGGCTTCACGCCGGTGGCGGTGGAGAATAATCCTCTTACACCACTTCTCAACCGCGATGCGAACTCTCGGATTCAAACAAGAACAATGAATAAGCCACGCATAACACGTTCAGAAATCCAGCAATCGCATATGGTTAGGTTTACGTTAAAACAGAAAAAGGACTTACAAGGTCGGATCTAGTCCGACTATTCCGACTCCTGCGATGGTAAGTTCACTCCCTTCCCTCCAGCTTCTGCTCTTTGAATCCTTTTGCGTCTTCTCTTTCTTCAGTTCAAACTGCTTCTTCTGCGAATGTTATTGTGGTTCACGTTACTCTAAGTCTCTTCTGATCACTTGTTGTTGATGTTGAATTGAGTTGAACACTGATTTTTGCAGGTTGTGAGTTGGATGTGGAAGAGACTTGTCAATTGATGCTGATACGAAAGGTTGTGCTCGCGGCTTGCATTAATTACGTTGTGAACCTGCTGATTCTTGATGCGGTGTCACGAATTGTGGTTTGCAGGTAAGCTTTAGAACTCTTGATTTGCACTATGAATCTTCTTCTTCAATTCTGCTCAATCTTTTTCTCACTGTAACTCTGATTATAAATCGATGATAGTTGTGCAGAGTTGCAGAGGCTTTGTGATGTTCATGAAATTTTTTTGAGGTGGAATCAGTAGAATGAAGATGATGTGCAGAGCATATCAGTGGTGATGAACAAGTGTAAAGAAGGAGCTACTTTTATAGGAGGAAGATTGGAGGGTAGAATAGGAAATGGATTCAAATTCTGTTAGAGATGAGTTGATGCGCAAGCTGTCATGAGTTTTGCACCTGAACTTTTCGGTGCATTTGTAGTTTTTGCACGTGCCTTCTGTAAAATTCTGTTATGAAACTTTTCTTATTTTTTATCATGGAATTTTCCTGTTGAAAAGAAACTCAGCTCATTGCCCGGAATACTTGCGCGTGGATATTGGTGCTGATAAATGATTTGTACAAAATGGTTCTTTTCCACCATCATGTGCCTTTATGCATTGTAAAAGAAATTGGAATCTGTGCCTTTTCCTTTCCATCTATCATGAGTTTTATCAATTATTGTTGATGTTTATTTGCCTTCAATCTTCACTTGCCAACAGCGAAACAACGGATGAGCATTTCTTTTTGTTTAACTTTTTCCTCACGCGATGTTTCTCAAGGAGAGTAGGTGATTTTGCAATAAAAGATTAATCACAAACTAGTTTAGAAATTAAAATGGGTTTGGAAATTGAATTAAAAGAGATATGGAGAATGGATATGGATATGAGTTGGTTTTGAAAATGGTTGAGAATGGATGATGGACTTATTTGGGGAAAATGGGTAAAAATATGGTTTTAAAGTGGATAACAATATGGGTAAGAACGACTTTTGAATGAATATGGTTTTGGATAAGAAAATGACTATGGACTTTGGTGATTTGAAATGGTTATATGAACATGAGTTGAAATGGACTTCGAATCTTGAGTTACAAGAAATCCACATAACCACATTTAACATGCTTAAACTTTGATCAATCAACATTCACATCCAGATTAAAACTCAAATACTTAACGAATTCCCGACTCCAATCGACTTCCATATCAACCCTCATTAACTTGCATTACAAGCAACGGACCATAAGCAACTGAGAGAATAGCACTTCCCTGACCACAATATGAATCCACAACTGGATCTCATGTCAAGATGCATTCGCTATGAACCCTAACCACCATCTTCCATTGATGAATATCAACCAAGTTGCACAAAAGATAAGAAACCCTGATCCATTTGCTTGGGTGCATAATGATGGAGAAGTGACCTGATTCTCTTGAGAAAGTTGGAAGAAGATATACTTGAGGCTTGACGATGAGAATTCAACCCTTGCTTCAACTTGCCTGAAGTATGAATCACTTGAACCACCTCTGAATAGGGCCAACAAGAAAATCCTTTGACCCCATGTCTCAAGAACCAATGCCATGATATGATTATGAGTTAAGACCTAATAAAGATGTAAATGTGAAAGAAACATAAGTCAGTTAGAGGTTAAAAAGAAAAAAGAGAGGGCAAATTTTTGGGTGCTACAGCATGTACTGAGGCAAATACAACTGAATGAGTCAAGCCTTATCCTTGCAACAGAAGACCATAGGTCTGCAAGATTGACCCAAGTCAATGGCTAGAGAAGACTTGAGATTCCTTTATGCAACCATTGGATAATGGACTGTACCAGCCACCATTCACTATTGCTGCCAAAATAAACTTGATACACTATAAATAGAGGTCAAATGTGATCATTTTGAGTACACCAAATCTTGATAACACTTGCTTTCCTCAAAATCTCTTTCAAAAAACCAGAAATGCCTTATTTTGAAAGTCACCATCGAATTTTGAGTTAGAGAGCAATTCCACCACAGCTTATGATCTAAACACATCCAATATATCATATATAAGTTTTTCAAACACTCATACTTCATCTGGAACATCAGAATCATAGACCTCAAAATCCACTTGAGGCATATTTGTAGTTGAGATACCACAAGGTGATCCAAGCATCTCCAATCAAGGTCAGGCATCTCAACACACTCCATAAGGTATAGTGAAGCTGTCCAAGTCCTCACAATGCATCTGTAACACCTCCAACACACAATTTGAAATCCTCTTGCACAAGCAAGCACAAGTAAGCCTGAAACCTTCAAAAACTCTATACTACATGCATCGTCAATTTATTTTTAAGTTACCAACTTGTTTCTGGTAGTTCATAGAGTGATAACCCTCAATCAATTGGCATGTTTCATTCGTGTTTAGGATTTCATGATAGTTTTTGCGAATTCTAGGGTTTCTGTGTTCATACACGATAACTCTCTCCACACTTAAAAGAAATGAAATTAAATGGTACCATCTTGTTCCTTGTTCAAAAACGAGTAAGATTGATGTTTGAATTGTGCAAAATCATTGAGTAATCAGGGAGTTGGGAGAGTTTTTGCAAATCTGGGGAAGAAGAACACGCGCGAGCAAGAACAAGTGTTCTTGGCGCCTTTTTTGAATTTTTAAATTTTTAAATTTTTAGTTAATTTTATTAATTGATTCAAAAAATTAATTTCTCTCTAAATTTTAATCTTTTTGAATTGATTCTTTTTTTTTAATTTCACAAAAATGTTAAAATAGTTTATTCCATAAAAAAATCAAAAAAGATTACTTGTTTAATATATTTTGAATTTTCACAAAGAATTTCTTGTTTATTTGTTTTAAGCATTTAAAAGCCTTTCTTTCACTTGATTTTTCAAACATAAATGAATTTCAAGTTATCATATGAATAAAACATAATTTTTCAAACATTAATCCAATATCACAACTTGTTTTTCATACTTGTTTGATAATCTTGATCATTTTAATTGTTTTTTATTCAAAATAAAATACATTTTTAATCAAATTAGGGATTAAAATCATTTCACCCTAAAAATTTGTTTTCAATAATTCTTGGGCCTCTTGGTAGAGTATAAGTCTCACCCCTTTGTAAATAAACCTTTTTGGGGCCTTAGTCATTGTATAAGTCCTGATACGATATTAAAAAATCTCGGTGTGATCGTCATTTTCAAAACAATTTTCATCTGGGCCTCCCTTTGATTGTAATTCCCATTTTCCTTCTTTTTCAAACACTTTTTTAGGCCTCTTGGTAGAGTGTAAGACCCATACCTTTGTACATAAATAATTTGGACCCCAGTCATTATATAAGTCCCGATACGATTTTCAAATTAACTGCGCGCGATCGCTGTTTTTCATTTGGGCATCTCCTTGAGTTGTAAGCCCCATCTCTTGTATAAAATAAACTCTTGGCCCCTAATAGAGTGTAAGACCCATCCTCTTTGTAAATACAATAATTTGGGCCTTAGTCATTGTATAAGTCCCTCTGTGATTTTCAAAACTACGACGCGGTTGTCGCCTTTTCAAAAGAGATCATCTGGGTCTCCCTGTGAGTATAAGCCACAAACTTCCTTAAAAAAAACAAATTTATTTTTTGATTTAGATTCAAATTCAAAGTTTTATCAAAACTTTCTTCAATTTATTGAAAACTAACTATACAGCTGTAGTTACTATGCTTGGGCTTGCACAACTGTAAGTTCCACTATCTCTTCAATGCATACTTGTTTATATATTTCATCTGTATATATATATATATATATATATATGCTTGTATATACTTGCTTAGAGTTTTCCCCAGCAATTAGGTCTAGATTTAGGTCAAACAAGTGGTTACTCTTTCAACACAGTCAAAACTAGTTCCCCATAGGAAATTTTAGATACAGTCTTGCCTCCTCTTGGGCTTATACAATATGGAACAGAGAAATACATTATTCCCGGTGAAACTTTTCTCAAGACTGTCCTAACTTAGAAGTATATGTGTACAAGAAATTCATGTCCCCAGAGAGGATTAATTCCCGGTGAAACCTCTTTTGAATTTCTTTAAACCTTAGAACTATTCTGCAGAGAAAGGATTTATTCCCGGTGAAACCTTTTTTGAACTTTTCTTAGGTTTGGACCCACAGGCTTCCTAAAAGCATCCTCAGTCTCCTCTTAGGCTTTGTACAAGGACCCACAGGCTTCTTAGAAGTTCTCAGCCACCTCTTGGGCTTAGTACAAGGACCCGAAGACCTTCTACATGTATAGAACAAAACTTAGTCATCTCTACTAGTTCATTCCTCTAGAGAGTCAGAATTCCAAAACATCAGACCATTCTAGGGTTGATTCTCATCCCCTAAAACATCAGTCTCCTCTTCGGCATCATACAGAGATTATTCTCCAACTAAGAGTCGATCTCTTCATACTAGTAGACTTAGATAGTCTCATCTCCTCTTGGATCTCAAAGATGCCCTCAAGTTTCCTAAAAGCACCAGAAAAAACCCTGATCATTTCATCAACACACTAATCTCCAGCAGGGTTTAAAACCTCCATAGGTTTTCAAACTCAAGGTTTAAACCTTCACCTTAAAAAACCCCAGACAGGGTCAATTTACCATTAATAAAACCCTAACAGAATCAAAGCCTCATGGTCTCTGATATTTCAACTCTTCTTCAAATCCCCAGAAAGAGTAAAACCTTTGGATTCCCCAATACATATGGGACCTGCCTCTGGATTTCAACAATCCTCTGCAGAAGCTAGCTTCCTCTTAGGCTTCATATAAGAATTTCCCCCAGCTAGCCTCCTCTTAGGCTTTGTATAATGATTTTCCTCAGTAGAGTCAGCCTCAATCTTGGGCTTTGTACAAGACAGATAAAAACCTCTCCAGCAGAGTCAATCTTTTAGGCTTAATCTTGGGCTTTGTACAAGACAGATAAAACCTCCCCAGTGGAGTCAATCTCTTTTTAGCCTCAATCTTGAGCTTTGTACAAGACAGACACAAAACTCCCTAAGCAGAGTCAACCATTTAGTTTCAACCTTGGGTTTTGATCAAGGCACACAAAAATCGACATCCCCTCAGAGGAAATCAAGAGTTTTCTCTGTAGGAAGACATTTCTCTGTACATCACATATCAAAACAGACAATAAAAAAAACCCAATTTCCAGATAACTGCTGTAAGCGGCACACTTGTTGATTCAAAAATCCAAGTTGTGGTCCCTCTTTTATCCTGGTAAACTTCCTCTTTCATCTAATTGCAGTAAGTGGCAAGCCTCTGAATTATTTACATCCAAGCCAATGTCCCTCTCTTAGCATGAAAGGCTCATAAGGAAAAATGGCATTGCTCAATACTGAGTTAAAGTTTCTTCCTTCATGACATCACCCTTATAAAGGAAATTATGGCATTGCTGGATTCCATACATTCCAGTTAAAGTAATTCCCCTTTATAACCAATCCCAACATCTGTGATGAATAGGTGAGATATTTCCCTTTAGAGATGACAAATTCTCTCTCAGTCAAACCTTTAGCTTCAATCTTGGGCTTTGAACAAGACATAGATAACCTCTAGCTTCAATCTTGGGCTTTGAACAAGACACCAAATATCTTTTCCTCCCATAAAATAGGAGGAACTACGATTGCTCTGATTTCCCGAGTATCTTTACGGGAATACGTAGGCATAAGATTGCAAAGTCTTAGCGAGCACACAAATAAAAAATTTTAGGTCCAGTACCTTCACAAAAACATCAGAAAACCCGAAAACAACAAAAACATTCTCTCAGCCCTCCCAAAGGAGAAACTTTCCCAACCCATGACAGAAAAACACCAGAAAGCAGTTAAATTAACAGAGAAACATGCCATAAAAGGTATATGGATAACCATATATACACTGGGTGATTGACAACTTCCCTTTGTATAACCTGACCCCGAACCCCCAATCTCTTAGCATTTGTTAAAGAAAACATTTGTGTGCAAGGTTAGTTTTAGATATCTTCCCTTTCCTTTCCAGCTTCATAGGATAAATAAGAAATTAGAAAGTAGCACTCAATTCCAACCATTGCGGTAAGGTGGTCGCGTCACCGACAAAAATCGCACACTACATATTCCACGTTATCAATTTTTGACATATCATTAAAAAATAATAATAATCACATTTTTTTTACTAGAAATAAGAATAAGACCAAAAATATTTAAAAATAAAAGAAAAAGATGGGTTCGTGGATAGAGTAAAATGAGAGATAAAACTTGTAATTTAAACTATTTCTTTTTTATATTAAAATTACTTTACACTTTTACATTACACTCTTCAAGCGTTACAAAAAATTTTTCATTCTCTCTGATCATCTCCCACCTCAATCTTTTCTAAACCTAAGTTCATCCTTTCACCTTCCTCACGAAAATCATGCAATCATGGTTGGAACTAGGAAGGGAACCAGCACTTCTAAAAATAATAAGAAATCCACAAAGAAGTCCAAGAAACCTATAAAGGGAACCAACACTTCTGAAAATAATAAGAAATCCACAAAGAAGTCCAAAAAACCTATAGAGGAACCCAAGCCTGCAATCAACATGCACAAAGTCAAAATGAAAGGGGTTGTCCTAAGAGAGAAGACCAATGGTTTGACCGAAGGTCCTCCATCCAAGGAACCATCTAAAGAGGTGAAAAAGAAGAAGCTGAGGAAGACAAGTGATCTATCTTCAAAGGTTCCATTATTTACAGCCGATCTCACTGGAAAAGAAAATGACGACGAGAAGAAAACCTATGAAGAAGTTCCTGACAATGAAGTTCTCGAACTGAATTTGCAGATTAACCTACCAAAGAAATTATTGCCAAAGCACCAATTCAAATGATTGTACCAGTCGATATTCAAGGCAATATTTCTAAAACAAATCCTTCTAAAACGACGGTTGATAATGTGGTTAATAATGTGTCGGATATTATTGCACATCATAGAAGAGAAACATGACTTCATATATATTATATTCAAATTATAAAAATATTCTTTAAAAAATATTAAAATTTTATTTGAAATAGTTTTGAAATTTAATAAAATTGAAATAATAAAATAATTGTATATAACTTTTATATATTATTAATCATTTTATTATTACAATTAATTTTTTTTAATTTGTATAATTTATTCAAAAAATCTTCTATTTTATAATTTAACTCAAAATTGTTTTTCGCAATACTAAATAATTACAATTTTTATTTTGTACTATCTTTATCTTTGTTCTTATTTATAAAAAAATTATTTTTTAATTTATTCTATAACTAGTGATTTCATATATATTTTGTCCAGATACATTATTTATTTAATAAATTTGAAAAACAAATTATTTTTTATAAATAAAATTAAAAATATAAAATAATTAAAATGAGGAGAGAATAGGTCATAGACTCGTATAGGTATCTAATCTCGCACGCCGCCACTTTGACGAACCTCATTCGGTGAGATTCAATATTTATTCTTTGCTTTGATTCTTGATAGTTTTTTGAAAATGCAGAAAAATAGTCCTAGGGTTACTGTTGTAGAGACGATGGAGTTTGTTGGTTCATCAACTCATAAGAAGCATAAAGCAAATGATGATATAATCAGCAACCTACCTGAATCACTTATAACTCACATTCTCTCGTTTCTCCCCACAAAAGACGCCGTTCGCACAAGTGTGTTATCTAAAAGATGGATTGAAAAATGGACATTAATCACCAAGGTGGAATTGGATGATAGTGTGTTTTATTCTCCCAAAAAGAAGAAATCAAGTAGAAAACAACAGTGCTTTATAAACTTTGTCAATAGAGTACTTCTTTTTACCGGAAGCCACAATTTGGAAAGTTTTTCTCTTCTTATTAGTAACAAACATGATCCAACTGTTCTAAATACCTTCATCACTTGCATCTTGAAAAAAAGTGTAAAAAAACTTTCTATCTCTTTGCGTGAAGATCTCCTCTTCTCTGCTCTTACATCTCACTACCTTTTCAATCATGCCACTTGTTTAGAAGAATTGGTACTCACTACGAGTTATTATGCTACTATCAAAATCAAAATCACTCTCTATAAGATTTATGGTGTTTTTCTTTTTACAAATCTAAAACTACTAACGCTGTATAGAGTTGTATTTGCAATTGACAAATCTCAAGGTATTATTTTTTCAGTATTGAAAAAGTTTGAGACTGGAGACTGCTCTAGGTTAAGGGCGGGTGCGGATGATGTCACTTTAGAACTTAAAGCACCTCTACTTGAAAGTGTTTACATAAGACAAGACTCTAAGTCACTGACTCGCCAGCCACGTCTCTGCAAAATCAAATTTTCTGATTCACCTCTGAAAGAATTCACTTATTGCGGTGATGGTATGTCACAAGCTATTGTTCTATCAGATCCATCTTCAGCTCGCAATGCTACTGTTAGTAGGGTTGTTCAAAAAATCCATGAACCGAACCGAACTGAACCGAACTTAAGTTAAAATAACCGAATCATTATGTTTGGTTAGTGAACTAAACCATATTACACGAAACAGTTCTAGAACTGTACCGAACCGAAACCGAACCGAACCGAAACTGTAACCGAACTGAACCGAAATTAAAAACAAGTTTTAATTTTTATTATTTTAAAATTTTGAAAAATAGTTTAATGGTTCGGTTCTTTAATAAACGGTTTGGTTTAGAAAAATTGTCTTCTAACGGTTCGGTATGGTACGGAATTTCTAAACGGTATACTAAACCAATACCTTTGGCTCGGTTCGGTTCTATGTAAATTGAAACGGTTCGGTTCAGTTCGAGTATATTTTTATTATAGTTTGGTTTGATTCGGTACGGTTTTCTCTATGTACTGTACCATGAACAACCCTAACTGTTAGCATCATTTTGTATGACATTGTGAATGAAGTTCAAGAAACTCAATCATGTGCTTGTCTCCTTCTCAAACAGTTTAGCCAAGTGAAGAGGATCGAATTTGCCGGATCTGAGGTAAACATTGAATATGTACTACTACTTTCAAAACAATTTATAGCTCCTACACATACAATTTAAGTAATTTTTAGTCTGTAGTGGCGCACTGGTATATTTATTTGTTTTCCAGACTTTTGACACAGTTTGTTGACAAAGACACATGCCCCAATGTTGTTTACAAATACACATAAATTTTGTTATATTGTTAGTGCGGTTCAAATACGTAACTAATTATGTTTTTTTTTATACATATAGTTGATTATGTTTGATAAATATTATGTATTTGAACATCATTAACCATATAACAAAAGATGAATAATGTATAATGTGTGTCTGTTTTTGTATTCCATTTGTTAAAACAAATCAGTTTCCTCTAATGATTGTCACACAGGTTCTGATACGACCAAATTTGGCTATTCTGCCTAAATTTGCAATGTTGAGCTTTTTGAAACTTGACTTTGTTAGTTTTGAAGTTTTGTTGGGCTTAATTCAGAAGTCTCCTCTTCTCAATACTCTAGTATTCAAGGTCGGTAATTAGCTTCTTCTTTTTTAATTTATTTATTATACTTTAACCTTTATATCTTGTCTTATTAAGACTTTGTGTGATTACAAATGATTAGGGAATATTGAAATTCAACCATGAGCTTCTTAACTCTGCTGCTGTGCCAGATTGTTTGACATCCACTCTCAAAGTTGTGAAATTTGGGAATGTCCATGGAGACGAGCATGAGCTTTTATTAGCTAAATATTTAATGGAAAATGGTATAGTGCTTGAGAGGATGAGTTTCTCCCTTGCTAATGCACGGTTGGGTAAAGGCATTGAAGAATTTAAGAAGAAGCTGTACTCATTTAAGAAAGGAATCTCTTTTGCCATACTTGAATTTTCATATGATGGTTACTAGTTAGTTGGTATAAACAAGTGGTTCATGTCTACAATGTTTAAATAGCTTGTTTTGTATATGTTTCTTTTAGATACAACAGCATATGATGTTGCCTGCAAGTAATTGTCTACAAATGGTGGTGACAGTACTTTTGGCTGTAAGATAGTAACTACTAGCAAGTCTGTCTATATCCCTTAGCTACTGCCATTTATAAATTTAACACATTTCATCTAAATAAGTAGTAGGAACTTTGAGTTTTTCCTCCTAAATGCACAATTTATCATGTTAACCATAACCCATAGTACTAACCTCATTATTTTTCTTTTATTTCGTGCTTAATTGTTTTTTTAAATGATTTTTTTAACGATTGTAATTTCCATTATTTATAATTGGATTATTTGGAAGAAATTAGTATCGGATATTTAAACCTCAAATGTGCAAAGAGAATGAAAGGAATGAAAAAGATTTGATGAATTAGAATGAAATTAACAAATGATATTGATGGAAAAGTGAGAATTAAAACACACTAATACATATATTACCTTGCAATTCATGCACATCAAACAACCTTGGAATGAAAGTAATATGGCTGATTGGTCCATTATGTCATTTTTCAGACCCAAATATTCGTTCTTAATCAACCTATAATTAGAAATGAAACACTTTGCGTATTGATATTACAAAACAATAAAAAATTAACGGTAGCTTATTTGTAACGACCATGACCGACAAGATGGAGGCAGCATTAGTTTTGAACTTTAATGTACTAACACTTTACTTTATGTTATACTACTCCGTCTCATATTATAAGCAAAAATTACTTTTTAGATATATTGAATAATTAATATATCTGGTCTATATATAAATTAGATACATTAATTATTCAATGTATTTAAAAAATAACTTTTGCTTATAATATGAGACGGAGAGTGTAAATATTAATTTTATTATTATTAATTTTAGTATGGGTAATGCTAAGGGCACAAGTTAAAAGATAAATATAGTAAATTTTTTTTGAAAATTGTGTTTTAAATTTAATGCAAGTTTATAAATAATGCTTTTATTGCTTTTCGAATACAAATTTTTTATTTGTGGATCTTTTTAACATGTGCTCCAAAAGCACAATTTAGCATTACTCTTTTAGTATTATTGATATTTTTGTTGTTTGGACTTTTAGTAAGACTCATTAGGTCAAAATATTCTATTTAAAGAGATTAGTGATTGTATTTAGGATTAATACACATTTTAGACCCTGTCATTTGGGGCGAATTAAAAAAAAAAACACATAATCCATCCTTGCCTTTTAAAGATTCTCTTCTTTTGGTCATTAAATGAATCTGGTCAACTTAAATGCTGAGTTGGACATTACATCGTGACATTTTTATTTTTTATAGTATACGTGTAATATACATGTGTCAAATATATGTTTTTCGTGGACAGGTTTCAGTCTTCTTCCTTTCCCAAATTTTGTTTGCAGATAGGGTTAAGATCTCTCCCAAATTTTGAATTCAACTCGTATCTTCGTCAAAACAAGACAATGAGTGGAAGCGCAAGTTCATGCTACACGTCTAGTGCGAGAAAACCACCGGTTTGTGGCCACGAGCTTCCCATGAGAATCCATGTTTCAAAATCAAGCGCAAACCTAGGAAGAAGATATTGGAAGTGTAAATTTTGGTGGTTATGTAAAAAAAAATTCTCTTCTTTTGTTTATCTCCTCTCTTATTTTTCCAGAATATTGATGATGTTTCATCTCATCTATTTTTTTCAAAATGTTGATGATTGTCATCTATTTCATTGGGATGATGAACTGTATCAAGGAAAGCATGTTGAACCTAGATTCGATGGAGGTTGCTCTGAATGTGTAAACTTGAAAGTGGATATGAAGCAGAATAAGAAAATCAAGAAACTAAAGATGAAGGCTGCAAAAGATCAGAAGACCATTCAGACACTTACTTTTGTTCTTGTTGTATCTTGGTTGTTTTTTGCTGTAGTGTTGTGTAATATGTAGAATGTAATGATAGGAATGTTTGATTCCCTTGTAATGATAGGAATGACATTCTTTGTTAATTTTGAATGTTAAATGAAATGAGTTGGTTTGGAGAAATCTTGAATACGAGTTTTCAATATCAGTTCAATATGCACTTTAATGTTAGCTCTAATATGCACACTAACACCAGTTCAGTATATACACAAAAAGTGCTCTAATATTAGTTAAATATGCTCTAATATCAGTTCAGTTCAATATGCACACTAAAAGTGCTCCAATATCAGTTCAATATGTTGTAATATCAGTTCAGTATGTACTCTTATAAGCTTGGAATGTTTCTTATGTTTGGAATGCTCTATGTGCACTCTTAAACCAGTTTGAATATAACACTGTAAAACCAGTTAAAGAAGTACTATAATGTGCACTCTAAAACCAGTTTGAATAAAACACTCTAATACCAATTGAATATGCAGTCTATTAAGGCATTGGATTGTTTGATGATAACAGTCAAAAACCAGATCAGTATGCAGTCTAAGACCAGGTTGAGTTCCAAAGAACAATTAAACATGCAGTCTAAAACCAGATCAATTTTTTTTCAATACAAGTTTGATGATAACAGTCAAACAACACTTTCTAATAGTTTTCAATAACAGTCAACATTAGCTAGATTCCCAAAAACACTTGCAATACCAGTTAACATAAGGTGCAACTAGTGCATTACAAACATCATCCTAAGCACTTTATGTGCAGTACAAACATCATCCTAAGCACTTTATGTGCAATACAAACATCATCCCAAGTACATTATGTGCATTACAAGGATCAAAACAAGATACAAACTACAAACATTAAATGGAAGTCTTCTTAATTGTTGTGCTGGACTTCTTCTGTTTGGACACCTTTTGTTTCTTTTTGGGAGACTTCTTAGCAGCAGCAGTTGTTTCAGTAGTCTTAGGGGTTGGATTTACAACCTGAGAGGACTGCAGCTCGGCCTCAATTGAGGCCACAATTGTTTCTATGGATGCATCAAATTCACCATGAAAATAGTCAATTGGTTGTTCATCCACTGCAGATTCACCCACTACAGGCTCATCCATTGCAGGTGCATCAATTTGTGGCTCATCCATTGCAGGCTTGTCTACTGGTTGCTCACCAACTGCAGGCTCATGAACTTGAGGCTCATCCACTGCAGGCTTGTTCATCTTTCCACTTTTTCTAGGTGTTTTTCTCTAAGACAAACATGACAAACTAACATTAAAAACAAACATCATAAAGACAAGCATAACTCCAAGGCCGGATACCAAGATTTCCAAAAAAAAAATGGTATGTAACCATTAAGAAACCCTTTCTTGCATCCATCAAAACAGAAGTAGAACTGCCAAACCTTGGTGGTAATGTTGGAATTGGTCTCTCAACATTAATTTTCACTGTATTCCCAATATTTTGCTTCCTAAGTTCAACTGCATAACTCCGCAACAAAGAATATTGCTTAGTTGAGTTACCTTCAATGATTTCCCCAGCTATGTGCTTGGCCCTCCATGCTCTTCCTTTGGTAATACCAACTGAAAACTTGGTCCTAAGTTCAGCCATTAGATCTGAGACTTTAACCTTGTCAGCTGGCTGCCTCTTTTCAACAGCAATCTTGGATACCCACTTTGAGCTGGCTGACTTATTATCCAAAACCCTAGCACAAGTATGTGACCCCACCCAAGTCTTTATTTGAAAAGTGTGTTTGTCACCCACCTTACTACAAAGTGCCAAAAAAACCACATTTACCCCTACACTCCACCCTTACCCTAGTACATTCATTTTTAACAAACCTAATCTCTCTACCATTTAAAACATACCATTCTCTAATGGCATCCTTAAATTCAAGAAGAAAGTTAAATTCCATACCTAGTTTGAACTCAAAGTCCTTGTTGAGCAAATCCCCTTTAAACTTCTCATATTTAGGCATACTTTCCTTATCACTATCATCTGGGTCTGAGCTGCCAAGCTCCTCACTTTCATAAGCACCATTTTCTCCAACAGGATTTGATGTACTAGAATTCCCACGCATGAAATTAGAAGGAACAACCAATCTAATTTTTTTAGGAGACCTTACAGTTGAAGACTCCTTATTAGCTTTTAATTTGTACCTGCATTTCCTACCACTGATTTCAACCCTGTTACCTTGTTCTGGTTTATCAACCTCCACAACCACAAAGCCTTCGCTTTCGTCATTGACTCTTTCTTCCTCACTATCTTCAAATCTGACACCTAGAGATTCATCCTCACTACTATGTTGACTATCTTCACCAACATCTACATAGTTTGGAGTGAGGACCCTCTTTGAATTGTCCACAACATTGTGCTCCACCCATATGTGTCCATCAACATTGTAACATATAGAATGTTTTGCAATCTCCGTAACGTGTGAATCATCAGTTATGTGAAAGAAACCTTCATAAATCTCTTCAATCTTTCTCCACATTCGAACACCACTACCATCAAAACCACACTCCCTTAGTAAAATCAAAGCTTCGAAATACGAACATGTGTCTGCGTCCTGGCCACTAACAATGCTTTCAACACCTCCTCTGTAAAAAACAAAGCTCTCACGAACAAACTCTCCATCGTGGTGAATGATTAAGTTGAACAGTACCATACCTGAAATTGGTTTTCAAACATCAATAATGGGAATTGCAAAAGACGAAGAAAAACTGAAATCGCAGCTTGGAGAAGACGATAAACTGATGAAAGAAAAAAACGTACCTCAAAACCCTAGCAATGCGTGACGAACGAACGGAAGCTTGGAGAAGACGGAGAAGACACTTGGTTTCTATTCTAGGTTTCAGGAGGGGTAAATGAAATTACAGCTCCTAAGCCTTCTGAAGATATATGTGTTGTAATATATTTGACACATGTATATTACACGTATACTATGAAAAAATAAAAATGCCACGTTGTCATGTCCAACTCAGCATTTAAGTTGACCAAATTCATTTAAGGACCAAAAGAAGAGACAAGGATGGAGTCTGTGTTTTTTTTACAGGGTCCTTTTTCGAATTCGCCCCAAATGGAAGGGTCTAAAATGTGTATTAACCCTTGTATTTATTATCATCAATAATATTCAAATTCAAACATGCTATTACAACTCATTTAAGAGGGTTTCATTTCCACATAACAAACCCTACCAGCCAGAAGACCCTCCTCCACATATCCCACAACTTCGGCTTTTGGGAAAAAAAATTAAAAATAAATTTTTTCCCTTCTCCATGGCTTTGTTAAAGATAAAATTGATAATTACAAATCTAAATCAGAAATACCAAACTTTTCTTAGGTTTCTTTTTTTTTTGGCAAATAACCATTTTTATTTGGACTTAATACTTCAGATATACCCTTTAAACAATACTAGATATTTGAGCAACTTGAAATTCCGGTATCAGATGTGTGATGTTAAGTGTGATGTCACAACAACACAATCTGCTATATGAACAAGGTAATAAAAACAACAGTAAATCAACACAATGAATTGTTCACCCAGTTCGGTCAAACTACCTACGTCTGGGGGCTACCAAGCCAGGGAGGAAATTCACTATTAGTAGTATTAAATTACAGACTCAACAATCCCAGTTGACAATCTCCTAACTTAATCACTACCCTATGACACTTCTACCTAAGATACACTTAGATATGAGAAACCACTCACTCCCCCTTAATCACCTCAGTGATACAACTCAAAGATTACAAAGTTCACAACTTGATCTTGCTTAAAAGCTTTGATCAAGAACAATACTCTCTTGCTTAAAAGCTTTAGAGAGGACAATTATAACTCAAACAAACTATACCAATTCAAGCATGAATGGCTTACAAAACACAGACGAAAACACACACTTGACTCTCAGTCTTTAATCTCTTGCTTTCGTAGTTCACAAGTAGGGTTGAGGCTGCTTTAAATAGAAACTCAGACTTGGGCTTGGACTCCTTGAAAATCTCTGATTTGATTTGAAATTAAAACAGATTTTATCTTCAAATCTTTCAGCCCTAAACATAGTAACAAGATCTGCTCCATATCTGATTGCAACAGAAAGAATCTAAACCAAGATCTTCGCCTGCAATCTCTCAATCAGATCTTCTAAAAACAACTGATACACGCAGCCCTAACAAAACACACCAAACTGATGTTCTGTCAACTGATGTCAAGACATCATGTTTAACATCAGCACAAAAAATGCAACCCTAAGTAACTTAACATCTAACCAGAATGTTAGTAACTCATGTTAAGACATCCTACATGACATCAACACTGTTTTACCAAAATTGTAGCCAATTACAAGACTAACAATCTCCCCCTTTGGCTAATTTTGGCTAAAACAATCTCGGCTAACATCAAAAAACCTTGCAGCGGATAAACACCAAACTCCACACAACTACTAACATTCACTACACAACCAGCATCAGCAACATCCAACAGCTGCACCAAAAATAAACTCAAACAGCATAACAGTTGCACTCCCCCTCAAAACTAGAATCACACCAGACAACTAGACAACACCTAGGCTAACTCTCCCCCTTTTTAGCCACAATTGGACAACCTCTTAACTTTCCAAGGCAACAAACACGAAGTTCTGACATCCAATTTGACAAGGTCAAATAAATAGCTTCCCAAGAAAAACAAGTTCCCAAACCAAAGACCACTTTGACTGGTCAGGCGATACAAACAAAGACTCTTTATGCAGTATAAAAATAAAGCCTCCTTGCTTCTAACAACATACCACAGATAGAACCATGAGTCAGTCTAACAAAGATGCTGGAAAGAAACACATGCAAGAGGTCAAGAAACCAGATCCACAGAAGTTGAAGAACAAAACACTGTCCACAGCTGGGGCAACAAAAACAAGAAAAACATCATAGACAAGGATGAAAACCAACAAAAAACCTTCAGTGCAACTTCATGCTTCTGATGATGAATGGGATGAAGATTGGAAAACTTTTCTTGATTCAGGGGGTTGGGATAATCTTTAGATCCTTTGTATGTTGAAAAATCTAATCTTGTATGCTTTTAGCAGTTGAATAAAACTATGTTTCCTTTAAACAAAACATATGCAATAAAGATCACAACTGCACAAGACCCCAGCACACTTAATCTTCATATATGCAAATTCCTAATTTGCTTCTTAATTTTTCAAATTGATTTGCATCTAAGGCCTTTGTAAAAATATCAGCTAATTGCTAATCAGTAGCAACATGTTCCAAAGCAATCACTTTATCTTCAACCAAATCCCTTATAAAATGATGACGTATATCAATATGCTTAGTTCTGCTATGTTGAATAGGGTTCTTGGAGATATTGATATCACTAAGATTATCACAGTACAATGTCATGACATCTTGCTTAACATTGTATTCAGTCAACATTTGCTTCATCCAAACAAGTTGAGAACAACTACTCCCTGCTGCTATATACTCAGCTTCAGCAGTAGAAAGTGACACACAATTCTGCTTTTTATTGAACCAAGAGATCAGATTAGTCCCTAAGAAGAAACAACCTCCTGAAGTACTTTTTCTATCATCAGCACTCCCTGCCCAATCAGCATCACAATAACCACTTAACACAGTACCTAATCCATGACTGTAAAGCATGGCATAGTCACTAGTCCCATTCACATAATTCAGAATCCTCTTCACTTAATTCAAGAGACTAACTTTAGGCTCAGATTGATATCTGGCGCAAACTCCAATAGTAAAAGAAATATCAGGCCTGCTAGCTGTGAGATACAATAGACTACTAATCATGCTTCTGTATAGACTTTGATCCACACTCACACCATGTTCATCCTTGGACAACTTCAATTGAGTAGGAGTAGGTGTCCTCTTGTGATTAGCATTTTCCAGACCAAACTTCTTAACAATGTTCTTAGTATACTTGCTCTAAGAGATGAATATGGAGTCTTCCATTTGTCTAACTTGTAGACCCAAAAAATAGTTGAGCTCTCCAACAAGACTCATTTCAAACTCAGATTGCATTTGTTTCACAAAATGTTTAACCATTGCACCTGACATCCCACCAAATACTATGTCATCAACATATATTTGAGCTATCATCAGTTTTCCTCCTTCATCTTTGACAAACAAAGTCTTGTCAATCCCTCCTTTTCTGTAACCATTTACAGCCAAGAATTTAGTAAGCCTTTCATACCAAGCTCTTGGTGCTTGCTTCAAACCATAGAGAGTTTTCCTTAGTTTGTATACATGATTAGGAAATGTTGGATCAATAAACCCTTTTGGTTGATCAACATAAACTTCTTCATTTAAGTACCCATTCAAGAAGGCACTCTTAACATCCATCTGAAAAAGCTTGAATTTGAGAATACAAGCCACACCTAAGAGTAATCTGATAGATTCCAGTCTTGCCACAAGTGCAAAGGTTTCATCAAAATCAATTTCTTCAACCTGAGTGTATCCCTGTGCTACCAATCTGGCCTTATTTCTGGTGACCACTCCTTGTTCATCAGATTTATTCTTGTAAATCCACTTGGTGCCTATCACATTAACTTCATCAAACCTTGGTACAAGATCCCACACTTTATTCCTCTTGAATTGTTCCAGCTCTTCATGCATGGCATTAATCCATAATTCATCAGTCAGTGCTTCTTTGACATTCTTGGGCTCAATTTTGGACACAAAACAAGAATTTGACACAACCTCTCTTGATCTAGTGCTAACCCCTGATTTTGGATCACCTATTATAAGCTCTTTAGGATGGTCCTTTTGCACTCTAATAGATGGTTCTTTATTAGGTTGTTCAGGTTCAGCCTCAGCACCACCAGGACTGGGAGCAACACTTCTATCTTCAGTTTCTGATGTAACATCTTCAAACGATGTTCCAACATCATCCAGGACATCAACATCTTCCTTCATGTCACTGTCATCAATTACCACATTTATAGACTCCATCATAACCTTGGTTCTGGAGTTGAAAACCCTATAAGCTCTGCTATTTGTAGAGTATCCCAAAAAGATTCCCTCATCACTTTTAGGATCCAATTTTCTCCTTTGTTCACGATCTGACAAAATATAACATTTACTTCCAAAAACATGAAAGTACTTCACAGTTGGTTTTCTCCCTTTCCACAGTTCATACAATGTAGCTGAAGTGCCTCTTCTCAAAGTAACTCTGTTGTGAATATAGCAAGCAGTATTCATGGCTTCAGCCCAGAAATGGTAAGAAAGCTTTTTGGCATGAATCATTTCCCTAGCAGATTCTTGGAGAGTTCTGTTCTTCCTTTCAACAACTCCATTTTGCTGAGGGGTAATAGGAGAGGAAAACTCATGACTGATGCCTTCAGCAGAGCAGTATTCAGCAAACTTGCTATTTTCAAATTCCCTCCCATGATCACTCCTTATTCTGATGAAATTACTCTCTTTTTCCCTTTGGAGTCTTTGACACAAATCTTTAAACACATCAAACACCTCTGTTTTGTCTTTGATGAAGCTTGCCCAGGTGTACCTAGAATAGTCATCTACAACCACATAAGCATACTTCTTCCTACCCAGACTTTCTACCTGCATAGGTTCCATCAAGTCCATATGAAGAAGTTCCAAAACTTTAGAAGTGGTGTTATGTTGAAGCTTCTGATGAGACATCTTGGTTTGCTTCCCTATTTGACAATCTCCACAAACTCTTCCCTCTTCAATTTTGAGTTTAGGAATTCCTCTGACAGCTTCTGAGGATATGATTCTCTTCATTCCCTTCAGATGAAGATGTCCCAACTTTTGATGCCAGACTTTGACTTCATCTTCTTTAGCAAAAACACATGTTGAGAGACTTGAGTCTTGTGACACCCATAGATAACAGTTATCCTTAGACCTAGCACCCATCATGATGACTTCACCTGTCTCATTTGTGACAGTGCACTCAGTTTTTGTAAAGTCAACTTTGAGCCCTTGATCACATAGTTGGCTAATACTGATCAAATTTGTTGTCAACCCTTTGACCAACAGTACATCATCCAGCCTAGGAGCACCAGCACAATTCAGCTTTCCCATACCCTTGATTTCTCCTTTGACACCATCACCAAAAGTTACATGTCCAGAACAATGTAGCTTAACATCCACCAACAAATTCTTCACTCCTGTCATGTGTCTTGAACACCCACTATCAAAGTACCAGTCTTCTTTAGTGGAAACCTTAAGAGAAGTGTGACCTATTAAGCTGGCAACTTTCCTTTTAGAACCCATTGCTTCTTTGGTTTGATGACCTAATTACCTTTGTGAATGTTCTGTCTGGGAGCCAATTGATGTGCCTTCTGAGGATACCCATGTAGCTTATAACAATAAGCCTTTATGTGTCCAAAACGCCCACAATGATGACATCTCCAACGCCTGAATTTCTTCCTAGAGGGAGTCCTGTCAGGATGTTTAAACATCTATTTTAACATCACTGGCTTGGAAATAGGAATAACATTATTTGAAGCTGAAACATTGTTGAATGCCAAACCACTTTTGTCTCCAGCAGTTTTTCCAATATTAAGAATATTGTCTAGAACATCAGTTCCATTATTCAACATTCTGACAAATTTTGACATAGATCCCAGTTTAGAGTTTAGCATACTGACTTCCTTCTCAAGCTCAGTCTTTTCAGCCTTTAACTGCATTATGATTTTCTTTTGTTTCTCTCCTTCTAGACAGACTTGTTCACTTCTAATGCACAGCTTTCTATAAGAGGCAGCAAGCTCTTTATAAGTAACCTCTTCATCACTTGAATCATTGTCAGACTCACAAATCCCAATCATAGCTCTAACAAGATTGGCTGATTCTCCTTCAGGTTCACTATCAGTATCCTCATCAGACCAAGTAACAGACATACCCTTTTTCTGCTTCTTAAGGTATGTAGGACATTCTGATTTGATGTGACCATAACCTTCACATCCATAACATTGTATTCCTTTGTCATCATTAGACTTTTGTTCATCTCTAGTTTTCTTCACCTGATCACCTGACCTGTTGGTGTCAGATGTGATGTTCTTGACATTAGGTTTGTAGCTCTTATCTATCCTTTTTAGAACCTTATTAAATTGTCTTCCCAGCAGAACAATGGCATTTGAAAGCTCCTCCTGAGTTTCAGGACCACACTCTTTCCTTTCATCTTTAGATACCAAAGCTATGCTTTTGGTCTTCTTTTCAGATTCCTCATTCATCCCTAATTCAAATGTCTGAAGAGAACCAATCAACTCATCTACCCTCATCTTGCTGGTGTCTTGAGCTTCTTCTATAGCAGTCACCTTCATCTTTTATCTCTTGGGAAGGGATCTAAGAATCTTCCTCACCAGCTTCTCTTCAGTCATCCTTTCTCCTAGGGCACTAGAAGCATTTGACAGCTCAAGAATGTTCATGTGGAAATCATGAATGGTCTCATCATCCTTCATCTTCAGATTTTCAAACTTTGTTGTCAGAAGTTGAAGTCTTGACATCTTGACCTTGGAGGTTCCTTCATGAGTAGTTTTCAAGATATCCCATGCATCCTTAGCTACTTCACAAGTGTTGACCAGCCTGAAGATGCTCTGGTCAATACCATTGAATATGGCATTCAAGGCTTTAGAGTTCCCAAGGGCAAGCTCATCTTCTTCCTTGGTCCATTCTTCTTCAGGTTTCAGCTTAGAGCTACCATCCTTTTCCACAATAACAGGATGTTTCCATTCTTTCAACATTGCCTTCCAAGCCCTGCTGTCTAAGGACTTCAAGAATGTAACCATACGAGGTTTCTAATAGTCATAATTTGAGCCATCTAGAATAGAGGGTCTATTCACAAATCCACCACACTCCTTGTCCATTGTACCAGAAAGTAACAGCCCTAGATCTCACCCAGATGCAGAGCATGATGCCTGCTCTGATACCAATTGAAATTCTGGTATCAGATGTGTGATGTTAAGTGTGACGTCATAACAACACAATCTGCTATATGAACAAGGTAATAAAAACAACAGTAAATCAACACAATGAATTGTTCACCCAGTTTTGTCAGACTACCTACGTCTGGGGGCTACCAAGCCAGGGAGGAAATTCACTATTAGTAGTATTAAATTACAGACTCAACAATCCCAGTTGACAATCTCCTAACTTAATCACTACCCAATGACACTTCTACCTAAGATACACTTAGATATGAGAAACCACTCACTCCCCCTTAATCACCTCAGTGATACAACTCAAAGATTACAAAGTTCACAACTAGATCTTGCTTTAAAGCTTTGATCAAGAACAATACTCTCTTGCTTAAAAGCTTTAGAGAGGACAATTACAACTCAAACAAACTATATCAATTCAAGCATGAATGGCTTACAAAACACAGACGAAAACACACACTTGACTCTCAGTCTTTAATCTCTTGCTTTCGTAGTTCACAAGTAGGGTTGAGGCTGCTTTAAATAGAAACTCAGACTTGGGCTTGGACTCCTTGAAAATCTCTGATTTGATTTGAAATTAAAACAGATTTTATCTTCAAATCTTTTCAAATCTTTCAGCCCTAAACATAGTAACAAGATCTGCTCCATATCTGATTGCAACAGAAAGAATCTAAACCAAGATCTTCGCTTGCAATCTATCAATCAGATCTTCTAAAAACAACTGATACACGCAGCCCTAACAAAACACACCAGACTAATGTTCTGATGTTCTGTCAACTGATGTCAAGACATCATGTTTAACATCAGCACAAAAACTGCAACCCTAAGTAACTTAACATCTAACCAGAATGTTAGTAACTCATGTTAAGACATCCTACATGACATCAACACTGTTTTACCAAAATTGTAGCCAATTACAAGACTAACACAACTGATAACATAACACCATTACCCAGACACTTGTTCACTTATTCACCATGCCCTAGTAACAAAAAAATACACTGCATATGGTACTCTTATAATTGTAGCAGATCAAGAAACTATGAAGAATATGTGTTCATCCTTCTTAGCTTGGTTTTGATGAAGACAAAAGTGACAGGTCATCATGAAAGGGAACCATTCACATTAGTTCAAAGACTCACCTAAAGGTCAAAGACTCATCTAAATAAGTGAGAGAGACACCACATATTCACCAAAAACTTTAAGGTTATAGGTTTATGAGTCCTCTTATTTATAAAGTGCTCAACCTCCACTTTTCTAAGCAATGTGGGACAACCTTGTATACATTTAACAGCCATTCTCTTTTTATCATTTTCCTTGAACACAAGATTCTTCTTGTTCTCCATTGCATACTTTTTTATGGCATATTTGATTTTCAATTTATCCTTGAACATCATTCATACTTCAAGTTTTGTAGTTTTCTTAAAAGTTAGAAACCTTTTCATGTCAACTTCAATATCACTATCGGGTGAACTTTGAAGCAAGCATATCCAAATCACAACTATCATTATCAGAAAACCCTCCAACCTTGAAGGTTGTTCTTTGTAGCTTTAGGGAGAGTTGTCGTCCAATCAACACCAACATCAAGACCTAAGTTTAACTCATCAATGTCATCTTCCTCATCATTCTCACTACTCATGTTATAATCAGGATCAATTTCACTCTCTTCATTTGAATCTTCAACATTTGCTTCTTCATTTTCTTCTTCATTTGGTTCTTCATTTTCTTCTTCATTTGCTACCTCCACATTTTCTCTTCATTTGTTCCCTCATTATTAACTTCTTCATTGGCTCCCTCAACATTTGAATCTTCACCATTAACCTCCTCAAAAATAACATCTTCAATATTAATTTCTTCAACTTTGTGTTCAACATAGGTGTCAATGACTTTAAATCCTCTAACATCTTCCATGAACCTTAACAGATCATTGTCATTATTTAAAGGCCGAAGTCCACGAGAAAAAGAAAATTTAGGATTCTAATACCATAAACACTTTATATTACAACAAAAACACCAATAACACATACACATGCAGAACATCATTTAATTTTAATTATGAAAAATAATTAAAATAAAACGGGGTGTTACATCGATCTTCATGGTAATTGCTCTATGACTCTTCCTTGTAATCTCTTCGACCAGGTTCACCATTCATGTTGCTTAACATGCACAAAGAGAATCAACTATGTACTCTGCTTCGATTGATGACAATGTCACTGCTGGCTCCTTTCTCGAACTCCAAGCAACTGGTGCACCACCTAGCATAAACACATAGCCAACTGTGGATTTTCTATCCTCAGCATCACTACACCAACTTGAGTCAGTGTATCCCACTAACTTGCATTCTTTTCTTTCGTCAGCTGCAAGAAACAAAATGTCGTAGTCGAGAGTTCCTTTCAAATACCTCAGTATCCTCTCCGTCGCTGCTAGGTGTGATACCTTTGGCTTCTGCATGAATCTACTTACCATACCTACACTATATGCTAAGTCATGCCTTGTGTGACAAAGGTAGCGAAGTGACCCAATAAGCCTTCTATATTGGATTCAGTCGACATCATCTTCATCTAAATCCTTCGAAAGTTGCAATCTGGGCTCAACTGGAGTCGAAGCTGGGTTGCAATCTTGCATCTCAAATCTCTTGAGTATTTCGCCTGCATATTTTCTTTGGTGCATCATCAAACCTCTACCAGTCTTGTAGAATTCGATGCCAAGGAAATATGAGAGATTTCCCAAGTCTGACATTTCAAACTCCTTACGTAGGTCATGTTTGAAATCTTCGATCTCCTTTTTGCAACTTTCTGTTATCAACAAATCATCGACATAGAGACATAGTATAAGCAATTCACTATTTCTTCTCCTTACATATACTTCATGCTCAATTGTGCACTTCACAAATTCCTTCTCCCTTAGAAAGTTGTCGATCTTCTTGTTCCAAGCTCTTGGAGCTTGTTTAACTCCATACAAGGCTTTATGCAACCTGTACACCTTTCTTTCTTCACCTTGTAAACCCATTTAACATCAATTGCCTTCTTACCTTGTGGCAATTCGACAAGTGACCAAGTGTTGTTGACTTTGATGGACTCAAACTTCTCATTCATTGCTTTCACCCACTTCGAATCCTTCAATGCCTCTGCTGCATTGACTGGTTCGACATCTGCATAGAAAGAATAGTGTACCAGCTTACCTTCTTCATCGACCACATCATCTGATGTAATCACACATTCTTGCAACCTTGCAGGCATGTGTCTTATTCGTTGAGGTCTGCTTGGGCCTGCTTCACCTCTAACTTCTTTCTGTCGAACTTTTCTTTCGACTTCACTAGCTGGTTCTTCACATGAGATTCTCACTGATTCCTTCTTAATATTCTCAGTCTAATCCCATTCTTTAAGCTTATCTATGATCATGTCCCTGTTGATCACTACTTGCTTATTCACTAGGTCGAACAACTTGTATTCTCCAGTCAAATATTATCCTATCAGGATCATCTGACTCGACTTGTCATCAATCTTTCTTCTCAACTGATCTGGCATATGTCTATGTGTTATATATCCAAACACCTTTAAATGACTAAGGCTAGGCTTGACACCAGACCAACATTCTTCTGGCGTAGTTCCTTCTAGCTTCTTCGTCGGACATCTATTCAAGATGTATGTTGCTATCGACACAACTTCTCCCCATAATTCTTTGGGTAGATGCTTGCCTTTCAACATACTTCTCATCATATTCATGATGGTTATATTCTTCCTTTATACAGTTCCATTCTGCTGTGGTGTGTAGGGTGGCACCACCTTATGCACAATCCCTTCTTTCTCACATAATGCATCGAAATCTTTCGACACATACTCTCCACCACCATCAGTCCTCAGAATCTTTAGCTTTAGACCACTTTGTCTTTCTACCATAGATTTAAATCAGGAAAATACCTCGATCACTTCACTTTTCTTCTTGATCAGGTAAGTCCACAGTTTTCGACTGAAATCATCTATGAACGTGAAAAAGTATTTGTTACCTCCAATCGAATCCACCTGGATATGACCACATACATCAGAGTATATGACTTCAAGGATTCCCTTCGACTTGCTTCCTGCATCCTTGCTGAAGCTATTCTTGTGATGTTTCGCCTGAACACATTCTTCACACATTTCACTTGGAATGTTGATTTTTGGTAATCCTGAAACCATATTTCTTCTCTTCAACTCTCTGATGTCTTTGAAATTGAGGTGACCAAGTCGATAATGCCATATCTATTCATCTCTGCTGGCTGCAGTTGCAAGGTACTTATGCTCCATCACATTAAGTTCAATCTTGAAGGTCTTATTCTGAGACATTAGAGCCTTCAAAATTAACCTATCACCTGCGTCGGGAACTCTCATCATCTTGTCCTCGATCGATACCTTGTAGTTCTTTTCGACCAACTGCCCTATATTAAGCAAGTTTCTCTTTATTCCTGGTATGTACAACACATTAGAAATTACTTACCTCTTGCCATCTTTCCTCATAATCAGAACATCACCAATACCTTCAGCTCCTAGAGTATTGTCATTTGCAAACTTCACCATATTTTCATTGAGGGCTTCATGTTAACAAACCAATTTTTCCTACCGTCATGTGTAATGAGCATCCTGAGTCCAAGTACCACTGATCCTGGAATCTTTCTTCATCTCTTATTGTGACCATTAGCAACATCTCTTCTTTTTCATGTTTCTCCAGCTTCGCATCGGTTTCTTGATTCTTCTTCTTTTCTGGAAAATCACTAAAATAGTGACCATACTTCTGACAATTGAAACACTGAATATGATTTTTGTCAGGCCTTCGACCACCACCTCTTCCTCTGCTTGTAGCACCACCTCTTTGGTTGCCTTGGTTTTAGGGTTTTCTCTAATTCGACCAGTTTCCTTCCTACTGATTTCGACCAGTCGAATTGTTGTAGCCTCCTCTACCTTTGTTGTCATTCCAGCTTCCTTTGCCTTTCTTTTCTTTTTCTGATTGCACATGCAAATCCATACCACTCTTCGACTTTCATGCAACTCTTTCAGCCATCCTTTGTTCATGAGACTCAAGCGTCCCTTGAAGCTCTTCCTTCGTCAATGCTGAAAAAGTCTTTCAACTCTTCTATGGCTACTACCACGTGGTCGAACTTTGGAGCCAATGACCTAAAGATCTTTGCAACAACTAATCTTGATGTCAACAGTTTTCCACACACCTTGATTTGATTCACCAGCTTTGTAACTCTAGTGAAGAAATATACTATACTTTCACTGTCTTCCATCTGAAGCATTTCATAAGTCCTTTTGTGAGTTTGTAACCTCACCTCTTTCACCTTCTCTGCACCTCTAAACGATTTTTCAAGAATCTTCCAGGCTTCTTTTGCTGATTCTACAGCACTAACTTTTTCAAAATTATCTGGATCAACACATTGATGGATTATAAAGAGAGCTTTATAATATTTCTTCTTTAATTCTTTGTGTTCAGTCTTTTCTTGATCCGTCGTGTTTTCTATAAGCGGTGTCACTCCTTCCTTCACAAGATCCCAAAGATATTGATAACAGAAAACCACCTTAATCTACTTGCACCAATTCTCATAATTATCTTTCTTGAGAATCGGAAGGTTTGCCAGAAAGTGCCCATTTGGATGATTCATCGTCGTCAAAGTTTTGCTTTCTTGAATCGCAACCGGAGTTCTAGATACCAGATGTTGGAATTTCAACCACAACCTATGGAGAATTTCACTCAATCTTGATCTCAAGATTGTTATCAATCGTGCAATGACAATGAAAAGAAAAGGTTAAGAAAGAGAAAAGAAAATATCGTTGGATAAGAAGATGAAAATCTGCAGAGTTTCTCTCTGCCCATAAACTATGAAAACCTTGTTAATATTGCAACTGCAAGTGATTATAAGTTTTGAATTGTGTACAAAATAAGGGTTTCTCCCTATTTATAGATTGAGGTTAGCTTGCACCTCAAGCCAAGACCCAAAACTATAAAAGTCCAAAATAACTATCATTACTAAAATAGACCTAAGTCGAAATCCTGTGTGGATCAACATGCTTCGATACTTCGACACACTAATACAACTCGACACTTACACACATTAGGCTAGTTCGACTAATCCTTGTTTCTTTCGAGCTACACTGCTTCGACAAAAGGAATTACAACTAAACAATTCTCTCCCTTTTTGATGATGACAACTTATCTCTTAAAGAGGTGGTAAAAATAAACATATATGACTGTCGATTGTCATGCTTTAAAAAATGGAATTTTTCGTTGGCAGAGATATACGACTATCGATTATTGCTTCATGTTAATCAATTGTCATCATTAAAAAATGCAATTTTTGCTTTCTTAAAAGATGAAACTTGAATTAATGCATGCTTAAAAGTTTATGATTAATTTTTTAGTACTTAAAGCTTATAACAACTCAATAGCACATTATACCTTGGTCTATGATCAATTTTCATTGAAATCCAAAATTTTTATGCAAACTGGATACTTTGTTCTACTATTTCCATTCTTTTTCGTCTTTGATCTTTCTTTTAAAAATAGACCCCTGTCTTCATAAAAACCAAGATAAGAAGGATGAATCGAACTTCTTCACTGTTCTTTGACTTGTTACAGTTATAAGAGTATCATATGCAGTGAATTTTTTTTGTTACTAGGGCAAGGTGAATAAATGGAGAAATGTGTGGATAATGGTGTCATGTTATCAGTGGCTCCAGAATCGAGTATCCATTATTGTTTATAGGGTATATCTGAATCATTAAGTCCAAACGAAAATGGTGATTTGCCTACAGAAAAAGGAAATAGAAACCTAAGAAAAGTTTGGTATTTCTTATTTAGACTTGTAATAAAGGACATGGAGAAGGGAAATAATTTGTTTTTAATCTTTTTTCCTGACAGCCGGAGTATGGCAATGCATGGAGGAGGGTCTTCTAGCAGCTAAGGTTTGTTATGTGGAAACGAACCCTTTCAAATGAGTTATACTATCATATTTGAATCTGAATATTATTGATGATAATAAATATATAAGCACTAATCTCTTTAAATAAAATATTCTGGTCTAATACTCCCTCCGTCCCAAATTATAAGTCACTTTGTCAAAAAAATTTATCCCGAATTATAAGTTACCTTACATTCCCAATGCAATATAAATGACATCTTCTCCAATATACCTTCAAATATTTATTATTATTTATTCTTTCAACTCTTTTACTTTCTCTCTCCTATATAATTATAAGAGGCATTACTGTAAAATTATACATAATTTGTCTTTTCCATAAAGTAATAATTAAATTTCTTAATTTGTGTGAAAAACCCAAAACGTCTTATAATTTGAGACGGAGGGAGTAAATCTTACTTTGAGCTTTCCCAATGCTGCATTGTACTTGTGGAGGAGGCCCTTGCTACTGAAGCTGCATCAATTGTCAGGACAGAATATCAATTGTCAGGACAGAATATCTCAAGGTCCAGCCTGAGTTAGCTAGTCGCATAAGCACAGAAACTGTAGTTTCAGTATGTGGTTCTGGTGATTGTGCACGTGTAATTTAAGTAGCATTTTTATTCTCATTTCTATTCAATATCATTTCTTAATTTCATTCTAATTCATCAAATCTTTGTTCTTTTCATTCTATTTGTACCTTTGAGGTTTAAAAATCCTTTTTTTTTAAATGCAATGATAAATAATGGAAATCACTAAACATAAAATTATTAAACTTCATTACACAAACACTCCTATTTACATTTTTTTTCTAGAACACAGAAATATAGACAGACTTACTAGTAGTTACTATCTTACAGCCAAAAGTAGAATCACCACCATTTGTAGGCAATTACTTGCAGGCAGCATCATCTGCTGTATCCAAAAGAAACATATTGTAGACTCCTTAGCATTATGCTTTACATACTACAAGCAAAAGAAACATTGTAGACATGAACCACTTGTTTCTACAAACTAGTAATACTCATGAAAATTCAAGTATGGCAAAAGAGATTCCTTTCTTAAATGAGTACAGCTTCTCCTTAAATTCTTTAATGACTTTAGATTTACCCAACCGTACATTAGCAAAGGAGAAACTGATCCTCTCAAGCACTGTACCATTTTCCATTAAATATTTAGCAAATATAAGCTCATGCTCGTCTCCATAGACATTTTCAAATTTCACAATTTGGAGAGTGGATGTCAAACAATCTGGCACAAGAGCAGAGTTCAGAAGCTCATGGTTGAATTCCAATAGTCTCTAGTGATTTGTAATCAAACAAAGTCTAAATAAGAGAATATATATATGTTAAAGCATAATTAAAAAAAAATAAAAAAAAAGCTAATTACCAACCTTGAAAAGTAGAGTATTCAGAGCAGGAGACTTTTGAATCAAGCCCAACAAAACTTCAACACTAACCCTGCCAAGCTCCAAATAGCTCAACATTGCAAATTTAGGTACAAGAGCCACATTTGGTTGTGTCCAAAACTGGATGACAAACATCAGAGAAACAGGCACACATTATACATTGTTCATCTTTTGCTGTGTGGTTAACGATGTTCATTAAACATAATAAACTATATGCACAAAATAACATAATTAGTTATGTATTTGAACTGCATTAACAATGTAATAAAACGCATGCGTATTTGTAAGTAAGTTAGTAAATTATACGAACTTATCTCATATACCTCAAATTTGATCCTCTTCACTTGACTAAATTGCTTGAGAAGGAGACAGACACACGATTCAGTTTCTTGATCGTTATTCCTATCATTATACAAAGTGATGCTAACAGTAGCATTGCAGGCTGAAGATGGATCTGACAGAACAATAGCTTGCGACATACCATCACCGTGATATCTGAATTCTTTCAGATTTGAACCAGAAAATTTGATTTTGCAGAGACGTGGCTCATGAGTTAGTGACTTATAGTCTTGTCTTATGTAAACACTTTCAAGTAGAGGTGCTTTTATTTCTAAAGTGACATCATCCGCACCCGCAATTAACCAAGAGCAGTCTCCAGTCTCAAACTTTTTCAATACTGGAAAAATAATACCTTGAGATTTGTCAACTGTAAATGCAACTCTATACAGCTTGAGCAGCAATTCTTCTAAACAAGTGGCATGATTGAAAAGGTAGTGAGATGTAAGAGCAGAGAAGAGGAGATCTTCACGCAAAGAGATAGAAAGTTTTTTTACACTTTTTTTCAAGATGCAAGTGATGAAGGTATTTAGAACAGTTGGATCATGTTTGTTACTAATAAGAAGAGAAAAACTTTCCAAATTGTGGCTTCCGGTAAAAAGAAGTACTCTATTGACAAAGTTTATAAAGCACTGTTGTTTTCTACTTGATTTCTTCTTTTTGGGAGAATAAAACACACTATCATCCAATTCCACCTTGGTGATTAATGTCCATTTTTCAATCCATCTTTTAGATAACACACTTGTGCGAACGGCGTCTTTTGTGGGGAGAAACGAGAGAATGTGAGTTATAAGTGATTCAGGTAGGTTGCTGATTATATCATCATTTGCTTTATGCTTCTTATGAGTTGATGAACCAACAAACTCCATCGTCTCTACAACAGTAACCCTAGGACTATTTTTCTGCATTTTCAAAAAAGTATCAAGTATCAAAGCAAAGAATAAATACTGAATCTCACCGAATGACTCTAATTGAAACAAGCAATCTTTAAAACATTTGTGGGGTTGGAAAGGAAATGATGATACGCACCTTGTTTACGGTTGATTCTCCGTTACGGCTTTTTTACAATGCAAGTTTTCTGTAATTTTTCTCCACTGGCCAAAACACTTCCTCTGTTACTCTATTTTATTGCAAGTTGAACTTTGATCAAAGTGGCGGTGGTAATGTAAGATAGAGTTGAATTTTCGATAGTAGTACCAGTACTAAAAAGATAGAGTTGACAGATTTACTTACAAATTACTCATTAAAGATATCTTTATGGATAGCCTAAAAATGACATAACACTCTTAAAGTAAATAGTATTTAATTAGACCTTAGCATTCTAACACAAGAGAATAAGATAATCAAAAAAGTCAAATAGGAAACTAAACATTGCACATAATTTCAAGACACGTAATTTATCTCAACGAGCCTAAGTCCTTAATACATTCACATTTTTCAAAACAAATATTGATCTAGATCTTGCGAATTAGCACAAGAGTATAAAAGAAAAAAAAATCAACGACATGATTAAAGTGTTTTTTAATGAGTGCATTTTATAATAGAGAACTTCAATCTTTTAAGTAGGCTTAGTCTCTCTCTTTTCTTTTAAAACTAAACAATATGAGAGTTAATCATTATGTTCTTTATTATTGTTTTTAGTAAATTAAAGCACAAATTTTCATTCACTTAAAAGATTAATTCGAAAAAATTCTATGAAAATTTTATGCAGAAGTTTGAGAAAATGTATTAATGCTTTGAATGTTTAACTTTTGCGTTTAGAACAAACGAATGGGATTGCTTAGAAGTAACATGTAGAATTGCATGTAAATATCAAACAAATGAAGAAAATAATAAATAACAATTAAGTAAAATTGCAAAAATTAAAGGTGGGACGCACATTCATACATTTCTCACAAACTTTTTCATCTCTGTAATTTGGATGTGTGAATTCTATGGAGAATAACTATAAAAAATGCGAACCCTTGTTACATGAATGAATTCGACTTATATACTAAACTTTAGTAACCATCGATAACGGTCAACTCTCCAGCACTCGACACGTACACTCTTACGTGGGTCTTCGTCTTCCGCTTCGCTTTCACGTGTCAATGGTCTTTGAACTGTTTCAAACTGCTACCCATGCTCTTAAACCTTCTAACTGCTTTTGTCGAAAACATCTTCAAGTCTTCTAACTGACCTTGTCGAAAATGTCAAATCACTGTAAATCTATTCGAGATTCTAAACATATTTTAAAGAGAGAATGGTCATAATCTTATAAATATGTTCTTAAGATTCTTTCAAATCAGACTTAGTGGAGTTTAGGTCATCTAATCATTGAATTCAAAAATATACTAAGTTCCAAAACAATTGGTAAGCGAGTGAAACTCACCACCTCACCATCTCAATTGATGTAATCAATATGTCGAAACTATAGCTAAGTTATAAAACTTTGTTTTTAATTATAAAATAAATTATAATTGAGGATGAATGTAGTAATGGTTAAACTCAATTCTTTGTTTTATGCACGGCACAATGTATAAAAATACGTATTACTTTTCCACATTTACAATCCCTTATTATAAAAGTTTATTCAAACTTTTAAATATATTAATGATTTTTTCAAGTTAAGTCTTCATTGGACATATCAATTAACCATTGTCTGAATATTATAAGTGAAATTAGTATATGTTTAATTATTGTTGTACTGATACTCACATGGATTCCAATGTCAAGTCTTTTACTGAACAAGGAGATCCATTGAAAGACCTTAAAAGATATTTGAGATCTGGCGGGCTTACTCAATTAACTATATGTCATACTGACTGATATATTACATTTGTGATAAGTATCACAAGTTAATTTCTGAATGCTCCATGTTATATAGGCATTGTAACATGCAACTATTTGGAGAAAATTGTGGGCTTATAGGTATTGTGTTTTTATTTGAGAAAATATTATTTTATAAAGAAACAAGAAACAGAACACAATTTTTTTAGGTAATGCGAAAGTGTAATATCGGAATAAAACACAATTTTCTTAGGTAATGTGAAAGTGTAATATCAGTTGAGAAAAGTGTTAATTCGAGCTTGATTGATTGTGTAGGGAATGTAACCAAAATTAATAGTTTTAGTTTGAAATTTTATTCTTTTTTATTATTTTATTGAAGGTTTGTATAGATTGACTACTTATTTTAGTTATTAATTGTTCATGGGTGATTGAAAATTGAGCAATGCTGGAAAAGTTTTGGTTGTTACGTTGATTGTTGTTTGTTTCTTCATGATCATCCATTTTCATGATTCCAACAAATATTAATATTAATATGTCATTTTTCATAGTAATGTTTGAATAGGAATGATTTTAATACTTCAAATTCTATATTCTGTTTGCAATTTAAATTGTATTTTTTAATTTGTTTTATTTTAATTAGTTTTTATTTAAATACATAGGTGATAACGTGAAATGGATTCACAAACCGTTGGTAATGAAATTGTAGATGAAGTGAATGTGGTTGATTTGGGTGATTTGGAGAATGAAATTATCTAAGTTGAAAATGAATTAATAAATTTTGGAGATGATGTTTCACCTAAGTCTTAGAAGGCCAAAACTTCAAGTGTTGATAGTTGAAAAGTGTTACTAAAATTGGGACGGATAAAGATGGGAATCCATTGGCTAAGTGCAACGGTTGTTCAAATATTTTGAAGGGTGGCGATATGAATTATTGTGCCACAAATTCGAATCGTCATATGAAGAATGACACTAAAATTAAATATGTTGATGTACGGTCGACTTGCAAGGTAGGCTTAAAAATCTTACAATAGATAAAAGGTTTCCAAATCAATGTGTGCTACTACAATCATTGACTTAGCGTATAATATAATTTTGTGGAGTTTCAAAAAATTAGGGATTAGTTGAAATATTTGAACCCTGGTTTTTCTCCTATTTCAAGAAATACTACTAAGGCTGATGTTGATGAAATGTTCAAGACAAAGAAAAAAAACTCTTAAGAAGGAGTTAGCTAATATTTCCTCTAGAATTTCATTAACTTTGATATGTGGATAGTCTGTACAAGTGAATGTTGTATTTTCTTGACTGCTCATTATGTTGATTCCAATTGGAATTTGAAGAGTAGGATTCTAAACTTTTGTCGTATGCCTCTTCCATATACGTGATCTGAGTTGTCAAAAATGATTCTTGAATTTTTATCAGTTTGGGGAATTGAGAAGAAGTTTTTTTTTTCACTCAAATTTGATTATGCTTCTACTAATAACGTGATACAAGTTCACTTGAAAAGACAACTTGTTGTTTTCTGAGGGAGAGTTCTTTTATGTTTATTGCTCAGCACATATTTTAAATTTGATTGTGCAAGAGGGTTTGAAAGTACTTGGTGATCCATTGGAAAAGATTAGGGAAAGTGTCAAATATGTGAAGGGCTCTGAGGGTAGAATGAAAAAATTCAAGGAATGCATTAACTCATTGGTGGTGTTGAAACATCGACTGGTTTGTCTTACGATGTTTCCATTAGATGGGATTATACTTATTTGATTCTTCGAAGTGCATTGACGTACCGACATATATTTGTAAGTTTTAGTTTTCATGATGATAATTATAAGGTTTTCCCTTTAGAAGAAGATAGAAAAGAAGAAACACGATATGCATATTCTTGTTGCTATTTTATGAGACTACAAACTTTATTTCTGGAACGTCTTATCCTACTTCCAATTTTTATTTCTTGCAAATTTAGAAAATTCACTGTGTTTTGATGGCAAGCATAAAAAATGAAGACACTCTTATTAGAGACATGGCTGAAAGAATGATGATCAAGTTTGAGGAATATTGGAGTGATTAGGGTCGGTTAAATCTGTTGATGTTATAACATGTGTTTTAAAGTTGTTAAATTTTGTTATGATGTTGTTAAATGTTGTCAAACATGTTGTGAATTGCCAAATCTATTGATGTTATATGTTTTCAAACATATATAAATTTCTAACATGCTTTCAATTTTCAAATATGTTGTTGTTAAATGTTGTCAATTTTCAAACCTGCTATTGTAAATTATATCTATCGCCAAATCTGTTGCTGTTAAATGTTGTCAAACATGTTATCAATTGCCTAATATGCCGATATTAAATGTTGTTATTGTTGAATGTAATTCAACATTCAAGTTAGTTTAGTTTTGAGTTTCATTTACTTTTGAATTTGAATTTATATTTAATGTGAATTTGAGTTGAATTTGGGTGTTTATGTAAATCCAAATGTATTTGCATTTGTAACATAATTTAGTTCATTCATTTTGAGAAAAGTAAGTTAGATTCGTTTGTATCTCTCTCTCTCTCTCTCTCTCTCTCTCTCTCTCTCACTCACTCACTCTCTCCCCCCCATCCCCATCATCATCTTCTCAATTATTGTACTTGAGCTCCAACAATCGGTATATAGATCTCCAATTCTGATTCAAGAACGGGAAACACGAGTCTACGTGAGGTGTGTGGTTGATTTTGTTTCTGAAATTCAAACTGAATAAAGTTTGAAATCAAATAGAATCACTTTTCTTGATTCTGTGGGATTGGGAAACACGAGTGTTAGTGAGAATTGAGTGATTTGCACAAGAATAGAGATGAACGGAGGAAACAATAGCTTGAACACAAAACTTCCATTATTTGATGGAAATATTTGGAATCGGTGGATGATTCATATGCATGTTTTGTTTGGAGCTCAAGATGTTCTTGATCTCGTCAATGACGGTTACACTCTGATTGCATCAAATGCAACAGAAGCGTAGAGAAATGCACAACGTAAAACGAGGAAGAAGGATTAAAAGGCATTATTTTATATCCATTAGTGTGTGGATACAATTGTGTTTGAGAAGATTCCTGATGCAACGACGACGAAGGCGGTGTGAGATACACTATTGCGGTGTTATGGTGGTGACACATCAGTGAAAAAGGTGAAGTTGCAATCCCTGCATAAGCAATATGATAATCTCAGCATGAAAGACAATGAGAAGGAACCTGAATACATCTCCATAGTGATTGTGATCACAAATGAGATGAAGGCTTGTGGAGAAACTCTCTCTAAACAAGTTATTATTGAGAAGGTACTGAGATCACTTACTCCTCAGTTTGATTACATAACTGTAGATATTGAACATTTTAAAGACACTGGTACCATGAGAATTAAAGAACTTCATAGTAGTCTATAGGCACAAGAATTGCGACTGACTAAGAGGAACTTTGAAAGAGAGTCTGAGCAGGCACTAAAAACTTCTTTTGTCAAGAAGAACAAGAAGCAAGCATGGTCTAAGAACAGAAGATAGTCTGAAGGTATTTCTGCCTTTAAAGATGAGTCAGAGTTTGAAGGTGACTCTGAAGCAGAAGTTGAATCTGAAGATGAGTCTGACTCTAGAGAAGACTCTGAAGGTGAATTTGATAATGATTCAGATTTTAATTATAATCTAGACTATGGCAGTAATCAAATCTCTGAAGGTGGCCATGTCTATGGAACTAGGTCACAGAGAATTTAATAGATTCCAAGAAGGCTTGTAAATTTTTAATTGCTGCAAGATACTTAGATTGATTCTGAAGGGGAAGTTATTCAGTGTTCCATAATGGTGGACTCTAAACCTATCACTATCAATGAAGCACTTAAGAAAAAGTGTGACTGAAGGCTATGAAAGAAGAGCTTGAGGCAATTGAAATAAACCAGACATGGGAGTTGACCATGTTACCCAGGGGCAAGAAAACAATTAGTTTCATATGGGTATACAAGATAATTTTGAGACCATATAGGTCAATTGCTAAGTACAAATAGTAGCTCGAGGATTTCTGAAGAAATTTGGTTTGGACTACTTTGAAGTGTTTGCTCCTGTAGCTAGACATGAAACAATCAGACTGGTGATTGCTATAACTACAAATAGGAATTGGCCTCTGATGTATTTAACTGTGAATTTAGTTTTTTTGAATGGTCCTTTAGAAAAGGAAGTTTATGTGTCATAACCTCCTGGATTTTTGAAAAAGAATCAGGAAGAGATGATGTACAAGTTGCATAAAGCTTTGTATGGAGTGAAATAAGCTCCAAGAGCTTAGAATCTGAAAATTAATTCATTTTTCAAGCTTCAAGGATTCAGAAAGTGTGAGATGGAGTATGGTGTATATGTTCAGCATACCTCTGAAGGCAATATGATTATGGTGTGTCTTTATGTTGATGACATATTACTGATAGGGAGTTGTATTTTTTAAATGAACAAGTTCAAGAAGGTGCTGATGAATGAACTTGAGATAACTGACCTTGGAAATATGGTATATTTTATAGGAATGAAGATTTTACACTCTGAAGAGGGAATCTTTATGCACCAACTAAAGTATAAATTTGAGTTGATGAAGATATTTGAGCTAATGAATTGTAAGTCAACAATCACACATGCTAAGACAAATCATAAGTTGGACTCTGATTATGATGGTGTGGATGTATATGCTACAACATTCAAATAATTTGTTGGATGTCTAAGATATTTGTGTTATACCAGGACTGACATCTGTTATGTAGTTGGAATGATGAATAGATTTACGAGTAAACCAAAATGATCACATTACCAAGCTGCAGTCGGAATACTAAAGTATGTGAAAGAAACTCTGAAGTATGGCATTTTGTTTCCATCTAGATGGTCAGATGATGCTGAGCTGATATGCTATTGAGACTCTGACTGGTATGGAGATAGAGTTGACAGAAGAAGCACTATAGGATACTTGTTCAAGTATCTGGGAGCCCCTATTTCTCGGTGTTCCAAGAAGCAATCAGTTGGTGCTTTGTCAACCTATGAAGCTGAGTACATAGCTGGTGTTTTGTCAGCTTGTCAAGTTGTTTGGCTGATGAATTTGTTGCAGGAATTGAAGTTCAAGGTGATCAAACCAATCAAGATGATGATAGACAACAAATCTTCCATAATCATTGCAAAGAACCCTGTGCTGCACGGAAGAAAGAAGCATATAGAGATAAAGTTTCATTTTCTGCACAATCAAGTTCAGAATGGAATGCTTGAAGTTGTTCACTGTAGAACTCAGAAGCAACTTACAGATGTGCTGACCAAGGTGATCAAAACTGAACACTTCATCGATTTTAATGATGGAATTGGTGTTGTTGACTTTATACTTGAATGTGAATTAAGGGATGATGTTGAATGTAATTCAACATTCAAGTTAGCTTAGTTTTAAGATTCATTCACTTTTGAATTTGATTTATATTTAATGTAAATTTGAGTTGAATTTGGGTGTTTATATAAACCCAAATGTATTTGCATTTGTAACAAAATTCAGTTTATCCATTTTGAGAAAAGGTAGTTAGATTCTTTCGTTTCTTTCTCTCTCTCTCTCTCTCTCTCTCTCTCTCTCTCTCATTATTCATCGTCATATTCTCAAATCTTGGGCATTATTAATGGAGGTTTATTATTGAACTCCAGCAATTATAACATATGTTTTAAAGTTGATAAATTCAATTAAGTGTTGTCAAACATATAAAATGCTAACATGCAGTAACATGTTATATTATTTCACCTTTTTATCATAATAGGATTTAAAAGTATACACACAACAACTTGAAACAAAGACCGGAAAGTATCAACTTGATATTTATTTGGAGGAGGCAAGTGTCGGTTTAACTTATCAAAATTTTGAGGACTTGAATATTCTTCAATGGTGGAAGGGGAATTAAAATATATTTAAAGAGTTATCTTTATTTGCTCGTGATTTGTTAGGCATCCCTATTACTATATGTTGCATATGAATCTGCTTTCAATATTAGTTTAATCATTCTAAACAAATATAGAAGTCATTTGTTGTCGAAGAATGTAGTGGCATTGATTTGTATTCGCAATTGGCTTCCCAGTTTTAATAATTTTAGTACATAATAAAATGCAAAAGTTTCTCTCAATACTTTGTGATTTTTTCAATATTTTGTTAATTTAATTACTTACATTAAATTGTTTTATAGGTGTAGTGGGTGATGATGAATATAATGATGATGGAAGCTTGACAAAAAGTATTACAACAGGAGCATCATTTGTTCATGACATAGATGAAGATTGATTAGTGAATCTTTTATGTTAGTAGAGAATTTGGAGACTTTTATGTTAGATTAAACTATTTATGAATTTTTTCATAAATTTTTTTGAATTTCCCGTGTTGAACTTTTGTTGAATTTGTGGTGTTGAACTTATGTTAAATTTGTGATATTTTATGTTTGTTGAATTTAATTATTGGATGTAGGATAATGATAATGTTTATTTTTATGCAATGCAAATGTGTGTTCACATGCATTTTTTTAATAATGATGTATTTTTTTTATAACTATTATTATATTTTGGTAATATTAGGATTTATGAGTTTTTTTATATTATATCATGAGTGAAAAAAAATTTAAAGAGAGTAGTGGGCCTGCCCGCATGTTCGCATGTTCATCATTAAACGGGGCAGACCTAGTGAATGAGCCTGCATCTCTAACTTTGATCGCCATCACCGCCCTATTTGTTTGCGGGCTTTTGCAAGACAGACCTAAACGGGGCGGACATGCTTGTTTGCCACCCCTAAGTAGTTGTACTCAATTATTATGGATGAAACAAATGCTAAAAGAGTACAATGTCAAACAAGATGTTATGACATTAAATTGTGACAACATGAGTGCGATAAATATCTCCAAGAACCCTGTTTAACACAATCTCACTAAACACATTGACATATGTCATCATTTTATTAGAGAGCTGGTCGAAGAAAAGGTTATCACTCTGGTTCATGTTGCAACGGAAAACCAACTTGCTAGCATTTTTACCAAGGCTTTGGATGTTTCTCAATTTGAAAAATTAAGAAATGCCATAGGTCTATGCATTATTGAGAATCTATAGCAATTAATGATGAGATGACATTGGAACTATTGTGCCTCCTTTTTCTCTCTCATAGCCATCATGACCAAGGCACATGCGCCCCCTTTTATCCTAACCATTGGTATTCCAAATTCGGTTGGTATTCAAATTACTATACACTTTTACATTACGCTTCTCAAGTGTTACAGAAGCTTTTTCATTCTCTCTGATAATCTCCCACCTCACTCCTCTCTAAACCTAAGTTCATCCTTTCACATTCCTCACAAAAATCCTGCAATCATAGTTGGAACTAGGAAGGAAAACCAACACTTCTGGAAAAGATAAGAAATTCACAAAGAAGTCCAAGAAACCTACAGAGGAACCCAAACATGTAATCAATATGCATAGAGTCAAAATGAAAGGGGTTAAGAAAGACAAGTGATATATCCTCAAAGGTTCCATTATTTATGGCCGATCTCATTGAGAAATAAAATGATGATGAGAAGAAAACCTATGAAGTCAATGATGTTTCTCAAAATTGAGCTGAATTTTGCGAATTAATTTATCAAGGAAGTTATTGACATTGCGCCAATTCAAATGTTTATCCCATTTGATATTCAAGGTAATACTTCTAAAACAAATCCTTCTAAAAAGACAGGTTGATAATGTGGTTAATAATGTGTCGAATATTATTCCACATCATAGTATAGATACGTGACATCATATTATATTCAAATTATAAAAATATTTTTTAAAATAATTAAAATTTTATTTGAAATAATTTTGAAATTTAATAAAATTGAAATAATAAAATAATTTTATATAACTTTTAAATATTATTAATTTATTTATTATTACAATTAACTTTTTTTTTATTTTTTATTTTGTATAAAATAGTTAAAATGATTTATAGTTTAGAAATAAGATCGATTCATATACCGAGAGACGAGTAACGGATTCGTGATGACATTTTTAAGATATCCCATAAAGATACCTTTACACTGTGTTTGGCAAAGGGAAGAAATTCAAAAGAGAGAGTAAGGTGAGAAAGAGAGTGAAAAGAGAGAAAAAGATAAGAAATAGAGTAAATTTATGGGATTGTTTGGTATAAGAGAAAGACAAGAGAAATAGAAAAGAAAGATGTATAAACTCCCTTTTTCTCTTGTTTGGTTTAGTAGAGAGTGAAAAGAGAGAAATGATGATATTTTTTATATTGACAAAAATACCCTTATTTATTTAACTGAGATATGTTAAATGATGTATTGTCATCTTACTATTTTTTTTCACTATTAAACTAACCATTTGAATTTTAAAATTGTATTTTAAAATTTATTCTGTTAAAAAAATAATTTGTTCAATATTGTGTTATTTGATGACTAAGATGAGTTTTGATTAAAGAGATATGATGTTTGCTTTCATCTTAAAATATATTTCTATCATGTGATGCTTGCTCTTTATACATATTAATCAATAAACATGTTATCTATTTGTTTTAGCAGGACATTGAAGAGTAGAAATTTCTATTTAGTTTAGCAGGACATTGAAGTATAGAAGTGTGAAACTCAATACCTCCTACAAAGACAATTATTTATGGATGAAATGAGAGGAAACTAGTGGAAGACAATGAGTTTGAAGTTGGAAGTTAAATAAATGATTCTTGAAGATGAATATTCTCCATATGAAATTAAATTATGATCTTGTACTAAAATTTTCACTATATTTCAAATTCTTTTTATCTTCATGTACTGTATGAAAATATATTAGGATATAAAAGTATTTTTTAACAATTTTGCTTAGTCTTTTCAAGTGACATATGAACCACAATTTTTATCTTAATATACTGTATGAATCTGTATTATGATATAAAAGTAGTTTTGACAAGTTTGCTTAGTCTTTCCAAGTGAGATATGAACAACAAAATAATACATAAAACAATTATTCAATAAACTAGTTGGATGGAAATTGATTCATTTGAATTGAATTAGTTATTAGAAACATAACACATTACTCAAATAAATAAACATTCACTAAATACATTAATTTTGAAGAATATCCACTGTCTATTATTACAAGATAAATCCTACTCTGTCCTATTTGGCAAGAAAAATTGGATAGGATTCCTCATCCATTCTTCCCATTTACTTAGTAACTCACCTACATCAGTAACTCACCTGGCAATTTTTCAAGGCTTTAGTAATTCACATGCATCATGCATCAGTGATCAATATAGCTAACAACAAAATATATGTATAAACATTCCAGCATGTATAACAGGTTATTAAGATTTCTCTTTAAACTTTGGTAACTCACCTGCATCATGCATCAGTGGTCACTATAGCAAAAAAAGAATAAGTGAAAACATTCCAGCTTGTAAGACACAAATACATTGAACAAAGCATACCACAATTATCATATGAAGAAATCTACATTCTCAAAATGATAAGTAATTTCCATAAAATATTTAAAATATATACAAAATATCATTTATGGCATTTGTTGAACAAAAAGAAGTTTATATCTACTGCCATCAAATGTCATAGTTGGCCTAACCAAAAATCATTATACAATTTACTGTCAACTACCTAAAGTGGCAATTGCATATACATAGTACAATTATAAGCATCAAATATGTCTTGATTGCATATACAAAAAATAGAACCATAGAGATATATCACACATAAAGAGACCAAATAACATCAATGATAAAAAGGAACATCCATCATTTGAAAAAGAACTTGTAGGCGGATCTCGGGGGGCACACCAAAAATCAGCTCCTTTTTTTTGTTTTCATTGCAAAGAACTTCATAGCATTTCAAACGAAATTATTGAAGCAGATCCAACTCAGGCAACATGTTCCATACATCAGCTCCTGTATACACTCGAGGTCTACTATTTTTTAAGATTTCATTGCGCTTTTGAATAGCTGCAACTTGTCGTTCGGCTATTTCTATTTGTTGTTTAGCCATATCATGCAATTGATCAGAAATGTTATTACCCTTATTCAAAGCATCAGCCACAAGTCCAATACTACTTGTCATTCTATCCAATTGAGCTTCCATAAAATCATTCATTGGAGCCTTACATTTCGTCCCGCGAGAACCAGGTGTCCCTGTAGATTGATGTGATGGCCCATATGTTGAAGGACTATATGAGTCAACAATGGGAGGTTCTTCTCGCACTTCATCAAATATACCAGTATGTTGGTGAGCCATGGAAGTATCATCAACAGGGTCATTCAAATCACCGTCATTTTCTTTTTCTCTTTCCTTTTCCCTTTCCCTTTCTAGTTGAATGTGTCTCATTCTATTAGTAGAGGATTTTTTTTTCCGCTGCTCGATCTAGGCCAAAAAGCTTCTTCAAAACATCATAATGTTTAATTTGCATGGTTTTCCACTTTGCAGCATGTGGTTTTTCCTATCATTAATCACACCATGTGTTAGCAACTCAATATAATATACTTTGTTTGAAATAAAATGAAAGGTCATTAAATTAATAAAGGAACCAAAAAAGTACTCACTGTCATACCCCAAATTTTGACCACTGAGATTTCCCATTATTATGAGAATCATTATCATAATATGGATGTACCATCATGTCTCATCAATCCCTTCAAGGATAGTTGAGCCTTCACTACAATCAAAGATTAGGGCTTTAACCCCTCTTAGAGCCTTTAGATAGAGGATTAATCAAGAAAAGACTTGATCCCCAACTTTTCTAATCCCTCAAGCATCCATGAAGGGTCAAGGGGTCTCCCATATCAAAAATCATGCATAGTTATGCAACATTCCAAGAGGATCAAGCCTCAGGATCGCCAGTGTCACCAAATTAGGGTTTTGGTCGACCAGGGCCTCCAGATGAAAATTTTCATCTGGGCATGAGCCCATACTTCAATATATGGTCTAATAAGCTCAAAATAACCTCAAGAGCCCATCCACAATGGCAAAGTCATCTTGAAAGACCATATGTCAAAAATCAGGAATTAGGGTTTTGACCTAATTCAACCCTTGAGTTAACTTGTGAAGCAAGGCATGACTTGAAGCTTCATGATGAACTTCAAGGACCTCAAATACATCATATTAACATGTCTACAAGATTTTATTTACTCAAAGAGCTCAAATCATAAGCCACAAGAACTCAGAACCATCTGGTCATAAATTAGGGTTTCTGATGAAAAAGTCAACCCTACCATTGACTGTTGACCTACCCTTGTTCTCAAACCTTTGGGAAGGGTCCAAGACATTCCTAAATACCCCTTTAGGCCATCCATGAAGTTTAATTAGCCTAAGGATTGATTTTACAAAGGGATCACAAAGTCAAAGTTTCATTTGCTGAAAAAGTCAACTGTACAAAAACTCAAGTTTGACTTTTTGAAATTTTGGTCAACCAAGGTTCCCTTAACCCTAAAATCATGTTAATATGTGATTTGAATCATCATTCATAAAGAAAAATCAAAGAAAGGGAGTTAACTTGTAAAAGGGGTAACCATAAAAAACTTAGATTTTTTCTAAGTTATGGAACAAAGTGGCAAGGGTACCAACTTTACAAGGCCATATCTCCTAAACCACAAGGCTTTTTTCTCCCATTCAAATCTCAAATTGTAGTCCATGTTACATACTTCGAATATGTCAACTAGGCCTCATTCCAATTCATCATGGATTTTGAGTTATTGATTGAGCAAAATCACAAAAACTTGGATTGAACCTTTTTTCCAACACTTAGAAAATTTTAGACAAAATCTGTCTAAGTTTTTTACCAACTTCCAAGGAATTTTTCACTTTGATCCAAGTTGAACCAAGTCTAATGTCAGACATCAAAGTTAAAGTACATCATTCAAGCTTTTCAAAGAGTACTAGAACTCCCTCTAATTCAATTTGAGCTGAGAGTTATGATCATGGGAAGTTAGCATAAAAAACCTGATCTTTCACTAGTCAGTTTTGTGCATTTGGTCGAATTTGGATATTTCAAGTTACCACAAGCATTGGTACATATCTGAACACCTCAAGGGGGGACAAAGAAGGAATAAACCCTGACCTTCAAGCCTCATAAGTCCATGGACCTATATTTAGGCATGACACCCCTAAAATTGAAAATGCTTCAAATGGTCAATTTTGTTTCAAGGCATTTAACTGATGCATAGAGGTGGCATTCATCAAGACAATGTTATCCAAGTTCAGTCAAGCCTTATCCCTGCCACAGAAGACTCATAGCATGTGCTCTAATCTCAAGTCAATGGTAGGAGGAGAGTTGAGATTCCAAAGTGATCCAATTGGTCCAAGGCCTGTTGTAGTTGCCAATCACTATTGGAGCTTAAGCCGACCTCTTGCACTATAAATAGGCACTCTTTATGATCAGTTTGAGTACATTAAAGGCCCATAACACTTGCCTATCTCAAACTCTCTCTTAATTATGCAAAAATGTCTTATAGTGCAAGTAACAAGTGAATTTTGAGTTGTAGTGCAATTCCACCCCAACCAATCACTCAAACACTTCCCACATAACATATTTTAGCTAATCAAACACTCAAAAACTTTTCGGGAGTCCAAAATCATAGACCTCAAAATCCACTTGAAGCCTATAATCAGTCAACACACCATGAAGTGATCCAACCATCTCCAAGCAGGTCCAGGGGTCCAAACACACTCCATATGATGTAGGGAAGCTGTTCAGATCATCACAATTCATCTGTAACACCTCCAACTCAAACATCAAATTGCTCTTGCTACCACGACATTCAAGTAAGCCTAAACTTGGTCATCTCATAATTCATGCATATTTCCTCGCACAAAACTTTTGCCAATGGCTCATAATCATGTATAGAGTGTTTCCCCTCAATTGATTGCTTTGTATGAATCGTGTATGGAATTTCTTAGCCCTCATGCAGAAATTAGGGTTCTTGAGGTTTTACTTTGATTTCTCATTCGATACTTAAAATAAATGAAATTAAAAACCATAGACATGATCGTGAGTTGAAAACGAGCAGATTGATATGTGGATTGTGTGATTTCATCAAGTATTCAATGAGATTAGTGAGAAAACGCAAATCTGCAAAAACTCAGAACACGCGCGTGTTCTTCCTTTGTTCTTGACGCCTTTTTTCAAATATTCAAATATTTGAATTTTGTGATTTTATTTAATTGATTCAAAAATTAATTTCTCTCTGAATTTTAATGATTTTGAGTTGATTCCTTTTTTCAAAATTCACAAAAATGTTAAAATATTTTATTTTACAAAAATTTACCAAAAATATTATTTATTTCATATATTTGATATTTTTGCAAAGAATTAAATTTTATTTGTTTTTTTAACATTTTGAAAATTTTCTTTCTCTTGATTTTCCAAACTTAAATGGTTTTCAATCACTTTGTGGATAAAAACATGATTTTTGAAACATTGATCCAAGATCACAACTCATTTCTCACATGTTTTCAATATTTTTGTTAATTTTTAATCAAAATTAATTCCATTTTTAACAAAATTAGGGCTTTGATTAATTTCACCCTCATCAATCTTTTTTCAAAACATTTTTGGGCCTCTTGATAGAGTGTAAGTCCCACCTCTTTGTAAATAAAATAATTTGGGCCTCAATGCATTGTATAAGTCCCGATACAGTCGGAAATTTCGACGCGATCGTCGTTTTCAAACTATTTTCATTTGGGTCTCTCCTTGAGCTATAAGTCCCACTTCTTTTCTTTAAATTCATTTTTTGGGCCTCTAATAGAGTGTAAGACCTAATCCCTTTGTAAATAGACCAATTTTGGGCCTCACACATTGTATAAGTCCCTCTGTACATTTTCAAAACAACGGCGCGATCGTCGCCTTTTTAACCAAATCAACTGGGCTTCTCCTTGAGCTATAAGTCCCATCTTTATTCATTTTCAAACTCTTTGGGCCTCTAATAGAGTGTAAGACCCAATCCTTTTTCAACCAAAATCATTTTGGGCCTCAAACATTGTATAAGTCCCAATGTATTTTCAAAAATCTCGGTGCGATCGCCAGTTTAAAATCAAAACACATGGGCTTCTCCTTGAGTTGTAAGTCACATACCTTGCACAAAAATAACCTTTGGGCTCTCTATTAGAGCATAAGACCCAAATCTCTTTGTAAATACTCTGTTAACAATACAGTCTGTATTCAAATAGTCATCAAGACATCTCTTGTTGAATAAGCCCCAACTTTTCTGCTTTAAAATAACTGTTATCAAAACTTGTTTCAATTTCTTTGAACAACTAACATTACAGCATGGAAGCTTGCTCACCTGTAAGTTTTTATCTGTTTTCTTTTACCTGCTTTTATATATATAACTGTATTGCTAGAAGCTTACACACCTGTAAGTCCTTCTTTCATCTCTTTTAAATACATGTCATATATATATAACTGTATTGTGGGAAGCTGCTCACCTGTAAGTCTTCTTTCATATCCTTTTAAATACTTGTCATATATCAATTGTATATATACTTGTATATCTGTTTAGAGTTTTTCCCGACAACTAAGTCTAGAATTAGGTAAAGCCAGTTGTTTACTCTCTTAATACAGTCAAACATAGACCCCCCTTAGGATTCCAGATACAGTCTTGCCTTCTCTTGGGCTTAAACAATATGGAACAAAGTGAAAGACAGTATTCTCGGTGAACCTTTTCTCAGACTATCACTTTAGAAATTGTCAAAGAAATTCAATTCCCCAGAGATGAATTATCCCCGGTGAAACTTCTCTGGAATTTCTTCAAACTCTATAACTGTTCACACAAGAAAGGAATTATTCCCGGTGAAACCTTTCTTGAACATTCTAAAGTTTGGACCCACAGGCTTCCTAAAAGCATCCCAGCCTCCTCTTGGGCTTTGTACAAGGACCCTCGGGCTTCTTAAAAGTTCCCATGCCTCCTCTTGGGCTTAGTACAAGGACCAAGAGACCTCCTACAGGTATAGGAACAGAACCTAGTCATCATTTGCTAGAGCAGTCTTTCTGAGACAAAATGTCAGACCAGTTAAGGGTTGTCATCCCTTCTCTTGGGCATAATTCAAAGATCATTCACCTTTTGAGAACCAACTTCTCAAAATACCAGTAGACTTGGACAGTCTCATACCCTTTGGATTTCCCATTTCCTTAAAGAACAGGAAAATAACCCTAATCCTCTGATCAAATCCCAAAGCAGAAATAAAACTAACAGCTTTCACAACTTAAACCTTACTCTTAATTTTCCCCAGTCAAGGTCAATTACTGTAAACTCACCAAAAACTCTCATCAGAGGAAAGAACTTTAAATTGTTATATCTTCAGTTAAAATTCCCAGCTAGGGTCATTTTACTGTCACAATCCTCATCAAAACCTCAAGGTCTCTGATACTTTAACTCTTCTATAATTCCCAGCAAGAGTTAATCCCCAATATGGACCTGTCTTTGGATTTCAATAATCCTCAGCAGAAGATAGCCTCCTCTTAGGCTTTGTATAATGATTTTTCTTCTCAGCAGTTAGCCTCCTCTTAGGCATTGTATAAATGATAATTCCTCAGCTGAGTCCCCACAGTTAGCCTCAATCTTGGGCTTTGTACAAGACAAATATATCTCTCCCTAAACAGAGTCAGTTAACCCTTTAGCCTCAATCTTGGGCTTTGTACAAGACACATATAAAAGTCCTCCCCAATGTAGTCATCATCTTTCTTTAGCCTCAATCTTGGGCTTTGTACAAGACAGATAAAACCTTTTTCCCCAAAAGAGTCGAATATCTTTTAGCCTCCATCTTGGGCTTTGTACAAGATACAAATAAAACACTCTCTTGTTGAGTTAATCAGTCTTTTAGCCTTCATCTTGGGCTTTGTACAAGATACAAAATAAACACTCTCTTGTTGAGTCAGTCTTTTCAGCCTCCTCTTAGGCTTTGTATAATGATCTCCCCAGTGGAATCAGTCTTTTCAGCCTCCTCTTAGGCTTTGTATAATGATTTTCCCCAGTGGAATCCAATCAACCTCTTAGCTTCAACCTTGGGCTTTGATCAAGGCACACAAAAAATAAACATCCCCTCTAAGGAAATCAAAATCTCTGCAGGAGGATGTCTTTTTCTGTCTAATCACATCAAAATAGTCATTCAAAATAAAACCCTAATTCCAGATAATTGCTGTAAGTGGCACACTTGTTGATATTAACATCCAAGATGTCTGTCCCTAATTATCCTGGTTAAAACCTCATCTAATTGTTGTAAGTGGCAAGCCTCTGGATATAAACATCCAAGCCAATGTCCCTCTTTTTGCATGAATTCTTAATGAAAAATGGCATTGCTCACACATGAGTTAAAGTTTTCTCCTTCAGGACAAATCTCCCTTTTAAGGCAATTATGGCATTGCTGGTCTCCATACATTCCAGTTAAAGTAATTTTCCTTTACAAACCAGTTACCCAAACAACTGTGATTAACAGATGAGATATCTCTCTTTAGAGATGACAAATTCTCTCTCAGTCAAAACCTTTTAGCTTTCCATCTTGGGCTTTGAACAAGATACAAACAAACAACCTTTAGCTTCAATCTTGGGCTTTGAACAAGACACCAAATATCTGTTTCTTCCTTAGAATAGGAGGAACTATGATCGCTCTGATTTCCCTATACTCCATAACAGGGAATACATAGGCATAAGATCGCAAAATCTTAGCGAGCACACTAAACTAAAAACCCTAGGTCCCTGACCTTACCAAAAACATCGGAAAACCCGAAAAACAACAAAAATACTCTTTCTCTTAAACACACAACAAACTTTTCCCATTTTACAGACAAACACAATCAAGTACCAAAGTTGATCCTAAAACTATCATCTCATGGATAAACATATATAGGATGGGTAATTGACAACTCCCCATTATATAACCTGACCCCGGACTCCCCAATCTCTGTCAAGCGTTTGTTTAGTTAAACAAATGCGTGCAAGGTTTGTTTTAGATAACTTTCCCTTTCCCTTCCAGCTTCACGGGGTAAATAAGTAATCAGAAAGTAGCACCCAACGTTTCTCCCATTGAGGTGAGGAATTCCCAATTTCAGCGATAAGGTGGTCGCGTCACCGACAAAAATCGCTAGCTACAAAAAAATGGCGACTCTGCTGGGGAGTCATTATAAGATTTGTTTTACCTTAGATATCATCATCCCCATTTTCCACAGAAAAATGGCGACTCTACTGGGGAGTCATTATAAGATCTGTTTTACCTTATATATCATCGTCCCCATTTTCCACAGAAAAATGGCGACTCTGTTGGGGAGTCATTGTAAGATCTGTTTTATCTTAGATATCATCGTCCCCATTTTCCACAGAAAAATGGCGACTCTGCTAGGGAGTCATTGTAAGATCTGTTTTACCTTAGATATCATCGTCTCCATTTTCCACAGAAAAATGGCGACTCTACTGGGGAGTCATTGTTTCTGTTAGGATATAGAACTAGCTTTCTAAGAGGTCTAGGATGTTAGTTTTAGGATCAATACTATATATATCGCTTTCCTACTTGATATCTGTGTTTATTTTTCTGTCAATGGGATTGCGAGTGATGTCGCATATAGAAAGTTTGAGAGAAACCTAAGATAAGTGATGGCATAGACGGGGGGTCTTATAGGGAGTGAGTCCCAAATAAGCGAACCTGGTAGACCATCTTATCAGTGGAGGTACCCGTGTGTTACTATGCTAAACGACCTATGGTTGTGAAAGCAGATGATTTCATAGTGCGGTGACCCGGGAAACTGAGGATTTAGTAGACTTTTTAAACTGTGTCCTTTTGGTAGTGCGGTGGCTATCGGGAATAGTCGAAACGCGATAACTACACTCAATCTGAGATTTCTTCTGGGATACTATAGCTCGCTCGGGTGAACTAGCTTGCTGTTGTATTGTCCGGATTAAATCAGTGATTTTTAAGACCTTACCCGTTCTACAGGTAGAAAAATCACCAAATAGATCAACCTTTTGGGGATGGGTAGAGCCATGACTCCATGCTCGTGACGTTGAACCCTTAAACCCATGTTTTTTCTATGTTTTTGTGTGTTGCATTTATGCATTCATCTAAAAAACTTAAAACAGAAAAAATCATTTCTCTTCTTATCCCTCTCTTTTCTCAAAATTAAACTGAACAATAATTTGCAAATATCAGAAGGATTGCGTTATGGATTTCGGTAGGAGAAGGACGCACAAGTACACCTTTAAGGTTCCAAAATTGGAGGATTTAAGAAAGTTGGCTAGGATGATTACCAACCCAGAGGCTTTCAAAGCAAAGCACGGAGGACTGTTATCTTTATTAAGGATTCATGTCGTTGAAGGAATTGTGTCCGCGCTGATTCAGTTTTACGACCCGGTCTATCACTGTTTCACCTTCCCGGATTACCAACTTACACCAACTCTGGAGGAGTACTCTCACCTGATTGATATACTGATCACTGACCAAACTCCCTTTTCTGGACTGGAAGAAATTCCAAAGGAACAAATCATTGCAAGAGCAATTTATTTGGACGAGCCAGAGGTCAGGACTCATTTGACCACTAAAGGAGGAATCCAGGGCTTACCAGCTAAGTTCCTGATGGAGAAAGCCCTATACTTTGTCAGTGTAGGAAACCTGACTGCTTTCGAGGATATCTTTGTCCTACTCACTTACGAATTATTCCTTTTTCCCAATATCGATAACTTTGTCGATATCAATGCCATTAAGATATTCTTGATTGGAAACCATGTACCTACCCTGCTCGCAGATGCTTATCATTTCGTACACTTAAGGAATTTGTACACCAGAGGAATAATTACATGCTGTGTACCCTTGCTATACAAATGGTTCATTTCCCATCTACCCAAGTCTGCTGCATTTTGGGATCATAAGAATACTTTACGTTGGTCGCAGAGAATCACGTCTCTTACCAACTCGGACGTAGACTGGTCAAATAGGATTTATGAGGGTGTAGAAATCATCGATCACTGTGGAAACTTCCCTAATGTACCCCTTATAGGAACTAAAGGTGGAATTAACTATCATCCAGTTCTAGCCCGTCGTCAATTCGGATACCCGATGAGACATATTCCGCAAAATGTTCATCTGGAAGGTCTTTTCTTTAAAGAAGGAGAAAATGACAGAGCACTTAAAAAGGAGATAGTGCATGCCTGGCAACATATTCACCGAAAAGGACCAGAGTCTCTAGGAAAACTGGACTGTATCTATTTGGATCCCTATCTCCACTGGGTGCAAACTAGAGCTCTTAAGGCGAGGATGCCTTACCCTCGTCGAGAAGTTTTTCCCCTAAGGGAATCTGCCCTTTATTTCATGACTAATACGGAAAAACTCCAAGTCGCTCTTAACAAAATTCAGCGAGAGAGGAACTCTTGGAAGAACAAGTATAGGACTCTCAACATGGAGTGTGTCAAACTCCAGGAACTGTTAAAAGAAAAGAATGCTCTAATCGTAATATTAGAGCAACACGTTGAGGAGAGTCGGGAAGATCAAAAGAACCTACTCACTCCTTTCATATGGCAAAGAACTGATAACCTAACAACGGTTGAAGAACCTCGATCGAAGAAAAGGAAGCTGTCGGAACCTGCTTCTGAGCTCTCTTCAGAGAGGACTCAGGACCCCTAAGCTTAGAATTTTCCTTTTACCAACACTTTGTAAAATACTGTACTTTTCTTTGTAACGTATCGCAATCCTTCATTTCAATAAAAACAGGGTTCTTCCCTTTCTGTATGATATTTGCAATTTATTCAAAGTTTCTTTTTGATTAAAGCTAAAAACAAAAAAAAATCATTGCACTCATCATTCTAACATAACGCAATCTTCTTTCTCTCGAGTCTCACGTCTACGTCTCAATTCTAGAATCAAACTGTCTCACTCGTACAATACTCGGGAAAATCGGCAAAAGAAGATGGATGATCTCGAGGAAGAGAATAGAGAGTTGAGAGAAGAAATCGACGCTCTAAAGGACGACTTAAAGAAACTGCATAGTGATATGCAATCCCTGACAGCAGCTCAAGAGCAACGTCAAAGGACTTTGATTTCAGAAATCACATCTACACCGATAGTGGAGAAGCCACTTGAGGTACATCTGCGGTACAATATGCCTTCGGGTCAGCTCTGGGCATGCCATATAACTTTATTCCTGAAGGATACATTCCGCCGGTCTTGGACTACCCAGACAATGTAGCAGGAACCACTGGGCCTGAAGGTTACAAACTTCGGGAAAGTGAGGACGCAAGATTTACGACAGGAATTCCTGAAGGTTACAAACTTCAAGGCTCTGAGGAACCCAGAGTCACGGCCTAATGACCGTACCACAAGCAGTGGTACACACTGTCCCGGGAGGACATATTCCATAGACAGTCTCTGGTGGAAACGAAGAGATGAACGAAAAACTGAACGTGTTTCAGGAACAATTCTTAGAAATTCAAAAGAAATTGCATGCTATTCGCGGTCAGGATTTATTTAGAAAGGACGTCGCCGACCTTTGCTTGGTCCCGAATGTCAAAATTCCGCACAAATTTAAGGTGCCCGACTTTGAAAAATACAAAGGAAACTCTTGCCCTCAAAGTCATCAGGTGATGTATGCTCGCAAAATGTCAACTCGGACAGAGAATCAACAGCTACTGATCCACTATTTTCAGGATAGTTTAACCGGTGCCGCTCTCAGGTGGTACATGGGTTTAAACCGCACTAAGATCAATACTTTCAGAGATCTTGGCGCTGCTTTTGTCCAACAGTACAAATATAACTTGGACATGGCACCTGATAGAGATCAACTCAGAGTAATGTCTCAGAAAGACAAAGAGATGTTTAAGGAATACGCTCAAAGATGGCATGAAATTGCCGCCCAGATTTGTCCACCTCTTGAAGAAAAAGAGATGACAAAGATATTTTTGAAAACCTTAAGCTCATTCTACTACGACCGGATGGTCGCCAGTGCGCCCAGTGATTTCACCGAGATGGTAAACATGGGAGTACGCTTAGAAGAGGCAGTTCGTGAAGGACGGTTAGCCAAAGAGGCTGAACCTTCCAGCAGTACCAAAAGATACGGTAGTGCTTTTCAGAAAAAGAAGGAACATGAGATCAGCAATATCTCCCAAGGAAAACAAAGGGGTCGATATCAACCAGTAGCGGCAGTAACTCCTGCTATTAACCCTGCGCCAGTTCCGACTTATCAACCTCAGGTTGCTCAGAGTCAACCTAATCAACAACAGTATCAGCAAAGGACTCAACAGTCTCTTCAACAGGCTCGTCCACAGTACAACAATAACAATTGCGCAACGCGACCACCAGGGTTTGACCCTATACCCATGTTGTACGCAGAACTTTTTCCACTGTTACTGGCCAGGGGCACGTCCAAACTAGGTCTCCTCCTACAGTACCGTAAAATCCGCCCTTTTTGTTTAAAGCGAGCCAAACTTGCCCTTACCATTAAGGAGGTACGGGGCACAACATCGAAAACTGTCTCAGTTTCAAATCCGATGTACAGAAACTTGTCAGGAGCGGGCTCTTGTCTTTTAAACATACTAATCCAAATGTTCAAACGAACCTGTTGCCACAGCATGACAAGGCTGCTGTAAATTTGATAGAGGAAGAATTCAGCCGCAATTATCAGATTCGCGATATACTCCAGTTGGGGACCAATCTGGTCAGGATGCATTGCATGCAGAGCGGGTACAGTCACGTACAACCTCACAAATATCACCAGTGTGATATTTGCTCTAAGAATAATCAAGGATGTTTTGTAGTACAGTTAGCTCTACAGGAACAGATGAAACTCGGATGGATTCAAGATCACAGAATCCGAGAAGTCAACATGGCTCATGCTAATCCCAACATTGTTCACAACCGCAACATCCTTGCAATGAATGTCAATTTGGTAGCCATGCACTCTAGGCAAAGTCAATATCATAATCTGCCGTGTCACGATTATGATGCCTGTCTGATATGCTCAACAAGCAATCAGGGTTGCTCTTTTGTACAAGAGGCCCTCCAACGTCAGATGGATCTTGGATGAATCCAGGATTATCAGGAAAGAAATACTCATCAAGTCAATATGGTTCAGATATTCGACATACGCTTGATGAACACCAGTCTGGTAGAACTACATGCTAAGCAAGTCAGGCTTGGTTGTCTGGCTTCACATGATTACCAGGACTGCGAAAAGTGCCAAAAGGACGACCAAGGTTGTGCCCTTGTCCAGAGAACACTTCAACACTTATTAGACCAGTGGTGGCTTCCAATTTATTTGGACGAAGTCACGCAGAAGATCAGTATGACTGATGGAAATCCTAGTAGACATCAGAGTCAGGATGTCCGCTCGATGGAAACAGATCTGGTCAAAATGCACTGTATACAAAGCGGACGTGGTCGGGTGCCACCACATAACTATGAACGATATAGGGTTTGTTCTGAGAACAACCTAGGCTGTTATCTTGTACGGTCAGCTCTTCAAAATCAGTTGGAACGAAAAGAGATCTTACCGTGTTCAAGTACCGGGTCAATCAACGAGATACAAGACTATCTTCCTGATAACAGTGAAGATGTTGTCATCATTTCCAATCATGAAATGGCCGAAGATGTTTGCACCATAATCCCTCTGCTCAACGAGTCGAAAGTTCCTCTTGACAGTAGGAAGATTCTCAACCTCGAACCAATTGAGGCTGAGTATAATGGTCAGAAAAATCAAAAAGTTCCAGTGGTAATTTATTTACCAGAACCAATACCGTACGAGTCAGATAAGGCAATAGCTTATAAGTACGATGCAACAACAATCGAAAATGGAAAGGAAACTCCATTACCCTCCATCATAAACATTGCCGACATCAGTCGAGTCACACAGAGTGGTCGAATCTTCAACCGAGGAGTTGGAGAACCCGCCAAAGAGAAAGAAACTCAGGCAGAAGTTCCAAATCAGCAAATCGGGCAGTCTAGTAATCCCGAACTTTCAAAGAACAGCGATGAGATGATGAAGCTCATCCAGAGGAGTGAGTACAACATTGTAGAACAACTGTTGCAAACTCCATCCAGAATCTCTATTTTATCTCTCTTACTTAGTTCCGAAACTCACAGGGAAGCTCTGCATAAAGTTCTAGGGCAAGCCTATGTGGAACAAGATGTTACTGTAGGACGATTCGACAGTATCATTTCAAACATCACTTCCTGCAACAGTTTAGGATTCAGTGATGACGAATTGCCGGAAGAAGGCAGAAATCATAACATGGCGCTTAACATTACAGTCAACTGTTAGGACGATGCTTTAGCCAGCGTACTGGTTGACGCAGGATCATCTCTGAATGTTATGCCAAAGTCGACTTTAACACGAATATCATTTCAAGGAGCTCTGATAAGGGGCAGTGAGATCATCGTCAAGACTTTTGACGGATCCAGAAAAATAGTTACCGGCGAAATAGATCTTCCCATAACTATTGGACCCCACACTTTTCAAGTCACTTTCCAGGTCATGGACATTTGGGCAGCTTACAGTTGTTTATTAGGAAGACCTTGGATACATGATGCTGGGGCAGTCACTTCGACACTTCACCAGAAGCTGAAGTTCGTCAAGAACGACAAACTCGTTACAATCTACGAAGAACAAGCTTTGATAGTAAGCAATTTAGCATCTTTCTCCTGTGTAGAACTAGAGGAGGTAGTTGGAACTCAGTTCCAAGCTCTTTCGGTGAGCAATGAGAATCGACCTGAGAAAGGAACGTCGATTTCCTCATACAAGGACGCTCTTGAAGTGATCAAGAGTAACAACGCGAAAGGATGGGGACAACTTGTGATTCCTACAGATAACAAGAAAAAGAAAGGTTTGGGATTCTCCTCGACCTGTGCCCAGACCGCTAAGAAAGACGAAAGTTTTTGTCCCATTCAGGATTTCTTCCTCAGCGGAGGATTCCTTCACCCAGTGTCTCAAGAAGTACACACTATCAATGAGAGTAACTCCTCCGATATAGATGAAGAGTGGAAATCATATCTCAACGAGGATGGTTATTTGTCTCAGGGAGAGACACCTACTCCATTTTGTTTTCCCACACAGATCGGATGTTAGGATGATTTACGGAGATTGTGATCCTGAGGGATGTCGTGCTCCACCGAACTCGTTAGAAGACGATCCGATGAAAGATAACTTTGACTTTGATTATTTTGACCTAATGGATAACTTGCCTATCTGGCAGCCTTACCTAGAGGACTTGGGGCAAGAGAGTCAGCCCAACGAGGCATATCAGTTAAGCAACATTGAGAAGAATACATGTGTCCCTACCCATTCATGGGATCATTACTCAGGCTATTCCAAAAACGCTTATTACAACGATGCACCTGCACGGACTGCAGGACAAGAGTTCATCAATTACGCTTTTCCAAAGGTCAACGTCATCGAGGAAGATTATTCCTCTTTCCCCACAGAAGTGTGGGAAACTTTAGGACAGCCAAGCGGCAAGTACGACTTCTTAGTCAAATATACTGCTCCTGAAAGCTCTCATATCAAACTCGAAGATATTCAGGCAACTGGATGGGGAGACTCCCCTGAGAACGAGGAAACTATGGAAAATACAACAGAAGAGTTCGTTTATGACAACTCTGCCTGGGAAGAGGATTCCAACAATCCTGATCCGCCAGAAATCAGCGTCATTTCTGAGGACAAACCAAGAAAGAAAATTCTTGACTTTGTGATTCACCGAGGAGTTCGTCGCCATTGGGTTGCTGTCGATGTTCCGAAAGTCATCCATAAGTCTAAGTAATTTCCATCTTTATCTTAACCTTTCACCTTGCCCAGGTGAAACAGATGTTTTATAGGGCTCGCTTTTCTGTAAATATCCCTCTTCGTTTCGCCCAAAGCGACAGAGTTTTGTTTTATAGGGCTGTAATTTCAAGAATCGACGAAATCATAAATAAAATGTCATTCTGTAATTTCCACATTAATTGTTGTTTTCTCTTTTCGCTTTACAGAAAATGGTAATCCTAAAACAAACTCAATAATTAAAAACAAGCATTTTTCAATACACTGCACACACTTTTGCATCCTCTCTATCTCTTCTAAAAACAAATCATCACGCTTTGCAGATTGCTTGTTTTAAACCCCGTTAAAATATACGATCCGATGCCTTCTCCCAACTTTGAATTCCCGGTATTTGAAGCTGAAGAAGAAGAGGACGCCGAAATTCCAGAAGAGATCTCCCAATTACTCAGACAAGAGGAAAGGTCTATTGAGCCTCACAAGGAGCCGTTGAAAACGGTAAATTTGGGTTCAGAGGAAGAGAGAAAGAAGTAAAGATTGGAGCACTGCTAGATCCGACAGTCAAAGAAGACTTGATAAAGCTTCTTAAAGAATTTCCCGATGTATTTGCTTGGTCCTATCAGGACATGCCAGGGTTGGATACCAGCATCGTGGAACATCATCTACCGTTAAAGTCAGAATGTCCGCCAGTAAAGCAAAGGTTGAGAAGAACTCACCCGGACATGGCTATCAAAATCAAAGAGGAAGTGCAGAAACAGATAGATGCTGGATTCCTTGCCACCTCAGAATATCCTTAATGGTTAGCTAACATAGTGCCAGTTTCGAAAAAGGATGGAAAAGTCAGGATGTGTGTAGATTACAGAGATTTGAACAGGGCTAGTCCAAAGGACGACTTCCCTTTACCACACATTGACTTGCTGGTAGACAGTACAACAAAGTTCAAAGTCTTCTCCTTTATGGACGGATTCTCGGGCTATAATCAGATCAAAATGGCGCCGAAAGATATGGAGAAAACTTCCTTTATCACCCCATGGGGAACCTTTTGTTACAAGGTGATGCCGTTCAGTTTGAAGAACGCCGGGGCAACCTATCAAAGGGCCACGACGACTCTGTTTCATGACATGATGCACAAGGAAATCGAGGTGTATGTCAATGACATGATTGCCAAATCTAAAATAGAGAAGGAACGCGTTGAAGATCTGTCAAAATTGTTCGAACGTCTAAGAAAATTCAAACTCCGTTTGAATCCCAACAAGTGTACATTCGGTGTTTGCTCAAGAAAGCTCTTAGGGTTCATCGTCAGCCAGAAAGGGATCGAGGTTGATCCTGACAAGGTCAAGGCCATTCAAGAAATACCTTCTCCGAAAATAGAGAAACAAGTCAGAGCATTCTTGGGACGACTGAACTATATCTCAAGGTTCATATCCCTCATGACCGCGACTTGTGCGCCAATCTTCAAACTGCTCAGAAAGAATCAAAACTGTGTATGGACGGAAGATTTCTAGAAAGCTTTCGACAGTATCAAAGAGTATCTATTGAACCCACCAATTTTATCTCCTCCAGTGGAAGGAAGACCACTGATCATTTACCTTACAGTCTTAGAAGACTCGATGGGATGTGTACTTGGCCAACAAGACGAAACCAAAAGGAAAGAGTCTGCCATTTACCATCTGAGCAAGAAATTTACCAACTGTGAGACCCGATACACTATGCTTGAGAAAACTTGCTGCGCTTTAGCTTGGGTAGCTAAACGTCTTCGCCAATACATGATTTGCCACATTACTTGGTTGGTCTCCGAGATGGATCCCATCAAGTATGTCTATGAGAAACCTGCTCTCACGGGAAGGATTTCCCGTTGGCAGATGTTGCTGTCAGAATATGACATTAAATACCACGCTCAAAAAGTCGTTAAAGGAAATATTTTAGCCGATCATTTGGCTCATTAACCGATTGACGATCAGGAATCAGTCGGGTTTGACTTCCCAGACGAAGATGTCATGTATTTGAAAATGAAAGATTGCGCTGAACCGCTACCCAGTGAAGGGCCAGAACTAGGATCCCAGTGGGGATTAATTTTTGATGGAGCAATTAACCATTACAGAAACAGAATTGGGGCAATCATTGTTACCCCTCAGGGTACCCATATTCCTTTCCCTGCAAGATTGACATTCAAATGTACAAACAACGAGGCCGAATACAAAGCATGTATTGTGGGTCTCGAAGAAGGGATTGATTTAAGGATCAAAAACTTGGATGTTTATGGCGACTCAACCCAGGTTATCAATTAAATCAAAGGAGATTGGAACACATACCAGTCGGGGTTAATCCCTTACAAAGACTATGCAAGAAGGTTGTTACCTTTCTTCGACAGAGTTGAGTTTCACCATATCCCTCGTGAGGAAAATCACATGGCTGATGCATTAGCCACTCTCTCTTCCATGATTGTTGTAAATCATTGGAACGACGTACCTAATATTGATGTAATGCACCTAGAAAGGCCCGCTTACATCTTCATAATTGAACTTGTCGTAGACAACAAGCCTTGGTACCATGATATCAAGTGCTTCCTTCAGAAACAGGAATACCCACCTGGGGCATCGAGAAAAGACATGAAAACTCTCAGGAGACTGTATGGAAACCTTTTTTCTGAACAGTGATACACTCTATAAGAGAAACTTTGACATGGTTCTGCTGCGCTGCATAGACAAACCAGAGGCAGACATGTTAATGCGAGAAATTCACGAAGGATCATTTGGCACACATGCCAACGGACACACAATGGCAATAAAAATCCTGAGTAGGGTACTATTGGTTGATAATTGAATCTGACTGCTACAAGTACATGCGAAAGTGTCACAAGTGTCAGATATACGCTGACAAAATCTATGTACCGCCAACGCATCTCAAAGTTCTTTCTTCCCCGTGGCTTTTTTCCATATGGGGAATCGATATGATTGGCATGATTGAACCTAAGGCTTCAAACGGACATCGATTCATCCTAGTCGCCATTGACTACTTTACCAAGTGGGTCGAAGCAGCATCGTACGCCAATGTAACCCGACAAGTGGTAGTCTGATTCATCAAAAACAATCTCATCTGCCGTTATGGTGTTCCGAGCCAGATCATTACTGATAATGGATCAAATTTGAACAATAAGATGATGAATGAGTTGTGTGCTGAGTTCAAGATTGAACACCATAACTCATCTCCCTACCGGCCTAAGATGAACGGAGCGGTAGAAGCAGCTAACAAGAACATTAAGAAAATCGTTCAAAAGATGGTTGTGACCTACAAAGACTGGAACGAAATGTTACCCTTTGCCCTTCACGGTTATCACACATTTGTCTGCACTTCAACATGGGAAACCCCTTTCTCTCTAGTATATGGCATGGAGGCAGTGCTCTCCATAGAAGTAGAGATCCCTTCAATTCGGGTATTGATGGAAGCTAAGCTAACAGAAGCTTAATGGTGCCAAAGCCGGCATGACGAACTGAACCTCATTGAGGAAAAACGAATAATGGCTTTATGCCACAGTCAGTTGTATCAACAGAGAATGAAGAAAGCGTTTGACAAAAAAGTCTGACCCCGTGTCTTCAGAGAAGGAGACCTCGTGCTAAAAAAGATACAATCATTTATCACTGATTATCAGGCCAAATGGACTATGAATTATGACGGCCCCTGTGTGGTCAAGAAAGCTTTCTCAGGCGGTGCCTTGAGACTTGCAACCATGGACAGAGAGGAGTTTGCCTACCCCACGAATGTTGATGTAGTCAAGAAATACTTTGCCTAAATAAATAAATAAACGTCTCGATGGATTGAAAACCCGAATGGGCGATCCAGGCAAAAATTAGAGACATAATCTGAAAATCATCCCGGTGGATTGGAAATCTCCAAGTACAATTCAGGCAAAAATTAGGGATTCATGGCAAGTAACTACATTCAACACGGGTAAATTCCCCAGTAGTATTACTTTCCATCAGAAAAAGACTTTTGTCAGGGTCATCTTCGACAGAAGCCCAGAATGTCAAGAATTCAAAGTTGGTAGAAGGATAACGGTCGTTATGTTTTAATGTAGCCCTTTTCCCGTAAATTACCATTTTTCTAAACTTTGTAAATACTCTATGGTATCACGCGCTCTGCTAATTATCATCCTATCAATAAAATATGAGCCCTTGTGTTTTTGTTTGCAACTTTTATTTGTTTTTACTTTGTAGAATGACACTTTAACATGTTGAACGATTCTTGAAATGAAACAAAAATGAATTTACTTACAAATTTTGTTTTTCTTTTAAAATAAGGATGGCATTTCCTTTTGACTTTAAACGTCTGGAAGCACATCGACAGCTTCCCCGGAAGTGATTAACTTCGAAGTGCAAAATCAAAATACTCCTTCTCAACCAGTTCACCTGACTAAAGGATCAACTGTTCAGATACAATGTCTCATCTGACCTCCCCGGCCGAGTTCTTACCTCCTAAGACCGATCAACAATTTCTCTCTCCCTCGCGGAGTCTACTTCTCCTAAGCAAGACAGTATTGCTATCTTGAACCATTGGTACTTTTCATTCCCCGCAGTGGTCGAATATCCAATCTAGTTCATTCATTAGTCTGTATGTCGCGTATGTTTTGTCAGCATAAGCATACATACATCATTGATGACACTAAATTATACTGTATTTTCGACTCTGATTTCACATGCATATTAGTTTTTTATTTTTTTATGCCTTGTTATTGTTATGTTTTCCTTTTTTTCAGGTTTTTAATAAAATCGAGGTCCCAGACGAAAAACGATGCAAAAGGAGCTAGAATTCAAGTTTGGCAGCAATTTACTCTGGTCGATTCTCTTGTCGCGGGCGCCCCAGGGTAGGCGACGGCGTGTCCCATGATCTCCACAACTCAACTGCCACGTTCCCACGATCAGCACTCACCTTTGCCGTTTTCTTCTTGTCGCGGGCGCGGTAGGCCTGTCGCGGGCGCGACAAGGCAAAAATTTGTTCCCGCCCATTTTTCAAGCCAATGTCACTTTTGTCTTTGCACCATGCCAACTTTGCCTATAAATACTCTCAGAACTCGAATTTTAGGGTCATCCAATCTTAGTTTACTTCACCCTAGGCATAAATTTCACTCTTGTAAAGATGTAATCTTCTCACATCGAGGAGTTATTGCACTGTGTGTGATCGAGTTTGTAATCAAGTTGGAGCACTTTGGTAGAAGTAATCCTGCCAGCATTTTCTTTTCCGTACATTGTACCAGATTTAAAGACTCCGCTTTGGAGCAGGTTTTATTTTAATCGCATTTACTTTCATTTATCTCTTGCACTTGCTTTATTTTGTTTATTTATTGTCTTGCCTTACTTTTCAAAACTTTACTTTTCAAAAGACTTAATTCCATACATGATAAGAATTAATATGACTGTTATAACTACCATGGCTGGTTAAGTTTTAGATAGGTAAGAATGTAAAGACCATAATCACCGTAATACGTCTATATGTTAATAGAAATACTTAAGGGCTGTTTTAATCTTTAACACAAGTTTTCTGTACTTAAAAGCAATGTTGGGTAAGATCGAAAGCCGTCCAACCATTTGTGAACTTGTTTAGTTCTCAACTGATCAAATACAGCGAAAGCGCTTTGCTCAGTTGAGTAGGGATTTTTAACACTTTAGAAAAGAGATTTTAAAATTATTTTCGGACGCGTTAGTGGGATTAGAATCTGGTTCATTTTGAACCTCTTTAGTTTAGAGATTTCAGGTCAAAATACTTTTCTGTTTAGTTTAGAATTTACATTTCTTAAAAGTAAGTTTTCCATGACTCTAACGCAATGCGCGCCTTTTTATAAGTGACAATAAAGGGGTTAGTTTAGAGGGTAAACTTGGTTCTGACTACGCGACAGCGACAGTTCCTGTTAAATTGAATTCTTTTCTTAAAATAGAAGATATTGCCCGTAAGTAGTTCTGTTGATGAATATAGAAATATTATCGGTTATGAGAATTACATTCAAGCCTATTGTTTTGTCTGAATTTTATTACCTCGTCATTTACTTTTATTTATTTTCCTCTGCATTAGTAAACCCTGAATTGAACTGCCTTAGATAAGCACTATAACAAACGGAAATCATTAGATCGACATTTGGTCTCTGTGGATACGATAACATTTTATATTACTCTGACGCGATTCGTGCACTTGCGAATACAACACATCAAGTTTTTGGCGCCGTTGCCGGGGACCAATTTCGCCGAATTTCGAATTTCGTTTGTTATCACCGTTTAGACTAGGGCCGCACGAACTGGTCGATGCGAAGATCTCGCAGCTCCAGTAGTGTAATAGATCCTTTAGTGGAACCAGAACGTTACGCTCGCGCATGACTTTGGCTTCGTCGAATTAAGCAAGCTATGGCCGAAGATCATAACCAAAGACCCCTTAAGGAATTCGCTCAGCCTGCTGACGAAGAACCAAGCTCTAGTATAGTTAACCCTACCATACCTGCCAATAATTTTGAACTAAAACCGTCCCTATTACAACTAGTTCAACAAAACCAATTCGCAGGACTACCATCTGAAAACCCAAACCAACATCTAAAAGTCTTTATCCAGTTGTCAAACACCTTTAAGACCAATGGTGCTAGTCCTGAGGCGATTCGTTTAAGACTATTTCCCTTTTCCCTTAGAGACAAAGCCCTAACTTGGTTAGATTCCCTTCCAGCCAATTCTATAACAACATGGGAAGACCTTAGGAGAACATTCCTTGCTAGATACTTTCCCCCAAGCAAAACAGCCGTTCTCCGAAACCAAATAACAAGATTTACCCAAAACCAAGGAGAATCTCTATTTGAAGCTTGGGAGAGGTATAAAGACCTTCTAAGGGCTTGTCCACACCACGGTTTGGAGCAATGGTTGATTATACATACCTTTTACCACAGACTTCATTATAACACAAAGATGTCCATCGACGCTGCCGCTGGCGGTGCCCTGATGAACAAACCCTATCCTGACGCTTGTGGTCTCATTGAAGATATGGATCAAAACCATCATCAATGGGGAAACGAAAGAGCAACAGTGGAAAAGAAAGAAGCCCAAGGAGGTAAACATGAGGTAAGCTCTATAGACATGATGCAAGCCAAAATGGATGCTATAGCCCTCAAGATCGATCAAATGTATGCACAACCAACCGCTGCAGCAGCAGTAGTATCGGATTGCGAACTTTGTGGTACTAAAGGTCATCAATCAGCTGACTACCATCTGTTAAACGAGACTAACCCAGACCCAGTCAACTATGCCCAAGGAAACCCGTTCTCAAATACTTACAACCCTGGATGGAGGAATCACCCTAATTTTTCCTACAAAAACAATAACCCTATCCAAAACCAAGCACCTCCGAGATCAACCAACAATCAAGCACCTAGACAAAACCAACCTATGCAAGTAGTGCCACCTAAGCCAAATATTGAGAAAGTGCTAAATGATTTTATGACAGCACAAGCCCAGCAAAACAAAGAATTCCTAAATCAGAATATTCATGTGAATGAGCTGCTTACCCAACTAGGAACCAAAATGGACCAAATGGCCACCCACAGCAAGATGCTTGAAACCCAGATCTCTCAGGTAGCCTTAAAGCAAGCACCCCAAACTACTCCTGGAGGACAATTTCCTGGACAACCTCAACAAAATCCTCAAGGGCAAGCTAACGCTGTTACCTTACGAAGTGGAACCACTTATGAAGGGCCTAAAAACCCGACATTGAGTGACTCCGAAATTTCCAAAAAGGATGCTACCCCCGAAGGTGAGAAACCCGTAGAAATTGAGAAACCAAAAGACAAAGATAAAGGAGAAGTTACGGACGAAGCTTCAACACCCCCTTAGCCATACAAACCACAAATTCCCTATCCACAAAGACTTAAACAAACTAAGATCAATGACCAATTCCAAAAGTTTGTTAAAGTCATAGAAAAACTCCATGTGGAGATTCCTTTTACAGAAGCCATCACCCAAATACCATCTTATACTAAATTCCTGAAGGACATCCTCACCAATAAACGTAGACTTGACGATCCAAAACCAGTGGAGTGTAATTCCATTTCCGAGAACAAACTTGCCAAAAAAGACAAAGATCTGGGGAATTTCTCCATACCTTGTATTTTGGGGAATCATGTCATAGATAAAGCCTTTCTGGACTTAGGAGCCAGTGTAAGCCTAATGCCCCTCGCAGTTTGTGAACGATTGAAACTAGGAGATTTGCAACCTACTAAGATGTCTCTCCAATTAGCTGACAGATCTATAAAATACCCTGTAGGCGTATTAGAAGACATCCCAGTTCGAATAGGCAAGTTGTTCATTCCCAACGACTTCGTCGTAATGGACATCAAAGAAGATAAAGATATCCCAATCCTCCTAGGTAGACCCTTCCTATCAACTGCAGAAGCCATAATAGATGTCAAGAAAGGAAAATTAACTTTTGAGGTAGGTAACGAAAAAATAGAGTTTGTCCTAGCAAAGTTTCTCGCGGCACTAGTAATAGGAGATGCATGTTATGCAGTTGATGTCATTGATGAATGTGTCCGTGAACTTAACCAGGAAGAGCCAATAGAAAGAATAAAACTACCTTCAACGCCCATTGAGAAAGATGATGACAGTATGGAACCCTACATAGATGATAGCCTTTTTGAATGTCTATCCTTAACTCCAGATCCTATACAAAACCCCAGCAAACCAACCTTAGAATTAAAAGAATTACCCAAGAATCTAAGATATGAGTTTTTAGACAAAGAAATAGACATACCAGTTATAGTCAGTGTCGTTCTGAACCAAAATGAAACAAACCAACTCTTAGATGTCTTGCGAAGATATCCCTCAGCACTAGGGTACGACATCTCAGATCTTAAAGGAATAAGTCCATCTGTGTGCATGCACCGGATTTCACTTGAAGAAGATGCTAAACCTTCGAGAGAACACCAAAGAAGGATTAACCCTATAATGAGTGAGGTAGTTAAGAAGGAAGTTCTTAAGTTGTTGGAAGCAGGGATAATATATCAGATCTCGGACACTAAATGGGTAAGCCCTGTGCATGTAGTACCTAAAAAGGGAGGCATCACCGTGGTACAGAACGAAAAAGGTGAACACGTTACAAAACGGATAGAAGGAGGTTGGCGTATGTGCATAGATTACATAAAGTTAAACAAAGCCACTAGGAAAGACCATTTCCCATTGCCTTTTATAGATCAGATGTTGGAACGTCTAGCTAGACATTCCTACTTCTGTTACCTCGACGGATATTCAGGTTTTTTCCAAATTCCTATACACCCTGATGACCAAGAGAAAATAACCTTCACATGCCCATATGGAACTTTTGCCTATAGACGTATGCCTTTCGGACTCTGTAATGCCCCAGCAACTTTCCAGCGTTGCATGATGTCAATCTTCGCTGATTATCTTGATGGAATTATGGAAGTATTCATGGACGATTTCTCAGTTTGCGGATTTGATTTCAATAACTGTCTAGTCAACCTTGAAAAGATCTTGAAGAGATGTGTCGAAGTAAACCTGGTATTAAATTGGGAGAAATGTCACTTCAAGGTCACTGAAGGTATAGTTCTAGGATTTTTCGTTTCTGAAAAAGGCATTGAAGTTGATAAAGCTAAGATCGAGGTGATAGAGAATCTTAAACCACCCAAAACAATTAGAGAAGTTCGAAGTTTTCTTGGACATGCTGGATTTTACCGGCGTTTCATTAAAAATTTCTCTAAGATCACTAAACCTTTGACAGGTCTTCTGATGAATGATGCCGAGTTCATTTTTTATGAAAAATGCAACGAAGCATTCAACCTTTTAAAACAAGCTTTAATCTCAGCACCCATTATGCAACCACCAGATTGGACAAAACCTTTTGAAATCATGTGTGATGCTAGTGATTACGCTGTAGGAGCAGTGCTAGGGCAAAGATCTGATAAGAAGTTACATGTGATTTACTACGCCAGTAGAACTCTAGATGCCGCTCAGCTAAACTATGCAACCACAGAAAAAGAACTCCTAGCCGTAGTTTTCGCCATAGACAAATTTAGATCCTATTTGGTGGGAGCCAAAATAATTATTTACACTGATCATGCCGCCATCCGATACCTTTTGAATAAAAAGGATGCTAAACCTAGATTACTCCGGTGGATACTTTTATTGCAAGAATTTGACCTTGATATCAGAGATAAGAAAGGCACCGAGACTGTAGTTGCCGATCACCTTTCCAGGCTTGAGTTCTTGAAACCTGATGTAGTAGCCATAAATGATGACTTTGCTTATGACAGGTTAATCGCTAAGCTAGATGCCATTGGAGATGTAAGTTTAGAAACCTTAGAAGATTCTGAAAAATCCTTAGCGGTAAATAATGTACCTTGGTATACAGATTTTGTTAACTATCTTGCTGCAGATATAATACCTCCGGACCTCAGCTATCAGCAGAAAAAGAAGTTCTTCAATGACGTTAAACATTTCTATTGGGATAAACCACTCCTTTTTAAGAGAGGCACTGACGGAATCTTTCGCCGGTGTGTTCCAGAAGAAGAAGTGCACCATATCATAGAACATTGTCACTCAGCACCCTACGGAGGACACGCAAGCACATCTAAGACTCACGCTAAAATCTTACAAGCTGGTCTTTATTGGCCAACTATATGGCGTGATGTTCATACATATATAACCAAGTGTGACCCGTGTCAACGCTCCGGAAACATCTCGAGGAGAAATGAAATGCCATTAAGAAACATTCAAGAAGTAGAACTTTTTGATGTTTGGGGAATCGACTTTATGGGACCTTTTCCATCATCCTTAGGAAACAAATATATTTTAGTCGCTGTCGATTACGTGTCCAAATGGATTGAAGCTATAGCTGCACCCACAAACGACACCCGAGTGGTGATTAAGATGTTCAAGCAGAATATATTCCCTAGATTCGGAGTTCCCAGGCTAGTCATAAGTGATGGAGGATCACATTTTATATCTAGGATTTTTGACAAACTGTTGAGGAAGTATGGAGTTAAACATAGAGTAGGCACACCTTACCACCCGCAAACCAGTGGGCAAGTAGAAGTATCTAATAGAGAGATCAAGCATATCTTAGAAAAAACTGTCTCGATATCCAGAAAGGATTGGTCACAGAAGCTTTCAGAAGCACTGTGGGCCTACAGGACAGCCTATAAGACTCCCATTGGAACAACCCCTTACCAACTAGTTTACGGAAAATCATGTCACTTACCCTTTGAATTGGAACACAAAGCATATTGGGCCATCAAAACCTTAAATTTTGATTACTTAGCAACTGGTGAGAAACACATCTTAGACATACATAAGTTAGAAGAGCTCCGACAATCAGCCTATGAAAATGCCATCATATATAAAGAGAGAACCAAAGCATGGCATGACAAGAAGATCGTCGAGAAAGACTTCAACATAGGTGACCCTGTTCTTCTATACAATTCAAGACTGTGACTTTTTCTAGGTAAGCTTCGATCTAGATGGACGGGCCCGTTCGAAGTTTCCAAAGTCCTAAAATCCGAGGCAGTGGAAATTAAGAATAAATCTTGCAGTCCGTTCGTTGTAAATGGACAAAGGCTTAAGCATTATGAAGGAGGTGACATTCCAGCATACTACTCCAGGTTCACGTTAACAGACCCATCTATCCTCGCACCAGATACATGACTTGAACTCGTCGAGCTAACGACGTTAAGCAAGCGCTGCATGGGAGGCAACCCATGGTTCTTTTCCTTTTCGTATTTATTTTCTTTCCGTTTATTTTGATTTACGTTTGTTTGTTTGTTTGTACATATATGTCTAACTCGTTTGGTGTGTTTGATTTCAGGGCCTATTTTTTTTTCCTAACTTTTTCTTTCAGGATGCCACCAGTCGATGACATGCACGTGACCTTTAGAGACGACGCCCAGAGAGAGCGTTATGCGATGCTTTCACTTAGACCTATGGCACCCACTCGCTACCCAGACAGTGATTGCATGGAAGCTTTGGGCATAGAGCCCAGTGTCCGATACTTGACCCACCAGCTCAAATGGGACCAGTACGCTGATGATTTACATCCCACCTTTTCTAGGTCCAATTCCTCCTAATGTCCATGACAATGAGGGGCCCGACACAGATGATGAGTATGATCATAGAGAGCGTATGTCCCCCCCCCCCCCCCCCCCCGCCCTACACAATCACACACCGCACCATCTTCTTCTAACACTTTTGTAGAAGCTGCTCCCGGATTTTATATTACGGAGGAGATGTGGCGAGACCATATGGCTAGAGAAGCACGGCATGAAGACCTGCTCTCTTCCATTCAGCAACAGATGGTGGACCAGATGAGCTTTATGCAAGAGTCGCAGCGGAGAGCAGACCAATCTTACGAGACCATCTCCCGTACTCTGCTTGCGATCACCACTGAGCAGTCCCGTCAACAGCAATATAACCATCAACACTTTCAGCTTATGGAGGCCACTCAGGGTTCCATCTTAGGTAACCTTCGTGAGGTGAAAGCTGCTCAGACAGAATTGCAGGCTAGGATGGACCAGCGAGACAATCACCGTAGCAGATCCCGTCGTTCCGAGCGTTCAGCACAGGGCGGCGAGGGCACCAGCGGTCCTCACTAGTTTTGACAGGTTCCTTTCTCCTTAGCTTACTTCGAAACATTGAGGACAATGTTTGATTTAAGTGTGGGAGGAGATTTTATCGTTTTAGTAGTTTATTTTTATTTCCCTTCAGTTATTTACTTTTGTTTCTGTTTTAGAAAATGCATGTGTTTGAAGAGTCATTAGTATAAGTATATTTTTTGGTTCACCTTCATTTTTTCCCACATATTTTAACCCCCAAAAAAAAAAAAATTTCTAGAAAAAAGTGTTGTTCTGAAAAATTTCTGGATTTTAAGACAGGTTCGGGTTAGGATGCGGTGACTTGGGAGAACCTTCGAAACATCAGTATCGTCCTTACACCATGAACTTCGTAAATATAAGAATCACACCTGAAACCCCATGTACCATGGCCCTAATTTTATTTCAAAATCATCCTTAGTAGTTTATTTCGGCAATCAGCTCCGGCCTAAACATGTTCTAAGTAGGAGACCGACGAATATAAGTGACTGATCTGAGTGCAAGAAAAAGCAAAAAGAAAAAAAAAATTATCTGCACCGTCGCTACAAAAAAAAGGGTAATAAGATGTTTAGCTTGCTCATTTCAGTTGGTTCAGAGGTATCTGGCGCTGAACTCGGTAGGGCGGATTACTATCCGATCACCCACAACTGCACTTGAGAGGAATAAAAGGATTTTACACAGTTCCTTGTGCCAGAAATTCGGTATGAAAAGATCAGAATCACTAACAGGTCACTCTACCATGAAGCATGTGCGGAAAACGGGCTTAATGTGATTGCGCTTGAATGAAAAGGACTCAAAAGAGATGGAAAAGGAAGGCCTAAGTATTGTGGGATATAATGGGTTGATTAGTATAGGAGCGAAGTTTATGTCCGTATTTGCGGATTAGTGTCATCACGATGCCCTTGGTTCACTCAGTTAGTACCGACCACTGCATCCAGACTCGGACTTAGAAGCCCTTTTCGCCCAAAAATCATCGATCGACACTGACTTTTCTATGAGCTTTAAATGTTTTGCTTGAGGACAAGCAAAGGTCTAAGTGTGGGAGAATTTGATGACACTAAATTATACTGTATTTTCGACTCTGATTTCACATGCATATTAGTTTTTTTATTTTTTTATGCCTTGTTATTGTTATGTTTTCCTTTTTTTTTTTCAGGTTTTTAATAAAATCAAGGTCCCAGACGAAAAAGGATGCAAAAGGAGCTAGAATTCAAGTTTGGCAGCAATTTACTCTGGTCGCTTCTCTTGTCGCGGGCGCCCCAGGGTAGGCGACGGCGTGTCCCATGATCTCCACAACTCAACTGCCACGTTCCCACGATCAGCACTCACCTTTGCTGTTTTCTTCTTGTCGCGGGCGCGGTAGGCCTGTCGCGGGCGCGACAAGGCAAAAATTTGTTCCCGCCCATTTTTCAAGCCAATGTCACTTTTGTCTTTGCACCATGCCAACTTTGCCTATAAATACTCTCAGAACTCGAATTTTAGGGTCATCCAATCTTAGTTTACTTCACCCTAGGCATAAATTTCACTCTTGTAAAGCGGTAATCTTCTCACATCGAGGAGTTATTGCACTGTGTGTGATCGAGTTTGTAATCAAGTCTTGGAGTGTCTGTAATCAAGTTGGAGCACTTTGGTAGAAGTAATCCTGCCAGCATTTTCTTTTCCGTACATTGTACCAGATTTAAAGACTCCGCTTTGGAGCAGGTTTTATTTTAATCGCATTTACTTTCATTTATCTCTTGCACTTGCTTTATTTTGTTTATTTATTGTCTTGCCTTACTTTTCAAAACTTTACTTTTCAAAAGACTTAATTCCATACATGATAAGATTAATATGACTGTTATAACTACCATGGCTGGTTAAGTTTTAGATAGGTAAGAATGTAAAGACCATAATCACCGTAATACGTCTATATGTTAATAGAAATACTTAAGGGCTGTTTTAATCTTTAACACAAGTTTTCTGTACTTAAAAGCAATGTTGGGTAAGATCGAAAGTCGTCCAACCATTTGTGAACTTGTTTAGTTCTCAACTGATCAAATACAGCGAAAGCGCTTTGCTCAGTTGAGTAGGGATTTTTAACACTTTAGAAAAGAGATTTTAAAATTATTTTCGGACGCGTTAGTGGGATTAGAATCTGGTTCATTTTGAACCTCTTTAGTTTAGAGATTTCAGGTCAAAATACTTTTTTGTTTAGTTTAGAATTTACATTTCTTAAAAGTAAGTTTTCCATGACTCTAACGCAATGCGCGCCTTTTTATAAGTGACAATAAAGGGGTTAGTTTAGAGGGTAAACTTGGTTCTGACTACGCGAAAGCGACAGTTCCTGTTAAATTGAATTCTTTTCTTAAAATAGAAGATATTGCCCGTAAGTAGTTCTGTTGATGAATATAGAAATATTATCGGTTATGAGAATTACATTCAAGCCTATTGTTTTGTCTGAATTTTATTACCTCGTCATTTACTTTTATTTATTTTCCTCTGCATTAGTAAACCCTGAATTGAACTGCCTTAGATAAGCACTATAACAAACGGAAATTGTTAGATCGACATTTGGTCTCTGTGGATACGATAATTTTTTATATTACTCTGACGCGATTCGTGCACTTGCGAATACAACGCATCAATCATGCATTATAAGTTCATATTCATATTCATATTGCATCACTATCGCTCCGGTCAGTTTCACTCCCAAGTGATAAAGTCCTCTCGTCGGTTGAGTCATCGGCACTTTCCTCGTCAGGAAACGTTAGTCTGAACAATCTCTCTCCCGTTTGTTTTGGGATTGAAACCGTTTTCGACCACTTTGATAACTTGAACCTCTGAAAGACAAGAAGACGTTCAACAGATACACTTTGGAATATCGCTCTTTATCATTGAAGATGATACCTTTGCTTTCCCGGATTAAGGAAAATACCTAGAGAAAGCCTCTCAATAAATGACTCTCGACAATACATCGGTCTTTCTCCGAAGAAACCAATGTTAATGAAGTCATCAGCTCCTCAAAATTGGATTGGGTCACATGGAATTTCGTTGTGAAAATTCCGAAGAAAAGTGTGATATCCCCAAGCAGAAAACATTCTCCTAAAGGACTCGTTTCCCCAGTAGAGTCGACAAATGGCATCTCCAACAGAGAAGTTTGCACCTCTACAGCTCAGGCCAATGGGTTTTCCCCAACCTGTCTGACATCAAATTTTCCATCAAATGGCATCTCCCTGTAAAACTTGGTGAGAAGTTTGATGAAAACCGCTACACATATCATTCCTTGTCAAGAAAAGTTTATTGACAAAAGAAACTGAGACCAGTTCCTTGGTAGGAAACCAGGATCGAGGGGAAGTTTATTTTAGTAACTGAGACCAGTTCCTTGGTAGGAAATCAGTATCGAGGGAAGTTTATTTCAGAAACTGATACCAGTTCCTTGGCAGGAAACCAGGATCGAGGGGAAGTTTATTTCAGAAACTAAGACCAGTTCCTTGGCTGAAAACCTGGATCGAGAGGAAGTTTTACCTTTTCTAAGTATCAATGCTTAGCAAAAGAAGATGAATGAGTAAAGTACCATTCATTGGGTATTCTGATATTTAATCCTCTTGTACCCTGAATGTCCGAATATCTTCGCCATTCACACCTTCGGGTCCAAGAATATTAAATAGGGGCATCTGTCATACCCCAAATTTTGACCACTAAGATTTCCCATTATTATGAGAATCATTATCATAATATGGTTGTATCATCATGCCTCATCAATCCCCTCAAGGATAGTTGAGCCTTCACTACAATCAAAGATAAGGGTTTTAACCCCTCTCAGAGCCTTTAGACAGAGGATCAATCAAGAAAAGACTTGATCCCCAACTTGTCTAATCACTAAATCATCCATAAAGGGTCAAGGGGTCTCCCATATCAAAAATCATGCATAATTATGCAACATTCCAAGAGGATCAAGCCTCAGGATCGCCAATGTCACCAAATTAGGGTTTTGGTCGACCAGGGCCTCCAGATGAAAATTTTGATCTGGGCATGAGCCCATACTTCAATATATGTTCTAATAAGATCAAAATAATCTCAATAGCCCATCCACAATGGCAAAGTCACCTTGAAAGACCATCTGTCAAAAAATCAGGAATTAGGGTTTTAACCTAATTCAACCCTTGAGTTAACTTGTGAAGCAAGGCATGACTTGAAGGTTCGAGATGAACTTCAAGGACCTCAAATACATCATATTGACATGTCTACGAGATTTGATTGACTCAAAGAGCTCGAATCATAAGCCACAAGAACTCAAAACCATCTGGTCACAAATTAGGGTTTCTGATGAAAAAGTCAACCCTACCATTGACTGTTGACCTACCCTTATTCTCAAACCTTGGGGAAGAGTCCAAGACATTCCTAAATACCCCTTGAGGCCATCCATGAAGTTTAATTAGGCCTAAGGATAGATTTTACAAAGGGATCACAAAGTCAAAGTTTCATCTGCTGAAAAAGTCAACTGTACAAAAACTCAAGTTTGACTTTTTGAAATTTTGGTCAACCAAGGTTCCCTTAACCCTAAAATCATGTTAATATGTGATTTGAATCATCATTCATCACGAAAAATCAAAGAAAGTGAGTTAACTTGTAAAAGGGGTAACCATAAAAAACTTAGAATTTTTCTAAGTTATGGAACAAAGTGGCAAGGGTACCAACTTTGCAAGGCCATATCTCCTAAACCACAAGGCTTTTTTCTCCCATTCAAAGCTCATATTGTAGTCCATGTTACATAACTCAAATATGTCAACTAGGCCTCATTCCAATTTATCATGGATTTTGAGTTATTGATTGAGCAAAATCACAAAAACTTGGATTTAACCTTTTTTCCAACACTTAGAAAATTTTAGACAGAATCTGTCTAAGTTTTTTACCAACTTCCAAGGCATTTTTCACTTTGATCCAAGTTGAACCAGGTCTAAGGTCAGACATCAAAGTTAAAGTACACCATTCAAGCTTTCCAAAGAGTACTAGAACTCCCTCTAATTCAATTTGAGCTGAGAGTTATGATCATGGGAAGTTAGCATAAAAAACCTGATCTTTCACTAGTCAGTTTTGTGCATTTGGTCGAATTTGGATATTTCAAGTTACCACAAGCATTGGTACATATCTGAACACCTCAAGGGGGGACAAAGAAGGAACAAACCATGACCTCTAAGCCTCGTAAGTCCATGGACCTATATTTAGGCATGACACCCCTAAAATTCAAAATGCTTCAAATGGCCAATTTTGTTTCAAGGCATTTAACTAATGCATAGAGGTGGCATTCATCAAGACAATGTTATCCAAGTTCAGTCAAGCCTTATCTCTGCCACAAAAGACTCATAGCATGTGCTCTAACCTCAAGTCAATGGTAGAAGGAGACTTGAGATTCCGAAGTGATCCAATTGGTCCAAGGCCTGCTGTAGTTGCCAATCACTATTAGAGCTTAAGCCAACCTCTTGCACTATAAATAGGCACTCTTTGTGATCAGTTTGAGTACACTAAAGGCCCATAACACTTGCCTATCTCAAACTCTCTCTTAATTATGCAGAAATAAGTAACAAGTGAATTTTGAGTTGTAGTGCAACTCCACCCCAACGAATCACTCAAACACTTCCCACATAACATATTTGAGCTAATCAAACACTCAAAAACTTTCTGGGAGTCCAAAATCATAGACCTCAAAATCCACTTGAAGCCTATAATCAGTCAACACACCATGTGTTGAACCCTAATTTTTACCCATAATATTTCACTCATTTCATTTGCATTTTTACCACAAGCAAGATCACACATTGATTCCCTTATCCCTCTCATCTTTGGGTTTATGCCTTGCAGGGTTTACTGATCCTCTGTGTGTTTTCTTATTTCTTTATTGCCTTATTTGTTTATATTTTACTAACCTTAACCAAAACCCAAAAATATTTTGTTTTCTCTTTATTGACATTTTCAGGGGAAGAACAGGATAAAAATGCCAAAATAACAGTCCCACAGCTCGAATGAATTTCATCTGAACAAAGTCAAAGTTAATCTGCAAACAATTCAAAATTCATCTGATCAAGAGTTTCCAAGATTTAATTGATTATTATTCAAGAAACTCCAAGTTTCACGTGTTTATGTCCATGCCTTCTTTGACAAGCAAAAGAATCGAGCCAGAACCACAACAGTGCAATAAAATGCTCATTTTTCACAAATTTTGCACTGAGTAATCGGTTAGTAGATATGCTGTAACCGGTTACCCTCGTGAAAATTTGAAAAAATTCAGTAAATTCAAATTCAGCAATTTTGCACCAATCTCAGCCCTTGATCACATTTGGAATATTCTAGACAATCTTATTTTTATTCCCCTACCTCACTTTGATCATTTCCTACCATACACCTTCACTAATCACCACTCTTTTATGAATTTCCCTCCAAATTTGAATTCCAAGCCTAATTTTCAAATTCCAAGCCTAATTCCAAACCACCAAATTCCCAATCCTAAACTCTATAAATAGAGGCTTCATTTCATTCATTTCACAAGCTTTTGAGAGACAAATTCACCGTGCTAAAATTTCATTCAAGCTTTTGAGAGCCAACAAACCTCTTGCAATTTCTCTCCCCAACCACCAAAATTCACCAAAGCTCACTTTTCTTCTTTTGAAAGTTAACAAGAATTCACATTGAATCTTGTTCAACTTTGAGCTAAACCTTCATCCAAGCTTGTTTTCTTCATCAATTCTCATAGATCAAGGCTTTGGAGTTTGGATCTTGGAGTAATTTGAAGGAATTTTCAGATTTGAAGTGGTAATTCATCTCTCACCATTGTTGAAGCTTCAATTTCATCATCCACAATGTAGATCTTTGGAGATCTTTGTTACTTGATCCTTTGGATCTTGTAATTGTGTTTAACTGTTATTTTTCACTGTTGTTTTACTTTAAATTCCATGCAATTTCAGTTCCATGATCACAAGGTGTTTGTACAAAGTTTTGAGATTGGATCATGCTGAATTTTACACATTTTTCTGCATTCTGGAGCAGAGTAACCAGTTAGTAGATATGCTGTAATTGGTTACTCTATGTTAATTTTGAAAAACTGCACTATTTTGAACTAATTAACCGGTTAGCAAATATGCCGTAACCGGTTACTTCGAAACAGAATGCACATTTTGGCTGGTTTTTGGGACTATTTTGGTTCCTTTTCCATTTTCTTCCCTTTCCTTTTGTTCTTAGCCTTAGATCACATAATTGTGTGGTTTAATTTGGCTTTCTCTTCATCTATTTCCTTTTTCTTTTGATCGATGAAATTCTTATGGATCATAGAATTCCTTTGTTGAATTTTGATCAAGACTAGATCGCTACCTTCTTTTCTTTTCCTGCGGTATTGCTTTCGGATGACGATCTACATATCGTTCATTTAGCATGCATTAGCACAAAGAGCTATTGACCGGTCTCATTGTAGGGTAATTAATCCGTAAATTACTCGGCGATTGCTTAACATAGCGCAACATTATGTCCCTTATCGGAAAACTACTCAATGTTGATTGATCTTTTGTATTAGGTTCAAAATCTATGAAGCTTATTGTTGTAGAGGCTTTGATTCTATCAATCTTCTAACAAGTTTTCATTGACCATGACCTAAGTACATTATTCAATCATTATTGATCACTTACTCTAACAACTAACAACTAATGACTAACTTCTAACTTCTTTACAATTCCTTCTCGCTCCCTATCTCTCTTTTACTTTTATGCAATTTTTCCTTTGTCCGTTGGACACGTGTTTATGCTTCCGCATATTTTTCCTTTGTCCGTTGGACACATGTTTATGTTTCCACAATTTTTCCTTTGTCTGTTGGACACATGTTTATGCTTATGCCTTTTTCTCTTTGTTCACTTGGACCAAAAACATTAATAAAGGCCAAAACCTCTAAAAAACTTGTGCTTCTAATCTTGGACTATGGTTACTATCCTTTGCAATGGACATGGAATTTTGCACCTAGACCTTGGACTTCAATGCTATTCTTGAATCCTTGGACTTAGAACTTGGACATCCATTGCAATTCTTGGAACCTTGGACTTAGAACTAGGACCTTTTCCCTTTGCTTTGGAATTATGGTTCGAAGACTTCAAAGACTTGTGCTTTTGCATGGTTTATGCTGAAAATAGCTACATTTGTGGTTAGATCATTCTTATCCTTAGCTTTTACTTTATGCTTTAGGATAGTCACTTCTTCTCCTCCCCATTCTTCAATTTTTAAAACTTTCTCTCTTTTTCAAAACCTTCTTGCTTTCAAAACTTGAACCTCTTTCATAATCAAACCTTGACTTTGTCAAGTGATTTTACTCTTTTCCTTTCATTTCTTAACAAAATGCTAAAGTACATAAGCATATTGACACTTTTTTCAAAAGACTTTAAAAAACTCCAAACTCATCAAACTCTCTTTTGTGCCCTTGTGCACTTTTTCCTTTAACTTTTTCATAAGTTTAGACATGATTCATCTCTTTAAGCAGAATTATTTGCTTGGAAATGGACACTTGTCTTTACATTTAAAATCAACCAAAACAAAGAAATTTCATTCTTTGTACCAAGAACTACAAGGTTTTGATCCTACATTGCACATCGTGGGTACGTAGGCATGAGACGATAAGTCTCTCCAAACACAAAAATATTAAAAAATAATTCTCCTCTCATCTCCTCAATCTTTTTTCAAGCAAACATTTTCAGACCAAAACCGGTAGATATTTCAAAGGGCTCCTATAGAGTACTATAGACGTTTTGGGTGCTAACATCTTCCCATTGCGTAACCAACCCCCCTTTACCCGGTCTCGCTTCACTTGTTCTTGTTTAGAGCTTGTGTAGGTTTTGTTCGCTCTTTTTCCTTTCCTTTTTTGGATAAAATAAAAGTGCGGTGGCGACTCTTGATTTTTGAGTTAAGTTAATCAATAACTTACACTCACGATTTTGCCGCTACAGAAAAGTGGCGACTCTGCTGGGGATTACAGATCCTCCCTTGAGGGGTTTAGCCTACTTTGATTTATTTACTGCCTGTTGCCTGATTTGCTTGTTACTTGTTTGTTCTTTTTGGGAGTTCCTCTGTGTGTGCAAGATAAGTCCTATACCCGGACCAGAGTGTACTTTGAGATAGGAGGATGGTATAGTCAAGGGAGCTTTGAGGGAGTCGAATCCCGAAAAAGCAGAACTTGAGAATCCATCCACTCGGTAGTTGCCTCTTTAGAATTACTGATGTTGATCAAGCGATCGTTGAAAGCATTACTTTTTCCATAGAAGCCTATAACACTAAGAACCGTAGTAACCTTTAACCCATCTTAGCCTTTTTAGGATCGTGGCGCGAAAGATATGAAGATGCAAATCTGACTTAGCTGTTACGCGATGCCACACTCAGGTTAGATTCTTTTAAGGATAACTACCAACCTCCGAGCAAATCGGTGTGCTGGTGTGTCTGATAGTGGATTGTGGACCCTAGGCACTCTATTAGAACCGCTGTTTTCTACAGGTACAATGAAGACGAAACCTTAGTACATACCTTTTGTGGGATTGGTTCTTAACCTTGGCTTCATGCTCGTGACTCGAACCTTTGAACCCGTGTGCTTTGAGTGATCTTGTTTGTGGTTATTGCATTCATGCACTCTTGCATCCATGAGCATACATCTGCATTTCTCCAAGTTGCCTCAGAAACTCATTTCAACTATCTTCCTCTTCAGTTATCTGTTCACCGTCAAGCTGTTTCCTCAACACAAATACGGAACTAGAGCTGCTGTGAGATTGAGAATGGAAAACCAAGAACAACACAACGCCGAAGTCAGAATGGAAATTGATGAGTTGATGGCCGGTATGACCAAGCTCACAGAAATGATGCAAGTTCTGATTGCTAGAGGTGAACCACCTCAGAGGACTGTGATCTCTGAAATCTTACCTGCTGCTGTTGACCCTCCGCTGACTCAACAACCAGCTTCTACTTGGCCAGAATTTAGGTTAACTCCGAATTACTCGCCACCCTTTGCAACTACTCCTGTGTTTGTTCCGTCTGTACTGCCAGTATCTTCAGCTCCATTGTTCACTGAACCTCCGCCTGTTTTGCATTCTGTTGCTCAAGCTATTCCCGAGAATCCTCCTTTCGTGTACCATGCTGCTGGTTCACAATCTGAAAGTCAGGGAGAACCTGGATACATTGAAGAAGTCAGAGAGCAATGGCAAACTATAGACAAAAGGATAAGAGTCGTGGAAGGAAGTGATGTCTTTAATGCTGCCGCAATGGACATGTGCTTGGTTTTCGACTTGATTATGCCTGCAAAATTCCAAACTCCTAATTTTGAGAAATACAAGGGGAACACCTGTCCCAGAACCCACTTGGTGATGTACTACCGCAAGATGGCTGCTCATGCCAAAAACGACAAACTGGTCATTCACTGTTTCCAAGACAGCTTGAGTGGGGCTTCAATGAAATGGTATATGGGACTTGATAAGAACTGTATCCAAACCTGGAAGGACTTGGGTGATGCTTTCTTAAAGCAATATAAGTACAATCTGGACATGGCACCTGATCGCCATCAATTGCAAAACATGTCTTAGAAAGAAAAAGAATCCTTTAAGGAGTACGCTCAACGCTGGAGAGAGCTAGCTGCTCAAGTGGAGCCACCCTTGGCTGAAAAGGAATTGACTGGATTGTTCATGGACACCCTTCAGCCACTCTTTTGGGAAAAGATGATAGGCAGTATATCATCTGGTTTTGCTGACCTAGTCACTATTGGAGAAAGACTAGAAGAAGGTATCAAGAAAGGAAAGATTACCAATGCTGAAACCTTTAGTGGTGCTAAAAAGTATGCTGGGAATTTTCAAAAGAAAAAAGATGGCGATACCCATGTTGTTTCAAGTGAAGGGAAACCTCATCGCAGACAACAACGATATGTAGCTGCAGTTGCTCCTGTTGTCAATGCTCAACCAGTTCAAGCTCCTCGTCAAGTTGTTAGACAAAATCAGAATCGCAATAGGGTTAACTTTGATCATATCCCGATGTCCTACACTGAGTTGTATCCATGTCTTATTCAGAAAGGTTTGATTAAAACGAGGGATCTACCTCCTCCTCCATATCCTCTCCCAGCCGGCTATAGGACTGATCTTCACTGTGATTTCCATCGAGGTGGGGCAGGCCATAACTTGGAAGGTTGTTATGCATTGAAAGCTAGAGTACAAGAATTGGTGAACTCAAAGATTCTGACTTTTCTTGATGATAATCCTAATGTTGTCAACAATCCTTTGCTAGAGCATGCTAAGTGAAGTTTAAGTCAGTTCAGACGAATCATCTCCTAAAGCCAGTGTTTCAGACAGGACAGCTCATCCTTGTTGCTGATTAATCACTAGGCCTTGTTTCTTTTTGTTTGCATTTTTCTTTGATTGTATTGACGGTTTGGTTTCGAACTTTATTTGTACTTTCATGGTAATTTCAAAGAAATGAGCACTGCAATGTTTGATTCAATTCATTTATATTCACTGTGTGCATCTTTATGCTTTCTTTTTCACAAAACAAAAAAAATATATCTCCTGTTCACTTTCTTTATCAGTTTTTGTTTATGCAAAGATTGGAGGGAGGATGATGAAAATGAAAGATCTGAAATTGCTGAACTGTATGCTTTCAATTAAAACTTGGCTGATGATGTACATGCATTATTTCAACTCCCAAACACTGGAGAAATAAGGAAGTTAATCCTTTGTCAACCCCTTTGAGCCTAGAAGGTGGAGTTTCTTTCTGTACGAAAAAACCCGCAATCTTAACCTGGGGATGGGTAGTTCTCAGTTAATTTGACTGTGTATTTAAACACAAGAGAATCATTGCAATCACATGCTTTCCTTCGTACACATCAAAGAAGTGTCGAAGATGTCTTTCAAATCAAAAGCCAATGATGGTTCACCGTAATCATTAAGCCAGACAGTCACTACCTTTGAAAAAAAAAGGAGAATGAAAAAATCAAAAGAAAAGCCCGCTAAGTCAAAACCTATGAAGGAGATTTAGGAAAAAATTGGGGCATCCCGCTGACTGTAAGCTCAAATGACACAGTTCAGGCAAAAGTTAGGGATAACAAAAAAAATCAACCGAGAGGTTACCAAAATCCTCAAAGACCAAAACGAGTTGACCGAGGTCCTCATCAAAAACAATAAAATGTTGTAAGGGAGAAGTGACTGCCATCTCAAAAATATCTTAAGCCATCATCATAACAGTGTTGCAATTCCAAAATCACTTGGAACCTGAATGCATAGTTTGAATTAATTGAGCATAGGACTGAAGGTCATCACGAAGAATGGGTTGGGTACAAATAAACTTTGAGCCCATATCCTTTGTTTCAAAAACCGTGAACCAGACCACGTTACAACCTTCAAAATACCTAATTGAAGCCAGGTTTCTTTTGAAAGCATACTACAGCAAGGCTGCGTAAATTGACTCCTATGTTTGTTGCCAATCATTTGCTTTGATGTCTTACCTTTGCTTTCTCTTTCATTTTGTATGTCTAAACCGCCGTGTTTTGACAAGTGATTCATTTTGCATTACATCAATAATATCATTCCAAAAATGATTTTTTATTTCAAAATTGCATTGAGCTTTGCATTAAAATTACCATGTTTATTTGAATAATCTTATTTGCAGACAATCTTTCCTCATTAAGAAAATTTCAAACAGTTGAGAAACTTGGTCAGTGATCCTATCAGGGGCGTTACTTCCAGATCCTGTTGTGAATTAGTTCAATATTTGTTGCTCAGTGCAAGTTATTCTCAGAATTGGTTAACCATAAGATCTCTTTTAAGACTCATGCTGAGTTTAGCCTTCTCAACAGTCATTTCAATAACTGAAGCCATGATCAGTCCATCCCCAGCAACTAAAGCCATGATCAGTTTATCTTCAACATTCATTTCAATAACTGAAGCCATGATCAGTCCATCCCCAGCAACTGAAGCCATGATCAGTTTATCTTCAACATTCATTTCAAGAATTGAAGCCATGATCAGTTCATTTTCCCCTGCAGCAGTCAAACTGAAGCTATGATCAGTTTATCCTTATCAGTCAATCAATCTGGGGCAGTCTTCTTTAGGAATCCTCAGGATGTCTTTCCTCAAAAGACCATCATCCTGATACAATTCATAAGAGTGACAGCAATGTGTTCAACATCTTCTCTCCAAGCAGAGTGGGCAGTGTCCCTGTGTTGAGGAATCGGAGTCCCCTTTCTTCCCTCACAAAAGAGTCTATCTCAGTTATCCCAATCATCTGTATTGCATACATAAATCATTCATATTTCATTGCATAGAAATATTTTCATAGCTCGAAGTGTGCTTCGCGCTCATATGCATTTTTCCGAGGTCCTGTTGCTTTCGACATCTTACCTTGCGATCAAAGTCCAACTTACTTGGCGCCTACCAAAACATTGCCTGCCTTTTCATTCAGTGCCATTCCTGGATATTGTCGTTTACCTGTCTTCTTTCATTCCAGTGTTATTCCTAGATATCCTGTTTGTCTTCTTTCTTTCCAGCGCTATTCCTGGATGTTGTCATTTCCTTGTGCATCTCGTCCTGTTGTTAGATGTTTGTTTTCTTCCATTCCAGTGCTATTCATGGATCTTTATATTTCTTTTACTCCAGTGCCATTCCTGGATGTCTGTCTCTTTTGATCTCCGGTGCCATTCCTGGATATCTTGTTCTTCATGTTTCTCCCAGTGCTATTCCTGGAAGTTTTTTCTCTCTTCTGTAATCCCCATCAGATTTTCTTGGATATCTTTCAGTGCCATTCCTGAAAGTTTTATCTGTTCATTCAGTGTCATTCCTGAATGAGTTTTCTCCTTTGCATTCAGTGTTATTCTTGGATGTCTTTCTCACTATCGTTCAATGCCATTATTGAATGTAGTGATTTACCTTTACCTTTCAGTGCCATTCCTGAAAGTTTTATCTGTTCATTCAGTGTCATTCCTGAATGAGTTTACGTTTACCTTTCAGTGCCATTCCTGAAAGTCCCTGCTCACTTTATTTAATGCTAGCCTTGGATATTGTGAACTCTTTTTATCCAATGCCATTCTTGGATATTTCTGATATATTTTCCAGAATTTTTCTCACTTCATCCAATGCCATTCTTGGATGTTGAGATTCTTCTGTCCAATGCCATTCTTGGACACCTTTTCCCCAGCCAAATCCAATGCTATTCTTGGATATCTCTGATGTTTAACCTTGCTATCCAATGTCATTCTTGGATGTCCCCAATGAAGTTTTTAAATGGAAGTGTGTTTCCATCCAATGCCATTCTTGGATGTCTCTGATGTTTGTTATTGCCTCATTCGATGTCATTCTTGAATGATGTAGTTCCTTTTATCCAATGCTATTCTTGGATATCTTATCCTCAATAGAATGTTTTTCACCTCCATCCAATGCTATTCTTGGATGAAGCTGTTGTTTTTACCAGAAACTTTCTTGTCGCTTGTCCAATGTCGTTCTTGGATATCTTTTGACATACCTTTTGTCTCGTTTGTAGTTTCTATCCAATGCTATTCTTGGATGTCACTACTCGTCTCCCAGGGTCTTGTCCTTCTCTTTCCAACTATTGATGGATACTTCTTGTCACCTTGACAGATATCTAGAAATAGCTTGTGTTCCCCAACGTGTCTTTTCGTGTCGTCTCTCTCAATTTACCATACATTCTTTGTTTCAAGTTCCCCTGCAGTCTGTTTCATTCTTTGCATTCATATCATCTCGTGACATCTTATGGCTAAAAATTTGGTTTTCTGTATTTAAGTATCTTCAATCTTGTCGAGTCGAAGTTTCCAACCTTCATATCTCTTAATTGAAGAAACTTAAATAGGGGCAGTTGTTGAACCCTAATTTTTACCCCTAAGATTTCACTCATTTCATTTGCATTTTTACCACAAGCAAGATCGCACATTGATTCCCTTATCCCTCTCATCTTTGGGTTTATGCCTTGCAGGGTTTACTGATCCTCTGTGTGTTTTCTTATTTCTTTATTGCCTTATTTGTTTATATTTTACTAACCTTAACTAAAAAACAAAAATATTTTGTTTTCTCTTTATTGACATTTTCAGGGGAAGAACAGGTTAAAAATGCCAAAATAACAGTCCCACAGCTCGAATGAATTTCATCTGAACAAAGTCAAAGTTGATCTGCAAACAATTCAAAATTCATCTTATCAAGAGTTTTCAATATTTAATTGATTATTATTCAAGAGACTCCAAGGTTCATGTGTTTATGTCCATGCCTTCTTTGACAAGCAAAAGAATCGATCCGGAACCACAACAGTGCAATAAAATGCTCATTTTTCACAAATTTTGCACTGAGTAACCGGTTAGCAGATATGCTGTAACCGGTTACCCTCGTGAAAATTTGAAAAAATTCAGCAAATTCAAATTCAACAATTTTGCACCAATCTCAGCCCTTGATCACATTTGGAATATTCTAGACCATCTCATTTTTATTCCCCTACCTCACTTTGATCATTTCCTACCATACACCTTCACTAATCACCACTCTTTTATGAATTTCCCTCCAAAATTGAATTCCAAGCCTAATTTTCAAATCAAAGCCTAATTCTAAACCACCAAATTCCCAAGCCTAAACTCTATAAATAGAGGCTTCATTTCATTCATTTCACAAGCTTTTGAGAGCCAAATTCACCTTGCTAAAATTTCATTCAAGCTTTTGAGAGCCAACAAACCTCTTGCAATTTCTCTCCCCAACCACCAAAATTCACCAAAGCTCACTTTTCTTCTTTTGAAAGTTAACAAGAATTCACATTGAATATTGTTCCACTTTGAGCTAAACCTTCATCCAAGCTTGTTTTCTTCATCAATTCTCATAGATCATGGCTTTGGAGTTTGGATCTTGGAGTAATTTGAAGGAATTTTCAGATTTGAAGTGGTAATTCATCTCTCACCATTGTTGAAGCTTCAATTTCATCATCCACAATGTAGATCTTTGGAGATCTTTGTTACTTGATCCTTTGGATCTTGTAATTATGTTTAATTGCTGTTTTTCACTGTTGTTTTACTTTAAATTTCGTGCAATTTCAGTTCCATGATCACAAGGTGTTTGTACAAAGTTTTGAGATTGGATGATGCTGAATATTACACATTTTTCTGCATTCTGGTGCAGAGTAACCGGTTAGTAGATATGCTGTAATAGGTTACTCTGTGTTAATTTTGAAAAACTGCACTATTTTGAACTAAGTAACTGGTTAGCAGATATGCCGTAACCGGTTACTTCGAAACAAAATGCACATTTTGGCTGGTTTTTGGGACTGTTTTGGTTCCTTTTCCATTTTCTTCCCTTTCCTTTTGTTCTTAGCCTTAGATCACATAATTGTGTGGTTTAATTTGGCTTTCTCTTCATCTATTTCCTTTTTCTTTTGATCAATGAAAGTCTTATGGATCATAGAATTCCTTTGTTGAATTTTGATCAAGACTAGATCGCTACCTTGTTTTATTTTCGTGGGGTATTGCTTTCGGATGACGATCTACATGTCGTTCATTTAGCATGCATTAGCACAAAGAGCTATTGACCGGCCTCATTGTAGGGTAATTACTCCGTAAATTACTCAGCAATTGCTTAACATAGCGCAACATTATGTCCCTTATCAGAAAACAACTCAATGTTGATTGATCTTTTGTATTAGGTTCAAAATTTATGAAGCTTGTTGTTTTAGAGGCTTTGATTTTATCAATCTTGTAACAAGTCTTTATTAACCTTGACCTAAGTACATTATTCAATCATTATTGATCACTTACTCTAACAACTAACAACTAATTACTAACTTCTAACTTCTTTACTATTCCTTCTCGCTCCCTATCTCTCTTTTACTTTTATGCAATTTTTCCTTTGTCCGTTAGATACATGTTTATGCTTCCGCATATTTTTCCTTTGTCCGTTGGACACATGTTTATGTTTCCGCAATTTTTCCTTTGTCCGTTGGACACATGTTTATGCTTATGCCTTTTTCTCTTTGTTCACTTGGACCAAAAACATTAATAAAGGCCAAAACCTCTAAAAAACTTGTGCTCCTAATCTTGGACTATGGTTACTATCCTTTGCAATGGACATGGAATTTTGCACCTAGACCTTGGACTTCAATGCTATTCTTGAATCCTTGGACATAGAACTTGGACATCCAATGCAATTCTTGTAACCTTGGACTTAGAACTAGGACATTTTCCCTTTGCTTTGGAATTATGGTTCGAAGACTTCGAAGACTTGTGCTTTTGCATGGTTTATGGTGAAAATATCTACATTTGTGGTTAGATCATTCTTATTCTTAGCTTTTACTTTATGCTTTAGGATAGTCACTTCTCCTCCTCCCCATTCTTTAATTTTCAAAACTTTCTCTCTTTTTCAAAACCTTCTTGCTTTCAAAACTTGAACCTCTTTCATAATCAAACCTTGACTTTGTCAAGTGATTTTACTCTTTTCCTTTCATTTCTTAACAAAATGCTAAACTACATAAGCATATTAACACTTTTTTCAAAAGACTTTAAAAAACTTCAAACTCATCAAACTCTCTTTTGTGCCCATGTGCACTTTTTCCTTTAACTTTTTCATAAGTTTAGACATGATTCATCTCTTTAAGCGGAATTATTCGCTTGGAAATGACGACTTGTCTTTACATTTAAAATCAACCAAAACAAATAAATTTCATTCTTTGTACCACGAACTACGAGGTTTTGATCCTACATTGCACATCGTGGGTACGTAGGCATGAGACGATAAGTCTCTCCAAACACAAAAATATTAAAAAATAATTCTCCTTTCATCTCCTCAATCTTTTTTCAAGCAAACATTTTCAGACCAAAAGCGGTAGATATTTCAAAGGGCTCCTATAGAGTACTATAGACATTTTGGGTGCTAACACCTTCCCATTGCGTAACTAACCCCCCTTACCCGGTTTCTCTTCACTTGTTCTTGTTTAGAGCTTGTGTAGGTTTTGTTCGCTCTTTTTCCTTTACTTTTTTGGATAAAATAAAAGTACGATGGCGACTCTTGCTTTTCGAGTTAAGTTAATCAATAGCTTACACTCACGATTTTTCCGCTACACCATGAAGTGATCCAACCATCTCCAAACAGGTCCAGGGGTCCCAACACACTCCATATGATGTAGGGAAGCTGTTCAGATCATCACAATTCATCTGTAACACCTCCAACTCAAAAATCAAATTGATCTTGCTGCCACGACATTCAAGTAAGCTTAAACTTGGTCATCTCATAATTATTGGCGCCTTTTTTCAAATATTCAAATATTTGAATTTTGTGATTTTATTTAATTGATTCAAAAGTTAATTTCTCTCTGAATTTTAATTATTTTGAGTTGATTCTTTTTTTCAAAATTTACAAAAATGTCAAAATATTTTATTTTACAAAAATTTCCCAAAAATATTTTTTATTTCATATATTTGATATTTTTTTAAAGAATTAATTTTTATTTGTTTTTTAACATTTTGAAAATTTTCTTTCTCTTGATTTTCCAAACTTAAATGGTTTTCAATCACTTTATGGATAAAAACATGATTTTTGAAACATTGATCCAAGATCACAACTCATTTCTCACATGTTTTCAATATTTTTGTTAATTTTTAATCAAAATTAATTCCATTTTTAACAAAATTTGGGTTTTGATTAATTTCACCCTCATCAATATTTTTTCAAAACATTTTTGGGCCTCTTGATAGAGTGTAAGTCCCACCTCTTTGTAAATAAAATAATTTGGGCCTCAGTGCATTGTATAAGTCCCGATACAGTCGGAAACTTCGACGCGGTCGTCGTTTTCAAACTATTTTCATTTGGGCATCTCCTTGAGCTATAAGTCCCACTTCTTTTTTTAAAAATCATTTTTTGGGCCTCTAATAGAGTGTAAGACCCAATCCCTTTGTAAATAAACCATTTTTAGGCCTCACACATTGTATAAGTCCCTATATACATTTTCAAAACAACGACACGATCATCGCCTTTTTAACAAAATCAACTGGGCTTCTCCTTGAGCTATAAGTCCCATCTTTATTCATTTTAAAACTCTTTGGGCCTCTAATAAAGTATAAGACCCAATCCTTTTTCAACCAAAATCATTTTGGGCCTCAGACATTGTATAAGTCCCACTGTATTTTCAAAAACCTCGGTGTGATCGCCAGTTTAAAATCAAAACACCTGGGCCACTCCTTGAGTTGTAAGTCCCATACCTTGTACAAAAATAACCTTTGGGCTCTCTCTTAGAGCATAAGACTCAACTCTCTTTGTAAATACTCTGTTAACAATACAGTCTGTATTCAAATAGTCATCAGGGCATCTCTTGTTGAATAAGCCCCAACTTTTTTGCTTTAAAATAACTGTTATCAAAACTTGTTTCAATTTATTTGAACAACTAACATTACAGCATGGAAGCTTGCTCACCTGTAAATTTTTATCTGCTATATTTTACCTGCTTTTATATATATAACTGTATTGCTGGAAGCTTGCACACCTGTAAGTCCTTCTTTCATCTCTTTTAAATACATGTCATATATATATATATATATATATATATATATATATATATATATATATATATAACTGTATTGTGGGAAGCTGCTCACCTGTAAGTCTTCTTTCATATCCTTTTAAATACTTGTCATATATCAACTGTATATATACTTGTATATCTGTTTAGAGTTTTCCCCGACAACTAAGTCTAGAATTAGGTAAATCCAGTTATTTACTCTCTTAATACAATCAAACATAGATCCCCCTTAGGATTCCAGATACAGTCTTGCCTTCTCTTGGGCTTAAACAATATGGAACAAAGAGAAAGGCAGTATTCTCGGTGAACCTTTTCTCAGACTGTCACTTTAGAAATTGTTAAAGAAATTCAATTCCCCAGAGATGAATTATTCCCAGTGAAACTTCTCTGGAATTTCTTCAAACTCTAGAACTGTTCACACAAGAAAGGAATTATTCCCGGTGAAACCTTTCTTGAACATTCTTAAGTTTGGACTCACAGGCTTCCTAAAAGCATCCCAGCCTCCTCTTGGGCTTTGTACAACGACCCTCAGGCTTCTTAAAAGTTCTCATGCCTCCTCTCGGGCTTAGTACAAGGACCAAGAGACCTCCTACATGTATAAGAACAGAACCTAGTCATCATTTGCTAGAGCAGTCTTTCTGAGTCAAAATGTCAGCCCAGTTAAGGGTTGAACTTCATTCCTTAACATACCAGCCTTCTCTTGGGCATAATACAAAGATCATTCACCTTCTGAGAACCAATTTCTCAAAATACCAGTAGACTTGGACAGTCTATTACCTTTTAGATTTCCCATTTCCTTAAAGAACAGGAAAATAACCCGGGTCCTCTGATCAAATCCCAAAGCAGAAATAAAACCAACAGATTTCACAACTTAAACCTTACTCTTAATTTTCCCCAGTCAGGGTCAACTCTCATCAGAGGAAAAAAACTTTAAATTATTATATCTTCAGTTAAAATTCCCAACTAGGGACATTTTACTGTCACAATCCTCATCAGAACCTCAAGGTCTCTGATACTTTAACTCTTCTTTAATTCCCAGCAAGAGTTAATCCCCAATATGGATATGTCTTTGGATTTCAATAATCCTCAGCAGAAGATAGCCTCCTCTTAGGCTTTGTATAATGATTTTTCTTCTCAGCAATTAGCCTCCTCTTAGGCTTTGTATAAATGATAATTCCTCAGCTGAGTCCCCACAGTTAGCCTTAATCTTGGGCTTTTACAAGACAAATATATCTCTCCCTAAACAGAGTCAGTTAACCCTTTAGCCTCAATCTTGGGCTTTGTACAAGACACATATAAAAGTCCTCCCCAGTGGAGTCATCATCTTTCTTTAGCCTCAATCTTGGGCTTTGTACAAGACAGATAAAACCTTTTTCCCCAAAAGAGTCAAATATCTTTTAGCCTCCATCTTGGGCTTTGTACAATATACAAATAAAACACTCTCTTGTTGAGTTAATCAGTATTTTAGCCTCCATCTTGGGATTTGTACAAGATACAAAATAAACACTCTCTTGTTGAGTCAGTCTTTTCAGCCTCCTCTTAGGCTTTGTATAATGATCTCCCCAGTGGAATCAGTCTTTTCAGCCTCCTCTTAGGCTTTGTATAATGATTTTCCCCAGTGGAATCCAATCAACCTTTTAGCTTCAATCTTGGGCTTTGATCAAGGCACACAAAAAATAAACATCCCCTCAGAGGAAATCAAAATCTCTGCAGGAGGATATCTTTTTCTGTCTAATCACATCAAAACAGTCATTCAAAACAAAACCCTAATTCCAGATATGGCACACTTGTTGATATTAACATCCAAGCTGTCTGTCCCTCATTATCCTGGTTAAAACCTCATCTAATTATTGTAAGCGGCAAGCCTCTGGATACAAACATCCAAGCCAATGTCCCTCTTTTAGCATAAATTCTTAAGAAAAAATGGCATTGCTCACACATGAGTTAAAGTTTTCTCCTTCAGGACAAATCACCATTTTAAGGCAATTATGGCATTGCTGGTCTCCATACATTCCAGTTAAAGTAATTCTCCTTTACAAACCAGTTACCCAAACAACTGTGATTAACAGATGAGATATCTCTCTTTAGAGATGACAAATTCTCTCTCAGTCAAAACCTTTTAACTTTCCATCTTGGGCTTTGAACAAGATACAAACAAACAACCTTTAGCTTCAATCTTGGGCTTTGAACAAGACACCAAATATCTGTTTCTTCCTTAGAATAGGAGGAACTACAATCACTCTAATTTCCCTATACTCCATAACAGGGAATACGTAGGCATAAGATTGCAAAATCTTAGCGAGCACACTAAACTAAAAACCCTAGGTTCCTGACCTTACCAAAAACATTGGAAAACCCGAAAAACAACAAAAACACTCTCTCTCTCAAACACAAGACAAACTTTTCCCATTTTACAGACAAACACGATCAAGTACCAAAGTTGATCCTAAAACTATCATCTCATGGATAACCATGTATAAGATGGGTAATTGACAACTCCCCATTGTATAACCTGACCCCGGACTCCCCAATCTCTGTCAAGCATTTGTTCAGTTAAACAAATGCGTGCAAGGTTTGTTTTAGATAACTTTCCCTTTCCCTTCCAGCTTCACGGGATAAATAAGTAATCGGAAAGTAGCACCCAACGTTCCTCCCATTGAGGTGAGGAATTCCCAATTTCAGCGATAAGGTGGTTGCGTCACCGACAAAAATCGCTAGCTACACTCACTCGTATAAGATCTTTCCAAACTTCATGCTCGACCTCGAATCTCCTTGTTGTTGGATTCCATGCAAATCCACTTAAGCTACCAAATAGATCATATGATTCAGCAAAATGATCTTTCAAAGTTTTCATTCTATTTTTTATATGTTGTTTTGTCATGGTTGGAGCAACAAGTGATCGTAAAGCATCTACACATTACAGTATACTTCTGTTGTCCATGCACCATCATGCCTATTGCCTTTATTTGCTTCTTCCATCAAAGCATTCAACAATATTTGATCCATATCATCTGTCCACCTTAAAATTTCCTTACTAACTTGTCTAGGTTCTACACTTTGACCTTTATCCTTTGCCATTTTTCAACCTATAAATGCACTTGGTTTCAATAGAAACAAGATATCACAATGCCTAAACTGAAACTAATACAAATACACAATTATAGTCTATAATAACATTAACTAATAAACTACAATGTCTCATAAACATGACATAACTACATTAAACTCCATATAGGTTCCATGTTTCAGTTGTAATAGCATCCCTTAGAAGTGATCCTAGTCGGTAGTCCTCATCACATTGTTGTGTTTGAGATCTATCTATCTCATTTTGTAGCAGTTCACGGTCAACATCTGCAATTAAAGCTTCATCAACGTCCACACCCATTAAAAAGTTATGTAGCATACAACAAGCAAATACTATGTCTATCATAATTTCAAATGAATAATGGGGTTCAGTGCCGCTAGCAATAATTGGAAATCTCTTTTTTAACACACCAAAAGTTCTCTCAATAACATTTTGAAGTGAATAATGTCGAAGGTTGAATAATTCTTGAGGATTTTGTGGCCCACGAGTGGAATACTCTTTCAAATGATAACGAACGCCTCTATATGGTGTTAGTAACCCCCGTTTTAGCATAAATCCTGCATCCCCGAGATAGAACTTTCCTACAAATTAGTTGTAAATATTATTACTCAATGTTAAGTTATACTAAGTCTAATGAACATTTTTTATAACAGTAGTATAACATTTCAACTAACCTTCAGGAATTATTAAAGGGTCTTGTTTATTTAAAGCATCTTTCAATATTCTAGAGTCAGATGTTGTTCCTTCCCACCCAGCTAACACATATGTGAATTTCATATCGAAATTACATGCAGCTAATACATTTTGAGTGGGATGATATTTTCTTCCACGAAAACGAGGGGCTTCTGCCCTTGGAACCTTCACTCGAATATGTGTGCCATTTATAGCTCCAATACAATCCTTAATTAATATATGATTTAGTTAGTTATATAAGGGATTGGAGACAAAGGTTTAACATAACTATGACTAAATAGAATATAACGATTCCTTAAAAACAAAAAAATATATATAATGTTACCTTAAAGAATGGATAGAATATGCTATTGTTAAGTATTTGTGGTGGTACATCGACACCTGATGGTTAGATAAAAAACTCTTCTCCTAACGCAAGTATGGCGTGCAACACATTGTGAAAGTGGCGACAAATAGTCTTTCCGGAGCGATAAAAGAAGAATGACACGGTACACGTTTTAACATTATGTCCTATAATATGTAAGAATTTTGCTACTCGTTCTTCCATTGTAGACCTTATAGTGTCCTTTACTATACCGGTGCCTCTTATTTTTCGACACAACTCCATGAAAGCTCCAGGACCCATGCGTATGATATCGCGACACTTTTCTGTATGTACTAGATAACTAATTAACTCACAACGTCTACGCTCACTCTGTGGAGAATAAGTGACTCGACTATGCAGACATGTTGATAAAATTTGATTCAAATGTAATGCATGGACAACATGACATAATATGATAACAGAACCAATATGTTGCCTCTTTTCCATCTCTTTTTTAGCATGGTTTAAAACTTGCATTTGAATAGACATTCTAACATCAATAATTTCATCTTCATCCAAGTCAACTTCATCTACTATTTCATTTTGATCATCAATGCTTCTTTCTTAAACACTATCTAAATTTAACATTACCTCCATAATCATATGATACTCTTAAAAGCCCCTTATTTAGCACAAAGAAGCAACTGAATAGATGTTCCAACACATGGTACATGTATAAAAAATATATGAAAAAAAATTACAATGAAAATTTTGCTCTTCAAAAATCAATAACAAAGATAAAATAAGTTAATACAAACATTTTTATTTCTCACAAAAACATTTTCGTTGAATGGATTTTTCAAAGCAACAACACAAACAAATTGCAGATAATGTTATATATCTGAACTGAATATAAACAATCTAGTTATAAAAATCAGATTCATCTATGTTTAAAAAAAGAAAACTATATAAAAACATTTCATACCTGTGAGTTTTTCCTTTTTAGATCTAGTCTTGATGTGGTAGGTTAGAGATTTGAGAAGGATAACTAAGAAGAAGATGTTGTTTCAGCACCATAGTTGAAGGATGAGTGGAAGAAGAACATAGCATAAAGGAAGAAAACAATAAACTGAGAGAAAAAGCGGTAAAGTTTGGCGCGCAGAGAAGGGCAGCAATGGAATTAGAGAATAATTCGTTCATTTCTTCGCTCTTTCTTCGCTGTTTATAGAAGAAATAGAAATTAGGTGGGACCCACATTTTATTAATCTATCTTCCACATTTCTATGCTAACCAAGCAGAAGAAATGGGCCATCTCTCTTCTATCTCTCTCTTCCCAACCTCTCTCTCCCCTAATTCTATAAAACCAAACACAGTGTTAATGAGTAGTAAATCTGTCAGCTCTATGAGTCTAAGTGATAGGTGATTGACTCATATAGGTAAACAACCACTTTGATGAAGCTCTACTTGCAATGAAGTTGAGTAACAGGCGAAGTGTTTTAGCCTGTGGAGAAAAATTACAAAAGACTTGCGGTGTAAAAAAACCGTAATGGAGAATCAACCGTAAACAAGGTGAGTATTATCATTTCTTTTCCAACCCCACGAATGTTTTTAATTACATGATTCGGATATAATCAACCCGTCATTAAGGCATCACACATAATTTATCTTATATTAATGAGGAAAATAACTCGCCACTAAGGTATCACACAAAAATGCATATGCCATGATATGGATGATGAAAATAACATAGAATTACCCGCCATTAAGACAATCACAAAATACACATGACATTAAAATTAGGGGTGACAATTGAATCCATTAAGTAAAAATTCATCCAATAAAAAATTCATCAAATCCATCAATTACCCATAAAATTAGTTAATAGATTGGACTCAATCCATCCTATTAGATTCATGGATTGATCCAATTCATCCACTAAATTTTTCAAATCCATTGGATAATTTTTATAATAAAAACTATTTTATTATTTCAAAAAGTATATATAAAAAAAAATAATTAAAAAACACACAATTTTTCTTTCTCTTATATTTTCTTATAAAAAATATTATAATTAAAAAAAAAATGTTTCTCTTTTATTTTATGAAAATAAATTTTATTCCAAAATTAATTATTTTAAATATGTATTTTTATGCTTCAATTTTACTGTTTTTAAATTTTATTTTAAATGATTTTTTTAGTAGTATGATTCAAAATATAGCAATGAGAGTTTATTAATATTTTTTCTATTAAACGTTAATTTTAACAACCCAGATCAAATTAATAATTTTACAATCTAAAATTTTATTTAATTTCCATCCTAATAGGTGTTGAAAGAATATTTTCTCGTTAGTGCCTTTATCGTTACTAGTTTATACATATTCCTTGCACGTTAGTACTGCACATTACTATTATTAATTATGTTAGTTGTTATTTGCTACTACTATATATTACTGTTACTTTGTTATTGCTTTATATTACTTCACGTGAATTATTGATTACAGTTTTTGTATTTTTGGTAAAAGGAAGTGAATTATTATATTTGACTTTTTTTTAGTTAGAGATAGAAAATTTAATAGATAGACGAAAAATTAATAAAATAAATTATTTAATACACTATGGTTATGAATTTTGAGAGAGATATAGAAAAATTACTGAAAAAAATTATTTTAAAAAATAGTTTTTATAAAATTTAAAATATATATTATTTTTTTATGAATGGATGGATATCCATCCATTAAAAAGAGGTTAATGGATGGATCAGATGGATTTTATTTTTAATGGATAGATTGAATTTGATTTTTTTTTTTAAAATTAATGGATTGTTAATGGATTAATGAATTGTTTTGATCCATTCACTAACAATTTATATCTATCAAATCCATCCATTTTGCCACCCCTAATTAAAATCAGATTCCTTATGCAATCACCGACCAAAAGTAATATTTATTCCTGCTCACTTAAATTTAAAATTACAATTTATTTCATTAATTTAATATTTTCAGCTTATATACCACATTCATATAGATGAATTTTCATTTTACTAAGTATGAGATATTGTTCATTTGGTGGGGTCCCCATTTTTGTTCCTGTTCAATTAACACACACTTATATTACCAATACATATACCTTTAACATATTGTATCGAAACTCAAGTGCACAATCAAGATGATTATTTAATTTGACAACGTTATGTATCAAAAACAACCAAAGAATTTCTCTGAAATATTACTTAATATGATACCATACTGTACCAACAACATGATAGACTCAAAATTTGATGACGGGGGAACTAGAGTTTTGAAAAGACTAATTTAATAGAACTAAAAATCTCTATTTTTTTTATCCTTTCTTAATGTGTAACTATAATACATAAATGTTAATTAAAGACCTTAGTCATTTGCCTAGTGAAAATAGCATTCTACAATTATAATAACCACTCTCTGTTAAATAACTACGGTATGCAAAATCAATAACATTGCCAATTTAATCAATTAAACAAACACTAAAGATTAAGTTGTTTAATTACTGCCTTTTGTTAAAACCATAAACATGTATTATTTTAAACTTTAATTTCAATTCTTAAATCTTTAAGCAAAATATGTATATAATCTTTAACCAATTTTAACTCAAATCTACTCTAAAATTTGCATAGGGAAAAACCCTTACCTCTGAGGGTTCTCTTTAGTGATTGTAAATGCGTGAGACACTTTTAGTGAGGAGAGAAAGAGAATAATAAAATAAAGATTTATTGAATGAATTGTTACAAATAATGATACTTACTATGACTAAAGATTTATATACAACCTTAATTGGGTTTGAGTCAACACAACTTGGATTATATTTAAATATTAAATCTAATCAAATATAATCTAATATAATATTTCAACATACCCCCCATAATCCAAGTTGTCGAACTTATGTTAATCATAGTCGATCTGAACTATTGCTAATTTCTTTCTCAAATTTAAGAAACTGTCTGAAATTCTGGTACAAATGTGTGATGTCTCGTGCAATGTCACAACATCGCAATCTGCTGTAAGAACAAGGCAATAACAATAACAGAAACGCATAAACCACACACAAGGATTGTTCACCCAGTTCGGTCTAACTACCTACATCTGGGAGCATACCAAGCCAGGAAGGAAGTCCACTATTAGCAGTATCAAATTACAGACTCAACAAACCCGTTGACAATCTACCTAATTCAATCACTACCCAATGACCCTTCTATCTAAGTTCTCCCTAGATAAGAGACTCCATCTCACTCCCAATCATCGCAATGATGTCTAGCAGTCAACAACTCCGCCACTGCATCGACAGCTTGTTTACCAACAACTTTACAAACACATAAAACTAGAAGACACACTTCCATGACACACATTGGAGTTGCTTCAAAGCTTCCTCCAAGAACAATACAATACTCATTACCTACAGGTTTCTGAGTACTAACACCGTGACCATCTCACATCCCGAGTGGTTCACTTAGACTAAGCCCTAATGATCTACATCTTGGACCCTTACCTTTCCTTAGGTTTCAAGCATTCTATTTATAATATAATCCCAACTGGATTTGGGCATTCAAATCATATCATATCTTCTGTAACAAATCTGCAACAGATCTTGCTTCTAAATAGATCTTCAATCAAGTCTTTAATTAAATCTTCAATAATTAACTCTAAATATTCTCCATATCTTTATGCTTTAAATTCGCAACAAACTAATCTTCTTCATAACTGATTGCACCAAGAAATTCGCATCCAATCTAATATGACAGATCTCCTTAACTCAACATAATCAACGCAACCCTAAAAACATTACAACCTGATGTTTTTATGTTCTGGTATAGTGATGTTAAGACATCGCATGTGACATCACTCTTCAGCACTTTAACTCTTCAACAATGTTCACAAACCAAAATGTTAGCCAAAACATAACAATACGGTTAGAAGCTCATGTTGCAACATCAACCATGACATTAGCATTGTTTTACCAAAATTTCATCCAATTACAAGAACTTACAATCTCCCCCTTTGGCTAATTTTGGCTAAAACACATATATAAACATTACAGCTTTAATTACAGCAGCAAATACAACCTTATACTACTGTTAGAAGTCATCTGATCCTAACAATAAACAACAGTAGCTGTTGTGTCCTGCATCCATGGAGAATCATCTTGTTGGCTAATTTTGAATGATGTTAGGACATCATGTTGGACATAACATCACCATATAACAGCAACCCCAGGCAGCACATCAGGACCTAAGAACAAGAAGGCTCCTGAAGTATTGGTGCACATGAGGAAGAAGATATCAGACACTCCCCCTCAATTACAACACATTTCTTTTTCCTTCCAGGTCAGACCCAGAACAAATGCAGAAGACTCTTCCAGAAAAGAAATGTTTGACTATTCATCAAAGACCAATGGTGGCATAAGATAAATCTGCACACCTTCATTGATCAGACACTGGGTTTAATCCGTGGCATAAGATGAAACTTAAGAAGTGTCATTCTGCCAACCCAGGTAACTCAGAACACAAGTCACAACTGTGTTCATAACTCAGGACACAAGTCACAAAGACTCAACACCAACTTGAGGATAGGACATCCTTCTGCAACATCTGGAACTGCAAACTCCAGACATAACATCTGCTGCTCAAACCATTTCGCACATCCCTTACCTTTCTCCCCTTTTTTAGCCACAAATTGGCAAAGGAAGCCCTCACAGAACCAGACCCAGGAGGTGCTCACCTAAACACGAATAAACTCCATAAGACTTATGAGACAAGAATACTCACTGGCTGAAGGAGAACATAATAACCCCTATAAATAGCTGACCAGTAACTTAGAAATTAACGAGCCTTGAATATGTCAATGTTCTTGGTCAAATAACCGCTATTTTAGGTATCAAAAACTGCATTCAAATTCAATGCCTACCTTCCAAACCTGCCTTGACTGCCTTAAATATTTCACAACTGAATCTTACCATAAATTAGGCCAATAACGCTCCATGCATAGGCAGAGACACGTGTTTCGCCTTATCCTTGCACTATCGACCAGAAAAATTCCTTGTTTGCCTCAAGAGAAACATGTCCCGTATCATGTTCTGACATCTTACCAAGACAGTTTGTCTGCTTGCTCATCAACCCAACACATCTTCTTATCTAATGGATACTGAGACGACTTCCCACAATCCCTTCTAAATTCCTTCAAGGCAGCAGAGTAAAAATAAAGTCACCCAGAACCACCAATTCTGCTTTTTAGACCTCTCCTACACAGCTATGATATGTCCCATCATGATGTTTGACATCACACTGTACAAACTTGACTAGCACCCATGCTACACAGAAATCAGCACACTTGCAGCAATAGGCTATAGACAACAGCCTTAACATTCAATGCACTTTATGATATCACACCAATATTGCCTCATTCTAGTATTTGTTGAGCAAGGCCTTACCATGGGGATTTTAGATACAAGGTCTGCCAAGTCCAATAAACAACAGCCCATTTGATTGGAAATTTCTCACACAAGATAAGGACTCTCACCACCTTTCACCTGTATTAGAAGGAACCTCCTTGTCTTCAGCCATTCAGATCACACCACTGACAACACCCTTATGTCCTTACATTCACAAGCTCCTAATGAAGTCTTCATCATGAAAGTAGCCATGTATTTCCAGAACTACTTACCATCAAGATTAGAATCTGCCCATTCTAATCCACATTATGTCAGAACTGCCACTTCAGACGATAATGTTGCTTCTTCCAACTCCACAAGTATGGTACACAACAACGATGTTGCAGCATTATGTAGGACATCAGCATAAGACAAAAGAATACACCACTTGCTCTCAATCAGCATCTACAGACAGCTAGACAAGTCAAGACCTAGGCTCATCCTTTTAGGTATACTAGGACAACTTCTACCAAGGCGCACCGTTCTGGCATCCAATGTGACAAAGGAACAGGTTCCCTAGAACAAATTCCCACGCCAAAGACTACTTTGACTAGTCAGGCGATACAAACAATGACTCTTTATCCATTATAAAGAACAAGCCTCCTTGCTCTTATCAGCACACCACGAAAGGAATCATGAGTCAGTCTAACAAGAATGCAGGAAAAAGACACATGCAGGACGTCAAGAAGCCAGATCCACAGAAGTTGAAGGACACACCACAGTCCACAGCTGGAGCAACTTCTGGAGCAACAAGAGCACGAAGGACATCAGAGACAAGGATGAAGACCATCAAGAAAAATCAAGTGCAACTTCAAGCTTCTGATGATGAATGGGACAAAGACTGGAAAACTTTTCTTGATTCGGGGGGTTGGGATAATATTTAGTCTCTTTGTTTGTTTTTACTACTCTTGTAAGCTTTCATAAATGCAATAAACTTCTGTTTTAATTCTGTTCCATTTATACTAAACAAATACAATAAGGAACACACTAAATCCTCATGTATGCAACTTCCCAAAAATAAGTGCCAACACCAAACACTGCAGTAATATCAATCACACGTTCAGCAGCATACACTTGTAACAATCTCCCGCTATCAAGGTTAACATGTGCTTCTTCGCATCTTCATGTGTTCAAGAGCTCCCTCTTTGTTCAATTCACAAGTTGAACTCAATCATCATTTGTACCAATACTCAAATGATACCAAGCTGATCAACTTTTCTCTATCCAAGACCACCAGAACTCCTTTGAATGGAGAACATGAGACTCATCTTGGTTTGTTATCTTCTCATGCTTCAAAACTCACACCTCTGAATCTTCAGAACATAAGAGTCCAAGACTACCCCATAGCAATACTAAAGAAGGTCACTTCTCTTAGTAGAGCCGTCAATAGACAGCCAGAGATAACTGCCACTTATCCTCGACCTTCACAACCAGGGCAAACACCATGCTCCAAACCACAGATCCAAGCTGTAACCATCAGGATGTGATGTCTTCATATCTTACAGCCTCAAAACCAGCAACTGTCTGACTAGAGATGTTGGATGTCATCAACATTCCACAATCTATCTGCCTCTCATAATCCAAACTCATCCCAGACAATTTGGATAATACTCCGTAGTCACCAATCAACCCTACCAGTTGATTCAACTCCAAGATGCTTAACCCTTGAAAATACTTCCAAACAGCCACATAGAGAAAAGTAAATTCTCAACACTTCTGTAGTCCAGCACTTTTACCTCAGACATATACATAGTCTCCCGTCAATGTATATTGTCATTAGTATAGTGCATAATAAAAACCAGACAAATACTCAACAATTGTCCAGCAAATTATCAAAAGATACAACACTTAATCTGGTCTGACATCCTTTTCTTGCAGACTTGAGGCACTAGTTGATCCTTTTTTTGCTAATCCACACCACTGATCACTTCAGATTAGGTAGGTGGCTTGACCTGATACTTCACCATGAGCACCCCTAACTCTCTTTGGCTGAGAAAGCAAAGAGCTGAGATGATGTTTCATCCTCAGTTCTGACATGTCTCCTAATTAAAGAGTAATAACTGCCAACCTTCTATAGACAAGCTGCAACTTTGAATCCTTCAAGGCACAAAACAGAATGAGCTCAATTGACCACCGGCTGAATTGTCCTGCTACTGCACACAAACTCTTAGAAGCAACTCAAAAGTTGTTCAACTTCATAGCTTCAGTGATCCTTCAAACAACTACAGTCTAATAGGGTTTTGACTTAGCATTTACCAAAAACTGCTAGTGTGAAGCACAATGTTGAGACATTAGAATTGACATATTAAGCTCAGCTTCTTTCTTGATGAAACCACAAATAAGCTTAAGAGATGACTGATCAAGATCTTCATTCCCGCATGAAAGATTTGACAGTGATACTCTTATGCTTTGGCTCTACCCTCTTCTTTTACCATAAGGAATCACTGTTCCGGACATATTGATCTTCAATGTTTGATTTGAACTGAAACATTCATGTCATAAGATCCCTTCACCTTTTGATCACTCAATCCTCAAGTATCTTTGAAGCTGTCCTGCAGAGAATATCTTGCTGAAGAGACCAAACCCTAATGGTTTTCCAAGAGAATCATTCATGGAATCTCCCTACCAGAGATACAAGAATCAACCAGGGTACCATGCAGCGGAACTACTCCTCAACAACCTTCAGGCACTATCCAAAAATCCTTGCACACCATCACCAAGTGCCAACAAATCAAACTCACAATAGCAGTTCTCCTGACAGGTCATGAATAGTCCATCCTTCACTTCAAGGGATCATACAAACAACTATATGAACTGACCAAGTCCATAACTCAGCAAAACTATCTTTCTTGCTCATGAACCAGAAAGTATCTTCCCTAGATCTCATCCAGAAACAGACAGGATGCCTGCTCTGATACCAATTAAAATTCTGGTACATATGTGTGATGTCTCGTGCAATGTCACAACATCGCAATCTGCTGTAAAAACAAGGCAATAACAGTAACAGAAACGCATAAACCACACACAAGGATTGTTCACCCAGTTCGGTCTAACTACCTACATCTGGGGGCATACCAAGCCAGGAAGGAAGTCCACTATTAGCAGTATCAAATTACAGACTCAACAAACCCGTTGACAATCTACCTAATTCAATCACTACCCAATGACCCTTCTATCTAAGTTCTTCCTAGATAAGAGACTCCATCTCACTCCCAATCATCGCAATGATGTCTAGCAGTCAACAACTCCGCCACTGCATCGACAGCTTGTTTACCAACAACTTTACAAACACATAAAACTAGAAGACACACTTCCATGACACACATTGGAGTTGCTTCAAAGCTTCCTCCAAGAACAATACAATACTCATTACCTACAGGTTTCTGAGTACTAACATCGTGACCATCTCACATCCCAAGTGGTTCACTTAGACTAAGCCCTAATGATCTACATCTTTGACCCTTACCTTTCCTTAGGTTTCAAGCATTCTATTTATAATATAATCCCAACTGGATTTGGGCCTTCAAATCATATCATATCTTCTGTAACAAATCTGCAACAGATCCTGCTTCTAAATAGATCTTCAATCAAGTCTTTAATTAAATCTTCAATAATTAATTCTAAATATTCTCCATATCTTTATGCTTTAAATTCGCAACAAACTAATCTTCTTCATAACTGATTGCACCAAGAAATTCGTATCTAATCTAAAATGACAGATCTCCTTAACTCAACATAATCAGCGCAGCCCTAAAAACATTACAACCTGATGTTTTTATGTTCTGGTATAGTGATGTTAAGACATCGCATGTGACATCACTCTTCAACACTTTAACTCTTCAACAATGTTCACAAACCAGAATGTTAGCCAAAACATAACAATACGGTTTGGAAGCTCATGTTGCAACATCAACCATGACATCAGCATTGTTTTAACAAAATTTCAGCCAATTACAAGAACTTACACTGTCGATCTTCAATCCTTTGGTGAAAATGTCGGCCAACTGTGCTTCACTTGAGCAGGGCCTAACTTCAAGTTCACCTCGATTTACCTTTTCCCTTAAGAAGTGAAATATAGCTTCGATATGCTTACTTCTTCCATGCAAAACTGGATTCTTCGCCAGATTTATGGCAGACTTGTTGTCGATTTGCAACACAAGAGGTTTCTTCACTTCAACCTTCATTTCTTCAAGTACCAATCTGATCCAAATTGCTTGACATGCAGCATAAGATCTTGCTATATATTCCGCTTCACATGATGATAGTGCCACTACAGGTTGCTTTCTCGAGCACCATGAAATTGAGGCACCAAATACTTGAAATAAATATCCAGTAGTGCTTCTTCGATCTTCCTTATCTCCGCACCAGTCAACATCTGAATAACAAGTAACCATAACCTTTTTGCTTTAAGAGTCTGGTCGAAATAAAATTCCATAGTTTGTCGATCCTTTTAAGTATCTCAGGATTCTTCTTGCATCCTTCATGTGTGACACCATTGGTTCACTCATGTATTTTCTCACTAATCCGACTGAGAAACATATGTCAGGTCGACTGCTGCACACATATCATAGAGATCAGACAATCAGTTTGAACAAAGTTGCATTGACTTTGTCTTCCTCTTCATGCTTCTCCAACTTTAAATTTGGTTTGATAGGTGTTTCGGACTGGGCCGGGGACCTGCCCAGTCCGAACAGGCCCAGCCCACACGCTCTGGGGCGGCCCATACGAAGGACCTAGTCTAGCCCGTGTCAGGCAAGTGTCACACCACAGCGTCGGGCACAATGGCGTAAGGCTTCGGGCAGAAGCATTGGGCCTTCCCCGGAGTTCTCCCCTCCTCGACACGAGGACGTTGCTCCCCGTGAGGAGTCATCTCCATCCACGCAGTTAGTCCTCCCCGCGAGGACACGTCTCTCCTCGACGCCCAAGAGTCCTCCCCGCGAGGACACGTTCTCATGTAACCGCTCCACTCCCGATGGAATCGGTCTGCCCTAATTCTGGAGATCTAGGAACGGTTACCCCAGGGCGAAGATCACGTGCTGGTCTTCACTACGCCACGTAAGCCCTGTCAGTTACTCGGATTGGGCCTGGAAACCCAGTCCAATGCAAGTAACCGTTGGCCCCGCGCTGGGGGCTCTCTATAAATACCCTCTCACTTGAGAGGGCCAGGTTACGTTTTACTTTTACTCTCACTTCTGTACTTGCTTTTTCTCTGACAACCACCTTACTTGAGCGTCGGAGTACCTTGCAGGTACACCCCCCCAGCCGTCTTTCAACCTCACCGGAGCTAAAGTTCAACAGACGTCGTTGGCCACCAGAAACTGTCTGATCCAGGTACGATCAGTGGCGCCGTCTGTGGGAAATTATAAGCTTCCCCGTTTTTCTACTCGATAAACCAAAGCTTTCTCCATTCATCACCAACATGGCCAATCCGACAGTTAACCAGGCTCTGGACACTGTGCTCGCACAACTTGAGAACGGGAACCACCGTGAGGACGCCGTCATCCTCAACAGCGGTGAAGGCGACATAAGAGACGGGCAGACCGCCTCCCCGGACTCCCAAGATGTGGCTTACAACGCCGCCCGCCAGGACGATCAGCACGCCATTCTCCAACCAGTTGCTCCGCCGCCCAATGCGGACCTGAGCACCGTGGCCCTGTTTGCACTAATCAATCAGACCAATCAGCTGATCGCGCAGCAGAACACCAGAATTGAAGCCTTGGAGCAAGGACGGGCACAACGATCTTCCCCGCGAAGACATTGTCGTCCCCCGTCACCTCGCCGTTCTCCTTCCCTGCGAAGGACCCATTACGAAGAATCTCGGACCCCGTCGCCGGTACGCTAGGGTCGCCGACCACGTCTCGAGCGCCCCCAGCCAACGATCTCCCAGAAACGCCCTCGTTCCCCTCCTCGGAAGGAACCCAGGGCCTCCACCACCTCCAAGAAGTCCAAGCAGACCGAAGAAAGACCAAAGAACCGTTCGAGGAACTCCCCTCCACGACACCATCGATCACCTTCGAGATCCCCCGCTGGTAGCGACGACGAGGACCAGAGGACCCCTTTGTCGTGGGAAATCATGAACGCCCCAATCCCTGTGGGCATGGAGAAACCCCCACCATTGGGGACCTATGACGGGCTGACCGACCCTGATGATCACGTGGAGAGTTTCGAAGCAATGCTCGACTTCCGAAATGTCAGGGGAGCCATCAGGTGCAGGTTGTTCCCCACCACCTTGCGGAAGGGAGCCATGACTTGGTATAAGGGTCTGGCACATGGGTCGATCACGTCATGGAAGCAACTGAAGCAACACTTCACTAAACACTTCACCGCGTCTCGTCGACACCCGAAGACGGAGGCTGCCCTAGAAAGCATCTTCCAAGGGAGGAACGAATCTCTCCGAAACTACATCGAGAGGTTCAACAAAGAAGCCGTCAAGGTCCATACGACCGACGACATGAAGAAATATTTAATTATCCATGGACTGCGTTCCGGGCCTGACTTTGCCAAATCCATAGGCCTCCGAAGACCCCGGCGTCTCGAGGACCTTCTCGCTCGAGCTCAGAAGTACATCGAACTCGAGGAGACGGAAGCAGCTCAGATCGCCCTTGAGACGAGACGCAGAGAGGGCCCCCGCGGCCACAAAGATGAAGACTCTTCTCCTCGACGAGGAGGAGAAAGAAAGAAAGAGAACCGCAACCGTGATCCTCAGGAACCGCGCGGACCGGCTGGCTAATTCACGGAGTACACCCCGCTCAACGCTCCCCGGGCTCGAATCCTCTCCGAATGCCAGAATTCCAAGTTTGTGAAAGGGGGAGTTCGCTTCCCGAAGCCTGCTGCTCCCAAATCAAACGTTGATAAATCAAAGTACTGCAGGTTCCACCGGAGCCACGGGAATGTGAACGAAGACTGCATCCATCTCAAGGATGCAATTGAGATTCTCATCAAAGAGGGGCACTTGAAGAAATATGCCCAAAAGAACGACCCTCTTCGTCCGAGCTCACGGGAAGCACAGAACGTCGAGGAGACAACACCTCCTCCCGGAGACAACCAGCTTCAGGTCGCCCTCAGCGTCACTCGACCCGAGGACTTCTTCGTCCCCCCGATCATTGAGGGCGAAGAAGCAATCCGCAACATGTGGGCGACCTTCCCCGACGAGGACCCCGTCACTGCCCGCAGTACCTGGGAAGGCTTCCCCAAAGCAATGGTCATCTCCGGAGGCGGTCCCGAGAAATTGTCGGTTGGATCAATCAAGCGAAAGTTTGACGAACTGGAATCCGCGACATCGGCGAAGGCGACCACCCTCGAGAAAGTGCAGGGAAACTCCAATCCCATCACCTTCTACCTCGAGGAACTCCCAGGGGGAGCACCAAACGCCACTATTCCCCTCCTGATCAGGGTGCAGATGGCGAACTTTGACGTCCGAAGGATCCTAGTCGACCAGGGGAGCTCGGTCGACATCATGTATTCTCATCTGTTCGGGACCCTTCAGCTTGACGAGAGGCATTTGACCCCGTATATCGGTTCAGGTCTACAGGGGTTCAATGGGACCACCACCAGACCATGGGGTTACGTGGAGCTAATGGTTACATTTGGGGCCGAAGACACGGCCCGACAGGTGAAGATCCGTTTCCTGGTGGTCGAATGCCCGTCCCTTTACAATGCATCCTCGGGAGGACCACCCTGGCTGAACTTACGGCGGTACCATCGACGGTCCACCTCAAAATGAAGTACTACACGACCAGGGGATGAGTAGTGACGATGCACGGGGACATCGACGCGGCCAGAAGATGCTTCGACGCCGCCATCAAAGGCCTAAGTTCCATCGGCCCCAAACCCAAGACCGTGGTCAAGCCACCCCAGGATGCTGAACAGGTACCTCTCCTACGCGTCAATGCAGTCGACCTCGACAGCAGGTTCTCCGGCGAGCCCGACGAATACAGAGTCGAAGATCTCAACCACCAGGCAGAGAACAACGGGCAGCCTCTCCACCCAGCGCGCCCCATCCCAGATGGAGACTTCGAGCTCGTGACCCTTGGGGGCGATCCAGACCGCAACGTGAAGATTGGTGCCGAGATCCCCGACCTGGCAAAGGAGCAGCTGAAAGCATGTCTAAGGGAGAATGCTGACCTTTTCGCGTGGAGCGCATCTGAGATGCCTGGCCTCGACCCCGAGGTGGCTTGCCATCAGCTCGCAGTAGATCTGACCACTAGGGCCATATCACAACGTAGGCATAAGCAGTCTCCCGAGAAAGCGGAGGCTGCTGAAAAAGCTGTAAAAGACCTCCTAGAGGCAAATTTTATTTCGGAAGCCAAATACACGACATGGCTGTCCAACGTTGTACTTGTTAAAAAGAATAATGGAAAATGGAGAATGTGCGTTGATTATATTGATCTTAACCGGGCTTGCCTGAAATACTGTTATCCCTTGCCCAACATCGACCAACTGGTCGACAACTCTGCAGGTTACAAACTACTATCCTTCATGGACGCTTACTTGGGATACAACCAAATTCCCATGGACAAGGTCGACAAATAACACACGGTCTTCATGACCGCGTCGGGCAACTACTATTACAACGTAATGCCCTTCGGTTTGAAGAATGCCGGAGCGACCTACCAACGGATGATGAACAAGGTTTTCTGGGCTGAAATCAGCGAAATGCTCGAAGTCTACATGGACGACATGATCGTCAAGTCTGCAGAAGAAGTCGACCATACCGCGTACCTCAAGAAGGTGTTCGACACGGCGAGGAGGTGCCGCATGAGGTTTAACCCCGACAATCGCACCTTCGGCGTCCGGGCAGGGAAGTTCCTCGGATTTTACCTCACAAAACGAGGAATCGAGGAAAACCTCGACAAGTGTAGGGCTTTCTCCGAGCTCCCTACCCCGGACTCAAAGAAATCGATACAATCATTGAACGGGATGCTCACCGCCCTTTCCCGCTTCGTCGCAAAATCTGCACAGTACGCACTCCCATTTTTCAAACTTCTTCGACAAAAAACGGTGTTTGATTGGAGCGAGGAATGCGAGCAGACACTCGTCCACTTAAAACAGGTCCTATCACAGCCCCCGGTCCCCTCACGGCCTGAGAACGGGGAAACACTCTTCTTGTATCTTGCGATCACGAGTGAAGCAGTCAGCGCCGTCCTCATTCGGGAAACCTCGGACGGGCAGAAGCCAGTTTACTTCACGAGCAAAGCCCTCCAAGGCTCCGAGCTCAGATATCAGCAGATTAAGAAAGTCGCCCTGGGCCTCGTCACCGCGGCCAGGAGGCTACGCCACTACTTCCTCGCCCATACCGTCGTCGTAAGGACCGAACAGCCTATAAGGCAGCTCCTCGGACGACCGAACATGGCGGGGAGGATGCTCAGGTGGTCACTCGAGCTCGCTGAATTTGACATCCAATACGAAGGGAGGAAAGCCCTGAAGGCATAGGTATTCGCCGACTTTATAGCAGAGATGACCGTCCCAGAACCTTCGACCAACGGGTCACAGAAATGGACGATCTATGTCGACGGAGCATCCAGCCCGAAGGGAAGCGGGGCGGGTATCATCCTCGAAAACGAGGAAGGCATCCTGATCGAGGTATCCCTCGAACTATCCTTCCCGACATCGAACAACCAAGCCGAATACGAGGCCTTCCTCGCAGGACTCCGGCTGGCCGAGGACCTCGGCGCCAAGGAGGTCAAACTTTTCACTGATTCCCAGCTCGTAGCCTCGCAAGTCCGAGGAGAGTACCAAGCCAAGAACGACAGCCTCATAGAATACTTGGCCTTAGTAAAAGAAAAGATGAAAAAGTTCACCTCCGCGGAAGTAACTCACATCCCCCGCGAGCACAATGCCCGAGCAGATGTCTTGTCGAAATTAGCGAGCACAAAGAAGAAAGGCGGGAACAAATCCGTCATACAAGAAGTACTTTCCCGCCCGAGCATCGACAAACCAGCCCTGGTTTCGGACATCAACGCCATAGGGGACAACAACTGCTGGATGACCCCGGTATACGAATACCTGATGACAGGCAAACTGCCCGAAGATCCCAAAGAAGCAGGGATGGTCAAAAGGCGGGCGTGCTCCTACACTATAGTCGAGGATAAGTTATACTTGCGAGGGTTCTCTATCCCCCTCCTCAGGTGCGTCGAGGAGACTAAGGTCCCCGGCATTCTCCAGGAAATCCATGAGGGAATCAACGCCCAGCACCTCGGCGGCCGTTCATTAGCCCGTAAGGCGCTTAGAGCAGGATACTACTGGCCCACCATGCAACAAGACGCCAAGGAACACGTCAAGAAGTGCGAGAGATGCCAACGACACGGGGACATGCACCTCGCTCCTCCCAGCGAGCTCAAAACGCTATCCTCCCCGTGGTCGTTTGCTTGGTGGGGAATGGATATCCTTGGCCCCTTCGTCGTAAGATCATATTAAAATAAATACCTCATCGTCGGGGTGGATTACTTCACGAAGTGGATCGAGGCGGAAGCATTGGCCAAAATCACGGCCTTTAACATACTGCATTTTTACAAAAGAAACATCCTCGCCCGATTCGGCGTGCCTCAAGCCATTGCCACCGACAACAGGACACAGTTCACTGACAAGAACTTCCAAGACTTCGTCACCAAACTAGGCACGAAGCAGCACTTCACGTCGGTCGAGCACCCCCAAACAAACGGGCAGGCTGAGGCGGCGAACAGGGTAATCCTCCGAGGATTGAGACGCTGATTAGGCGACGCCAAACAACGGTGGGTCGAGGAGCTACACAGCGTCCTCTGGGCCTACCGAACGACCCCACACTCCACGATCGGGGAGACCCCTTTCCGTTTGACCTACGGAACGGAAGCAGTGATCCCCGTGGAGATCAGGGAACCCTTGAGGAGGACAGAAACCCCCTCGACGGGGACGCGAACGATGAAGCCTTGAGGGAAGAGCTCGACTTCGTCGAAGAAACACGCTCGGGCGCTTCTCTCCGAGAAGCGTCACTTAAACAAAAAATAACACTACATTATAATGACAAAGTTATCAAACGTGATTTTCAGGTAGGCACCCTCGTCCTACGCAGGAACCAGAAGGACTCGCGAGAAGGCAAACTCGCTGCGAACTGGGAGGGCCCGTACCGCGTCCGCGGGAAAATGGGGACAGGAGCCTACTTCCTCGAAAATCTGCACGGGGAAGAACTTGCTCGACCATGGAACGCTGAGAAGCTCAAACAGTACTACATTTAAGCACTGCCCGCGGCTCGCTAGCACCGCGATCACGGGGATACGCTTAGGTACGAGCGCGACACCCCTATACAGAACACGATGATCAGAGACCGCGTTGTGTGTGCGCGAGGACCTTTGATCCGACGGGAATACCTCAATCGAGGCCCACCGTTGTTGTACCAACCGGGCAGAACACCCAACTCGCGATGGGAAGTTCATGCCACAAAGCTAAGACCTCGACCGAGCTCTTAGCCTCGTTGAAGGCCGGAATACGCCTCCGGTCGCCCGACCAGCTCTCCACGCGGTCAGGTACTATCAAGGTCGAGCAAATCCCAAAGCCTTATTACTTAGGCGAAAATAAAGTATAACAAACAATACATCACACACAATTCAAACCATGCAAACAATACTAGCAAGTAAACAAGGGTACATTAAAACAGGTAGAAGCCCAGTGTACGAATATTACAAAAATTTCAAAAAGCCCCTGGCACATATGCCGGGCACAAATCATTACAAAGAAAACGTCGCACAGGCCAAACAACCAAAAGAACTACACAGCGATCTCATCCTCGACCCGCCTTCCATCTTTCTCCTCCCTCTTCTCTGGAAGATTGAGCTTGCCGTCAACCACACGAAGGAACGGGTCGATTCTGTCGAGCACCAGCGGAACCCCTGGATTCTCAGCGCCGATCTGATCCACGACATTCTTAAAACCTATCTCCAGAGCTTCCAGACTATCTGCCTGAAGCTCCCGAATCTTGCCAATCAGAGCGGCGCGGTCAGCAAGGTTTTTCTCCACGGGAGATTCATTCTCCGCGGGATGGACAGCAGCCGACAACGCGCTATGTTTCACGACGTAATCCTCCATGCCGAGCACGAAGTGGGCGTCCTCCCACTCCAGGGGACACTTGGACACAAACCTCTCTCCCCGGATCCGTCGGGCACAATGTCATAAAGTGTACCCACGGCCGAGTGCGTCGCGGGCATGACATAGTAGAACCTTCTCTTGAAGCCCCTTATTGAATCCGCGTACGCCTTGAACAACTTCCTGGGTTGTTTGAGAGAAACCCAACTATGTCGCCCATTGTCCGTTGAGCGTTGCAAATGGAAGACGCGGAAGAAGAGCTCGAGGGTGATCCCAATCTGGAGATAGTCGCAGACGATTTTAAACGCCCGCATAAAAGCAAGCGCGTTGGGGTGAAGCTGCGACGGCGCCAAGTGCAGACGGTTGAAAACCCCTAGTTGGAAGCTATTGAAGGGGAGGCGGATACCAGCCTCTTTAAAGGCGAACTCGTACATGGGAAACCGTAGCCCGCGATAGTTCGAGCAGATGCGATGGTGTACCCGGGGCTGGTAAACCGTCCATGTGGCCTCCTCTCCTTCGGGGACGTTCTCGACAAAGGTGAACGCGTCTATGTCGTCGACAAAGAAACACGACCCTATACACAGAGGCTCTTCCCCGGCCCATTCGACTGTCGGACGCACGGCCACCTCCCCGGGGATCTGAGCGGGTCCATCCACGTCGTGTTCGGTGTCTACGTAGAGAATCCCCAGAATCCTCGAGGCCATTTTTACCTGAAAAGCGGAGGAAACAGGTGAACTCATCGGTCGTGACCAATTCCACCCTTCCACCACAGATCAAGTGAAAGGGCAGCGAGCAAGAAAATATTCGGGGACACGGCAAACTGGCCGAGGCCGTCACCCCGTCCTTTCTCTCTTCACTCCCCGATCTCCTCATCTCACTTCTCCGTGACATTCATCGCGCGTCCTTGGTGCATTCATAAGAGTCCTCGGGACATTCATCTTGCCCTCGGTATGTTCATCCCAAACCACCGTCAAAACCCATCGGAACCCTAGGAACGTCCCGCCGTTCCCGGCGGAACCCTAACGGAGCACCGGGAATACCCTCTACTCTCCGGAAAACTACTAAAAAAGAGAAAACAAAATGAACCATAAGGGATAAAGAACTTACTTGAGCAGTGGAGAGCGGACTAGAACAGCAGAGACGGCAGTACACGGCGGCGTACGGCGGCGGAGCAGCAACGGTGACTAGATGAGATGCAGAGCGAAAAAGGTGGGAACGTGCAAATGGCACGAACTCGCCCCTTTTATAAGCCCCTCACGAGCTTCGAGGAGTCCCTAGGCAATCAAGTACGCTACCCTAGGGTAGCCGCCCTATGCAATAATGAGGTGTGACACGTGGCGCAGGCTTCCCCAGGCACGTCTGTTCATTCCCTCACACGCGTCTCTTCATTCACCTCGGCCGTGACTCCTCGTATCCCCGTGACGTTTCCCCCTGCGTCCAGCCTCGCACGAGCATGCCTGTTATTTCTGCCCGGTTCACCAATTGCTCCCCTCTCGAAGCCTTTTCCCGAACGAGCACGCCCTCGACATAACCTGGACCCTTAAGTCATCACTCTGACGTCTCAGAGCAACGACTTGGGGGGCTCCTATTCTGGACTGGGCCGAGGACCTGCACAGTCCGAACAGGCCCAACCCACATGCTCTGGGGCTGCCCATACGAAGGACCTAGTCTAGCCCGTGTCGGGCAAGTGTCACACCACAGCGTCGGGCACAAATGGTGTAAGGCTTCGGGCAGAAGCATTGGGCCTTCCCCGGAGTTCTCCCCTCCTCGACACGAGGACGTTGCTCCCCGTGAGGAGTCATCTCCATCCACGCAGTTAGTCCTCCCCGCGAGGACACGTCTCTCCTCGACGTCCAAGAGTCCTCCTCGCGAGGACACGTTCTCATGTAACCGCTACATTCCCGATGGAATCGGTCTGCCCTAATTCCGGAGATCTAGGAACGGTTACCCCAGGGTGAAGACCACGTGCTGGTATTCACTACGCCACGTAAGCCCTGGTAGTTACTCGGATTGGGCCTGGCAACCCAGCCCAATGTAAGTAACCGTTGGCCCCGCTCTGGGGGCTTTCTATAAATACCCTCTCACTTGAGAGGGCCAAGTTACGTTTTACTTTTACTCTCACTTCTGTACTTGCTTTTTCTTTGACAACCACCTTACTTGAGCGTCGGAGTACTTTGCAGGTACAACCCCCCCCCCCCCCCGCGCCGTCTTTCAAGCTCACCGGAGCTAAAGTTCAACAGACGTCGTTGGCCACCAGAAACTGTCTGATCCAGGTACGATCAATAGGAGAAGATGCAGAAGTCGAATCATTCATTATGAATCTCTTGAGTATCTCTTTGACATACTTTCTTTGATGTAGCACCACGACTTGCTTCGACATTTGAAATTCCATGCCTAGGAAGTATGACAACTTTCCCAGATCCGACATTTCAAATTCCTTCTTCATCAGCTCTTTGAACTTCGACAAGTTCTTCTGGCTATTTCCAGTTACTAGCAAGTCATCGACATATAAGCAGATTATTGTTATATCTTGTGCCACAACTTGAACATAGAAACCATACTCAGATTTGCATTTTATGAATCCCAATTCAACCAAGTATGAGTCGATCTTCCATGCCCTAGGTGCCTGCTTGAGACCATAGAGAGCTTTGTGTAACTTATATACTTTACTTGCTTCCTCCTGAATCACAAACTCAGTAGGTTGTGTGACACATACCTCTTCTTCTAAAGGTCCATTCAAAAATACTGATTTCACATCTAAGTGAAATGTTAACCAGCCTTGCTTGCATGCCAAGGCCACCACTAGTTGGACAGTTTCCAATCTTGCGACAAGTGCAAATACTTCAGAGTAGTTGAGTCCTGCTATCTGGAGAAATCCTCGAGCTACCAATCTCGTCTTATGTCTTGCTATCGACCCATCAGCATTATGCTTCAACTTGAACACCCATTTTACTTCGATAGCTTTTGTATGAGCTGGCAATTCGACCAACTCCCATGTGTTGTTTCTTTCAATTGCTTGTAACTCTTTGACCATAGCACACTTCCATTATTTATCTTTGAAAGCTTCGATATAGTTGATTGGTTCAACACCTGCAAGTAAAGCAAAATGGACTAGTTCCCCATCTATTGTGACTTCATTATCACCAACCACTTCATAGTCTTACAGTATTGCTATAGGAGCTCTAGTTCTTTGAGGTCTCTGACTTGTGCCAGTTATATCCTTTTCGACTTCGACTGTGTCGAGATTGTCAGCAACTGCTTCGACTTTTTCTTTGACTGGTGTATCAACTATATCTTTGACTTCAACATCATTACTTGCTCCGTCGAAATTATATCTCATCAGTGGCTTGTCAATTGCATTACTAGAATTCCAATCCCAGGAAGAATTTTCATCAATCATAATGTCTCGAATCATCACAATCTTCTGAATAATTGGATTGAACAGTATGTATGCTCTAGTCTTATGATATCCTACCAGAATCATAGGTTCACTCTTATCATCAAGCTTCGTTCTCTAGCGTCAGGAATATGCTTGTAGAAAATAGAGCCAAACACCTTCAGATGACTCACTGATGGTCGTTTTCCACTCCAGACTTCTTCAGAAGCCTTGTTATCCAGCTTCTTGGTAGGCCAATATGGTCATGTTTCTTCTTTTTGCTATTCCATTATATTGAGGAGTATAAGAAGCAGTTATCTCATGATCAATACCATATTCTGCACAAAATGCTTCAAATATCTTGGATGTGTATTCGCCACCTCCATCTGTTCGCAGAACTTTAATTTTCTTTTCACCCTGGTTTTCGACAAGTATCTTGAATCTCTTAAAGATTTCAAATACTTCGTCCTTTCGTTTGATCACATAGATCCAGAGCTTTTGATTGTACTCATCGACAAATGAGATGAAATATATGTTTCCACCAATGGTATGCTCTTCAAAAGGACCACATATATCTGAATGTACAACTTCGAGTATGCAAAATGATCTCATGGCATAGTCGAAACGAAAGACTTCCTGAACTGCTTTTCGACTAGACAACCTTCATAGATTTTGTCGGGTATCTCAAGACTTGGTATACTAGTTACCATATCTTGAGTGATTAGTTAATTTAGTAACCTAAAGTTTAGATGGCCAAACCTCAGATGCCACAACCAACTATTCTTATGGTCGATAACTGTTTTCAGACATTGTACCTCAGTCGAACTGATCATGGTCTTAAATGTTTATTTTTTGACAGAGAAGATTTCAAGACCAAGTTATTTTGGATGTCGAAAAGTTCTAAGGCTCCATCTTTCATAACCACTGAGAACCCATTTTCGAGCAGTTGTCCAACACTTAGTAGATCGTACTTCATTCCAGGGACATAGAGTACATCTTTGATCAAGGCTTTTGCTTCATTACTCGTTTGAATAACTATGTTGCCAGTACCTTCTGCTGGCAATGAGCTATTATCAACAAGTTTCACCTTACTCTTCTTCGACTCGTCAAAATCTACTAACCATGCTTTTCTACCAGTCATGTGATTCGAACAACCTGAGTCGTGGAACAAGATCTTAAATTCGACATGTTCATCTGTAACTGCAGTCATAACCACCATATCATCAGAATCATTTGAATCTTGATGTGCAAGATTCGCTCCTTCGTCCTTGCCTTTTGTCAAACCCTTGTTTTTCCTATACCAACAATGCTTGGCCAAGTGACCATACTTTTCACAATTATAGCACTGCACACCTCTGTTCTCTACTTTGTCTTTCTGATAGGAATTTCCTTCTCCTCTTTTCGAGGACTCAGAAGTTTTATCATCGATCTTATTCTTGTGAGGATTCGACCAAGACTTCTGGCCCTGAGTCTTGTCGATTTTGCCTTTGAACTTGTTGGAACCACCATTCTTCTTCCACGATTGCGCCTGTAGTGCTTGTATCGAGTCTTGAACTCCTTTCCTTTCAACAATCCTAATCTCACGCGCTTCCAACAAACCAACCAAATCTTCTAGTTTTAGGGTTTCAATATTGTTGGATTCTTGAATAGCTACAATAATGTGATCAAAGTGAGAGGTCAACGTACACATTACCTTCTCAACTATCATCTCATCAGTTAGGATTTCACCACAACCCTTCATGAGATGGACGAGTTTCTGCACCTTCAACACATAGCCTGTAATCTTTTCATCTTCCCCCATTGACAACAACTCATATTGTCGTCGCAACGTTTGCAACTTAAGGATCTTAACTTTCTCCCCTACTCATAGTACTTGACAAGAATATCCCACGCCTCCTTCGTCGATTCAGCATGAGCGATTTTTTCAAAGTTAGCCGCATTAACCGCCGATTAGATGTAGAACGTCGCCTTGCAATAATTCTTCTTGGCATCCTTGTGAGCGGTTCTTTGTGCTTCGATTGCATCTTCACCAAGCGCAAGAATGCCATTAGTAACAACTTCTAAGGTTTCATGAAAGGCAAATAGAGGTCGCATCTGTTTTCTCCATCAAAGTCAATTATTGCCGTCAAAAGTTGGAAATGAGTTTGGTAAATTTCCGTTACCGTTCATCTTTGCAACAATTGATCAACAATAACCCACGATCCCGAAAACACGGTCTCTGACGTGTGATTCATGAAAACAAGATCAAGAATCTAACCAGAGCTCTAGACACCAATTTGTTAGTGTGTGAGGCACTTTTAGTGAGGAAAAAAAGAGAGAGAATAAGGAAATAAGGATTTATTGAATGAATTGTCACAAATAATGATACATATTATGGCTATTTATATACAATTCTAATTGAGCTTGGGCAAACACAACTTGAATTATATTTAAATATTAAATCTAATCAAATATAATATTTCAACAGTGATAACCTCAAAGAATACTTTCCCAAAAGACACCAGAATGAGATGAATAAGTTATTTTTTATGATAGAGATTGAGAGCAGAAACAAGCAGAAATATTTTTTTGTAAAATATAGACCTATTTTTGTTCTGTGAAAAGTTTGTAAGTGGAGTATGTGGGAGTTTACAATGTGAGGATTGAGTCAAAAGTGGAGGAAATTATGGAATAAAAACTAACTTTGTTAACCTAACCACAATCCACGTACGAATTCTTTTCCTTAATTCTCTACCATCAATACTTTTCTTACTGCTATCTCTATTATTATTATTATTATTATTATTTGATCGTACCTGGATCAGACAGTTTCTGGTGGCCAACGGCGTCTGTTGAACTTTAGCTCCGGTGAGGTTGAAAGACGGCCGGGGGGGTTCCTGCAAGGTACTCCGACGCTCAAGTAAGGTGGTTATCAGAGAAAAAGCAAGTACAGAAGTGAGAGTAGAAGTGAACATAACCTGACCCTCTCAAGTGGGAGGGTATTTATAGAGAGCCCCCAGCGCGGGGCAACGCTTACTTGCATTGGGCTGGATTGCCAGGCCCAATCCAAGTAATTTCCAGGGCTTACGTGGCGTAGTGAAGACCAGCACGTGGTCTTTGCCCTGGGGTAACCGTTCCTAAATCTCCGGAATTAGGGCAGACCGATTCCATCGGGAGTGGGGCGGTTACATATGAACGTGTCCTCGCGGGGAGGAGTCTTGCGTGTCGGGGAGACGTGTCCTCGCGGGGAGGACTCTTGTGTGAGAAGGAAGGACATGTCCTTGCGGGGACGGATGAGAATCTCGGGGAGGAGCACGTGAACGTCGAGGAGAGGTGATCCCCGGGGAGGCCTAGCATGTTGCCCAACGCCCTACACCGTGCGGGTGCCCGAGACGGGGAGAGGGCGAGTGCCCGACGCTGGTCTTGCCAAAAGGGTCCTTGTTGGGCCATCCCAGAACGTGTGGGTTGGGCCTGCTCGACTGATAAGCAGGCCTCGGCCTAGTCCAGAACATTATTATTATTATTTTTTGAACCAATAAAATGAATTAATTCAAAAACCGATAATACAAAGGTGATCCAAAATCCAACCCTCAAAGAAATTACATCATAAGTAAAGTTATTTTACTTCTATATTTCCTATATCCCCACCCTCTTTGAATAATGTTGTCTATAATTCTTTTAACAATATCATTAATCCTATCATAACTATCTCTATTAAAGCACTTTGAGTTTCTATAGTTCCAACAATGATACATAGCTTCTGCTAAAGCCATCTTCATCAAACCAACTTTAGCACCCTTGCCTTTGCAGTAAGTAGTTGCCCAGGCTAACTCATCATCCCATTGTTTAGGCACATGATCAACTTGCAGCCACTGCATTGTTCTCCTCCAGATCTCTCTCATCATCCCACAATCAAAGAGCAAGTGATTTATATCTTCACTAGCACTACAAAAACAACATTGCTTGTCATTTATCAATCCCCATTTCATGAGTCTCACTTTTGTGGCAAGCTTCTTTTGACAGGCTAACCAAAGGCATAAACAAGCCCTAGGTCTAGCTTTGTTATTAGCCATCACAGGGTACCACTCAACCGAGTTTTCAAGACCTAACATGTGCTTGTACACCCTACCAATTTTGAACTTCCCTTCATTAATACTACTGTTCTAGCAGTCCTGCATATGGTGAATCATCTGTCTAGTTTTCATAATACTTTTGAATATCCAGGAAGCATTATTAGGCACCTGTATAATCATCAAGTCCTGATTTTTTATGAAGAACATGTGCATCCATTTAACCCACAGGCAATCACTTTTCCTACTCAAATTCCACAACAGTTTGAGCATGGTGATAGAGTTCCATATATTCAGGCTGAGAATGCTTAAACCACCCTTATGTTTAGGGCGACAAACCATGCCCCAGGCCACATGGCTCTTTCTGCTATTGTTAAAGCCACCAGTTCACACAAAGTTTCTATACATGCTATGAATCTTGTTAATCACAAATTTAGGAAAAGGGAAACATTGCAGCCAGTAATTAGCCATGGAGAAAATCACAGAATTCACAAGCTGGACTCTCCCAGCTTGACTGAGGAGTCTAGCACTCCAATGATGGATTCTATGTAAGATTCTATCAATAAGAGGAAGATATTGATTTATAGAGAGTCTCTTACTTGTAAGGGGGACTCCAAGATATCTCACAGGTAAATAGCCATCATTGAATCCAGTTAATCTCAGAATTTGGTGTTTCTCATGCTCATCCACAGCTCCAAAGTACACTTGACATTTGGTAGGATTAACCACCAAGCCAGTTGACAACGAGAAATTCTGCATAGTGTTATTCATTAGCTCAACAGATCTTGTATCTCCTCTGCAAAACATAAGGATGTCATCAGCAAAAGCCAGGTGAGTGAGCTTCAGCTTTTCACACTTAGAATGGTGGTTGAAGTCGGGATTGCCTTGCATTTTATCCAGCAGTCTAGATAGGTATTCCATGACAATAACAAAAAGGAAGGGAGATATAGGGTCTCCCTGCCTAATTCCTCTACTGGCCTTAACAAGCTTAGAGTACTCTCCATTTATGTTGTACCTGTAGGACACAGTCTTCACTCCCATCATTATCCACTTCACAAATTGATCAGGGATGCCAACTTCCAGAAGAATGGTTTCCAAAGCTCTCCAGTTAAGCATGTCATATGCTTTCTGAAGATCAAGTTGAAGCATACATCTAGGAGTGCCACTCTTTCTAGAGTAACCTTTGATGAGCACAGTAGCAAGCAGAATGTGAGATTGGATTTGTTGTCCAGGTATGAAAGCAGCTTGATGGAGACTAACAATGCTACATATCACTTTTTCTAGCCTAGATGTTAAAACCTTGGAAAATATCTTGTAAACCATAGTGCAACAAGCAATAGGTCTATAGTCTCTTATTCTCCTAACATTCTCCTTTTTAGGAATAAGGGTAACCAGGGTGCTATTAAAAGCCAAGAACATTTTACTATGCTGCAGCCAGTACCAAATAGTATTGAGAAGATCCATCTTAACAATGTGCCAACAACTTTTGAAAAACTTAGCACTGTAGCCATCAACCCCTGGAGCTTTGGAATCACCAATATCATGCAGGCTTCATAAATCTCTTTTTCTGTGATAGGTTTAATAAGTTGCTGTCTTTGCTCAAGATTAAGGTGGGGACCATCTCTCATAGCACTAAGATCAATCTGATGTAGCTCTCTATCTTCCTTTCCCATCAGCTCCTCATAGTACTCAATGACCTCATTTTTAATGTCTTTTGTATTACTCACTTCTGCACCATCATTCTTTTCCAGCTTCAGCAGTCTCTTGTTATTGTTTTTGGCTTTAAGGGAGGCATGGAAATAGTATTTCCATCACCAAGCCTAATCCAGTCAACTTTAGCTTTCTGTTGCAATACTTTCTCTTCCAGGGCATTCCACTTCATGATTTCCTCAGTTTTGTCCTTAACCTTCTGAATCAGGATATGGTTCATATGATCACCAACTAAATCCTTCTGACACTCTTCAAGCTCCTTTCTAATAGTTAGAATGGATCTTTGCACATCAGTCAGAGGCTTGCTAAGGCTTTTTATGACAGGTTTAAGCCTTTTTAGTTTTTCCCAGAGAATGTAAAGAGGGGAACCTGTGATATTAGTAGCCTAGCTTCTAGCAACAGCTTCATGGAAGCCATCAATCTCAGTAACACAGTTAATAAATTTGAAGTTTTTCCTTATGTGTTGGCTCTGTGTCTGGCTACATAGCTACAGAATAACATGGTCAGACACACTTGGGGGAAGGTGATTGAGCTGCATATTCATACCCTGGAACCAGGCAACATTTCCTATAACTCTATCAATTCTAGAGTATATAGGATCCCTGACATGTTTATTGTGCCAAGTATAGTAGTCCCCATGATTCTCCATTTCTGAAAATTGGCAATTATCCATCATCTGCTGTAAGTCTCTGTACTCATTTTCTGTTACCACTTTCCCACCAATCCTGTCTCTACTATGGAGCACATTGTTAAAGTCCCCCATAATGCCCCAAGGTTCCTTAGTTTGAACAGGGAGATTAGCAAGATCCTCCCACAAATGCCTCCTTTGTTCAAGAGTATTCATAGCATAGACAACAGTTAGGTTATATTTGAAGTTTCTAGCAGTATCCAAAACTCTACAATGTATGAGTTGGCTGGTACATCTCTCAACACATATGTTAGCAACAAGATTGTTCCAGCTAATCCATATTCTCCCATTCTCATGATGGCTATAGTTGTCCACAAAGTTATCATGGGTCTTCAGTTTATTTCTGATAATGCCAGCCCTTGTTTCCTTTACTCTAGTTTCAAGTAATATGCAAATATCAGGTTGCAAGTCTTTGAGATGGGAGCTAATCTCTTTCAGCTTGCCACCCTTATTTAGCCCCTTTACATTCCAAGCTACAATCATGAGTCAATAGTTTGACACCCTAGAGGATCTATCAATTCCCCTAGAGTATTGAAACCATTGCTACAATTGATGCTAGTCCCTTCTTTATGCCTATTCTTCTTTTTGCCTCTATCAGATATTCTCCCTTTAGGTGTTGACCAACTAGTATCACCATCTGTTTCATCCCTAACCTCTTGCCTAGGAGTATTGTCAAAGCTGTCTGTTACCTGCTCTGCAACTATGTCATTGTTGGCCTGAGTTTCTTCCTTACTCGTATTTCCTTCTATCTGAGTATTAGGTTTAGTAGTCTCCTTAGGCTTCCATTGTTGAACATTCTTTTTGGATGCACAGTTATGTCCAAACTTTTGACATCTTCCACAAAACTTAGGCAACAACTCATATTCAATCACTTGCTTGACTAGTTTCCCCTCAACATTCTGTATAGTAATTTCCTTAGGGACAGGTTGAGTAGCATCAACTTCAATTAGTATTCTAGCATATGAGACTCTATGTTTTTGGGCTGTGCATTCATCAGTGACCACTGGTGTGCCAATTGCACTTCCTATCTTATTGAGACTTTTAGCACCCCACAGTTCTAGAGGCAATTGAGGCAATTTCACCCACAATGGGATGGTTCTGAGCATATCATTCTTTATGTTAAAATCTGGCTTCCAATCTCTCAAGATCATAGGCATATTTCTGATTGTGTAAGGTCTATTCATAAGAATTTCCTCCTTCTCCTTGAATGATTTGAACCTCATGAGAAAATAACCATCATCATGGTACAATAGATCTGGTAATTGCACAGTGTTCCAATTCTTCATCATGAATTGTTTAACCATATTCATACTCAAATCTCCTCCTAGGACATACATAATAAGAGCACACTTCCAGTAGTTCACTTCAGGTTCTATATCAGATTCCTCTATTTCTACAACAACTTCACCATTAACAATTTTTGGAGCAATGAAATCAAGATGCATACCATTGTTTGGCTTCCGATTGTTGCTAATCACGTCAACCCATAGCTTCCTTGGCGCCTCCTTTGAAGGATCTTGCGTTAGGGTTTCATCAAGTTGTGGCTTGTTCACTACATTTGGAATTTCCACTGTATGATTGCTATCTTCACTTCTTTCGTCTTCGTGTTCCGATAACTCCGAGTAATCCGATGGTACTTCCGGTTCCTGCTGCGGTTGATCCGGCGGAGGTTCAGCTAACGGTGGTTCCAGGGTTCTTGGAGGTCTCCCCCGTCCCCTTCCTCTCCTTTTTTCCCTCATGAGTCTATTATTATTATTATTATTATTATTATTATGAGATTAATTGAAATACACTGTCAGTGTAAAACTATTTTACATTGACATCCAATTAAAATAAATCATTTTGACACATGAGGAGAGAAAAATATGGAAGAATTAGTTATTAAAATAGTTTAATTATAATTTATTTATTTTTATTTTTAATTCCATAATTATGTGTCAAAATGATTCATTTTAATTGGATGTCAGTGTAAAATAGTTTTACACTGACAGTGTATTCCAATTAATCTCAATTATTATTATTATTATTATTATTATTATTATTGTTATTATTATTATTATTGTTATTATTATTATTATTATTATTATTATTGCTATTATTGTTATTCTTGTTATTGTTATTATTATTATTATTATTATTATTATTATTATTATTATTGTTATTATTATTATTGTTATTATTGTTATTATTGTTATTATTATTATTATTGGTATTATTGTTATTATTATTGTTATTATTGTTATTATTGTTATTTTTTTATTTTAGTAATTGCTACTTTTATGTTAATTTTTAATTCTTCTAAGTATTCATTTTTAATTTTTGGTTAATTTGGTCATAAATTGCAACTTTAATCTTTATTTCAATTCTTGCACTTTTTGTAATGTAGTTGAATTTAAATATTATAATATCAAAAAAATTGATGTAATGTATACTTAATTGCATAAAAATATAATTTTTTGCATAATTTATAATTTTTTGATTTAAACTTGTATTTTTATGCATAAAAATATAATTTTTTTGGTTTAAACCATAATTTACAACATTTATACATGTATTTTTTTCATAATTTATAATTTATAATATAATTTTTTGTTTAAATTTGTATTTTTCTACATTTTAATTAATTGTAGCGGTTTAAACAGTCATAATAGCACTTTTATAATTTAATTTTTGGTTTAAATTTAAATTTTTCTGCATTTTCATTAATTGTGGCGGTTTAAACAGCCGTAATAGCACTTTTATAATTTAATTTTTGGTTTTTATTTGTATCTTTCTGCATTTTTATTAATTGTGGCGGTTTAAACCGCCGTAATATAACTTTCATAATTTAATTTTTGGTTGAAATTTGTATTTTTCTGCATTTTCGTTAATTGTGGCGGTTTAGACCGCTGTAATAGCACTCTTTAACCGCCGCAATTTTAAAAATTGTGGTGTAAAGAAGGAAAATTTTTTGGCCAGAGCCTGGGCATGCCGGACCTTAAAACCGCCTATATAAAGAGGTGAAAAAGAAGAAGCCGAGGAAGACAAGTGATTTATCTTCAAAGGTTCCATTATTTTCGACCGATCTCACTGGAAAATGAAATGACGATGAGAAAAAACCTATGAAGAAGTTCTTGACGATGAAGTTCTTGAGCTGAATTTGCAGATCAACCAACCAAAGAAATTCTTGACGATGCGCCAATTCAAATGATTCGATATTCAAGGCAATATTTCTAAAACAAATCCTTCTAAAACGATGGTTGATAATGTGGTTAATAATGTGTCGGATATTATTGCACATCATAGAATAAAAACATGACTTCATATATATTATATTCAAATTATAAAAATATTCTTTAAAAAATATTAAAATTTTATTTGAAATAATTTTGAAATTTAATAAAACTAAAATAATAAAATAATTTTATATAACTTTTATATATTATTAATCAATTTATTATTCCATTTTTTTTTAAATTTGTATAATTTATTCAAAAAAATTATATTTTAAAATTTAACTCAAAATTGTTTTTCGCAATACAACATAATTATAATTTTTATTTGAGTTTAATGGTAGTACACTGTCAGTGTAAGACAGTTTTACACATGCAATCAATCAAAATGTTTACAATTACCATGTAATATAAGTATTTTTAAAATAAAAATGTTTTATTCTGATACATGATTATGATTGATTGACAGTATAAAATATTTTATACCGGTGCATTTCCTTTTTTCTCTTTTTATTTTGTATTATCTTTATTTCTGTTCATATTTATAAAAAAAATATTTTTTTAATTCATTCCATAACTAGTGTATTTGATATATATTTTTTCCGAATACATTATTTATTTAATAAATTTAAAAAACAATTTTTTTCTTATAAATAAAATTAAAGATATAAAATAGTTAAAATGACAGATAATGCTGATTTGTGTCTTCCAGTTATATATTAAAAAGAGGAGAGAATAGGTCAGACTCATATAGGTATCTAATCTCGCACGCCGCCACTTTGACGAACCTCAACTTGCAATGAAGTAGAGTAACGTGCGATGCGAACTGTTTTTGCCCGTGGAGAAAAACAAGGTGAACCTAAGATTGCTTCTTCAATTAGAGGCATATCGGTGAGATTCAGTATTTATTCTTTGTTTTGAAAATGCAGAAAAATAGTTCTAGGGTTACTGTTGTAGAGACGATGGAGTTTGTTGGTTCTTCAACTCATAAGAAGCATAAAGCAAACGATGATATAATCAGCAACCTACCGGAATCACTTATCACTCACATTCTCTCGTTTGTCCCCACAAAAGACGCCGTTCGCACAAGTGTGTTATCTAAAAGATGGATTGAAAAATGGACATTGACCACCAAGGTGGAATTGGATGATAGTGTATTCTATTCTCCCAAAAAGAAGAAATCAAGTGGAAAACAGCAGTGCTTTATAAACTTTGTCAATAGAGTACTTCTTCTCACCGGAAGTCACAGTCTGGAAAGTTTTTCTCTTGTCATTCGTAACAATTATGATCTAACGGTTCTAAATACCTCCATCACTCGCATATTGAAGAAAAGGGTAAAAAAACTTTCTATCTCTTCACGTGAAGAACTCCTCTTCTCTGCTCTTACATCTCACTACCTTTTCAATCATGCCACTTGTTTAGAAAAATTGGTGCTTGGGATGGGTTATTGTGCTACTATCAAAGTCACAATCCCTGTCTATAAGATTTATGGTGTTTTTCTATTTACAAATCTAAAACTACTCAAGCTGTATGGAGTTATATTTTCAATTGACAAATTTGATAGTATTATTTTTCCAGTATTGAAAGAGTTTGAGACACATAACTGCTCATGGTTAAGTGCACACGATGTCACTTTCGAACTTAAAGCACCTCTACTTGAAAGTGTTTTCATGACAGAAGACTATAACTCACTATCTCGCGAGCCACGACTCTGCAAAATCAAATTTTCTGATTCACCTCTGAAAGAATTCACTTATCGCGGTTTTGGTATGTCACAAGCTATTGTTCTGTCAGATCCATCTTCAGCTCACAATGCTACTGTTTGCATCACGTTGCATGACATTAGGAATGAAGTTCAAGAAACTCAATCATGTGCCTGTCTCCTTCTCAAACAGTTTAGCCAAGTGAAGGGGATCAAATTTTATGGAGTTGAGGTAAACATTGAATATGTACTCCTACTATCAAAACTGGATGAGAACTTACCATCAATTTATAAATTATAGCTCCTACACATACAATTTAAGTTATTTTTAGTCAGTAGTGGCACGGATATATTTATTTGTTTTCCTAACTTTTGACACCGTTTGTTGACAAGGACGCATGCCCCAATGTTGTTCACAAATTCACATAAATTTTATTACATTGTTAATGCGGTTCAAATATATAACTAATTATGTTTGATAAATATTATGTATTTGAGCATCATTAACGATATAAAAAAAGATAACAATGTATAATATGTGTCTGTTTTTGTATTCCATTTGTCACACAGGTTCTGACACAGGTTCCCCTAATGTTTGTCACACAGGTTCTGACACAACCAATTGTGGCTATTCTGCCTAAATTTGCAACGTTGAGCTATTTGGAACTTGGCTGGGTTAGTGTTGAAGTTTTGTTGTGCTTAATTCAAAAGTCTCCTGTTCTCAACACTTTAGTAGTCGAGGTTTGTAATTAGCATTTTTATTTTAATCTAACCTCTAGATATACATATGCTCTTATTTGGAATTTGTTTCTTGACTAATCATTAGGAGATATCAAACTTCAACCAAGAGCATCTGGATTCTACAGCTGTGCCAGATTGCTTGGCGTCCACTCTTAAAGTTGTGATATTTGGAGATGTCCATGGATACGAGCATGAGCTTTTATTAGCTAAATATTTAATGGAAAATGGTACAGTGCTTGAGAGGATGAGTTTCTCCTTTGATGATGAATGTTTGGATGAGCCTAAGGTCATTGAAGAATTTAAGGAGAAGTTGTACTCATTTGAGAAAGGAATCTCTTTTGAGATACTTGAATTTTCATGAGTATTACTAGTTTCTTTTGGATGTATCATATGATGTTGCTTGCAAGTAATTGTCTACAAAGGGTGGTTACTGTACTTTTGACTGAAAGATAGATTTGTATATTACTAGCAACTAGCAAGTCTCTCTATATTTCTGTTCTAGAAAAAATGTAAGAAATGTTCTAGTAGCAAAGTTTAATATATACATATAGATGCTTATCAATGTATCAATACATATTGGAATTTTTGTTTATTTTTTAAAATAAATAAATTTCGATTCTTTCAATATGTATTAGCTTATCAATCTATCAATACATATCGAAATTTTTATTTATTTTTTAGAAGAAATAAATTTGGATATTTTTTCAATATGTATTAGCACCATTTTGGCGTATTAATACATATTAGATACGAGTTGACAGATATTTTGATGACAAATACAATAACCTTCTTCATAATTAGCAACACGAAAATTTAACATCAGTTCAGGGGAATCTCTTGGCTACTGACATTTATTACATTTTATATTATTTTTTTTTTAAGTTTAGTGATTTCCATTATTTATAATTGGATTTAAAAAAAAATGAAAATATCGGATATTTAAACCTCAAAGGTGCAAATAGAATGAAAAGAATGAAGAAGATTTGATGAATTAGAATGAAATTACCAAATGATATTGAATAGAAATGAGAATAAAAATGCTACTTAAATTACACGCGCACAATCACCCGAACCACCTACTAAAACTGCAGTATCCGTGCTTATGCGACTAGCTAACTCGTGTTGGACCTTGAGATACTAAAACTGCAGTATCCGTGCTTATGCGACTAGCTAACTCATGCTGGACCTTGAGATATTCTGTCCTGACAAATGATGCAGCTTCAGTAGCAAGGGCCTCCTCCACAAGTGCAATGCATCATCCACTAAACCCGGCACCACTGAATCGTGCTCCCAATACACCAGGAGTTCTCAGTAGGATCTCATACTGTTGAATCAGTGGTTCAGAACCTTGATAGACACATAATTTCACATAAACATCAATATTCAGCATTTTGTTACTTTAAGACATTCAAGTTATATAAAGGTGAAAAGGTATACAAAATTATGTCTTGTAAACATAAGGAAATTTTACTTTTAAAGCTCATATACACCAAAATCAAAACAAAACCAAACTAAACACCTATCATCTGAAATTTGGTTTAGTTAAATATAATGAACTTCGGCAGTAAAGCTTCCACCGCACACATGCTCTAGATGAATTTGATGAATTCAAGTATTCGAGTTAGTTAAACTTATTAAACTGGAAGAAATTGATACGGGGTGGATATTTTTGCAATTCAAGTATTAAGAGTAAACCTCAAATCTGAAAGCTGTATAATAGCAATACTAATGCGCACAGCCATCTGTAAAGCTCCCAACGTGAGTGACTTGCAGTGGTTGAAGAGTTTTTAACAAGACGAATTTGACTTATGAAGCAATTAAAATTTGTTCAACATTACTAAGACGCGTCATCAGGCTATATGCCATATAGACGACATCTGAGTCCACCCTGGAATTTTTATCTCTTTATGTGTCACTGTTAGTGTTACCCCGCCCACCAACTGTTCTCATTAAAAATGTCCAGCTGTTAAAATCTAAGCCTGTGAAAACTACTTATGATGTGTTTGCTTAAATAATTAAAATGTTCTTGACAATTCATTTAAGAAGCTTTATTTGGTCTTTTGTTTGCTCCTCAATCTATTACTGTTGAGATCAGGTAAAATTGAATGGGAGAACCAAAATAGAAAATAAAACAGATCACTTCTGAAAATGATAAGAAATCCACAAAGAAGTCCAAGAAACCTATAGAGGAACCCAATCCTGCAATCAACATGCACTAGTCAAAATGAAAGGGGTTGTTCTAGGAGAAAAGACCAATGGTTCGGCCGGAGGTCCTCCATCCAAGGAACCACCTAAAGAGGTGAAAAAGAAGAAGCCGAGGAAGACAAGTGAATTATCTTCAAAGATTCCATTATAAATGACCGATTTCACTGGAAAAGGAAATGACAATGAGAAGAAAACCTATGAAGTCAATGATGTTTATGAAAATCGAGCTGAATTTGCAGATCAACCTACCGAAAAAGTTCTTGACGATGCGCCAATTCAAATGATTGTACTAGTCAATATTCAAGGCAATATTTCTAAAATAAATCTTCTAAAACGAGGGTTGATAATGTGGTTAATAATGTGTCGGATATTATTGCACATCATAGAATAGATACATGACATCATATATATTATATTCAAATTATATAAATATTCTTTAAAAAATATTAAAATTTTATTTGAAATTATTTTGAAATTTAATAAAATTAAAATAATAAAATAATTTTATATAAATTTTATATATTATTAATCAGTTTATTATTACAATTAATTTTTTTTAATTTGTATAATTTTTCAAAAGAAATTTTCTAATTTAAAATTGGGTTAATGAAGTTTTTTGTCCTAATAAATATCTCAATTTCAATTTTAGGCTCTCCAAAAATTTTCTTCAAAAAATGGTCCTCATAAAAATTTTAATTTTAACTTTTTGTCCCTCCTGCCAATTATCGACGGTTTTTACAACTTAGAGACAAATTAGCGACGGTTTTAGCCAGTTTTAGCAACGGTTTTTTATTTAGTGACGAAAATGGCGACGGTTTTAGCGACGATTTTGGCAGGAGGAACCAAAAGTTAAAATTAAAAATTTTATGAGGACCATTCTTTGAAGGAAAATTTTAAAAGGATTAAAAGTGAAATATGAGATATTTAGAAGGACCAAAAACTTCATTAACCCTTTAAAATTTAACTCAAAATAGTTTTTCGCAATACAAAATATTTATAAAAAAAATATTTTTTATTTTATTCAATAATTAGTATATCTAATCTATATTTTGTCCAAATACATTATTTATTTAATAAATTTAAAAACTATTCTATTTATAAATAGAATTAAAGATATAAAATAATTAAAATGACATATAATAAATTTGTGTCTTCGAGACATATATTAAAAAATCCACAAATAAAAAATTATTATTAAAAAAACAATAAAATAATTAATAAATTTGTATTAAATTTAACCTACAATTTTCAATATTTTATTATGTTTATCTATTTACATGTGTTATTGGAGCACATGTTAACACAAGTGAGCTTTTCCTAAAATGATTTAAAGTAGCATAGAAATAGGAACGGTTCATACACCGAGAGACGAGTAGACGAGTAATCATTGTGAGGACATTTTTATGCTTTCCCATAAAGATACCTTTAATGAGTAGTAAATCTATCGCCTCTATCAGTCTCTCTCTCTCTCCCTTATACTCCCTCCGTCTCAAAATAAAAGTCTTTTAAAATTGTTGCATATAGATTAAAAAAAATAATGATTAAAGAATTAAATGTAAAAATTTTACAAAAATATCCTTAGTTACTATTAGTTGTCATAAATGTGTAATGTGATATGATATCTTGAAAGTTGTGTAGATAATATTTATTAGGGATAAAATTGATAAAAATCAATTATTATTGTCTTGAAAACATAAAAAGACTCTTATTTTAGGACAAAATTTTTGTGCTAGAAAGACTCTTATTTTAGAACAGAGGGAGTACTTTTTAGTACTTGTAGTTTAAAAAGAGGAGAGTAACACGCGAAGTAGGGCTGTTCAAAAAAACTATGAACCGAACCAAATCACCAAACCGAACTGAACTGAAGTTAAAATAACCGAACTGTTATGTTTGGTTAGTGAACCGAACTATTATTTTAATAATGGTTCTAACATTAAATTAACCAAAACTGAACCATTAAATCATTAGCAAACCATTAAACTTTATGGATCATTATCTGTATTTTCAACAAAAAGAGGGACATGATTATATATTTTAATGTAAGCTCTCTCAAGGACATTAAAAACATTAAATCTATTTACTGCTACAAGTTTCTTAGCTTCATCATCCGTTACAAATTCCACTTCTATTTTTATTCTAAAGTTTCTTCTCATGATTTAGCACAATAAAACACATTAATTTCTTATGTCTATGTCTTGTCACCTGAGTTTTGAAATTTTTCACTAAGAATCATGTTATTTTAAATCTTGCACCCCTGACTTTTTACAGTTTGCACCAAATGTTGTATCTACTTTGAACATAAAAGTTGCTGCAAATCTGCTATAGGTTTTTTTACATAAAATTTCTATAGGTGACAAGACATAGACATAAGAAAATAACATTAAATCCATTTACTGCTACAAGTTCCTTAGCTTCATCAGCAGTTACAAATTCCACTTCCGCTTTTATTCTAAAGTTTTTGCTTTTGTAGTTTGTGTTAAATCTAAAACAATCTCGTTGTAGTTAAATACTATATATAATATAAATAGTAGTTGACTAATTTGTGATTTTTTTAATGAGTTTGTGATTTTAATTTAAATTGATTTGTTTTAAAATGATTTTATATTAAAAGAAAAAATCAAAATCAAATATAACGGTTCGGTTCTTTAACAAACGGTTGGGTTTGGAAAAAATTATCTTCTAATAGTTTGGAACAGTTCGGAGTTCCGAACCATTATGCCAAACCAAAAATTTTGGTTCAGTTCGGTTCTGGAAAAATTGAAACGGTATGGTTCGGTTCGAATGACTTTATATAATGGTTCGGTTCGGTTTTGTTCAGTTTTCTAACGGAACTATACCATGAACAACCCTAACGCGAAGTGTTTTAGCCGGTGGAGAAAATTACAAAAGCCTTGCACTGTAAAAAAGCTGTAACGGAGAATCAACCGTAAACAAGATGAGTTTCATCATTTCTCCAACCACACACATGTTTTTAAGATTGCATGTTTCAATTAACGGAATTTCGTGTGATTCAATTTTTATTCTTTGCTTTGAGACTTGATAATGTTTTGAAAATGCAGATAAATAGTTCTAGGGAAACTGTTACATTGACGATGGAGTTATTTGGTTCATCGGCTCATAAGAAGCATAAAGCAAACGATGATATAATCAGCAACCTGCCCGAATCACTTATCACTCGCATTCTCTCGTTTCTCCCCACAAAAGACGTCGTTCGCACAAGTGTGTTATCTAAAACATGGATTGAAAAATGGACATTAATCACCAAGGTGGACTTGGATGATAGTGTCTTCTATTCTCCCAAAAACAAGAGGAAGAAATCAAGTGGAAAACAGCAGTGCTTTATAAACTTTGTCAATAGAGTACTTCTTTTCACCGGAAGTCACAGTCTGGAAAGTTTTTCTCTTGTCATGCGTAACAATTACGATCTAACTCTTCTAAATACCTTCATCACTTGCATCTTGAAGAAAAGGGTAAAAAAACTTTCTATCTCTTCGCGTCAAGATCTCCTCTTCTCTGCTCTTACATCTCACTATCTTTTCAATCATGCCACTTGTTTAGAAGAATTGCTGCTCATGACGGATTTTTCTGGTACTATCAAAATCCCTCTCTATAAGATTTATGTTGTTTTTCTTTTTACAAATCTAAAACTACTCATTCTGTATGGAGTTGTAGTTACAGTTGGCAAATCTCAAGGTATCATTTTTCCAGTATTGAAAAAGTTTCAGACACATGACTGCTCATGGTTAAGTGCACACGATGTCACTTTTGAACTAAAAGCACCTCTCCTTGAAAGTGTTTTCATAACACAAGATTATGAGTCAGTAATTAGTCAGCCAAGTAGCTGCAAAATCAAATTTTCTGATTCACAACTGAAAGAATTCACTTATTGCGGTGAGGGTATGTCACAAGCTATTGTTCTGTCAGATCCATCTTCAGCTCGCAATGCTACTGTTAGCATCACTTTGTATGACATTGATAATGAAGTTCAAGAAACTGAATCATGTGTCTGTCTCCTTCTCACACAGTTTAGCCAAGTGAAGAGGATCGAATTTGTCGGATATGAGGTAAACATTGAATATGTACTCCTACTTTCAAAACCTGACGAGAACTTGCCATCAATTTATAGCTCATACACATACAAGCTATTGTTTTCCAGACTTTTGACACAGTTTGTTGACAAGGACACATGCCCCAATGTTGTTCAGTACACATAAATTTTATTACATTTTAATGTGATTCAAATACATAACTAATTATGTTTTTTAATACATATAGTTGATTATGTTTGATAAATATTATGTATTTGAACATCATTAACCATATAACAAAAGATGAACAATGTATAATGTGTGTGTGTTTTTGTATTCCATTTGTTAAAACAAATCAGTTTCCCCTAATGATTGTCACACAGGTTCTGATACGACCAAATTTGGCTATTCTGCCTAAATTTGCAATGTTGAGCTTTTTGAAACTTGACTTTGTTAGTTTTGAAGTTTTGTTGGGCTTAATTCAGAAGTCTCCTCTTTTCAATACTCTAGTATTTAAGGTCGGTAATTAGCTTCTTCTTTTTTAATTTATTTATTATACTTTAACCTTTATATCTTGTCTTATTAAGACTTTGTGTGATCACAAATGATTAGGGAATATTGAAATTCAACCATGAGCTTCTTAACTCTGCTGCTGTGCCAGATTGTTTGACATCCACTCTCAAAGTTGTGAAATTTGGGAATGTCCATGGAGACGAGCATGAGCTTTTATTAGCTAAATATTTAATGGAAAATGGTATAGTGCTTGAGAGGATGAGTTTCTCCCTTGCTAATGCACGGTTGAGTAAAGGCATTGAAGAATTTAAGGAGAAGCTGTACTCATTTAAGAAAGGAATCTCTTTTGCCATACTTGAATTTTCATATGATGGTTACTAGTTAGTTGGTATAAACAAGTGGTTCATGTCTACAATGTTTAAATAGCTTGTTTTGTATATGTTTCTTTTAGATACAACAGCATATGATGTTGCCTGCAAGTAATTGTCTACAAATGGTGGTGACAGTACTTTTGGCTGTAAGATAGTAACTACTAGCAAGTCTGTCTATATCCCTTAGCTACTGCCATTTATAAATTTAACACATTTCATCTAAATAAGTAGTAGGAATTTTGAGTTTTTCCTCCTAAATGCACAATTTATCATGTTAACCATAACCCATAGTACTAACCTCATTATTTTTCTTTTATTTCGTGCTTAATTGTTTTTTTAAATGATTTTTTTAACGATTGTAATTTCCATTATTTATAATTGGATTATTTGGAAGAAATTATTATCGGATATTAAAACCTCAAATGTGCAAAGAGAATGAAAGGAATGAAAAAGATTTGATGAATTAGAATGAAATTAACAAATGATATTGATGGAAAAGTGAGAATTAAAACACACTAATACATATATTACCTTGCAATTCATGCACATCAAACAACCTTGGAATGAAAGTAATATGGCTGATTGGTCCATTATGTCATTTTTCAGACCCAAATATTCGTTCTCAATCAACCTATAATTAGAAATGAAACACTTTGCGTATTGATATTACAAAACAATAAAAAATTAACTGTAGCTTATTTGTAACGACCATGACCGACAAGATGGAGGCAGCATTAGTTTTGAACTTTAATGTACTAACACTTTATGCTATTCTACTCCGTCTTATATTATAAGCAAAAATTACTTTTTAGATACATTAAATAATTAATATATCTGATCTATATATAAATTAGATAAATTAATTATTCAATGTATTTAAAAAATAACTTTTGCTTATAATATGAGATGGAGGGTGTAAATATTAATTTTATTATTATTAATTTTAGTATGGGTAATGCTAAGGGCACAAGTTAAAAGATAAATATAGTAAATTTTTTTTTGAAAATTGTGTTTTAAATTTAATGCACGTTTATAAATAATGCTTTTATTGCTTTTCGAATACAAATTTTTTATTTGTGGATCTTTTTAACATGTGCTCCAAAAGCACAATTTAGCATTACTCTTTTAGTATTATTGATATTTTTGTTGTTTGGACTTTTAGTAAGACTCATTAGGTCAAAATATTCTATTTAAAGAGATTAGTGATTGTATTTAGGGTTAATACACATTTTAGACCCTGTCATTTGGGGCGAATTCAAAAAAAAAAACACATAATCCATCCTTGCCTTTTAAAGATTCTCTTCTTTTGGTCATTAAATAAATCTGGTCAACTTAAATGCTGAGTTGGACATTACATCGTGACATTTTTATTTTTTATAGTATACGTGTAATATACATGTGTCAAATATATGTTTTTCGTGGACAGGTTTCAGTCTTCTTCTTCCTTTCCCAAATTTTGTTTGCAGATAGGGTTAAGATCTCTCCCAAATTTTGAATTCAACTCGTATCTTCGTCAAAACAAGACAATGAGTGGAAGCGCAAGTTCATGCTACACGTCCAGTGCGAGAAAACCACCGGTTTGTGGCCACGAGCTTCCCATGAGAATCCATGTTTCAAAATCAAGCGCAAACCTAGGAAGAAGATATTGGAAGTGTAAATTTTGGTGGTTATGTAAAAAAAAATTCTCTTCTTTTGTTTATCTCCTCTCTTATTTTTCCAGAATATTGATGATGTTTCATCTCATCTATTTTTTTCAAAATGTTGATGATTGTCATCTATTTCATTGGGATGATGAACTGTATCAAGGAAAGCATGTTGAACCTAGATTCGATGGAGGTTGCTCTGAATGTGTAAACTTGAAAGTGGATATGAAGCAGAATAAGAAAATCAAGAAACTAAAGATGAAGGCTGCAAAAGATCAGAAGACCATTCAGACACTTACTTTTGTTCTTGTTGTATCTTGGTTGTTTTTTGCTGTAGTGTTGTGTAATATGTAGAATGTAATGATAGGAATGTTTGATTCCCTTGTAATGATAGGAATGACATCCTTTGTTAATTTTGAATGTTAAATGAAATGAGTTGGTTTGGAGAAATCTTGAATACGAGTTTTCAATATCAGTTCAATATGCACTTTAATGTTAGCTCTAATATGCACACTAAAACCAGTTCAGTATATACACAAAAAGTGCTCTAATATTAGTTAAATATGCTCTAATATCAGTTCAGTTCAATATGCACACTAAAAGTGCTCCAATATCAGTTCAATATGTTGTAATATCAGTTCAGTATGTACTCTTATAAGCTTGGAATGTTTCTTATGTTTGGAATGCTCTATGTGCACTCTTAAACCAGTTTGAATAGAACACTGTAAAACCAGTTAAAGAAGTACTATAATGTGCACTCTAAAACCAGTTTGAATAAAACACTCTAATACCAGTTGAATATGCAGTCTATTAAGGCATTGGATTGTTTGATGATAACAGTCAAAAACCAGATCAGTATGCAGTCTAAGACCATATCAGTATGCAGTCTAAGACCAGGTTGAGTTCCAAAGAACAATTAAACATGCAGTCTAAAACCAGATCAATTTTTTTTCAATACAAGTTTGATGATACCAGTCAAACAAAACTTTCTAATAGTTTTTAATAACAGTCAACATTAGCTAGATTCCCAAAAACACTTGCAATACCAGTTAACATAAGGTGCAACTAGTGCATTACAAACATCATCCTAAGCACTTTATGTGCAGTACAAACATCATCCTAAGCACTTTATGTGCAATACAAACATCATCCCAAGTACATTATGTGCATTACAAGGATCAAAACAAGATACAAACTACAAACATTAAATGGAAGTCTTCTTAATTGTTGTGCTGGACTTCTTCTGTTTGGACACCTTTTGTTTCTTTTTGGGAGACTTCTTAGCAGCAGCAGTTGTTTCAGTAGTCTTAGGGGTTGGATTTACAACCTGAGAGGACTGCAGCTCGGCCTCAATTGAGGCCACAATTGTTTCTATGGATGCATCAAATTCACCATGAAAATAGTCAATTGGTTGTTCATCCACTGCAGATTCACCCACTACAGGCTCATCCATTGCAGGTGCATCAATTTGTGGCTCATCCATTGCAGGCTTGTCTACTGGTTGCTCACCAACTGCAGGCTCATGAACTTGAGGCTCATCCACTGCAGGCTTGTTCATCTTTCCACTTTTTCTAGGTGTTTTTCTCTAAGACAAACATGACAAACTAACATTAAAAACAAACATCATAAAGACAAGCATAACTCCAAGGCCGGATACCAAGATTTCCAAAAAAAATGGTATGTAACCATTAAGAAACCCTTTCTTGCATCCATCAAAACAGAAGTAGAACTGCCAAACCTTGGTGGTAATGTTGGAATTGGTCTCTCAACATTAATTTTCACTGTATTCCCAATATTTTGCTTCCTAAGTTCAACTGCATAACTCCGCAACAAAGAATATTGCTTAGTTGAGTTACCTTCAATGATTTCCCCAGCTATGTGCTTGGCCCTCCATGCTCTTCCTTTGGTAATACCAACTGAAAACTTGGTCCTAAGTTCAGCCATTAGATCCGAGACTTTAACCTTGTCAGCTGGCTGCCTCTTTTCAACAGCAATCTTGGATACCCACTTTGAGCTGGCTAACTTATTATCCAAAACCCTAGCACAAGTATGTGACCCCACCCAAGTCTTTATTTGAAAAGTGTGTTTGTCACCCACCTTACTACAAAGTGCCAAAAAAACCACATTTACCCCTACACTCCACCCTTACCCTAGTACATTCACTTTTAACAAACCTAATCTCTCTACCATTTAAAACAGACCATTCTCTAATGGCATCCTTAAATTCAAGAAGAAAGTTAAATTCCATACCTAGTTTGAACTAAAAGTCCTTGTTGAGCAAATCCCCTTTAAACTTCTCATATTTAGGCATACTTTCCTTATCACTATCATCTGGGTCTGAGCTGCCAAGCTCCTCACTTTCATAAGCACCATTTTCTCCAACAGGATTTGATGTACTAGAATTCCCACGCATGAAATTAGAAGGAACAACCAATCTGATTTTTTTAGGAGACCTTACAGTTGAAGACTCCTTATTAGCTTTTAATTTGTACCTGCATTTCCTACCACTGATTTCAACCCTGTTACCTTGTTCTGGTTTATCAACCTCCACAACCACAAAGCCTTCGCTTTCGTCATTGACTCTTTCTTCCTCACTATCTTCAAATCTGACACCTACAGATTCATCCTCACTACTATGTTGACTATCTTCACCAACATCTACATAGTTTGGAGTGAGGACCCTCTTTGAATTGTCCACAACATTGTGCTCCACCCATATGTGTCCATCAACATTGTAACATATAGAATGCTTTGCAATCTCCGTAACGTGTGAATCATCAGTTATGTGAAAGAAACCTTCATAAATCTCTTCAATCTTTCTCCACATTCGAACACCACTACCATCAAAACCACACTCCCTTAGTAAAATCAAAGCTTCGAAATACGAACATGTGTCTGCATCCTGGCCACTAACAATGCTTTCAACACCTCCTCTGTAAAAAACAAAGCTCTCACGAACAAACTCTCCATCGTGGTGAATGATTAAGTTGAACAGTACCATACCTGAAATTGGTTTTCAAACATCAATAATGGGAATTGCAAAAGACGAAGAAAAACTGAAATCGCAGCTTGGAGAAGACGATAAACTGATGAAAGAAAAAAACGTACCTCAAAACCCTAGCAATGCGTGACGAACGAACGACAGCTTGGAGAAGACGGAGAAGACGCTTGGTTTCTATTCTAGGTTTCAGGAGGGGTAAATGAAATTACAGCTCCTAAGCCTTCTGAAGATATATGTGTTGTAATATATTTGACACATGTATATTACACGTATACTATGAAAAAATAAAAATGCCACGCTGTCATGTCCAACTCAGCATTTAAGTTGACCAAATTCATTTAAGGACCAAAAGAAGAGACAAGGATGGAGTCTGTGTTTTTTTTACAGGGTCCTTTTTCGAATTCGCCCCAAATGGCAGGGTCTAAAATGTGTATTAACCCTTGTATTTATTATCATCAATAATATTCAAATTCACACATGTTATTACAACTCATTTAAGAGGGTTTCATTTCCACATAACAAACCCTACCAGCCAGAAGACCCTCCTCCACACATCCCACAACTTCGGCTTTTGGGGAAAAAAATTAAAAATAAATTTTTTCCCTTCTCCATGGCTTTGTTAAAGATAAAATTGATAATTACAAATCTAAATCAGAAATACCAAACTTTTCTTAGGTTTCTATTTTTTTTGGCAAATAACCATTTTTATTTGGACTTAATACTTCAGATATACCCTTTAAACAATACTAGATATTTGAGCAACTTGAAATTCTGGTATCAGATGTGTGATGTTAAGTGTGATGTCACAACAACACAATCTGCTATATGAACAAGGTAATAAAAACAACAGTAAATCAACACAATGAATTGTTCACCCAGTTCGGTCAAACTACCTACGTCTGGGGGCTACCAAGCCAGGGAGGAAATTCACTATTAGTAGTATTAAATTACAGACTCAACAATCCCAGTTGACAATCTCCTAACTTAATCACTACCCAATGACACTTCTACCTAAGATACACTTAGATATGAGAAACCACTCACTCCCCCTTAATCACCTCAGTGATACAACTCAAAGATTACAAAGTTCACAACTTGATCTTGCTTAAAAGCTTTGATCAAGAACAATACTCTCTTGCTTAAAAGCTTTAGAGAGGACAATTACAACTCAAACAAACTATACCAATTCAAGCATGAATGGCTTACAAAACACAGACGAAAACACACACTTGACTCTCAGTCTTTAATCTCTTGCTTTCGTAGTTCACAAGTAGGGTTGAGGCTGCTTTAAATAGAAACTCAGACTTGGGCTTGGACTCCTTGAAAATCTCTGATTTGATTTGAAATTAAAACAGATTTTATCTTCAAATCTTTCAGCCCTAAACATAGTAACAAGATCTGCTCCATATCTGATTGCAACAGAAAGAATCTAAACCAAGATCTTCGCCTGCAATCTCTCAATCAGATCTTCTAAAAACAACTGATACACGCAGCCCTAACAAAACACACCAGACTGATGTTCTGTCAACTGATGTCAAGACATCATGTTTAACATCAGCAAAAAAAATGCAACCCTAAGTAACTTAACATCTAACCAGAATGTTAGTAACTCATGTTAAGACATCCTACATGACATCAACACTGTTTTACCAAAATTGTAGCCAATTACAAGACTAACAATCTCCCCCTTTGGCTAATTTTGGCTAAAACAATCTCGGCTAACATCAAAAAACCTTGCAGCGGATAAACACCAAACTCCACACAACTACTAACATTCACTACACAACCAGCATAAGCAACATCCAACAGCTGCACCAAAAATAAACTCAAACAGCATAACAGTTGCACTCCCCCTCAAAACTAGAATCACACCAGATAACTAGACAACACCTAGGCTAACTCTCCCCCTTTTTAGCCACAATTGGACAACCTCTTAACTTTCCAAGGCAACAAACACGAAGTTTTGACATCCAATTTGACAAGGTCAAATAAATAGCTTCCCAAGAAAAACAAGTTCCCAAACCAAAGACCACTTTGACTGGTCAGGCGATACAAACAAAGACTCTTTATGCAGTATAAAAACCAAGCCTCCTTGCTTCTAACAACATACCACAGATATAACCATGAGTCAGTCTAACAAAGATGCAGGAAAGAAACACATGCAAGAGGTCAAGAAACCAGATCCACAGAAGTTGAAGAACAAAACACTGTCCACAGCTGGGGCAACAAAAACAAGAAAAACATCAGAGACAAGGATGAAAACCAACAAAAAACCTCCAGTGCAACTTCATGCTTCTGATGATGAATGGGATGAAGATTGGAAAACTTTTCTTGATTCAGGGGGTTGGGATAATCTTTAGATCCTTTGTATGTTGAAAAATCTAATCTTGTATGCTTTCAGCAGTTGAATAAAACTATGTTTCCTTTAAACTAAACATATGCAATAAAGATCACAACTGCACAAGACACCTCCCAACACACTTAATCTTCATATATGCAAATTCCTAATTTGCTTCTTAATTTTTCAAATTGATTTGCATCTAAGGCCTTTGTAAAAATATCAGCTAATTGCTAATCAGTAGCAACATGTTCCAAAGCAATCACTTTATCTTCAACCAAATCCCTTATAAAATGATGACGTATATCAATATGCTTAGTTCTGCTATGTTGAATAGGGTTCTTGGAGATATTGATATCACTAAGATTATCACAGTACAATGTCATGACATCTTGCTTGACATTGTATTCAGTCAACATTTGCTTCATCCAAACAAGTTGAGAACAACTACTCCTTGCTGCTATATACTCAGCTTCAGCAGTAGAAAGTGACACACAATTCTGCTTTTTACTAAACCAAGAGATCAGATTAGTCCCTAAGAAGAAACAACCTCCTGAAGTACTTTTTCTATCATCAGCACTCCCTGCCCAATCAACATCACAATAACCACTTAACACAGTACCTGATCCATGACTGTAAAGCATGGCATAGTCATTAGTCCCATTCACATAATTCAGAATCCTCTTCACTTGATTCAAGAGACTAACTTTAGGCTCAGATTGATATCTGGCGTAAACTCCAACAGTAAAAGAAATATCAGGCCTGCTAGCTGTGAGATACAATAGACTACCAATCATGCTTCTGTATAGACTTTGATCCACACTCACACCATGTTCATCCTTGGACAACTTCAAGTGAGTAGGAGTAGGTGTCCTCTTGTGATTAGCATTTTCCAGACCAAACTTCTTAACAATGTTCTTAGTATACTTGCTCTAAGAGATGAATATGGAGTCTTCCATTTGTCTAACTTGTAGACCCAGAAAATAGTTGAGCTCTCCAACAAGACTCATTTCAAACTCAGACTGCATCTGTTTCACAAAATATTTAACCATTGCACCTGACATCCCACCAAATACTATATCATCAACATATATTTGAGCTATCATCAGTTTTCCTCCTTCATCTTTGACAAACAAAGTCTTGTCAATCCCTCATTTTCTGTAACCATTTACAGCCAAGAATTTAGTAAGCCTTTCATACCAAGCTCTTGGTGCTTGCTTCAAACCATAGAGAGTTTTCCTTAGTTTGTATACATGATTAGGAAATGTTGGATCAATAAACCCTTTTGGTTGATCAACATAAACTTCTTCATTTAAGTACCCATTCAAGAAGGCACTCTTAACATCCATCTGAAAAAGCTTGAATTTAAGAATACAAGCCACACCTAAGAGTAATCTGATAGATTCCAGTCTTGCCACAGGTGCAAAGGTTTCATCAAAATCAATTCCTTCAACCTGAGTGTATCCCTGTGCTACCAATATGGCCTTATTTCTGGTGACCACTCCTTGTTCATCAGATTTATTCTTGTAAATCCACTTGGTGCCTATCACATTAACTTCATCAGACCTTGGTACAAGATCCCACACTTTATTCCTCTTGAATTGTTCCAGCTCTTCATGCATGGCATTAATCCATAATTCATCAGTCAGTGCTTCTTTGACATTCTTGGGCTCAATTTTGGACACAAAACAAGAATTTGACACAACCTCTCTTGATCTAGTGCTAACCCCTGATTTTGGATCACCTATTATAAGCTCTTTAGGATGGTCCTTTTGCACTCTAATAGATGGTTCTTTATTAGGTTGTTCAGGTTCAGCCTCAGCATCACCAGGACTGGGAGCAACACTTCTATCTTCAGTTTCTGATGTAACATCTTCAAACGATGTTCCAACATCATCCAGGACATCAGCATCTTCCTTCATGTCACTGTCATCAATTACCACATTTATAGACTCCATCATAACCTTGGTTTTGGAGTTGAAAACCCTATAAGCTCTGCTATTTGTAGAGTATCCCAGAAAGATTCCCTCATCACTTTTAGGATCCAATTTTCTCCTTTGTTCACGATCTGACAAAATATAACATTTACTTCCAAAAACATGAAAGTACTTCACAGTTGGTTTTCTCCCTTTCCACAGTTCATACAATGTAGCTGAAGTGCCTCTTCTCAAAGTAACTCTGTTGTGAATATAGCAAGCAGTATTCATGGCTTCAGCCCAGAAATGGTAAGAAAGCTTTTTGGCATGAATCATTGCCCTAGCAGATTCTTGGAGAGTTCTGTTCTTCCTTTCAACAACTCCATTTTGCTGAGGGGTAATAGGAGAGGAAAACTCATGATTGATGCCTTCAGCAGAGCAGTATTCAGCAAACTTGCTATTTTCAAATTCCCTCCCATGATCACTCCTTATTCTGATGACATTACTCTCTTTTTCTCTTTGGAGTCTTTGACACAAATCTTTAAACACATCAAACACCTCTGTTTTGTCTTTGATGAAGCTTACCCAGGTGTACCTAGAATAGTCATCTACAACCACATAAGCATACTTCTTCCCACCCAGACTTTCTACCTGCATAGGTCCCATCAAGTCCATATGAAGAAGTTCCAAAACTTTAGAAGTGGTGTTATGTTGAAGCTTTTGATGAGACATCTTGGTTTGCTTCCCTATTTGACAATCTCCACAAACTCTTCCCTCTTCAATTTTGAGTTTAGGAATTCCTCTGACAGCTTCTGAGGATATGATTCTCTTCATTCCCTTCAGATGAAGATGTCCCAACTTTTGATGCCAGACTTTGACTTCATCTTCTTTAGCAAAAACACATGTTGAGAGACTTGAGTCTTGTGACACCCATAGATAACAGTTATCCTTAGACCTAGCACCCATCATGATGACTTCACCTGTCTCATTTGTGACAGTGCACTCAGTTTTTGTAAAGTCAACTTTGAGCCCTTGATCACATAGTTGGCTAATACTGATCAAATTTGTTGTCAACCCTTTGACCAGCAGTACATCATCCAGCCTAGGAGCACCAGCACAATTCAGCTTTCCCATACCCTTGATTTCTCCTTTGACACCATCACCAAAAGTTACATGTCCAGAACAATGTAGCTTAACATCCACCAATAAATTCTTCACTCCTATCATGTGTCTTGAACACCCACTATCAAAGTACCAGTCTTCTTTAGTGGAAACCCTAAGAGAAGTGTGACCTATTAAGCTGGCAACTTTTCCTTTTAGAACCCATTGCTTCTTTGGTTTGATGACCTGATTACCTTTGTGAATGTTCTGTCTGGGAGCCAATTGATGTGCCTTCTGAGGATACCCATGTAGCTTATAACAATAAGCCTTTATGTGTCCAAAACGCCCACAATGATGACATCTCCAACGCCTGAATTTCTTCCTAGAGGGAGTCCTGTCAGGATGTTTAAACATCTATTTTAACATCACTGGCTTGGAAATAGGAATAACATTATTTGAAGCTGAAACATTGTTGAATCCCAAACCACTTTTGTCTCCAGCAGTTTTTCCAATATTAAGAATATTGTCTAGAACATCAGTTCCATTATTCAACATTCTGAAATTTTTTGACATAGATCCCAGTTTAGAGTTTAGCATACTGACTTCCTTCTCAAGCTCAGTCTTTTCAGCCCTTAACTGCATTATGATTTTCTTTTGTTTCTCTCATTCTAGACAGACTTGTTCACTTCTAATGCACAACTTTCTATAAGAGGCAGCAAGCTCTTCATAAGTAACCTCTTAATCACTTGAATCATTGTCAGACTCATAAATCCCAATCATAGCTCTAACAAGATTGGCTGATTCTCCTTCAGGTTCACTATCAGTATCCTCATCAGACCAAGTAACAGACATACCCTTTTTCTGCTTCTTAAGGTATGTAGGACATTCTGATTTGATGTGACCATAACCTTCACATCCATAACATTGTATTCCTTTGTCATCATTAGACTTTTGTTCATCTCTAGTTTTCTTCACCTGATCACCTGACCTGTTGGTGTCAGATGTGATGTTCTTGACATTAGGTTTGTAGCTCTTATCTATCCTTTTTAGAACCTTATTAAACTGTCTTCCCAGCAGAACAATGGCATTTGAAAGCTCCTCCTGAGTTTCAGGACCACACTCTTTCCTTTCATCTTTAGATACCAAAGCTATGCTTTTGGTCTTCTTTTCAGATTCCTCATTCATCCCTAATTCAAATGTCTGAAGAGAACCAATCAACTCATCTACCCTCATCTTGCTGATGTCTTGAGCTTCTTCTATAGCAGTCACCTTCATCTTATATCTCTTGGGAAGGGATCTAAGAATCTTCCTCACCAGCTTCTCTTCAGTCATCCTTTCTCCTAGGGCACTAGAAGCATTTGACAGCTCAAGAATGTTCATGTGGAAATCATGAATGATCTCATCATCCTTCATCTTCAGATTTTCAAACTTTGTTGTCAGAAGTTGAAGTCTTGACATCTTGACCTTGGAGGTTCCTTCATGAGTAGTTTTCAAGATATCCCATGCATCCTTAGCTACTTCACAAGTGTTGACCAGCCTGAAGATGCTCTTGTCAATACCATTGAATATGGCATTCAAGGCTTTAGAGTTCCCAAGGGCAAGCTCATCTTCTTCCTTGGTCCATTCTTCTTCAGGTTTCAGGTTAGAGCTATCATCCTTTTCCACAATAACAGGTTGTTTCCATTCTTTCAACATTGCCTTCCAAGCCCTGCTGTCTAAGGACTTCAAGAATGTAACCATACGAGGTTTCCAATAGTCATAATTTGAGCCATCTAGAATAGAGGGTCTATTCACAAATCCACCACACTCCTTGTCCATTGTACCAGAAAGTAACAGCCCTAGATCTCACCCAGATGCAGAGCAGGATGCCTGCTCTGATACCAATTGAAATTCTGGTATCAGATGTGTGATGTTAAGTGTGATGTCATAACAACACAATCTGCTATATGAAAAAGGTAATAAAAACAACAGTAAATCAACACAATGAATTGTTCACCCCAGTTTTGTCAGACTACCTACGTTTGGGGGCTACCAAGCCAGGGAGGAAATTCACTATTAGTAGTATTAAATTACAGACTCAACAATCCCAGTTGACAATCTCCTAACTTAATCACTACCCAATGACACTTCTACCTAAGATACACTTAGATATGAGAAACCACTCACTCCCCCTTAATCACCTCAGTGATACAACTCAAAGATTACAAAGTTCACAACTAGATCTTGCTTTAAAGCTTTGATCAAGAACAATACTCTCTTGCTTAAAAGCTTTAGAGAGGACAATTACAACTCAAACAAACTATATCAATTCAAGCATGAATGGCTTACAAAACACAGACGAAAACACACACTTGACTCTCAGTCTTTAATCTCTTACTTTCGTAGTTCACAAGTAGGGTTGAGGCTGCTTTAAATAGAAACTCATACTTGGGCTTGGACTCCTTGAAAATCTCTGATTTGATTTGAAATTAAAACAGATTTTATCTTCAAATCTTTTCAAATCTTTCAGCCCTAAACATAGTAACAAGATATGCTCCATATCTGATTGCAACAGAAAGAATCTAAACCAAGATCTTCGCTTGCAATCTCTCAATCAGATCTTATAAAAACAACTGATACACGCAGCCCTAACAAAACACACCAGACTAATGTTCTGATGTTCTGTCAACTGATGTCAAGACATCATGTTTAACATCAGCACAAAAACTGCAACCCTAAGTAACTTAACATCTAACCAGAATGTTAGTAACTCATGTTAAGACATCCTACATGACATCAACATTGTTTTACCAAAATTGTAGCCAATTACAAGACTAACACAACTGATAACATAACACCATTACCCAGACACTTGTTCACTTATTCACCATGCCCTAGTAACAAAAAAATACACTGCATATGGTACTCTTATAATTGTAGCAGATCAAGAAACTATGAAGAATATGTGTTCATCCTTCTTAGCTTGGTTTTGATGAAGACAAAAGTGACAGGTCATCATGAAAGGGAACCATTCACATTAGTTCAAAGACTCACCTAAAGGTCAAAGACTCATCTAAATAAGTGAGAGAGACACCACATATTCACCAAAAACTTTAAGGTTATAGGTTTATGAGTCCTCTTATTTATAAAGTGCTCAACCTCCACTTTTCTAAGCAATGTGGGACAACCTTGTATACATTTAACAACCATTCTCTTTTTATCATTTTCCTTGAACACAAGATTCTTCTTGTTCTCCATTGCATACTTTTTTATGGCATATTTGATTTTCAATTTATCCTTGAACATCATTCATACTTCAAGTTTTGTAGTTTTCTTAAAAGTTAGAAACCTTTTCATGTCAACTTCAATATCACTATCGGGTGAACTTTGAAGCAAGCATATCCAAATCACAACTATCATTATCAGAAAACCCTCCAACCTTGAAGGTTGTTCTTTGTAGCTTTAGGGAGAGTTGTCGTCCAATCAACACCAACATCAAGACCTAAGTTTAACTCATCAATGTCATCTTCCTCATCATTCTCACTACTCATGTTATAATCAGGATCAGTTTCACTCTCTTCATTTGAATCTTCAACATTTGCTTCTTCATTTTCTTCTTCATTTGGTTCTTCATTTTCTTCTTCATTTGCTACCTCCACATTTTCTCTTCATTTGTTCCCTCATTATTAACTTCTTCATTGGCTCCCACAACATTTGAATCTTCACCATTAACCTCCTCAAAAATAACATCTTCAATATTAATTTCTTAAACTTTGTGTTCAACATAGGTGTCAATGACTTTAAATCCTCTAACATCTTCCATGAACCTTAGCAGATCATTGTCATTATTTAAAGGCCGAAGTCCACGAGAAAAAGAAAATTTAGGATTCTAATACCATAAACACTTTATATTACAACAAAAACACCAATAACACATACACATGCAGAACATCATTTAATTTTAATTATGAAAAATAATTAAAATAAAACGGGGTGTTACATCGATCTTCATGGTAATTGCTCTATGACTCTTCCTTGTAATCTCTTCGACCAGGTTCACCATTCATGTTGCTTAACATGCACAAAGAGAATCAACTATGTACTCTGCTTCGATTGATGACAATGTCACTGCTGGCTCCTTTCTCGAACTCCAAGCAACTGGTGCACCACCTAGCATAAACACATAGCCAACTGTGGATTTTCTATCCTCAGCATCACTACACCAACTTGAGTCAGTGTATCCCACTAACTTGCATTCTTTTCTTTCGTCAGCTGCAAGAAACAAAATGTCGTAGTCAAGAGTTCCTTTCAAATACCTCAGTATCCTCTCCGTCGCTGCTAGGTGTGATACCTTTGGCTTCTGCATGAATCTACTTACCATACCTACACTATATGCTAAGTCATGCCTTGTGTGACAAAGGTAGCGAAGTGACCCAATAAGCCTTCTATATTGGATTCAGTCGACATCATCTTCATCTAAATCCTTCAAAAGTTACAATCTGGGCTCAACTGGAGTCGAAGCTGGGTTGCAATCTTGCATCTCAAATCTCTTGAGTATTTCGCCTGCATATTTTCTTTGGTGCATCATCAAACCTCTACCAGTCTTGTAGAATTCGATGCCAAGGAAATATGAGAGATTTCCCAAGTCTGACATTTCAAACTCCTTACGTAGGTCATGTTTGAAATCTTCGATCTCCTTTTTGCAACTTTCTGTTATCAACAAATCATCGACATAGAGACATAGTATAAGCAATTCACTATTTCTTCTCCTTACATATACTTCATGCTCAATTGTGCACTTCATAAATTCCTTCTCCCTTAGAAAGTTGCCGATCTTCTTGTTCCAAGCTCTTGGAGCTTGTTTAACTCCATACAAGGCTTTATGCAACCTGTACACCTTTCTTTCTTCACCTTGTAAACCCATTTAACATCAATTGCCTTCTTACCTTGTGGCAATTCGACAAGTGACCAAGTGTTGTTGACTTTGATGGACTCAAACTTCTCATTCATTGCTTTCACCCACTTCGAATCCTTCAATGCCTCTGCTGCATTGACTGGTTCGACATCTACATAGAAAGAATAGTGTACCAGCTTACCTTCTTCATCGACCACATCATCTGATGTAATCACACATTCTTACAACCTTGCAGGCATGTGTCTTGTTCGTTGAGGTCTGCTTGGGCCTGCTTCACCTCTAACTTCTTCCTGTCGAACTTTTCTTTCGACTTCACTAGCTGGTTCTTCACATGAGATTCTCACTGATTCCTTCTTAATATTCTCAGTCTAATCCCATTCTTTAAGCTTATCTATGATCATGTCCCTGTTGATCACTACTTGCTTATTCACTAGGTCGAACAACTTGTATTCTCCAGTCAAATATTATCCTATCAGGATCATCTGACTCGACTTGTCATCAATCTTTCTTCTCAACTGATCTGGCATATGTCTATGTGTTATATATCCAAACACCTTTAAATGACTAAGGCTAGGCTTGACACCAGACCAACATTCTTCTGGCGTAGTTCCTTCTAGCTTCTTCGTCGGACATCTATTCAAGATGTATGTTGCTATCGACACAACTTCTCCCCATAATTCTTTGGGTAGATGCTTGCCTTTCAACATACTTCTCATCATATTCATGATGGTTATATTCTTCCTTTATGCAGTTCCATTCTGCTGTGGTGTGTAGGGTGGCACCACCTTATGCACAATCCCTTCTTTCTCACATAATGCATCGAAATCTTTCGACACATACTCTCCACCACCATCAGTCCTCAGAATCTTTAGCTTTAGACCACTTTGTCTTTCTACCATAGATTTAAATCAGGAAAATACCTCGATCACTTCACTTTTCTTCTTGATCAGGTAAGTCCACAGTTTTCGACTAAAATCATCTATGAACGTGAAAAAGTATTTGTTACCTCCAATCGAATCCACCTGGATATGACCACATACATCAAAGTATATGACTTCAAGGATTCCCTTCGACTTGCTTCCTGCATCCTTGCTGAAGCTATTCTTGTGATGTTTCGCCTGAACACATTCTTCACACACTTCACTTGGAATGTTGATTTTTGGTAATCCTGAAACCATATTTCTTCTCTTTAACTCTCTGATGTCTTTGAAATTGAGGTGACCAAGTCGATAATGCCATATCTATTCATCTCTACTGGCTGCAGTTGCAAGGTACTTATGCTCCATCACATTAAGTTCAATCTTGAAGGTCTTATTCTGAGACATTAGAGCCTTCAAAATTAACCTATCACCTGCGTCGGGAACTCTCATCATCTTGTCCTCGATCGATACCTTGTAGTTCTTTTCGACCAACTGCCCTATATTAAGCAAGTTTCTCTTTATTCCTGGTATGTACAACACATTAGAAATTACTTACCTCTTGCCATCTTTCCTCATAATCAGAACATCACCAATACCTTCAGCTCCTAGAGTATTGTCATTTGCAAACTTCACCATATTTTCATTGAAGGCTTCATGTTAACAAACCAATTTTTCCTACCGTCATGTGTAATGAGCATCCTGAGTCCAAGTACCACTGATCCTGGAATCTTTCTTCATCTCTTGTTGTGACCATTAGCAACATCTCTTCTTTTTCATGTTTCTCCAGCTTCGCATCGGTTTCTTGATTCTTCTTCTTTTTTGGAAAATCACTAAAATAGTGACCATACTTCTGACAATTGAAACACTGAATATGACTTTTGTCAGGCCTTCGACCACCACCTCTTCCTCTGCTTGTAGCACCACCTCTTTGGTTGCCTTGGTTTTAGGGTTTTCTCTAATTCGACCAGTTTCCTTCCTGCTGATTTCGACCAGTCGAATTGTTGTAGCCTCCTCTACCTTTGTTGTCATTCCAGCTTCCTTTGCCTTTCTTTTCTTTTTCTGATTGCACATGCAAATCCATACCACTCTTCGACTTTCGTGCAACTCTTTCAGCCATCCTTTGTTCATGAGACTCAAGCGTCCCTTGAAGCTCTTCCTTCGTCAATGCTGAAAAAGTCTTTCAACTCTTCTATGGCTACTACCACGTGGTCGAACTTTGGAGCCAATGACCTAAAGATCTTTGCAACAACTAATCTTGATGTCAACAGTTTTCCACACACCTTGATTTGATTCACCAGCTTTGTAACTCTAGTGAAGAAATATACTATACTTTCACTGTCTTCCATCTGAAGCATTTCATAAGTCCTTTTGTGAGTTTGTAACCTCACCTCTTTCACCTTCTCTGCACCTCTAAACGATTTTTCAAGAATCTTCCAGGCTTCTTTTGCTGATTCTACATCACTAACCTTTTCAAAATTATCTGGATCAACACATTGATGGATTATAAAGAGAGCTTTATAATATTTCTTCTTTAATTCTTTGTGTGCAGTCTTTTCTTGATCCGTCGTGTTTTCTATAAGCGGTGTCACTCCTTCCTTCACAAGATCCCAAAGATATTGATAACAGAAAACCACCTTAATCTACTTGCACCAATTCTCATCATTATTATTCTTGAGAATCGGAAGGTTTGCCAGAAAGTGCCCATTTGGATGATTCATCGTCATCAAAGTTTTGCTTTCTTGAATCGCAACCGGAGCTCTAGATACCAGATGTTGGAATTTCAACCACAACCTATGGAGAATTTCACTCAATCTTGATCTCAAGATTGTTATCAATCGTGCAATGACAATGAAAAGAAAAGGTTAAGAAAGAGAAAAGAAAATATCGTTGGATAAGAAGATGAAAATCTGCAGAGTTTCTCTCTGCCCATAAACTGTGAAAACCTTGTTAATATTGCAACTGCAAGTGATTCTAAGTTTTGAATTGTGTACAAAATAAGGGTTTCTCCCTATTTATAGATTTAGGTTAGCTTGCACCTCAAGCCAAGACCCAAAACTATAAAAGTCCAAAATAGCTATCATTACTAAAATAGGCCTAAGTCGAAATCCTGTGTGAAGTAACATGCTTCGATACTTCGACACACTAATACAACTCGACACTTACACACATTAGGCTAGTTCGACTAATCCTTGTTTCTTTCGAGCTACACTGCTTCGACAAAAGGAATTACAACTAAACAATTCTCTCCCTTTTTGATGATGACAACTTATCTCTTAAAGAGGTGGTAAAAATAAACATATATGACTGTCGATTGTCATGCTTTAAAAAATGGAATTTTTCGTTGGCAGAGATATACGACTATCGATTATTGCTTCATGTTAATCAATTGTCATCATTAAAAAATGCAATTTTTGCTTTCTTAAAAGATGAAACTTGAATTAATGCATGCTTAAAAGTTTATGATTAATTTTTTAGTACTTAAAGCTTATAACAACTCAATAGCACATTGTACCTTGGTCTATGATCAATTTTCATTGAAATCCAAAACTTTTATGCAAACTTGATACTTTGTTCTACTATTTCCATTCTTTTTCGTCTTTGATCTTTCTTTTAAAAATAGACCCCTGTCTTCATAAAAACCAAGATAAGAAGGATGAATCGAACTTCTTCACTGTTCTTTGACTTGTTACAGTTATAAGAGTATCATATGCAGTGAATTTTTTTTGTTACTAGGGCAAGGTGAATAAATGGAGAAATGTGTGGATAATGGTGTCATGTTATCAGTGGCTCCAGAATCGAGTATCCATTATTGTTTATAGGGTATATCTGAATCATTAAGTCCAAACGAAAATGGTGATTTGCCCACAGAAAAAGGAAATAGAAACCTAAGAAAAGTTTGGTATTTCTTATTTAGACTTGTAATAAAGGACATGGAGAAGGGAAATAATTTGTTTTTAATCTTTTTTCCTGACAACCGGAGTATGGCAACGCATGGAGGAGGGTCTTCTAGCAGCTAAGGTTTGTTATGTGGAAACGAACCCTTTCAAATGAGTTATACTATCATATTTAAATCTGAATATTATTGATGATAATAAATATATAATCACTAATCTCTTTAAATAGAATATTCTGGTCTAATACTCCCTCCGTCCCAAATTATAAGTCACTTTGTCAAAAACATTTATCCCAAATTATAAGTCACCTTACATTCCCAATGCAATATAAATGACATCTTCTCCAATATACCCTTAAATATTTATTATTATTTATTCTTTCAACTCTTTTACTTTCTCTCTCCTATATAATTATGAGAGGCATTACTGTAAAATTATACATAATTTGTCTTTTCCATAAAATAATAATTAAGTTTCTTAATTTGTGTGAAAAGCCCAAAACGTCTTATAATTTGGGACGGAGGGAGTAAATCTTACTTTGAGCTTTCCCAATGCTGCATTGTACTTGTGGAGGAGGCCCTTGCTACTGAAGCTGCATCAATTGTCAGGACAGAATATCAATTGTCAGGACAGAATATCTCAAGGTCCAGCCTGAGTTAGCTAGTCGCATAAGCACAGATACTGTAGTTTCAGTATGTGGTTCTGGTGATTGTGCACGTGTAATTTAAGTAGCATTTTTAGTCTCATTTCTATTCAATATCATTTCTTAATTTCATTCTAATTCATCAAATCTTTGTTCTTTTCATTCTATTTGTACCTTTGAGGTTTAAAAATCCTTTTTTTAAAAATGCAATGATAAATAATGGAAATCACTAAACATAAAATTATTAAACTTCATTACACAAACACTCCTATTTACATTTTTTTTCTAGAACACAGAAATATAGACAGACTTGCTAGTAGTTACTATCTTACAGCCAAAAGTAGAATCACCACCATTTGTAGACAATTACTTGCAGGCAACATCATCTGCTGTATCCAAAAGAAACATATTGTAGACTCCTTAGCATTATGCTTTACATACTACAAGCAAAAGAAACATTGTAGACATGAACCACTTGTTTCTACAAACTAGTAATACTCATGAAAATTCAAGTATGGAAAAAGAGATTCCTTTCTTAAATGAGTACAGCTTCTCCTTAAATTCTTTAATGACTTTAGATTTACCCAACCGTACATTAGCAAAGGAGAAACTGATCCTCTCAAGCACTGTACCATTTTCCATTAAATATTTAGCAAATATAAGCTCATGCTCGTCTCCATAGACATTTCCAAATTTCACAATTTGGAGAGTGGATGTCAAACAATCTGGCACAGGAGCAGAGTTGAGAAGCTCATGGTTGAATTCCAATAGTCTCTAGTGATTTGTAATCAAACAAAGTCTAAATAAGAGAATATATATATGTTAAAGCATAATTAAAAAAAACAAAAGCTAATTACTAACCTTGAAAAGTAGAGTATTCAGAGCAGGAGACTTTTGAATTAAGCCCAACAAAACTTCAACACTAACCCTGCCAAGCTCCAAATAGCTCAACATTGCAAATTTAGGTACAAGAGCCACATTTGGTTGTGTCCAAAACTGGATGACAAACATCAGAGAAACAGGCATACATTATACATTGTTCATCTTTTGCTGTGTGGTTAATGATGTTCATTAAACATAATAAACTATATGCACAAAATAACATAATTAGTTATGTATTTGAACTGCATTAACAATGTAATAAAACGCATGTGTATTTGTAAATTAGTAAATTATACGAACTTATCTCATATACCTCAAATTTGATCCCCTTCACTTGACTAAATTGCTTGAGAAGGAGACAGACACACGATTCAGTTTCTTGATCGTTATTCCTATCATTATACAAAGTGATGCTAACAGTAGCATTGCAGGCTGAAGATGGATCTGACAGAACAATAGCTTGCGACATACCATCACCGTGATATCTGAATTCTTTCAGATTTGAATCAGAAAATATGATTTTGCAGAGACGTGGCTCGTGAGTTAGTGACTTATAGTCTTGTCTTATGTAAACACTTTCAAGTAGAGGTGCTTTTATTTCTAAAGTGACGTCATCTGCACCCGCACTTAACCAAGAGCAGTCTCCAGTCTCAAACTTTTTCAATACTGGAAAAATAATACCTTGAGATTTGTCAACTGTAAATACAACTCTATACAGCTTGAGTAGTTTTAGATTTGTAAAAAGAATAACACCATAAATCTTATAGAGAGGGATTTTGATAGTGGCAGTGGCAAAATAACACGTCTTGAGCAGCAATTCTTCTAAACAAGTGGCATGATTGAAAAGGTAGTGAGATGTAAGAGCAGAGAAGAGGAGATCTTCATGCAAAGAGATAGAAAGTTTTTTTACCCTTTTCTTCAAGATGTAAGTGATGAAAGTATTTAGAAGAGTCAGATCATAATTGTTACGAATGACAAGAGAAAAACTTTCCACACTGTGACTTCCGGTAAGAAGAAGTACTCTATTGACAAAGTTTATAAAGCACTGTTTTCCACTTGACTTCTTCTTTTTGGAAGAATAGAACACACTATCATCCAATTCCACCTTGGTGATCAATGTCCATTTTTCAATCCATGTTTTAGATAACACACTTGTTCGAACAGCGTCTTTTGTGGGGAGAAACGAGAGAATGTGAGTGATAAGTGATTCCGGTAGGTTGCTGATTATATCATCATTTGCTTTATGCTTCTTATGAGTTGAAGAACCAACAAACTCCATCCTCTGTTACTCTATTTTATTGCAAGTTGAGCTTTGATCAAAGTGGCGGTGGTAATGTAAGATAGAGTTAAATTTTCGATAGTAGTACGAGTACTAAAAAGATAGAGTTGACAGATTTACTTACAAATTACTCATTAAAGATATCTTTATGGATAGCCTAAAAATGACATAACACTCTTAAAGTAAATACTCCCTCCGTCTCACAATGAGTGATCCATTTGAAATAAAATGGTGTCTCAAAATGTATGATCCATTTCAGTTTTCAATGCAACTTTTCCTATTTTACCCTCTAATTAATATTACTTTCATCATTCCTAATACATTACAAGGGTACTTTAGTAAAAATATCATTCTCTCTCCTTCATTTATTCTCTTTTTCTTAATTTGTGTGAAAAGTCAACTAAATCACTCATTATGGAACGGAGGGAGTAGTATTTAATTAGACCTTAGCATTCTAACACAAGAGAATAAGATAATAAAAAAAGTCAAATAGGAAACTAAACATTGCACATAATTTCAAGACACGTAATTTATCTCAACGAGCCTAAGTCCTTAATACATTCACATTTTTTTATAACAAATACTCCCTCCGTCTCATAAAAAGTGTCATATTTGAACAATGCGCGATTCTTAAGAAAATGATTAGATGTGTTGGTTGCAGTGAAAAAATTAATGTCATTTACTAAAATACCCCTATTAAATGTAGTTGATAAAGTAGTTGAATAAAGTGAAATTTAATAAATAGGGATATAGTAGTGGGAAAATAATAATAATTACAACATTGGTAATGTAAATGAACAATTATTTTATGTTCTAGACTGGACCAATGGATAGAATTGGCCCAATAATCCTCTGCTACAGAGCGGCCCAAATCGCCTAAGTCCAATCCACAGAAGGGGCAAAATTTACCTTTCTGCCCCTCCTACCGGGCAAGGAACATAACGTTCCTCCCCAGACATTCTGCCCGACACACACAGCTTCAGTGCTCCCCGAACAGCCATGCGCAGATGCCCGAAACTAAGCATATGCCCGACATAACGGCTAGTTTTGGACACCCTGCCCGTCGTAACGGCTAGTTTGGGCAGCGACCGATTCTTTAGGGAAAACGGTTATTTCGCCCCGAAAATAGGACCGTTAACCACGTACTTAGAGCCCTATATAAACCCTCTCACTTGAGAGGGTCAGGTATCAAATATTCACCCTACGAACTAATACTTTGTACTTGCCCCTTTTCTCTGACCCTTTCTTACTTGAGCGTCGGAGTGCCTTGCAGGTACACCACCACCTCTCCTCAATCACTTACCGGACAGAGAGTACGACCAGCACCCATCCGGGCACCTCCATAACGACCAGCCCGCGTGGACCAGTTCGTGTACATCGGATCAGTGGCGCCGTCTGTGGGAACTTCTTGTTCTCCCCTTCTTTCATTCCTCCTCGGAAATCGAAAGATCAAAACATATTCTCTTTGATCCGCCCACGTATGGCTGCCCAGAATTCCGCGATAGGTGCTGACACCACTGTTCTCGTCCCCGTCAACAAGATGGACGTTGACGACCATTCTTCATTACTTTCTAACCCCCGTTTCCGTCCGGACGGGGCTATTGCATCTCCAACTCCTCCTCCCACCGGGCAAGGAGACGGGCAGATCCCATCGGAAGACTGGCCAGTTCCCAGTCCGCCCAGCGCCGACTTGGCCGTGGCAGCCCTTCTGGAAGCTGTTAACCGCACCAACCTCCTCATCCTACAACAAGGAGAAAGGATAGGAGCTCTTGAGGAGGCATCTTTCCCAAAATCCTCTCCTCCCCGGAATAAAGCCCGAAGATCCAAAAGCCCGCCACCTAGGCGCGGAGAAGACCGTGCGGTTAGGCACGAGCCTGAGATACGACCCACTCGCAAGCGCGACCAGATCTCCCCGCGAGATCGATCCCCGTCGAGACGCAAAAGAACGAGGCAAGATAGGCCCTCCCCGCCGGGCAGACCTCGTGACCGGACCCGTTCACCCTCACCTCGCAGAAACCGTCGCCGCGAGCGCAGACGACGGTCACCATCAGAGCCAAGTTCAGATAGCGACGACGAACCTCGCGGCCCGTTGTCCCGGGAGATCCTAGCAACCCGCCTTCCTAAGGGGCTGGAGAAGCCTCCGTCGCTGGGGACGTACGATGGAACCGCCGACCCGGACGAGCATATAGAGAACATCGACGCTCTCTTGGATTACAGAGGGGTACGGGGAGCCATCAAGTGCCGCCTGTTCCCAACCACGCTTCGTAAAGGAGCAATGACGTGGTACAAGCAGCTGCCAGAGGAATCCATCACGTCATGGAGACAGCTGGGGAGGATCTTCTCCCGTCACTTCACTGCTTCACGACGCCACCCCAAGACCTAGGCGTCCCTGGGAGCCGTCGTACAAGGCAAATATGAGCCTCTCTGGGCTTATATCGAGCGCTTCAACAAGGAGGCTGTCCAAGTACCAACGACCGACGCCATGAAGAAATTCTTGCTCGAGCAAGGGTTACGTCCTGGTTCCGATTTCGCGAAAGCCATCGGCCTCGACCCACCGAGGAATCTCAATGCACTTCTCCACCAGGCCCAGTCACATATACAGTACGAGGAGAAGGTCGCTGCCCACTCGGTCCGGACATCTCGCAACCAAGAAGGTGCCCGGACGTCCAGAGTTAAAGAACCCTCGACGTCCCGTCGAGGAGACAAGAGACGCGACGATCGACCTCGCGATACACGCGAGCAGAGAGCACCCTCCGGGCGATTCCACGATTATACCCCCCTCACTGCCTCGAGGGAGAAAATACTGTCCGAGTGCGCCAACTCGGAGTTCAAACAGGCGGGAGTCCATTTCCCCAAGCAGCTGCCGGTCAGGCCAGGGATGGACAAGTCCAAGTACTGCCGTTTCCACAAGAGTCACAGCCATACAACGGAAGAGTGCATCCACCTCAGAGATGCCATAGAGATCCTCATTCGCGACGGCCATCTGAAGCAGTTTGCAAAAAAGAAGGACGCTCCCCGGCAAGAGGCCCAGGAAAGCAAAAAGGTCGCAGAGGAAATTCCGCCCTCCGACGACGCCAACGTCCAGGTCGCTATGTCCGTGACCCGACCAGAAGACTTTCGCATCCCGGACGATCTACTCGCCTCCACATACCTCGCTGCCAGCAGCCCATGGGAGGCCTTCCCGTCGGCCATGGTGATCTCCGGGGGTGGATTCAACAAAGTCACAGTTGGCTCGGTCAAAAGGAGATTCGACCAACTGATCAGCAAAAGCTCCAACGAGGTCACCACGCTGGACACCACGCACAAAGGGTCCGCTCCCATTTCCTTCTACAAGGAAGAACTCCTCGGCGGGGCACCGAATTCGAACATCCCACTGCTTATCCGGGCAAGGGTGGCGAATTTCGATGTCCGAAGGATACTCGTGGACCAGGGCAGTTCGGTTGACATAATGTACACCACCTGTTCGAGACATTGCAGCTGAACGACTCTCACCTCACTCCATACGTCGGATCCGACCTGCAAGGGTTCAACGGAGCGGTGACAAAGCCCCAAGGTTACGTAGAGCTCATCGTAACCTTCGGTTTAGGAAAGACAACCCGAGCAATCAAGGCACAGTTTCTGGTAATCGATTGCCCGTCACTATACCAGTGCATCTTCGGAAGGCCAACCCTGGCAGAGTTGATTGCAGTACCTTCCACCGTACATCTCAAAATGAAGTACTACACTTCTGAAGGGATGGTCGCCACCCTCCACGGCGACATCGAGGCTGCCCGCCGCTGCTTTGAAGCAGCGTCAAAGGGACTTAACACCATCTCGGCGAAGCCAAGAGCATCTGGTCGTCCCCCCCTGCCCAGCAGCTCCGAGCAGCCAAAACCACTTCCCCAGGTCGAATCAATCGATCTAGACAGCCGATTCAGCGAAGAAGATCGCACCAAGGTTCCAACGCCGTCGGGCAGTAAGTCCGACAACAGCGGCCACCTCCTACGACCTGTCCCAGATGGTAACTTCGAGATCGTTCCGTTCGGAGAAGACCCCCAACGGGGAGTGAAGATCGGAGCAGATCTGCCCGACCTGGACAGAAGACAACTGAAAGCGTGCCTCTGCGAAAACGCAGACCTGTTCGCGTGGAGCGCTGCTGAGATGCCCGGATTGGACCCCTCCGTCGCCTGCCACCAGCTCACGATCGACCCGACCGTCAAAGCCGTTGCCCAGCGCAGAAGGAAGCAATCCCCGAAGAAGACAGAAGCCGCGGAGAAAGCTGTCAAAGACCTTCTAGAAGCTAGGTTTATTTCCGAGGCCAAATATACTACATGGCTCTCTAATGTTGTACTTGTACGAAAAAATAATGGCAAATGGAGGATGTGCGTTGATTATACTGATGTTAATAAGGCCTGTCCGAAGGACGCCTACCCCCTCCCCAATATAGACAAACTCGTAGATAATTCGGCCGGTTTTAAACTTTTATCGTTCCTCGACGCCTACTCGGGCTATAACCAAATACCAATGGCCGCGAGCGATAAAACTTACACAGCCTTCATGACCGAATTGGGCAACTATTACTACAACGTAATGCCCTTCGGACTGAAGAACGTCGGCGCTACATACCAACGAATGATGAACAAAGTCTTCCACGAACAGATAGGCGATATGCTCGAGGTATACATGGACGACATGATCGTCAAATCCCACGAGGAACTAGACCATGTCGCCCACCTCCGCAAAATTTTCGAGCAGGCAAGGAAATACCAAATGCGTTTCAACCCGGAGAAGTGCACGTTCGGGGTACGGGCAGGTAAGTTCCTCGGTTTCTACCTAACAGAACGAGGAATAGAGGCTAACCCCGACAAATGCCGGGCATTCTCCGAGTTCCCAACGCCCACGTCTAAAAAGAACATCCAATCCCTCAACGGAGTACTGACCTCGCTATCCCGCTTCGTCGCAAAGTCCGCCCAACACGCCCTTCCTTTCTTCAAGCTCTTGCGGAAAGAAGCAGCGTTTGAATGGACCGAAGAATGCGAGGCGTCCCTCCTCCACTTGAAGCAAGCTCTATCGGAACCGCCCGTGTTGTCACGACCAGATACCGGGGAGGTCTTGTTCCTGTACCTCGCTGTCTCCGCCGAGGCCGTTAGCGCCGTTCTCATCCGCGAAAATCCTAGCGGGCAAAAGCCGGTATATTTCACGAGCAAGGCATTGCAGGACACAGAATTGAGATATCAGCAGATAGAGAAGGTAGCGTTGGCCCTCGTCAACGCTGCCAGACGGCTAAGACACTACTTCTTGGCCCACACGATCGTAGTAAGGACCAATCAGCCCATCAAGCAGCTACTGGGACGACCAGACATGGCCGGGCGAATGCTCAGATGGTCATTAGAATTGTCCGAATTCGACATCCAGTACGAAAGCAGGAAAGCTCTTAAGGCTCAGGCCCTGGCCGATTTCGTAGCAGAGGTAACTTTCTCAAACCCCTCGCCCCACCTAGCAAACAGATGGACCATCTATGTGGACGGAGCATCCAGCTCTAGTGGCAGCGGGGCAGGCGTAATTCTGGAAAACGACGAAGGAACCATAGTCGAGGCTTCCCTCACATTGTCTTTTCCCACGTCGAACAACCAAGCCGAGTACGAAGCCTTCCTCGCCGGACTACGCCTAGCCGAAGACCTAGGGTCCGAGGAAGTCATCATCTGCACGGACTCGCAACTCGTAGCCAACCAGGTATCCGGGGAGTATCAAGCCAAAAATGACAGTCTTTCAGAATACCTCACCATCGTCAGGGAAAAGATGTCAAAATTCAGAACAGTGGAAGTAAGACACGTTCCACGCGAACACAACGTACGAGCAGACGTATTGTCAAAACTGGCAAGCACCAAGAGGAAAGGCGGAAACAGGTCAGTCATCCAAGAGATACTTCCCCGGTCCAGCATCACTAAGGGATCTTTGACCCTACACGTACACGTAATCGGGGATAGCGATTGCTGGATGACGCCCGTTTACAACTACCTCACCAGGGACGAACTTCCAGAGGATCCCAAGGAGGCCAGCACCATCAAACAAAGGGCCTACTCGTACGTTATCCTCGAAAACAAACTCTACCGGCGGGGCTTCTCCATCTCACTTCTTAAATGCATAGAAGAGGAGGTCGTCCCCCACGTATTGCGAGAAATCCATGAAGGCATCAACGCCCAACACCTCGGAGGAAAGTCCCTTGCCCGTAAGGCCCTCCGAGCAGGGTACTATTGGCCGACCATGCAACAAGACGCCAAGGAGCATGTGAAGAAATGTGACAAATGCCAACGGCACGGGGATATGCACCTAGCTCCGCCAAACAAACTAAAAAACATGACCTCCCCGTGGCCATTCGCCTGGTGGGGCCTGGACATCCTAGGACCCTTCGTGACGGGGTCCAGCCAAAACAAATACCTGATAGTGGGCGTAGATTACTTCACAAAGTGGATAGAAGCAGAAGCTTTAGCCAAGATAACAGCGCTCAACATTCTACGCTTCTACAAGTGGAATATCCTTGCCCGGTTCGGGATCCCCCAAGAAATTGTCACGGACAATGGAACACAATTCACAGACAAAAAATTCCAAGACTTTGTCGCACACCTCGGAACGAGGCAACACTTCTCTTCCGTAGAGCATCCCCAAACCAACGGGCAGGCAGAAGCGGCCAATCGTGTCATACTGCGCGACCTCAAGCGAAGACTGGACGAAACAAAGAAAGCCTGGGTCGAAGAGCTTCACAGTGTCCTGTGGGCATACCGCACCACTCCCCAGTCCACCATCGGGGAAACACCTTTCCGTTTGGCATATGGCACCGAGGCAGTCATACCCATTGAAATCCACGTACCGTCCAGGAGGACGGAATCACCCCTGGACGAGGAAATGAACGACGAAGCGATAAGAGAGGAGCTCGACCTCGTCGAGGAAATCCGAACGGGAGCAGCCCTCCGCGAGGCATCTCTTAAGCAAAAAATAGCGATCAGGCACAACGCCAAAGTCTTGCGACGGGAGTTCGACGTGGGTAGCCTTGTCCTGTGAAGAAACCACAAGGACTCCCGCGAAGGTAAACTGGCGGCCAACTGGGAAGGACCATACCGAGTCTGCGCCAAAACGGGGAACGACGTATACTTCCTCGAAAACCTCAATGGGGAAACGCTCCCTAGACCATGGAACGCTGAAAAACTTAAGCAATACTACAGCTAAAAGGCACAAGAAGCTTCCTCGCGTCACAAGGCCGTCTAACGGCCATCATGCTCGTTCAGGTACAAACGACGCATACGTATAAAGTGGAATCCCGCTCAAATAAATGAGCCGGAGCTCCGCTCATCGGCGGTCCTCGATCGAGCACCGCCTTCGCCCAAGTACCATGATTGGCAGAACCCCAGCTCGCGATGGGACGTTCACGCCGCGACCTCAGGCCTCAATCGCGACCTGAGATCCGCAACCTCGCCAGGATCTTCCCCGGCTGTTCGACCAGTTCCCCGCACTGGCGAATTCATAACGCAACGAGCAATCTGTAAAAAATAAGCCTTGTTGACAAACACACCCTCCGACGGGCAGTCACACATGCACAACTAAAACAAAGTACAACAGTATAAACAGAAGTTGTATAAATTAACCGGGCTTTAAATTAAAAGGCCACAAGGGCCAAAGATTGTGCTTGTTACATTAAAAAGGGGGCCACGCCCCCAGAACAAAAATAAGATTACAACGAGTTCAACGGCATGCGGGCCGGACAAGATACAGCTAAGCAACAAAAACTCTTCAGTCTTCCACACGCTCGGTTGACGCAGCTTCAGGCCTCGGCTCCTCCACGGGCTGATCCTCGATATATTCCTCGAGAGTATCGAGAACAAGACCCTCGGGCAGGACAATGCGGCCACCCTCCACACGAGCTAGGTAGTGAGTACCCTCGGTCGAAATCTCGAGCCCAGGGTTCACCACTCGCAACTGGGCCACCGCACTGTCAAAAGACTCCGCGGCCACAGCAATACCATCATCCTCGGCCTGCAGAATGCCAGCGACCAGCTCTGCCCGAGTCTTCAACACTCTTATCTCCTCTGGTTCGTCATCACCCGGGACATTGGCCGCCATCAACTCCGCGCTCAACTCCTCGGACGCCTTCTTCTCCGACCTTAGCTTGGTGACTTCCTCCCTCAGCGTTGTCGCCTCTTCCTCAGCTTTCTTCTTCGCCTCACGGGCACGTCGGACCTCCTCCTTCAGCGTCGCTTCGGAGGCCCGAGCAACAGTAAGCTCAGCCTCGAGCACGTGGTCCCCCTCAGCGTACACAGCTGCCATCTCGAGCATCCTCACGAGGGCAGAAGCATCCCTGGCCACCATCGCCCTTTTGCCCGCGCGATCCATGTTCCCCAGGCTAAGAGATTCAGCCCGAGGAACAACCAAGGCATTACCCTCGAAGAACCTCATATCGTTGATGCACGGAGGAAGTTCGAACTTCCCCTTCTCAACTGCCCCCCTCAGATCCACCGTATCTGTGGTCTGGAGGCGCTTCTGTCGCCCGACCAAAGGCAGCGGAGAATCCCGTGGACAGGGAGTGGGAGAACAGGATGTCCCCGGGGCAGTTTGAATAGCAGGAGGCGCACGAGCACCAGCAGCAGCCCAGGTCTTGGAGGGAGTCGGCCCAGCTTTGCCCCTCGCTATGGCGTTCCTCACCACACGGTCACGGGCCTGAGGCATCTCACCTGCACAAACGAAACGAACACATCAGTCATCAGGAAAGGAAATAACACAAACAAGATATAAACAACTATGACTACCGAGCAGCTTCGTTACGTCCGCAGAAGTCTTGCACTCCAGCAGTGCCTTCACGTTGATAAACCTCCTCTCAACCCTCTGACTCCCATGCTCCTCGAGGATAGGATCATTCTTGCTCGTCCAACAGGTCGCGAGTTGGAAGGAGTTGACCCACTTCACCAGGGCCTCGTAAGACGCGGCATCTTGCCCGCGTAAATCGCTCGGTTCAAAGACGTAGGTGCCGGGCTTCTTTGAGAAGTGGTCGGGCGTCCAACGGATTGGGAACTTGTACACTCTCTCCCCAATGTACTTCCCTTCCTCGTTAATCAACTCATCCCCGTTCTCATCACATTCCACCTCCCAGTAGTACGTGCTGTCCTTAGCAGCCTCGGACAACGACTCAACAATGAAGTACCGCGCCTTGAAGTGCCGGATGGACTCCGAGAACGGCTTGAACAGTTTCTTGGGCTGTTTCAAAGAGACCCATCCGTACCTCTTCCCCGTCAGCTGCCGCTGAAGGTGGAAAACAGCAAAGAACAAAGGGATGGTGGTCCCCAAAGCAAGGTGCTCGCACACCAACTCAAAAGCCCGTATGAAGGCCAGCGAATTAGGGTGGAGCTGGGAAGGCGCCAACTTCAGATGGTCGAACACCGACCGCTGGAAGTCGGTGAAAGGCAACCTCAGCCTCAATTCCTTGAACGCATACTTGTACATGGAAAAGCAGTCCCCGAAGTCTGAGCAGACCCAGTCTTCCGTATTTGGCAGAAGCACTCTCCACTCCCCAACTGGCCCTACCTCGGTGAAGACATCCCCCGCGTACCTGGCAAACGAGGACATATGCTCGGAAGGTTCCGCCACCTCCCATTCCTCCGGGAAAATGCCATCAGTGTCCTCCTCTATCACGTCTCCCTCAACGACGTCTAAGTCCTCCTCCTCCTCGGCTCCATCAGCTCCCCCCTCGACTTCGCTTGCGGAACTCGAGGCCGTCGAACTCGAGGACGCGGAGCTCGAGGCTGTTGCACTACTACTTCCCTCGGAGACAGTTTCCTCCTCGGACGTAACGGGTATAACCTCCCTCTCGGGCTCCATCGCCACTATGATCACCTGAAAAAGCAGAGAAAGACAGTGAATTCGACAGGAAATTAAATCCACCCTTCCACCGCTAAGACAAGTGAAAGGGCGCGCGAGAGGCCAGGAACTACGTCCCCGGCCTAAGCCCTAACATCAAACAAAGAAGGACAAAATATCCCCGCGAGGAGATACCCGAGACCCTTCCACTTCCTACGAGCAACCTCCCCGCGCCTGTACCCAGATTCCGTCGAAACTCTACCGGAATCTGGAAACGTCCTAGCGGGAAACTCACCAAATCCATCAACGGATGATAGGACGCGATGGTCACGACTCGCAACCACCACGTGGGCCACCACGACCACCAAACGTGCTACCTAATCCGGCGAGACATTTGGTACAGAAAAAAGGCAGAACCTCCGCCCACCACCAACACTCGCCGGAAATCCACCTATTTTGCCATCTAGAACTAACCCTAGCCGCATGAAATCTACCACTAACAACAAAAGGAAGCAAAACAAGCAAAAAATCAGGATACTTACTTGATTTACTAGAAGAAAGTGGAAGAAAACGGCTGCTCGAAACTTGTCACGGTGGTCGGCACGGCGGTCGGCTGCTTGAAGAAGGTGACGGGCAAAAGCACTGGTGACGAGGAAGAATCAGAAGAAGGAAAAGTGGAAAATGGGACGGTTTCCCCCATTTTATACCAAGGGGCACGTGCACACACGCGCCCGTAGGCAATAATGACGGCCCACTAGCCATAATTGCCTAGGTAACTGCTACACAGGTCTCGATGCACACGTGGCGACCCAACGTTTCCCATTCCATCTGACGCGTCACCTCCCCGAATACCGGGCAATATGGAATCGACCACGAATATCGCGGACACGGAGAACCACGAGCACCTCGAGGCAGTCGTCCTCGTATCCAACGACGACTTCATGATAGTTCCCCGGGACAACGAGGAGTCCTTAAGTCATCACTCCCATGCTCGGGAGCAACGACTTGGGGGGCTCCTGTTCTAGACTGGACCAATGGATAGAATTGGCCCAATAAGCCTCTGCTACAGAGCGGCCCAAATCGCCTAAGTCCAATCCACAGAAGGGGCAAAAGTTACCTTTCTGCCCCTCCTACCGGGCAAGGAACATAACGTTCCTCCTCGGACATTCTGCCCGACACACACAGCTTCAGTGCTCCCCGAACAGCCATGGGCAAATGCCCGAAACTAAGCATATGCCCGACATAACGGCTAGTTTTGGACACCCTGCCCGTCGTAACGGCTAGTTTGGGCAGCGACCGATTCTTTAGGGAAAACAGTTATTTCGCCCCGAAAATAGGACCGTTAGCCACGCACTTAGAGCCCTATATAAACCCTCTCACTTGAGAGGGTCAGGTATCAAATATTCACCCTACGAACTAATACTTTGTACTTGCCCCTTTTCTCTGACCCTTTCTTACTTGAGCGTCGGAGTGCCTTGCAGGTACACCACCACCTCTCCTCAATCACTTACCGGACAGAGAGTACGACCAGCACCCATCCGGGCACCTCCATAACGACCAGCCCGCGTGGACCAGTTCGTGTACATCGGATCATTTTAAGATAAAGAAAATATGCAAATGAAACACTTTTTATGAGACAGAAGGAGTATTGATCTAGATCTTGCGAATTAGCACAAGAGTATAAAAGAAAAAAAAAAATCAACGACATGATTAAAGTGTTTTTTTAATGAGTGCATTTTATAATAGAGAACTTCAATCTTTTAAGTAGGCTTAGTCTCTCTCTTTTCTTTTAAAACTAAACAATATGAGAGTTAATCATTATGTTCTTTATTATTGTTTTTAGTAAATTAAAGCACAAATTTTCATTCACTTAAAAGATTAATTCGAAAAAATTCTATAAAAATTTTATGCAGAAGTTTGAGAAAATGTATTAATGCTTTAAATGTTTAGCTTTTGCGTTTAGAACAAACGAATGGGATTGCTTAGAAGTAACATGTAGAATTGCATGTAAATATCAAACAAACGAATGGGATTGCTTAGAAGTAACATGTAGAATTGCATGTAAATATCAAACAAATGAAGAAAATAATAAACAACAATTGAGTAAAATTGCAAAAATTAAAGGTGGGACGCACATTCATACATTTCTCACAAACTTTTTTATCTCTGTAATTTGGATGTGTGAATTCTATGGGAATAACTATAAAAAATGCGAACCCTTGTAACATGAATGAATTCAACTTATATACTAAACTTTAGTAACCATCGATAACGGTCAACTCTCCAGCACTCGACACGTACACTCTTACGTGGGTCTTCGTCTTCCGCTTTGCTTTCACGTGTCAATGGTCTTTGAACTGTTTCAAACTGCTACCCATGCTCTTAAACCTTCTGACTGCTTTTGTCGAAAACATCTTCAAGTCTTCTAACTGACCTTGTCGAAAATGTCAAATCACTGTAAATCTATTCGAGATTCTAAACATATTTTAAAGAGAGAATGATCATAATCTTGTAAATATGTTCTTAAGATTCCTTCAAATCAGACTTAGTGGAGTTTAGGTCATCTAATCATTGAACTCACAAATATACTAAGTTCCAAAACACTTGGTAAACGAGTGAAACTCACCACCTCACCATCTCAATTGATGTAATCAATATGTCGAAACTATAGGTAAGTTATAAAACTTTGTTTTTAATTATAAAATAAATTATAATTGAGGATGAATGTAGTAATGGTTAAACTCAATTCTTTGTTTTATGCACGGCACAATGTATAAAAATATTACTTTTCCACATTTACAATCCCTTATTATAAAAGTTTATTCAAACTTTTAAATATATTAATGATTTTTTCAAGTTAAGTCTTCATTGGACATATCAATTAACCATTGTCTGAATATTATAAGTGAAATTAGTATATGCTTAATTATTGTCGTACTGATACTCACATGGATTCCAATGTCAAGTCTTTTACTGAACAAGGAGATCCATTGAAAGACCTTAAAAGATATTGAGATCTGGCGGGCTTACTCAATTAACTATATGTCATACTGACTGATATATTACATTTGTAATAAGCATCACAACTTAATTTCTGAATGCTCCATGTTATATAGGCATTGTAACATGCAACTATTTGGAGAAAATTGTGGGCTTATAGGTATTGTGTTTTTATTGGAGAAAATATTATTTTATAAAGAAATAAGAAACAAAACAAATTTTTTTTAGGTAATGCGAAAGTGTAATATCGGAACAAAACACAATTTTCTTAGGTAATGTGAAAGTGTAATATCAGTTGAGAAAAATGTTAATTCGAGCTTGATTGATTGTGTAGGGAATGTAACCAAAATTAATAGTTTTAGTTTGAAATTTTATTCTTTTTTATTATTTTATTGAAGGTTTGTATAGATTGACTACTTATTTTAGTTATTAATTGTTCATGGGTGATTGAAAATTGAGCAATGCTGGAAAAGTTTTGGTTGTTATGTTGATTGTTGTTTGTTTCTTCATGATCATCCATTTTCATGATTCCAACAAATATTAATATTAATATGTCATTTTTCATAGTAATGTTTGAATAGGAATGTAAATTAATACTTCAAATTCTATATTCTGTTTGCAATTTAAATTGTATTTTTTAATTTGTTTTATTTTAATTAGTTTTTATTTAAATACATAGGTGATAACGTGAAATGGATTCACAAACCGTTGGTAATGAAATTGTAGATGAAGTGAATGTGGTTAATTTGGTTGATTTGGAGAATGAAATTATCTAAGCTGAAAATGAATTAATAAATTTTGGAGATGATGTTTCACCTAAGTCTTAGAAGGCCAAAACTTCAAGTGTTGATAGTTGAAAAATGTTACTAAAATTGGGACGGATAAAGATGGGAATCCATTGGCTAAGTGCAACGGTTGTTCAAATATTTTGAAGGGTGGCGATATGAATTATTTTGCCACAAATTTGAATCGTCATATGAAGAATGACACTAAAATTAAATATGTTGATGTACGTCAAATGATGGTCGACTTGCAAGGTAGACTTAAAAATCTTACAATAGATAAAAGGTTTCCAAAACAATGTGTGCTACTACAATCATTGACTTAGCGTATAATATAATTTTGTGGAGTTTCAAAAAATTAGGGATTAGTTGAAATATTTGAACCCTAGTTTTTCTCCTATTTCAAGAAATACTACTAAGGTTGATGTTGATGAAATGTTCAAGACAAAGAAAAAAACTCTTAAGAAGGAGTTAGCTAATATTTCCTCTAGAATTTCATTAACTTTGATATGTGGATAGCCTGTACAAGTGAATGTTGTATTTTCTTGACTGCTCATTATGTTGATTCCAATTGGAATGTGAAGAGTAGGATTCTAAACTTTTATCGTATGCCTCTTCCATATACGTGATCTGAGTTGTCAGAAATAATTCTTGAATTTTTATCAGTTTGGGGAATTGAGGAGAAGTTTTTTTTTCACTCAAATTTGATTATGCTTCTACTAATAACGTGATACGAGTTCACATAAAAAGACAACTTGTTGTTTTCTGAGGGAGAGTTCTTTTATTTTTATTACTCAGCACATATTTTAAATTTGATTGTGCAAGAGGGTTTGAAAGTACTTGGTGATCCATTGGAAAAGATTAGGGAAAGTGTCAAATATGTGAAGGGCTCTGAGGGTAGAATGAAAAAATTCTAGGAATGCATTAACTCATTGGTGGTGTTGAAACATCGACTGGTTTGTCTTACGATGTTTCCATTAGATGGGATTATACTTATTTGATTCTTCGAAGTGCATTGACGTACCGACATATATTTGTAAGTTTTAGTTTTCATGATGATAATTATAAGGTTTTCCTTTTAGAAGAAGATAGAAAAGAAGAAACACGATATGCATATTCTTGTTGCTATTTTATGAGACTACAAACTTTATTTCTGGAACGTCTTATCCTACTTCCAATTTTTATTTCTTGCAAATTTAGAAAATTCACTGTGTTTTGATGGCAAGCATAAAAAATAAAGACACTCTTATTAGAGACATGGCTGAAAGAATGATGATCAAGTTTGAGGAATATTGGAGTGATTAGGGTCGGCTAAATCTGTTGATGTTATAACATGTGTTTTAAAGTTGTTAAATTTTGTTATGCTGTTGTTAAATGTTGTCAAACATGTTGTGAATTGCCAAATCTATTGATGTTATATGTTTTCAAACATATATAAATTTCTAACATGCTTTCAATTTCCAAATATGTTATTGTTAAATGTTGTCAATTTTCAAATCTGCTATTGTAAATTATATCTATCGCCAAATCTGTTGCTGTTAAATGTTGTCAAACATGTTATCAGTTGCCTAATATGCAGATATTAAATGTTTTTATTGTTGAATGTAATTCAACATTCAAGTTAGTTTAGTTTTGAGTTTCATTTACTTTTGAATTTGAATTTATATTTAATGTGAATTTGAGTTGAATTTGGGTGTTTATGTAAATCCAAATGTATTTGCATTTGTAACATAATTTCGTTCATTCATTTTGAGAAAAGTAAGTTAGATTCGTTTATCTCTCTCTCTCTCTCTCTCTCTCTCTCACTCTCTCTCTCCCTCTCTCTCTCTCCCCCATAGTCATCTTCTCAATTATTGTAGTTTAGCTCCAACAATCGGTATATAGATCTCCAATTCTGATTTAAGAACGGGAAACACGAGTTTACGTGAGGTGTGTGGTTGATTTTGTTTCTGAAATTCAAACTGAATAAAGTTTGAAATCAAATAGAATCACTTTTCTTGATTCTGTGGGATTGGGAAACATGAGTGTTAGTGAGAATTGAGTGATTTGCACAAGAATAGAGATGAACGGAGAAAACAATAGCTTGAACACAAAACTTCCATTATTTGATGGAAATATTTGGAATCGGTGGATGATTCATATGCATGTTTTGGTTGAAGCTCAAGATGTTCTTGATCTCGTCAATGACGGTTACACTCTGATTGCAGCAAATGCAACCGAAGCGTAGAGAAATGCACAACTTGAAACGAGGAAGAAGGATCAAAAGGCATTATTTTATATCCATTAGTGTGTGGATACAATTGTGTTTGAGAAGATTCTTGACGCAACGACGACGAAGGCGGCGTGAGATACACTATTACGGTGTTATGGTGGTGACACATCAGTGAAAAAGGTGAAGTTGCAATCCCTGCATAAGCAAGATGATAATCTCACCATGAAAGACAATGAGAAGGTACCTGAATACATCTCCATAGTGATTGTGATCATAAATGAGATGAAGCCTTGTGGGGAAACTCTCTCTAAACAAGTTATTATTGAGAAGGTACTGAGATCACTTACTCCTCAGTTTGATTACATAATTGTAGATATTGAACATTTTAAAGACACTGGTACCATGAGAATTGAAGAACTTCATAGTAGTCTATAGGCACAAGAATTGCGACTGACTAAGAGGAACTTTGAAAGAGAGTCTGAGCAGACACTAAAAGCTTCTTTTGTCAAGAAGAACAAGAAGCAAGCATGGTCTAAGAACATAAGATAGTCTGAAAGTGTTTCTGCCTCTAAAGATGAGTCAGAGTTTGAAGGTGACTCTGAAGCAGAAGTTGAATCTGAAGATGAGTCTGACTCTAGAGAAGACTCTGAAGGTGAATTTGATAATGATTCAGATTTTAATTATAATCTAGACTATGGAAGTAATCAAATCTCTGAAGGTGGCCCTGTCTATGGAACTAGGTCACAGAGAATTTAACAGATTCCAAGAAGGCTTGCAAATTTTGAATTACTGCAAGATACTTAGATTGATTCTGAAGGGGAAGTTATTCAGTGTTCCATAATGGTGGACTCTAAACCTATCACTATCAATGAAGCACTTAAGAAAAAGTGTGACTGAAGGCTATGAAAGAAGAGCTTGAGGCAATTGAAATAAACCAGATATGGGAGTTGACCATGTTACCTAGGGGCAAGAAAACAATTAGTTTCATATGGGTATACAAGATAATTTTGAGACCATATAGGTCAATTGCTAAGTACAAATAGTAGCTCGAGGATTTCTGAAGAAATCTGGTTTGGACTACTTTGAAGTGTTTGCTCTTGTAGCTTGACATGAAACAATCAGACTGGTGATTGCTATAACTGCAAATCGGAATTGGCCTCTGATGTATTTAACTATGAATTTAGTTTTTTTGAATGGTCCTTTAGAAAAGGAAGTTTATGTGCCATAACCTCCTGGATTTTTGAAAAAGAATCAGGAAGAGGTGATGTACAAGTTGCATAAAGCTTTGTATGGAGTGAAATAAGCTCCAAGAGCTTAGAATCTGAAAATTGATTCATTTTTCAAGCTTCAAGGATTCAGAAAGTGTGAGATGGAGTATGGTGTATATGTTCAGCATACCTCTGAAGGCAATATGATTATGGTGTGTCTTTATGTTGATGATATATTACTGATAGGGAGTTGTATTTTTTAAACGAACAAGTTCAAGAAGGTGCTGATGAATGAACTTGAGATAACTGGGCTTGGAAATATGGTATATTTTATAGGAATGAAGATTTTACACTTTGAAGAGGGAATCTTTATGCACCAACTAAAGTATGAATTTGAGTTGATGAAGAGATTTGAGCTAATGAATTATAAGTCAACAATCACACCTGCTAAGACAAATCATAAGTTGGACTCTGATTATGATGGTGTGGATGTATATGCTATAACATTCAAACAATTCGTTGGATGTCTAAGATGTTTGTGTTATACCAGGACTGACATCTGTTATGTAGTTGGAATGATGAATAGATTTACGAGTAAACCAAAATGATCACATTACCAAGCTGCAGTCGGATTACTAAAGTATGTGAAAGAAACTCTGAAGTATGGCATTTTGTTTCCATCTAGATGGTCAGATGATGCTGAGCTGATATGCTATTAAGACTCTGACTGGTATGGAGATAGAGTTGACAGAAGAAGCACTACAGGATACTTGTTCAAGTATCTGGGAGCCCCCATTTCTCGATGTTCCAAGAAGCAATTAGTTGTTGCTTTGTCAACCTATGAAGCTGAGTAGATAGCTGGTGTTTTGTCAGCTTGTCAAGTTGTTTGGCTGATGAATTTGTTGTAGGAATTGAAGTTCAAGGTGATCAAACCAATCAAGATGATGATAGACAACAAATCTTTCATAATCATTGCAAAGAACCCTGTGCTGCACGGAAGAAACAAGCATATAGAGATAAAGTTTCATTTTCTGCATAATCAAGTTCATAATGGAATGCTTGAAGTTGTTCACTGTAGAACTCAGAAGCAACTTACAGATGTGCTGACCAAGGTGATCAAAACTGAACACTTCATCGATTTTAATGATGGAATTGGTGTTATTGACTTTATACTTGAATGTGAATTAAGGGATGGTGTTGAATGTAATTCAACATTCAAGTTAGTTTAGTTTTAAGATTCATTCAATTTTGAATTTGATTTATATTTAATGTAAATTTGAGTTGAATTTTGGTGTTTATATAAACCCAAATGTATTTGCATTTGTAACAAAATTCAGTTTATCCATTTTGAGAAAAGGTAGTTAGATTCTTTCATTTCACTCTCTCTCTCTCTCTCTCTCTCTCTCTCATTATTCATCGTCATATTCTCAAATCTTGGGTATTATTAATGGAGGTTCATTATTGAACTCCAGCAATTATAACATATGCTTTAAAGTTGATAAATTCAATTAAGTGTTGACAAACATATAAAATGCTAACATGCGGTAACATAGTATTTTACATGCACTAACATGTTATATTATTTCACCTTTTTATCATAATAGGATATAAAAGTATACACACAACAACTTGAAACAAAGACCGGAAAGTATCAACTTGATATTTATTTGGAGGAGGCAAGTGTCGGTTTAACTTATCAAAATTTTGAGGACTTGAATATTCTTCAATGGTGGAAGAGGAATTAAAATATATTTAAAGAGTTATCTTTATTTGTTCGTGATTTGTTAGGCATCCTTATTACTATATGTTGCATATGAATCTGCTTTCAATATTAGTTTAATCATTCTAAACAAATATAGAAGTAATTTGTTGTTGAAGAATGTAGTGGCATTGATTTGTATTCGCAATTGGCTTCCCAGTTTTAATAATTTTAGTACATAATAAAATGTAAAAGTTTCTCTCAATACTTTGTGATTTTTTCAATATTTTGTTAATTTAATTACTTACATTAAATTGTTTTATAGGTGTAGTGGGTGATGATGAATATAATGATGATGGAAGCTTGACAAAAAGTATTACAACAGGAGCATCATTTGTTCATGACATAGATGAAGATTGATTAGTGAATCTTTTATGTTAGTAGAGAATTTGGAGACTTTTGTGTTAGATTAAACTATTTATGAATTTTTTCATAAATTTTTTTGAATTTCCCGTGTTGAACTTTTGTTGAATTTGTGGTGTTGAACTTATGTTAAATTTGGGATATTTTATGTTTGTTGAATTTAATTATTGGATGTAGGATAATGATAGTGTTTATTTTTATGCAATGCAAATGTGTGTTCACGTGCATTTTTTTAATAATGATGTATTTTTTTTATAACTATTATTATATTTTGGTAATATTAGGATTTATGAGTTTTTTTTATATTATATCATGAGTGGAAAAAAAAATTAAAGAGAGTAGTGGGCCTACCCGCATGTTCGCATGTTCATCATTAAACGGGGGAGACCTAGTGCATGAGCCCGCATCTTCAACTTTGATCGCCCATCGCCGCCCTATTTGTTTGCAGGCTTTTGCAAGACAGACCTAAACGGGGCGGACATGCCTGTTTGCCACCCCTAAGTAGTTGTACTCAATTATTATGGATGAAACAAATGCTAAAAAAGTACAATGTCAAACAAGATGTTATGACATTAAACTGTGACAACATGAGTGCGATAAATATCTCCAAGAACCCTGTTTAACACAATCTCACTAAACACATTGACATATGTCATCATTTTATTAGAGAGTTGGTCGAAGAAAAGGTTATCACTCTGGTTCATGTTGCAACGGAAAACCAACTTGCTAGCATTTTTACCAAGGCTTTGGATGTTTCTCAATTTGAAAAATTAAGAAATGGCATAGGTATATGCATTATTGAGAATCTATAGCAATTAATGATGAGATGCCATCGGAACTATTGTGCCTCATTTTTCTCTCTCATAGCCATCATGACCAAGGCACATGCGCCCCCTTTTATCCTAACCATTGGTATTCCAAATTCGGTTGGTATTCAAATTACTATACACTTTTACATCACGCTTCTCAAGTGTTACAGAAGCTTTTTCATTCTCTCTGATAATCTCCCACCTCACTCCTCTCTAAACCTAAGTTCATCCTTTCACATTCCTCACAAAAATCATGCAATCATAGTTGGAACTAGGAAGGAAAACCAATACTTCTGGAAAAGATAAGAAATTCACAAAGAAGTCCAAGAAACCTACAGAGGAACCCAAACATGTAATCAATATGCATAAAGTCAAAATGAAAGGGGTTAAGGAAGACAAGTGATATATCCTCAAAGGTTCCATTATTTATGGCCGATCTCATTGAGAAAGAAAATGATGATGAGAAGAAAACCTATGAAGTCAATGATGTTTCTCAAAATTGAGCTGAATTTTGCGAATTAATTTATTAAGGAAGTTATTGATATTGCGCCAATTCAAATGTTTGTCCCATTTGATATTCAAGGTAATACTTCTAAAACAAATCCTTCTAAAAAGACAGGTTGATAATGTGGTTAATAATGTGTCGAATATTATTCCACATCATAGTATAGATAAGTGACATCATATTATATTCAAATTATAAAAATATTTTTTAAAATAATTAAAATTTTATTTGAAATAATTTTGAAATTTAATAAAATTGAAATAATAAAATAATTTTATATAACTTTTAAATATTATTAATTTATTTATTATTACAATTAACTTTTTATTTATTTTTTATTTTGTATAAAATAGTTAAAATGATTTATAGTTTAGAAATAAGATCGATTCATATACCGAGAGACGAGTAACGGATTCGTGATGACATTTTTAAGATATCCCATAAAGATACCTTTACACTGTGTTTGGCAAAGGGAAGAAATTCAAAAGAGAGAGTAAGGTGAGAAAGAGAGTAAAAAGAGAGAAAGAGATAAGAAATAGAGTAAATTTATGGGATTGTTTGGTATAAGAGAAAGACAAGAGAAATAGAAAAGAAAGATGTATAAACTCCCTTTTTCTCTTGTTTGGTTTAGTAGAGAGTGAAAAGAGAGAAATGATGATATTTTTGATATTGACAAAAATACCCTTATTTATTTAACTGAGATATGTTAAATGTTGTATTGTCATCTTACTTTTTTTTTTCACTATTAAACTAACCATTTGAATTTTAAAATTGTATTTTAAAATTTATTCTGTTAAAAAAATAATTTTTTCAATATTGTGTTATTTGAAGACTAAGATGAGTTTTGATTAAAGAGATACGATGTTTGCTTTCATCTTAAAATATATTTCTATCATGTGATGCTTGCTCTTTATACATATTAATCAATAAACATGTTATCTATTTGTTTTAGCAGGACATTGAAGAGTAGAAATTTCTATTTAGTTTAGCAGGACATTGAAGTATAGAAGTGTGAAACTCAATACCTCCTACAAAGACAATTATTTATGGATGAAATGAGAGGAAACTAGTGGAAGACAATGAGTTTGAAGTTGGAAGTTAGATAAATGATTCTTGAAGATGAATATTCTCCATATGAAATTAAATTATGATCTTGTACTCAAATTTTCACTATATTTCAAATTCTTTTTATCTTCATGTACTGTATGAAAATATATTAGGATATAAAAGTATTTTTTTAACAATTTTGCTTAGTTTTTTCAAGTGACATATGAACCACAATTTTTATCTTAATATACTGTATGAATCTGTATTATGATATAAAAGTAGTTTTGACAAGTTTGCTTAGTTTTTCCAAGTGAGATATGAACAACAAAATAATACATAAAACAATTATTCAATAAACTAGTTGGATGGAAATTGATTCATTTCAATTGAATTAGTTATTAGAAACATAACACATTACTCAAATAAATAAACATTCACTAAATACATTAATTTTGAAGAATGTCCACTGTCTATTATTACAAGATAAATCCTACTCTCTCCTATTTGGCAAGAAAAATTGGATAGGATTCCTCATCCATTCTTCCCATTTACTTAGTAACTCACCTATATCAGTAACTCACCTGACAATTTTTCAAGGCTTTAGTAATTCACATGCATCATGCATCAGTGATCAATATAGCTAACAACAAAATATATGTATAAACATTCCAGCATGTATGACTGGTTATTAAGATTGCTCTTTAAACTTTGGTAACTCACCTGCATCATGCATCAGTGGTCACTATAGCAAAAAAAAGAATAAGTGAAAACATTCCAGCATGTATGACACAAATACATTGAACAAAGCATACCACAATTATCATATGAAGAAATCTACATTCTCAAAATGATAAGTAATTTCCATAAAATATTTAAAATATATACAAAATATCATTTATGGCATCTGTTGAACAAAAAAAAAGTTTATATCTACTGCCATCAAATGTCATAGTTGGCCTAACCAAAAATCATTATACAATTTACTGTCAACTACCTAAAGTGGCAATTGCATATACATAGTACAATTATAAGCATCAAATATGTCTTGATTGCATATACAAAAAACAGAACTGAAATTCTGGTACCAGATATGTGATGTTACGTGTGATGTTACAACAACACACTCTGCAATGGACAATGTAAAACAACAGAAAAGACACAAAGAATTGTTCACCCAGTTCAGTTAAACAACTTACTCTGGGGGCTACCAAGCCAGGGATGAATTTCACTATTAGTAGTATCAAATTACAGACTTAACAACCCAGTTGACATCTCCTAAACTTAATCACTACTTAATGAACCTTCTACCTAAGAGACCACTTAGGTATGAGAACACTACTCAATCCCTAAATCACTTCAGTGATATAATTCAAAGATCACACACTTTGAATAACACAACTTGATTCTGCTTCACAGCTTTGATCAAGAACAACTCAAAACAACAACACCAATTCACACTAGAATGGTTTACAACACATACACGAAGACACAAACGACTCTCAGTCTTTAGCTCTCTTTCTTATGTATTTTTTCTTCAAGGGATTGATGCGCTTTATATAGTTATTTGATCAGGTCTTGGACCTGCTACAATATCTGACTTGATTTGTTATTTAAAACTGAATCTTCAAAACAGATTTTCTCTCTCAAAATCTTCTTAAATCTTCAGCCTTTAAACACTCCTACAAATCTGCATCAAATCTGTTTACGACAGAAAATATCTTCTCCAAGATATTCGTATCCAATAACTCTAACAGCTCTCCTAATATTCCAGCTAATACGCTTAACCCTAAAAACATCTCAAACCTGATGTTTTAATGAACTGCATATCTGATGTCATGACATCACATGTGACATCAGACTTTAAAACTTCAACAACTTAAACACCTAACATTATCCAATGTTAAGACTCAATGTTAAGACATCACCCATGTGACATCAACATTGAACAACTTTGATTTACCAAAATTCTAGCCAATCCAAGAGCTAACAATCTCCCCCTTTGGCTAATTTTGGCTAAAACAATCTCTGCAACATCAGAGACTTCAGCAGCAGATAAAAACGTTAAAAACTCCTAGCAGCACTCCTTCAAAATGCTGCACATACTCCATCAGGCACATACTCCATCAGCTCAGCAAAGGGTCAAGCTCCCCCTCAAAACTAGAATCATCATACAGCTGCACACAGCTGCACACTCCCCCTCAAAATATGCACCACACCAGATCTTAGATAGGATACACTCTACACACCTAGGCTAACTCTCCCCCTTTTTAGCCATAATTGGACAATCACCAAACATAATGTCTTGACATAAATAAATACATGGTCAAACACCATGCTTCCCAAAAAAAAACAAGTTCCAACACATTGACTGTTCAGTCGATACAAACTATGCTCCTTGTTTGTATTATAAAAACAAGTCTTTCTTCCTTCTAGCAGCACCACACAACAACCAAGAATGAGCCAGTCAAACACCAAAGATGCAGCAAAGAACCTTAAGCAGAAGGACAAGACTTTAGATCCACCTAAGAAAATGAGCAAAACAATGACTGCAGCTGAAACTACTTCAGGAACCACAAAGACAGGCAGAACCTCAAAAACAGCCATGAAACCCAGCAAGAAGCTTCCTGTGCAACAACAAGCTTCTGATGATGATTGGGATGAAGACTGGAAAGCTTTTCTAGATGCAGGGGGTTGGGATAATCTGTAACTATTGATGTACTTCAAACCTGTATGCCTTTAGCAGTTGAATAAAATCAATTTCTAATAAAGAATACAACTACTTAATACACTCTCTAGCACATTTAATCTTCATAAATGCAAATTCCTAATTTACTTCTCAAACTTTCAAATTGGTTTGCATCTAAGGCTTTAGTAAAAATGTCAGCTAATTGCTTATCTGTAGCAACATGTTCTAAAGCAACTACTTTGTCTTCAACTAAATCTCTTATAAAATAATGCCTTATATCAATATGCTTAGTTCTGCTATGTTGAATAGGATTCTTAGAGATATTGATAGCACTCAAATTATCACAGTACAATGTCATGACATCTTGCTCGACATTGTATTTTGTTAACATTTGCTTCATCCAAACAAGTTGAGAACAACTACTCCCTGCTGCTATGTACTCAGCTTCAGCCATAGAAAAAGACACACAGTTCTGCTTTTTACTAAACCATGATATCAGATTATTCCCTAAGAAGAAACAACCTCCTGAAGTGCTTTTCAGCACTCCTAGCCCAGTCAGCATCACAATATCCCCTTAACTCAGTCCCAGATCCATGACTATACAGCATCCTATAGTCACTAGTGCCATTAACATATTTCAGGATCCTCTTCACTTGATTCAAGTGACTAACCTTAGGCTCAGATTGGTATCTGGCACAAACTCCAACAGCAAAAGAAATGCCAGGTCTGCTAGCTGTGAGATACAATAGACTCCCAATCATGCTTCTATATAAACTTTGATCCACACTAACTCCATGTTCATCCTTGGATAATTTTAAATGAGTAGGAGCAGGAGTCCTCTTGTGATTATCATTCTCTAGACCAAACTTCTTCACTATGTTCTTTGTATACTTGCTATGAGAAATGAATATGGAGTCCTCCATTTGCCTAACTTGTAGACCAAGAAAATAGTTTAGCTCACCAACAAGACTCATTTCAAACTCAGACTGCATCTGTTCCACAAAATGTTTCACCATTGCATCTGACATCCCACCAAATACTATGTCATCAACATAAATATGAGCTATCATCAGTTTTCCTCCTTCCTCTTTAACAAACAAAGTCTTGTCAATCCCTCATTTTCTGTAGCCATTCACAACCAGGAATTTAGTAAGCCTTTCATACCAAGCTCTTGGTGCTTGCTTCAAACCATATAGAGCTTTCCTTAGTTTGTACACATGGTCAGGAAATGTTGGATCAATAAATCCTTTTGGTTGATCAACGTACACCTCTTCATTTAAGTAACCATTCAAGAAGGAACTTTTAACATCTATCTGAAAAAGCTTAAATTTGAAATTACAAGCCACCCCTAAGAGCAATCTGATAGATTCCAGTCTTTCCACGGGAGCAAAGGTTTCATCATAATCAACTCCTTCAACCTGAGTATATCCCTGAGCAACTAATCTGGCCTTGTTTCTGGTGACGACTCCTTGTTCATCAGATTTATTCTTGTAGATCCACTTGGTGCCAATCACATTAACTCCATCAGGCCTTGGTACAAGCTCCCATACTTAATTCCTCTTGAATTGCTCCAGCTCTTCATGCATTTCATTTATCCAAAACTCATCAGTCAATGCTTCCTTGACATTCTTTGGCTCAATTTTGGAGACAAAACATGAACTTGCTATAACATCTCTTGACCTAGTCCTCACTCCAGAATTTGGATCACCTATAATAAGCTCATTTGGGTGGTCCTTCTGCACTCTGATAGAGGGATCTTTATGAGGTTGCTCAGTTTCAGGCTCAACAGCAGCAACACTAGGAGTTGGACTTCTGTCTTTAGCTTCTGGTGCAACTTCACCAACTGATGTTCCAACATCATCTAGGACATCATCATCTTCCTGCTTATCATTGTCATCAATCACCACATTGATGGACTCCATCATCACCTTGGTTCTAGAGTTGAAAACCCTATATGCTCTGCTGTTGGTAGAGTATCCCAAAAATATTCCTTCATCACTTTTGGAATCCAATTTTCTTCTCTGTTCTCTATCAGCCAGAATATAACATCTACTTCCAAAAACATGAAAGTATTTAACATTAGGTTTTCTTCTCTTCCATAGTTCATACAGAGTGGATGAAGTGCCTCTTCTCGGGGTAACCCTGTTGTGAATGTAGCAGGTAGTATTCATGGCTTCAGCCTAGAAATGATAGGGAAGTTTCTTGGCATGGATCATAGCTCTAGCAGACTCTTGGATAGTTCTGTTCTTCCTCTCAACTACTCCATTTTGCTGAGGAGTAATAGGAGATGAAAACTCATGACTTATACCTTCAGCAGAGCAAAATTCTTCAAACTTGCTATTCTCAAACTCTCTTCCATGGTAACTTCTTATCCTGATAACAGTACTCTCCTTTTCTCTTTGGAGTCTTTGACAAAGATCTTTAAAAGCATCAAACACCTCTGATTTGTCTTTGATGAAGCTCACCCAGGTGTACCTTGAATAGTCATCCACAACTACATATGCATATTTCTTTCCACCCAGACTTTCAACCTGCATAGGTCCCATCAAGTCCATATGAAGTAGTTCCAAGACCTTGGAGGTGGTGTCATGTTGAAGCTTCGGATGAGACATCTCTATCTGCTTCCCTTTTTTACAGTCTCCACATACTTCTCCTTCCTCAATATTAAGTTTGGGAATTCCTCTGACTGCTTTTGAGGAGATGATTCTCTTCATTCCCTTTAGGTGAAGATGTCCCAACTTCTGATGCCAGATTTTGACATCATCTTCTTTAGCAAAAACACAAGTGAAAGAATTTGAGTCTTGTGGCACCCAAAGATAACAATTGTCCTTAGACCTGGCTCCCTTCATAATGACTTCTCATTTATCATCTTTGACAATGCATTCAGACTTTGTAAAGTCTACTTTAAATCCTTGATCACAAAGTTGACTAATGCTAATCAAATTTGTTGTCAGTCCTTTAACAAGAAGAACATCCTCCAGTCTGGGAGCACCAGCACAGTTCAGTTTACCAATCCCTTTGATCTCTCCTTTGACCCCATCACCAAATGTAACATAGCTTGAAGAATGAAGCATCACATCTACCAACAGATTCTTAACTCCAGTCATGTGCCTTGAACACCCACTGTCAAAGTACCAATCTTCTTTGGTAGAAACCCTTAAAGAAGTTTGAGCTATCAAGCTGGTAACCTTAACTTTAGGGACCCATTTCTTCTTAGGCTTGGTAACCTGCCTTCCTTTATGACAGTTCTGTCTGGGAACAACCTGATGAGCCTTCTGTGGATATCCATGTAGCTTATAACAATATGCCTTAATGTGTCCAAAACATCCACAATGGTGACATCTCTAGTGTCTGTATTTCTTCTTAGATGGAGTTCTGTCATGATGTTTTAACATCTATTTTAACATCACTGGTTTGGAGATGATAACATCATTAGAACTTGCATCATTGGTGAATCTCAAACCACATTTATTTGCAGCCATCTTCCCAATACTAAGAATGTTGTCTAACGCATCAGTACCATTGTTCAACATTCTGATAGTTTTGGTCATAGAGTCCAGTTTATAGTTAAGCATACTGACTTCAGCTTCAAGTTCAGTCTTTTTAGCTTTTAACTGTACTATGGTTTTCTTCAGCTCTTCTCCTTCAAGACACACTTGTTCACTTCTTATGAAAAGATCTTTATAAGTGACAGCAAGTTCATCATAAGTAACCTCATCATCACAAGAATCATCATCTGACTCATAAACCCTAACCATAGCTCTAACAAGTTTAGCTTAATTTTCTTCAGATTCACTCTCACTGTTAGACCAAGAAGCTGATAACCCTTTCTGCTTCTTTAGAAAAGTAGGACATTCCTTCTTGACATGTCCATACCCTTCACACTCAAAGCATTGTATCCCTTTGTCATTACTGGATTTTTCTTCATCTTTAGACTTCTTCCCTTGTTCTCCTGATCTGTTGATGTCAGAGGTAATGTTCTTGACATTGGGATTATAACTCCTATTTATCCTCTTCATAACTTTGTTGAACTTTTTTCCCAGCAAAGCAATAGCCTGAGACAGCTCCTCCTGAGAATCATCCTCTTTCCCTTTCTTGGCTTCTTCAGAACTGGAAACCAAAGCTATACTCTTGGACTTCTTTTCAGGTTCCTCTTCACTTAACCCTAGCTCAAATGTTTGAAGAGATCCAATAAGCTCATCAACCCTCATTTTGCTGATGTCTTGAGCTTCTTCAATTACAGTCACCTTTATCTTATACCTCTTGGGAAGGGATCTAAGGATTTTCCTCACCAGCTTTTCTTCAGTCATCTTTTCTCCAAGAGCACTAGAGGCATTAGACAGCTCAAGAATACTCATATGAAAGTCATGAATAGTTTTATCTTCCTTCATCTTTAGACTTTCAAAATTTGATGTCAGAAGTTGAAGTCTTGACATCTTAACCTTTGAAGTTCCTTCATGAGTAATCTTCAAGATGTCCCAAGCTTCCTTAGCAACTTCACAGGTATTGATCAACCTGAATATGTTCTTATCCACTCCATTGAAAATAGCATTTAAAGCTTTGGAATTACCAAGGACAAGCTCATCTTCTTCCTTGGTCCATTCTTCTTCAGGTTTCAGTTTTGAGCTGCCTTCTTTTTCTTTCCCAGCATCATCTTTCTCAACAACAACAGGTGCTTTCCATTCTTTTATGATAGCCTTCCAAGCCCTGCTGTCCAAGGATTTCAAAAAGGTAATTATCCTTGGCTTCCAATAATCATAATTAGAGCCATCCAAAATAGGGTGTCTATTCATAAATCCACCAACTTCCTTGTCCATCTTTACCAGAAAGTATCAGCCCTAGATCTCACCCAGATGCAGAGCAGGATGCCTGCTCTGATACCAATTGAAATTCTGGTACCAGATATGTGATGTTACGTGTGATGTCACAACAACACACTCTGCAATGGACAATGTAAAACAACAGAAAAGACACAAAGAATTGTTCACCCAGTTCAGTTAAACAACTTACTCTGGGGGCTACCAAGCCAGGGATGAATTTCACTATTAGTAGTATCAAATTACAGACTCAACAACCCAGTTGATATCTCCTAAACTTAATCACTACTTAATGAACCTTCTACCTAAGAGACCACTTAGGTATGAGAACACTACTCAATCCCTAAATCACTTCAGTGATATAATTCAAAGATCACACACTTTGAATAACACAACTTGATTCTGCTTCACAACTTTGATCAAGAACAACTCAAACCTATTGGTTTTGTAATTCAATATTAGTTAGATCAGATGTGTGATGTTAGGTGTGATGTCACAACATCACAATCTACTATTTGGTTTTGTAATTCTATGTTAGTTAGAACTAGTTTTAGTTTGTGTAATAAAGTTGTTACATGTCTTGGTGTATATATATATAGCTTTATAAGTTATGTAAACTAACTGATGAATTTCAGTCATTAATGAAAGTATACACTCTCTATTCATTCATCTCTCTTCTCTCAATTTCAAGAAACACAATATCCAATATTTCTTTCAATTCTTTTCATCATTCATAAATTGTTCTATCAAATTGGTATAGCAGAGCTCGGTTCGATCATTGTTGTTGGAGAATTCGTGAAGTATGGCAACTCACAACAATAATATTTCTACACATCTACCAGTGTTCGAAGGAAAGAACTTTGATCAATGGATAGTGAAGATGATGGTTATATTCAGGTTCCAGGATGTTCTTGAAGTTGTGGATGAAAGGGTACCAGCATTAGCAACGAATGCAACTGAGGTACAACAAGCAGCACATAAAGATTTGAAGAAGAAAGATGGGAAAGCCATGTTCTTGATTCATCAGAGTGTAAGCAATGAGATCTTTGAAAAGACCATGCATTATGAAAGTGCAAAGGAGACGTGGGATACGATGGAGAAATTGTATTCTGGGGATGGTAAACTAAAGAAGGTGAGGCTTCAGGCATTAAGAAGACAATATGAAGTGTTGGCGATGGAAGAAGAAGAAACCATAAGTCAGTATTTTGATAAGCTGATTAATCTCACAAATTAGATGACAAGGAATGGTGAAGCTTTCACTGATGTGATGAAGGTAGAGAAAGTTCTCCGAACTTTAACACCAAGATTTGATCACATTGTGGTTGCTTTAGAAGAATCTAAGGACCTAAATTCTATGAAGATAGAAGAACTGCAAGCAAGTCTTAAAGCTCATGAATTGAGGTTGACTGATAGAATAAAAGAAAGAGGTAAAGATGCATCTTCTGATCAAGCATTGCAGGCCCAGTATGTGAAGAAAGGAAAATCCAAGAAAGATAAGAAGGAAATTCAGTGCTATAATTGTCAGAAGTGGAGACATTATGCATCTGAATGCACATCGAAGAAGGTTCCAAGAAGCAAAGATGAAGCTCAATTTGCTCAAAATGAGGAGTCAGATTCTGATGAAGTACTCCCGATGGCAACAGATAAGGAGGAAGAAGCAAGAAGTGATGAATGGTATTTGGACACTGGGTGTTCAAACCATATGACAGGCAAGAAATCGTGGTTTTTTGAATTAGATGACTCAATAAATAGAAATATAAGATTTGCAGACAATAGCATAGTCTGTGCAGCTGGAATTGGGAAAATATTGATTCATAGGAAGGATGGTAAGAAGGCATGCATTACAGATGTATTGTATGTACCAAATATGAAGAGCAATCTCATCAGTATTGGTCAATTACTGCAGAAGGGATATACTATAAAGATGGAAGCACAAGCCATAAAGGTTTTTGATAGCAAGAATTGGTTGATTCTCAAAGCTCCATTGTCAAAACAAAGAACTTTCAAAATCAACATCAGTGTAATTGAAGATAAGTGTTTGCTATCAAAAACTAAGAAGGAAGATTGGTTATGGCAACAAAGATATGGGCATATCAACTTTAGAGACTTGAATATGCTTCATGAGAAGAACATGGTACAAGGTTTGCCAAAGATAAAATTGCCCGATGAAGTGTGTGATATGTGCTGCACTAGAAAGCAAGCCAGGAATTAATACAATGTAGATGTAACATTCAATGCAACCAGGAAACTTGAGGTAATTCACTCAGATGTATGTGGACCTCTGGAAGTAAAGTCAGTAGGAGGGAATAGCTATTTTGTAACATTCATAGATGAATTTACTAGAAAAGTATGGATTTACTTGTTAGCTAAGAAAAGTGAAGTGTTTGGTGTGTTCAAGAAGTTTAGACTGCTAGTTCAAAATGAAAGTGGAGAAGTAATTAGCAGATTGAGAACAAATGGAGGAGGTGAGTATACTTCCACTGAATTTAATGATTTCTGCTCATCAAATGGCATAAATCACGAAGTCACTGCACCATACACACCCCAACACAATGGGATCTCAGAGAGAAAGAACAGAACTTTGGTAAATATGATAAGAAGCATGTTGAAGCAAAAGCAGATGCCTCATTACTTGTGGGGAGAAGCAGCTGGTACTGCAACATATCTCATCAATAGAAGTCCAACAAAGAAGCTGCAAGACAAGACACTAGAAGAGGCATGGTGTGGAGTAAAACCAAGTGTCCAACATCTGAAGATCTTTGGCTCATTATGTTTCAGACATGTACCTGGCCAATTAAGGAGAAAACTGGATGATAAATCTCAGGTAATGATTATGGTTGGTTATCACTCAACTGGTGCCTACAAACTCTATGATCCAAGTAGCAAGAAGATAGTATTCAGAAAAGATGTAAAGTTTGATGAATCAAAGTGCTGGAACTGGAAAGATAAAGCATCAAACAAGTTTGATAGTCAATTTTATCTAGCTGATTCAGAGACAGAAGAAGGTGAGACTGAGGAACAAGAAGAAATTGTTGAGGACACAAATAAAGGAGGTGCAGAAGTGACAAATAGACCAACGAGGAACATTCAACCACCAGTTAGGTTGAGAGATTATGAGAGGTTTCCTGATCAAGCTGTTACAGATGAAGGTGACATAGTGCAACTAGCAATGCTTGCTGAAACTGAACCAGTGTCTTTTGAGGAAGCTCTTAAACAACAACATTGGAAGAAAGCAATGATTGAAGAACTAGACTCTATAGAGAAGAATGAAACATGGAGCTTAGTACAACTACATGCTGATAAGAAGTGTATTGATGTTAAGTGGGTGTTCAAAACAAAACTGAAGCCAAATGGTCAAGTTGCTAAGTATAAGGCTAGATTAGTTGCAAGAGGCTTTCTACAAAAGTATGGACAAGATTACTATGAAGTGTATGCTCCAGTAGCAAGGATGGAAACAGTCAGATTGATTGTTGCTATATCAGTCAAGAAAAATTGGTCCATGTATCAGCTAGATGTAAAGTCTGCTTTTCTCAATGGTGAGCTAGAAGAAGAGGTGTATGTAAATCAGCCACCAGGATTTGAGATAAAGGGAAAGGAAGAGCATGTCTACAGGCTTAATAAAGCTCTGTATGGTTTGAAGCAAGCCCCAAGGGCTTGGAATAATAAAATAGACAGTTTTCTTGTTCAGCAAGGTTTCATGAAGTGTGTAAATGAACATGGAATCTACTGCAGAAATACCATAAATAAGCTTATTGTATGCTTATATGTGGATGATATGATAATAACTGGAAGCAATGAAGCTGAGATGGAGGACTTTAAGAGAAACATAATGACGATGTTTGAGATGTCTGATTTAGGCAATCTCACATATTTCCTTGGAATTGAGTTTGAAATGAATTCAAAAGGAGTGGTGATTCATCAAAAGAAATATGCACAAGATGTTTTGAAAAGGTTTAATATGCTAAATTGTAAACCAATTTCAACTCCAGTTGATACAGGAGTAAAGTTGTCTTTGGTTAATAATGAGAAGGAAGTAAATCCAACCTTATTCAAACAAATTGTGGGCTCCTTGAGGTACTTGTGCCATACAAGACCTGATATTACTTATGGTGTAAGTTTGATCAGCAGATACATGATAAAACCTACCACCTCACACTTAGTTACAACCAAGAGAATTTTGAGATATGTGAAGGGTACAAGCAGCTATGGTATTTAATACAGTAAGGACCAAGATGATGATCTAGTAGGCTACTCAGATTCTGATTGGAGTGGTGATAAAGATGATAGGAAAAGCACTGCAGCCTATGTGTTTATGATTGGAAATGCAGCCTTTTCATGGAGTTCAAGAAAGGAACCAGTTGTTGCATTATCTTCGTGTGAAGCTGAGTATATTGTAGCTTCTATGGCAGCATGTCAAGCTCAATGGATCAACATGTTACTGAGGGAATTGAAGCTGGTGAAGACTGAAAAGATGGAGCTCAGAACTGATAGCAAGTCAGCCATAGACTTAGCAAAACATCCAGTTGCATATGGTAGGAGTAAACATATTGAAACCAAGTTCCATTTCTTAAGAGACTAGGTGAACAATGGAAAGTTGGAAATGAAACATTACAAGACAGATGAGCAGATAGCAGATTTGATCACAAAGCCTTTGAAGTCAAGCAGCTTTGATTACTTGAAGATGAAACTTGGAATGGCTGAAGTATCTAACTAAATGAATTCAGGAGGTGTATTGGTTTTATAATTCAATATTAATTAGATCAGACGTGTGATGTTAGGTGTGATGTCACAACATCACAATCTACTATTTGGTTTTGTAATTCTATGTTAGCTAGAACTAGTTTTAGTTTGTGTAATAAAGTTGTTACATGTCTTGGTGTATATATATAGCTTTATAAGCTGTGTAAACTAACTGATGAATTTCAGTCATTAATGAAAGTATACACTCTCTATACATTCATCTCTCTTATATCAATTTCAAGAAACACAATATCCAATATTTCTTTCAATTCTTTTCATCATTCATAAATTGTTCTATAAAAAACAACAACACCAATTCACACTAGAATGGTTTACAACACATACACGAAGACACAAACGACTCTCAGTCTTTAGCTCTCTTTCTTCTGTATTTTTTCTTCAAGGGATTGATGCGCTTTATATAGCTATTTGATCTGGTCTTGGACCTGCTACAATATCTGACCTGATTTGTTATTTAAAACTGAATCTTCAAAACAAATTTTCTCTCTCAAAATCTTCTTAAATCTTCAACCTTTAAACACTCCTACAAATCTGCATCAAATTTGTTTGCAACAGAAAATATCTCCTCCAAGATATTCATATCCAATAACTCTAACAGCTCTCCCAATATTCCAGCTAATACACTTAACCCTAAAAACATCTCAAACCTGATGTTTTAATGAACTGCATATCTGATGTCATGACATCGCATGTGACATCAGAGTTCAAAAATTTAACAACTTAAACACCTAACATTATCCAATGTTAAGACTCAATGTTAAGACATCACCCATGTGACATCAACATTGAACAACTTTGTTTTACCAAAATTCTAGCCAATCCAAGAGCTAACAAGAACCATAGAGATATATCACACATAAAGAGACAAAATAACATCAATGATAAAAAGGAACATCCATCATTTGAAAAAGAACTTGTAGGCGGATATCGGGGGCACACCAAAAATCAGCTCCTTTTTTTTGTTATCATTGGAAAGAACTTCATAGCATTTCAAACGAAATTATTGAAGCAGATCCAACTCAGACAGCATGTTCCATACATCAGCTCCTGTATACACTCAAGGCCTACTATTTTGTAAGATTTCATTGCGCTTTTGAATAGCTGCAACTTGTCGTTCGGCTATTTCTATTTGTTGTTTAGCTACATCATGCAATTGATCAGAAATATGATTATCCTTATTCAAAGCATCAGCCACAAGTCCAATACTACTTGTCATTCTATCCAATTGAGCTTCCATAAAATCATTCATTGGAACCTTATGTTTCGTCCTGCGAGAACCAGGTGTCCCTGTAGATTGATGTGATTGCCCATATGCTGAAGGACTATATGAGTCAACAATGGGAGGTTCTTCTCGCACTTCATCAAATATACCAGTATGTTGGTGAGCCATGGAAGTATCATCAACAGGGTCACTCAAATCACCGTCATTTTCTTTTTCTCTTTCCTTTTCCCTTTCCCTCTCTAGTTGAATGTGTCTCATTCTATTAGTAGAGGATTTTTTTCCCGCTGCTCGATCTAGGCCCAAAAGCTCCTTCAAAACATCATAATGTTTAATTTGCATGGTTTTCCACTTTGCAGCATGTGGTTTTTCCTATCACGAATCACACCATGTGTTAGCAACTCAATATAATATACTTTGTTTGAAATAAAATGAAAGGTCATTAAATTAATAAAGGAACAAAAAAAGTACTCACTGTCATACCCCAAATTTTGACCACTAAGATTTCCCATTATTATGAGAATCATTGTCATAATATGGATGTACCATCATGCCTCATCAATCCCCTCAAGGATAGTTGAGCCTTCACTACAATCAAAGATTAGGGTTTTAATCCCTCTCAGAGCCTTTAGATATAGGATCAATCAAGAAAAGACTTGATCCCCAACTTGTCTAATTCCTTAAGCATCCATGAAGGGTCAAGGGGTCTCCCATATCAAAAATCATGCATAGTTATGCAACATTCCAAGAGGATCAAGCCTCAGGATCGCCAGTGTCACCAAATTAGGGTTTTGGTCGACCGGGCCTCCAGATGAAAATTTTCATCTGGGCATGAGCCCATACTTCAATATATGGTCTAATAAGCTCAAAATAACCTCAAAAGCCTATCCACAATGGCAAAGTCACCTTGAAAGACCATCTATCAAAAAATCAGGAATTAGGGTTTTGACCTAATTCAACCCTTGAGTTAACTTGTGAAGCAAGGCATGACTTGAAGCTTCATGATGAACTTCAAGGACCTCAAATACATCATATTGACATGTCTACAATATTTTATTGACTCAAAGAGCTCAAATCATAAGCCACAAGAACTCAGAACCATTTGGTCATAAATTAGGGTTTCTGATGAAAAAGTCAACCCTACCATTGACTGTTGACCTACCCTTGTTCTCATACCTTGGGGAAGGGTCCAAGACATTCCTAAATACCCCTTTAGGCCATCCATGAAGTTTAATTAGGCCTAAGGATTGATTTTACAAAGGGATCACAAAGTCAAAGTTTCATTTGCTGAAAAAGTCAACTGTACAAAAACTCAAGTTTGACTTTTTGAAATTTTGGTTAACCAAGGTTCCCTTAACCCTAAAATCATGTTAATATGTGATTTTAATCATCATTCATAAATAAAAATCAAAGAAAGGGAGTTAACTTGTAAAAGGGGTAACCATAAAAAACTTAGATTTTTTCTAAGTTATGGAACAAAGTGGCAAGGGTACCAACTTTACAAGGCCATATCTCCTAAACCACAAGACTTTTTTCTCCCACTCAAATCTCAAATTGTATTCCATGTTACATACTTCGAATATGTCAGCTAGGCCTCATTCTAATTCATCATGGATTTTGAGTTATTGATTGAGCAAAATCACAAAAACTTGGATTAAACCTTTTTTCCAACACTTAGAAAATTTTAGACAGAATCTGTCTAAGTTTTTTACCAACTTCCAAGGAATTTTTCACTTTGATCCAAGTTGAACCAGGTCTAAGGTCAAACATCAAAGTTAAAGTACATCATTCAAGCTTTTCAAAGAGTACTAGAACTCCCTCTAATTCAATTTGAGCTGAGAGTTATGATCATGGAAAGTTAACATAAAAAACCTGATCTTTCACTAGTTAGTTTTGTGCATTTGGTCGAATTTGGATATTTCAAGTTACCACAAGCATTGGTACATATCTGAACACCTCAAAAGGGGACAAAGAAGGAATAAACCCTAACCTCCAAGCCTCATAAGTCCATGGACCTATATTTAGGCATGACACCCTTAAAATTGAAAATGCTTCAAATGGTCAATTTTGTTTCAAGGCATTTAACTGATGCATAGAGGTGGCATTCATCAAGACAATGTTATCCAAGTTCAGTCAAGCCTTATCCCTGCCATAGAAGACTCATAGCCTGTGCTCTAACCTCAAGTCAATGGTAGGAGGAGACTTGAGATTCCAAAGTGATCCAATTGGTCCAAGGCCTGCTGTAGTTGCCAATCACTATTGGAGCTTAAGCCGACCTCTTGCACTATAAATAGGCACTCTTTGTGATCAGTTTGAGTACACTAAAGGCCCATAACACTTGCCTATCTCAAACTCTCTCTTAATTATGCAAAAATGTCTTATAGTGCAAGTAAAAAGTGAATTTTGAGTTGTAGTGCAATTCCACCCCAACCAATCACTCAAACACTTCCCACATAACATATTTTAGCTAATCAAACACTCAAAAACTTTCTGGGAGTCCAAAATCATAGACCTCAAAATCCACTTGAAGCCTATAATCAGTCAACACACCATGAAGTGATCCAACCATCTCCAAGCAGGTCCAGGGGTCCAAACACACTCCATATGATGTAGGGAAGCTGTTCAGATCATCACAATTCATCTGTAACACCTCCAACTCAAAAATCAAATTGCTCTTGCTGCCACGACATTCAAGTAAGCCTAAACTTGGTTATCTCATAATTCATGCATATTTCCTGGCACAAAACTTTTGCAAATGGCTCATAATCATGTATAGAGTGTTTCCCCTCAATTGATTGCTTTGTATGAATCGTGTATGGAATTTCTTATCCCTCATGCATAAATTAGGGTTCTTGAGGTTTTACTTTGATTTCTCATTCGATACTTAAAATAAATGAAATTAAAGACCATAGACATGATCGTGAGTTGAAAACGAACAGATTGATATGTGGATTGTGTGATTTCATCAAGTATTCAACGAGATTAGTGAGAAAACGCAAATCTACAAAAACTCAGAACACGCGCGTGTTCTTCCTTTGTTCTTGGCGCCTTTTTTCAAATATTCAAATATTTGAATTTTGTGATTTTATTTAATTGATTCAAAAATTAATTTCTCTCTGAACTTTAATGATTTTGAGTTGATTCTTTTTTTCAAAATTCACAAAAATGTTAAAATATTTTATTTTACAAAAATTTCCCAAAAATATTATTTATTTCATATATTTGATATTTTTGCAAAGAATTAAATTTTATTTGTTTTTTAACATTTTGAAAATTTTCTTTCTCTTGATTTTCCAAACTTAAATGGTTTTCAATCACTTTGTGGATAAAAACATGATTTTTGAAACATTGATCCAAGATCACAACTCATTTCTCACATGTTTTCAATATTTTTGTTAATTTTTAATCAAAATTAATTCTATTTTTAACAAAATTATGGTTTTGATTAATTTCACCCTTATCAATATTTTTTCAAAACATTTTTGGGCCTCTTGAAAGAGTGTAAGTCCCACCTCTTTGTAAATAAAATAATTTGGCCTCAGTGCATTGTATAAGTCCCGATACAGTCGAAAATTTCGACGCGGTCGTCGTTTTCAAACTATTTTCATTTGGGCCTCTCCTTGAGCTATAAGTCCCATTTCTTTTTTTTAAATCATTTTTTGGGCCTCTAATAGAGTGTAAGACCCAATCCCTTTGTAAATAAACCAATTTTGGACCTCACACATTGTATAAGTCCCTCTGTACATTTTCAAAACAATGGCGCGATCATCGCCTTTTTAACAAAATGAACTGGGCTTCTCCTTGAGCTATAAGTCCCATTTTTATTCATTTTCAAACTCTTTGGGCCTCTAATAGAGTGTAAGATCCAATCCTTTTTCAACCAAAATCATTTTGGGTCTCAGACATTGTATAAGTTCCACTGTATTTTCAAAAACCTCGGTGCGATCGCCAGTTTAAAATCAAAACACCTGGGCTTCTCCTTGAGTTGTAAGTCACATACCTTGCACAAAAATAACCTTTGGGCTCTCTCTTAGAGCATACGACCCAACTTTCGTTGTAAATACTCTGTTAACAATACAGTCTGTATTCAAATAGTCATCAGGGCATCTCTTGTTGAATAAGCCCCAACTTTTCTACTTTAAAATAACTGTTATCAAAACTTGTTTCAATTTCTTTGAACAACTAACATTACAGCATGGAAGCTTGCTCACCTGTAAGTTTTTATCTGCTTTCTTTTACCTGCTTTTATATATATAACTGTATTGCTGGAAGCTTGCACACCTGTAAGTCATTCTTTTATCTCATTTAAATACATGTCATATATATATAACTGTATTGTGGGAAGCTGCTCACCTGTAAGTGTTCTTTCATATCCTTTTAAATACTTGTCATATATCAACTGTATATATACTTGTATATCTGTTTAAAGTTTTCCCCGACAACTAAGTCTAGAATTAGGTAAAGCCAGTTGTTTACTCTCTTAATACAGTCAAACATAGACCCCCTTAGGATTCCAGATACAGTCTTGCCTTCTCTTGGGCTTAAACAATATGGAACAAAGTGAAAGGCAGTATTCTCGGTGAACCTTTTCTCAGACTATCACTTTAGAAATTGTAAAAGAAATTCAATTCCCCAGAGATGAATTATCCCTGGTGAAACTTCTCTGGAATGTCTTCAAACTCTAGAACTGTTCACACAAGAAAGGAATTATTCCCGGTGAAACCTTTCTTGAACATTCTTAAGTTTGGACCCACAGGCTTCCTAAAAGCATCCCAACCTCCTCTTGGGCTTTTTACAAGGACCCTCGGGCTTCTTAAAAGTTCTCATGCCTCTTCTTGGGCTTAGTACAAGGACCAAGAGACCTCCTACAGGTATAGGAACAGAACCTAGTCATCATTTTCTAGAGCAGTCTTTCTGAGTCAAAATGTCAGACTAGTTAAGGGTTGACCTTCACCCCTTAACATGCTAGCCTTCTCTTGGGCATAATGCAAAGATCATTCACCTTTTGAGAACCAATTTCTCAAAATACCAGTAGACTTGGACAGTCTCATACCCTTTGGATTTCCCATTTCCTTAAAGAACAGGAAAATAACCCTGATCCTCTGATCAAATCCCAAAGCAGAAATAAAACCAATAGCTTTCACAACTTAAACCTTACTCTTATTTTTCCCCAGTCAGAGTCAATTACTGTAAACTCACCAAAAACTCTCATCAGAGGAAAGAACTTTAAATTGTTATATCTTCAGTTAAAATTCCCAGCTAGGGTCATTTTACTGTCACAATCCTCATCAGAACCTCAAGGTCTCTGATACTTTAACTCTTCTATAATTCCCAGCAAGAGTTAATCCCCAATATGGACCTGTCTTTGGATTTCAATAATCCTCAGCAGAAGGTAGCCTCCTCTTAGGCTTTGTATAATGATTTTTCTTCTCAGCAGTTAGCCTCCTCTTAGGCATTGTATAAATGATAATTCCTCAGTTGAGTCCCCACAGTTAGCCTCAATCTTGGGCTTTGTACAAGAAAAATATATCTCTCCCTAAACAGAGTCAGTGAACCCTTTAGCCTCAATCTTGGGCTTTGTACAAGACACATATAAAAGTCCTCCCCAGTGTAGTCATCATCTTTCTTTAGGCTGAATCTTGGGCTTTGTACAAGACAGATAAAACTTTTTTCCCCAAAAGAGTCGAATATCTTTTAGCCTCCATTTTGGGCTTTGTACAAGATACAAATAAAACACTCTCTTGTTGAGTTAATCAGTCTTTTAGCCTTCATCTTGGGCTTTGTACAAGATACAAAATAAACGCTCTCTTATTGAGTCAGTCTTTTCAGCCTCCTATTAGGCTTTGTATAATGATCTCCCCAGTGGAATCAGTCTTTTCAGCCTCCTTTTAGGCTTTGTATAATGATTTTCCCCGGTGGAATCCAATCAACCTCTTAGCTTCAACCTTGGGCTTTGATCAAGGCACACAAAAAATAAACATCCCCTCAAAGGAAATCAAAATCTCTGCAGGAGGATGTCTTTTTCTGTTTAATCACATCAAAACAATCATTCAAAACAAAACCCTAATTCCAGATAATTGCTGTAAGTGGCACACTTATTGATATTAACATCCAAGTTGTATGTCCCTCATTATCCTGGTTAAAACCTCATCTAATTGTTGTAAGTGGCAAGCCTCTGGATACAAACATCCAAGCCAATGTCCCTCTTTTTGCATGAATTCTTAATGAAAAATGGCATTGCTCACACATGAGTTAAAGTTTTATCCTTCAGAACTAATCACCCTTTTAAGGCAATTATGGCATTGTTGGTCTCCATACATTCCAGTTAAAGTAATTCTCCTTTACAAACCAGTTACCCAAACAATTGTGATTAACAGATGAGATATCTCTCTTTAGAGATGACAAATTCTCTCTCAGTCAAAACCTTTTAGCTTTCCATCTTGGGCTTTGAACAAGATACAAACAAACAACCTTTAGCTTCAATCTTGGGCTTTGAATAAGACACCAAATATCTGTTTCTTCCTAAGAATAGGAGGAACTACGATCGTTCTGATTTCCCTATACTCCATAACAGGGAATACGTAGGCATAAGATTGCAAAATCTTAGCGAGCACACTAAACTAAAAACCCTAGGTCCCTGACCTTACCAAAAACATCGGAAAAACCGAAAAACAACAAAAATACTCTCGCTCTTAAACACATGACAAACTTTTCCCATTTTACAGACAAACACAATCAAGTACCAAAGCTGATCCTAAAACTATAATCTCATGGATAACCATGTATAGGATAGGTAATTGACAACTCCCCATTGTATAACCTGACCCCGGACTCCCTAATCTCTGTCAAGCGTTTGTTTAGTTAAACAAACGCGTGCAAGGTTTGTTTTTGATAACTTTCCCTTTCCCTTCCAGCTTCACGGGATAAATAAGTAATCAGAAAGTAGCACCCAACGTTCCTCCCATTGAGGTGAGGAATTCCCAATTTCAGCGATAAGGTGGTCGCGTCACCGAAAAAAATCGCTAGCTACAAAAAAATGGCGACTCTGTTGGGGAGTCATTATAAGATATGTTTTACCTTAGATATCATCGTCCCCATTTTCCACGGAAAAATTGCGACTCTGTTGGGGAGTCATTATAAGATCTGTTTTACCTTGGATATCACAGTCCCCATTTTCCACAGAAAAATGGCGACTCTGCTGGGGAGTCATTGTAAGATCTGTTTTACCTTAGATATCATCGTCCCCATTTTCCACAGAAAAATGGCGACTTTATTGGGGAGTCATTGTAAGATCTGTTTTACCTTAGATATCATCGTCCCCATTTTCCACAGAAAAATGGCAACTCTGCTGGGGAGTCATTGTTTCTGTTAGGATATAGAACTAGCTTTCTAAGAGGTCTAGGATGTTAGTTTTAGGATCAATACTATATATATCGCTTTCCTACTTGATATCTGTGTTTATTTTTCTGTCAATGGGATTGCGAGTGATGTCGCATCTGGAAAGTTTGAGAGAAACCTAAGATAAGTGATGGCATAGACGGGGGGTCTTATAGGGAGTGAGTCCCAAATAAGCGAACCAGGTAGACCATCTTATCAATGGAGGTACCCATGTGTTACTATGCTAAACTACCTATGGTTGTGAAAGCAGACGATTTCATAGTGCGGTGACCCGGGAAACTGAGGATTTAGTAGACTTTTTAAACTGTGTCCTTTTGGTAGTGAGGTGGCTATCGGGAATAGTCAATACGCGATAACTACACTTAAACTGAGATTTCTTCTGGGATACTATAGCTCGCTCGGGTGAACCAGCTTGTTGTTGTATTGTCCATATTAAATCAGTGATTTTTGAGACCTTACCCGTTCTACAGGTATAAAAATCACCAAATAGATCAACCTTTTGGGGATGGGTAGAGCCATGACTCTATGCTCGTGATGCTGAACCCTTAAACCCATGTTTTTCTATGTTTTTGTGTGCTGCATTCATGCATTCATCTAAAAAACTTAAAACAGAAAAAATCATTTCTCTTCTTATCCCTCTCTTTTCTCAAAATTAAACTGAACGATAATTTGCAAATATCAGAAGGATTGCGTTATGGATTTCGGTAGGAGAAGGACGCACAAGTACACCTTTAAGGTTCCAAAATTGGAGGATTTAAGAAAGTTGGCTAGGATGATTACCAACCCGGAGGCTTTCAGAGCAAAGCACGGAGGACTGTTATCTTTATTAAGGATTCATGTCGTTGAAGGAATTTTGTCCGCGCTGATTCAGTTTTACGACCCGGTCTATCACTGTTTCACCTTCCCAGATTACCAACTTACACCAACTCTAGAGGAGTACTCTCACCTGATCGATATACCAATCACTGACCAAACTCCCTTTTCTGGACTAGAAGAAATTTCAAAGGAACAAATCATTGCAAGAGCAATCTATTTGGACGAGTCAGAGGCTATGACTCATTTGACCACTAAAGGAGTAATCCAGGGCTTACCAGCTAAGTTCCTGATGGAGAAAGCCCTATAATTTGTCAGTGTAGGAAACGTGACTGCTTTTGAGGATATCTTTGTCCTACTCACTTATGGATTATTCCTTTTTCCCAATATCGATAACTTTGTCGATATCAATGCCATCAAGATATTCTTGATTGGAAACCCTGTACCTACCCTGCTCACAGATGCTTATCATTCTGTATACTTAAGGAATTTGTACGCCGGAGGAATAATCACATGTTGTGTACCCTTGCTATACAAATGGTTCATTTCCCATCTACCCAAGTCTGCTACATTTTGGGATCATAAGAATACTTTATGTTGGTCGCAGAGAATCATGTCTCTTACCAACTCGGACGTAGACTGGTCAAATAGGATTTATGAGGGTGTAGAAATCATCGATCGCTATGGAAACTTCCCTAATGTACCCCTCATAGGAACTAAAGGTGGAATTAACTATCATCCAGTTCTAGCCCGTCGTTAATTTGGATACCCGATGAGACATATTCCGCAAAATGTTCATCTGGAAGGTCTTTTCTTCAAAGAAGGAGAAAATGACAGAGCACTTAAAAAGGAGATAGTGCATGCCTGGCAACATATTCACCGAAAAGGACCAGAGTCTCTAGGAAAACTGGACTGTATCTCTTTGGATCCCTATCTCCACTGGGTGAAAACTAGAGCTCTTAAGGTGAGGATGCCTTACCCTCGTCGAGAAGTTTTTCCCCTAAGGGAACCTGCCCTTTATTTCATGACTAATACGAAAAAACTCCAAGTAGCTCTTAACAAAACTCAGCGAGAGAGGAACTCTTAGAAGAACAAGTATAAGACTCTCAACGTGGAGTGTGTCAAACTCCAGGAACTGTTAAAAGAAAAGAATGCTCTAATCGTAATATTAGAGCAACACGTTGAGGAGAGTCATGAAGATCAAAAGAACCTACTCACTCCTGTCATCTGGCAAAGAACTGATAACCCAACAACGGTTGAAGAACCTTGATCGAAGAAAAGGAAGCTGTCGGAACCTGCTTCTGAGCTCTCTTCAGACAGGACTCAGGACCCTTAAGCTTAGAATTTTCCTTTTACCAGCACTTTGTAAAATACTGTACTTTTCTTTGTAACGTATCGCAATCCTTCATTTCAATAAAAACGGGGTTCTCCCCTTTCTGTATGATATTTGCAATTTATTCAAAGTTTCTTTTTTATTAAAGCTAAAAAATAAAATAAAAAATCATTGCATTCATCATTCTAACATAACACATTCTTCTTTCTCTCGAGTCTCACGTCTATCTCTCGATTCTAGAATCAAACTGTCTCACTCGTACAATACTCAGGAAAATTGGCAAAAGAAGATGGACGATCTCGAGGAAGAGAATAGAGAGTTGAGAGAATAAATTGACGCTCTAAAGGACGACCTAAAGAAACTGCATAGTGATATGCAATCCCTGACAGCATCTCAGGAGCAACGTCAAAGGACTTTGATTCCAGAAATCACATCTACACCGATAGTGGAGAAGCCACTTGAGGTACATCCGCGGTACAATATGCCTTCGGGTCGGCTCTGGGGCATGCCATATAACTTTATTCCTGAAGGATACATTCTGCCAGTCTTGGACTACCCGGACAATGTATCAGGAACGACTGGGCCTGAAGGTTACAAACTTTAGGAAAGGGAGGACGCAAGATTTACAACAGGAATTCCTGAAGGTTACAAACTTCAGGGCTCTGAGGAACCCAGAGTCACGGCCGTAATGACCATACCATAAGTAGTGGTACACACTATCCCGGGAGGACATATTCCATAGACAGTCTCTGGTGGAAACGAAGAGATGAACGAAAAACTGAACGTGTTTCAGGAACAATTCTTAGAAATGCAAAAGAAATTGCATGCTATTCGCGGTCAGGATTTATTTGGAAAGGACGCCGCCGACCTTTGCTTGGTCCCGAATGTCAAAATTCCGCAAAAATTTAAGGTGCCTAACTTTGAAAAATACAAAGGGATCTCTTGCCCTCAAAGTCATCAGGTGATGTATGCTCGCAAAATGTCAACTCAGATAGAGAATCGACAGCTACTGATCCACTATTTTTAGGATAGTTTAACCGGTGCCGCTCTCAGGTGGTACATGGTTTTAAACTGCACTAAGATCAATACTTTCAAAGATCTTGGCACTGCTTTTGTCCAACAGTACAAATATAACTTGGACATGGCACCTGATAGAGATCAACTCAGAGCGATGTCTCAGAAAGACAAAGAGACGTTTAAGGAATACGCTCAGAGATGGCATGAAATTGTCGCCTAGATTTGTCCACCTCTTGAAGAAAAAGAGATGACAAAGATATTTTTGAAAACCTTAAGCTTATTCTACTACGATCGGATGGTCGCCAGTGCACCCAGTGATTTCACCGAGATGGTAAACATGAGAGTACGCTTAGAAGAGGCAGTTCGTGAAGGACGGTTAGACAAAGATGTTGAACCTTCCAGCAGTACCAAAAGATATGGTAGTGCTTTTCAGAAAAGAAGGAACAGGAGATCAGCAATATCTCCCAAGGAAAACAAAGGCGTCGATATCAACCAGTAGCGACAGTAACTCCTACTATTAACCTCGCGCCAGTTCTGACTTATCAACCTCAGGTTGCTCAGAGTCAACCTAATCAACAACAGTATCAGCAAAGGACTCAACAGTGTCTTCAACAGGCTCGTCCACAGTACAACAATAACAACGCAACGCGACCACCAGGGTTTGACCCTATACCCATGTTGTACGCGGAACTTTTTCCACTGTTACTGGCCAGGGGCACGTCCAATCTAGGTCTCCTTCTACAGTACCGTAAAATCCGCCCTTTTTGTTTAAAGCGATCCAAACTTGCCCTTACCATCAAGGAGGTCCGGGGTACAACATCGAAAACTGTCTCGGTTTCAAATCCGATGTACAGAAACTTGTCAGGAGCGGGCTCGAATCTTTTAAACATACTAATCCAAATGTTCAGACGAAGTCATTGCCACAGCATGACAAGGCTGCTGTAAATTTGATAGAGGAAGAATTCAGTCGCAATTATCAGATTCGCGATGTACTCCAGTTGGGGACCAATCTGGTCAGGATGCATTGCATGCAGAGCGGGTACTTATCACCAGTGTGATATTTGCTCTAAGAATAATCAAGGATGTTTTGTAGTACAGTTTGCTCTACAGGAACAGATGAATCTCTGATGGATTCAAGATCACAGAATCCGAGAAGTCAACATGGCTCATGCTAATCCCAACATTGTTTAGAACCGCAACATCCTTGCAATGAATGTCAATTTGGTAGCCATGCACTCTAGGCAAAGTCAATATCATAATCTGCAGCCTCACGATTATGATGCATGTCTGATATGTTCAACAAGCAATCAGGGTTGCTCTTTTGTACAAGAGGCCCTCCAACGTCAGATGGATCTTGGATGGATCCAGGATTATCAGGAAAGAAATACTCATCAAGTCAATATGGTTCAGATATTTGACATACGCTTGATGAACATCAGTCTGGTAGAACTACATGCTAAGCAAGTCAGGCTTGGTTTTCTGGCTTCACATGATTATCAGGACTGCGAAAAGTGCCAAAAGGATGACCAAGGCTGCGCCCTTGTCCAGAGAACACTTCAACACTTATTGGACCAGTGGTGGCTTCCAATTTATTTGGACGAAGTCACGCAGAAGATCAGTATGACTGATAGAAATCCTAGTAGACATCAGAGTCAGGATGTCCACTCGATGGAAATAGATCTGGTCAAAATGCACTGTATACAAAGCGGACGTGGCTGGATGCCACCACATAACTATGAACGATATAGGGTTTGTTCTGAGAATAACCTAGGTTATTATCTTGTGCGGTCAGCTCTTCAAAATCAGTTGGAACGAAAAGAGATCTTACCATGTTCAAGTACCGGGTCAATCAACGAGATACAAGATTATCTTCCTGATAATAGTGAAGATGTTGTCATCATTTTCAATCATGAAATGGCCGAAGATGTTTGCACCATAATCCCTCTGCTCAACGAGTCAAAAGTTCCTCTTGACAGTAGGAAGATTCTCAACCTCGAACCAATTGAGGCTGATTATAATGGTCAGAAAAATCAAAAAGTTCCAGTGGTAATTTATTTATCAGGACCAATACCGTACGAGTCAGATAAGGCAATACCATATAAGTACGATGCAACAATAATCGAAAATTTAAAGGAAACTCCATTACCCTCCATCATAAACATTGCCGACATTAGTCGAGTCACACGGAGTAGTCGAATCTTCAACTGAGGAGTTGGAGAACCCGCCAAAGAGAAAGAAACTCAGGCAGAAGTTCTGAATTAGCAAATCGGGCAGTCCAGTAATCCCGAACTTTCAAAGAACAGCGATGAGATGGTGAAGCTCATCCAGAGGAGTGAGTACAACATTGTAGACCAACTGTTGCAAACTCCATCCAGAATCTCTGTTTTATCTCTCCTACTTAGTTCTGAAGCTCACAGGGAAGCTCTGCATAAAGTTCTAGGGCAAGCCTATGTGGAACAAGATGTTACTGTAGGACGATTCGACAGTATCATTTCAAACATCACTTCCTGCAACAGTTTAGGATTCAGTGATGAGGAATTGCCGGAAGAAGGCAGAAATCATAACATGGCGCTTAACATTACAGTCAACTGTTAGGACGATGCTTTAGCCAGCGTACTGGTTGACACAGGATCATCTCTGAATGTTATGCCAAAGTCGACTTTAACATAACTATCATTTCAAGGAGCTCCGATGAGGGGCGGTGAGATCATCATCAAGACTTTTGACGGATCTAGAAAAACAGTTATCGGCGAAATAGATCTTCCCATAACTATTGGACCCCACACTTTTCAAGTCACTTTCCCGGTCATGGACATTTGGGCAGCTTACAGCTGTTTATTAGGAAGACCTTGGATACACGATGTTGGGGCAGTCACTTCGACACTTCACCAGAAGCTGAAGTTCGTCAAGAACGACAAACTCGTTACAATCTACGAAGAACAAGCTTTGATAGTAAGCAATTTATCATCTTTCTCCTGTGTAGAAATAGAGGAGGTAGTTGGAACTCAGTTCCAAGCTCTTTCGGTGAGCAATGAGAATTGACCTGAGAAAGGAACGTCGATTTCCTCATAAAGGACGCTCTTGAAGTGATCAAGAGTAACAACGTGAAAGGATGGGGACAACTTGTGATTCCTACAGATAGCAAGAAAAAGAAAGGTTTGGGATTCTCCTTGACCTGTGCCCAGACCGCTAAGAAAGACGAAAGTTTTTATCCCATTCAGAATTTCTTCCTCAGTGGAGGATTCCTTCACCCAGTGTCTCAAGAAGTACACACTATCAATGAGAGTAACTCCTCCGATATGGATGAAGAGTGGAAATCATATCTCAACAAGGATGGTTATTTGTCTCAGGGAGAGACACCTACTCTATTTTGTTTTCCCACACAGAGTCCGAGATACATACCCAGATCGGATGTTAGGATGATTTACGGAGATTGTGATCCTGAGGGATGTCGTGCTCCACCGAACTCGTTGGAAGATGATCTAATGAAAGATAACTTTGAATTTGATTATTTTGACCCAATGGATGACTTTCCCATCTGGCAGCCTTACCTAGAGGACTTGGGGCAAAAAAGTCATCCCAACGAGGCATATCAGTTAAGCAACATTGAGAAGAATACATGTGTCCCTACCCAGTCATGGGATCATTACTCAGGCTATTCCGAAAACGCTCATTACAATGATGCACCTGCACGGACTGCAGGACAAGAGTTCATTAATTACGCTTTTCTAGAGGTCAACGTCATCGAGGAAGATGATTCCTCTTTCCCCACAGAAGTGTGAGACACTTTAGGACAGTCAAGTGGCAAGTACGACTTCTTAGTCAAATATACTGCTCCTGAAAGCTCTCGTATCAAACTCGAAGATATCCAGCCAATTGGACGGGGAGACTCCCCTGAGAACGAGGAAACTATAGAAAATACAACAGAAGAGTTCGTTTATGACAACTCTGCCTCGGAAGAGGATTCCAACAATCCTGATCCGCCAGAAATCAGCGTTATTTCTGAGGACAAACCAAGAAAGAAGGTTCCTGACTTTGTGATTCACCGAGGAGTTTATTGCCATTGGGTTGCTGTCGATGTTCCGAAAGTCATCCATAAGTCTAAGTAATTGCCATCTTTATCTTAACCTTTCACCTTGCCCGGGTGAAACAGATGTTTTATAGGGCTCGCTTTTCTATAAATATCCCTCTTCGTTTCGTCCAAAGCGACAGAGTTTTGTTTTATAGGGCTGTAATTTCAAGAATCGACAAAATCATAAATAAAATGTCATTCTGTAATTTCCACAATAATTGTTGTTTTCTCTTTTCGCTTTTCAGAAAATGGTAATCCTAAAACAAACTCAATAATTAAAAACAAGCATTTTTCAATACACTGCACACACTTTTGCATCCTCTCTATCTCTTCTAAAAATAAATCATCATGCTTTGCAGATTTCTTGTTTTAAACCCCGTTAAAATATACGATCCGATGCCTTCTCCCAACTTTAAATTCCCGGTATTTGAAGTTGAAGAAGAAGAGGACGCCGAAATTCCAGAAGAGATCTCCCAATTACTCAGACAAGAGGAAAGGTCTATTGAGCCTCACAAGGAGCCGTTGAAAACGGTAAATTTGGGTTCAGAGGAAGAGAGAAAAGAAGTAAAGATTGGAGCACTGCTCGATCCGACAGTCAAAAAAGACTTGATAAAGCTTCTTAAAGAATTTCCCAATGTATTTGCTTGGTCCTATCAGGACATGCCAGGGTTGGATACCAGCATCGTGGAACATCATCTACCGCTAAAGTCAGAATGTCCGCCAGTAAAGCAAAGGTTGAGAAGAACTCACCCGGACATGGCTATCAAAATCAAAGAGGAAGTGTAGAAACAGATAGACGCTGGTTTCCTTGCCACCTCAGAATATCCTCAATGGTTAGCTAACATAGTGTCAGTTCCGAAAAAGGACAGAAAAGTCAGGATGTGTGTAGATTACAGAGATTTGAACAGGACTAGTCCAAAGGACGACTTCCCTTTACCACACATTGACATGCTGGTAGATAGTACAACAAAGTTCAAAGTCTTCTCCTTTATGGACGGATTCTCGGGCTATAATCAGATCGAAATGGTGCCGAAAGATATGGAGAAAACTTCCTTTATCACCCCATGGGGAACCTTTTGTTACAAGGTGATGTCGTTCAGTTTGAAGAACGTCGGGGCAACCTATCAAAGGGCCATGACGACTCTGTTTCATGACATGATGCACAAGGAAATTGAGGTGTATGTCAATGACATGATTGCCAGATCTAAAATAGAGAAGGAACACGTTGAACATCTATCAAAATTGTTCGAACGTCTAAGAAAATTCAAACTCCGTTTGAATCCCAACAAGTGTACATTCGGTGTTCGCTCAGGAAAGCTCCTAGGGTTCATCGTCAGCCAGAAAGGGATCGAGGTTAATCCTGACAAGGTCAAGGCCATTCAAGAAATGCCTTCTCCGAAAACAGAGAAACAAGTCAGAGGATTCTTGGGACGAATGAACTATATCTCAAGGTTCATATCCCTCATGACCGCGACTTGTGCGCCAATCTTCAAACTGCTCAGAAAGAATCAAAATTGTGTATGGACGGAAGATTTCTAGAAAGCTTTCGACGGTATTAAAGAGTATCTATTGAACCCACCAATTTTATCTCCTCCAGTGGAAGGAAGACCACTGATCATTTACCTTACAGTCTTAGAAGACTCGATGGGATGTGTACTTAGCCAACAAGACAAAACCAAAAGGAAAGAGTCTGCCATTTACTATCTGACCAAGAAATTTACCGACTGTGAGACCTGGTACACTATGCTTGAGAAAACTTGCTGCGCTTTAGCTTGGGTAGCTAAACGTCTTCGCCAGTACATGATTTGCCACATTAATTGGTTGGTCTCTGAGATGGATCCCATCAGGATTTCCTGGCTCATCAACCGATTGATGATTAGGAATCAGTCGGGTTTGACTTCCCAGACGAAGATGTCATGTATTTGAAAATGAAAGATTGCGATGAACCGCTACCCAGTGAAGGGCCATAACCAGGATCCCAGTGGGGATTATTTTTGATGAAGCAGTTAACCATTACAGAAACAGAATTGGGGCAATCATTGTTACCCCTCAGGGTACCCATATTCCTTTCACTGCCAGATTGACATTCAAATGTACAAACAACGAGGCCGAATACGAAACATGTATTATGGGTCTCGAAGAAGGGATTGATTTAAGGATCAAAAACTTGAATTTTTATGGCGACTCAACCTAGGTTATCAATCAAATCAAAGGAGATTGGAACACATACCAGTCCGGGTTGATCCCTTACAAAGACTATGTAAGAAGGTTGTTACCTTTCTTCGACAAAGTTGAGTTTCACCATATCCCTCTGAGGAAAATCACATGGCTGATGCATTAGCCACTCTCTCTTCCATGATTATTGTAAATCATTGGAACGACGTACCTAAGATTGACATAATGCGCCTAGAAAGGCCCGCTTACATCTTCATAATTGAACTTGTCGTAGACAACAAGCTTTGGTACCATGATATCAAGTGCTTCCTTCAGAAACAGGAATACCCACATGGGGCATCGAGAAAAGACATGAAAACTCTCAGGAGACTGTCTGGAAACTTTTTTTCTAAATGGTGATACACTCTATAAGAGAAACTTTGACATGGTTCTGTTGCGCTGCATAGACAAACCAGAGGCAGACATGTTAATGCAAGAAATTCATGAAGGATCCTTTGGCACACATGCCAACGGACACACAATGGCAAAAAAAATATTAAGAGCAAAGTACTATTGGTTGGCAATGGAATCTGACTACAATAAGTACATGCAGAAGTGTTACAAGTGTCAGATATACGCTGACAAAATCCATGTACCGCCAACGCATCTCAAAGTTCTTTCTTCCCCGTGGCCTTTTTCCATATGGGGAATCGATATAATTGGCATGATTGAACCTAAGTCTTCAAACGGACATCGATTCATCCTAGTCGCCATTGACTACTTTACCAAGTGGGTCGAAGCAGCGTCGTACGCCAATATAACCCGACAAGTGGTAGTCTGATTCATCAAAAAAAATCTCATCTGCCATTATGCTGTTCCGAGCCAGATCATTACTGATAATGGATCAAATTTGAACAATAAGATGATGAATGCGTTATGCGCTGAGTTCAAGATTGAACACCATAACTCATCTCCCTACCGGCCTAAGATGAACGGCGAGGTAGAAGAAGTTAACAAGAACATTAAGAAAATCGTTCAAAAGATGGTTGTTGTACATCTGTCTGCACTTCAACATGGGCAACCCCTTTCTGTCTAGTATATGGCATGGAGGCAGTGCTCTCCATAGAAGTAGAGATCCCTTCAATTCGGGTATTGATGGAAGCTAAGCTAACAGAAGCTTAATGGTGCCAAAGCCGGCACGACGAACTGAACCTCATTGAGGAAAAACGAATAATGGCTCTATGCCATGGTGTAGCACCCCAAAAGTTTCCCTCCTTACTTTAGTACTAACTGGCTTGTGTTTCATTTCATTTTGCATTATCATGTGTGCATATCATTGGTTCTTAGCATGGGGTCAAGGTGCTTGAGGCAGTTCAAGAGGAGAAGGTGTTCTTCAAGGGTCAAGTTTCATACCATTTATCAAGAATCAAGGGTTGGTACAAAAGTTACTAAATTTGGAAAATGACCTATAATGAGAAGTTTCCATTTGTGGCAAGTTTTTACATTACATTCAACTTGACTTTTCATCATCAAAGAAGCTTCAAATGAATTTTCCTCAAACATGAAAATTGAAGATATTTTTCTCCCCTTTCCAACAAGTACTAGATGGTCTCCATATCATTGGTGAAACTCAAGTTATGATCAAAAGAGGGCAAGGTGGTTTTAGGGTTTCCTTATGGTTCCATTTTCACAACTTTTGCATTTTGGGACATATGGACCTATAATTGGTTCCATTGCTTCAAGGCACATTCTAACATCAAAGTACATTCCATAAGGATCATTTTTAGCCTTTGAACCAAGGGATTCCATGACAAATTCATCACTTATTTCCCATTATGCAAAATTGCAAGATCATTGAAAACTCATGAACCAAGACATCTCAAGGCCCAAATCCAATTCAGGTGTGATTAGCAATTGATGAATGAGTGATCCATCGTAAAAGGCTTGGGTGTACATGCATGGAGAAGGGTGTATTTCACAAAGTGAAAATTTCCAAAATGACCCAAAACTCATTAACCAAGGGATTATTGAGACATAAATGATTATCAGTGAATTAACCTAATGTGTTTAAGCCAAATCATACTATCATTTGGCAAGGACACACGTGATTTTGAGGAGAACCAAGCTTGCAACCCTAATCCTTCATTCCTTCGAATCTCTCAATCCACAAGAGCTTTTCCAAAAATTATTCACAACATTAATCCTTGGGATCCATAGAGCACGAATCAACCACCATCTGAAGCTAACAACAAGGATACAGATTGCTTGATCTCAGGTTAGTGGCACTTTTCATGATCTTAGAACTCAAATTTTTGACATGCATAATGATCTGTGGTTGTCACTGATGATGCCTATATATTTTGTTTTGAGTTTGGACGTTTAGATTGGTTGTTTCGTGAGTTTTAAGTTTTGGAACCATAACTTGTTTCGTTCGAATCTCTTTATATTATGGTTGTTTGAAAAAAATAATATGATATTATTGATCCTGGTGAAATTCTGGTCAAGAAGGTATATTCTCTTGCATGTTCTGGTATCATTTTTGGTTGCAGGTGGCCGGAAGTGACGACCGGAGCTAGGGCTCCGGTGTCTGGCTTGATCGCCGGTGGATCTAGGATTCAAAGGTAGGGGACGAAATCATGACCGTCCATGGCCTTGATCATGTGGTCCATGTTGTGCCACGTCCTTTAAAATGCGTTTTTATTTTATGGTTTGTGTGTGTGTTACGTCCATGCTAATTACCATGCTTTAAATCTAGGCCACTTATCATTTTAACTATTGATTGATCTGGGACGTTGGATCCATCTGGTGGTTTGAAGGATGCCAACACATTAAGTGTTCCATGTGATGGTCATACGTTTTTTTTTAATTTCTGAGTGGGTTTTGTGTGGGCACGTGCATGCTTATTACTATGTGTTTTTGATCTGGAGCGTTAATCATGATTACGTATTGGCTTTGTTGACTTAATGTGAAGCGTTGGATTGATCTCATGGTTGCTATTGAGTCAATCCATTGACTGGGTCTCACGTGAGCTTCTTTTATTTATTTATTTTCGCCGATGGGTTTTGGTGTGTGGGCTTGATATCCACACCCCCTCCTTTGGGCCCATGTTCATTGCCAACGTGGTTGGACTGCTATTCATACCCCCATGCTCATTTCAATTCATTTTATTTTATTTAATTATTGCATTTCATTTTAAATTTTTTAAAATAGTTACGTGCATCCAAAAAATCCCAAAAAATTCATGAAGCATTTTTATAGTTTTATAAAATTTTCCCAAATTTTATTTTATTATTTTATTTTTAGCATCTGAATTAATTATTTGTTTATTTTCTTTTGAATTTGTTCCATATATGCATACTCTAACTTGTTTATTTTATTTCTCATAGTCTATGAAACCTTTTGAGTCCATTCTTTTTGCATTGTTTTACCAACATATTGAAGTTCATTAAAACATTTTTATCTCATTTTTAAAATCATTTCATATTGTATTTTAGTCCCTTTTCTTTAGCATATTGAACCATGTCTCTCATTTGACTTTGCATAATTGTTTGAGTGACCTATCATAGAATTTTGGCATGAGGTTTTGACATGTTGTTTCCCACTGGTTGAGGTGTTTTGAGTTTTAATCTGGTGATTTTAGAAGATGTTTTGCTAATTGTATGATTGCTCTTCATTTGAGGTCTTCTTGTATACACATCTTTGATCATGTCTGATCACTTGTTTGAGAAGACACTTATGCCATCATTTGGGATTGTTTCTTTGACTTCATAAACCATGTTTGAATTGTTATAGGTCACTTGATTGCCATTATATGTCATTGGTGTGAGGTTGTTGTACACTTTGTGCACATGTTCAATGCTTGGTTTACATGCCTTTTCTTTGACTTATCTTCTCACCTCATTTTATCTATGCTTACTCATGACTTATGCTTGGTTTATGTATGCCATACCTTATCATTCATTTACACTTCATTGGATGTATGTTTCTGACCTTGGAGCTTTGCATTCATTCATGTCATATGCCATTCATGCTTCATCTTACATGCTTGAACATGTTTCCCTTATATGTTTCCTTCTTCTTCTATTGATGTTTGATGCTTGGATATCTGTTTACATGCCTCCTGTGACACTTGTATAGCATGTTTAGGCACATGTTTAGGTCATCCACATTCTGACTTAGATATTATTTGAAGCATTCTTGTATGATCACCTTGCATATCCACTCTTCTTTCTTCTATTCCTTCTTTGATAACTCTCTTGTTGGTTTTGCCACTTGTTTGCATTCTATTTGCTTGATTTTGTTTGATAAACATGGTGGGTCACCTCTAAGATGTACATTCTGACTTGGATGAGGTTCATTTGGTTTATAACCATTTCTCTTTGGTTTGTGACTTGCGTGGGTTTCATTTGTCTTATAGTTACTTTTGTGTGTTTTGTACTAACCTTTTATGCAGAGGCTGAGGTAAGTTATTTAAGGGTGTGGATAGCCATCCATGCTCACCCTCATTATTTATTTCTCTCATCTTTTCTCTTCTTTAGGCTTAGGTTATTGTCAAACCTCCCCTTAGGACCATCTTTGCATGATAACATTAGGACTAAATTCCATAGGATAGTCTCCCTCCAAACCTCCCCCTAGGGCCATCTTTGCATGATAACATTAGGGTAAAATCCCCTTAGTGTTTTTATTTTCTTTTGAGTCCCTCTTCTCATCTCCTTAACACTTCTAAGATACTTAATAAGGTCAACTTGCCTTGCACACAAGCCTTAAACATAGGAAATGAAGATTGAGAGGTCCCTCTTCTCTCTTCTAGAGTGTTGAGCATACGTCCCATTGGGGACGACCATGCAAAGCATTCGTTCCCGTGTCATAGACTTTGGTTCAAGGTGAGTTATGAACTAACTTAACTCACTTCTGTCCTAAAAAATACAAACAAACCTCAAACCTTTTGTCCTTCGGGATTGTCAAACTAAAGGCTATTTTAAAAAAGGGCACGTTATTTTCTGTCTGAGTCGCAAACAGGCATCGACCCTAACTGCCGGACGCGAGCTTAACGTCGCTCATAAAAAACGCAAAAAGAACTTAGTCCGAACTACGTTGACTCTGAATTTCCCATTGCACAAAGGGAGTACGTAGGCCTAGGACGACGACGTCCTACAGAGTCTGTCTTTGTTTTCCCTTCCCCCGTTTCAGTGCAGCCATAGATTTTAGGATAACTCACCCTTAGATTAGACAACAAGCGTGGATCCCATCGAGTACGATGGACGCGTGGGGTGCTAACACCTTCCCCTCGCGTAACCGACTCCCGAACCCAGGTTATGGTTGCGATGACCATTCCTTTCCCTCTTCCTCAGGTTTATGCGGTGTTCCCTTTCCCTCTCTTGGGATAAATATACATTGCCGGCGACTCTGTTTTCCGTGCAACTTTCGCGTTTGTGCCTGGATGAAAATTCTGGGAGCGACAGCTGGCGACTCTGCTGGGGACTCTGGTTGACCTATGCTGGTCCATCCACTTTAGCGAGTCTGTCCTAGCGCTTGTTTGTTTTTGTTCTCTTTGGGTGTTTTTGTTTTTTGTTTTGTTTTGCTTTATTTGTTGTATTTTATTTTTACCGCATTTTTTGCATTGCATATTATTATCATCTGCTGCACTGTTTTTCTGTTTGGCGGGTTGGGAGTTCTGAGAGATAAGCCCAATACACGGGCTTGAGCGTACACGTAGGATTAGCGCAGAAAGTAGTGTGACTTGTGTGGCATTTGGCCAGACGTAGTATACATGAAAACTCCACATCCAGACGACGTTTTCTTTGGTAATGTTTTATCCTGCGCATTGGTGGAGACGATGGAATGTAACCTGAAAACTGTTGACTCTGGTGACCATTCCCGAGAACTCAGTAACGGTACTCCTCCCGAGACGTGATAATGGCAGACCAGAAATGGCAAACCCATTACACATGTCGATCCGAGGACCCAATGCTGGGAACTTGCTATAGGGTTTCCTTTTGGAAAAGAATTAGTGGAAGCACTCCTTGATTGGCGATAGTACTGTACCCCGAGGGATGAATGTACTATTGCTTCTCGACCTCAGTGCCGAAACTGAGGACTTGCCATAGGATGTTTTCTTTTGAGGGGAATCGGTTGAGGCCTCCTCGATTGGTGATGATGCCAAACCAGAAATGGTGAACGTATCATCATTTCTCGACCTAAGAGCCCATGATATTGAGGATCCTCAGCTTTCTAGTACCCACATGTGAGAGGGCAGGGTGTTTACAGGTTTGCAGGTAACCTTGACCTTCAACATACCCGGTTTTCTGGTCAGCAGATTTATCAGTGTAATATTATGGTTATTCTGGTATTCTGAGTATTTGGGCAGATCTTTGAGATTATACAGTTGTTCAGTGCAGCAGTTGTCCTGTCTGTGTGGCATCCTTGATCCCATGTGTGCATTTGCATCATCCTTTTGCATCCTAACATGTTTATTCATTTGCAGGGTTGCATCCTAACTTTGATTCTGGTTTTGAAGACTATTAAGGATGAGTACTGAGAAGAGAAAGAACATCATAGTGTACAAGTTCCCTACACTTATTCTGGATCCTGTTCACAAGATTGTATCTATGGCAGAACCTGGGGTATTGACAGACTTTAGAGGAGAGTATGGAAGAATTCTGAATTTTGCTCGCAACATCACTGAATACGAGTATAGGGCTTTGCACACTCTGGTGCAATTCTATGACCCTCACCTGCGTTGTTTTCTATTCACTGATTATCTTTTGGCTCCGACGTTGGAGGAATTTTCTCTCATTCTGGATGTTTCTATTAAAGAAGAGGCTCCTTTCAATCCTTCTAAAGAACTTCCTGATTTAGAAAGGGTCTCCGAGGCTTTGCATCTGGATCCATCTTTGTTGAAAAACAACGTTGCCAGTAAGGGAGGGTGTAAAGGCTTTCATGTGAAATTTTTGGTAGAACAGGCTGCTGTGTATGCTAAGGCTAGATGTTGGTCGGTTTTTTGTGCCATCTTGGCTATGTGTGTCTATGGAACGGTGTTGTTCCCAAATGTGAAGGATTTTGTGGACATGCACGCTGTCCGGATATTTACCATGAAGAATCTGGTACCTACTTTGCTTGCAGATCTGTACCACTCAATGCATTATAAGAACAAGAAGAGGAGGGGAGGACCCCTTAATTTTGGTGCGTCAGTCTTCTACAAATGGTTTACTGATCGTCTTCCCAAATCTGGGGCATTTGTGGATACTCAAGGAACATTGGATTGGTCCAAAAGATTAATGGGCTTGAGGGCAGATAATCTAATTTGGGTTAACTGTGACTTGTTGGGCCAAGATATCATGATTAGTTGTGGAGATCTCCCAAATATGCCTCTAATAGGAAGGAAAGGGGGCATTAACTACAACCTTATTCTTGCTATTAGGCAATTCGGGTATGCCTTGAAAGAGCCACCAAAAGACGAGGAGGTCCAAGAATCTCTATATCTGAGTGGGGAAATCAATCCAGAACTGTTAAAAGAAGCTGCAAATACTTGGGAAGATCGTCATAAGAAGGGGAAAACTTCTTTTGGGAAGAGCAACAACAGAACGTTTCCTGCGTATGAAGATTGGATTCAGAAAAGGGTAGATAAAGAGCTTTTGCCATTCTCCAAAGAACCACCATCTTACCCCTTGCTGATTGAGCCTCCTACCACAGTTGAAATAGAGAAGTTTAACAAGTTGTGGGCTGAAAAGGAAAAGCTGCGAGAAGAGAACAGTGAGCTACAAAGAAAGGTTTATCAGTTGAAACATGAGCGGGGTGAAGCTGTTCATATCGCCGAGTTGAAGACAGAGCTTCTCGCTAAGGCAGAAAAGGAGCTAGCTGACAAGGTCACAGCCAGACAAAGGATGAAGCAAGCTCTAGAGGGTATCAGTAAGGTTTTCAAGTCTAAGAAGGAGGAATTGGCCAAGGCTTTGTTGAAAATTCACAAATTCAATGCTCACCGAGACACTGCAATGGCTGATAATAAGCGAAAGGAAGACAATTATCTAGCTCAGATTGATCAATTGAAGTTGAAGCTCAAGAAAAAAGATGCTGAGATCCTATCAGGGGTATTCCAGAGACAGGCAGTCGAGGGTCGACTCAATGAAGCCATAACCTCCATAGAGGAACTAAAGATCCAAGCTGAAGTGAAGAGACCTAGAAATGAGGGTCCTAGCATGGATGGTGTTTTTGAAGAAGACGCTTGGGAGTTGCATTGTCGATACTTAAAGGGGATCATGCATAGGAGAAATTTTCTCATTTAAGAGCTAATTCAGAGACCGAGCATCCCGACACCAAAAAGATGTTCATGGAAATTCAAGACTGGAGCAAAGAGCATGATGGATGGGGGGGATTGGCACTTGTGGACTTTGATGACATGTCGTAGTTTTCTGTTTTCTTTTATTGTATTTGGATCACCACCAGGCTTGTTGGTTGGGATCCATGATTATTGTGTTCAGACTTATTATCCTAAGTTGTGGTTGTTGACATTTGGTTTTCCTCTGGCTTTCTTAATATATGAGCAGAAGTCCCGTTATATCTTATTGTTAAACTAGAATCAAGGGGTGGATCACCCTGCGAATTTCTCAACATGTTCATTTGCATTTGCATATTCATAATCATTTTGCATAATCATTTTGCATAACAGGTGTTCAAGGCTGGTTATTCTTATTTTGATCTGGCTTTCTTCAGAATTGCAGACTTAACTCGTCAGGCCATTCAAGAGTTGATCATGGAGCAAATTCAAGCTGAGTTGAGGGAAATGCAAGGCCAAATGGGGCAGTTTATGGGGAATATACAAACTCTCATGCAAGACCAGAAGATGCTGAGGGAGGAGGTCAATCAGATGAAGACTCAGATGGGTTTAGTCATGGATATTTTGAAAACAGTGTTAAAGAAGGAAAACAGTCATGTACTCGCTTCCGCGACAGAGGTCATTACTCCTCCCATCTCTTTGGGATTTGATCTAGATCGTGGATTGCCTCGTGAGTCTCTTCCACAAGCTGAAGTTCCAGAACTTTCCCAACAGCAACCAGGTCTTATCTCCCAAGATAAGCCTAAGAATAAAAAGGGTGCACAGAGACCGAAGCAGTCTGAAAGAGTTTTTCATCCGCTCCCTATGCCATATTCTCAGCTATTGCAGCATCTCCTTCAGTTGCAACTGGTACAGAAAAGGACTTTGGCTCCTCTCACTGGTAATCCCCCACCAGGCTACAATGCAAGAGCCCATTGTGATTTCCATTCTGGGGCACCAAGGCATACTGTGGAGAAATGTAGGGCCTTTCAGCACCAAGTCCAGGATTTGATTGATGCAGGGGCAATTGAATTCACGTCGGGTAGCATGAGCGTACAAGGTGATTTTACTCAAATTGTCGCAAAGGAAGTGGAGACTTCTCCCCTCTTTGCAGGATCCACCTCATGTCATGGACTTTCTCCACAACCTTTTGCCGCAGAAGCTCTACGTCGGCAATCTTTGTTTGTGCCTCAGCCAAATGTGGAAAGGGAAGTGCAAGAGCAGGTGAGGCACCCAAATCAGCAGCAGTCGCCGAATCATCAGCAGCAGAGGCAATTTAGACCAAGAAGGCCCAAGAGGATATTTGATCTTATTCTTATTCCTTATAGTCAGTTGTTTGCTCGCTTGCTCAAGAACTCTTTGATTCAAACAAGGAGTACCACGCCGGTACCGTACCCTATTCCTCCAGACTTTGATATGAATGCTAGGTGCGAGTTCCACTCAAGAACGTCTGGGCATACAATTGATAATTGCGATGCATTCCAGCACAAGGTGCAAGACTTGATCGACTCAAAGGTCATCACACCAGATGGTACCCCTTTGGATTGAAGATTCTTTATCAGACTGAGCACTCGAGGCTGCGAAGACATCATCGGAAGCAATAAGTCCAGACGGAGTCAAGTCTCCTCAACAATGGCAATCATCAGTTTCTTTATTGCATGTTCATGTGTAGCTTTCATTTATTTGTTTAAACAATGTCTGCATGTAAAATTTGTTTGTGTTTGAATGTGGATTTTTAATGCAATGAGCTTATTTTCTTGAAGAATTCCATTCGTGTTCACTCGTTAAATGTTTATATGCACTGCAATACCAACCTTTCTTGTCTAGAACTCTTGAGGGAGGATGACGAAATAAGAGCGCAGATTTCTAATGGTATGCTTTTGGATAAAACCCTGTTAAGGATGTACAGGCATTGTTTCCAACTCACAAACACTGGAGATATAAGGGATATAGACCCTCGTTAACCCCTTTGAGCCTTGAAGTAGGAGTTTCTTTTGTACGAAAAAGCCCTCATACTTAACCCAGGAGTAGGGTAGGCGTCAGTTAGTTTGACCGAGCGTTCAAATTTTAAGGAGAGTGTGCATCTGAGGATCCATTACCTTCAATCCCACCGTCAAGAGGTCAAGCGATGTGAAACCACAATAGTTATCCATCAACGATCAAGAAGTGAGGCAGTCACAACCCTGTCAAGCAAGTAAGACAACCAGTGTCACACGCTTTGTTTAAAAAAGGGGAATAAAAAAAAAGAAGAAGAAAGCCCGCTAAGTCGAAACTTGAAGACAAGTGACTTAGGAAAAAGTTAGGGCATCCCGCTGGACTTCAAAATCGAAAAACTCAAAAGAGTCAGTCCAGACAAAAATTAGGGATAAAAAAAAAAGTAAAAGAAAGAAAAAGCGAAAAGCATTACAAAAGAAAATCCTCGATAAGAACAAATTCGTGTGATTACAGACACAAAAGATAAAAAGAGGTGACTGTCACTCCAAAACCTCCTTAGGTGTCTAACCATTAGTTGCATGGGTTCCTTAAAGATCATAAACCTTTTGAGATGAGCGTTTGTGTCGGATTAACTGAACATAGGATTGGAGAATATCACGAAGAGTGGGGGGGCACCAATAAATTTTGAGCCATAAATCCTTTTTTCTGAAACCGTGAACCAGACCACGTTACAACCCTTAAAAGTCCTAATTGAAACAGGGTTTATTCCGAAAGCGTACTTCAACAGGATAGCGTTCCTGACTCCTATGAGTTGTTCTAATAAGATTTGTTGGTATTGCATGTGCGCATTGTTTTGCCATTCAAAAATCAAGGTCGCATCCAAGCTAGTGATTCGTTCACGAGGCTTGGCGACGCATTTTCAATGAAACTTCAAGGTTAACACGAGTGTTGCATTAGAATTGTCATTCTCATAATAAAAATTTTCTGCTTGCATGTGTTTGATATCAAAGAAGCGTACACGGTGAACGACAGTCGAGAAGCTCGATCACGCCAAGTTGAGATGGTGAAAACTCTGAAGGACAATCATGTCAAGGGGTAGGTGGCTAAGAGATTGTGCGCATCCTGGGGGTTCCCGATAAATGGTGATAAGATGCAGCTAATCTAGAGCAGTCACATTGAAAACTCTCCCTAAAGTAGCCGAACAAGGGCAATCAGGTCGATTTGACAAATCTCTGTAAGATCAGTCAGGGGAAAATTCCCTTCAAGGATTGGGGCAGGCCACCTCTAGAGCGTGAGAAATCTTCCACTCCTGAAAATTGTTAATTGAAAACACCTCTTCAAAGTTCAGAATACTGGGACAAAGTATTTTCAATTCATTACAAATCCTTTCGAGGTAATGTACTTCATGGATTATGAAGTCTGGGGCAGTTATGTCGAGATCTGATAAATCTCTCCAAGAGTTTGAAGACCCTGGGGCAGTGTGAATGCCCGGTCTTCTATAAAATCCTCTTGAGATGATTTCTTCCATTAGACCTGGTGGTCTGGGGCAAGTGGAAAGTTCAAAGGGTCGTCTATAATCGTAGAGACAGGTCAGGTTTGATGGCAACAGGATTATACTTCCCCAGCAGTATGCATTTCCCCCAGCATTGAGATTGCACCTTTCCTCAGCAGAGCAGACCTTCCCCAGCAGGAGACTTGGGAAGTATTTTCTCCGGATCAAGACGTTATTTCCCCACAGAATCAGGGTGTTCACCTTCCCCATCCAATCAGGAAGCGTGCTTTCACCGACGATGCCATATTCTAATCCCCAGCGAGGTAGGAGTAAAGTCATTCTCCCCATCAGCAGGCTAAGTTCAGCAGTATCCCCAAGCAGGGTGGATTGTTTTCCCCAAGCAGGATGGTGTTATGGGCTGGCATCCCCCAGCAGGTCCTAAGCCTATCTGTTATTAGTAATCCTCAGTAACAGACTTCTAGTTTCGTTATTGGCATTCATTCTCAACTCCCCCAGTAGAGGAGGAATCTCAGGTTCGATGTCACCTTCAGTAAAGGACATGTGTAATCCCCGGTAGAGTGTATATCCTTTTGGATTTCATCCCCGACAGAAGTTGTGGATCCAAAGAGTCGGTCAGTGTGATCGTTCTCAGCAAAGTTCCTGGATTCAGGCGACAATTTATTTTTGTCATCCCCGGCTGAATTGGTCTTTTCTCTCCAGCATTTATTTTGCTGGAGGGACCCTTTTTGCATACCATAAGCATTTGCATTGCATCCTCAAACGCGTAGCATTTCCATTTCGTATGGAGCATTACGCCAAAATTCAAACATTTGCATTCGAAGCATAAGCCAGGTTTGATACTTTCCTTGCCAGTTCTCTTTCTCAGCAGAGATGGCATAACTAAGGATATTTTGGAGGGACCGTTCCTCAAGCTTGTGCTCCCCGGCAGAGTCTTTTATTTAGATTTCTCCTTTCCCCAGCGGAGTCATCTTATCTGTGGATCGTGAGTCCGTTAGGAGTTTGCCTTTGTTTGGCCTTTCTCTTTTGTGAAGTCCAGTTCTTGCCTGGTAGTCAGTTCTTGCTCGACATATTTTGCTGGCCAGTTCCCTTTATCAGCAGGGATGGCATTTATTTCGCTAGTTCTCTTTATCAGCAGAGATAGCAATCTTTTGAAGATTTTCTTCGTCAGTTCCCTTTATCAGCAGGGATGGCATTTATTTTGCTAGTTCTCTTTATCAGCAGAGATAACAATCTTTTGAAGATTTTCTTCGTCAGTTCCCTTTATCAGCAGGGATGGCATTTATTTTGCTAGTTCTCTTTATCAGCAGAGATAACAATCTTTTGAAGATTTTCTTCGTCAGTTCCCTTTATCGGCAGGGATGACATTTATTTTGCTAGTTCTCTTTATCAGCAGAGATAGCAATCTTTTGAAGATTTTCTTCGTCAGTTCCCTTTATCAGCAGGGATGGCATTTATTTTGCTAGTTCTCTTTATCAGCAGAGATATCAATTTTTTGAAGATTTTCTTCGTCAGTTCCCTTTATCAGCAGGGATGGCATTTATTTTGCTAGTTCTCTTTATCAGCAGAGATAGCAATTTTTTGAAGATTTTCTTCGTCAGTTCCCTTTATCAGCAGGGATGGCATTTATTTTGCTAGTTCTCTTTATCAGCAGAGATAGCAATTTTTTGAAGATTTTCTTCGTCAGTTCCCTTTATCAGCAGGGATGGCATTTATTTTGCTAGTTCTCTTTATCAGCAGAGATAGCAATCTTTTGAAGATTTTATTCGTCAGTTCCCTTTATCAGCAGGGATGGCATTTATTTTGCTAGTTCTCTTTATCAGCAGAGATAGCAATCTTTTGAAGATTCTCTTCGTCAGTTCCCTTTATCAACAAGGATGGCATATTTTGAGATTCCTTTGTCAGTTCTCTTTATCAGCAGAGATGACATAACCTGGGAGAGTTTGTTTCACTTTATCCCCAGCATAGCTAACACTCGTCCGTGTTTATTTCAAGACATTTCAATACATCACCTGTATCGGTTTCCAACACTCGTACATGTTGTGATGGTGCAGCAATTATTGCTTGTTCCCCAGTGGAGTCGTCCCTCCTTTGAGGATTGCAAATTTCAGGTTTCTTTTGGTATTTAATCCCCGTGAATCCTTTGAACGCATGACAGCCGTTGCTATCATACCTTTATTACCAAGTTGATTAAATAGGGGCAGCTGTAGCACCCCAAAATTTGCCCTCCTTACTTTAGTATTAATTGGCGTGTGTTTCATTTCATTTTGCATTATCATGTGTGCATATCATTGGTTCTTAGCATGGGGTCAAGCTGCATGAGGCAGTTCAAGAGGAGAAAGTGTTCTTCAAGGGTCAAGTTTCATACCATTTATCAAGAATAAAGGGTTGGTACAAAAGTTACTAAATTTGGAAAATGACCTATAATGAGAAGTTTCCATTTTTGGCAAGTTTTTACACTACATTGAACTTGACTTTTCATCATCAAAGAAGCTTCAAATGAATTTTCCTCAAACATGAAAGTTGAAGATTTTTTTCTCCCCTTTCCAACAAGTACTAGATGGTCTCCATATCATTTGTGAAACTCAAGTTATGATCAAAAGAGGGCAAGGTGGTTTTAGGGTTTCCTTATGGTTCCATTTTCACAACTTTTGCATTTTGGGACATATGGACCTATAATTGGTTCCATTGCTTCAAGGCACATTCTAACATCAAAGTACATTCCATAAGGATCATTTTTGGCCTTTTAACCAAGGGATTCCATGACAAATTCATCACTTATTTCCCATTATGCAAAATTGCAAGATCATTGAAAACTCATGAACCAAGACATCTCAAGGCCCAAATCCAATTCAGGTGTGATTAGCAATTGATGAATAAGTGATCCATCATAAAAGGCTTGGGTGTACATGCATGGAGGAGGGTGTATTTCACAAAGTGCAAATTTCCAAAATGACCCAAAACTCATTAACCAAGGGATTATTGAGACATAAATGATTATCAGTGAATTAACCTAATGTATTTAAGCCAAATCATACACTCATTTGGCAAGGACACACCTGATTTTGAGGAGAACCAAGCTTGCAACCCTAATCATTCATTCCTTCGAATCTCTCAATCCACAAGAGCTTTTCCAAAAATTCCTTCGCAACATTAATCCTTGGGATCCATAGAGCACGAATCAACCACCATCTGAAGCTAACAACAAGGATACAAATTGCTTGATCTCAGGTTAGTGGCACTTTTCATGATATTAGAACTCAAATTTTTGACATGCAAAATGATCTGTGGTTGTCACTGATGATGCCTATATATTTTGTTTTGAGTTTGGACGTTTAGATTAGTTGTTTCGTGAGTTTTAAGTTTTGGAACCATAACTTGTTTCGTTCGAATCTCTTTATATGATGGTTGTTTGCAAAAAATAATATGATATTATTGATCCTGGTGAAATTCTGGTCAAGAAGGTATATTCTCTTGCGTGTTTTGGTATCCTTTTTGGTTGCAGGTGGCCGGAAGTGACGACCAGAGCTAGGGCTCCGGCGTCTGGCTTGATCGCCGGTGGATCTAGGGTTCAAAGGTAGGGGTCGAAATCATGACCGTCCATGGCCTTGATCATGTGGTCCACGTTGTGCCACGTCCTTTAAAATGCGTTTTTATTTTATAGTTTGTGTGTGTGACGTCCATGTTAATTACCATGCTTTAAATCTAGGCCACTTATCATTTTAACTATTGATTGATCTGGGACGTTGGATCCATCTGGTGGTTTGTAGGATGCCAACACATTAAGTGTTCCATGTGATGGTCATGCGTTTTTTTTAATTTCTGAGTGGGTTTTGTGTGGGCACGTGCATGCTTGTTACTATGTGTTTTTGATCTGGAGCGTTAATCATGATTACGTATTGGCTTTGTTGACTTAATGTGAAGCGTTGGATTGATCTCATGGTTGCTATTGAGTCAATCCATTGACTGGGTCTCACGTGAGCTTCTTTTATTTATTTATTTTCGCTGATGGGTTTTGGTGTGTGGGCTTGATATCCACACCCCCTCCTTTGGGCCCATGTTCATTGCCAACGTGGTTGGACTACTATTCATACCCCCATGCTCATTTCAATTCATTTTATTTTATTTAATTATTGCATTTCATTTTAAATTTTTTAAAATAGTTACGTGCATCCAAAAAATCCCAAAAACTTCATGAAGCATTTTTATAGTTTTATAAAATATTCTCAAATTTTATTTTATTATTTTATTTTATTTTTAGCATCTGAATTAATTATTTGTTTATTTTCTTTTGAATTTTTTCCATATATGCATACTCTAACTTGTTTATTTTATTTCTCATAGTCTATGAAACCTTTTGTGTCCATTCTTTTTGCATTGTTTTACCAACATATTGAAGTTCATTAAACCATTTCTCTCTCATTTTTAAAATCATTCCATATTGCATTTTAGTCCCTTTTCTTTAGCATATTGAACCATGTCTCTCATTTGACTTTGCATAATTGTTTGAGTGACCTATCTTGGAATTTTGGCATGAGCTTTTAACATGTTGTTTACCACTGGTTGAGGTGTTTTGAGTTTTAATCTGGTGATTTTAGAAGATTTTTTTGCTAATTGTTTGATTGCTCTTCATTTGAGGTCTTCTTGTATGCACATCTTTGATCATGTCTGATCACTTGTTTGAGAAGGCACTTATGCCATCATTTGGGATTGTTTCTTTGACTTCATAAACCATGTTTAAATTGTTATAGGTCACTTGAATTCCATTATATGTCATTGGTGTGAGGTTGTTGCACACTTTTTGCACATGTTCAATGCTTGGTTTACATGCCTTTTCTTTGACTTATCTTCTCACCTCATCTTATCTATGCTTACTCATGACTTATGCTTGGTTTATGTATGCCATACCTTATCATTCATTTGCACTTCATTGGATGTATGTTTCTGACCTTGGAGCTTTGCATTCATTCATGTCATATGCCATTCATGCTTCATCTTACATGCTTGAACATGTTTCCCTTATATGCTTCCTTCTTCTTCTATTGATTTTGATGCTTGGATATCTGTTTGCATGCCTCCTGTGACACTTGTATAGCATGTTTAGGCACATGTTTAGGTCATCCACATTCTGACTTGGATATTATTTGAAGCATTCTTGTATGATCACCTTGCATATCCACTCTTCTTTCTTCTATTCCTTCTTTGATAACTCTCTTGTTGGGTTTGCCAGTTATTTGCATTCTATTTGCTTGATTTTGTTTGATAAACATGGTGGGTCACCTATAAGATGTACATTATGACTTGGATGAGTTTCATTTGATTTATAACCATTTCTCTTTGGTTTGTGACTTGCGTGGGTTTCATTTGTCTTATAGTTACTTTTGTCTGTTTTGTACTAACCTTTTATGCAGAGGCTGAGGTAAGTTATTTAAGGGTGTGGATAGCCATCCATGCTCACCCTCATTCTTTCTTTCTCTCATCTTTTCTCTTCTTTAGGCTTAGGTTGTTGTCAAACCTCCCCTTAGGGTTATCTTTGCATGATAACATCAGGACGAAATTCCATAGGATAGTCTCCCTCCAAACCTCCCCCTAGGGCCATCTTTGCATGATAACATTAGGGTAGAATCCCCTTAGTGTTTTTCTTTTCTTTTGAGCCCGTCTTCTCACCTCCTTAACACTTCTAAGATACTTAATAAGGTCAACTTGCCTTGCACACAAGCCTTAAACATAGGAAATGAAGATTGAGGGGTCCCCCTTCTCTCTTCTAGAGTGTTGAGCATACGTCCCATTGGGGACGACCATGCAAAGCATTCGTTCCCGTGTCATAGACTTTGGTTCAAGGTGAGTTATGAACTAACTCAACTCACTTCTGTCCTAGAAAATACAAACAAACCTCAAACCTTTTGTCCTTCGGGATTGTCAAACTAAAGGCTATTTTCAAAAAGGGCACGTTATTTTCCGTCTGAGTCGCAAACAGGCATCGACCCTAACTGTCGGACACGAGCTTAACGTCGCTCATAAAAAACACAAAAAGAACTTGGTTCGAACTACGTTGACTCTGAATTTCCCATTGCACAAAGGGAGTACGTAGGCCTAGGACGACGACGTTCTACCGAGTCTGTCTTTGTTTTCCCTTCCCCCGTTTCAGTGCAGCCATAGATTTTAGGATAACTCACCCTTAGATTAGACAACAAACGTGGATCCCATCGAGTACGATGGACGCGTGGGGTACTAATACCTTCCCCTCGCGTAACCGACTCCCGGACCCAGGTTATGGTTGCGATGACCATTCCTTTCCTTCTTCCTCAGGTTTATGCGGTGTTCCCTTTCCCTCTCTTGGGATAAATATACATTGCTAGCGACTCTGTTTTTCGTGCCACTTTCGCGTTTGTACCTGGATGAAAATCCTGGGAGCAACACATGGTCAGTTGTATCAACAGAGAATGAAGAAAGCGTATGACAAAAAAGTCTGACCCCGTGTCTTCGGAGAAGAAGACCTCGTGCTAAAAAAGATACAATCATTTCTCACTGATTCTCAGGGCAAATGGACTCTGAATTATGACGGTCCCTATGTGGTCAAGAAAGCTTTCTCAGGCGGTGCCTTGAGACTTGCAACCATGGACAAAGAGGAGTTTACCTACCAAACGAATGTTGATGTAGACAAGAAATACTTCGCCTAAATAAATAAATAAACGTCTCGATGGATTGAAAACCCGAATGGGCGATCCAGGTAAAAATTAGAGACATAATTTGAAAATCATCCTAGTGGATTAGAAATCTCCAAGTACAATTCAGGAAAAAATTAGGGATTCATGGCAAGTAACTACATTCAACACAGGTAAATTCCCCAGCAGTATTAATTTCCATCTGAAAAAGACTTTTGTCAGGGTCTTCTTCGACAGAAGCCCAGAATGTCAAGAATTCAAAGTTGGTAGAAGGATAACGGTCGTTATGTTTTAATGTAGCCCATTTCCCGTAAATTACCATTTTCTAAACTTTGTAAATACTCTATGGTATCACGCGCTCTACTAATTACCATCCTATCAATAAAATATGAGCCCTTGTGCTTTTGTTTGCAACTTATATTTGTTTTTACTTTGTAGAATGACACTTTAACATGTTGAACGATTCTTGAAATGAAACAAAAATGAATTTACTTGCACAAAAAATTTTCTTTTAAAATAAGGATGGCATTTCCTTTTGACTTTAAACGTCTGGAAGCACATCGACAGCTTCCCCGGAAGTGATTAACTTCGAAGTGCGAAATCAAAATACTCCTTCTCAACCAGTTCACCTGACTAAAGGATCAACTGTTCAGATGCAATGTCTCATCTGACCTCCCCGGCCGAGTTCTTACCTCCTAAGACCGATCAACAATTTCTCTCTCCCCCGTGGAGTCTACTTCTCCTAAGCAAGGTAGTATTGCTATCTTGAACCATTGGTACTTTTCATTCCCCGCAGTGGTCGAATATCCAATCTAGTTCATTCATTAGTCTATATGTCGCGTCTGTTTTGTCAGCATAAGCATATATACATCATGCATTATAAGTTCATATTCATATTCATATTGCATCACTATCGCTCTGGTCAGTTTCACTCCCAAGTGATAAAGTCCTCTCGTCTGTTGAGTCATCAGCATTTTCCTCGTCAGGAAACGTTAGTCTGAACAATCTCTCTCCCGTTTGTTTTTGGATTGAAACCGTTTTCGACCACTTTGATAACTTGAACCTCTGAAAGACAAGAAGACGTTCAACAGATACACTTTAGAATATCACTATTTATCATTGAAGACGATACCTTTGCTTTCCCGGATTAAGGAAAATCCCTAGAGAAAGCCTCTCAGTAAATGACTCTTGACAATACATCGATCTTTCTCCGAAGAAACCAATGTTAATGAAGTCATCAGCTCCTCAAAATTGGTTCGGGTCACATGGCATTTCGTTGTGAAAATTTCGAAGAAAAGTGTGATATCCCCAAGTAGAAAACAGTCTCCTGAAGGACTCGTTTCCCCAGTAGAGTCGACGAATGGCATCTCCAACAGAGAAGTTTGCACCTCTACAGCTCAGGCCAATGGGTTTTCCCCAACATGTCTGACATCAAATTTTCCATCAAATGGCATCTCCTTGTAAAACTTGGTGAGAAGTTTGATGAAAACCGCTACATATATCATTCCTTGTCAAGAAAAGTTTATTGACAAAAGAAATTGAGACCAGTTCCTTGGTAGGAAACCAGGATCGAGGGGAAGTTTATTTTAGAAACTGAGACAGTTCCTTGGTAGGAAACCAGTATTGAGGGGAAGTTTATTTCAGAAACTGAGACTAGTTCCTTGGTAGGAAACCAGGATTAAGGGGAAGTTTATTTCAGAAACTAAGACCAGTTCCTTGGCTGAAAACCTGGATCGAGGGGAAGTTTTACCTTTTCTAAGTATCAACGCTTAGCAAAAGAAGATGAATGAGTAAAGTACCATTCATAGACACCGTCAAAATTTTGGGTATTCCGATATTTAATCCTCTTGTACCCTGAATGTCCAAATATCTTCGCCATTCACACCTTCGGGTCCAAGAATATTAAATAGGGGCATTTGTCATACCCGAAATTTTGACCACTAAGATTTCCCATTATTATGAGAATCATTATCATAATATGGATGTACCATCATGCCTCATCAATCCTCTCAAGGATAGTTGAGCCTTCACTACAATCAAAGATAAGTGTTTTAACCCCTCTCAGAGCCTTTAGACATAGGATCAATCAAGAAAAGACTTGATCCCCAACTTGTATAATCCCTCAAGCATCCATTAAGGGTCAAGGGGTCTCCCGTATCAAAAATCATGCATAATTATGCAACATTCCAAGAGGATTAAGCCTCAAGATCGCCAGTGTCACCAAATTAGGGTTTTGGTCGACCAGGGCCTCCAGATGAAAATTTTGATCTGGGCATGAGCCTATACTTTAATATATGTTCTAATAAGATCAAAATAAGCCCATCCACAATGGCTAAGTCACCTTGAAAGACCATCTGTCAAAAAATCAAGAATTAGGGTTTTGACCTAATTCAACCCTTGAGTTAACTTGTGAAGCAAGGCATGACTTGAAGCTTCAAGATGAACTTCAAGGACCTCAAATACATCATATTGACATGTTTACAAGATTTGATTGACTCAAAGAGCTCTAATCATAAGCCACAAGAACTCAAAATCATCTGGTCACAAATTAGGGTTTCTGATGAAAAAGTCGACCCTACCATTGACTGTTGACCTACCCTTGTTCTCAAACCTTGGGGTAGAGTCCAAGATATTCCTAAATACCCCTTGAGGTAATCCATGAAGTTTAATTAGGCCTAAGGATATATTTTACAAAGGGATCACAAAGTCAAAGTTTCATCAGCTGAAAAAGTCAACTGTACAAAAACTCAAGTTTGACTTTTTGAAATTTTGGTCAACCAAGGTTCCCTTAACCCTAAAATCATGTTAATATGTAATTTTAATCATCATTCATCAAGAAAAATCAAAGAAAGTGAGTTAACTTGTAAAAGGGGTAACCATAAAAAACTTAGAATTTTTCTAAGTTATGGAACAAAGTGGCAAGGGTACCAACTTTGCAAGGCCATATCTCCTAAACCACAAGGTTTTTTTCTCCCATTCAAAGTTCATATTGTAGTCCATGTTACATACTTCAAATATGTCAACTAGGCCTCATTCTAATTTATCATGGATTTTGAGTTATTGATTGAGCAAAATCACAAAAACTTGGATTTATTCTAACACTTAGAAAATTTTAGACATAATCTGTCTAAGTTTTTTACCAACTTCCAAGGCATTTTTCACTTTGATCCATGTTGAACCAGGTCTAAGGTCAGACATCAAAGTTAAATTACATCATCCAAGCTTTCCAAAGAGTACTAGAACTCCCTCTAATTCAATTTGAGCTGAGAGTTATGATCATGGGAAGTTAGCATAAAAAACCTGATCTTTCACTAGTCAGTTTTGTGCATTTGATCGAATTTGGATATTTCAAGTTACCACAAGCATTGGTACATATCTGAACACCTCAAGGGGGACAAAGAAGGAACAAACCATGACCTCCGAGCCTCGTAAGTCCATGGACCTATATTTAGGCATGACACCCCTAAAATTCAAAATGCTTCAAATGGTCAATTTTGTTTCAAGGCATTTAACTAATGCATAGAGGTGGCATTCATCAAGACAATGTTATCCAAGTTCAGTCAAGCCTTATCCCTGCCACAGAAGACTCATAGCATGTGCTCTAACCTCAAGTCAATGGTAGGAGGAGACTTGAGATTCCAAAATGATCTAATTGGTCCAAGGCCTGTTGTAGTTGCCAATCACTATTGGAGCTTAAGCCGACCTCTTGCACTATAAATAGGCACTCTTTGTGATCAGTTTGAGTACACTAAAGGCCCATAACACTTGCCTATCTAAAACTCTCTCTTAATTATGCAAAAATGTCTTATAGTGCAAGTAACAAGTAAATTTTGAGTTGTAGTACAATTCCACCCCAACCAATCACTCAAACACTTATCACATAACATATTTGAGCTAATTAAACACTCAAAAACTTTCTAGGAGTCCAAAATCATAGACCTCAAAATCCACTTGAAGCCTATAATCATTCAACACACCATGTGTTGAACCCTAATTTTTACCCCTAAGATTTCACTCATTTCATTTGCATTTTTACCACAAGCAAGATCACACATTGATTCCCTTATCCCTCTCATCTTTGGGTTTATGCCTTGCAGGGTTTACTGATCCTCTGTGTGTTTTCTTATTTCTTTATTGCCTTATTTGTTTATATTTTACTAACCTTAACCAAAACCCAAAAATATTTTGTTTTCTCTTTATTGACATTTTCAGGGGAAGAACAGGTTAAAAATGCCAAAATAACATTCCCACGGCTCGAATTAATTTCATCTGAACAAAGTCAAAGTTGATCTGAAAACAATTCAAAATTCATATGATCAAGAGTTTCCAAGATTTAATTGATTATTATTCAAGAGAGTCCAAGGTTCATGTGTTTATGTCCATGCCTTCTTTGACAAGCAAAAGAATCGAGCCGGAACCACATCAGTGCAATAAAATTCTCATTTTTCATAAATTTTGCACTGAGTAACCGGTTAGCAGATATGCTGTAACCGGTTACCCTCGTGAAAATTTGAAAAAATTCAGCAAATTCAAATTCAGCAATTTTGCACCAATCTCAGCCCTTGATCACAATTGGAATATTCTAGACCATCTCATTTTTATTCCCCTACCCCACTTTGATCATTTCCTACCATACACCTTCACTAATCACCACTCTTTTATGAATTTCCCTTCAAATTTGAATTTCAAGCCTAATTTTCAAATTCCAAGCCTAATTCCAAACCACCAAATTCCCAAGCCTAAACTCTATAAATAGAGGCTTCATTTCATTCATTTCACAAGCTTTTGAGAGACAAATTCACCTTGCTAAAATTTCATTCAAGTTTTTGAGAGCCAACAAACCTCTTACAATTTCTCTCCCCAACCACCAAAATTCACCAAAACTCACTTTTCTTCTTTTGAAAGTTAACAAGAATTCACATTGAATCTTGTTCAACTTTGAGCTAAACCTTCATCCAAACTTGTTTTCTTCATCAATTCTCATAGATCAAGGCTTTGGAGTTTGGATCTTGGAGTAATTTGAAGGAATTTCCATATTTGAAGTGGTAATTCATCTCTCACCATTGTTGAAGCTTCAATTTCATCATCCACAATGTAGATCTTTAGAGATCTTTGTTACTTGATCCTTTGGATCTTGTAATTGTGTTTAATTGTTGTTTTCCACTGTTGTTTTACTTTAAATTCCGTGCAATTTCAGTTCCATGATTACAAGGTGTTTGTACAAAGTTTTGAGATTGGATCATGCTGAATTTTGCATATTTTTCTGCATTCTGGTGCAGAGTAACCGGTTAGCAGATATGTTGTAACCGGTTACTCTGTGTTAATTTTGAAAAACTGTACTATTTTGAACTAAGTAACCGGTTAGCAGATATGCCGTAACCGGTTACTTCGAAACAGAATGCACATTTTAGCTAGTTTTTGGGACTATTTTGATTCCTTTTCCATTTTCTTCCCTTTCCTTTTGTTCTTAGCCTTAGATCACATAATTGTGTGGTTTAATTTGGCTTTCTCTTCATCTATTTCCTTTTTCTTTTGATCGATAAAAGTCTTATGGATCATATAATTCCTTTGTTGAATTTTGATCAAGACTAGATCGCTACCTTCTTTTCTTTTCGTGCGGTATTGCTTTCGGATGACGATCTACATATCGTTCATTTAGCATGCATTAGCACAAAGAGCTATTAACCGGCCTCATTGTAGGGTAATTACTCCGTAAATTACTCGGCGATTGCTTAACATAGCGCAACATTATGTCCCTTATCGGAAAACAACTCAATGTTGATTGATCTTTTGTATTAGGTTCAAAATCTATGAAGCTTGTTGTTGTAGAGGCTTTGATTCTATCAATCTTCTAACAAGTTTTCATTAACCATGACCTAAGTACATTATTCAATCATTATTGATCACTTACTCTAACAACTAAAAACTAATTACTAACTTCTAACTTCTTTACAATTCCTTCTCGCTCCCTATCTCTCTTTTACTTTTATGCAATTTTTCCTTTGTCCGTTGGACACATGTTTATGCTTCCGCATATTTTTCCATTGTCCGTTGGACACATGTTTATGTTTCCACCATTTTTCCTTTGTCCGTTGGACACATGTTTATGCTTATACCTTTTTCTCTTTGTTCACTTGGACCAAAAACATTAATAAAGGACAAAACCTCTAAAAAACTTGTGCTTCTAATCTTGGACTATGGTTACTATCCTTGGCAATGGACATGGAATTTTGCACCTAGACCTTGGACTTCAATGCTATTCTTGAATCCTTGGACTTAGAACTTGGACATCCAATGCAATTCTTAGAACCTTGGACTTAGAACTGGGACCTTTTCCCTTTGCTTTGGAATTATGGTTCGAAGACTTCGAAGACTTGTGTTTTTGCATGGTTTATGGTGAAAATAGCTACATTTGTGGTTAGATCATTCTTATCCTTAGCTTTTACTTTATGCTTTAGTATAGTCAGTTCTTCTCCTCCCCATTCTCCAATTTTCAAAACTTTCTCTCTTTTTCAAAACCTTCTTGCTTTCAAAACTTGAACCTCTTTCATAATCAAACCTTGACTTAGTCAAGTGATTTTACTCTTTTCCTTTCATTTCTTAACAAAATTCTAAACTACATAAGCATATTGACACTTTTTTCAAAAGACTTTAAAAAACTCCAAACTCATCAAACTCTCTTTTGTGCCCTTGTGCACTTTTTCCTTTAACTTTTTCATAAGTTTAGACATGATTCATCTCTTTAAGCAGAATTATTCGCTTGGAAATGGGCACTTGTCTTTACATTTAAAATCAACCAAAACAAACAAATTTCATTCTTTGTACCACGAACTACGAGGTTTTGATCCTACATTGCACATCGTGGGTACGTAGGCATGAGACGATAAGTCTCTCCAAACATAAAAATATTAAAAAATAATTCTCCTCTCATCTCCTCAATCTTTTTTCAAGCAAACATTTTCAGACCAAAAGCGGTAGATATTTCAAAGGGCTTCTATAGAGTACTATAGACGTTTTGGGTGTTAACACCTTCCCATTGCGTAACCAACCCCTTACCCGGTCTCTCTTCACTTGTTCTTGTTTAGAGCTTGTGTAGGTTTTGTTCGCTCTTTTTCCTTTCCTTTTTTGGATAAAATAAAAGTGCGGTGGTGACTCTTGCTTTTCGAGTTAAGTTAATCAATAGCTTACACTCACAATTTTTCCGCTACAGAAAAGTGGCGACTCTGCTGGGGATTACAGATCCTTCCTTGAGGGGTTTAGCCTACTTTGATTTATTTACTGCCTTTTGCCTGATTTGCTTGTTACTTGTTTGTTCTGTTTGGGAGTTCCTCTGTGTGTGCAAGATAGGTCCTATACCCGGACCAGAGTGCACTTTGAGATAGGAGGATGGTATAGTCAAGGGAGCTTTGAGGGAGTCGAATCCCGAAAAAGCAGAACTTGAGAATCCATCCACTCGGTAGTTGCCTCTTTGGAATTACTGATGTTGATCGAGCGATCGTTGAAAGCATTACTTTTTCCATAGAAGCCTATAACACTGAGAACCGTAATAACCTTTAACCCATCTTAGCCTTTTTAGGACCGTGGCGCGGAAGCTATGAAAATGCAAATCTGACTTAGCTATTACGCGATGCCACACTCAGGTTAGATTCTCTTGAGGATAACTACCAACCTCCGAGTAAATCGGTGTGCTGGAGTGTCTGATAGTGGATTGTGGACCCTAGGCACTCTGTTAGAACCGCTGTTTTCTGCAGGTACAATGAAGACGAAACCTTAGTACATACCTTTTGTGGGATTGGTTCTTAACCTTAGCTTCATGCTCGTGACTCGAACCTTTGAACCCGTGTGCTTTGAGTGATCTTGTTTGTGGTTGTTGCATTCATGCACTCTTGCATCCATGAGCATACATCTGCATTTTTCCAAGTTGCCTCAGAAACTCATTTCAACTGTCTTCCTCTTCAGTTATCTGTTCACCATCAAGCTGTTTCCTCAACACAAATATGGAACTAGAGCTGCTGTCAGATTGAGAATGGAAAACCAAGAACAACACAACACCGAAGTCAGAATGGAAATTGATGAGTTGATGGCCGGTATGACCAAGCTCACAGAAATGATGCAAGTTCTGATTACTAAAGGTGAACCACCTCAGAGGACTGTGATCTCTGAAATCTTACCTGCTGTTGTTGACCCTCCGCTGACTCAACAACCAGCTTCTACTTGGCCAGAATTTGGGTTAACTCTGAATTACTCGCCACCCTTTGCAACTACTCCTGTGTTTGTTCCGTCTGTACTGCCAGTATCTTCAGCTCCATTATTCACTGAACCTCAGCCTGTTTTGCATTCTGTTGCTCAAGCTATTCCCGAGAATCCTCCTTTCGTGTACCATGCTACTGGTTCACAATTTGAAAGTCAGGGAGAACCTGGATACATTGAAGAAGTCAGAGAGCAATGGCATACTCTAGACAAAATGATAAGAGTCGTGGAAGGAAGTGATGTCTTTAATGTTGCCGCAATGGACATATGCTTGGTTTCCGACTTGATTATGCCTGCAAAATTCCAAACTCCTGATTTTGAGAAATACAAGGGGCACACCTGTCCCAGAAACCACTTGGTGATGTACTACCGCAAGATGGCTGCTTATGCCAAAAACGACAAACTGCTCATTCACTGTTTCTAAGACAGCTTGAGTGGGGCTTCAATGAAATGGTATATGGGACTTGATAAGAACTGTATCCAAAGCTGGAAGGACTTGGGTGATGCTTTCTTAAAGCAATATAAGTAAAATCTGGACATGGCACCTGATCTTCATCAATTGCAAAACATGTCTTAGAAAGAAAAAGAATCCTTTAAGGAGTACGCTCAACGCTGGAGAGAGCTAGCTGCTCAAGTGGAGCCACCCTTGGCTGAAAAGGAATTGACTGGATTGTTCATGGACACTCTTCAACTACTCTTTTGGGAAAAGATGATAGGCAGTATATCATCTGGTTTTGCTGACCTAGTCACTATTGGAGAAAGACTAGAAGAAGGTATCAAGAAAGGAAAGATTACCAATGCTGAAACCTTTAGTGGTGCTAAAAAGTATGCTGGGAATTTTCAAAAGAAAAAAGATGGCGATACCCATGTTGTTTCAAGTGAAGGGAAACCTCATCGCAGACAACAACAAAATGAAGCTGCAGTTGCTCCAATTGTTAGTGCTCAACCAGTTCAAGCTCCTTGTCAGGTTGTTAGACAAAATCAAAATCGCAATAGGGTTAACTTTGATCCCATCCCAATGTCCTACACTGAGTTGTATCCATGTCTTGTTCAGAAAGGTTTGATTACAACGAGGGATCTATCTCCTCCTCCAAATCCTCTCCCAACCGGCTATAGGACTAATCTTCACTGTGAGTTCCATCGAGGTGGGGTAGGCCATAACTTGGAAGGTTGTTATGCATTGGAAGCTAGAGTACAAGAATTGGTGAACTCAAAGATTCTGACTTTTCTTGATGATAATCCCAATGTTGTCAACAATACTTTGCCAGAGCATGCCAAGTGAAGTTTAAGTCAGTTCAGACGGATCATCTCCTAAAGCCAGTGTTTCAGACAGGACCGCTCATCCTTGTTGCTGATTAATCACTAGGCCTTGTTTCTTTCTATTTACATTTTTCTTTGATTGTATTGACGGTTTGCTTTCGAACTTTATTTGTACTTTCATGGTAATTTCAATGAAATAAGCACTGCAATGTTTGATTCAATTCATTTATATTCACTGTGTGCATCTTTATGCTTTCTTTTTCACAGAACAAAAAAATATATCTCCTGTTCACTTTCTTTATCAGTTTTTGTTTATGCAAAGATTGGAGGGAGGATGATGAAAATGAAAGGCCTGAAATTGCTGAACTGTATGCTTTCAATTAAAACTTGGCTGATGATGTACAATTATTATTTTAACTCCCAAACACTGGAGAAATAAGGAAGTTAATCCTTTGTCAACCCCTTTGTGCCTAGAAGGTGGAGTTTCTTTCTGTACGAAAAAACCCGCAATCTTAACCTGGGAATGGGTAGTTCTCAGTTAATTTGACTATGTGTTTAAACACAAGAGAATCATTATGGTGCACCTCGAAAAAATCGCTTAATCGAAGACGCGACCCTTCGCGCGAAAGGCGTGGAAAACGGTTCGACAGAGTCGCCACCGAACTTTATTTATCCTAAAAAAGAGGGAAAGGAAAATATCGAGAAAACCTTTAAGGAGGGATAAGAACATGGTCGTCGCAACCACATTCCGGGTTCGGGAGTTGGTTACGTGAGGGGAAGGTACGCGCACCCCCTCACGTCCGTTGTACTCAACGGGAACCTCTTAGTTCGAATTGTGAGGAATGTTATCTAAGCTTGTTTGTTTTCTTCTCAATGGTAAACGTGAAACGATAAGATAGAGGGAAAAGATACTAAGGGGAAATGAGGTGGTTTTAGGATAGGGTACTGGGCAAGATCATCGCGACCTCGGGCCTACGTATGCTCATTCGGACAAGAATGAGGAATTAGAGCAATCATAGTTCGACTACGGGAAGGGATAGAGGGAAGACGGAAGATGGAGGGAAGGTAGCTCGCCAAGATCATTGCAATCTTGTGCCTACGTATCTTTAATCGGAGGAGAATAAAGAATCAGAGCGGTCGTAGTTCGTGGTACGCCCACGAAAAGAGGGGTTAGGGTTTGAATTTTAGGAGACGAAAGATTGAATGACATACAACCCAAGGGGCGTGCCTCAAGAGCAGTCACTCAAGAATCCAAGGAATGCTAGACTCCAAGAACTCAGTTCTTTCGTGACTGATTGCGAAAATGTTTGATAAAGATTAAATGTTTTAAGACGAAAGGTTGAATGAACAACAACCCAAGGGCGTGCCTCGAGAGCCATTCGTTCGAAGACCCAAGGAATGTTGGATTCCAAGAATCTCCTCCTTTGGTAAGTTGATTAAGAAAAACGTTTGAAAAATATCGAATCAGATTGGTTGAGAAAAGAGGTGAGGATCGATACTAGTCCCTACGGGTGCTCCTAGTAATGAAACCTACGAGGTGTGCGAGTGTGCATTTGATGACGAGGCAAAAAGCACTTGACTTACGATAATGTTTTGACGATTGGCTCGACGACGAGTCGAGAATTGGTTTGGAAATGGTTTGATTTGTTAAGTGTTTTAGGGAGAATGACAATTATTCGATAAACGAGACGTCGGCCTCGCAACCAATTAATCGGGGCATTATTGGGATGCTAGATCCCAACGACACCTTTTTCATTCGATTGATTTACAAAAATATCGTTTGATGAACAACGAAAGTACCACGTGGAATGCTAGATTCCAATGGTATTTCTTTGTCCAAATATTTAAGACGAGTGTTTTAGGAGCGAAAGGTCGAGTGAGAACCCAAGAAGTGCTAGACCTCAAGAATTCAGTTCTTTCGCGATTTAATTGAAAAATGGTTTGAATATGTGTTGAGTATTTTAATCGGGAAGTAAGCGTTTGAACAAATAAAGATGATTAGATAAACATGAATGCGAATAAGATATGGATATGAATAAGAATGAACGATAATATAATCGAGATAATATTCGACGGAAAATAAGCAAGATAATGGTTAATCGGGTGAATCGGAAAATAAAATGTGACGATCTCGTCTTAATCAAGAACTCTAAAAAACGGTTCCATGATGTTTAAGACCTTCATTGATCGGTAATGAAAAGAATAAAATGATAAAAAAGTAAAGTGACATAAAATGTAAAATAAAATCGAAATCGAAGAAAAGTCTCATCTTTAACTGATAAAATTTGGTTTTAAGATGTTCATCGATCCATAAAAATGAAAAGTAAATAAAATAATAAAATCGGTCTCGTCTTAATCGAAATTTAATCGAGAAGTCGATAAATAATTGATTTTTTACTTTCTTTGAGCAAAATGAAAATAGAAGAATATAAAATAAATAAAAAGAAATTAAATAAAAAATATGAATACAAAGCATAAAGGTCTTACCTTTATCGAGATTTAATCGAGAAATCGATAAATCAATCGATATTTAGTTTTCATGGACCCAAAATGAATAAAAATAATAAAAATGAAATAAAATCAAAATAAATAGGAAAAAGAATAAAGGTCACACCTTTATCGAGATTTAATCGAGAAATTGATAAATCAATCGATATTTTGATTTTCATTGACCCAATAAATGAATAAAAATAACATTATGAACAAAAAATCGAAAATAAATTATGAATTGAGTCATATCATTGGCCCTTAAATAAATATCGAAAATGGAAATTGAATTGAGAAATCATAAATCAAATGTAATTTACCAAGAAACTTCATCAAATCTAAAACAAAATATTAGAAACCTCTTAATAAAAATAAAATAAAAGTAAAATTAATTAAAAAGAACAAAGAAAGAGATATGGTGGTGTGCTGAAAAAACAGTGTGGTGTGGAGAAAAGGAAAATGAGTGGAATCCTTTGGGCTTAGCAGCCCATCATCCACCAAACACGGCTTAAAAAAACAAGAGGATGGCGGAAAGGAAGCTAATTGGGCTATGAAGCCCATGTGAACAAATTAAGCCAAAGACAAAGACACCCTATTACCATCGTCAGAAACTTCAAAGCACATCCATGGCTTGGTCCAAATTAAAAGCAAAGAAAAGTCAAAATAAGGCATGACTATGAAAAAAGGAAACGCGAATACATCTCGCAAAACATCATTAAACGGAAACGAGCTAAAGTCGAAAATATCCAATAATGAGAAGCAAAGGGTCAGCCCAACCTTTCTCTCTCGATCTCGTACAGCCTCGGTTCGCTATCGGTTTCAATGGATTCGTTTCTGGTTTGATACTTCATAAATCCCTTTATTCTTGATCTGGTTTCTGGTTGTATGGGTTTCGGTTTGTGGTTGGAAACTCTCTCTTCCTTCCCCTTCTCTGTGATTTTTGGTTGTTGATTTGGGTACAGAAAAAGGGTTTCAATTGGTTTATTGAGGATGGAGGTTGAAGGAGACTGGGGTTTTGCGATTTGGATTGGAGGTGAAGAGAATGTTAAGGTTAGTGATTTGGTTCGTGAATGGAAGATGGTGAGTTGGTGAAGGATGTTGCAGATTTGAAAGGTGCGGCGAAGGATGTTGGACGATGGTGACAGTTGTGGATGGAGGATGGGAGGACTTTTGAGCAGCGTTTCCTTAGCTCGGTTAATCTTTTCTCGAGAGTGAAGAATCGGGTCTTATTTATAGGAGAGGTCAAGGTATGAATTTAAGGATGCGCTGCGTTTTGGTACAGGTTGTGAAATGGAATATTCGTTTTGACGGTTTTGTCGCAGGTTTACACGTTGTGAGGTCTGTAGGTTTATGCGTGAAGTGTGTTTTGGAAAGGTTGTTATGGCTGGTTAGAGGTTAACGGATTTGTGAATCAATTTGCTGTTTTTATTCATTTCTTTGCATTTGGAATCTGCTTTACGCATTTGCATTTTGATGTCGTACAGATTGTTTTGCGAAGGTGAGTAATGTGTGGAAATCATTTTTGCAGATTGGGAATTGGTTTTAAGTCGTGACGTGGTTTTGTGCAATGATTCTTTGGTGGCTTGGCTGAAGGCTGCTATATGTTATGTATTGGTTTTGTTGTATAGCTCATGAAACGACGTTGCGTAAAAGGTGTGGGGTCGGGTCGTGATTGTTGTGTGTTGCTACCAGCTTTTGTCGTTTCTGCAGGTAATCGTGGGAGGTTTTTTTTCTGTGACAGTTTTCACGTCGTGCGATTTGTGGTGAATCATTTTGGCTGTGAGATCGGCTTGTGAAGGCTGGAGAGTGGCTTGAAGAAGAAGATTGTATGGCTTCAAGTGGTGTGTGAGTGTATTATGTGTGGTATTTTTTCAGGTTGTGAATATTTTGAATGTACGAATGTTGTTTGTGAATTGAAGGTGCGCACTGTGCGATGGTGTGTGAAATAATGTCGTGACTCATAAAATTTTCTTTATTTTCCTGCAGGTTGGTTGGCATGGTGAGGTCACATTGTGACTTGGATCAAGAAATGGTTTTTGCAAGTATAGGTGTGTGGCAGGTTGGTTTACTGCTGGTGTGGGGTCACGGGTGTAATGGCTTTTGCTCACTACACATTCAAGAACTTGTTTTATTGTAAAAGATGTAAATAAACTTCTTCTTTTTTTTTGACATGGGCTTATTGGAATCATGTAAAATAATGGGTCTTTGACATTTGTAATTCATTTGTTTTTTTTTGGAATTTTGGAATTGAATTAGTTTGGAAAATGGACATGGATATGTAGATAATAGGACATGAAATTGATTATTTGGATATGAATCAGAATTGATACAAATGAATTTGGAATATTAATAACATGGGCTATGAAAAAAATAAAAAGAATAAAATGGATTGAATATAATGGAAATGGACATAATTGGATGATGAATTATGGTTATGGATTTGGATATGGATATGGACAATAACAATTGAAATGCATGTGGTTTGGAAAAATGGGGAATTTGAAAGTATGGATTTGGTTACGAATTATCACCCCACTGACTTTGCCACTTAACCTTTCAGGTGAATCTTCTAAACCTATGAACACAATCTGCCCAGTTTAAACCAATGCCCCCTTGGATCACAAATGAACCACAACTTCTTCACTATGAAAACATCTGAATTTATCACCACCTGATGACTTGATTCACACAGATGACTTGTTTTGGTACAGAAAAACTTTAACTGAAACCTTAAGCACACACCATTTGAATTGCACACCAAAGCTTTGATTGATCTTGAAGCAAAACTTGCTTGACTACTGAACCTCAACAACCAGAAACACTATTTTTGGATTTTTTTCGACTGACAATTAGCAGGAGGAATTACGGATGAAAATTATACACAAGTAGGACAGATTTGGGGTATGACACGTTGCAATCACATGTTTTCCTTTGCACACATCAAAGAAACGTCGAAGATGTCTTTCAAATCAAAAGCCAATGATGGTTCACCGTAATCATTAAGCCAGACAGTCACTACCTTTGAAAAAAAGGAGAATGAAAAAATCAAAAGAAAAGCCTGCTAAGTCAAAACCTATGAAGGAGATTTAGGCAAAAATTGGGGCATCCCGCTGACTATAAGCTCAAATGACATAGTTCAGGCAAAATTTAGGGATAACAAAAAAAATCAACCGAGAGGTTACCAAAATCTTCAAAGACCAAAACGAGTTGACCGAGGTCCTCATCAAAAACAACAAAATGTTGTAAGGGAGAAGTGACTGCCATCTCAAAAATCTCTTAAGCCATCATCATAACAGTGTTGCAATTCCAAAATCACTTGGAACCTGAATGCATAGTTTGAATTAATTGAGCATAGGACTGAAGGTCATCACGAAGAATGGGTTAGGTACAAATAAACTTTGAGCCCATATCCTTTGTTTCAAAAACCGTGAACCAGACCACGTTACAACCTTCAAAATATCTAATTGAAGCCAGGTTTCTTTTGAAAGCATACTACAGCAAGGCTGCGTAAATTGACTCCTATGTTTGTTGCCAATCATTTGCTTTGATGTCTTACCTTTGCTTTCTCTTTCATTTTGTATGTCTAAACTGTCATGTTTTGACAAGTGATTCATTTTGCATTACATCAATAATATCATTCCAAAAATGATTTTTGATTTCAAAATTGCATTGAGCTTTGCATTAAAATTACCATGTTTGTTTGAATAATCCTATTTGCAGGCAAACTTTCCTCATTAAGAAAATTTCAAACAGTTGAAAAACTTGGTCAGTGATCCTATCAGGGGCATTACTTCCAGATCCTGTTATAAATTAGTTCAAGATTTGTTGCTCAGTGCAAGTTATTCTCAGAATTGGTTAACCAGAAGATCTCTTTTAAGACTCATGCTGAGTTTAGCCTTCTCAACAGTCATTTCAATAACTGAAGCCATGATCAGTCCATCCCCAGCAACTGAAGCCATGATCAGTTTATCTTCAACATTCATTTCAATAACTGAAGCCAAGATTAGTACATCCCCAACAACTGAAGCCATGATCAGTTTATCTTCAACATTCATTTCAAGAATTGAAGCCATGATCAGTTCATTTTCCTCGGCAGCAGTCAAATTGAAGCTATGATCAGTTTATCCTCATCAGTCAATCAATCTGGGGCAGTCTTCTTCAAGAATCCTCAGGATGTATTTCCTCAAAAGACCATCATCTTGATACAATTCATAAGAGTGACAGAGATGTGTTCAACATCTTCTCTCCAAGCAGAGTGGCAGTGTTCCCTGTGTTGAGGAATCAGAGTCCCCTTTCTTCCCTCACAAAAGAGTCTATCTCAGTTATCCTAATCATCTGCATTGCATACATAAATCATTCATATTTCATTGCATAGAAATATTTTCATAGCTCGAAGTGTGCTTCGCGCTCATATGCATTTTTCCGAGGTCCTGTTGCTTTCGACATCTTACCTTGCGATCAAAGTCCAACTTACTTGGCGCCTACCAAAACATTGCCTGCCTTTTCATTCAGTGCCATTCCTGGATGTTGTCGTTTACATGTCTTCTTTCATTACCAGTGCTATTCCTGGATATCCTATTTGTCTTTTTTCTTTCCAGTGTTATTCCTGGATGTTGTCGTTTCCTTGTGCATCTCGTCCTGTTGTTAGATGTTTGTTTTCTTCCATTCTAGTGTTATTCATGGATCTTTATATTTCTTTCACTCCAGTGCCATTCCTGGATGTCTGTCTCTTTTGATCTCCATTGCCATTCCTGGATATCTTGTTCTTCATGTTTTCCTAGTGCTATTTCTGGAAGTTTTTTCTCTCTTCTGTAATCCCCGTCAGATTTGCTTGGATATCTTTCAGTGCCATTCCTGAAAGTTTCATCTGTTCATTTAGTGCCATTCCTGAATGAGTTTTCTCCTTTGCATTCAGTGCTATTCCTGGATGTCTTTCTCAATATCGTTTAATGCCATTATTGAATGTAGTGATTTACCTTTACCTTTCAATGCCATTCCTGAAAGTTTTATCTGTTCATTCAGTGCCATTCCTGAATGAGTTTACGTTTACCTTTCAGTGCCATTCCTGAAAGTCCCTGCTCACTTTATTCAATGCCAGCCTTGGATATTGTGAACTCTTTTTATCCAATGCCATTCTTGGATATTTCTGATATATTTTCCAGAAATTTTTTCACTTCATCCAATTCCATTCTTGGATGTTGAGATTCTTCTGTCCAGTGCCATTCTTGGACACCTTTTCCCCAGCCAAGTCCAATGCTATTCTTGGATATCTCTGATGTTTAACCTTGCCATCCAATGCCATTCTTGGATGTCCCCAATGAAGTTTTTAAATGGAAGTTTGTTTCCATCCAATGCCATTCTTGGACGTCTCTGATGTTTGTTGTTGCCTCATTCGATGCCATTCTTGAATGATGTAGTTCCTTTTATCCAATGCTATTCTTGGATATCTTATCCTCAATAGAATGTTTTTCACCTCCATCCAATGTTATTCTTGGATGACGCTGTTGTTTTTACCAGAAACTTTCTTGTCGCTTGTCCAATGTTGTTCTTGGATATCTTTTGATATACCTTTTATCTCGTTCGTAGTTTCTATCCAATGTTATTCTTGGATGTCACTACTCGTCTCCCAGGGTCTTGTCCTTCTCTTTCCAACTATTGATGGATACTTCTTGTCACCTTGACAGATATCTAGAAATAGCTTGTGTTCCCCAGTGTGTCTTTTCATGTTGTCTCTCTCAATTTACCATACCTTCTTTGTTTCAAGTTCCCCTGCAGTCTGTTTCATTCTTTGCATTCATATCATCTCGTGACATCTTATGGCTAAAAATTTGGTTTTCTGTATTTAAGTATCTTCAATCTTGTCGAGTCGAAGTTTCCAACTTTCATATCTCCTAATTGAAGAAACTTAAACTAATTTTTACCCCTAAGATTTCACTCATTTCATTTGCATTTTTACCACAAGCAAGATCACACATTGATTCCCTTATCCCTCTCATCTTTGGGTTTATGCCTTGCAGGGTTTACTGATCCTCTGTATGTTTTCTTATTTCTTTATTACCTTATTTGTTTATATTTTACTAACCTTAACCAAAACCCAAAAATATTTTGTTTTCTCTTTATTGACATTTTCAGGGGAAGAACAAGTTAAAAATGCCAAAATAACAGTACCACAGCTCGAATGAATTTTATCTGAACAAAGTCAAATTTGATCTGCAAATAATTCAAAATTCATCTGATCAAGAGTTTCCAAGATTTAATTAATTATTATTCAAGAGACTCCAAGGTTCATGTGTTTATGTCCATGCCTTCTTTGACAAGAAAAATAATCGATCCGGAACCACAACAGTGCAATAAAATGCTCATTTTTCACAAATTTTGCACTGAGTAACCGGTTAGCAGATATGCTGTAACCGGTTACCCTCGTGAAAATTTGAAAAAATTCAGCAAATTCAAATTCAACAATTTTGCACCAATCTCGGCCCTTGATCACATTTGGAATATTCTAGACCATCTCATTTTTATTCCCCTGCCTCACTTTGATCATTTCCTACCATACACCTTCACTAATCACCACTCGTTTATGAATTTCCCTCCAAATTTGAATTCCAAGCCTAATTTTCAAATTCCAAGCCTAATTCCAAACCACCAAATTCCCAAGCCTAAACTCTATAAATAGAGGCTTCATTTTATTCATTTCACGAGCTTTTGAGAGCCAAATTCACCTTGCTAAAATTTCATTCAAGCTTTTGAGAGCCAACAAACCTCTTGCAATTTCTCTCCCCAACCACCAAAATTCACCAAAGCTCAATTTTCTTCTTTTGAAAGTTAACAAGAATTCACATTGAATCTTGTTCAACTTTGAGCTAAACCTTCATCCAAGCTTGTTTTCTTCATCAATTCTCATAGACCATGGCTTTGGAGTTTGGATCTTGGAGTAATTTGAAGGAATTTTCAGATTTGAAGTGGTAATTCATCTCTCACCATTGTTGAAGCTTCAATTTCATCATCCACAATGTAGATCTTTGGAGATCTTTGTTACTTGATCCTTTGGATCTTGTAATTGTGTTTAATTGCTGTTTTTCACTGTTGTGTTACTTTAAATTTTGTGCAATTTCAGTTCCATGATCACAAGGTGTTTGTACAAAGTTTTGAGATTAGATCATGCTGAATTTTGCACATTTTTCTGCATTCTGGTGCAGAGTAAGCAGTTAGCAGATATGCTGTAACCGGTTACTCTGTGTTAATTTTGAAAAACTGCACTATTTTGAACTAAGCAACCGGTTAGCAGATATGCCGTAACCGGTTACTTCAAAACAGAATGCACATTTTGGCTGGTTTTTGGGACTGTTTTGGTTCCTTTTCCATTTTCTTCCCTTTCCTTTTGCTCTTAGCCTTAGATCACATAATTGTGTGGTTTAATTTGGCTTTCTCTTCATCTATTTCCTTTTTCTTTTGATCGATGAAAGTCTTATGGATCATAGAATTCCTTTGTTGAATTTTGATCAAGACTAGATCGCTGCCTTCTTTTCTTTTCGTGCGGTATTGCTTTCGGATGACGATCTACATATCGTTGATTTAGCATGCATTAGCACAAAGAGCTATTGACTGGCCTCATTGTAGGGTAATTACTCCGTAAATTACTCGGCGATTGCTTAACATAGCGTAACATTATGTCCCTTATCGGAAAACAACTCAATGTTGATTGATCTTTTGTATTAGGTTCAAAATTTATGAAGCTTGTTGTTGTAGAGGCTTTGATTCTATCAATCTTCTAACAAGTCTTCATTAACCTTGACCTAAGTACATTATTCAATCATTATTGATCACTTACTCTAACAACTAACAACTTATTACTAACTTCTAACTTCTTTACAATTCCTTCTCGCTCCCTATCTCTCTTTTACTTTTATGCAATTTTTCCTTTGTCCGTTGGACACATGTTTATGCTTCCGCATATTTTTCCTTTGTCTGTTGGACACATGTTTATGTTTTTGCAATTTTTCCTTTGTCCGTTGGACACATGTTTATGCCTATGCCTTTTTCACTTTGTTCACTTGGACCAAAAACATTAATAAAAAACCTCTAAAAAACTTGTGCTTCTAATCTTGGACTATGGTTAATATCCTTTGCAATGGACATGGAATTTTGCACCTAGACCTTGGACTTCAATGCTATTCTTGAATCCTTGGACTTAGAACTTGGACATCCAATGCAATTCTTGGAACCTTGGACTTAGAACTAGGACCTTTTCCCTTTGCTTTGGAATTATGGTTCGAAGACTTGTGCTTTTGCATGGTTTATGGTGAAAATAGCTACATTTGTGGTTAGATCATTCTTATCCTTAGATTTTACTTTATGCTTTAGGATAGTCACTTCTTCTCCTCCCCATTCTTCAATTTTCAAAACTTTCTCTCTTTTTCAAAACCTTTTTGCTTTCAAAACTTGAACCTCTTTCATAATCAAACCTTGACTTTGTCAAGTGATTTTACTCTTTTCCTTTCATTTCTTAACAAATTGCTAAGCTACATAAGCATATTGAGACTTTTTTCAAAAGACTTTAAAAAACTCCAAACTCATCAAACTCTCTTTTGTGCCCATGTGCACTTTTTCCTTTAACTTTTTCATAAGTTTAGACATGATTCATCTCTTTAAGCGGAATTATTCGCTTGGAAATGACGACTTGTATTTACATTTAAAATCAATGAAAACAAACAAATTTCATTCTTTGTACCACGAACTACGAGGTTTTGATCCTACATTGCACATCGTGGGTACGTAGGCATGAGACGATAAGTCTCTCCAAACACAAAAATATTAAAAAATAATTCTCCTCTCATCTCCTCAATCTTTTTTCAAGCAAACATTTTCAGACCAAAAGCGGTAGATATTTTAAAGGGCTCTTATAGAATACTATATACGTTTTGGGTGCTAACACCTTCTCATTGCGTAACCAACCCCCTTACCCGGTTTCTCTTCACTTGTTCTTGTTTAGAGCTTGTGTAGGTTTTGTTCGCTCTTTTTCATTTACTTTTTTGGATAAAATAAAAGTGCGATGGCGACTCTTGCTTTTCGAGTTAAGTTAATCAATAACTTACACTCACGATTTTGCCGCTACACCATGAAGTGATCCAACCATCTCCCAGCAGGTCCAGGGGTCCAAACATACTCCATATGATGTAGGGAAGCTGTTCAGATCATCACAATTCATCTGTAACACCTCCAACTCAAAAATCAAATTGATCTTGCTGCCACGACATTCATGTAAGCCTAAACTTGGTCATCTCATAATTCTTGGCGCCTTTTTTCAAATATTTAAACATTTGAATTTTGTGATTTTATTTAATTGATTTAAAAGTTAATTTCTCTCTGAATTTTAATGATTTTGAGTTGATTCTTTTTTTCAAAATTTACAAAAATGTTAAAATATTTTATTTTACAAAAATTTCCCAAAAATATTATTTATTTCATATATTTGATATTTTTGTAAAGAATTAATTTTTATTTGTTTTTTAACATTTTGAAAATTTTCTTTCTCTTGATTTTCCAAACTTAAATGGTTTTCAATCACTTTGTGGATAAAAACATGATTTTTGAAACATTGATCCAAGATCACAACTCATTTCTCACATGTTTTCAATATTTTTGTTAACTTTTAATCAAAATTAATTCCATTTTTAACAAAATTAAGGTTTTGATTAATTTCACCCTCATCAATATTTTTTCAAAACATTTTTGGGCCTCTTGAAAGAGTGTAAGTCCCACCTCTTTGTAAATAAAATAATTTGGGCCTCAGTGCATTGTATAAGGCCCGATACAGTCGAAAATTTCGACGCGGTCGTCGTTTTCAAACTATTTTCATTTGGGCCTCTCCTTGAGCTATAAGTCCCACTTCTTTTTTTTTTAAATCATTTTTTGGGCCTCTAATAGAGTGTAAGACCCAATCCCTTTGTAAATAAACCAATTTTGGGTCTCACACATTGTATAAGTCCCTATGTACATTTTCAAAACAACGGCGCGATCATCGCCTTTTTAACAAAATCAACTGGACTTCTCCTTGAGCTATAAGTCTCATCTTTATTCATTTTCAAACTCTTTGGGCCTCTAATAGAGTGTAAGGCCCAATCCTTTTTCAACCAAAATCATTTTGGGTCTCAGACATTGTATAAGTCCCACTGTATTTTCAAAAACCTCGCTGCGATCGCCAGTTTAAAATCAAAACACCTGGGCCACTCCTTGAGTTGTAAGTCCCATACCTTGTACAAAAATAACCTTTGGGCTCTCTCTTAGAGCATAAGACTAAACTCTCTTTGTAAATACTCTGTTAACAATACAGTCTGTATTCAAATAGTCATCAGGGAATCTCTTGTTGAATAAGCCCCAACTTTTTTGCTTTAAAATAACTGTTATCAAAACTTGTTTTAATTTCTTTGAACAACAAACATTACAGCATGGAAGCTTGCTCACCTGTAAGTTTTTATCTGCTTTCTTTTACCTGCTTTTATATATATAACTGTATTGCTGGAAGCTTGCACACCTGTAAGTCCTTCTTTCATCTCTTTTAAATACATGTCATATATATATATATAACTGTATTGTGGGAAGCTGCTCACCTGTAAGTCTTCTTTCATATCCTTTTAAATACTTATCATATATCAACTGTATATATACTTGTATATCTGTTTAGAGTTTTCCCCGACAACTAAGTCTAGAATTAGGTAAATCTAGTTGTTTACTCTCTTAATATAGTCAAACATAGATCCCCCTTAGGATTCCAGATACAGTCTTGCCTTCTCTTGGACTTAAACAATATGGAACAAAGAGAAAGGCAGTATTCTCGGTGAACCTTTTCTCAGACTGTCACTTTAGAAATTGTCAAAGAAATTCAATTCCCCAGAGATGAATTATTCCCGGTGAAACTTCTCTAGAATTTCTTCAAACTCTAGAACTGTTCACACAAGAAAGAAATTATTCCCGGTGAAACCTTTTTTGAACATTCTTAAGTTTGGACTCACAGGCTTCCTAAAAGCATCCCAGCCTCTTCTTGGGCATTGTACAATGACCCTCAGGCTTCTTAAAAGTTCTCATGCCTCCTCTTGGGCTTAGTACAAGGACCAAGAGACCTCCTACAGGTATAAGAATAGAACCTAGTCATCATTTGCTAGAGCACTCTTTCTGAGTCAAAATTTCAGACCAGTTAAGGGTTGACCTTCATTCCTTAACATATTAGCCTTCTCTTGGGCATAATACAAAGAGCATTCACCTTCTGGGAACCAATTTCTCAAAATACCAGTAGACTTGGACAGTCTCATACCCTTTGGATTTCCCATTTCCTTAAAGAACAGGAAAATAACCCAGATCCTCTGATCAAATCCCAAAGCAGAAATAAAACTAACAGCTTTCACAACTTAAACCTTACTCTTAATTTTCCCCAGTCAGGGTCAACTCTCATCAGAGGAAAGAACTTTAAATTATTATATCTTCAGTTAAAATTCCTAGCTAGGGTCATTTTACTGTCACAATCCTCATCAGAACCTCAAGGTCTCTGATACTTTAACTCTTCTTTAATTCCCAGCAAGAGTTAATCCCCAATATGGACATGTCTTTGGATTTCAATAATCTTCAGCAGAAGATAGCCTCCTCTTAGGCTTTGTATAATGATTTTTCTTCTCAGCAGTTAGCCTCCTCTTAGGCTTTGTATAAATGATAATTCCTAAGTTGAGTCCCCACAATTAGCCTTAATCTTGGGCTTTGTACAAGACAAATATATCTCTCCCTAAACAGAGTCAGTTAACCCTTTAGCCTCAATCTTGGGTTTTGTACAAGACACATATAAAAGTCCTCCCCAGTGGAGTCATCATCTTTCTTTAGCCTCAATCTTGGGCTTTGTACAAGACAGATAAAACCTTTTTCCCCAAAAGAGTCAAATATCTTTTAGCCTCCATCTTGGGCTTTGTACAAGATACAAATAAAACACTCTCTTGTTGAGTTAATCAGTCTTTTAGCCTCCATCTTGCGCTTTGTACAAGATACAAAATAAACACTCTCTTATTGAGTCAGTCTTTTCAGTTTCCTCTTAGGCTTTGTATAATGATCTCCCCAATGGAATAAGTCTTTTCAGCCTCCTCTTAGGCTTTGTATAATGATTTTCCCCAGTGGAATCCAATCAACCTTTTAGCTTCAACCTTTGGCTTTGATCAAGGCACAAAAAAAAAAATATCCCCTAAGAGGAAATCAAAATCTCTGCATGAGGATATCTTTTTCTGTCTAATCACATCAAAACAGTCATTCAAAACAAAACCCTAATTCCAGATAATTGCTGTAAGTGGCACACTTGTTGATATTAACATCCAAGTTGTCTGTCCCTCATTATCCTGGTTAAAACCTCATCTAATTATTGTAAGCGGCAAGCCTCTGGATACAAACATCCAAGCCAATGTCCCTTTTTTAGCATGAATTCTTAAGGAAAGATGGCATTTCTCACACATGAGTTAAGTTTTCTCCTTCAGGACAAATCACCCTTTTAAGGCAATTATGGCATTGCTGGTCTCCATACGTTCCAGTTAAAGTAATTCTCCTTTACAAACCAGTTACCCAAACAACTGTGATTAACAGATGAGATATCTCTCTTTAGAGATGACAAATTCTCTCTCAGTCAAAACCTTTTAGCTTTCCATCTTGGGCTTTGAATAAGATACAAACAAACAACTTTTAGCTCAATCTTGGGCTTTGAACAAGACACCAAATATCTGTTTCTTCCTTCGAATAGGAGGAACTACAATCACTCTAATTTCCCTATACTCCATAACAGGGAATACGTAGGCATAAGATTGCAAAATCTTAGCGAGCACACTAAACTAAAAGCCCTAGGTCCCTGACCTTACCAAAAACATTGGAAAACCTGAAAAACAACCAAAACATACTCTCTCTCAAACACAAGACAAACTTTTCCCATTTTACAGACAAACACAATCAAGTACCAAAGTTGATCCTAAAACTACCATCTCATGGATAACCATGTATAGGATGGGTAATTGATAACTCCCCATTGTATAACCTGACCCCGGACTCCCCAATCTCTGTCAAGCGTTTGTTCAGTTAAACAAATGTGTGCAAGGTTTGTTTTAGATAACTTCCCCTTTCCCTTCCAGCTTCACGGGATAAATAAGTAATCAGAAAGTAGCACGCAACGTTCCTCCCATTGAGGTGAGGAATTCCCAATTTCAGCGATAAGGTGGTCGCTTCACCGACAAAAATCGCTAGCTACACTCACTCGTATAAGATCTTTCCAAACTTCATGCTCGGCCTCTAATCTCCTTGTTGTTGGATTCCATGCAAATCCACTTAAGCTACCAAATAGATCATATGATTCAGCAAAATGATATTTCAAAGTTTTCATTCTATTTTTTATATGTTGTTTTGTCATGGTTTGAGCAACAAGTGATCGTAAAGCATCTACGACATTACAGTATACTTCTGTTGACCATGCACCATCATGCCTATTGCCTTTATTTGCTTCTTCCATCAAAGCATTCAATAATATTTGATCCATATCATCTGTCCACCTTAAAATTTCCTTACTAACTTGTCTAGGTTCTACACTTTGACCTTTATCCTTTGCCATTTCTCAACCTATAAATGCACTTGGTTTCAAAAGAAACAAGATATCACAATGCCTAAACTAAAACTAATACAAATACACAATTATAGTCTATAATAACATTAACTAATAAACTACAATGTCTCATAAACATGACATAACTACATTAAACTCCATATAGGTTCCACGTTTCAGTTGTAATAGCATCCCTTAGAAGTGATCCTAGTCGGTAGTCCTCATCACGCTGTTGTGTTTGAGATCTATCTATCTCATTTTGTAGCAGTTCACGGTCAACTTCTGCAATTAAAGCTTCATCAACGTCCACACCCATTAAAAATTTATGTAGTATACAACAAGCAAATACTATGTCTATCATAATTTCAAATGAATAATGGGGTTCAGTGCCACTAGCAATAATTAGAAATCTCTTTTTTAACACACCAAAAGCTCTCTTAATAACATTTTGAAGTGAATAATGTCGAAGGTTGAATAATTCTCGAGGATTTTGTGGCCCACGAGTGGAATACTCTTTTAAATGATAACGGACGCCTCTATATGGTGTTAGTAACCCCCGTTTTAGCATAAATCCTTGTTGCGGTGAAAATCGGATAACAAGCTATTACTTAACTTGCATCATTTTCTTTTACAACTGACTTTGATTTATCCAAAGGAAAGGTTCAAGATCGTTAAAAAACCTAAAGGGGGGAGATCTAAGGTTCGGGGGTTGGTTATACAAAGGGAAGGTATTAGCACCCTAAGTATCTGTAGTACTCTACAGGAACCTCTTGCTAAGTTTGTGTTATGTTATGTTTGCTTGCTAAGAACACAAAATAGAATTAGTCTCGTCCTAATCATGATTTAATCGAGGAATCGATAATCAATGATTCTTGACTTTCATCGACTAAAAAGTGAATGAAACTGAAATAAAGAGAAAGCGGTCTCATATTGATCAAAGTTTTGTTGATTCAATGAAGTCAACCAAACCATGAAGTTTGTTATGTCATCGACCAAAATAAAGATAATGAAACCGGAATGAAAAAATAAGGTTGGTCTCGTCTTAATCAAGATTTAAATCGATAAATCGATAATCTTAGATTTTTGACTTTCATCGACCAATAAAAATAAGTAAAAAGTGGCCTCATATTTATCAAGACTTTATTGATTTGAAATAATCAAAGTCAAGATTTGTGCAATGTCATCGGCCTAAAGTAAAGAAAATGGACTCTAAATGAAGAATAAAGTTAGTCTCGTCTTGATCAAGATTTAATCGGAGGATCGATAATCTTTTGATATTCGACTTTCATTGACCAACAAAAATAAAGAAATGAGTCTCATACATATCAAGACTTTTTAGTCATTTTGCATAAATCAACTAAGTCATGATTTTGTAATATCATTGGCCCTAAAAATCAAAATAAAGATCGTAAGCGAAAAATAAAAATCAAAACAAAATTCGAAAGAAAAAGTTATGAATTCAAGAAATAACATGATAAATTGAAACTAAAAATTCAAAGTGCTCCTAAAATAAAAACTAGAGAAACAAAATTAAGAAATAAATGGAAAATAAAATAAAATAGTATGAAATAATAAAAGGGTGGTGATGAAGCATGTTTTTTGTCTTTTTGAATTTTTATCTTATCTTTTAAACATCATTCATAATAAAACCAAACAAAAATTATAGGATATTACAATACTTTTTCCAGAAAAATATTAACATGCTAATGAACTTGATAACAACATAGATAAATGATCATGGTACTTTGAAAACGGAGAAATATAAAAGGTGAATGTTACCTAGTGGAGACGGTCCACTGCCTCTTCAATGCCACGAGTTATGGAAAAATGAAGACGAGTCTTCTCTCCAGAAAATTTGCAAGAATAATTAAGGGAGAAAATTAAGAGAGTATTCAGCCTTTGTGTGGGGTGAATCTGGTGTGTCCAAAATGAGAGAATGAGAGATCTTATTTATAGTGTGAATAAAGTGGGAGTGTTGATGTGGCAATCCATGTGACTTTATGAGAATGATTCTTGGCCATTGATAATTGAAGTGTAAAAATGCTTTTTGGTCATTGATAAATCCAAGTTGGCAATCCATGTGACTTTATGAGAATGATTCTTGGCCATTGATAAGTGAAGTGTAAGAATGCTTTTTGGCCATTGATAAATCCAAGTTGGTAATCCATGTGAAGTGTTTGTATTGTAGTGATCCCCACTTACCATGAAGATAAACAAAATAAAAGTAATAATAATAATAATAATAAAGCTTAGTAATAATAAAACTAATAATAATAAAACTAATAATGATAATAAAACCAATAATACTAAAATTAATAATAATAATAATAATAATAATAAATAAATAATAATAATAAAACTAAAAATAATAAAAAAGATAATTAAAAATAGTTAGTAAAAAAAGAAATAAAACAAATTAAACTCTAACGAAAAATGCATGATTATTGATATGTTTACTAAAAATGCTAAAACAGAGACCAATGAAAAGGATATGCAAACGATCAAAATATCGGAGGGTAAAATTTGGGGTACAACAGTTGCCCCTATTTAAATATCTTTACCGGATGGCATGAGTGATGAGAGTCCTCATGAAATCAAGGTGAAAGGTGTTTAAATATAGCAAACCGAGAATTTTACCGTCAGATGGAATGCAGATGCTAAGGACAAGCAGCAGACATGTAAATGCTGACATGCCATGAACTTCTAGTATGATGATATGATAGTGCAAGAATGCAGAAAAACAAGACACCAAAGGATAAAGAGCGGCCAAACACAGGTGAGCTTACTGGGGAAGGATAAGGTTAGCCTCCACAAGAAAGACTCACTGGGGATACTCTGAGTAAACACCGAGGATAGAAAAAAATAAAGAGGAAATCCTATGGGTCCTCACTGGGAATGGGAGCCAGAGAGGTGTTCTCCACTAGGGAAAAGTCCAAGGAGATGGACGACATGTTTATAGGTGACCTGACGACATTGGGGGAATGAAAATACACTCTTTACTGGGCATGGAACCAGAAAGAAGACATGATTTCCACTGTGGTGTGATTCATTTGGTGTATTGTGTCTTAACGTTTCATGATACAATAGTGGTAAGAAAACTTTTATCAAATCACCATTATTGTTAATCATTGAACACATACACGCCAAGTGTTTGACAAAACTGTCAGCTGAGTTTTTGTTCATTGGAAATAGTATTTGTATGATAAGTGCATTTGATTCGATCCTAATCTGGTGTTAATAAATCTTTGTCATCCTAAGATAAATCCAACATTAATTCGTGTGTCCGGTTTTCTAGTAGCTGGTCCAGAATAGACGGAAGTCGATTCGGGATCGTATTTTTCCGCTAACTTTCAAAAACTCTGATAAGTATTTTTAAATCCTTGATATTCAAGGAGGTGATCTATTCACCCCCCCCCCCCTCTCGATCACTAGCCACACCGTCTAACAAGTGGTATCATAGCCTGGTTCGCTGGTGCTTTGTGGCTGCTTGTAACGATATGGATTCTGAACCAAAGGGGGCGTATAATAGAGCGCCTGTTTTCAACGGAGAAAATTATGGCTACTGGAAAGACTGCATGCGAGTTCATATAAATTCTGTGGATAGGAATGTGTGGGCTGCCATTCAAAATGGTCATTTTCAAATTACTATGAGAAATGAGGCTGGCGCCATAGTTCCTAAACCAGAAGAGGATTACGATGAGAAAGATGAGAAAAAGTGGTCGTGTGATTGGAGAGCTCGAAATATGCTAATTTCAGCACTTGGTGCTGATGAGTATTATCGGGTATCCCATTGCACGACAGCTAAAGAAATGTGGGATGCTTTAGAAATTGCCCATGAGGGTACTACTGAAGTTAAACAGTCCCGTATTAATACACTTAATCAAGAGTTCGAGCTCTTTCGTATGAAACAAGGAGAATCTATCTCTGACATGCAAAAGAGATTCGTTCATCTCATCAATCGTTTGAATGCACTTGGAAAATCTGTCTCCAATGAAATAGCCACTAATAAAATTCTGAGATGTCTTAGCAGGGAATGGAAACCTAAAGTAACAGCTATTAAGGAAGCCAACGACCTCACGACGCTTACGATTACAACTTTATTTGGCAAGCTGGAAGAACATCAGCAAGAACTGGAAAGTCTTGAAATATTTGAGAACAAGAGTAAAAAGGAAAAGAATAAAAACAAAGAGAGTGAGAAGAAGCCAATAGTCTTGTGGCCTCTAGCTCAAAGTCCTCACAAAAAGAGCAAAGTGACAATGATTCAAGTAGTGACGAAGATTCGGGTGATGAGGAAATGGGACTTTTTGTTAAGAGATATAATAGATTCATTCGAAAGAATGGAATCAAGCATTCCGACAAAAATCTCATTAAGTTCCGAAGACAATCTATAGAGTCAAAACAGGAAGAGAATAAGAAGCATAGAGTAAAAGGATCTTGCTTTAATTGTGGTAAATCTGGACATTATAAGACAGAATGTCCTATGAGGAAAAAGGATAAAGGAAAAGCTTCACCAAAAAGGTTCAATAAACAAAGAAGAGCTTATATTGCGTGGGAAAGTGATAGTGATTCATCAAGCTCACAAAGTTCAAATGATAGTGATGAGACAGCAAATCTGTGTCTTATGGCTCACACTAAAAATCAGTCCCACCACAAGAAGAAGATCAACGATAAGAAAGATGAGTGTCTTGCATCCGTAGATAGAAGATGGTTTCTAGACAGCGGGTGCTCAAGGCACATGACGGGTGATATATCGCTTTTTATAGACTTCAAAGCAAAGAAGAAGGGATATGTTACTTATGGAGACAATAACAAAGGAGCTATACTTGGCAAAGGTAGTGTAGGTAATCCCTCTACCACTACTATTTCTGATGTCCATCTAGTAGAGGGACTTAAACACAATTTGTTAAGTATTAGTCAACTGTGCGACAAGGGTTACAAGGTTTCTTTCACAAAAACTTGCTGCATAATTGAACATACTGAACAGAATATTGTGTTTAAGGGTGTAAGAGTAAACAATATCTATATGCTTGATCTTTTTGATGTATCTTTAACAAGCACTAAGTGTCTAGTTGCCTTGAATGATGATTCTTGGCTTTGGCACAGACGTTTAGCGCATGTTAATTTCGATTTGCTTAATAAGGTTGTATCCAAGGATCTAGTAGTCGGTCTTCCAAAAATAAAATTTTCAAAAGACCACCTATGTGACGCGTGCCAAATGGGAAAACAAACAAGGATCTCTTTTAAGTCCAAAAATGTAATTTCAACTTCACGACCCCTTGAGCTTCTCCATATGGATCTCTTTGGACCTTCTAGGACAAAGAGTCTAGGTGGAAATTATTATGGTTTCGTAATCGTTGATGACTATTCTAGATTTACTTGGACTATATTCCTTCATAGCAAAGATGAAACTTTTTCCGCTTTTAAGAGTTTTGCAAAACTGTCCCAAAATAAAATGAACTCCAAAATAGTTACAATTCGAAGCGATCATGGAGGTGAATTTCAAAACCACCTCTTTGATAAGTACTGTGATAAGTATGGTATTGAGCATAACTTTTCAGCTCCTCGAACTCCACAACAGAATGGCGTTGTGGAGCGCAAAAATCGCGTTTTAGAGGAGTTGGCAAGAACAATGCTAAATGAGGGTGGATTACCAAAATATTTTTGGGCTGATGCAATTAGTACAGCCTGTTATGTTTTAAATAGGATTTTAATTCGTCCTATTTTAAATAAAACCCCTTATGAGCTTCTAAAAAGAAGAAAACCAAACTTGTCACATCTTCACGTATTCGGTTGTAAGTGTTTTGTTTTGAATAATGGTAAAGAAAAACTTGGGAAGTTTGATGCAAAAGCGGATGAAGGTATCTTTCTTGGATACTCACAATCAAGTAAAGCATATAGAGTGTATAATAAGCGTTTACTTTCTGTTGAAGAATCTGTTCATGTTTCTTTTGATGAGTCTTATCCGAAAAATGTCGGAAAAGGTATTTCTTTTGATGACGCAGGTGTATCTACAGAAGACATACTCAAAGAAGCTGTTTCGGAAATTGATCAGTCCAAAACAGAAGACAATGAGGAGGAGGAAGATACATGTCATGTAAAAGATAAGGACGAAGGGCAAGCTGAAGTGAATGACCTTCCAGCAGCTTGGAGATCTTCGAAAGACCATCCTATTGACAACATTTTGGGAGATATCTCAAAGGGAGTAATGACTCATTCTAGGATAAGTAATTTCTGTTCTCACTTCGCTTTTGTTTCTCAAGTAGAACCTAAAAATACCAAAGAGGCCTTGATTGATGAATTTTGGCTAATGGCCATGCAAGAAGAGCTTAATTAATTTCAAAGAAATGACGTTTGGGAACTTGTTCCTCGTCCGCGAGATCATCATATCATAGGTACTAAATGGGTTTTTAGAAATAAGCTTGATGAAAACGGAGTGATAACTAGGAACAAAGCACGTTTAGTGGCACAAGGGTATAACCAAGAGGAGGGCATAGATTATGAGGAAACTTATGCTCCAGTTGCTCGCCTTGAAGCTATACGTCTCTTGCTTGCTTATGCGTGTTCTAAGAATTTTAAGCTTTACCAAATGGACGTAAAGAGTGCGTTTCTAAACGGTGTCCTAAATGAAGAGGTATACGTCTCACAACCTCCTGGTTTTGAGAATGCTGAATATCCAGATTATGTTTACAAATTAAAACGAGCTTTGTACGGTCTTAAGCAAGCCCCTCGGGTTCGGTATGAAAGACTTAGCAAATTTCTACTTGATCATGGATATTCAAGAGGTAAAGTGGATACCACTCTCTTCATTAAACACAAGGGAAAACACATTCTTTTAGTTCAAGTTTATGTAGACGATATAATTTTTGGTTCAACTAACATACACTTGGTCGAAGAGTTTTCAAAGGTTATCCAGGGTGAATTTGAAATGAGTCTTATGGGGGAGCTAAATTACTTCCTCGGTCTCCAAATAAAGCAGCTTGATGAGGGTACAGCTGTGTGTTAAACAAAATACTGCAGAGAGCTACTCAAGCGCTTTGGAATGAACGATTCAAAATTAATCGACACCCCTATGCCTACCAACGGGAATCTAGATAAAGATGAACACGGTAAGAGTGTAGATGTCAAAAGGTATTGAGGTATGATTGGGTCTCTCTTGTATCTCACTGCATCTAGACCTGACATCATGTTTAGTGTTTGTATATGTGCACGATATCAATTAAATCCTAAGGAATCACACTTGAAAGCTGTTAAGCGTATATTTAGATATCTTCATGGAACATCTAAATATGGGCTCTGGTATTCCAAAGGAAGCGATTGTAGCCTAGTAGGTTACTCCGATTCTGATTTTGTTGGCTGCAAATCAGATAGGAAAAGCACTAGTGGTACATGTCACTTATTTTCAAACTCTTTGGTAAGCTGGCATAGCAAAAAGCAGGTGTCTGTCGCATTGTCAACTGCTGAGGCTGAGTACGTTGCAGCCGGTAGTTGTTGCGTTCAGATTTTGTGGCTGAAGCAACAACTACAAGATTTCGATATTCAACTCAAACGTATTCCAATAAAATGTGATAACACAAGTGCTATAAATCTTACTAAGAATCCTGTTTTACACTCACACACTAAACACATAGAGATTAGGCATCACTTTCTTCGCGATCATGTTGAAAAAGAGGACGTTGTATTTGAGCATGTTGATACTAAAAACCAACTTGCTGACATTTTTACTAAACCATTAGCAACGGAACCGTTCTTCAACATTCGTCGTGAATTAGGGATTTTAGATCTCTCTTCATTGATGTCTTAAGCATGTTGGTTCTTATTTATATATGTCTCACTTTGTTTGTTGAGATTTGTTTTTAGACCTCATTCGTACTTCATAAGGTTACATCAACAGAGGTAATATCATTCCTTTCTATATCTCTTTGGAACTACGTGATTTGTGTATGTTTGAACAAATTCTTTAAAATCGTTTATATGTATTCCTTTGCATATGTTGTTTGAACATTAATGTTTGATTTGTGGATTATACTTGAGCATAATTATCATGACATAATTCATATTGCATTGACTTAGAGCTGCTAACAGGTTTCTATACTCAACTGGTATTCAAAAATTAGTTAAAACTTAGTTTAGCATCAGTATGTATCGATGCAACAAGTGCATGTGTCGATACATTCTAGTTTCCGGTCGATGCATTCGTGCTCTGGGTCGATTCATATTTTTTTCATTTTTCAAACTTGTTTCAGTATGTGTTGATGCATCTGTGTTTTGTGTCGACACATAGGATATTTTAAAAACAATTAATTCGTGAAATGGATCGATTCATAACCCCTTGTATCGATGCATACTGATTGTTTTACAATAAATGCATGCTAATTCAGTTCTGGATCGACACATCAGCCAAATTTATAGGTCTCATTCATTCACTCTAGACTCTTTCTTCCTCTCATACCCAAGCGGCTAACCCTAATCTCTTCAAACATCTTCATCTCCTAAACCCTAATTCACCTCCTATCCCTCATTCATCTTAACTTTTCTTCAATTCATCACCATGCCTCCAAGAACCATTCCTGCTCGACAAAGAGGAAGAGGAAAAGGAAAGGAACCTATTGGTACTTCTCATCAATCTCCACCACCCCCAGAAATCCCTCCTAGTGCGCTGACTCTCCTTCATCCTGCCATTGCTGATGAGTTTGAGACCTTTTTCAAGACAAGGTTAGTTATGAAACCACATGTCTTTAATAAAACTGATGCTTCCGCTCTGCATCTCAACGATATTGTTGATCTGTTGAATGTGCAAAAGCTTGGTACATTTTTTAGCATAAATGATGATTATCATGAGGACTTTATTCGCATCTTTTATGCTGGTCTACAATCTGGTAGAAGTTATATGTTCAAATGTTCTATTGGAACCAGAACTTATACTTTTGAAGCTGCTGATTGGGACAAAGTGTTTCAAATCCCTTTTGGGGTGCCTGGAATAAAGAACTGGCATGACCAGAGCTTTGATACTGACTTTAAAATAAAGGAATATGTTGCATCCATTTTAAAATTGGACAGACCTCTGGGTGAGGATGAACCACTCACATCTGGTATGATTACAAGCATACCTAGAGTCCTTCACTGGATTGTCTCGCACATTTTGCGTCCAAGATCCGGTGGTCATTCTAGGTTGGATAGACCAGATATTCACCTTGTGTACCTTCTTCAAAATAAGGTTTCATTGAATTGGCCAAACTACTTTGTGAAACGCATATTTCTTATGCGTAACAGTTCGAAAAATATTACACTTGGATATGCTGCTCAGATTATGAGAATCATAAAATACTGGAATATAGCCATACCTTTAGTACCTCTTATATCTCCCACTTCTGCTCAAGAGTTCAACACTGCCACTTTATCTCATATGGGATACCGGTGGGATAAGGAGCGTAAATGTTTTTATTTTTTGGAAAAAGGATCCAAAACAAGGGTGTATAATTTTGATGTGCCTTCTGAACAAGTTTTTGTGACTGAAGACCAAATGGATGAAGAAATGAATGATGTCAACGACGAGAATCAGCCTGAAGCAAATGCTAATGCTGGTTGGAGTGATTGGGTGCCACAAAGGTGGTCTCCAACAAATTATGAACCAAGTCCAACTGTTCCTCCGTTCTCTGGTGCTGCTTCTTCTTCAACAGCTCTTGCGTATTTGACTCAAATGTTTCAGCAAATGGAGCTTTCCAATCAAGCCCGTCATGAACAGACGCTTGCTTGGCATAATCAACAAAATGAGTGGCATAAAGAGCATCGTGAGTGGCATGATGAGCACACACGGATGTATCACAATCAGCATTCTTGGCACATGGACTTGGTTAAATGGCATCAAGTTTTTTACAATGAAATGTCTGGTTTTATGGACGATTGTCGTGCCAATCCTGGTATCATGGACAGGTTCAGAAGCGTTGAAGTTCAGAACCGGTTCAGGCAATATAGTTTCATGGGCCATAATCCTGATGAGATGCCTCCTCCGCCGCCTCCACCAAGTTTCAGAGATCCTGATAGAGCTGATGAGGAGTCCTGTGGAGGCCATAACCCTTTTTAAGCCATCATCATGTCATTTCACTGCATTTCATTTCATAATCATATTGCTTAAGTTTCTTTGTTATATTGTTCAAACTTTGTATGTTTTGGTAGTTCTTATGTAATTCTAAGCACTTTGTTATACAGTTCAATGCTTATTTCTTTTATTTCTGTTTACTTGTGTTATTTTTTGCCCTTTTCTTGTCATTCTTTGTGAGTGATTGTTTTATGTTAAGCTTCTTTCTTTGTGATTGTTAGGTTCAATATCAATTTTGTTGTTTAGTGCTACATCATTCTAGTCTTGTGACTCTTTACACAGATTGTCTTTTTGATGTTGACAAAGGGGGAGAAGAAAGAAAACAAGATGTTGACAGCCATGCACAAACTCAGGGGGAGTGTTCTATCACACATCTTGCAAATTTTCCATCATCAAAAAGGGGGAGTTTGTGATTCATTTGGTGTATTGTGTCTTAACGTTTCATGATACAATAGTGGTAAGAAAACTTTTATCAAATCACCATTATTGTTAATCATTGAACACATACACGCCAAGTGTTTGACAAAACTGTCAGCTGAGTTTTTGTTCATTGGAAATAGTATTTGTATGATAAGTGCATTTGATTCGATCCTAATCTGGTGTTAATAAATATTTGTCATCCTAAGATAAATCCAGCATTAATTCGTGTGTCCGGTTTTCTAGTAGCTGGTCCAGAATAGACGGAAGTCGATTCGGGATTGTATTTTTCCGCTAACTTTCAAAAACTCTGATAAGTATTTTTAAATCCTTGATATTCAAGGAGGTGATCTATTCACCCCCCCCCCCCTCTCGATCACTAGCCACACCGTCTAACATGTGGATCAATTTGAAAAAAATAGACATCAACAAAGGATTTTCTGGGATTTTCTTATACTGAAGAGTTCAAACAGGATCTTCAAGAAAAACCAGAAAAGACAGAGAAAGACACATCCGGAAAAACATCAGATGGCAAAAGAAACCAGTCATCCAATAATGGCTTTGAATCAAAGGTAAACTCATAATATCTAATAATGGCTTTAGATAAAAGTGAACAAAGCAGGGATCCAAGAAGGCATTGGATAAAAGGACACCAGGCATTCAATAATGGCTTTGAATGAAAGGTACAAATCACAATATCTAATAATGGCTTTAGATGAATGTGAACAAAGACTACATTCAAGAATGGCATTGAATGCAAAGAAACCAGTCATCCAATAATGACTTTGAATGAAAGGTATGACTCACAATACCTAATAATGGCTTTTGATAAAAGTGAACAAAGTCTCGATCTAAAAAACATCAGAAAGAGAGACACATCTGGATAGGCATCAGATGGTAGAGAAACCGGACATCCAATAATGGCTTTGAATGAAAGGTATAAATCACAATATCTAATAACGACTTTAGATAAAGTGAACAAAGACTCGATCTGGAAAAAAAACATCAGAAAGAGAGGCACATCCGGATAGGCATCAGATGGTAGAGAAATCGGACATCCAATAATGGCTTTGAATGAAAGGTATAAATCACAATACCTAATAACGGCTTTAGATAAAGTGAACAAAGACTCGATCTGAAAAAAAACATCAGAAAGAGAGGCACATCCGGATAGGCATCATATGGTAGAGAAACCGGACATCCAATAATGGCTTTGAATGAAAGGTACAAATCACAATATCTAATAATGGCTTTAGATGAATGCGAACAAAGACTACATTAAAAAATGACATTGAATGCAAAGAAAACGATCATCCAATAATGGCTTTGAATGAAAGGTGTAATCACAATATCTAATAATGGCTTTAGATAAAGTGAACAAGGTAAAGAAACCAGACACCCAATAATGGCTTTGCATGAAAGGTATAACTCACAATATCTAATAATAGCTTTAGATAAAAGTGAACAAAGGTAGAGATCCAAGAAAGCATTGGATAAGAGGAACCACAATATCCAAGAAAGTATTGGATGACGTTGAACTTTTAGGAATGGCACTGAAAGTAAAGGTAAATCACTATATTCAGGAATGGTATCGAATGATAGTGAGAAAGACATCCAGGAATGGCACTGAATGCAACAGAGAAAACTCATCCAGAAATGGTACTGAATGAACAGATAAGACTTTTAGGAATGACACTGAAAGATATCCAAGCAAATTTAATGAGGATTACAAAAGAGGCAAAACTTCTTGGAATAGCACTGGGAGAAACAAGGGGAACAAGATATCCAGGAATGGCACTGGAGATCACAAGAGATAGACATCCAGGAATGGCACTGGAGATCATAAGAGACAGACATCCAGGAATGGCACTAGAGTGAGAGAATATAAAGATCCAGGAATAGCATTGGAATGAGAGAAGACCAACATCTATCAACAAAATTAGATGCGCAAGAGAATGACAACATTCAGGAATGGCACTGAATGAGAAGGACATGTAACGTTTTGGTAAGACGTGGATAACGACACGACCTCGGGAGAAATGTAAATGAGGATAAAACACTCATGTTATGCATATGGTATAAATTATGCAGATGATATATGATCAAATGCGAATGAAGATGTCGACGACATGGCTCGACTCTCTGGGAAGACAAGACTGAAAGACTGATTCCTCTACACGGAGATCACTGCCATTCTGCTTGGGACTAGAGATGCTTCTGCTGAACACATCTTTGCCACACTAATAAACGGTATCTAGTGATGATCCTTGTAAAGAAGGATGGAGAGCTGCTTGGGGATACTTCAAGTAAACTGCCCCAGACTAACTGATTATTGTAGATGAGCTGATCATTGCTTCAGCTTGTCTGACTCGGTAACTGACTGTTTCACGGTGCTCTTTGGAAAGCTTGCCCCAGTCTGAGTCTTGAAAAACTTCTGTATAAACCAATTTTGAGAAGTCGCCATTAAACCACAAATCTTGAACTGATTCTCCGCAGGATATGGAAGGAACTTGCCCCTGATTGGATCATCGACCAAGTTTCTTAATTGTTTGAAAATTCCCTAAGAAGAAAGCTAGTTCGCAAGCAAAAAATGTTCATACAAACGTGGTAAATGCAAAGTTCATGCAACTTTTGAAATCAAAATCAAATTGCAAAACAAATGAATCACTGGTCTGAACACGGCGGTTCAAGACATTTAGGAGTGAAAAGTAAAGCAAAAGGTGTGATACCAAAACAAGTGATCTGCAAAAATCTTTAGGAGTCAGGTTACGCAACCTTGCTGTAGTATGCTTTCAAAATGACCTTGCTTCAATTAGGTCTTTCGAGGGTTGTAACATGGCCTGGTTCACGGTTTAAGAAACAAAGGATAAAGGCTCAAAGTTTATTTGTGACCCATCCAATCTACGTGATGAACTCCAGTCCTACGCTTAGTTAACTCAAACTATGCACTCAAATTCCCATGAGTTAGGAATTGCACTGATGATGATGATGGTTCAGAAGTTAAGAGACTTTGAAATGGCGGTCACTACTTCCTTACAAAGTTGTTTGCCATTGAGGACTTTCACGATAAAGGATTTAAAGATTTCCTCCTTTGGTTGTCATACAAACTTTTCTTTCTTATTTTTTCTTCTTTTTTTTAGTGACTGCCTGGCTTAAGGATTACAGTGAATCATCATTGGCATTTGACTTGAAAGACATCTTCGACACTTGCTTGTTGTGTGCGAAGGAAAACTGTGAATGCAAGCTTTTGTTGAAAGGTGTCTATCATGAAACTCTGGTATTTGAATGCACAATCAAGTTACTGAGAACTACCCTACCCCAGGTTAAGATTGCGGGTTTTTATTTGTAAAGAAAAGAAACTCCTACTTCAAGGCTCAAACGGGTTAAAGATGGGTTATCTTCCTTATGTCTCCGGTGTTTGGGAGTTGAAACAATGCCTTACATCGTCAGCAAAGTTTTAATTTGAAAGCATACTAACAGCAATTTGGGTATGGCGTTTTCATCATCCTCCCTCCAATCTTTGCATAATCAACAGAAAATGGACAAGAGATAGAATATATATTTTTTGAAACAGAAAGCATTAAGAAGTAAATAGCAAAAACAAATGAATTGAATCAAAAAGTTGCAAATGCTTATTTCATTAACATGAAAGTACAAACATAATTTGGAAGCAAACAGCTAGTACAAAACAAAGGAAAATGCAAACAATAAGAAACAAGGTCTAATGACTATTCAACTACAAGTATGAGTTGTCCTGTCTTCGGAAAGTAGCCGAGTTGAAGTCGACTGAAGCTTCACTTGCCCTGACAGAGGGTTGTTCTGACATTCTGCATCTGATGTTTGCTCTAGTCCGGTATCGGTGTCGAGGAATCAGCTTGACGACTCACAGATGATACTGGAAGATAGAGACAGTTGGAAATGAGTCACTGGACAACAGACATATGCAATGAAACATGCAAAGATACAAATGATATGCAATGTAATGCAAACAGGAACCGAAACACATGCAACAAGATCAAAGGTTTAAGATCACAGCATGGAGTCTGGGTAAAGAACCAAGCCAAGGGTGTGTACTAGGGTTCTTGTATCTGTAAAACAGGGTTCTAAGAAGTTCCCAGAGTCGACAATCCATCTTTCAGATTTTATCGACTTCCCAAATGATTTGGTAATCAATAAAATTCTCAAGACAATCTCGTTTGAGTGTAGTATCGCGTGACAACCAATTCAGAAATAGACTCCATCATGGTCACCGCACTACATCCTAAAAAGGCTTAAGTGGGGTTTGGTAACTACGGTTCTCAATATCATGGGCTCCTAGGTTGAGAGTAGCACGTTTTCACGAACGGATTCGTTCAACATAACTAGACTCTCAAGAGGGCCTCAACTGAGTGTGGACTTCAAGTTCCCTCCTTTGGGATTTCTCCCTCGAAGTTCCCTTGACTATGTCCACGGTTCCTAAACATATGTGTTCTCTCAAGTCCGGGTTAGGACTTATCTCACTCATAGATACCATGATAATCCAAAATAAACATGATAATAAAGCAAGAACAAAGATACAAGTATATAAGCAAATATGACATACATAAGCATATACAAGTAAATAAGCAAACATGAATAACATAAAAAAATATTGGCTTAACCCTCTTAGGAAAGGACCAGCAATAGGTCTAACTGATTCCCCAGTGAAGTCGCCATTTCTGTTGCGGTGAAAATCGGATAACAAGCTATTACTTAACTTGCATCATTCTCTTTTACAACCGACTTTGATTTATCCAAAGGAAAGGTTCAAGATCGTTAAAAAACCTAAAGGGGGGAGATCTAAGGTTCGGGGGTTGGTTATACAAAGGGAAGGTATTAGCACCCTAAGTATCTGTAGTACTCTACAGGAACCTCTTGCTAAGTTTGTGTTATGTTATGTTTGCTTGCTAAGAACACGAAATAGAATTAGTCTCGTCCTAATCATGATTTAATCGAGGAATCGATAATCAATGATTCTTGACTTTCATCGACTAAAAAGTGAATGAAACTGAAATAAAGAGAAATCGGTCTCATATTGATCAAAGTTTTGTTGATTCAATGAAGTCAACCAAACCATGAAGTTTGTTATGTCATCGACCAAAATAAAGATAATGAAACCGGAATGAAAAAATAAGGTTGGTCTCGTCTTAATCAAGATTTAAATCGATAAATTGATAATCTTAGATTTTTGACTTTCATCGACCAATAAAAATAAGTAAAAAGTGGCCTCATATTTATCAAGACTTTATTGATTTGAAATAATCAAAGTCAAGATTTGTGCAATGTCATCGGCCTAAAGTAAAGAAAATGGACTCTAAATGAAGAATAAAGTTAGTCTCGTCTTGATCAAGATTTAATCGGAGGATCGATAATCTTTTGATATTCGACTTTCATTGACCAACAAAAATAAAGAAATGAGCCTCATACATATCAAGACTTTTTAGTCATTTTGCATAAATCAACTAAGTCATGATTTTATAATATCATTGGCCCTAAAAATCGAAATAAAGATCGTAAGCGAAAAATAAAAATTAAAACAAAATTCGAAAGAAAAAGTTATGAATTCAAGAAATAACATGATAAATTGAAACTAAAAATTCAAAGTGCTCCTAAAATAAAAACTAGAGAAACAAAATTAAGAAATAAATGGAAAATAAAATAAAATAGTATGAAATAATAAAAGGGTGGTGATGAAGCATGTTTTTTGTCTTTTTGAATTTTTATCTTATCTTTTAAACATCATTCATAATAAAACCAAACAAAAATTATAGGATATTACAATACTTTTTTCAGAAAAATATTAACATGCTAATGAACTTGATAACAACATAGATAAATGATCATGATACTTTGAAAACGGAGAAATACAAGAGGTGAATGTTACCTAGTGGAGACGGTCCACTGCCTCTTCAATGCCACGAGTTATGGAAAAATGAAGACGAGCATTCTCTCCAGAAAATTTGCAAGAATAATTGAGGGAGAAAATTAAGAGAGTATTCAGCTTTTGTGTGGGGTGAATCTGGTGTGTCCAAAATGAGAGAATGAGAGATCTTATTTATAGTGTGAATAAAGTGGGAGTGTTGATGTGGCAACCCATGTGACTTTATGAGAATGATTCTTGGCCATTGATAATTGAAGTGTAAGAATGTTTTTTGGCCATTGATAATTGAAGTGTAAGAATGCTTTTTGGCCATTGATAAATCCAAGTTGGCAATCCATGTGACTTTATGAGAATGATTTTTGGCCATTGATAAGTGAAGTGTAAGAATGTTTTTTTGCCATTGATAAATTCAAGTTGACAATCCATGTGAAGTGTTTGTATTGTAATGGTCCCCACTTACCATGAGAATAAAACTATTACTTAAATTACACGTGCACAATCACGAGAACCACATGTTAAAACTGCAGTATATGTGCTTATTCGACTAGCTAACTCAAGCTGGACCTTGAGATATTCTGTTCTGACAAATGATGCAGCTTCAGTAGCAAGGGCCTCCTCCACAAGTACAATGCAACATCCTCTAAACCCAGCACCGCTGCCAAAGAGCCCAAATATTTATAAACATTTCCCATGGGAATTGGGATGAATGATATCGAGTGCAAATCAGGTTTAAAATGGCCTTACCGTCCCATGTCTTCTCAAACACATGGTCATTCGGTACAACCTTTATGTATTTGAAAAAGACAAAAAGATACTTGCATAATAGAAAATGACAGACACAATTGGAAGGTTGGGGTTGCATGAACAGCATGATGCAAGTACGTCAAATCTGATTATGCAACTGATGGAGATGTTCGTTTAAAAGTAAAAGGTTATAAAATTGCAACAAAAACACATTAAGACATATATTACCTTGCAATTCATGCACATCAAACAACCTTGGAATGAAAGTAATATGGCTGATTGGTCCATTATGTCATTTTTCAGACCCAAATACTCGTTCTCAATCAACCTATAATTAGACATGAAACACTTAGCGGTTGATATTACAAAACAATAAAAAAATTAACTGTAGCTGATTTGTACCGACGATGACCGACAAGATCGAGGCAGCATTAGTTTTGAACTTTAAAATGTCCTAACACTTTATATTATAAATATTAATTTTAATGTCCCAATATGTACTAGCTTATCAATGTATCAATACATATCGGGATTTTTATTTTGTTTTTAAAATAAATAAATTTGAATACTCTTTCAATATGTTTAAGCGCCATATCGGCGTTGTTGTGAAAAACGATGTCTTTAAGTAAAATATAAAACGGTTTCTTAATAATCAAGAATCAAAACAAGGGTTAGGGTTTAACGGAAAAGAAATCAAGAAGAAGAAGAAGAGAACAACAAGGATTGAGCAAATATAATTCTGTTTACTATTCACTTTCTTATTAACGTCACAAATGATTACAAGTGAATATCACAATTTGACACACTCAACAAACTGAGTGTACTAGCCTATTTATAGACTAACTAGGTAACTTGCAGCCCAAGAAACCTAAACAATTGGATTCTTAACACAAGGCTCAATTCGACAGAATAACATTTCGACAATACATACATACTAGAACAGACTTCGACTACAGTATGTAACAATAAGGCATCAGCATGTGAAGAAGCTTCGACTGCATGCTTGCCTCCTGTCGAAATACATGAAAGCTTCTCCTTCGACACAACATGAGTTCGACCCGAATCTCACAAATCTCCACCTTGGATCTAACTCAGTAACAAGAGAATCAACTAGCTTTCATCATGCAGCTTTATCAACTGCATATAGTGGAAGAACTTGCAACTTGGCAACGTCTTGGTGATCATATCAGCAGCATTATCTTCAGTCGAAACCTTCAGCACCATCACCACGCTCGATTATCTCTCTGACGAAATGCAGCCTCACATCAATGTGCTTAGTTCGCTCATGAAAGGCTGAATTCTTCGACAGGTGTATTGCACTTTGACTATCACATTTAACAGTGATACTTCGACCTTGAAGTTTCAGCTCCTTTGCAAAACCTTCAAGCCACAATGCTTCTTTCACAGCTTCAGCGAGGGCAATATTTTCAGCTTCAGTGGTTGATAAGGCAACAACCTTCTGAAGTGTCGCTTTCCAACTGATTGTTGTGCCAAACATTGTGAACACATATCTAGAAATAAACTTTCTGAAATTCATACAACCTGCATAATCAAAGTCAACAAAACCTTTGATTTCGACTATGCTATCACCACCACAGGCTCCACCATAAATCAAGACTCTTTTCAGAGACCCATTTATGTACCTCAGAATCCACTTTACAGCTTGCCAGAGCGCCTTACCAGGATTGGCCATATACCTGCTCACAAGGCTCACTCCATATGCTATGTCTGGCCTAGTACAGACCATAGCATACATCAAAGAACCCACTACACTAGCATATGGAATGCTATTCATATAGATTCTTTCAGCTTCAGTACTCGGACTTTGAGTAGTACTAAGCTTAAACTGAGGATTTGTAGGTGTCACAACAGACTTTGAATTCGACATACCAAACTTGTCGAGAAGCTTCCGTAGGTATGTCTCTTGAGATAAACACAACTTCGACTGCTTTCTATCTCTCTAGATATCAATCCTAAGAATCCTGGCGGCAGCTCCCAGATCCTTCATCTCGAACTCCTTACTGAGTTTAGCCTTCACCTTCATTACATCCTCAACACTGTTGCTAGCTATGAGGATATCATCCACATACAGCAACAACATAACAAGTGAGTTTCCAGGTCAAAATCTGAACTGAAGTAAACACAGTGATCGAACCGACTTCTAGTGAAACCAATGTGTGCCATGAACTTGTCGAATCTCCTGTTCCACTGTCGAGGAGATTGTTTCAGGCCATACAAAGACCTATTCAGCTTGCACACAAAATCTTATTTACCCTTTTCTGCATACCCTTCAGGTTGACGCATCAGGATCGTTTCATCTAGATCACCATACAAAAATGCTGTCTTTACATGCATTTGCTCAAGTTCCAAGTCAAACTTTGCCACCATGGCCAACAACATTCGAATGGATCTATGTTTTACAACAGGTGAGAACACATCATTGAAGTCGACACCTTCTTTCTGAGTGAACCCCCTAGCAACTAGCCTCGCCTTAAAGCGCTTCGACATCACTCCTTCGATTCCTTCCTTGAACTTGAAAATCCACTTACAACTGACTAACCTTGCTCCTGCAGGTTTCTTAATCAGCTCCCAAGTGTTATTATCATGAAGAGATTTCATCTCGTCATTCACTGATTTTCGCCATTCAGTCTTGTCTCGACTCCTTATAGCTTCCTTGTAATCTCTAGGTTCTTCGTCAAGTACCTCACTTGCAGAGATTAAGACAAAAGCTATAAGATTTGCATAACCAAGTGTCTGAGGTGGCTTGATGACTCTTCTCGACCTATATCTTGCCAGTAGGTAGTCATCGACAGTTTCCTCAACCTCTTCAGCATCTTGCTCTTCGACTTCATCAGGGCTATGCACTTCAGCATCACTATGCTCCACCTCAACAGGTATCTCTACCAGTTCCAGCTCCTCATCAGAGATTTCTGCACTTCGACCAACATCACCAGTTTTCTTGAAAGCCATTTTGACCTCATTGAAAACTACATCACGACTTGTGATACATCTTCTGTGACCTGGTTCTAGGCACCACAGCCTATAACCCTTGACACCCTCAGGATATCCAAGGAACATGCATCTCAAAGCTCTAGGTTCGACCTTGTCTTGCCTAATGTGAGCATAGGCTAAACAGCCAAATACTCTCAGTTTGTCGAGATCTGGTGGATGACCCGACCAAACTCTTCAGGTGTCTTCATTCCCAGCGCAGTCGAGGGACATTTATTTATCAGATAAGCTGCTTTCGAAACAAACTCTACCCAAAACACCTTCTTCAATCCAGCACTAACCAACATGCATCTAACCCTTTCAAGGATTGTCGATTGAATCTCTCAGCTAAGCCATTTTGTTGAGGAGTACCTGCTACAATCTTATGCCTTGCAATCCCAGACTCAACACAGTAACTGTCAAACGCTTCGTTGCAGAACTCAAGGCCATTGTCGGTTCTCAACCTCTTAACCTTTCTTCCAGTTTGAGTTTCGACCAAAACCTTCCAACTTTTGAAATTCTCAAAAGTTTCATCCTTCGTCTTCTGAATGAATACTCATAGCTTTCTGGAATAGTCATCAACGATGGATAGAAAATACCTTGCACCTGAGTGCGAAGGATTCCTTGCAGGCCCCCAAAGATCAGCATGAATGTAATCAAGGGGTCCATGTGTTCTTTGCTTGACTTTGTTAAACTTTTCCCTATAGGATTTACCAAATACACAAGATTCACAAAACTCCAGCTTTTCGACTTTGTCACCTCCTAGCAGGTTCTGCTTCCCCAATTCGACCAGACATCTTTCGCTGACATGGCCCAATCTCGTATGCCATAACTCTGTCTTCGACACAGGTTTCGTGGATACAATATTTGTCGGACCACTTACAACCTCATCTTCAAGGGTATACAAGCCTTGTTTCTTCACGCCTCTCAAGACTTCCTTCGACCCCTTCATGACTTTCAGGATACCTTGCTCTCCTTTGAAGACATATCCTTTCTTGTCGAATTCACCAAGAGAAATTAAATTCCTCTTAAGGTCAGGTACAAACCTAACCCTAGTCAATAACCGTATTGACTCATCATGGAGCTTGAATCTAACAGATCCAATACCTGCAATCTTGCAAGCTTTATTGTTCCCCAGCAGCACTGATCCACCATCTTGATCACACAATTCTTCAAACACATTCTTGTTTGGAGTCATATGCCAAGTACATCCATAATCTATAATCCACTCTTCGCAAGAGTTGTTGCTCGACACCACAAGGACATCAGATAATTCATAACCATCTTGCACTATAGTTGCATTCCCATTGTCCTTTCCTCCATGATTATTCAGGCGCTCAGGGCATAGCTTTCTTGTGTGACCCTCCTTCTTACAGTGATAACATTTGATACCAGACAAATCACCACCATAAGACTTCTGTTGAACCTTTCCTTTCTTCTTTTTAAACCTACCATCTTTCTTCGGCGATCTTCCTTTCACGGACAACCCTTCGCCAACTGATGAAGGTTTCTGCTCCTTTCTTTCGTTCAAGTCCTTTGAATACAAGGCTGCTTAAACTTCTTCAATGGTCAGAGACACTCTTCCATACAAGAGGGTTTCTTTGAAGTGAGCAAGCGTTCTTGGCAAAGCACATAACAGTAGCAGCGCTTGATCTTCGTCATCGATCTTCACATCAATATTTTCAAGATCAAGAATCAGCTTATTAAACATATCCAACTTCTCAGTCAAAGCTTTGTCTTCACTCATCTTGAATGAATACAAAGCTTGCTTCAGGTACAAACGATTTACCAATAATTTGGTCATATACAAGCTTTCAAGCTTTACCCATAATCCTGACGTCGTCGTCTCTTTTGATACCTGCCGTAGAACCTTATCACCAAGGCTCAACAGTATCGCGATGTGTGCTTTCTCGATCATTGCCGTCTTTTCTCTTTCTGTCAACGCAGCATCCATGGCTGCCTGTCCCTTCAACGCTTCCAAACAACCCTGCTGCACCAGTATGGTTTTCATCTTTAAGCGCCATAGACCGAAATCGTTCACTCCGGTGAACTTTTCAATCTCATACTTTGTTGAAGCCATCTTTTCCATGCTCACCGCACCAATTTGTTGTGAAAAACGATGTCTTTAAGTAAAATATAAAATGGTTTCTTGATAATCAAGAACCAAAACAAGGGTAAAAGTTTTACGGAAAAGAAACCAAGAAGAAGAAGAAGAGAACAACAAAGATTGGGCAAATATAATTATGTTTACTATTCACTTTCTCATTAACGTCATAAATGATTACAAGTGAATATCACAATTTGTCACACTTAACAAACTGAGTGTACTAGCCTATTTATAGACTAACTAGGTAACTTGCAACACAAGAAACCTAAATAATTGGATCCTTAACACAAATCCCAATTCGACAGAATAACATTTCGACAATACATACATACTAGAATAGACTTCGACTACAGTATGTAACAATAAGGCATCAGCATGTGAACTAGCTTTGACTGCATGCTTGCCTCCTGTCGAAATACATGAAAGCTTCTCCTTCGACACAGCATGAGTTCGGCCCAAATCTCACAGACGTATTAATACATATCAGAAAGGATTTGACCGATGACGTATCATATAATTTAATTTGGAAATAAGGATTCAAGTGAGCTCAACAAATGAAAAATATAATAACCTTTGTGCCAATTAGCAACACAAAAATTTAACATCAGTTCAGGGGAATCCCTTGGCTACTGGCATTTATATCATTTTATCTTCATTTTTTCTTTTTACGATTAGTGATTTCCATTTTTTATTATTGGATTTTTACAAAAAAAGAATTATTGGATATTTAAACCTCAAAGGTGCAAAGTGTAATACCCCATAAATTATTTTACTCTGGATAATATTGGTATGATCAACTGGGTTCCGGTTTACTCTGAGAATTTATTGGATAAAATAATTAGAGTAAACCGATGAGCTCACAGCAGATCCAATTAATATTATCTGACTCTGAGGTTTTAATTGTTGGAGCTTTAGAGACTATTTGGATAATTAGTAGTGTTACTAATTGATGATATCTTACTATATCATTTACTTTCCACCCTTTTTCAACTTAGACAAAAAGGAAGAAAAAGATAGAAAGAAGTTGGAGAGAAAGAAAAGGAAAGGAAAGAAGAGGAAAAAGCTCAAGAACTCAAGATCATCAACCATCATCCATTCTTCATCAAATCATCTTCTAATCTTCATCATCATCATCTTTTCAAGGTAGGTTATAGATAGAAACCTTTGTTTTAGATTTTCTTGGGGTCTAGAATCTAGGTTAGAATTGTGAGAAAATGTATAATCTTTAATTTAACGGTTGAAATGCAGTATTAACTGAGTAGTATAATCTTTAGCCATGTATGATCATCTGTTAATATATGTTTGGATGTTGGGTGAAGTTTTGGGTTGGGATTTTAGTCCCAAAGCTTTGTTTTAACGCTGCTGGAAAACTCAGTTTTTGCAGGTTCGCACTGCGAGTCCCCTAGCGAAGGGGGGAAAGCGAGCATTCGCTGGTTATTCGCACGGCGAAGGTGAGGGCGAACATTCGCCAGAGGTTCGCACTGCAAACTTTACCTCATTTTAGTTCTGCCTTGGTTCGCTGGGAGCTTCGCACTGCGATTGAGAAAGCGAGCATTCGCTGGCTGCTTCGCAATGCGAATATGACAGATCCTCCAACTTGTTTCTTTCATAACTTTTGACTCATTTATCCGATTTGAGTATTCTTGGTATCGATGTGAAGCTACGAAAACCCTCTATATAAGGGAAGTGGAAAATGCTGGTTTTGATGCCCGATTAAATAAATCGGAGGGAACCGTGAATTAGTGTAATTTGGGGTATGTTGAATTATGTGTTTCCATTATATGATTGATGGCTAATTGCCTATGCTCTTATTGTTAAACATGTTTGAGTATGTATGCATGTTAAAATACGAAATGGGTAGAGTGAGGATTATTACCGTAAATAATGTAGGAAAGTGTGGAATAACATGATGACAATGATCGTGCGTGCGGTGTCGAGGCGTGTGTCTGACAACGATCGTGCGTGCGGTGCCGAGGCTTATGTCAGATACTAATGTCATAAGAATGAGTAAACACTAGTATGGAACATGTGTGTAAACCTTGTGGTTGTGATAAGGCATTATGGCCTTGTGATCGTCGAATACGATCCCTTTTGTGTGGGTGATCACGTAATCGTAACCGGTTCTTTGAGTTGCAGTTTCATGAGTCTCGAGCTCCTCTGAAACAAGGCATGGTACTTGGCAGGTTTGATTCCCGTGTGTAGTACGAATGTAACCTAAGGGTAGAGACTTGTGATGGTTAACAGACCATGTGAAGTGACGGTTTACGGCTAACAGACCGATGTTCCCGAATCCATTTCGTATGCCAAGTAAATTGCAAGGATCCATGACCCGGGTCGACTTCTAGACGTTGAAGAGGACGGGAATAGGGGATGCCTTGGCATGGTTATCGATTAGTGATATTGTGAGTTGATGAACTCATGACATGTTTCCATATAGTGTGGGTGTACTCAAAGTCATTTCCCTTCCTTTTTGACTTGAGTTAGGTTGTTAGAACCCTGTAAAGCCGAGAGGACTTTATGATAGATAACTCATTGAGATTTGATGTATCTCACCCTATGCTGTTGTTTACATCACAGGTTCGGCGAAGGGTAATGACAAAGTTGTTTGACTTTTCCTTACGGATCGTGGCTTTTGGGTGGCAAGGCTTCCGTTGTGGAGATTTTGAGATCATTAGTTGGTCTAGTTCTTAGTTTTATCTTTTGGAACATCTTGTATATATAACATGCCATAGTTGTTGTATTAGGTTTTAGGCATTTATATGTATACTGTGTTACTAGGAACTTGTATATTTCAGTACCAAACGTATTATTCATGTATAATATATGCTTTGATGTATGTATTTATATATGGGCGTTACACAAAGAGAATGAAAATAAATGAAGATTTGATGAATTAGAATGAAATTAACAAATGATATTGATGGAGAAGTGAGAATAAAAATGATACTCAAATTACACGTACACAATCACCCGAACCACTTGCTAAAACTATTGTGTCTCAGCTTATGCGACTAGCTAACTCAGGTTGGACCTTGAGATATTCTCTCATGACAAATTATGCAGCTTCAATAGCAAGGGCCTCCTCCACAAGTGCAATGCAGGACCCTCTAAACCCAGCACCGCTGAAACGTGCTCCCAATACACCAGGAGCTCTCAATAGGATCTCATATAGTTGAATCAGTCGTTCAGAACCTTGATAGACACATAATTTCACATAATCATGGATATTTAATATTTAGCATTTACTTTAAGACATTCAAATTATATAAAGGTCAGAAAGTATACAAAATCAAAACAGACCCAAATTAAATACCTCTCGTCTGAAATTTGGTTTAGTTAAATATAATGAACTTTGGGAGTAAGGCTTCCATGGTGCACATGCTCCAGATGAATATGATGAATTCAAATATTTGAGTTAGTTAAACTTAAACTAGAATAAATTAATAATAGATGGAGGTTTTTGCATTTTTCTTGTAGGGGATTTGTTAGGAAAGGGGTTAGGCCCATTAGAAATAAAACAAGTTCAGTCCGGTTGAAAGACTTTATTTTACATTAGAGGAGTGTTATTAGTATTATTTATTGTTATTGGCTGAATGTAGTATTTGTCTTTGGGCCCATGGCCCAATTATAGTAGTCTAAACCTACTATATATTTGTAATTCTTCTTGGAGAATAGTAAGAAAGAATTGTTGTCTTATTTTATTGTCTATCAATGCAACACTAGATCTAGGTTTCCTATTTTAAGTCTAACAATTTGGTGCTTTCATTCTTGCATTTATGGCTCCTCCCAAAACCCCAAATCCTTCCCATCGCTAAATCATTGAAGAGGCTGTCCAAACAGCCGATGTTCATTTAAACTCAGTCATGGCTGAAGTCCAGCAGCAACTTGATGAGAAATTTAATGTGGTAAATGCAGATTTGACACAACAAATGAATCAGCTCACTACAAGGATGCAAAATGAGAAACAAATCCAGGATTCTAGACATGATTCCATCATGTCCAGCCTCCACAAAATCATATCCCAAAAAGAACAACAATCTGCTCACATTCCACCTACTACTGTTCACTCGAGTACTATTCACGCCGGTACTGTTCATTCTCCTTATTCAGCATCCTCATCAGGTATCACTCATGCGCTCTCTTCCTCACCCATGCTTACTTCCCAATTTATCCCAAATTCCTCCCCCATAAATACCCCACTACGCCAGCCTGTTATTTTTTCCCACTCACCCACACAATCCACAATTCCTATTATCCCAACAGTGCTGCGGAATCCACCAGTCCTGCCGCCACCACATTTTTCCCCATATATCCCAACCCCAGCCACGTTCCCACTCACACAAAGTTACCACATAGCCACTTTTCCACCAACTACATACCCACAAATGACCCATATTCCCCACATGTCACATATTCCACCTTTACCAACTATGCGCATCCCTAGGCTTGAGCTTTCTATGTTTGATGGATCTAATCCACTCGAGTGGTTGTTTCAAGCCGATCAATTTTTTAGTTTTTACAATATGCCTCCAGAAAATAGATTATCTATGATTTCATTTTATATGAAAGATGAAGCATTAGGTTGGTTTAAATGGATGCATCACAATTCATTTTTAACTACGTGGAATGACTTCACAAGGGATTTGGAATTGCGTTTTGGACCTTCAAGCTATGTGAACCATCAGGCTGAGTTATTTAAATTAAAACAAGATGGGACTGTTATGGATTATCAAACCAAGTTTGAAAAATTGAGCAATCAAGTTGTTGGATTACCACCGGATGCAATTTTGAATTATTTTCTGTCCGGATTATCCTTAGAGATTCAAAATGAATTGGCAATTCTCAAACCTACTTCTATCTCCCAAGCAATTGGTTTAGCTAAGCTTGTTGAATCCAAACTCAAGGATTCTAAACCTAAATACTCCAAACCATTCACACCACCTTATACTAAATCCAACCCCAAAACCCATCGACCCAAGCGTCAAAACCGTCCATCCAGCCCCCTATTCCACACCATACCACGTCCCAAACCCAATCATCCACGTCTACCTCAAAATTTCCAATTCGTCATCTTTCACAAGCCCAACTTCAAGAAAGGCGCGCACAAGGCCTATGTTTTAATTGTGACGACAAATTCATACCAGGTCATAAATGTGCCATTACAAGATTTCTCCTTCTTTTAGGGGATGATGAACCTATTGAGGAATAAACCATCAACCAAGACAGCCTGTTACAAGACAATAATCTGCATGAGGACAGCGACACTTATTTTCAACTATCGACTCAAGCACTAACAGGCCAATTTTCTCCCCAAACATTGAAGTTTCAAGGAATTATTGGAGGGTTACCTGTTATGGTCCTCATTGACACGGGCAGCACTCATAACATCCTTCAACCTCGTATTGCTCAACACCTCAACCTCAAAACCACCCCTATACCCCAATTTTCGGCTATGGTTGGTAACGGTTCTCACTTACATTGCGAGGGTATTTGTCCTAATGTTCAATTGGTTTTACAAAAACAACCCTTTAAGCTTCCTTTCTATCTATTACCAATTGAAGAAGCTGATGTAGTCCTCAGTATGGCTTGGTTAAGAACTTTATGACCCATCCAAGCGGATTTCTCTATTCCCTCCATCACTTTTGCACATCAAAACCACACCATCACTTTGAAAGGCGACCCTAACACTCACCCAACCCATACTACTTTCCACCAACTACGCCATCTTATTCACACAAATTATGTCGCTTCCTTCCATTTAATGACCTTCCAACCTATTCTACCAAAACCAGCGTGTAACCCCACACCCATCTCTACTTTTGCCACTTTACCACCAAACTTACACCCAAAAATTCTCAGCTTGCTCCATCAATATCCCACCATTTTCCAGCTCAATTCTGGTCTGCCACCAAAACGACCCCATGACCATCACATTCCCCTCGAACCCAACACACCCCCTATTAATATCAAACCCTACCAATACCCCCACTCTCAAAAGAATGCTATGAGCTCCATTATCAAAGAGATGTTACAACAAGGTGTAATCATCCCCAGCCACAGCCCTTTTTCCTCACCTGTCCTACTTGTCAAAAAGAAAGACGGGTCATGGCGTTTTTGCGTCGACTATCGTGCGCTTAATGCTGTTACCATAAAAGATCATTTTCCCATCCCTACCATTGACGAACTTTTAGATGAATTGGGTTCAGCAAAATGTTTCACAAAGTTAGACTTAAGATCCGGTTACCACCAGATCCGAGTTGCATCGGAAGACACGCATAAGACAGCTTTTCGGACTTTTGACGGACACTATGAATTTCTTGTTATGCCTTTTGGACTCACTAATGCACCCTCCACATTTCAGTCTGCTATGAATGATTTATTATGACCCTACTTACGCAAATTTATTTTGGTCTTTTTTTATGACATTTTGATTTACAGTACCGCTTTTAAAGATCACCTCAGTCATTTGTAGATCATTTTTTATTTACTTAAAGCTAACTCATTTTTTGTGAAATTACCCAAGTGTGTTTTTGCAGTTGATGAAGTTAATTACTTAGGGCATGTGATTTCTGTGGGTGGTGTTGCACCTGACCCTGACAAAGTGCAAGCCATTCTTGATTGGCCAACACCGCGTTCTCTCACGACACTCAGGGGATTTTTAGGCCTCACCGGATTCTATAGACGTTTTGTCCGCAACTACGCCACTCTCGCCGCTCCTCTCACCGATTTGTTACGTTCTACTACTTTTACATGGAGTCCGGCCGCAGCCTTAGCTTTTACAGAGTTAAAGAAAAAAATGACCGACATGCCGGTCCTAGCCCTACCAAATTTTACAAAAACTTTTAACTTGGAAACGGATGCCTCTGGTGTGGCTATAGGTGTTGTGTTGTCGCAAGATGGTCACCCGATTGCCTTCTTCAGCAGGAAAATGTGTGCGCGTATGCAAGCCGCGTCCGTCTATGTGAGGGAGATGTTTGCTATCACCGAATCTGTCAAAAAATGGCGTCAGTACCTTCTTGGCCAGAAATTCAACATTTACACAGACCAGAAAAGCCTCAAGAATTTGTTATTACTGAGAATTCAGACCCCAGAACAGCACAAATGGACATCAAAACTACAAGGGTTTAACTTTGAAATTTTTTACCGACCTGGCAGCTCTAATTTAGTTGCTGATGCTCTGAGTCGACAGTTCCTTCCGGAAAACCCTCTGTTTCTAGTCTTCTCCTCACCAATCCCGGACCTCTTCGAGACACTGCGCCACTTCTATGCTCATGACAGTCTTGGAAAGCTCTTGGTACAGAATACAGAAAAAGAGAAGAACATTAATAGTTTGTACAAATTCTCAAAGGGAGTGCTTTAATACAAAGACCGGCTTTTCATACCTGATATTTCAAACCTCCGTTTGAACATCATTCAAGAATTCCACAGCACCCCAACAGCAGGTCACTCCGGCGTTAGGGCTACTCTAGCTCGTTTGACAGCTTCCTTCTGCTGGCCTGGGATCTCCCTGGCAGTTAAGAATGTGGTTAAACAATGTGATACGTGCCAACTTAACAAATATGAAACACAAAAGAAGAAAGGTCTCCTTCAGCCGTTACCGGTCCCTAATAAAGTTTGGTATGAACTTACCATGGACTTCATAACCCATTTACCAAGCTCCTTCGGCCACACGGTTATCTGGGTTGTATGTTATAGATTGACCAAGTTTGTCCACTTCATTGCTCTTCCGACCAAGTTCTCCGCTAAGGATCTTGCCACTCGCTTCGCGGTTGAAGTATTTCGCCTTCATGGTCTTCCAAAAACCATCATCTCTGACCGAGACCCTTTATTCCTGAGCACGTTCTGGACAGAGTTTTTCAAGCTTCAAGGTACTACACTCAAATACAGCACTGCTTATCACCCGGAAACGGATGGTCAAACATAAATAGTTAACAAATCAGTAGAGACATACCTCAGATGTTTCGCTAGCGACAACCCTCACCTCTGGTTTAAGTTCTTACACCTAGCGGAATTTTGGTATAACACATCCTTCCATACAGCGATCAAAATGACTCCTTTCAAGGCCCTTTATGGACGAGACCCTCCTAACATCCTTGATTATATTTCCGGAGCAGCAACAACGGACTCTTTGGACAGTTCCTTGCAACAACATGAAATCATTTCACTTCAGTTAAAAGAAAACTTGAAAAAAAGAAGGATTCAAATGGAGAAGCAAGCTAACACAAAAAGAAGAGATTTTACCTTCCAGGTTGGAGATCTCATCTTGTTGAAGCTCCAGCCTTATCGTCAACAAACAGTGGAGAGACGCACCTCTCAGAAACTCTCCAAACGTTTTTTCGGACCTTTCTCGGTTGTTAAACGCGTGGGAGAAGTAGCTTATCTGCTCGATCTACCGTCATCGTCTCGCATCCATCGAGTCTTCCATGTTTCACTCTTGAAACCGTACCATGGCACCCATCCGAATCGTGATTTTAGACCACTTCCGCTGCATGTTCATCACGAACTCAGTCAACAAACTTCCTCTGAGGCGCTACAACAACAAGTGCACGAGTTTGGTAAGAAGAAGAGGTTGGATATCACAGTTCTGGGTAAAGAGTTTTCACAAGAGAATGGGTTTTCAAAGAAAAACGAAGAAGAAAGATAGGCTGAAAACTCAGAAGTTTCTAAGTTATGTGGGAAAGAAATGAAGCAAATGAAGCAAAGTGTTCAGTTTGTATATTCAAGTGATAAGTACTTGGCTAAGATTTTTAATAAATCTCCAACTCCCAAAGCTACAACCCCACGTGCTCCCACTGTCCAACGCACCTCTCTCTCTCCCACGCGGCCCACATGCACAGAATCTTCAATTAACACACCACTCTCTTTTTAGGACTTCCCACCCTTTACAGCTTGCAACGGTCCAATCCCACCTAACACCACTCAAACTTTTCCTCCACTCCACACAATTAAACTGCCCTTGCCTTTTCATTCTTAGCATGATGTGGTTTTGTCTCCTCCACCCACGTGTCCATCAGCTCAGCCCAATATGCCAATGGACCTCTACCCTCAATCTCAAATGAATTTTTGGCCCAACATACAATTGGATCCGCCCCAGCACTACAACTCCTCCATGAACCTTGAGGACAAGGTTCTCCGTGGGCCAGAGAGTATTGTTAGGAAAGGGGTTAGGCCCATTAGAAATAAAACAAGTTCAGTCTGGTTGAAAGACTTTATTTTACATTAGAGGAGTGTTATTAGTATTATTTATTGTTATTGGCTGAATGTAGTATTTGTCTTTGGGCCCATGGCCCAATTATAGTAGTCTAAACCTACTATATATTTGTAATTCTTCTTGGAGATTAGTAAGAAAGAATTGTTGTCTTATTTTATTGTCTATCAATGCAACTCTAGATCTATGTTTCCTATTTTAAGTCTAACAGGATTGGTAAGTCAATTAAAAATTTGTATATGCTAACTCAAACCGAGTTGGTTAAGAGCTAAACCTCAAATCTGACAGTTGTATAATAGCAATACTACTGTGCACAACCATCTGTAAAGCTCCCAACGTGAATGACTTGCAGTGGTTGAAGAGTTTTTAACAAGATGAATTCGACTTATGAAGCAATTAAAGTTTGTTCAACACAACTAAGATACATCATCAGACTATACGCCTATATAGAGGACATCTGAGTCCTCCCTGGAATTTTTATCACTTTATGTGTTGCTGTTACCTTGCCCGCCAACAGTTCTTGTAAAAAATGTCTAGATTTTAAAATTTAAGCCTGTGAAAAAACTACTGTTAGTTTCACGGTTTTGAAAACTAACTACAGAAGAAATTACTAGGCCGAGTCGCGGACTAGATTGCTCTCTTTAAGACGTTTTGTAGTACTGCTCAAAGTTATGCGAAGCAGTCGAACTACCGCACCATCTCTAGGATAAAATAGCCAAGTTCTATAGTGTACGATACTACTTGCAAGGTTGATAATCGGTCTTGAAATACACTCTTTGATGGTACAAAGGCTATTCGAATATGGTATAAATATCACTCGTAATATCTGGTATAACGACCAGTTGTAATAATTTCTCAAATCAAGAGAAATTCTAATAATTCTCCAAATATAATTCAATAATGGTCATTTAACAACTAAAAATGATTTCTCAAACAAAGAGAATTTCAAATAATTCTCCAAAGAGAATCCAAAAATTAATACTTGTAATTTGTCAATTAAAATGAGGAGAAATTAACATAATTCTCTAAAAGATAATTCAAGAAAATACTAAAAAAAAATCAACGAGTAGAAAGAAAGGGGGAGAAGTTGGCGCTTCGACAATTCCCAAGACGCAAAGTTATGAGAGTGAGGAAGAAAAAAATCAAAACAAGTTTTTGGTGTGTTTTGGAATGAAATAGAGAATTTCCTTATATAATGAAGTGAGGAAGGGAATATATCTCACCTAAGCAATGTGTGACTAAGGAGTTTTACACTCTATTAGAGGCCCAAGAGTTTATTAAAAGAATAAGGATGGGACTTACAACACAAGGGGAGGCCTAGATGAAAATGTTTGAAAACGGCGATCGCGCCGAGGTTTTTGAAAACATAGTGGGTCTTATACAATGACTGAGGCCCAAAAATATTTTTATTTACAAGGGATGGGTCTTAGACTCTATTAGAGGCCCGACAACATGATTTCAACCTTAAACCCTAACATTCAATACTCTGAAACAATACACGATTTCAACCAAAACCATCACGATCGTTCACCCATTCTTCAGTATCCATTCTTCACTGTGTATTTGTCATTTTTGTCATCATCGTCAAGGAGGTTGACAAGACCATCACGAGTGAAGGAAAAATACACCATCGAGAAGGAAGACAACAATAACACCGTCGTTTCTTTAAGGAAGGAAGACAACACCAACACCAACACCAACATCATTTACTTAGTCATCACGTTTAGGGTACGTAAAATATTTTTGCCATGAATCTACTGTAAACTTCATTTTCCATTGTTGTGGTTGTTGTTGTTTATGTTGTGGTTGTTATTTATGTTCTTGTTGTTCATGTTGTTGTTGTTGTTTTTGAACATAGATGTTAACCTTGTCGAGTTCAATATCAGATACTAGCGAAGAAACTCAAACATATGAGAGTTATGCGAATGAAACTCAAACAAATGATACTCTATCAACAAGATCACAAAGAGGTGTCACAATAATGCTCCAATTCACATCAATCTGAAACTAATCAGGTGAAAAAATCCCGATCGAGTTTGATTCGTTCTACAGAATAGTGGATTGTGAACATTACTTTACTTTTAAGAGTTATGTTGCGTTCCTTGCACGAGCAAAGTGAGTATACTGGTAGATGATTGGAAACAAGTGGATGATAAAGTCAAAGAAAGCATATGGACAGACGTTAAGGTATTACATCTATAATTTTCATATATTCGATATCACTACATATAATTTCTAATACATACTTATATATTGATTTAAATGTAGTTGAATTTTGAGTTTACCGATGACTAAAAGTTGAAAAAAAGTGGATATCTTATGTCGGTACTCGTTGGAGGGGATTTAAGTCACGACTCATGATTGACTACATTAGGAAGCCTAAGAGCGGTCTTGCTCTATCGAAGAAGAAATGGGACAAGTTTACGAAGATACGTCGTTCTGAAGAATTCAAGGTTAGTACTAGTCTTGTGTAACTGATAACACGAAAACATATCGTATTTTTACTTTGATTTTTGTTAAAATCTTATTCCATTTCCGTCTAATCTTTGATTATTCCGAGAATATTTAAGTGTTTTCGCAGGTATTTCAGTTTCCAAGTTAAAAGTATGCAAAGTGTAGAAAAGAAGCAAAACAAGCAAGAAAAGAGCAGAAAATAGCAGAAAATAGCAGAAATCATATTTTACTGGTGTGACGACCGTCACAGCTCCCTCACGACCGTCATGGATTTCAAATACATCACGCCCGTCACAACTTCCTCACGATCGTCATGGAATCAAAACAAAATTAATACGTTAAGCACAGACGTGGTCATGAAGCTTCAGAATTTCAGACTTCACACGTTTACATTTTCTCCGAAGATTTCTAGGTTCCAAACTAAGTAACTGACAAAGTGGTGTTCCTACATTTTCTCCAACTACTGCCATAGCTGAGGCTATATATATGAGAAGGATTCCAAGAACAAGTGGTGGTCATTTTTCCTTTCCGAAGTACCGTATTGCTGCAGAATTATTTCTAGAATTACATTCTTGTTTTATTTTGTTTCCTTTACCATTTTCCTTGTCCCTTATTACCGAACAAAGTAATAGTTTCTCACATTGAGGAACTATTGCACCTTAGTTTAAGTTTTTGTTTCCTGCCTTCATCATTTTGTTCTTTCCATTTATTCAAGCAAAAGTCTGCCGATCTATGGAGGAATTGCTTAGACCGCATTTACCAGGTTTTTATCATTTCAATTTATAGCAATTGTTTTTTCTTTTATTATGTCTGAGTTTATGTTTAATTATTTATTCGTATTCATGTTTATTTTAATTAGTATGTCGAGCTAAACCGATTTTATCGGTATGTAATTAAGTAACCGGAATGGATTAAATATTTCTAAGCTAAAATCATAAATCAACTTATTTTCTGGCTTCAATTTCTTAATTTAAAACCAACTTTTATTACGAGAGTAAAAAGGTAACAAAGGTTAAGGTCAAGACCACGAGAGTGTGAGGTTTTACCTGGATAGCTGAAATCAAGCATTAGTTTTAAAAACAGCGAGAGCGCTTTAAAGTCAATTAGGATTTATTAGTTTTCAAAAATTATTTTTAACCTCATATGGGCTAGCGAGAGCAGACATATTGACTTAAAGGTATAGTCCGAAGCAATAACCACGATAGTGTGAGGTGAGGGCTTTTAAACTGGTATTTTCTACAGAATTATATTGTGATAAATTTTTACACGCTTAGGTTTAATGAAATCCACGATGGTATACTGAATTATATACCGATATCCTAATCATAACTAGTTTATTCCTAAATTTTAATTTCCCTTTAATTTCCCTTTTTGAACCTAAAACCATATCAGATTAGCCTTAGATTTACATAGTAACATTAGATAACGATACGTTCGATTTTTAGTCTCTGTGGGATCGATAATGTTTTAAAACTACACGATACGATTGTATACTTGCAGTTAGATTTATTTAGGCACACTAAATAGCGATCAAGTTTTTTGCACCGTTGTCGGGGACTACTTAAGTCGATATCGTAACTCCTTTGTTACGCCGTATAGACTAAGGCAAAAACAAATTTTCCCTTTTTCTCGATTGTATGCCAAGTACTCGCTCACAAAGCGAAGACTTGCAACCACTAATCGCCGAATTAGAGCGTTTCTTACATTTAAGACGCAGAATACTTGAGTATCAACGCAAGTATAATATTCCCGATCTCCTTGCTCATACTCCTGAACCAGTCAAAGAACGAAACATGGATGAAGGACCACAGAACCGTCCTCTTAAGTATTATGCTACCCCATCTGAGCAAGAACCACATAACAGCATTGTTGCCCCTGCTATCAACCGAAACGATTTCGAGTTGAAACCCTCATTGCTATCAGCCGTAAAACAACATCAATTTTCTGGAAATCCTACAGAAGATCCTAACGAACATTTGACCAAGTTTGTACAGTACGCAGACACAGTGAAGGCAAATGGTGTAACTGCAGACGCGATAAGGCTACGTCTTTTTCCTTTCTCATTAAGAGATAGAGCTTGGGCTTGGTTGCAATCCTTGCCATCAAAATCCGTTACTACGTGGGATGAGTTGAAAAAGGTATTCTTAGCACGATATTTTCCCCCAAGCAAAACAACTATGCTGAGAGCCCAAATTAATAGTTTTCGACAGAAGGACAGTAAATCTCTTTACGAAGCATGGGAAAGATACAAAGACATGACGAGGATGTGTCCGCATCACGGTCTTGAAGATTGGCTAGTCATCCACACGTTTTACAATGGTCTCTTGTACAATACAAGATTGACAATAGATGCCGCCGCTGGTGGTACACTTATGGATAAACCGTATGAAGAAGCCTGTCAATTGATCGAAAGCATGGCTCAAAACCACTACCAATGGGGAGGAGAAAGAACTGCAGTGGAAAAATTGCAAACAAAAGGTGGAATGTACGAGGTTAGTAGCCTTGATCGTGTCAATGCTAAGGTAGATGCCCTTGCCCAAAAGATTGATAACTTGACCATAACGCCTGCAGCCACCGTGGCTGCCGTAGCTCAAAATTGCGAATTATGCGGAACACCTGGACATGCCGCCACTGAATGTCAAATTTTGGCAGGAGTCTCCAGTGACCAAGTGAATTATGCTCAAGGGAACCCTTATGCAAATACCTACAATCTGGACTGGAAGAATCATCCAAACTTCTCCTACAAAAACAACAATGCATTGCATGCACTTGGTCAAGCACCTGCTACACCACCAGGTTACCAAAAGGCTGCCGTAACTGCCCCTAACCTAATGTTCCTAGGAAGTCCAACCTTGAACTAATGATGGAAAACTTTATAGCTACCCAGGCTCAAACAAACAAAGACTTCCTGAATCAAAACATACACACTAGTGAGCAAATTAAGCAATTAGCAAACAAAGTAGACGCTTTAGCCACCCACAACAAAATGCTTGAAACACAAATTTCACAAGTGGCACAACAACAAGCACCTACTGCTGCTCCTGCTGGAACATTTCCTGGACAACCACAACCTAATCCGAAAGGGCATGCAAATACCGTTATATTGAGAAGTGGTAAAGAACTAGACGGACCCATTGATCCAAGACTTCAGAATCCAGCCATGTACCAAAGGCCTGATAGCACGACAACTGAGAAGGAAAATGAACCCAAGGAGAAGGAAGATAATGACCAAGAGGCCGTAGAAAAACCTTATTTGCCTCCACCACCCTATAAACCACCTATTCCGTATCCTCAAAGATTTGCAAATTCTAAAACTGTAGGGCAATTTAAGAAATTTGTTAAACTTCTGAAACAATTGAACATCACGATACCCTTTATAGAAGCTATCACTCAGATGCCCTCATATGCTAAGTTCCTTAAAGAAATCCTATCCAATAAGAAAAAGATTGAGGATAACGAAACAGTTACACTTACCGCTGAGCGTAGCACAATAATTCAAAACAATATGCCTCCTAAGCTGAAAGACCCAGGTAGTTTCTCCATACCCTGTGTAATTGGAAAGTTCGTCATAGACAAAGCTCTATGTGACTTAGGAGCCAGTATTAGTGTAATGCCCTTATCCATATGCAAAAAGCTTGATATGGGAGACTTAAGACCAACTAAGATGTCTGTTCAATTAGCTGACCGCTCTATTAAATACCCAGTTGGTATACTAGAAAATGTTCCAGTTCGCATAGGACAATTCTACATCCCTACCGATTTCATAATCATGGATATTAAAGAAGACTCCACTACTCCTATCATACTAGGAAGACCATTCTTAGCTACCGCTGGAGCCATTATAGACGTGAAGAGGGGTAGGCTAACTTTTGAAGTTGGTGAAGAGAAGGTTGAGTTTATTTTGACACAATTCTTACAAGCCCCAGCTATAGACAACACATGTTATCTACTAGATGTCATAGATGAGTGCGTAAGAGAAATAGAGATGAAACCAACCACATACTCAGATATTATAAAAATTCCAATACCTCTGATTTTTGAAGATGATAATTGGCGTGAACCTTATCAAGACGATAGCCTAAGCGAATGTTTAACACTTACACCTGATCATCTTCCTTGCCCGAAGAAACCAGCTCTAAAACTGAAAACACTACCCAATAATTTAAGGTATGAATTCCTGGACACAGAACTCGAACGACCTGTGATAGTTAATGCAGTCTTAGGACAGACCGAAACTAAGAAAATTTTAGATGTCTTACGAAAATACCCAACTGCGTTAGGCTATAACATCGCTGACCTTAAAGGAATAAGTCCTTCTATTTGTATGCATCACATTATGCTAGAGGAAGACTGTAAATCCTCTAGAGAACATCAGAGAAGGATTAATCCAATCTTAAGCACTGTAGTCAAGGATGAAGTGAAAAAGCTTTTAGAAGCAGGAATTATATACCCGATATCAGATAGTAAATGGGTTAGCCCAGTACATGTCGTACCAAAGAAGAGAGGTGTTACAATTGTTAAGAACGCAAAAGGCGAATCTATAACACAAAGAGTTGTAACTGGAAGTAGAATGTGTATCAATTATAGAAAGTTGAACAAAGCTACCCGTAAAGATCATTTCCCATTACCATTCATTGATCAAATGTTGGAGCGATTGGCAAAACATTCTTACTTCTGCTATTTAGACGGTTATTTCGGATTCTTCCAAATCCCGATACATCCTGATGACCAAGAAAAGACAACCTTCACATGTCCCTATGGTACATTTGCTTATCGACGAATGCCGTTTGGACTATGTAACGCTCCTGCCACATTCCAAAGATGGATGATGTCAATCTTTGCTGATTTTATAGATGACATTATGGAAGTGTTTATGGATGACTTTTCTGTTTGTGGGCAGAGTTTTGAAGGATGTCTATCGAACCTAGAAATGGTACTTGAAAGATGCGTAAAAGTCAATCTCGTATTAAACTGGGAGAAGTGCCATTTCATGGTAAATCAAGGAATCGTACTTGGACACATAGTATCTGATAGAGGGATTGAAGTTGATAAAGCCAAGATAGAGATTATAGAAAATCTTCAACCTCCGAAAACCGTACGAGAAATACGAAGTTTCTTAGGACACCCCGGTTTCTACCGACGATTCATAAAAGATTTCTCGAAAATTGCCAAACCTCTTACCGATCTATTAATGAAAGACGCTGAATTTATCTTTGATGAGAAATGTCTAAAAGCGTTTGAACAGTTAAAAACGGCTCTCATCACCGCACCTATCATGCAACCACCAGATTGGAGACTACCATTTAAAATCATGTGTGATGCGAGTGATTATGTCGTAGCTGCAGTTTTGGGACAAAGGAGGGATAGAAAACTCCATGCTATTTACTATGCAAGTAGAACCTTAGACCCTGCTCAAATGAACTACGCCACCACAGAAAAAGAACTTCTAGCCGTGGTTTTTGCCCTTGACAAATTCCGTTCTTACCTAGTGGGAGCGAAGATCATCATTTATACAGACCATGCGACTATTAAGTATTTATTAAACAAAAAGGATGCAAAACCTAGACTGCTAAGGTGGATCCTGCTTTTACAAGAATTTGATTTAAAGATCAAAGATAAGAAAGGAACTGAAAATGTAGTAGCAGACCACTTATCCAGATTAGATGGCATCAAACCAGAGTCACTCCCTATTAATGAAGATTTCCCATATGAACGACTCATAGCCCAACTTGAAGGTGATATGTCTAAACTACATTTAAATGAACTAAAAATAGAAGAAGTCATGGAAGAAATTAACTCATACACAATACTACCATGGTATGCTGACATAGTCAACTACTTAGCAGCTGGAGTACTTCCACCAGACTTATCCTATCAACAAAAGAAAAAATTCTTTCATGATCTAAAACATTATTATTGGGATGAACCACTGCTCTTTAAGAGAGGGGCCGACGGTATTTTCCGTCGTTGCGTCCCTGAAACTGAAATAAAAGACATCATCTCTCAATGTCACTCTGCTCCTTATGGAGGACATGCAAGTACTTCAAAGACATGCGCTAAGATTCTGCAATTCGGCCTATTTTGGCCTAACCTTTGAAAGGATGTCCACATTGCAATACTAAACTGCGACCGGTGCCAACGTACTGGTAACATATCAAGACGCGATGGAATGCCCCAAAAAGGCATATTGGAAGTAGAAGTCTTTGATGTATGGGGGATTGATTTCATGGGACCTTTCCCATCATCCTTTGGAAATAAATATATACTTGTAGCTGTCGACTATGTTTCAAAATGGAGTGAGGCTATAGCTTCTCCTACAAATGACACACGAGTAGTCATAAAGCTTTTTAAAAAGACAATCTTTCCCAGATTTGGTGTGCCGAGACTTGTCATAAGTGACGGTGGCTCCGATTTCATATAAAAAATATTTGACAAACTTCTATCAAAGTATGGAGTAAGACACCGCGTAGCAACATCATATCATCCACAAACTAGTGGACAGGTTGAGGTCTCGAATAGAGAAATAAAACAAATCTTAGAAAAGACCGTAGCCACCTCTAGGAAAGATTGGTCATCTAAACTTAATGAAGCTTTATGGGCATATAGGACGGCCTACAAAATACCAATCGGAACTACACCTTTCAAGCTGGTCTATGGTAAATCCTGCCACTTACCAGTAGAATTAGAACACAAAGCCTATTGGGCTATTAAAACACTAAACTTAAGGTACAATTTTGCAGGTGAAAAGTGAATCCTAGATCTGCACGAACTAGAAGAGTTAAGACTAGACACTTATGAGAACGCAAAAATATATAAAAAACGAACTAAGAAATGGCATGATAAGTGTTTATCTATAAAAGAATTTAGTGTGGGAGACGTTGTGCTCCTATTTAATTCAAGACTAAAACTCTTTCCTGGGAAACTAAGATCTAGATGGTCCGGTCCTTTTGAAATTACCAAGGTATTACAGAGTGGAGCGATAGAAATTAAGGGTAGGAATAGCGAACCATTCATAGTAAATGGGCAACGTTTAAAGCACTATCATAGCATTGAAAATAGGGACTATTTGAATAGCCTTAGACTCTTAGAGTTCCTGCTGATCCCCCTAACTAAAATATCTAATTGATTTCGTCAGGCTTACGACGTTAAAAACAGCGCTTAATGGGAGGCAACCCATGATGATTGTTTTTCTTTCTTTATAATTGTTATTTCTTTACATTTTCTATATTCTATTTTGTTTTCAAATTTCTAGTTTCATTTATATTTTCTTAAAATTTTTGGAAATTGCTGTGCTAATCATATAATTGCAAAATACAGGATTACAAAGTCTTTCTGCATTTTCTGTTCTCCTCTTCTGATTTCATTCTTGCTTAATCACTAAAAAAAATGGAGAACGGAGATAATATGTTGGTAGAATTCAGAGATGCAGCTCAGTGGCATCACTATGAGGCTCTGTCTCTTCGACCCTTCGCCTTGACAAAATTTTCCCACAGACCCACCATGGCCTCTTTAGGCCTAGGTGAGAGCATTGATTTTCTGTTTAACCAACTAGGTTGGGAGGGTTTTTCTAATAAGAAACACAAGACTTATCGTAGACTGACTTTAGAATTCCTAAGTTCATTGAGTTACAATCCTTACTGTGGAAAAGGCATTACTATGGGCCGAATTACTTTTAGGTTATTTGGATACCACTGCCAGTTTACCATTAAGGAACTGTCGGATCTTTAAGGTTTCCCTGAAGGACCCACCGTTTTCTCTGTGGTACAAGAAGATTTGATGTTGGTAGGTGAGCTGAATGCCTTCTGGGGTAGAATTTCAGGGAAACTTGATTTTGACATGAACCCTATGCTGTCAACCGAAATTCATAACCCAGCCATCCGATACTTTCATATGATCCTAGCCTACACCCTGTTTGGAAAGCCTGAGAATGACAATACTGTTTCAAGGGATGAGCTCTTTATTATCTTTTGTGCAATCCAGTCTAGAGAGGTTAACAAACTGACTTTCATGTTTAATAACTTCTGCAAAATCATTAGAAATGAAAACAACCCAATTCTAATAGGTGGTCTAGTTACCAAAATAGCCGATGCTATGGGATTTAGGATCTGACTTTCTAAAATCAACCCTTTTGGAGACTTTAGGCCTATGAATATCACCTTCTATTTCAATAGGGCCATGGTTAGGAACCGAGGTCCACACCATTTCCAGCTCCTGATCTATAATGTAGTTGTGCCACATTTTACTCTACCAAATCATGAACGCACAAGTGTGTACAACGAACACAACTGGCTATATGACCTAGATGAACCACAGCCTGAACCTGAAGTAACCTTTCCTGAGCCTGAAATTGATCCTAAGACACCCCCTCATTACCATGATTTTAACTTTATGGAATTCCAAGATGACACTGCCATTCCTAAGGTTGATGCCACAAACTATGCTGCAAATCTGACTACCATCCTTAAAACTCTGGATGACTATCATAAAGAGATCACCTCAGTAAAGGGTGAACTGAACACCATGCGACAAGATATTGTCGGCCTCATGGATCTGACAGTTGAGCAATTTGATCATTTGAACCAAGCCATTGCATCTTTGAAGAAACACCTTGGCTAGATTTTTGAAGCACTGCTTTTTCATGTTTTACTGCTTTTACTTTGGAAACAATTTACTTTATTTTCAGTTTTTCCTTTTTTTTTATGTCGGGAACAAATTAATTTACATTCAGTTTTTATTTATGATTGAATACACTTCTAGTCTTTGCTAGCATATTTTCTGGTTTTAATGAATAATTCAATTTATTGCTTAATATTGATCTAGATGGTATTAAATTTGCTCCTGTCATATTCTATTTTGTCATTTTATTTATGTTTATGTATGCATTATAGTGTTACCATATGTGCTAACAATTTCCAGTTACGAAAAAGAAAAGAATTGAATGTTTGCTGTCAAAAACTGCTGTCAACCCCCAGATTTTGGAGCTGTCATGACCGTGACAGTCCCATGACGACCGTCATGCGGGTTTGGGACGCGTTCTGTGTTAAAACAGAAACGTTCCCCTCTTCTTCTTCTTCTTTCTTCCAATTCAAACACAACCGTCCCACTACCTCCAAAATTCCAAAACCGTCATACCACTACACATTTAACCAAATTTCATAATTTCCATTACCATTCGTCTTCCCACTCACTATTTAACCACACTCGTACACCATTTTTCTCACAAACCCTCTTTCTCCAAAAACCTATTTTCTTCCATACCTTGTTTCTTTGTGAACCCACCATGGCAAGACAAACTCCAGACCTTACAACTGTAAATTTTAGTGCAGGAGAAGTCGGTGAACGTCAGAGGGCCAACTACATCAGTTTCCACAAATGATCCGTGCAACCCACTCGATATGTCGACATTGCATGTCTCGAAGAATTGGGGATGCTTGAGGGAGTTAAATGGATGCTCCAGAATGCTGGCCTATGGAAACTCTGTACTCAAAGCCAACCTACCTACGAAGCCCTGACGCTTGAGTTTATGAGTTCGTTCACATACGTAACACCTTCTGGAGAAACGAACCAACTCACAGGTGTAGCCACGTTCCGCATGTTTGGTTCTGAGTATAAAATCGGCCAAAATCAACTTGCCGAGATGCTTGGTTTCCACCATGGCGAGAATGTTCATTGCCGGGTGCCACAGGAAACATTTTTCCAAGCAGCATTTGATCTTTGGAATAGATTGACCGGAACAACGGTCGATAGCTGGGAAAGCCTCAACGCAACATATATCCATAACCCAGCCATCAGATATTTTCACCGCACATTAGGAAGCACTATTTTTGCAAGGGACAACAACCACAAGGTGAACTCAAAGGAACTCTTTTTCCTCCATTGTGTGTTCCACCCCGAGCCTATCAACGCCGCTCCTTTTCTGTTAGCACACATCCAAGCTAACTGTGCTAGAGGTTTCAAACCCTTCTATTTTGGAGGGATTGTCACTTCTATCGCTCTAAGTTTGGACTTGGGGGACAAACTTAATAGATTACCTTCCATGCCTCCGGTGTTGCTCGACATCGACTACTGCCGCAACTCACACCTCATCAAACTAAGAAGAGATGGCAAATACCATCCTATGGTCCGCATAAGAACAGTTAGAAGTATCATTATGCCTTGCAGGAACCGCATTGACCCTCAGAATATGAACAATTGGATCTTTGATTTGAATGCTCCAGAGCAAAATACGGCTGCACATGATGATCAAAATCAGGCCCCTGTTGATGAGATGGAGCAAGAGATGGATAACGCCCCAGAAAACCAACCACCGTCTGCCAATGATGCTCCTTCGACCTCCAGACGTCGTCGCCGCCCCGACCAAGACCCCGTTACAAATGAAGAAATCTTGAGGGCTATTTGGCAACAAAACTAGATGGCTGCCCAGAGAGAAGCACAACAACAGGAGCAACACAATGAAATGATGACTCTCATGCGTCAAATCCAGCAAGGGCAAGTCAGCCAAGGTCAGAGGCTTGACGGCGTCATCGATGAGATGGGTGCCTCGACATTGCGAGTGCAGGACTTACATGATTACATCCATCACGTCGGCATTCCAGATCATGTGGCACAACATGGACGAGGGCACTCTAGAGGCAGAGGACGTGGAGAACCTTGATTTATTTTGTTTTTCTTTCTAGTTTTTCTTGTTGATCCCCTTTATATCGCAACATTGAGAACAATGTCCGATATAGTGTGGGAGAGTTAGTCTATTTTCGTTTTATTTCCCTTTTTTGTATTTTCCTTTTTCCCCTTATCAAAGTCAATATATGAGAATTTTCGTTCAGTATCCGATTTCCCCATTTTATTCTGCCATAACAAATTTTTTTTACGATTAATGCACATCGTGACATACCAAGCTTTAAGTTATGTTAGGAAGTTGGGAAAGTGCTAACAAGATCGATACCGTCTTGACACCTTAGACCTCTTGCGTATGCGATATCAGTTTCAATACTTATTATACCGATACCTTGAGTTCAGTCCTAAAGTAACCCCTAATAGTTTATATTAGCAGTCAGCACCGTCTAAATCACAAAACCACGTGGGGAGCCGATGAATATAAGTGTTTGATGCCCAATCATGAAAATAAGATTCTTTCTTATTTGTCTGCCGAGAAATATAGAATATGCAACAATTCCTACAGTTGTGAAAACTTACAAGAAAAGAAAGAAATCCGTTGTCGATTGGTTCAGAGGTACCTGATTCTGGACTTGGTAGGGCGAACTACGGTTCGATCCCCCGCAATCTACGAATGGGATGCATAAAGGGTTACCACACTTGTGTATCAGGCCCCGTGAGAAAAAGGGATCAAAGTCACTAACCGGCTACTCCACTACGTGCGTGAATAAGGCAAATGGCTTAATGTGATTGCGTTAGAATGAAACCGGGTGAAACAGACACGAAAGCTTCAGGTTGAACTATAATAGAATGATTAGAACTAGATTGTACAAAAGAAAGGTCTATGACAAAGCTTGTTGCTTTGTGTCATTAATGTATTTTTAGTGTTTTATGCAAGTACCTGACTTACTAACGTAAATTCCTCCAACATTTTCAAATCCATTGGTGTACCATGTATGTGCATTTGATGAAGTTTGTCCGATTTTAACTTATTGATTGCTTGAGGACAAGCAAAGATTCAAGTGTGTGAGAGTTTGATAACACGAAAACATATCGTATTTTTACTTTGATTTATGTTAAAATCTTATTCCATTTCCGTCTAATCTCCGATTATTCCGAGAATATTTAAGTGTTTTCGCAGGTATTTCAGTTTCCAAGTTAAAAGTATGCAAAGTGTAGAAAAGAAGCAGAACAAACAAGAAAAGAGCAGAAAATAGCAGAAAATAGCAGAAATCATATTTTGCTGGTGTGACGACCGTCTCAGCTCCCTCACGACCGTCATGGATTTCAAATGCATCACGCCCGTCACAGCTTGCAAACCTTACTCTGAAATTTAGCATATTTATTTGATTTAAACCTTCATTAAAACCAAAATTATTTTCAATCATAAACTCCGAGGGAACTTGCAAACCTCACTCTGTAGATTTAAGTTGAACACAAACACAAAACTCCTCTTTAACTCATTAAAATGTGACAACATGAGTGCGGTAAATATCTCCAAGAACCCTATTTAACACAGTCACACTAATAAAATTGACATATGTATTCATTTTATTAGAGAGCTGGTCGAAGAAAAAGTTATCACTCTGGATTATGTTGCAACAGAAAACCAACTAGCTAACATTTTTACCAAGGCTTTGGATGCTTCACAATTTGAAAAATTAAGAAATGCCATAGGTCTGTGCATTATTGAGAATCACTAGCAATTAATGGTGAGATGACATGGGAACTATTGTGCCTCATTTTTCTCTCTCATAGCCATCATGATCAAGGCACATACGCCCCCTTTTGTCCTAACCATTGGTATTTCAAATTCGGTTGGTATTCAAATTACTATACACTTTTAAATTACGCTCCTCAAGTGTTATAAAAGTTTGTTCATTCTCTTTGATCATCTCTCACCTAAATCCTTTCTAAACCTAAGTTCATCCTTTCATCTTCCACACGAAAATCCTGCAATCAGTTGGAACTAGGAAGGGAACCAACACTTCTCAAAATGATAAGAAATCCACAAAGAAGTCCAAGAAACGTATAGAGGAATTCAATCCTGTAATCAACATGCACGAGTCAAAATGAAAGGGGTTGTTCTAGGAGAGAAGACTAATGGTTCGGCCGGAGGTCCTCCATCCAAGGAACCACCTAAAGAGGTGAAAAAGAAGAAGTCGGGAAAGATAAGTGATCTATCTTCAAAGATTCCATTATATATGGCCGTTTTCACAGGAAAAGAAATAACAATGAGAAGAAAACCTATGAAGTCAATGATGTTTATGAAAATCGAGCTGAATTTGCAGATCAACCTACCAAAGAAGTTCTCGACGATGCGCCAATTCAAATGATTGTACTAGTCAATATTCAAGGCAATATTTCTAAAATAAATCTTCTACAACGACGGTTGATAATGTGTCGGATATTATTGCACATCATAGAATAGAAACATGACATCATATATATTATATTCAAATTATATAAATATTCTTTAAAAAATATTAAAATTTTATTTGAAATAATTTTGAAATTTAATAAAATTGGAATAATAAAATAATTTTATATAAATTTTATATATTATTAATCAATTTATTATTACAATTAACTTTTTTTTAATTTGTATAATTTTTCAAAAGAAATTTTCTAATTTAAAATTTAACTCAAAATTGTTTTTCGCAATACAAAATAATTATAATTTTTATTTTGTACTCTACTATCTTTATCATTGTTCTTATTTATAAAAAAATTATTTTTTAATTCATTCCATATCTAGTGATTTGATATATATTTTGTCCACATATATTATTTATTTAATACATTTAAAAAGCATATTTTCTCTTATAAATAGAATTAAGGTAAAAACTTTGGTATTTTTAAAATTAATTGAGTATTGATACTCTCAATTAATTAATCAATCAATGTCACATCACTTTATTATTTTATCTTATTTTAAATTAATTATTATTTTTTATAATATGCACTAAAGATACTAATATCAAACTTAGATTTAGGGATACCAAAATATTTATCAAATAAATAAAAATATAAAACGGTTAAAATGACGGTTAATGCTAATTTGTGTTTTCCAGATATATATTAAAAAGAGGAGAGAATAGGTCATAGACTCATATAGGTATCTAATCTCGCACGCCGCCACTTTGACGAACCTCAACTTGCAATGCAGTGTAGAAAATTTACAAAAGACTTGTAGTGTAAAAAAGCCGTAACGGAGAATCAACCGTAAACAAGGTGAGTATCATCATTTCCTTTCCAACCCCACTTATGCTTTTAAGATTACTTGTTTCAATTAGAGGCATTTCGGTGAGACTCAGTATTTATTCTTTGTTTTGATACTTAGTGTTTTGAAAATGCAGAAAAATAGTTCTAGGGTTACTGTTGTAGAGACGATGGAATTTGTTGGTTCTTCAACTCATAAGAAGCATAAAGCAAATGATGATATAATCAGCAACCTACCGGAATCACTTATCGCTCACATTCTCTCGCTTCTCCCCACAAAAGACGCCGTTTGCACAAGTGTGTTATCTAAAAGATGGATTGAAAAGTGGACATTGATCACCAAGGTGGAATTGGATGATAGTGTATTCTATTCTCCCAAAAAGAAGAAATCAAGTGGAAAACAGCAGTGCTTTATAAACTTTGTCAATAGAGTACTTCTTCTCACCGGAAGTCACAGTCTGGAAAGTTTTTCTCTTGTCATTCGTAACAATTATGATCTAACGGTTCTAAATACCTTCATCACTTGCATATTGAAGAAAAGGGTAAAAAAACTTTCTATCTCTTCGCGGGAAGATCTCCTCTTCTCTGCTCTTACATCTCACTACCTTTTCAATCATGCCACTTGTTTAGAAGAATTGGTGCTCACGGGTTATTTTGGTACTATCAAAATCCCTCTCTATAAGATTTATGGTGTTATTCTTTTTACAAATCTAAAACTACTCAAGCTGTATAGAGTTGAATTTACAGTTGACAAATCTCAAGGTATTATTTTTCCAATATTGAAAAAGTTTGAGACTGCAGACTGCACTTGGTTAAGTGTGGGTGCCGATGATGTCACTTTAGAACTTAAAGCACCTCTACTTGAAAGTGTTTTCATAACACAAGACTATAACTCACTAACTCGCAAGCCACGTCTCTGCAAAATCAAATTTTCTGATTCACCTCTGAAAGAATTCACTTATTGCGGTGATGGTATGTCACACGCTATTGTTCTGTCAGATCCATCTTCAGCTCACAATGCTACTGTTAGCATCATTTTGTATGACATTGTGAATGAAGTTCAAGAAACTGAATCATGTGCCTGTCTCCTTCTCAAACAGTTTAGCCAAGTGAAGAGGATCGAATTTGACGGATCTGAGGTAAAAATTGAATATGTACTCCTACTTTCAAAATCGGACGAGAACTTACCATCAATTTATAGCTCCTACACATACAATTTAAGTAATTTTTAGTCAGTAGTGGCACACTGGTAGTTTTCCAGACTTTTGACACAGTTTGTTGACAAGGACACATGCCCCAATGTTGTTCACAAATACACATAAATTTTATTACATTGTTAATGTGATTCAAATACATAACTAATTATGTTTTTTTTTTATACATATAGTTAATTATGTTTGATAAATAGTATGTATTTGAACATCATTAACCATATATCAAAAGATGAACAATGTATAATGTGTGTCTGTTTTTGTATTCCATTTCTTAAAACAAATCAGTTTCCCCTAATGATTGTCACACAGGTTCTGATACGACCAATTTTGGCTACTCTGCCTAAATTTGCAATGTTGAGCTTTTTGAAACTTGGCTTTGTTAGTTTTGAACTTTTGTTGGGCTTAATTCAGAAGTCTCCTGTTCTCAATACTCTAGTATTCAAGGTCGGTAATTAGCTTCTTCTTTTTTTATTTATTTATTTATTATACTTTAACCTTTATATCTTGTCTTATTTAGACTTTGTGTGATTACAAATGATTAGGGAATATTGAAATTCAACCATGAGCTTTTTAACTCTGCTGCTGTGCCAGATTGCTTGACATTCACTCTCCAAATTGTGAAATTTGGAAATGTTCAGGGATACGAGCACGAGCTTTTATTAGCTAAATATTTAATGGAAAATGGTATAGTGCTTGAGAGGATGAGTTTCTCCCTTTCTAATGCACGGTTGGGTAGATCTGAAGTCATTGAAGAATTTAAGGAGAAGCTGTACTCATTTAAGAAAGGAATTTCTTTTGCCATACTTGAATTTTCATATGATCATTACTAGTTAGTTGGTATAAACAAGTGGTTCATGTCTACAATGTTTATTTTGCTTGTTTTGTATATGTTTCTTTTAGATACAACAGCATATGATGTTGCCTGCAAGTAATTGTCTACAAATGGTGGTGACAGCACTTTTGGCTGTAAGATAGTAGCAACTAGCAAATCTGTCTATATTTCTCTGTTCTAGAAAAAATATATATAACTAGTGGTGGTGTGTGTGTAAAACATGGATGAAAAGGACCCACAAGTTAACATGTAGTAACATGTTTATTTCACATATAAGGATTCGCCTGAGCTCAACAGACAACAAATACAAATTTAACATCAGTTCAAGTTTCCTCCTAAATGCACAATTTATCATGTTAAACATAATCCATAGTAATAACCTCATTATTTTCTTTTGTTACGTGCTTAATTGTTTTTTAAATGATTTTTTTTATGTTTAATAATTTCCATTATTTATAATTGGATTATTTAGAAGAAATTATTATCGGATATTTAAACCTCAAATGTGCAAAGAGAATGAGAGGAATGAAAAAGATTTGATGAATTAGAATGAAATTAAGAAATTATATTGAATAGAAATGAGAATAAAACTACTACTTAAATTACACGTGCACAATCACGAACCGCATATTAAAACTGCAGTATATGTGCTTATTCGACTAGCTAACTCAAGCTGGACCTTGAGATATTCTGTCCTGACAAATGATGCAGCTTCAGTAGCAAGGGCCTCCTCCACAAGTACAATGCAGCATCCTCTAAACCCAGCACCGCTGAAACGCGCTCCCAAACCAAAGAGCCCAAATATTTATAAACATTTCCCATGGGGATTGGGATGAATGCTATCGAGTGCAAATCAGGTTTAAAATGGCCTTACCGTCCCATGTCTTCTCAAACACATGTTCCTTCGGTACAAACCTTTATGTATTTGAAAAAGACAAAAAGATACTTGCATAATGGAAAATGACAGACACAATTGGAAGGTTGGGGTTGCATGAACAACATGATGCAAGTACATCAAATCTGATTATGCAACTGATGGGGATGTTCGTTTAAAAGTAAAAGTATGGTTATAAAATTGCAACAAAAACACATTAATACATATATTACCTTGCCATTCATGCACATCAAACAACCTTGGAATGAAAGTAATATGGCTGATTGGTCCATTATGTCATTTTTCAGACCCAAATGTTCGTTCTCAATCAACCGATACTTAGAAATGAAACACTTAGCCGGTTGATATTACAAAAAAATAAAAAATTAACTGTAGCTTATTTGTAACACTTTAATGTACTAACACTTTAGGTTATAAACATTAATTTTATTATTATTAAGTTTAGTATTATTGATAATTTTTGTTTGGACTTTTAGTAAAATTCATTAGGCCAAAATATTCTATTTAAAGAGATTAGTGATTGTATTTATTACGTATCACCAATAATATTCAAATTCAAATATGATATTACAACTCGTTCAAGAGGGTTTCGTTTTCACGTAACTAGGGGTGGGAATAGGCTGGGCCAAGTTAGGCTTTGCCAAGCCTGAGCCTGATCTGCTAAAATATTCATAGCCCGAGCCTGGCCTATAGCCTATCATAAGCTTATTTTTAGGCCTAAGTCTGACCTTTTCGAAGACCTGATTGGCCTAGTAGCCTATATAGAAGCCTACTTCATTTGAATATTTGTAAATAAGAAATTCAACTAATGTTAAATAGACTAATAAATTAAAAGATCAATGAGATTAAATGTTTGGTTTTATTGTCTCATTCAAGTTTACCTATTAGCATAAGTTTGGTGATACTATTTGTTAGAGAGAACTTATGAGAAAAACTTATGACAACAACTTATGACTTTGTTTATAATGTTTTTTCAACTTATTTTCATAAGTTCTTCAAGATAACTAAGTTTTATTTTCATATTTTAATTCAAAGTACAAAATAGAATATAATAATAATAAATTTATTGAGTTTTTCTTAAATAGACCAGCCTGATAGGCTTAAAAGACTTTTCTTATGGCCTGTGGCCTAGCCTCTTTAGTTAAATAGGTTTATAAAAAAGCCTAAGCCTTTTCTATTTAAGAAAAAGCCTGGCCTGGCCTGGGCCTATGTAGGCTAGGCCGTAGGCCCCTGTTAGCTGGCCTGACCTATTTTCACCCCTACACGTAACAAGCTCTAGCCGCTAGAAGACCCTCCTCCACGCATCGCCACACTTCAGATTTTGGGAAAAAAAATTAAAAATAAATTATTTCCCGTCTCCATGGCTTTGTTAAAGATAAAACAAATAATTACAAATCTAAATCAGAAATACCAAACTTTTCTTAGGTTTCAATTTCCTACTTTTTTTTGGCAAATCACTATGTTTTTTTTTTTACTTAATATTTCAGATATACCCTTTAAACAATACTGGATACTAGATATTGGAGCCACCGATAACATGACACCATTACCCAGACACTTGTTCACTTATTCACCTTGTCCTAGTAACAAGAAAATATACACTGCATATAGTACTCTTATAATTGTAGCAGGTCAAGAAACTATGAAGAATATGTGTTCATCCTTCTTAGCTTGGTTTTGATGAAGACAAAAATGACAAGTCATCATGAAAGGGAAGCATTCACATTAGTTCAAAAACTCACCTAAAGGTCAAAGACTCATCCAAATAAGTGAGAGAGACACCACATATTCACCCCAATCCTTAAGGTTATATGTGTATGAGTCATCTTACTTCTAAAGTGCTCAACCTCCATTTTTCTAAGCAATGTGGGACAACCTTGAAGAAACGAAAAAACACAAGAAGGGGGTTGAATTGGGTTTTTAAAAATTAAAGCAAAAAGGAGACACGTTGGTTATCCTGGTTCGTTTGAACTCAAACTACTCCAGTCCACCCGCCAAGGTGATTTCGCCTCTCTCTCTTGAGGACTTAATCCACTAATCAGTTAAGATTACAAAGACACAGGGACAACCGTCACTGTCTTCTTGAGTTTTAACCACAACTTGGTTTTCTCAAGGAATTTCAACTTAAAATACTATGCTTCTAATAAGTTTTTTTTCACAACAGTGAGTTTTACAATATTTTTATCAAATAATGAAAACAAATTAGAATACTTGGTGAATTTTGAAAGTATGCGCGCAAGTGTGTTTCGTCATCTGCAGGTGCTCCTTTAAATAGATGAGAGTGATTGATCCGTTGGAGATGTGATAGTTATTTTTGGAGATTGACAATAATGCCTTTGAATGCTTCTTTCCAAAAATACAGATCTTGTCTGATTTAATCCGTTGGTTTGTGATACTCATAAATTTGGAGGATAGCGTATCAGAGTCCACGTTGATTTGATGCAATATCAGAGTTTCTGGCTTGATACATCTTTGGTGCTGAAGCGTGAGACATCCTTCATCAGAACTTTTAGCTAGTTTAGATCAAGTGATTCTTCCATATCAGAGTTTCGCTTGATTAGAACTTCGCTTTGCTTAGATCTTTGTTTGCTTCGCTTGATTAGAACTTTGCTTTGCTTAGATCTTGTTTGCTTCGCTTGATTAGAACTTCGCTTTGCTTAGATCTTGTTTGCTTCTATATCAGAACTTCTTTACATTAGAACTTCCCTACATAATTAAAAAGAATGAATTAAGAAGCAGCAAGTTCTAACTAATATAGTGTTTGTTATCATCAAAACTATTTGGAATGTAGAATCAATTCTTGTTCTAACAATCTCCCCCTTTTTGATGATGAAAAAAACTTATATTTTGAAGGTTAATTAATAGAGTATGGAGTAGAGAATACTCCCCCTGAATTGAAGATTTCCTTGAAAATATTGATTCAAGACTCCCAAGAAGTTCTGATTGCCATTTTCCTGTTTTGTTAAAAAATATGGAAGTAGAGGTTAAAATGTTCGAGACATAGTCATGGTGCACTGTTATATTTCAAAATATTCTACGTTCTCCCCCTTTGTCATTAATCAAAAAGCGAAAAGATACATGAGAACATAATCAAAAAGAGCAAGGTAAAACACAAAGCAAGCAAGGCAACAAAAAAAAACTAAGGTTGAGGAGCAGGTGGCAGTCTTGTGAACAATGCTTTCAAAAGGCCTTTGATCTGATTAGCAGATTCTTCTTGTTTGCCAAGCATCCCTTTAATTTCTGCGTTAGTTTCATCCTGTTTGTCCAACCTTTTTCTTACTGCTTCATTCTCTTTCTTTAACTCATCCAGAGTTTTCAGCACTAGAGCAGATGAAGTTGACCCTTCAGAAGGTACCAAATCCTCAGAACTTTTAGCAGAAACTTTCTTTGGAGAGACTTCAGGTGATTTTTCTTCAACTTCAGTGATGACCAGAGTTTGATGCTGAGAGAATTCTTCCTGATGTTCTGAAACCGTAGGATCTTTCCAGCCTAGAGGAAGAATAGGTTTCTTTTCCCAGAATCTTAGAACTTGCTCATTGAAGATCTTCATATGGTCACAGAAGTTCTGTTGGGCTATGTCATAGCTTAGTTCCTTCATTTTCTGAGATTCAGAATTAAACCAATTTCTGAATTTGGCCCAAAGATAGTCAGAGGCAGCTGGATTTAAATTCTCCAAACAACCCTGCTTCAGAAATTTAATCCATTCCTGCATTTTTACCTCGAAAGCCAATAAAGAGTTACCAACATCTGATTTGGATACAAGTGGTTTTGGTTTGGGAATGGCTAATTTGTGAGAAGTTGAGGTAAGCTTATCTAGAGCTTCTAGGTCAATTATAGTTCTGAGGGGATCATCTGAGAGATGTGTTGGAGGAGAGTCAGAAATAAGAATAGGAGAGGTAGGTGATGTAACTTCTGAGGTGATTTGAGGGGGACTGGTGAAATTTGGTGATGGTTGAAAGTTAAGAGGACAGTTGATGCCAGGTATGGAGGTGTCAGGGTTTAGAGTGTGATGTTCTGGTTGTGAAGACGTGAAGAGAGGTTCATGAACAATGTCAGACAGAACTTGTGTAAGTTCTGGTTGTGGTTCGATAAAATCAGAAGGAGTGGGGTCAATGTCAATGTCAAAGTCCTCAAGAGTTTGTGGTGATGGTGGTGGATTTTGAGTTTGTGGTGATGGTGGTGAATTTTCAGAGGGTTTAGGAGACGATGGGGTTTCAGATCTTGATACCATTATGGATTCGACGATAGAAATGAAAGCGGAGTTACCTTTCTTCTTAGCAGCTTTAGCAACTTTTGGAGTTTTCTGAGGAGTTCCTTCAGAGGTTTTCCTTTTTCTTGAAGTTCTGGGGGCAACTTCTAGAGGTGCTTACCTGAGCTGTTGCAGAGAAACTTCTGGTAGGGTTCCATCAGCTTTACATGCATCCAAATATCTGAGGACAATTTCTGGATGAGTATCTAATGAGAAAAGAGGAAAATATTTCAGAGGAATTTTTCTGGTGGTGATGACTTCCTTAGAGATTAGGGTTGGATCCTTCTTGATGGTCTCAATGATTTTCATCTTCTTGAGATTCTTTGCATTGAGAGGTCTTCCAGCAATAGTTTCTAGATCAGAGATTTCCTGAGCTTCAGTTAGGTGTTTAATCAGCTTATTCTCTGTAAGAATATCTGATATAAGTCTACCTAGAGGAATCCAATCTCTCTTGGTTCTTTCATCTTCTCTTGTTTCCTTCACACTGTTCTTCAGATGATTAAAAAGACAGTGAGGAAGATTCGCTTTAGTGAGAGTGGAGATGAGGTATAGAAGATACTGTTGATCGTTGTTGATGTAGTCAGACGAGCTTGAAGGTTTCCTGTGATAGATGCACCCAAGAATGATTCTGGCCCAAATTTTGTGACGATCCTTTAGGTCTTTGATTTTGTTGGAGTGTTGACCGGTGGTGAAGATTTCCTTTGAGATAGTGTTTAGATCAGTTCCCTTTTCCATTTCACTGCATCTAATTCCTGATCCATCATGATCAATCAGCTTACCAATAAGATCTTCAGTGATGACAACCTTCTTTCCCATAACATACGAAGTTACTTGATGTTTTGAGACTGATGCAAAAATCCAAAATTCCTTAACGAGTTGGGGAAAAACCGGACCCATTAAGCGATTAAAGTATTTGCTCCATCCTTGAAACTCAACCTCAGGAGTAAGGTCATACCCATTTTCTTTCATGCTTTCAAAATCAACAATGAGTTCACAGAGAACTTCAAGAGAGGCAAAGGGGGTGAGGAGAGTTCTTGAGGGCTCAACGTACCTGTCTTCAATGACTTGGTCAGCTGATTCTTGAAACATTGCTTGTTGAGAGCTGGAGGCCATTGTTCACAGACTTAGGGTTTTGGGAACTTAGGGTTTTGGGAGCAAAACAAGAAATGCAATTAATACGGAGAAAGCGATAGAGAACTAAGTGAGTGATAGTGAACGTGTGAGGGTGTTAGAAGTGACATATATATAAGAGTAACCAAGATATAAATAGCAATTAAAAATAATAAACATGATGATTAATAGCCGTAATGATTTCTGACAAGGGAGATAGCGTGAGAAATTTTGGGAACAGTTACCGAAATGACTTGGCGCCTCGATATGTCAACACAGACGTTTCATTTTTCCAGAGTTTGACACACATTCATCATTAGAGAAAATCTGGAGCGTAGGTTGACAATTGTTTGCTTGAGTGAACTAAACGATCTATTCTTGAAATGAAAAATTCAGATCTTCTGAATAGATTCTGATGCAATCCTTCTCACTTCTGAAGAAATATTGGTCAGATATTCACAAAAGAAAAGAAATTCTGAGTTAAAAATATAGTAATTACATTTTTCATTCTGGACAAACTTTCATACTGAGATTTTTCAGAATGAAATTAAATCTATCTTCAGCAAGGGGTTTGGTGAAAACATCTGCCCATTGATGGTCTGTGTCTATAAATTTTAAACAAAGAATTCCCTTCTGAGTATAGTCCCTGATGAAATGATGTTTAATTTCTATATGTTTAGCCCTAGAATGCAGAATAGGATTTTTAGAAAGACAGATGGCAGAAGTATTGTCACAGAGGATAGGGATGTTACTCTCGTAAATGTGAAAGTCTTCTAGCTGATTCTTCATCCAGAGCATCTGAGTACTGCATCTAGCTGCAGCTATGTATTCAGCTTCAGCAGTTGATAGTGCAATGGTGGATTGTCTTTTGCTGGACCAAGAGATTAAGTTGTCTCCCAGAAACTGGCAGCTTCCAGAGGTATTTTTTCTTTCTATTCTGTCTCCAGCAAAGTCAGCGTCACAATATCCTACCAAATTATATTCTCTGGACTTTCTATAGCAAAGACCAAGATTAGTAGTACCTTTCAGATATCTGAAAATCCGCTTAACAGCTGTTAAGTGGGATTCTCTAGGATCTGATTGGAATCTGGCACAAAGGCAAACGCTATAGAGAATATCAGGTCTTGAAGCAGTTAAATAAAGGAGGGAACCAATCATACCTCTGTAGAGCTTCTGTTCTACTTTCTTACTTACCTCATCTTTTTCCAGAATGCATGTGGGATGCATAGGAGTTTTGGAAGGCTTACTTTCTGACATTTCAAATTTCTTCAGAAGATCTCTGACATACTTGCTTTGATGTATGTAAGTTCCTTCTGGAGTTTGATTGATTTGAATTCCCAAGAAAAACTTGAGTTCTCCCATTAAGCTCATTTCAAACTCTGCCTGCATAGTCTTAGCAAATTCTTTGCCCAAAGAGCTTTTAGTGGATCCAAAAATTATATCATCTACGTAAATTTGACAGATCAGAATGTGATTTTTAAATGACTTACAGAATAAAGTTGTGTCCACTTTCCCTCCGGTAAAATCATTGTTTAAGAGAAAGTTACTTAGTCTCTCATACCAAGCTCTGGGAGCTTGTTTTAGACCATATAACGATTTCTTAAGTTTATAAACATATTCTGGATGTTTAGTATTTTCAAAACCAGGTGGTTGATGCACATAAACTTCTTCATCAATGTACCCATTTAAAAACACACTCTTGACATCCATCTGATAAAGAGTGATGTCATTATTTACAACATATGAAATTAAAAGTCTGATAGATTCTAACCTTGCGACTGGAGCAAAGGTTTCTGTATAGTCTATCCCTTCTTGCTGACTATAACCTTGTGCAACCAGTCGTGCTTTGTTTCTGACAACTTCTCCCTGTTCATTTAGTTTGTTTCTGAAGACCCATTTGGTTCCAATGATGTTGAAGCCTTTGGGTTTAGGAACTAGATCCCAAACGTCGTTTCTGGTGAACTGATTCAGTTCTTCCTGCATTGCGAGGATCCAATCATTGTCTGTGAGTGCTTCGTTAATTGTAGTGGGTTCTATCAGAGAGACTAATCCCACTAGAGATTCTTCAGTCTTTTTGAATGAGGATCTTGTTCTGATTGGGTCATCCTTCTTTCCCAGAATTTTGTCTTCGGGATGAGTTAGAGAACTTCTGGACAGTCTTTTTTGGATGGGTTCTTCAGAATTAGAGTTTCCTTCTGTTTTTCTCGCCAGTTTTTCTGATGATCTGGTTTCAGTGCCTGTTATTTGAACTTCTATTTCTACAAGAGATTCATCATGCTTTAGCTTTTGAAGGCCAAGCTTATCATCAAATCTGACACAAATGGATTCTACCACACTTCGTGTTTTTGTGTTATATACTCTGTATCCTTTTGAACGTTCAGAGTATCCTAACATGAAACATTTTTGTGCCTTAGAATCAAACTTGTTCAGAGGATCATTAGTGTTTAAGATAAAGCATGTACATCCAAAAGGATGGAAGTAAGAAATGTTGGGCTTTCTGTTCTTCCACAATTCATATGGAGTCTTTTCCAGAATAGGTCTTATAGAGATTCTATTCTGAATGTAGCACGCTGTATTAACTGCTTCTACCCAAAAGTGTTTAGCCATGTTAGTCTCATTGATCATGGTTCTGGCCATTTCTTGTAGAGTTCTATTCTTGCGCTCTACAACTCCATTTTGTTGTGGAATTCTAGGACAAGAGAAATCATGAGAAATGCCATTTTCATTAAAAAATGTTTCTAGATTTTTGTTTTCAAATTCCCCACCATGATCACTTCTGACTTTTACAATTCTAAACTCTTTTTCATTCTGAATTTGGTTACAGAAAGTAGAGAATACAGAGAGTGACTCGTCCTTGTGTTTTAAGAACTTTACCCATGTCCATCTGCTATAGTCATCTACGATCACTAATCCATACTTCTTGCCACTGATGGATGCAGTTTTCACTGGTCCAAACAGATCTATATGAAGAAGTTCTAATGGTCTGGAGGTAGAAACAACATTTTTTTGTTTAAAAGAGGGTTTTGAAAACTTGCCTTTTTGACATGCTTCACACAGAACGTCTGAGCTGAACTTCAGATTAGGAAGTCCTCTGACCAGATTGAGTTTGTTAATCTGAGATATTCTTCTCATACTAACATGCCCCAATCTTCTGTGCCAGACCCATTGTTCGTCGTCAGCAGACAAAAGGCATTTTACATTCTGACTTTTTAGTTAAGAAAGTTTTATTTTGTAAATGTTGTTCTTTTTCTTTCCATTAAAGAGGATTGTTCCATCTTTCTGACTAACTGCCTTGCAGGACTTTTGATTGAAGATTATATGATAGCCGTTATCACTTAATTGACTTATGGATAACAAGTTATGCATTAATCCTTCTACTAACAAGACATTAGATATGGAGGGTAGAGTACCGTTACCTATGGTTCCAGAGCCAGTGATTTTCCCTTTCTGATTGCCTCCGAAACCTACATACCCTCCAGCTTTAAGTTCTAGACTTTGGAACATATGCTTTCTTCCCGTCATGTGTCGCGAGCATCCAGAGTCCAGGTACCATGATTGGTGTTTCAATCTTGTTGTTAAAGACATCTGCAACATATAGGATTTTATCCTTAGGTACCCACAATTCTTTGGGTCCTTGTTTGTTAGTGTTCACAGAATTCTGATTGAGTTTTGGTTTCTCAATAGAATTTGAAGAGTAAGATTCACTGGTATATTTTATGTCATGTTTGTGTCCATATGTGAAGTGAGAGTTTAAAGGAGAGTATTTTATGATCATATCATCAACTTGTTTTGGTTTATATGGAGCTTCACCTTTAGGATTAACATAACTTATGCCCTTTCTCCCATTTCTACTAACTCCATAGATCATTGAAGCCATTTTGCTTCTGTCTATGTTTTTAGCTAGAAATTTTTGAAAGTTATAGTCGTAATGTTTTAAAATATTATCAGAACTAGTGGACACTACTGAGTCAGAATGTTTCTGAGATTCCAAAGAGTTGAGTTTTGAAATGGTTTCTTTTAACTCAGAATTTTCTGCCTTCAACTTTCTGTTCTCTTCAGACTCAGATACAAGATTGTGTTTTAGATTCTTATATTTGAGCTGGAGTTTCTGATAATTTTCAAGAATTTCTGACAGACTTTCCTCTAATTGAGATCTAGAAAATTTAGAGAATACCTCTTCGTTTCGGAGTCAGATTCTGATTCTGATGAGTTTGAATCATCTGATATGTTGGCCATTAGGGCAATGTTGGCGTGTTCATTTTCTGATTCGGATTCTGCTTCAGAAGACTCTGAGTCATCCCAGGTAGCCATAAGACTTTTCTTTCTTTCCTTGTTAAACTTCTTATTTGGCTTTTCTTTCTGCAGCTTAGGACAATCACTTTTGTAGTGTCCAGGTTCCTTGCATTCGTAACACACCACTTCTTTGTTCTTTGACTTTTTGTGTCCAGAGGATGGTTCAGAATGACTGCTTGATCTTCGGGAGTTTCTGAATTTTCTTTGCCTATTTTTCCATAGTTGTTGGATTCTTCTGGAAAGGAGCGATAGTTCATCTTCTTCTGAGGAGCCGCCAGAACTTTCTTCTTCTGCCTGAAAAGCTTTAGTTTCATATTTATATTTAGATTTAAGAGCAACAGACTTACCTTTCTTCTGAGGCTCATCTTCTTCTAGTTCTATTTCGTGACTTCTCAGAGAGCTGATCAGTTCTTCAAGAGATATTTCGTTGAGGTTCTTGGAGAGCTTTAGTCCTGTGACCATGGGTCTCCATACTTTAGGTAAGCTTCTGATGATCTTCTTGACATGATCTGATGTGGAGTACCCTTTATTCAGAACCTTCAGTCCAGCAACCAGAATTTGAAACCTTGAGAACATTTTCTCAATTGTTTCATCATCTTCCATTTTGAAAGCTTCATACTTCCGGATAAGTGCCAGAGCTTTAGTCTCTTTTACTTGAGTGTTGCCTTCATGCGTCATTCTCAGCGAGTCAAATATGTGTTTGGCTGACTCTCTGTTAGTGATCTTTTCGTATTCTGTGTGAGAGATTGCACTCAGGAGAATAGTTCTGGCCTTGTGATGATTTCTGAAATCTTTCTTCTGTTGATCCGTCATATTTATCATTTCGATCTTCTGACCGTCTTTTCCAACAGGATGAGTGTAACCATCAGTCACCATATCCCAGAGATCGCCGTCGTGAGCCAGAAAAAAACTTTCGATTAGATCTTTCCAATAATCAAAGTTTTCTCCGTCAAACACTGGTGGTTTGCCACTGATTTTGTCATTGTAGTTCTGAACGGATTCCGCCATAGTGTTTTTCGTGAAGGATCTTTTATCTGACACGGTTAAGTGTTAGCACCCAGAACCAGGCGCTCTAATGCCAATTGAAGAAACGAAAAAACACAAGAAGGGGGTTGAATTGGGTTTTTAAAAATTAAAGCAAAAAGGAGACACGTTGGTTATCCTGGTTCGTTTGAACTCAAACTACTCCAGTCCACCCGCCAAGGTGATTTCGCCTCTCTCTCTTGAGGACTTAATCCACTAATCAGTTAAGATTACAAAGACACAGGGACAACCGTCACTGTCTTCTTGAGTTTTAACCACAACTTGGTTTTCTCAAGGAATTTCAACTTAAAATACTATGCTTCTAATAAGTTTTTTTTTACAACAGTGAGTTTTACAATATTTTTATCAAATAATGAAAACAAATGAGAATACTTGATGAATTGTGAAAGTATGTGCGCAAGTGTGTTTCGTCATCTGCAGGTGCTCCTTTAAATAGATGAGAGTGATTGATCCGTTGGAGATGTGATAGTTATTTTTGGAGATTGACAATAATGCCTTTGAATGCTTCTTTCCAAAAATACAGATCTTGTCTGATTTAATCCGTTGGTTTGTGATACTCATAAATTTGGAGGATAGCGTATCAGAGTCCACGTTGATTTGATGCAATATCAGAGTTTCTGGCTTGATACATCTTTGGTGCTGAAGCGTGAGACATCCTTCATCAGAACTTAGCTAGTTTAGATCAAGTGATTCTTCCATATCAGAGTTTTGCTTGATTAGAACTTCACTTTGCTTAGATCTTTGTTTGCTTCGCTTGATTAGGACTTCGCTTTGCTTAGATCTTGTTTGCTTCGCTTGATTAGAACTTCGCTTTGCTTAGATCTTGTTTGCTTCTATATCAGAACTTCTTTACATTAGAACTTCCCTACATAATTAAAAAGAATGAATTAAGAAGCAACAAGTTCTAACTAATATAGTGTTTGTTATCATCAAAACTATTTGGAATGTAGAATCAATTCTTGTTCTAACAAACCTTGTATACATTTAGCAACCATTCTCTTTTTGTCATTTTTCTTGAACACAAGATTCTTCTTGTTCTCTATTGCATACTCTTTTATGGCATATTTGATTTTCAATTTATCCTTGAACATCATCTATACTTCAAGTTTTGTAGTTTTCTTAAAAGTAGGAAACCTTTTCATATCAGCTTCAACATCACTATCGGGTGGACTTTGAAGCACATCCGAATCACAACTATCATTATCAGAAAATTATCCAACCTTGAAGGTTGTTCTCTTGTATCCTTAGGGAGAGTTGCTGTCCAATCAACACCAACATCAAGGCCTAAGTTTAACTCATCCATGTCATCTTCCTCGTCATCCTCATTGCTCATGTATAATCAGAATCAATTTCACTCTCTTCATTTGAATCTTCAACATTTGGTTCTTCATTTTCTTCTTCATTTGGTTATTCATTTGCTTATTCATTTTCTTCTACATTTGCTACCTCCACATTTTCTTCTTCATTTGCTCCCTTATTATTAACTTCTTCATTGGCTCCCTCAACATTTGCATCTTCACCATTAACCTGCTCAAAAATAACATCTTCAATATTAATTTCTTCAACTTTGTGTTCAACATAAATGTCAATGACTTTAAATCCTCTAACATCTTCCATGAAGCTTAACAGATCATTCTCATTATATAAAGGCCGAAGTCCACGAGAAAAAGAAAAGTTAGGATTCCAATACCATAAACACTTTATATTATAATACCCCTCACCTTTGATCAATTCTTCAATTTTCATATAGGACATTAAGTATACGAGAATTTAACTTGTCACCCCCTAAATTATACCTGGCACCCCCCAATATTTCATAATGCCAAAACTGCCCTTGAAAAAATTTGGAACAAGTGAAAAAAAATTAAATTACCGGAAATTTCGAAATTTCCGGTAAAAAATAAAATTTTCCGGAAATTTCGAAATTTCCGGTAGTGAAAAAATTTCAAAATTTTCGATTTTTTTTTACATTACCACCAATTTCGAAATTGGTGGTACTTTACCGGAAATTTCAAAATTTTCAGTACAGTACCACCAATTTTAAAATTGATGAAAAAAAAGAAAATTTCCAAAATTTCCGGTATATATCACAAAAATTTTGGTATACCACTGTAAATTTTAAAATTTACAGAAATTTTTGAAGGGGGAAAATGAAATTTATCCATAATTGAAGGGTGTCAAGTATAAGTGGGGGGTGGTAGGTTAATTCCTCTAAGTCCACATTCCAATCCCAATTCATTTTAGAAACAAGTCCATCAACATACACCTTCACTGGATATATTACTAAATATCCTCGATAGTGTACTCTAAATCTGATAACTTGGATATCAAATAACCTATAATAGAACATAAACACATCATAAACATTATTTATTTTGGGACCACAACATTAACAAAATAGGGACCATAACATGTTAACATTTCGAAGACCACAACACATTAACAAATCATATAACATAAACAAATGTTCAAAATGAGCAAATCAGGGACCATAACATTAACAATTATAATTAAACTCCGACGAAAGTGGTCAAAGAGATTACTCGTATTCAAAGTAATTTTATTTGGGGAAGCAAGGAGGAGAAAAGAAAAATTCATTGGGTAAGTTAGAAGGAAGAATGGTGGATGATTTCAATTTGGCTCTTATCAACAAATGAAGATGAAGGATTTTAACGGAGAAAAAAAATGCTTTATGGTATAATGTTTTAAAAGTTAGATATGGAGATATAAATTTGGAGATGGTGGATAGTAGTTGCTCTTCTTTGAAGGCGAATTGTTCTTCCTTTTGGTGGAGAGAATTATGTAGTTTGGAAAAAGGTTTACCGGGTAATGGTTTTGTTTCTAATTGTAAATTTTCCATTGGTAATGTTTTTTTATTGTCCTTTTGGCACTCTTGGTGAATTGGAGATTGTTGTTTAAAGGGTAGTTTTCCTATTCTTTTTCACTTATCTTGTCTTAAAGGTGTTTCGGTGGCTTGCATGGGAGGATGGATAGAAGAGAGGTGGTCTTGGGGTGATTTTGGGGTGGTCGGTCCGTTGGCTGATGTTGTAGCCGCGGAGTTGGTTCGGTTGCGCTCCTTGTTGGAGGATGTCCGTCCGATCCACGATGATGTGGGAACGGTTGCTTGGATTAGTCGTCCCTTGGAGGGTTATTCGGTACGTGATTTTTATAATTTTCTTTTAAAGTTCCGCATTCCTTTTGGGCCGAGCAATATATTTGGTGAAGCTTATTCTTATATTTGGAATTTAGAAGTCCCATCTAAGGTTAAGGCTTTTGGTTGGAGGAGTTTTTTTAATAGACTTCCTACTAAGGTTGCTCTCTTTGGAAGAGGTTATGTTTTTCCGGGTAGTGGTTTGGAGTGCATTTTTTGTTCTCCGGCGGATGATTAATTAGACCATATTTTTTTGAATTGTTGTGTTTCTATGTTGGTTTGGAATGAGATGGCCGATTGGATCGGTTTTGAGGAATGGGGAGCAAATAACATTAAAGAAAGTTTTTTAAAGTGGTGTGCTTTTTCTAAACTTAGGAGGGTGAAGAAAGGGAAAGTTGGTTGTGTTTGGTTGGCTACGACTTGGTATTTGTGGAATTTGCGGAACGGAATTATTTTTAGGAACGATAATTGGAACGTGTTGGATATCGTTTGGAATATTAAGACTATAATTTGGAGATGGTCTTTCATCGGGAAAATTACCCGCTCCAATTTTAGCTTTTATGAGTTTAGTAGGTTCCCTTTGTACTACTTATCTTAAGGCTTAATTGGGTTGTAATTTTCTTTTTGGCTCGTGGTTAGCCTCATTTTTTGTAAGTGGGTTCGAGAACCCATTGTTCTCGCTATCAATGAATTCTTGCTTATAAAAAAAATTACAATTAAACCTTTATTTTCTCCTTGCAGGATTTTCTAACACAAATAATTGTTAATGGTTAAATTTTTATCATATAAACCATTTACTATTTACAACTCTATTTTTATTTGTTTAAAGATCATTTATATTGCACATCATAGAAACATAATATGATAATGAGTTGAATAAAAATATGACATAATAGTAACGTGATATACATATATTTTTTAATTCAATTACATATTTATTTTTATATTTAAATTATATTTTATATGAATAAATTATTATGATATACTAAAAAAAATGGGAAAAGTGAGATAAAACATTAGATCTTGTTTAAGTAAAGGTCGTTATTGTCGGAAATACAAGCTTTGGTGATTTCTAGCAAACTCTTTATTTAAGTCATTTTGCTAGATTTTCAACAGCTGAATCTTGATTTAAGATGGTTTAAACTCCTAATCTTTAGAGATGGCTCGTGGGAGAGGATGACCGAAGCAGAAGGTAACCTCTCCACCGGTTCATCAATCTAATCAAAAAACAGGATCGGAGAATAACAACAAGAACAACATAATTGTAGGAAACGAGAAAATGATTGAAGAAAAAAAGAAGTAGCAGAAACCCTAGAAAAACCAAAACCCCTAGAAAAAGTAGATGATTTAAAGAATCAATCAAGTGAAGTTGAGGAACCAACGAAGAAACTCTAGGTGGATGTTACCAGGGGAAATTGGATCCATGCGAATGGAATGGCTATTGCGTTTATTGGTCCAAAAATAGTGGAAGGGGATATTGAAATTGAAATCAAAGAAGCAGATGTGGAATCAGAGGTAAAATTTTTAGAACCCTCACTTATCGTGTATGTGTTAGGCAAAGATTTAAGTATGAACACTGTGAAACAATATATGATAAGACTATGGAATTTTATCCAGTTGTTGGAATTGTGTTACCATGCTGAAGGATATTTTCTGCTTAAATTCCATTCCTTAAAAGATAGGTACATAATACTCAAGAGAAGAACTTAAACAATTAAGAACATGCCTATGGTATTAAGAGAATGGAACCCTGATTTTTACTTCGAAAGAGATATGTTGAGAACGCTACGTGTTTGGGTCAAATTTCCATAGTTACCATTAACTCTGTGGGGTGCAAAAAGTCTGGGCAAGATAGGCGATGCGTTAGGGAAACCATTCTTCACAGATGAATGTACAGTCATCAAGTTAAAGGTATCTTATGCAAGAATACTAGTTGAGATTGATATCATACAAAAATCCGAGAGTAATATAATAAAAAACAATGAAGAAAAGCGGTTTAGTTAGCCAGTTGAGTATGAATGGAAACCGAAGTATTATGAGTGTGAGTGCATTTCTCTTCTAGTAGTATGTTTTGATTGATGTCAAAATTAGGATACTTAGTATTTGTGTACATTGGACGGTATCCTCTTAATCTAGGTGTGTATTTTCATGATTAGGAGTGCATAATCATCCTTGTTCATTTAGAGTCATCTACTAAGTCAAAAACAAGTTTTTGTGGCAAAATGAATTTTATACATCAACTCATAGATGCTACAGGTCAATTCATACTGCACAAATAATGTGGGAAATTATTTCCACTCAGCATGCATCAACTCATAGTTGCTATAGGTTGGTGCATAAGATTTTTCATTCAGCATGCATCAACTCATAAATGCTACATGTTGGTGCATAATATTTTCCACTCAGCATGCATCAACTCATAGTTGCTACAGGTTGGTGCATAAAAACTTTTCACTCAGTATGCATTGACTCATAGTGCTACAGGTCGATGCATAGGTCGGTGCATAAAGACAAAATTTTAAAAGAAAGCTCACTGGACAATATGCATCGACTCACACATGCTACATGTTGATGCATTTTATGAGTGGACACGTAGCCCTACAGGTCGACGCATAGGTCATGTTTTTGCAACTCATTTGCTCTCTATCCTTCATGCATCGACACATACATTATATGAGTCGACTCATAGTTCCTTTTGCTGAAAGAATGTTTGTTATTCTTTGTATGAATTTTATGTTACATTTCCACTTATACACACACATATAAATACATTCATGCATCTTATTTCAAAACATTGAAACCTGAAATATATAAGGATTGCTCTTCTTCTTCATAGCATTCATTCAACACTTACACATAATAATTCTTGTTGAGTGATCTAAAATGAGATTGATAACGTCTAATTTAGGGTTTGTGAAATCTAAATTAGGTTAAGAATTTTTTGGTGTTTCATTGATAAAACCTTTAGGGTTTTTCCTCCAAGATCAATGGTTAATTTGGGGGGTTTTGGAACAAGTCTTTGCAACTTGGATTCATCCGAGTGAAAGCTTTGAAGAACGGGGGTTCTTGAAAAGAAGTAGCGGTAATCAGAGGATCAATTGAAAGACTTGGGGCAATATTTTGCAATTTGAATTCAGGCGAGTGAAAGCTTTGAAGAACGGGGGTTCGGTCAAAGGAGTAACGGTAACCGGAGGATAAAATTGGAGCTCTTGTGTGACTTGATTTTGCTAAGATCAAGGGAAGATAAGAAGTTAAAATCAACATCAAACATAGGGTTTGGGGGTTTAAATTGCTACTACTTCTCTTGTAAACTAATATTGCAAAGGTTAATTACAATATCTCAATTCGAGTTCGAATTGAGGCCAGACGTACCCATAGTGAGGACAATTGGAGAACTGACTAAACAAATTTTGGTGTTCTCTCTCTCTCTCTCTCTCTCTCTCTCACACACACACACACACACACACTCTCTCTCTCTCTCTACATTTTGATAATACTTAGTGTATAATTTGAATTGCTAAAAATTCTAGTTGTGTTGAAGTGTTTTAAGTTGTTTTGTGAAACTATTGCAATCTAAACAATTGCAATTGAGTTGTTACACCTTAAACACAAAGAGAATTAAGCTTGGTGTATTACACACCAAGTGTTTGATATTTTGACTACACACTAAGTGTTTGATAAAATTACTTAGGCAAGTTTTATTTAAACATCTTATTGGAAATTATTTACTTTGTGTGGTTTATGTTCAAACAATGAGAGTCGATCCAGATTCGCTTGCGCTTGCCATAGAAAAATATTTTTCAAAACAGAATTTTAAATAAGAAAATTTCTATTTAGTGATCTATTCAACCCCATTCTAGATAGTTGCCCTCGTCTAACAATGATTTGTGTCAAAAGCCTGGTCATCAATGCAATAGAAAGGATAAATAACAAATAACCAAGTAGTGGCGTGTGAAACCCCCTGAGGAACCAGAGAAACAAATTTCAAGTGAAGCTACAACATCCACTAGTACTACAATAGATCATCAAGAGAATACTACTTGGAAGTTGGTCAAGACTAATGGGGGAGACAAAGGAAAGAGTGTAATAATTGAGAATACCTCTAAGAAATCTAATGAAATCACTTGTCAAAATGGATTTGAAACACTAAGGATTTAGAGTGATCCTTTAGTGACCAATGACAAGGGATCATGATCATATCTTGGAATGTGAGGGGGCTGAATAATCCAGGTAAGTGTAGATAGATTAGCTCCCGTCTCAACAACATGAAACTTGAGGTGGCAATAATGGTTGAAATAAGAGTAAAACAAAATAAAGCTCAATCTATTAGAAAGAACTTGGGTCCAAAAGGACATTTCTAGATAACTATTTAAAACATGAAAATGGTAGGATTTGGGCGATATGGGATTCTAATAGAGTGAATATCAATTATGTGTCATGAACATCACAAATGATCCACTATGGCATTTACTCACTGAATAGGAACTCGAAGGCTTGGTGCACTGCCATATATTCATTCAATAATTTGGAGCAAAGGAAAAACCTTTGGAAGGATATAGAGAAGCTTCATCAACAAGTTATGGGATCATGACTTTTGATGGGAGACTTTAATAATGTTCTTAAGGCCCATGACAGAACTGATGGTAACCAAGTCCATGAAGCAGAATATATTGACCTTGTCAAAATGATGGAGATAACTGAGAGAGATGAGAAAGACATCATTGGTGAGTATTATACTTGGTCAAACAAGCAAGCTAAAGGTATAGTTTACTCAAGAATTGATAGGGTGCTTGGCAACATAGAATGGCACCAACAAAATGCTGACATAATTTTAAGATTATGGAACCTGGGGTTTCAGACCATGCCTTGCTTTGCTTACAAGGTAATGAGAAAATCCACCCTAGAAAGAAACATTTCAAGTTTCAGAATGTATTTACAAAGATGGAGGGTTTCCAAGAAGTGGTGATAACTAATTGGAATCAAACTCTACATGGCATTGCTATGTATACCCTGTGGAAGAAACTTCAGAGATTGCAACCAGTGATTAAAAGTATGAGAAAACCTATCAATGTAGTGCAGGTGTAGTTAGAGAAAACAAGAAAAGAGTTAAATGAGGCACAACAAGATTTATCAGAAGATAAGATGAATACTCGGAAAATTGAGAAAGTGAAAAAATGTACAAATGAAGTTCTTAACTGGAGTAACTTGGTGGAACAAGTGTTGAGACAAAGAACTAAGCTTGAGTGGTTGAAATTAGGATATGGAAACAATGCCTATTTCCATGCAACTCTGAAAGCAAAGCTAATAAACTCAAATGAACTCCCTGCAAACCAGCGATGGCCATACTCTAACAACACAAATAGAAATTAAAGAGGAAGTTTTAGGCTTTCATGGGGACCTTGTGGGAACAGCTGCCAGTGAGCTTAAAGGGATTGATATTGTTTCTATGAGACAAGGAAAGAAATTGTCCATGGAATAAAGAAACTACCTGATATCCCAAGTTAATGAAGAGGAAATCTTGCAAGCTCTTAAAGGCATCAATGATTTGAAATCCCCTGACATAGATGGATATGAAGCTAAATTCTTTAAAGCAACATGGGACACAACTAAAAAGGATGTGATAAATGTTGTAAAGGAATTATTCAATGAAGATAAAATGTATAGAGCAGTCAATAGCATATCAGTGACCCTTATTCCAAAGACCGATTCAATCAAGATAGTTAAGGAGTATGGGCCTATTTCCCGCTGCACAACAATTCACAAGATGATGACAAGTATACTGGGAAAAGTCCTTAATAGTATTATTCAACAGAGCTAAGCTGCTTTAGTTCCAGGCCAACACATACACAACCATATTGTAGGTGAGAAAAGTACACAAGAAGGGGGGTTGAATTGTGTTTTCCATTTTCTTAGATTGCTTTGGTATCGTTGATGAACCTTAATGGATAAGGTACTGCTTCAATGCTCCAGAGAATCTTCAGCTTTCAAAGATACTGCTTTGGTATCGTTGAGGAACCTTAATGGATAAGGTACTGCTTCAATGCTCCAGAGAATCTTCAGCTTTCAAAGATACTGATTTGGTATCGTTGAGGAACCTTAATGGATAAGGTACTGCTTCAATGCTCCAGAGAATCTTCAGCTTTCAAAGATACTGCTTTGGTATCGTTGAGGAACCTTAATGGATAAGGTACTGCTTCAATGCTCCAGAGAATCTTCAGCTTTCAAAGATACTGCTTTGGTATCGTTGAGGAACCTTAATGGATAAGGTACTGCTTCAATGCTCCAGAGAATCTCCAGCTTTCAAAGATACTGCTCTGGTATCGTTGAGGAACCTTAACGGATAAGGTACTGCTTCAATGTCCCAGAGAATCTTCAGCTTTCCAAGATACTGCTTTGGTATCATCGAGGAACCTTAATAGATAAGGGACTGCTTCGACGCTCCAGAGAATCTTCAACTTTCAAAGATACTGCTTTGGTATCGTTGAGGAACCTTAGTGGATAAGGTACTGCTTCAATGTCCCAGAGAATCTTCAGCTTTCAAAGATACTGCTTTGGTATCGTTGAGGAACCTTAATGGATAAGGTACTGCTTCAATGCTCCAGAGAATCCTCAGCTTTCAAAGATACTGCTTTGGTATCGTTGAGGAACCTTAAGGGGTAAGGGACTGCTTCGACGACCCAGAGAATCGTCTGCCTTCAGAGATACTGCTTTGGTATCATCGAGGAACCTTAACGGATAAGGTACTGCTTCGACATTCCAGAGAATCTTCTGCTTCCAAAGAGACTGCTTTGGTATCATCGAAGAACCTTAATGGATAAGGGACTGCTTCGACGACCTAGAGAATCATGTGCCTTTTTTTCAAAGATACAATTTTGGTATCATCGGAGAACCTTAGTGAATAAGGGACTGCTTCGACCACACAAAGGACCTCAAGTTATTTTGTTTAGTTCGAACCCCGCGACTTCGTTCTGTCAGCTCTTACTCTCCAAACACTTTACCTTTTGTGAGACAAATTTTTGGGGCATTCTTATATCTCATTGACTTTCACCCTAAAATGAACGCCATGCATCAGTTCATTTCCTCGGGTTCAAGACAATTAGATAGGGGCATCTGTCATACCCCAAATTTGCCCTACCCTCTCATTTTTCGTATACCAAGCATGTGTGTTGCTTTATGATCTCTCTCAAGATAATCATCTGGCCTCTAATCTTGATCCTCTGAAATTTAGGTTATGACAGTTTTGTTTGTGATAATTGTCTCTTGCAAGGTGTGGAATTCATATGGAGATAGAAAGAAGATAGTTCCTCATCATCAGGGGTTCAAGACGGGATCAATTAACTTCAAGTTAATTTGATGATTTGGTGCTATGACTAGAATTTATTTCTCAATCCATGCTTAAGGTTTTTACACGTTGCAAGACCAATCTGCTGACAAGCTTTGACTTAAATCAAGTCACGTGATCCAAGTCTATTTGCAAGGCATAATTGGAACGGTTTTTTTGCATGGCCATGAGTTTGTGATTAAATAAACGTTATTTCAAATTATTGCTAGATGCGACCGATCAGCCTTCAAGCCACGTTTTGAATTTATGTTTAAATATTCAAGGCTATGATTTGAATTATTCTTAAGCCATGTTACAAGTTTACAGCCCTGACTATATTATGTCCAAGTTGAGCCATATCAAATTTGCAAGCTAGAAACAACGTATTTCAAGGCATGGGTTGTGAGTAGAAAAAAGCCATCAACTTTGGCTATATCTACTTATAATTTATTCCAAACTAAAAATTACTTTCTTTGAAGAGGCAAGCCTGCTTTAAATGCAAAGCCATGATGAAAGTTTGTTGTGTTTAAATTGGGAATTCGCAATTTCTTTTGGTCATGTGGGGCTCACAATTTTATTTTACTATCATTAGTCAGCCGTGAGTTATTGTACTAAGCATGACTGAACAATGCTGGTGGAGATTGGAGTTAAGCATAAAACAAGCCATGGAGGCCATCAAAAACAAGGTTCACTACACGGACTATGACAATAGCATCAAAGATGATGTTCAATTCAATTAGTGGCGGCATTAGTTGAGTATTTTTAAGGGTGGATTTAAATAATGACACTTATACAAATCACATTCATTTACAAAAAAGGTACATCACAATTATGAGTCACAGTTTCACAAATTTTTCATGGAATATGTTGCGTGTGGCTTCTTGTTTAAGAGCCTCCATACCAACTCAATAATTTCCATCCTCAAGCCAAACTAGCCAAACCATGTTATCCTACAAGACATACCAAAACCATGTCAAAATTCAATCCAAAGAATTTGCCAAAATTAAATTCAAACTTAACAAAACAATAACAAAACTAAACCAATTTCCAGCATTCAAAATTCAGTCCTACAAATCCAATCCAATTTCTTCTTATTCTAAAAAAAACCAATTCATATTTTGAGGTCATAAACCAAATTCATCATACCAAATTCATTGATCATTAATTCTAAAATCAAGACAAAACCAACTCAAAATCATCAAGTCCATGTCATAATCCATCATGCCAAAAAATCAAAACAATTTCCAAACTCAATTAAAGTTACATGCCAAGTTTGCCTAGCAAAACCGATTCATATTTTGAGGTCATAATCAAACTCATCATGCCAAGTTCACGGTTTAATTCATGTTGTCATTTTTCATGTTATCATTGGTGCCAAACAAAATTCCAAGAATAAGAGCAATTTTCAATGTCAAAGTTTATGTCGTGATTCGATCTACCATGTCAATTCCTATCCATATTGCAAACAATCCATTCACAGTACTTACATGTACACTTTCAAATCCACACTTCAAATTGTCACATTCATCAAAAACTCAAAACAATTGTCATATTCAATTCAAAATAAGTTTCAAAGCCTACACGGTCAAAAAAGCAATAGTACATCTGCACTTTATCCAAAGTCAAAGGCAAAAGCAAATAGGGACTTTACGAAATGCAATTTGACCCAAAACAGTGAAACAAGCAAAAGCAGCAAAATTGACAGTGCTGTAACTCTAACGCAAAAGGAAAAAGACAAGGCAGGGTGCAACAGTGGATATCAGAAAAAGCATCGCAGAAGTGTTCAGCAAGGCTCTAACATGTTTTTAGCAAAATGTATTCTGAGTTTGGAAAAGGTTACCTGATACAATTCCATGAATGGGATTCCTCGACGATGTTGAGGCCATCTCTTCAAACCCTAATCCTGAGGATATATAAACAAGAGCAAGGAATCAAAAGAGAAAAACCCTAACAAGTATCACGACGGCAAAGAAACTTGGTCTCTAACCCTAATCCACGTAAAGTTCAATCCAAAGAACTACTCTGAATTTCTCATTGAAATTCAAAGATAGTGTGAACTAAACCAAATACGACGGCCATTCAACACGGTAGCAAGCGTAGCAGAACGGGTCGTAAAGGAGAAGAAGAAGAAGCTTAAGATTTGAATCTGAAATTACCTGAGTACGACCAACTTGGGTTGAAGGAGGTCTTCGAGAGGTAATCCTTTTGGAAACCATGCTTCTCTTCAATCTAAGCTTTATCTCCTAATTTTTGCCTTATTTGTTGCTCTGATTCGCGTATTTGCCTTCTCTTGCCTTGATTTGCTTCCATCTACCTTGTTTTGAGTTAGGGTTTGTTTGGGAATGGGGGCGATTTAAAGGTTTAACATGTTTTTTTTGAGAATTTGGTAGTCGGATTTGGAGAGACGAGGAAAAGTTGAGGGGGGTTTGTGTTTTTAGTTTAAGTTTTGGTGGTGGTGTAGCCGGAGAAGACGGTGGCCGCCGCCGCGCGCCGCCGCTTCTCCGGCGGGATTCTTAGGTTTTCGGCGATGTTATTTTATGAAGAGAGTGAGATTTGAGAAGAGTGAGGATGTGATAATGTGAGACGTTGGAGAGTGAGTTAAAGGGTCTGAGTGATTAACTCATTTCATTATTTCATTTATTGTCCCAGTGTCTTTTGTGCCACGCGTGTGAAGAGTAATATTGGTGGTGGCAGGTGATGCCGGTGACAAGTGTCACCGGTATTAACTTTGTAATCCCATGCGTGTCTCCCTTACCACGTACCCGCGCCATTCACCCTTGGATCTGGAGTCAAAGTTGACTCCGTCCTAGATCAACGCCCCATATTCATTAGAGAGGTCAAAATGTTGACCTACAGTCCACCGTGGACTCCCCCAACGACTGGGCTTCTAGCATACTGGGCCTGAGGTTTTTTTGGAATCACACCCCCCATTTTCGCTTTCTGTTTCTGGCCCACTCTTTTGTTTTTTTAGATTTATTTTAATTCCTTTTAATATATTTAATCCAAAAACATTTTTATTAACTTATTTAAAAAACAGAACTTATAAAAATATGGTTACTAAATTAATTTAGTTAATTTTATTAAAACTTTTTATTTAATATTAATTAATTTTTCTGTGATTAATTTTATTAAATATTAAATATTAATTTAATTAATTATTAGTTTGGTTTTAAATCTAAAGAGTTCTAAGAAACACTTTTATTTAATTAATCCTAAAATTCTTATTTATTTAATTTTATTAAATTATTTTATTTAATATTAATTAATTTTTTTGATAATTAATTTTATTAAATATTTTGATTTAATCTAGTTAATTATTGGAATCTTATTCTAAAAAACCTAGAACTTAATAATTAGTTTAGGATTTCCCCTCTTTAGAATTAATTTTTAAAATTAGGTTACTAACTAAACTAACTTGCTTGTTTATTTATTCCCCCATGGTGTATTTTTTTTTATCTCGTGAATTTTTTATGCTTTGATTAAATTATGCTATGTCATTGTATGTTTATTCAAATCAAAATATTTTTCAACTAATACCTTGGCTCAATGTCAAGCCATTTTCATACCTTGTAAGTCGATCGTTTTCACGATCGCAATCGACCTCACAATGCCTCCTCTTGGGCCTTATGCAACGATTACCCATTCTATTTTGATTTGTATACATGTATGTGATTGGAATATTTTAATCGTGGCTTAATTAATTCCATAAGATTAAAATTAACCCTTTTTTATAAGAGTAAAACAAACTTGATCCAACGTCAAGTATTTTCCAAATAAATTCAATCAATTCAATCCTAAGCGTTTACTTGATCCATATATCAAGTGTTTCCAACCTTCACTTTAAACCATAAGACATCCTCATTTCTTAACCTTCTCATAAATCAAAACCTCGATCAACATCGAGCATTTTTTCAAATCAAGTTAATACATTTAATCATACTTAAACACTTTTTTTAAAAAAGGAGAAAAGGGAGTAGAATGGAATCTTCGATTCTTCTCCTCAATTATTTGGGCTCGAGAAATCTTTCTTAAGTTCAAGTAATTGTCTTCTTTAAAAGACTTATAACGCAATTACATATCAAACCCTTTTTACAATAAATCAAATCCAATCTTCTTTTCCTAAACACTTGGATGAAAAAAAGAGAGAGTCGGTTCTTCGACTAGCTTTCCCGATTACTTGGACCCGAGGAATCTTTCTTAAGTTCAAGTAATTGTCATCTATTTAACATACTCTAACCATATTAAAACTCTTTCATAATTAAGGATGAAAAAGAGAGAGAGCCGGTTCTTCGACTCGCTTTCCCGATTACTTGGACCCGAGGAATCTTTCTTAAGTTCAAGTAATCGTCACCCAATCAAAATACAAACACATTAATCCAACTCCTCGCCGCCGTGCGATTAAAACTATTTTCAAAAAGAACAATGTTTAGCCTCCCTAAACACTTGTTCACTTAAAAAACACCAACCAAACAACCGTAGTCCCACGAACTACGAATGCTCTGACTTTCCCATTGCACGAGGGAATACGTAGGCACAAGGATCTTAGTCCTTGCCGAGCACACTAATAAAAAAACCACCCCATTTCCCCCTTAAAAATAAATCCTTTTACCTTAGAAGATAAATAAACAAACCGATCTAACTTTCTCACGAATCGAATCAAGAGGTTCCCGTTGAGTACAACGGACGTAGAGGGTGCTAATACCTTCCCTCTTGCGTAACTGACTCCCGAACCCGAATTTGGTTGCGACGACCATTTTCTTATCTCCCTTTAAAGGTTTTCTCGATATTTTCCTTTCCCTCTTTTGGGATAAATAAAGTTCGGTGGCGACTCTGTTTCGAATAGTTTTTTTTTCCGCGTCCATCGCGAGGATCGTATTTTTCGAGGTACGACAGATGGCGACTCTGCTGGGGATATTGCATTGTTCTATGCTAGAGAGAGTCAAGCCTAACTTGACTCGAATCGTGAGTGTTAAATCCGATTGTTTGTTTATCTTCTCTTGTTTGGTTGCTTGCTTGTATGACTATCTGTTATCTACTTGCTTGCTTATTTTTGTTATGTCCTATTATTGTTTCTTATGACACTGTGGGAGTCCTCTGATCATTGGTGCTTTGTGAGATGGCTCTACACCCGAGTCTGAGTATAACCCTAGGATTAGGATGGCGGTTGTGTAGTGGAATCCCTCGAGGAATCTTTCTCGTTGGGACGAAATGAAGGCCCCGCTTAGAGTTGATTCTCTTGGGATGTTATTGTTGTGGTGAATCTATGTCGTGGCAGTAATGTTTTCAAGCTAGAATCCATAACTCTAAGGACCTTTAACCCATTTATCCATGGTGGTTGGTAGTGTTAATTCTATGTGAGTTAACGCGAACACCCCAATCAGATGAGATCCCTCGAACGTATTACTTCTTGACAGTAATATTTTCGACCTCGATCTAGGATTCTGAGAACCCTATTTAGAACCCTTGTGTCGATGGTTGTGTAGTGGACGCCTCCGAGGAATCTTTCTCGTGGGGACGATACGAAGACCTCACCTAGAGTTGATTGTTTCGAGAATATTATAGTCGGAGAAATCTTTGTCGTGGCTATAATGTTTTCGAAATATATCCGTAACTCTAGGCACCTACCTGTTTAGAGCCTACCTGTGGGGGATCCGATGATCAGAGATATCCTGTGTCTAGCTCCTTCCTCAGAATCAGATGATGTTGTAACCTTGCATCTGCATTTCGCGCTCATATCATAACATTTACATTTTGTGGATTTCAGGGAATCTAAGAATTATATCACAAGCATTCAGGAATTATGGGAACAAACATTAGGGGTATCTGACCATACACTTTTAGAAAGCCCAAGTTAGAGGATTTATGCGGCTTAGTTTCCCGCATCCCTGCTGTATTCAGAATTAACTTCGGGGAGGATTTTGGAAAGCTCATTCGAATCTTGAATCAAGATGTGGATCAACGAGCACTTATCACTTTTGCTCGGTTTTATGACTCCTCTTTGAGATGTTTTGTATTTCAAGACTTTCAGTTGGCGCCCACACTCGAAGAATATGAGAAATTGGTGGGAATTCCTATGAAGAACAAGCTACCGTTTGTGGGTGTAAATGAGTCCTTGGAAGATAAGGTTATAGCTGATGCTCTCCATATGCACAAAAAAGATGTTACTGATAATTGGGTGAAAACTAAGGGTGGTGTTAAGGGGTTTCCTATTAAGTTCCTTATGGATCGAGCTGACACCCTCCTAAAGGCTCAAAGTTGGGAAGCTTGTTATGCTGCTGTGGCCTTGGCCATCTATGGGATCGTCTTATTCCCTAATATAGATGATTTTGTAGATGTGACTGCCATTCATATCTTTTTGACTAAGAATCCTGTACCCACTCTTCTAGCTGACGTCTTTTATTACTTGAGTTAGAGGCAAGGAAAGAAGGGAGGGTCGATTGTTTGTTGTGCACCTCTCTTATATCCGTGGATGATGATGCATCTTCCGACCAAGGGACCATTTGTTGATCGAGTCAATGAGAGCTGGGCTCAAAGGATGGTATCTCTCCGATTTACTGACCTTTCTTGGTACTCACGAGACTACGACGAAGTTATTTCCAGCTATGGCGATTTTCCCAACGTCCCGCTGATTGGAACTCGAGGTTGTATTAACACCAACCCAATATTATCAGTTAGACAGCTCGGGTATCCAATGGTAGCTCCCCCCATAGAGAAGGATTTGGAAGATTTCATAATGCATGACTTGGGAACTAAGAATCCTGAGTTATTTGAGAGGGTCACAAGAGCTTGGAGGAATATAAGGAAGAAAGGAAAGGGTGACTTGGGAAAAAGGAACAGTATCACCAAGGAACCATACTTTGCATGGGCTAGAGAGAAGGCTAAAGAGATTAAGATGCCCTTTGAAGACAAGATGTCCGAGCCGTTACCCGAGCCAAAGCCTACTCATGTCCCGATTGAGGAGGCCGAGGATCTCAAGGCAATGATAGCCAGATTAGTAAAGGAAAATGAGCAGCTGGAGTCGAAGCTTCGAGATGTTACTAGTGAGAAGAATAAATTGAAGTGGGAGCTTCAACGAAAGAACACTCAACTAGAAGCAACAGGAAGTAGGGCCAATGAGGAAGAGCAACAGAAGAAGAAAGTTAAGACTTGTCTGGCTCCTTGCCACTGAAAGGAAGAAGGCACTTAGAGAAGAGATGGGAGCGGAAATAGAAAAACTAAGCTCAGCTCTACGCCAGTCAAAGGCTTCTGAAGCGAGGGAACGCAAACTTAAAGAGGATCTCATGAGAGTTGCTTATGTGGAGCCAGCAGATTGGGACAGGGTGTGTGGCGAGTTGAATAATCTCAAAAGACTTGCAGAAGAGCAGAAGAATCATCTTGAGGCTGTCCTGGAGGACAAAGATATTTGGGCCTCCGCGAGGAAGAAAGTGCTCGATGACTGTACTGGCTATGAACGCTCTATTCACATTCTAATAGCTGATAGAGATATGTACCGCAACAAGCTTAATGGGCTAGCAGATTTTTGTAACTGGTTGGCTGAAGACTTGGTATGGAAGCATAGAGATGCTCTGGAGGCTCTCGACGAATCTACCCCTCAAGCAATCGTCAATTTTGTTTGCCTTTGTAGAGAGATGTTGAAGAGGTTCAAAGAAGAGTTGAGGGAGCGCGAGGCTCGAAGGCCCAAGTTTTGAGTCTTATGTTGTTTTTTCTTGCTTTTTGAATTGTACTAATGTCCGGATGATTATGTATCACTTGATTATTATAATCTTATGAATGAATGAGACTTAATCTCCTTTGCAATAGTTTGTTTTTTATATTCCTGTATGAATAATGATAAATTCGAACGATTCCCTGAAACAAATGCATACCATCCTGCATACATATCATTGCATTCATTTTCCAAAAACACCTAGCAATAAACTCATTTACTCTATCATTTCTCCCAAACAGAAAACCTGACTACTCGACGCCGATACGAGACACGCCAAAGCTTCAATATGACGCTGGAACAGATCGAAGAGAACCAGAACACAATGAGGGGTGATATCGATTCGCTGAAGGCTAAAATGGATCAGCTACTGGAGACTATGATGATGCTCGCCCAGAAAGAGAAAGATGCTGAAACAGTGGCTAATGCCAAGAAGCTGGTTGAGAAGATAGGCACCACTAGAGCTAAGGGAATCCCTCCTCCCGTTTACATAGACTTGTCAGAACACTCGGCTCATCATGGATTGGTGAGCGATACGGACGAGCAAGTGGATGCCTTCAACCCACTATCTCCACCTCCTCAGATTGTTGGATCGGATTCATCTGCTGACCAGTTGCACGTACTAGAAGAGAAATTCAAGGCCATGGAGGTTCAGACAACTCCCGGCTTGGATGTTGTCGACATGTGCTTGGTCCCTGGACTGGTAATCCCTCATAAGTTTCAAGTGTCGACGTTTGACAAATACAAGGGACTTAGCTGCCCTAAGACTCATTTGCGAGCATACTGTCGCAAAATGGCTGCCCACGTTAAGGACGACCCTCTACTAATTCACTACTTTCAGGATAGCCTCAGTGGGGCATCGCTAGAGTGGTACATGCAGTTAGAGAAGAGACAGATTAATACCTGGAGGGATCTCTCTGAGGCGTTTCTCAAACATTATCAGTACAACACTGATTTAGCACCAAACCGTACTCAGTTACAAGATATGACTCAGCGCAACAATGAGTCATTCAAAGAATATGCTCAACGTTGGCGGGAATTGGCTTCTCGTGTTCAACCACCTTTGCTGGACAAAGAATTGATGGATATGTTCATGGGAACTTTGCAGCCTCAGTATTCAGACCGTGTGATGGGATCTAGCTTCCCCAACTTTGCTGAGATTGTGTCAGTGGGAGAAAGGATTGAGAGCCAGTTGAAGAAAAAGGCTGCTATTGCTTCTGCAAGTGGAGTTAAGAAACCTTTTGTGAAGAGGAAAGACGAAGAAACCAATGTTGTCATGAGAGGACGAGGGGGTAGAGCCCCAGTGAATATACCATATCAGCAAGTGGCTGCAGTTACACAAGCCCCACTTCAACCACCTGCTCAGCAGCCGAATTATCAGAATGTTCCTCTGCCGCAATATCAGAATGCCCCACCACAGAGGCAGCAAAGACCAAGAAGGCATATCGATCCTGTGCCAATGTCGTATAGCCATATTTTTTATAAACTATATCAGAGTGGGCATTTGAAGCTCAGGGATTTGAGACCAGCAGTCTTCCCATATCCTCCCGGATACGATGCCAACGCCCATTGTGAGTTTCATAAAGGTGCTCCCGGGCATACCATAGAAAACTGCTATGCGTTTCAGAACAGAGTTCAAGATTTGGTTGAGTCTAAAGATCTTAGTTTCACTCAGCGAGGCGCTAATATTAAACACAATCCCTTGCCCCCGCATGGAGGGCCGTCTGTTAATGCTGTGGAAGAAGGCAACAGACAGAAATTAATTACAAGGGTTGAATATATTCGTACTCCTATGGCGGTTATAGGAGAAAAATTAAAGAGATGTGGGATGATCCCTGAAGATGAGCTCGATCATTTAACTGATGAGGTGATTAAGAAACATTTGCAGAAATTCCTTGATCAAGGTGTGATACAGGTTGAACGCCGGGATGTAAGAGAACAAAGTGTGGTTGTCATTAACCTCTAGTATGATGCACCTGAAGGTCGTCAACAAAGTCCAGTTCGTCCTGCTCCGGTAATCATGGAATACGATGGAGCTGCTGTTTACCAACAAAGACCAGTTCGTCCTGCTCCGGTAATCATTGAATATGATGGAGCTGCTGTTTTCCATCAAAGACCAGTTCGTCCTGCACCGTTGGTTATTCAGTTTGATAAGGCAGATGTTAGCAAGTCAAGGCCAGTGCGCCCTGTCCCGATAACCATTGAGTATCCTGGTAATGTTCCTGAGTCTAAGTGTGAAGCTATAGTAGGACCAGGTGGAATGACCCGTAGTGGTCGAATCTTTGTGGCAAAGTAAGCAGATGTGCCAAATAATGACAAAGGTAAGGTGATTGTTGTACAAGTTGAAACCCCAAATGCTGAATTACAAGAAGGGTTGTCATCTCCAAGAGGGGCGTTCACACAAAAAGAGGCTGAAGAATTCCTGAAAATTATAAAGAAGAGTGACTACAAGGTAGTCGATCAGCTGAACCAGACTCCTGCCAAGATCTCTATGCTCGCCTTGTTGCTCAGTTCCGAGGCACATAGGTCCTCTCTGCTGAAGGTGTTGAGTGCTGCACACATTACCAAGGATATCAGTGTAGCACAGTTTGATGATGTGATAGCCAGTGTCACCACTGGCAATTTTCTGGGGTTTAACGATGACGATCTAACTGCTGAAAAGAAAAACCACAATAGGGCCCTTCACATTTCCTTTAGGTGTGAAGACGTTTTGATATCTAGAGTCTTGGTGGATACTGGATCTTCTTTAAATGTGCTCCCGAAAACAACTCTGGAGAGAATGCCTGTGAATGGGGTAGTCATGAGGCCAAGTACTCTCATAGTGAAGGCATTTGATGGATCTAGGCGCGCGGTTATTAGTGAGGTGGACTTACCGATTAAGATTGGACCTACGATTTTTACCATTACTTTTCAAGTGATGGACATCTATCCTGGTTACAGCTGCTTGCTAGGAAGGCCCTGGATTCACTCAGCAGGGGCAGTTACGTCCACTCTTCATCAAAAGCTAAAGTTCATTTCCAATGACAAGATGGTGGTGATAGGCGGCGAAGAGGATATCCTAGTAAGTCATTTGACATTGTTTCGTTACATTGATGTCGAAGGAGAAACGGTTGAGACTCCTTTTCAGTCTTTCGAGGTGGTGAGTACACTGGCTGTGCAGCGAGTACCAAAGCAACAAGAGTTAAGATCGTCCATGGCCTCGTACGAGGAAGCTAAAGCTGTGGTGAAAGAAGGAAGTGCCCAGGGCTGGGGCAAAGTAGTTGAAGTTACTGAAAAGCTTGATAAGTTTGGGCTGGGTTATCAGCCATCCCGCAGTTCAGCCTTTGTTCCATACAACGGAAATCAATTCCCTCCTGTTGAGAAGACTTTCATAAGTGTTGGCCGCATCTTTGATTCTCCAGTAGCAATGATCATTGAAGACCATGTTGCTGATGAGCAAGCTTCTGCAAGCTGGATCCGACAAGCAATGCCTGGTGAAGAGCTCCAGAATTGGAAGACCGTTGAAGTCCCTCAGTTTTTCACACACCAAACGTAATTTTACTGTTTATCAAAAACCCTACGCTCTGCCCAAGGCGTAGTGGAGCATTGTATGGGCCACCTGATGTTTTCAAACTTTGTTTATCATTAATGAATTTCAGTTTGCATTCAATTTTCGCTCACTTTCTTTCATTCTTTTTACTTTACAATAAATGGCAATATTTTTTCATTTGCACACACTTTCCTAAATAAACTGCATAAATCATAAACATGCAGAAACACCACCGAGGTCCTTGACATAGACGCTGCTACGGGCCTATATGATTTTGATTGCCCAATCTACCAAGCTGAAGAGGAAGGCGTGAAAGATTGTGAACTATCCGACGAGTTAGCAAGGATGCTCAAGCAAGAGGAGAAAGTCATCCTACCGCACCAAGAGGACATTGAAGTCATCAACCTGGGTACTGAGGAAGACAGAAGAGAGGTGAAGATAGGTGCATCTCTTCAAGCTGAAGTCAAGACCAAGTTGATAGAGCTCCTCCATGAGTATGCTAATGTATTCGCCTGGTCGTATCAAGACATGCCAGGGTTGGATACTGATATGGTTGTACACAAGTTACCACTCAAGGAGGAATGCCATGCTGTCAAACAAAAGTTAAGAATGACCCATCCGGATATGGCTCTCAAAATTCGTGAAGAAGTCCGAAAGCAGATTGATGCGGGATTCCTGGCAGTATCAAAGTACCCACAATGGGTTACCAACATTGTACCAGTACCGAAGAAAGATGGAAAGGTTCGCATGTGTGTGGATTACAAAGATTTGAACAGAGCTAGTCCTAAGGACGACTTCCCATTACCTCACATTGACGTATTGGTTGACAACACAGCTCAATTCTCCGTATTCTCTTTTATGGACGGCTTTTCTGGATATAATCAAATTAAGATGGATCCAGAGGATATGGAGAATACCACATTTATCACACCATGGGGCACCTTCTGCTATAAGGTGATGCCATTCGGACTTAAGAATGTTGGGGCAACGTATCAACGTGCAATGGTAATGCTTTTTCATGACATGATCCATAAGGAGATCGAGGTGTACGTTGACGATATGATTGCCAAGTCTCAGACTGAAGAAGAGCACTTGATCAATCTACATAAGCTGTTTGTTTGATTGAGGAAGTTTAGACTTAGACTCAACCCCAACAAGTGCACATTTGGGGTACGATCTGGAAAACTGTTGGGTTTCATCGTAAGTCAGAAAGGAATCGAAGTGGGCCCTGATAAGGTGAGGGCAATTCAAAATATGCCTGCGCCTAGGACAGAGAAAGAGGTTCGTGGCTTTCTGGGAAGATTAAACTACATCGCCAGATTTATTTCACATTTTACTGCCACCTGCAAACCTATTTTCAAGCTGCTAAGAAAGAATCAGTCAATCGCGTGGGATGATGATTGCCAAGGGGCATTTGACAAAATCAAAGAGTATTTGCAAGAACCACCGATCCTGATACCGCCTGTTCCCGAAAGGCCACTTATTATGTACCTGACTGTACTTGACGATTCTATGGGCTGTGTGTTGGGGCAACAAGATGAGACGGGAAAGAAAGAACATGCCATCTATTACCTCAGCAAGAAGTTTAATGACTGCGAGACAAGGTATTCCTTACTCGAGAAGACTTGCTGCGCATTAGCGTGGGCAGCCAAACGTCTTAGGCAGTATATGTTGACCCACACTACTTATTTGATTTCCAAGATGGATCCCATTAAATATATCTTTGAGAAACCTGTTCTCACTGGCAGGATAGCCCGATGGCAAATGCTTCTGTCCGAGTACGACATTCAATACGTCACTCAAAAAGCCATCAAGGGTAGCATACTGGCAGACCATCTTGCCCATCAACCGGTGGATGATTATCAGTCCATGAAGTTCGATTTCCCAGATGAAGACATAATGGTGCTAAAAGATTATGAAGAGCCAGGTCCAGATGAAGGGCCCGAACCAGGGGAGCGATGGACTCTCATGTTCGATGGTGCCTCAAATGTTCACGGAAATGGAATTGGGGCAGTGATTACCTCACCTAAGAATTTCCACTTACCATTCACAGCTAAGCTCTGCTTTCCATGCACCAATAACATGGCTGAGTATGAAGCGTGTATACTTGGATTGGAAGAAGCCATCAACTTAAGAATCAAGACTCTTGATGTGTTTGGAGATTCTGCTCTTGTAATACACCAGATTAGAGGTGATTGGGATGCCAAACATGCCAATCTAGTTCCATATCGAGATTACGTGGCAAAGCTACTTCCTAGAATTGATGATGTCACCTTTACCCATGTGCCTAGAGAGGAAAATCAAATGGCAGATGCTCTGGCAACTTTAGCTTCTATGTATAAACTGATATGGCCCAACCATCGGTCGCATATTGATCTACAGCGATTTGAAGAGCCAGCTCACTGTTTGGCTACCGATGAAGAGTCAGATGAAAAACCATGGTTCTATGACATCAAACGTTATCTGGAAAAACAAGAATATCCAGAGGGCGCTTTGGCGGTGGATAAGAGAACTTTGCGCAAATTGGCATCAAATTTGTTCCTCAATGGGAATGTGTTATACAAGCGTAATCATGATACTGTGCTACTCAGATGTGTGGAAAAGCATGAAGCTGAGCAGATTCTGAAAGACATTCATGAAGGTTGTTTTGGTACCCACGCAAATGGGCATACTATGGCAAAGAAGATATTGAGAGCAGACTATTATTGGCTTACCATGGAGGCTGATTGCTACCATCATGCCCGAACTTGCCATAAATGCCAGATTTACTCTGATAAGATTCATGTACCTCCCACTCCCTTGAACGCCCTGACTTCACCATGGCCATTTTCCATGTGGGGGATAGACATGATTGGGATGATTGAGCCAAAAGCCTCAAATGGACACCGCTTCATATTGGTTTCCATAGACTACTTTACCAAATGGGTTGAGGCTGCATCGTATACGAACGTTACCAAGCAAGTGGTCGCTCGCTTCTTGAAACACAACATCATATGCAGATATGGAGTGCCTAACCATATCATCACTGACAATGGGTCTAATCTTAACAACAAAATAATGGATGAATTGTGTGCTAGTTTCAAGATTGAGCACCATAATTCGACACCATACAGACCCAAGATGAATGGAGCCGTTGAGGCAGCCAACAAAAACATTAAGAGGATCATTCAGAAAATGGTGGTCACTTATAAAGATTGGCATGAGATGCTACCTTTTGCACTGCACGGCTACCGTACCTCAGTGCGAACTTCAACCGGGGCAACTCCTTACTCATTGGTTTATGGCATGGAAGCGGTCCTTTCGATAGAAGTCGAAATCCCCTCATTGAGAGTATTGATGGAAGCTCAGCTTGACGAAGCAGAATGGGTGAAGACAAGATACAATGAGCTCCAATTTCTCGAAGAAAAATGCTTGGCAGCAATATGCCATGGCCAGCTCTATCAAAGACGCATGAAGAAGGCTTTTGACAAGAAAGTGCATCCTCGGACATTCCAGGAAGGTGACTTGGTGCTCAAGAGGATCATGACAATGTATAATGAATCCAGGGGCAAGTGGACGCCAAATTACGAGGGCCCATATGTTGTAAGAGAGGCATTCTCTGGTGGTGCCTTGAAGCTCGCAACTATGGACGGCAATGAGTTACCATACCCGGTGAATGCAGAGTACGTTAAGCGATACTACGCCTAGAAAAGTGGAATAATAAAGCCGCTAAGTCGAAAACCTGAAAAGGCGACTTAGGCAAAAATGGCAATCCCGGTGGACCTGAAAAAACTAAATCAGTCCAGGCAAAAGTTAGGGATAAAATAAAAGATATAGGCCCGCTGAATTGAAAACCCGAAAGGGCGGTTCAGGCAAAAAAGGGCGTCTCGGTGGATTGAAAACCCGAAAGGGCGATCCAGGCAAAAGTTAGGGACAAATTCCAAGGCAAAGTATCTAGCCTGCACGTCCACTTGATCCTGGTGTACCACTGAAGAGAGGAATCAACCCAGCCGTCTTCCTACGAAGCAAGGTGTTGAAATTATCAAAGTCATAAGGACCATGGCAGTGTTGAAACTCAATGGAACCTCATTAATTTGTATTGCCATTATGTTTTTCTTGCACCGCAATTACCTCATTAAGGAATTGCATCCCTGTACATACTTACCCATTCCAGGGGCAAATTAATACAAAGAGAAATTTCTCACCAAATTGTGCTCATTTTTTTACTTTATCTGTTTGTTTGTAAATTGATTTTGTTTTTGATAAACTGTGTTTTGAAACTTCGGTTAATAAAGACAATATTTGAAAACGATAAAGTTTGTTTGGTGTTGGGAGAACTAAAAGGAATTAGATAGTCTCCAAAAGAATTTCACCACACGAAAGCATCAAATCAGTTGCCAGTCGTTGTAGCTCTTCACCACAAGCAGTATAGCTAAATAAGAATGTACTTATTATAATCTCCAACAATGAATCTTTCAAGACCAACAGGGGCAGTCACGCTCCCTAGTTATATTTGGCTTGCTCAAAAGGGGTCGAGTAGTCAAACATTCTCACCATCCCCATAAAACCCAAAGTCCAATCCTTTATTGGCAACTACTCAAAAGTCCGCACTCATTGGCACCTTCAAATCTACCCTTTAAAGTCCAGTCTTCATTGGCAACCACTAAAAGTCCACCATCGTTGGCATCCTCTTAACACCTGAAAGTCCAATTTGTCCTCATAACACCAAAATAACCAAAGTCCAATTTCAATTGGCAATTACCAAATTCAATCCCTGTTGATACCCTCGACAAGGAAACCTATCCCCAGCGCCCCCGATCATGTGCATTGACATACGCATGGCATGCAGGCGTAGCATCATAATCATATCAAGCACTATCATATCATATGTGCATTAGTTTCCTTAGCAGTTGCATTTTAGTATATGTTTCAGTGCATCATGTTAGTGCATGGCATATCCATCCCCAACATAGCATAGCAGGATCCAGGATCAGTTCGCAAGCATCTTGGCCAGTCCTCCGTCAAAGTCGGCAGTATTCTTCAAAAGAGAAGTTGATACCCCGCACGTGCTCAAGGAATTTTATTCCCCAGCAAGTCATTCTTCAGCCATGCAGTTGATATTGACAATCCCCAGCAACTGTTGCTTTTCTTACTCCCCAAGCAGAGGATATCCTAGAAAGTTTCTTGTGAGTCTTCCCCTGCAGAGCCAGCACATTTCCTCCGACAAGAATCTTGCTCGATTATTCTTCAGTTTCCAAGATACTGCTTTGGTATCATTGAGGAACCTTAGTGGATAAGGTACTGCTTCAATGCTCCAGAGAATCTTCAGCTTTCAAAGATACTGCTTTGGTATCGTTGAGGAACCTTAATGGATAAGGTACTGCTTCAATGCTCCAGAGAATCTTCAGCTTTCAAAGATACTGCTTTGGTATCGTTGAGGAACCTTAATGGATAAGGTACTGCTTCAATGCTCCAGAGAATCTTCAGCTTTCAAAGATACTGCTTTGGTATCGTTGAGGAACCTTAATGGATAAGGTACTGCTTCAATGCTCCAGAGAATCTTCAGCTTTCAAAGATACTGCTTTGGTATCGTTGAGGAACCTTAATGGATAAGGTACTGCTTCAATGCTCCAGAGAATCTTCAGCTTTCAAAGATACTGCTTTGGTATCGTTGAGGAACCTTAATGGATAAGGTACTGCTTCAATGCTCCAGAGAATCTTCAGCTTTCAAAGATACTGCTTTGGTATCGTTGAGGAACCTTAATGGATAAGGTACTGCTTCAATGCTCCAGAGAATCTTCAGCTTTCAAAGATACTGCTCTGGTATCGTTGAGGAACCTTAATGGATAAGGTACTGCTTCAATGTCCCAGAGAATCTTCAGCTTTCCAAGATACTGCTTTGGTATCATCGAGGAACCTTAATAGATAAGGGACTGCTTCGATGCTCCAGAGAATCTTCAGCTTTCAAAGATACTGCTTTGGTATCGTTGAGGAACCTTAGTGGATAAGGTACTACTTCAATATCCCAGAGAATCTTCAGCTTTCAAAGATACTGCTTTGGTATCGTTGAGGAACCTTAATGGATAAGGTACTGCTTCAATGCTCCAGAGAATCTTCAGCTTTCAAAGATACTGCTTTGGTATCGTTGAGGAACCTTAAGGGGTAAGGGACTGCTTCGACGACCCAGAGAATCGTCTGCCTTCAGAGATACTGCTTTGGTATCATCGAGGAACCTTAACGGATAAGGTACTGCTTCGACATTCCAGAGAATCTTCTGCTTCCAAAGATACTGCTTTGGTATCATCGAAGAACCTTAACGGATAAGGGACTGCTTCGACGACCTAGAGAATCATATGCCTTTTTTTCAAAGATACAATTTTGGTATCATCGGAGAACCTTAGTGAATAAGGGACTGCTTCGACCACACAAAGGACCTCAAGTTATTTTGTTTAGTTTGAACCCCGCGACTTCGTTCTGTCAGCTCTTACTCTCCAAACACTTTACCTTTTGTGAGACAAATTTTTGGGGCATTCTTATATCTAATTGACTTTCACCCTAAAATGAACGCCATGCATCAGTTCATTTCCTCGGGTTCAAGACAATTAGATAGGGGCATCTGTCATACCCCAAATTTGCCCTACCCTCTCATTTTTCTTATACCAAGCATGTGTGTTGCTTTATGATCTCTCTCAAGATAATCATCTGGCCTCTAATCTTGATCCTCTGAAATTTAGGTTATGACAGTTTTGTTTGTGATAATTGTCTCTTGCAAGGTGTGGAATTCATATGGAGATAGAAAGAAGATAGTTCCTCATCATCAGGGGTTCAAGACAGGATCAATTAACTTCAAGTTAATTTGATGATTTGGTGCTATGACTAGAATTTATTTCTCAATCCATGCTTAAGGTTTTTACACGTTGCAAGACCAATCTGCTGACAAGCTTTGACTTAAATCAAGTCACGTGATCCAAGTCTATTTGCAAGGCATAATTGGAACGGTTTTTTTTGCAAGGCCATGAGTTTGTGATTAAATAAACGTTATTTCAAATTATTGCTAGATGCGATCGATCAGCTTTCAAGCCACGTTTTGAATTTATGTTTAAATATTCAAGGCTATGATTTAAATTATTCTTAAGCCATGTTACAAGTTTACAGCCCTGACTATATTATGTCCAAGTTGAGCCATATCAAATTTGCAAGCTAGAAACAACGTATTTCAAGGCATGGGTTGTGAGTAGAAAAAAGCCATCAACTTTGGCTATATCTACTTATAATTTATTCCAAACTGAAAATTACTTTCTTTGAAGAGGCAAGCCTGCTTTAAATGCAAAGCCATGATGAAAGTTTGTTGTATTTAAATTGGGAATTCGCAATTTCTTTTGGTCATGTGGGGCTCACAATTTTATTTTACTATCATTAGTCAGTCGTGATTTATTGTACTAAGCATGGCTGAACAATGCTGGTGGAGATTGGAGTTAAGCATAAAACAAGCCATGGAGGCCATCAAAAACAAGGTTCACTACACGGACTATGACAATAGCATCAAAGATGATGTTCAATTCAATTAGTGGCAGCATTAGTTGAGTATTTTTAAGGGTGGATTTAAATAATGACACTTATACAAATCACATTCATTTACAAAAAAGGTACATCACAATTATGAGTCACAGTTTCACAAATTTTTCATGGAATATGTTGCGTGTGGCTTCTTGTTTAAGAGCCTCCATACCAACTCAATAATTTCCATCCTCAAGCCAAACTAGCCAAACCATGTTATCCTACAAGACATACCAAAACCATGTCAAAATTCAATCCAAAGAATTTGCCAAAATTAAATTCAAACTTAACAAAACAATAACAAAACTAAACCAATTTCCAGCATTCAAAATTCAGTCCTACAAATCCAATCCAATTTCTTCTTAATCTAAAAAAAACCAATTCATATTTTGAGGTCATAAACCAAATTCATCATACCAAATTCATTGATCATTAATTCTAAAATCAAGACAAAACCAACTCAAAATCATCAAGTCCATGTCATAATCCATCATGCCAAAAAATCAAAACAATTTCCAAACTCAATTAAAGTTACATGCCAAGTTTGCCTAGCAAAACCGATTCATATTTTGAGGTCATAATCAAACTCATCATGCCAAGTTCACGGTTTAATTCATGTTGTCATTTTTTATGTTATCTTTGGTGCCAAACAAAATTCCAAGAATAAGAGCAATTTTCAATGTCAAAGTTTATGTTGTGATTCGATCTACCATGTCAATTCCTATCCATATTGCAAACAATCCATTCACAGTACTTACATGTACACTTTCAAATCCACACTTCAAATTGTCACATTCATCAAAAACTTAAAACAATTGTCATATTCAATTCAAAATAAGTTTCAAAGCTCACACGGTCAAAAAAGCAATAGTACATCTGCACTTTATCCAAAGTCAAAGGCAAAAGTAAATAGGGACTTTACGAAATGCAATTTGACCCAAAACAGTGAAACAAGCAAAAGCAGCAAAATTGACAGTGCTGTAACTCTAACGCAAAAGGAAAAAGACAAGGCAGGGTGCAACAGTGGATATCAGAAAAAGCATCGTAGAAGTGTTCAGCAAGGCTCTAACATGTTTTTAGCAAAATGTATTCTGAGTTTGGAAAAGGTTACCTGATACAATTCCATGAATGGGATTCCTCGACGATGTTGAGGCCATCTCTTCAAACCCTAATCCTGAGGATATATAAACAAGAGCAAGGAATCAAAAGAGAAAAACCCTAACAAGTATCACGGCGGCAAAGAAACTTGGTCTCTAACCCTAATCCACCTAAAGTTCAATTCAAAGAACTACTCTGAATTTCTCATTGAAATTCAAAGATAGTGTGAACTAAACCAAATACGACGGCCATTCAACACGGTAGCAAGCGTAGCAGAACGGGTCGTAAAGGAGAAGAAGAAGAAGCTTAAGATTTGAATCTGAAATTACCTGAGTACGACCAACTTGGGTTGAAGGAGGTCTTCGAGAGGTAATCCTTTTGGAAACCATGCTTCTCTTCAATCTAAGCTTTATCTCCTAATTTTTGCCTTATTTGTTGCTCTGATTCGCGTATTTGCCTTCTCTTGCCTTGATTTGCTTCCATCTACCTTGTTTTGAGTTAGGGTTTGTTTGGGAATGGGGGCGATTTAAAGGTTTAACATGTTTTTTTTGAGAATTTGGTAGTCGGATTTAGAGAGACGAGGAAAAGTTGAGGGGGGTTTGTGTTTTTAGTTTAAGTTTTGGTGGTGGTGTCGCCGGAGAAGACGGTGGCCGCCGCCGCTTCTCCGGCGGGATTCTTAGGTTTCCGGCGATGTTATTTTATGAAGAGAGTGAGATTTGAGAGAGTGAGATTTGAGAAGAGTGAGAATGTGATAATGTGAGACGTTGGAGAGTGAGTTAAAGGGTCTGAGTGATTAACTCATTTCATTATTTCATTTATTGTCCCAGTGTCTTTTGTGCCACGCGTGTGAAGAGTAATATTGGTGGTGGCAGGTGATGCCGGTGACAAGTGTCACCGGTATTAACTTTGTAATCCCATGCGTGTCTCCCTTACCACGTACCCGCGCCATTCACCCTTGGATCTGGAGTCAAAGTTGACTCCGTCCTAGATCAACGCCCCATATTCATTAGAGAGGTCAAAATGTTGACCTACAGTCCACCGTGGACTCCCCCAACGACTGGGCTTCTAGCATACTGGGCCTGAGGTTTTTTTGGAATCACACCCCCCATTTTCGCTTTCTGTTTCTGGCCCACTCTTTTGTTTTTTTAGATTTATTTTAATTCCTTTTAATATATTTAATCCAAAAACATTTTTATTAACTTATTTAAAAAACAGAACTTATAAAAATATGGTTACTAAATTAATTTAGTTAATTTTATTAAAACTTTTTATTTAATATTAATTAATTTTTCTGTGATTAATTTTATTAAATATTAAATTTTAATTTAATTAATTATTAGTTTGGTTTTAAATCTAAAGAGTTCTAAGAAACACTTTTATTTAATTAATCCTAAAATTCTTATTTATTTAATTTTATTAAATTATTTTATTTAATATTAATTAATTTTTTTTATAATTAATTTTATTAAATATTTTGATTTAATCTAGTTAATTATTGGAATCTTATTCTAAAAAACCTAGAACTTAATAATTAGTTTAGGATTTCCCCTCTTTAGAATTAATTTTTAAAATTAGGTTACTAACTAAACTAACTTGCTTGTTTATTTATTCCCCCATGGTGTATGTTTTTTTTATCTCGTGAATTTTTTATGCTTTGATTAAATTATGCTATGTCATTGTATGTTTATTCAAATCAAAATATTTTTCAACTAATACCTTGGCTCAATGTCAAGCCATTTTCATACCTTGTAAGTCGATCGTTTTCACGATCGCAATCGACCTCACAATGCCTCCTCTTGGGCCTTATGCAACGATTACCCATTCTATTTTGATTTGTATACATGTATGTGATTGGAATATTTTAATCGTGGCTTAATTAATTCCATAAGATTAAAACTAACCCTTTTTATAAGAGTAAAACAAACTTGATCCAACGTCAAGTATTTTCCAAATAAATTCAATCAATTCAATCCTAAGCGTTTACTTGATCCATATATCAAGTGTTTCCAACCTTCACTTTAAACCATAAGACATCCTCATTTCTTAACCTTCTCATAAATCAAAACCTCGATCAACATCGAGCATTTTTTCAAATCAAGTTAATACATTTAATCATACTTAAACACTTTTTTTAAAAAAAGAGAAAAGGGAGTATAATGGAATCTTCGATTCTTCTCCTCAATTATTTGGGCCCGAGAAATCTTTCTTAAGTTCAAGTAATTGTCTTCTTTAAAAGACTCATAATGCAATTACATATCAAACCCTTTTTACAATAAATCAAATCCAATCTTCTTTTCCTAAACACTTGGATGAAAAAGAGAGAGAGTCGGTTCTTCGACTAGCTTTCCCGATTACTTGGACCCGAGGAATCTTTCTTAAGTTCAAGTAATTGTCATCTATTTAACATACTCTAACCATATTAAAACTCTTTCATAATTAAGGATGAAAAAGAGAGAGAGCCGGTTCTTCGACTCGCTTTCCCGATTACTTGGACCCGAGGAATCTTTCTTAAGTTCAAGTAATCGTCACCCAATCAAAATACAAACACATTAATCCAACTCCTCGCCGCCGTGCGATTAAAACTATTTTCCAAAAGAACAATGTTTAGCCTCCCTAAACACTTGTTCACTTAAAAAACACCAACCAAACAACCGTAGTCCCACGAACTACGAATGCTCTGACTTTCCCATTGCACGAGGGAATACGTAGGCACAAGGATCTTAGTCCTTGCCGAGCGCACTAATAAAAAACCACCCCATTTCCCCCTTAAAAATAAATCCTTTTACCTTAGAAGATAAATAAACAAACCGATCTAACTTTCTCACGAATCGAATCAAGAGGTTCCCGTTGAGTACAACGGACGTAGAGGGTGCTAATACCTTCCCTCTTGCGTAACTGACTCCTGAACCCGAATTTGGTTGCGACGACCATTTTCTTATCTCCCTTTAAAGGTTTTCTTGATATTTTCCTTTCTCTCTTTTGGGATAAATAAAGTTCGGTGGCGACTCTGTTTCGAATAGTTTTTTTTTTCCGCGTCCATCGCGAGGATCGTATTTTTCGAGGTACGACACATACTAAATACTACTTTCATGAAAAAGTAATTTAGTTTTCTTAGTAGCATGGGAGTCTGAGGTTTGTAAGCTCCCCCTGAGTCAAATAGTTCCAAGGTTGAGGTTTGTAAGCTCCCCCTTAGTTCCATATTTAAGAAAACCAAAAATAATATTTTAACTTCCTTTGGCAACATCAAAATACGAGGTTTGTAAGCTCCTTCTGAGTCTAATAGGATAAAGTGAAACTTTGTAAGCTCCTCCTTAGTTCTATGTACAAGAAGGTTTAAATGTTTCGCTCGGGCAAGATAACCATAATAACATAAATTTAAATAACAAAATTATAAATGACCAATATCTACAACTGAATAGATACTCAATGGGTTTAATTTCTAATTAAATACTTACCATAATTTCTCCCTTTTCTGTCACATCAAAAAGAATAAAAAAAAAAAAAGAATTACAGTCATAAATGCATCACAAGCCATCATTACAGAATCAGTTTCCAAGAAATGAGAAACGATCAAGTACACGGGGTCATTAAGGTATGTTCAGTGCATATTGAATACTTATTGGTCATAACGATTTCAAGAATCCAGCGAAAGATTTTATTCAAATGTTTAGATTACCCAAAAGCTATTATAAAAGCAACCAAAATCTAGTTCATTTTTATTAACATCCACCAGAGTCATGGAGTCATTAGTTGAGAGCAACACAATTTTTGTTGTAACAGAGGTTACACGGAACTCTACAAGCCTGAATATCCAAAACCCTCAAATGCCTGCAACTTCAGAAGCTTATGTTATTGGTCCTATGCCTTCTTCCCGGAATACTTCAGATGAGACCTCGTCAGTAGCACCTCAAATACCTACAGAAGCAGGTCCATCATTAGCTGTTTTGAAGCCACGAAAGATATCCATGAAAAAGACAAAGAGGAAGAGACTCAACGAGATGTTTCACCACTTTATTGTCTCAGAAGCAAAAGAGGGGAACATTGATGCAGATGAGCCAGATTTTGATTACGGAAATAGCCTTTGTTATAAGGTGTTGGATTACATAGATATGGCTTAGTCTTAGATCAAACCAGTTTCTTATGTTATTATGTAATCCTTTAAGCTCGATTAATGGAAAGAAGTTATTTTGACTAGTAAATATTATGCAATCATACAAACACCTTATTTACCCATTAGATATTCTGATAAACATTAATGAAGTAAATCTGACACCAGAAGCAATAGTTAAACGAGTTAACTATAATATTCATAGTTGTTAAACAATTTTTAATAGGTCAGACTGTTAGATGACATTTCCAAGATTTATCATTTAAGATATTGATTAGACTTGATCAATATTAAAATAACATATACTTGGAACAATGTATGTAACACGTCTATATAAGGACTCATAGCAGACTTACTTTCATAACCACTTAATCCTTAGAACACCAGGATGTATAAACAAAAACAAATCTGGGTTCCAAAGAGAGATTTCAAAAAGAAAGCCATACTGAATGCAACAACTCAGGAAAAAGAAAGCAAAGCAGCAGCTGAAGGATCTACTAGCAAGCAAATGACTTCAGAAGTGCTAACCTCTTCAACATCCTTTGTGAAGACACACATAAGAAGAAGATCTTATGGGTCCAGGCGCAGAAATCAACTGAGAAAGGAGGCTTTGGAGTTTGCCAAGGAAGAATGGCTAGATTACTTAGATAATCTGGACATGTCAGATAATCCTAGGGAATACCTTAGGGCCAATCCAACAAACTAGAATGTCTAAATAATTTGTAATATTTTCCATTTTATTATTGATAAAAGTTGCACACATTGAGTTCTAACTCCCATTACTTTTAATTCTTTAGAACAATAATAAATATATATATTCAACAGTTTAAACTGCACAACAACATGAACAAACTTTGAATTAATAATAAGATAACTTAATACAAAGGTTCTAACAATTACAAGGCACAACTATGCAAAAATCTAATATCAGAATCTTTCATAGATAGCTTTAAACTTGTCACTCCAGATTTTAGGCAAATCAGCCTCTGAACTTATGATAACTCCTTGTTGAACAAGTAATTCTAAAAGAACTCTTCCAAAAGGAATGCAGAAAATCTTTCCCTTGTGAAAGGAAGAAAGAGTCTTCTTCAAATAGTCAAACATAACTTGAGGAAGATCAATCTGCAAGCCTGAATTGTGAAGTAGAAGCAGATCTTTTTTAATAGGGTCCACGAGGTCTAAATCTTTATCCTTAGGAAGTAAGTTTGAATTCAGAATCTGATTGCAAACAACTACACTAGTACGAAGATTTGAGATCACTGATGTATTAGATGGATATACAAAGATACACCAAGTAGGAAGATAGTGTTCCCAAACAAGAGTTCATGGGATTTCTCCAATCTCCTCACAATTGATCACATTAGCAATCACCTTAGAGGTTACTGTTATAGAAACACAAGTTACTTTAGAAAGAATAACACACTCAGAATTCAGCTCAACAATGGAAGCATTAATCCAAAACTATTTAACAAGATCTGGATAAGTGAAACCACAGAGCATCTCAAAGTATCCATATCATCCCTGTTCAGACACAGTATTCCAGAAGTTAAATCATAAATTAAGCAACTCATCAAAATCCACAAACTTTTCATTGATGACAACCAGTTGATTCAAAGAAGAATTGACTAGGAAACTCATCTCAAGTTTGGCTTGATCAGCACACAACAAAAGAGAAAATAAAAAGAAAAGAACTGAACAAGATTCCTAAAGGAATAAGAATCTTGTCAGAAGAAGGACAAAATGATGTTTCACAAGACAAGGGATAGTGACAATAAGTATCCAAAAAGAAAAAATCATTACCCAAAGGTTCTTATCCAGCAGATTTCTTGAATCCACTAGATAAACTTCACCTTTATGAAAATTTGAGTATTATAAAATTTTTGGAAAACCTTTTACTTAAACTGCTTTATTAGAAGTAAAAAATCCTCTTCTGAATCTCAGCATCTAAAAATTTTCAGAAGCTATCATCCATCAGAGTCTAGTAGAACTAGACTGAGAGAGATATATATCTTCTATCAGGTATTAGTCTCCAAGATTCTATTCAGAACCAACTCTTCCTCTTAAAACAAGAGTCATGAGTGATAGATGAATATTGAATTGTTTCCTTTGATAGCTAACAAACAGTAGTAACATCACAAAAAGTGAGGAAACGGTTTCCATAAATATGATCATCATCTAGCTTAATGAAATATTCAGTATAGATAAATACAACATAGTTTCTTCTTAAATATTTCTGAAGATCCTTTTTCAAAAGAAATTCTCTAAAAATCTAACAGAAACTTTGTATTTACACCTACACAAATATCTCATTGAATCAAGCGATAAGCCAGAAAAGAACAAGCATGCCCTTTTTTTTGTTATTTTCTCGGTCAGACTCGTATCAGTATTCAGACTTGACCATAGAGTCTGAACACCGCTTTGAGGGGATTCTGATTTAATGTCTCGTTAAACAAATGATTCCACTTTTCTCACCAAACTCAGTACCTCTATCACTTGAGTCTAGGTTGTGGGCTCTTCTTCCATCAAATGTTGTAAACAACCTTTTATAAATGCAATGGAAGATGCCTCTGCTCCTTTCTTTGATATCTACAGCAAATACATTTAAATAATGACACTCATATTTCTATGAGACCATACATAAATGTCCAAACATGCTTTCCTTTGCCTTATGCCACATTCTTATAGCAGTACCATGATTCATTCCAGAGTATCAGTCTAGAATAAATTATAATATTTGCAAGATCTTGTTCTTACCAGAATCATTAATTTCATTGTCTTAACTCAAGACTTTGAGATCTTTGATAAGAAAAGAACTAGATGATGTTAGATATCAGAGAATAGCATAAAACAAATTAAAGCACCATCATCTAATTGCCTGCAGAACACAAAGAAAAATTGAAGGTTTCTCATAGGCTTGTCCTTTAACACAAATTTCATGATGACCCTCAATCAAGGAGCAATGGAGTCTCTTAAGATACTCCCTCCATCCCAAATTATAAAACGTTTTTGGCATTTCAAACGAATTAAGAAACTTAATTATTACTTTATGGGAAAGATAGATTATGTATAACTTTACAATAATGCCCCTCATAATTACACAGAAGAGAGAAATTAAAAGAGTTGAAAGAATAAATAATAATAAATACTTGAGGGTATATTGGGGAAAATGTCATTAATATTGCATTGGAAATGTAAGGAGACTTATAATTTGGGACAAATTTTTTTGGCAAAGTGACTTATAATTTGGGACAGAGGAAGTATCACCTTAAAGAGCAGACTCCTTATTATCAAATATTGAAGCAAGATAGATTTGGCATAATCTCTTTCTCTTCAATACTTGATTTTTATTTTAGGACTCATATGCTTCTTCAAAAGTAGTAATGACTGGCAGAGCCAGATTACTCTTTTATATGAATCCTGCACTAACGTTATCTTCAAAAGAATATGAAGTGAAGATTAACTAAAATTAGGTTATGATAGTGTTTCTCCTTGCTTTCAGATCTGGGAAATCAGTTGAAATACTAATATTTCAAAAGCTTCAGAATTTACTCTTTTATCAACAGATGTTACAACCCATCCAGCTGGTTAAGAGGTTCTTCTGACAAGAAATATAAATACCTCATCATCAGACATTCTAGCGAACCAAGCTTTAGAAAAGGTGATATGTTAGATAGCTTTTCATCATCTAATTTCATTTATTTTCTTTTAAGATTTGCAAGACAAACCAACAGAGCACAATAAATTCAAGTTGTATAACTTCTTTAATAACTGTGACCTCAAGTTTGAATCTAAACCAATATTCTCAGAATTTGTTTGAAAGATTAGATGAAGTGTAACTAGACAAGCTTCAAAACTAATTCCCAAAAATCTGAGCATAAGTATTCAAAGATAGTCCGAGCATCAGAAATATCAATGATGCTGACATACTCAGAAGTGAGATAGAGCACCTACCAGAATGCAACTACCTCTGAAGATATTCAATAAACTTCTTCTGAGCTAGTGATTGAGACTTTCAAACAGATCATCTATACACCATCAACTTCTATAGTAATACCATTTCAAGGATATTCTATAGACCTTCAGAAATCCCTTTTATCAAGATCAATGAGTTAAAAATATGTTTTACTTTTCGGTCATTTAAATTCTGTGGAATCACCCTTTGAATATGGTAGAAAAATCAATATGATATTTTTCATGTGGCACTTGATTCCTTCTTGAAGGAAAGTCTTTGACACACATATTTTTCTTATTGGATCATTATATGCACCACTGTTAAGTGTTAAGCACAAACCGGACTCTGATACTAATTGAATGTGATAAAAGTACACAAGAAGGATGGGGTTAATTGTGTTTTCTGTTTTCTTAGTTTGCATCTGACCAGAGTTCAGAATCTAAACTGGTGTTCAGATTCTGGTTAATTCTTAGCAGCAGAACGCTAACAAAAGCAAATAAATAATAGCAGTAGACACAAAGATTTATACCAATTCCTCCCATGCTGAGAGTAGTCCAGTCCCCTTGCTTCACAAGAGATTTTCACTATAATCAAATCATGATTACAATCGCTTATGCATTCTGCATAAGACTTTTACAAATGCTCAGACCCAAGGTCTAAGACTTCATGCTCAAACTACACTCGAGACTTCTTGCTTAGGTTCCAAGAACCCAAGACTTCCTTGCTTAAGCCCTCAGCCCAAGACTTCTGCTCAAGTCCCTCAGACCCAAGACTTCTTCTCCAAGCCACTCTTGCTGAGCCTACTGCTCCAAGTCCCATGCAACGAGCCTCCTTGCTTGAACCCCTCAGATTCAAGACTTACTACTCCAGTTCCATGTACTGAGCTCACCTGCTCAAGCCACACTGGCTAAGACTTCTGCTCCAGGTCCAATGAAACGGGCCTCCTTGCTTGAACCCCCTCATGTTCAAGACTTATTGCTCCAGTTTCATGTACCGAGCCAACATGCTCAATTAATACACTTGATTAAGACTTTCACAGCTCAAGCACATAGCAAGAGACTTACCTGGCTCAAGCATCTTGGATCGCGACTTCCTTGCTTGTATCCCAATGACACAAGACTTCTGCTTAATCAATCTAGTTGATAAATAATTTCACAGCTCAAGCACATAGCAAGAGACTTACGTGACTCAAGCATCTTGGCTCGAGGCTTAATCTAAACTCCTAAACAAGTTCAACAAAATAGAGAACAAGGTGTACATGATACGAGTATCAGAGGTACGAGAAATCACCATAACAAATACCTAAAGCACTGAAGATTTCTAAGGTATTCAATGTATAAGAAATCTTAAGGCTTTTACAATTACAACCTACAACAGAAAATCTGCATATACAATGGTGTTGATAATTGATGATCTTGTTACTCCTTCTTCTGGATGATCCTTGCTAAAGATTTAGTTTGAACCTTCAACCATATTTATTGCCTTTTCAGAAATTAGTTGTTGAAAAGGTAACTTGATCAAGAGTCTTTGCTTTTGCTATATAGTACAAGTAGGGGTAGAAATAGGCCAGGCCGATAACAGGGGCCTACAGGCTAGCCTACATAGGCTCAGGCCAGACCAAGCTATTTTTTTAAATAGTGTTGCGGTGAAAATCGGATAACAAGCTATTAATTAACTTGCATCATTTTCTTTTACAACCGACTTTGATTTATACAAAGGAAAGGTTCAAGATCGAGAAAAACCTAAAGGGAGGAGATCTAAGGTTCGGGGTTGGTTATACAAAGGGAAGGTATTAGCACCCTAAGTATCTGTAGTACTCTACAGGAACCTCTTGTTAATGTTTGTGTTATGTTATGTTATGTTTGCTTGCTAAAAGGATCTATACTAAGGTAATGACCTAAGGTATGTACACTAAGTTTTGCTCGCCAAGACGTCGCATCTTGTGCCTACGTATCTGACTGAAGAATCAGAGCAACCGTAGTTCACCTAACTAAGGGTGAAAGAAAAGGAAACATTGACTATGGTCAACGTTCCAAAGGGAATGAGCATAAGCTCACGTAGAGTCCACGATAACTCTCTAAGTCTACGTTATGAAGGGAGGAAGTGAATTCTCATGATAGTGAGAACCACACAGAGTTCATGATAACTCTGTAAGTCTGAGTAAAAGGTAAAGTGAGTTCTCATGATAGTGAGAATCACATGGAGTTCATGATAACTCCATCCTATTACTAAACTATGAGGGAAACGACTCTTATGAGACCAAGGATGAAATGGGAAAGGTTTGTGACTTAGGAGTCAAAGTAAAGCTCTTTCCTTTGGAAGGAGGGTCAAGAATCAAGCATGAATATGATATATACAGTATGAATATGAACAAAAGTATAATCAAGATAGTATGAACAAAGTAATATGAACATGGTAATAATAAAAACATCAAAATCAAATGATAATAAATCAAAGAATGATGGTAACCACATAGTATCATGTTTATCATGCTAACATGCTATGAAACAATGTCAAGCAAACATATATATAAGTATCAAGAAAAGCAGACATCAAGCAAAAGTAAGTGAGTGCTTCAATGTAAATAGCAAGAGATAGAAAGATCTAACCAGAATAGTGCATAAACACTTCCCACTAATGGGCCACTGACAAGCCAAGCAAGATCCGAAGACCAAAATATCAACTCCAAGAGCATAGGGTAAAAGTCCTAAATCTAAGTCCTCAGTCCAAAACACAATAGTAACCACAGTCCGGTCAATTGAGTTTTTTAGGGTTTCGATATTTATTAGTGTATTTTAAATGAACAGATAAAATGAACAATATACACAAGATATAAATATGAACAATGATAGTGATTGTTGATTAATTTATTGGATCGATGAATCGGGTCCAATGTAGTGCTGATCCGTCATAGTATGGTAAAGATTTTTCTTTTTCCTCTACATTGTTCACATGAATCATGGATTTTTCTCTAAAAAACTTATGCTGTGTCCCAAAATATATTTTCGGAACCTATATGAACTTGTCCGAAGATGTATTTCCGGAATGTGTTTGTGTTAAATTTCCAGCCATTCTGCAGCAGTAAATCTAATTAATGTTCTGTTATTGTTTTAATTGTTTTCAATAGATATGGTGCACCCCGACGTTTTCCCAAAACAAGTATTTTCTCTGAACAATGTTTCTTCGAATGTTCAAGGGGTTGTTGTGAAGGCGGTAGATGTTGACAACGACTTTAATAACAAGCAAGAGTTTGAAAACTGTGATAAAATGCTTGAATGGATTCACATGGAGGCATCTAGACTTGAATTTGGTATGGTAATTGGAAGGTCCGATAATGGCTCGGATAGAAGATGCTTTTATGACAATGTTGTTCAAAAGAAGCGGGAGATATCGAAATCCTCTCCAAAATCTTAAAAGAGACGACATGGGTAGTAAAAAATGTGAGTGTCTATTTAAGGTTTGTGGTTACATGTTGGCCAACAAAAATTGGAGATTTAATGGGATATGTGGTTTGCATAACCATGATTTGTGTTTAAAATTACCCGGTCATCTTAGTGTATTTCGGCTTAAGCCGGAAGAGAAGGAATGTATTAGTGACATGACCTTGAACCTTGTTCACGAGGCTAACATTTCTCGGGCGGGTTTGAACTATATTTTTCACAAGGCTAAACGAGCTGATAATGTAGGCTCCGATAGCGCAAAGTCTGGTCGGATTATTGTGAAAACATATGGTCTCCCATGTGCTTATACTATTGCTAAAAAGGTGAAACTTGGTGAACCAATAAGAATGGATGAAGTTTGCTCTCATTGGAAGAGACTTAGGCTCGATGATGATGGATGCATGGATGACGGAAAATCGAATATCTCTATTTTGACCAAATGGGAAGCGATACAAGAGAGATTTTCGAAGGCTGGTGACATCATGAAGCTCAAAATCAAAGAACAACTGAGGAAAATTGCATATCCCGAAACCACCGACAAGAAACCGCCTTCTCAACCGGTAAAATGAAAAGGTACTCCAAAGGAAATGAAGCCTACACCGAATGACAACTCGACTACATGGTCTCCTTCATATTTCGAACACGTCGACAAAGTTTTTGTCGACTCACTAATTCCAAAATCTCTAAAGAGTTTTTAAAGGAGCCCGCATTATTAAACCACCTCCAACGTCGCTTCCACCGAAGGTTCCATTCATCGACGAGATGCCAATTTTCACGCACAAATATATCGAACGGATCGTCAATGTTGTGGGGCACGGAAATTGTGGTTACCGAGCTGTTTTGGCTTTACTTGGTAAAGGAGAATATAGTCATGTGCTTGTCCTCATCAACTTATCCAAGAGATGAAGATGCATAAAGAATCGTGCACGCAGTTGTTCGGAAATAAAGAAAAATTTAATGCGGTTTATGAGTCTTTTGTTCCTTGCATGAGCGGTCTGGCACCGAAGTCAAAATTGATGAGCTTTCAGGAAATAGGTCACCTAATAGCATGTGTATATGATAGGGTGTACATTGACCTGACACACTACAGTTTTTCGGAAACCTTTTTCCCATTGCGCACCACACCACCCCCAAAATCCAAATGATTATATCATGTGTATTGGATGGCTTTCAAAATCAAGTAATTTTGTTCAAGTTTACTTGAAACCGAGTTTCTCCATACCACTTACATCACCGGAGTGAAGGGCTCATTCAACCGCAAAAGCCGAAACGTGGCCGGATCATTTCATGAAAATGATGCAAGAATTTGAGAGATTGAACAACATTGAAAAAAAATCAAATGCACAAAAGTTCAAGGGGGTACCACCTATAGATTTAGCCTGCGAAACTTGTTTCAATTCGTTTTGATTTCTTGTTTAACCGAATAAATAATTGTATATATTTATATCTCAATATAAATGAAGTGTTACATATTCACTTTTTATTCATATTTGGTCTTTATGCATATTTGGTTTATATTTGGTCATAATGTCAGTGTTTGTTATATGGTTCTGTTTTGGAAATGGTTCAAGGAAAGTTTCAGAGATACATCTCCGGAACAAGATTATAGGGTGCGCTTTCGGAGTTATATCTCTGTAATCAATATAACAGTTGTATCTCTGGAATCAATATGACAGTTATATCTTCGGAATCAATATGACTGTTAATTAGTGGTCCATATTAAACTAGGTCTTTTATACATTTTGTTGTTCTTGTGATATATTTCACACAAACTCAATATGTCTCAAATGTCACAAATAAACATCTGCTGGTATGTCGCAAATGTCTCTTACTCCGGCGACTCTACAACCGGAAGGACGTTTAAGCTCACCGATCTTACCCCCTCGAAGATATCATAGAAGAAATCCAGTATCTCCTACCTTACGGAGTCAAACAAAGGACTGTGAAGTTCGAGTACCGTTCACCTTCGGTTAACAACGAATGGAATATCGTGTTCAGCAAATTTGAGCCCAAGACTCGAGCAGATGTTAGGGCTATATGGGATGTGTATTTTGGTTTCGAAGAGAAAGTTTCGCTCGAGGTGGAAGCGACGCTAAAAGATCGGTCGAAGATAGCCTAAAGATGTGCAAACGTCTACTGAGATATTGAAATGTAATATTTAATTTTTTGTTGAAGTCATCATTGTAATGATTATTTTATGTTATAAATGTCAATTGCATTTTAGAAAGTTTATTTTGTGTTGAATATGTTTTTGGTGTTTTTCCGGAGATGTAACTACGAACTTGTTTCGGAGATGCATCTCTGGAACAAATTAAACTCAACATATGAGGCGCCTCTAGGAATGATCTTGGTTGAGTGTGTAAAGGGTGCGTCCGAAGATATATCTACGGAAACAGGAGACATTTGTGGAATTTTGCATGGTGCAGAAGAAACCTGTAAGGTGCAATAAGAAATTTCTTTTTTTTTTATACACCATATCCACACCGTACATTACAACAATGGAAAATGTTGGTTGCACAAAAACTTAGGCAAATTAAATTAATAAACTAATAAAATTATACTCATTCCATTCCTTTTTAAGTGTCATTTAAAAAAAAAAGTATCTTTTTAAGTGTCATTTTAAATTTCAAAGTAGTATTGATTGTTTTTTGTCAAAACTACCTCTAGTTATTTATTACGGAGAGAGAAAAAGGTCAAATAAATTTATAAAAAGTTAGGGGTAAAATAGTAAAAAAAATAATCATGGTTTAAAAATAAAAAATTATTAGTTTTATTAGTATGTGTAAAGTGTCAAGAGAGTAGTATATTTTATGTAAACTTATACGTGTATGTATTAAAAGTAGTGTAAACATATCTTTTTTCATATAAGAAAAAGTTTATTCAAAATCTATATTTATACTGTGTAGGTGTAATTAATAGTGTAAAAATAATTTTTCTCATTTTATTACATTGTTAATGCGGTTCAAATACATACTCCATCTGTCTTAAAATAAGAGTCTTTTTAGCCAAAAAAATTGGTCCCAAAATAAGAGACTTTTTACATTTTCAAGACAATAATAATTTATTTTTACCAACTTTACCCTTAATAAATATTGTTTACACAACTTTCAAGATATTACATCACATTACACATTTATAACAACCAATAGTAATTAAGGGAAGTTTTGTAAAATAGTTACATTTAATTACTAAATCATTACTTTTTTTAATCTATGTGAAACAACCTTAAAAAACTTTTATTTTGAGACGGAGGGAGTAACTAATTATGTTTTTTTTGTCATCCAATTTCAGATACAGTCAAATGTGGCTCTTGTACCTAAATTTGGAAATTTTTACCTCATACCCCTACTTTTATGCCTAGACCCCTACATTTTATAAAAAAATATCAATTTTGCCCTTTTATATTTTGAAGTAATTTATTATTTTATTTTTTAAATATTTTTGTGTGTACCGGAAGAGTTTGCAAAAGAGTTCCGGTAGTCATTTTTTAACCTATGTTTTGTGTACCGGAAGACTTTGCAAATGAGTTTCAGTAGTCAATTTTTGTGTACCGGAAGACTTTACAAAAGAGTTTCGGTAGTCATTTTTTAAACTTTTTTTTGTGTACCGGAAGATTTTGCAAAAGAGTTCCGGTAGTCAATTTTTGTGTACCGGAAGACATTGCAAAAGAGTTCCGGTAGTCATTTTTTAAAATACTTTTTTAAATTTAGGTTAAATATGTTTAAGGTCCCTATAAATATCCCACCTTTTAAGATTGATCCCTCTAAAATTTTTCTTCAAACATTGATCCTTCAAAAATTTGTCGTTTCCAAATGTAGTCCCTGACGTTAAATTCATCTAACGGAACGTGATGTGGCGTGCCAACTGTGCAAATTTCATATGCTTACTGGCTTATCCACGTCTGAATTGAATTTTAACATTATTTCTTTTCTTCTCAGTTTTCCCTTTCACGCTTTGTATAAGAAACCCTAATATCATATATTCCTTTCACGTTTTCTTTTCTTCTCATTATTTCTTTTCTTCTGTCTTCATCTATTCCCTTGTTGTGTATCATTCTACTCCATCTATTTCGTCATGTCTTCTTCATCCAGGAGTACCAATTTCGTGTCACGACATTCCAATATTGCAGAAAACAGTGAAGGGAAAAAGTGTGGATGCAATGGTACCTTGATTTCATACATGTGCAAGAAGGGAAAGAATCAAGGGAGATTGATTTGGAGATGCCCTTTTTGGAAGAATGAGGATACTTGCAATATGTTCGTGTGGGATGATGACTTTGATTCAAGGAAGGAAGATGTTAAAGTGGTGGAATAAGAATGCAGCAAGGATGAGAGGGATAATCAATTTGTGAAAACCTTTAAGGAGCTTTATGAAGCATCAATGAAGAAGAACCATAGGTTGAAGATGAAGCTAAAGATGGAGGAATTATATGGAAAGTTGAAGACCATGTGTGTTATAATTTCTGTGTTGGTCAACATGTATTTTGTTGTTAGATGTAATTGTTGAATAGATAATTTGTTATGTTGTTTTGTTATGAACAAGTCCTTAAGTAATATTAAGTTGTTATGTTGTTTTGTTATGAACAAGTCATTTTGTAATAGTAAGTTGTTATGAAATGTAATGTGCAATCAATATTGGTTAAGTTATGATCTACTAAGTTAAGTTTGTTGTTGTTTTGAAATATCCTATGAATTGATTCCATTTGTGGTATCAGATTGTGTGAAATTCTTGTACAGTACAACAAAATGAGTTAAGTAGACCAAATGAGTTTTCATTTCTTTCCATACCGAAATGATAGAAGAGTACAACAAAATATCAGATGCTCATAACACATCAATAGTACAGTACATTCAAAACAACACATGAGTTCATTACACCACAATTCTAACTTAATTACTTAAACAAAACATAAAACAGTTCCTCAAAAGATTGTTTGACTTCATTCAGTGTGACCCTTACTAGTGCAGTCATCCTCTTGTATCACCAATGGATCATCAGGTTGTTTGCCTGGGCCTGGTATGTTTTTGGACTTTAGTGTCCTCAATCTCTCACTGTGTCTTTTTTCAGCTATTACATGACCTGTGGTTTTGTACCTGCTATGTGTCCTAAACTTGATTGGATCACTGCTGCTTGGCCTTGATAAAGTTGTTCTTATGCCTGGTGGTTTGAAAGGAGTATGCCTAAACAATTTTGGTTCCTTTCCAAAAAATACCCTAGCACCACTTGGCTTGAGAGGTAACTTGAGAGATGATTTGAGAGGTGACTTATCAACTCTCAGTGGTTGAATGTCCAATACATCACAACCAGTTTGTATTGCAGCTAATGTGTCAGCCAAAGTTGTGGAATTCTCCAAAGTTGTCTCCTTCTCATTTTGAACAGGTGGGTTTTTTTCACAACTGGTGTCTCCTTCTCCCTCTGAACAGGTGGGGTTTTTTTCACAACTGGTGTCTCCTTCTCTTTCTGAACAGCTGGGATCTCTTGTACAACTTGTGGTTCATGCACCACTAAAGTCTCCTTCATAGTGGTTGCATTCTGAGTACTTGTAACCTTCTTCATAGTGGTTGCATTCTGAATACCTGAAGCTTCATTAACTGGTGCATTTTCAGTAGTTGAGGCTGCCTTGGTTGTTGCATTCTGAGTAGTTGAAACTTCATTGGTTATTGCCTTGGTTGTTGCCTTAATAGAAACTTTTGTTGCCTTGGTTGTTGCCTTAACAAAAACTTTTGTTGCCTTGGTTATTGCCTTGGTTGTTGCCTTAACAGAAACTTTTGTTGCCTTGGTTGTTGCCTCATTGGTCTTTACCTTTTTAGGTCCTTTGCTAGTTGATGCTCCTTTAGGCCTCCCCTGCAAAAAACATAATAACAATACACTATAACAACACATACATCACTAAAAAAAAATAAGAATACAAACTGGTAAAAAACATTACCCTTTTTTTATTGTCACATTGGAGTCTACCACAACTTGACTTGCTTGTGTAGGTATGTCTTGAGCATCTTGGGTGGGGTTTTCTTGACCAGCAAGTGTCTTAGCTTCCACTTCTTGCTTCCATTTCTTGCAAGTCCTCTTGTTATGGCCCAGTTCAAAGAAGAATTTACATCTATGGCTTGTGTTTGTTCTTTTCCACTTAGTTTGGGAAGCTTCATCAGGTTCTCTCCTTCTCAATTTCTTAGGTCTACCTGGCCCACGTTTAAACTTAGGTGGAAGCATTGACACATTTTCAGTTCTAGGCCACTTGTTTTGTCCATTCAATGGAGATATAACCTCACTGTAACAAGCTTGGTAAGTGCTTTTGTGATAACACTTATGTACATACTTCAAAGGGCCATCTACCTTCCTATGTATTGCAGCTACAACATTAAGATCTCTAAACAAGGTAGCTTTTGCAGTAGCCATCATAAGATCTCTAAACAAGGTCCCTTCTCCAAATTTCTTCTTAAAGTTTGCATAAAGATGCCTTAAGCAAAACCTATGCTCATATGTTGGATACTCCTCCTCAAACACCTGTACCAGACCCTTTTCAAGAAAAAAAATCTTCAGATTAATACAATGTTTACAATGTTTTAACTATCATGTAAAAATGAAGCACATTCTTAAGAATACCAATAATGTAAAAATGAATCACATGAATACCTTTTGCTGGTCAGAAATAAAGCACCATCTTCCATCACCTATGTATTCAATTAGCAACTTCATTAACCAGCTCCAAGAATCCCTAGTCTCCATCTCAACCACAGCAAATGCAATTGGTAGGTATTGATCATTAGGATCTCTCCCAACTGCAATCAAAAGTATTCCATCATATTTGTGTTTCAAATGGCAACGATCTAATCCAATGAAAGGTCTACAAGATTTTGTCAAAGCTTTCTTAGTTCCATCTAGGGACATATAACATCTCTCAAATCTTGGACTCGTCCCTTCACTTGGAGCACTTGTGGTTATTTTAAAAGTGTTTCCAACTGATGCCCTTCTCAATTCAGCAGCATAAGACCATAGAAGGTTGAATTGTTTGCTTGAGTTCCCTTCAACAATGGCTCTTGCAATCTTTCTTGCCTTGAATGCCCTACATGCTGGGATCTCTATTGCATACCTTTGCCTTACATCAGCTACCACCTCACTTAATCTCATCTTAGAATTATTCTTCAAACCATCAACTATGACTTTAGCCACCCATTCTGCTCTAGCATTACTGTTAAAAAACTTCCTTCCACACTTGTGCTTTGCATACAAAGTTTTAATTTAAATGTAGTGGATGTGAGCACCCTACTACATAACACAGTGTAATCACATTTTTTCTTGTCCTTACAAACAATCCTACACCTATTTCAGACATTTTTTTCAAACTTTACTTCTCTACCATTCAACACATTGTGTTCTAAGATAGCATCTTTGAATTGCCTTAAAGATGAAAACTCCATTCCAACTTTAAAAACATAATCTTTACTCAATGATTCATCCTCATTATACCTCAAAACACAGGGTCTTTCATCACAGCTATCATCATCACCACCACTGTCAAGCTCATCTGTCATATATTCATCCTCAATTAAATGCTCTTTACCCATCTCTTCAGTTATAAATACTTTCTTATCTTCTTCAGCCTTGCACTCTTCAGTTTCCGCTTTTTCACTTTTCTGTACTACATCATCCCTAGTAATAGACACATCCACCAGCCCTTCTTCAAAACCAGCCATCCTCTCATCTTCACTATCCTCAAAATACACACCTTCCACAGAATTATCACTAGAATCAACACTTGATTCACTAAAATTGTCAGCATTGTCTTCACATTTAACTCCCTTTCCTTTCTCTAGATACTTAGTCATAAAAGTATCCTCTCCCTCAAGGATAGCCTCACAATAAATCTCAACATCACACTTAGATCCAAATACATACAAGGCTAACTCATGTGCATCTCCATCATCCCTAAATTGTTTTAAGTCTTCCTCAAGCAATCCACCCTCATGCTTCCACCACATCTTAACAGTAGTATAATCAAATTCTGGTTCAACCATTTTCACTAGGTTACATGCCTCAAAGAAACTCCAATAATCTGGATCTTGGCTAGCAAATGCATTGACTTCCCCACCCTCATATTTTAGGTTATTGTCTATTACAAAACGACCCTTTGAGTAAAAAACTACCTTGAACTTATCCATGACCTTGTAGACATAAATTAATCTAAGTTTAATTTCATTTAGCATTTTTGGAACGAGCACAATAACCATAACTTTTTACCTAGTTTAAAACAAAAAACACGAATTGCATAGTTACTATATGCTCTATGTTATACTAACCCTAACATTAACTCAAAGTAACAAAACGCAAAAATTTGAAGCTGGGACCACGAATAAACAACTCAACAATGGCAGACAAAGTTACTAACCTGGGACCACCGCTGCTACGATACGCACTATGACTCCTTGGGACCACCACTTCAACAGTCGTTGTCTTCTTTGTTCCTTTGCAAAACGCAGTAGAAAGGTGAATCTAGGGCACGAGTGAAAGAGGGATAAAATGTGTTGTTTGAGTTACCATTGACTATTAAATGAAATCTGCACAGTTGGCATGCCACATCACTTTCTAATAGATGAATTTAACGTCAGCGACTACATTTGGAAACGACAAATTTTTGGAGGATCAATGTTTGAAGAAAAATTTTAGAGGGATCAATCTTAAAAGGTGGGATATTTATAGGGGCCTTAAACATATTTAACCCTTTAAATGTTATTTTGTGTACCAGAAGACTTTGCAAAAGAGTTCCGGTAGTCAATTTTTGTGTACCGGAAGACTTTACAAAAGAGTTTTGGTAGTCATTTTTTAAACTTTTTTGTGTACCGGAAGACTTTGCAAAAGAGTTTTGTTGTCAATTTTTGTGTACCGGAAGACTTTGCAAAAGAGTTCCGGTAGTCATTTTTTTGAATATTTTTTAAAATTTTATTTTGTGTACCGAAAAACTTTGCAAAAGAGTTCCGGTAGTCAATTTTTGTGTACCGGAAGACTTTACAAAAGAGTTCCGGTAGTCATTTTTAAAAATATTTTTTAACTTTTATTTTGTGTACCGGAACTCTTTTGCAAAGTCTTCCGGTATGCAAAATAAAATTTAAAAAATATTTTAAAAACAGAATACTAAATTAGTTAAAAATATATAAGAGTAAAATTGATATTTTTTATAAAATATAGGGATATAGGAATAAAAGTAGGGGTATGAGGTAAAATTTTCCTAAATTTGCAATGTTGAGCTTGGCTTTACTAGTGTTGAAGTTTTGTTGGGCTTGGTTCAAAAAGTCTCCTGCTCTCAATACTCTACTTTTCAAGGTTGGTAGTTAGCTTTTTTTTCTTTAATTATACTTTAACATTTACATCTTGTCTTTGTTTGATTACAAATCACTAGAGAATATTGAAATTCAACCACGAGCTTCTCAACTCTGCTGCTGTGCCAGATTGTTTGACATCCACTCTCTAAATTGTGAAATTCGGAAATGTCTATGGAGACGAGCATGAGCTTATATTTGCTAAATATTTAATGGAAAATGGTACAGTACTTGAGAGGATAAGTTTTTCCTTTGCTGATGAATGTTTTTTTTTTTTACAGTCCTTTGCTGATGAATGTTTGGATGAGCTTAAGGTCACTGAAGAATTTAAGGAGAAGCTGTACTCATTTAAGAAAGGAATCTCTTTTGCCATACTTGAATTTTCATATGATTATTACTAGTTTGTAGAAACAAGTGGTTCATGTCTGCAATGTTTCTTTTGCTTGTTGTATATATAATACTAAGGTGTCTACAATATGTTTCTTTTGGATACACGATATGATGTTGCCCGCAAGTAATTGTCTACAAATAGTGGTGACTCTACTTTTGGGTGTAAGATAGGCTTGTAATATTAGTAGCAACTAGCAAGTCTGTCTATATTTCTCTGTTCTAGAAAAAAATGTAACTAGGGATGTCTATGCAACATGTATGAAAAGGACCAAAAAGTTAGCATCTAACATGTTCATTTCAGATATAAGAATTCGGCTGAGCTCAACAGACAACAAAATACAGCAGCCTTCAAATTAATTAGCAACACAAAAATTTAATATCAGTTTCAAATCTCTTGACTACTTTCATTTATTACATATTTTATCTTTATTTTCTGTTTATCTTCAAGCTCGGACATCTCTAGGATTATGCGTGAAATATTTCTAGGATTAGACTTGTCGTGGTGTCCGATATTTTGACATTTGTATAATATGTGTCAGAAAAGTCTAAAGTGTTAAAAAAATCCGTATTCTTTTTTGAAAGTGTCCAAAAAATCCGTATCCTTTAAAAATATTTTTTTTCTTTGCTTCGATAATCTTTGCATTAGTATCCGACACACGTTTGACACTCATGTCACCTATGTCAGACAATTGAGACAAGTATTTCAAACAAAAACTTGAATTTTTCTTGGGTTAAATATATGATACCCCCTGCCAATAGGGCGACATTTGGAATTGCCCCCCTGAAGTATTTTTTTTTAAACCACCCCTTATAAAACCAAAAACCATCTTTTACCACTCCCCTTTACCTGATTTGCTGACCTGGTAGTGGTTAAGTGGCTAATTGGGATTATGGATAAATGGTTAGTGATTAATTAGAAAATTAACAGTTTCAATAAAATCCCCAATTGCTAGGGTTTGTCCAAATTCGTCTGAGTTTTCCTCACCGTCTTCCTCATTCATCTTCTTCTCTTTTCAGTCGTGGTTTTCTGCGTTGTTCATCTTCTTCGTCGATTTCTTCCTTTTCCTCTTCGTTCTTCTTATTCTTCGTTCAAGATCGTGTGTCTGCAAGTTTGTTGGTAGCATGTATTGTGGTAGCAGTGAGAATTCAGTTTCGTTTCCAGGTTTGCCCGTTTGTGGTTGTGGTAGAGCAATGAAGATGTGGGTCTCCAATACAAGTAAAAACCGCAACAGGAAGTTCTGGAAATGTCGCAATGCTGGGAATGGCTGTGAATTTTTTTTATGGGATGATGAAATTGAAGACTCAAGCAAAGGGAGAAGTGTTATTGAATCATTTTGTAAGAAGTGTGTAATGGAAGAAGTGAATATTGAATCAATGACAAAGAAATTAGAGAAAGTGAAGTTGAAGCTTGAAGTTCAAAGAAGGGTTAATTTTAAGCTGAAGATTGTAATTGTGATGCTTTGTTTGATTGTTGCCATGTTGTATAAATTTATGTAAAGTTCTGTTTGTATTTTATGTATTTTGAAAGTTCTGTATGTCAATGGAAACAAGTTTTGTATAAATTTCTGTTTGTATGTCAATGTATAAATTTATGTAAAGTTCTGTTTGATATGTTGTTCATTATTTTTCTGTCACAAGTTTTTCTGGTTATATGGAAGATATGTTGTTCATTATTGAAACAAGTTGTTCATTATTTTTCTGTCACAAGTTTTTCTGGTTGTCTGTAAAGATGTTGTCTAACACAAGCAAAACATTCAAATGGAAAAACAAGTTGTATAACAGTACCAAAACACATAATATAACATAACAAAATAGTATGTTGTCATTACATAATAGCACCAAAAGTGTGCCTGAATTAACTAGCAGTTGTCATTACATAATAGCACCAAAAGTGTGCTTGAAAAAAGTAGCAGAAAACATTGCAAATCATTACAAAAGGTGATCACAGCAGAAAAGTTAAAGATCATTGACAAATTTCTACTTTGGAGCCCTCTTAGGAGTAGATTTTGAAGCCTTTTTGGGTGAACTTTTTGGTGCCTTCTTAGGAGTACTCCTTGTATTATGTGAGGCATATCCTTCATCCTCTTCAGTCAAACACAGTGGTTGATGTGGGTCTGAACCAGGGCCTTTGAATGGTTTGGGTTTTTTAAACCAATTCTCCTTAATTCTCTCACTTTGTCTCTTTCTCAATGGTTTGATTTCCTCTTTGACCTTTGCCTTGCCCTTATTTTTAGAAATTATGTCAGGTAGGCTTGATATCATGTCATCTGTGATGTCTCCATACAGTGAATCCTCAGTTTGAATTTGTTCAACAGTTGCTTGAGATGGCTCAACAGTTGCTTGAGTTTGCTCAACATTTGCTTGACTTTGCTCAACAGTTGCTTGACTTGGCTCAACACTTGCTTGACCTTGCTCAACACTTGCTTGACTTGGCTCAACACTTGCTTGAGATGGCCCAGTTGATGGTTCTGCAACATTTCCACCTTTTGATCTATTTAGTTTATGCACATAACATACCAACATTTCCATCAATAACATTAGTGCATCTATATTCAGTAGTGATATCAATAACAGTAGTGCATCTAATTAGTTTGTGTGATATCAATAATAGTAGTGCATCTATATTTAGTGAGATATCAATACTTAGTGTGCCATACCTTTCTTTTCAGGGCCTCTGGATTCTGTCTCTTGCTCTTGCATGACTTGACATTATACCCAGTCTTGTCACACCTAGTGCATCTATAAGATACACCAGGCAACCTCCTTCTTGCACCTTCTTCCCCACTTTCCCTAATTCTTAGTTTTCTTGGTCTACCAGGCCCCTTTTTGTAGTTAGGAGGTAGGAGATCTGGACTTTCAACTTCAGGCCACATATCAATTCCATTTATAGGGCTAATAGCAAATCCATAAGACATGGCATACTTATCCCTTGTGTAACACTCGTGAACAAACTTTTCAGGGTCCTGCTACCTAAAACCTAAAGCAGCAATAGCATGCCTGCATGGGATGCCAACTAAGTCCCAAAAATTACAACTACGTGACCTTTTACCTATATCCACTATAAATTCTTGTCTGTTAAATGAATGAGTTACTTGAAAGGTTTCTTCCTTAGCCCAAGTAGGTAACCAATGACCACTCTTAGCAACCTCACTATCTAATCTTCTCCTAGGAATGGGCATTACTTTGTGTGGCCAGTTATCAAGTTTCAAAGTAGAGTTACTACACCTATTCATGAGATACTTCCTAATCCATTCACACATGGTCAGTATGGGTTTATCTCTAGCAAGTAAAATGGTGGCATTAAAAGATTCTGAAATGTTGTTCATCAATACATCACACTTACAATAAAAGCTAAAAGCATGCTTACACCAACTTTCTTTAGGAACTCCCATAAGCCAAGCCCAAGCCTTTGCATCTATTGCCTTTAACTCATTCATCTTCTGTTGCCATGCTTGCTGGTATGTTGCCTTGGCTGCTCCCATCATAAGATCTCTTATGAGTGCTCCACCACCAAACTTCTTCTTAAAATTAGCATACAAGTGCCTTAAGCATAACCTATGCTCGATTCTAGCTTCCATTTCCTCAAATACTGCAACCAAACCCTAAAACAAAGAAAACAATTACTAGGAAACAAAACACAATTGAAATAATGAAAACAATTAGTATGCTTTTAATTGGATTACCTTTTGTTGGTCAGAAATAAAAACATATCTATTCTCTATTCCAACATCTTCCATGAGCAGCTTTATGAACCACCTCCATGATTCCTTTGTTTCTGTTTCCACAACACCAAAGGCAAGTGGGAAATACTGGTGATTGGGATCCCTCCCCACAGCTATCAAAAGTTGACCTCCATATATAGTCTTCAAGTGACACCCATCAACCCCAATGAAGGGTCTACAACCATTGTGAACCCTTTTCTACATCCATCAAAACAGAAATAAAAGGAACCAAACCTGGGTTGAATGGAAGGTGATGGTCTATCAAGGTTTATCTTAACTGTATTCCCAGGATTTGCCCTATTCAACTCAGCTGCATATCTCCATAGATTTGCATACTCTTTATCTGCATCTCCTTCAATGATTTTCCTTGCAATCATCTTAGCTTTCCAAGCCCTTGCCACAGTTATACCAACTGAATAGTTTTGCCTCATGTCTTGTATAATATCAGTGATCCTAACTTTTTCTGAGGTTTGCATTTTCTTTACCACTGCCTTGGCCACCCATTTTGAACTTGCAGTTTTGTTATCCAAAACCCTAGCACATGTGTGGGTGTCCTTTCTAGTCTTAATTGCATACGTGTGCTTATGGCCCACTTTGGAACAAAGTATTAAAAAACCACACTTTGACTTACATTCCACTCTCACCCTATACCCCTCATTTTTCACAAATCTTATTTCCCTCCCATTTAAAACAGTCCACTCACGAATTGCCTCCCTAAAGTCATCTAGGGAATTGAACTCCATACCCCACTTAAACTTGAAACTCTTATTCAATTCTCCTTTCTTAAACTTCTCAAACCTTGGTTTTTTTTCATCTTCTGAGTTATCAACATCAGAACTCAATAGTTCTTCACTAACATATTCCTCATCATTCACATCTTTCTGTCTAGAACAAGTTAATAACCCACTTATTATTGGACCCTGACTAATTGGAATATTCACATCAATACCTTCAAACCCGTCTTCAAGAGCAGTGGTCCTCTCATCCTCACTATTGTTCAAGCCTTCAACAATCTCTTCATCACTGACTTCTAAATCCGTCGTTTGATTGACACAGTTAGGGCTTCTTCCACTTCCACTTGCATCATGTTCCAGAAAAAGTTCCCCATCCACTTGATTCGCACAGTGATAAGAAGCAAAATCATATGCATCCTCATCATTCTTAATCTGAAAATGCTTTGGATCAATTTCAGTGATTTTCGCCCACATTCTATACGACCCTTCAGCGTAACCCCACCCAGTGATTATGTTGTGAATGTGAGTCATGCTAAACATATCTAAGTGTTCCCCAGAAATCACAGTAGACACACCACCCCTATATATCGTCTCTCCATCACTAAGCACTACAAACTCCCCTCCATGCCGAAAAACAACGTTAAACAGTGCATTTTTCTGAAATAAGAAATTAACATGTGAAAACCCACGACACTGAGAAACGTAATGCAAAGAAGCAGGAGGATTGACATTACCTGTAATTCGAAGTTCGCATCCATGGCTTCGTCTTCGACCTTGCTCGCTTCCATGGCTTCGCCTGCGTCTTGCTATGAGCTTCTTCTTCGTTCAAGTTTCCAAATGTAAAACCTAATTTGACGGGGGGGAAAACCACAATGTTACTCATATCACTAACCATTTATCCATAATCCCAATTAGCCACTTAACCACTGCCAGGTCAGCAAATCAGGTAAAGGGGAGTGGTAAAAGATGGTTTTTGATTTTATAAGGGGTGGTTTAAAAAAAAAATACTTCAGGGGGGCAATTCCAAATGTCGCCCTATTGGAATGGGGGTATCATATATTTAACCCATTTTTCTTTAATTCATCGCACCTTTAGATATATTGTTTTTAACAAATCTCACATAAATAAATCTAAAAGGATTAAACATGTATTGAACATATATCATTGATAAAAAAATAAAAACATTAATTTAATTAGAATATTTTTTATTTTTTTTAACCAAAAAAATACATAAATGAAGCTTAAATAATATTTTATATGTAGGGGGTGTCGTGTTCTATGTTTTTTATATTATCAGTGTCAGATTGTCTGAGTCGTATATGTGTTGGAGTCTGTATTTCATAGTTTCCTGTTTATTTTACGTTTAATAATTTCAATTATTTATAATTGGATTTTTTTTTAAGAAATTATCGGAAATTTAAACTTAAACCTCAAAGGTGCAAATAGAATGAAAAGAATGAAGAAGATTTGATGAATTAGAATGAAATTAACAAATGATATTGAATAGAAATGAGAATAAAAATGCTACTTAAATTACACGTGCACAATCACCAGGACCACATATTAAAACTGCAGTATCTGTGCTTATGCGACTAGCTAACTCAGGCTGGACCTTGAGATATTCTGTCCTGACAAATGATGCAGCTTCAGTAGCAAGGGCCTCCTCCACAAGTGCAATGCAGCATCCTCTAAACCCGGCACCACTGAATCGTGCTCCCAATACACCAGGAGTTCTCAGTAGAATCTCATACAGTTGAATCAGTGGTTCAGAACCTTGATAGACACATAATTTCACATAAACATCAATATTCAGCATTTAGTATTTACTTTAAGACATTCAAATTATATAAAGGTGAAAAGGTATACAAAATGGGTTTAATGGTGATGCACTGACAGCGTAAAAAAGTTTTACACTGTCATCCAATAGAAATATAACATTCTGCCATGTCATTTAAATAATTTAAAATTTTCAGTCTGACTTGGCGGGATGCATGATCGTCATTGGTTGACAGTGTAAAACTTTTTTACATTGTCAGTGCATCACCCCTTTTCTCATACAAAATTATGTCTTGTAAACATAAGGAAATTTTACTTTTAAAGCTAATATACACCAAAATCAAAACAAAACCAAACTAAACACCTATCATCTGAAATTTGGTTTAGTTAAATATAATGAACTTCGGCAGTAAAGCTTCCACTGTACACATGCTCTAGATGAATTTGATGAATTCAAGTATTTGAGTTAGTTAAACTTATTAAACCGAAAGAAGTTGATACGGGGTGGATATTTTTGCATTTTTCTCGGAGGGGATTGGTATAGTCAATTAAAAATTTGTAAACGCAAAATCAAACCGGTCTGGTTAAGAGTAAACCTCAAATCTGAAAGCTGTATAATAGTAATACTATTGTGCACAGCCATCTGTAAAGCTTCCAACATGAATGACTTGCAGTGGTTGAAGAGCTTCCAACATGAACCTCAATTAAAGTTTGTTCAACACACTAAGACACATCATCAGGCTATACGCCTATATAGACGACATCTGAGTCCACCCAGGAATTTTTATCTCTTTATGTGTCACTGTTACCCCGCCCACCAACTGTTCTCATTAAAAATGTCCAGCTGTTAAAATCTAAGCCAGTGAAAAACTACTCATGATGTGTTTGCTTAAATAATTAAAATGTTCTTGACAATTCATTTAAGAAGCTTTATTTGGTCTTTTGTTTGCTCCTAAATCTATTACTGTTGAGATCAGGTAAAATTGAATGGGAGAACCAAAATAGAAAATAAAACAGAGCACTTTACTGAGAATCTGGACTTTAGTACAGAACGTCATTTTTACCGGGGTTTGGAAGGTAAGATTTAGGATGCGACAGAGAGAGAAAGATTAGACGAAAATAGAGCAGTAGAGGAAAAAACATGAATAAAGTGCTTTGAAGTATACGGAACAAAACAATCAAACACTTCTTTTGCATATAATATATAATATTAACGCCTTCTGGATGCATTTTAATTTTTGCAAAAAATTTCAGGACTCAACACTTCTAAAAAGAAGTGCAACTAGATATTGGAAAGTTGAAATCTATATAGGAAACATGTTTTTCCATCCCTTATGGGTTTCTTGTATTCAACTCACTTTCATCTTAGAGGGACAAGAAGATGAAATTTCAGAATATATCAATAAAGAATGTTGGGGTTAAGGTTATTACCACATTCATAATTTTGAATGGAACTCCGACCAGAAGCAGCAATGAGAATTCCAAAATCTTCTAAACTTCCTGTTTCCCAAGCCTCAATTCCTGAGTTAAACATTAAATTAATTACATTAAATCACATGAGCAGAGTAGAATACAAACTTGCCTAAGAAACTGAGATTTATTGAAGCAGTAATAGGGATTGTACCTTTCATAACACGCATATTTTCTGAGAAATAATGCTCTGCTCTTTTGGCCAGATTGGTTTCTAATTTGCACTGCACAAACAGAATGTAGGACTACTTGATTATGCTAAAACACAAATGGAAGGACACTATGGCAGGAATAGCACAATATATTTTCACAAATGTCAATGTAAAGATTAATCGGGCATTTGAACACTCAAAATGGCAAAATTGGAAACCACAAGTGCCATTAAACTTTGGCATATGGAATTTTCCATTTCTACCTTGGAGAGCATTAACGTGAAAGCATGAGAGCTTGTTTAAGCTGGATGCAAATATTCAAATATATACTACTTCCCATGTGAGTTTTTCATTATGTTGTTTGTGCTCGAAGGGAACTCCAATATAGAGTGAATTGCAAATAGCAATCATCACATTTTTTACAGATCCAACGAGAACTACATAAAACAGAAATAAATCTTATCATGATAAGCCCTTTGATTTCACTGTCAGAAAACCATATATGCTCTTATGTAGCCCTTACAAAACATTTTTCTCAATTTTATCCAATCACTATCGTGAGGAGCTTCAGAAGCTGAGTAATTATTCTTTAAACGGAAATGGTTTACACGTCCAGCATTTTGATATGTGCCAATTCAATTGGTTCAATTCGTTTATGGACCTCAGTTTCCGTTGTCATTCATGTTTTTTCATAACTTTTGTATCTATCCATAACATCACATGATTGATGAGTTTTGATAACATGGTGCATAAAAAAGAGAACTACTGAAGTTTGTTCTCTACTTTTCTGAACTTACACTATAAAATTGTTTTCTAATAAAAAAGGTACTTACATATTCAGATATATAACTCTAAGTTCATGTCCGTTCAATCAAGCTTGTATAAAACTAACATAAATTGTGCATTATAACATTCAAATTAACCACGATCCGGTAAATGCTAATGTGACGAAATTCAGCATTTAAATGCTCTGTACCTTGTGAGCCTCATAAACTTCTGGGGCAACTGCTTGGTGGAAAATGCAAAGAATAACTTAGACTAGTTAGTATTTTGATAAAAGATATAATAACATAGTTCAAAAAACGAGGAGTCAAAAATACTTACCATTTGATAAAATGGGTTCTGATTTATAATCTCCAGATGCTCTGCAGAATGAATAAAAAATAACATAAAACCCCTAGAACAAATATTATCGCACCAAATTATCTAGAAAAGAAATTAAAGGTAAACGCTAGGGTGCATGTGCTTTTGGTGTTTTTCATTTGATGAGCATAGATGTTTAAAACTATAAGTGTTTTCTACTGTCTTCACAATCTGAATTTTGGTTCTTACAATAGTTTATAGGATCTTAATCTCAAAACCCCTAATTGTTTGGAAGTAAATGGAGACCTTTCGGACTTAAAATTTAAAAAGTGTAATGTTGACAGATTTTGATGGCAATTGGTTCTAAGAGGCTAAAGTTCAGAAATATCCAACATTTTGCATGCAACATATGTAAAGCAAATGCAAGTCACTGTTAAAAAATATTATGGAAACAGTAATAATTAACAAGAGAAGAAAAAATAGAAACACAACTTACTCGAGAAGAATTCGGGCAGCGTCTTTACATTCTGCAACTCGCTTATTATATCCAGGGTTCGCAGTCAAAGCTTGCTTTAACCCAGAAAGAGCAAGCAACATTTTGGTTGCTTTTGGTTGTTCACACTCATTGTACTCTTGCACCTTTGGCCGATGAATAAGCTTATATTCTTTCGTCTGCATATGCCAAACTAAGACATGAAACAGAGCAGTGACAGTGGTATAAGAGAGAACAGCGTTTTGCAGTTATTAAAATGCATGTCTTATACATGGAGACAATTTATACATCAGACATTCCAAATTAAAGAGATCCAACCAAAGAACCCAAATATATAAGAACTAAGTGAGTATTTATTTCAAGTCTAAGAAACAGATTTCCGGGAATATACGACTAGGAAATGGCCATACCCATGTGTATTACAAGATGAGAAAAAAATTATTTCCAAGTGTGTAAGGGTTCCCATAAATAAAATAACTTCTAATAACTTCTATAATTCCCATGGTTTTATTTCCACGTGAGAAGGATAGAGGAATACATATAATAACTTGCTATCCCTAGCATTTGGCAAATTCACTGCTCAACTTTCTCGTCCCAATTCTTCTCAAACACATGTTCCCTTGGTACAACCTTCTATCAATGGGAAAAAGACAAAGATACTTGCATAATAGAAAATGATAGACACAATTGGAAGGTTGGGAAACAAACCATCATATGATGCCAGACATCAAATTTGATTATACAACTGAAGGGTATGTTCTTTAAAAAATAAAAGTACATTATAAATTGCAACAAAAACACACTAATACAGATATTACCTTGCAATTCATGCACATCAAACAACCGTGGAATGAGAGTAATATGGCTGATTGGTCCATTATACCATTTTTCAGACCCAAATACTCATTCTCAATCAACCTATAATGAGAAATAAAACACTTAGAGGGTTGATATTACACAACAATAACTGTAGCTTATCTGTAACAAAAATAACTGACAAGATGGAGGCAGCATTAATTTTGAACTTTGATGGTAGCACTTTAGAAGTATTTTTTACTATTCAACATAGTATGCCTAACTAGCTGGCATTAAAAGAGCTAACACAACTGTAAGAAGCAGAGGTCTGTAAAAATAATGCCCTTTTTCTAACACAAATATCAAGGTAGTTAAAGGCAAAATTCCATGCCTTGAGTTGAAGGCAGCCAAAGCCTTGCCAAAGAAAGGACATAAACACTTACTTTAAAAAGGCATTAGTTTTCCATATGAAATTACATTACTCGCGTGAAATTCATAATAAAAGTAAAAGGTTAAGATAGGTTGGCGACTTGGAGATGAGCTTTAGAAACACATGGCGCTTAAGCAGAAGTAAGACGGAGTATATGGAATGTAAGTTTAACAAAAGAAGAAGGGTTTCTAAACTAGAGGTGAAAGTTGGAGACCATATCATCCCTCAAGTCACACGGTTTAAATATCTTGCGTCCGTACTACAAAATGATGGAGAAATAGAAGGGAATGTAAACCATCAAATTCAAGTTGGGTGGATGAAATGGAGGAGGACTTCAATGACGCAAAGGTATCACTGAAGGAAAAATTTTATTGGACTGCGGAAAGACTTGCAATGTTGTACGGTAAAGAATGTTGGGCAGTTAAGAATCAACATGAGAATAAAGTAAGGGTAGCAGAGATGAAAATGTTGCATTGGATGTGTGGTAAGACTTGACATGATAGGATTAGAAATGAAAATATTAGAGAACGTTGGGGTAGCACCTATAATAAAGAAGATGATGGTAGAAAATAGACTTAGGTGGTTTGGGCATGTAGAGAGAAGACTTGTAGATTCTATGGTAAGGAGAATAGATCATATGGAAAGAAGTCAAACAACTAGAGAATAGATCATATGGAAAGAAGTCAAACAACTAGAGAAAGAGAAAACCTAGAAAGACTATAAAAGAATCTATTGAGAAAGATCTCGAGATTAACGATTTGGATAGAAACATGGTTCTGAATAGAATATTATGATGAAAGTCGACCCTACTTAGTGGGATAAGGCTTGGTTGTTGTTGTATAAGTTGCTTGCCACCAAAGCCCAACAAATAAAAACAAATCCTTTTATCATTTTGACTATTTAGCAAGTTGGATGACTGGTTATTTAATATTTAACTGTTATCCAGAAAGGCACTTATAAATGACAAAATGTGGTGTCCCCTTCCTATTGCCTAACTTTGGTGTCTTCTGATGCCTTGAATATATTTCATACATGTACCGATGCACCCATGGTTTAAGAATAATACATTGTGATGTCTCCAAATATTTGATATACTTACCTATCATATTCAATATTTTCGGTAGGAGATATTTCTAAATCATTTGCATGTTCCAAAGCCAATAGGTAAGCTACTCCAACCTGTCCAAAAATGAAAGTTGAAGTCTCCATCATAAAATCAGAAAACATGTGCAAAGATGGATATTTCACGGTGTAGTATTGAAGAAAACCAAAATGAGCAGCCAGTTGACTAAACAAATTAAATCAAAATGAATCTTTCCTAATAAGCTAAACTAACTCGAACCAAGTTGTGAAGAACTCTCTTTCAATTCACTTGGAGGGCCTCTTTTCATATGTAAAGGACCCAATAAAGAGAAAATACATAAGGTGATATAAGCTTGTTTTGGTTGTTGAGGTGGTAGAGTTAAGAATAGAATGATAAGGAGGTCAAGGCTGCAATCCTCACTTCCAGCATAATGATAATAATTACTAACAATATTAACATTTTTCGTAATCGCTACTTACTGCTGCAGAAGAGCTTAAGCCTGAGCTGTCCAGACCTTCAGAACCACGTATGTATCCAATGATACCCTGTAAATAATGTGACGAGTAAGGATGGGTATACATTTTAAAACAATGGAAAATTACTTGCATGCAACAGTCTTATTGCAAAAAAACCAGAAATAAATTATAACTTGTTTCTTATTTTCTAGCCACAAGGTTTGAGAAAAAGTATTTAGAGCTACATCTGCCCCTGTCTAGTAGTACTCGAGAATAACCAGAGCTATAGGAAGGATCAAGCTCACAGATGTATTTCATGTTCTTTTAAAGTACATATCAAATGCCATCATCCGTAACCTTAGTTGAAGAGCAAAATTTTTAACATAATGAAAATAAAATGAAAATAATATATGATGAAAAGTGTCTGACAACAAGACCTACAAACTTAGGATCTAATGAGTGCAGAACAACTTGTTTGACACTAAAAACCTGGAGGCATGTTGAGAAAAAAAAGCCCATCACAAACAGTATTGCTGCAATGAAGTCATGAACAGAAAACAACCTAGAAACAGAATACAACCATTACATAAATCTTTCTTTACCCTACCTTATCAATGCTCAGCATTTACAAATTTTCTCCTTTTGTCCTTCTGACACACTTATTCTGATTTCAGAGTGTTTTTTTTGGTGAATTTCCTTATACATGATTGCATGGAAAAAAAAACCAGTCTCTTGACTCAGGTGTTTCTGAATACTGTAAACCTTGGTAATTCTATGGTTATTTCAAGCTATTTTTACCTAGGTTGTGGATAGCGTGCTATAGGGGCATAGCGTAGCAGTACGTACAGGACCTCGGCGCAACAGTTTTGGGCTGCTAACCGCTATTCCCAATAGCATAAATAGTGGCCGCTATTTGTGGAGTCGTGGCAGCGCAATAGCGGTTTTGTAGCGGTTTACGGACCGCTATTGTGAAGATGAGGGCAATATTGTAAGTTTGAATTTTTTTAAGGGTAAATTGGTTTTTTCCCCTTTTATTTGACTACTGTAAAAGCGGCTAGTGATGCTTTAGACTTATTAGACATCAATCTAGACTTGCTACATTAGTGTCTAATGGAGATGAGGAGTTGGAGGTGGAAGAAGAAGAGTTTAAAATTGAATCAAGTGATGAGCAAGATGATATTAATGTGGTGGAACTTAGAAGTGAAGATGAGGCGGATGTGATTTAGTCATTTTGTTTACGTTTGTTTACGTCTAGAATTTGGTTTAGTCATTTTGAGCATATTTATAATTTGATTTTGATGGGAACTTATATTCTGGTGCTATTGGAATTAATGTATGTTGTTGCAACTTCTTTTTTACGGCATTATGTATGTTGTTGAAACTTATTTTAAGTATTTATGCACTCATGTTGAGTATTTATCTTAGTTTTTAAAGCTCACAATAGCGGTCATCCCACTATCCGCTATCCTGCTAAAGCATTTTGGGATCGGCGCTATGCGCTGCTATCCGAGATTAAGAACCTAGATTTTTACTTCTTATGTATAGTTCTGTTGCTGCAACATTTTAGTATGGTATATTCACGTGCCATCATTCACAGAATAAAAAAGTAAGGCCCAACAAAACCACAGAATATGTTTTTTTATAATTAAACCACAAGACTCTTAGTTTCGTGCTGATAAATATAAGCCTATTAGTTATCCCAATAAGAATACAACACAAGTCACTGGAAGTTAACATCGAGATTTAGCAAAATACATAATTAGTAAAGATCATATCATCCTGGAATATGTAGAGTTTAATAGCTGAATTGATTTTAAACACTAAGAGAGGAGGAACATTTAAAATTATTGTCACATTAAAAAAATGGTTTTATTTGTTCATTGATTTGAGTTTCAGAAAATCTAATATAGAAATTGGCAACAACCTATTGCTTCATCCCAAAACAATATTATAATGTTGAAAAGATGGATACTTTTCCCATGAATATACAGAAAATGGAGCTTAAGGGTAAGGCATCAAGTATGCTTTTTATAAACAATTTTTATGGCCCAGGTAAACTACATTGTAGATCCAAGATATTCAATTTAAAATACTGTAATAAAAAAGCAAGTGTTAAACTATCACAGAAAGCTGCTATCTATGTATAACACTAGCTTAGCATAAGTGATATATAGAAAGGTGAATCATCATTACCTTTGAAATATTGTGCCCCCTACTCTGTAATGCATATACAGCTCCTCTAGCATAACGCCCCCAATAGCATTGTTCCCGTGGCTCGGAAGAATTCTCTGCTGAATTATCATGTGTTGTCTTAGGAGTTTGCCATGGCTGCTGAATATCGTCAACTCTATCAAATACCAACCACTTCACTCAACATTGGGCAAATTATGTAGTGTTATTTAGGAAGTCCAACATGACAAAATTATACAATGAAAAACGAAGCAGTCCATTATCATAATTGTAGTTGAAATGCCAACAAGCTAGTAGCTTGATTGGCAGTTTGGCACTTTTCATTAACCTAATATAATATTGAGAAATGTTAACAACATATTTTCTAATATGTTTTTTAGACCTACTATTTATCATTGGATGAGATTGACGAGGATCCAACGGAATAAAAGGAGTGGGTTGTGCTAAATAAGAAGGAGGATTCACGTGGTTTTGTGGTAACCCTTAAATATCACCCAATAAAAGTTTGTTAACAGATGTATTGTTGAATCCTTCATGATTTTATGAGCAATGGAATAGAACTTTTTAAATAAATAAAATAAATAAATATTAGGAAACAACAAGCCTTATGGTATAACTAGCCAGATACCTGAACTTAACTTCTCCTTGAAACTGTCCCGAACGAAGTACAAACTACAGAAAAATAAAGTCCCACAAATCATTCATCAAACGAACAAAGGCAGCGCGAAATAAGTATGGTGTGTGTGTGTGTGTGTGTGTGTGTGTGTGAAAGAGAGAGAAAGGCCGGTCTAAATAGAACAGGTACTGTTTAATTGTATGCTTAACTGCTATTTGAAAGAAACAAAAGCAATTTCTAGATGTTTTATCATGTTTTTCAAGATTGACAATTGAGAACATGACCAAACTTTACCTCATCACTTCCAGAAGGAGTAAACCCCAGAAGTATTCCCTTATCGATTGTCATAGCTAAAACAGTCCCACCCTGCAGACACCGAAGTGCAAAATAACTCTTAAAATTTCAAGTGAAATTTATGAGAATATTGACTAATAATTGTACAGAAGAAATTTATATGCCCAGTCAAAAGTTTACCTATAAAACATGCCCAATATCAATCATCGAGTTTCAGTAGCAATAACAAAACAGAAAGATGTATAAAAGTACCTGATGATCAATGTGTGCCCCCAAAGGACAAATTCGATAGGGCGATACTACAACTCTAACTTCTTCTTTATTCACATTTGCCATTTCAGAAACTCTCTCTCTCATCTCATTCAGCTGCAGATTACAAATTTACATACAGATTAGCCATTGAGTATCAAAATGTACTGAATGAATGAGAACATTTGCCATTGAGTATCAAAATGTACTGAAAGAAATGATTCTTCCACTCCAACTTCTAGTTCAGGTTCTCCATATTTCCGTTATTTCCATTCCTATAAAAATCCTCTATCCTCAACTTTCAAAGGTCTAGAAAATCTCAACAACCAGAAAAACCAGTGAATTATGGTTATGCTGAACACAATCACGAGATTGCAACGCGTCATACCACAAATCAATTACTAGCATCAATCACCAGATACTCCTAGCTCAAAGATCAATAAATTGTAATTTAATAGCACATTCCCAAACCCTATAAATTAACCATTTCTACCCATCACAGATTCACAAGTTGTTAATTACCAATATGAAAATTCATGCATTCTCAGTCGATCCCTACGTGCAAACATTGATCAGTTTCCAACAAAATAGGTAACTCCAAGATAGATCTACCGGTTAATAATTACAGAGTCCTATTAACAAACAGCTTCAGTGCGTAGGAAAATAGCAATACAGTGAATCAAATCGAAACAACAGCGTAAGCACGCGATAAACAAATCGGAAAATGTAACGCACCTCTGTATCAGAAGGCCAGCATAACTCTGCCATCTCCGGTGAAGAAATTTGCTCCGACGTAATGAGGAAATGAGATCGGAAAATTTACCGCAGAAAGAAGAAGCGATGCATGAAAGTGATGATGACGATGATAATGATAACGTGAAATGAAGGGGATGATCAATTGCAGTTGGTGAATGGTTGGTGTAGCGCCAAAATCGGTTTCAATTGTAAGGTAGTAGTGATTTCACTTAGCTTTTGAACCAATGTTCATCAAGTGTGACAGATAATAAAGTGATAGTAAATCGTATATTACGTTACATGATATGATTGTCCAAAAATGAATATTGAATTAAAAAATGGATATGATATCTTGATTAATTCATGCAATGCAATGCAAACCCATAAAGAGGATATTAATTAATTGAATAAAAGGCAGTAAAATAAATTAAATTAAAAAATTGGTAAAGAGGATGATTACTCACCACCACTAATCTGCACTTGTAAAGATGATGATTATTCACCACCACTAATCTACAGGGTGTTGAAAGTTGAATGTTAAATTGTAATTTTTTTATGTTAAAGTAGGTTATTCGACAGAAGTAAGGAGTGTCAAAATGTTGAAGAGTATCTCAAGAGAGAGGATAGACTTAACTTTATTTGTTTTGTTTAACTGAGTTAGTTAGGTTAGTTAGGATTTGTTTGGTGTGCAAGCAAACTCAATCTATATACGGGGAATAACCCAATTATTTATTATAACTTGAGTAGGGAATGATTGCAGTTTGCAAAGTTTGAGAGCAGAGAGAAACTCAGCAAAATTCACAACTCTTCTTCTTCCCTTTCACATTGAAACCATAATACTTTTTTTCTTCCCAATTTAGTTTTCTTTTCTTCTTTCATTTTCAATTATGTAGCGATATAATCTTGCAACCAACGTTGGTTATTCACTTGAGTGAAGAGTGAAGAACAAGAGAGATGATCAATCAGAAAGATTGATTCTTGTTCATCAAGATTTGGTTCTGAATTCATCAAGATTTGGTGAAATTCCACATTAGGAGTTTGGTTTAATTCCAACATCTGGTATCTAGAGTACTAACTGAGCGATTCGTGGGAAGCAAAACACGATGGCGATGAATCATCCGAATGAACATTTTTCGGCGAGTCTCCCAATTTTAAAGGGTTAAAATTATGAGAATTTGTGTAAACAAATGAAGATTGTTTTCTTTTGTCAAGATATTTAGGATCTTGTGAAGGAGAGAGTGACGCCACTTGCAGAAAATGCAACGGATGAAGAAAAAGGTTGCACACAAAGAATTGAAGAAGAAAGATTATAAAGCTCTCTTTATAATCCATCAATGTGTTGATCTAGATAATTTTAAAAAGGTCAGTGATGTAGAATCATCAAAAGAAGCATGGGAAATTCTGGAGAAATCATTTGGAGGCACAGAGAAGGTGAAAGAGGTGAGGTTACAAACTGACAAGAGAACATATCAATTGCTTCAGATGGAAGACAATGAAAGCATAACTGATTTTTTTCACTAGGGTTATAAAACTGGTGAATCAAATCAAGGTATGTGGAGAAGTGTTGACATCAAGATCAGTTTTTGCAAAGATCTTGAGGTCATTGGCTCCAAAATTCGACCATGTAGTAGCCATAGAAGAGTCGAAAGATTTGTTAATATTGACAAAGGAAGAGCTTCAAGGGATGCTTGAATCTCATGAACAAAGAATGACTAAAAGAGTTGCAAGCAAGTCGAAAAGGGATGTAGCTTTGCAGACGCACTCAGCAAGAGAAAAGAAAGAAAAATGGGAAGTGGTTCGACAACAAAGGTAGACGAGGCTACAACAATTGACCGGTCAAAATCAGCAAGAAGAAGGCTGGTCGAATCAGAGAAGACCTTGTTAGACGATGGCAATGATCTAGAAGGGGGGTTGAATATATCACTAATTTTTAGACATAATTGGCGCTTGAAAATTTTGTTTTAAAAATGTGCGGAAGCGGCCGAGGAACCAAATCATCTAAACGAACTGTTATCGAAAAGATCGGATATGCGACAAGGAAAATGGAATAACAAATCTAATGAGAAACCGAATCAATAGTTTGAGAATTAATCAATACAAGTAATGTCACTTTAGTTTGTCCAATTTCCAAAGACTTATGAAATATAAACTTAATTTGGCAATATCACAAACAGTTTGTGTGCGATCAATTCGTCGAACACTTGGTGTGCAAAACACCCCAAGTATTATTTCCTATGTAATGTTAGTGCATAATTTTTCACAATTACAATCTGTAGCGGCAAAAATGGTGAGTGTAAGCTATTGATTAACTTAACTCATAAAATACAAGAGTCGCCACCGCGCTTTTATTTTATCCAAAAGGAAAGGAAAAAGAGCGAACAAAACCTAAACAAGTTATGAACAAGAACAAGTAAGCAGAGACTAGGTAAGGGGGTTGGTTACGCTAAGGAAATGTGTTAGCACCTAAAACGTCTATAGTACTATATAGGAACCCTTTATGCTTTTTGGTTTGAAAAGTTTTGTTTGAAAAGAGATTGAGGAGATGAGAAGAGAAGTATTTTTTAAGATTTTTGTGTTTGGAGAGACTTGTCGCCTCATGCCTACGTACCCACGAAGTGCAATATAGGATCAAAACCTTGTAGTTCGTGGTACAAATAACAAAATAGGTTTGTTATGGTTGATTTTAAATGTAAAGACAAGTCGTCATTTCCAAACGAATAATTCCGCTTAAAGAGATGATTCATGTCTAAACTTATGAAAAAGTTTTGAAAGAGAAAGTGCACAAGGGCACAAAAGAGGGTAAGTGAGTTTGGTGTTTTTTAAAAGTCTTTTAAAAAAGGTGTCAGTGTGTTTATATAGTTTAGCATTTATTAAGAAATGAAAAGAAAAGAGTAAAATCACTTGACAAAGTCAAGGTTTGATTATGAAAGAGGTGATAGTTTGAAAACAAGAAGGTTTTGAAAAAGGGAGAAGATTTTGAAAATTAAAGAAGGGGTGGAAAAGAAGTGATTATCCTCTTGCAAAAGATAAAAGTTAGAGATAAGAAAGATCTAACCACAAATGTAGCTATCTTCACCATAAACCAAGCAAAAGCACAAAGCTCAAAAGTCTTCAAACCATAGTTCCAAAGCAAAGGGAAAAATGTCCTAGTTCTAAGTCCAAGGATCCAAGAATAGCATTGAAGTCCAAGGTCTATGTTCAAAATTCCATGTCCAATGCAAAGGATAGTAGCCATAGTCCAAGATTAGAAGCACATGTTTTTTAGAGGTTTTGGCCTTTATTAATGTTTTTGGTCCAAGTGGACAAAGAGAAAAAGGCATAAGCATAAACATATGGCCCAAGTGGACAAAGTGAAAATGAAGAAAGTATAAGCAAGATATGATATGAGATGATAATAATGGAGCATAAAAAATAAAAGAGAGATAGGGGAAAAAAGGAATCATAAAAGTATAGTAATAATAACGTAGTAGTATATACATAATATTAGCACAAAGGCCATAGTGCCATAAGTCTTCAAAAGTAACACTGATTATTCCGTCTCGCGTCTTGAACTATAATGATTAAACAGTGTACTTAGGTCAAGGTTAATGAAGACTTGTTAGAAGATTGATAGAATCAAAGCCTCTACACAATAAGCTTCAAAGATTTTGAACCTAATACAAAAGATTAACCATCCTTGGGCTTACACAACCAAAAGGTTTGCGCCACGAAATATCAACTTCCGATTCGGAGGGAGGGACAAATGTAGCGCTATGTTAAGCAATCACCAAGTGACTTATATAGAAGTCACCCTACTCGAGGCCGGTCAATGTAATATTAGTGTTAACACATGTTAGAGAAGTGATATGTAAATCACTCTCCTAAAACATGCCACACAAAAAAGAAAAAAGGAACGGTCTAATCATAATCGAGATTTCACATCGATTTATCAAAGGAAATCTATCACAATTTCAAAGTATGGAGAATGATCCAAATGATCATTCACCCACAGATTTGAAATAATGAAGATTAAACATCTTTGAAAATCAACAATCATCGACTTGGAGATCTCATCGACCACAAGAAAAAGAAGAAAAAGAAAGAGGTCAAGATGAAAATAACCACCAATTTGAATCTTAAATCGATTAAATCATCATCAATATCAATCACTTCTCTTGGTGGATAAAATCGACACCCAAAGTCCATTGATATTGAGGATGTCTTATCAAGATTCAAGATCCAAAACAACCAACAATCAACAATATAAAAATAAAGTAATTTAAAATAGTTTTTCAAGAGATTTTTCTTTAAAGTAACATTCAAAATACAAAGGATAACATAAAAATTAAAATCTATTTTTAAAAAAAAAAATCATTAAGAAAAAAGCAAAAGAAAATAGCAAAAACAAAATGAATTTAAAGAAAATAAAAGAAATTAAAAAAAAAAAAAAAAAAAAGACGGAAAGGGAGGTTCAGGAGAAAAATGGCGGTGATAGTGTAGTAAAAGCAACAGCGCATGGGCCAGGCCCAAGATTTAAGTTGAAGGCAATTTTTAAACAAGAACCAAACAAAGGATCAGAAAACCAAGTGATGCTAACATCATCTTCTACCTCAAGAAAAAGGTCACGACTACTGTAGCAACAACGAGACTCATGACGGAGCGACATGATTTGGTAATGAGACGAAAATAATCGCAATCAAGTGTAGATTCCAAATATATATTCAATTTCGCGTCACTATGCTCGGATAATTCTAATTGAAAACCGCCGAAAAGTTCTGATTTCTCGAATTTGAGTAAGCAACGTTTTAACTTTCTTTCACTTGCTTCTACTCTTCTTCTCAATTTGAATGTGTGTTTTTGTTGTTAAATTATGGTAGAATTGAGGAAGGCGGTGAAGTTTTATGGAAGGTTTTACAGAGGATTCGAAGCTTGAAGGTATTTTTTGAAAATGGAACAATATTTGTTGAAGCTTGAAGAGAGAAATGAATTTGATAAAGGTGGAGAAAATTGATTTAAATTTTGCAGCGTTATTGTGGCTTTCCAAGCTTGAATTCAAAGTGTAAAAAATGGCTCAATTTATAGAGATATGGAGGTGTCGTTTTGGTTGTTTGCTGCGTTTTGAGAGGTTGTCTACGCGTTTTGGAATGGCTGCAACGTTTTGTTCTGATGGTTTGTGCGTTTCGTTTTGAATTTGGCAGGTCGTTTCATTGCGTTGTGTGTAGCTCACGTGTGTTTGGCTTAAAATGAGACGTCACTTTGGGATGCTGCAACTTTGGGTTTTGAGGCCATGGCTTAGATAATAAAGGCTTTGCTCCAAATAAGTCGTGGTTTGTGGCTGAAGATTGGCTTGCTGAAACTGTAACATGTTGCAAGTTATTGGCAGTTGAAGCTTATGGTTTGTGAAGCTTGTTAATGTAGCTTGAAAGTTCAAGTGGCTTGATTTGTGCTTAGGCTTCATGTAGCATCCTATTTTTTTTTTTCAATTTCTGGTTGTAATTGGCAATGAGCTTTTTTTCATATTTTTGTAAGGCCCTTTCTTGTAATAGGGATAAAAATGGAAATTGGATATTAATTTTGGAATAAAAAAAGATTAAAAAAGAAAATGGATTTAGAAATTGGAAATGGATAATGAATGATCAAAATGGATTAAAAAAAGTTATTGGATTTAAATAGAAATTGGATATTTGGAATTTGAATTGGATTTATGAACTGAATTTGAAATGGTTGGAAATGGTCAATGGATATTTGAATGGATATTTGAAAATGTGGGTATTGAAAGGTGATATGGATATTATAATGGATATGGAATATTTGGATAATTGGTTATTAAAAATGAATATGGGCTTTTAGAAAAAAATGGTCTAAAATGTGACATGGTTCAAAAATAGTAAATTGCATTTTGTTAAAAAAATGGTAAATGGTTTAGAATGATGGAGAATCAAAATGGACATGAAAATGGATTATGGATAGCAAATCTTTATTTTTAGCCCAAAACCGATCTTGACTTTTTTCGCAAGCCTCTGATAAAATATGCAACACAGCTACCACTAAACAACTCGCAACTGAAACAACGACCAATTGAATCTGTTTGAACTTTTCCACAATTCTCTGAATTTCTGATTAAAATGAAATAAGTTCTGAATCGCTTTGAATTTGGCCTGAATCAATCTCTGGGAAAATAAATCCACAGATGAATACAATCTAGACTGATGGACCCTTGGTTATGATAACTTAAACCAGACATCACATAGAACACTGCTTGATAACCTAATGGATTTCAACACAAGACAACTTGACCTTGAACATTCACTGCTTGAGAAATAGCCCACTGAAATAGATAACTTGCACTTGAAGCAATCTTTTGATAGTTTGACCAAAATTAGGTCAAACTTCCATCTGAACTGGATCATGAACGAACAACCACATGTGACTTGAAACCATACCCTTGCTTTGACAACCCTGCAAAACCCTAAACACACAGAGAGAGAAGAGCAGGCAAACTGCAACATATTTTTGGTATTTTAGTCAAAGGTTAGATGAACATGAACAAATAATAAAGCAAGTGAGAAATACACAGATACTCGGGAGAAACATAGATTGTGATTTTGTTTGTGGTATGAGATGCAAATGAGATATGCAAAATCTTAGGGGTAAAAATTAGGGTAGAACAGCTGCCCCTATTTAAGTTTCTTCTATCCAGAGATATGAAGGTTAAAAACTTCGTCTCGACAAGATTGAAGATACTTAAATATAGAAAACCAAATTTTTAGCCCTGAGATGCCACAAGATGATATGAATACAAAGGATAAGACAACCCGCGGGGAAACATAATACAAGGGATTTACGGTAAATTGAGTGAGATAACGTGAAAAGACACGCTGGGGAACACAAGCTATTTCTGGAGATCTGTCAAGGTGACAAGAAGTATCCATCAATTGTTGGAAAGAGAGGGACAAGACCCTGGGAAGATGGGTAGTGACATCCAAGAATAGCATTGGATGGAAACTACGAACGAGACAAAAGTATGCCAAAAGATGTCCAAGAATGGCATTGGACAACAACAAGGAAAAACAACAGCGTCATCCAAGAATAACATTGAATGGAGGTGAAAAACACTCTATTGGGGATAAGATATCCAAGATTATCATTGGATAAAGGAACTACAACATTCAAGAATGGCATTGAATGAGGCAACAAAAAACATCAGAGACATCCAAGAATAACATTGGACGGAGACAAACTCAACTGACGATATATCAATCAACATCCAAGAGTAGCATTGGATGGAAACAAAACTTCCATTTGAAAAACTTCACTAGGGACACCCAAGAATGGCATTGGATGACAAGGGTAAACATCAGAGGTATCCAAGAATAACATTGGACTCATTTGAGGAAAAGATATCCAAGAATGGCTTTGGATGACAAGGAATCACGACATCCAAGAATGGCATTGAATGAAATGAGAAAAGTTTTGAAAAATACATCAGAAGCATCCAAGAATGGCATTGGATAAAAAGGTTTCACGATATCCAAGACTGGCATTGAATAAAGTGAGCAAGAACTTTCAGGAATGGAACTGAAAGTAAAGGAGAAAACTCATTACGGAATAGCACTGAACGAACAGATAAAACTTTCAGGAATGGCACTGAAAGATATCCAAGAATGTCTGTTGGGGATTACAGAAGAGACATGCCTTCTAGGAATAACAATGGGAAAAACAAGAGGAACAAGATATCCAGGAATGGCACTGGAGATCAAAAGAGACATACGTCTAGGAATGGCACTGGAGTGAAAAAATATAAAGATCCAGGAACACTGGAAAAAAAGGAGACAAACATCCAACAACAGCGTTAGATGCACAGGGAAACGACAACATCCAGGAATAACATGAATGAAAAGACAAGTAATTGTTTTGGTAGGCGCCAAGTAAGTTGGAATTTGATCACAAAGTAAGATGTTGACAACAACAAGACCTCGGGAAATGCATATGAGCACAAAACACACTTCAAGCTATGCGAATCTTTCTATGCATGATAAATGAATGATTTACGTATGCACTGCAGATGATAGGGACAACTGAGATATACTCTTTTGTGAGGGAAGAATGGAACTCTGATTCCTCAACACAGGGAACACTGCCCACTCTGCTTGGAGAGAAGATGCTAAACATATCTCTGTTACACTTATGAATTGTATCAGGCTGATGGTCTTTTGAGGAAATACATCTTGAGGATTCTTGAAGAAGCCTGCCCCAAATTGATTGACTGGTGAGGATAAACTGATCATGGCTTCAACTTGACTGCTACAGGGGAAAAATGATCATGGCTTCAATTCTTGAAATGAATGCTGAGGATAAACTGATCATGGCTTCAGTCCTTGAAATGAATATTGAGAAGGCTAATTTCAGTATGGGTCTTGAAAAAGATCTTCTGGCCAACCAATTCTGAGAATAACGTGCACTGAGCAACAAATCTTGGATTGATTCTCAACCGGGTCTGGAAGTAATGTGCCCCTGATAGGATCACTGACCAAGTTTCTCAACTGTTTGAAATTTCTTGATGAGAAAAGTTTGTCTCAAATAAAATCATTCAAACATGGTAATTTTAATGCAAAGTTCATACAATTTTTGAAATAAAAAATCATTTTTGGAATGATATTATTGATGTAAAGCAAATGAATCACTTGTCAAAACACGATGATTTAGACATACAAAATGAAAGAGAAAGCAAAGGTATGACATCAAAACAAATGATTGACAACAAACTTAGGAGTCAGTTTACGCAACATGCTGTAGTATGCTTTCAAAAGAAACCTGACTTCAATTAGGTCTTTTGAGGGTTGTAACATGGCCTGGTTCATGGCTTTCTAAACAAAGGATATAGGCTCAAAGTTTATTTTTACCCAACCCATTCTTCGTGATGATCTTCAGTCCTATGTTCAATTAATTCAAACTATGCATTCAGGTTCCAAGCCATTTTGGAATTGCAACACTGTTATCAAGAGCCAAGGGATTTTTGAGATGGAAGTCACTTTTTCTTACAACATTTTATTGGTTTTGATGAGGACCTTAGTCAACTCGTTTTGTCTTTGAGGATTTTGGTAACCTCTTGATTGATTTTTTGTTATCCCTAACTTTTGCCTGAACTGTGTCATTTGAGCTCACAGTCAGCGGGATGCCCCAATTTTTGCCTAAGTCTCCTTCATAGGTTTTGACTTAGCTGGCTTTTCATTTGATTTTTCATTCTCTTTTTTCTTGAAAGATAGTCTCTGACTGGCTTAATGATTACAGTGAACCATCATTGACTTTTGATTTGAAAGACATCTTCGACACTTCTTTGATGTGTGCGAAGGAAATCTTGTGATTGTAACCTTTATTGGAAGACGTCTTGAATGATTCTCTTATGTTTAAATGCATAGTCAAATTAACTGAGAACTACCCATCCCCAGGTTAAGATTGTAGGTTTTTTTGTATAGAAAGAAACTCCAACTTCTAGGCTCAAAAGGGTTGACAGGGGATTAACTTCCTTATTTCTCCAGTGTTTGGGAGTTGAAATAATGCATGTACATCATCATCCAAGTTTTAATTAAAAGTATACAATTCATCAATTTTGGGTATTTCGTTTTCATCATCCTCCCTCCAATCTTTGCATAAACAAAAGCTTGATAAAGAGAGTGAACAAAAGATATATTTTGTTTTTGTGAAAAAGAAAGCATAAAGATGCACACAGTGGATGTAAATGAATTGAATCAAAACATTGCAATGCTCATTTCATTGAAATTACCATGAAAGTACAAATAAAGTTCAAAGCAAACAGTCAATACAATCAAAGAAAAATGCAAACAGAAAGAAACAAAGCCTAGTGACTAATCAGCAACAAGGATGAGTTGTCCTGTCTGAAACACTGGCTTTAGGAGATGATCTGTCTGAACTGAATCAACCTTCACTTGGCATGCTCTGGCAAAGGATTGTTGACAACATTGGGATTATCATTAAGAAAGGTGAGGATCTTGTCTCTGATCAACTCTTGTACTCCAGCCTTCAATGCGTAGCAACCTTCCAAGTTATGGCATGCCCCACCTTGATGGAACTCACAATGAAGATCAGCCCTATAGCCGGCTGGGAGAGGACTTGGAGGAGGATGTAGATCTCTCGTTGTAATCAAACCTTTTTGAACAAGACCTGGATACAACTCAGTGTAGGACATCGGGATAGGATCAAAGTTAACCCTATTGTGATTCTGATTTTGTCTAACAGCCTGACGAGGAGCTTGAACTGGTTGAGAATTGACAACAGGAGCAACTGCAGCTACATACTGTTTTTGCCTGCGACGAGGTTTCCCTTCAAGTGAAACAGCATGAGTATCACCATCCTTCTTCTTTTGAAAATTCCCAGCGGACTTTCTAGCACCATTAAAGGCTTCAACATTGGTAATCTTTCCCTTCTTGATACCCTCTTCTAGTCTTTCTCCAATAGTGACTAGGTCAGTAAAACCAAATGATACACTGCCTATCATCTTTTCCCAAAATAGTGGCTGAAGAGTGTCCATGAATAATCCAGTCAATTCATTTTCTGCCAAAGGTGGCTCCACCTGAGCAGATAACTCTCTTCAGCGCTGAGCGTACTCCTTAAAGGATTCTTTTTCTTTCTGAGACATGTTTTTCAGTTGACGGCGGTCAGGCGCCATGTCCAGATTGTACTTATACTGCTTTAAGAAAGCATCAGCCAAGACTTTCCAGCTTTGGATACGGTTCTTCTCAAGTCCCATATACCCTTTTAGTGAAGCCCCGCTCAAGCTACTTGGAAATAGTGAATGAGCAATTTGTCGCTGTTGGTATAGGCAGCCATCGGTAGTACATCACCAAGTGGCTTCTAGGACAGGTGTGCCCCTTGTATTTCTCAAATTCAGAAGTTTTGAATTTTGCAGGCATAACCAAGTCTGAAACCAAGCACATGTCCATTGCGGCAGCACCAAAGACATCACTTCCTTCCACGACTCTTATCCTTTTCTCCAGAGTTTTCCATTGCTCTCTGACTTCTTCAATGAATCCAGGTTCTCCCTGACTTTCGAATTATGGACCAACAACATGGTACACGAAAGGAGGATTCTCAGGAGTAGCTTGAGCAATAGAATGCACAACAGACTGAGGTTCAGTGAACAAAGGAGCTGAAGATACTGGAAGTACAGACGAGACAACCACTGGAGTAGTTGCAAAGGGTGGCGAGTAATTCACAGGTAACCCAAATTCTGGCCAAGTAGAAGCTGGTTGCTGGATTAGTGGAGGGTTAACAGCAGCAGTTGAGATTTCAGAGATCACGGTCCTCTGATGTGGTTCACCTTTAGCAATCAGAACTTGCATCATTTCTGTGAGCTTGGTCATGCTGGCCTTCAACTTATTAATTTTCATTCTGACTTCAGCATTGTGTTGTTCTTGATTTTCCATTCTCAATCTGACGGCAGCTCTAGTTCTGTAGTTGTGTCGAGGAAACAGCTTGACGGTGAGTAGATAACTAAAGAAAGAGACAGTTGAAATTATTTTATGTGGCGACTTGGATAAATGCAGATGTATGCTCATGGATGCAAGAGTGCATGGATGCAACAACCACAAACAAGATCACTCAAAGCACATAAGTTCAAAGGTTCGAGTCACGAGCATGGAGTCAAGGGACAAGAATTAACCCACAAAGGTATGTACTAAGGGTGTAACACCTACCGAACAAGGTTCTAAAAAGTGCCCAGAGTCCTCAATCCTCTTTCGGATATTACTAGCACGCCGATTACTCAGAAATCAGTAATATTCTCAAGAGAACCTCATCCGAGTGTAGTATCGCGTATCAACTATTTCAGGTTTACACCTTCATAGCCACCACACTACGTCCTAATAAGCCAAGTGGGATAAAGGAATACTAAAGTCCTTAGTGTCATGGGCCTGAGGTCGGAAAAAGTAATGTTTTTCGCGATTACTCGCTAAACATCAGTAATTCCGAAGAAGCCTCGACTGAGCGGATGGATTCTCAATTCAGCTTGTTCGGGATTACTCCCTAAAAGCATCCTTGACTATACCATCCTCCTATCATAAGAGCTCTCAGATCCGGGTATAGGATATATCTCACCTCTCAAGATCACCTAAACAGAACAAGCAATAACAGTCAAATCAAACAGATAAAACGTAAATAAATCAAAGTAGGTCGAACCCACTTAGAACCAAAATCCCCAGCAGAGTCGCCACTTTTTTGTAGCGGCAAAAATCGTGAGTGTAAGCTATTTATTAGCTTAACTCATAAAATGCAAGAGTCGCCACCCGCGCTTTTATTTTATCCAAAAGGAAAGAAAAAAGAGCGAACAAAAGCTAAACAAGTTTTGAACAAGAACAAGTAAACAGAGACTGGGTAAGGGGGTTGGTTACGCTAAGGGAAGGTGTTAGCACCCAAAACGTCTATAGTACTCTATAGGAACCCTTTAAAATATCTACGCTTTTTGGTTTGAAAAGTTTTGTTTGAAGAGAGATTGGGGAAATGAGAAGAGAAGTATTTTTTAAAGATTTTTGCATTTGGAGAGACTTGTCGCCTCATGCCTACGTACCCACTGTCGCGGTGAAAATTGGATAACAAGCTATTAGTTAACTTGTATCGCATATTTTAATGTCACCACCGGTCTTTGATTTTATCCAAGGGAAGGGAGAAAAAACCGAATTCCCACAATGCAATGCAAATGCACTTAAGATTCTAAGTTCGGGGGTTGGTTATACCTAGGGAAGGTTTTAGCATCCTAGATATCTGTAGTACTCTACAGGAACCTCTTGATTTTATTTTTATTATCTGTTATTTGTTTTGCTAAGGGTTTAAGGGTAGGTGATTTATTATTTATTATATCCTAAGTGTGCTCGATAAGATATCGCATCTTGTGCCTACATATCCTGTCAGGAGGGAATCAGAGCACTTGTAGTTCCTTATTATTAAGGGTACTAAATGTTTAAAGGTTTAGGAGAGGAAGATGAGTCATCATCTTAAGAAAACCACCACAGTTCTTTGAAAATGTTTGTATTTGTGGGGTATGGGATTGTATGTCCCTTCTTTGAGATGATTAACATCTAATTCTCTTGTGTGGAGAATTAGGTGGGCTAAAGTTTGATTTGAAAAATCAAAATTGTAGGGGGACTAACCTAGGAAGTCTATCCTAAGTTGTCTAATAGCCTTAACTTAAGGGTGTCGATTATGAGATGCTAATGATATGCACCATGCACAATAACATGGTTATCATGCATGGGATTTTCCCTTGGATATTTTATGCGATTAATTAACGTTATTTAGGCGAAGGTGCTAGCAAAGTGATGCTAGACTTGTGTCCAGTGATCAAAAGGTCGAATGCGATGCCCTAAGGCGATCGACTTACATAGGTAGAAAATTGGCTCGACGTTGGATCGAGGAATTTTTAGTTTTTGAAAAGGTTTAGAACAAAGACATAAATCAAGTAAGAACATACACAAATACATAAGGCAAAACATCCGAACGCTCACGAATCCTAAGACTAAGCACGGTGAAAGATTTCTAATCGGGGACGATTTGTTAGGAAAAGTTGATTTGACTCAATTATGATTGTATTTAGTTAAAAGGTTTTAACAGTTAGAGATTTAAAGTTATTAGAATTGCAAGTCTTGTCATGTCTTAAGTTAATAAAACTCTAAATTAAATTATTATGAAAATTAGATTAATCACTATAAAGCCTTAAGACTAATTACTAATAAAAGTTAATTTTAATTAGAAAAGTTTGATTTTAATTATTATAAAAAGGGTTTTCGATTAGTTATTGAAAGAAAGGTTTTAAATTTATCATAAAAGAAAAAAATAGGTTAATTATTATTATAAAAATTTTAAATTAATTATCATTAAAAGGTTTAAATTAAATTATTATAAAAAGTCTTAAATTAAATTATTAATAAAAGGTTTTAATCTTAATTAGAAAAAAGATTTATTATTAAGTTTTAATTTGATTATAATAAAAAGTTTAATTTTAAGCTAAATAAAAAAAGGATCTAACGAAAAAAAAGAATGTGTCTCTCCCATTCTCAACTCTCGCCCACTCGAAGATGAAAAGGAACTAGGGTTTTGACCCCAATCCGCCGCCGCCACTCGTTCTCTCGATCGCCTCTCTTTTCTTCTCTCAAAATTTCTCTTCTCTCTCGCAAACGTCGCTCTCAATTTCTCTCGATCTCACACGATCAAACAAAAATAGCCCTTTCCCCATGGTTTCCCGCCCCCATTCTCATTATATCTTTGCGGATTACATTTACAAGATATTGGAAATTAAAGCAAAACGAGAACGAAAAGAAAAAAAGGGTCGACGATGATGGCGAGGTCCCCGCGAATCTCCGTCAGGGAAGAACTTCTTCTCCTTTTACCTTTTCTTTCGTGAGCTTGGTTTGTGTTGTTGCTTTCCTTCTTCTTCTGCTTTGGATGTTGAGGCGATGATGATCACTTCCGGTGTTCTGAGCCTGGGTTTGTGGGTTTGGAAATGGTTTTGGTGATTTCGCGTATGACTGTTGATTTGTGATTTTTCTCTCTTTCGTCTTTGGTTTTTTCGTGTGGTTTTCTCTCTGATCTTTTTTTTCGAATGTGCGCGTCCCTTTTTATAAGGCCAATGATGAATGTCCTCCTTAATGTTGATTGATTTTATGTTTAATGTTACGATCTGATTTGATTTTGATTTGGAAAGTTTTTGAATTTGACCGATAAGCTTTTGATTTGGTTTTGAAAATTTTGAACCGTTGCTCTGTCCAAAATGGGAATGTATTGATGTTGGTGGTATCCTTTTGATATTGCCCATCAATCTATTCAGATGATGAAATAAAACCGATTAAAGAAAGGATATCTGAGGCCCACGTCTTTCACTCCTCCTGATTCTTGTTTACTTGGTTATGATTCTCTAAAAAAAACGGGCGCTTACTGTTTTGGAAAGAAGTGGTTGGTTAACTCTTGTGAGAATGGATTTGATTTTTTTTCCCGATAACTATCTTCAAACTTCTTCGACTCCAATTCTTGACGAATGTATTGGAAATCGCTTGAATGTCTTTACGACGCTTAGAGCACACCTCTCTTGTTTTTTTTTTAAATTGTTTTGGGAGTGTTTGAACTCTGCTTTGAAAATAACCTGGTGGTGTTTGATTGTCGTGGACAGGTTACTGATGAGTTTAATTCATGGTACGAAGTGAAGCGGCGGTGTCAGCACCGTACTCAATGGCATCGTCAAATGTACCTGCTAAACTAGTATGACTGCCTGCACCTGTAAGGAAATTCGTTCAACTTGTTCCATTGTTTTAATTTGCAGCTCGTTGAGCTCCTTTGGAAGATTTGATCAGTCCATGCATTAGTCCAAGGTAACTACTTTTACTTAATATCTTCCATGATGTCTCAGTACTACTCTCACTGTCAATTCTTCATTGTTGCTTCTCGCGTTTAAAACTCATTCTAGTGTTGCTCTTCTTTTAATTTTCTCATCACTGACAGGAGGAAATTCAAGAGCATAAATAGCTTTCGATGCAGCTCCGACACTGATATCGATGATGGACTTCCAAAATCCTGCTCGTACATTTAGCTTTTCTCTCCCTGCAATAATGCTGGTAAGAATGGCAATGATACATTTGGTACTGCTGCAGTTATAAATTTGGTATGATCCAAAACAGGTCCCTGGGTATGGTTTAATGCTTGTGCCTCTGTTTCTTATTGTGGTGACAGGTTTTGAATTTCCAACCGGTGACGGTATCAAGTTTTACCATGTAGATTACTATTCGAACCAGTAATGGTGGTGGCTTTGAGGCAAATAGAGGCGAGCCAGCAGAGCGAAAATAGAAAGCAAAAGGATACAAAATGCCGCCACAGTCGTATAATGGCGACCAAGAGCTGGAAAAGTGTTTATTCCATAAGCAACATAGCACTTGTATCTCGCAACTTTCTAACTCTTTTGAACGGCCCGTCGTTTGGAGTACTGTGAGAATTTAAATTGGACAGTTTTCGATTTTATAGGTACAGTTTTTCATCGTGACAGCTTCTTTTGGTTGTGAGTTATTTGATAATACGATACACTCTTTTCCATACTGGTGTATAGTGATTAATATATTCTTGACCATTTCTTGGCTGCTTACTCCATTCCAAAACATGTCCAGGTGACGTAATGATACGGCATATACTTTTACCCAACATTGAAGAATTGTACGGCTGCTATTCAGAGTAATTTGGACTTGCGCTTATGGTAGGTGTGCTTCTTTGGATTCTGATTTCTTGCGGTAATTAATCCTTTGTTGGTAAATCTACAGTTGCTTTTGGTGATGAGACAAAAGGTTGAAATGGGAGAACGTAAAACATGTTTGGGGGATTTTGTATGAATTTCCTTTGGATTTGTTCTCTCCCATATTTGGCTTGGAGGTAATGTTCCTTTTTTGAATATGAGTGGTAAGGCTTTGTACTTTATGAGTGAAGTGTCATGTATCGTTGATGCAGGTAGTAATTGTCTCGGTTAAATGCCGCAGCTGAAGATGGTGAAACGGAGTGCAGTGTCATTTAGATCTCCCGTAAAGTTAATGTCAGGTGAGTTAACAACTACCACGTCTCGTACTTACAGATTGGCGTCGCAAAAGCCGTATATAGATCCAAACCGTGTCTCACACACTATAACCTGTTATCTGTCATATGGATTGGATGTATGGAGCATTGTTTTGGAAAAATTTTGATCATTCTGTTATGATCCTAACAGGTCAAAGTAACCGGAAATGCTGTCGGTTGGATTAGAAACCAATACTTGCGTGATCTGGTGTATTTCAGAATATCTCGACGCCGGCAATGTTTCCAACTTGAGCGGTCCATCTCCAATGATTCAAAAACCATGCACTTTTGTGTTATAAGAGCAACAGACTACAAAAGATCAGATTCACCAGGGATAACTTTGTGGGCTCTCTCTTTTCAAGCTTTTTCACAAGAGTTCCAATATCATCCACTTGACATGCTTTGGATTTGTGGTTTCTAACTTTGATAATGGTTTGGTCCACTTGCAGGTTTTAATCTTGGGGCAAGGATTTCCTTGGAGGGGGCAATGGTCATGGGTTGCGTACATGGGTACAAGACCGTGATTTCAATTAGTGTCTGCATATCTGCAAAGACGATAATTCTTGTACTTTTAGGAAGTGGATTGTCCTTCAACTAGTCTTACTTAGGAATTCATGAAATTATAGATTGTTATAGACACTTATGTGACCTGTAGCTTCACGTGAGTCAAGTGATAGCCTTTGGATTGTAACTCCACATTTCGCATTGTATTGGCGCGTTAATGAATCCAAAATCATCTAAAAGGCAAACAGCGACTGGTCTCGAATTCGATGCTCACATATTACCCCAAACTTGTAATTTGGTTTGTACGTTTGAATCCATTGATAACAATCTTTTAAATAAACTTGAATCTTGCATTGGCTTTAAGAAATGAGTTCCAAAAGAAGTAGCTCGCTCTTGTAATGACTTTTGAACTTGAACATAAAAGGATTGAATTCAACTTGAAACTTCGTATGCTTTAAGTATGCTTTTAAAGGACACTTGATTGAGTAGTATTGGAAGAGATCTTAATTACTTTTAAACGAATTTAAAGCCACAGTTAAACCAAATAAATCCAGCCTTGCCAAAACTTCACTTGAAATGGGACCAAACAATCTTGCAAACTTGGGCTAAAATCAAAGACTTTAAACTCTCAAATGAGAATTGCCTTGTAACAAAATTAACTTGGACTTGTATTTAGAAACTCCACTTATAATTCTTTCCAAGTTGAACTTTCGCTGCTTAAGAATGTGGCATCATAGAGCAACCACGTCTCTTGCACTTGAGGGGTACAACATATCACACAACCAATGACTAGTCTTTAGGGACCAGTTCTCCATATCAGAGGGTGTGAGGACTTAATCTTTGCAGGGGAAAACTGAGGAGTCTAGAGGGAGAAAAGGCTTGGCAGCGGTTTAGGGATCAAAAAGGGTGAGGGCACAATCTCATAGGGCCAGAGAACTTCCACAATCACACACACAACACAGTCTTCAGGACCTCGAATCTTCTACAGCAACACCTGTACTCATAAATGAAACAAACAGACAACAACTAGGTAAAGCGGTTAGTTATGCACAGATGATGACCTAAGATGTTATGCAAAAAGAAAAGGGATCTTAGGGACAAAAATTAGGGTGCGACACCCACAAAGTGCAATATAGGATCAAAACCTCGTAGTTCGTGGTACAAATAACAAAATAGGTTTGTTATGGTTGATTTTAAATGTAAAGACAAGTCGTCATTTCCAAATGAATAATTCCACTTAAAGAGATGGCTCATGTCTAAACTTATGAAAAAGTTTTGAAAGAGAAAGTGCACAAGGGCACAAAAGAGGGTAAGTGAGTTTGGTGTTTTTTAAAAGTCTTTTGAAAAAGGTGTCGGTATGCTTATGTAGTTTAGCATTTATTAAGAAATGAAAAGAAAATAGTAAAATCACTTGACAAAGTCATGGTTTGATTATGAAAGAGGTGATAGTTTGAAAACAATAAGGTTTTAAAAAAGGGAGAAGATTTTGAAAATTAAAGAAGGGGTGGAGAAGAAGTGACTATCCTATTGCAAAAGATAAAAGTTAGAGATAAAAAAGATCTAACCACAAATGTAGCTATCTTCACCATAAACCAAGCAAAAGCACAAAGATCCTAAGTCTTCAAACCATAATTCCAAAGCAAATGGAAAAGGTCATAGTTCTAAGTCCAAGGATCCAAGAATAAGATTGAAGTCCAAGGTCTACGTTCAAAATTCCATTTCCAATGCAAAGGATAGTAGCCATAGTCCAAGATTAGAAGCACAAGTTTTTTAGAGGTTTTGATCTTTATTAATGTTTTTGGTCCAAGTGGACAAAGAGAAAAAGACATAAGCATAAACATATGGTCCAAGTGGACAAAGTGAAAATGACGGAAGTATAAGCAAGATATGATATGAGATGATAATAATGGAGCATAAAAAATAAAAGAGAGATAGGGGGCAAGAAGGAATCATAAAAGTATAGTAATAGTAATGTAGTAGTATATACATAATGTCATACCCTAATTTTTGACCGTAAGATCCCACATCTTTGTGCATCATCTTGCATAACCATCTTAGGTCACATGGTCTTGTGTATGCGCTTATTATCACTAACCATTTTGTGTAGGTGCATTAAAATCAAATGAAAATAGCACTCGTTCTCTCAGTCAGGAATTTCAGAGCATGACTAGTTTGAAATGGTTTTATGGTTTCTATTTGGGTCAAGCACTGTTGTTGGAACTCTTTCTTATCCTTGGGTCATTTCTTGGATCAATGCTCCGAAGATATCTTAGACGCTTTCGTGGCCACATCTCATAAGATTGAGTTTTGGTCTCTTATTATTCAAGATTTAAAATTCAAGACCATTAGTCAAAGTCACAAGCTTCAACAAGCTCATAAATCCAAACGAGCAAGGATGTTTGTGGTTCAAGGACTCAAGTTACAAGTTCAAGGAGGTTTCATGTGATTTTCAAAGTGCACTAATTGTTTTTAAGATTCATCCTCGAATTTAAGCCCTCCGAGTTTCATTTTAAGGTGACAAAGTGGCATAACTTGGCTTATGGATCCCCTATGGCATCAAAGTTCGATTCTTAATGTCTTGAGTTCAAATGATTCGAATCTATTGAAAAAACTGCGCTTATTTAAAAAGAGGACTCATGTGGATTTCTTGAAGTGCTAATCATACATATTCAGGCAATGTTGCAACTTCACTTAGATTACAAATATTGGTGAGGAGTACAAGATCATTCAAGCAATTCTAGATTACAAGTCAAGTACAAGATTCTAATGTATCTAATTCACAATGACGGTGTGTCTTGTTCACACACTTTTGCTTGAGATTGCAGCCTAAATTGCTATTTGCTGTTAGTAAAGGCAGAATAGAAGACTACTGTATGTTTGCCAGGCCAAATTGTGATTTGAATTATCGATCAAGAAAATGTGCGTGGTTTTCTTATAATAGTCTTGCTTGCTGTTGAAAGCAATTACAGAAGCATGTTACATGTACACCAATGAATAAAAACACGTTTTGTTAAAGACCATTGTTGCCATTGTAGTAACATGTTCATTAAAATTACATATACACCAATAAAATAAGAAAGGCACGCTTTGAACATAGGTGCCATTGTCGGGGCGTCGGCATTGATATTAAATGCATCTGGCAATTACCTTCTTGGCAATACTCAGCGATAAATGACCTTGGCATTTGCGTGTTCGATCGTGTTGTTCTTCAATTCTACCCAACAGCTTCAACCGTTCTTAATTTCACTGGTGAAAATAAACCTTTTCTAACCAACTTGGTCATGGAATTTCTCGCCGGAGAGTCCAACACCATCGGATGCACCGCCCTCTGTTGTTTCATACCAAAGGCAACTGAAGCTGCAAGAAAATTGAGTAGTTTAGAATATGATGATGCACGACACAAATCTCGGGTTTTTGAGCATTGTTTAACACTTCAGCAAAACAATTATCAAATTCTTAAGACATAGTTAAAGTAAGAGATCAAGCAGAAATCATAATTCTCAAGTAATCCTCAAACATGCTAAGATGCTAAGACAAAAGAAGAAGAATTCAAGTCGCTAAAAGTGAGTAAGTTCAGCAGTTTGTTTGGCATGGTATGATGGTACACACCTTTGGAAAAGAGCAACAGTACCATCGGCATTCAAGGCATATGCAACTCTTCAGGTTATGTCTCCCGGCGAATTTGAGATCAAAGACTGAACTCTCTTTATGGTTGATCTATTATGCTCCGCTCTTACGAATGGATTGTCATCGAAAAAACTCAGAGGCATTTTGTTGAGAAGAACACATTGCTGCAACAAAGCAAAATGCGAAGTCATCGCAGGTTGAAATTACAGATGCATTCATGACAATAATAGTGAGGAGACAACAAATATTGAACCGCCATCAGTGGTATCAAATATGTCCAGGACTATACACAATTAAACGCAGTGAATTGAAAAAGGAAATAATCGAACACGTTTCGAACAGGTTTTACTGGAAAAGGGAAACATTCATCACAGATCACAAAATCCCGGATAAAACGAGAATCATAACATGATCTTCCTTCCAAAACAGTCCACCGACACAATCAAACGGGGTGAATCAAGAAGTGAAAGAATCAAATCATAATTCCTGTAATTTTCTTTCCAAAACAATGTTCAGAGCAAGAAATCACATTTCAATAACGACAATAATTTATTTCTAAAGCAAGAATCAATTTCATGATTTTGTACATTCATTCCCAAATATCAATATTTAACACACACAGCTTATAAAAGGGCAGGAGTCACGGAGAAAGATCATACACATACACACGAACCGTGAGCAGCTTACACAACCAAAAAGATTCACACGCTCATACACAAGAGCAAACACACAGCAGTGAGAAGAGAAATCCACAGAAAACCCTCAAAGCAGAAAAGAAAAATGCACCAACCATCACAAGAATTCACATTCACACCAGAGGAAGATTCACAAACATATACCAGATCAGAAACTCAAAATTCACACAAAGAAAAAGCAGAAAATCATGTCGACAAATAATAGCTAACACACAAAGAGGAATAGCAGAGTAGAGTACGTAAGGATTACCGATGAAATCGTCGACGTTACCGCAACGCACCGACCAACCGCGAGAACTCCAATTGCGAGCCTCACGCTTCAGAAGCCCGCAGGTGACAACCACAACGCACCGCACACCCCAAATTGATGATGACGACACCAATTCACAGCATCACGCCAGAGATAACGCCATAGCCGCCTTGCTTCCGCCGTGAAAGCTTCAAATTCAGTATATTTTCTTCAATTCCTTTTGATTATTCTGTGAGGTTCCAATTGTTGTTGAGTTGATGTTTATTAAATTGAATAGCAGTGTGAATTGGGGTATGAGTGTTCGTTGTCGTATGTTTACCTTTTTTTTCCTTTCTAGTGTAGAGTTCTCGTTTAGGGTTTGATCATTAGGGGAGGAAACATATCGGTGTTTGGAGAGAGTTGTAGAGGCGGTGTTGCTTCGCGTGGAAGACGGAGGACGGCGAGGGTTTGTTTTGCGGATGAGGGAGAATAGTGTGCGAGGGAGAAAATGAGGAGTTAGGGAGAAGAGGATTGAAACACTGACTCCTCTTTTCTTTTGAAACCCAGGTTGTTGTGGTAAAATCGGTCAAACCCGACCCATCATAGCAAACCCAGCGCCCTTCTCTTATGGGCCCATTACAACCCCATTTTTTTCTTTTTTATTTATTTTATTTTCTCTTTTTAGAATCTATTAAATATAATAAAGCAAGAGTAGTTCTTTTGAAAGTTTGACACTTGGCAAACTTTCAGCACTTCTTCTATTTATATTTTATCTATAAATGAAAACTTCCTTTAAATGTATTATTATTATTTATTATTTATTTTTTTATTTGTCTCATTAATAACTAAACAATTACTTGGGAAACATCACACATTCATTTGAAATTACTTGATAATACCAATTTTATTTGGGAAACATCACACATTCATTTGAAATTACTTGAACAATGAAAAGTCACAAGCTTTCATGCTTCTAAACAATTCACGTTGGCAAGGACATCACATTCTGACTCTCTCTCAAAATTCTCATTCATCTATTCCTGATTCTTCCTCTCTCTACTTAAAACCCAGACAAAAAAAAATCTTGCTTTCTCACTGTTATCATTTCCTCTCAAACGAACTTTCCTTTGAGTTTCTTATTAAACGCAATAAATCCCCCCAAATCACAAATCAAATGCATTATCTGCCTTATCTCTTTCTAATTTCATTCATAATCAAAAGTAATCCACCAAAATTAAAGGTGAACAAAAGCTTACCGCAGCGGAGATTGGTAGTTCTGTTTCGACTCGATTCCGGCGGCGAAGAGAGAATGAGGGCGGTGCATCGCAGGTGTATGATGGTGGTCGCTGACGGTTTGTATCTAGGGGGCGGCGGCGATGGATTTTGGACTTTCGCGTGGTAGTGACCGAATTCATGATGGACGGGTCGGATTCACGACGATCGAAATAGATTTACGGTGGTCTGATCATCTTTCATGGATTTATGAAGGTAATAGGTTTTTTTGAGCGAAATGCTTAGCAAGGGTAAGAAATTGGATTTTTGTTTACGGATCCCTTCTTTTTCTTATTTCATTTTCAATGTTCAGATCTTGGTTTGGTGTTGTTGAACTCTGGGGTGGTGTGCATGCCTTTGAGTGTCACAAATTCTGAATTGTTTTATAAGGTTAGTTGTTCAGTAATTAATCCTAACATTTCATTGTTTTGTGACATGTTTCAGCCACAATATTCTTATGTTGATGGAGATGGATCAGTTCCTCTTGAATCTGCCAAGGTGCTCACTTTGTTTTTTAGATATTTTGTACATAAACTTAACTGTAGGTTTAATTTTTAAGCTTTTCAAGGATATTATTTTCTGGCTTTTGAAGATTGATGCATTCTGTAGCTGTATGGATATAGGCCAGATATACTGGTATTTTTTGAACTATCTGATGTTTCTTTAATATTGTAGTTCTAATTTTATCTTCTGATAATAACTCCCTATGCTATTTGTCTTTTGATGTCACAGGTGTATGGACTTGAAGCCATTGAAGGTAGGAGTTCTTGCTGATCACTGGAGGGTATGCATCAAAATTTATGTCGTGCAAATTGCAGAACATGTGCCAAGGACTTGCCCTGTAAGTTGCAGGTGTAAGTTTCTCATGATTGATTATTTAGTGTTTCCATATTCTGTTAGCAGAATTTTATCTGTTTTGAGTCCTTTGCTTCAGCTCATTTATAATATTTGATTCATTTTAAAACTTTATATTTATGTCATGCAACCTACCCATATCACATATTTTGGTTCAGCTATTGTGATTCTTGAATAATAATGGATTTTTCTTTTATTTACATTGTGCACTTTTCAGTCAAATTGCTTTCCCAAGATTCATTTACGGGATTTGATTAACTTAACAGACTGTGAAAAGTATTTTGGGAAACAATTTGACTGTTTATTTATGTTTTAAGCAAATTTGATTGCAGCTGATTTTTCAGTAGTTTGGAAACTTGGTTCTGTTGTTGATGTTTGTTGTGATTGTTTGTTGCAGTTGGTGATTTGAACCACTTGATCTCAGCAACTATGAGTGGAGTGACTTGCTGTCTTCGTTTCCCTGGTCAAATCAACTCTGATCTCCAGAAACTGGCTGTGAATCTAATCTCATTCCCTCGTCTGCATTTCTTTATGGTTGGTTTTGCACCTCTCACCTCCCGTGGATCTCAGCAGTACCGTGCATTGACTGTTCCAGAGCTCACCCAGCAAATGTGGGACTCCAAAAACATGGTGTGTGCTGCTGATCCCAGGCACGGCCGTTACCTCACTGCATCTGCCATGTTCAGGGGTAAAATGAGCACCAAAGAGGTCAATGAACAAATATAAATGTCCAGAACAAAAAACCGTCCTACTTTGTTGAGTGGATCCCCAAAAATGTTAAGTCAAGTGTCTTTGACATTGCTCCTAGAGGTCTCTCCATGGCTTCTACCTTCATTGGCAATTCAACTTCCATTCAGGAAATGTTCAGAAGGGTGAGCGAACAATTTACTGCTATGTTTAGGAGGAAGGCTTTCTTGCATTGGTACACCAGTGAAGGCATGGATGAAATGGAGTTCACTGAAGCAGAGAGCAACATGAACGACCTTGTGTCTGAATACCAGCAATACCAGGATGCCACTGCTGGTGAAGAAGGAGATTTTGATGATGAGGAGGAAGAAGAGCCTGATCATGCATATGAATAAAAGAAATTACTAAGTATAATGTGTAAGTGTGTTCAGTGGTACTCTTCTATTCTTAGTGAAGATTGCATTGTAATTAGGAATTCTTGATATGAGCCTAATGTGGAGAGAATGGAAATTCCAATTTGGGAAATGGAGGTGAAGGGTAGTGGGAATTTGGGTACATGGTTTAGAGTAGTTCTGCACCCATCTGTTTGTTTCTGTTTGTTGGCTTGCATTGTTGTTTCTTCTATCTGATTCTGGATTATGTTTCCTTACTATTCTGTCATTTATATGCATGACTTTTTCACATTGGATCTCTGAAATGCCTGTTACTATTGTTATTCATCATGAAGTCTAGCATGATCTGAGTGTCTGAACAACGCTAAGCTGCAGTATTAATTGGTGTTTTAGACTTAGTTTCAATAAATATGTCTGGAAGTCCTTGTGAAAAAGGTGGACAATATCTAAGTTACTTTTTCACTTCCATGGATGAGAAGGTTAATTGTTGTTACCTTTATTCAATCTTTAACAATTTAATTAGATTTAATTAGATTTTTTATATTCATTTATATTGTTTGTGATAAACGTTTATTTTGTTTTTTTATGGATAGAATGATTTTGTTAATTTCTTTTATATTTTCATCGAAATTTTACTATTAAAGAGTATTGTTAAGAAAAAAATATTTAATGCTTTCTTGATATTTTATGAAAAGTGAGATTTTATTTGATATGGATTTCATTCGTAAATCGTAAGTAGTTATATAAAATCTTTTTTAGTATAAGAAATTTTAGCCTGTGCCTCACACGGGTATACACACTAGTTTAAGTTAACTTTAATTGGATTATAATGAATTTAGTTTTTTTTTAGTTTAATTAATTTAATTATAATTTAATTAATTTTAATTAGATTTTAATTAGAGCTTATTTTAGTTTTAATTAGAATTTTGGTTCATTTGGTTTTTAATTTTAAGTATTAGTTTTTAAGTAGATTTCAAATTTACTTAGCTTCCGGTTAGATTTTTCATTAGTTTTCAATTAGATGATTAGTTTAATTGATTAATTGTTTTTATTTTGGCTTAATTAGTCTTTATTTATTAACCTTGACAATTTAATTCCTGAGATTCATGTCGATTCTTGATGCATTTAGGTTGTGATTTTGATCCTCGATATTGCTCTTGTTAAATCTTGATTGCTTGATTTATTTATTCTCTTAGATTTCTCAATTTAACTTTGACCTATGATCAATTTGAATTAAAATTAGACTCTAGGATAAATTTTCTTGCATGACAACATTAAGATAGAATTTCATCCCTTGTTCCCTTGTTAATTTTCATGTTGCCTGATTCCTAAAGAAAGGATCTCATCCTGTTGATTCCATGTCATACTTAGGAAACTTTAGGACCTTCCCTTTTTATCCTAGCCTTAGGATTAGAGTCGCTGTACTCTATGAAAATGTCTTGCCATAGACATTTCTCTCCGTTCATCCTAGCCTTAAGATCAGAGTCGCCGTACTCCATGTAAGTGTTCTGCCATGGACACTTACTCATCTTCCCTTCAACCTAGCCTTAGGTTCGGAATCGCATCACTCCATGTAAGTGTCTTGCCATAGACACTCACCTATTCCCTTTGGAGCCTTGACCACAGTCAAGAGTTCCTCACCCTCTTTGAGGGGAACTACGAATGCTCTGATTCCATTTTCGTCACGATACGTAGGCACGAGATGCGATGTCTTGGCGAGCATACTTAGAAATAACACCTTAGGTTTCCCTTATACTTTTTCACCCTTTAGCAGACAAATAACAAAATAACAAATAACACAATAAAACAAGAGGTTCCTGTAGAATACTATAGATACTTAGGATGCTAACACCTTCCCTAGGTATAACCAACCCCGAACCTTAGATCTCTTAGATGTGTGATTACATGGCGCACTTAGGGTTTTCTTCGATATTTTCCATTCCCTTGGATAAATTAAAGATCGGTGGTGAATTAAGATTTGTGAACCTAGTTAATATAATAGCTACGGTATCCGATTCTCACTGTGACAAAAATGGCGACTCTGCTGGGGAAATTGACTTTTAAGAGGGTTACCCATAAATTGTTTATATATGTGTTATTTGTATACTTGCTTGTCTGTGTATTTGTATATCTGTATCTGCTTTGGTTGTTACATTGAGTGGTGAGATAAGTCCTAACCCGAACTTGAGTGTACACTTATGATAAGATTATGGTATAATCAATAGTTGACTATTGGGAGTAGTCCTAACATGATTAACATATGATATAACCACGCTTAGTTGAGCTCCCTTGGAATTACTGATGCATACGAGTAGTCGTATTGACATTGCTTTTTCTGACCTGGGAGTCAGTGACACTGAGGACCTTTAGTATCCCTTCACCCTCAAAGACTTTTAGGACGTAGTGCAGTGATCATCCAAGTGTAGACCTGTGGTGGTTGTCATGTGATACTACACTCAGACGAGTTTATCTAGAGAATATTATTAGCCTGCATGAGTAGTCGTGCAAGCCGATAATATCTGAAAGATTTATTGATGACTTTGGGAATCTCTAGAACCTTGTTCTGCAAATACAAGTACCCATAGTACATACCTTTTGGGACGGATAGACCATGGCTCCATGCTCTTGATCTTCAAACCTAGGCCCTTGTTTGTTTGTTTGTATATGTGTATATGTGTATACCTGTGTTTATGCACCCTTTCATCCATACATTCATGCATTCATGAATAACCCTTTGGTTTCAAGGAACTCAATTGTTCTTTCCTTTGCAAAATCAATAAAAATCATGGATTATAAAATGAAACTCTTTCAGTCTTTCCGAAATGTTTGCAACCTGCTTTTGAGTTCCTTGAAACCATTGCATCGCATTGCATATCATTTGCATCTTTGCATGATTTATTGCGTGTATCTGTTTGTCCAGTGACTCATTTCCAGCTATCTCTATCTTCCAGCGTTTCTTGTCAGTCGTCAAGCTGATTCCTCGACACAGATACCGGATTAGAGCTAACTACAGACGCAAGATGTCAAAACAAGAAGCACACAACGCAGAGATCCGAATGAAGATCGATGATCTTAAGTCAAGCATGACAAAGCTCACTGAGATGCTCCAAGTCTTGATTGCTAGAGGAGAGCAACCTCAGAGAATTGTTATCCAGGAAGTTTTAGATGTTGATCCTCAGCCTGTTCAGGTGCCACCTTCAACTTGGCCAGAGTTTGGTTTACCCCACAATTACTCTCCACCTTCAACTTGGCCAGACCAGTGTTTCAAGCTTCTGTTTTTGCCGAGCCTCGACCTATAGTTCAGACTATTCGAGCTACTTTTGAGAACCCTCTCTATGAGTATAACGCTGTTAGTGCTCAAGGTGAAGATTGTGAAGACTTTGTTGAACCTGAAGTTGTCAGTGAACAATTTCAGACCATAGACAAAAGACTTTGAGTCGTTGAGGGTACTAACTTCTTTAGTATGGACGCAGACAAATGTGCTTAGTTCCCGATCTTGTTATGCCAGCCAAGTTCAAAATTCCTGAGTGTAACACCTCAAAATTTGACCTCTTGCTTTTGGCACTAACTGGCTTATACTTCATTTCGTTTACATCCTCATTTCTGCATTTGCATGATTCTTTTGGGCATGAGATCAAGGTATTTTCTAGCAGCCCATGGTGTCATCAGTTCCAGTATCATTTTCAGCAATGTTCAGAGTCAAGCAGATAGTCTTCAAAGTCTTTTCGAGCATTTATTTTGATGATTTGATAATCAGAAGCTCCGACAGTTATTTTTTATTAGTGATTTAGCATCAGACGATTATTTTCAGCAGTATTCCGAGCATGAAATGGAGTTCACAGCATATTTTAAGAGCACATCAGTGGTGATACCCAATTGCAAGTTTCAGAGGTCTAATGTGGCTCAGAACAAGTGGAATCAGACAATTATCCAAGCTTCCCTCTAAAAAGGCACCAAAATTCAAATTTTCCTTGTGTTAATCGATTAACACATTGGTTAATCGATTAACCAAGGCAAAATTTGCCCAAATGCTTAATTTTCAGCGCTGTTTCCTTGGGGATTCAAATTCTAATCACCAAATTTGATTTTCACACCAGTAGAAGGATCTAGAGAGAGTTGATTTTCCACCCAAATTCAAATTCTTTCCACTCTAATTCCTCATTCCTTTTCCTAATTCATTTTTTCACTCTCATTTCCACCCACTAAACCTCACTCCAAACCCAAACTTAACTCCTAACCTAGGGGTTATTTAATCTCATCAACTCCAAACCTCTCATAACCTTGATCATTTTTTCACTCTCAATTTTCAGAATTCTCTCTCAATTCTCTCTCACTTTTTCATTCTCCATCTCCATTATCAACCTCACTCAAAGCTCCTCCATAGAGATTAACAAGTTCTTCATTGGAACTTGTTAATTCTTGAGCTTAAACCTCTCATCATCATTCCATTACTTGATTTCATTGGTGATTTTTGTTTGGATTCAGATCTGGAATTTTGGAAGTGCTTATTTGAGTTGATTTTGAAGTAAGTTCATCACATTGCTTAGATCTTGAAGTTTCTTGCTAGGATCTTGAAGTTTCTTGCATAGATCTCTGGTTTTCTTGCTTTGATTCATCAATTTCTGTTAACAACACTCAGCAAAGTAAATCTCAGCTTTGTAGGTTGGTTTTCCTTAGATCTATACTTAATTTGGCTTATTTACAACTTATTCAATGTAGATCTTTGGTTGTTCTTGATTTTGATCCATTTTGCTTGAATTTGATTCTTAATGTTGATGATTATTGGATCTAAATGATGTTTGAGTACTGTATTTGAACTTAATTTTCGTGCATTGTTGATTACATGATTATTTGGAGTGATTGCATAAGTGATTATGCTGCTAGAAAGTGATTTTTTTCAAATTGTTTTTGCTGCCAGAACAGTGTTAATCGGTTAACACATTTGGTTAATAGGTTAACCAGTGTATTTTTTGTTGTTTTTTTGCTATTTTTGGAGTTGTTAATCGGTTAACACATTTGGTTAATAAGTTAACCAGTGTATTTTTTGCTGTTTTTTACTGTTTTTGGAGCTGTTAATCGGTTAACACATTTGGTTAACCGATAAACACTGTGGCAGAGTGTGTTTTTTGTGCATTTTTGAGCATGGAATGATATGATGCATATTTGTGGATTCTTTTGATGTCGTTTCACCTCACACCATTGTATGCACACAATTTTTCGACACGCGACTCGTGGATTTTTATCGTTTATGATTATGTTCGCGTTGTTGCGTTCTTGATGCGATGAACACGTAGCACACACTCCTTGAGCATATTGATTGCGAATTAATGCTTGTGTTGCTGGAGTTGTGTTGTACATGCTTGTTTGCATTTAATTTCATGTGATGCATGCTTGACTTAACTTGTTCATGTGCTTAATATTGTGCATTCTTTCATGATGTGGTGCATTCTTCCATGATGTTTTCAAGCATTGCTTACTATGGTGTGTGATGTGTTTGTAATCATGATTAATCAAAGAGTGTATGATGCTTGATGCTTGCTCGTTGTGCCATGTTCGATTCGTTTTCGATTGCATGCTGCCCTGGTTTTTACAGCTGCTGTTATGAATTGTTTGTGTGCTGTCTATGGCACTCACTTGCTGTCTGCTGCCTTTTACACCTCCTTTTGTGTTGATTATGTGCTGTTAAATGTTGTTTGGTGTGTTTGCTGGATTTTACTGTTGTATTGGTGCATATGTGTTGTTGTAGCTGCTGTTTTTGTTCATTCATATCTTGTTTCCTTTTCTTGTTCATCTCTTAACTCATTTTCTTCCCTTGAATCTCAAGACTTGTTTAAGTCTTGGATTCCCTCTTTTCCCTTAGGATTCCCTAGTCCAAATTAATTTTCGATTAAGCTTGGAGTAGGATAGACATTAGGATTCAAACCATGCATGCTAACTTAGGTAGATGTATCCCCTTTAACCTCCCCTTAGGGCCATCTTTTGCATGACAACTTTAGGATAGAATTCCCTTAGTGTTTTCTTTTCCTTTGCGTTTTCTCTTCTCATCTCATAATCTTTCTAAAACACTTAATAAAGGTTAACGTGTATTACGCATGAGCCTTATATGTGGGAAATGAATAATGGGGGGCTCTCTTAATTCTTCTAGGGTACTTAGTGTACGTCCTGTTGGGGACGATACGCGACGTATTCGTTCCTATATTGTAGACTTGGGTGCAATGCAAGTTACAAATTAACTTTAATTCACTTCTTGTCTAAAAAACACAAGAAAAACTCAAACCTTTTTTATCCTTCGGGATCGTTCAGTTTCGAACTCATTTTCAGAAAAGGGCACGTCACTCCCGTCTCGTCGCAAACAAGCATCGACCCTAACTGCCGGACACGAATCTGAAGTCGCTCATAAAAAATGCAAACAAAGAAAAACTTTCCATAGTGAGGGGAACTACGTAGCTTTTGGTACTGGATTTCGACTGGCAGTGGTGTCTGGAGACTTCCAAAGCAGGTCGGCGCAAGAAAGAGGTACAATGAGGTGTCGAGTCGACACCAGCAGAAAGGCGTGTCGGAGGACCATCAATAAGTCTTGACGTCGGGGGAGAATGAGGAGACAAGCTGATGTAGACTTCAAGAAACAAGTGTTTAGGCGGGAAAAGTTTGAAATTTCCAAGACTATGGGAAGTTGAAAAGAGAGTGGGGTGCCACGTGTCAGCTTCAGAAAACGTTTGGCTGACAAACAGTTATTTTTTAGGCCTATATAAGGCATTGCTCTTTTCATTTTAAGGGTCGCATTTTTTCAGATTGTAAGGGGAAAATACTCTAAGTACCAAGCTTAGAGAGAAACGAGTTCACTCCCACAAACAAATATACACTTGCGTCCAAATCTTATTTAATACAATTTATTTTCCGCATATAATTTAAAGTCTTTACTTCTCTTGTTTTTCCCGCTCAGCTTTCCCTTGTATTTCTTTGTTTTTCTTGCATCCAACTCGCAACCGTTAAGACACTTTTTGCGTCACCCAAGTCACTTAAGCGTGACACTTAAACAAACATAAACTGAAACGCAATACAAACATACGCTTCCAATTCCAAGTTTTGGGATTCGTCTGGCCGATCCCGCAAGCGAACCTACGACGGAAGGCCAACGGTTGTTCGCGCAGGCGAACAAAGTGGCACACCCGGTGGGACCTGTGTGAATTGAGTATATGTTTTTGCGTAGTGGTAAGATGGTAACACCACGACCAAACGAAGAACTGTCTCCGACGGAAACTGCGGTAGGGACACACACAACTGATGTTGGCTCTGGTACCATATCATTAGTGTCAACCTCTCCTAGCGGACCAATTACAACACCGCGTCGAAATGACCCAAGGCCGACAATGGATGGGACTACGGGGGAATATATGCCTAGTATCACCATGCCCATACCTAGATCGTATGGAATGCCACCAGAGTTCATGTCAAGTGTGCATTCTAGCAGACATTTGTTTGGAGAGAATTCGTCCCCAGTATTTTCGACTTATCAAGGGATAAGACCCTTGTCGAACCCGATGGTTCGACCTCCAGGATTCAACATGTCCTCTCAATCCATACCGACTTTTACCTTTAGTTCCGTCGCGGTCATGAGGCAACAAATAGACGAGAGTAACCATGAGATGGTTCACATGTTGACTCAGCAGATGGGTACAATATTAAGACCATTGATACAAGAATCAACCCAGAGTTACCAGTAACTGGCTACTCAGATGACATGAATCGGTGATTTCTTAGGCGCACCTAGGGCTCAGGGTCGACAGACCCCACCACTGCGACCGGTGACGCCCCTTCGTCAGGACGAAGTCTTCGACGAGACTATATAACAACCCCGCGAGTTCGAAGAAACTCCTAGGAGGGTTCAAAGGCCACCTGTAATTATCCATAGGCACCAAGATCCGGATTTTGTTGTCCAACAGGTTCGACAGGACGCCCTGGCTGGAGAACATAACTTGGAAGCCGTGGTCGAACGTATCATGGTCCGTAATGGGGCGAACCCTGGCCTTCGACGGCCAACCTATACATCCCCTTTACCAGATTTTGTCCTACAAACAGAGTTACCTAGGGGATGGAAAGTGCCAAAATTTACCAAGTTCGCTAGGGAAACAGAAGAGTCCACCGCCGAACACGTCGCTAGGTATCAAACCGAAGCGGGCGACATAGCGAACAATGAGGATTTGAAATTGAAATATTTCCCAAGCTCCCTCACAAAGAATGCGTTCACGTGGTTCACCACGTTGCCCCCGCAGTCCATTCACACATGGGCACAATTAGAGAGGCTTTTCCACGAACAATTCTATATGGGACAGTAAAAAATAAGTTTAAAAGAATTGGCAAGCGTCAAACGCAAGGCCGCGGAGTCGGTAGACCAGTACTTAAATAGGTTTAGACTTTTGAAAGCACGTTGCTTTACTCAAGTCCCTGAACACGAGTTAGTCAAAATGGCCGCTGGCGGCCTGGACTATTCGATCAGGAAGAAGTTGGACACGCAATATCTTAGAGATATGGCGCAATTAGCTGACCGGGTTCGCCAGGTCGAAAGATTGAAAGCTGAAAAAGCTCAGTCTAACAAATATCGTAAAAAGGAAAAAAGTGGCTTATGTGGCTGCTGACGAATACTCGTCCGACGAAGAAGAATCAGTCGACGAAAGTGAGATCCACGTGGCTGAGCTTAAGCCAGGACCTCCCTATACATGCAAGTTATTGAAACCATCGAATGGGAAAAATCCCACCGAAACTAACAAGACGGATAAATACGTCGCTAAAACTTATACTTTTGACGTTTCGAAATGTGATGAAATATTTGATTTACTGGTTAAAGATGGTCAAATTACTATTCCATCTGGTTTGAAAGACCTCCCTCTAGAACAAAAGAAAAAGAGAGGATTTTGTAAGTTTCATAATTTCCTTGGTCATAAAACAGCTCAATGTGTTCTTTTCAGGGATTTGGTGCAAAAGGCTTTGAAGGAGGGTTGACTCCAATTTGGCGAGAAGCCGAAGATGTAGGTTGACACTGACCCACTGAAGGTCGAAGAGGCTTTGTATTTAGAAGTGTACGAGTGTTTGATGGTCGAAGCCACTGAGGGCCTCGACAAACCACCAAGGGCTGAAGTGGTGGAATGCATGATGGTCGAAACTACTGAGGGTTCCGACAAGAAAGCAAAGGGCAAACTCGAAGAAGTGTATCCCCAGGCTGGTGAAAGTTTGGAAGATTTTCAGGAAAAGTGCAGGATAAGCGGCTCCAAAGCCACGCTATGTCCCAGGTGCAATGCCTTGTTCAATGAGAAAGCTGTTGAGAAGTACGAGGAAAGCAAGAAAGAAGTGCTGTCAGATAGCAAGCCACCTGTCCCAAGGTTTGTGTTCGACAGGAGCGGGGTCCCTCGTCGAAATGAAGAGTACAGAAAGCTGTTCCAAGGGGCAAGGCCCAAAACTTTCGTGCCCCCATTAGACTCCCCACAGGAAAGGTGGATGGCCCCGGTGAATCAGAAAGGAAGCAAAAGGCCAAAGTGGAAATCTCTTGATTTGGAGAAGGAGGTGAATGTCGCTGATGAAAGGGTCGAACAAGCAGGATATAGGGTGTCCCCCAACTGCAAAGGAAAGAACCTTATGACTAGGACCCAGTGGAGGTGCTATTAGCGCAATAAGAAGGCTGAAAGAGAGGCTACAACTTCAAAGGCAAAGGCTGTCAGAATATCTGCACAGAAATGCCAGTACCCGAAAGGAAAGTGGGTAGAAAAGAGCAAGGTGGCGACGAACCAGACCATGGCAGTAACTTTGAATGCTTCAGGAGGGAAGGAAGTGGTGTTGACCCAGAGCTCAAAGTGCACTTCGTTGGCAGAAAATAAGAAAGAACCAGAGTATACTCCTCAGTCAGATGAAGAGGAGCCAAAATACTCTCCTCAGTTCGATGAAGAGTATGACCCATCACCTGAAGGGGATTTTGATGAAGACATGTACGACGACACCAATGATGACACCTATGGTGAAGATTTCATGGTAAACTGTGGTATCGTGTCGGTGCTACCAGCTGAGTATGACGTAGTATCTGAGATCTCCGAGACTGAAGAAGACTTCATCACAGGGGAAAATGCGGATGACAAGCCACTATGTTATTATGTGATGAACAGTGGTGTGGTCGAGGAAAAAACGGCTATGTTTGAACGTCCTACCCCTGGGATGATGTATCATTTGAAGCCGTTATTCATAAAGGCAAAGATTGATGGGGTGTCGGTCAACAAAGTATTTGTGGATGGTGGAGTGACTGTGAACCTAATGCCTCACAGTTTGTTTAAGAGAATTGGAAAGACGGAGGCTGACCTCCGACAGCACAACATGGTCTTGTCCAACTACGAAGGCAAGACCAGTAACATCCTGGGGGTTGTCCAAGTGGATTTGGCAGTAGGTATAACCAACAGGCTGACGCTCTTCATGGTCATCAAGTCGAAGGCAAACTTCAATTTGTTGGTGGGACGTGAGTGGATCCATGGAATGAGGGCAGTACCATCAACTATGCACCAGAGGTTGATCATTTGGAGGAAGGATGGCATCGTCGAAAATATTGAAGGAGACCAAAGCTATTACAAAGTCGACGAAGCCAAGGGTACTAAGAAATCTTTTGACCAGCACTTAGCCAATGTGGCTCCTTGTGATGACGGATCAGGATCTTACACCTCCGTCGACACAAGTCGTGTCCTGAACCTAGACCCCGACTATGGGTTCATCTGGGACGCTGCCGACGAAGGTATGGAGCCAATGGAAATGCCACCAACAGGGTGGTCTACTACTGGTGAAGATGACTGCTGAGTCAGAAAGTATGACTCAGATTTCGGCCTATCTGGCTGAAAACAGAAAAATGTCGTCACTCAAAAAAGGCGAGACTCTCTAAGCAACTAATGGAGCCGACCATGACAAAGAAAATCAAAGGCTTGATGGTATTTACGATGATGAGCCTCTGGGGTTTGAAAAGGGACCAAATCATGAACTACAGAGAATGCAAACCCATGACCCGCTTGAGGAAGTCGACTTAGGGGATGAAACGACAAAAAGGCCCACCTACGTGAGTACCAAGGTAGGACCAACAATGAAAGCTAAACTGGTTAAAGTGTTGAAGGAATACAAGGACTGTTTTGCTTGGGATTATGGCGAAATGCCTGGTTTGAGTCGGAGCGTAGTCCAGCATCGCCTCCCAATCCAGCCAGGCAAGAGGCCAGTAAAGCAACCCCCTCGACGTTTCGCCCAAGAAGTGACGTCGAAGATCAAGCAAGAAATTGAAAGGTTGCTCAAAAGTCGGTTCATCAGAACTGCGAGGTATGTAGAGTGGATATTAAACATAGTTCCTGTTATTAAGAAAAATGGGACCCTTCGAGTATGTATTGAATTTAGGGATTTAAACAACGCTACTCCTAAAGACAAATATTCAATGCCCGTGGCAGAGGTGCTAGTTGACTCAGCTGCGGGATTTGAGTATTTGAGCATGCTCGACGGCTATTCCGGCTACAATCAAATTCTTATAGCCGAAGAAGATGTCCCCAAAACTGCATTTCGATGCCCTGGAGCTTTGGGGACATATGAATATGTGGTGATGCTTTTTGGGTTGAAAAAAGCTGGGGCAACCTACCAAAGGGCTATGAATGCTATATTCCATGATTTTATTGAGAATTTCATGCAGGTATACATTGATGACATAGTCATAAAATCGTCATTAGAGGATGGTCACCTCGACCACCTCCGACGCTCATTTGATTGAATGAGAAAATATGGATTAAAAATGAATCCACTAAAATGTGCCTTTGGTGTTCATGCATGGGATTTCCTGGGTTTCGTAGTCCACAAGCGAGGCATCGAGATCAACCAGAACAAAACAAAGGCAATCATAGATCTCAAGCCTCCGACAACAAAGAAATAACTCTAGTCTTTGTTGGGGAAGATAAATTTCTTGATGAGGTTCATCTCAAACCTAAGTGGCAAGACGAAAGTGTTTTCACCACTGCTCAAGACCAAGAAAGAAAGTGAATTCTGTTGGGGGAAAGAACAATAAGAGGCTTTTGACGTGATCAAAGAGTACCTTACAAAGCCTCCAATCCTACTACCACCTAGTATAAATAAAAGCATGAAGTTGTACATTGCAGCGTCGGACACGACCATAGGCAGTATGTTAGCACAAGAGGATGATAGTGGCATCGAAAGACCTATCTATTACCTTAGTAGGATATTGATAGATGCTGAGACTAGATACACTATGATTGAAAAGTTGTGCCTATGTTTGTACTTCTCATGTATGAAATTGAAGCAATATATCAAACCAGTTAATGTTTATGTTTCGTCGCATTTTGATGTTATTAAGCATATGCTGTCCAAACCTATTTTGCATAGTCGAATTGGGAAATAGGCACTAGCGTTAACTGAATTCTCCCTGAAATACGTCCCTTTAAGGGCGATGAAGGGTCAAATAGTGGCGGACTTCATTGTCGACCATGCTGTGATCGAAACATCGATACATAGCATCGACGTCGCCCCATGGAAATTGTACTTTGACTGGTCGAGCCATAAAAATGGGGCAGGTGTTGGAGTCCTAATAATCTCCCCGCAGGGAATTCCAACTACCTTTAAATGCAAAGTCGATGGCGAATGTTCAAATAACGAGGCAGAATACGAAGCTTTAATTACTGGTCTTAAGATACTCAAAGGCTTGGGAGCCAAAGAGCTGGAGATAAAAGGAGATTCAGAATTGGTGATTAAACAAATTACAAGAGAGTATAAATGCGTAAGGGAACATCTTTTAAGTTACTTTTCGCTGGCGAAGCATTGGTTGGAACATTTCAAAGTTGTCAGCATCTCGCATGTGCCAAGGATGGAAAACCAAAAAGCTAACGACCTGGCACAAATTGCGTCTGGGTATAAAGTGTCGGAAGGTAAGTTGAAAGGCTTCGTCGAAACTAGAAAAAAGATGATGTCGAATGTACGCGCACCACCAAGCTGGTCGATACCCAAAGACTCGACGAGCTTGGTCGAAGGTTTAGAAATTTGTAAGGTTTTCGTTAACGATATGCCACCAACAGACTGGCGAAGGACTATTATAGAGTATCTGGAGAACCCATTGGGCAGCACCGATCGAAGGACCAAGTATAGAGCCATGGGCTATGTCCTAATGGGAAACGAGTTACTGAAGAAAACTCTAGAAGGGGTGTTGCTAAAGTGTCTGGGGGACACTGATGTATATATGGCAATCTCGGGGGTTCACAGTGGGGCTTGTGGGGCTCACCAGGTTGGCCAAAAAATGAAATGGCTTTTGTGTCGACAAGGTTTCTACTGGCCCATCATGCTTAAGGATTGTATAGATTTCGCGAAGGGGTGCCAGGATTGCCAAAAGCACGCCAACATCCAGCATGTCCCAACCAGTGAATTACATGTGATTGTCAAACCATGACCTTTTCGGGGATGGGCTTTGGACGTAATAGGAGAGATTCGGCCAGCTTCGTCAAAGCAGCAAAAATTTATTCTTGTAGGAATAGACTATTTCACGAAATGGATAGAGGTTGTGCCTTTGGTGAAAGTGGATCAAGAGGCTGTGATAAACTTCATCCAAAATCATATCTTGTATAGATTTGGGATACCCGAGACAGTCACAACAGATCAGGGTTCTGTGTTTGTGGGACAGAAGATGCAAGAGTTTGCGGCAGAAACGGGTTTCAAGTTGGTTACTTCAACGCCATACTATGCCCAGGCGAATGGTTAGGTTGAAGCAGCCAACAAGATAATAATTGGCTTAATCAAAAAGCACGTTGCGAACAAGCCAAAGAACTGGCATAAGACGCTGAGTCAAGTGTTGTGGGCTTGTCAGACATCACCCAAAGCGTCGACAAACTCGACTCCATTCCGTCTAACCTACGGACACGACGCTGTGTTACCCGCAGAAGTACACTTGCAATCCGTCAGAGTGCAATGACAATATAAGATTCCGTCGGAGCAATACTGGGAGATGATGTTAGACGAACTTGTAGACTTAGACAAGGAAAGAATGGTAGCTTTAAACGTGTTGCTACGCCAGAAGGGTCGAGTCGCCAGGCATACAATAAGAAAGTCCAAGGGAAAACCTTTGCCGCAAATGACTATGTTTGGAAAGTGGTGTTGCCCATGGATCGACGAGATCAAACGATGGGAAAATGGTCGCCTAACTGGGAGGGACCATTTCAGGTGACGCGAGTGTTCAGTAACAATGCATATGAAGTACAGGAGTTGGGGGCAGACTAACGAATATTAAGAGTAAATGGGAAATATTTAAAAAAATACAGACCCATGCTGCAAGAGGTTCGCATCAAAACATAATTTTCATTAAATTTAAGGCCAAGAATGGCTTACAAAATGGTGCATTACATTGTATCAAAATAGAACCTAAGGGAATTCAGGGAATTTAGCTTTAAAATCATTGAAGAGGACCTTCTCATGAGTTATTTTGCTCTCAAGAATAATCTTTCGTCGTTGCATACGGCTGATAGCATCCTTAATCTTCATAGCCACTTCGACATGTATAAGGCCTTGAGCGACTTCGTGGTCGATGGTTTCTTGAGAGGGCAAGGGCTCGGCTGAGTCCAAAGAGGCTTTTTTATGTTCGACCTCAGCTATTATTTTCGTCAGCTCCGTGATCTGGGCTTGATACTCAGATATCTGCTGATCGAAGGCTTGGCGTTTGTTGGAATGCTCTTGTTTCTTGGCTTCGTAGTCTCCAAGCTTCTGTTTACAGACGGAGCTAAGATGCCACTCGCGCTTCATGTCTTCATGTTGAAACCGAATTTGGACGTCGGCCTGATGATGCGTCGAGAGATCCTTGGCCATTTGAGTAAAGAAAGTTTCGAACTCAATTAGATAGGTGACCATGGGGGTAGGAAGCTGGAACTCAGAGAGTTCACTCAGGAGGTTAAAGACGTCATTAGCTATGTCGGATTCCTCAGCAACGGCCACCAGAAACTGTTCCTCAAAAAGGTAAGACCGCAGCTGCTGAAGTTTGAGATTGAAAGAAGCATCCACTTCTAGAGTGGGGATCGAGGTCGAACTGGTGGGTCGAATCTCTTTGGCTGTCTGTCGAAGTTTGTGTAGCGCTCTTAGAGTCGCAGCTAGATTTGTGGCCTTGTCTGCTAAGAGTGCCTCTGGAGTAGGAGATTCCTCAGTAGCAGGTGAGGCCTTCTCTGGTTGGTGTTCAGGAATCTGGAGTTTCTCTCCGGTGACAGTGTCCACGGTAGGCGAAGGAATGATAGTGACCCCAGGGAGTGTATCATCAGGCTCGACGTTTTCAGTTGAAGCAGGAGGTGTCTTCGCCAGGTTTTCCTCGTGCACGAGGGAATGAAATTCGTCAATCTTTTGGGGACTTGGTGTAATGGTTACACTAGCATTAAAAGTGTCTGCGGCCGATCCGGTATCACCCTCACCAACAGTAGTCGAAATGACCACATTTTCCTGCCAAAAAATAAAACACCAGTGAGCTTCGTCACCCCCCAAGGTCAACTGGGACGTAAATAAAGTTGAATTACCTGCGCATGAGTCGTTGTCTTGGGGAGGGCGACAGAAGGAATTGGTTCGAAAGCGTCCTCAAGGTTCCGTGGGACGACAGAGGCCGTTGTCGAGACGTTGGTTTTCGAAGGTGTCCTTCGCGTTATAGCCTTTTTCTTCCTCACCAAAGGGGTAGAGGGAGGAGACGCTGGAGCTGTTGCAGTGAAGACTCGAGAATAAGTACTCTCGTTCGATTCAGTCCTTTAAGGGGAAGTTGCTTTCTCAGAAACCTGCGCAGAAATAATATGAGAACAAGGGGATGACAAAGCCACAGAACAAGAAAATAAACATACCTATACAAGGTTGGCCCTAGGTTTTTTGGCAGGTCTGGTGGAAGTTGACCCAGTAGTTGTTTCTCGTTTGCGCCCCTGAAAGCAACACTGCCACTATTTAGTCCAGACTTACGAAAAAATAAAATCAAGAGTCTAGGATCTACCTTTGTCGAAATTTCATCTGCAGGGTCGACATCTACTGTGGTCGACGGTTTAGGGATACCAGCTGTAGAAGCAAAGGCGTCGACCACGTTTTCCAAGAAGAGGTTGGGAGTGAAAGCTTGAGTTTGGTACTCCAACCACCAAACCTCAAATTCCTGAGTGGTGAAAAAGGAAGGCCGGAAGGAGAAAACCAGTAGCTCCAAGTGTGGAGAGGCTCTGACAAACCTCATACAAGCTTTGTGACCAATGTGAGTTAGGCGTCGACCAGACCGGACTATGTCATCAGGATGCCTCACTAAGGGTTTTGGCAACATTTGGCTCAAGCCAAATTGTCGGGCCACCAAATTTGGACAATAGTTCATAAAACCATACCCATTGTTCCCTATTTCGATACAGAGAGAAATCATGGTAGGAGTAAGAAACGCCCGCCATACAGCATTCGACAGCGCAGCAGCTTGAGGTAAGACTCCAGGGAACAGGTTTCTGAACCAGTCAGGCCCAAACTTACGCTCCACAAATGGCGCTATGTCAGGAATGAAAGAGGAAGTTTCCACAAACATACTTAGATACCTCATAAAGAGGGCTTATCTTGGAGCTTCTTGAGTGGTCATCAAAGCTAGTCGCAGCCCCTCGACAAAACGCATTTTGTTGAGACGCTCCATCTTTGCAGAGGCTGGATATCCCAATTTGTGCTCGAAGGTGGCATTGAGCCAATGCTGTAACAACCACATAGGCCCTGAGATGTTTAAGGCTTTAGTGGTTTGGTGAAGGAGTTTTAGTCTCATGGCCGACAGGCCAAGAGAATGATAAAGGGAAGCCAACAGGAGTTTGGCCAGAGATATTTGTCGGCCTTCATGAATCTGAATGGCCAAATTGATGAAGCTTTTGGCTATTTGCAAAGATCCAGGACAAAATATGTAGTACGATAACCAGAGGGTTAAGAAGGCAATATGTTCTTTGTCGGAGACTTCTTGGGAGTCTTTGTCATGGTGATCCTCGATGTAGTTTTGGAAACTAGCACGCTCGAAGTCGAAGGCGTTCTCCGTCTCCCAAGTCGGGTCAAAAGTTTCACCCAGTGGCGAAAGGCCAGTAATGGTCGCCACATCAAAAAGTGTCGGCGTGAACATGCCGCAAGGAAGGTGGAATGTGTTTGTCGACCCTTCCCAAAAGTACATCGACGCCAACAGCAAACAAGGGTTAACGCTGTGGGCGGTTCTGGAGAGCTGGATGGCGTCGAAGATACCATAATTCTTCCATTGTTGTTGACGTTTCCCTTCAACCTTGTCGAGTCAGGCGAGATAATCCTTGTTGCCTGGAGTTGGCATAGACCTGAAAACTCTAGACTTTAGTGCCATGTATTTGAGATCCAAGGTACCCCCTTTCTCGAAGGCGGGTGGGATCATTTGGTCAAAACAAGGGAAGGACTTTTGGAGTTCTTGAGGACTAGGTTTGTTGTCTGGGAAAGGACCATGGAAACCACACAACGTGTTTTCCACTGCGAATGGAATAACCATTTGACGGCACCAGTTGGCTACCACCGTCTCGTCAGCTGAAATGGTTGAGGAAGAGGATGATGTGTTTCCGCTTCTAAAAGTACGTACGCAACCGGGTTGTTGCCAGTGGTTTGAGGAATGCGAGTGGTAGTTGTTCTTGATGAAGCCATTGGAAGAAAGAAACGCAAAAAGGTGCAAAGCGTCAGGAAAGGAAAATATCACAAAGCTGAGTTTAGAGCAAATGAGGGTTTTCGTGAAAGAGGAGTTGCGAAAAGTGGAAAGGGTTTCTAAAGAGGACTATTTATAGGGCGCATGCAGAAAATGAAAAATCAAAACTTTTCAACTTCTGAAAGTTAGTGGGGTTTGGTGTCAAAGCCCGTAACTTGGATGAGACTAGCCATCATGGCGTTTTTCTTGGAAATCGTGGGAGGAGATTGCCATCATCATGTTAGGCGACGCTTGCCACGTGTTGAGAAAGAAGACAAAACGATTGGCAAAAAAGGAAAGTCTTCGAAATCTTACGAAGAACCAAAAAGCCAGATTTCTCCATTGACACAATACTCAGTCGAAACTGGCCTTTTGAGGGGGCAATTTGTTGGCACTGGATTTCGACTGGCAGTGGTGTCTGGAGACTTCCAAAGCGGGTCGGCGCAAGAAAGAGGTACAATGAGGTGTCGAGTCGACACCAGCAGAAAGGCATGTCGGAGGACCATCGATAAGTCTTGACGTCGGGGGAGAATGAGGAGACAAGCTGATGTCAACTTCAAGAAACAAGTGTTTAGGCGGGAAAAGTTTGAAATTTCCAAGACTATGGGAAGTTGAAAAGAGAGTGGGGTGCCACGTGTCAGCTTCAGAAAATGTTTGGCAGACAAACAGTTATTTTTAGGCCTATATAAGGCATTGCTCTTTTCATTTTAAGGGTCTCATTTTTTCAGATTGTAAGGGGAAAATACTCAAAGTACCAAGCTTAGAGAGAAACGAGTTCACTCCCGCAAACAAATGTATACTTGCGTCCAAATCTTATTTAATGCAATTTATTTTCCACATATAATTTAAAGTCTTTACTTCTCTTGTTTTTCCCGCTCAGCTTTCCCTTGTATTTCTTTGTTTTTCTTGCATCTAACTCGCAACCGTTAAGACACTTTTTGCGTCACCCAAGTCACTTAAGCGTGACACTTAAAAAAACATAAACTGAAACACAGTACAAACATACGCTTCCAATTCCAAGTTCTGGGATTCGTCTGGCCGATCCCGCAAGCGAACCTACGACGAAAGGCCATCGGTTGTTCGTGCAGGCAAACAGTAGCTCTGATTCTTCATTGGTCAATGGAGATAAGTAGGCAAGAGATCGTGCGAGATCTCTCCGAGCACAACTTTCACAATTCTTTCAACTTTCACAATTCTTTCATCTTTCACAATTCTTTCACATTTCTTTCACAACCTTTTCTTTATCACCTCTTTGTCTCCTTTCGACCCGTAGGTCGAACTACGACTGCTCTGATTTCCTTCTTCTGGTTAGATTGAGGATACGTAGGCACAAGACGACGATGTCTTGGCGAGCAACTTCCCCCCTTAGTTCGTGTCCGAACTACGTTGACTCTGACTTTCCCATTGCACGAGGGAATACATAGACCTAGGACGCCGATGTCCTATCGAGTCACTTTCTTTTCTTTTCTCCCTCGTTTCTTCGTTCTTTTCCATTCTCGCTCATTTCCCTTTCCATTAGCAGTGGAGCTCCAGACGACGACACCCTTTGATCGAGACAACAAGCGTGGATCCCATCGAGTACGATGGACGCGTGGGGGTGCTAATACCTTCCCCTCGCGTAACCGACTTCCTTACCCGTTTCTCTTGGTCGCGAGACCATGCTTTTCCTTTCCCTCAGGTTTATGCAGTGTTTCCTTTCCCTCTCTTGGGATAAATGCACATTGCCGACGACTCTGTTTTCGCGCCACTTTCGTGTTTGTACCTGGATGAAAATCCCGGGAGCGACAGTTGGCGACTCTGCTGGGGACAGGTTGACCTATTGTTGGTCCATCCCCTTCGCGAGTCAATCCTAGCACTTGGTTGTTTGTTTTCAATGGGTGTTTACTGTTGTGCTTTATTTTACTGTATTACTGTATTACTGTTTTACTATTTTACTGTATTTATCGCATTTATAGCATTATATTCATTATTATGTTGGACTGTGCTGTGCTGTACTCGATTTTCTGTTTGGCAGGTTGGGATTTCTGAGAGATAAGCCCACTACCCAGGCTTGAGCATACACATAGGTATTAGAGTGGATAGTCGTGACGCTTGCGTGGTGGTGGCCACGTATTGTTGTTCACGAGACCCACAGGCAAACGAGGTTCTATCGGGAGCTATCTGCTACTGTATATTGATACAGGCCAGTGGATATTCTCTTGAGGAACTGTCGACTCTGGTGACCATTCCCGAAGACTCAGTAACGGCACTCCTCCCGAGATGTGATAATGGCAGACCAGAAATGGCAAACCTATTACACTCCTCAATCCGAGGACCCAATGCTGGGAACTTGCTATAGGATATCCTTTTTGTGAGGGGAATCAGTTGAGGCCTCCTCGATTGATTATGATGCCAAACCAGAAATGGTGAACGTATCATCATTTCTCGACCTGAGAGTCCGTGATATTGAGGATCCTCGCCTTTCTAGTACCCACATGTGAGAGGGGTTAGATGTTTGCAGGTTTGCAGGTAACCTTGACTTTCAGCATACCCGATACTTTGGATTTCTTATCAGTATGGACTTATCAGCCTGACATTTTGGTACTCTGATTATGCCGATATTTTGGTGTTGTACCCCAAATTTTACCCTTATCTTTTTATTGCTATATACTATATGATTTATCTTGATCACTTCACTTATTTTACCTTAATAGTTTTTTTTCTATATATTTCTATTTTAATGTGTGTTATTTCATTTTTTAAAATTGCTTTTTTTTTTAATTTATCAATTAGCTTAATTTAATTTAATTTTCTCTAGCCTAATCTCTTAATTTTTGTTGGTAATTTAATTATTCTAACTATGTTAATTTTTAATTAATTATCTTTCCTATATTGATTATTTTTGTTAAACTTTATTAATCCTTTTTAATTTAAGATTAGTATTAATTAAATTTCATCATTGGTCATTAATCTTTTATTTAAAAAAAGATAGGAGAACCGCGTGTGTCACATTTCTATTAAACCTCAATTGGATTTTATTGAAATTTCTGATTGGAGGAGGGGTTAAACCATCAGCCAATGAGGAGGCGTGATTTTATTTTGACTTTTCAACGAGGGGAAGGACCAATGGGAAATTGGCACGCGCCTTTGGAATAGTTGTCTTCTTCCTCCTTCGTTTCTTTTCCAATCTTTGCAAAGAAATCAATTCGTTCAACCATTTTGCACACCAACATTCGAATTCATCTCATCAAATCGTGGCGCCATAATTCAATTCCATCTTGCCCTAATATTGCCACATTTGCTCCATGGGATTTCATTGGCACAAAGCAAGGATACAACCTTCCGTTCTAGTCATTTTCTGTGCCATCTGCGAGAAGAGCAGAGCGACGTTACTCTCAATTTCCCAAAGAACGCATACATAGACTGATAGCGAAGAAATATGGGGAGATGCTTTCCATTTCTACCTTGCAAGTCAGAAGGAGGGAGCGTTTGTACCTTGAAGCAACATTTGAATTCAATTTCAAAACCCTAGCCACCAAGTTTAGATCCCTGGATGAGTTCAACCCGGCCCATATCTCAGCCTATATAAGGAGGATCAATTTCAACGCAAACCATCAAGAATTTTCTCAAAAACATCTAAATTTTTCAAGTTTCGAGCAAGCTGAGTGAGTAACTTTTTGAGTGGCTGTGGAAGTAGTCTGCATACTCAAAACATTGGCAAAGCTTCATCTGGTATCACCCTTTTCTCATTCCTATTAATCATATTCGTTTAGTAGCATTTCTGTCATAATCATTTACTACTCTTTGCATTTGAATCCTACTTATAATGTTCCTTGTGTTGGTTATCTGCTCATAGTTAGATGTTTTTATCCCTGAACATAATGTGCATATGTTTTCTTATACCAATGTTATGAAATTGTTGTTTTTCTGTTCATTAGAGATGAAATGTCACTATGACTTGTTATTGTCTTATTCCACATCTTTCACTAATGTGTTTGGTTAGCAAATCTACCCTTACAAGTTGTTTTATGTAGAGGGACACTCTGCTGATTTATTTTTGATGATGATTGAGGAAAATAGCCTTACTTTATTTTGTTTATACCCGAGTGTAGTGGATTCCCCAATATATGTAGGAATCATGAATATGTTTTCTATTTGTGCACTGTCTAAACTAAAATGGTCATCCTTGTAAATTTGCTTAGCATGAAATTTGTGTATTTGATTCCTTTGTTTTGATTACACAACTGTCTTTTGTTGCTAACTTGTTTGATGAAACCTTTGGGGTGAACTTGGTTTGCAAATTTGTTTTGATGAAATGATCACACCCTTCTGCACTTTTCTTATGGTATACACTAGTTGGAATGATTGACTGCTAGCTGATACATCTATATTTGTTAAAATCTTTGCACTTATTTGGCATGCTCCATATTTGAACTTGTTCATGATTGACTGGCTTTGGTTTTATTCATTAATCATTTGATGTTAAATCCTTAAGTCAACTATGTACCTCTGTTAAACTTATGAATTTTATGCCTGCTTTGTGTAAAGTTCTCATTTTGTATGGTTATAAACTCTATGCACTGACCATTTTTCATGTAGTTACCCTGCTGTCATAATTCAAGTTTGCCTTTTATGTGTTTAACCATAGTTAATATGTATGCATTTTCCATGCTAGCAATTGATCACCACTCTGTTGTATTTTTGCTTTTTATGTCATGTTAACTGTTTTGTCAAGCTAAATGGAAGTCAGTTGAGTGTGTGTGTGGTCTTTCATCCAAGCCTATTAATGCATGACCTGACCTGTCTGATTTATCCTTGCTATTAGGATGATATCATTTGATTAATTTTGTCTGGTTTTGTGTTTGTAACATGTCCATTGCTATTTTAGTGTGCATACCAATCTTATCATTTTGTTCTATCATAAAGTTTTGATCTCCATCCAACTGCTTCCTCTTGATTTTGAACTAATAAAGGGAACAGTAGGTCTGTTAGTCATTATGCCATGAAGTGTTTGATATTGAGATCATGCTAGCCAAGTTTGTAGAAGCTTCAACATGATTCATATGTATATCTGCATCTAAAGTTTAAACATGAAATCATGGTTTTAATATGCCTATGTATTGTAACTCCTTGACTGTCCTTTTTGAATCAGATTTGTTTTTAACCATGCCCTGTGATAGTTCAAGTCTTTTTTTCATATAGACCCTCTCTATGCCATTCACAATTCTGATACACTTTGTTGAGTGTGTGTGTTTTTGAAGCATCAATACCTGACTCATTCTGGCTGGTCTTATTTTGCTATTTTGTTATTGTATATTGTGGAATGTTTACTTGAATGATCTTGCTTTGCTTTTGTATGGTAACATATTCTTTATCATTTCAGCATGAATGCAAATCTTATCACTTTGCCCTGTCATAAGTTGTCTCATCTCATTTTGAATCAATAGTATTGCTTCATCTCTATGTGCTATTAACTCTTATACTATGAAATGTTAGATATTGACCTCATTAAATCTTTATGTACATGAGATGCTACACTTATGCTGTTAGTTAACCTCACACTATTCATAATGATGTGTTCTTACCTTGCCTTGTAATTCCTACCTGTCATGCTCTGCATCATATATTTGTTTTTGCATCCTGTATGTATCAGTACAAACAATGCCCTGCATGCCATGCTAAATCTAAAAACCAGTTGGAATAAAAGTTTGGACTTGAGTTTTAGCATGATCTTAACTTTGGTTTAAACACTCTTAATTGTTTAAATCACATGCGTAATAGCCATGCTGCATTCTTGAAATCATGTTGTGTGCCATACCATGTGCCATTTGCTGTTTTGAGTTCATGTTGCATTCTTGCCACTTCCATGATTGGTTTAATAATGTTGGATCTGCCTACTGTTTCCAATCCTTTTTTTTCTACGTCTGCTTTGAATAAAGCCATCATCCAGTTCAGTTTGGTTTACATATGTTTGAGTGAAATGCTTGACTTTGTATGCTTTGATGTTATGCTACCTGCTGCTACTGTTGTCATTTAAATGCCATGGTTTGTTGTTTTTCTCATAAAATCATTTGTTGACTTTAGTTGATATCCATGCATATGAAATCTCTAGGTATTGTGTATTGGATTATGGCTTCCCTTTCACTTGATTTTGTTGGGTTAATGCAGCACTGAGTTCAATATAGTTGTTTGGTTTATTTAATTCATTTGTTTTTTATTTTGAATATATGCGCATGATATAGGTTATATATTTATCAAATCATAATTGTTACTGGACGTATTCCCGCCCCAGCGGATGGACTTGTGTGTGTGTTACTATTCCTCTCTGCCGTGCCTATAAGGACTGGGGTTCGATCCCTACCCAGTCCTTTTGTCTTTTTTTTTTCTTTTGGTTTTTGCTTCCTTAAAATATATATGTCCGTTTGCACTTCATATGCACCATGCGCGCGCAGCTTGGTTGGTTGGGGTTTTGGCTTTTGAAGTCCAAGGGCGTGGGTTCAAGCCACACTTGGGGCATTTTTTTACTCTTTTTTTCATTTAAAGCCATTTCTTTTTATTCAAGGTTCATTCAAATAATTTTCTTTTAGAAAATCTGAACTTTTTTAAACTCCATGTTTCTTTCACTTAGTATTGTTTTTTTATTAGCTATCTAAAAAGATTTATTTATTTTTATGTGAATTTCCACTCTCATCATTTTGATTTAAATTGTTGAATCTTCATTATAACTTTATTGATCTTTTAAGGTTTAGTTTTTTTTTTAATTTATCCTATTATTGGATTGTTGATTTAATTTGTGATTGTCTAACTTAGAATATCATCTTAATTAATCCTTTATTCATGATTATATGATTTATGATGTATCTCTCAAGTGTTTTTTGGTTTGCCTTTGTCTAATTGATGTCTTAATATTTATCTCATGTTTACTCATCATGAAACATTTTGCCATCTTCATGCTTATGTTGTTGTTTCTTTCTTCTATGACCTTTTCTTTTTTTTCTTTTTCTATTTTATCCCCCTATTCCAAAGGAAGGTTAAACATGTTGACTCATAAGTCATTGACCCCCACCTTAACCTAAGTAACCTCTTAGGAGAAACTTCAATTTCTTGTCCTCATCAGAGCCATAGAAATTACAACTAGCATTAGGAGAGAGTTCCTCAACTCTTGGTGATATTCATCATAATGAATTTATCACTTCCCCTGCTAACTAACCTTTAGCAAACATAAGATAACATTAAAACAAGAGGCTCCCGTAGAGTACTACGGATACTTAGGGTGCTAATTACCTTCCCTTAGTATAACCAACCCCCGAACCTTAGATCTCCCCCTTTAGGTTTTTCTAACGATCTTGAACCTTTTCTTTGGATAAATCAAAGTCGGTTGTAAAAGAAATATGATGCAAATTAATTAATAATTTGTTATCCGATTTTCACCGCAACAAAAATGACGACTTCACTGGGGATAGTTAGACCTATTGCTGGTCCTTTCCTAGGAGGGTTAAGCCTATCTTGTTTTTATGTTATTCATGATTTGCTTATTTACTCGTATGTGCTTATGTATGTCATATCTGCTTGTATACTTGTATGTCTGTTTGATATCATCTTGTTTGGTTTAGGTTGAAATGATATCTATGAATGAGATGAATCCTATACCCGGATTTCGAGTGCACTTATGATAGGACGATGGTATATTCAAGGGGGCTTTGAAGGAGTCGATTCCTGAAAAAGTTAACTTGAGACACCATCACTCAGCTTAGGCCCTCTTGAGAGTTTAGTCATGCTGAACGATCCTTTTTGTGAAAGCATGCTACTCTCAATGTATGTGCCATTGAGGTTGAGAACCGTAGTTTCCAAACCCCACTTAAGCCTTTTAGATGTAGTGCGGTGACCATGATGGAGTCTATTTTTGAATTGGTTGTCACGCGATACTACACTCAGACGAGGTTCTCTTGAGAATTTTGTTGATTACCAAGTCATCTGGGAAGTCGACAAAATCCGAAAGATGGATCGTAGACTCTGGGAACCCATTAAAACCTTGTTCGGCAGGTGAAAACTATAGTACATACCAATGGGAGGGTGAACCTTGGCTCCATACCCTTAACTCGACCTTTATGTGCTTATATTTGTATATGTTTGTGTTTGTTGCATCCATATAGCATGACCATATGCATATCAGTTTCATGGAACTCAGACTTCTTTTTTTAAATGTCACCGAGATATCATGGATGAATTAAAAAGGAAAACAGTGAAATACACTTTCAAGAACCCTAAGTTGGATGACCTAAGGAGATTGGGAGATTTGCTAATAGACCCCAAAGGATTCAAAGACATATATGGGAATTTATAGATATTATTGAAAAAAAGAGTTGATGAAGGACTCCTTTCAACCTTGCTTCAGTTCTATGATCCAAAGTATCATTGTTTCACCTTTCCCGACTATCAACTCTTGCCTACGCTGGAAGAATATTCTCAGATAGTTGGTTTACCCGTCAAAGATGATTCTCCGTTTCCTATCTTTAACAGAGACCCAAAAGAGGAAAAAATAGCTAAAGAGACTCATTTGGAATTAATTGACATCAAGAACAACTTAATCTCCAAGGGAGGAACTTTTGGGTTGACTGCTAAGTTCCTATTTGGAAAACCCCATTACTTTGCTAAACATTCCAACAAGGTTGCCTTTGAAGCTATTTTTGCTCTACTCATCTATGGACTCTTTCTGTTCCCAAACTTTGACAACTTTGTGGATTTAAATGCAATCAAAATTTTCCTAAAGCAGAATCCTGTACCGACCTTACTTGCTGAAGCCTACCACTCAGTCCATACGAGAAATGCCCATGGTAATGGACAGATTACTTGTTGCATTCCTGTGTTATATAGATGGTTCGTCTCACACTTACCAAAGAAAGGCGCATTTTGGGACCCTAAGAAATGATGGTGGTCTAAGAAGATTATGGCCCTTTCTCATGCAGACATTGACTGGTACAATCAGGTGTATGACAAAATCTCAATAACAGATAGTTGTGGCCCATATAACAATGTGCCTCTTCTCGGCATTAAAGGAGGAATCAGTTATAATCCAGTGTTGGCACGCCGTAAATTAGGCTACCCTATGAAGGATAAACCCCTAAACATTCATGTAGAGGGGATTTATTTTGAGGATTATGATAAGAAGGAAGAACAAAGGGATTTAATCTTGAAAGCCTGGGATAGAAAGTGCAAAAGAGAAAGTAGCTTCTTGGGGAAACCCAATTGTGTTTCTTTGGAGCCATATCTTCAGTGGGTCCGCAAGAGAGCCATTGAATTGAAAATGCCATACAAGAAGGAGGAACCAATTCCCATCAAAGAAGAACCTATTCTGTACTTTATGTCAAAGGAAGAAGAGTTAGAGATATCATTGAGACAGACCCAGCGGTCTGAGGAAGCATGGAAACTCAAGTATCAGGTGGTTGTTGAGGAGAACTTTGAACTTCGAAAACAACTATGCGCCAAGGATGAAGAATTGACCTCTTACAAGAGAAGGAAGGTCTAAGAAGGCCCAAGCTCTTCTACTATTCAACCCACAGCTTGGAAGATGATTGTCGACAACCTTGTTGCAGAAAGAGATCAGATGGAGGAAGAAAACAAAAGACTCAAGCTACGACTCTTGGGAGAATCTCCTTAGAACTTTCTAGCTTTTATTTGGATTTATATTTAGGGCTCTTTGAAAGTGTATCAACTATTGTAATTCACTTTTATTTAATGAAAATGAGGTCTTTTGATATCTCTCGATATTTCGCGAACGTCTGAATTCCATGAAACTTTGCATTGCATCAGCATTCTTTTTGCTAACTATCAAGAAACTAATGATATTATTGCAGACTTTGTTGATATGGAATCTAAGAAGCAATTTTGGCCTTATTACTTCGAGCTCCCAGAACTTTAACAACTGATTTGGATGTGCGACAGGATCAAGGATCCTTCAGACTTTGCTGACAAATATGGAAATCTCTCACAACTACTAAGGGTTCCAGTGACTGAGGGACCATTGGAAGTGTTGGTGCAATTGTATCACCCCAATTACCGTTGCTTCATATTCCCTGAGTTCCAATTGGTTCCAACCTTAGAAGAGTTTTCTGCTATAATTGGGATTCCTGTCAAAGATGCCCCAATTTTCTCCGGTTTAGAATCAATGCCATCAGCTAGAGATATTGCAACGATTATCGGAATCAGATTTGCTGATATCCAGGAAAATTTAGTTGTTAAAGAAGGACAATTTGGATTATCTTCACTATTCTTGTTTGAGAAAGCAATGTACTTTAAGAATAAAGGAAAGGAGGAACTGTATGAGGCAACACTTGCCTTAATGATCTATGGACTGGTTCTGTTTCCAGGTGCAAAGCAGTTCGTTGATACTCAGGCAATATAAATTTGCAGAATCCATAACCTGGTACCTACCTTGTTGGCTGATATGTACCATGCGGTCCAAACTAAGTACAACAAAGGATGTGGAGAAATTGTGTGCTGTGTACCTCTTCTCTATAAGTGGTTCACCGCCTACTTGCCAAAAACCCATGCTTTCTGGGAGGTAGAACATTGTCAAATATGGATTGAGAAACTGATGAGTTTGAAGTACATAGATGTCAAATGGCATAGCCCAATAGAAGAAGGGATTGTCATAATTACCAGCTGCGGGGATTGCCCTAATGTACCCCTGTTGGGAAGAAACGGCTGCATCAACTACAATCCTGTGCTCGCCCGTCGACAACTGGGTCATATGGGGAATGAACCCATAATCAAGGAAGATTTACACATGATGTACTATGGGGAAAGAGACGGCTACGAAATGAAAATGCTTCTTGAGCAAGCATGGTGTCAAATCAATAGGCAGTTGTGGAAGGTGGAGTGCCCCATCAATGAGGCGCATCTGGAATGGTCTCGTGAGATAGCCAGTGTGATGAGGAGACCCTATTCCCGTCACAAGCCGCCCAGAACCAGACAAGGACTGGAGGAAACATTGATAGGTTTGTTACTCGAGAAGAAAAGGATTAAAGGACGCATTGAAAAGCTGATGAGGGAGATGAATGAGGAAGGTGAAACATCCACCAGCGGGTCTAACTTCTAGAAAGCTTGTTGCTGGTTCCCTATGTTGTTGTTTTTTTCTTTTGTTGTTGTTATCTTTTCAGTTATGGGAATAACCCATCTTTGTACTAAGAGCATGAAGATACTCTGCTCCGAATGTAATGAATGCCAAACTTGCTTAATGAAGAAATTTTTTGAAATACCATTGTCAAAAGCTTTGTAATTTTATGTGTTTCTTGATAGATTAGCTTTGCATCCGCATATCATATTGCATCATTTTCCATTTTTGCTAAACTATCGAGGTACTAAATTTTGTTTTGCAGACTTTGTAGAAAATGGACGCTACTAAGAACATAAACTGGCCCGTCACTTTCCTGATCCCTAATGTTGAGCATTTGATAGAGATTGGAGGAAGAATTGAAGACCCGCCAAGCTTCATTGACAAGTATGGGGACCTGTTATCATTAATGAAGTTGCAAGTAAAAGAAGGACTGCTAGAAACCTTGGTACAGCGGTATCATCTAGTATACCGATGCTTCATCTTTCCAAACTTCCAGTTAGTCCCAACCATAGAAGAATATTCACATATGCTAGGACTACCCGTTCAGTATCATCCCCCCTTTTCCAGTTTGGAAGAAGAATTCATTAATCAGGAGATTGCCGTAGGATTGGGGATCCAAAAGAGACACATCCGAGAAAACATGACCACCAGGGAAGGGTATCGTGGGCTACCTGCCCAATTTTTAATTGAGACAGCTCTCCACTTTCAGGAAAGCGGAAACTCTGCAATGTTTGAGTCAATGTTTGCTTTGCTGGTGTATGGGTTATTCCTATTTCCCAATGTCAAAGATTTTGTCGACGTCCAAGCAATCAGAATCTTTATGGGTCAGAACCCTGTTCCCACTTTACTGGCTGACATGTACTTCTCGGTCACCATGCAGACTATGAGGAGTAAAGGTGTGATTGTTTGCTGTGCCCCATTACTATACAAGTGGTTCATCTCATACCTACCCACGACACCAACATTTTGGGAAGTGAGTGACAATGCTCTTTGGGTCAAGAAACTAATGGAACTAAGGCATTCTGACATCAAGTTGTACGATACAGACCCTGCAGGAACCATAATAATCGTTAGTTGTGGAGACTATCCCAATGTGCCACTCATGGGTCGACTTGGTTGTATAAACTACAACCCCGTCCTTTCACGTTGCCAGTTGGGCCATCCAATTGAAGAGGAGCCTAGACCAGAAGAAATGGAGCTGATGTACTATGGATACGGAGAAGGATTTGAAGAAAAACTCAAGATGAGGGAAGCATGGCTTTTCATTAATTATCAAGAATGGATCACCAACGGTCCTGTCACTGAAGTTCATCTGAAATGGGTACGAGGGATTTCACTCAACATGAGAAAGCCCACTCAGTATTTTGAGGCATCCACAAGTGCTGAACAGAGAAGGATGGAGTTATTAGGAGAGCAGACTTTGGAGAAAGCCAAAACCAAGCAACTTATCAAAGAAATCATGGAAGGGACCAGGGAAGGCGAAGGGTTGCCCTATTTTCCGTAATTGTAATCTATTGTTGTAATTCTATTTTAAGTTGTATTTCTTTTTAAATATGATCCAAACAATGATTGTAACATTTCCTTTCTGTAAGCACTTATATTATTTTCAATGGGAAAGTTATGTTATTAGTAATCCTGTTATTTACATTGTTTTGCAAACTCTTTTAGTTCTTGATGGTTTAGCCTGCATGCGCATATCATTTGCATTTTTGCATGTGCATATGCATTTCTTCTGTGTCTCATTGTCGTTTTATCTTCTTCAGTTGTTGTTGTTGAACCGTCACTCTGAATTCCTCGCATCGTTACAATACCCGGGCACAGGCTCGAAGAAGAAGAATGTCGGTAGATTGCGAGAACTTGGACCAAGTTAACAATGAGCTTAATGAGCTAAAAGGTGGTATGGGGCAGATCATGGAAGCCCTGAATATTATTCGAGCAAAGATGGATACGCAGGTCACTGTGGTCTTAGAGGTCGCAACTACAACTGTTGAACCACCTGTCATATCTATTGAAGGCCCTACTCTGGGAATGCCACAAGACTTTATGAGAGTCATGGCTCCTTAATCCACGCAACAAGCAGTGCCATTGTTTGATGGGAATCAACAAGCTATTCCAACTTATGCCCCACCAGCGGTACAAACCCATTTTCAACCCGTTTTTCAAAATCAACGTCACTTTGACCATGACGAGATGTCTATGGAAGAAGATGACAGTAATGAGAAATTAAGAGCCAATATGGAGATTATGCAGAGAAAGCTGAAGGCCATGGAGGGAGACAATGTCTTCAGTTTCGACCTTAAGGATATGTGTCTGGTCACTGATCTAGTAATTCCACCAAAATTCAAGTTGCCAAGCTTCGAATTATACTCTGGTGCTACGTGTCCTAAGGCACATTTGGTCATGTATCTTTGAAGAATGGCGACATATATGGATAACGACAAGTTAATGATCCATTGTTTCCAGGACAGCCTGAAGGGCGCTGCCGCAAAGTGGTACTTAAGCTTAGACCAATCTCAGATTAAATGTTTCCAAGATGTTATGGACGTCTTCATAAAACACTATAAGTATAACTTAGATTTAGCTCCTGATCGTAGGCAGCTATTGACCATGACTCAGAAGAACACTGAGTCGTTCAAAGAGTATGCTAAAAGGTGGAGAGAGACTGCATCACAGGTTGAACCACCATTGACTGAGAAGGAATTAGCTGATTGGTTTGTAGACACTGTAAAGCTAGAATTCTATGAGAAAATGATTAGTAATATCGGTGCCAATTTTTCTGATATCATTGCAATTGGCATGAAAGTGGAGGCAGGTCTGAAAAGTGGAAAGATAGCCAGTTCACCTAACAGTTCCACTAGCGCTAGTGTCAAGAAGTCTCCAGGTAATTTTCATAAGAAGAAGGAAGGAGAGACTAATGCTGTTATGACAGGGAAAAGGCAGAATCCTAAACGACCTCTATTCCAACCACAACCAAGTCCTAGTTTCCATCAACAGCCAGTTTACCCTATGCAGTTCGCACAACAACCATATGTGGCATCTGTTATGCCCACTTTTAATCATCAGATGATGCAACAAGTTCCTGTTTCCCAGCCACCAAATCAGCAGTGGCCGAAGAACCAAAATCAGAATTACCAGCAGCAACGGCGGCCAGCGCCACAGTAAAATACCCCTCCAAGAAGACAGGCAGTAACACCGAATTTTCCACCCATACCGATGACGTATACAACACTGTATCTTTCTCTGGTGGAGCAAGGATTAATTGTTACTAGGCCTTTGGGGCCACCATCTGAAAAATCTATGCAGTACTTCAACCCTAATGCAACATGTGCTTTCCATCAAGGGGGAGTGGGCCATGATTTAGAAGGGTGTTTGGCATTAAAGAATCTGGTGAAAAGTTTGATAGAGAAGAATATTCTGTCTTTTGTTAATAACCAGCCAAATGTGAAGAGTAATCCCTTACCAACTCATGGGTCAACTAATGCTGTCGAGGACGAGAATGATGGAGTATTGATCTCAGACGCAACAAAGATTAAAACTCCCCTGAGAACATTTCATGCTAAGCTATTCAGTGCCGGATTAGTCAAAATTTGCCATGATGGTTGTGGAGAATGTGATGGTAGAAGTGAAGGGTGTCAGTTGGTTCAAGATGATATTCAGCGACTGATCGATGAAGGTTTTTTACAAGTTTTCAAAAAAGAAAGCAGAGTAGCAGTAATTGAACCAGTATTCAATTTACCAAAACAAGTGCCAGTATTTGAGGAAGAATAATACATGTCAGTAATCCCTGTGTTCAACAATCCAGGGGCAAGTACCGTAAGTCTGGTGTTTAAACAATCAGTTCCAAGAATCAATAAATCTGAAGTTGTTTCCCCTATTAATCACGCCAGGCAAGATAATTTCCCAAGACCAGTCCCGTTCAGGTTCAGAGGAACCAAAGCATTACCATTTATCTACAAAGACATTACAGGTGGTAAGAAGAAGGAGGAAATGATCCCAAGGAAAGAGGTGGGGGTCGTTATAGAAGAACTAGTCCCAAGGAAAGAGGTGGGGGCTGACGAGAAGAATGTGTCCAATATAGTAGGGACAGGAAGAATGACAAGGAGTGGGAGGATTTATACCCCTATGAACAAAGAAGTGTCTGATAAAGAAGGTGATGCGCGTATACCTACCAATGACAAAGGTAAAGAAGTGATCTCCAAGGAGGATGATGAGGAGTTTCTCAGGATAATAAAAAGAAGTGACTACAGGGTCGTGGATCAGCTTCACCAGACTCCATCTAAAATTTCTATTTTATCCCTGTTGATTAATTCACCGGTCCACCGATCAGCATTACAGAAAGTATTGGCTCAGGCTCATGTGGCCCAGGACATTACCGCCGGACAATTTGATCACGTTATCGCTAACATTACTGCGTGCAATACGCTCAGCTTTAGTGATGAAGAACTGACCCAATCAGGTCGGAAACACAATCTTGCTCTGCATATATCAATGAAGTGTCAGGAGGACACATTGGCTAGAGTTCTTGTAGACACGGGATCCTCTCTGAATGTCTTACCAAAGAGGGCCCTAGACAAGCTGGCATACAAAGGAGGGAGCATGAGACCCACATCGTTAATCGTCAAAGCATTTGATGGTTCACGAAGATCCGTGATGGGGGAAATTGAACTGCCAGTTCTGATTGGACCCCATGAATTCAATGTTCTGTTTCAGGTTTTGGACATTAACCCTGCCTATAGCTGCCTACTTGGAAGACCCTGGATCCATGAGGCAGGCGCTGTTACTTCAACCTTACACCAGAAGATGAAATTTGTGGTCGACGACAAGCTGGTCATCGTCCATGGGGAAGAAGACTTAATGGTTAGTAACTTGCCATCCTTCCGTTATATTGAGGCTGATGAGGATGCATTGGAAACCTCTTTTCAAGCCCTGGAAATAGCTAACGCAGTTATGATTGACAATGAGAAGACAGTGGTACCAGAATATCCATCTTTTGCTTCATATAAGAGCATCCAGTCTGCCCTTCAAGACGGCGTGCCCGCAGGTTGGGGCGAAGTGATTGAGGTTGAGAAGAGGATCCGACACCAAGGGTTGGGTTACAGACCAACTCTAGAAGAGGAGGCTGCTTCAGGTACAAGAGAAAGAAGAATGAAGATAAAGACAGTGCAGGAGACATTTATCAAAGGTGGACATCAAGTCCATGCAATCATAGGAAGTACTGAAGAAGATGAAGACATTGATCGTTTGATTTTTCGCCAAGAAGGCGCATTAGGCAACTGGGAATCTGTTGAGATCCCAATCCTGTACCCGGAACCAAAGTAACTTGTCTAGATTTGTTGTTTTCATCTCCCTAGTCTTGCCCAAAGCTAGTGGATTGTTTTGTACGGGCCTCCATTTTCAAACTTTAAATCAATGAAATGACTATTTTGCTAATTTTTATCGTTTTCACTTTATTGCATTCTATTTCTAAAAAAAATGGCAATCTTTTCAAACAAAAGCATCTTCATCTTGCATGTTCTTGAGTTGTTGTGCATTTTAATAATATAAGTCATTCTACCATGCAGAATGAATCATAAACCCATTGTATTCAATGACCGCGCTTTTACCATTGACTTCGATTCCCCTGTCTATCAAGCTGAGGAGGAGGAGGATTTTGAGGTGCCCAAGGATCTAACAGATATATGTGACTACCAGTATACAGATCTCCAACCTCATGAAGAATAGGTGGATGCCATTAATCTTGGCACTGAGGTTGAGAAGAAAGAAGTCAAGATTGGGGCATCACTGAAACCAAAAATCAGACAGCGGTTGATTTCGCTCCTTAAAGAGTATGTGGACGTGTTTGCTTGGTCCTACCAAGACATGCCTGGTTTAAATACGGATATTGTGGTCCACAAATTACCCCTCAAGCCTGAGTGCCCGCCAGTAAAGCAAAAGCTTCGTAGAAGTCATCCCGACATGGCTCTCAAGATTCGAGATGAAGTTAAGAGACAGTTGGATGCCGGATTTCTGGCTGTTTCCAAGTACCCAGAGTGGGTAGCTAATATTGTCCCTGTTATGAAGAAGAATGGAAAGGTACGAATGTGTGTGGACTACAGGGATCTCAATAAAGTTAGTCCCAAGGATGATTTCCCTCTACCCCACATCGACACACTGGTAGATAACACGGCTCGTTTCGCCATGTTCTCATTTATGGATGGTTTCTCAGGCTACAATCAGATTAAAATGGATCCGGCTGATATGGATAAAACCACTTTCATTACCCCATGGGGCACTTATTGTTACAAGGTTATGCCTTTTGGATTAAAGAACGTCGGGGCAAGATACCAAAGGGCTATGGTGACTTTGTTTCACGATATGATCCACAAAGAGATAGAGGTGTACGTGGACGATATGATAGCCAAATCTCGAAATGAAGAGGAACATGTAGATCACTTACTGAAATTGTTCAAGAGACTTCAGAAGTATCAGTTGAGGTTAAACCCTGCCAAATGTACCTTTGGAGTCAGATCAGGGAAGTTATTGGGTTTCATTGTTAGCCAGAAGGGCATTGAAGTGGATCCAGATAAAGTACGAGCGATTCAAGAAATGCCAGCTCCTGAAACCGAGTCTCAAGTCAGAGGATTTTTGGGCCGTTTGAATTACATCTCCAGGTTCATCTCCAACATGACCCCAATATGCGCTCCAATTTTCAAATTGCTCCTTAAGAATCAGCCAGTAGAATGGAATGCTGTCTGTCAACAAGCTTTCGAGAAACTCAAAAGTTATCTCCAAAAACCTCTTATTCTGATTCCTCCGGTTCCCGGAAGACCTCTCTTTATGTACTTGACTGTTTTGGAAGAGTCAATGGGCTGTGTTTTGGGGCAGCATGACGAGACTGGCCGGAAAGAGCATGCAATTTATTATTTGAGTAAGAAGTTTGCAGACAGTGAAAGCCGTTACTCATTACTTGAAAAGACTTGTTGCGCTCTGGCTTGGGCCGCCAAACGTCTAAGACAGTACCTGATTTGTCATACTACCTTGTTGATTTCCAAGATGGATCCAATAAAGTACATTTTTGAGAAACCTGCTCAAATGGGTAGACTTGCCCGTTGGCACATGTTATTATCTGAATATGACATTCAGTATGTCACGCAAAAGGCCATTAAAGGAAGTGTCCTTTCAGAATATCTTGCCGATCAACCAGTCGAAGACTATGAACCACTCAAGTTTGATTTCCCTGACGAGGACATTATGGCAGTAAAAGATTGTGAAGAGTCAAGCTCTAAAGATGATCCCAAGGCTAAGTATAGGTGGAAGATGATGTTCGACGATCCGTCTAATTATAAGGGGCATGGAGTAGGTGTTGTTATAATTAATCCTGAAGGTGGCTACACCCCTTTTACAGCCAGGCTGGATTTTGGATGTACAAATAATATTGATGAGTATGAAGCATGCATTCTGGGTCTGGAAGCTGCAATCGATCTTGGAATCTGTTTTCTTGAAGTTATGGGTGACTCCGCTCTAGTCATTTATCAAATCAAGGGCGAATGGGAAACAAAAGATGAGAAGCTTATCCCTTATCAAGTATATGCTTTGGAGTTGATTAAGTGTTTTGATGAGATACCATTTCGTCATGTACCACGTACTGAGAATCATGTGGCTGATGCTTTAGCGACATTGGCTTCAATGTGGCAAGTTAGATTTATCAATGAAGATCTAGTAATTAGTATTGAAAGGAGGACTGAGTCTGCCTATTATCAGTCTATTGAAGAAGAATCAGACGGCAAACCTTGGTTCCATGATATTCTGAACTTTCTAAAGAATCAAGATTATCCAGCCAACGCCTCCGTTCTCGATAAGAAGACTCTACGAAGACTATCAGCCAAGTTCTTCATCAGCAATGGTGTACTGTACAAAAGAAATCATGATATGGTATTGTTAAGATGTGTTGATAAAAGAGAAGCAGACTTGTTGATCCATGACATCCATGAAGGAACTTTTGGCACCCACGCCAATGGGCATGCCATGGTTAGGAAGATTTTGAGGGCTGGATATTATTGGTGAACCATGGAAGCTGACTGCATCCAGTATGTTAGAAAATGTCATAAGTGTCAGATTTATGCGGACAAAATGCACATTCCTCCTACTCTATTGAATGTGCTATCATCGCCCTGGCCGTTCTCTATGTGGGGCATTGATATGATTGGGGCAATTGAACCTAAAGCGTCTAATGGGCATCGCTTCATTTTGGTGGCTATAGATTACTTTACCAAGTGGGTAGAAGTCGCTTCTTATGCGAACGTGACTAAGCAAGTCGTTGCACGCTTCATCAAGAACAACATCATTTGTCGTTATGGGATCCCCAATAGGATCATAACTGACAACGGGACCAATCTGAACTACAAAACCATGAAGGAACTATGCGACAACTTCAAAATTGAACACCATAGCTCTTCACCGTATCGTCCAAAGATGAACGGAGAGGTCGAGGTTGCGAACAAGAATATCAAGAAAATTCTTCAGAAAATGGTCAAAACATACAAGGATTGGCACAAGATGTTTCCATATGCACTACATGGGTACAGAACGTCAGTTAGAACTTCAACAGGGGTAACCCCTTTTTCTTTGGTATATGGGATGGATGTTGTCCTCCCTATAGAGGTTGAAATACCCTCATTAAGGATATTGATGGAAACCAAGCTTGATGAAGCAGAATGGGTTCAAGAAAGATATGATCAGTTGAATCTAATTGATGAGAAGCGCCTGACAACCATGTGTCATGGTCAACTGTACAAGAAGAAGATGAAAAGGGCGTTTGACAAAAAGGTTCGAACTCGAGAATTCCGAGTAGGCGAATTGGTAGTTAAGAAGATTCTACCTTCACAAAGAAACGCCCGCGGAAAATGGGCACCCAATTATGAAGGACCATTTGTAGTCAAGACAGTCTTTTCAGGAGGGTCTTTGTTTCTTACAACTATGGATGGTGAACAGCTTGCGCACCCTGTGAATACAGATTCGGTACGGAAGTATTATGCTCACCTGTATCCGGGAATCCCCAGAGAAGTCAGCTGTTAGAGTTTTAGTCCATAGAGTTTGTTACTGGTCATTGAATACAATGTAACCTTTACCAAATTGCCATTTTGTCGCATTTGTAATATTTCATGGGACTCTGCTATTTGGCGAGTCACCATTTTTCAATGAATATCAGCTATTGAGCCATTTTCTTGCTTATTGTACTATCATCGTTATTCTGCAAAACTTTGTCATTTTCACTTGATTTTGAAAACGGAAATGTTGCAATTTCTAAGAAAACACAAAATAAACTAAGTTTTACTCTGAAATTAAGACGCTTTGGAATCAAGTCGGTGCAGGAAGAGTTAGCAGTACCGTTTTTTTTTGGCATGGATCTGCCATCTCCAGAGGAAAGAAGATTGCTTGGTTATCCTTGATGTTTGGGTTTCAGGGTGTTGGCTTATGTTATCCTTTCTTCTTTCCTGTTTGCGTCGTTCGCGTCGTTCCTAGCATATAGTTAAGCATATGCATCATACCCTAGAATCCTCGCTCCTTGTGCTTTGTTTTGCTTGTGGTCTTGTGTTGGTGTCTGTCTTTATCTCCCTAGTGAAATAAAGACATTCCCGGCTTTGCTTCGTGTCAAGCTTGTTCGGTCTTAACCTTTGCACCCCAGTTTGAAATCTTTAAACCTTTTGCCATTCACCAAGAAGTTTAACATTAAAGATTTTGTAAAACTGTTCTTGTTTGAATCGTGTTGAACTTGAACATGGACTCTATTTGAATCGTGTCAAGCATTGTCTTGTATTTTAAAACTGTTCTTGTTTGAATCGTGTCAAACTTGAACTTGGACTTTGTTTGAATTGTGTCAAGCATTGTCTTGTGTTTTAAAACTTGTTCTTATTTGAATCGTGTCAGACTTGAACTTGGACTTTGTTTGAATCGTGTCAAGCATCGTCTGCTTGTTTTAAAACTTGTTCTCGTTTAAATCGTGTCAAACTTGAACTTGGACCTTGTTTGAATCATGTCAAGCATTGTCTTGTGTTTTAAAACTTGTTCTTGTTTGAATCATGCCAGACTTGAACTTGGACTTTGTTTGAATCATGTCAAGCATCGTCTGCTTATTTTAAAACTTGTTCTCGTTTGAATCGTGTTAAAATTGAACTTAAACTTTTGGACTTTGTTTGAATCGCGTCAAACCTCGTCTGCTTGTTTTAAAACTTGTTCTCGTTTGCATCATGTCAAACCTGAACTTGGGCCATGTTCGAATCGTGTCGGACATTGCCTCGTGTTTTAAAATACGTTCTTGTCTGAATCGTGTCAGACTTGAACTTGGACTTTGTTTGAATCATGTCAAGCACTGTCTTCTTGTCTTTAAACTTGTTCTTTGTTCGAATTGTGTCGGACATTGAACCCTTACCTTTAGTTTTTTTGAAAACTTACTTTAAAGCTAAGCTTCTTGGAACAAATTTCTTTGACCTTATAAGACTCCTGTCTGGTGCGCAGGGTTTGTTTCCGTGTTCCTGGCTTTTCTTGAAGATCCCATTTTGAACTCTTCAGCTTAGGTTCCCCAGGAAGTCTTTGCTTGGTTGTCTGTCTTTTTTAGGCTGATCCCTAGTGATCAGGTTTTTCTTCTTGGTTTCATGCCCAGGAAGAAGGTGGGTTTGTTGTGCCCCCAGTAGTCTATCTCCCCGGTTTTCTTTCCTAGTGGAGATTGTTTGTGGTCTTCTCCCCAGTTTTTTTCCTTGGAGTCTCCCCGGAGGGTCTCTTTTGTTAGCTTGTATCCCTAGTGAGTTGTTTCTCATGGATACTAACTTTCATCCTTCCCCAGTGAAGCTCTGTGATCTTTTTGGTTCCTGTTTGCCCCTTGGCGTCTTGTTGCGTCTGCATTTTCTTGCATCTCCTTGGCATCATGTCTGTTGCATTGCATGTGTGTGCATCTGAGGGCAAAATTTTCGGTTATCTGTATTTAAATATCTTTCACTGTTGATTACATGAAGATTTTCATCTCTCATGTCATCAGGTGAAGATATTTAAATAGGGGCAACTGTTGTACCCCAAATTTTACCCTCATCTTTTTATTACTAGATACTATATGATTTATCTTGATCACTTCACTTATTTTACCTTAATAGTTTTTTTTCTATATATTTCTATTTTAATGTGTGTTATTTCATTTTTTTAAAATTGCTTTTTTTTTAATTTATCAATTAGCTTAATTTAATTTAATTTTCTCTAGCCTAATCTCTTAATTTTTGTTGGTAATTTAATTATTTTAACTATGTTAATTTTTAATTAATTATCTTTCCTATATTGATTATTTTTGTTAAACTTTATTAATCCTTTTTAATTTAAGATTAGTATTAATTAGATTTCATCATTGGTCATTAATCTTTTATTTAAAAAAAGATAGGAGAACCGCGTGTGTCACATTTCTATTAAACCTCAATTGGATTTTATTGAAATTTCTGATTGGAGGAGGGGTTAAACCATCAGCCAATGAGGAGGCGTGAATTTATTTTGACTTTTCAACGAGGGGAAGGACCAATGGGAAATTGGCACGCGCCTTTGGAATAGTTGTCTTCTTCCTCCTTCGTTTCTTTTCCAATCTTTGCAGAGAAATCAATTCGTTCAACCATTTTGCATACCAACATTCGAATTCATCTCATCAAATCGTGGCGCCATAATTCAATTCCATCTTGCCCTAATATTGCCTCATTTGCTCCATGGGATTTCATTGGCACAAAGCAAGGATTCAACCTTCCGTTCTAGTCATTGTCTGTGCCATCTGTGAGAAGAGCAGAGCGACGTTACTCTCAATTTCCCAAAGAACGCATACATAGACTGATAGCAAAGAAAGATGGGGAGATACTTTCCATTTCTACCTTGCAAGCCAGAAGGAGGGAGCGTCTGTCCCTTGAAGCAACATTTGAATTCAATTTCAAAACCCTAGCCACCAAGTTTAGATCCCTGTATGAGTTCAACCCGGCCCATATCTCAGCCTATATAAGGAGGATCCGTTTCAACGCAAACCATCAAGAATTTTCTCAAAAACATCTAAAATTTTCAAGTTTCGAGCAAGCTGAGTGAGTAACTTTTTGAGTGGCTGCGGAAGTAGTCTGCATACTCAAAACATTGGCAAAGCTTCATCTGGTATCACCCTTTTCTCATTCCTATTAATCATATTCGTTTAGTAGCATTTCTGTCATAATCATTTACTACTCTTTGCATTTGAATCCTACTTATAATGTTCCTTGTGTTGGTTATCTGCTCATAGTTAGATATTTTTATCCCTGAACATAATGTGCATATGTTTTCTTATACCAATGTTATGAGATTGTTGTTTTTCTGTTCATTAGAGATGAAATGTCACTATGACTTGTTATTGTCTTATTCCACATCTTTCACTAATGTGTTTGGTTAGCAAATCTACCCTTACAAGTTGTTTTATGTAGAGGGACACTCTGCTGATTTATTTTTGATGATGATTGAGGAAAATAGCCTTACTTTATTTTGTTTATACCCGAGTGTAGTGGATTCCCCAATATATGTAGGAATCATGAATATGTTTTCTATTTGTGCAATGTCTATACTAAAATGGTCATCCTTGTAAATTTGCTTAGCATGAAATTTGTGTATTTGATTCCTTTGTTTCGATTACACAACTGTCTTTTGTTGCTAACTTGTTTGATGAAACCTTTGGGGTGAACTTGGTTTGCAAATTTATTTTGATGAAATGATCACACCCTTCTGCACTTTTCTTATGGTATACACTAGTTGGAATGATTGACTGCTAGCTGATACATCTATATTTGTTAAAATCTTTGCACTTATTTGGCATGCTCCATATTTGAACTTGTTCATGATTGACTGGCTTTGGTTTTATTCATTAATCATTTGATGTTAAATGCTTAAGTCAACTATGTACCTCTGTTAAACTTATGAATTTTATGCCTGCTTTGTGTAAAGTTCTCATTTTGTATGGTTATAAACTCTATGCACTGACCCTTTTTCATGTAGTTACCCTGCTGTCATAATTCAAGTTTTCCTTTTATGTGTTTAACCATAGTTAATATGTATGCATTTTCCATGCTAGCAATTGATCACAACTCTGTTGTATTTTTGCTTTTTATGTCATGTTAACTGTTTTGTCAAGCTAAATGGAAGTCAGTTGAGTGTGTGTGTGGTCTTTCATCCAAGCCTATTAATGCATGACTTGACCTGTCTGATTTAATCTTGCTATTAGGATGATATCATTTGATTAATTTTGTCTGGTTTTGTGTTTGTAACATGTCCATTGCTATTTTAGTGTGCATACCAATCTTATCATTTTGTTCTATCATAAAGTTTTGATCTCCATCCAACTGCTTCATCTTGATTTTGAACTAATAAAGGGAACAGTAGGTCTGTTAGTCATTATGCCATGAAGTGTTTGATATTGAGATCATGCTAGCCAAGTTTGTAGAAGCTTCAACATGATTCATATGTATATCTGCATCTAAAATTTAAACATGAAATCATGGTTTTAATATGCCTATGTATTGTAACTCCTTGACTGTCCTTTTTGAATCAGATTTGTTTTTAACCATGCCCTGTGATAGTTCAAGTCTTTTTGTCATATAGACCCTCTCTATGCCATTCACAATTCTGATACACTTTGTTGGGTGTGTGTGTTTTTCAAGCATCAATACCTGACTTATTCTGCTGGTCTTATTTTGCTATTTTGTTACTGTATGATTGTGGAATGTTTACTTGAATGATCTTGCTTTGCTTTTGTATGGTAACATATTCTTTATCATTTCAGCATGAATGCAAATCTTGTCACTTTGCCCTATCATAAGTTGTCTCATCTCATTTTGAATCAATAGTATTGCTTCATCTCTATGTGTTATTAACTCTTATACTATGAAATGTTAGATATTAACCTCATGCTTGTCAAACCTCATTAAATATTTATGTACATGAGATGCTACACTTCTGCTGTTGGTTAACCTCACACTATTCATAATGATATGTTCTTGCCTTGCCTTGTAATTCCTACCTGTCATGCTCTGCATCATATATTTATTTTTGCATCCTGTATGTATCAGTACAAATAATGCCCTGCATGCCATGCTAAATCTAAAAACCAGTTGGAATAGAAGTTTGGACTTGAGTTTTAGCATGATCTTAACTTTGGTTTAAACACTCTTAATTGTTGAAATCACATGCGTAATAGCCATGCTGCATTCTTGAAATCATGTTGTGTGCCATACCATGTGCCATTTGCTATTTTGAATTCATGTTGCATTCTTGCCACTTCCATGATTGGTTTAATAATGTTGGATCTGCCTACTGTTTCCAATCCTTTTTTTTCTACGTCTGCTTTGAATAAAGCCATCATCCAGTTCAGTTTGGTTTACATATGTTTGAGTGAAATGCTTGACTTTGTATGCTTTGATGTTATGCTACCTGCTGCTACTGTTGTCATTTAAATGCCATGGTTTGTTGTTTTTCACATAAAATCATTTGTTGACTTTAGTTGATATCCATGCGTATGAAATCTCTAGGTATTGTGTATTGGATTATGGCTTCCCTTTCACTTGATTTTGTTGGGTTAATGCAGCACTGAGTTCAATATAGCTATTTGGTTTGTTTAATTCATTTGTTTTTTTATTTTGAATATATGCGCATGATATAGGTTATATATTTATCAAATCATAATTGTTACTGGACGTATTCCCGCCCCAGCGGATGGACTTGTGTGTGTGTTACTATTCCTCTCTGTCGTGCCTATAAGGACTGGGGTTCGATCCCTACCAAGTCCTTTTGTCTTTTTTTTTCTTTTGGTTTTCGCTTCCTTAAAATATATATGTCCGTTTGCACTTCATATGCACCATGCGCGCGTAGTTTGGTTGGTTGGGGTTTTGGCTTTTGAAGTCCAAGGGCGTGGGTTCAAGCCACACTTGGGGCATTTTTTTACTCTTTTTTTCATTTAAAGCCATTTCTTTTTATTCAAGGTTCATTCAAATAATTTTCTTTTAGAAAATCTGAATTTTTTTAAACTCCATGTTTCTTTCACTTAGTATTGTTTTTTTATTAGCTATCTAAAAAGATTTTTTTTTTTAATGTGAATTTCCACTCTCATCATTTTGATTTAAATTGTTGAATCTTCATTATAACTTTATTGATCTTTTAAGGTTTAGCTTTTTTTTTTTTTTTTTTAATTTATCCTATTATTGGATTGTTGATTTAATTTGTGATTGTCTAACTTATAATATCATCTTAATTAATCCTTTATTCATGATTATATGATTTGTGATGTATCTCTCAAGTGTTTTTTGGTTTGCCTTTGTCTAATTGATGTCTTAATATTTATCTCATGTTTACTCATCATGAAACATTTTGCCATCTTCATGCTTATGTTGTTGTTTCTTTCTTCTATGGCCTTTTCTTTTTTTTCTTTTTCTATTTTATCCCCCTATTCCAAAGGAAGGTTAAACATGTTGACTCATAAGTCATTGACCCCCACCTTAACCTAAGTAACCTCTTAGGAGAAACTTCAATTTCTTGGCCTCATCAGAGCCATAGAAATTACAACTAGCATTAGGAGAGAGTTCCTCAACTCTTGGTGATATTCATCATAATGAATTTATCACTTCCCCTGCTAACTAACCTTTAGCATAGAACCTTTAGCAAACATAAGATAACATTAAAACAAGAGGCTCCCGTAGAGTACTACGGATACTTAGGGTGCTAATACCTTCCCTTAGTATAACCAACCCCCGAACCTTAGATCTCCCCCCTTTAGGTTTTTCTAACGATCTTGAACCTTTCCTTTGGATAAGTCAAAGTCGGATGTAAAAGAAATATGATGCAAATTAATTAATAATTTGTTATCCGATTTTCACCGCAACATCTGGCATTCTGGTATTCTGATTATGCCGGTATTCTAGCATTTTGGTATTCTGATTATGCTGATATTCTGGCATTCTGGTTTTTTGATTATGCCGATATTCAGGTATTCTGATTATTCGGATATTTCGATATTCCGGTATTCTCTTCAGAGCGGACCCATAAACTTATTTGGTCATCCATAACACCGCATTTATCCAGATTATATGGAAGCCTTGATCCCATGTCTGTTGCATCTGCATCATCATTTTCGTATACATGTTCTTGTATTTCCAAGGGATATTAACTTTGAGACCCGCTGTTGAGCATTTCCATCTTTTTCTTGTAGTTTGTATGAGAAAAAATTTGAATCAAAGCAGAATGATTCCTTGGAAATATTCGAACAGGCATTTGCATTGCATTTCCATACTCATTTGTATAACAGGTGCTCGAGGCTGGTTATTCTCGTCCTGATCTGGTTCTCTCCAAATTTCAGTACTCAACTGCTTAAGCCAGTCAGAAGTTAATCATGGAGCAAATTCAAGTGGAATTGAGGGAAGTGCGAAGCCAAATGGGGCAGTTTATGGGGAAAATGCAAGCGTTGATTCAAGACCAGAGAATGCTGAAGGAAGAGGTCAATCAACTGGAGACACGGATAAGCCTGGTTATGGAGGTCGTGAGAGGTGTGCTAAATAAAGATAGTACTCCCATGCCTGAAGCCGCGACTAGAACTGTCTATCCTCCCTTGTTTAAGGGGTCCCTCCCATAGAATGAGCAGATTGCCACTGTGACCATCCCGACTGTATCTCCACAACAGAGAAATGCTCCTTGTCGGTGCCAGGATAGACCAAAGATGAACCAACACTTCGAGACTCCACCAGTGTCGTATTCTCAGCTATTACAGCATCTCTTTCAGTTGCAACTGGTACAGAAAAGGACTCTGGCTCCTCTTACTGGTATTCCCCCACTGGGTTATGATGCAAGAGCTCACTGTGATTTCTATTCTGGTGCACCGGGGCATAATGTGGAAGATTGTAGGGCCCTTCAGCATGCTGTCCAGGATCTGGTCGATTTGAAGGTAATTGAATTCATGACGGGCGACGTAAGCATACAAGGTGGTCCTACTCTATCTGTTGAAAAAGAAGTGGATATCCCTGTTTCCTCTCCCAAAGCTGCATCAAGTCAGGGGCATTTCTTGCAGTCTTTGGTTAGAATCCCCACATCCGCAAATGCTACCTACGCCTCGACCAAATCTGAAGAGAAAAGCGCCTGAAAAGATTGTGTGCTCGAATCAGTGTTAATAAGAGAACTGCTCTAGAAAGGGACAACAAAGGCAGAAGAAGCCTGAAAGACAGTTTGATGTTCTTCCTATGCTATACGCTCAGTTATTGCCTGATCTACTCAAGTATCAGTTGGTTCAATTAAGGACTCTCACAACATGTCCAGCAAAGATACCACCAGGTTGGGACGCGAGTGCAAGATGCAAGTTCCATTCAAGGGCACCTGGCCATTTGATTGAAAATTGCAAAGCTCTACAACACAATGTGCAAGACTTAATCGACTCAAAATTCGTCACGATCACGCCTGATGGTCTGTACTTGAATTGTAGACTCCTTTCTGGAATGAGCATCCAAATTGTAAGAGCATTGTCAGAAATAATAAGTCCGGACGGAGTCAAACCTCCTCAACAATGGCAATCTTTGGATTCTTTACTGTATTTTCATATGTAGCTTTCATTTGTTTATTTAAACAATGTTTGCATGATAAAACTTGGTTGTGTTTTGAATGTTGATTTTAATACAATGAATGTGTTGTTCTTGAAGTAGTTTCCTTTTATGCACTCATATCATGTTTATATGCACTGCAATACCAACTTTCTTGCCTTAAACTTTTGAGGGAGGATGATGAAGTGAAAAACGCAAAATCTTTGGTTGTGTGCTTTTGGATAAAACCCTGTTGGGGATGTACATGCATTATTTCGAATCCCTAAACACTGGATATATAAGGGAGATAGACCCTCATTAACCCCTTTGAGCCTTGAAGTAGGAGTTTCTTTCTGAAAACAAAAAAACCCTCAATCTTAACCTGGGGCAGGGTAGGTGTCAGTTAATTTGACCAAGTGTTCAAATCTCAAAAGGAGTGTGCATCTGAGGATCCATTACCTTATGTTCCACCGTCAAGAGGTCAAGAGATGTGAAACCATAATGGTTATCCATCAACATCAAGGAATGAGGCAGTCACAACCCTTTTAAGCAAGTAAGACGACCCGTGTCACACGCTTTGTTCAAACAAAAAACAAAAAAAAGAAGGAAAGCCCGCTAAGTCGAAACTTGAAAACAAGCGACTTAGGCAAAAGTTAGGGCATCCCGCTGGACTTAAAAACTCAAAAGAGTCAGTCCAGGCAAAAATTAGGGATCAAAAAGCAAAAGAATGAAAAGCGAAAAGCGAAAAGGATTACAAAGAAAAATCCTCGAGCAAGAACAAAGTCATGTGACCATGAACAAAGGACAAAAGGGGTGACTGTCACTACAAAACCTCATCAGGTGTCAAACCATCAGTTGCATGGGTTCCTTAAAGATCACAAAATCTTTTTGAGAGATGAGACCTTGTGCCGAATTAGCTGAACGTATGACTCGAGAATATCACGAAGAGTGGGTGGGCACCGATAAACTTTGAGCCTTAAATCCCTTTTTCTTAAAACCGTGAACCAGGCCACGATACAACCCTCAAAAGTCCCAATTGAAACAGGGTTTATTCCAAAGGCACTTCAGCGAGATAGTGTTCCTGACTCCTTTGAGTTATGCTAATAAGATTTTTGTTGGTATTGCATGTGCATATTGTTTTTCCATTTAAAAATCAATGTCGCATCCCAGCCAGTGATTCGTTCACAAGGCTTGGTGACGTATTTTCAATAAAACTTCAAGGTTAACACGAGTGTTGTATTAGAATTGTCATCCTCACAATAAACATTTTCTGCTTGCATGTGTTTGACATCAAAGAAGCTTACACAATGAACGTCAGCCGAGAAGCTCGATCACGCCAAATTGAGATGGTGAAAACTCCGAAGGATAGTCATGTCAAGGGGTATGTGGCTGTCGTAACCCAAAATTTTACCTCCCTCTTTTGCCTTTTGCATAACCATAAGCATTCGCATCGCTAGCATACGCATTCACACTTTTCTTCGTGTGTTTCTTGTTGCAGGATATTCAGGTTTTCCAAGCCCGATTAATTATATCCTCACATGGTCATCACATCATCAAAACAAGCACAAAATAAAGGTTTCTATACCTATTCATCAAGACAAGAGGTGGAAAACCACGACCGGGACTCCAGTATCATTTCCTGAGCAATTGGGGCAAACATTGACCGAAATAACCGGTTAACGCATGGTGAGTAACCGGTTACTCAGTGCAATTTTGCAATTCCTGCTGCATTTTTTTGGGACAGCATCCATGCACTCTCTTTGGTCTTTGGTTCTACTTGATTCTAGCAGTGTGTGGAACATTCTAGACATCTCTAGACATTTCAAGACATTCCAAGTGTTTTTATTTCAATGCATCACTCTAATTTAAGTGCACCATGTTACTTAATTTACCAACATGTCAACCTTTGGATGATGGAGTGCACCTTGGGATTGTTACCGAGTTGGTTCTAACTAACCGAGTTAACCGCCTCGACTCGGTGGGTCAAGTATAACTAACTCCTAGCCTAGGTCCAAACCCAAAGCTAATGCCAAACCAAAGTCCAAACCATCTCACACTCCAAACCTAAAATCTATATAAACACACCTTCACTCACTTTTCAATTTCTCAAACATTCTCTACCATCTTTCCCCAAACTTCTCACATTTCACTCTCAATTCTCCCATATTCCATCAGAATTTCTCTACTACATCTTCATCTTCATCTCAATTCTCTTCCTAAACTTCACCAAAGCTCATTTCTACTTTGAAGGATAATCACTTTTACATCAAAAGTGATTATTTCTTGAGCTCAACCTTCATCATTCTTGCTATTACACTTGGATTTATGGAGTTATTTCAGATTTTGGATTAATCTTGAGTATTTGCTGCAACTTCCAACGGTTCAAATTTGCATTTTAGAGCTTTATCGTATTTTGCTCGATTTCGACACGATTCGTCTACAAGTTGAAGATTCCTCTGGTCTTCTTTGATTTTCTACATCAAGAATCCTTTGCAACATTTACCAAGCCAAATCTCTGGCTTGTAGGTTGGTGGATCTAACTAATATTACCGTTTTGCGCATTTTCATATCGTTCGCAATGTAGTCGATAATTGTTGTGTGTGATTTGGTTTTGCATTTGTTTGATCCATGATCCTATTGTGTTAGTTGATTCTATCACTGTTTTCAAGTTTAATTTTCGTGCACAATTTCAGTTCCTAGCATGTGGTAGTTTGCATAAGTGATTATGTGTTGAAAACTACTTTTGAAAAGCTGTTTTTATTGTTTTTTTCACCATTGTTCAGTGGTAACCGGTTAACGTATGGTGGTTAACCGGTTACTCAGTGCAATTTTCCTCAAGAACGCTAATTTTCAAGCAAGTAACCGGTTAACGCATGGTGAGTAACTGGTTACCACTGAACATAATGGCCATTTTCTTGCATTTTCAAATGTGTTTGCCATGCTTTCTTCATTTTAACTTCCATTGATCATTATGCTTGATTTTATGGATGTTTTTAATGACATTTCACTTCTGGTTGAAACATGTTCATGAACTTTTGATGCACATTTTCGATTATTCATTTGTTCCATGTTCTTAGCATTGTATGAACATAGCAATTTTTGCACTATATTTGTTCACATGATACATGATTTTGTGTTTCATTTTGATGATCATTTAGCACCGTTTTGCATCTTCCATTTCAGTTTGCATTAAGTTTATTCTTCATGGATAAACTTAATCTTGTATAATCAATAATTCACTCCTTTTTGCTTTAATGAATTTTCATTCTCTTTGGAAAGTTGTTAGCATGTTTCTCCCTTGATTAATTGATCGAAACTTTGCTTCGATTAATCGATCTTCCCTTTCCCTCTCTTTAGGCCTCCTTTAGAGCTTTTTCTCTTGATCCCCTTGTAGAGTTGGAGTTCGCGCTACGCCTTGCATCGGAGCACTGTACAAAGTGACGTTGTTATGCTGTCCGTTTCTCTACGCAGGAGCACTGTACAACTTGGAGTTGTTGTGCCGTCCGGTTCAACTTTCGCATTACACCATGTGTGTTAGAGAAGGAATGAGAAGGGAGAATTTCTACTCTCATTCTGATTACTTCAGGTAGGGGACGAATGGCCCTGTGCTTGGCTTAGTCATCTCTAGCTCCAGGCAGTAGTGTTTTCTCTTTTCCCTAGTCAATTCGATCCTTGATCACTCTTTGCTCTTTGCGATCTCTTTCGATTCTTGATCACTCCTATCTTTTTCAATCTCTCATTTTGATCAATCACCATCCTTCTTAGTTAAGATCATTATTCTTGCACTAACAATCTCCCTTTGTTTCATTACTCCTTTCTTCTTGTAATCAATCATTGCCTTTTGATTCCCCTGAAGAATCTCAATCTCTTTTCTGCAGTTAATCACAGTCTGTCTGTTAAAACCGTAAATCCCCCAAAGTTCACAATCTATTCTTGGTTCTTCTCCCGTTGTTGGTTTAACCACTGCTTGTCAATTAAAACACCAATTTTGCTCTCTTACTCAGTTCATCACAGTCCGTCTGTTAATACTGAGTTCTTCTTGGGTTAATCACCTTCTCTTGGTTAATCACTCGCTTTTCTTTTAAGTTAACCACAGTCCGTCTATTAAAATATTGAACTCCTTCGAGTTAATCACCTTCACTTGGTTAATCACTCGCTTTTCTCTTCGGTTGATCACAGTCCGTCTGTAAACACTGAATCCCCCGCAGTTGGCAACCTCCTCTTGGTTCGAATACTTGCACCCTTGGGTTAGTAACCTTTCTTTGGTTCAAATACCCTTTCTTCGGTTGAGTACTGTTTGTTCAGTCAGTTTACCAAACCCCTTTGGGTCACGACCTTTGCTCGGTCCCACACCCGTCCTTTGGGTCACGACCTTGGCTCGGTCCTACACCCGTCTTTTGGGTCAAAATCATTATTCGGTCCTACACCCGTTCTTTGGTTAATCACAGTTTTCTCTGTTAAAACCAATGCTTCTCTTTCCCCACAGAGTTACAGTCTTTTCTTCCTCGGTTAACCACTGCCAATCAGTTAATATACTGAGGCTCCTTCAGAGTCAAACACCTTCTCTCGGTTCATCACTCTCTCTCTTGGTTTATCACAGTCCGTCTGTTGACACCAGCTATTTTTTCCCGCAAGGGTCCTACTCTATTTCTTCGATTAACCACTGCCAGCCAGTTAATATACCGAGTCTCCTTTTTCTCTTGGTTATGACACCATTCCTTTATTTGAATCCCCAGCGGATTCCTTCCTATTCCCTTTGCTCTACTTTCTTGGTTTTGACACCGATCCACTTTGTTATCCCCAGTAGAGTTTCTCATCTTTATTCGCTTGGTTTGGACACCACTTCTCTCTTATCCTTTATTCTCTTGGTTTGGACACCATTTCCTTCTTGTTCCTTTATTCTCTTGGTTTCAACCCAATTCTTCTCTATCCTTAGTACAGTTACACTCCCTCTCCTTTGTACTCCTTTCTTGGTTTTGACACCATTTCTTTGGAATCCTCAGTGGAATTTCCGTCTTTCTTTTGCTCTTGGTTTTGACACCACTTTCTTTTCCTTTTCCTTTTCCGTTCAGTTCCCCGAACTACGGAAGCTCTGATTCTGCATTCTTCTGAATGCCAGATATATAGGCACGAGAAGCAATGTCTTGGCGAGCACACTTCCACCCTTCCTTCCTTCTCCTTTCTTTCCTTTTCTTCGTCCCCTGGTTCCATGAACTACGACGCTCTGACTTCCTCATTGCACTATGAGGGTACGTAGGCACGAGGGCCACAATCCTCTGCGAGCACCTTATTTCTTTCTTTTCTTTTTCCCCTTTCTCTCTCTCCTCATTCTTTTAGCTAGAAGCCTTTAGATAGATAACCCATCCGAGCCTAGAAGCAAGCGAAATGGTTCCCGTCGAGTACGACGGATGCGTTAGGTGCTAATACCTTCCTTTCGCATAACTGACCCCCCATTCCCGTTTCTCTTCCCCTTGGGTTTTATCGATATTTTCCCTGTCCTTTGGGACTAAATAAAGTTCTGTGGCGACTCTGTTGTATCTTTGAGTGTGCGATTCATTCAGGTAGATTTCCAGCCATCTTCAGCTGGCGACTCTGTTGGGGACAGATTGACCTCTTGCTAGTCCATCCCTTGAGGGGTCTCGCCTAGTTTTGTTTGCTTTCTTGCTTGCTTGGGTGTTTATCTTTCGTGTATTTACTCGCTTTACTTGCTTTAGCTTTATGTTTATTTATCGCATTTCTTTACTGCTTTGAATATTCATATGCTGCATATTCCGGATATCTGCTGTTTTTTGCTGTTGTTGGGATGGGTAGATATTATTGGAGAGAAAGGTCCTAACACCGGGCCTAGTATACACATAGGATAGAACGTGGATAGTCATGAGGCCTGCATCTTGCGCGTTGGGATATCACGAGACCCACATCCCAGATCGTGTTTCATTTGAGAATACTTCCGTCCTGTGAGAATTCACTACGACAGGGGATTTTCATCCTGAGTCCTATGGTTTGTGTAATACCCCAAAATTTGCTCTCCTTCTTTGTCATCATAGCATGGCATTATCATTTATCATATCATATCCGTCTCATTAACATTACATTGCATTTAACATAGAAAAATGAAGCATGGCATCCTTCTTACCATCAGGGCATGTGATCATGTGGAAGGTGGGCAATCTAGGAATCATTCAAAGCACAAAAGGTCAGTCAAGTTGCCTCAAGGCAAGCCAAGAAGCCTTTCATGTCTCATACTATCTCAATTGATCTTCCAAAACCTCAAAGAAGTGAGATTCAATGGGAGATTGAAGCACTACATCTTTTACTATGCAAGAGGTTCAAAAATTGAAGGAAAACCCTCAAAAGAGATAGCTCATTGATTCAAAATCATTCTCAAGTGGCATTTCTCATCATCCTTTAAGAGGATACACAACATACTCTGAGGAATTTGGATTTGGAAGATGTGCAATTTCCTCCTAACCAGAGAGGGTCAAAATTAGGGTTTCTAATAAAATCAGGATATCTATGATTTTTTGGACAAAGCTTGTTGTCATGGTATTCTACATGTTCTTAAGTGTATGTGTATGGAAAATTGCCCCTCAATGGGTTTTAGAAGTGGTTCAATTGGAAGAAAAATCAAGAATCAGAGAAATTGGGGCAAAGTCAAATAATCAGAGGAAAAAGTCAATTCTTGACTTTTTGAGGCCAAATTCATGAAATTCATGTTATATGTGTCCAATGTACAAAATTTGGTCAAGAAATTCCAAAGGAATCATGAAAAAATCAAGATGTAAAAAGTTGCCATTTTTGGATGAAGTAGGGTTACTAAAAATAGCAAGTTTTGGCCATTTTGCATCAGAGTTTGAACCAAGGCCATTTAAATTTGGAGCACCAAATGAAAATTCCACTCTGCCTCAATGAAAGGCCTTGCTTTAAGCTTCAAATCCATGTGTGGAACATCTCCATTGGATAAAAATTGAGTGAGATATGATTGATCAAAGTTTGAGCAAAGTAGGTCCAAAACTAGGTCATGACCAAGATTTTCAGGGCACGCGCGCAGTCATTTTCTCAAACACTTGGTGGGCCAAATGTATTGATCAATTACTCATGATTAGAGGCTTCAAATGGAAAATCTTTCAACATCAAAGTTGTTCCTCTATGTGAGATCTTCAAAGTTGGTGTTTATCAATTTTTCATCTGATCAAAGGTTAAGGAGTTATGATGGCTCAAAGAATGGTCATTGCAACTGAAATTTGACCAGGTCACAACCAGGTCATGCCACAAGTCTGCGCACCCATGTACCAGCTTCTTTTTCCATCTGTTTGAGGTCATTTTTAGACATGTTTGAGACCTCATTCCACTTCAATTTCCAAATCAATATTGTGCTCCAATGCATCCTCTTTCCAATGAACCCATAAACTCCCTAATGCAGCCATTGAGTAGAGAGAAAAACCTCCACAAACTACCCTATGTTGGCATGGATACATTGACAGCATGTTGCATGATTTTGGTTCACACACACCACAAACACTTCTTAACCTCAGCTTTCCTCTTTAAACCAAGCACACATGACATAAAACTCATACACTAGCACGTGCCTTGCATGGAAATAGAAAAGACAAGCTTGCTGAGCAAGTTTCTAATGCAACAGCCTTTGCCATTCGTTTCTCTTGCTGCTTCACCATAACTGTCATGAGATTAACCTCACCATAACCCAGCCTTGATCACTCGCCCCCTAACTAACTTGACTCAGTTAGTTAGGGTGGACTCAGTTAACCACCTTGACTCACCCTAACTCAACTCATTAAACCGTGGTAAGCTCACACTATAAAAGAAATCACACACTCCATTTTCATTTTTCAGTTTTTGACAACCACATTTCTCTCCAAGAACACCTCAAACTCTCTCTACTTTCTCTCTGATTCCACACGATTTCAACACTCTTCTTCCACTTTTCATCTGCATTATCATTGTTTGGCATTGTTGAATCAAGAGCAACAAGAACAACTCCATTTCTGCAAGTTCAGCACCATTGCAAGCTTCAACATCCTTCATCTATTTACGAATCCATAGCATTTATTTTGCTAAGTTTGAAGATCTAGAAGCTCAGCATATCAAGCTTTCCTCTGGTTTTTCTCAACATCTCCAATTGCTCCACATTTTCAGGTTTCATCATGCACTCTTCTTCATTCGATTCTCTTTAGTTTTGATTTATTTTTGCTGTCTTAAGCTTGATAGAAGCTCTGCTTACTCCGGCTAGTTGATAGAGCTTCTTAGAAGCCTAGATCCAAAACTTAGGGCATGATTTAATCTCCTCTGTTCTCTATGTGTGTGCTTGGTATGTGAAAAACAATTGTGAATTCTTAATCTACGTGAGCTCAGCTTCATTTTGGTATAATAGTTGGGCATTTCTGGGACATGTGAAGTTGCAGACGGTGGCGTGTGACCGGAGAAGGTGACCGGAGGTCCCTCTCCGGCCGATGGTTTTTAGTTAGGGTTTTGGTTGCAGTTTAAATCATGGCCGTTGGATGTGTGTGATCGTGTGGTCCAAAAATTGACAGCACATTAAAATTCACGTGCAAATCATGTGCACCATTTCTGAATTTACTTAAACATTGTGTGATGCAGTACATGGTAATTTGTGTGTGACCTCATGCGCGTGTGTTGGATTCGTGTACTTTGACTTTTGTTTGACTATGACTTAATCTGATGGCTTGGATTGCTTTGACTATGTTGACTGAAGAACACGCTAGTTATGGTGTTATGCGCGTAACTGGACCTAAACCAGATTGATAATTACACCCCCATGTATTGAAGCCCAATGATTTTGAACTGTCCAATTGCTATGTTCATACCCCCTTCATTTTGCATTCTTTTTTTATTTTTATTTCTTTCTACACGTTTGATTTCTAATTTTTAAAAATACCAAAACATATGGGAAAATTCTACAAAAATTCATGTGTATTCTTAAAACATTTAGGAAATTTTTCATGATTTTATTTTCTGATTTTATGACCTTTTTGCCCCTGTTCCATAATTTTCTTTGAATTTCCACTTAGATGCATTCTAAGCATGATACATGAATTTGTTTAATTTTTTTCTTGCTCATTACCAACTATTTTGACATGATTCTTTTTGAATTGATTCACTAATACATTGAAGCATGTTATATGATTTTTGTTTGATTTTTTAGGTCACTTTATTACATGTCTTGATGCCTATATTTGTACCACTTTGCATGATGTTTCAATTTGACCTAATTGCTTTGTTTGAAGTCATTTTGCTTTGAATTTTGATATGCTATTTTGATATGTGATTCATCCCTGATTAGTGAACTCCAATACCATGTTTTCATAATTTTCATGAGGACATTTGATTTTTGCTTGATACATTTCATTTAAGGCATTATGACATGTTATATCATTGTAATCTTTAGTGCATGTTTGCATGAATTCTTTTGTGCATATTTGTATGAGCATTTGCATAGTTGTGTGAGTCATTCATATGATATTATAGGTCTTTGATACACATTATAGGTCATCTTTACATGTTCATTTCAATTTGAACTTTGTGCATCATTAACATGTTTTGTTTGCACTTTCTTTTTGGAACTTTCATTTCAATTCTTCTCATATTACTTCTTGAATGCCTTGAAGTTGATTCATAAATACTTTTGAGATGTTTATAAACCATTTTCCATTTAGTTTCAATTCTGGTTGTTGATTTACATGTTCCATTTATGCATGTCTTCTTCATTTCTTTCCATCTTTCATCTACCCTTTCTTCTTGTAACATGTTTAAATGTTAATGGATGATGTTTGTTGCCTATTCACTTGCACTTGTATGATGATATTCATTTGTTGTCCATATGATGTACATTCTGATTGTGGCTCTAGGATTTGGTTTCTCATTTAATTCTTTTGAGTTTTATGATGCATTACATGTTCTTTTACTTCTTATACTTCTTATACATGTTTACTAACCATGTAGGGGCTTTGGTAAGTTTCAATTGAGTGTGGATAAGGAATCCACATTCAACTTCTATCCTTTCTCTTTTACAATTCCATTTTGTGTTTTGCTAAGCACTTATGTGCTTTTTTTAAATAACTCATTACTTTCCCTTTTTGAATTACAATTCATCTTCTACTTTGGAAGTGAATTGTTTAATTCTTTCTTTCTTTAGACTTTAGGTTGAAACCTCATAAACCTTAGGATCACTCCCTTAACTAATCAATTAGGATTGAGTCTTAGTCCATATAGATTTTTACCTTTATCCTCTCTTGAGTATTTCATCTTCTCATCTCAAAGGAAATTCAAAACACATAATAAAGGTAGGCATTTATTGCATTTAGGCCTTTCATATAAAGAAAAGATTATAAGGGGTTTTCTCTTATAATCTTAGAATGTATAGCATATAGCCCATCTTGGGTCAATGTGTTAAACATTTGATCTTGTATGAGGGACTTAAATGCAATACTTGTTGAAGGTGCAAATAATAAAAAACACTTCTTCATTTCTTAATCAACAAAAACACTTAATAAACACAAGTATGCTAGTGTGTTTGAACCTTGACAATTGGAGCTAAGTGTGGAGGTCTTCTTCACTCTTAGTGTGCTTTCTTACCCATTCCATCTTGGAATGTGAGAATGTACACATTCCGATGACTAAGATTTGGATACACTATCATATGCAAACAAATAACAAAACACTTCTTTCTAAAAGACAAAAACAAACAATAACGTCTTTCCTTCGGGAATTCTTTTCTCACCTCATTCACTCTTAGCGTACGAACGCGCTTCTACTCGTTCTCTTGCAAGATGGTAACGCACTCGGACCAGCGAGCCTGCAACACCTGAGCTAGAACGTAAGCCGTTCTCTAAAAAACAATCCACCCCTAATGAGGGGAACTACGTCGCTCTGATTCTCATGTTCCCGATGAGATACGTAGGCAGTGGGGTAGGGCCCATGCGAGCACTTCTTTTATTTTCCCTACATTTGTTTCTCTTTCTCTCTCCTTTCCTTTTCCATTCCTTTTTCAGTTTCTTTCTCAGTATTCTTTTCTTACACCCTTTGATCGAGCAAGCAAGCGTGGATCCCATCGGGTACGATGGACGTGAGGGGGTGCTAATACCTTCCTCTCGCGTAACCGACTCCCGAACCCATTTCTTTTGGTCGTAAGACCATGCTCTATCCTTTCCTTCAGGTTTATGCGGTGTTTCCTTTCCCTCTCTTGGGATAAATACACATTGCTGGCGACTCTGTTCGGTGCCACTTTCGCGTTTGTACTAGGATGAAAATCCCGGGAGCGACAGCTGGCGACTCTGCTGGGGAAATAGATTTTGACCTATTGCTGGTCCATCCCTAAGCGAGTCAATCCTAGCGCTTGTCTGTTTTTCTTTCATTGGGTGTTTACTGTTGTGCTATATTTACCATTTTATTGTATGGTTATTTACTGCTTTACTGTACATTACTGTATTTACTGCTTTTTAGCACTACATATCATATTATTACTGTTGTGTTGGACTGTGCTATTTTCTGTTTGGCGGGATGGGATTTCTGAGAGATAAGCCCATTACACAGGCTTGAGTATACACTTAGAATTAGAGTGGAGAGTAGTGGGACCTACGTGCCGTTTGGAGTGCGTTGGGTGTTCACGAAATTCACAGCTAGACGAGGCTATCTTGGGACACGTCGTGGCATGCGCATCTTGCGTATTCCAGGATGTAGATCTAGAGAGCTGTCGACTCTAGTGACCGATCATGAGGACCTTAGTGGAAATATCCCTCTTTAGTGGTGACAATGGCAGACCGCATTCTGTGGCAAACCCATTCGCACCCGAGGGCCCACTTTGGAACTTGCATAGGATGACCTTTATTTTCTAAGGGGAGTCAGTGGACGACCTCTTTGATTGGCATAGCATTGTATCCTACGGGCTGAATGTGCTATTGCTTCTCAAACCTCCGAAGCTGACAAGCCTTATTTTCTAAGAACCACATGTGAGCATGGGCGGGATGTTTACAGGTTTGCAGGAAACCCAGCCTCCTACCTACCTTACTCGTGATTCTATGATGATTTCAGACATTGTATCCTATGACAGTGATTTAAGTGTTCATCTCAGATATTGCCAGACTCAGTACAGAGACACAGTGCATACAGTTCAATACAGACACCGACACTTGATTACCTGATCACATGCCCTTTTGCATTGCATTATCATATCATAACAGTTATGTTTGTCATTTTCAGGTGCATAATACATTTCTGATTCCAATCCATGGGTTCAACAGAGATCGTCGCCGAGAGAAAGAACAATGTGTCTTACAAGTTTCCAGATCCTGTCTTGGATTCATTGCTCAAAGTTATAGATATGGCTGGTCCGGGTATTCTTGATAGGTTTCAGAAGAGCTACGGGAATTTGGTTGGGATGGTCCGTACAATCACCAAGTATGAACATGATGCCCTGCACACTCTGCTGCAGTTCTACGAGCCTTCGTTGAGGTGTTTTCTTTTTTCAGATTACATTTTGATGCCAACACTGGAAGAATTCTCATTTATTTTGGGAATTCCGATCACGTCGGCAATACCATTCTTCTCTGGTAGTTCTCCCAGCGTAAAAGAAATTGCTGCTGCTTTACAAATGGATCAGGCATTGATAAAGAGTGGTGTGAGCAGTAAAAATGGAGTCAGCGGATTTCATTTAGAATTTCTGTCTGGACAGGCCCAAGAGGCTGCAAGTGCTAAAAATTGGACGGTTTACAATTCCATTCTGGCTCTCTGCATATATGGCCTAGTTTTCTTTCCCAATCAGCAAGACTTTGTGGATATGCAAGCAACGAGAGTTTTTGTCCTTAAAAATCCAGTCCCTACTTTGTTAGGAGATTTTTATCATTCCGTGCATTACAAGAATGAGAAAAGGAGGGGAGGATCTGTTAGTTGTTGCACTCCACTGCTGAGTCATTGGTTTTTCAAGCATTTGCCTCAGACAGGTGCCTTTGTGGAAACCAAAGATGTGGCGAAATGGTCTAAACGATTGATGAGTTTAACTGCTGATAACATTGTATGGTTTGATCACCGGTTATTGAGAATAGAGCTTGTCACAAGATGCGGAAATTTTCCAAATGTGCCTTTGATTGGCAGAAAAGGAGGGATCAATTATAATCCAGTTTTGGCCATCCGACAGTTTGGGTATGCTTCCAGGGATCCTCCTACAGAGCAAGATGTGGAAGAATCTTTATTCTTTACAGGAACTAAAGATGCGAAGGTGGTAGAAGTAGTGAATGCTTGGAAAGATAAGCACAAAATTGGAAAAGCAGTTTTTGGAAAAGGAGATTGTAGATCTTATCCTGAATATGACAGGTGGATTGAAACGAAAGTAAAGGAATTGCTTTTACCCTTTTCAAGGGGACCTCTTTTATGTGCAGTACAGCCAGAACAACCCACTATGGTGGCTATTGAAGAATGTGAGAAGTGGAAGAAAATGGTCAGAGAGTTGCAGATAGAGAATTCTGGAATGAGCAGATGCCTTCAGAAAGCTCTAGCTGACAACAAAGAGTTGGAAAAGAGAGCCTTGAAAGCAGAAAAAACCTTGGCTGACAAAGAGGAAGATTTTGATGACCGAGCTCGGTACTTTCGGAAACTTACTTTGAGAGCAGATGACACTAGTCAGGCTCACAAGATTACAAAACAGGCTTTAGCCCGAAGCAAGGATTCATTAGCTCAACTTCGTCAAGCTTGGGATGAAGTCAGAATTGAAAATGCCGAGTTAAAGGATCAGTCGAAGACTAAAGACGAGGAGCTTAAAAAGGCACATGAGCAGAGGAGAAAGTATCGGGAAAGTCTCGATAAAAGTCAAGAACAGTTAGAAGAAGCTAGAAGCCAGTTGAAGATTACCAAGAAAGAGCTTGAAGAAGTCATGATAGAAAGGGAGATACTCAAGACGCAAGCCAGCATAAAGAGACACAAAGGAGTGTGTGATGACGAAGCTCTGATGCTGCATATGGGTTCTTTAACTGAAGCTCTTGAGAAAAGGGATGTCTTGATCAAAGAGATGATTGAAAAGCCGAATCACCAGCGTACCCGTATACTTTTTGAGGAGATCAAATACTCAAGTGATAAGCTGAAGGATGTGGAATTGTCAGACTGATGTTCTTTTCCTTATATTTTGTTATTAATGGTTACCATCAGGCTTGTTGATGGATCCATTTTTCCTTGTATTGCATTTGCGGATGAGCCTTTCTTAAATGTACTTGAATATTTTGTTGAATGAGTATGAGCAGTTTTATTCAGGATTATTTCTTATCAGATAGCCGCACACAAGCACATGACCACGACACGTCTCTTTATATCACAATTTCTGGTCTTCAGATTTCTGTGGTTGGATCGGAATCAGGGTATAAAGCACCTCGGAAATGACAAACATAGCATTGCATGGCATTGCATATCATTTTGCATTTTTGTTACTTGCTTTGCAGGTACTCGTTGCGGGGTCTCTAACCTTTATTTGGTTTCAGGCAGTATAGCTGAGAATCATATTCACCGATATTCGACGCGAAGAAATCAAGTAAGAATCATGGATCAAATGCAGAAGGATTTGGCTGGGGTGAGGGCCCAATTGGGGCATTTTATGGGGGACATTCAGGCGTTGTCCCGAGGTCAGGAACTACTGAGGGAGGAAGTCAACCATATGAAGATTCAAATGGGCCTGGTCATGGAAATCTTGAATAAGGTGTTAAAAAAGGAAAATGATCATGTGCCTGCTTCCACAACAGAGGTCTCTACTCCTCCCATATCTTTGGGATATGCTTTAGATCATGGATTGCTTCGTGAACCTCCTCTGAAAGCTAAAGGTTCAGAGCTCTCGCATCAGCAGTCACTTCCTGATTTCCAAGAGGATCCTAAGTCAGAGGGGCCTAAGAGGAAGTTCGATCCCATTCCGATTTCGTACACGCAATTGCTTTCTTACTTGCTCGAGCTCAAGCTGGTTGAGTGTGTAAGTTTGGGACCGTTTCCCACGAAGATTCCTCTGGGACCTAATGCTAAGGCTAGATGTGAGTTCCATTCTGGGGCACCTGGTCACAATGTTGAGAATTGTACCAGGTTCAAGCATAAAGTCCAGGAGCTAATTGATTCAGGGGCAATCAAGTTTGCATCAGTTGGTGCTGGTAAACCAAGTGATGTCACTCCCATTGTTGCAAGGGAACTGAGGACTCTCTCCTTTTCCAAAGGGTCTACCTCGCGTCAGGGATCTCTTCCACAACCCTGTGTTGCAGAAGACCTGTGTCAGCAACCCTTATTTGTGCCTCAGCCGAATGCAGAAAGGAAAGTGCAGGGCCAGGTTGGGCGCCCGAACCAGCAGCAGCAAGATTATCAGCAGCGGAGGCTACTCAGACCAAGGAAGCCCAAGAGGACATTTGATCCTATTCCTATTCCGTACAGTCAGTTGTTGGCTCGTTTGCTCAAAAGTTCGCAAATCCAGCTGAGAAGGGCCATGCCCGTGCCATACCCCATTCCTCCGGACTATGACATGAGTGTTAGCTGTGAGTTCCATTCAGGAACGTTTGGGCACACACTTGATAACTGTAATGTGTTCCAGCACAAGGTGCAGGATTTGATTGACTCAAAGGTTATCACCCCAGATGGTACCCCACAAGGTGAAGCTTCTGTACCATGGTGAGTGCTCAAAGTTACAAGAACATCACCAGAAGTGGTCAGTCTAGACGGAGCCAAGCCTCCTCAACAACGACAATCTTTATTTTCCTTGCTGCATTTTCATATGTAGTCTTTATTTGTTCGTTCAGACATTGTTCGCATGTTAAAATTTGTTTGTATTTGGTATGAGGATTTTAATGCAATGAATATGTTTTCTTGAAGAATTTCATTTGTGTTTACTCATTTAATGCTAATGTGTACTGCAATACCATTTTTCTTGCTCAAACTCTATGAGGGAGAATGATGGTCTGAAAATGCAAAAATCTCTAACGGTGTGCTTTGGAATAAGAACCCTGTTGAGGATGTACAGGCATTGTTTCAACTCCTCAAACACTGGAGATATAAGGGAGATAGACCCTCGTTAACCCCTTTGAGCCTTGAAGTAGGAGTTTCTTTTCGTACGAAAAAACCCTCACATTTAACCCAGGGGCAGGGTAGGCGTCAGTTAATTTGACCAAGCATTCAAATTTCAAAAGGAGTGTGCATCTGAGGATCCATTACCTTCTATTCCACCGTCAAGAGGGCAAGAGATGTGAAACCACAATGGTTATCCATCAACAATCAAAGAGTGAGGCAGTCACGACCTTTCCAATCAAGTCAAGACAAGCCAGTGTCACACGATTTGTTCAAGAAAAAAGGAAAAAGAATAAAAAAAATGAAAAAATGAAAAAAGCCCGCTAAGTTGAAACTTGAAAACAAGCAACTTAGGCAAAAGTTAGGGCATCCCGCTGGACTCTGAAATTAAAGATTCAAAAGAATCAGTCCAGGCAAAAATTAGGGATCAAAAAGCAAAAGAATGTGAAAGCGAAAAACAAAAGGATTACAAAAGAAAATCCTCGAGCAAGAACAAAGTCGTGTGACTATGGACAAAAGACAAATGGGTGACTGTCAATCCAAAGCCTCATTAGGTGTCAAACCATCAAATGCATGGATTCCTTAAAGATCACAAAATCTTTTTTGAGAAATGAGCGTTTGTGTCAAATTAGCTGAACGTAGGACTGGAGAGCATCACGAAGAGTGGGTGGGCACCAATAAACTTTGAGCCATAAATCCTTTTTTCTCAAAACCGTGAACCAGGCCCCGTTACAACCCTCAAAAGTCCTAATTGAAACAGGGTTATTTCAAAGGCATACTACCAAGAGATAGCGTTCCTGACTCCTATCAGTTGTGCTAAAAGATCTTTGTTGGTGTTGCATGTGCATTGCATTATTTCTTTCAAAAATTAATGTCGTATCCTAACCCGTGATTCGCTCACAAAAGGGTTTGCTACATCTTTTTAGTAAAACTTCGAGATTAACATGTTGTGTTGCATTAGAATTTTCATTCTCAGAATAAAACATTTTCTGCTTGCATACATTTGTTTGACATCAAAAGAAGTTTACATATGGAAATCCAGTCCAGAAGTTTAATCTTGCCGAGTTGAGAATCCTAAAACTCCCGAAGGGCAGTCACGTCCAGTGGTACCTCCTCAGGAAACTTTGTTGAGCAGGAGCTTTCCCAACAAGTTGTGTTAAGACGTAGTCGATCCGGGGCAGTCACGTCGAATCATCTCTTTAAGGTGTAGCCGGTCTGAGCCAATTACGTCGAGAAATCTTTTTAGAGTTCAGCCAAACTGGGGCAAAACCACTTCAAGGGTCATACTGAGGCAGGCCATCCCAAAAGCACGAGAAGTTAGTCCATCCAGACAACTAATCATCCCATCCAGGTTTCAGAATACCGAGGCAGAATATCCCACGGTGGTATGAGATTCTTCATGGATCTTTTTAAGGTGAATTCCTCTGTAGTCCATACGGTCTGGGGAAGTTACGTCGAGATCCAATGAATCTCTACAAGAGTTTGAAGACACTGAAGCATTGAGCTTGCCAAGTCTTCTGTAAAATCCTCATGCGATGACTTCTTCTAAGTAATCCATGCGGTCTGGGGCAGTTACGGCGAAATCCAACGAATCTCTACGAGAGTTTGAAGACATTGAAGCGTTTTGGATGTCAAGTCTTCTGTAAAATCCTCTAGGGACAATTTCTTCCGGTGGATCATGTGGGTCTAGGGCAAGTGAAGAAAAATGGTTGGTCACGCATATGTATTCAATCAGCCAAAAGGATTGAAACCAAGGGGCATTCCAACCCAAGGCATTTGTGGTCCCCGTCTTCAGCAGGCTTCATTAATAATGTTCTCCAGCAAGAGATTGCATACAAACCTTGCTCCCCAATAAGTGGTGGTTCAGGGTTGGATTTTCTTAATTGCAGAAGTTAGATCCATCTCGGGGCATGTGGGCATATTCTTTTGTTGCAGGTAGCAGGTGCAGATGATTTTAAGCACAAGACCAGCAATAAATCACCCCACGCAAAAGACTGGGGCAATTATGGGTAAGGAGATCGGCGTTCATCGTTCGGTCGACGGTCGGTCACGACGATTTGATATCAACGAACTGAGTTCAACTGGGTATCGTTGTATCTTATTAAGTCGATTCTCTCATTCAGTACTTCCAACAGCTACAAGCTTTTCTGTGTCGATAATGGTTGCGAATTCCCCAATAAAGTTGCTTCGCAGACACCGAAGTTGATGGTCAATCCCCGTTGAAGTCACAAGAGTTTGAAGAGGCTAGATCTTCTGTAAAATCCTCTTATGACATCCTCTCCGGGGACAAATTGTTGGTTTTCTTAAGCATGGGGCATGTTGTTTCCCCAGCATGAAGTGTTGATCACCCCCCAGTAGAGTTTGATGGTCATTATCCCCAGCGAAGTCACAAGAGTTTGAAGAGGCTAGATCTTCTGTAAAATCCTCTTATGACATCCTCTTCGGGGACGAATTGTTGTTTTGTCCAAGCAGGGGGTATGTTTGTTTCCCCAGCATGAAGTGTTGATCATCCCCAGTAGAGTTTGAGGACAGTTGGTCTTCTGTAAAATCCTCTCAAAAGGCATTCTCCAGCACGAGACGTTTTAAAGCAGTTTCCGCCAGCAGAGTTTGTTATAAACTCGTCATCCCTAACGGAATTGTCTAAAGGGAAGCTCGCCTAACATGGGGCATTGTAGTACTTATCCTAAGCTCGACAGTCATATTCTTCAGCAGACTACTGTGGATTTGCTTTGGGTTTCCCCAACAGATCTCTAAGGACTCTTCCTAGCAAGTTGCAGGGGAATGTTCTAACCAGGATTTGCATATCCCTGGCAGAGTAGCCCGGGTCCCCAGCAAGTTTGTGTCTCTGGTAATGATCCCCCCACAGAGGTCAGCATCGAATCTTGTCAGCAATACTCCCCAGCTGAGTTGTTGTTCTCCCCGCAGAGGTTTATAAGATCGGCAGAATCTATTCCTCAACAAGGATGGTACAGCCTTTCCCCAGCCGGGTCAGAAGGTGGATAACCCCTACAAAGGGTCTTGGATTAGATAGACCCCCAAGCAGAGTTTTTATGACTTTTCTTCCCTAGCAAGACGCCATGCAAAGAAATTCTCATCCCCAGCGGAACCGCTGTGACCAGAATTCGTTCCCCCAGCAGATGAAGTGATTACTGGCAGATTTATTATTCTTCAAGTCCAATTTATTTTTGGCAAGCTTGGCAATTCGAAGCAGACGGATTGTTCATTCATTCTCCAGTGGAGAGGTTATCCTTTCAGGAGTCTCCAAAGTCAAATCATTGGTCATGGCTCCTCAGCAGAGTCAGCAGAGATGTCTGACACAGATGCAGAGAGTAATACATTTTTGCAAATTCTAAAAGTCCAACAGTGGATTGGCGAAAGGTCCATCTAAGGGTGGCATATTCCAAAAGTCCAACAGTGGATTGGCAAAAGTCCGTCTTCGGGTGGCAAAAGTCCAACAGTGGATTGGAAAAAGTCCGTCTTCGGGTGGCAAAAGTCCAACAGTGGATTGGAAAAAGTCCGTCTTCGGGTGGCAAAAGTCCAACAGTAGATTGGCAAAAAGTCCATCTCCGGGTGGCATGAGTCCAACAGTGGATTGGCAAAAGTCCATCTTCGGGTGGCAAAGCAGCTAAAAGTCCAACAGTGGATTGGCAAAAGTCCGTCTTCGGGTGGCAAAAGTCCAACAGTGGATTGGCAAAAGTCCGTCTTCGGGTGGCAAAAGTCCAACAGTGGATTGGAAAAAGTCCGTCTTCGGGTGGCAAAAGTCCAACAGTGGATTGGAAAAAGTCCGTCTTCGGGTGGCACGAAGCTGCAAAGTCCACCAGTAGTGTGGCAAGCCAGTAGTCGTCTGGCGTCGTTCAAAAAGACATTTCCAAAGTCCACCAGTAGTGTGGCAGGCCAGTAGTCGTCTGGAATTGCATAAAAGACATTATCAAAGTCCACCAGTAGTGTGGCAAGCCAGTAGTCGTCTGGCGTCGTTCAAAAAGACAGTATTAAAGTCCACCATCAGCGTGGCAAGCCAGTAGTCGTCTGGCATCGTTCAAAAGACAGATCTCTCCGACGTTTCATCGAGGACTCGATCCAGCAGTCTCGTTGGGTTTATATCCCTTTTTCTTCTTCACCCAGAGCAAATTTTTGGTTATATTTGGTATTCAATCACTATATACCTTGAAAGTCCGAAAGCAATCGCTTTCAGGCATTCAGGTCTACAGCGCTTGAATAGGGGCAGCTGTAATACCCCAAAATTTGCTCTCCTTCTTTGTCATCATAGCATGGCATTATCATTTATCATATCATATCCGTCTCATTAACATTACATTGCATTTAACATAGAAAAATGAAGCATGGCATCCTTCTTACCATCAGGGCATGTGATCATGTGGAAGGTGGGCAATCTAGGAATCATTCAAAGCACAAAAGGTCAGTCAAGTTGCCTCAAGGCAAGCCAAGAAGCCTTTCATGTCTCATACTATCTCAATTGATCTTCCAAAACCTCAAAGAAGTGAGATTCAATGGGAGATTGAAGCACTACATCTTTTACTATGCAAGAGGTTCAAAAATTGAAGGAAAACCCTCAAAAGAGATAGCTCATTGATTCAAAATCATTCTCAAGTGGCATTTCTCATCATCCTTTAAGAGGATACACAACATACTCTGAGGAATTTGGATTTGGAAGATGTGCAATTTCCTCCTAACCAGAGAGGGTCAAAATTAGGGTTTCTAATAAAATCAGGATATCTCTGATTTTTTGGACAAAGCTTGTTGTCATGGTATTCTACATGTTCTTAAGTGTATGTGTATGGAAAATTGCCCCTCAATGGGTTTTAGAAGTGGTTCAATTGGAAGAAAAATCAAGAATCAGAGAAATTGGGGCAAAGTCAAATAATCAGAGGAAAAAGTCAATTCTTGACTTTTTGAGGCCAAATTCATGAAATTCATGTTATATGTGTCCAATGTACAAAATTTGGTCAAGAAATTCCAAAGGAATCATGAAAAAATCAAGATGTAAAAAGTTGCCATTTTTGGATGAAGTAGGGTTACTAAAAATAGCAAGTTTTGGCCATTTTGCATCAGAGTTTGAACCAAGGCCATTTAAATTTGGAGCACCAAATGAAAATTCCACTCTGCCTCAATGAAAGGCCTTGCTTTAAGCTTCAAATCCATGTGTGGAACATCTCCATTGGATAAAAATTGAGTGAGATATGATTGATCAAAGTTTGAGCAAAGTAGGTCCAAAACTAGGTCATGACCAAGATTTTCAGGGCACGCGCGCAGTCATTTTCTCAAACACTTGGTGGGCCAAATGTATTGATCAATTACTCATGATTAGAGGCTTCAAATGGAAAATCTTTCAACATCAAAGTTGTTCCTCTATGTGAGATCTTCAAAGTTGGTGTTTATCAATTTTTCATCTGATCAAAGGTTAAGGAGTTATGATGGCTCAAAGAATGGTCATTGCAACTGAAATTTGACCAGGTCACAACCAGGTCATGCCACAAGTCTGCGCACCCATGTACCAGCTTCTTTTTCCATCTGTTTGAGGTCATTTTTAGACATGTTTGAGACCTCATTCCACTTCAATTTCCAAATCAATATTGTGCTCCAATGCATCCTCTTTCCAATGAACCCATAAACTCCCTAATGCAGCCATTGAGTAGAGAGAAAAACCTCCACAAACTACCCTATGTTGGCATGGATACATTGACAGCATGTTGCATGATTTTGGTTCACACACACCACAAACACTTCTTAACCTCAACTTTCCTCTTTAAACCAAGCACACATGACATAAAACTCATACACTAGCACGTGCCTTGCATGGAAATAGAAAAGACAAGCTTGCTGAGCAAGTTTCTAATGCAACAGCCTTTGCCATTCGTTTCTCTTGCTGCTTCACCATAACTGTCATGAGATTAACCTCACCATAACCCAGCCTTGATCACTCGCCCCCTAACTAACTTGACTCAGTTAGTTAGGGTGGACTCAGTTAACCACCTTGACTCACCCTAACTCAACTCATTAAACCGTGGTAAGCTCACACTATAAAAGAAATCACACACTCCATTTTCATTTTTCAGTTTTTGACAACCACATTTCTCTCCAAGAACACCTCAAACTCTCTCTACTTTCTCTCTGATTCCACACGATTTCAACACTCTTCTTCCACTTTTCATCTGCATTATCATTGTTTGGCATTGTTGAATCAAGAGCAACAAGAACAACTCCATTTCTGCAAGTTCAGCACCATTGCAAGCTTCAACATCCTTCATCTATTTACGAATCCATAGCATTTATTTTGCTAAGTTTGAAGATCTAGAAGCTCAGCATATCAAGCTTTCCTCTGGTTTTTCTCAACATCTCCAATTGCTCCACATTTTCAGGTTTCATCATGCACTCTTCTTCATTCGATTCTCTTTAGTTTTGATTTATTTTTGCTGTCTTAAGCTTGATAGAAGCTCTGCTTACTCCGGCTAGTTGATAGAGCTTCTTAGAAGCCTAGATCCAAAACTTAGGGCATGATTTAATCTCCTCTGTTCTCTATGTGTGTGCTTGGTATGTGAAAAACAATTGTGAATTCTTAATCTATGTGAGCTCAGCTTCATTTTGGTATAATAGTTGGGCATTTCTGGGACATGTGAAGTTGCAGACGGTGGCGTGTGACCGGAGAAGGTGACCGGAGGTCCCTCTCCGGCCGGTGGTTTTTAGTTAGGGTTTTGGTTGCAGTTTAAATCATGGCCGTTGGATGTGTGTGATCGTGTGGTCCAAAAATTGACAGCACATTAAAATTCACGTGCAAATCATGTGCACCATTTCTGAATTTACTTAAACATTGTGTGATGCAGTACATGGTAATTTGTGTGTGACCTCATGCGCGTGTGTTGGATTCGTGTACTTTGACTTTTGTTTGACTATGACTTAATCTGATGGCTTGGATTGCTTTGACTATGTTGACTGAAGAACACGCTAGTTATGGTGTTATGCGCGTAACTGGACCTAAACCAGATTGATAATTACACCCCCATGTATTGAAGCCCAATGATTTTGAACTGTCCAATTGCTATGTTCATACCCCCTTCATTTTGCATTCTTTTTTTATTTTTATTTCTTTCTACACGTTTGATTTCTAATTTTTAAAAATACCAAAACATATGGGAAAATTCTACAAAAATTCATGTGTATTCTTAAAACATTTAGGAAATTTTTCATGATTTTATTTTCTGATTTTATGACCTTTTTGCCCCTGTTCCATAATTTTCTTTGAATTTCCACTTAGATGCATTCTAAGCATGATACATGAATTTGTTTAATTTTTTTCTTGCTCATTACCAACTATTTTGACATGATTCTTTTTGCATTGATTCACTAATACATTGAAGCATGTTATATGATTTTTGTTTGATTTTTTAGGTCACTTTATTACATGTCTTGATGCCTATATTTGTACCACTTTGCATGATGTTTCAATTTGACCTAATTGCTTTGTTTGAAGTCATTTTGCTTTGAATTTTGATATGCTATTTTGATATGTGATTCATCCCTGATTAGTGAACTCCAATACCATGTTTTCATAATTTTCATGAGGACATTTGATTTTTGCTTGATGCATTTCATTTAAGGCATTATGACATGTTATATCATTGTAATCTTTAGTGCATGTTTGCATGAATTCTTTTGTGCATATTTGTATGAGCATTTGCATAGTTGTGTGAGTCATTCATATGATATTATAGGTCTTTGATACACATTATAGGTCATCTTTACATGTTCATTTCAATTTGAACTTTGTGCATCATTAACATGTTTTGTTTGCACTTTCTTTTTGGAACTTTCATTTCAATTCTTCTCATATTACTTCTTGAATGCCTTGAAGTTGATTCATAAATACTTTTGAGATGTTTATAAACCATTTTCCATTTAGTTTCAATTCTGGTTGTTGATTTACATGTTCCATTTATGCATGTCTTCTTCATTTCTTTCCATCTTTCATCTACCCTTTCTTCTTGTAACATGTTTAAATGTTAATGGATGATGTTTGTTGCCTATTCACTTGCACTTGTATGATGATATTCATTTGTTGTCCATATGATGTACATTCTGATTGTGGCTCTAGGATTTGGTTTCTCATTTAATTCTTTTGAGTTTTATGATGCATTACATGTTCTTTTACTTCTTATACTTCTTATACATGTTTACTAACCATGTAGGGGCTTTGGTAAGTTTCAATTGAGTGTGGATAAGGAATCCACATTCAACTTCTATCCTTTCTCTTTTACAATTCCATTTTGTGTTTTGCTAAGCACTTATGTGCTTTTTTTAAATAACTCATTACTTTCCCTTTTTGAATTACAATTCATCTTCTACTTTGGAAGTGAATTGTTTAATTCTTTCTTTCTTTAGACTTTAGGTTGAAACCTCATAAACCTTAGGATCACTCCCTTAACTAATCAATTAGGATTGAGTCTTAGTCCATATAGATTTTTACCTTTATCCTCTCTTGAGTATTTCATCTTCTCATCTCAAAGGAAATTCAAAACACATAATAAAGGTAGGCATTTATTGCATTTAGGCCTTTCATATAAAGAAAAGATTATAAGGGGTTTTCTCTTATAATCTTAGAATGTATAGCATATAGCCCATCTTGGGTCAATGTGTTAAACATTTGATCTTGTATGAGGGACTTAAATGCAATACTTGTTGAAGGTGCAAATAATAAAAAACACTTCTTCATTTCTTAATCAACAAAAACACTTAATAAACACAAGTATGCTAGTGTGTTTGAACCTTGACAATTGGAGCTAAGTGTGGAGGTCTTCTTCACTCTTAGTGTGCTTTCTTACCCATTCCATCTTGGAATGTGAGAATGTACACATTCCGATGACTAAGATTTGGATACACTATCATATGCAAACAAATAACAAAACACTTCTTTCTAAAAGACAAAAACAAACAATAACGTCTTTCCTTCGGGAATTCTTTTCTCACCTCATTCACTCTTAGCGTACGAACGCGCTTCTACTCGTTCTCTTGCAAGATGGTAACGCACTCGGACCAGCGAGCCTGCAACACCTGAGCTAGAACGTAAGCCGTTCTCTAAAAAACAATCCACCCCTAATGAGGGGAACTACGTCGCTCTGATTCTCATGTTCCCGATGAGATACGTAGGCAGTGGGGTAGGGCCCATGCGAGCACTTCTTTTATTTTCCCTACATTTGTTTCTCTTTCTCTCTCCTTTCCTTTTCCATTCCTTTTTCAGTTTCTTTCTCAGTATTCTTTTCTTACACCCTTTGATCGAGCAAGCAAGCGTGGATCCCATCGGGTACGATGGACGTGAGGGGGTGCTAATACCTTCCTCTCGCGTAACCGACTCCCGAACCCATTTCTTTTGGTCGTAAGACCATGCTCTATCCTTTCCTTCAGGTTTATGCGGTGTTTCCTTTCCCTCTCTTGGGATAAATACACATTGCTGGCGACTCTGTTCGGTGCCACTTTCGCGTTTGTACTAGGATGAAAATCCCGGGAGCGACAGTTTGGACGACCTTTCTAGGGACCACCTTGTTGTGTCTAGATCACACCTGTGAGGGGGATGGGTTTTTGCAGGAAAACAAGCCACTTCATACCCTTGTTCTCACACTCGCCAGATTGCTTCACCGACACATCAGATTATGTTGCACTAACACAAAATTATATGCAGATATCTGGATTGTTCAGACTTAATTATTCAGGCTGTGCTGGCTTCTTATTATTATGTTGCATATCATTTCATCTTGTAAATTAATTTTTGAATGTGCCTTTCCAGGTTTTCAAAGGCTTATCTTTTGTTGGCATTATCATAGAGATGAGTACTGGTTGTCGTGGCATCGTTAGTTATAAGTTTGTGGAGCCTAAGCTGGGTATTCTGAGAGGTTTGGCATCTTTGTTGGTTGGAGATCACAGAGGGGTTTTTATAGGTACTTATGGTAATCTGTTGACCATCCTCAACACTGAAGTCAACATCACTACTATTCATACTCTGGTTCACTTCTACGACCCGCCATATAGGTGCTTCACATTTCAGGATTATCAGCTAGCACCTACACTTGAAGAGTATGCTTATATTCTGGGGGTTGAGATCAAGAAGCAGGTTCCTTATGTCTACACTAGTGGTTTTCCGAAGTTTCATCTTATTGCTGATGCGCCTTGCATTAGTAAGAAAGATGTGGAGGATAATCTCAAGACCAAAGGGAAAGGTATTCGAGGGTTTGCTTCGAAGTTCTTAGTTGACAAGGCCACTACTTTTGCTAAGGATGGAAACTGGAAGGCTTTCAACGCCATTCTCGCTTTGCTGGTATATGGGATTGTCTTGTTTCCGAACATGGAGGATTTCATAGATCAGGCTGCCATCAGCATTTTCTTGTCCAAGAACCCTGTCCCGACGCTTCTTACTGATACCTACCATTCTATTCATTCTAGGAATGAAAAGAAGAAGGGAACCATTGTCTGTTGTGCTCCTCTGTTGTACCGATGGTTCATGTATCACCTTCCACAGAAGGGTCCCTTTGTTGAGAATAAGGATAATCTCAAGTGGTCTCAACGAATCATGTCTCTTATCGCTGATGATATTTCTTGGTATTCTCGAGTCTACGACGACATTATGATCATTCTTCATTGTGGGAAATTCTCCAATGTACCTCTCTTGGGCACAAAGGGCAGAATTAACTACAATCTGAGAATGGCTTTCAGACAGTTGGGATATCCTATGGTTGCCAAGCCTGATCCTGAGGTAGTGGAAAAGTTCATCTTTCATGAAGGGGTTGACGACATGGGTTTGCTGAAGAGGTTTAGTGCCGCTTGGACTCAGATTCATCTCGAAGGAAGAGCCAATTTGGGTAAGAAGAATTGCATAGCCAAGGAAGCTTACACACTTTGGGTCAAAGAGCGCGTCAAAGAGATCTTGTTGCCATTCTCTCCTGAGCCTTCCATGAATGCCAAGCTTCCTGAACTTGCCATGGTTCCTCCATCTGAGGTCGATCAACTCAAGTTAATTGTTGAGAAGTTGAAGAAAGAGAATGCTGATCTTTGTCTCAACCTTGATATAGTCACTTCCGAGAAGGATAGCCTACAGATTGAGCTCCATCAGAAGCGCGAGCGCATGCTCAAAGAGGTGGAGGTTGAACAGAACAAGCATAGGAAGGCGGGTGATGCTTTGAAGAGCACCTATGAGGGACTTGCTTCCAAGAAGAGACAACTCGCCGATGCTCATTATCAAGCCTACAAAGAGGAGCTGAGCTACAACAAGCAACTTGAAGAACTTCGAGGGAAATTATCCAAATTCAAGGCAAAGTGGAAAAGTGGCAAAGTGAGCAAGACCGAGCTAATCAGTTAGCCAGGGAATTTTCTCAATATCAAGCCCAGCAAGACAAAGTCTTCAGTGAGATTCAGAAGCTGCAGGATCAAGTGCATTAGAGCAAAGAGCAGATTAGTCAGCTCAACACAGAGAGCACTCATTGGGAGCATCAAAGTCGTCATCTACAAAACCTCCTGGATCAGAAAGAGGCCTTTCTTCAAGACATACTTCAGGGACCTAATCATTTGTTGCTGCGCAACCTCATGAAGGATGCGAAGTACTGGAGTGAGAGGCACGACCGTCTAGCCCGATTTGCTGAGCATGCATTGGAAGACCTACCTGGGTTGTTGAGGGATGCATATGCTGATGCATTACCACACCAGCTTCCTTGGGCTATTTTTCATTTCTTGTCTATGTGTAGGTGGTATTTGATAGAGTCCACGCGAATTTTGTTGTAGCCCAAAAGGCATATATTTGACTTGTATTCAACCTGTACTTCTTTCCTTTATTACTGAATGAATGAAGATGCTTGCTCGCTCTATCTTTTATGCCTTTACTTGTATGCTTTATGATTATTGTCAACAAAGATAAGACGGATCAGTTCCAGACGAACATGGATGTCATTATGGAGCTCCTTTGTGCTCAGAGGGATGCTGCTGCTGCCACTGTTGTTGCAACCACTACTGATGCAACTATTGTCACTCCTGTTGTGACTGTTCCTCCTGTTGTTACGACTATTCTTACTGTTGTTGTTCCTTCTCCTGCTAGAGTTGAAGTTCCAGTTGAGCCTGTGAATCAGCCTGTTGTTCAACCCAGTTTGAACCAGATGCCCGCTGGTTTCCCTTGGGGCATGCCTCCAAATTACACTCCTCAGATTGCAAATAACGGTAGTGCCTTCATGCCATATCAGCTTTTTGTTGCGCCCATGCCTAATGGGAATGCTACCGCCCATCCATGGGTCATGCCCACTCCAGTCCCGCTTCCAGTGGTGAATGATGATCCTGAGAATCTTCAGGCTCAAACTCATCAAACTGTCGGATTAATTGATACTGAAACTCCTGATGATGAAGAGCATGTGTATAGGGGTCCTCCTATCCATGTTCCAGTTTCCTCTCAAGTTGCCCAAACTGTTGTTCCGAATATTCATCCTGGGATGTTTTACCCTAGGGCATCTTCCTCAGCCGCCGGGGTACCTCCTCTGAATTATCTGTATGGTGTTCTGATGGGTCAGAATGTTGGTCAGATGGTTAATCCGGGTTTGGTGTATCCTTCTCAGTTTGCTACTCCGCAAGTGAATGCTCCTGCCGCTTCTCAGCTGTCAAATCCTCAGATTCTTGTTAGGCCCACCAATCAGAATAAATCTGTTGACTACAAGTTATTGGAAGACCGTATCAGGGCTATCAAAGGGTTCTCTGCTTTTGGCATGGAGGCCAAAGATCTGTGTTTGGTTCCAAATGTTGTGCTGCCGCAGAAATTCAAGATACCTGATTTGCCAAAGTACAAAGGCTTGAGCTGCCCGCGTAGTCACATCACTATGTACTGCAGAAAGATGGCATCCCATATTGATAATGATGAATTTCTTATTCATTGTTTTCAATATAGTTTGTCTGGTGCTTCATTGGATTGGTACATGAGCTTGGAGCGCAGCAAAATCCGTACTTGGAGGGATCTATCTGAACCGTTCGTGAGACAATACAAGTATAACCTTGATCTGGCACCCACTAGATTGCAATTGCAGAGTCAGTCTCAGCACTCAGCTGAAACATTCAAGGAGTATGCACAAAGATGGCGTGAGATGGCATCTCGTGTGTGACCTGCTCTCTCTGACAATGAGTTGGTTGACATCTTTATGGGTACATTACAGGGCTCTTACTATGAGAAAATGGTGGGTAGTTCTTCATCGAACTTCGCTGATGTTGTAACGATTGGTGAACGAATTGAGAACGGGTTGAAGATTGGAAAGATTCCTGGCGCTGCTTCCCTGCAGCCGCCCGCTAGAAAGTCTCAGAACAGTCAGTCCAAGAAAAAGGAAGGTGAAGCCAACGCTGCGACAACTCAAGCTTCTCCTCAGTATCAAGCTCCCATGGCTCCCATGCCGTACTATCCATATCTGTACATTGCTGCTGCACAGTATCAATAACCTCCATATCAATATCATCCGTAACAACCAACTCAAAACACTCAGAATCAACAGAACAACAAAAATCAGAAGAATCAAAATCGTCAGAACAACAACAGTAAAGGAAACCGTAAGCGTCCGAATTTTGATAGAATTCCGGTGTCATACACGGAACTGTTTCCTTACTTGGTTCACCAAGGGCAATTGTCCCCAAGCAGATTGCGCCCGCAATTCCTCCATTTGGGCTGAAGCACAACCCAAATGCGTCCTGTGCCTATCATGCTGGATACATAGGACATGAAACAGAGGATTGCTTTGTTTTCAAAACCAAGTTTCAAGAACTCATCGATAAGAAGGTTCTAAATTTTGCTGAGGAAGGACCTAACATTCAGAATAATCTGTTGCCGAATCACGATGGACCTGTAGTTAAATGATTGAGGATAATTACAGGGCTGAATTGATTATGGATGTCGATAAGGTAAAGCCTCCAATGGCCGTGGTTTTCAAGAGATTGAATGAACATGGACTGTTGAAGGGGTTGCATGGTATATGTCAGATTTGTGAGGATAATCCCAACCAGTGTCGAAGGCTGAAGGGTTGTGTCTAGATTCTGATGAACCATGGCGAAGTGTAATTTTACAGATCTAAACCTATGGAGGAAGTTGCTGCTATTGAGCCGTTAACCATCGTCTATAGGAAGGTTCTTGTGGAATCTCTTAAGCAGAAGAGGGTGCAACCCATCGTGGTTTGTCCACCGAAGCCGTTTTCGTACCAGAATTCTAAGGAGGTACCATGGAAGTATGAGTCTACCGTGTTTTCTGGAGGTCGAAAGATGAGATTCGCCAAATCCGAGATCGTGAATGTTACAGCCGATGGAGGTATGACTCGTAGTGGACGTGTGTTTGCTCCGAAGGTCACTACAAAGCCTGTTCAAGTTCTGACTGTTGTTCCTCCCAAGGAAACGCCTACATCTGCAATCCCCGCTGTTCAACAAGGGGCATCTTCTACCGCAGTTCCAGTACCGACCATCCCGTTAGAGGATGTTTCAAAGAACAAAGAGACCTTTGATGATCAAGAGTTCCTTAAGTTGATCAAGAAAAGTGACTTTAAAATTGTGGATCAGCTGGGTCAGACTCCCTCGAGGATCTCAATTTTATCCTTACTCATGAGTTCGCTTGCGCACAGATCAGCTTTGTTGAAAGTGTTGAATAGTGCCCATGTCATGCAAGATATATCCGTCATCGAGTTTGATGATGTGGTGGCCAACATAACTGCAAGTCGGTATTTGGGTTTCAATGAATCAGAATTGCCTCCTGAAGGAGCTGCCCACAATAAAGCGCTGCATATATCTGTAACCTGTACAGACATCCTGTTATCTTGTGTGCTAGTGGATACTGGTTCTTCTCTCAATGTGATGCCTAAGGGCACATTGAGTCATTTACTGGTGGAAGGAAACGAGATGAGACCAAGTGCCTTAGTTGTCAGAGCCTTTGACGGTTCTCGAAGATAGGTCATTGGAGAAGTGGACTTACCCATCAATATTGGGCCGCATTTGTTCCCCATTACCTTCCAGGTGATGGATATTAATCCTGCATACAGTTTCCTACTGGGTCATGCATGGATCCATGCCGCAGGGGCAGTTACCTCCACTTTACATCAGAAGTTGAAATTCATGTTTGACGATCAGCGTGTCATCGTCTGTGGTGAAAAGGATTTGATTGTAAGCGAGTTATCTTCTTTTCGATATGTCGAGACAGAGGAAGGAATAGCTGAGGTGCCATTTCAGTGTCTCGAGTTCGAAGACGTCAGCTCTGCTTCAACTAGTCAAAGTAGATCACCACAATTGACTCTAGCATCTGCTAAGAGTGCTAAGGAGACTATCTAGAAAGGTGCTTTGTCAGGCTAGGGGCAGGTGATTGATGCGTTTGAAAAGCATAATCGCTTTGGATTGGGTTATCATCCTGGTCGTCAATCTGGTTCCTATGATTAGAAGCAATACAACTTGATCAAGTTCCACAGCGCGGGTTTCTAGCAAGGTGACATCGTGGCAGCTGCTGACGATGCTGGTCCCAGTAATCAGATTTCAAGCTTTGTGCGCAAGTGTCCACCGGGTTTCAAGCTCAACAGTTGTACATATACCGTGATTCCTGTGGTTTTCCCATATAACATGTAATGCATTTTGCTTCTTCATTCCCTCGTCCTCGCCCGAGACGAGTGGATAGGTTGTAAAGGGCCTCATGCTTTTGCAATATTATGTGATCAATAAATGAAAGTTTTTTGCATTCAAAATCATGCTCTATTTTCTTTCTTTATTTTACTTTTCACAAATAAATGGCAAAAGTTTATTTTGTTTTTCACTATTTAAAATAGCTCATTCTATCCATAAACATGCAGAACTAATAAAAGCATTGATAATAACATGGCAAACATCAATTGTAATTCTGGAATTCCAATTAACCAAGCCGAAGGAGATGGTGAGGAAGATTGTGAGTTACCTGCTGAACTAGCAAGGCTCCTTAAGCACGAGCGTAAAGAGATTCAGCCACATAAAGAGCCAGTGGAAGTTGTCAATCTTGGTACTAATGAGGTCAGAAGAGAAGTCAAGGTTGACACATCCCTCGCAGAACATGTACACTCCGAGTTGGTCAAGTTACTGAAAGAGTGTGTTGATATCTTCGCCTGGTCCTATCAAGATATGCCTGGGTTGGATACCAACATCGTTGAACATCACTTGCCACTCAAGCCCGGATGTCCTCCTATCAAGCAGAAACTCAGAAGGACTAGACCCGACATGGCACTCAAAATCAGAGAAGCGGTAAAGAAGCAGCTTGATGCTGGGTTCCTAGCCACTTCCGAATATCTTGAATGGATTGCCAACATTGTCCCGGTTCCCAAGAAGGATGGCAAAGTCAGAATGTGTGTGGATTATCAAGATCTCAACAAGGCGAGTCCGAAGGATGATTTTCCTTTACCTCATATTGATGTCTTGGTAGGCAACACTGCGCAGTTCTCTGTCTTTTCCTTCATGGACGGTTTTTCAGGATATAATCAGATCAAGATGTCCCCAACTGATATGGAGACGACTACATTTATCACGCCATGGGGTACATATTGCTACAAAGTCATGCCATTCGGTCTAAAGAATGCAGGGGCAACATACCAGTGTGCCATGACAACCCTCTTTCACGATATGATTCATAAAGAGATTGAGGTTTACGTGGACGATATGATTACCAAGTCCAAAATTGAGGATGACCACTTGGTTCATCTGAAGAAGCTTTTCGACAGACTCCGGAAGTTTAGACTGCGTTTGAATCCTGCGAAGTGCACCTTCGGAGTTCGATCTGGTAAACTGTTGGGATTCATTGTAAGTCAGAAGGGCATTGAGGTTGATCTTGATAAGGTTCAGGCAATTCAGAACATGCCACCTCCCAAAACAGAAAAAGAAGTCCGTGGCTTTCTGGGCAGACTCAATTACATTTCAAGATTTATTTCTCATTTGACGGCTACCTGTGAACCAATGTTCAAATTGCTAACGAAAAATTAATCGGTTGAATGGAATAATGATTGTCAGGAAGCATTTGACAAAATAAAACAATATTTACAAGAACCACCGATCTTAGTACCACCGGTTCCTGGTAGGCCTTTAATCATGTATCTCACCGTTGTCGGTGAATCAATGGGATGTGTATTGGGTCAGCATGATGACACTGGCAGAAAAGAGCATGCAATATACTATCTGAGTAAGAAGTTCACTGATTGTGAGACTAGATACTCACTCTTAGAGAAAAATTGTTGTGCTCTAGTCTGGGCTGCTCGACGCCTACGACAATACATGATTTGCCATACTACTTTGTTGATATCTAAAATGGATCCAATAAAGTACATATTTGAAAAGCCTGCTGTCTTTGGAAGGATTGCTCGGTGGCAGATGCTGTTAACCGAGCATGATATCCAACATGTTACCCAGAAAGCAATAAAAGGGAGCGTCTTGTCTGATTACCTTGCTCATCAACCTGTAGAGGGTTATCAACAAATGAAGTTTGACTTTCCCAATGAGGATGTTCTGTTTATCAGAGATTATGAGACTCCAGGTCCTAACGTAGGACCCGAACCAGGGGCACGATGGACGCTCGTGTTTGATGGTGCCTCCAATTCTAAAGGTCGTGGAATCGGGGCTATCCTCATCTCTCCAACGGGTTTTCACCTTCCCTTCACTGCTAGATTATGCTTTGTATGCACCAACAATATGGTTGAATATGAAGTATGTATCTACGGTATTGAAGCGGCAATTGACATAAGAATCAAGATTCTTGAGGTCTATGGAGATTCTGCCTTGGTCATCGGTTAAGTCAGAGGGAACTTTGTGACTCGGGATTCCAAGCTGGTTCCGTACCAACAACACATAGCGAAGTTGATTCCTTACTTTGATGAGATCACTTTTCATCACATTCCCAGAGAGGAAAATCACCTAGCTGATGCTCTTGCCACTTTAGCATCCATGTTCAAGGTCAAGTGGAAGAATGAGGCTCCTCATATCCGCATTGATCACTTGAACGAACCAGCACACTGTTTAGCAATCGAGGATGAGTCTGATGACAAGCCGTGGTTCTACGACATCAAAAGATATCTGGAAAAACAGGAATATCCTGAGGGTATCACTATCACTGACAAGAAGGCTCTTAGGCGGCTTTGTGCAAAATTCTTCTTAAGTGGTGGTATACTGTACAAGAGGAATTATGATTCCGTGTTACTCAGATGCATGGATGGACACGAAGCACACACGATCATAAGGTCCATACATGAGGGCTGCGAGGGTGTACATGCTAAAGGGCCTGCTATGGCTAAAAAGATCCTTAGGGCTGGGTATTACTGGACAACAATGGAGGTAGATTGTTACAACTTTGCCAAAAGATGTCACAAGTGCCAAATCTACGGAGACAAGATCCATGTGCCTCCAACTCCATTGAATGTTTTGACTTCACCTTGGCCATTTTCCATGTGGGGTATAGATATGATTGGAATGATCGAGCCGAAGGCTTCCAACGGTCATCGATTTATTCTAGTTGCTATCGACTACTTCACCAAGTGGGTTGAAGCTGCTTCTTACGCAAATGTCACACGACAAGTGGTTGCTAAATTTATCAAGAAAGAGATAATCTGTCGTTATGGAATTCCTAGCAACATTATCACGGACAATGCAAGCAACCTGAACAACAATATGATGAAGGAGTTGTGTCAAGAATTTAAGATCGAGCACCACAACTCTTCACCATATCGGCCCAATATGAATGGCGATGTTGAAGCAGCGAACAAAAACATCAAGAGGATTGTCCAGAAGATGGTCAAGACTTACAAGGATTGGCATGAAATGCTTTCCTTTGCACTGCATGGCTACAGAACTTCAGTTCGCACTTCTACTGGGGCAACCTCGTATTCGCTCGTGTATGGTATGGAGGCAGTTTTACCCTTCGAAGTCGAAATTCCTTCGCTCAGAGTCATCATGGAAGCAGGTCTTGATGAAGCTGAATGGGTTCAATCCAGATACGACCAGCTGAATCTCATCGAAGAGAAGCGCCTTACAGCCATTTTTCATGGTCAATTATATCAGAAATGCCTCAAGCGAGCTTTTGACAAGAAAGTTCTCCCTCGAACATTCTGTGATGGCGAACTCGTGCTCAAGAGGTATTCACCTGTTCACTCGGATCCACGAGGAAAATGGACTCCCAATTACGAAGGACCTTTTGTTGTCAAGAAAGCCTTCTCAGGCAGAGCCTTGATCCTCACCACAATGGATGGGGAGGAGTTGCCATCGCCCGTGAACTCCGATACAGTAAAAAAATATCATGCCTAGAAAAAAAATGGATAAAAGTCCACTAGATTGACATCCGCAAGGATAATCTAGGAAAAAATGGACGTCCCGATGGACCGAAAAAAAGAAATGTCCATGCAAAAGTTAGGGACAATGAAAAAACAATAATAGTCTGCTAAGTTGAAAACCCGAAAGGGCGACTTAGGCAAAAATGGGCATCCCGGTGGACGAAAAAAAGAGTGAAAACATGTCCAGGCAAAAATTAGGGATAAAGGCATTGACTGTGAACACTTGAGCCTCTCTTCCTCGTGGCTAGATCTCAGGCCGTGACAGAACATTCCAATCATCATCGACTGGGGCAAGGCGTTGGAACCTAGACTTACAGTGGATGGTGGCCAATGTTGTAATCAATGCAAAGCATAATTTCCCTTTGCCATTTACTTTTGTTTTTTTATTGCAAAGTTCCTCATCAAGGGGTTTGCATCCTTGTACACACTTTATGTACAAAATTTTCACATCCAATAAAATGCATTCTTTGTCATCTCAATTTGTTCTCATTCTAGTATTTTGTTTGCAAAATAAACAATTATTTGTGATCACATAATACTAAAAAGCGTTGAGAACAATAAAAAGCTAAATCAATCGAGAAAGCATTATGCATTGCATGTGTTACTGGTAATTCCTGCAGGATAATCAGTAATATCCATTGGTAAGCCTAACGCCTGACCGACAGTAGGACGATTCTATGAAGAAGTTGTTGTTTCCTCAGCAATTCCTCAGCAGAGTCATCTTTCTCCCCAGCAGGTCGCCAAGGTGTTCCCCAGCAAAGACGCTTTGCTCACTTTTCCCCAGCAATGATTGTGCATCATCTCCAATGATTAGGAACTATCTGTCACCAGTGTAATACCCCAAAATTTGCTCTCCCTCTTTGTCATCATAGCATGGCATTATCATTTATCATATCATATCCACCTCATTAACATTACATTGCATTTAACATAGAAAAATGAAGCATAGCATCCTTCTTACCATCAGGGCATGTGATCAGGTGGAAGGTGGACAATCAAGGAATCATTCAAAGCACAAAAAGGTCAATCAAGTTTCCTCAAGGCAAGCCAAGAAGCCTTTCATGTCTCATACTATCTCAATGGAACATTAACAACCTCAAGAATGAGAGATTCAATGGGAGATTGAAGCACTACATCTTTCACTATGCAAGAGGTTCAAAAACTGAGGAAAAACCCTCAAAAGAGATATCTCATTGATCCAAAATCATCCTCAAATGGTATATCTCATCATCCTTTAAGAGGATACACAACATACTCTGAGGAATTTGGAATTGAAGACTGCACATTTTGCTCCTAGGAGGTGGGCACCCAAAATTAGGGTTTCCCATTAAATCAGGGAATCTTTGATTTTTTGGACAAAACTTGATGTCATGGTATTCTACATGTTCTTAAGTGTATGTGTATGGAGAATTGCCCCTCAATTGGTTTTGTAAGTGGTTCAATTGGAAGAAAGATAAAAAATCAGGAAATTTGGGGCCAAGTCAAATAACCAGAGGATAAAGTCAACTCTTGACTTTTTGAGCCCAAAATCATGAAATTCATGTTACATATGTCCAATGTACAAAATTTGGTCAAGAAACTCCAAAGGAATCATGAAAAAATCAAGATGTGGAAAGTTGCCATTTTTGGATGAAGAAGGGTTACTAAATATAGCAAGTTTTGGCTATTTTGCATCAGAGTTTGAGCCAAGGCCATTTAAAATTGGGGCATCAAATGAAAATTCCACTCGGCCATAACAAAAGATCTTGTTTCAAGCTTCAAATCCATGTGTAGAACATCTCCATTGGATAAAAATTGAGTGAGATATGGATGATTAAAGTTGGGGAAAACTAGGGCAAAATGCAAGTCAGCTTGGTCAATTTTCAGGTCACGCGCGTGTCATTTTCACAAACACATGGTGGGCCAAATGTTTAGATCAATTACTCATGGTTAGAGGCCTCAAATGAAAAATCTTTCAACATGAAAGTTGTTCCTCTATGTGAGATCTTTAAGATTGGTGTTCATGTTTTTTTCATTTGATCAAAGGTCAAGAAGTTATGTTGAGTCCAATGTGTTATGATCATGCTGAGAACCTAGGTGCCATGTTACCTTGTCAACCAACCTTTGCCACGCCCTCATACCAGTCTCAAGCTTATGTGTTATAAGTCATTTTGCAACTTACTCCAAACCCCATTTCAATTCAATTTTCATATCAAAGTTGTCCTATTACATCCCCTCTTTCCAACGTCTCCAAGAACTCATTAGATCATCCACAATGCCAAGAGAAAATCACCATTAAACATCCATGTTTGCATTATTTCCAAACTGTCACAAAAAAACCAGAAAAATGAATGTTGTTGTTGTGGTCTCAGTTTGCCCGTGCATTGCTCACTCTCCAACTCTTTCTTCATTTAACCAAACATTCATCACATGTCCATGCACATGAGCACGTGCATTACATAAAAATAGAAAGAACAACTTGCTGAGCAAGTTTCACCTACACAAGCCGTGCCATTTCACTTCTCTTCACCTCCACCATAGTTTATCATGGGTTGTCATCACCATAGCTTTGCTCTCCCTAACTAACTTGACTCAGTTAGTTAGGGATGACTCACTTAACTCAACTGTGACTCACTTGACTCACTCATTAAACCATAGTTAACCCACACTATAAAACAAAATCTCACTTCACATTTTCATTCAGCTTCATTTTCTCTCATTTTTCACTTCAAAACACTTCAAACTCTCCCTCATATTCTCTCTACTTTCCCTCTGATTTCACACGAGCTTCACCCTCTTTCCTTCATCTATTTCATCTTCATCGTCATCAATGGCATTGAATTGAAGCCTTTCTACACAGTCCTCAAGATTTTGCAAGCATTGTTCAACATTGAACCTCTCTGCTCTCAAGACCATTGGTTGTATAGCATTTATTTTGCTAAGTTCGTGAAGCTCTAAGGTTGCAGAACAAGTATTTCCTCTGGTTTTCTCAAACTATACAAGAACTGCAAGATCAGGTTCCAAATCTCACAAACTCTTTTCTCACGATTTACTTGTTTATTTTGTTGTTTTAATGTTGATATGAGCTTAATAGAAGTATTCCAAACTCTGGCTAGTTGATAGGCCTTCTAAAGGCTTAGTTGCAAAACCTAGGGCATGTTTTACTCTTCTCTGTTCTCCATGTGCACGTGTATTATGTAGAAAATAGTGGTAGATCCATGATATGCATGAGCTCAGCTTTGATTTGGTATATGATTTGTGCATCTTGGTGAGATATGAGGGTTGCAGACGGTGGTGATTGACCGGAGAAGGTGACCGGAGGTCCCTCTCCGGCCGGTGATCGTTATGTTAGGGTTTCTGGTCAGAATTAATGTGGACCGTTTGATGTTCATGATCCAATGCTCCAAAACGTGACAACGCATTAAAAGGAACGTGCTCCTCACGTGTGTTTTTTCTGATTCTCATTTAAACGTTTTATGGCGCAGTGCATGTTAGTTGTTGTGTTCCTCCATGCGTGATCATTGATTTTGTTTACTTTGACCTTTGTGTTGACTTGACCTAATCTGATGGTTGTAATTGCTTTGACTTGTGTTGACTGAGGAGCATGGTAGTTATTGTGTTATGCGAGCTTAGTGGACCTAGTCAGATTGATATCCACACCCCCATGCCTTAAGCCCAAACCATTTTTGAACTGAGTAATTACTAGGCATGCACCCCCATACATTTTGCATTGCATTTTATTTTTTTATTTTTGCTATACGTTTTCTTTTTAATTTTTAAAAATACTAAATAGCATCATAAAATTCCACAAAAATTCATGAGCCTTATTAAAACATTTAGAAATTTTTTCATGATTTTGTTTCTTGATTTTATGACATTTTTGCCCCTGTTCCATAATTTTCTTTGATTTTCTTTGGTGTGCATTCTTAATGTGGTACATGATTTTGTTTAATTTTGTTCTTGATCATTAAAAATTGTTTTGATGCTCTTCTTTTTGCATTGAGTCATCATCATCTTGAGGTATGTTAAGTGTTTTTTATTTGATTTTTTAGGTCATTTTATGGCATGTTTGGTGTTCACTTTTGTGCTACTTTGTATGATATGTCTATTTGACCTAAGTGCATTGTTTGACATCATTTTGCCTTGGTTCCTTGCATGCTACTTTGATATGTGATTCATCTCTGATTAGTGAACTTCAATACCATCTTTTCATAATTTTCATGAGGCCATTTGATTTTTGTTTGATGCATTTCATTTAAAGCATTATAACATGTCATATCATTGTAATCTTTTGTGCATGTTTACATGTTTTCTTTTGTGTATACTTGCATGATCATTTGCCTATTTGGTGAGCTACACTCTTGACATTATAGGACATTGATACATATCATATGTCATCTTTGCTTGTTGATTATCATTTGAACCTTGTGCACCTTTAACATGTTGTGTTTGCACTTTCCTTTGTTTGGAACTTCCATTTCAATCCTACTTCTTCTATCACTTCTTAAATGCTTTGATGTGTCATGCATGAATACTTGTGAGATGTTTGTGAATCATTTTTCATTTCATTTCAATTCTGATCCATGGATTACATGTTCCATTTATGCACATTTCTTCTTTTCTCTTTCATCTTTCATTCTTCCTTTTCTTATGATATCATGTTCTAATGTCATGGAGGATGTTTGTTGCCTATCCACTTGAGTTTGATTGATAATAACCATTGGTTTCCATATGATGTACATTCTGGTTGTGGCTCTAGGATTTGGTTTCTCATTTAATTCTTTTGAGTTTTATGATGCATTACATGTTCTTTTACTTCTTATACTTCTTATACATGTTTACTAACCATGTAGGGGCTTTGGTAAGTTTCAATTGAGTGTGGATAAGGAATCCACATTCAACTTCTATCCTTTCTCTTTTACAATTCCATTTTATGTTTTGTTAAGCACTTATGTGCTTTCTTTTAATAACTCATTACTTTCCCTTTTTGAATTACAATTCATCTTCTACTTCAGAAGTGAATTGTTTAATTCTTTCTTTCTTTAGACTTTAGGTTGAAACCTCACAAACCTTTAGGATCACTCCCTTTAATCTTCAATTAGGATTGAGTCTTAGTCCACATAGGTTTTACCTTTTCTCCTCTCTTGAGTCTCTCTTCTCATCTCTTAAAGAAAATTCAAAACATATAATAAAGGTAGGCATTTATTGCATTTAGGCCTTTCATATAAAGAAAAGATTATAAGGGGTCTTCTCTTGTAATCTTAGAATGTGTAGCATATAGCCCATCTTGGGTCAATGTGTTAAACATTTGATCTTGTATGAGGGACTTAAATGCAATACTTGTTGAAGGTGCAAATAATAAAAAAACACTTCTTCACCCCATAATCAACAAAAACACTTAATAAACACAAGTATGCTAGTGTGGTTGAACCTTGACAATTGGAACTAAGTGTGGGGGTCTTCTTCACTCTTAGTGTGTTTTCTTGCTCATTCCATCTTGGAATGTGAGAATGTACACATTCCAATGACTAAGATTCAGATACACTGTCATATGCAAACAAATGAAAAAACTTCTAAAAGACAAAACAAACAATAACGTCTTTCCTTCGGGAATTCTTTTCTCATCTCATTCACTCTTAGCGTACGAACGCGCTTCTACTCGTTCTCTTACAAGATGGTAACGCACTCGGACCAGCGAGCCTGCAACACCTGAGCTAGAACGTAAGCCGTTCTCTAAAATACAAACAATCCATCCCTAGTGAGGGGAACTACGTCGCTCTGATTCTCATGCTCCCGATGAGATACGTAGGCAGTGGGGTAGGGCCCATGCGAGCACTTCTTTTATTTTCCCTACATTTGTTTCCCGTTCCTTTTATTTTCTTTCTCCTTTCTTTCTTTCAGTTCCTTTTCCAGTATCCTTTCTTTACACCCTTTGATCGAGACAAACACGCGTGGATCCCATCGGGTACGATGGACGCGTGGGGGTGCTAATACCTTCCTCACGCGTAACCGACTCCCGAACCCATTTCTCTTGGTCGCGAGACCACGCTTTTCCTTCTCTTCAGGTTTATGCGGTGTTTCCTTTCCCTCTCATGGGATAAATACACATTGCTGGCGACTCTGTTCGGTGCCACTTTCGCGTTTGTACTAGGATGAAAATCCCGGGAGCGACAGCTGGCGACTCTGCTGGGGACCGAACCCAGAATCTCTGGTTTCCTTAGCAAGTCAATCCTAGCGCTTGTTTGTTTTTCTTTCATTGGGTGTTTACTGTTGTGCTATATTTACCGTTTTATTGTATGGTTACTTACTGCTTTACTGTACATTACTGTATTTATCGCATTTACTGCATTACATATCATTATTGTGCTGGACTGTGCTGTTGTTTTCTATTTGGCGGGCGGGGTGTTCTGAGAGATAAGCTCACTACCAAGGCTTGAGTACACACGTAGGTATTAGAGTGGATAGTCGTGACGCTTGCGTGGTGGTGACCACGTATTGTTGTTCATGAGACCCACAACCAGACGAGGTTCTATCAGGAGCTTTCTGCTACTGCATGTTATGCAGGCCAGTGGTTATTCTCTTGAGGAACTGTCGACTTTGGTGACCATTCCCGAGGACTCAGTTGCGGCACTCCTCCTGAGTTGTGACAGTGGCAGACCACATTCCGTGGCAAACCCATTGCACATTCTCGATCCGAGGACCCAATGCTGGGAACTTGCTATAGGACATCCCTTTTTGAAAGAGAATCAGCGGAGGCACTCCTCGATTGGCGATAGTACTGTACCCTGAGGGATGAATGTACTATTGCTTCTCGACCTCAGTGCCAGAAGCTGAGGACTTTTCGTTTTGGAGAATCAGTTGAGGCCTCCTCGGTTGATGATGATGCCAAACCAGAAATGGTGAAAGTATCATCATTTCTCGACCTGAGAGCCCGGGATACTGAACATCCTAGTACCCACATGTGAGAAGGGCGGGTTGTTTACAGGTTTGCAGGTAACCATGACCTCCTACATACCCGTTTTTTCTATCATCAGTGCACAAAAAGGAAGTTTCATCCTATTGTATTCAGATGGTTCTTATCTATGGTTCTATATTAGTCTCAGAGCTACACTGACACCGTTCACAATTCAGCACAGACACCTGATTACCTGATCACATTGCCCTTTGCATTGCATTATCATATTTTAACATACACGTTTATTCATTTCCAGGTGCATATATTACCCTTGATTCCAGTCATCAGGTCCCTGCAAAGATGAACACTAAAGAGAGGAAGAATATCATCAGCTATAAGTTCCTTACGCCTACTTTAGGCCCTATTGTTATGCTGAAGGGAATGGCGAGCCCTGCAGTACGATAAGCTTTTGAAGAGAAATATGGGTGGATTTTATCTATGGTCCGTAATGTCAGTGATTATGAAGCCAGAGGTCTCCATACGTTGATGCAGTTCTATGATCCGCCTCTGAGGTGTTTTGTATTTCCAGACTATGTGTTGGTTCCTACCTTGGAGGAGTATTCCAACATGTTGGGGATTGCTATCAAGGAGGAGCCCCCTTTCTTTGGATCGGTAGGGGATCTTGACTTTGGGAAAGTGGCTGGTGCTCTTTATTTGAGCAAATCAGAGTTAGACGCCAATGTCTCCAACAAAGGAAAGATTCATGGTTACAAGCTGGGATATCTGATTAAGAAGGCCCAGGAAGCAGCTAAAGGCGAGAAGTGGCTTGTTTTTAATGCTTTGCTAGCCCTTTGTATATACGGCATAGTGTTGTTTCCCAACGAGCCGGATTTTATTGATACGGACGCTATACGAATATTCATGATGAAGAACCCGGTGCCAACGCTACTGGGAGATCTTCACTACTCGTTGTACAACCGAAACGAAAAGAAAAGAGGAGGGATAATTCGTTGTTATGCACCCTTGTTCTATAAGTGGTTTGCGGGCCGTTTACCACAATCAGGGGCTTTTGTGGATTCCAAAGATTCTCTAGAGTGGAAACAGCGTTTAATGGGATTGGTGGCCAAGGACATCGTATGGGTCGATCATGGGTTGATTGGCAAGAATATTATCCATATCTGTGGTAAGTTCCCTAATGTTCCACTGATAGGAAGAATGGGTGGGATTAACTACAATCCTTCTTTGGCCATTCGACAATTTGGGTATGCCCTGACAGGTCCGCCTATTAAGAGAGATGTGGAGGAGTCCCTCTATTTTCATACATCAGATGGGTGGGAAGCAGCACAGAAAGCTTCTGAAAGCTGGGGTAGCATACTGAAAAAGGGGAAAGTTACTCTAGGCAAGCCTAACAACCGGGTTTATCCAGCATATGAAGAGTGGGTGAAGAAAAGAGTTGAAGATTTTCTCTTGCCTTTTGGTAAGGCACCCCTTTTGTATCCGGAGAATGAGAAAGCAAGAAGCACTGCTACTGTGGAAGAAGTTGACAAGTTGCAAGCCTTGGTGAAAAAACTTCAAGGAGAGAATTCCGAGTTGAGTAGCTGTCTTCAGAATGCTCTACATGCCAACAAAGAGCTGGAGCGGAAAGCCCAAGATGCTGAACAAATCCTAACTGCAAAAGAGAAAGACTTTGCTGGAAGAGCCCAACATTTTCGGAAGATTAGTAAAGGTGCTGATGATGCTACTCAAGCCCACAAGCAAACCAAACAGGCGTTAGCACAGACCAAAGAAAAGTTAACAAAGTTTCAGCACGCTTGGGACGAAGTTAGGATAGAGAATGCTGAATTACAGGAACAGTTGCAGATTAAGGACGAAGAGCTTGAAAAGGCGCATGAGCAGAGGAGAAAGTATCGGGAAAGCCTCGGTAAGAGTCAAGAACAGCTAGAAGAAGCTAGAGGTGAGCTGAGGAATACCAAGAAAGAGCTTGAAGAAGTCATGATAGAAAGGGAGATACTCAAGACGCAAGCTGGCATAAAGAGACACAAAGGAGTGTGTGATGACGAGGCTCTGATGCTGCATATGGGTTCTTTAACTGAAGCTCTTGAGAAAAGGGATGTCTTGATCAAAGAAATGATTGAAAATCCGAATCACCAGCGTACCCGTATACTTTTTGAGGAGATCAAATACTCAAGTGATAAGCTGAAGGATGTGGAATTGTCAGACTGATGTTCTTTTCCTTATATTTTGTTGTTAATGGTTACCATCAGGCTTGTTGATGGATCCATTTTTCCTTGTATTGCATTTGCGGTTGAACCTTTCTTAAATGTACTTGAATACTTCGTTGAATGAGTATGAGCAGTTTTTAGTCAGAATTATTCTTTATCAGATAGCTGCACACAAGCACATGACCACGACACGTCTCCTTATATCACGATTTCTGGTCTTCAGGGTATAAAGCACCTCGGAAATGACAAACATGGCATTGCATGGCATTGCATATCATTTTGCATTTTGTTACTTGCTTTTCAGGTACTCGTTGCAGGGTCTCTAACCTTTATTTGGTTTCAGGCAGTATAGCTGAGAATCATATTCACCGATATTCGACGCGAAGGAATCAAGTAAGAATCATGGATCAAGTGCAAAGTGATTTGGCCAAAATGAGGGCGCGTATGGACCAGTTCATGACCCTCATGACTGGCATGGCGCAAAATCAGGAGAGATTGAGGCTTCTGGTCGAGCGTCCAGACAATGGGCCCGAAGGTGATCAGCATGACAATTCACAGGGACATGGCATCCCTCCTCCCGGTGGCAACCCTCCTCCTGGTGGTAACAATCGGGGTAATGGAAATGGTAGGCATGCTGGTGTTACTCTTGAAGATACTCTGGAAGACCAATTTACTCTACTAGATGCTGATGTGGGTAATCAAGGTGATCGAAGGTATGAGGAGTTAGCAGAAAAGATCAGGGCCATAGAATGCAAGAACTCTATGGGTATTGATGTTACCAGCTTGGGGCTGGTCACAGGAGTCAGAATTCCTCCTAAATTCAAGCCTCCCACTTTTGATAAGTATCACGGCAATGCGTGTCCCCAAACGCATCTTCAAGCTTACTTTGGGAAGATTTCAGCCCATACGGATGACGAGAAGCTATGGATGCACTATTTTCAGGACAGTCTGGCTGGGGCGTCCTTGTCCTGGTATATGAAGTTGAATAGAGCTGCTGTGAAGAGTTGGAAAGATCTGGCAGAAGCGTTCCTGAAGCAATACCAGTATAATATTGACATGGCGCCCAACCGCACTCAATTGCAGGGGTTGTCACAAAATGCCAAGGAGAGTTTCAAAGAATATGCACAAAGGTGGAGGGAAATGGCTGCCCAGGTTCAACCTCCCTTGTCAGACAGAGAAATGGCAGATATGTTCATGGGCACCTTGCAAGGGGCCTATCTTGATAGATTAGCTGCTTGTCCGTCAACTGGATTTGCTGATATTGTGATTGCGGGAGAAAGAATAGAAAGTCTGTTAAAGCTTGGAAAGATCCAGGATGTGAGTGGGGCTGGCTCTTCGGGGACGAAGAAACCGTTTGCTAGTAACCAGAAAAGAAGAGAAGGTGATACGAATGCTGTGTTTAGAGGACGAGGCAGAGGGCGTTCTCAAGCTTATTATCAGGTAGATGCTGTAACAATCCCCACACCGTCTGTTCAGAAACAACAACCCCAACAACAAGTTCAACAGCAACAACCTTTTTTCCAGCAAAGGTCTAGGCAGAGGGATCGTAAGATGGATCCTCTCCCTATGACTTATGCCGCGCTGTTGCCCCGGCTACTCGAGTTAAAGTTGGTAGAACTCCGTACTATGAAAGCTCCGGTTGCTGGAAACCTGCCACCTAACTTCGATGCTAATGCTCGTTGTGAGTTCCACTCAGGTGCTCAGGGGCACTCCATTGAAAAATGTTGGGCTTTCCATCATAAAGTACAAGATTTGATTGATGCTAAAGCCATCAATTTCTCTCCCGCTCCTAATATTACTCAGCATCCCATGCCTGATCATAGTGCAGCAAATGTGTACGCTATTGAAGATGGGAGGAGATTGAATTTGGTGTTAGACGTTCATCAAGTGAAAACTTCTTTGTTGGTTGTAAAAGATCATTTATTGAAGGGACAGGTGTTCCCGGGTTGTAATCAGGATTGCTCCGAGTGTATGAATCAGGAGAATGGCTGTAATAAGTTGAAGGTGGGTTTACAGAATCTGATCGATGAAGGATGTCTACAGTTCGACAGAGTCGTGAAAGACACTGATGAGATATCAACCGTGACCATCTATTACACTCCCGCTGAGATTCAAATGCCGGTCAATGCAGTTCCCGTGGCGAGTGTTGCGCCAGAAAGACCCAGTCCTGTCACTATCACGGTGCCAGGACCAATTCCGTTCACGTCTACGAAGGCTATCCCATGGCACTATGGGGCAGATGTATATTACGAAGGTAAAAAGCAGGAAGTTGAGTCGTCAGTCAGCCCAAATATTGATAACGTAGGGGGTGTAGGGGGCTTTACAAGGAGTGGAAGGTTGTTCGCTCCCCAAACCTTGAGAAGTGATAAAGAGGCAGAAGCCGCAGTAAAGGCTAAAGGTAAACAGGTGGTTGAAAATGCGCCTACACCTGAAGCAGAGACAAAGATTACTTTTGATAAGGAAATGGAAGAATTTATGAAGATAATCAAGAAAAGCGATTATAAGATTGTGGACCAACTGAATCAGACCCCTTCAAAGATTTCAATCTTGTCACTATTGATGTGCTCTGATGCGCATCGGCAGGCGTTGTTGAAAGTGTTGAAGAGTGCATACGTGCCACAAGAAATTACTGTTAATCAGCTCGAGGGCGTAATCTCCAATGTTAATGTTAGCCATGGCTTGGGCTTTACAAGTAGAGATTTGACTGTTGAAGGAAGAAACCATAATAAGGCTTTGCATATCACGATGGAGTGTAAGGGCGCAGTGTTATCTCATGTACTGGTAGACACTGGTTCATCACTCAATGTCTTGCCCAAGAAGGCATTAATGAAGCTGGAAGTTGATGGGTTGATCTTAAGGCCTAGTGAATTGGTGGTCAGAGCATTCGATGGAACTAGACGATCTGTGTTTGGTGAGGTGGAATTGCCCGTACAAATTGGACCACAGGTATTCAAATCCACGTTCCATGTAATGGACATACAACCTGCATATAGCTGCCTATTGGGGCGCCCTTGGATTCACGGAGCCGGGGCTGTTACTTCTACTCTACATCAAAAGCTAAAGTATGAGTTTGAAGGGCAGGTTGTGACGGTGTGTGGGGAAGAAGACATCTTTGTGAGTCACTTGTCCACGTTCAAGTACATTGAAATGGATGGGGAAATTCATGAGATGCTATGCCAATCATTTGAAGCAGTCAATATTGACGATGCACCTGAGTCTTCTTCTGTACCAATTGGGGCCGGTACCTCCATTTCATCTTACAAACAAGCTGTCGAAGTCGTCAGGGCAGGCAACGCCCAAGGTTGGGGCAGGTTGATAGAGACCCCAATGAAGGAAGACAAATTTGGTATTGGTTATCATCCCTCTACAACTTCAGATGCGGGGAGCAGGGGACCCATTACTTTCAATAGTGGGGGAATTATCTACACGGACCAGTCTTGTGCAGCCACAGAGGATAGTGTTGACAGTAATTGTGACATGGACAACTGGGTACGCCCTCATGCTCCGGGACAACAAGTGCAAAACTGGTCCGTTGAAGAAGTCATCCGGGTTACTCTTCAGACAGAGTAATTTTTCTTTGTTTTTTCTAACCATAATGCATGTCAAAATCTTGCGCTCTGCCCAAGGCGTATAGATTCATTTGTAGGGCCACCATGGTTGCATTTGCAATGTTTAATCATTAATAAAGGACGTTTTGCAATCAAATTTTGTTCTCTGTCTTTCAGTTTTTATTTTTGCACAAAAAAATAAAATGGCAATGTTTCATTTTCTTTTGTTTTGCTTAAAAATAAATTCTAAAATAAGGCATGAACCCGTTCATGCAGACTTGATCCTCCGGATACCACTGATAACGATTTTGATATGACTATGTATGACTTTGACAATCCGATTTATCAAGCCGAAGAAGGGGATGAGAAAGATTGTGAACTCCCTGAAGAACTGGCCAGATTGTTGAAACAAGAGGAAAGGGTCATCTAGCCTCACCAGGAGACTGTAGAAATCATCAATATTGGTTCCAAGGATGCCAAGAAAGAGATCAGGATTGGTGCCAGCTTGCAAGCAGATGTGAAGAAAACTTTGACTGAAATGTTGCACGAGTATGTTGACATCTTCGCCTGGTCATATCAAGACATGCCGGGGTTGGATACGGATATTGTCGTGCACAGGCTGCCATTAAGAGAAGAATGTCCGCCAGTCAAGCAGAAACTTCGTCGGACTCACCCCGACATGGCTTTAAAGATTAAGGAGGAAGTCCAGAAGCAGTGGGATGCTGGGTTTCTTGCTGTGACAAAGTATCCTCCGTGGGTAGCCAACATCGTGCCAGTACCGAAGAAAGATGGAAAAGTGAGAATGTGTGTGGATTATCGAGATCTTAATAAAGCTAGCCCGAAAGATGATTTTCCACTACCTCATATTGATGTGCTGGTCGATAATACAACTCAATTTTCAGTGTTCTCCTTTATGGACGGGTTCTCCGGGTACAACCAGATCAAGATGGCACCTGAAGATATGGAGAAGACCACGTTCATTACTCCGTGGGGTACATATTGTTATAAAGTAATGCCTTTTGGGTTGAAAAACGCAGGGGCAACGTACCAGCGGGCGATGGTGACATTGTTTCATGACTTGATTCATAAGGAGATCGAATGTTATGTAGATGATATGATTGCCAAGTCGAGAACAGAAGAGGAACACCTGGTTAACCTGAAAAAGCTGTTTGAAAGGTTGAGAAAGTTTCGTCTGAGATTAAATCCAAACAAGTGCACGTTTGGGGTGCGTTCTGGAAAGTTACTGGGTTTCATTGTGAGCGAAAGAGGAATCGAGGTTGATCCTGCCAAGGTGAAAGCAATACAAGAAATGCCTGAACCGAGAACAGAAAAAGAGGTTCGTGGTTTCTTGGGTAGATTGAACTACATTGCAAGGTTCATATCTCACCTAACAGCCACGTGTGAGCCAATATTTAAATTGTTAAGGAAAGATCAAACGGTCAGGTGGAATGACGATTGCCAATTGGCATTCGATAAGATAAAAGAATACTTGCAGGAACCTCCGATTCTAATGCCTCCAGTTGAAGGGAGACCGCTGATAATGTATCTGACAGTGCTTGAAGGTTCCATGGGTTGTGTTCTCGGTCAACATGACGAGACAGGTAGGAAGGAGCATGCTATCTACTACCTGAGCAAAAAGTTCAATGATTATGAGTCCCGATACTCAATGCTTGAAAAGACATGCTGTGCGCTTGCATGGGCCGCTAAGCGATTGAGGCAATATATGGTTAGGCACACAACCTTGTTGATTTCAAAAATGGATCCTATCAAGTACATTTTCGAGAAACCAGCACTGACAGGCAGAGTTGCACGGTGGCAAATGGTCTTGACAGAGTATGACATTCAGTACACTTCACAAAAGGCCATCAAAGGAAGTATCTTGTCCGACTATCTTGCGCAACAGCCGATTGATGATTACCAACCCATGAAATTTGACTTCCCTGATGAAGACATCATGTTTCTCAAAGCTAAAGACTGCGAGGAACCACTTCCGGAGGAGGGGCCAGACCCTGAATCCAAATGGAGTCTGATGTTTGATGGGGCTGTCAATATGAATGGGTGCGGAGTTGGAGCAGTTCTTATCACGCCGGAAGGTGTTCATATGCCTTTCACTGCCCGAATAACTTTCGGATGCACCAACAATGAAGCAGAGTACGAAGCTTGTATAATGGGGATCGAGGAGGCGGTTAATCTACGGATTAAAACCCTTGATATATTCCGTGATTCAGCTTTGGTAATCAATCAAGTGAAAGGGAGTTGGTACACGCACCAAGCAAATCTAGTGCCGTATAGAGATTATACAAGGAGATTGCTGACATTTTTCACAACAGTGAAACTGTACCATATTCCTCGAGATGAGAATAGGTTCGCTGATGCCTTGGCCACTTTGTCTTCCATGATCAAAGTGCAAGGATGGAACCATGTACCTAAGATTGAGGTATCCCGCCTTGACAGACCAGCATTTGTGTTTACGGTCGATGCAGCGTCTGATGACAAGCCATGGTTTCATGACATTAAGTGTTTCTTGAAAAGTCAAGAGTACCCGTCTGGGGCATCGTCCAAAGACAGGAAGACGTTGAGAAGGTTAGCTGGTAGTTTCTTCTTGAACAAAGATGGCGTGCTGTATAAAAGAAATTTTGACACGGTCCTGCTTAGATGTGTGGATAGACATGAAGCAGACCTGTTGATGATTGAAGTGCACGAAGGCTCTTTCGGTACCCATGCCGGAGGGCATGCAATGGCTAAAAAGTTGTTAAGATCGGGATATTATTGGTCGACTATGGAGTCAGATTGTTGCAAATATGCCCGCAAATGCCATAAATGCCAGATCTATGCAGATAAAGTGCATGTGCCTCCAAATCCGTTGAGTATCATGTCGTCGCCTTGGCCGTTTGCCATGTGGGGCATTGATATGATCGGAAAGATTGAGCCTACAGCTTCTAATGGTCATCGTTTCATCTTGGTGGCAATTGATTATTTCACCAAATGGGTTGAAGCCGCATCCTATGCCAATGTTACAAAACAAGTGGTCGCTCGTTTCTTAAAACGGGATATCATTTGCCGATATGGAGTTCCCGAAAGAATCATTACCGATAATGGTTCTAATTTGAATAATAAGATGATGGCTGAGTTATGCCGTGACTTCAAAATCGAACATCACAATTCTTCTCCGTACCGCCCAAAGATGAATGGCGCGGTCGAAGCGGCCAACAAAAATATCAAGAAGATTGTACAGAAGATGGTTGTCACGTACAAAGATTGGCATGAGACGTTACCATTTGCTTTGCATGGGTATCGAACGTCGGTACGCACGTCCACTGGGGCAACCCCATTCTCACTTGTATATGGTATGGAGGCAGTACTACCAGTTGAAGTGGAGATTCCGTCCCTCAGAGTCATGATGGATGTTAAGCTAGATGAGGCTGAATGGGTACGAGCCAGATTTGATCAGTTGAGCCTTATTGAGGAAAAGCGATTGGCGGCTGTATGCCATGGGCAACTATATCAGCGCAGAATGAAGCAGGCATTTGACCAAAAGGTGCGTCCTCGGGTTTACAAAGTCGGAGATGTGGTACTCAAAAGGATCCTTCCTCCAAATACAGATCACAGGGGCAAATGGACTCCTAATTATGAAGGTCCATTCGTGGTTAAAAAGGTCTTTTCAGGCGGAGCCTTATTGCTTACAACCATGGATGGCGAAGACTTTTCATCCCCTGTCAACTCGGACGTAGTCAAAAAATACTTCGCATGAATAGACCCGCTGGATAATAAAAAAAAAAAAATCCAGGCAAAAAAGGGCATCCCGGCGAACCAAAAACAGAATAAGGTTCGGGCAAAAATTAGGGATATAATTGAAAAAATTGTGCACCCGGTAAGTTGAAAACCCGAAAGGGCAACTTAGGCAAAAAAGGGTATCCTGGTGGATCGAAAACCTGAAAGGGCGGTCCACGCAAAAGAGGGATTTAAGCGAATGACTATGGCCTGAGTTATCTGTACCCCATTACCGTTTGAACAACTGACGTTCTGAAGGATAGGAATCGGTCTGATCATTCCTCAGAAGGCAAGGTCGGGGAGTTTTGAAGACATACTGGTCATAACACAATGGAAACTCAGTGGAATTCCGTTTTCACATTGCCATTAGGATAGTTTCTTTTCTCAATTTTCAGCGATCACCTCTTTCCAGGGATTGCTTCCTGATGTAATTGCCTATTCTGGGCTCTCAGTCAATAAATTGAATTTCAATAAAAAGCTTTCTATTTTTGTTTTATTGCTTTGTTTGCAAAAACGTCCTAATTTTTGATAAAACATTGCATTTGAAAACATGGCAGCCTTGCAATAACATGCGCAGAAAAAACATTTGAAATTACTTCGAATGTTGAATACTCCCGGATGGTGGATTCTAGCCACGCAATATTCGGGGCATGTGGGCATATTCTTTTGTTGCAGGTAGCAGGTGCAGATGATTTTAAGCACAAGACCAGTAATAAATCACCCCACGCAAAAGACTGGGGCAATTACGGGTAAGGAGATTGGCGTTCATCGTTCGGTCGACGATTGTTCATAACGGGTCGATATCAGTGAATTAAGTTCAACTGGGTACCGTTGCATCTTATTAAGTCGATTCTCTCATACAGTACTTCCAACAGCTACAAGCTTTTCTGTGTCGATAACGGTCACAAGTTTCCCCAAAAGAGTGGTCTCGTCGATACCGAAACTGATGGTCATTATCCCCAGCGAAGTCGCAGGAGTTTGAAGAGGCTAAATCTTCTGTAAAATCCTCTTATGACATCTTCTTCGGGGACAAATTGTTGGTTTGTCCAAGCATAGGGCATGTTTGTTTCCCCAGCATGAAGTGTTGATCGTCCCCAGTAGAGTTTGAGGACAGTTGGTCTTCTGTAAAATCCTCCCAAAAGGCATTCCCCAGCACGAGACGTTTTAAAGCAGTTTCCTCCAGCAGAGTTTGCTATAAACTCGTCATCCCTAACGGAATTGTCTAAAGGGAAGCTCGCCTAACATGGGGCATTGTGGTACTTATCCTAAGCTTGACAGTCATATTCTTCAGCAGACTACTGTGGATTTGCTTTGGGTTTCCCCAACAGATCTCTAAGGACTCCTTCCTAGCAAGTTGCAATGGAATGTTCTAATCAGGATTTGCATATCCCTGGCAGAGTAGCCCTGATCCCCAGCAAGATTGTGTCTCTGGTAATGGTATCCCCACAGAGGTCAGCATCGAATCTTGTCAGCAATACTCCCCAACTGAGTTGTTGTTCTCCCCGCAGAGGTTTATAAGATCGACAGAATCTATTCCTCAACAAGGATGGTACAGCCTTTCCCCAGCCGGGTCAGAAGGTGGATAACCCCTACAAAGGGTCTTGGATTGGATAGATCCCCAAGCAGAGTTTTTATGACTTCTCTCCCCTAGAAAGACGCCATACAAAGAAATTCTCATCCCCAGCGGAATCGCTGTGACCAGAATTCATTCCCCCAACAGATGAAGTGATTCCTGGCAGATTTATTATTCTTCAAGTCCAATTTATTTTTGGCAAGCTTGACAATTCGAAGCAGACGGATTATTCATTCGTTCTCCAGTGGAGAGGTTATCCTTTCAGGAGTCTCCAAAGTCAAATCATTCGTCTTTGCTCCTCAGCAGAGTCAGCAGAGATGTCTGACACAGATGCAGAGAGTAATACAATTTTGCAAATTCTAAAAGTCCAACAGTGGATTGGCGAAAGGTCCATCTAAGGGTGGCATATTCTAAAAGTCCAACAGTGGATTGGCAAAAGTCCGTCTTCGGGTGGCAAAAGTCCAACAGTGGATTGGCAAAAGTCCATCTTCGGGTGGAAAAGCAGCAAAAGTCCAACAGTGGATTGGCGAAAGGTCCATCTAAGGGTGGCATATTCTAAAAGTCCAACAGTGGATTGGCAAAAGTCCGTCTTCGGGTGGCAAAAGTCCAACAGTGGATTGGCAAGAGTCCATCTTCGGGTGGCAAAGCAGCAAAAGTCCAACAGTGGATTGGCGAAAGGTCCATCTAAGGGTGGCATATTCTAAAAGTCCAACAGTGGATTGGCAAAAGTCCAACAGTGGATTGGCAAAAGTCCAACAGTGGATTGGCAAAAGTCCATCTTTGGGTGGCACAAAGCTGCAAAGTCCACCAGTAGCGTGGCAGGCCAGTAGTCGTCTGGAATTGTGTAAAAGACATTATTAAAGTCCACCAGCAGTGTGGCAAGCCAGTAGTCGTCTGGCGTCGTTCAAAAAGACATTTCTAAAGTCCACCAGTAGCGTGGCAGGCCAGTAGTCGTCTGGAATTGTATAAAAGACATTATTAAAGTCCACCAGCAGTGTGGCAAGCCAGTAGTCGTCTGGCGTCGTTCAAAAAGACATTTCTAAAGTCCACCAGTAGCGTGGCATGCCAGTAGTCGTCTGGAATTGTATAAAAGACATTATTAAAGTCCACCAGTAATGCGGCGAGCCAGTAGTCGTCTGGTGTCGTTCAAAAGACAGTTTTCTCCGACAATGTTTCATTGAAGATTCAAGCCAGCAATGTCGGGGGAGTTTCTTCCTCATCATCCAGAGCAAATTTTTGGTTATATTTGGTATTCAATCACTATATACCTTGAAAGTCCGAAAGCAATTGCTTTCAGGCATTCAGGTCTACAGCGCTTGAATAGGGGCAGCTGTAATACCCCAAAATTTGCTCTCCCTCTTTGTCATCATAGCATGGCATTATCATTTATCATATCATATCCACCTCATTAACATTACATTGCATTTAACATAGAAAAATGAAGCATAGCATCCTTCTTACCATCAGGGCATGTGATCAGGTGGAAGGTGGACAATCAAGGAATCATTCAAAGCACAAAAAGGTCAATCAAGTTTCCTCAAGGCAAGCCAAGAAGCCTTTCATGTCTCATACTATCTCAATGGAACATCCACAACCTCAAGAATGAGAGATTCAATGGGAGATTGAAGCACTACATCTTTCACTATGCAAGAGGTTCAAAAACTGAGGAAAAACCCTCAAAAGAGATATCTCATTGATCCAAAATCATCCTCAAATGGTATATCTCATCATCCTTTAAGAGGATACACAACATACTCTGAGGAATTTGGAATTGAAGACTGCACATTTTGCTCCTAGGAGGTGGGCACCCAAAATTAGGGTTTCCCATTAAATCAGGGAATCTTTGATTTTTTGGACAAAACTTGATGTCATGGTATTCTACATGTTCTTAAGTGTATGTGTATGGAGAATTGCCCCTCAATTGGTTTTGGAAGTGGTTCAATTGGAAGAAAGATAAAAAATCAGGAAATTTAGGGCCAAGTCAAATAACCAGAGGAAAAAGTAAACTCTTGACTTTTTGAGCCCAAAATCATGAAATTCATGTTACATATGTCCAATGTACAAAATTTGGTCAAGAAACTCCAAAGGAATCATGAAAAAATCAAGATGTGGAAAGTTGCCATTTTTGGATGAAGAAGGGTTACTAAATATAGCAAGTTTTGGCTATTTTGCATCAGAGTTTGAGCCAAGGCCATTTAAAATTGGGGCATCAAATGAAAATTCCACTCGGCCATAACAAAAGATCTTGTTTCAAGCTTCAAATCCATGTGTAGAACATCTCCATTGGATAAAAATTGAGTGAGATATGGATGATTAAAGTTGGGGAAAACTAGGGCAAAATGCAAGTCAGCTTGGTCAATTTTCAGGTCACGCGCGTGTCATTTTCACAAACACATGGTGGGCCAAATGTTTAGATCAATTACTCATGGTTAGAGGCCTCAAATGAAAAATCTTTCAACATGAAAGTTGTTCCTCTATGTGAGATCTTTAAGATTGGTGTTCATGTTTTTTTCATTTGATCAAAGGTCAAGAAGTTATGTTGAGTCCAATGTGTTATGATCATGCTGAGAACCTAGGTGCCATGTTACCTTGTCAACCAACCTTTGCCACGCCCTCATACCAGTCTCAAGCTTATGTGTTATAAGTCATTTTGCAACTTACTCCAAACCCCATTTAATTCAATTTTCATATCAAAGTTGTCCTATTACATCCCCTCTTTCCAACGTCTCCAAGAACTCATTAGATCATCCACAATGCCAAGAGAAAATCACCATTAAACATCCATGTTTGCATTATTTCCAAACTGTCACAAAAAAACCAGAAAAATGAATGTTGTTGTTGTGGTCTCAGTTTGCCCGTGCATTGCTCACTCTCCAACTCTTTCTTCATTTAACCAAACATTCATCACATGTCCATGCACATGAGCACGTGCATTACATAAAAATAGAAAGAACAACTTGCTGAGCAAGTTTCACCTACACAAGCCGTGCCATTTCACTTCTCTTCACCTCCACCATAGTTTATCATGGGTTGTCATCACCATAGCTTTGCTCTCCCTAACTAACTTGACTCAGTTAGTTAGGGATGACTCACTTAACTCAACTGTGACTCACTTGACTCACTCATTAAACCATAGTTAACCCACACTATAAAACAAAATCTCACTTCACATTTTCATTCAGCTTCATTTTCTCTCATTTTTCACTTCAAAACACTTCAAACTCTCCCTCATATTCTCTCTACTTTCCCTCTGATTTCACACGAGCTTCACCATCTTTCCTTCATCTATTTCATCTTCATCGTCATCAATGGCATTGAATTGAAGCCTTTCTACACAGTCCTCAAGATTTTGCAAGCATTGTTCAACATTGAACCTCTCTTCTCTCAAGACCATTGGTTGTATAGCATTTATTTTGCTAAGTTCGTGAAGCTCCAAGGTTGCAGAACAAGTATTTCCTCTGGTTTTCTCAAACTATACAAGAACTGCAAGATCAGGTTCCAAATCTCACAAACTCTTTTCTCACGATTTACTTGTTTATTTTGTTGTTTTAATGTTGATATGAGCTTAATAGAAGTATTCCAAACTCTGGCTAGTTGATAGGCCTTCTAAAGGCTTAGTTGCAAAACCTAGGGCATGTTTTACTCTTCTCTGTTCTCCATGTGCACGTGTATTATGTAGAAAATAGTGGTAGATCCATGATATGCATGAGCTCAGCTTTGATTTGGTATATGATTTGTGCATCTTGGTGAGATATGAGGGTTGCAGACGGTGGTGATTGACCGGAGAAGGTGACCGGAGGTCCCTCTCCGGCCGGTGATCGTTATGTTAGGGTTTCTGGTCAGAATTAATGTGGACCGTTTGATGTTCATGATCCAATGCTCCAAAACGTGACAACGCATTAAAAGGAACGTGCTCCTCACGTGTGTTTTTTCTGATTCTCATTTAAACGTTTTATGGCGCAGTGCATGTTAGTTGTTGTGTTCCTCCATGCGTGATCATTGATTTTGTTTACTTTGACCTTTGTGTTGACTTGACCTAATCTGATGGTTGTAATTGCTTTGACTTGTGTTGACTGAGGAGCATGGTAGTTATTGTGTTATGCGAGCTTAGTGGACCTAGTCAGATTGATATCCACACCCCCATGCCTTAAGCCCAAACCATTTTTGAACTGAGTAATTACTAGGCATGCACCCCCATACATTTTGCATTGCATTTTATTTTTTTATTTTTGCTATACGTTTTCTTTTTAATTTTTAAAAATACTAAATAGCATCATAAAATTCCACAAAAATTCATGAGCCTTATTAAAACATTTAGAAATTTTTTCATGATTTTGTTTCTTGATTTTATGACATTTTTGCCCCTGTTCCATAATTTTCTTTGATTTTCTTTGGTGTGCATTCTTAATGTGGTACATGATTTTGTTTAATTTTGTTCTTGATCATTAAAAATTGTTTTGATGCTCTTCTTTTTGCATTGAGTCATCATCATCTTGAGGTATGTTAAGTGTTTTTTATTTGATTTTTTAGGTCATTTTATGGCATGTTTGGTGTTCACTTTTGTGCTACTTTGTATGATATGTCTATTTGACCTAAGTGCATTGTTTGACATCATTTTGCCTTGGTTCCTTGCATGCTACTTTGATATGTGATTCATCTCTGATTAGTGAACTTCAATACCATCTTTTCATAATTTTCATGAGGCCATTTGATTTTTGTTTGATGCATTTCATTTAAAGCATTATAACATGTCATATCATTGTAATCTTTTGTGCATGTTTACATGTTTTCTTTTGTGTATACTTGCATGATCATTTGCCTATTTGGTGAGCTACACTCTTGACATTATAGGACATTGATACATATCATATGTCATCTTTGCTTGTTGATTATCATTTGAACCTTGTGCACCTTTAACATGTTGTGTTTGCACTTTCCTTTGTTTGGAACTTCCATTTCAATCCTACTTCTTCTATCACTTCTTAAATGCTTTGATGTGTCATGCATGAATACTTGTGAGATGTTTGTGAATCATTTTTCATTTCATTTCAATTCTGATCCATGGATTACATGTTCCATTTATGCACATTTCTTCTTTTCTCTTTCATCTTTCATTCTTCCTTTTCTTATGATATCATGTTCTAATGTCATGGAGGATGTTTGTTGCCTATCCACTTGAGTTTGATTGATAATAACCATTGGTTTCCATATGATGTACATTCTGGTTGTGGCTCTAGGATTTGGTTTCTCATTTAATTCTTTTGAGTTTTATGATGCATTACATGTTCTTTTACTTCTTATACTTCTTATACATGTTTACTAACCATGTAGGGGCTTTGGTAAGTTTCAATTGAGTGTGGATAAGGAATCCACATTCAACTTCTATCCTTTCTCTTTTACAATTCCATTTTATGTTTTGTTAAGCACTTATGTGCTTTCTTTTAATAACTCATTACTTTCCCTTTTTGAATTACAATTCATCTTCTACTTCAGAAGTGAATTGTTTAATTCTTTCTTTCTTTAGACTTTAGGTTGAAACCTCACAAACCTTTAGGATCACTCCCTTTAATCTTCAATTAGGATTGAGTCTTAGTCCACATAGGTTTTACCTTTTCTCCTCTCTTGAGTCTCTCTTCTCATCTCTTAAAGAAAATTCAAAACATATAATAAAGGTAGGCATTTATTGCATTTAGGCCTTTCATATAAAGAAAAGATTATAAGGGGTCTTCTCTTGTAATCTTAGAATGTGTAGCATATAGCCCATCTTGGGTCAATGTGTTAAACATTTGATCTTGTATGAGGGACTTAAATGCAATACTTGTTGAAGGTGCAAATAATAAAAAAACACTTCTTCACCCCATAATCAACAAAAACACTTAATAAACACAAGTATGCTAGTGTGGTTGAACCTTGACAATTGGAACTAAGTGTGGGGGTCTTCTTCACTCTTAGTGTGTTTTCTTGCTCATTCCATCTTGGAATGTGAGAATGTACACATTCCAATGACTAAGATTCAGATACACTGTCATATGCAAACAAATGAAAAAACTTCTAAAAGACAAAACAAACAATAACGTCTTTCCTTCGGGAATTCTTTTCTCATCTCATTCACTCTTAGCGTACGAACGCGCTTCTACTCGTTCTCTTATAAGATGGTAACGCACTCGGACCAGCGAGCCTGCAACACCTGAGCTAGAACGTAAGCCATTCTCTAAAATACAAACAATCCATCCCTAGTGAGGGGAACTACGTCGCTCTGATTCTCATGCTCCCGATGAGATACGTAGGCAGTGGGGTAGGGCCCATGCGAGCACTTCTTTTATTTTCCCTACATTTGTTTCCCGTTCCTTTTATTTTCTTTCTCCTTTCTTTCTTTCAGTTCCTTTTCCAGTATCCTTTCTTTACACCCTTTGATCGAGACAAACACGCGTGGATCCCATCGGGTACGATGGACGCGTGGGGGTGCTAATACCTTCGTCACGCGTAACCGACTCCCGAACCCATTTCTCTTGGTCGCGAGACCACGCTTTTCCTTCTCTTCAGGTTTATGCGGTGTTTCCTTTCCCTCTCATGGGATAAATACACATTGCTGGCGACTCTGTTCGGTGCCACTTTCGCGTTTGTACTAGGATGAAAATCCCGGGAGCGACAACCAGCAGCAGTGGTTTCTCCTCAGATGAGTCAACATGATTCAGGAACTTCTTTTCCCCACGCAGAGCCAATCTTGGTAGAAAGAATTGACTTAATTCTTTCATCTCCAACAAGGACAGCCATGGTGGTTTAGAAACCCGAGATGTCCTCGGTTTCTCTCCCCGGCAGGATCATCATCCTCTGTGAACTCTCTTCTCCTGCAGAGATTGTCTTTATCTACCGGTCCTCTGCCTGGTTGAGGGTGTCGAAGTAGTTTTGCTACGGACCTCTGCCTAACCGTTTTACACCGTGCCTTATCGTGCGCCTTTGCATTGCATGTTATCAAGCATAATGTAGAAACGCATACATAACATATGCATCGATCATACTCCCTCTCTTTTTGCCTGACTTATCTCCCAGTAGATTTTTAGCCAAACTTTGCACCTATCTATTCAAACACTTTCAACTCCTCTTTTGGTGCCGTCGGCCAAATTCTCGAGCTCCTCTTTTATTTAATCCCCTTTTACCTCGAATCATCGAAAGGCTGGCGCAATTCGTACATTCAAGTCCAAGAGGATTAAATAGGGGCAGCTGTCGAAACCCGAAATTTGACCTCCCTCTTTTGCCTTTTGCATAAGCATAAGCATTCGCATCGCTAGCATACGTATTCGTACTTTTCTTCGTGTGTTTCTTGTTGCAGGATATTCAGGTTTTCCAAGCTCGATTAATCATATCCTCACATGGTCATCACATCATCAAAACAAGCCCAAAATGAAGGTTTCTATACCTATTCATCAAGACAAGAGGTGGAAAACCATGACCGGGACTCCAGTATCATTTCCTGAGCAATTGGGGTAAAAATTGACTGAAGTAACCGGTTAACGCATGGTGAGTAACCGGTTACTCAGTGCAATTTTGCAATTCCTGCTGCATTTTTCTGGGACAGCATCCATGCACTCTCTTTGGTCTTTGGTTCTACTTGATTCTAGCAGTGTGTGGAACATTCTAGTCATCTCTAGACATTTCAAGACATTCCAAGTGCATTTATTCCAATGCATCACTCTAATTTAAGTGCACCATGTTACTTAATTTACCAACATGTCAACCTTTGGATGATGGAGTGCACCTTGGGATTGTTACCGAGTTGGTTCTAACTAACCGAGTTAACCGCCTCAACTCGGTGAGTCAAGTCCAACTAACTCCTAGCCTAGGTCCAAACCCAAAGCTAATGCCAAACCAAAGTCCAAACCATCTCACACTCCAAACCTAAAATCTATATAAACACACCTTCACTCACTTTCCAATTTCTCAACCATTCTCTACCATCTTTCCCCAAACTTCTCACATTTCACTCTCAATTCTCCCACATTCCCTCTGAATTTCTCTACTACATCTTCATCTTCATCTCAATTCTCTTCCAAAACTTCACCAAAGCTCATTTCTACTTTGAAGGATAATCACTTTTACATCAAAAGTGATTATTCTTGAGCTGAACCTTCATCATTCTTGCTATTACACTTGGATTTCTGGAGTTATTTCAGCTTTTGGATTAATCTTGAGCATTTCCTGCAACTTCCAACGGTTCGAATTCGCATTTTGGAGCTTTATCGTATTTTGCTCGATTTCGACACGATTCGTCTGCAAGTTGAAGATTCCTCTGGTCTTCTTTGATTTTCTGCATCAAGAATCCTTTGAAACATTTACCAAGCCAAATCTCCGGCTTGTAGGTTGGTGGATATAACTAATTTTACCATTTCGCGCATTTTCGTATCGTTCGTAATGTAGTCGATAATTGTTGTGTGTGATTTGGTTTTGCATTTGTTTGATCCATGATCCTATTGTGTTAGTTGATTCTATCACTATTTTCAAGTTCAATTTTCGTGCACAATTTCAGTTCCTAGCATGTGGTAGTTTGCATAAGTGATTATGTGTTGAAAACTACTTTTGAAAAGTTGTTTTTACTATTTTTTTCACCATTGTTCAGTGGTAACCGGTTAACATATGGCGGTTAACCGGTTACTCAGTGCAATTTTCCTTAAGAACGCTAATTTTCAAGCAAGTAACCGGTTAACGCATGGTGAGTAACCGGTTACCACTGAACAAAATGACCATTTTCTTGTATTTTCAAATGTGTTTGCTATGCTTTCTTCATTTTAACTTCCATTGATCATTATGCTTGATTTTATGGATGTTTTAATGACATTTCACTTTTGGTTGAAGCATGTTCATGAACTTTCGATGCACAATTTCGATTATTCATTTGTTCCATGTTCTTAGCATTGTATGAACATAGCAATTTTTGCACTATATTTGTTCATATGATACATGATTTTGTGTGGCATTTTGATGATCATTTGGCACTATTTTGCATCTTCCATTTCAGTTTGCATTAAGTTTATTCTTCATGGATAAACTTAATCTTGTATAATCAATAATTCACTCCTTTTTGCTTTAATGACTTTTCATTCTCTTTGGAAAGTTGTTAGCATGTTTCTCCCTTGATTAATTGATCGAAACTTTGCTTCGATTAATCGATCTTCCCTTTCCCTCTCTTTAGGCCTCATTTAGAGCTTTTTCTCTTGATCCCCTTGTAGAGTTGGATTCGCGCGACGCCTCGCATCGTAGCACTGTACAAAGTGACGCTATTACACTGTCCGTTTCTCTACGCAGGAGCACTGTACAACTTGGAGCTGTTGTGCCGTCCGGTTCAACTTCCGCATTACACCATTTGTGTTAGAGAAGGAATGAGAAAGGAGAATTCCTACTCTCATTCTGATTACTTCAGGTAGGGGACGAATGACCCTGTGCTTGGCTTAGTCATCTCTAGCTCCAGGCGGTAGTGTTTTCTCTTTTCCCTAGTCGATTCGATCCTTGATCACTCTTTGCTCTTTGCGATCTCTTTCGATCCTTGATCACTCCTATCTCTTTCAATCTTTCCTTTTGATCAATCACCATCCGTCTTGGTTAAGATTATTATTCTTGCGCTAGCAATCTCCCTTTGTTTCATTACTCCTTTCTTCTTGTAATCAATCATTGCCTTTTGATTCCCCTAAAGAATCTCAATCTCTTTTCTGCGGTTAATCACAGACTGTCTGTCAAAACCGTAAATCCCCTGAAGTTCGCAATCTATTCTTGGTTCTTCTCCAGTTGTTGTTTTAACCACTGCTTTTCAGTTAAAACACCAATTTTGCTCTCTTACTCAGTTCATCACAGTCCATCTGTTAATACTGAGTTCTTCTCGGGTTAATCACCTTCTCTTGGTTAATCACTCACTTTTCTCTTCAGTTAACCACAGTCCATCTGTTAAAATACTGAACTCCTTCGAGTTAATCACCTTCTCTTGGTTAATCACTCGCTTTTCTCTTCGGTTGATCACAGTCCGTCTGTAAACACCGAATCCCCCGTAGTTGGCAACCTCTTCTTGGTTCGAATACTTGCGCCCTTGGGTTAGTAACCTTTCTTTGGTTCAAATACCCTTTCTTTGGTTGAGTACTATTTGTTCAGTCAGTTTACCGAACCCCTTTGGGTCACGACCTTTGCTCGGTCCCACACCCGTCCTTTAGGTTACGACCTTGGCTCGGTCCTACACCCGTCCTTTGGGTCACGATCTTTATTCGGTCCTACACCCGTTCTTTGGTGAATCACAGTTTTCTCTATTAAAACCAATGCTTCTCTATCCCCACAGAGTTGCAGTCTTTTCTTCGTCGGTTAACCACTGCCAGTCAGTTAATATACTGAGGCCCCTTCAGAGTCAAACACCTTTTCTCGGTTCAGCACTCTCTCTCTTGGTTTATCACAGTCCGTCTGTTGACACCAGCTGTTTTTCCCCGCCAGGGTCCTACTCTCTTTCTTCGGTTAACCACTGCCAGCCAATTAATATACCGAGTCTCATTTTTCTCTTGGTTATGACACCATCCTTTATTTGGATCCCCAACGAATTCCTTCCAATTCCCTTTGCTCTACTTTCTTGGTTTTGACACCGATCCTCTTTGTTATCCCCAGTAGAGTTTCTCATCTTTATTTGCTTGGTTTGGACACCACTTCTCTCTTATCCTTTATTCTCTTGGTTTGGACACCATTTCCCTCTTATTCCTTTATTCTCTTGGTTTCGACCCCATTCTTCTCTATCCTTAGTACAATTACATTCCCTCTTCTTTGTACTCCTTTCTTGGTTTTGACACCATTTCTTTGGAATCCTCAGTGGAATTTCCGTCTTTCTTTTGCTCTTAGTTTTGACACCACTTTCTTTTCCTTTTCCGTTCAGTTCCCTGAACTACGGAAGCTCTGATTCTACATTCTTCTGAATGCCAGATACGTAGGCACGAGACGCAATGTCTTGGCGAGCACACTTCCACCCTTCCTTCCTTCTCCTTTCTTTTCTTTTCTTCGTCCCCTGGTTCCATGAACTACGACGCTCTGACTTCCTCATTGCACTATGAGGGTACGTAGGCACGAGGGCCACAATCCTCCGCGAGCACCTTCTTTCTTTCTTTCTTTTCTTTTTCCCCTTTCTCTCTCTCTCTCTCTCTCTCTCTCTCTCTCTCTCCTCCTTCTTTTAGCTAGAAGCCTTTAGATAGATAACCCATCCGAGCCTAGAAGCAAGCGAAATGGTTCCCGTCGAGTACGACGGATGCGTTAGGTGCTAATACCTTCCTTTCGTATAACCGACCCCCCGTTCCCGTTTCTCTTCCCCTTGGGTTTTATCGATATTTTCCCTGTCCTTTGGGACTAAATAAATTTTGGTGGCGACTCTGTTGTATCTTTGAGTGTGCAATTCACTCAGGTAGATTTCCAGCCATCTTCAACGGCCAAAAGACTGTGCGCAGTCTGGGGGGTTCCCGATAAATGGTGATAAGATGCAGCCAATCTGGAGCAGTCACATTGGAAACTCTCCCTAAAGTAGCCAAACAGGGGCAATCAGGTCGATTTGACAAATCTCTGTAAGATCATTCAGGGGAAAAGTTTCTTCAAGACTTGGGGCAGGTCACCTCTAGAGCGTGAGAGGTTGTCCACACCTGAAGACGGTTAATTGAAAGCACCTCCTCAAAGTTCAGAATACCGGGGCAGAGTATTTTCAAGTCATTACAAATCCTTTCGAGGTAATTTACTTCATGAATTATGAAGTCTGGGGCAGTTGCGTCGAGATCTGATAAATCTCTCCAAGAGTGTGAATACCCGGTCTTCTATAAAATCCTCTTGAGATGATTTCTTCCTTTAGAACTGATGGTCTGGGGCAAGTGGAGAGTTCAAAGGGTCGTTTATGACCATAGAGACAGGTTAGGCTGGGTAACAAATTTGTTTTTCCCCAGTAGTGTTACTCTCCCCAGCACTGAAAGTTCATCATCCCCAGCAGAACTCATTCTCCCCGGCAAGCAGTTTAAAGTGGATTGCTCCGAGGTGAATGTGGTTGTATCTCTAGCAGGAGGTGTGCTGGATGTCTTTGAAAAGAATTTATTTTCCCCACAGAGCCTAGTAATCACTTTCCTCAGGAGGTCAGGAAGTGTAGTTCCGTCAGCAACAACATGCTCTAATGACCAGCAGGGTAAATTGGTTCCTCCAACAGTAGGATTTCTCCCTAGTAGAGATATTCTCCTCAGCATTGAAATTTCACCCTCCTCAGCAGGTTGTTACTCTCCCCAGCCAGAGTACAAAGGATTATTTCCCCAGCTAGAGTTATGGTTGATTTATTACTCTTTTAACAAGCAGCTAGAAGTTGATACTTCTGCATCCCCAGTAGGAGACTGATGGAATACCTTCTTTGGACAAAGACGTTATTTCCCCACAGAGTCTTGGCATCCATTTTCCTCAGCTAGTCAGGAAATATTTTCTCACCAGCAACGGTATGGTCTGGTCCTCAACAGATGAGTAAGCTTGATGGTATCCCCTAGTAGAGTTAATGTCGTCATTTACCATTCCCAAAGCAGGTTTGCTAATAGGGGCTGATATTCCCCAGTAGGGTGAAGGTACATATGTCTCCTAGCAGCAGGTTAATTTCAGTAATATCCCCAAGCAGGTTCGGTATTATTGACTTGTCTCCCAAAGCAGAGTTTGGTGGTGATCTTCATAGTGATTTGTTCAATAGCGGTTGACATCCCCAGCAGGTCTTAAGTCCAATTGTTATTGGCATCTTTCAGATCCCAATTTTGGGTTCTGTCTTCGGTAGAAGCCATGGGTAATCTCCAGCGGAGAGAAATTTCTTGGGTTCTATCTTCAATATTCATCTTTATCCATCCCCAACAGAGTGGAATTTCTCTCGGAGTTTTCATCTCCAGCAGAGTTTGTGATCAGGAAGTCGTTCAGTGAAATCTTCCTCAGCATGATTTTTTTTAATTCAGAGGACAATTTATTTTGTCATCCCCGGTGGAGCTGTCTCTGTCTTCAACATTTACTTTGTTGAGACGCTTCTTTTTGCATTGCATAAGCATTCTTGCATGGCATTCTCCTAAACGCGTAGCATTTCCATTTTGTATGGAGCATTACGCCATAGAAAAATTCAAACATATGCATTCGAAGCATAAGCCAGGTTTGATGTCTGTTACCAGTTTCTTTCCCCAACAGAAAGAGATGTAATTCAGGAGATGTTGTTTAACATTACACTGCAACCAGAGGATTCATCCTTCTTACTTTTTCCTTCCTATAATCCCCTACAGAGTTGTCTGTTTAGATTTCTCTTTCCCCAGCGGAGTCATCTTTGTAGATCTGTTGATTCTACTTAGTCTTTCTTCGAAAGTCCACCTTCGGTTTGGTCTTTCTTTTTTCGAGTCTACCTTCGGCTTGGTCTCGTATTCTTTGGTTAGAAAGTCTACCTTCGACATAGTCTTTCTTTGAAAGCCCACCTTCGGTTTGGTCTTTCTTTTTCGAGTCTACCTTCGGCTTGGTCTCGTATTCTTTGGTTAGAAAGTCTACCTTCGACATAGTCTTTCTTTGAAAGCCCACCTTCGGTTTGGTTTTTCTTTTTCGAGTCTACCTTCGGCTTGGTCTCGTATTACTTAGTTAGAAAGTCTACCTTTGGCATAGTCTTTCTTTGAAAATCTACCTTCGGCATAGTCTTTCTTTGAAAGCCCACCTTCGGTTTGGTCTTTCTTTTTTGAGTCTACCTTCGGCTTGGTCTCTTATTCTTTGGTTAGAAAGTCTACCTTCGGCATAGTCTTTCTTTGAAAGTCCACCTTCGATTTGGTCTTTCTTTTTTCGAGTCTACCTTCGGCTTGTGATAAGTGCAAATTGTAGCTATTTTTGTATATAAGTTTTGTTGCACTTATCATTACTTTGTGTTAAAATTGGTTGAATAAACCCCCCTTTGTTCGTAATTACGTTTACTTTACGTTTTAGTGTATATATTGTGTATCGTGTAAATATCATTGAGTTTAATTGATTTTCATTTATTTTTGCAGGTGTTCCAGCAATGGGATTTTGCCATTGTTGTATAGAGCATTGAATAAGCTTTCCAACGCTTCAAACCGTGCGTCAATCGGAGTTACGGTTCAAAAGTTACGAATAAAACAGTGCAGAATTTTTCTACAGACTGGTGTGCTGCGCCTCTGCTCCGCCGGGCGAAGCAGCGGCGGGCCGAGCACTCCAAAAGTGTGGAAAACTTACAGAATTGCCGCCTTACATCGCCGGGTGACCCAGAATTCCGCCGGGCGAAACTGGGCGGACAGAAACTCCATTAAAGGCCCAAAAACATAATTTTTAGGGATGGGTTTTGATATTTTTGGTTCCAAATCCATCCAATAGCATTTTTTGAGTAGAATTAGGCTAGAAAACACATTGGAGCATGCATTAGGATGATCCGGAGTCGAATCCTTCATCAATCAGAGTCGACAACTCATGAAATGTTTGGGTTTTCTCCATTTCTTCTCTATGTATTTCTCTATTTGTTGGGTTATGTTTGTATTGTTACTCTAAACCTATGTACATGTATTGATCATGGTTGTATAATATATATGCTTTACAAATTATTATCGATGTCTTCCTTGATCTTTTTGCATTTATGTTTGGATTTGTGTTGTGTTAGAGATAAACATCACGAATCTTGATTAAGGATGGATATCTATTGTCTAGATGCTAGAGATAGATTTAGATAATAATCTTTTTGGTGTCGGAACTTAATGTCTTCCGTGTTTCGAGGCGTCATGCGCGAGAGTGACGACGAGAGTGATATGATTGCTCTCTCAGCTCAGTGTGCCAGAGATGGACACTGTTGTGAGTGATACGTGATGATTTTGATGAGTATTGTATGTTGAATGCGACCGATCGATAGGTTTACGTTTGTTCTGAGTAGTGTATATTCATGCTTGATAGGTTTCTTCTCTTCAAAGAATGTACTCTTTTTATGTTCATATTTACTTTTCCTCATTTAATTCAAACCATTTAAACCCAAACTCATTAACAATTAAATTATCGAATGGCAGTTCAGTAGCACCGATCTCTGTGGACACGATAATTCCCGGAAAAATACTTCCAAATCTTTTTGTTTGCTTGCCCTATACCGCTTCAACAAAATGGCGCCGTTGCCGAGGATTGGTGTTTTTATTGAATCGCATTGCGATAGTTTCTTTGTTTTTGAGTTTTGTAGATATCGTATATATTGTCTATTTTCACTTGTTTATATTGATACTTGTATATGTTTACCATATTTGTGAATTTTACATGTTTTGTATACTTGTAAATTTAGTGTATTTGTTTGTTTCTCTTCACGTTTGCTAAGTGTTTGGTTAGGTTTCATCGTCGGTGAGCACTAACCGTGTAAAGAGGAAACTTGGAGAAGTGCGTATAAATAATAGGCGTCGAGCTTACGACGTAAAACAAGCATGTTTTATTACTTTCTTTTGTTGTTGTTTAGCTTAGGTAGTGTGGTGAACTTTTATTAAACAAGTTGTACTCGGATTGTTCGTAAAATTCTCAAATCTTCACTTTACAACTTGTTTAATGAATTTTCTACCAGTTTTTTTAGTTTGTTTATATTAATGGTCTTTGTGTTTGTCAATGAGCTTGTTTTGAGTAGCTTGAGGAAATTTGGTGATGTTCCAAGTTTGATCGTTTCAACTTGCGAATGCGTGGTAATGATCTTGTTAAGTTTTGTACACGTCCGAGGTATGTATTTATCGCTTTCTATACTTTAGCATATTCATGATACTTAGGCTTTTTACAAACTTTCATGCCATCCATTCTTTTGTATACTTGTTCTATTGTGAATCACTTTAGTTCCCAACCTTTTTGTGAGGTGGCTTTCCATTTGTTCATATACGCGCGTGTCGCTCCCGGGATTTTCATCCTAGTACAAACGCGAAAGTGGCACCGAAACAGAGTCGCCAGCAATGTGTATTTATCCCAAGAGAGGGAAAGGAAACACCGCGTAAACCTGAGAGAAAGGAAAAGCATGGTCTTGCGACCAAGAGAAATGGGTTCGGGAGTCGGTTACGCGAGAGGAAGGTATTAGCACCCCCTCACGTCCATCGTACCCGATGGGATCCACGCTTGCTTGTCTCGATCAAAGGGTGTAAAGAAAAGATACTGGAAAAGGAACTGAAAGAAAGAAAGGAGAAAGAAAGGAACAGGAACGAGAAACAAACGTAGGGAAAATAAAAGAAGTGCTCGCATGGGCCCTACCCCACTGCCTACGTATCTCATCGGGAACATGAGAATCAGAGCGACGTAGTTCCCCTCATTAGGGGTGGATTGTTTTTTAGAGAACGGCTTACGTTCTAGCTCAGGTGTTGCAGGCTCGCTGGTCCGAGTGCGTTACCATCTTGCAAGAGAACGAGTAGAAGCGCGTTCGTACGCTAAGAGTGAATGAGGTGAGAAAAGAATTCCCGAAGGAAAGACGTTATTGTTTGTTTTTGTCTTTTAGAAAGAAGTGTTTTGTTATTTGTTTGCATATGATAGTGTATCAAAATCTTAGTCATCGGAATGTGTACATTCTCACATTCCAAGATGGAATGGGTAAGAAAGCACACTAAGAGTGAAGAAGACCTCCACACTTAGCTCCAATTGTCAAGGTTCAAACACACTAGCATACTTGTGTTTATTAAGTGTTTTTGTTGATTAAGAAATGAAGAAGTGTTTTTTATTATTTGCACCTTCAACAAGTATTGCATTTAAGTCCCTCATACAAGATCAAATGTTTAACACATTGACCCAAGATGGGCTATATGCTATACATTCTAAGATTATAAGAGAAAACCCCTTATAATCTTTTCTTTATATGAAAGGCCTAAATGCAATAAATGCCTACCTTTATTATGTGTTTTGAATTTCCTTTGAGATGAGAAGATGAAATACTCAAGAGAGGATAAAGGTAAAAATCTATATGGACTAAGACTCAATCCTAATTGATTAGTTAAGGGAGTGATCCTAAGGTTTATGAGGTTTCAACCTAAAGTCTAAAGAAAGAAAGAATTAAACAATTCACTTCCAAAGTAGAAGATGAATTGTAATTCAAAAAGGGAAAGTAATGAGTTATTTAAAAAAAGCACATAAGTGCTTAGCAAAACACAAAATGGAATTGTAAAAGAGAAAGGATAGAAGTTGAATGTGGATTCCTTATCCACACTCAATTGAAACTTACCAAAGCCCCTACATGGTTAGTAAACATGTATAAGAAGTATAAGAAGTAAAAGAACATGTAATGCATCATAAAACTCAAAAGAATTAAATGAGAAACCAAATCCTAGAGCCACAATCAGAATGTACATCATATGGACAACAAATGAATATCATCATACAAGTGCAAGTGAATAGGCAACAAACATCATCCATTAACATTTAAACATGTTACAAGAAGAAAGGGTAGATGAAAGATGGAAAGAAATGAAGAAGACATGCATAAATGGAACATGTAAATCAACAACCAGAATTGAAACTAAATGGAAAATGGTTTATAAACATCTCAAAAGTATTTATGAATCAACTTCAAGGCATTCAAGAAGTAATATGAGAAGAATTGAAATGAAAGTTCCAAAAAGAAAGTGCAAACAAAACATGTTAATGATGCACAAAGTTCAAATTGAAATGAACATGTAAAGATGACCTATAATGTGTATCAAAGACCTATAATATCATATGAATGACTCACACAACTATGCAAATGCTCATACAAATATGCACAAAAGAATTCATGCAAACATGCACTAAAGATTACAATGATATAACATGTCATAATGCCTTAAATGAAATGCATCAAGAAAAAATCAAATGTCCTCATGAAAATTATGAAAACATGGTATTGGAGTTCACTAATCAGGGATGAATCACATATCAAAATAGCATATCAAAATTCAAAGCAAAATGACTTCAAACAAAACAATTAGGTCAAATTGAAACATCATGCAAAGTGGTACAAATATAGGCATCAAGACATGTAATAAAGTGACCTAAAAAATCAAACAAAAATCATATAACATGCTTCAATGTATTAGTGAATCAATGCAAAAAGAATCATGTTAAAATAGTTGGTAATGAGCAAGAAAAAAATTAAACAAATTCATGTATCATGCTTAGAATGCATCTAAGTGGAAATTCAAAGAAAATTATGGAACAGGGGCAAAAAGGTCATAAAATCAGAAAATAAAATCATGAAAAATTTCCTAAATGTTTTAAGAATACACATGAATTTTTGTAGAATTTTCCCATATGTTTTGGTATTTTTAAAAATTAGAAATCAAACGTGTAGAAAGAAATAAAAATAAAAAAAGAATGCAAAATGAAGGGGGTATGAACATAGCAATTGGACAGTTCAAAATCATTGGGCTTCAATACATGGGGGTGTAATTATCAATCTGGTTTAGGTCCAGTTACGCGCATAACACCATAACTAGCGTGTTCTTCAGTCAACATAGTCAAAGCAATCCAAGCCATCAGATTAAGTCATAGTCAAACAAAAGTCAAAGTACACGAATCCAACACACGCGCATGAGGTCACACACAAATTACCATGTACTGCATCACACAATGTTTAAGTAAATTCAGAAATGGTGCACATGATTTGCACGTGAATTTTAATGTGCTGTCAACTTTTGGACCACACGATCACACACATCCAACGGCCATGATTTAAACTACAACCAAAACCCTAACTAAAAACCACCGGCCGGAGAGGGACCTCCGGTCACCTTCTCCGGTCACACGCCACCGTCTGCAACTTCACATGTCCCAGAAATGCCCAACTATTATACCAAAATGAAGCTGAGCTCACGTAGATTAAGAATTCACAATTGTTTTTCACATACCAAGCACACACATAGAGAACAGAGGAGATTAAATCATGCCCTAAGCTTTGGATCTAGGCTTCTAAGAAGCTCTATCAACTAGCCGGAGTAAGCAGAGCTTCTATCAAGCTTAAGACAGCAAAAATAAATCAAAACTAAAGAGAATCGAATGAAGAAGAGTGCATGATGAAACCTGAAAATGTGGAGCAATTGGAGATGTTGAGAAAAACCAGAGGAAAGCTTGATATGCTGAGCTTCTAGATCTTCAAACTTAGCAAAATAAATGCTATGGATTCGTAAATAGATGAAGGATGTTGAAGCTTGCAATGGTGCTGAACTTGCAGAAATGGAGTTGTTCTTGTTGCTCTTGATTCAACAATGCCAAACAATGATAATGCAGATGAAAAGTGGAAGAAGAGTGTTGAAATCGTGTGGAATCAGAGAGAAAGTAGAGAGAGTTTGAGGTGTTCTTGGAGAGAAATGTGGTTGTCAAAAACTGAAAAATGAAAATGGAGTGTGTGATTTCTTTTATAGTGTGAGCTTACCACGGTTTAATGAGTTGAGTTAGGGTGAGTCAAGGTGGTTAACTGAGTCCACCCTAACTAACTGAGTCAAGTTAGTTAGGGGGCGAGTGATCAAGGCTGGGTTATGGTGAGGTTAATCTCATGACAGTTATGGTGAAGCAGCAAGAGAAACGAATGGCAAAGGCTGTTGCATTAGAAACTTGCTCAGCAAGCTTGTCTTTTCTATTTCCATGCAAGGCACGTGCTAGTGTATGAGTTTTATGTCATGTGTGCTTGGTTTAAAGAGGAAAGCTGAGGTTAAGAAGTGTTTGTGGTGTGTGTGAACCAAAATCATGCAACATGCTGTCAATGTATCCATGCCAACATAGGGTAGTTTGTGGAGGTTTTTCTCTCTACTCAATGGCTGCATTAGGGAGTTTATGGGTTCATTGGAAAGAGGATGCATTGGAGCACAATATTGATTTGGAAATTGAAGTGGAATGAGGTCTCAAACATGTCTAAAAATGACCTCAAACAGATGGAAAAAGAAGCTGGTACATGGGTGCGCAGACTTGTGGCATGACCTGGTTGTGACCTGGTCAAATTTCAGTTGCAATGACCATTCTTTGAGCCATCATAACTCCTTAACCTTTGATCAGATGAAAAATTGATAAACACCAACTTTGAAGATCTCACATAGAGGAACAACTTTGATGTTGAAAGATTTTCCATTTGAAGCCTCTAATCATGAGTAATTGATCAATACATTTGGCCCACCAAGTGTTTGAGAAAATGACTGCGCGCGTGCCCTGAAAATCTTGGTCATGACCTAGTTTTGGACCTACTTTGCTCAAACTTTGATCAATCATATCTCACTCAATTTTTATCCAATGGAGATGTTCCACACATGGATTTGAAGCTTAAAGCAAGGCCTTTCATTGAGGCAGAGTGGAATTTTCATTTGGTGCTCCAAATTTAAATGGCCTTGGTTCAAACTCTGATGCAAAATGGCCAAAACTTGCTATTTTTAGCAACCCTACTTCATCCAAAAATGGCAACTTTTTACATCTTGATTTTTTCATGATTCCTTTGGAGTTTCTTGATCAAATTTTGTACATTGGACATATGTAACATGAATTTCATGAACTTGGCCTCAAAAAGTCAAGAGTTGACTTTTTCCTCTGATTATTTGACTTTGCCCCAATTTCTCTAATTCTTGATCTTTCTTCCAATTGAACCACTTCTAAAACCAATTGAGAGGCAATTTTCCACATACATACACTTAAGAACATGTAGAATACCATGACAACAAGCTTTGTTCAAAAAATCAGAGATATCCTGATTTTATTAGAAACCCTAATTTTGACCCTCTCTGGTTAGGAGGAAATTGCACATCTTCCAAATCCAAATTCCTCAGAGTATGTTGTGTATCCTCTTAAAGGATGATGAGAAATGCCACTTGAGAATGATTTTGAATCAATGAGCTATCTCTTTTGAGGGTTTTCCTTCAATTTTTGAACCTCTTGCATAGTAAAAGATGTAGTGCTTCAATCTCCCATTGAATCTCACTTCTTTGAGGTTTTGGAAGATCAATTGAGATAGTATGAGACATGAAAGGCTTCTTGGCTTGCCTTGAGGCAACTTGACTGACCTTTTGTGCTTTGAATGATTCCTAGATTGCCCACCTTCCACATGATCACATGCCCTGATGGTAAGAAGGATGCCATGCTTCATTTTTCTATGTTAAATGCAATGTAATGTTAATGAGACGGATATGATATGATAAATGATAATGCCATGCTATGATGACAAAGAAGGAGAGCAAATTTTGGGGTATTACAGCTGCCCCTATTCAAGCGCTGTAGACCTGAATGCCTGAAAGCGATTGCTTTCGGACTTTCAAGGTATATAGTGATTGAATACCAAATATAACCAAAAATTTGCTCTGGGTGAAGAAGAAAAAGGGATATAAACCCAACGAGACTGCTGGATCGAGTCCTCGATGAAACGTCGGAGAGATCTGTCTTTTGAACGATGCCAGACGACTACTGGCTTGCCACGCTGATGGTGGACTTTAATACTGTCTTTTTGAACGACGCCAGACGACTACTGGCTTGCCACACTACTGGTGGACTTTGATAATGTCTTTTATGCAATTCCAGACGACTACTGGCCTGCCACACTACTGGTGGACTTTGGAAATGTCTTTTTGAACGACGCCAGACGACTACTGGCTTGCCACACTACTGGTGGACTTTGCAGCTTCGTGCCACCCGAAGACGGACTTTTTCCAATCCACTGTTGGACTTTTGCCACCCGAAGACGAACTTTTTCCAATCCACTGTTGGACTTTTGCCACCCGAAGACGGACTTTTGCCAATCCACTGTTGGACTTTTGCCACCCGAAGACGGACTTTTGCCAATCCACTGTTGGACTTTTAGCTGCTTTGCCACCCGAAGATGGACTTTTGCCAATCCACTGTTGGACTCATGCCACCCGGAGATGGACTTTTTGCCAATCTACTGTTGGACTTTTGCCACCCGAAGACGGACTTTTTCCAATCCACTGTTGGACTTTTGCCACCCGAAGACGGACTTTTTCCAATCCACTGTTGGACTTTTGCCACCCGAAGACGGACTTTTGCCAATCCACTGTTGGACTTTTGGAATATGCCACCCTTAGATGGACCTTTCGCCAATCCACTGTTGGACTTTTAGAATTTGCAAAAATGTATTACTCTCTGCATCTGTGTCAGACATCTCTGCTGACTCTGCTGAGGAGCCATGACCAATGATTTGACTTTGGAGACTCCTGAAAGGATAACCTCTCCACTGGAGAATGAATGAACAATCCGTCTGCTTCGAATTGCCAAGCTTGCCAAAAATAAATTGGACTTGAAGAATAATAAATCTGCCAGTAATCACTTCATCTGCTGGGGGAACGAATTCTGGTCACAGCGGTTCCGCTGGGGATGAGAATTTCTTTGCATGGCGTCTTGCTAGGGAAGAAAAGTCATAAAAACTCTGCTTGGGGGTCTATCTAATCCAAGACCCTTTGTAGGGGTTATCCACCTTCTGACCCGGCTGGGGAAAGGCTGTACCATCCTTGTTGAGGAATAGATTCTGCCGATCTTATAAACCTCTGCGGGGAGAACAACAACTCAGCTGGGGAGTATTGCTGACAAGATTCGATGCTGACCTCTGTGGGGGGATCATTACCAGAGACACAAACTTGCTGGGGACCCGGGCTACTCTGCCAGGGATATGCAAATCCTGGTTAGAACATTCCCCTGCAACTTGCTAGGAAGAGTCCTTAGAGATCTGTTGGGGAAACCCAAACCAAATCCACAGTAGTCTGCTGAAGAATATGACTGTCGAGCTTAGGATAAGTACTACAATGCCCCATGTTAGGCGAGCTTCCCTTTAGACAATTCCGTTAGGGATGACGAGTTTATAACAAACTCTGCTGGCGGAAACTGCTTTAAAACGTCTCGTGCTGGAGAATGCCTTTTGAGAGGATTTTACAGAAGACCAACTGTCCTCAAACTCTACTGGGGATGATCAACACTTCATGCTGGGGAAACAAACATACCCCCTGCTTGGACAAAACAACAATTCGTCCCCGAAGAGGATGTCATAAGAGGATTTTACAGAAGATCTAGCCTCTTCAAACTCTTGTGACTTCGCTGGGGATAATGACCATCAAACTCTACTGGGGGGTGATCAACACTTCATGCTGGGGAAACAACATGCCCCATGCTTAAGAAAACCAACAATTTGTCCCCGGAGAGGATGTCATAAGAGGATTTTACAGAAGATCTAGCCTCTTCAAACTCTTGTGACTTCAACGGGGATTGACCATCAACTTCGGTGTCTGCGAAGCAACTTTATTGGGGAATTCGCAACCATTATCGACACAGAAAAGCTTGTAGCTGTTGGAAGTACTGAATGAGAGAATCGACTTAATAAGATACAACGATACCCAGTTGAACTCAGTTCGTTGATATCGAATCGTCGTGACCGACCGTCGACCGAACGATGAACGCCGATCTCCTTACCCATAATTGCCCCAGTCTTTTGCGTGGGGTGATTTATTGCTGGTCTTGTGCTTAAAATCATCTGCACCTGCTACCTGCAACAAAAGAATATGCCCACATGCCCCGAATATTGCGTGGCTAGAATCCACCATCCGGGAGTATTCAACATTCGAAGTAATTTCAAATATTTTTTCTGCGCATGTTATTGCAAGGCTGCCATGTTTTCAAATGCAATGTTTTATCAACAATTAGGACGTTTTTGCAAACAAAGCAATAAAACAAAAATAGAAAGCTTTTTATTGAAATTCAATTTATTGACTGAGAGCCCAGAATAGGCAATTACATCTGGAAGCAATCCCTGGAAAGAGGTGATCGCTGAAAATTGAGAAAAGAAACTATCCTAATGGCAATGTGAAAACGGAATTCCACTGAGTTTCCATTCTGTTATGACCAGTATGTCTTCAAAACTCCCCGACCTTGCCTTCTGAGGAATGATCAGACCGATTCCTATTCTTCAGAACGTCAGTTGTTCAAACGGTAATGGGTACAGATAACTCAGACTGTAGTCATTCGCTTAAATCCCTCTTTTGTGTGGACCGCCCTTTCAGGTTTTCGATCCACCAGGATACCCTTTTTTGCCTAAGTTGCCCTTTCGGGTTTTCAACTTACCGGGTGTACAATTTTTTTTCAATTATATCCCTAATTTTTGCCCGAACCTTATTCTGTTTTTGGTTCGCCGGGATGCCCTTTTTTGCCTGAATTTTTTTATTTTTATTATCCAGCGGGTCTATTCATGCGAAGTATTTTTTGACTACGTCCGAGTTGACAGGGGATGAAAAGTCTTCGCCATCCATGGTTGTAAGCAATAAAGCTCCGCCCGAAAAGACCTTTTTAACCACGAATGGACCTTCATAATTAGGAGTCCATTTGCCCCTGTGATCTGTATTGGGAGGAAGGATCCTTTTGAGTACCACATCTCCGACTTTATAAACCCGAGGACGCACCTTCTGGTCAAATGCCTGTTTCATTCTGCGCTGATATAGTTGCCCATGACATACAGCCGCCAATCGCTTTTCCTCAATAAGGCTCAACTGATCAAATCTGGCTCGTACCCATTCAGCTTCATCTAGCTTAACATCCATCATGACTCTGAGGGACGGAATCTCTACTTCAACCGGTAGCACTGCCTCCATACCATATACAAGTGAGAATGGGGTTGCCCCAGTGGACGTGCGTACCGACGTTCGATACCCATGCAAAGCAAATGGTAACATCTCATGCCAATCTTTGTACGTGACAACCATCTTCTGCACAATCTTCTTGATATTTTTGTTGGCCGCTTCGACCGCGCCATTCATCTTTGGGCGGTACGGAGAAGAATTGTGATGTTCGATTTTGAAGTCCCGGCATAACTCAGCCATCATCTTATTATTCAAATTAGAACCATTATCAGTAATGATTCTTTCGGGAACTCCATATCGGCAAATGATATCCCGTTTTAAGAAACGAGCGACCACTTGTTTTGTAACATTGGCATAGGATGCGGCTTCAACCCATTTGGTGAAGTAATCAATTGCCACCAAGATGAAACGATGACCATTGGAAGCTGTGGGCTCAATCTTTCCGATCATATCAATGCCCCACATGGCAAACGGCCAAGGCGACGACATGATGCTCAACGGATTTGGAGGTACATGCACTTTATCTGCGTAGATCTGGCATTTATGGCATTTGCGGGCATATTTGCAACAATCTGACTCCATAGTCAACCAATAATATCCCGACCTTAACAACTTTTTAGCCATTGCCTGCCCTCCGGCATGGGTACCGAAAGAGCCTTCGTGCACTTCAATCATCAACAAGTCTGCTTCATGTCTATCCACACATCTAAGCAGGACCGTGTCAAAATTTCTTTTATACAGCACGCCATCTTTATTCAAGAAGAAACTACCAGCTAACCTTCTCAACGTCTTCCTGTCTTTGGACGATGCCCCGGACGGGTACTCTTGACTTTTCAAGAAACACTTAATGTCATGAAACCATGGCTTGTCATCAGACGTTGCATCTACCGCAAACACAAATGCTGGTCTGTCAAGGCGGGATACCTCAATCTTAGGTACATGGTTCCATCCTTGCACTTTGATCATGGAAGACAAAGTGGCCAAGGCATCAGCGAACCTATTCTCATCTCGAGGAATGTGGTACAGTTTCACTGTTGTGAAAAATGTCAGCAATCTCCTCGTATAATCTCTATATGGCACTAGATTTGCTTGGTGCGTGTACCAACTCCCTTTCACTTGATTGATTACCAAGGCTGAATCACCAAATATATCAAGGGTTTTAATCCGTAGATTAATCGCCTCCTCGATCCCCATTATACAAGCTTCGTACTCTGCTTCATTGTTGGTGCATCCGAAAGTTATTCGGGCAGTGAAAGGCATATGAACACCTTCCGGCGTGATAAGAACTGCTCCAACTCCGCACCCATTCATATTGACAGCCCCATCAAACATCAGACTCCATTTGGATTCAGGGTCTGGCCCCTCCTCCGGAAGTGGTTCCTCGCAGTCTTTAGCTTTGAGAAACATGATGTCCTCATCAGGGAAGTCAAATTTCATGGGTTGGTAATCATCAATCGGCTGTTGCGCAAGATAGTCAGACAAGATACTTCCTTTGATGGCTTTTTGTGAAGTGTACTGAATGTCATACTCTGTCAAGACCATTTGCCACCGTGCAACTCTGCCTGTCAATGCTGGTTTCTCGAAAATATACTTGATAGGATCCATTTTTGAAATCAACAAGGTCGTGTGCCTAACCATATATTGCCTCAATCGCTTAGCGACCCATGCAAGCGCACAGCATGTCTTTTCAAGCATTGAGTATCGGGACTCACAATCATTGAACTTTTTGCTCAGGTAGTAAATAGCATGCTCCTTCCTACCTGTCTCGTCATGTTGACCGAGAACACAACCCATGGAACCTTCAAGCACTGTCAGATACATTATCAGCGGTCTCCCTTCAACTGGAGGCATTAAAATCGGAGGTTCCTGCAAGTATTCTTTTATCTTATCGAATGCCAATTGGCAATCGTCATTCCACCTGACCGTTTGATCTTTCCTTAACAATTTAAATATTGGCTCACACGTGGCTGTTAGGTGAGATATGAACCTTGCAATGTAGTTCAATCTACCCAAGAAACCACGAACCTCTTTTTCTGTTCTTGGTTCAGGCATTTCTTGTATTGCTTTCACCTTGGCAGGATCAACCTCGATTCCTCTTTCGCTCACAATGAAACCCAATAACTTTCCAGAACGCACCCCAAACGTGCACTTGTTTGGATTTAATCTCAGACGGAACTTTCTCAACCTTTCAAACAGCTTTTTCAGGTTAACCAGATGTTCCTCTTCTGTTCTCGACTTGGCAATCATATCATCTACATAACATTCGATCTCCTTATGAATCAAGTCATGAAACAATGTCACCATCGCCCGTTGGTACGTTGCCCCTGCGTTTTTCAACCCAAAAGGCATTACTTTATAACAATATGTACCCCACGGAGTAATGAACGTGGTCTTCTCCATGTCTTCAGGTGCCATCTTGATCTGGTTGTACCCGGAGAACCCGTCCATAAATGAGAACACTGAAAATTGAGCTGTATTATCGACCAGCACATCAATATGAGGTAGTGGAAAATCATCTTTCGGGCTAGCTTTATTAAGATCTCGATAATCCACACACATTCTCACTTTTCCATCTTTCTTCGGTACTGGCACGATGTTGGCTACCCATGGAGGATACTTTGTCACAGCAAGAAAACCAGCGTCCCACTGCTTCTGGACTTCCTCCTTAATCTTTAAGGCCATGTCGGGGTGAGTCCGACGAAGTTTCTGCTTGACTGGCGGACATTCTTCTCTCAATGGCAGCCTGTGCACAACAATATCTGTATCCAACCCCGGCATGTCTTGATACGACCAGGCGAAGATGTCAACATACTCGCGCAACATTTCCATCAAAGTTTGCTTCACATCTGCTTGCAAGCTGGCACCAATCCTGATCTCTTTTTTGGCGTCCTTGGTACCAATATTGATGATGTCTACAGTCTCCTGATGAGGCTGGATGACCCTTTCCTCTTGTTTCAACAATCTGGCCAGTTCTTCAGAAAGTTCACAATCTTTCCCATCCCCTTCTTCGGCTTGATAAATCGGATTGTCAAAGTCATACATGGCCATATCAAAATCGTTATCAGTGGTATCCGGAGGATCAAGTCTGCATGAACGGGTTCATGCCTTATTTTAGAATTTATTTTTAAGCAAAACAAAAGAAAATGAAACATTGCCATTTTATATTTTTTGTGCAAAAATAAAAACTGAAAGACAGAGAACAAAATTTGATTGCAAAACGTCCTTTATTAATGATTAAACATTGCAAATGCAACCATGGTGGCCCTACAAATGAATCTATACGCCTTGGGCAGAGCGCAAGATTTTGTCATGCATTATGGTTAGAAAAAACAAAGAAAAATTACTCTGTCTGAAGAGTAACCCGGATGACTTCTTCAACGAACCAGTTTTGCACTTGTTGTCCCGAAGCATGAGGGCGTACCCAGTTGTCCAGGTCACAATCACTGTCAACACTATCCTCCGTGGCTGCACAAGACTGGTCCATGTAGATAATTCCCCCACTATTGAAAGTAATGGGTCCCCTGCTCCCCGCATCTGAAGTTGTAGAGGGATGATAACCAATACCAAATTTGTCTTCCTTCATTGGGGTCTCTATCAACCTGCCCCAACCTTGGGCGTTGCCTGCCCTGACGACTTCGACAGCTTGTTTGTAAGATGAAATGGAGGTACCAGCCCCAACTGGTACAGAAGAAGACTCAGGTGCATCGTCAATATTGACTGCTTCAAATGATTGGCACAGCATCTCATGAATTTCCCCATCCATTTCAATGTACTTGAACGTGGATAAGTGACTCACAAAGATGTCTTCTTCTCCACACACTGTCACAACCTGCCCTTCAAACTCATACTTCAGCTTTTGATGTAGAGTAGAAGTAACAGCCCCGGCTCCGTGAATCCAAGGGCGTCCCAATAGGCAGCTATATGCAGGTTGTATGTCCATTACATGGAACGTGGATTTGAATACCTGTGGTCCAATTTGTACGGGCAATTCCACCTCACCAAACACAGATCGTCTAGTTCCATCGAATGCTCTGACCACCAATTCACTAGGCCTTAAGATCAAACCATCAACTTCCAGCTTCATCAATGCCTTCTTGGGCAAGACATTAAGTGATGAACCAGTGTCTACCAGTACATGAGATAACACTGCGCCCTTACACTCCATCGTGATATGCAAAGCCTTATTATGGTTTCTTCCTTCAACAGTCAAATCTCTACTTGTAAAGCCCAAGCCATGGCTAACATTAACATTGGAGATTACGCCCTCGAGCTGATTAACAGTAATTTCTTGTGGCACGTACGCACTCTTCAACACTCTCAACAACGCCTGTCGGTGCGCATCAGAGCACATCAATAGTGACAAGATTGAAATCTTTGAAGGGGTCTGATTCAGTTGGTCCACAATCTTATAATCGCTTTTCTTGATTATCTTCATAAATTCTTCCATTTCCTTATCAAAAGTAATCTTTGTCTCTGCTTCAGGTGTAGGCGCACTTTCAACCACCTGTTTACCCTTAGCCTTTGCTGCAGCTTCTACCTCCTTATCACTTCTCAAGGTTTGGGGAGCGAACAACCTTCCACTCCTTGTAAAGCCCCCTACACCCCCTACGTTATCAACATTTGGGCTGACTGATGACTCAACTTCCTGTTTTTTACCTTCGTAATATACATCTGCCCCATAGTGCCATGGGATAGCTTTCGTAGACGTGAACGGAATTGGTCCTGGCACCGTGATAGTGACAGGACTGGGCCCTTCTGGCGCAACACTCGCCACGGGAACTGCATTGACCGGCATTTGAATCTCAGCGGGAGTGTAATAGATGGTCACGGTTGATATTTCATCAGTGTCTTTCACGACTCTGTCGAACTGTAGACATCCTTCATCGATCAGATTCTGTAAACCCATCTTCAACTTATCACAGCCGTTCTCCTGATTCATACACTCAGAGCACTCTTGATTACAGCCCGGGAACACCCGTCCCTTCAATAAACGATCTTTTACCACCAACAAAGAAGTTTTCACTTGATGAACGTCTAACACCAAATTCAATCTCCTCCCATCTTCAATAGCGTACACATTTGCTGCACTATGATCAGGCATGGGATGCTGAGTAATATTAGGAGCGGGAGAGAAATTGATGGCTTTAGCATCAATCAAATCTTGTACTTTATGATGGAAAGCCCAGCATTTTTCAATGGAGTGCCCCTGAGCACCTGAGTGGAACTCACAACGAGCATTAGCATCGAAGTTAGGTGGCAGGTTTCCAGCAACCGGAGCTTTCATAGTACGGAGTTCTACCAACTTTAACTCGAGTAGCCGGGGCAACAGCGCGACATAAGTCATAGGGAGAGGATCCATCTTACGATCCCTCTGTCTAGACCTTTGCTGGAAAAAAGGTTGTTGCTGTTGAACTTGTTGTTGGGGTTGTTGTTTCTGAACAGACGGTGTGGGGATTGTTACAGCATCTACCTGATAATAAGCTCGAGAACGCCCTCTGCCTCATCCTCTAAACACAGCATTCGTATCACCTTCTCGTCTTTTCTGGTTACTAGCAAACGGTTTCTTCGTCCCCGAAGAGCCAGCCCCACTCACATCCTGGATCTTTCCAAGCTTTAACAGACTTTCTATTCTTTCTCCCGCAATCACAATATCAGCAAATCCAGTCGACGGACAAGCAGCTAATCTATCCAGATAGGCCCCTTGCAAGGTGCCCATGAACATATCTGCCATTTCTCTGTCTGACAAGGGAGGTTGGACCTGGGCAGCCATTTCCCTCCACCTCTGTGCATATTCTTTGAAACTCTCCTTGGCATTTTGTGACAATCCCTGCAATTGGGTGCGGTTGGGCGCCATGTCAATATTATACTGGTATTGCTTCAGGAACGCTTCTGCCAGATCTTTCCAATTCTTCACAGCAGCTCTACTCAACTTCATGTACCAGGTCAAGGATGCCCCAGCCAGACTGTCCTGAAAATAGTGCATCCATAGCTTCTCGTCATCCGTATGGGCTGAAATCTTCCCAAAGTAAGCTTGAAGATGCGTTTGGGGACACGCATTGCCATGATACTTATCAAAAGTGGGAGGTTTGAACTTAGGGGGAATTCTGACTCCTGAGACCAGCCCCAAGCTGGTAACATCAATACCCATAGAGTTCTTGCATTCTATGGCCCTGATCTTCTCTGCTAACTCATCATACCTTCGATCCCCTTGATTACCCACATCAGCATCCAGCAGAGTAAATTGGTCTTCCAGAGTATCCTCAAGAGTAACACCAGCATGCCTACCATTTCCATTACCCCGATTGTTACCACCAGGAGGAGGGTTGCCACCGGGAGGAGGAATGCCATGTCCCTGTGAATTGTCATGATGATCACCTTCGGGCCCATTGTCGGGACGCTCTACCAGAAGCCTCAGTCTCTCCTGATTTTGCGCCATGCCAGTCATGAGGGTCATGAACTGGTCCATACGCGCCCTCATTTCCGCCAAATCACTTTGCACTTGATCCATGATTCTTACTTGATTCCTTCGCGTCGAATATCGGTGAATATGACTCTCCGCTATACTGCCTGAAACCAAATAAAGGTTAGAGACCCTGCAACGAGTACCTGAAAAGCAAGTAACAAAAATGCAAAATGATATGCAATGCCATGCAATGCCATGTTTGTCATTTCCGAGGTGCTTTATACCCTGATTCCAATCCAACCACAGAAATCTGAAGACCAGAAATTGTGATATAAAGAGACGTGTCGTGGTCATGTGCTTGTGTGCGGCTATCTGATAAGAAATAATCCTGAATAAAACTGCTCATACTCATTCAACAAAATATTCAAGTACATTTAAGAAAGGTTCAACCGCAAATGCAATACAAGGAAAAAAAATGGATCCATCAACAAGCCTGATGGTAGCCATTAACAACAAAATACAGGGAAAAGAACATCAATCTGACAATTCCACATCCTTCAGCTTATCACTTGAATACTTGATTTCCTCAAAAAGTATACGGGTACGCTGGTGATTCGGCTTTTCAATCATCTCTTTGATCAAGACATCCCTTTTCTCAAGAGCTTCAGTTAAAGAACCCATATGCAGCATCAGAGCTTCGTCATCACACACTCCTTTGTGTCTCTTTATGCTGGCTTGCGTCTTGAGTATCTCCCTTTCTATCATGACTTCTTCAAGCTCTTTCTTGGTATTCTTCAACTGGCTTCTAGCTTCTTCTAACTGCTCTTGACTTTTATCGAGACTTTCCCGATACTTTCTCCTCTGCTCATGTGCCTTTTTAAGCTCCTCGTCTTTAGTCTTCGACTGATCCTTTAACTCGGCATTTTCAATTCTGACTTCATCCCAAGCTTGACGAAGTTGAGCTAATGAATCCTTGCTTCGGGCTAAAGCCTGTTTTGTAATCTTGTGAGCCTGACTAGTGTCATCTGCTCCCAAAGTAAGTTTCCGAAAGTACCGAGCTCGGTCATCAAAATCTTCCTCTTTGTCAGCCAAGGTTTTTTCCGCTTTCAAGGCTCTCTTTTCCAACTCTTTGTTGTCAGCTAGAGCTTTCTGAAGGCATCTGCTCATTCCAGAATTCTCTATCTGCAACTCTCTGACCATTTTCTTCCACTTCTCACATTCTTCAATAGCCACCATAGTGGGTTGTTCTGGCTGTACTGCACATAAAAGAGGTCCCCTTGAAAAGGGTAAAAGCAATTCCTTTACTTTCGTCTCAATCCACCTGTCATATTCAGGATAAGATCTACAATCTCCTTTTCCAAAAACTGCTTTTCCAATTTTGTGCTTATCTTTCCAAGCATTCACTACTTCTACCACCTTCGCATCTTTAGTTCCTGTAAAGAATAAAGATTCTTCCACATCTTGCTCTGTAGGAGGATCCCTGGAAGCATACCCAAACTGTCGGATGGCCAAAACTGGATTATAATTGATCCCTCCTTTTCTGCCAATCAAAGGCACATTTGGAAAATTTCCGCATCTTGTGACAAGCTCTATTCTCAATAACCGGTGATCAAACCATACAATGTTATCAGCAGTTAAACTCATCAATCGTTTAGACCATTTCGCCACATCTTTGGTTTCCACAAAGGCACCTGTCTGAGGCAAATGCTTGAAAAACCAATGACTCAGCAGTGGAGTGCAACAACTAACAGATCCTCCCCTCCTTTTCTCATTCTTGTAATGCACGGAATGATAAAAATCTCCTAACAAAGTAGGGACTGGATTTTTAAGGACAAAAACTCTCGTTGCTTGCATATCCACAAAGTCTTGCTGATTGGGAAAGAAAACTAAGCCATATATGCAGAGAGCCAGAATGGAATTGTAAACCGTCCAATTTTTAGCACTTGCAGCCTCTTGGGCCTGTCCAGCCAGAAATTCTAAATGAAATCCGCTAACTCCATTTTTACTGCTCACACCGCTCTTTATCAATGTCTGATCCATTTGTAAAGCAGCAGCAATTTCTTTTACGCTGGGAGAACTACCAGAGAAGAATGGTATTGCTGACGTGATCGGAATTCCCAAAATAAATGAGAATTCTTCCAGTGTTGGCATCAAAATGTAATCTGAAAAAAGAAAACACCTCAACGAAGGCTCGTAGAACTGCAGCAGAGTGTGCAAGGCATCATGTTCATACTTGGTGATTGTACGGACCATCCCAACCAAATTCCCGTAGCTCTTCTGAAACCTATCAAGAATACCCGGACCAGCCATATCTATAACTTTGAGCAATGAATCCAAGACAGGATCTGGAAACTTGTAAGACACATTGTTCTTTCTCTCGGCGACGATCTCTGTTGAACTCATGGATTGGAATCAGAAATGTATTATGCACCTGAAAATGACAAACATAACTGTTATGATATGATAATGCAATGCAAAAGGGCATGTGATCAGGTAATCAAGTGTCGGTGTCTGTATTGAACTGTGTGCACTGTGTCTCTGTACTGAGTCTGGCAATATCTGAGATGAACACTTAAATCACTGTCATAGGATACAATGTCTGAAATCATCATAGAATCACGAGTAAGGTAGGTAGGAGGCTGGGTTTCCTGCAAACCTGTAAACATCCCGCCCATGCTCACATGTGGTTCTTAGAAAATAAGGCTTGTCAGCTTCGGAGGTTTGAGAAGCAATAGCACATTCAGCCCGTAGGATACAATGCTATGCCAATCAAAGAGGTCGTCCACTGACTCCCCTTAGAAAATAAAGGTCATCCTATGCAAGTTCCAAAGTGGGCCCTCGGGTGCGAATGGGTTTGCCACAGAATGCGGTCTGCCATTGTCACCACTAAAGAGGGATATTTCCACTAAGGTCCTCATGATCGGTCACTAGAGTCGACAGCTCTCTAGATCTACATCCTGGAATACGCAAGATGCGCATGCCACGACGTGTCCCAAGATAGCCTCGTCTAGCTGTGAATTTCGTGAACACCCAACGCACTCCAAACGGCACGTAGGTCCCACTACTCTCCACTCTAATTCTAAGTGTATACTCAAGCCTGTGTAATGGGCTTATCTCTCAGAAATCCCATCCCGCCAAACAGAAAATAGCACAGTCCTACACAACAGTAATAATATGATATGTAGTGCTAAAAAGCAGTAAATACAGTAATGTACAGTAAAGCAGTAAATAACCATACAATAAAATGGTAAATATAGCACAACAGTAAACACCCAATGAAAGAAAAACAGACAAGCGCTAGGATTGACTCGCTTAGGGATGGACCAGCAATAGGTCAAAATCTATTTCCCCGGCAGAGTCGCCAGCTGTCGCTCCCGGGATTTTCATCCTAGTACAAACGCGAAAGTGGCACCGAAACAGAGTCGCCAGCAATGTGTATTTATCCCAAGAGAGGGAAAGGAAACACCGCGTAAACCTGAGAGAAAGGAAAAGCATGGTCTTGCGACCAAGAGAAATGGGTTCGGGAGTCGGTTACGCGAGAGGAAGGTATTAGCACCCCCTCACGTCCATCGTACCCGATGGGATCCACGCTTGCTTGTCTCGATCAAAGGGTGTAAAGAAAAGATACTGGAAAAGGAACTGAAAGAAAGAAAGGAGAAAGAAAGGAACAGGAACGAGAAACAAACGTAGGGAAAATAAAAGAAGTGCTCGCATGGGCCCTACCCCACTGCCTACGTATCTCATCGGGAACATGAGAATCAGAGCGACGTAGTTCCCCTCATTAGGGGTGGATTGTTTTTTAGAGAACGGCTTACGTTCTAGCTCAGGTGTTGCAGGCTCGCTGGTCCGAGTGCGTTACCATCTTGCAAGAGAACGAGTAGAAGCGCGTTCGTACGCTAAGAGTGAATGAGGTGAGAAAAGAATTCCCGAAGGAAAGACGTTATTGTTTGTTTTTGTCTTTTAGAAAGAAGTGTTTTGTTATTTGTTTGCATATGATAGTGTATCCAAATCTTAGTCATCGGAATGTGTACATTCTCACATTCCAAGATGGAATGGGTAAGAAAGCACACTAAGAGTGAAGAAGACCTCCACACTTAGCTCCAATTGTCAAGGTTCAAACACACTAGCATACTTGTGTTTATTAAGTGTTTTTGTTGATTAAGAAATGAAGAAGTGTTTTTTATTATTTGCACCTTCAACAAGTATTGCATTTAAGTCCCTCATACAAGATCAAATGTTTAACACATTGACCCAAGATGGGCTATATGCTATACATTCTAAGATTATAAGAGAAAACCCCTTATAATCTTTTCTTTATATGAAAGGCCTAAATGCAATAAATGCCTACCTTTATTATGTGTTTTGAATTTCCTTTGAGATGAGAAGATGAAATACTCAAGAGAGGATAAAGGTAAAAATCTATATGGACTAAGACTCAATCCTAATTGATTAGTTAAGGGAGTGATCCTAAGGTTTATGAGGTTTCAACCTAAAGTCTAAAGAAAGAAAGAATTAAACAATTCACTTCCAAAGTAGAAGATGAATTGTAATTCAAAAAGGGAAAGTAATGAGTTATTTAAAAAAAGCACATAAGTGCTTAGCAAAACACAAAATGGAATTGTAAAAGAGAAAGGATAGAAGTTGAATGTGGATTCCTTATCCACACTCAATTGAAACTTACCAAAGCCCCTACATGGTTAGTAAACATGTATAAGAAGTATAAGAAGTAAAAGAACATGTAATGCATCATAAAACTCAAAAGAATTAAATGAGAAACCAAATCCTAGAGCCACAATCAGAATGTACATCATATGGACAACAAATGAATATCATCATACAAGTGCAAGTGAATAGGCAACAAACATCATCCATTAACATTTAAACATGTTACAAGAAGAAAGGGTAGATGAAAGATGGAAAGAAATGAAGAAGACATGCATAAATGGAACATGTAAATCAACAACCAGAATTGAAACTAAATGGAAAATGGTTTATAAACATCTCAAAAGTATTTATGAATCAACTTCAAGGCATTCAAGAAGTAATATGAGAAGAATTGAAATGAAAGTTCAAAAAAGAAAGTGCAAACAAAACATGTTAATGATGCACAAAGTTCAAATTGAAATGAACATGTAAAGATGACCTATAATGTGTATCAAAGACCTATAATATCATATGAATGACTCACACAACTATGCAAATGCTCATACAAATATGCACAAAAGAATTCATGCAAACATGCACTAAAGATTACAATGATATAACATGTCATAATGCCTTAAATGAAATGCATCAAGCAAAAATCAAATGTCCTCATGAAAATTATGAAAACATGGTATTGGAGTTCACTAATCAGGGATGAATCACATATCAAAATAGCATATCAAAATTCAAAGCAAAATGACTTCAAACAAAGCAATTAGGTCAAATTGAAACATCATGCAAAGTGGTACAAATATAGGCATCAAGACATGTAATAAAGTGACCTAAAAAATCAAACAAAAATCATATAACATGCTTCAATGTATTAGTGAATCAATGCAAAAAGAATCATGTCAAAATAGTTGGTAATGAGCAAGAAAAAAATTAAACAAATTCATGTATCATGCTTAGAATGCATCTAAGTGGAAATTCAAAGAAAATTATGGAACAGGGGCAAAAAGGTCATAAAATCAGAAAATAAAATCATGAAAAATTTCCTAAATGTTTTAAGAATACACATGAATTTTTGTAGAATTTTCCCATATGTTTTGGTATTTTTAAAAATTAGAAATCAAACGTGTAGAAAGAAATAAAAATAAAAAAAGAATGCAAAATGAAGGGGGTATGAACATAGCAATTGGACAGTTCAAAATCATTGGGCTTCAATACATGGGGGTGTAATTATCAATCTGGTTTAGGTCCAGTTACGCGCATAACACCATAACTAGCGTGTTCTTCAGTCAACATAGTCAAAGCAATCCAAGCCATCAGATTAAGTCATAGTCAAACAAAAGTCAAAGTACACGAATCCAACACACGCGCATGAGGTCACACACAAATTACCATGTACTGCATCACACAATGTTTAAGTAAATTCAGAAATGGTGCACATGATTTGCACGTGAATTTTAATGTGCTGTCAACTTTTGGACCACACGATCACACACATCCAACGGCCATGATTTAAACTGCAACCAAAACCCTAACTAAAAACCACCGGCCGGAGAGGGACCTCCGGTCACCTTCTCCGGTCACACGCCACCGTCTGCAACTTCACATGTCCCAGAAATGCCCAACTATTATACCAAAATGAAGCTGAGCTCACGTAGATTAAGAATTCACAATTGTTTTTCACATACCAAGCACACACATAGAGAACAGAGGAGATTAAATCATGCCCTAAGCTTTGGATCTAGGCTTCTAAGAAGCTCTATCAACTAGCCGGAGTAAGCAGAGCTTCTATCAAGCTTAAGACAGCAAAAATAAATCAAAACTAAAGAGAATCGAATGAAGAAGAGTGCATGATGAAACCTGAAAATGTGGAGCAATTGGAGATGTTGAGAAAAACCAGAGGAAAGCTTGATATGCTGAGCTTCTAGATCTTCAAACTTAGCAAAATAAATGCTATGGATTCGTAAATAGATGAAGGATGTTGAAGCTTGCAATGGTGCTGAACTTGCAGAAATGGAGTTGTTCTTGTTGCTCTTGATTCAACAATGCCAAACAATGATAATGCAGATGAAAAGTGGAAGAAGAGTGTTGAAATCGTGTGGAATCAGAGAGAAAGTAGAGAGAGTTTGAGGTGTTCTTGGAGAGAAATGTGGTTGTCAAAAACTGAAAAATGAAAATGGAGTGTGTGATTTCTTTTATAGTGTGAGCTTACCACGGTTTAATGAGTTGAGTTAGGGTGAGTCAAGGTGGTTAACTGAGTCCACCCTAACTAACTGAGTCAAGTTAGTTAGGGGGCGAGTGATCAAGGCTGGGTTATGGTGAGGTTAATCTCATGACAGTTATGGTGAAGCAGCAAGAGAAACGAATGGCAAAGGCTGTTGCATTAGAAACTTGCTCAGCAAGCTTGTCTTTTCTATTTCCATGCAAGGCACGTGCTAGTGTATGAGTTTTATGTCATGTGTGCTTGGTTTAAAGAGGAAAGCTGAGGTTAAGAAGTGTTTGTGGTGTGTGTGAACCAAAATCATGCAACATGCTGTCAATGTATCCATGCCAACATAGGGTAGTTTGTGGAGGTTTTTCTCTCTACTCAATGGCTGCATTAGGGAGTTTATGGGTTCATTGGAAAGAGGATGCATTGGAGCACAATATTGATTTGGAAATTGAAGTGGAATGAGGTCTCAAACATGTCTAAAAATGACCTCAAACAGATGGAAAAAGAAGCTGGTACATGGGTGCGCAGACTTGTGGCATGACCTGGTTGTGACCTGGTCAAATTTCAGTTGCAATGACCATTCTTTGAGCCATCATAACTCCTTAACCTTTGATCAGATGAAAAATTGATAAACACCAACTTTGAAGATCTCACATAGAGGAACAACTTTGATGTTGAAAGATTTTCCATTTGAAGCCTCTAATCATGAGTAATTGATCAATACATTTGGCCCACCAAGTGTTTGAGAAAATGACTGCGCGCGTGCCCTGAAAATCTTGGTCATGACCTAGTTTTGGACCTACTTTGCTCAAACTTTGATCAATCATATCTCACTCAATTTTTATCCAATGGAGATGTTCCACACATGGATTTGAAGCTTAAAGCAAGGCCTTTCATTGAGGCAGAGTGGAATTTTCATTTGGTGCTCCAAATTTAAATGGCCTTGGTTCAAACTCTGATGCAAAATGGCCAAAACTTGCTATTTTTAGCAACCCTACTTCATCCAAAAATGGCAACTTTTTACATCTTGATTTTTTCATGATTCCTTTGGAGTTTCTTGATCAAATTTTGTACATTGGACATATGTAACATGAATTTCATGAACTTGGCCTCAAAAAGTCAAGAGTTGACTTTTTCCTCTGATTATTTGACTTTGCCCCAATTTCTCTAATTCTTGATCTTTCTTCCAATTGAACCACTTCTAAAACCAATTGAGAGGCAATTTTCCACATACATACACTTAAGAACATGTAGAATACCATGACAACAAGCTTTGTTCAAAAAATCAGAGATATCCTGATTTTATTAGAAACCCTAATTTTGACCCTCTCTGGTTAGGAGGAAATTGCACATCTTCCAAATCCAAATTCCTCAGAGTATGTTGTGTATCCTCTTAAAGGATGATGAGAAATGCCACTTGAGAATGATTTTGAATCAATGAGCTATCTCTTTTGAGGGTTTTCCTTCAATTTTTGAACCTCTTGCATAGTAAAAGATGTAGTGCTTCAATCTCCCATTGAATCTCACTTCTTTGAGGTTTTGGAAGATCAATTGAGATAGTATGAGACATGAAAGGCTTCTTGGCTTGCCTTGAGGCAACTTGACTGACCTTTTGTGCTTTGAATGATTCCTAGATTGCCCACCTTCCACATGATCACATGCCCTGATGGTAAGAAGGATGCCATGCTTCATTTTTCTATGTTAAATGCAATGTAATGTTAATGAGACGGATATGATATGATAAATGATAATGCCATGCTATGATGACAAAGAAGGAGAGCAAATTTTGGGGTATTACAGCGCGGAGTACCGACATTCTTGTTTAACTGGATTTTATTATGTTGAATCTGTTGTTTGTGTTGTGTATATGAATGCATGAAAAGAATCAAGGAAATTGTTTCATTTTGAGCACAACCACCCTAGCCAAATAGTCAAATCACCTTGTAAGTGTGTGATCATTTGTAACCCCTTTGAGCCTTTGGTCATTATCCATGTTGTTTGAGTTTGATGCTTGTCTATGAGAGTCAAATTTACTTTTTGTATGGATTTTGATTGATTATTTTTTCTTGGACCTCAACTTTGTGTTGTTGTATGGATTTTTTCCTTGCCTTAGAAAGTAGGGAGTATTCACATGATGGTGCGGTTGAATTCAAGTTGGGGAGAGAATGATTGTGTATTCATTAGTTGGTTCTATGAGGAAAAAAATAGAAAAGAAAAAAGAGAAAAATATGGCAAAAGAAAAGAATAGAAAAAAAAAGAAAGAAAAAGAAAATCTTTGAAAAAGGAAACAAAAAAAGTTTTAAATAATTGTGCTAATTAAGTATTGTGTTTTGTGTAACACTTGGGATGATAGAAGAAGTTTGGTTGAAATTTGGTGTGTGAATCTTTGTGAGTTTATCACTCCCTTAGGTTTAGGCAAGTTTTTGTTTCAATTAGCTTTAGGAATTGCCCCTTGTTTGTTTACCCGACCACATTACAACCTTGAAAAGTCTTTGCGATTCTTGCCTTTGTATGTTCAATGTGAATTTTTGGATGGATGCATAATTTAGTCTTTTGTTTGCAGGATTGGCGTGTGAGTGAAAAATCCCTCATTTAATGTTTTTCATCTACCGATGATTGTTTTTGCTAAGTGTGATTCACATTGGAACTTGTGTTGTTTTAGAATTTTTGGCATGATTTTTGTATTTTGCGTTTGTTTCGTGACTATGTTGTCGTCGTAGCCAGTGGTAAGTATTTACTTTTTGTGTGTACCATTTTCATTTGAACCATACATTTGTTTCTGTATTTCAAAACCTGTTGATTCATCGTTCTTTGGATGTTGCTTGTGCATTTTCAAGTTTGTTTGATTCTTGTTTGTGGACAAACAATTAGGTAAGTTGGGGAGAGTTTGATAAGTGCAAATTGTAGCTATTTTTATATATAAGTTTTGTTGCACTTATCATTACTTTGTGTTAAAATTGGTTGAATAAACCCCGCTTTGTTCGTAATTACGTTTACTTTACGTTTTAGTGTATATATTACGTATCGTGTAAATATCATTGAGTTTAATTGATTTTCATTTATTTTTGCAGGTGTTCCAGCAATGGGATTTTGCCATTGTTGTATAGAGCATTGAATAAGCTTTCCAACGCTTCAAACCGTGTGTCAATCGGAGTTACGGTTCAAAAGTTACGAATAAAACAGTGCAGAATTTTTATACAGACTGGTGTGCTGCGCCTCTGCTCCGCCGGGCGAAGCATTGGCGGGCCGGGCACTCCAAAAGTGTGGAAAACTTACAGAATTTCCGCCTTACACCGCCGGGCGACCCAGAATTCCGCCGAGCGAAACTGGGCGGACATAAACTCCATTAAAGGCCCAAAAACACAATTTTTAGGGATGGGTTTTGATATTTTTGGTTCCAAATCCATCCAATAGCATTTTTTTGAGTAGAATTAGGCTAGAAAACACATTGGAGCATGCATTAGGATGATCCGGAGTCGAATCCTTCATCAATCAGAGTCGACAACTCATGAAATGTTTGGTTTTTCTCCATTTCTTCTCTATGTATTTCTCTATTTGTTGGGTTATGTTTGTATTGTTACTCTAAACCTATGTACATGTATTGATCATGGTTGTATAATATATATGCTTTACAAATCATTATCGATGTCTTCCTTGATCTTTTTGCATTTATGTTTGGATTTGTGTTGTGTTAGAGATAAACATCACGAATCTCGATTAAGGATGGATATCTATTGTCTAGATGCTAGAGATAGATTTAGATAATAATCTTTTTGGTGTCGGAACTTAATGTCTTCCGTGTTTCGAGGCGTCGTGCGCGAGAGTGACTACGAGAGTGATACGGTTTCTCTCTCAGCTCAGTGTGCCAGAGATGGACACTGTTGTGAGTGATACGTGATGATTTTGATGAGTATTGTATGTTGAATGCGACCGATCGATAGGTTTACGTTTGTTCTGAGTAGTGTATATTCATGCTTGATAGGTTTCTTCTCTTCAAAGAATGTACTCTTTTTATGTTCATATTTACTTTTCCGCATTTAATTCAAACCATTTAAACCCAAACTCATTAACAATTAAATTATCGAATGGCAGTTCAGTAGCACCGATCTCTGTGGACACGATAATTCCCAGAAAAATACTTCCAAATCTTTTTGTTTGCTTACCCTATACCGCTTCAACAACTTGGTCTCGTATTCTTTGGTTAGAAAGTCTACCTTCGGCATAGTCTTTCTTTGAAAGCCCACCTTCGGTTTGGTCTTTCTTTTTCGAGTCTACCTTCGGCTTAGTCTCGTATTCTTTGGTTAGAAAGTCTACCTTTGGCATAGTCTTTCTTTGAAAGCCCACCTTCGGTTTGGTCTTTCTTTTTCGAGTCTACCTTCGGCTTAGTCTTTCTTCGAAAGTCCACCTCCGGCTTGGTCTTTCTTTTCAAGTCTACCTTCGGCTTAGTCTTTCTTTGAAAGCCCACCTTCGGCTTGGCCTTTCTTTTCAAGTTTGCCTTTGGCCGTCCTCGTATCCTTTGTTTGAAAGTCTACCTTCGGCTTAGTCTTTCTTTGAAATCCCATCTTCGGCTTGGCCTTTCTTTTCGAGTTCACCTTTGGCCGTCCTCGTATCCTTTGTTTGAAAGTCTACCTTCGACATAGTCTTTCTTTGAAAGTCCACCTTCGACTCGGTCTTCCCTTTCGAGTCCGCCTTCGGCCGTCCTCGTATTATTGTTGTTAGAAATTCCGCCTTCGGCCAGTCTTTCTTTTCGAGTTCGCCTTCGGCCGTTCTCGTTTCAATTTCGTTGATTAGCTCACCTTCGGCCGGTCTTGTCTTCATCCCCAGCATAGCCCGCCTTCGGCCGGTCTACCTTTGGTTGAAATTCCTCCCTTGGCTGGTGTTTCTTTTGGAGTTCGCCTTCGGCTGTCCTCGTATTATCTTGTCCCCCCGCAGAGTCCGTCTTCAGCCAGTCTTTCTTTTCGAGTTTGCCTTCGGCCGCCCTCGTAATTGCCTTATTTCATTACCCCCACAGGTTGCAAATTTCCAGGTTATTTTGGTATTCAAACCCCGTGTATCCTGATTGTCTGAAAGCCATTGCTATCATACCCTCGGATCCAAGGAGTTTGAATAGGAGCAGCAGCTGTCGCTCCCGGGATTTTCATCCAGGTACAAACGCGAAAGTGGTGCGGAAACAGAGTCGCCAACAATGTGTATTTATCCCAAGAGAGGGAAAGGAAACACTGCATAAACCTGAGGGAAAGGAAAAGCATGGTCTCGCGACCAAGAGAAACGGGTAAGGGAGTCGGTTACGCGAGGGGAAGGTATTAGCACCCCCACGCATCCATCGTACTCGATGAGATCCACGCTTGTTGTCTCGATCAAAGGGTGTCGTCGTCTGGAGCTCCACTGCTAATGGAAAGGGAAAAGAGTGGGAACGGAAAAGAACGAAGAAACGAGGGAGAAAAGAAAATGAAGTGACTCGATAGTACATCGGCGTCCTAGACCTACGTATTCCCTCGTGCAATGGGAATGTCAGAGTCAACGTAGTTCAGACATGAACTAAGGGGGGAGGTTGCTCGCCAAGACATCGCCGTCTTGTGCCTACGTATCCTCAATCTAACCAGAAGGAGGAAATCAGAGCAGTCGTAGTTCTACCTACGGGTCAAAAGGAGACAAAGAGGTGATAAAGAAAAGGTTGTGAAAGAAATGTGAAAGAATTGTGAAAGATGAAAGAATTGTGAAAGTTGAAAGAATTGTGAAAGTTGTGCTCGGAGAGATCTTGCACGATCTCCTGCATACGTATCTCCATTAACCAATGAAGAATCAGAGCGACATAGTTCCCCTCACTAGGGAAAGCTTTGCTTTGTTTGCGTTTTTTATGAGCGACGTCAGATTCGCGTCCAGCAGTTTAGGTCGATGCCTGTTTGCGACGAGACGGAAGTGACGTGCCCTTTTCTGAAAAAGAGTTCGAAACTGAATGATCCTGAAGGATAAAAAAGGTTTGAGTTTGTCTTGTGTTTTTTGGACAAGAAGTGAATTGAAGTTAATTTGTAACTTGCATTGCACCCAAGTCTACAACATAGGAACGAATACGTCGCGTATCGTCCCCAACAGGACTACACTAAGTACCCTAGAAGAATGAAGGGAGGTCCCCCATTATTCACTTCCCACATATAAGGCTCATGCACAATACACGTTAACCTTTATTAAGTGTTTTAGAAAGATTATGAGATGAGAAGAGAAGAAGAAAAGGAAAAGAAAACACTAAGGGAATTCTATCCTAAAGTTGTCATGCAAAAGATGGCCCTAAGGGGAGGTTGAAGGGGAAACATCTACCTAAGTTAGCATGCATGGTTTGAATCCTAATGTCTATCCTACTCCAAGCTTAATCGAAAATTAAGTTGGACTAGGGAATCCTAAAGGAAGAGAGGGAATCCAAGACTTAAACAAGTCTTGAGATTCAAGGGAAGAAAATGAGTTAAGAGATGAACAAGAAAAGGAAACAAGATATGAATGAACAAAAACAGCAGCTACAACAGCACATCTGCACCAATACAGCAGTAAAATCCAGCAAACACACCAAACAACATTTAACAACACACAATCAGCACAAAAGGAGATGTAAAAGGCAGCAGGCAGCAAGTGAGTGCCATAAACATCACACAAACAATTCATAACAGTAGCTGTAAAAACCAGGGCAGCATGCAATCGAAAACGAATCGAACATGGCATAACGAGCAAGCATCAAGCATCATACACTTTTTGATCAATCATGATTACAAACACATCACACACCATAGTAAGCAATGCTTGAAAACATCATGGAAGAATGTACCACATCATGAAAGAATGCACAATATTAAGCACATGAACAAGTTAAGTCAAGCATGCATCACATGAAATTAAATGCAAACAAGCATGAATAACACAATTCTAGCAACACATGCATTAATTTGCAATCAAGATGCTCAAGGAGTGTGTGCTACGTGTTCATTGCATCAAGAACGCAACAACGCGAACATAATCATAAACGATAAAAATCCATGAGTCGCGTGTCGGAAAATTGTGTGCATACAATGGTGTGAGGTGAAACAACATCAAAACAATCCACAAATATGTATCATATCATTCCATGAAGATTAAAAGTGAAATGAGATCGAAACATGCTCAAAAATGCACAAAAAAACACTCTGCCACAGTGTTAATCGGTTAACCAAATGTGTTAACCGATTAACAGCTCCAAAAACAGCAAAAAACAGCAAAAAATACACTGGTTAACCTATTAACCAAATGTGTTAGCCGATTAACAGCTCCAAAAATAGCAAAAAAAATACAATGGTTAACCTATTAACCAAATGTGTTAACCGATTAACACTGTTCTGACAACAATTTTTTTTTGAAAAAAATCACTTTCTAGCAGCATAATCACTTATGCATTCACTCCAAATGATCATGTAATCAACAATGCACGAAAATTAAGTTCAAATACAGTACTCAAACATCATTTAGATCCAATAATCATCAACATTAAGAATCAAATTCAAGCAAAATGGATCAAAATCAAGAACAACCAAAGATCTACATTGAATAAGTTGTAAATAAGCCAAATCAAGTATAGATCTAAGGAAAACCAACCTACAAAGCTGAGATTTGCTTTGGTGAGTGTTGTTAACAAAAATTGATGAATCCAAGCAAGAAAACTAGAGATATATGCAAGAAACTTCAAGATCCTAGCAAGAAACTTCAAGATCCAAGCAATGTGATAAACTTACTTCAAAATCAACTCAAATAAGCACTTCCAAAATTCCAGATCTGAATCCAAACGAAAATCACCAATGAAATCAAGTAATGGAATGATGATGAGAGGTTTAAGCTCAAGAATTAACAAGTTCCAATGAAGAACTTGTTAATCTTTATGAAGGAGCTTTGAGTGAGGTTGAAAATGGAGATGGAGAATGAAAAAGTGAGAGAGAATTGAGAGAAAATTCTGAAAATTGAGAGTGAAAAAATGATCAAGGTTATGAGAGGTTTGAATTTGATGAGATTAAATAACCCCTAGGTTATGAGTTAAGTTTGGGTTTAGAGTTAGGTTTAGTGGGTGGAAATGAGAGTGAAAAAATGAATTAGGAAAAGGAATGAGGGATTAGAGTGGAAAGAATTTGAATTTGGGTGGAAAATCAACTCTCTCTAGATCCTTCTACTTGTGTGAAAATCAAATTTGGTGATTAGAATTTGAATCCCCAAGGAAACAGCGCTGAAAATGAAGCATTTGGGAAAATTTTTCCTTGGTTAATCGATTAACCAATGTGTTAATCGATTAACACAAGGAAAATTTGAATTTTGTTGCCTTTTTGGAGGGAAACTTGGATAATTGTCTAATTCCACTTGTTCTGAGCCACATTAGACCTCTGAAACTTGCAATTGGGTATCACCACTGATGTACTCTTGAAATATGCTATGAACTCCATTTCATGCTCGAAATACTGCTGAAAATAATCGTTCGATGCTGAATCACTGATAAAAAATGACAGTCGGAGCTTCTGATTATCAAATCATCAAAATAAATGCTCGAAAAGACTTTGAAGACTATCTGCTTGGCTCTGAACATTGCTGAAAATGATACTGAAACTGATGACACCATGGGCTGCTGGAAAATACCTTGATCTCATGCCCAAAAGAACCATGCAAATGCAGAAATGAGGATGTAAACTAAATGAAGCATAAGACAGTTAGTGCCAAAAACGGTAAATTTTGAGGTTTTACACCGAGTTTGTGAAGTATAAGGGCCACTCTTATCCAAGGGCTCATCTGGTCATGTACTTTCGCAAGATGGCTGCTTATACCTAAAGATGGTCGGTTTATACCTGAGTGAATCGCACACTCAAAGATATAACAGAGTCGCCGCCGAACTTTATTTAGTCCCAAAGGACAGGGAAAATATTGATAAAACCCAAGGGGAAGAGAAACGAGAATGGGGGTCGGTTATGCGAAAGGACGGTACTAGCACCTTACGCCTCCGTCGTACTCGACGGGAACCATTTCGCTTGCTTCTAGGCTTGAATGGGTTATCTATCTAAAGGTTTCTAGCTAAAAGAATAAGAGAGAGAAGATAAAAGAGAAAGAAAGAAAGAAAGAAAGTGCCCGCGGAGGATTAGGGCCCTTGTGCCTACATACCCTCATAGTGTAATGAGGAAATCAGAGCGCCGTAGTTCATGGAACTAGGGAAAAAGAAGAAGAATGGAAGAAGGTGGAAGGGTGCACGCCATGATCATCGCGATCTCGTGCCTACGTATCATACATTCAAATGAATGCAGAATCAGAGCTTCCGTAGTTCGGGGAACTAAGACATAAAAGTGAAAGCTCTGCTGATTTAAGCAAATTTTTGGGGAAAACATAATGTCAAAAGAAATGTTTAAACATGAAGAAGTCCGTTGAAAGAAGACTGGTCAGAGATGATGTCATAATAGACGTCTCGACATCTTTATTTGACATTGCAAGATATTTCTAAATCTGTTGCAAGATTTAAGGAAATAATCAGTACATGGATCAAGGAATCTGCAAACAGAAGATTGAAAGCCCAAGGAAGTAGAAGACTGAATCCTATAAATAGAATACTTAGACCTAGGATTTGATATGCCTTTGTACACCTTTTGTAACCTTGTTTTCTTATGTAAGAAACAAGGGTTTAGGGTTTTGAGAGTCGTTGGCTTTCTAGGTTGTAACTCTCCCTTTGTATCGTTTGATGCACTGTGGTAGATATAGGTGTCGCACAGATCCATAAGCCTTAAGGTATTAGATTGTGTATTGTTCTTGGATGAAACTTTTAAGCAAATCTGAGTTAGCTTATTTGTCAAGAAAGCTTGACAGATTTCTGTATTGATAGGGATGATGTAGAAATCACAGTTGGTGATTAAGGGAAGTGAGTGAGGTATCTCATATTAGGGTCTTAAACATTTAAGTTTAGCCTTGGTAAATATTTTCATTGGGTAGATGTTAGTTATAAAGTTTTAAACGGGGGAGTTTAGCTTTGTAACATTTCTACAGATAGTGGAGTCTTCTTCCTGGATTGGTATCCCCCAGATGTAGGTGAGTTGCACCGAACTGGGTTAACAATTTCTGTGTGTTCTTTATCATTCTGCAGATTTACGTTTTCTGTTAGGGTTCATGATAAACATGTTGGATCAGATGTCATAACATCTGTGATTCTGCAGTTCTGATATTCAAGGTATCAGTCTGCTATTGCGCCTCTGAGTTTAAATGATTATGTAGCACAATGTCTTGGCATGTGTTAGGGCATCTGATGTCTACATAGGCTAGAATTTCAATAGGTATTAGAGCATGCATCCTATCTAGTTTTGGATGAGATCTTTGGGAGATACTTTCTGGCATTTAAACAAGGAGGAGTTTTGAAGATCAAATCAATGAACTCAGACATACTCAAGGGTATTAATGGATGAGATGGATGTTCTGGATCGAAGGGAGAAACCCAGAGGTTGTTCATGTTGCTAAGGAGATTCTACAACAACTACAGGAGAAGTGGCTAGTTCTCTTATTGGGGTGTCTTATAAGATGTTCTGACATCTTATTAGGGCAAGCAGGATATGTTCCTTGGTGGTTCCGCTACATGTGTTTCTGATGGAATAGCTCTAGAACTATGGGATTCTGGAGTTATTACTGAAGACAGTTGGTGGAAGATCTCAAACGCCGGCCTCTATGTGTGAAGATATCTGCATTATTTCATTCCAAAGTTGGGAGCAATGGAGTGAAGGGAGTTGTTGGTAGATATCTGATATGGTGACTTGGTACCTGGAAGCTTGGTTTCTTGGTGCAGTTGAAGTCAGTTGAAGAGGAGAGGAGTTGAGTTAAGTTTATCAAGTTCTTGCTCTGGGAGTTTGATAAATTATTGATCGGCTAGGTTGTCAAAGATACTTGATAACTCTCTCAAGTCCACTTATAAAGGTATCTCAGTCGTGCATCTGGAGTCTTCTAGTTACTCTTCTGACTAGAAGGTGTTTCTTTGAAACACAATCTGAAGAAAGTGGAGGTGATCTATTTTCACCATAAAAAACAACAAGGATTCATCTCTCTTGACCCTAAGAGTGGATCCAGTATGATTGAAGAATTTTTGAGGTAAATAAGATTTGTTCAAAGAAAGTCTTAGTTACTTGAGTAAAGAGTGGCAACCTTGGTATCTCAACATTGTCCTTAGAAGCAGATACTTGCAAAAGATTGAATACTTAACAAGTGTTCATGACATGATCTGGTGGAGCTCAGCTACAACAGTGAAGAAGAGTTATTGTACAAGGATTTAAGATCAATTGCTATTTTTGGAGTCCACAAATATTTAATTGATTATCCTTGAAAGTCAAGATTGCTGATGTTCAACAAGATGTTGGAACATCTCATCATCAGAGTTTATGCAGAATCATGGGAGGGGTACTGTATACACTTTAGCATTTGTTTTAGTCTTAGGTGGTGACCTAAGAAGTGGCTTCAGTCGGGTGTGACAGAAGTATGTGTTCTCTGGAGAGTTTCCTAGCAAGAAACTGGTATGGACTTTGATGTTGTTGAAGATGAAGATGAAGACATCATAATCTTGATGGTTACTGCTTGGATCGGTTTATTTTTGATCTAGGTATTTGGGAGCATGGATCTTGCTCTTTGTGAAGGTCAAAGATAAGTGGCAGTTATCTCTGGCTTTCTACTGACGACTCTACTAAGGAAAGTGGCATTCTTTGGTATGTCTATGGTGTAGTCTTGAACTAATTATTTTCTGAAGATTCAGACGTGGCAGGTTTGAAGTCTTTGGAGTTTCAAAGCAGGATGGAGGTTGTCTACTCGAACTTGGTTGATGAATCAAGTATATGAGAGCATGAAACTCTTGTTCTGCAAAGGGAGGAGGTTCTTCTAAGTGGCAGAAGGAGGAGCTGAATTCAACAGTTGAATGTCGTATCAGAATGTTCTGACATCTAGCTTAACATCAGAAGTCTCAGCTGGTGATGTGGCACATCAGCTTAAGAAAATGTGATATACAGGAGAATGGAAGTTATGGATGCTTCAAAAAGGTCTATCTCATATAGTTTGCGGGAGCTGCGGTTTGAGAAGATGTTACATGACTAAGAGGCTTAGTGGATCCAAGATGTCTTGCTATGAAGCAAGTAGTTCATGTAACTTGAAGATCAGATTTCATTGGTGGATCAACGTATCTTGTGGGAATTCTGAAGAAGATTGAGATCAATCAAAATGTGGCATTTGGTTAGTTTCATAGTGTGCATTCAAGCAGGATGCTTGAAATTGATTGCTCTTGTGCAGAAGAGTAGTTAGTTGAAAACGTAAGGAGGTTCTGGTTCTCTTGGAGCTTGTGGCAGAAGGTCTGGGTTGAGGATGGAAATATACCTCTTTTGGTGGATGAGAGTTTATTTCTCTCTGGGTTTCTGAAGTTTTCTTTGTTCAAGCTGGTGGTGCAGTATTGTGTGAAGATCTTTAGTTTGGATTACTATGTTGATAGTAAGTCCAATGGTGGAGCATATCAAGAACCATGGTGTGTGGTGTCTATGATGTGTGGAAGATGTCTTAACTGATGTTAGAACATCTTTGGGTTGGTTATCCTTGGTAGAGGATTTTCAAGTTCTATGAGGAACTAGTTACTTGCATCTTGTCTAAGAAGTATCTACAATGTCATATGGGAGAATGATGGAGTAGAAGAACTGTCTTAGAAATTTTTGGAATACTGTAGTGGTTCATATGTTAATTGCATGAAGGTCTGGTTTCTGATGCGTTCAGAAGTGGATATTCACCAGAAAAATAGAAGTATTCCAGGTTATCATACGGAAGCATGATGAAGGAATGACTATCTTGGATTGTGGGGTGTCTATCTCAATTGCTGACTTGGTAAGGTCAATGGAAAATCTTGCGAAGGGGATATTGCCCCTGGCTGCAAGTCATGCTAGTAGTGGATTAGTTTGGCAGCTGTGAAGTTCTGGAGCATGCACATAATATCTGACATTATTGTAATAAACTAAGGGGCCCTGTGCGTCTCTTTGAGGAATGTGAAGCATTATGATACAATTGGTTTGTGCCTCAAGCAGCTGGAGGTCTATACATGAGAATTCAAGAGGTGTTCGTGTAGTGTGTAGATGATTGCAGGATGGGGGGGATCAATGAGACTTTGATCTTAAGCCAAGAGTTTGTTATGGTAGGATTTTTATCCTTTTATTATTTCCTCACGGGTAGCATGACGGTGATCATGTGTGAGTGATTATTGGTTCTTGTCAGAAGAAGCAATAAGAGAGTTGATGATTGTGTTTAGCAGGTGGCTTGAAGTGAGGGTGCGCTCTTGAAGACATAAAGATGCGTCTTATGTTTTCCATTCATTAGCTTAGGTGTTCTATGGAGGAGCATTGGTTACCTTAGATAGGGGGAGTTGCTCCTTGATCTAATATGTTTTACTGCGAGGGTGTAGTTGGAGTTCTAGTTTGCATTTGTGCGTCAAGCAAGCTATGATTATGTGTCCATCCTGGGAGGAGTAGATGTCAAGAAGGATGTCTTGACATTTTGTATTATTGCAAGTTGGGGGAGACTTGGCAGTGCAAGTGAAATGGTTCTTATTAGATACTTAAGAATCATTGGTTGAGTCTGGGCAAATTTATTTTTCTCTGTAGACTGTGAAGATGTCATGATCCTGTCAAATCAGAAGTAGTGCTTGATACATCATAATGTCATATCACAAATGGCATGAGTAATATGTGTCCCGATACAAGTGTTCTTTTTGGACGGTTACTCTTAAATGCTGAAACAGTCTTAGTTGGGTGGTGCACAGTTATTAATGTTGAATTTACCTACCTGAATTTATTTTTCCTTTGAATTGTTCAGCGGTAACTTTCTTGGACTGTGGGCCTCTTGAGGAATCGTGTAGGCATTTAAAAAGTGCATCTGTTTGAAGATTTCTAGATTGTGGGTTCATTCATCATGTCTTTCATTCGTGTTTGGATTAGTATTATATGGATATGGAACTACATTGGCTACTTTTGTCAATTTTTGGCTAAAAAGGGGGAGACTAGCTGTGTGGGTGGGTCTCTCAACATACATCTTTGGCGCTGGTTTTGCAAAGATGTTAGAAAGGATGTTCTAACAGTCTATCAGAGTCTTTCCCTTTGTGCCTTGTGATCTGAGTTAGGAAACAGGTTGTGTCTTGTGACCTGAGTTACATGATCTATGGACTCAGTGTTATGTATGATACAACTGGATCTTCTTATAGGTTATCTTATGCCCTCAAGAGGAAGATTTATCCCTCCGTGGTAAGTACAGGTTTGAGGGGGAGAGAGATTTTCACTCCTCCTCATGTACACCAACATACAGCTAGGAATTTCAGGGGTAAGGAAGAATCTCAGAAGTGTTCCGATCAATCTACCAAACGCCGGACTTTCTTTTTCTACCTAAGGAGTTTTAACCAAAAATTTGTCAAAAGGGGGAGATTGAAAGCTCTGCTAATTTGAGCAAATTTTTGGGAAAAATAGAATGTCAAAAGAAATGTTTAATCATGAGAAGTCTGTTGAAAGAAGACTGGTCAGAGATGATGTCATAACAGATGTCTCGACATCTTTATCTGACATTGCAAGATTTTTCTAAATTTGTTGCAAGATTTAAGGAAGTAATCAGTACATGGATCAAGGAATCAGCAAACAGAAGATTGAAAGCCCAAGGAAGCAGAAGACTGAAGCCTATAAATAGAAGACTTATACCTAGGATTTGATATGCCTTTTATACACCTTCTGTAACCTTTTTTTCTTGCGTAAGAAACAAGGGTTTAGGGTCTTGACATGTGTTAGGACATCTGATGTCTGCATAGGCCAAAATTTCACTTATCAAACTCTCCCCAACTTAATCTTATTTGTCCCTAAACAAGAATAAAGCGACTCAAAGAAACATAGTGACAACCAAAGAATCACGAATCAACAGGTTTTGAAAAACAAAAACAAATGAATGGTTCAAATGAAAAACTATACACACAAAGTAAATAATTACCACTAAACTATAACGACAACATAGGCATAAAACAAATGCTAAATACAAAAATCATGCAACATCCTAAAACAACACAAGTTCAAACGTGAATCACACCTATAAAAAACAATCATCGGTAGATGGAAAACACAAAATGAGGTACTTTTCACTCACACAACAATATTTCAAACAAAATACTAAATTATACATTCATCCAAAAATTCACATTGAACATACAAATGCAAGAATCACAAGGGATTTCAAGGTTATAGCGTGGTCGGGTAAACAAACAAGGGGCAATTTCTAAAGGTAATTGAAACAAAAACTTGTCTAAACCTAAGGGAGTGATCAACTCACAAAGACTCATACACAAAATTCCAATCAACTTCTTCCAAAATCCCAAGTGTTACGCAAAACACAATACTTATTTAGCACAATTATATGAACTCTTTTTGTTTCCTTTCACAAGGATTTTTCTTTTTGTTTCTTTTTGTTTTCTTTTCTTTTTTTCTTCATATTTTTCTCTTTTTTATTTTCTTTTTCAACCTCAAAGAAACCAACCAATGAGTAAACAATCATTCTCTCCCCAACTTGAATTCAACCACATCATCGTGTGAATACTCCCTACTTTCTAAGACAAGGTAAAAATTCATACAACAACACAAAGTTGAGGATTCAAGAAAAAACAATCAATCAAAATCTATACAAAAAGTGAATTCAATACTCATAGATAAGCATTAAGTTCAAATAACATGGATAATGATAGAAAGGCACAAAGGGGTTTAACAAATGCTCACACACTCACAGGGTGAATTGACTATTTGGCAAGGTAGTTGTGCTCAAAATGAAACAAAATGCCTTGATCCTTTTCATGCTTTCATATAATCAACACAAAATAAAGATTAAGCATAATAAAATCCAATTAGAACAAGAATGTTGGTACTCCGCGCATATATGAACAATGGAAAGCTACCTCACAAAAAGGGATGAGAACTAAAGTGATTCACATCAAGAACAAGTATACAAAAGAATGAATGGCATGGAAGTTTGTAAAAGCCTAAGTATCATGAATATGCTAAATTCTAGAAAGCGATAAACACATACCTTGGACGTGTACAAAACTTAACAATATCATTACCTTACATTTGCAAATCCACAAACCAATCGGCCAACTCTTTTCGGACAAAGGTGGTTCAACCTGAGACACTGTCTCTCTCCAACGCTGCGCGTATTCTTTGAAAGACTCGGTGTTGTTCTGAGACATGCTCAATAATTGTCTATGATCGGGCGCCAAATCCATGTTATATTTGTAATGCTTTACAAAAGCATCAGTCACATCTTGGAAACAACGGATTTGAGACTGGTCCAGACTTAAGTACCACTTGGCAGCAGCCCCTTTCAAGCTATCTTGGAAGCAGTGAATCATTAACTTATCGTTACTCAGGTAGGCAGCCATTCTTCAAAAATATATAATCAGATGTGACTTGGGACACGTTGCACCTGAGTATATGTCAAAATTGGGCAGTTTGAACTTGGGTGGAATTACCAACCCTGAGACTAGACACATGTCTTTAGCATCAGTACTATATACATTACTCCCCTATATGGCTTTCATTTTTCTCTGCATTGTTTCTACACTTTCCTTCAGCTTTTCATGTTGATCATCTCCTTCTTCTGAAATTTCAGGATAATCGTAGACCAGATGTGGGTTGTGAAAAACAGGGTGCACCTGAGTTTGCATCGTTGCTGGAGTAAAGGTAAGAATAGCTTGATGATCCAAAGGAATAGTTTGTTGAGTAGAAGTGACGACCAGAGCATGTATAAAATCAAAAAGCTTGCCTAAAGTGGGGTTCACAGCAGGAATAACAGGAGGTTCCACGGTTGTAGTGATAATCTCAGAGACCACAGTGGCCTGTGTGGACATATTTGCTTTCATAATGTTAATAGCTTCTAGAATCTGCCCCATTCCTCCTCGGAGCTCACCAATTCATTGTTAACTCTGCCCATTTCTCCGTACTTTTCTGACATCCTTTGGCGAGCTTGGGCTCGCGTGTTGTAGTTGTGTCGGGAATTCAGTGTGACAATTCTGAAGAGAACGTGGTGACATGAGATAAGGACAAAGAAGAAAATGCACATGCTATGTTATGATGAAAATGCAAATGCAAGTGCAAGCTAAACTATCAAGAAACCAAAATTTTTGCAAACGTTGTAGATATCAGGATGTTCACCAAAACAAGCTTCTTCATTAGATCTTGCAAATATTACATTAGGGACAATACATCTTCATAATCTCAATACATAAGTGGGAATGGAAAATACAACAACAACAAAAGGAAATAATAACAAAAGGCAACAACAACAACAACAACAGGAAACTACAGACTGGATCCACTAGTTAGAGGGCCCCTCTCTTCCATTGATATTTCTCATTAGCTATTTGATACGCTCCTGTCGCTCCCGGGATTTTCATCCAGGTACAAACGCGAAAGTGGCGCGGAAACAGAGTCACCAGCAATGTGTATTTATCCCAAGAGAGGGAAAGGAAACACTGCATAAACCTGGGGGAAAGGAAAAACATGGCCTTGCGACCAAGAGAAATGGGTAAGGGAGTCGGTTACGCGAGGGGAAGGTATTAGCACCCCCTCGCGTCCATCGTACTCGATGGGATCCACGCTTGCTGTCTCGATCAAAGGGCGTCGTCATCTGGAGCTCCGCTGCTATTGGAAAGGAGGAAAACGGGAACGAAAAAGAACGAAGAAACGAAGAAGAAAAGAAAAAGAAGTGACTCGATAGGACATCGACGTCCTATGCCTACGTATTCCCTCGTGCAATGGGAAAGTCAGAGTCAACGTAGTTCAGACCACGAACTAAAGGGGGGAAGGTTGCTCGCCAAGACATCACCGTCTTGTGCCTACATATCCTCAATTGGACAAGAGAGAGGAAGTTAGAGAAGTCATAGTTCGACCACGAACTAAAGGGGGGAAGGTTGCTCGCCAAGACATCACTGTCTTGTGCCTACGTATCCTCAATTGGACAAGAGAGAGGAAGTCAGAGCAGTCGTAGTTCGACCTACGGGTCGAAAGGTGTTTTTTATGAGCGACGTTAAGTTCGCGTCCGGCAGTTAGGGTCGACGTCTGTTTGCGACAAAACGGAAGTAACATACTCTTTTTTGAAAATGATTTGAAACTAAACAATCCCGAAGGATGAAAAGGTTTGAATTTGTTTTTGTGTTTTAGACAGAAGTGGATTGAAGTTAGTTTGTAACTTACATTGCACCAAAGTCTACTATGCAGGAACGAATGAGTCGCATGGTCGCCCCCAAATGGGACGTATGCTACACACTCTAGAAGAGGAGGGGAGACCCCTCGTTCTTCATTTCCTACACTTAAGGCTCGAGCGCAATATACGTTATATTTATTAAATGTTTTAGAAATGTTAAGAGATGAGAAGAGAGGACTCAAAGGAAAAGAAAACACTAAGGGGAATTCTATCTTAAAGTTGTCATGCAAAGGTGGACCTATGGTTGAGGTAAGGGGGGAAAATTCGACCTAATGTTAACATGCATGGTTTGAATCCTAATGTCTATCCTACTCCAAGCTTAATCAAAAATTAAGTTGGACTAGGAACCCTAAGGGAGCATGCAAAAGTGAATCCAAGACTTAAACAAGTCTTAAGATCCAAAAAGGGGGAGAAAGGAGTGAAAGAGATGAAGAAGAAAGAGATGAATAAGAAAAGGGAAATAATAGATGGATGAACCAAAAACAGCAGCTACAACAATGCTCTAGCACCTACACAGCAGTAAATTCTAGCCAATATGCCAAATGGCATTTAACAGCTCATATTCAGCACATAAAACAGGGGTAAAAAGGCAAACAATAGCCCATACAACATAACATATGCAAAAGAACAGCAGTGGAAAGACAGGGTAGCATGCATGGTTTCCAAACAAATGATCATGGCAAAGTCTCGAATGCTCATGGAAAGGTTTCAATAATGTCTAATCATAACAAGCATGCATCCAATTAAGCATTACGCAACTAGACACGGACAAACCAAAGACATGCAAACAATCCACGAACATGTACATTCCATAAGGTTGCACTTCCTAATCATCAATCAAAGCAACATCCATAAGCAAACATAGATGCAAACAAACGATTATGCATTACGGATCCAACAAGTTGAGTATTAATCAAGAGTTAACATGATTCAAATATGTGTGCAACGTGTTCACCGCATCAATCAATTAACAACGCGAACATAGACATTCTTCAATGAAAACCAAGAATCGCGTGTCAAAGAATCGTGTTCATGCAATGGTGTATGGTGAAACAGCTCAAGAATAGTCCACAAATCAACATCATATCAATCCATGAAGTTTAGGCATGCAAGAGACCTCAAACAAGCAAGAAAATACAAGAAAAATTCATTCTGCTTCAGTGGTAATCGATTACTCACATAGGGTAATCGATTACTCAGTAGAAATTTGACTAAAAACGTGAAAGTGAGGTAGAGTAATCGATTACCCTGTTTGAGTAATCGGTTACCACTGAAACAGAGGCAAAAATTCAACTTTGAAAAGCACTTTTCAGCAGCAAATCACTTATCCAAACATCCAAATGATCATGTAATCAATTATGCACGAAAATTATGTTCAATCACAGCAATCAAACATCATTTAGATCCAATAATCATCAACTTTTAGAATCAAATTCAAGCAAATGGATCAAAATCAACAACAACCAAAGATCTACATTGAATAAGTTGCAAATAAGCTAAATCAAGTATAGATCTAAGGAAAACCAACCTACAAAGCTGAGAATTGCTTTGGTAAGTATTGCAAATGAAAATTGATGAATCAAAGCAAGAAATCCAGAGATCTATGAAGCTTTATCAAGAACACTTGAAGATCCAAGAAATACCACAAATAAGCAAAAGCTCTCCTAGAAGTGATTCCAAAATCTTGAATCTAGATCCAAATAAGTTGCTACTGCATAATTAAACCAAGAATGAGGATGTGATGGAGGTTTAGCTCAAGAATTCACAAATTCCAATGAAGAATTTGTGAATCTATGAATATGGAGCTTTGGTGAAAGGATGAAGATGAATATGGAGAATGAAAAAGTGAGAGAATTGAGAGAATTCTGAAAATTTGAGAGTGAAAAATTTTCAAGGTTATGAGAGGTTTGGAGTTGATTGATTAAATAACCCCTAGGTTAGGAGTTAAGTTTGGGTTTGGAGTGAGGTTTAGTGGGTGGAAATTGGGTGAAAAATGAGTTAGGAAAGGAATTATGGAATTAGAGTGGAAATTGTTGGAAGGAATTTTAATTTTGGGTGGAAAATGATGAAAAATACCAGTTCTAGATCCTTCCCACACATGCACAAGCCAAGCACATGATCACAAATGCTCAAAAATTCTGCAATGCTGAAAATTGCCATATTTTTGCAATTTCGCCCAGAGTAATCGGTTACTCACTTTGAGTAATCGATTACTCTGTTCAAAAATTCAAAATTTTGGCGCCAAAAGGAGGGAATGTAGCAGAATTTCCTGTTTTCACTCGTTCTGAGCCATATTAAGCCTCTGAAACCTGTCATTTGATATTACCACGGAATCATGCCTGAAATATGCTGTGAATTCCTTTTCACAGTCAAAATGACCTGCTGAAAGTAACTGTCCGGTGTTGAATCACTGACCAAAAATGACTGCCAGAACTTCTGATTATCAAATCATCTAGTGAGCAAAATAAATGCTCAAAAAGACTTTGAAAGCTATCTGCTTGGCTCTGAACATTATTGAAAATGATACTGAAACTGAAGACGCCATGAGCTGCTGGAAGCTACCTTGATCCCATGTCCAAGAGAAACAATGATATACAAAGATGATAATGCAAGAATGGAATGAAGCATAAGCCAGTTAGTGCTAAAAGAAAGATGGCAAATTTTGAGGTGTTACAACTCCTTGGTTTTTGCCTTCTCAAGAGCTAACTCCCTCAATGCCTCCACCATCTTCTGTTTTGCCTTCGTGGGTGACTCATGGCGAGGAAAAGGCTTTTTCATCATGCGAGCTATCTCGCGAGACCACTCCAAGTGTACCTTAGTGACATCGCATTCAGCAGTCCATAATTGTCTGTTGATTTGATTATAGGTGCGCTCAATTCAGACTTTGGTGTAGAAACCTTCCTCTTCCTCGAGATAAAGCATTTATAGGTTCTCGTAATTAAGAGTTCCCTCCTTGAGATGGCCCAGCTGGTGGCGAGCAAGCACAAGATTATAGTTAATGCAGCCATTCCTACCCATGAGGGGTACATTGGGGAAGTCCCTGCAGCAATGGATCATAAGGATTCCTTCATCAGTTGAGTCATACCATTCAATGTCAGTATGTTTCAATTCCATTAGCTTCTTAGACCAGATCTTGCTATCTTCAACTTCCCAAATGGCTGAAGTCTTCGGTAAGTATGAAATAAACCACTTATAGAAAAGGGCCACACAACGGATAATGGGTCCTCCATTTCGCATATACCTGGTATGAACAACATGATAGACATCTGCTAGCAGTGTAGGAAATGGGTTCTGGTTCAGGAATATTTGGATAGCCTAAACATCAACGAAGTGCTTGGCATTTGGGAACAGGAACAGGTCATAGGCGAGTAGAGAAAAGGTTGATTCTAAGAGTACATAATTTCCTCTGTCCTTAAAGTAAAGAGCCTTTTCAAGCAAGAATTGGGTGGGTAATCTGCGTCGTCATCCCTTGTTGGTTAACTGAGCTTGAATCTCGGACAATCTGATCCTTGTTCCTTTGGCAATGTCTTTGGTAGTTAGTTTCTCTTCTATTCCAGAGAACGGAGGAGAGTCTTTGATAGGGATGCCTATCCAAGCAGAGTACTCTTCCAAAGTTGGTAATAGTTGATACTCTGGGAACACGAAGCAACGATACACAGGATGATAAAGTTGGACTAGGGTCTCGAGCGGTCCTTCGGTCACTTGGAGTCTCAGCAGTGATAGGATTCCTTCATACTTGTCAGTGAAAACTGATGGGTCTTCAATCATATCCCCCATTCCCAACAGTTGCTCCACTTCAGGAATCTCGAAGACATACTGCCAAGTTTTAGCAGCATCCATTTCTACAAAATCTACAAAACAAAGTTAGTCTCTTGATAGTTTAACAAAGAATGCAAGATGTAATGCAAATGCGCTTTGTTTTAAGGAACTCGAGAAAGACAATTTTCAAAATAAGATTCATTTCATTAAATATTGAGAAGAGTTACAACTTTAATAGTACATCTCAGAAGCTCAAAAAGGCTCAAAATATAAGAAGATAAGAACAACAACTAAGCCTAAAAAAAGCAACCCTGTCTAACAAGGCTCTGCTCCACGCATCCTCTTCTGTCTTTTTAACTTGTCATTCTCCATGATTAGCTTGTCAACAATCCCTTTCCACGCGCCATATGTTGGAGGAATGTTAGCACATTCATGGGTGCTTGAAGTAGGTTGCACGCTAGAGAAAAATAAATTCTCTCGTGCCATAGGTATGTCTACCACACGTCTTTCCAGCCATTTAATCAGATCATCTTTCTCTTTGATCTTCTTTTTTAGTTCTTCTTGCTCAATGCAGACAGTATGATACTTCCATTCCCATGTGTCTCTTTCAAGTTTCATTATTGTTAGAGTTTCTTGGTACTCCTCCATGCGCTCAATGGGAATAACAGATGGAGATACAACTGTAGGCTGCAGAGGTTTCTTGGGAAGATACGACATCTTGAGGTCACGAACTCAAGATTGAACCCATTGGAGGAATGGTTCAAACGCTACACAATTCCTTTTCCCTAGATCATCCTTGGTACTCTTATGGAATGTGTCTTAAGCGTTCCAAACTCTGCTTTTGGTATCATCACTGGCCGCCTCATTGAGATAAAATAAACCGAATACATGAATACTCTTAGGTTTCTCCTTCACTGCAAATCCGAATTGACGTCTGTCAAGGACAGGGTTATAGTTAATTCCACCATGTATGCCAAGGAGTGGTACGTTATGGAATGGACCACAATTGTCGATGATTACTCCTTTGTCATAAACGGGATCATACCAAAAGATGTCATTGTGGGTAAGAGAAGTGATTCTCTGAGACCAACGCAGTTTGTCAGGGTTATCTTTGAATCAAGATGTTCGAGGCAAATGTGTGATGTACCATTGGTAAAGCAAAGGTGCACAACATAAAATAGTACCCTTCCCTTGAAGAGTCCTATGATGGATGGAGTGGTACGCATCACCAAGTATTGTAGGCACGAGATTCCCACTGATAAAGATTCTTATGGCGTTGATATCGACAAAATCTTCGACATTGGTGAACAAGAATATGCCATAGACAAGTAGAGCAAAGGTCGCTTCAAAGGTAGCTACGCTGTTCATTTTGGCAAAGTGATAGGCTTTTTCAAACAAGAACTTAGACGGTAGACCCTTGATACCATCCTTGGTAGTGAGATGAGACTTAACTTCTGACATTTCCAAATGGATGCAATCAGCAATCTTTTTTGGTGAAGGAATCTTCTCTTGACCGCTGAAGGGTTTTTGTTTTTTCACAGGCAGACCAAACCAATAAGAATATTCTTCCAAAGTCGGAACAAGCTGGTAATCAGGGAAAGTGAAATAATGGTAGGGAGAGTCATAGAACTGAACCAAAGTGTCAAGAATACCATCCTCCATCTGGGTTATGAGAAGGCCAACCAATCTTCCATAACGTTTCCTGAAATCTTCATGGCAAGTCACCAAAGTTTCTAACATCTTCAACTTAACCAAATTAGGCTTCTTAAAATTGTACTTTTTGGTGTTTCTCTTCTCAATATCCATAATACCTATGATTTACAAAGGAAAATATCACTGAGTTCCTTAAAACCAATTATGGATGAAATGGGATGTATGCGATGCATAAACATGGGCATAGAAACACAAACATATGTACACATAATACAACACACAAGTCTTAGGTTTTAGGGGTCTCATGAATGGAGCCATGGTCTACCCTTCCCAACAAGGTGTGGAATATATGTTTATCAGCTGTAAAATAGGGTTCTAAAAGTTCTTAGAGTCTACGTAAATCCTTCGGATATTATCAGCCCACGTGACTACACACGCATGTTAATAATATTCTCAAGATAAACTCGTTTGAGTGTAGTATCGTGTAACAACTATTTGGAACTACTCCCTCATAACCACCGCACTACATCCTAAAAGGCCAAGTAGGGTAAAGGTAACTACGGTCCTCAGAATCGCTGGCTCTCAAATTGGGAAGAGTGACATCAATGCGACTACTCACATCAGACATCAATAATCCCAAAGGGCCTCAACTGAGCGTGGTCATCATATGCCATAAATTGTTAGGACTACTCCCAACAACCGACTATTGATTACATCACAATCCTATCATATGTGCTCTCGAGTCTGGGTTAGGACTTATCTTACCACTCAATAGCACCCATATCACACAGAAGAAATCAAGCAAAAACAGGTATACAAATATATACAGATATGTACAAATATAACAAACAAAACATATAACAACACAAGCATAAACAAGGTGGGCTTAACCCTCAAAATTACATCATCCTCAGTGAAGTCGCCATTTCTGTTACGGTAAGAATCAGATAACAAGCTATTCATTAACTTGCATCCACACATCTTTGAATTCACCACCAAGCTTTGATTTATCCAAAAGAAAGGGTAAAGATCGAAGAAAACCCTAAGAGGATCTAGGTTCGGGGGTTGGTTTTACTAAGGGTAAGTATTAACACCCTAAGTATCTGTATTACTCTACATAAACCTCTTGTTTGGTTTGTGTTATGTTATGTTTGCTTGCGAAGGGTAAAGGTAAAGACCTAAGGGTATGTACACTAAGTTTGCTCGCCAAGAAGTCGCATCTTGTGCCCACGCATACGACTAAAGAATCAGAGCAACCGTAGTTCACCTAACTAAGGGTGAAGGAGGAACCATTGACTATGGCCAAAGTTCCAAGGGGAATGAGTATGAGCTCATGTAGAGTTTAAGAAACTCTCTAAGTCTAAGTTGTAAGGGAAGTGAATTCTCATAGTGATGAGAATCACATAGAGTTCAAGAACTCTAACTTGTTGTAAGTTGAATGGCTTATGACTATGAGGTCAAAGCACACCTATGACTATGAGGTCAAAGGTTAAAGATTGCTCTATGACTATGAGGTCAAGAGGGAATCCTATGACTATGAGGTCAATGAGGGAAGTAAATACCTATGACTATGAGGTCAAGGCTTGATTATGAGCTATCTATGACTTAGAGGTCAATAGAAAGACTTTCCTTTGGAAGGAGGGGAGGATAACAAACTTCTTATGAGCAAGAATGCTACAAGGGGAATTAAGTTTGAAATGATCAACATAAGTTCAAGAATTTAAAGAGAATGTGCAACAATTAAGCAATGATCAAACTCAAAAGTAATGGTTCAACATTTAATGTGTTAGCAAAAGATGGTGATACAATTCACAAACACTCACAAGCATATGAGAATAAAAACACATCATTTTTACATTTTAAAACAAATACTAAGCATTCAAGGCAAGAAACTTAGCAACAAAGCCACACAAAATCTTAACAAGATGAATTCATCCAAAGTTAATGGACCTTCTTAAAATATCATTCTCATGGACAAAACAACTTAAAGATCAAACGTTTTCTAGAGGTAATTCAAGATTAAGTAAAAGATTTAGACCTATTTTGAATTTTTGGAATTAATTACAAAATAAAATAAAAATGAAAAAAAAAAGAATTTATGAAAAATTAAAAATTAAAAACAAAAATATATTTATGAATTTTTGGGATTTTTTGGTTTAAAGGAAAATATTTATGAATTATAAATGAAATGAAAAATTAAGAAAAGGAAAAATATAAGTGGAAATAAGAGGGGGTGCATCAAAAATTCTGAATCAATTAAAATCAAGTTAAGCACAAGTTGGGCCTTCTTCCTGGGGGTGTTGGAAGTAAATTCGCTAAGCCCAATTCAAAGTTATAACAGAAAATAAAAAGAAAATAAGAACAAAAAGGGGATTGCAGAGAGGGGGATTCGAACCCCAGCCCTTTTGGTTTCAACGTGTGTTCTCTACCACTGGGGTGGCTATACATACATTGTATATGCCACCCCCATAAACATTTAAATCCTTATGATTAATGAAAATGCAATTTGAAACTGAAGCATGTAGACATGATGCACGCTTAAGGATATTGGTCAACCGGTCCCACACATTTAAATCACTAACAGACAAAACTAATACCCAACTAATCCTCAATGCCATGCAAGTCCTTCTCATGTAAAAAAGATGGCCATGAATTAAACAACACCTGCCTAGTTTATACTTACATTATCCAACTAATATATCCCTCTAACACAAATGAATCTGAAGAAATAAAACACAATTCAAAGTATTCACATAGCAGAACAAAGGTGAGCCATTAGCAACACGAACAAGCGTTAGAATTTGGAAGAAAAAGAAGCAAGGCAACACGTATCTTCAACTGATGTGATCTTGGAAAGATGAAGCTTAAGGCAAACTGAAACTTCCAAACATACCATTCTCTACTCTCTTGCCATCCTTATGCTAACAAAACTCAAACAAAACTCATATAATGAAGCCTCATAATGAATCAAGACAAAAACAAATTCACAGATCAATCACCATGTCATGTCCTTTTCTTACCATGCAATCGTGAATCAACAAAAAAAGGGAGACTGAGCTCTTATGGACCAACAAGATGAGCAAACATAATGCATCATCCAGATTCATATATTGACATTTGACTTCAATGTAAAATGAACATATGATAACAGTAAGAAAGTTTATGCTATTTGACTAATACAAAGCAGATAAACAGAGGGTATCTTCAAACTCTAAACTGTAACATGAACATATGAACACCAATTATCTCAAGCTAACAAAAAAACTGGCAGTGCAAATACATCATTTCAGCTTCATTAATCATACATGGCCAGAAATGTGAAGAAAAAGCATGATATATGACACAAAGGTTAACCAAATCACACATGAGCATGTAATCGAGAGTAGATAGCAGAGAATGAAACAACACACTCACCATGCCAACACATTTTAAAGCAAACTCTGGATATTATCCTCTAGTATTTAAACATGACATAATGATAAAAAACATCATAGTATCGAAGACAAGTGGTGTTCCAAAAGAAACATTACATGGACTCAACAAAATCATTCACTATATCATTAAAGTGCAAGGTTATGATATTTAAATATGGCATTAAGAGGGCCAATATTCATCATGCTAGCAAACAAACTATATATTATTAACCTAAACTAGTATGCAATAGATAGCTCAAAAACAGTTCAAACATGCAAACCATGGTATGAGAGCATGAACACAATGTGTTCCAAGTCAACAATTGGCAATGTTTAAGAAATACATTATGTGGACTCCTATATCATATTACCAATTGATTTCAATGCTTAAGCAAACATATTATGACAGTCATAATACTCATTCTATATTGCACTTGGAAACATGAGTTAAAAAAAAAGAATGATAGAACCTATCACAACAACATGACCTAAACTAAAAAAGACTCATGTTGTATTTAGCCACACAGTAGCTGATCTGAGAATGATTTCCACTACTCCAACACATGGCATAAAGCTAAAGACCTTTGAGTCTCCAGATATTAGCAAAGGCAGTGTAAAAGGAGCCATACCACTCATTCATAACACCAAGAGATTACAACGTACCAGAACAACATGATAACAACAAACTTAACTATCATTTCCAATAAGATTCCATACAAACTTCCTATTGTGTTACCTCATATTATCAGGATATGGATAGGCAGATCAGAAACAGTTTCACATACAAGCATGCACATAATATTAATAGATGATGATACTAGTGGAATAAGGGATAGTGAGAGCAAAACTGATCATGCCAACGAACAAGTTACATGTTGATAACCTAGTATGAGGTGAACTATTTTAAAAACAACTTAGTCCCTATTGTAACATGAAGAGATTAACACAACATTACTTCAAACCAACAGTTGCCAGTTTCATTACAAACATCACAATATCACATTTAAAACCATTTCAGAGTGACTCAAATGCAAGACGTGTAGGATAATAAATATATGCCAACATGAATATAACAATGATAAAAAAATGAAGAATACCTAGTGGAATAAGTCCACTGCACCCTCAAATGTAAACTGAGTTTCCTTTTTCTCCAACCTAGCATTGGCTGCCAAAAGCTCTTTTCCTTCCCACTCCTTGCTAAGCAAAAAGAACTCACGAGTTCCTCAAGTTTGGAAATATGTGTTCAAGTATTGTAGTGATTGTTGGTGTTTTCAATGAGTGGAAACAAGGCCCTACTAATAGAAAAATGTTGAGGCTTTGAGGCATGGCCAGAAATGGAACAAATGCCAAGTTTTCCCTCTTGACAAGTCTCCATCGTGTGAGCTGGTTCTTTTGCTGAACCAAAATCTCCAAGATCTCTGCTAACTGATAGGGTTTGGTTAAGAAAATGAAAGTGATGGGATTGGACCAAGGCTCAAGGAATAAACAATGTTTTTGTTCTTGAAAAGTTTCTCTCACCTCTTGCCAAGTTGTGCCAACTTGAAATGAACCATGTTATTTTAATATAACCACTTGCAAATTCATGGCAGAGGTCTAAACATCATTAAACCTAACTTTAAAACTCTGAAATGTTAAGCTTTGGTGATTAGAAGAGGTTTTGTATCACTATGCACAAGTTGGTTACTTAAAACTCAAGAAATGAACCCCTAACTTTGAAGCTTCGAATCTCTCAGTCAATGGATTGAGGAGTTCTAGTACTTTTTGGAAAGCCCCACATGTCCTCTACAACTTTCATGTTTGGCCCAAGTTCTGAATCACAGCTGGTTTTTAAGGCAAAAGAAGGTGAAATTTCACTAAGTCTTTGGGCAACTTAACTTCCAAGTCTCATAACTCAAAAAACATGCATTTTTTGGAGAAAGTTCATATGGAACACTTTAAAGTTCATGGAAAGAGCTTCCATTTAGGCTTTGAATCACTCAATTTGGATGTGTGGTTTGAAATTTATGACTATTTCAATTTTGCACAAGAGGGGAAATTTACACTTTTGAAAAGTTACAAAGACCAAACCTTGCTTCCTTTGCAAGAAACCTTTCAAAACTTGATCTTTCATGCCTTGAGTCATCAATGAGACATGTTAGGATGGATTGAGGACTTGGATGCTTCATTTTGGATCAAAATCTCAAAGGTTAAAGCCTCAGTCAAAACCCTAATTTCACTGGTGAATGCACTTGAATGATCTCTAATGATCTTGCTTCTTCAATCATATCTAAGGCTCATAGATGGTCTCTAGGGATGTCTACTATCACATGGAGTCATGTACCAAGGCCTGAGAACAACTCTTGATCAATATCAAAGGCTGTGATTGTCTTGTCATAACAAAACCCTAATTGGAGGCAGGGTGAGCTTGTGACTCTTTGTACTTGTGATGAAATCCAGATGATCTTGATTTCTTATTAAATAAGACCTCTTGAATGTAGGTAAGCTCAAATTGGTTGATGTACCAATCAAATCTTGACTGATCATGACAAACCTCTTTAGTGATTCTTCTTGTTAAAACCCTAATTCCACAATTTGGTCTGATTGTCTTTTGTTGACTTGATTTGATTCAATGTCCTAAGATCCTGGTTCTAATCAATTGGTGAACCTTTGTGATAATGGTATGGAGCCAGAGAATGGCTTAGGAGGCTTGAATCATGTGAGAGCTTGACTTAGGAGACCTTGCCCTATTTCTGTGTAAACCCTAGTTTTCAACACAAGAGAAACAAACTAACAAGATATGGGTTAGTTAACAATGCATAAAAGATTGAAGCCTAAATGCAAATGCAAGATGTTATGACATCTAAGAGGTAAAATTTGGGCTACAACACTTACTCGCAAGTAAAACCGACCGCTTTAAAAATGACAATTTTAATGCAATGCATATGACAGTTTTTAAATCCAAGTCTGTTCACTGGAAAAAATGTTGCGACACATAGTGAATGAATCACTAATCAAAATGTCACTGATACCAACATGATTGGTAAGAAAATCCTTTTAGGAGTCAGCTTCGACGCGATCTTTACCGAAGTATGCTTTCGAAACAACCCTGCTTCAATTAGGTCTTTTGAAGGTTGTAACGCGGCCTGGTTCACGGTTTGAGAAAGAAAGGATATAAGGCTCAAAATTTTGTTTTAACCTACCCATTACCCTAATCTACAGTCCTACGTTCAACTAACTTGACACAGGCGCTCACCTTTCAAAAAGGTTATTGAATGACAGGAGTAATGGTTATGGAACCCACACGGTTTTCGGAGTGATAGTCACCCCTTTTGTCTTTGGTGTCTGTGGTCACACGACTTGTTCTTTATCGATGATTTTTCTTTTGATCCTTTCTTTTTGTTTTTCAAGTTTTCGACTTAGCGGGCTTGCTTTCCTTTTTTTCTTATTTCTTTTGATTATTTTTTTTTGAACAAATCGCGTGACACCGACTGTCTTGATTTGTTTGAAAGGGTTGTAACTGCCTCACTCTTCAGTTGGTGAGGGATAACCACTGTGGTTGTGAAGGATAAAAGGTAATGGATCCTTGGATGCACACTCCTTTTGAAATTTGAACGCACGGTCAAATTAACTGACACCTACCCTGCCCCAGGTTAAGATTGAGGGTTTTTCGTTTTCAGAAAGAAACTCCTACTACTAGGCTCAACGGGGTTGACAAGGGATTATCTTCCTTATACCTCCGGTGTTTAAGGATTTGAAATAATGCCTGTACATCATCAGCAGGGTTTTGTCCCAAAAGCTTACCATCAGAAGTTTGCGTTTTTACTTCATCATCCTCCCTCAAAGAGTTAAACAAAAATGTTGGTATTACAGTGCACAAAAATATTAAATGAGTGAACGCGAATGGAATATCTCAAGAAAAACATACTCATTGCATTACAATCATCATTCAAGAATAAACAAGCTTTTACATGCAAAGACATTAACCAGTAAGGAAAAATACAAAATAAACAATGTAGTAAAGAAAATTGATGATTGCCACTGTTGAGGAGGCTTGGCTCTGACCAGATTGATTGCTTTTGACAATAACCTTGCAGTCCCAAGTGCTCACTTGGGAAGCTTCAGTTGAAATACATACCATCTGCAGTGAAAGTAATGACCCCTACATCAATCAGATCTTGCACTTTGTGTGGGAGCGCCTTACAATCCTCAGTTGAATGCCCCCGTGCCCCAGCATGGTATCCATATCGAGCATTGACATTAAACCCTGGTGGATATAGAGGAATGATCGGAACTGGTTTCTTTGTCACAATCAACCCTGTTTTAACCAACTCTGGAAATATCTGACCGTACAGCTTTGGTAGCACGACAAACTGTCTGTTTCTTGGCTTCCGTCGACCCCCTTGGGAAATATTCTGCTGTTGATTCCGATTTACGTGTTCCTCTGGCTCAGGCACTTTCCAACCTCAAACTTAATCAAGGAGTAGGAAGCAGTTGCAGATGTGGGGATTCTAAGACCAAGGACTGCAAGAAATGCCCCTGACTTAATGTAGCTTTGGGAGAGACAACAGGGATATCCACTTCTTTTTTAGCAGCTGGAGTAGGACCACTTTGTACATGAAGGTGAGAGAAAGACACAAGAAATGGGGGGTTTGAATTGTGTTTTGACGCTTACAAACTTTTCGCCTCTTATCGTTAATTCACTAAGAGACTATCAGAGTTGCTTAAGAGGCTCTGACTCGTGAAGTATCATTCAGACTTTGTAATGCATGAAGCATAAGCAATAAGAAGAGTCTAAATAAAATATGCATGATTTAGAACTTGCAGTGCGGAAGCTTATCAGAGTTAAGTTACAAGGTTATGATTTGTTTATGTAAGGTTCTGATAATTGATAGTAAGACATAAACAATAAATCAAAGCATAAGCAAGAGTAAAGAACACACGATATATCCTGGTTCACCTGAGCAACTCTCAAGCTAATCCAGCTCACCCTTCCAATGTGGTTTTGTCTTGAACACAAGGACTTAATCCACTATAATCAATCTCGATTACAGATGCACGGGCTAACGCCGGTGACTAACAACCTGCATAACCGCAGCTATGACTAACACACAAGGAACTGTTTAGGGATTCAACTTAATGAATATAAAGAACATTGACCTAATAGGTTCCAATCTCGCAAGATCTACTATCAAGATTTCACATCTAAACGTTCAGGGATTCGACTTAACGAATATAACGTTTACTGACCATATTTCAGGATTTCCACAATGACACCAAGCCATTGTATTCTCAAGTCTTAAGAAGCAGATAACTCCTAAGTTTAAGTACAAAAGAACACACAAGTGTTCGAGCAAGATATGAGCAACAACTCCTTGATTTCTTTAGATTCTACAAAGATGTATGTTGATTTGACAATTGATTATATCCTGTAGATCTTCTTCTTCTTCGTCTTCTTTGTTGAGCAAGCTTCGTGCAACAAATCCTTGCTTCAGATTTTCAATGTAGCTCAGACGAGAAGGTGGTTAATGACTTGACTAATTTGCAATGTTGTCTTCTTCATCAACAACTTCTGTTTTGATTGATTGTTGTTGTGTTGAATAATGATCTTTGAGCTTCAACAACAATGGTCGTGTGTTAATGGTGATAGTTTTGAATATTTAATTGAAACAACGGAAACTGATCGTTATGACTATCATCATATCATCACTGTGATCGATTTGGCACTTGATACCACAATTGACTTGATAATCGACACCTTCAGAAGCGATTACTCCTTTCTTTAAATAGCCTAGTAAAATATAGCCGTTTGAATTACTGTTTGTAACACCCCAAAATTTGCCCTTTCTTTTTCTAATCTTTTTCTGGATTTCAAATTCATTTGCATCTCCATTAGGTCACATCTTTGCATTCATACTTCACATTGGTCTTCTAATACATGGGATCAAGGTATTATGTGCAAGCTCGGGATTCTCTTTTGTTGTGAGATTCTCGTCTTCATTCAAGATTGAATTCACATTATCATAAAGGTTCTCTCATTCAGAGGTTCATCAAGCTCCAGGGTTTCTCTTATTCAGAGGAGGCATCAAAAGTGTTGGGTCAGGGTTTCGTTGGTGTAAATCAGGGTTTGGATCCTTCTCAACATCTCAAGGGCATTGGTTCCGGGTTAAGGTGTTTAATTTCAAGTCAGGTGTCGTTTATTCAGTCATAATCAGGATCAGATGGATGTTTGACCTAATCTTGGTCAAACCATCAAGAGATTGCTTCAAGTGCAAGTTATCTGTTTCAGTGGGCTATTTCTCAAGCTGTGAATATTCAAAGTCAAGATGTCTTGTGTTGAGATTCTTCAGTGATTCATGTGAGGTGTGGGTTTAGAAAGTCAGGATTCACTTAATTAGAGATTCAGAGGATGATTAATTCAGAGAATTTTTGTTTCAATTGCAAGTTGTTCAGTGGCAGTTGTGCTCATTTTTTCAGAGGCGTGTGGCAAATAGTACAAGCTGGTTAAATTAGGATCGAGAGTTCATGGTCGTGTGTATATTGGCGGAAGTGCTTTTCCATTTGCTAAAGCGTTTTTTCTATCCACTTTTGATCACTTCAAAAATCATTTCTCATTTTTAAAATCCATTTTTGAAAACTATATTCATTTTCCACATTGTTTTTTATCCATTTTCCATATTCATTAACCAAGTCCATTAAACCATATCCAAATCTCTACCCATATCCATTTTCATGCCATTTAACCATTTTTCAAGTCCACTTATTTAAATACATCCATTTTTATCCAATCCAAATCCCGTTTTTTAAAAAACCATTTTCTTTTTATCCATTATTTATTTATTTATTTTTATTTTTATTTTTTCTATTTTATTAATCCATTTCATTAAAACCATATCTTTTTAATCCAACTATCAAATTATCTTGTTTTTCTAACCATATACATCTTCATTAACCATACAAGTCCATCATAAGAGAAATTCTAAAAATTCGTTGGATCATCAATTTACAAAATGCCCATCACCATTCTTCATTTTAAGTCTCATTCATACAAAAAAAAATAAAACCCAAGTCCATTACAAAAAATAAAAAGTTCAAAAACACAAGGCCCATGGAATGGCACGGCTCTGTCTATGGTGAGTCTATGGTGAGCAAGCTACATAGGTCTCTCATGTGAGAGACTTTTTTTTTTCATTAAATATCAGCCATTGGATTGTGTGTATGAGATGTTTGTAATTTCCACCATATGCAACCATGTCCAACACTACACTGAATCACAAACCCTTAAATTTTATATTTTATAAATATGTCTTTTAAATTTTGTATCCTATAAAATATTAATGTTAAAAAAACAAATTACAAGAAAAAATTAACATTTTAAAATACTTAAAATCAAGAAATTAATTTTAATTATAACTTTAAATTAATTTAGTGTAATAATTTGACATTAATTTTTTTAATTTGACTTTAATTGAATATATTTAATATTTTATTTAAATTAATTACATTAAATTATATATTTGATTTAAATTAATTTCTGTATATTTATTTTTACTGTAGGCAAAAATATTTTTTTAAATTATAAAGTTTTTTAATTTGACTTTAATATTTTTAATTTGACTTTAATTGAATATATTTGACATTATATTATATATTTGACATTAATTTGTATATTTTGATTTAAGTTAATTTCATTAAATTATATATTTGATTTAAATTAATTTCCTTAAATTTATTTTTACTATAGAAAAAAATAATTTTTTAAATTATGACGTTTTTTATTTCATTAAAATATATTGATGTTTTTTATTTTTTTTTAAATTATATATTTTAAAATTTTTTTTTAACATTAATTGGAACAAAATTTCTAAATATTATTTTTAAATTTATATATTTTTAATTTGAAATTAATTGGTTTTATTTCACAAACTATATTTGACATTAATTTTTTTTAATTTGACACTAATTTTTTTAATTTGACATTATTTGGATATATTTGACAAATTATATTTTGACATTATGTTATATATTTTGATTTAAATTAATTTCATTCAATTATATATTTTGATTTAAAATGTAACTTAGCGTAAAATTAATTAAAGTTATTTTAAATTAACTATGATAATTATTATGCTAATTATGATAATTATTTTTACTGTAGCATAATAAAACTATTTTAATTAAAATAAATTTTATGCTATATAAAATAATTTTAATTAAATTATTGTGATTTAAATTAATTATCATAATAATGTTCTCAGACGTTATGTATTTTATATATTGTGATTTAAATTAACTTAATTAAATTTATTATAATTGTAGCTTAATAAAAATATTTTTTAACTTAATTTTTAAACATTTTAATTATAAACACTTTAACTTAATTTTTAAACATTTTAAAATTGAAGAAGACAGTGTAAAAACAAAATGTAATAAAGCATTGCAAGTTGAAGAAGATAAAAAGTTAAGTTCAAGAAACATTGCAAAGACAAAAATACATAGGAAATGACTGAAAAGAAATCGAAAGAAATGTTGCTTAGTTAATCATTAAATCTAAATATCCTTCCAGACAAATAGTTGTCCCACCTACAGTCTCGTTCGTCGTCATCATCAGAATCAACCGGGTCGTAGTCTGCTTCTTCCTCATCATCTGAATCATAAATTTTTACCCTCCTCATGAATCTTGATGATGTTGTTTTTCTTTTCCTCTTTCTTCTCTGTCGAAGTGCAGGAGCTTCACGGACCTGTAGAAGAAAACCATTTAACAACAACAGAAAAAATAAACAGAGTCTGTGATAAAAAAATTATTGGAGCTGCAATATAAGAAAGGGCTAAAATATTGAGGGAAAACGAAATCGTACCGGGGGAGGCTGCAGAGGTGGTTGAGAGTGGGGACCCTGTTGGTGGGGTTGACAACGCTCGAACTCAGGAGGTGGTTGAACCTCCGTACGTGGTTGGTTGTCAGTTACAGGTTGTACCTGGACATCAGCTTCTTCATTTTGTTGCGTCTGTTGATGTTAAAAAAATTATAATATTTAAACATAATGAAAGAAAAAGGGAGACATCTTTTTAGTGAGTAAATATGTAGCACAAAATGTATGTGCGGAACCTGAATAGTTTGTTGGGACTCGACAGGATAATGGAGACCAGCAAGTCGTTGCAATTTCGGAGAAGGTTGTATGTCAAGTGCAGTCTGGACGTCAGTAGGCTCTGGCGCATGGAGAATTTTGTTGGATGCCATAGAGATGCTTGTGCGTTTCTGAAGTTTGGTGTCTGTTGTAGAGAATAAGAGGGAGGATTAAATAATGAGGCGTGTGACTGTGCAACTTCCCCCTACATTGGAAATGGAAAAGCATTAATAGTTTTGAAGATGTAAAGTTGGAATATTGAGAGGCATGTGACTCTGCAACCCCTACATTGGAATGGCATGATTGGCATCCCCTTCCAAATTGTAGTTTCAGCAGAATTCTAAGCAATTCAATAATAAGTCAAGCAATTCAATAATAAGTCAAGCAATTCAATAATAAAGAATGGTTAGTTTTTACTATGTGCTCCTAATGTTTTGAAAATTATAAAGAAAACCTGCTATTAAAATAATGTGCATCCTATGAAAGAACTTCAACGTGTAGTTTCTGTACAAAGAGAATATCACCAGACTTCTATAATTATCCCTGAGAACATTGTATCTACAAAATATAGAGCTTACAAATGTCAACAAATTCATAACGTCTAAGAGCATTGTATCTACAAAATATAATACACTGAAAAATGTAACCTATTCATCCAATGCATTGTGACTGACATCTCCTCATTATGGCTTGTGTAGGCACAAAAAAAATTGGAAGTAGAAAACTTACTTAACCTATGTATCATCAAAAGTCATAATTACTGGCCATTTTGGATACCCAACTGCGTTTTGGATACCTAATATGAAGAGATGATATGTCTCTTTCAAGAGAATAGCACCAGAATTCTATAATTATCGCTGAATACAAGAAGCAAGACCCAATATATTAAAAATGGAAAAACACAAGTTTAGAAAATGGAAAAATTGATCATGTAATACAATTTAAGCAACAGCTTGTCATATAATAAGTGCATTATGAATGGGTGCTTTAGATAAAGAAGCATCAATGACCTATAATCTGCACAAACTCTTGAGATAGTAACTATCAGGGAAAACTTTTAATGTTAGATAGTAAAAAGTAACGTAAAACACACTAAAACTAATGGAAAACTATCAATGAATGACACTTTTAATGTTACAAACTAATGTAAAACACACTGGCCATAAAAATAAGGGAAAATTTTGAGAATCCTTACCTTAATTTTCAGAGATAACCAAAGACCAACATCATGAAACAAGTCATCTAAAGTAGCATCTGGCCTATTCTTGTTGAGTGATACTGATGTAATGATTCATCAAATAAAGGTCTAACTCATCCTCAAAGTCAAAATATCAGAAAAAGAAAAAGTAACCAAATAGATTAATCAATTACAAAATATATGCACGATTTCAATTAGATCAAGCAGTCATGAAATATATGCCCTGTAAACAAACCAATTAGATCAAGCCATCATTAATGATCACATGGTCCTGTTTTGAAGGCATTCATATAGGAATACACGAAATGTGAGATAGAGACATCATATAGCATAACTTACTTTATATATTTCTAACAAGATCTACACGAAACGTTGTACTAACCTCATGTAGTGATTGTGCATCATTTGTTCCATCTCCGGTAATAGCCACATCTTGCCCTTTTCTCTTCAAGAGTACATAGTATACACTTGTTGTCACCGTTCTATCACAGATCATCTCCGCCAACCATTTCTTTTCTTTCATTATTCAAAACATTCATAAATATTCATTTTCCTCCCAACAATTCAAAAAAAAAAAAAACCCTAACAGGCTTTCAATTTCCACAGTTTTCTCAATTATCAGCAACAAAACAGAATATGTATACGAAAGATGAAATGAACGGGTAAATCGGTGACAGTAAAGTACCTGATCCACGGGGAAGAAAATCACGGTTCTCAATGCTCTCTAACACCGATGGTTTTCCAGAACTCTGCTTATGAATTTGATCAGAACCAAAATCAACGAAATGCAAGGATGATGCACAACTGGTAGTAAAATTGATGAAAGCGAAAGTGATATCCAAAGCCATTTTAGGATTTGGTGAAATTAAAGAGGGAAAGATGAAAATTTTGGGGTTTCAATGGAGGGAAATGTTGGAGCATTCTGATTTTAGGGTTTGTAGTCAAAGCCATGAAAATGAAAATACATTTTTCATTACTAAGTTTAATTTAAAAATATATTTTAAAATAAAAAATTAATTCAACAAATATATATATATATATATATATATATATATATATATATATATATATATATATATATTAATTTAATTCCTACAAAAATAGTAAAATAAACTAGAGAAAGTGAAATTTAAAAACTTAAAAAAAAAGTGTGAATTAAAAAAAATTAAAATAAAAAAAAAAACAAAAACTTAAAACTTAAAAAAAATTAAATGTATGAACTAAAAATAATTAAAACTTAAAACTTAAAAAAAATTAAATTAAAAAAAATTAATTCTCCTGACTACCTTCCATGGTTCACACATCCCAGACCATCCTGTATGCATCCCTAACATGCTTCACACATAATCTCCTGACTATCTTCCATGGCTCACACATCCCTGACCATCCTGTAGGCATCCCTGACATGCTTCACACATCATCTCTTGATTATCTTCCATGGTTCACACATCCTTGACCATCCTCTATGCATTCCTGACATGCTTCACACATCCCTGACCATCCTGTATGCATCCCTGACATGCTTCACACATCATCTGCTGACTATCTTCCATGGTTCACACATCCCTGACCATCCTGTATGCATCCCTGACATGCTTCACACATCATCTCCTGACTATTTTCCATGGCTCACACATCCCTGACCATCCTGTATGCATCCCTGACATGCTTCACACATCATCTCCTGATTATCTTCCATGGTTCACACATCCTTGACCATCCTCTATGCATCCCTGATATGCTTCACACATCCCTGACCATCCTGTATGCATCCCTGACATGCTTCACACATCATATGCTGACTACCTTCTATGGTTCACACATCCCTGACCATCCTCTATGCATCCCTGACATGGTTCACAGATCATCTCCTGACTACCTTCCATGGTTCACACATGCCTGACCATCCTCTATGCATCCCTGACATGGTTCACGCATCATCTTCTGACTATCTTCCATGGTTCACACATGCGTGACCATTCTATATGCATCCTTGACATGCTTCACACATCATCTCCTGATTATCTTCCATGGTTCACACATCCTTGGCCATCCTCTATGCATCCTTGACATGCTTCACACATCCCTGACCATCCTGTATGCTTCCTTGACATGCTTCACACATTATCTGCTGACTATCTTCCATGGTTCACACATCCCTGACCATCCTGTATGCATCTTTGACATGCTTCACACATCATCTCCTGACAATCTTCCATGGTTCACACATCCCTGACCATCCTGTATGCATCCCTGACATGCTTCACACATCATCTCCTGACTATCTTCCATGGTTCACACATCCCTGACCATCCTGTATGCATCCCTGACATGCTTCATACATCATCTCATGACTATCTTCCATGGTTCACACATCCCTAACCATCCTGTATGCATCCCTGACATGCTTCACACATCATCTCCTGACTATCTTCCATGGTTCACACATCCTTGACAATCCTCTATGCATCCCTAACATGCTTCACACATCCCTGACCATCCTGTATGCATCCCTGATATGCTTCACACATCATCTGGTGACTATCTTCCATGGTTCACACATCCCTAACCATCCTGTATGCATCCCTGACATGCTTTACACATCATCTCCTGACTATCTTCCATGGTTCACACATCCTTGACCATCCTCTATGCATCCCTAACATGCTTCACACATCCCTGACCATCCTATATGCATCCCTGATATGCTTCACACATCATCTGCTGACTATCTTCCGTGGTTCACACATCCCTGACCATCTTGTATGCATCCCTGACATGCTTCACACATCATCTCCTGACTATATTCCATGGCTCACACATCCCTGACCATCATGTATGCATCTCTGACATGCTTCACACATCATGTACGTGAGAGACCTATCATGGTCTCTCACCATAGCATGAGCCGAATGTCACGCCACAACTTTCTCAACCAAATGCTATATGCTCATGATACAACCAACTACCATTCTCCATGTCACAATCCAAACTCTCACGCCAAGTTCATAGGAATAAGCTATCACAATTACACTCTGCGCATCAGCAAGCCATCCATATTATAAACCCAACTGCAGCAGGAGGACCTGCTATACCTCATTGAACCTCAAGTGCAAATTTTCCCTGCCATGTTGATGCGGGCCATTATGATTCAAGCCAATCTTCAATTTGTTTAGCTAATTGCCAAAGCCGCACACATCACGCGTCCAAGTTCTGGCCACAAATACACACACAATACCAAACTTGATACAACCTCCATTTCAACGTACTGCGTAAGACAATCAGCCCTACCTTAAACCAAGATGTCACAAACCAATGCACAACCTTCCATAACAGTCCAAATGCAAATACCAACTACACATTACAACAATTAACCACACCCCACCCTGTACAAACCAATGGACCCCACATTAGCCAAAATCATCACAATAAAATTCTGCAAAACGACAAGGTCGCAACCATAAAATTATCAGCCCACAAAACCCGTTCCTACATGACCTTCACACCACAACAGCGTAAACCTTTCACCTGCAGAATATTCCATAGAAGATTTCCCATTTCAACCTCAATCTCTCCCATAAATAACAGACCGTCTTCATTCATTTCAAAAAAGCTCTAGAAGCCTTTGAAACCCTGCTGAAATTCCTCTCCAACCTCACCCAAACCTCAAACCTTTTTTTCCTTTCCAAATCAACAGCTGCACAAAACTCCACAACCAAAAATCACACAAATCTCGACCTGCAAAATCACCTCCTTCTTCACCTTCTCCATTTCTCCATTCAACCTCACCCGCTGATAAACAACATCCAACCAATTTCAACTCATACGACCCCAACAACCAATGTTCAACCACAAACACCCAAATCCTTCATAACCCGAAACCATTTCAAAACCACAACCCAACAAATCCGAAACAGATAAATAAGAGATGAAGAGAAATTTGTTTCTGAATCTAAACCCATATTCACATCAGACAAAAAAAAAATAGACCCAGAGTAGAGATTTGAGATGAAGAGAGATTGAGCGACGAAACATAATCAAATCTGAATCACAAACCTGAGCAAATCTGGAATGGAGTAATTCACGAAGGCGAGAGAAATCACACGAAGAAGGTTGAAATCACCGATTCTCTATTTCCCTTGACTTGTTTCTAAGGCGATGATGGAAAAGGATTTTCTGAGCAATATGAATTGAGGTTGCTATTGTTGTTTTGTGTGAGTTTTCTTTAAAATAAAAGGATAATATGATGATTCTGAACCTTGCATTTTCATATTTATTTTTGTCTTTTTTTTTTCGGACCATGATGATGGGCTGGATGAGCCCTTATCATACCTTATTCTTTTTTAATCCACCCTCCTTTTATGGGTTATTCGTTTTTTTCTCTTTGATTGACGGTTTATTTTAAATACTACATTGCCTTAGATTTTAATTTGGTTCCTTTTACCTTTTTTTTTAAAAAAACGTTGTTGGTTTTATTATAGACTAAAGGATTGTTGGCGTAGCAGATGGGCTTGTAGCCCGTCCTTTCTTTTTTTAGTCCACCGATTTGTTTCTTGGGGAGGTGATGGGCTTGAGCCCATATGATCCTCTCCCAACTTTTCCACACACCCTTATGATTCTATAATGCACCCTCTCTGTTTTAGTTTTAATTTTGTAACTTTTAAATAATAGTTATTAAAATTTCATCATTAATTTCTCGTGTTTTTCTATATATCATGTTTTCTATATAATTTGCTATTATATTTTGATTACTTTTTTATTTTTTTTTCGATTTTATCTTGGGCCAATGATATTACAAAAATCATGATTAGTTGAGTTATTCAAATCGATTCAAAATCTTGATCAATATGAGGCCATTTTCTTTTTTGGTCAATGAAAGTCTGAAATTAAAGATTATCGATTTATCAATTTAAATCTTGATTAAGACGAGATCGTCACCTTTTCTTTTCTTGTGACACGATTTTATGAGAACGATCTACATATGTTTCTCCATTGTGTTTTACCACAAATATTATTGAACGACCTCTAATAGTTTAATCTTCATCATAGATCAAACTACAATGGTTTAGTTATAAAGTGGACCCGATTCGTCCGATTAACAATTAACCACTAACTTTAACTTTTGTCCATATATTTATTGGTTAGCTCTTTGTTTAGTTCTTGTTTCAAACATTGACCGGTTGATTGATACTTTGGCGTGGATTTCTCCTTGTGCTTTAGCTGCTGCAATTATTCTTGAGTTTTCGCGCGCGCATCGAAGAGCTAACAGACCTTCTCCGTTAGGTACCCCTTGAGACCCAATTTTATCTTTCTTGCCTCATTCTAGGGTTTTATCCATGTTTGAAGCATATTGAGTACATCTGAAGTCCTACCACAAAGTAGGCTCTGTTTGCGCATCGTGTTTAGTACTCAGATGTTGTGTATCTTGTTTTGTGTCAACATGTCGATGTTTGAATGCTCGTACATCTCTTTGCTTCCATTTCACCTTTGTGTCTTCTCTTCTTTCTCAAAACAATAATCAAGACACTTAATAAAGGCGATGTGCATTGTGCGCCATGAGCCTTAAGTATATGGGAAATGAAGAATGTGGGGTTCCCCTTCATTTTTCTAGAGTGTTTAGCGGATGTCCCATCTTGGGTCTATTTGTGACGCATTCACTCCTATGTCATAGACTTTAGTGCAATGCGCATCTCAAACAAAGTCAATTCACTTCTTCAGGAGCGCTTCTTCTTCAGATCCCGTGAGTCTTTTCTCTCGTACTCGTGCGATCGAGACCATTCCTGTTCTCCCGTAGTCCCACGAACTACGGACGATCTGATTTCCTCTCTCTGGTTAGATTGAGGATACGTAGGCACAAGACGGTGATGTCTTGGCGAGCACTCTTCTCTCGCACCCATGCGATCGAGACCCTTCCACTCTTCCCACCTTTTTCCCGTAGTACCGCGAACTACGGATGCTCTAATTCCTAATTCCCTAATGAGGATATGTAGGCACGAGGATCCCTATCCTTGGCGAGCACACTAACAACTAACTCCCCTCTTCTCTCACACCCTTTCGATCGAGACCAACCTGTTAATCGAACCTTTTCTCTCGCCCGAGTACGATCGAGACCTTTTCGACCCGTAGGTCGAACTATGTCTGCTCTGACTTCCTCTCTGTCATTCGATTGAGAATACGTAGGCACGAGATGCGATATCTCAGCGAGCAACCTCCCCCCTTTAGTGCGTAGTCCGTCGAACTACGTCGACTTCTATTCTTCGTTCGTCCACGAAGATACGTAGGCATTGGATTGCGATAATCCTTGCGAGTCCGTCTTTATTTTCCCATTTCTCGTTTCTATTTAGCTGTAGACTTTAGGATAACTCACCCTTTGATTAAACAACAAGTGTGGATCCCATCGAGTACGATGGACGCGTGGGGGTGCTATTACCTTCCCCTCGCGTAACCGATTCCCGAACCCAGACTATGGTTACGATGACCATGTCTTTCCCTTTCTTCAAGTTTTCTTCGATCGTTTCCTTTCCCCGCGTTGGGATAAATAACGTTTGGTGGCGACTCTTCTGTTCTTGTTCCTCGCCGGTTGTTTTTTCGTAGTTGTGACAGCTGGCGACTCTATTGGGGACATCTGGTTCCCTGTGCGAGTCGATCATAGCGCTTTGGTCTTAGAATCCCCACGTCCGCAACTATTGTCTGTTCCTAAGCCGAGTTTAAGGATGAAAGTTCTTGAGCGAGAGGAAGGCACAAATCAGCATCGTCAGCAGAACTATCAGTGTCAGAATCAGCATAGGCCTCGCAATAACCTGGAAAGAAGGAATGCTCCTCTTCGTCTAGTTCCCATGTCGTACAATCAACTCTTGCCACACCTGGTTCAAAACTCATTGGTAGAGCCCAAGACACTCAAGCTGTTTCCAGATCCATACCCTCCTGGGTACGATCCCAATGCGCAATGTGGATATCATGGAGGATTCATGGGGCACTCAACTGAAGATTGCAAAGCATTTCAAGCCAAGGTACAACAGTTGATTGATAAGGGGTACATATCATTTCCAGAGGGAAATTTGGTGGTGCATGTCAACCTCTCATCTGTTTGAGCTTAAAGACTTCAAGGGTCATCTCCTAAAGCACGTGGTCCAGACAGGAAGACATCCTCAACAATGGTAATCATTAGTTTTTGCTGCATTTTCATGTGTAATTTTTCATTGTTTATTAGTACAGTGTTTTCATGTTAAAACTTGTTTATGTTTTGAATGATGATTTTAATGTAATGAGTATGTTTTTCTTGAATAATTTCATTCGTGTTCACTCATATAATATTTTTGTGCATTGCAATACCAACTTTCTTGCTTAAACTCTTTGAGGGAGGATGATGAGGTGAAAACGCAAACTTCTGATGGTATGCTTTCGAAATAAAACCGTGCTGATGATGTACATGCATTATTTCAACTCCCCAAACACCGGAGATATAAGGAAGATAATCCCTTGTTAACCCCGTTGAGCCTGGAAGTATGTGTTTCTTTCTGAAAATGAAAAACCCTCAACCTTAACCTGGGGAAGGATAGGTTTCAGTTAATTTGACTGAGCGTTCAAATTTCAAAAGGAGTGCGCATCCAAGGATCCATTACCTTTTATCCTTCACAACCACAATGGTTATCCCTCACCAACCGGAGAGTGAGACAGTCACAACCCTTTCAAACAATTCAGACAAGCCAGTGTCACATGATTTGTTCAAAGAAAAAAGAAAAAGAAAAAAAAAGAGAAGCCCGCTAATTCGAAACTTGAAAACAAGTGACTTAGGCAAAATTTAGGGCATCCCGTTGGACTTCAAAATTGAAAAAAATTCAAAATAATCAGTCCAGGCAAAATTAGGGAAAACAAAAGAATGAAAAAGCAAAAATAATAAAAAAATCCTCAATAAAGAACAAGTCGTGTGACTACAGACACCAAAGTCAAAAAGGGGTGACTGTCACTCCGAAAACCGTGTGGGTTCCTTCTATCCTCCTACTATTTGTTAACCCTTTTGAAAGATGAGCGCTTATGTCGAGTTAGATGAGCGTAGGACTGGAGAACTTCAAGGAGAATGGGTGGGTTAAAACAAAACTTTGAGCCTTATATCCTTTCTTTCTCAAACCGCGAACCAGACCATGTCACAACCCTTAAAAGTCCTAATTGACGCAGGGTTTATTCTAAAGGCGTACTTCGACGAGATAGCATTCCTGACTCCCATGAGTTGTGCTAAAATACTTTTGTTGGTATTGCATGTGCATGCTTTCTTCCATTCAAAACCAGGTTTGCAAAGAAATTACTGCAAACTAGGTGGTTGAATGGCCTATGAAAGACAAGTTATCTGCTGGAAGACTTAGTATCAAATATGCCATCTTGCATAGAATTGGAGCTGCAAATTGGATTCCTACCAATTATACCTCAACCATTTCTGTTAGTTTGGGAAAATTCATTTATGTTGTTGGTACCAAGAAGTTATTTGACTATGGCATTTACATTTTTTTATCAAACTTTGAAACATGATGGAACTTGTGTAGTGAAGATGCTTATTGCTTTTCCCTCTCTGATCTGTGGTATTATTCTAAATCAGCATCCTGGGATCTTTTCTAATGCTGATGTTGTGTGTAAAAGGGAATCTGCTTTGTCTCTCCATTATAAATTGTTTACAGGAAAACATGTCCCAGACATTGTTTTGACATCTGCTTCTGCTGAAAACAAGCCCATAACCAAGGCAGGTGTAATCTCTGAATTGATGGATGCTTGCAAAGCGCTTGATGAGGTGATTGGTGCTAGCACTGAGAGGAAGCTCAAGTTTGAAAAATTGATCAAGACTCTGAAAATGAGTGAAGGTAATAGTGTTGGTGATGACAATGAGGAGGAAGATGCTGAGGAGCATGACTCTGATGAAGATGTTGAGGAGCATGACTCTAATGGAGATGCTGATGGTGAAGAAGGAAGTTTAGAGACTGATGATTCTGTTGGTACTGAAGACAATTGAGTGTTCTGTTCTTGAAGACTTTGTGTTCGTTTTTGTTGTTTTTGGGTTCTTTTCTGGATTTTTTTGGCACCTAAGTGTGCTTGGTCTATACTGCACTTCTCATTAAATATTGTTGGTAGAAATCTGCTTTTTATTTCTTGATGACCTATTTCATGTCTCTTGCTATGACTTGTCATATTATGGCTAAAAAGGGGGAGAGAAATATATGTACTTTAATATCTGGAGATTGAGGGGGAGTTTTGGCTGGAGGGGGAGTTTCGATTTCCTTCCTTTTCGATTGGGTATAATGTCTGATCTGATGTTATAACATCTTCTTTCTGATATGATGTTGTGTATATGTTTCAATGTTCAACGAATGTTTTAGCCAAAATTTGCCAAAGGGGGAGTTTGTAAGTTCTGTGTTGGCAGCAATTTTGGTAAAACATACTGCTCTGTTAAATGTTATAAATAATGTTTTGACATGTAAGTAGAACATCTCTGCATGGTTTATGGATGTCAAAGCAGATGTCTTAACATGTGATTCCTGAACTGAACATGTTTCTGTTCAGAAATATTATGCATTGTTTGTTTCCTTTTTGGTATATCTGATTGATTCTATGTTGGCGCAAAATAAGGAGGAGATTCTCTAAGTCCATAAGTAGTTCTGTTACACTTTTTTTGAGATCTTCTGTTCTAATTTTATGGAGAAAATCGTGGGAAGTTTAATACATTAATTGTTTTCATTTGGCCCAAGCCCATGCTGCGTGTTTCTTTATAAAGACCTGCTATCCCTATTTGCAAGATGTAGAGAAGAAAGTGAGACGTGTGCATTGTTTTTAAGGATTAGGGTTTCTGTCTTTTGTGATTTGTGAGCCACTCTTGTATTGTTCTAATACTAGAGTTGGACTGTTAGTTGAGTTGTAATTTGTTAATTATCTATAAGCTTTTAAGCAAGTATGATTATGTGTCTTTGAAGTGTGTCTTCTAACTCTTGTGCTTTTTGTCTTTGTCACTGTGTGTGATTGAGGGGGAGTGAGAAGAGTCTCATATCTAAGAGTGTCTTAGGTAGAAATTGCACGGGTAGAGATTAGGTGAGAAGATTGCAAACCAGAGGTTGTGTGCTGAGAATCTTCAAACTAATTCTGTTTAGTGAATTTCCTTCCTAGCTTGGTAGCCGCCAGACGTAGGTGTGATTGCACCGAACTGGGTTAATAATTGCTTGTGTTCTCTTTACTTTTCATTTACTGTATATGTTACCTTGTTTTTATGTTGATCAGTTCTCAGATATTTGTGTCGTAACATCTTCGACATCACATATCTGATACTAGAATTTCATCATGATCATCACTTGACGACTGTCCACAAACTCAACCAAGAAAGAGAAACCCTAACTATCCTTGAATGCACACTGATGAAAGAAGGACTTGGATACTGAAAAAACCACAAACCATGTCCAATAATACTCTCACTTGCAATAACAGTTAAATGTCTTGATCTAAGAAGGAATTAAACCCTGATTCACACCAATGAACCTCTGACCCAAAGCCTTTGATGGATCCTCTGAATAGAAAAATTACAACAAGCAGAACTCAACCTCTGCCAAACTTGAATGGAATTATCTCCAGGCACATAGGAAGCCCTGACTCAGAGAAACTTCTGATCCCATGTCTTAGAAAACCAATGCGAAATATGATTATGAGCTATGACCTAATAATGATGCAAATGAGTGCGAACATAAGCCAGAAAATGTTAGAGAAAAAAAAAAGTAGGGCAAATTTTGTGGGGCTACACCTATTTACACGCTATTCAATCAATAAAATTGATTTTCATTCAAAAAGCTTTATTTTTGTTTTCATTTTTACTGTTTTGTTTGGAAAGAACATCCGAATTCTTGATAAACATTGCATTTGAAAACAATGAAGCTCTACATGAACATGCGTACAAACATTTAAAATTACTTTGAATGTTGACCGTCTTTGGGTGGTAAATTTAGACCATATAATACCCTAGAGCATATGTGTGTGTCTTTTTGTGTTTGTAGGCACAGGTATTCGTACTCAATGGTCAGTGTGCGAGTCAAAGACAGTTTCCCTCTCACAGCACTGTTGACATGGTTCAGTTATGAGAATGAATGTTTCCTCAGCAGAAGTAGCCAGGCAGAGGTTATGTCTTCTTATTATGTTCCCTAGCAAGAGTCCAGAGGATTGGTTTCCCCAGTCAGAGATGGATTTATCTTTTCTCCAGCAAGAGTTCAAGCCCCATACAGGGTAGGGATGGTTGGTTGACTCTCCAAGCAGGCCGACATCCACAGTAAGAGACTCGTTTCTCTCCCCACAGAGTACTGATATAATTTTCTCATCAAGTCAAGAAGCATTCCCTTCCTTAGTAGAGACTTAGTTGATCTCAGGTCCCCAACAGCCAGGTCAGAAGGTTGTTATTCCCAACGGAGTCTTATGGTTATAGGTTCTCCTCAAGCAGGACTGGTTCAGGTGATGTCTTCCCAGTAAAATCATCACTCCCTGTGATTCAGAGTCCAGATGTATTAGCATTCCTCCCCAGTCGAGTTGTTAATATTGTTTCCCCATAGAAAGTCATAGGATCAGATCAGTGATCACTTCCTCGGCAGAGTTGCTAATTATCATCCCCGGCAGATTCCAAGTCCAATGGTTATTGGCGCCTTTTCCGTATCAGATCTTTAGGTTCCATCATCATCAGTTGTCATTCTTTATCCCCAACGGAGTGGAAGTTCTCTTCGGGTTCATCTTCAGTAGAGGTTTGGATCAAGAAGGTTGTTCAATTTGTCCTCCTCAGCATGGTTTGTGACCCTGAGGATAATTCAGTTTGTCATCCCCAGTGGAGTTGCCTTCATATCCTCAACATTTATTTTTCAGAAGATTCTCTTTGCATCTTGCATGTAGTAATCATTGTATCCTCAAAACGCGTAGCATTTCCATTTCGCATGGAGCATTATGCCATATAAAAATTTAAACATATGCATTTGAATCATAAGCCAGGTTTGGATATTCTCATTGCCAGACGTCCCCTAAAGAAAGTGGTTTGACTCAGGAGGACTAATCTTACCTTACTCCCAATAAAGTTGCCAATGAACTTGTTCATATTACTGGTCTTCCCCTGTAAAGGTGTCTGTTCAGACTTCTCTTTCCCCAGCAAAAACAATATAACTGCAGCCCTCAAGCAGGCACCTTAATCAATTCCTAGGGTAGTAGATCTGTCCATCCTTCCCTTTTGGTCTTTGTCCCCTAACAGAGTTGTCTGACTATGATTCCACTATACCCTCATATATTTCTTCCTTTGATGCCGAAAAGCATCATCCCGGTAAGCGTCGTCATCTTAATTCATCTTTTGATACCGAAAAGTATCATCTTTCGATACCGGTAAGTATCATTATTTCATTTCTTCCTTTGATGTCGGAAAGCATCATCTTTTGATGTCGGCAAACGTCGTCATCTCAATTCATCCTTTGATACTGGAAAGTATCATCTTTCGATACCGGTAAGTATCATTATTTTATTTCTTCCTTTGATGCCGGAAAGCATCATCTTTCGATGCAGGTAAGCGTCTTCATCTCAATTCATCCTTTGATACCAGAAAGTATCATTTTTCGATATCGGTAAGTATCGTTATTTCAATTTCTTCCTTTGATGTCGGAAAGCATCATCTTTCGATGCCGGTAAGCGTCGTCATCTTAATTCATCCTTTGATACCGGAAAGTATCATCTTTCGATACCTGTAAGTATCGCTATTTCTTTCTTGTGATATCGTAAGTATCATCTTTCGATACCGATAAGTATCGTATTTTCAGAACACTCATTTGAGTGTGTATCTTTCTTATGATACCGGTAAGTATCATCTTTCGATATCGGTAAGTATCGTATTTTTAGAACAATCATCCGTGTGTGTATCTTTCTTATGATACCAGTAAGTATCATCTTTCGATACCAGTAAGTATCATCTTTCGATATCGGTAAGTATCATTTTTTCAGAACACTCATTCGTGTGTGTATCTTTCTTGTGATACCGGTAAGTATCATCTTTCGATACCGGTAAGTATCGTATTTTCAAAACACTCATTCGTGTCTAAATTTCATTTTGATACCAGTAAGTATCATCTTTCGATACCGATAAGTATCGTCGTTCCAATTTTGCCTTGATACTGGAAAGTATCATCTTTCGATGCCAGAAAGTGTCATCATTTCATTCCTTTTGATATCGGACAGTATCATCTTTCGATGTCGAGATATTTCGTCGATTCCATACACTCATTCGTGCCTGTACTTTCATTTTGATACCAGTAAGTATTATCTTCCAATAGTCATCTCGCCTCGTGTTTTAGACACTGGTCTATGTCATTTCTTCTCCATGTCATAATATTCAATAGCCTCAATTCATTTTCATCCCAAATAGAGTCTTCACACGTATCAGATCTCCTACCATGGACTGTACACACAGAGTGCAAATTGTTAGTTTCTGTTGGTATTCAATCCCTATCTACCTCGAACGACTGAAAGCCACTGCTCTCATCCTTTCAGGTCCACAGTTGATTGAATAGGGGCAGCTGTAAAACCTCAAAATTTTTCCTCTTATTTATACCAATTTAGTGGCTTATGCTTCACACTTCATTTGCATTTAGGTCATGAACATTACATATGCATCATTGATTTTCTCAAGGCATGATATCAAGGGTGTCACCATCGTTGATTACATAAAGCAAGGAGAATGAGATACACTAATTTAAGCAATCCACAAAGGCTCACCATACCTCAAAGACAGCTCACATAGCCCACCATGACATCAAGAGATTGAAATTGGCAAGAGAATGAAAGAAGATTACACTCCCATGATGGTTGGCCATCAACTAGGATTTTGACCTTTTAAGCTTGGGACACCCCCATGAGTAAGGTTCTTGGGTCTTTAACATCATCTCATCATATGAATCATCTTGGCTTGAGGAAATCTACACTGTGGCCAGAGGAATTTAAGTTTTGAGGATTAATCATTTTCTCCTGACTTTTGGGGACCAAATTAGTGTTTTGCATAAAAGTCATTTTTTTTTCTGATTTGTGGGCATCAATTGCATTCATAAGGGTTTCAATTGGAGGATTAACTGAAAATCAGGAGAATTGGGAAAAAGTCAATTAATCAAAGAAAAAGTCAACTCTTGACTTTTTAAGATCAAATTTAGGGTCATCATGTTAAATAGGGTCAATGGGTGAAATTTGGTCAAGATATGTCAAAAGAATCATAAGAAATCAAGCTTGTGTGTGAAGTTACCAATTTTGGAAATTTAGGGTTCTTAAGAACTTTCCATTTTGGGAAAGTTTTCCTTAGATTTCAGCCATCTTCAAGCCCAGATTTAAGAAGGTTGCAAGCTTCATTTCAATTTTTGTCAAACATCAATGTTGTAGAGTGTTATTCAAGCTTTCCAACCATATAAATAATGGTCCATTTGGATGTGTAGATCAAAAGTTATGATCAATCAAAGTTAAGACATTCAAGTTATGAAATAGAAAAAAATTTAATTTTTCTAAGTAACCAAAAACCAGCTTGTGTCATTGCATGTTGTAGCGAGCGATTTTGGACGTGGTTCTTAAGCACTGTGGCTCTGGGGTACTACAGTTCGATTCATTTTTTATCCTATTGAAGCTGATGAAGGAAGGGAAATAGATGTCTCCAACTAACCCTGCTTGCAAACTGAGGTTAAACAGTCAAAACTGTTGGTTTACAGATGCGGTTTTAGTTCGTGGGCCTCTCTCTGCTTATTTTGTTCATAACAAAATACCAGGACTGTTCATGGGGAATTTGTTAGGATACTGCGCCAGATTGGATGGAGGTAGGGGACTTTTGTTTTTTGATTAGTGTGCTCGCTAAGATTTTTCAATCTTATGCCTACGTATTCCCGGGATAGGGAAATCAGAGCGATCGTAGTTCCTCCTATTCTATGGGAGGAAAAAGGTGTTTTGGTGTGTTGTTAAAAGCCCAAGATGTGAAGCTAAAGGTGATTTGTATCTTGTTCAAAGCCCAAGATGTGAAGCTGAAGGGTCTATTTGTATCTTGTTCGAAGCCCAAGATGAGAAGCTAAAAGGGTGTTGACTTTAGAGAGAATTTGTCATCTCTAAAGGGGAATATTTGGTCTGTTTGTCACAACTGTTGGGTGACTGATTATAAAGGAGAATTACTTTAACTGGGATATGTGAATCCAACAATGCCATAATTTCCTTTATAGGGGATCTTTAACCTGAAGGGGAAGACTTTAACTCAGTGTAGAACAATGCTATCTTTATTTAGGAATTTATCATGCTAAAAGAGGGACAGTGGCGTGCGTAGCGAGCAAATTTTGGATGCGGTTCTTAGGCGCTGTCGCTCTCTGGGGGTTACTACAGTTCAATTCATTTTTTATCCTATTGAAACTGATGAAGGAAGGGAAATAGATGTCTCCAATTAACCCTACTTGCATACTGAGTTTAAACAGCGGTCTGTTAGGTTATGGATACTATATGGTAATGGGGCCTTTTTCTTACTTATTTAAGGTTGAAATAACGGGACGGTTCATGAGGAATTTGTTAAGATACTGCGCCAGATTGGGTGAAGATAGGGGACTTTAGGGTTTTTTATTTAGTGTGCTCGCTAAGATTTTTCTTTCAATCTTATGCCTACGTATTCCGGTTTTCCGAAACAGGGAAATCAGAGCGATCGTAGTTCCTCCTATTCTATGGGAGGAAATGGTGTTTTGGTGTCTTGTTCAAAGCCCAAGATGTGAGGCTAAAGGTGGTTTATATCTTGTTCAAAGCCCAAGATGTGAAGTTGAAGGGTCTATTTGTACCTTGTTCAAAGCCCAAGAAGTGAAGCTAAAGTTGGTTGGTATCTTGTTCAAAGCCCAAGATATGAAGCTAAAAGGTCTCGACTTTAGAGAGAATTTGTCATCTCTAAAGAGGGGTCTGTCCGTCACAACTGTTGGGTGACTAATTATAAAGGAGGATTACTTTAACCGGGATATGTGAATCTGGCAATGCCATAATTTCCTTCATAGGGGATTTCCAACCTGAAGGAGAAGACTTTAACTCAGTGTAGAGCAATGCCATCTTTCCTTAGGAATTTCTCATGCTAAAAGAGGGATAGTGTCATGGATGTAAATGATCCAGAGGCTTGCCGCTTACAGCAATTAGATGAAGGGAAAGGATTTGTTGATGTTTGTGTACTGTGAGCGAGGCACAACTTTGATTCTAAAAGGTTGATTGGCTCAACCGGGGTTTTCTTATACAAAGCCTAAGAGGAGGCTATTGGCCCAACAAGAGGGTGTTTTTGTGTGTCTCGTACGAACCCCGAGAGAGAAAGGGGCTAAAAGGATCGACTCAATAAGAGAGTCTTTTTGTGTGTCTTGTACAAAGCCTAAGACGGAAGCTAAAAGTTGTTTGACTTAACAAGAGAGTCTTTTGTATCTCGTATGAAGCCTGAGATGGAGGCTAAAAGTGGTTTGACTCAACAAGAGAGTCTTTTGTATCTCGTATGAAGCCCGAGATGGAGGCTAAAAGTTGTGTTTCAGTTGAGTGACAGGTCTAATATGCTGATTTAAAGAGAAAATCAGTTCTTATATGTTGTACTCGTGGATTTGATCAGAAGATCAGGGTTATCTCCTGTTCTTTAAGGAAATAGGAAATCCAAAGGGTATTGGGACTGTCCGAGTCTATGGGTTTTCTTCCTATTTTTGAAAGGAGCTTGAGAATGTCTTTGAGACTCAAGGAAATTAGACTGTCCAAGTCTAGAGTTTTATCTTTTGTACTATGCTTTAAGAAACAATAGTAGGGTCTAGACTCTTTGAAAGACTGTTCAATTAAGATGACTAATTTCTGTTCCTATACCTCTAGGAGGTTGTCGGGACAATTTGTACGAAGCCCAAGAGGAGGCTAGAAACTTTTAAGAAGCCGAAGGAAAATTTGTACGAAGCCCAAGAGGAGGCTATCATTCCCGGAGGAAGAAATCATTTATACAAAGCCTAAGAGGAGGATGTGAATACTTCTAAGAAGCCGACGAGTCCTTGTACAACACCCAAGAGGAGGCAGGGATGCTTTTAAGAAGCCCGTGGGTCCCCAAACCCCGAGAAATTCAAGACATGCCATTCACCGAGAATAGATCAAGCCAGGAAAGTTCAAGAATTTGGAAGAAACTCAAGAGATGCCATTCACAGAGAAAAGATCATCTCTGGGGAGTTAGAGTTTCTTGACAATTCCTAAGGAGGACAGCCAAAGAGAAGACTGTATCTGGTGCTCCTATGGGGGATATAGTTTTGTCTATTTCTAAGAGTGGTCGACACGACTTCACCTAGTGCTAGACGTAGTTGCCGGGGAAACTCTAAATATCTATACTATTATTACACAGTTGATATGAGTTTATGAAAGAAGACTTACAACGAAACAGCCCCACAGTACAGTTATATACATATGAAAAGGGGTAAACACTTACTCGGTTGTAGAGCTTCCATGTTGTTTTGTTAGTTTGTTCAACAAAGAAAACTTTGATAACAATATTATATTCAAAATCAAAGGAGAAAGTGCTTTGAAAAGAAATATCGGGGCTTACAGCTCAAGGAGATGCCCAATGTTTTGTCAGTGACACAGTGTTGTTTTGTACAGAGGGACTTATACAAGTGACAGAGGCCCGAGAAAGGTTTTCTGTACAAAGGGATGGGTCATACACTCTCTCAAGATGCCCAAAGAGTTTAAAGAAAAGGAATGGGGCTTATAACACGAGGGTAGGCCTAGATGATTTTAGTTTTGAAATGGCGATCGCGCTGAGGTTTTGAAAACGCAGTGGGTCTTATACAATGACTGAGGCCCAAAGGTAATTTGGTTTCAAAAGGGGTTGGGTCTTACACTCTAATAGAGGCCCAAAAGTTTTGAATGGTTCTTATAGCTCGAGGAGAAGCCCAGGGTTTTTTTTAAACGGGCGACGATCGCGTCGAACTTTTGAAATACAACGGGACTTATACAATAAGTGAGGCCCAAAATAGGTTTGTATTTACAAAGGATTGGGTCTTACACTATAATAGAGGCCCAAAGGTTTTAAAATGAAAAGAAATGGGACTTATAGCTCAATGAGAAGCCCAGGGTATTTTTTGTTAAAAGACGACGATCGCGCCGAACTTTGAAAATGTACAGAGGGACTTATACAATGTGTGAGGCCCAAATTATTTATGTACAAAAAGGGTTGGCTCTTGCACTCTATTAGAGGCCCATGAGTGTTTGAAAATGATTTGTGAGGGTGAAAATCAAAGAAACCCTAATTTTATTCTTTAAAAGTAAATATTTAAAGAAAATCAAACAAAATACCAAATAAATTTGAATAAACCATTTGTGATTTTGTTTAAGGTTTGAAAAAATGAGGGATAATCACAAGGGATATTTAAACTCATTTGGTTTTGATTTTCAAAGTAAATATTCACTTTTAAAATGTTTAAAAACAATTAAAAATGAATTTATTCACAAAAATACTAATTATATTAAGTAAATAATATAAATCTAATTATTTTTGTGGAATAAAATATTTTAACATTTTTGTGATTTTTTGCAAAAAGAACCAATAAAAAATAATTAAAATTGAAAGAGTTATTAATTTTCCAATTATTTAATAAAACATAAAAATATTGGAAAAATAGAAAAAATGTGAAAAACACAAAATGGCATAGGTGGGGTTTGAACCCACGACCTCAAGGTCATAGGGCGCGCACCTTACCACTGGGGTGGTGATACATCCATTGTTTGAAGTGAAAACACAAATATACAAGTCATGCCTTGGTTTTAGGCCTGGCCCAAGGCAAGACAAGGCAAGTTTTGGCTCAGAAACGTGAAGGTCATAACTTTCTCATTTCTCCATGTTTTGAGACAAAATTTATATGCATTTGGCCTAGAATTTCACAAGGAATCCAATGGTGGTGGTATTTTTTTCAGATCATACTCCCTCCTCAAAATTCGATAGGGGTTTTGAAAAAGGCCTATAATTGTATTTTCTATGCTACACTTTGATACAGGCATGAATTATATGATTAATTGGTTCAAAAATAACATATATAACATGTATGAGGTGTGCATGATCAGTGGACTTCAAAGCAATGAATATTTTGGAAAGTTCAAGTCATGAGGCTTACCTCATTTTGAGCTTTTTGGAATTTTTGTGCAATCTGTCAAGCCTCTTGCTCCAGAAGTGATTTGATGCTTTGGACACACTCAAATGATCCCTTAGAAGCTTTTAGGATGAGTGGAATCAGCTGGTACATGCAAAAACACAAACTGGCCCTTTCTTGCAAAAGGGATCAAAAGTGACCAAAATAGCAACTCTCTCAAATGGTGTTCCAGATGGGGGGAACCATTTGGGACAGTTCAAGGATTATATTTGGAGTGTGTTAGAGGTTTTATCTGGTTTGGAAAGTGACTGATTCAAGACATGGCTTGAAAAATGCGCAAAAGGTCTATTTTGAGGTTTTGAGAGGTGACTTTGTGATTTTGGTGTTACAGGTCACTTGTGAGAGTTTGGATCACCTACATATGATGTTTATAAGGTGTGTGTGTGATTGGTTTGATTGAAAATGCTCTCAAATTCAAAAACTCAGAGTTACCTTGCTAGAGAAGGCATTTTGGCCTAAAGAGAGGGATTTTGAGGAAAGCATCTATTTGATGGCTTTGGTGTACTCAAACTGAGCACAAATGAGCTCTATTTATAGTAGAGCAAGTTTATTTTGGGATCAATAGTGAATGGAAACTGCAGCAGAGGTCTGACCAATGTTGAGCAATAGAAATCCAAGTCTCCTCTAGCCATTGACTAGAGGTTAGAGCATAGAGCTTTAGTTCCCTACTTGTTGGAGGAATCTTGACTGAATTTAGTTGCAAATGTGTCAGTCCCTGCCACCTCTAAGCATCTATTAAATGCTCCAATCCAAAATTGGAGTCTTGTCCCTATTTTAGGCAATTCTAGGTTTGGCATGCTACTTCTTGTTCCAAGGACTTTGGAGGCTTGGCTCAGTGATTGTCCCCTTTAGATTTGATCCTCAGATGTGTCCAAAGTGACGACAAAGGCTTGGAATTATCTGATTTTGCCAAATCGAGCAAAAATGCAAAATTCTGCCTAACCTTGGCAATTTTCAGCAAGGCATGTTGCTAATGTCATATCTCATGGCTCAAGTTGAGTTTGGTGATGTTCTTGGTCATTTTGGAAAGCCCTCATATGATACAACAGCTGTTTGACCATATTTGGTTTTGATACCTTTTGGATCCAAGTGAAAAATCCCCCTACATTTGAAAAAAAGTGAAGGCAGATTCTGACTTAGTGAAAATTTCACTAAGTGTTGGAAAAAGTGACATTTTCACTTTTGTGATTTTGATCAATCCATAACTTAAAATCCATGAAGAATTTGGAGGGGGGGGGGGAGTCAGTTTTTAGCTTTTGTAGAGGGCCATGAGATCTACAAATCATGCTTTGGATGGGGAAAAATGGCTTTGAGGTTTAGGAGTTATGATCCTCCAAAGTTGGTACCCTTGCCACTTTGTTCATAACTTAGAAAATTTTCTAAGTTTTTATTGTTACCCCTTTTACAAGTTATCCCACTTTCTTTGATTTTTCTTGATGAATGATGATTCAAATCATACATTAACATCATTTTAGGGTTAAAAATCCATTTTTGTGAAAAATCTCAAAAAGTCAAAGTTTGACTTTTGTGCACAGTTGACTTTTTAGCAGATGAATTCCAAACTGTGCAATCCTTTAGGAAATCATGACCTTGACCTAAATCAAACTTAATGGACATGTTACATGGGTGTTATAGGGAGTATTGAATCATGTCCTGGTCAAAAGTTAAAGCTATAGTTGACTTTTCTCGCGAAACCCCAATTGTGGTTCAGATGAAATTGAGGCTTGTTTCTCAAACTTCTTGGGTCAATACATTGTTGCAAATGGATCAATATAGTATATTATAGACCTTCAAATCCTATCTTGAGGTCTTGGCTCATGATTTGTCCCAAAAGTCAACTTAGGGGTGAATTAGGTCAAGAAACCCTAATTCATGATTTTTGATGAATGCATCCCCTGAGGTCAAATTGACTTGATGATTGGGTCCATGAGGTTCCATGGAGCATATTAGGTTATGATTTGAAGTATTGGCTCATGCCCAGAGGAAAATTTCCATCTGGAGGCCCTGGTCGACCAAAACCCTAATTTGGTGACACTGGCGATCTTGAGGCTTGATCCAACTAGAAGGGAGTAGCCTTGTGCTTAATCCTTGAAGTGGGAGTCCTTTTGATCCATTGTGGATGTTTGAAAAGTTTAGACAAGTTGAAGATCATGTCATTCCTTGATTGATCCTTTGTCTAAGAGCTCTGAGAGGGCCTGAAACCCTAATCTTTGATAGTAGTGAATGCTCAACAATTCCTTGAGGAGATTGATGAGGCATAAAGGTACATCCATATTGTGATGGTGATTTACACAATGATGGGAATCTAGGTGGTAAAAATTTGGGGTATGACAGATGCCCCTATTTAATCTTCTTGGACCCGAAGGTGTGAATGAGGAAGGTATTCGGGCATTCGCGGTGCAAGAGGATTAAATATCAGAATATCCAAAATTTTGATGGTTTATGAATGACAGTTTACGCATTCATCTTCTTTTGCTAAGAAATGATGCTTAGAAAAGGTAAAAACTTCCCCTCGATCCTGGTTTCCTACCAAGGAGCTGGTCTTAGTTTCTGAAATAAACTTCCCCTCGATCCTGCTTTCCTACCAAGGTACTGGTCTTAGTTTCTGGTTTAAACTTCCCCTCGATCCTGGTTTCCTACCAAGGAACTGGTCTTAGTTTCTAATATAAACTTCCCCTCGATCCTGGTTTCCTACCAAGGAACTGGTCTTAGTTTATGGTTTAAACTTCCCCTCGATCCTGGTTTCCTACCAAGGAACTGGTCTTAGTTTCTTTTGTCAATAAACTTTATTGACAAGGGACCCTATTCGTAGCGGTTTTCCTCAAACTTCTCGCCGAACTTTCCCGGGGAGATGCCATTTGACGAAAAAAGTTTTGATGTCAGACTTGCTGGGGAACCCACTCGTCTGAGTTGTAGAGTTGCACAAACTTCTCTATTGGAGACGCCATTTGTTTCTACTGGGGGGGGGGGGAAGCAGGTCTCTTGAGAGACTGCTTCCGCGTGGGGTCTTACATCATACTTTTCTCGGGAGCTTCCCGGAGAAATTACATATGATGGGATCCAATTTTGAGGTGCCGATGACCTTTTCATCAGTGGTTCTTCGGAGAAAAATTGTCGTACTGCCGAATCTCTGATTAAGAGGCTTTCTCTGGGGATTTTTCTTAATCCGGGAAAGCAAGGATATCATCTTCAACGGCGAAGAGTGACATTTGTTGAAGGTTCTCTGGTCTTTCAGAGGTTCAAGTTATCAAAGTGGTCAAGGGCCAATTCTAATCCAGCAATAAACTGGAGCAGAGAGATTGTTTAGACGCAAAATTTCCCGACGAGGCAAGAACTGACAACTCGATTGAGAGGACTGTTATCACTAGGGGATAAGACCGACTAGAGTGATAGTGATGCAATATGAATATGAATGCAAATCAATAATGCATGATGTATGTATGTATATGCTGACAAAACTGACACAACATACAGACTGATGGATGAACACCGCTGGATACTCAGCCATCGCGGGGCGAAGAAATACCGTTGGTTCAAAATAGCAATTCTACCTTGCTTAGGAGAAATAGTCCATGCTGGGAGCTATGTTGGCCGGGTTTAGGAGATAAGAACTCGGCCGAGGGTATCAGATGGGAAGGCCGCATCTGATACAACTGCTCCTTCGTTCAGGCGTACTGGTTTAAAAGGAGTACTTTGATTCTGCATCTTGACGTTCGCTTACTTCTGGAGAAGCGATCGATGTTCTTTCGATGTTCAACAGTCAAAAGAAATTGCCATCTTTAATTTAAAAGCAGAAAAAATTTAAACAAGTAAGTTCATTTTTATTTTAGTTCAAGAATCGTTGATCATGTTAAAAATGTCGTTCTGTAAAGTTAAAACAAATAAGAATTACAAACAAAAGCACAAGGGCTCAAATTTTATTGATAGGATGGAAATCAGCCAAAGGCGTGATTCCATGGAGTATTTACAAAGTTAGAAAATGGTAATTTACAGGAAAAGGGCTATGTTGAAACATAACGACCACTATCCTTCTACCAACTTTGAATTCTGGACATCCTGAGCTTCTGTCGAAGATGACCTTGACTGGAGTTTTCTGATGGATGGCGTTACTGTTCCTGAGGGACTTGCCTCTGTTGGACATAGTTACCTGCCATTATCCCTAATTTTTTCCTGGATTGTACTTTGAGATTTCCAATCCACCGGGATGATTTTTGAATATGTCTCTAATTTTTGCCTGGACCGCCCTTTCGGGTTTTCAATCCACCGAGACATTTTTTTTTTAGTTTAGGCGAAGTATTTCTTGACTACATCAACATTCGTGGGGTAGGAAAATTCCTCTCCGTCCATGGTTGCGAGTCTCAAGGCACCGCCTGAGAAAGCTTTCGTGACCATATAGGGGCCATCATAATTCGGAGTCAATTTGCCCCGAGAATCAGTGAGAAATGATTGTGTCTTTTTGAGCACGAGGTCTCCTTATCTGAAGATGCGAGGTCGGGCCTTTTTGTCGAACGCCTTCTTCATTCTTTGTTGATACAACTGACCATGGCATAGATCCGTCATCCGTTTTTCTTCGATCAGATTCAATTCGTCATGTCGACTTTGACACCATTCAACTTCTGTTAGCTTTGCTTCCATCAATACCCAGATTGATGGGATCTCTACTTATATGGGGAGCACTGCCTCCATGGCATGCACTAGAGAGAAAGGGGTTGCCCTGTTGAAGTGCGGACATATGTTTGATAACCGTGAAGAGCAAAGGGTAGCATCTCGTGTCAATCTTTGTAGGTTACAACCATCTTTTGAACGATCCTTTTGATGTTCTTGTTAGCCGCTTCTACCGCTCCGTTCATCTTAGGTCAGTAGGGAGATGAGTTATGGTGTTCGATCTTGAACTCTGCGCACAACTCTTTCATCATCTTATTGTTCAAGTTAGATCCACTATCAGTAATGATCTGGCTCGGAACACCATAATGGGAGATGATATTGTTTTTGATAAATTGGACCACCACTTGTCGAGTTACATTGGCGTACGATGCTGCTTCGACCCACTTGGTGAAATAGTCAACGGCTACCAGGATGAACCGATGTCCGTTTGAAGCCTTGGGCTCAATCACGTCGATCATGTCGATTCCCCATATGGAAAAAGGCCATGGGGAAGAGAGAACTTTGAGATGTGATGGCGGTACATGGACTTTGTTGGAGTATATCTGACACTTATGACACTTCCTCATGTACTTGTAGCAGTCGGATTCCATTGTCAACCAATAGTACCCTGCTCTTAGAATTTTTCTCGCCATTGTGTGTCCGTTGGCATGAGTGCCAAAGGATCCTTCGTGAATTTCTTTTATTAGCATGTCTGTTTCTGGTCTGTCAACGCATCGGAGCAAGACCATGTCAAAATTTCTCTTATAGAGAGTGTCACCGCTCAGGAAGAAGTTTCCAGCTAGTCTTTTGAGGGTTTTTTTGTCCTTCCTTAGTGCCTCAGGTGGGTACTCTTGTTTCTAAAGGAGGCATTTGATATCGTGATACCAAGGTTTATCGTCTATGATTGTTTCAATCGTGAAGATGTAAGCGGGCCGTTCAAGGCGCATTATGTCAATCTTAGGTAAGTCATTCCACCGACCTACACTAATCATGGAAGAGAGGGTGGATAATGCATCAACCATGTGATTCTCTTCACGAGGGATATGATGAAACTCAATTCTGTTGAAGAAAGGCAACAACCTTCTTGCATAATCTTTGTAAGGAATCAATCCGGATTGATATGTGTTACAATCTCCTTTGATCTGATTGATAACCAAGGTTGAGTCGCCATATATATCCAAGTTCTTGATCCTTAAGTCGATCGCTTCTTCGAGACCCATAATACAAGCTTCGTATTTGGCCTCATTGTTTGTACATTTGAATGTAAGTCTGCCAGTGAAAGGAATGTGGGTACCGTGAGGGGTAACAATGATTGCCCCAATTCTGTTTCCATAATGGTTAACTGCTCCGTCAAAGATAAGTCCCCATTGGGAACCTGGTTCTGGCCCTTCACTGGGTAGCGGTTCATCGCAATCTTTCATTTTTAGATACATGACATATTCGCCTGGGAAGTCAAACCCGACTGATTCTTGATCGTCAATCGGTTGATGAGCCAAATGATTGGCTAAAACACTTCCTTTAACGGCTTTCTGAGCGTGGTACTCTATATCATATTCTGATAACAACATCTGCCAACGGGCAATCCTTCCCGTGAGAGCAGGCATTTCAAAGATGTACTTGATTGGATCCATCTCGGAGACCAACCAAGTAGTGTGACGAATCATGTACTGGCGAAGACGTTTGGCTGCCCAAGCCAAAGCGCAACAAGTTTTCTTGAGCATCGTGTACCGAGTCTCGCAGTCGGTGAATTTCTTACTCAGATAGTAGATGGTGGACTCTTTCTGTTTTGTTTCATCTTGTTGGCCAAGTACACATCCCATTGAGTCCTCCAAGACTGTGAGGTAGATGATCAGTTGTCTTCCTTCCACTGGAGATGATAGAATCGGCGGATTCAACAGGTATTCCTTAATAATGTCGAAGGCGGTTTGACAGTCTTCTATCCAAACGCAATCCTGATTCCTTTTGAGTAATTTGAAAATCGGCGCACATGTCGCGGTCATAAGGAATATGAATCTGGAAATGTAGTTCAAACGTCCCAGGAATCCCCTGACTTGTTTTTCAGTTTCCGGAGAAGGCATTTCTTGAATGGCCTTGACCTTGTCAGGATCAACCTCAATCCCTTTCTGGCTGACGATGAACCCTAAGAGTTTCCCCTAACGGACACCGAAGGTGCATTTGTTGGTATTCAAGCGGAGTTTGTACTTTCTCAAACTCTCGAATAGCATTGACAGGTGGGTCACATGCTCCTCTTCTGTCTTAGATTTTGTAATCATATCATCGACATATACCTTGATTTCCTTGTGTATCATGTCATGAAACAGAGTAGTCATGGTCCTTTGATAGGTTGCCCCGGCGTTCTTCAAACCGAATGGCATTACCTTGTAACAAAAAGTACCCCATGGGGTAATGAACGAAGTTTTCTCCATGTCTTTCGGCGCCTTTTTGATCTGGTTATAGCCCGAGAATCCATCCATGAAGAAGAAGACTTTGAACTTTGATGTACTGTCTACCAGCATGTCAATGTGTGGTAAAGGAAAGTCATCCTTTGGACTTGCCTTGTTTAGATCCCTGTAGTCGACACACATTCTGACCTTTCTGTCCTTTTTCGGAATGGGTACGATGTTGGCTAACCATTGAGGATACTCTGATGTGGCGAGGAAACCCGCGTTAATCTGTTTTTGTACTTCCTCTTTGATTTTGATGGCCATGTCTGGGTGAGTCCGTCTTAACCTTTGTTTTACTGGCGGACATTCCGATTTCAATGGTAAATGATGTTCCACGATGCAGGTATCCAACCCTGGCATGTCTTGGTAGGACCAAGCAAACACATCGGGGAATTCTTTGAGAAGCTTTATCAAACCCTCTCTGGTAGTTGGACTGAGCAGTGCCCTAATCCTGATTTCTTTTCTCTCTTTTTCCGAACCCAAGTTTACCGTTTCCAACGGCTCTTTGTGAGGTTCAATGGACCTTTCCTCCTGTCTGAGTAATCAGGAGATCTCTTCTGGAATTTCTTCGTCAACTTCTTCTTCAGCCCCAAATATCGGGAATTAAAAGTCGGGAGAAGGCATCGGTTCATATGTTTCAACGACGTTTAAAACAAGCAATCTGCATAACGGTATGATTTGTGTTTAGAAGAGATAGAGAGAATGCAAAAGTGTGTGCAGTGTATATTTTATTACTGCTTATTTTTATTATTTGAATTGTTTTTTAGGATTACCATTTTCTGAGAAAAGCAAAAAGAGAAAACAGCAATTAATGCGGAAATTACAGAACGACATTATTTTATTAATGAACAAGTCGAATCTTAAAACTACAGCCCTATAAAACAAAACTCTGTCGCTTTGGACGAAGCGAAGAGGGAAAATTTACAGAAAGCGAGCCCTATCAAAACATCCGTTTCACTTGGGCAGGGTGAAAGGTTAAAGACGACAATTAATTTGACTTATGAACAATCTTCGGAACATCGACAGCAACCCATTGGCGGCGAACTCCTCGGTGAATCACAAAGTCTGGTACCTTCCTTGGTTTGTCTTCAGAAATAGTGCTGATTTCTGGTGGAGTAGGATCATTGGAATCTGTCTCCCAAGTAGAGTTGTCGTAGGAGGATTCCTCGGTTGCATTTTGCGGAGTATTGGTGCTCTCAGCTGTATCTCCCCATCAGTTGGATGGATATCTTTGAGCCTGATACGAGAGCTTTCGGGAGCAGTGTACTTGACCATGAAGTCGTACTTTCCACTTGGTTGTCCCAAGGTGTCCCACACTTCTTTGGAACTGGAGGAGTCATCCTTCTCGATGACGTTGACCTCGGGAAAAGCATAGTTAATGAATTCTATTCTTCATCTGTGTAGGAAAGCAAAAGGGAGCTTGCGTTTTGTCCTGAGACATATAACCGTCTTTGTTGAGATAGGACTTCTATTCTTCATCTGTGTCAGAGGGATTCTCCTCATTAATAGTGTGTACTTCTTGATTCATTAGTTAAAGGAAACCTCCAATGTGAAAGAAGTTCTGAATGGGATGAAGACTTTCATCGTTAGCAGCTGTCTGGGTACAGGTTGCAGAAAAACCAAGACCCTTCTTTGTTTTATTGTCAGTAGGAATAACAAGCTGTCCCCATCCTGGTGTATTGGCACCTTCGACTGCTTTGATAGCGTCTTTATATGAGGAAATCGAAGTTCCTCCTTCAGATTGATCACCACTGTGCAGCGAAAATGTTTGGAACTGGGTTCCGATTATCCCTTCCGGTTCCACATAAGTGGATGATGATAAATTACTTACGAGCAAAGCCTGTTCCCCACAGACTGTGACGAGTTGACCATTCTGGACGAACTTTAGCTTTTGGTGGAGGGTTGAGGTGACTGCTCTAGCCTGATGTATCCAAGGTCTTCCTAATAAACAATTGTACGTTGCCCGGATGTCCATGACCTGGAAAGTGACTTGGAAAGTGTGAGGACTAATAGTTATGGGAAGGTCGACTTCGCCGATAACCGTTTTTCTGGATCCATCAATTGCTTTGACGATAACCTCGCTGATTCTCATCGGAGGGCCTTTGAATTATAATTGCATCAAAGTGGATTTTGGCATAACATTCAGGGCTGACCCTGTGTCTACCAGTACGCTGGCTAAAGCATCATCATGGCAGTTAACTGTAATATTGAGCACCATGTTATGACGGCGACCCTCTTCAGGTAATTCCTCATCACTAAATCCCAAATTATTGTAGGAAGTGGTGTTAGAGACAATGCTATCAAACTGTCTGATTGTTACATCCTGTTCCACAAAGGCTTGCTCCAAGACTTTCTGCAGAGCCTCCCTGTGCGCTTATGAACTGAGTAACAGTGATAATACCGAGATCTTTGAAGGAGTCTGTAACAGTTGATCGAAAATGTTGTATTCACTCCTTTGGACGAGCTTCAGCATCTCATCCTCATTTTTCGAAAGGTCGGGATTACTGGATTGACTGACTGGCGGATTAGGAACTTCCATCTGAAGTTCCTTTTCTTTGTTGGATTCTCCAACTCCTCTGTTGAAGATTCGACCACTCCGTGTTACATGACTGATGTCTGCAATATTTACGATGGAGGGTAATGGAATTTATTTTCCATTTTCAACCGTCGTTGCACCGTATTTGTAAGGGATAGCCTTAGTTGATTCATACGGTAGTGGTCCAGGTAGATAGATGACTATGGGAACCTTCTGATTTTTCTGACCATCGTAAGTAATCTTGATCCGTTCCTGGTTAGGAACTCTCGATTCATCAAGTAGAGGGATGATGGCGAAAACATCCCTAGTCCTCTGATGATCAGAGATTACGACAACGTCCTCAATTTGATCGGCAAGGTAGTTCGGCGTCCAGTTGATGGGTCTGGAACCCAGATATGGGTGAATCTCTTTGCGATCTACCTGACCCTGAAGGGCTGTCCGCACAAGGTAGCATCCTTGGTTACTTTCCGAACAGACTCTACAACGTTCATAATTGTGTGGTGGCACCTGGCCACGCCCGCTTTGAATGCAATGTAACCTCACTAGGTTAGCTTCCACAGATCAGACATCCTGACTTTGACGCTGAGTAGGGTTACTATTATTGATACTAATTTGCTGAGTATCTTCATCCATATAGATTGGCATCCACCAGTGATTTAACAAGTGCTGAAGTGCTTCCTGGACAAAGGCACATCCTTGATTGTTTTTGCAACCCGCTTTACAGCACTGATAATCATGTGAGATCAGGATTCTGAGCCGGACCTGTTCAACATGTAACTCTACCAGGTTGGTATTCATCAAGCGAATATCGAAGATTTGAACCATGTTGATCTGATAGGGATTCCTATCACGGTAGTCCTGGGTCCATCCAAGATCCATCTGACGCTGGAGGGTCTCTTGTATGAAAGAGCATCCCCGTTTGTTTACCGAGCAAGTCAGACAGGAACTGTAATCGTGCCATGGCAGATTATGATACTGGCTTTGCCTTGAGTGCATCGCCATCAAGTTGACATTCATCGCACGGATGTCATGGTTCTGAATGATGTTGGAATTCGTATAAACCATGTTAACTCCATGAACTCAGTGCTCTTGGATCCATCCGAGATCCATCTGTTCCTGTAGAGTGGATTGCACTACAGAACATCCTCGATTACTTTTAGAGCAGATATCACACTGGTGATAATTATGAGGTGGCACATGGCTATGTCCACTCTGTCTACAATGCATCTTGACCAAGTTGGCCCTTAACAAGAGTACATCGTGAATTTGATAGACATTGTTAGACTCTCTCTCTATCAGGTTGACTGCAGCTTTCTCGTGTTGAGGCAGCAGGTTCGTAAGAACATTTGGATTCGTATCTTTGAAAGATAAGAGCCCGCTCCTAATAAGCTTTTGCACGTCGGACTTAAAATTAAGACAATTCTCTATGTTATTCCCTGGTCCTCCTTGATGATAAGGGCACGTCTGATCCACCTTAAACCAAAAAGGCGGATTTTCCGGTACTGTAAGAGGGGACTTAGTCTGGATGCGCCCCTTGGCTAGTAGTAACGGAAATAGTTTTGCGTACAATACGGGTATAGGATCAAATCCCTGTGGCCACGTTGTACGGTTGTTGCTGTATTGAGCACGAGCCTGCTGAAGAGGTTGTTGTGTCCTTTCCTGCTGATTAGGTTGGCTCTACGCAACCTGAGGCTGATACGTAGGAATAGGCGCGGGGTTAATAGCAGGAGTTACCGCCGCTACTGGTTGATATTGTCGCCTTTGATATCTTGCTCCTTTTTCTTAGGGAGAGCACAACCGTATCGTTTTGTACTACTTGATGACCCAGCGTCTTTTACTAAATGTCCTTCTCGGACGACTTCCTCAAGAAGAACTCCCATGCCCACCATCTCAGTGAAATCATTAGGTGCACTAGCGAACATTCTGTCATAGTAAAATGAGCTCAAGGTCTTTAAGAAGATCTTTGTTATCTCTTTTTCCTCAAGAGGTGGACAAATTTGGGCGGCGATCTCACGCCATCTCTGAGCGTACTCCTTAAACGTTTCCTTGTCCTTTTGTGACATTGATCTGAGCTGATCTCTGTCCGGTGCCATGTCCAGATTGAATTTGTATTGTTGGAAGAAGGCAGTGCCAAGATCTCTGAATGTGCTAATCGTAGCGCGGTTTAAACCCATGTACCATTTTAATGCGGCACTAGTTAAACTATCCTGAAAGTAGTGAATTAGTAGGTCCTGATTCTCTGTCTGAGCTGACATTCGCCAAGCGTACATCACCAAGTGACTCTGAGGGCAAGAGTTACCCTTGTATTTTTCAAAGTCGGGCACTTGGAATTTATGCGGAACTTTCACATTGGGGACCAGACAAAGGTCTGCGGTGTCCTTTCTGAATAAATCCTGACCACGAATGGCTTGCAGTTCCTTCTACATTTCCAAGAACTGCTCCTGGAATTCATCCATTCTGTCAAACATAGTTTCCTTTCTACCAGAAGGTATCTGTGGAATCTGTCCTTCTGGGACAGTGTGCACCACAGGGGGTGGTACCGTGACTAGGCAGTGAATCTTGGCGCTTCCCAAAGTTTGTAACCTTCAGGAGTCCTCAATATGCCTCTGGCATCCTTGCTTTCCCGAAGTTTGTAACCTTCAGGCCCAACGGCTTCTGTTATGATTCCCTGATCTTCAGTAATCGGTGGAACATATCCTTCCGGGATATAGTTAACAGGCATGCCCCGAGGACGATCTTTCGGCATTTGATACCTAGGATCATACTTCTCCACTATGGGCGTCGAGGTGATCTCTGAGATCACAGTTCTTTGTTGTTGAGCTTCTGCCATGGCTTGCATGTCGTTACGAAGCTTTCTCATATCCTCTCTCAGAGCGTCGATCTCTTTTTTCAACTCTCTGTTCTCTTCCTCAAGATCATCCATCTTTTTCTGACGATTAGCCCGAGTATTGTACGAATGAGACAGTTTGACTCTAGAACCGAGACACAAATGTGAGATTCGTAGGTAAGAAGAATACGTTACATGAGAATGATGAATGTAATGATTATATTAATTGTTTTTTTTTTGTTTAATCAAAATAAACTTCAACAATTAGATTGCAAATATCAAACAGTGGGGAAACCCCGTTTTATTGAATTCAAAGGATTGCGGAAACGGAAATACAGTAAAATACAAGGTGTGGAAACAGAAACCTAAGGTAATGGGCCCGGAGTCCTCTCTGAGGAGAACTCGGGTGCTGATTCTGGCACTTTCCTTTTCTTGGACCGAGGCTCTTGGGCCGTTGTCGGGTTGTCATTCCTTTGCCAGGTGAAAGGAATGAGCAAATTCCTTTGGTCATCCTGATTCTCTACAGCATGCTGCTCTAAAATTTCAATCAGAGCATCCTTATCTTTCAGTAGTTGTTGTATTTTGATACACTCCACGTTGAGAATGCGGTACTTGTTCTTCCAAGATCTCCTTTCCTGTTGAACTTTGTTGAGAGTAACCTGAAGTTTTTCCGTTTCGGTCATGAAGTACATGACAAATTCCCTCGGTGGAAGAACTTCGTGAAGAGGATAAGGCATCTTTAGCTTGAGAGCTCTAGTTTTTACCCAGTGGAGATAAGGCTCCACCGAGACACAGTCCAGTTTTCCTAGAGACTCCCGTCCTTTCTTATGAACGTGTTTCCAAGCGTGCACTATTTCCATCTTTAGTACTCTGTCACTTTCTCCTTCCTTGAAGAAAAGACTTTCCAGATGAGCGTTGCACGGGACATGCCTCATCGGGTATCCAAATTGACGACGAACAAGAATAGGAAGGTAATTGATTCCTCCCTTAGTTCCTATAAGGGGTACGTTGGGGAAGTTTCCACAACGGTCAATGATCTTGATTCAATCATAAATCCTATTGCACCAATCTATGTCAGATTTGGTAAGAGACATGATTTTCTGCGACCAACGTAAGGCACTCTTGTGATCCCAAAAAGTGGCAGACTTAGGTAAATGGGAGATAAACCATTTGTATAGAAGAGGTACACAACATGTGATCTCCCCTCTGCTGTATAAATTTCCTAAGTGTACAGAATGATACGCTTCTGGGAGCAAAGTCGGCATAGGGTTTCCAATGAGAAAAACCTTAATGGCGTTGATATCGACGAAGTTATTAATGTTGGGCAACAGAAATAACCCGTAGGTGAGTAAAACAAAGATGCTTTCAAAAGCAGTCACGTTCCCTATACTAGCGAAGTACAGGGCCTTCTTTGTCAGAAACTGGGCTGGCAAACCTTGGATGCCACCCTTAGTGGTCATGTAAGTCCTGACTTCTGACTCATCCAAATGAATTGCTCTTGCAATGGTCTGATCCTTTGGAATTTCTTCCAGTCCAGAAAATGGAGCTCGATCAGTGATGTGTAAATCAATCAGATGAGAATACTCCTCCAGTGTTGGTGCTAGTTGATAATCCGGGAATGTAAAACAGTGATAAACCGGATCGTAAAACTGAACGAGTACCTCTAGGATTCCCTCAATCACATGGACCCTTAATAGAGATATCAACCCTCTGTACTTGGCTCTAAAAGCCTCTTGGTTTGTGATCATCCTCGCCAAACCTCTCAAATCCTTTAATTTTGGAACCTTGAAGGTATACTTATGAGTTCTCTTTCTATCGAAATCCATTAGCGCAATCTTTTTCTCTGACATTTGCAATCATTGTCTTAGTTTAGTTTGAAAAAGAGAGACTAGAAGATAAGATTTTTCTTTGTTTTAATGTTTTTTAGATGAATGCATGAATGCAGCACACAAAAACATAGAAAAAACATGGGGTCAAAGGGTCGGTGTCATGGAGTCAAGGCTCTACCCATCCCAAAGGTTTATACTAGTGATTTTTGTACCTGTCTCTCATCATCATCAATTCTTGTCGAGAAAACACCAGCGGGCCAGGAACCGTGCTAGGTGGTGTTTTTCGAAGAATCCTCAGAAGAGGGTGGTATCGCGTGACAACTATTTCCGATAGCTTCCGCACCACTAAAAAGGGTTTTTCCTAGGTGTATACTCAATCTTTCCACATGCGGCATCACACGCATTCCCATTAGTAGAAAAATAAACACATATATCAATTAGGAAAAGCAGTATATATTTGTCTTAATGTCCTAGACTTTTAAAAGCTATGGATCCTATGTTCCTGACAGAAAATGGCTCCCCGGCAGAGTCGCCACTCTGCGGTTCCTTCCCAATTTAAAGGTTTTTGACCTAAGATCCTAGTGAAGTCAACAAAAAGTCCTATCCCTAGCACGGATTTGTCCAAGATTTTCCCCTTAAATAACCAAAGATCAGGCCCCACGGTGGGCGCTACTTTTCTGGAGCGAGCGAATTGGGACGCGGTTCTTAGGCGCTGTCGCTCTCTGGGGGTTACTACAGTTCGATTCATTTTTATCCTATTGAAGCTGATGAAGGAAGGGAAATAGATGTCTCCAATTAACCCTGCTTGCATACTGAGTTTAAACAGCAGTCTGTTAGGTTACGGATGCTATATGGTAATGTGGCCTTTTTCTTACTTATTTAAGGTTGAAATAACGGGACGGTTCATGAGGAATTTGTTAGGATACTGCTCCAGATTGGGTGAAGATAGGGGACTTTAGGGTTTTTTATTTAGTGTGCTCGCTAAGATTTTTCTTTCAATCTTATGCCTACGTATTCCCGTTTTCCGAAACAGGGAAATTAGAGCGATCGTAGTTCCTCCTATTCTATGGGAGGAAATGGTGTTTTGGTGTCTTGTTCAAAGCCCAAGACGTGAGGCTAAAGGTGGTTTATATCTTGTTCAAAGCCCAAGATGTGAAGCTGAAGGGTCTATTTGTACCTTGTTCAAAGCCCAAGATGTGAAGCTGAAGTTGGTTGGTATCTTGTTCAAAGTCCAAGATATGAAGCTAAAAGGTCTCGACTTTAGAGAGAATTTGTCATATCTAAAGAGGGGTCTGTCCGTCACAACTGTTGGGTGACTGATTATAAAGGAGGATTACTTTAACCGGGATATGTGAATCCGACAATGCCATAATTTCCTTCATAGGGGATTTCCAACCTGAAGGAGAAGACTTTAACTCAGTGTAGAGCAATGCCATCTTTCCTTAGGAATTTCTCATGCTAAAAGAGGGACAGTGGTATGGATGTAAATGATCCAGAGGCTTGCCGCTTACAGCAATTAGATGAAGGGAAAGGAGTTATTGATGTTTATGTACTGTGAACGAGGCACAACTTTGATGCGAAAAGGTTGATTGGCTCAACTGGGGTTTTCTTATACAAAGCCTAAGAGGAGGCTATTGGCCCAACAAGAGGGTGTTTTTGTGTGTCTCGTACGAAGCCTGAGAGAGAGGCTAAAAGGATCGACTCAACAAGAGAGTCTTTTTGTGTGTCTTGTACAAAGGCCAAGACAGAAGCTAAAAGTTGTTTGACTCAACAAGAGAGTCTTTTGTATCTCGTATGAAGCCCGAGATGAAGGCTAAAAGTTGTTTGACTCAACAAGAGAGTCTTTTGTATCTCGTATGAAGCCCGAGATGGAGGCTAAAAGTGGTTTGACTCAACAAGAGAGTCTTTTGTATCTCGTATGAAGCCCGAGATGTAGGCTAAAAGTTGTGTTTCAGTTGAGTGACAGGTCCAATATGCTGATTTAAAGAGAAAATCAGTTCTTATATGTTGTACTCGTGGATTTGATCAGAGGATCATGGTTATCTCCTGTTCTTTAAGGAAATGGGAAATCCAAAGGGTATTAGGACTGTCCGAATCTATGGGTTTTCTTCCTAATTATGAAAGGAGCTTGAGAATGTCTTTGAGACTCAAGGAAATTAGACTGTCCATGTCTAGAGTTTTATCTTTTGTACTATGCTTTAAGAAACAGTAGTAGGGTCTAGACTCTTTGAAAGACTGTTCTATTAAGATGACTAATTTCTGTTCCTATACCTCTAGGAGGTCGTCAGGACAATTTGTACGAAGCCCAAGAGGAGGCTGGAAACTTTTAAGAAGCCGAGGGACAATTTGTACGAAGCCCAAGAGGAGGCTATCATTCCCGAAGGAAGAAATCATTTATACGAAGCCTAAGAGGAGGCTGTGAATACTTCTAAGAAGCCGACAGGTCCTTATACAATGTCCAAGAGGAGGCGGGGATGCTTTTAAGAAGCCTGTGGGTCCCCAAACCCCGAGAAATTCAAGACATGCCATTCACCGAGAATAGATCAAGCCAGGAAAGTTCGAGAATTTGGAAGAAACTCAAGAGATGCCATTCACAGAGAAAAGATCATCTCTGGGGAGTTAGAGTTTCTTGACAATTCCTAAGGAGAACAGCCGAAGAGAAGACTGTATCTGGTGCTCCTATGGGGGATCTAGTTTTGTCTATTTCTAAGAGTGATCGATACGGCTTCACCTAGTGCTAGATGTAGTTGTCGGGGAAACTCTAAATATCTATACTATTATTACACAGTTGATATGAGTTTATGAAAGAAGACTTTCAACGAAACAGCCCCATAATACACTTATATACATATGAAAGCGGTAAATGAAAGCGGGTGTCGTGGCAGGCAAAAATTTTCGAGTCGCCACCATATTTTTTTTAAAGGAAAATAGTGATAAACCTAAATATCCTATCCTAAGGTAGAGATTCCTACGGTTCGGGAATCGGTTAAGTAAAGGGAAGGTGTTAGGCACCACTTACTTCCATTGTACTCAATGGGATCCACCTTTGAGTTTAGGGCATGTTTGTTTGTCTAAATGAAAAGAAAACCTAAGTTTTTTATAAATTATACTCGCTAGGGTTGGTTTGCAACCCTATGCCTACGTTCCCCCAATTTGAAGGATCAGAGTAACCGTAGTTCACCTCCCCTATTCCTACCCCCTAATCCTATTCCCATTCCTAAACCCAATCCACTATTTATACTCTTGGATAAAGAGTTCTATCCCTTAAATCTAATGTTTATACTCCTAGATGAGGAGTTCTATCCCTTAAATCCCTTAAATCCTTATCCATTATTTAGACTCTCGGAGGAAGAGTTTTATCCCTTAATCCTTTAATTTATACTCTCGGATATCAAGAGTGCTATCCCTAAATCCTTATCCCCTATCCCTTATTTAGGCTCTCGGACCAAGAGCTTTATCCCTTAATCCTTTTATTTATACTCTCGGATATCAAGAGTTCTATCCCTTATCCCATCATTTATTTAGGCTCTCGGACCAAGAGCTTTATCCCTTAATCCTTTTATTTATACTCTCGGATATCAAGAGTACTATCTCATTACTACCCCTTAATTAAACTCTTAAACCCTAATTAGAACCCCTTAACATTCATTATAAAACCCCATATTTCCTTTGTAAAACCCCATTTAATATTCCTTAGATGAAACCCCCAAAATTTTTAATAAAACCCCATATGTCATTAAAACCCCAAAAGTAAAACCCCACGTTTTAAAACTAATCCCAAAAATTTAATTAAATCCCCAAAATAACATTTTGAATCCAACCCCACAATCCAATTTAAATTCCCAATAATAAATTAAATCCCAAAGTTATTAGAATGAACCCCAAGAAAATTTAATAAAATACAACCCCAAAATTGATATTTTAATCCCTAAAAATTACTTAGTAATTCCAATCCCAAAAATATTTAATTTCAATCCCAAAATTTATTTAATAATTTCAATCTCAAAATAAATTAACTTATTTAGTAAAATAGTAATAAACTCCCAATTTTTAAAATTTAACTCCATATTTTAAAGATATATTAATAATCCCTTAAATATAATAATAATATCAAAATCCATGTTTTAAATCCCGAAAATATGCTCCATGATATAAACCACCCACAAAATAAATTAATAAGGGTTTCCCTTTGATTGAATAAACCCATAATTAAACCACTTTTTTAATCTACATTTTAAAATATATTAATGATAATCCCCTTTTAAACCCAAAATAATGGTATTATAACCATATTTAAAACCCCAAAAATATAATTAAATTTCAAGGTATAAATCTTAAAAATAATTAGTGAAAGAACCCTATTAAAAAAATAAGAAAAATATCCTTATTTATTTTAAAATATTAATCCCTTTATCCAAATCAATTCCTCAAAAGTTTTTCCACTTAATGTTAAAAGAAATATTAATCTCCAAATAATTTTTATTAAACTTGTGTGTTAAACCCAATAATTATTTAATATTAAATAATATTTAAAATAATTATTACAAACCACAAAAACAAATAATTACTAAACAAATTCCATTAATCCTAAATTACTAATAACTAAATTATTATTATTATTTTTTACAATTTAAAATGGTTAAAATATCTTATGATTTTTCCTTGCGAAATTATAATTAATTTATTAGAACAAAACGGAAATTCTATACCAAACACAATCCCTAACCAAACAATCCATAACCAAATAGGTACATGCATCAAACAAAATATATACGGTTTTTATTCGAGCAAAGAGAAACCAACCTACGGGATCGAGGTTTATCCCGGTGAGCAAAATAATTAACCTTTTGAGCTATCTCCTTTTTTCCGCGGTTGATTCATATCCTTTGATCCCTATCTTTCCCTTTCGTCGATATTTTCCTTCCCCCTTTGCGTTCTTGATCTTAGACTCCTTCTTTGCTCGCACCCTTCTTTGAAAAGATTGATGATTATGGAGGCTTAGGTTTATTTGTTGTTGTTCTTCAGTGTAAAGAACAACAACTTTGAGGTAAGAATATGTGAATTGTGCGTGAGAAAATATGAGAAAAAGAGGTTCTATTTATAGGGTAAATTTAGGTAAAAAATTGAATGTGATTGTCTAATTTAGGAAGGATGCAATCTGACCTGATTTTCTCTATTTCTTAAGGCCCAAGCTAATGAATCTGGATGGATTCATGGCTTGGTGAATTTGAATAAATAATAAAAATAAAAATAAAATAAAAAGTCTAATAATTAAAATGGTAAAAAGATTTGATTTGATTTGACTAATATGATTTTTTGAAGATATTTTCATAAAAACATGATTTTAATGAAAAAATTGATATTTTAAAATATTAATTAATTAAAATACGAAAATTAATATTAAAATAATAAAAAAACTATTTTTCGGTATTCTTTTATGGTTTAAAGATAAAATAGAAACAATTAGTAATAAAGGAAAAGAAACTAAAAGTGGAAAAGGTAGGATTTGAACTCAAGCACTCTCCCTTACAATCCTCAGGCCTACTCCTCTACCAATTGGGCTATTATATTTATTTGAAATGAAATTACGTCTAAAAAGTAACATAAAAAGCTAATTACTAATTTTCACTCTTATACTATAATTTTTATTTAAAAGTAAATAACAGTATAAAGAAGAAAAGAAAGGTGGTCAAAATTTGGGGTACGACAACTGCCCCTATTTAATCAGCTTCAAACTGGAATGATGATGACGGTGAGTCTTCATCCTTGCGAGGAGAAGATGATTAAATATAAAGAGGAACCCTAATTTTGACCACAAAGTGAATAAATTTCGGAGATGAGCAAGGATTGAACAATCCTCAATGCTCTCTTAGTATCTGACTTTGATGTATCCATGATAATAATACTTCAACGAAACCGTCTGACAAATCCCTGATGGAACCCTTGATAAAATCCTTGGTGAAAACTTGATAAAAACCTCTGATGATTAGTTTCAAACCTTTCGGGTGAAAATTGCCTATGATTCCTATGATCCTCCAATCACGCTATTGGAATCAGGTAGGACTTTAGTGATACCTTGATCACTCTGGATACAAACCCTTGAATAGAACCCCTTAACTCCCGATTAGAACCCCATATTCAACCCATTGTATGAAACATCCGATAGAACCCCTTTTGTAGAACCCCATAAATCCATTGGATAGAAATCCGGTAGAACCCCTTTTTGTAGAATCCCATATAACCCCTCAAATAAAAATCCGATAAAATTTCCTTCAAATCTGTTGATAAACCCCTGATATAACCCCTTTGAATAGACATACGGTATAACCCCTTTTGATGAAAATCCCTTGATAGCACCTCTTGGTGAAATCCCTTTGGTAAATCCCTTAGTAAAACCTCTTTTGATATATCCCTTTGATAAATTCCGTTGTCGAATCCGGTGTAACCCCTAAATAACATCCTTTGATAATGATCCCTTAATATAATTCTGGTAAAAGCTCTCAGATAACATCCTATGTACATTTGATAATATCCTTGTGAATATAACCCTTTTATAACCCAGTTGGTTGATGACAACCTTTGGCAACCCTGTATTGAATTGATTTCCAAACCCTTATGCATGAATGCATGTTCGTGTTTATTGTAAGTTGTAAATGCGCCTAAGAGGGGGGGTGAATTAGGTTCTTAAAAATTTCTTTGATCTTTTTACCGGTTCTTGGTTATTTTTCCGTTTTATGATAAGTGCTTGAAAGTAAAGTGCGGAAAGGAAAAATGACACAAGAGAATTATAGTGGTTCCCCTCACAGCCCGAGAGTACTCCACTCCTCCTTCAACACGAAAGAGAATTCACTATAGTTTAGAATTATTGTACAGCCTAATCACACCAATGGTGATGCTTACTATCTAACCTATAGGTAACTAAGTGTATGAAGAACAATCCTCTTCAAAACACTCACTTGTTTCCAACAGTCCTGGACAACAAGGTAATACAAAAAGTAATCTTGATAAGAAGTAGTTGTCTTGAGAATATGATATTATCAATCTTGATGATCGATCTTCTCCTTGAAATAAATATCACTCAAATGAAATATACAAGTGTTCTTGAATAAAATGAGATGAAACAATGATAATGTGTGAAATTTATGCAAAGGTTTCTCTCAAAAATATGTTTGAATGAACACTTGAAGAATAACTGAAAGATGAAAAGAATGAGTGGATTTTTTATTATGAAATTCTAGGAGGTAAGTTTTAATCTGAAAATGACATGTATTTATATTGATGAAAGCAACCATTCAAAAGTCATGGCAATGGTTAGAAAAATTCTGAATTTAATAAGATAAATGATGTAAGAGATGCCATGAAAAGATATAATGAAAAGGTGCATTCAAACAAAACATTTTTCAATTTTAAATAAAAAACACTGTTTTAGTACGTTGTAAATTGTGGCGGTTGTTTGGTCTGTTACGTCGTTTCAAAACGCCACAATTTACCAAATAATTTTGAAATTTAAAATTTAAAATACTGGTTCAGAACGGTGTGAATTATGGCGGTTTCTGGTGCTGTTACGACAGTTAAAAATGCCATAATTTACCAAAAATGAATGTTTAAATAAATTAAATAATTAAAAAATTTGTCTAAGTATTTGAACCAATTTTATACAACATCTATTGATTTACCCAAGTCAATAGATTATATTTGAAAGTGATTTAACATGGTTCAAAATAAAAAAAAAAAAAAATAAATAAAGTAAATAAAGTTTCAAATGTATGATAAAAATATTTTGTTTTTTTAAAGCTAGAAATAATGATATATTTTCAACCACATGAACCATGTATGCAAGTGAATTTTGAAGATTATTTTGAGAACTATTTTATCAATATATATTGCATGCTTGAGACACTTTTGAACACTTGTATGCAACCATATTGATAAGTGAGAGTTATACCTTGATTATACTTGAGAATTCTTCAAGACTTGTAAAAATTAAAAACTTTGTGCCAGCTTCAATGTCTTGATCCATTCTTTTTGAGCAAGCATAACATCTTGAATGAATAATGTTGTCTTCATCAAAACCATTGAGAAGCTTGCCTTCACATTCTCCCCCTTTTTGATGATGACAACCCAATTTTTAAAATTTGCTTTAATCTTGTTTCTCTAACACAAAAGGCTCCCCCTTGATCAATGCTCCCCCTAAATTCATGATTTATAGTGTCTTTGCTAGCTGCATTTTATTAGAGAAAAACAAAAACAAACACATACATCTTCTCCCCCTTTGTCATTAACAAAAAGGATGGGAAAAGACTTGAAATATATAAAGAAATCTTGAAAAATGAAAAATAATTTTTACCTATGAGTTTTACCTCATGAAAGACTTCATCAAACATTTATCCTTGCCGGAACATGATTTTGAAGTCTTGACTTCATTATATCATATAATGAATAAATATTTGAAGATTTAAATGTCACCTTCATCTAAAATGCCAAGTTCTCGACGAATCTTGAAGAATTGTTCTTTTGCGAGTGGTTTTGTGAAAATGTCCGCTAGTTGATTATGTGTATCTACAAATGTGACTTCAACATCTCCTTTAAGCACATGATCACGTAGAAAATGATGTCGAATGTCTATGTGTTTGGTTCTTGAGTGCATGACGGGATTCTTTGTAATATTAATTGCACTTGTGTTGTCGCATCGAAGTGGTACGCATCCAAGATCGATTCCAGAGTCGCTTAATTGTTGCTTTAGCCAAAGATTTTGAGCACAACAACTTCTCGCTGCTATGTATTCTGCTTCAGCCGTACTAAGAGCAACACATGCTTGTTTCTTACAGGACCATGAAACTAAGGCATTTCCTAAAATGTGACATGTTCCACTTGTGCTTTTTCTATCAGTTTTGCAACCTGCATAATCCGCGTCTGAATAACCAACTAAATTACACATACTACCTTTTGGATACCATAGACCAACGTTCGTCATTCCCTTGAGATACTTCATGATTCTTTTCACAGCGGTGAGATGTGACTCCTTCGGATTTGCTTGAAAACGAGCACATAAACACACACTAAACATAATGTCAGGACGGCTTGGCGTCAAATATAATAAAGAACCAATCATACCTCGATACTTTGTAATATCAATGGAAGCGCCCGATTCATCTTGATCAACATAGGTTCCGGATCCCATTGGTGTTGACATAGCTTTACAACCATCCATATCAAATCTCTTTAATAATTCTTTGCAATACTTTGATTGGTTAATGAAGATTCCGTCCTTTTGTTGCTTGATTTGTAATCCAAGGAAATAATTCATTTTTCCCATCATAGATATTTCAAACTCACCTTGCATCATTGAAGCAAATTCTTCACATAGTTGATTGTTTGTTGAACCAAAGATAATGTCGTCCACGTACACTTGAACAAGTAAGGTATTATTCTTAATCCTCTTAATGAACAAAGTCTTGTCTACCTTGCCTTTTTCAAAACCTTTTTCGCATAAGAAATTACTTAGACGATCATACCATGCCCTTGGTGCTTGTTTTAAACCATAGAGAGCTTTCTTCAACTTGTATACATGTGAAGGATGCTTGAAGTCTTCAAAACCTAGAGGTTGTTTGACATAGACTTCTTCGTTGATATATCCGTTTAGGAAGGCGCTTTTGACGTCCATTTGAAATAACTGAAAATTCATTGAGCAAGCATAAGCAAGTAATAGACGAATAGCTTCTAACCTTGCAACCAGAGCGAATGTTTCTTCAAAGTCAATTCCTTCTTCTTGATTGTACCCTTGAGCCACCAATCTTGCTTTGTTACGAATAATAATTCCATTTTCGTCAAGTTTGTTCTTAAATACCCATCTTGTTCCAATGATGTGTTTGTCATTTGGTTTTGGAACAAGTTCCCAAACTTGATTTCTCTCGAATTGATTCAATTCTTCTTGCATCGCACATATCCATTGGTCGTCATTCAAGGCTTCATTAACTTTAGATGGTTCGATTTGAGAAACAAATGCCATATTTAAGCATGCATCCTTTAGATTCAATCTTGTTGCTACACCTTGACTAATGTCTCCGATGACTTTGTCTATTGGATGATCCCTATGCGTTCTCCATTCTTTTGGTAGATCATTGTTGATCGACTTTTGTTGAATCGGTTCATCATGATGTTCTTCTTGTTTCTCTTCTAGATTTTCAATGAAGTCTTTAGAAGTATCTTCTTTGCGAATTTCTACAAGATCATCATCATTATCACAAACAATAATATCCTCTTTCGAGGGGTTAGATTCATCAAATTTGACATGCATAGATTCTTCTATTGTTAAAGTTCTTTTATTAAAAACTCTAAAAGCTTTACTTGAAAGAGAATAACCAAGAAAAATACCTTCATCGGATTTCTCGTCAAACTTACCAAGGTTGTCTTTGTCGTTGTTTAGGACAAAGCACTTGCACCCAAAAATATGAAAGAAAGAAATATTTGGTTTTCTCCCTTTGAAAAGTTCATAAGGGGTTTTCTTGAGAATAGGCCTAATATTGACACGGTTACTTACAAAACATGCCGTGCTCACCGCATCCGCCCAAAAATACTTAGGAAGATTTGAATCACTTAGCATTGTCCTTGCAAGTTCCACCAAAGATCTATTCTTCCTTTCTACGACACCATTTTGTTGTGGAGTTCTTGGTGCGGAGAAATTGTGTGAGATTCCATGTTCTTCACAAAATTCTTCAAATGAGGCATTTTGGAATTCTCCACCATGGTCGCTTCTAATGGAGGCAATTGTAAGAGACTTCTCATTTTGTATTTGTTTTGCATACTTCTTGAAGGCTTTGAAAGCATCACTTTTCTGCACTAAAAACAATGTCCAAATATATCTAGAGAAATCATCAACAATAACTAATGCATAGACATTACCTCTGAAGCTTTTTGTTCTCGATGGACCAAAGAGATCCATGTGCAACAATTGTAGTGGCCTAGTTGTGGACACCACATTCTTGGATGTGAAAGTTGATTTGGTTTGCTTTCCTTTTTGGCAAGCGCCACACAACCCATCTTTGATGAATTTGATCTTCGGCAATCCAGTGACTAAGTCATGTTTGATCAACTTATTCAAGTGCTCCATATGAATATGAGCAAACCTCTTATGCCATAACCATGATTCATTGTTGTTTGCCAAGAGACACCTAACATTCAAAGACAAGTTATCTAAGGAAATTAAAAATATGTTATTAACTCTTTTACCTTTTAGCATAACTTCATGAGTAACTTTGTTTTCAATCAAACATTCATCTTTAGTGAAGTTGACTTTGAAACCTCGGTCACACAATTGGCTAATGCTAAGGAGACTATGCTTTAGACCTTCCACATATAGGACATCTTCTATAGTTGTTGAAGGCGGTGAACCAATGATGCCGACGCCAAGGATTCTTCCTTTGTTGTTGTCACCATAAGTAACATATCCTTTGGCCTTAAGCGTTAGATGTGAAAATTTGCTTAGGTCACCCGTCATGTGCCTCGAACATCCACTATCAAGATACCATTGATTTGAAGAGGTCTTCAAGCATACCTACAAAAAAGAGTTACGTTTTATTAGGTACCCAAATTGCCTTGGGTCCTTCAAAGTTAGTTCCTTTCTTGACCCATACATAATGGCCTTGAGCAACACTAAAGTTTCTAATATAACATGCATTAGGAGTATGACCTTTAATACCACAATAGAAACAAGTAGGCTCAAAGTTGCTTTTATATCTAGGGGGATAAAATTTCTTCTTATTATAAGACTTCTTCTTATTATTTCTTTTCCTTTTGTTATATTGTTGAACCATTTTAGGCTTGTCATTTTTCTCTAAAGGAATTTGTTCTTTAGCTTTTACAAAAATGGTCTTGTTAGAAGTTTGTTTAGAGAATCTTGAGTAACCTAGACCACTTTTATCATTTGAGTATCTTTGACTACTAAGAACATGTTCCAATCCAATTTGTCATTTCTCATATCTTTCTAGGACTCTTTTCATTTGAACTATTTAAAAAGCAAGTGACTCACATTTAGTGCATGCAAAATTCTTGATTAATTCTTCTTTTTCATCTTTGAACTTATTTTCCATTTTCTCAATATTTTCTTCCAAGATTGATATTTGTTTCTTTTGAGATGAGATGGTTTTATATAGAATTTTGCATTCACTTAAAAGTTCATCAATTGCTCCTTGAGCATCATTATCATAAATTGAAAAGTTACTACTAACCTCATCGTCTTCATCGTCGGAATGATGTGATGCCATCAATGCTAGATTTGCGCTTTAATCACTATCAGAGTCCGATGAAGAACTTATTTCATTGTCATCCCAAGCAATGTAGGCTTTCTTTTTGTAATCCTTCTTTCCTTTGTTGTCACGATTTTTTGCGAGTCTGGGACATTCCGGTTTGATGTGACCTTGCTTTCCACATTCATAGCATATAATGTCTCCATTGGATGTTGATGCTTCTTTTTATTTGTTCTTTGAGGACTTCTTTCTTCTTGTGAAACTAGAGTTTCCAATATTATTTTTTGCACTGAAGTATTTTCCTAGTCTTTTTACAAGGAGCATAAAGTTATCGTCCTCTTCAGGATTGTCTTCTTTCTTCACAACTTTAGATTCAACTTTTAAGGCAATGCTCTTGGATTTCTTTTCTTGGTTCTCACGTTTCTCCAATAATCCAAGTTCCGTCTCATATTCTTGAAGCTTTCCGAATAGAGTAGCGGATGTCATCGTTGATAAACTTTTCTTCGGAAATCGCCGTCACTTTGGGTTGCCACTCTCTTGTTAAAGACCTAAGCACTTTAAGATTAAGTTCATCATTTATTAGTGTCTTACCAAGTGCATTCATGTGATTTGTCAAATGCACGAATCTTTTCTGCAAGTCGAGGATTGATTCTCCTGGTTGCATTCTGAATAACTCGTACTCTTGACTTAAAGTATTCAATCTGGATCTTTTGACTTCAGCGGTTCCTTCGTGAGTTTCTACAAGAGTGTCCCATATTTGTTTCCATATTTGTTTGGCCGTTGTACATGTTGAGACGTGGAAGAATTCATCCATTCCAATTGCGCTTTGTAAAATATTTATTGCATTTTTGTCATAGAGAACCTTTTTCTTATCATCCTCATCCTATGATGCTTGTGGTTTTGGCGTACCAACTCCGTTGAAAACCGTTGTAGGAATAAAAGGACCATTTTGAACAGCCTCCCATATATCACTTCCTTGTGCTTCTAAATGTGCCTTCATACGGATTTTCTAAAAGTCGAAGTATTGGCCAGAAAACAAAGGAGGCTTGTTGCTACTACCACCGTCTTTGAATACAAGATCATTGTTTGCGGAAGCCATCTGAATCGAGTAGGAACAGGTTACCTATCACCTGCTCTGATGCCAATTGTAAGTTGTAAATGGGCCTAAGAGGGGGGGGGGGGGGTGAATTAGGTTCTTAAAAGTTTCTTTGATCTTTTTACCGGTTCTTGGTTATTTTTCCGTTTTATGATAAGTGCTTGAAAGTAAAGTGCGGAAAGGAAAAATGACACAAGAGAATTATAGTGGTTCCCCTCATAGCCCGAGAGTACTCCATTCCTCCTTCAACACGAAAGAGAATTCACTATAGTTTAGAATTATTGTACAGCCTAATCACACAAATGGTAATGCTTACTATCTAACCTATAGGTAACTAAGTGTATGAAGAACAATCCTCTTCAAAACACTCACTTGTTTTCAACAGTCCTGGACAACAAGGTAATACAAAAAGTAATCTTGATAAGAAGTAGATGTCTTGAGAATATGATATTATCAATCTTGATGATCGATCTTCTCCTTGAAATAAATATCACTCAAATGAAATATACAAGTGTTCTTGAATAAAATGAGATGAAACAATGATAATGTGTGAAATTTATGCAAAGGTTTCTCTCAAAAATATGTTTGAATGAACACTTGAAGAATAACTGAAAGATGAAAAGAATGAGTGGATTTTTTATTATGAAATTTCTAGGAGGTAAGTTTTAATCTGAAAATGACATGTATTTATATTGATGAAAGCAACCATTCAAAAGTCATGGCAATGGTTAGAAAAATTCTGAATTTAATAAGATAAATGATGTAAGAGATGCCATGAAAAGATATAATGAAAAGGTGCATTCAAACAAAACATTTTTCAATTTTAAATAAAAAACACTGTTTTAGTACGTTGTAAATTGTGGCGGTTGTTTGGTCTGTTACGTCGTTTCAAAACGCCACAATTTACCAAATAATTTTGAAATTTAAAATTTAAAATACTGGTTCAGAACGGTGTGAATTATGGCGGTTTCTGGTGCTGTTACGACAGTTAAAAACGCCATAATTTACCAAAAACTGAATGTTTAAATAAATTAAATAATTAAAAAATTGTCTAAGTATTTGAACCAATTTTATACAACATCTATTGATTTACCCAAGTTAATAGATTATATTTGAAAGTGATTTAACATGGTTCAAAATAAAAAAAACAAATAAATAAATAAAGTAAATAAAGTTTCAAATGTATGATAAAAATATTTTGTTTTTTTAAAGCTAGAAATAATGATATATTTTCAACCACATGAACCATGTATGCAAGTGAATTTTGAAGATTATTTTGAGAACTATTTTATCAATATATATTGCATGCTTGAGACACTTTTGAACACTTGTATGCAACCATATTGATAAGTGAGAGTTATACCTTGATTATACTTGAGAATTCTTCAAGACTTGTAAAAATTAAAAACTTTGTGCCAGTTTCAATGTCTTGATCCATTCTTTTTGAGCAAGCATAACATCTTGAATGAATAATGTTGTCTTCATCAAAACCATTGAGAAGCTTGCCTTCACATTTATGAATGCATGTATGCGTATGTGATGCATTAATTATGTATGATGCATAGTTTGGGCTAACGCCTCTTTTTATGTTATGTAATGTATATCCCAGTTTTAATAAGCTTTCGTAACATCCTGACTCCCTAACCCTTAACTCCTTGATAATGATCCCTGATATCCGTAATCCTTGTGATGTGATAATCCATAATTCCTCAATCCCTGATTTGCAATAATCCTTGATCCCTAAGAATGTTCACAGAAACTCCCGTGTTGGTCATTGTCGTGACTGCTTATTTTGTAAACCCTGTTTTTGATTTGGAAACGTATGATCCCTTCAACGATTTCGAAATCAAAGTAAACTCCATTTTCCTTTTAAAAAACTTTTTAATTTTAAACCCAATGTTTCAATGCCTTATTTCACAATTAATTAACACTTCGTAATCAAGCGGAAAGTTATTAAGGAACAAAGAAGATGATTTGATAAAGCAAATTTTGTTAATGATAAGCCCGAAAATGGGCGAAAGTACATAGGAAAGTAATTCCCATAAGGAGAGATTACCTCAAATATAGAATGATGTAAAAATGGAAATAAAATTCAAATTCATTAATATCCCTATTTATTAAACCCCGTTATAATCCCTATGTCTTCAAGATCACAAAACTTCGCTACTGAAGATGACAACTGGAATGATCACTCCCTTATGAATTCCTGTTACGGGTGACTTGAGTGCTTTCAGTCATATGCCTTTTGGATATCCCTAATTTTGCCTGGACCTCTCTTTGAGAGTCTTAGTCCACCGGGATGATATACCCTTTTTTGCATAAGCCGCCCTTCCGGGTTTTTCGACTTATCGGGTTTTATTTTTTCATAAGTTCCTAATTTTTGCCTGGATTGCTCTTTAGAGTTTTCAATCCACCGAGACGCCCTAATTTTTACCTAAGTCACCCTTTAGGGTTTTCGACTTAACGGGCTTTTATCCTCGTTTTCTAGGCATAATATTTTTTGACTGAATCGGAGTTCACCGGTCGTGGTAAATCCGCTCCATCCATAGTTGTTAATATTAGTGCTCCGCCAAAGAAGGCACTCTTCACAACATATGGCCCTTCATAGTTTGGGGTCCATTTTCCTCGTGGATCTTTATGGATGGGTAATATTTTCCTTAACACCAAGTCTCCCTCTTTGAATAGGCGTAGACGAACTTCCTTGTTGAATGCCCTTTTAATCCCCCTTTGATACAGTTGACCATGACATATGGTAGCCATGCGCTTATCTTTTATGAGGTTCAGCTGGTCATATCTGGTTTGAACCAATTATGCTTTATCTAGTTTCTCTCCCATTATAACCCTTAGTGACGGAATTTCCACTTCAATCGGGAGTACTGTTTCCGTGCCATATCCCATTTTGTGGACGATCTTCTTGATATTTTTATTAACAGCTTCCATGGCGCCGTTCATCTCTGATTGATAGGGTGAAGAGTTATGGTGCTCAATCTTGAAGCTTCTACATAGCTCATCCATTACTTTGTTTAGATTAAGCCCCTTATCCCTGATAATTTTCTTAGAAACCCCATAGCGACAAATTATTTCCCTTTTTGAGGAATCAGGCTATTACTTGCCCTGTCACATTCTTGTAGGAGGCCGCTTCCACCCATTTGGTGAAGTAGTCAATAATAATCAAAATGAAACGATGTCCATTAGATGCCCTTGGTTCAATCATCCCGATGATATCTATCCCCCACATAAAGAAAGGCCCCGGAGCAGTTATGATGTTCACATGAGTTGGTGGCACATGAACTTTGTCTGCATATATTTGGCACTTGTGGTACTTCTTGACAGATTTGAAACATTCTGATTTCATGGTCAACCAATAATATCCCGCTCTGAGAATTTCCTAGCCCTTGTATACCCATTGGCTTCATATCCTTCTAGACACTTGAATAATACCATATCCCGATTTCTTTTGTAAAGTACATCCCCATTGAGAAAGAATCGGACGACCAATCTTCTGAGAGTCTTTTTTATCCCTGTTTGAAGCATTTGTAGGGTATTCTTGGTTCAGGAAGAATTGTTTGAATACATATGTATACCCTTGTAATACCTTGATTAATTTGTCTTTTATATCCCTGTCCAAAGAAGTCCCAATTTTGATCTTCAGTCCCCAGATTGATCACATCCACTGGTTCCTGGTGAGGTTGTATTTCTTTTACCCTTTTGCCTTAACAGTCTGGCTAATTCCTCTGAAAGATCACAATCGTCCCCATCACCCTCCTTCGCTTGGTAAATCGATAATTCGAAGTCATAAGGGATTATACCGGCGTTATTTTCAATAGGTTAATTTTTAAATCTGCATGCAGAAATATTTTGATTATTCCCGATTTAGAATAGGTAGTATTTGAAATGAAACTATTGAAAAAAAAAGTCTTGCCATTTTTTGAAATAATTGCAAATGAAAGAAATAAGATCTTGATTGAAAACAAAATGCATTTTTATCGTTAAAATAACCCAAAGAAACAAAGGGTAGCCCTTGATTGAAAAAGAAAATTACTTTGAAATAGAAATCATCTCAGGAATCTCAATAGTTTTCCAATTGTCGAGGGTCGTGTCTGATGAGCAATGACACACCAAGTTGGATATCCCTTTATCATCCTCTTCTATTGCAGCCATTTGACTTTCGACCCCAGAACTATGGAAAGTTTCATTAATAGGAGGAAACTTCCTTTGCTTGTGAACCCTCTGAATCCCTTGATTGGCTGGTTTGTAACCCAACCCGAACAAACCCTTCATCCCACAAATTGCCCCAGTCTGTCATGTCTCCCCTCTTGATTAGGAAATTATCTTTTATCCCTTAAATGGCATTGACAATTGCCCCAGCGTGCCCCGGTAATGAGTTATTTCCCATATTATACTGGTATTAGAGATCTCAATCATCCTGGTTGGCTTGAGGACCATAAGTGTAAGGAGGTCTAGGTGTCCCACTATGAACAGGTGGTGAGATTACTCCTTCAGTAGGTAGATCATTAACCCTTTGTTTACCCACCTGAGCTTCTTCATTCTCCAAGTTATAACTACATAGTGGGTTATCATCCTCATGAGGTGGGGGAGGATTATCCCTTAATTGGCTAGCCTCAGTTTCCCTAGCTATCAAGTTGTGAATAGCAAGAGTTAGTTGATCGATCTTTCCCTTCACATCATTTTCTTCTATAGTGTCCACATCTCCCTTAAGGACTGCTTGATTCTTCTTCAATTGACCCATGGCTTACTTCTGGTAAGCTCGAGTGCGAGGTCGGTCTTGTCCTTCATTTCCTCCACATTTCCCTTGACGATATCCACATCTCCCTTTAGAGCAGCGTGATTCTGTTCCATTTGTTCCATTTGTTCCATAGCTTTCCTTTGGTGAGCACGGGTGTTGGGTCGAGAAGTCAGATTGTTACGAAGATTCTGAGAAACAAATGATTTCCGTTTAATGCCCTTTCTTTTATATGTTATGCATGAATGAATGTATGAGTATGCAAAATGTTTTTTTCAGGAATCTTAAATTTTCAACCAATTAAGAGTCAAACCAAAGATAATGGAAATTCAAACATTTTTATTAATGAAAGAGAGTACTTAGGGTCGAAGCCCTATTTATTACATAAGCAAAACCAAATTGGGGATAACCCTTAAAATATTCATAACAAAATCCCAAAAGTAAGAAACCAAACATAAAAAGCCTAAATCCTTCTCCTAATTCTGGCTCGAAGTCTTCCACCATCCCACGACAAAGTGTAAGGAAATCAGAAATCTCCTTTGCTGGCTTGAAAATAATGGCTATTTCCTCAGCTTCCCTTAATTTCCGAGGGATCTCATGTATAAGGTCATTGGTCAGAAAGACCAACTTATCATATCTGTCTTCAAAGTATGCCTTTTCCCTTTGTAGATTATCCATGATCGCCAAGTCTTCTGCAACGGTGTGCTCCAATTGGCTATTGTGGACTTCAGCATAGTGGCCCCACTCTCTAAGATCTTCATAGGATGCTTCCAATTCCTCATAGGCTCTCTTGAGTTCCTGGTTTTCCTCTTGAGCTTGTAACCTCTTCACGAATATACAAACAGCTTGCCATCTCTCTTAATGAAGGTCTATATCCCAATCCTTTGAATGGACCTTTATTGTTTTTGGGGAAATCCAGTATCTTTCGAACCTCTTCTAAGGTAGGTGCTATTTGGAAGTCCTTGAATTGGAAACACCTTAACTCGGGATCATAAAATTGGGCCAAGGCAGTTAGACCCTCCTCTTGCATAGGAAATAGAACCAAGTCCAATATATCTCCATACCTACGAAGTATAGGTTTCCTTCTTTCCTTGGGTAACTCAGCAGCATAAGTCTTTAGGCTTTTTATATCTGATATCCTTACTCTAATGGGGAGAGTTCTCTTTTTTCCAACTTCCATTGTCCTTTGATTTAATCCTTTTTGTAAAATTTTAAGATTCTTGTGAATGCAAAAAAAGAAAAATTTATGAGGATGATGAATGCACATGATGTCTGGATTAGGGTAAAGGTAAAGTGTAAGCATGCCCCTAGTAAGGTGGGCTTCCCTAGAACAGGCTGGATCTATGTTAAGACTACCCAATCCCCTCACAGGTAGGTTACCTAAATTTGGCCAGCATAACGACCCCAAAATGTTTAGACTATACCCTTGTTTTACCATGAGAAGGAGCAAGCCTTCCTACGGTAATCCTTCGGGATAAGTCTCATTTGGGATAAGACCCTAGTAACAACCTTGGAGGGTTGAATACATAAGGTCTATGATTGGTGTGGGGTAGGTTAAGGTTCTCAGAGTCTCGAACCACATCCAAATCATTCCACTATGAGAGGGGCTAGCCCTTTCGTGAGGACGACTTTGGAGGGATCTACTCTGAGTGTGGCATCAATGCATTTTAGGGGATGTTGCATCCCCCGCAAAAACATTTCAGTTCCACTTTAGGTTCTAGGGTTATCCTTCAAGCTTTGGGTTTTAGCTTCACTCCTTTTTTTTTTGTTTGCCCCAATCCCTTGTATAATGACAAAATAAAAAACAAAGGGTTAAATAAATAAAAAAAATGAAATAAATAAAAAATAAATAACAAAATAAAAACATCCAAGACAAACAAATCCCTAAATCCTAAGGCTAGGAAGGACTCTCGCTAGGAAGTAATCCCCAGCAGAGTCGCCAGCTGTCGCGACCGGCAAAAATTTTCGAGTCGCCACCATATTTTTTTTAAAGGAAAATAATGATAAACCTAAATATCCTATCCTAAGGTAGAGATTCCTATGGTTCGGGAGTCGGTTAAGTAAAGGGAAGGTGTTAGGCACCCCTTACGTCCATTGTACTCAATGGGATCCACCTTTGAGTTTAGGGCATGTTTGTTTGTCTAAATGAAAAGAAAACCTAAGTTTTTTTATAAATTATACTCGCTAGGGTTGGTTTGCAACCCTATGCCTACGTACCCCCAATTTGAAGGATCAGAGTAACCGTAGTTCACCTCCCCTATTCCTACCCCCTAATCCTATTCCCATTCCTAAACCCAATCCACTATTTATACTATTGGATAAAGAGTTCTATCCCTTAAATCTAATGTTTATACTCCTAGATGAGGAGTTCTATCCCTGAAATCCCTTAAATCCCTATCCATTATTTAGACTCTCGGAGGAAGAGTTTTATCCCTTAATCCTTTTATTTATACTCTCGGATATCAAGAGTGTTATCCCTAAATCCTTATCCCCTATCCCTTATTTAGGCTCTCGGACCAAGAGTTTTATCCTTTAATCCTTTTATTTATACTCTCGGATATCAAGAGTTCTATCCCTTATCCCATCCTTTATTTAGGCTCTCGGACCAAGAGCTTTATCCCTTAATCCTTTTATTTATACTCTCGGATATCAAGAGTACTATCTCATTACTACCCCTTAACTAAATTCTTAAACCCTAATTAGAACCCCTTAACATTCATTATAAAACCCCATATTTCCTTTGTAAAACCCCATTTAATATTCCTTAGATGAAACCCCCAAAATTCTTAATAAAACCCCATATGTCATTAAAACCCCAAAAGTAAAACCCCACGTTTTAAAACCAATCCCAAAAATTTAATTAAATCCCCAAAATAACATTTTGAATCCAACCTCACAATCCAATTTAAATTCCCAATAATAAATTAAATCCCAAAGTTATTAGAATGAACCCCAAGAAAATTTAATAAAATACAACCCCAAAATTGATATTTTAATCCCTAAAAATTACTTAGTAATTCCAATCCTAAAAATATTTAATTTCAATCCCAAAATTTATTTAATAATTTCAATCTCAAAATAAATTAACTTATTTAGTAAAATAGTAATAAACTCCCAATTTTTAAAATTTAACTCCATATTTTAAAGATATATTAATAATCCCTTAAATATAATAATAATATCAAAATCCATGTTTTAAATCCCGAAAATATGCTCCATGATATAAATCACCCACAAAATAAATTAATAAGGGTTTCCCTTTGATTGAATAAACCCATAATTAAACCACTTTTTTAATCTACATTTTAAAATATATTAATGATAATCCCCTTTTAAACCCAAAATAATGGTATTATAACCATATTTAAAACCCCAAAAATATAATTAAATTTCAAGGTATAAATCTTAAAAATAATTAGTGAAAGAACCCTATTAAAAAAATAAGAAAAATATCCTTATTTATTTTAAAATATTAATCCCTTTATCCAAATCAATTCCTCAAAAGTTTTCCCACTTAAATGTTAAAAGAAATATTAATCTCCAAATAATTTTTATTAAACTTGTGTGTTAAACCCAATAATTATTTAATATTAAATAATATTTAAAATAATTATTACAAACCACAAAAACAAATATTTACTAAACAAATTCCATTAATCCTAAATTACTAATAACTAAATTATTATTATTATTTTTTACAATTTAAAATGGTTAAAATATCTTATGATTTTTCCTTGCGAAATTATAATTAATTTATTAGAACAAAACGAAAATTCTATACCAAACACAATCCCTAACCAAACAATCCATAACTAAATAGGTACATGCATCAAACAAAATATATACGATTTTTATTCGAGCAAAGAGAAACCGACCTACGGGATCGAGGTTTATCCCGGTGAGCAAAATAATTAACCTTTTGAGCTATCTCCTTTTTTCCGCGGTTGATTCATATCCTTTGATCCCTATCTTTCCCATTCGTCGATATTTTCCTCCCCCCTTTGCGTTCTTGATCTTAGACTCCTTCTTTGCTCGCACCCTTCTTTGAAAAGATTGATGATTATGGAGGCTTAGGTTTATTTGTTGTTGTTCTTCAGTGTAAAGAACAACAACTTTGAGGTAAGAATATGTGAATTGTGGGTGAGAAAATATGAGAAAAAGAGGTTCTATTTATAGGGTAAAATTAGGTCAAAAAATTGAATGTGATTGTCTAATTTAGGAAGGATACAATCTGACCTGATTTTCTCTATTTCTTAAGGCCCAAGCTAATGAATCTGGATGGATTCATGGCTTGGTGAATTTGAATAAATAATAAAAATAAAAATAAAATAAAAAGTCTAATAATTAAAATGGTAAAAAGATTTGATTTGATTTAACTAATATGATTTTTTGAAGATATTTTCATAAAAACATGATTTTAATGAAAAAATTGATATTTTAAAATATTAATTAATTAAAATACGAAAATTAATATTAAAATAATTAAAAAAAACTATTTTTCGGTATTCTTTTATGGTTTAAAGATAAAATAGAAAAAAATTAGTAATAAAGGAAAAAAAACTAAAAGTGGAAAAGGTAGGATTTGAACTCAAGCACTCTCCCTTACAATCCTCAGGCCTACTCCTCTACCAATTGGGCTATTATATTTATTTGAAATGAAATTACGTCTAAAAAATAACATAAAAAGCTAATTACTAATTTGCACTCTTATACTATAATTTTTATTTAAAAGTAAATAACAGTATAAAGAAGAAAAGAAAGATGGTCAAAATTTGGGGTACGACAGCGGGTAAACACTTACTCGGTTGTAGAGCTTCCATGTTGTTTTGTTAGTTTGTTCAACAAAGAAAACTTTGATAACAATATTATATTCAAAATCAAAGGAGAAAGTGCTTTTAAAAGAAATATCGGGGCTTACAGCTCAAGGAGAGGCCCAATGTTTTGTCAGTGATCGCACTGTTGTTTAGTATAGAGGGACTTATACAAGTGACAGAGGCCCGAGAAAGGTTTTCTGTACAAAGGGATGGGTCTTACACTCTCTCAAGAGGCCCAAAGAGTTTAAAGAAAAGGAATGTGGCTTATAACACGAGGGTAGGCCCAGATGATTTTAGTTTTGAAATGGCGATCGCGCCGAGGTTTTGAAAACACAGTGGGTCTTATACAATGACTGAGGCCCAAAGGTAATTTGGTTTCAAAAGGGGTTGGGTCTTACACTCTAATAGAGGCCCAAAAGTTTTGAATGGGTCTTATAGCTCGAGGAGAAGCCCAGGGTTTCTTTTTAAACGGGCGACGATCGCGTCGAACTTTTGAAATACAACGGGACTTATACAATAAGTGAGGCCTAAAATAGGTTTGTATTTACAAAGGATTGGGTCTTACACTCTAATAGAGGCCCAAAGGTTTTAAAATGAAAAGAAATGGGACTTATAGCTCAAGGAGAAGCCCAGGGTCTTTTTTTGTTAAAAGGCGACGATCGTGCCAAACTTTGAAAATGTACAGAGGGACTTATACAATGTGTGAGGCCCAAATTATTTATGTACAAAAAGGGTTGGGTCTTACACTCTATTAGAGGCCCATGAGTGTTTGAAAATGATTTGTGAGGGTGAAAATCAAAGAAACCCTAATTTTATTCTTTAAAAGTAAATATTTAAAGAAAATCAAACAAAATACCAAATAAGATTGAATAAACCATTTGTGATTTTGTTTAAGGTTTGAAAAAATGAGGGATAATCACAAGGGATATTTAAACTCAGTTGGTTTTGATTTTCAAAGTAAATATTCACTTTTAAAATGTTTAAAAACAATTAAAAATGAATTTATTCACAAAAATACTAATTATATTAAATAAATAATATAAATCTAATTTTTTTATGGAATAAAATATTTCAAAATTTTTGTGATTTTTTTGCAAAAAGAACCAATAAAAAATAATTAAAATTGAAAGAGTTATTAATTTTCCAATTAATTAATAAAACATAAAAATATTGGAAAAATAGCAAAAATGTGAAAAACACAAAATGGCATGGGTGGGGTTTGAACCCATGACCTCAAGGTCATAGGGCGTGCGCCTTACCACTGGGATGGTGATACATCCATTGTTTGAAGTGAAAACACAAATATACAAGTCATGCCTTGGTTTTAGGCCTGACCCAAGGCAAGTTTTGGCTCAGAAACGTGAAGGTCATAACTTTCTCATTTCTCCATGTTTTGAGACAAAATTTATATGCATCTGGCCTAGAATTTCACAAGGAATCCAATGGTGGTGGTATTTTTTTCAGATCATACTCCCTCCTCAAAATCCGATTGGGGTTTTGAAAAAGGCCTCTAATTGCATTTTCTATGCTACACTTTGATACATGCATGAATTACATGATCAATTGGTTCAAACATAACATATATAACATGTATGAGGTGTGCATGATCAGTGGACTTCAAAGCAATGCATATTTTGGAAAGTTCAAGTCATGAGGCTTACCTCCTTTTGAGCTATTTGGAATTTTTGTGCAATCTATCAAGCCTCTTGCTCCAGAAATGATTTGATGCTTTGTACACACTCAAATGATCCCTTAGAAGCTTTTAGGATAAGTGGAATCAGCTGGTACCTGCAAAAACACAAACTGGCCCTTTCTTGAAAAAGGGGTCAAAAGTGACCAAAATAGCAACTCTCTCAAATGGTGTTCCAGATGGGGGGAACCATTTGAGACAGTTCAAGGATGATATTTGGAGTGTGTTTAAGGTTTTATCTGGTTTGGAAAGTGACTGATTCAAGACATGGCTTGAAAAATGCACAGAAGGCCTATTTTGAGGTTTTGAGAGGTGACTTTGTGATTTTGGTGTTACAGGTCACTTGTGAGAGTTTGGATCACCTACATATGATGTTTATGTGGTGTTTGTGTGATTGGTTTGATTGAAAATGCTCTCAAATTCAAAAACTCTGAGTTACCTTGCTAGATAAGGCATTTTGGCCTAAAGAGAGGGATTTTGAGGAAAGCATATGTTTGATGGCTTTGGTGTAATCAAACTGAGCACAAATGAGCTCTATTTATAGTAGAGTAAGGTTGTTTTGGGATCAATAGTGAATGGCAACTGCAACAGAGGTTTGGCCAATGTTGAGCAATAGAAATCCAAGTCTCCTCTAGCCATTGACTAGAGGTTAGAGCACAGAGCTTTGGTTCCATATTTATTGAAGGAATCTTGATTGAATTCAGTTGCAAATGTGTCAGTTCATGCCACCTCTAAGCATCTATTAAATGCTCCAATCTAAAATTGGAGTCTTGTCCCTATTTTAGGCAATTCTTGGTTTGACATGCTACTTCTTGTTCCAAGGACTTTGGAGGCTTGGCTCAGTGATTGTCCCCTTTAGATTTGATCCTCAGATGTGTCCAAAGTGATGACAAGGCTTGGAATTATTTGATTTTTCCAAATCGAGCAAAAATTCAAAATTCTGCCTAGCCTTGGCAGTTTTCAGCAAGGCATGTTGCCAATGTCATATCTCATGGCTCAAGTTGAGTTTGGTGATGTTCTTGGTCATTTTGGAAAGCCCTCATATGATACAACAACTGTTTGACCATATTTGGTTTTGATACCTTTTGGATCCAAGTGAAAAATCCCCCTACATTTGGAAAAAAGTGAAGGCAGATTCTGACTTAGTGAAAATTTCACTAAGTGTTGGAAAAAAGTGACATTTTCACTTTTTGTGATTTTGATCAATCCATAACTCAAAATCCATGAAGAATTTGGAGGGGGGGGGTCAGTTTTTAGCTTTTGTAGAGGGCCATGAGATCAACAAATCAAGCTTTGGATGGGGAAAAATGGGTTTGTGGTTTAGGAGTTATGATCCTCCAAAGTTGGTACCCTTGCCACTTTGTTCATAACTTAGAAAATTTTCTAAGTTTTTATGGTTACCCCTTTTACAAGTTATCCCACTTTCTTTGATTTTTATTGATGAATGATGATTCAAATCATACATTAACATCATTTTAGGGTGAAAAATCCATTTTTGTGAAAAATCACAAAAAGTCAAAGTTTGACTTTTGTGCACAGTTGACTTTTTAGCAGATGAATTCCAAACTATGCAATCCTTTAGGAAATCATGTCCTTGACCTAAATCAAACTTGATGGACATGTTCCATGGGTGTTATAAGGTGTATTGAATCATGTCCTAGGGTTTGGGAGCATGTCCTGGTCAAAAGTCAAAGCTACAGTTGACTTTTCTTGCGAAACCCTAATTGTGGTTCAGATGAAATTGAGGCTTGTTTCTCAAACTTCTTGGGTAAATCCATTGTTGCAAATGGATCAATATAGTATATTAGAGACATTCAAATCCTCTCTTGAGGTCTTGGCTCATGATTTGTCCCAAAAGTCAACTTAGGGGTGAATTAGGTCAAGAAACCCTAATTCCTGATTTTTGATGAATGCTTCTCCTGAGGTCAAATTGACTTGATGATTGGGTCCATGAGGTTACATGGAGCATATTAGGTTATGCTTTGAAGTATTGGCTCATGCCCAGAGGAAAATTTCCATATGGAGGCCCTGGTCGACTAAAACCCTAATTTGGTGACACTGGCGATCTTGAGGCTTGATCCACCTAGAAGGGAGCAACCTTGTGCTTAATCCTTGAAGTGGGAATCCTTTTGATCCATTGTGGATGTTTGAAAGGTTTAGACAAGTTGATGATCATGTTATTCCTTGATTGATCCTTTGTCTAAGAGCTCTGAGAGGGCCTGAAACCCTAATCTTTGATAGTAGTGAATACTTAACAATTCCTTGAGGAGATTGATGAGGCATAAAGGTACATCCATATTATGATGGTTATTTACACAATGATGGGAATCTAGGTGGTTAAAATTTGGGGTATGACAGCGTGGATGTAAATAATCCAGAGGCTTGCCACTTACAACAATTTAGATGAAGAAAAAGGAGTTGTTGATGTTTGTATGCTGTGAGCAAGGCACAACTTTGATGCTAAAAGGTTGATTGGCTCAACCGGGGTTTTCCTTATACAAATCCTAAGAGGAGGCTATTGACCCAACAAGATGGTGTTTTTGTGTGTCTCGTACGAAGCCCGAGAGGGAGGCTAAAAGGGGTTGACTCAACAAAGGAGTGCTAACAAGCGACTGACTCAACAAGATAATGCTTTTATATGTGTCTTGTACAGAGCCCAGGACGGAGGCTAAAAGGGTTTGACTCAACAAGAGAGTCTTTTATACTCAACAAGAGAGTGATTTGGTGTCTCGTATGAAGCCCGAGACGGAGGCTAAAGGGGATCGACTCAACAAGAGAGTCTTTATATACTCAACAAGAGAGTGTTTTGTATCTCGTACAAAGCCCGAGATAAAGGCTAAAAAATGTTAGCTCTGCTGGGGAGAATCATTGTACAAAGCCCAAGAGGAGGCTAGGGTGCTGGTGACTGTTTCAGTTAAGTGACAGGTCCAATATGCTAGTTAAAAGAGAAAATCAGTTCTTATATGGGTAATGTTGTACTCATGGATTTGATCTGAGGATCGGGATTATTTCCTGTTCTTTTAAGCAAACGGGGCATCCAAAGGGTTTTTGAGACTGTCCAAGTCTACGGGTGTTTTTTCCTATTTTTGAAAGGAACTTGAGAATGTCTTCGAGACTCAAGGAGATTGGACTGTCCAAGTCTAGAGTTTTATCATTTGTACTATGCTTAAGAGAAATTAAGAGACAACACGTTTGCGGTAGAAATATCTAGGCTCTTTGAAAGACTGTTCTATTAAGATGACTAATTTCTGTTCCTATACCTTTAAGAGGTCGTCGGGACAATTTGTACGAAGCCCAAGAGGAGGCGAGAAAAAATTTTAAGAAGCCGAAGAGACAATTTGTACGAAGCCCAAGAGGAGGCTATCTTCTCGGAGGGAGAATCATTATACGAAGCCTAAGAGGAGGCTGTGAAAACTTCTAAGAAGCCGACGGGTCCTTGTACAACGCCCAAGAGGAGGCGGGGATGCTTTTAGGAAGCCTGTGGGACCTTGCACTAAGCCCAAAAGGAGGCTGATGAACAGTTCCAGAAGGGGTTTCACTTGGAACATTGGCCTTCTGTATATGAACTGTTAAAGGGGGAGATTTCTTAGATCTAGTTATCTAAAATTGTTGTAAAAGAAAATTCTCACGGTTTAGGTTATGTTGAAATATCCGGGAGAACGTCGGATGTAAGGAGACGAGGTTTTGTCTAGTTCTAGACGTAGTTGCCGGGGAAACTCTAAATATCTATACTAGTATTACACAGTTGATATGAGTTTATGAAAGAAGACTTACAGTGAAACAGCCCCACAGTACAGTTATATACATATGAAAGCGGTAAATGAAAGCGGGTAAACACTTACTCGGTTGTAGAGCTTCCATACTGTATTGTTAGTTGTTCAACAAAGAAATTGAAAACAACAGTAAGTTACAAAATCAAAGGAGAAAGTGCTTTTGAAAGGGAAATTGGGGCTTACAGCTCAAGGAGAGGCCCAGGGTTTTATCAGTGATCGCACTGTCGTTTTGTACAGGGACTTATACAAGTGACTGAGGCCTAAGAAAGGTTTTCTGTACAAAGGGGATGGGTCTTACACTCTCTCAAGAGGCCCAAAGGTGTTTAAAGAAAAATAATGGGGCTTATAACACGAGGGTAGACCCAGATGATTTATTTTTTGAATTGGCGATCGCGCCGAGATTTCTTTAACATACTGGGTCTTATACAATGCATTGAGGCCCAAAAACTTTTGGTTAAAAAAAAGGGTTTGGGTCTTACACTCTATTAGAGGCCCATGAGTGTTTGAAAATGATTTGCGAGGGTGAAAATCAAAGAAACCCTAATTTTGTTTTCCTTTAAAAATAAGTATTTAAAGAAAATCAAATAAAATAATAAAAATACCAAATAAGTTTTAATAAACCACTTGTGGTTTTTGTTTAAGGTTTGAAAAAATGAGGTTTTAATCACAAGATGAATTAAACTCATTTGGTTTTGATTTTCAAAGTAAATATTCACTTTTAAATGTTTAAAAACAATTAAAAAGGAATTTATTCATAAAAATACTAATTATATTAAATAACTAATATAAATTTGATTTTTTTATGGAATAAAATATTTCAATATTTTTGTGATTTTTTGCAAAAAGAACCAATAAAAAATAATTAAAATTGAGAGAGTTATTAATTTTTCAAACTATTAAAAATAATATGGAAAATAACAAAAAGTGGGAAAAATAGCAAAAAGAGGGTCTGGGGCGAGGGGGATTCGAACCCTAGACCTCTTGTGTATAGGGCGCGCGCCTTACCACTGGGGTGGTGATACATCCGTTGATTGAAACACAACCATAAATATACAAGGCTTGCCTTGTTTTTGGCCTGGCCCAAGGCAAGGCAAGGCAAGTTTGGACAAGAAACGGGAAGGTCCATAACTTTCTCATTTCTCCATGGTTGGGGATAAAATTTATATGCATCTGGCCTAGAATTTCATAAGGAATCCAATGATGGTGGTATTTTTTCCAGATCATGCTCCCTCCTCAAAATCCGATAGTGGTTTTGAAATAGACCATATTTTGCATTTTCTGTTCTACATCTTGGCACAGGTATGAATTACATGATAAATTGATGCAAACACAACACATATAACATGTAGAAGAGATGCATGATCAATAGTGTTGGTTCTTGGATTGGCTAGAATTTTGGTAAAACAAAGTGTTCAATGTTGATGTCACATGGGTGATGTCATAACATTGAGTCTTAACATTGAATAATGTTAAGTGTTTAGCTTGTTAAAGTTGTGAAGTCTGATGTCACATGCGATGTCATGACATCAGATATGCAGATCAGTAAAACATCAGGTATGAGATGTTTTTAGGGTTAAGCATTTTAGCTAGATTTTGGAAGAGTTGGCAGAGTAATTGGATGCGAATATCTTAGAGGAGATATTTTCTGTTGCAAACAGATTTGGTGCAGATTTGTAGGAGTGTTTAAAGGCTGAAGATTTAAGATTTTGAGAGAGAAAAATCTGTTGAAGATTCAGTTTTAAATAACAAATGAGGTCAGATATTGTAGCAGGTCCAAGACCAGATCAAATAGCTATTTAAAGCGCATCAATCCTTTAAAGAAAGAAACGAAGAAAGAGAGCTAAAGACTGAGAGTCGTTTGAGTCTTCGTGTTTGTATTGTAAACCATTCTAGTGAATTGGTGTTGTTGTTTTGAGTTGTTCTTGATCAAAGCTGTGAAGCAGAATCAAGTTGTGTTTTTCAAAGTGTGTGATCTTTGAATTATATCACTGAGGTGATTTAGGGATTGAGTAGTGTTCTCATACCTAAGTGGTCTCTTAGGTAGAAGGTTCATTAAGTAGTGATTAAGTTTAGGAGATGTCAACTGGGTTGTTGAGTCTGTAAATTAATTCTACTGATAGTGAAATTTATCCCTGGCTTGGTAGCCCCCAGACGTAGGTAGTTAGACCGAACTGGGTGAACAATTTGTTGTGCCTTTTCTATTGTTTTACTTTGTCCATTGTAGAGTGTGTTGTTGTGACATCACACGTAACATCACATATCTGGTACCAGAATTTTAATTGGTATTAGAGCAGACATCCTGCTCTGCATCTGGTTGAGATCTAGGGCTGGTACTTTCTGGTAAAGATGGACAAGGAAGTTGGTGGATTTGTAAATAGACCCCCTATTTTGGATGGCTCTAATTATGATTATTGGAAGCCAAGGATGATTACCTTCTTGAAATCCTTGGACAACAGGGCTTGGAAGGCTATCATAAAAGAATGGAAAGCACCTGTTGTTGTTGAGAAAGATGATGCTGGGAAAGAAAAAGAAGGCAACTCAAAACTGAAACCTGAAGAAGAATGGACCAAGGAAGAAGATGAGCATGCCCTTGGTAATTCCAAAGCTTTAAATGCTATTTTCAATGGAGTGGATAAGAATATATTCAGGTTGATCAATACCCGTGAAGTTGCTAAGGAAGCTTGGGACATCTTGAAGACTACTCATGAAGGAACTTCAAAGGTTAAGATGTCAAGACTTCAACTTCTGACATCAAAATTTGAAAGTCTAAAGATGAAGGAAGATGAAACTATTCATGACTTTCATATGAGTATTCTTGAGTTGTCTAATGCCTCTAGTGCTCTTGGAGAAAATATGACTGAAGAAAAGCTGGTGAGGAAAATCCTTAGATCTCTTCCCAAGAGGTATAAGATGAAGGTGACTACAATTGAAGAAGCTCAAGACATCAGCAAAATGAGGGTTGATGAGCTTATTGGATCTCTTTAAACATTTGAGCTAGGGTTAAGTGAAGAAGAACCTAAGAAGAAGTCCAAGAGTATAGCTTTGGTTTCCAGTTCTGAAGAAGCCAAGAAAGGGAAAGAGGATGATTCTCAGGAGGAGCTGTCTCAGGCTATTGCTTTGCTGGGAAAATAGTTCAACAAAGTTATGAAGAGGATAAATAGGAGTTATAATCCCAATGTCAAGAACATTACCTCTGACATCAACAGATCAGGAGAACAAGGAAAAAAGTCTAAAGATGAAAAAAATCCAGTAATGACAAAGGGATACAATGCTTTGAGTGTGAAGGGTATGGACATGTCAAGAAGGAATGTCCTACTTTTCTAAAGAAGCAGAAAGGGTTATCAGCTTCTTGGTCTGACAGTGAGAGTGAATATGAAGAAAATTAAGCTAAACTTGTTAGAGCTGTGGTTGGGGTTTATGAGTCAGATAATGATTCTTGTGATGATGAGGTTACTTATGATGAACTTGCTATCACTTATAAAGATCTTTTCATAAGAAGTGAACAAGTGTGTCTTGAAGGAGAAGAGCTGAAGAAAACCATAGTACAGTTAAAAGCTGAAAAGACTGAACTTAAAGCTGAAGTCAGTATGCTTAACTATAAACTGGACTCTATGACCAAAACTATCAGAATGTTAAACAATGGTACTGATGCGTTAGAAAACATTCTTAGTATTGGGAAGATGGCTGCAGACAAACATGGTTTGGGATTCACCAGTGATGCAGGTTCTATTGATGTTATCACCTCCAAACCAGTGATGTTAAAACAGATGTTAATACATCATGACAGAACTCCATCTAAGAAGAAATACAAACACTGGAGATGTCACCATTGTGGATGCTTTGGACACATTAAGGCTTATTGTTATAAGCTACATGGATATCCACAGAAGGCTCATCAGGTTGTTCCCAAACAGAACTGTTATAAAGGAAGGCATGTTACCAAGCCTAAGAAGCAATGGGTCCCTAAAGTTAAGGTTACCAGCTTGATAGCTCCCACTTCTTTAAGGGTTTCTACCAAAGAAGATTGGTACTTTGACAGTGGGTGTTCAAGGCACATGACTGGAGTAAAAAATCTGTTGGTAGATGTGAAGCTTCATTCTTCAGGCTATGTTACATTTAGTGATGGGGTCAAAGGAGAGATCAAGGGGATTGGTAAACTAAACTGTGCTGGTGCTCCCAGACTGGAGGATGTTCTTCTTGTTAAAGGACTGGCGACAAATTTGATTAGCATTAGTCAACTTTGTGATCATGGATTCAAAGTAGACTTTACAAAGTCTGAATGCATTGTCAAAGATGATAAAGGAGAAGTCATTATGAAGGGAGCCAGGTCTAAGGACAATTGTTATCTTTAGGTGCCACAAGACTCAAATTCTTCCACGTGTGTTTTTGCTAAAGAAGGTGATCTCAAAATCTGGCATCAGAAGTTGGGACATCTTCACTTGAAGGGAATGAAGAGAATCATCTCCTCAGAAGCAGTCAGAGGAATTCCCAAACTTAATATTGAGGAAGGAAAAGTGTGTGGAGACTGTCAAAAAGGGAAGCAGACAAAGATGTCTCATCCGAAGCTTCAACATGACACCACCTCCAAGGTCTTGGAACTACTTCATATGGACTTAATGGGACCTATGCAGGTGGAAAGTCTGGGTGGAAAGAAATATGCATATGTAGTTGTGGATGACTATTCGAGGTACACCTGGGTGAGCTTAATCAAAGACAAATCAGAGGTGTTTGATGTTTTTAAAGATCTTTGTCAAAGACTCCAAAGGGAAAAAGAGAGTAATGTTATCAGGATAAGGAGTGACCATGGAAGAGAGTTTGAGAATAGCAAGTTTGAAGAATTTTGCTCTGCTGAAGGTATAAGCCATGAGTTTTCATCTCTTATTACTCCTCAGCAAAATGGAGTGGTTGAGAGGAAGAACATAACTATCCAAGAGTCTGCTAGAGCTATGATCCATGCCAAGAAACTTCCCTATCATTTCTGGGCTGAAGCCATGAATAATGCCTGCTACATTCACAACAGGGTTACCCTGAGAAGAGGCACTTCATCCACTCTGTATGACCTATGGAAGGGAAGAAAACCTAATGTTAAATACTTTCATGCTTTTGGAAGTAGATGCTATATTTTGGCTGATAGAGAACATAGAAGAAAATTGGATTCCAAAAGTGATGAAGGAATATTCTTGGGATACTCAACCAACAGCAGAGCATATAGGGTTTTCAACTCTAGAACCAAGGTGATGATGGAGTCCATAAATGTGGTGATTGATGACAATGATAAGCAGGAAGATGATGATGTCCCAGATGATGTTGGAACACCAGTTGATGAAGTTGCACCAGAAGCTGAAGACAGAAGTCCAACTCCTAGTGTTGCTGCTGCTGAGCCTGAAACTGAGCAACCTCATAAAGATCCCTCTATCAGAGTGCAGAAGGACCACCCAAAGGAGCTTATTATAGGTGATCCAAATTCTGGAGTGAGGACTAGGTCAAGAGATGTTATAGCAAGTTCATGTTTTTTCTCCAAAATTGAACCAAAGAATGTCAAGGAAGCATTGACTGATGAGTTTTGGATAAATGTAATGCATGAAGAGCTGGAGCAATTCAAGAGGAATGAAGTATGTGAGCTTGTACCTAGGCCTGATGGAGTTAATGTGATTGGCACCAAGTGGATCTACAAGAATAAATCTGATGAACAAGGAGTGGTCACCAGAAACAAAGCCAAATTAGTTGCTCAGGGATACACTCAGGTTGAAGGAATTGATTACGATGAAACTTTTGCTCCTGTTGCAAGACTGGAATCTATCAGATTGCTCTTAGGTGTGGCGTGTAATTTCAAATTCAAGCTTTTTCAGATGGATGTTAAAAGTGCCTTCTTGAATGGTTACTTAAATGAAGAGGTGTATGTTGATCAACCAAAAGGATTTATTGATCCAACATTTCCTGACCATGTGTACAAACTAAGGAAAGCTCTATATGGTTTGAAGCAAGCACCAAGAGCTTGGTATGAAAGACTTACTGAATTCTTGGTTGTGAATGGCTACAGAAAAGGAGGGATTGACAAGACTTTGTTTGTTAAAGAGGAAGGAGGAAATCTGATGATAGCTCAAATCTATGTGGATGACATAGTATTTGGAGGGATGTCAGATGTAATGGTGAAACATTTTGTGGAACAGATGCAGTCTGAATTTGAAATGAGTCTTGTTGGTGAGCTAAACTATTTTCTTGGTCTACAAGTTAGACAAATGGAGGACTCCATATTCATTTCTCAGAGCAAGTATGCAAAGAACATAGTGAAGGAGTTTGGTCTAGAGAATGCTAATCACAAGAGGACTCCTGCACCTACTCATTTAAAATTATCCAAGGATGAACATGGAGTTAGTGTGGATCAAAGTTTATATAGAAGCATGATTGGGAGTCTATTGTATCTCACAGCTAGCAGACCTGACATCTCCTTCGCTGTTGGAGTTTGTGCCAGATACCAATCTGAGCCTAGGGTTAGTCACTTGAATCAAGTAAAGAGGATCCTGAAATATGTTAATGGCACTAGTGACTATGGGATGCTGTATAGTCATGGATCTGGGACTGAGTTAAGGGGATATTGTGATGCTGACTGGGCTGGGAGTGCTGATGATAGGAAAAGCACTTCAGGAGGTTGTTTCTTCTTAGGGAATAATCTGATATCATGGTTTAGTAAAATGCAGAACTGTGTGTCCCTTTCTACTGCTGAAGCTGAGTACATAGCAGCAGGGAGTAGTTGTTCTCAACTTGTTTGGATGAAGCAGATGTTAACAGAATACAATGTCAAGCAAGATGTCATGACATTGTACTGTGATAATTTGAGTGCTATCAATATCTCTAAGAATCCTATTCAGCATAGCAGAACCAAGCATATTGATATAAGGCATCATTTTATAAGAGATTTGGTTGAAGACAAAGTAGTTGCCTTGGAACATGTTGCTACAGATAAACAATTAGCTGACATTTTTACTAAAGCCTTAGATGCAAACCAATTTGAAAGTTTGAGAAGTAAATTAGGAATTTGCATTTATGAAGATTAAATGTGCTAGAGAGTGTATTAAGCAGTTGTATTCTTTATTAGAAATTGATTTTATCCAACTGCTGAAGGCATATAGGTTTGAAGTACATCATTAGTTATAGATTATCCCAACCTCCTGCATCTAGAATAGCTTTCCAGTCTTTATCCCAATCATCATCAGTAGCTTGGTGTTGCACAGGAAGCTTCTTGCTTGGTTTCATGGTTGTTTCTGAGGTTCTGCCTGACTTTGTGGTTCCTGAAGTAGTTTCAGCTGCAGTCATTGTCTTGCTCCCCTTCTGAAGTCTTATCCTTCTGCTTGAGGTTCTTTGCTGCATCTTTGGTGTTTGACTGGCTCATTCTTGGTTGCTGTGTGGTACTGCTAGGAGGAAGAAAGGCTTGTTTTTATAATGCAAACAAGTAGCATAGTTTGTATTGACTGAATTGACCATGTCTTTATTTATGTCAGTACATTGTCCAATTATGGCTAAAAAGGGGGAGAGTTAGCCTAGGTGTGTAGAGTGTATCCTATCTAAGAGTAGAGTGTATCCTATCTAAGATCTGGTGTGGTGCAGATGTTGAGGGGGAGTATGCATGTTGAACAGCTGGTTATGCTGGTTCTGGTTTTGAGGGGGAGTTTTTAACTGTTTCAAAATTTTTATCCGCTGCTGAAGTCTCTGATGTTGCAGAGATTATTTTAGCCAAAATTAGCCAAAGGGGGAGATTGTTGGTTCTTGGATTGGCTAGAATTTTGGTAAAACAAAGTGTTCAATGTTGATGTCACATGGGTGATGTCTTAACATTGAGTTTTAACATTGAATAATGTTAAGGGTTTAGCTTGTTGAAGTTGTGAAGTCTGATGTCACATGCGATGTCATGACATCAGATATGCAGATCAGTAAAACATCAGGTCTGAGATGTTTTTAGGGTTAAGCGTTTTAGCTGGATTTTGGAAGAGTTGGCAGAGTAATTGGATGCGAATATCTTGGAGGAGATATTTTCTGTTGCAAACAGATTTGATGCAGATTTGTAGGAGTGTTTAAAGGCTGAAGATTTAAGAAGATTTTGAGAGAGAAAAATCTGTTGAAGATTCAGTTTTAAATAACAAATGAGGTCAGATATTGTAGCAGGTCCAAGACCAGATCAAATAGATATTTAAAACGCATCAATCCTTTGAAGAAAGAAACGAAGAAAGAGAGCTAAAGACTGAGAGTCATTTGAGTCTTCGTGTTTGTATTGTAAACCATTCTAGTGTGAATTGGTGTTGTTGTTTTGAATTGTTCTTGATCAAAGCTGTGAAGCAGAATCAAGTTGTCTTTTTCAAAGTGTGTGATCTTTGAATTATATCACTGAGGTGATTTAGGGATTGAGTAGTGTTCTCATACCTAAGTGGTCTCTTAGGTAGAAGGCTCATTAAGTAGTGATTAAGTTTAGGAGATGTCAACTGGGTTGTTGAGTCTGTAAGTTAATTCTACTGATAGTGAAATTCATCCCTGGCTTGGTAGCCCCCAGACGTAGGTAGTGAGACCGAATTGGGTGAACAATTCGTTGTGCCTTTTTTGTTGTTTTACTTTGTCCATTGCAGAGTGTGTTGTTGTGACATCACACGTAACATCACATATCTGGTACTAGAATTTCAAGTAGACTTCAAAGCAATATATATTTTGGAAAGTTCAAGTCATGATGCTTACCTCTTTTTGAGCTTTTGGAGTTTTTTGTGTAATCTGCCAAGTTTCTTGTTCCAGAAATTGTTTGATGCTTTGGACACTCTTAAATGATCCCTTAGAAGCTTTTAGTATGATGGGAATCAGCTGGAACTTGCAAAAAACAAAATCTGGCCCTTTCTTGCAAAAGGGGTTAAAATGGCCAAAATAACAACTCTCTCAAATGGTGTTCCAGATGTTGGGAGCCATTTGGGACAGTTCAAGGATGATATTTGGAGTGTGTTTGAGGCTTTATCTGGTTTGGAAAGTGACTAAATCAAGACATGGCCTGAAAAATAAAAAAAAAACTATTTTGAGGTTTTGAGAGGTGACTTTGAGATTTAAGGATTACAGGTCACTTGTGTGAGTTTGGACAGCTTAGATATGACATATTGGATGTGTTTGGATCATGAGCTATGATGGAATTGCTCTCTAACTCAAAAACTCAGACTTACCTTGCTAAAGAAGGCATTTTGGCCAAGAGAAAGAGATTTTGAGGAAAGCATCTGTTTGATGGCTTTGGTGTACTCAAATTAAGCACAAATAATCTCTATTTATAGTAGAGCAAGTTTTTTTTGGGATCAATAGTGAATGGCAACTGCATCAGAGGTTTGGCCAATGTTGATCAATGAGAATCCAAGTCTCCTATAGCCATTGACTAGAGGTTAGAGCACAGAGCTGTGGTTCCCTAGTTGTTGGATCGTTCTTGACTGAATTCAGTTGCAAATGTGCCAGTCCATGCCACCTTGGTGCATCCATTAAATGCTCCAATCAAAAATTGGAGTCTTGTCCCTCTTTTAGGTATTTCTAGGTTTGGCATGCTACTTCTTGTTCCGAAGACTTTGAAGGCTTGGATCAGTGTTTGTTCCCTTTAGATTTGATCCTCAGATGTGTCCAAAGTGATGACAAGGCTTGGAATTACCTGATTTTGCCAAATCGAGCAAAAGTGCAAAATTCTTCCTAGCCTTGGCAGTTTTCAGCAAGGCATATTGCCATTGTCATATCTCATGGCTCAAGCGGAATTTGATGATGTTCTTGTTCATTTTGGAAAGCCCTCATATGATACAATAATTGTTTGATCATAATTGGTTTTGATACTTTTTGGATCCAAGTGAAAAATTCCCATACATTTGGAAAAAAGTGAAGGCATATTCTGACTTAGTGAAAATTTCACTAAGTGTTGGAAAAAAGTGACATTTTCACTTTTCTTGATTTTGATCATTCCATAACTTGAGATCCATGGGGAATTGGAATGAGTGGTAGTTGAAGCTTTTGTAGAGGGCCATGAGAGCTACAAATCCAGCTTTGGATGGAAAAAATGGCCTTGTGGTTTAGGAATTATGATCCTCCAAAGTTGGTACCCTAGCCACTTTGTTCCATAACTTAGAAAATTTTCTAAGTTTTTTATGGTTACCCCTTTTACAAGTTATCCGACTTTTCTTGATTTTTCTTGATGAATGATGATTCCAATAATACATTAACATCATTTTGGGGTCAAAGAACCATGTTTGTGAAAAATCTCAAAAAGTCAAAGTTTGACTTTTGTGCATAGTTGACTTTTGTCAGATGAATTCCAAATTGTGTGATCCTCTATGAAATCAAGTCCTTGACCTAAATCTAACTTGATGGATTGATTTCTTAGGTGTTAAAGGGTGTATTGAATCATGTCCCAAGGTTTGGGAGCATGCCTGGGTCAAAAGTTAAAGCTACAATTGACTTTTCCCGCAAAACCCTAACTGTGGTTCAGATGAAATTAAAACTTGTTGATCAAGCTTCTTGGATTAATCCGTTGTTGTAAATGGATCAATGGGGTGTGTTAGAGACCCTCAAATCATCTCTTGAGGTTTTGGCACATGTTTTGTCCTAAAAGTCAACTTAGGGGTGAATTAGGTCAAGAAACCCTAATTCCTGATTTTTTATGAATGCATCCCCTGAGGCTAAATTGACTTGATGATTGGGTTTATGAGGTCCCTTAGAGTATTTTGGGTTATGCTTTGAAGCATCGGCTCATGCCCAGAGGAAAATTCCCATCTGGAGGCCCCGGTCAACCAAAACCCTAGTTTGGTGACACTGGCGATCTTGAGGCTTAATCCACTTGGAATGCTGCAGCCTTGTGCTTGATTCTTGAAGTGGGAGTCCTTTTGATCCATTGTGGATGTTTGAGAGTTAGGAAAAGTTGAAGATCATGTCATTCCTTGATTGATCCTTTGTCCAAAAGCTCTGAGAGGGCTGGAAACCCTAAGTTTGATTATAGTGGATGCTCACCCATCTTTGGGGAGACTAATGAGGTATGATGGTTCATCCATATTGTGATGATGATTTACACAATGATGGGAATCTTAGTGGTCAAAATTTGGGATATGACAGATGCCCCTATTTAATCTTCTTGGACCCGAAGGTGTGAATAATGAAGGTATTCGGGCATTCGGGGTGCAAGAGGATTAAATATCGGAATACCCAAAATTTTGATAGTGGTTATGAATGGTAGCTTGCTCATCCATCGTCTTTTGCTAAGCAAAGAGGCTTAGAAAAGGTAAAACTTCCCCTCGATCCTGGTTTCCTACCAAGGAACTGGTCTCAGTTTCGAAAATAAACTTCCCCTCGATCCTGGTTTCCTACCAAGGATCTTGTCTTAGTTTCTGATTTAAACTTCCCCTCGATCCTGGTTTCCTACCTAGGATGTGGTCTTAGTTTCTAATTTAAACTTCCCCTCGATCCTGGTTTCCTACCAAGGATCTGGTCTTAGTTTCTTTTATCAATAAACTTTATTGACAAAGGACACTATTTATAGCGGTTCTCCTCAAACTTCTCGCCGAATTTTCCTGGGGAGATGCCATTTGATGGAAAAAGTTTTGATTGTAGAGAGGCACAAACTTCTCTGTTGGAGACGCCATTTATTGACTCTACTGGGGAAAATGATTCTCTTGAGATACTGCTTTCGTTTAGGGATATTACATCATACTTTTCTCGAGATCTTCTGAGAGAAATACCATACGATTACCCCAATTCTGAAGTGCCGATGACTTTGTTGACATTGACTTTCTGGAGAGAAGGACCAATGTGTTACTGAAAGTATTTAGTCGAGAGGCTTCCTCTAGGGATTTTCCTTAATCCGGGAAAGCGAAGATATCATCTTCAATGGCGAAGAGTGACATCGGCTGAGGGTTTTTTGGTTTTTCAGAGGTTCAAGTTATCAAAGTGGTCGAGGACCGTCTCTAGTCCAGAGATAAACTGGAGAGAGATTGCTTAGATGATTCACTTCCTGATGAGGAAAGAACTGACAACTCGATTGAGAGGGCTTTTATTACTACGAGATAAGACCGGCTAGAGTGATAGTGATGCAACATGAATATGAATGCAAAGTAGTAATGCAAGATGTATGTATGTATATGCTGACAAAACTGACAGGACATACAGACTGATGGATGAACACGACTGGATACTAGGCCACTGCTGGGGATGAAGAGGTATCGCTGGTTCTTGATAGCAATTCTGCCTTGCTTAGGAGAGACAGTCCCTGTGGGGAACACCGTTGGTCGGGCTTTGGAGATAAGGACTCTGCCGAGGATGCCAGATGGAGTATTCGAATCTGACATAACTGATCCTTCGTTCAGGCGCACTGGTTTAGAAGGAGTACTTTGATTCTGCACTTTGAAGTTGATTTGTGAAGACATGGCTTCTCAAGAATTTTGATGAAGACAACATTGCTTATATCATATGCTATGCTTGCTTAAATGGAAATTGGGTCAAGGACTTTGAAGCTACATTGAAGATTGAACAAAATTGCACATTGGTTCAAGTCTTGAAGAACTCTCAAGGATTGATCAAAGGTATAATCAATTACTCCTTAGCAATGTGTATACAAGTGTTCAAACTGGTCTTTATTCATGTCATGATCATTAGAAAATATTTTAGCATCAATGAAAATGTTTCAGCTCTGGTTTTAATCGATTTTCTCAAATCTGTCTACAAGTAACCGGTTACTGACAGAGTGTTAACCGGTTACTCTGAGCATTTTTTCAAAAATAAAATGAACGTTACATGAAGTAACCGGTTACCCACCTGGTGTTAACCGGTTACCCACCTGGTGTTAACCGGTTACCACTGTTCCGGTTTGAAAAATATTTGCATCTCTTCAGAAAATTAATTTTAAATTATTCTTCTTGAAGCATGGCATCCCTTGACATATTACAAACATTTGAGGAGGTGTTTGTGTGTTATATAAACTCTCATTGTTCAGATTTCATTTCACCTCCTTGCTCAAAAATTTCAAACAATAATTCTTTTACTAAAATCTTCATTTTATCAAAGTGTTCTTAACAATCCTTCTAAAAGTGAAACCTTTGCATAAAATCTTCACACATACTGCATTTGTTTCATTTTAATTGTGTTGAACACTTGTATAACATTCTTAGAGTGATTGCTGCAAAGAAGAAGATCAATCTTTAGATTGATACATTGAAGATTCAAACTTTCTGCACTTATTCATACAAAATTCAGATTTGTGATATTTTGATTACAACTTATTTTTAGGATTGTTAAAGATAAGTTTGTAAGGTTTTTCTTGTGATCCGGATTATGGATACGAGAGGTCCATTTGTGAGATATTTATTCTCGATTGGACTTTAAACATTGGTAAATCCAAGAGGAGTGTTCTTGGTTGTTAGAGTAGTATAGAAAGACATAGTTTTATCTCGTCTAGGAATCTAACATTATAGTGAAATTCTCTTTCAAGATTGAAAGGGGAGTGGAGTACTCTCGACGTGTGAGGGGAACCACCATACGTCTCGGTGTTCATTTACTTTTCGCATTTACGATTTCCACACTTAGAAATCTTTAGGAAAGTAAAAATCAAAAATCGTCAAAATTGGGATAATCTTCTAAGAGCCTAATTCATCCCCCTCTTAGGCACATTTATAACTTACACGATTACTTCTGGCGAAGCGATCAATGTTCTTTCATTGTTCAACAGTCAAAAGAAAATGCCATATTTACTTTAAAAGCAGCAAAAAGTTCGACAAGTAAATTCATTTTTGTTTCGTTTCAAGAATTGTTAATCATGTTAAAAACGTCGTTCTGTAAAGCTAAAACAAATAAGAATTGCAAACAAAAGCACAAGGGCTCAAATTTTATTGATAGGATGGAAATCAACCAAACGCATGATTCCATAGAGTATTTGCAAAGTTAGAAAATGGTAATTTACAGGGAAGAGGGCTACATCGAAACATAACGACCAATATCCTTCTACCAACTTTGAATTCTGGGCATCCTGAGCTTTTGTTGAAGATGACCTTGACCGGAGTTTTCCTGACGGATGTAACTGCTGCCGAGGGACTTGCCCCTTTGTAGAACGTAGTTACTTGCCATTATCCCTAATTTTGCCTGGATTCTACTTTGAGGCTTCCAATCCACTCAGATTACTTTTGATCATGTCTCTAATTTTTTCCTGGACCGCCCTTTCGGGTTTTCAATCCACCGAGATGCTATTTTTTAGGCAAAGTATTTCTTGACTACATCAACGTTTGTGGGGTAGGAAAATTCCTCTCCATCCATGGTTGCAAGTCTCAAGGCGCCACTTGAGAAAGCTCTCTTGACCACATATAAGGGCCGTCATAGTTTAGAGTCCACTTGCCCCGAGAATCAGTGAAAAATGATTGTATTTTCTTGAGCACGAGGTCTCCTTTTCTGAAGACGCGAGGTCGGACCTTTTTGTCAAACGCCTTCTTCATTATTTGTTGATACAACTGACCGTGGCATAATGCCGTGATTTACTTCTCTTCGATCAAGTTGAGTTCTTCATGCCGAGTTTGGCACCATTCAGCTTCTGTTAGATTAGCCTCCATCAATACCCGGATTGATGGGACTTCTACTTCTATGGGGAGGACTGCCTCCATGCCTTATACTAGAGAGAAAGGGGTTGCCCCTGTTGAAGTGCGAACAGATGTGCGATAACCGTGAAGAGCAAAGGGTAACATCTCATGCCAGGCTTTGTAGGTTACAACCATCTTTTGAACGATCTTCTTGAAGTTCTTGTTAGCCGCTTCTACCGCTCCGTTCATCTTAGGCCGGTAGGGAGATGAGTTATGGTGTTCTATCTTGAACTCAGCGCACAACTCTTTCATCATCTTATTGTTCAAGTTAGATCTATTATCAATAATGATCTGGCTTGGAACACCATAACGGAAGATGATATTGTTTTTGATAAATCAGACCACCACTTGTCGGGTTACATTAGTGTATGATGCTGTTTTGACCTACTTGGTGAAGTAATCAATGGCTACCAGAATGAATCGATGTCCATTCGAAGCTTTGGGTTCAATTATGCCAATCATGTCGATTTCCCATATGGAAAAAGGCCATGGGGAAGTGAGAACTTTGAGATACGTTGGCGGTACATGGGTTTTGTCGGAGTATATCTGACACTTGTGACACTTCCTCATGTACTTGTAGCAATCGGATTCCACGGTCAACCAATAGTACCCTGCTCTTAGAATTTTGCTCGCCAGTGTGTGTCTATTGGCATGAGTTCCAAAGGATCCTTCATGAATTTCTTTTATCAGCATGTCTGCTTCTGGTCTGTCTGCGCGTCGGAGCAAGACCATGTCGAAATTTTTCTTATAGAGGGTATCACCGCTCAAGAAGAAACTGCCAGCCAGCCTTCTGAGGGTCTTTCTGTCCTTTCTTAGTGCCCCAGGTGGGTACTCTTGTTTCTGAAGGAAGCATTTGATATCGTGATACCAAGGTTTGTCATCTATGACTGCTTCAATCGCGAAGATGTAAGTGGGTCGTTCAAGGCGCATTATGTCAATCTTAGGTAGGTCATTCCATTGACCTACACTAATCATGGAAGAGAGGGTGGCTAATGCATCAGCCATGTGATTCTCCTCACGAGGGATATGATGAAACTCAATTCTGTTGAAGAATGGTAACAACCTTCTCGCATAGTCTTTGTAAGGAATCAGTCCTGATTGGTATGTGTTCCAATCTCCTTTGATTTGATTGACGACCAAAGCTGAGTCGCCATATACGTCCAAGTTTTTGATCCTTAAATCAATTGCTTCCTCGAGACCCATGATACAAGCTTCATATTCGGCCTCGTTGTTCGTACACTTGAACGTAAGTCTGGCAGTGAAAGGAATGTGGGTACCTTGAGGTGTTATGATGATTGCCCCAATTCCGTTTCTATAATGATTGATAGCCCCGTCAAAGATAAGTCCCCATTGGGAACCTGGTTCTGGCCCTTCACTGGGTAGCGGTTCATCGCAATCTTTCATTTTTAGATACATGACATCTTCGTCTGGGAAGTCAAATTCGACTGATTCCTGATCATCAATCGGTTGATGAGCCAAATGATCGGCTAAAACACTTCCCTTAACGGTTTTCTGAGCATGGTATTCTATGTCATATTCTAATAGCAACATCTGCCAACGGGCAGTCCTTCCCGTGAGAGCATGTTTTTTGAAGACGTACTTGATTGGATCCATTTCTGAGATTATCCAAGTAGTGTGACGAATCATGTATTGGCGAAGACGTTTGGTTGCCCAAGCCAGAACGCAACAAGTTTTCTCGAGCATAGTGTACCAAGTCTCTGAGTCGGTGAATTTTTTGCTCAAATAGTAGATGGCAGACTCTTTCCTTTTGGTTTCGTCTTGTTGGCCAAGTACACACGCCATTGAGTCTTCCAAGACTGTTAAATAGATGATCAGCGGTCTTTCTTCCATTGGAGGTGATAGAATCAGCGGGTTTGACAGGTATTCCTTGATAATGTCGAAGGCGGTTTGGCAGTCTTCTGTCCAAACGCAGGCCTGATTCTTTTTGAGCAATTTGAAAATTGGCGCACATGTCGCGGTCATGAGGAATATGAATCTGGAAATATAGTTCAAACGTCCCAGGAATCCCCTGATTTGTTTTTAAGTCTTTGGAGAAGGCATTTCTTGAATGGCCTTGACCTTGTCAGGATCAACCTCAATTCCTTTATGGCTGACCATGAACCCTAAGAGTTTCCTTGAACGAACACCGAACGTGCACTTGTTGGGATTCAAGCAGAGTTTGTAATTTCTCAGACGCTCGAATAGTTTTGACAGGTGGGTCACGTGCTCCTCTTCTGTTTTAGATTTGGCAATCATGTCATCGACATATACTTCGATTTCTTTGTGTATCATGTCATGAAACAGAGTAGTCATGGCCCTTTGATAGGTAGCCCCGGCGTTCTTCAAACTGAATGGCATTACCTTGTAACAAAAAGTACCCCATGGGGTAATGAAGGAGGGTCTTCTCCATGTCTTCCGGTGCCATTTTAATCTGATTATAGCCCGAGAATCCATCCATGAAGGAGAAGACTTTGAACTTTGCTGTACTGTCTACCAGCATGTCTATGTGTGGCAAGGGAAAGTCGTCCTTTGGACTTGCCTTGTTTAGATCTCTGTAATCGACACACATTCTGACCTTTCTGTCCTTTTTCAGAACTGGTACGATGTTGGCTAACCATTGAGGATATTCTGACTTAGCGAGGAAACCCGCGTAAATCTGTTTCTGTACCTCCTCTTTGATTTTGACATCCATGTCTGGATGAGTCCGTCTCAACCTTTGTTTTACCGGCGGACATTCTGATCTCAACGGTAGATGATGTTCCACGATGCTGGTATCCAACCATGGCATATCCTGATAGGATCAAGTGAATACATCGGGAAACTCTTTGAGAAGTTTCATCAAACTTTCTTTGACAATTGGACTGAGTAGTGCCCCAATCTTGACTTTTTTTCTCTCTTCTTCCAATCCTAAGTTGACTGTTTCCAGCAACTCTTTGTGAGGCTCAATGGACCTTTCCTCTTGCCTGAGTAGTCGGGATATCTCCTCTGGAATTTTGTCGTCAACTTCTTCTTCAGCCTCAAATACCGGGAACTCAAAGTCGGGAGAAGGCATCGGATCGTATGTTTCAACGGGGTTTAAAACAAGCAATCTGCATGACGAGATGATTCGTGTTTAGAAGAGATTGAGAATACAAGAGTGTGTGCAGTGTATTTTCTGAAAAATGCTTGTTTTTATTATTGAGTTGTTTTTTAGGATTACCATTTTCTGGAAAAAGCAGAAAGAGAAAACAGAAATAACTGCGGAAATTACAGAACGGCGTTATTTTATTTATGAACAAGTCGATTCTTGAAGCTACAACCCTATAAAACAAAACTCTGTCGCTTTGGGCAAAGCGAAGAGGGATATTTATAGAAAGTGACCCCTATCAAAACATCTGTTTCACCTAGGCAAGGTGAAAGGTTAAAGTAAAGATGGCAATTACTTAGACTTATGAACAATCTTCGGGACATTGACAGCAACCCATTGGCGGCGAACTCCTCGGTGAATCACAAAGTCTGGTACCTTCTTTGGTTTGTCTTCAGAAATAATGCTGATTTCTGGCAGAGCTGGATCATTGGAATCTGTCTCCCAGGCAGAGTTCTTGTAGGAGGATTCCTCAGTTGTATTTTGCGTAGTATTTGTACTCTCAGCTGTATTTCCCCATCCAGTTGGTTGGATGTCTTCGAGCCTGATACGAGAGCTTTCAGGAGCGGTGTATTTGACATTTAAGTCGTATTTTCCACTCGGTTGTCCCAAGGTGTCCCACACTTCTTTGGAACTGGAGGAGTCATCCCTCTCGATGACGTTGACCTCGGGAAAAGCATAGTTAATGAATTCTAGTCCTGCAAACGTTGCGAATTCATCATCGTGCTGGGTATTTTCAGGATAACGTGGGTGTTGATCCCATGACATGGTGGGGACACAGGTATTCTTTTCAATGATGCTCAACTGATTTTCATTGTTCGGCTGATTTTCTCACCCCAAGTCTCCTAGGTAAGGCTGCCACATTGGCAGACACCCATCGGGCCATAGTAGTCGTGGTCAAAGTTGTCTTTCATCAGAGTGTCCTCCTCTAATGAGTTCGGGGGAGCACGACATCCTTCCAGATCACAATCTCCGTATGTCATTTTCACGTCTGACCGGGGTATAAATATCGGACTCTGTGCGGGATAGCAAAAGGGCGTAAGCACCTCTTCCTGAGACATATAACCGTCCTCTTTGAGATAGGACTTCCATTCTTCCTCCGTATCGGAGGAATCATCTTTATTGATGGTATGCACTTCTTGAGTCACTGGTTGAAGGAAGCCTCCACTGTGGAAGAAGTTCTGAATAGGATGAAAACTTTTATTGTTCGCAGCCGTCTGAGTACAGGTTGAGGAAAAGCCAAGACCTTTCTTTTTCTTATTGTCAGTAGGAATGACAAGCTGCCCCCATCCTATTATATTGGTACTCTTAACCACTTTCATAGCATCTTTGTACGAGGAAATCGAAGTTCCCCCTTCGTATTGATTGTCCTTGTGTAGCGAAAGCATTTGGAACTGGGTTCCGATTACCCGCTCTGGTTCTAAATAAGTGGATGACGATAAGTTGCTTACGAGCAAGGCCTGTTCTCCACAAACTGTGACAAGTTGGTCATTCTAGATGAACTTTAGCTTTTGGTGGAGGGTCGAAGTGACCGTCCCAGCCTGATGTATCCAAGGTCTTCCTAATAAACAACTGTATGTTGCCCGGATGTCCATGTCCTGGAAAGTGACTTGGAAAGTGTGAGGATCGATAGTTATGGGAAGGTTGACTTCGCCGATAACCATTTTTCTGGATCAGTCAAATGCTTTGACGATGACCTCGTTGGTTCTCATTGGAGGTCCTTTGAATGATAATTGCATCAAAGTGAACTTCAGCATAACATTCAGGCCTGACCCTGTGTCTACCAGTACGCTGGCTAAAGCATCGTCCTGGAAGTTGACTGTAATGTTGAGCGCCATGTTATGACAGCGACCTTCTTCAGGTAATTCCTCATCACTTAATCCCAAGTTATTGCAAGAAGTGATGTTAGAGACAATGCTATCGAACTGTCTAATTGTTACATCCTGTTCCACAAAGGCTTGCTCCAAGACTTTCTGTAGAGCCTCCATGTGCGCTTCTGAGGTTCCTTTTCTTTGTTGGGTTCTCCAACTCCTCTGTTGAAGATTCTACCACTCCGTGTTACTCGACTGATGTCTGCAATATTCACGACAGAGGGTAACGGAATTTCCTTTCCATTCTCAATTGTTTTTGCACTGTATTTGTAAGGGATAGCCTTAGTTGATTCATATGGTAGTGGTCCCGGTAGATAGATGACTATGGGAGCCTTCTGATTTTTCTGACAATCGTAAGTAATTTCGATCCGTTCCTGGTTGGGAACTCTCGATTTGTCAAGTAGAGGGATGATGGCACAAACATCCCTAGTCCTCTGATGATCAGATATTACGACAACGCCCTCGATTTGATCAGCGAAATAGTTGACTGATCCAGAACTTGACCATGGTTGAATCTCTTTACGGTCCAACTGACTTTGAAGGGCTGCTCGTACGAGGTAGCATCCTTGATTATCCACTGAGCACACTCCACACCGCTCATAGTTATGTAGTGGCACCTGGCCCCGTCCGCTTTGAATACAGTGTAACCTTACGAGGTCTGTTTCCATCGACCGAACATCCTGACTTTGATATCAAGTAGGATTCCCATTAGTAATACTAATTTGCTGGGTGTCTTCATCCATATAGATTGGAAGCCACTAGTGGTTCAACAAGTGCTGAAGTGTTTCCTGGACAAGGGCATAGCCTTGATCGTTTTTGTAACCCACTTTACAGCCCTGATAATCATGTGATACCAGGAACCCGAGCCGGACCTGTTTAGCATGTAACTCCACCAGGCTGGTATTCATCAAGCGAATATCAAAGATTTGAATCATGTTGATTTGATAATGATTCCTATCATGGTAGTCTTGGATCCATCCAAGATCCATCTGACGCTGGAGGGCCTCTTGTACAAAAGAGCATCCCTGTTTGTTTACTGAGCAAGTCAGATGGGAATTGTACTCATGCCGCGGTAGATTATGATACTGGCTTTGCTGTGAGTGCATCGTCACCAAGTTGACATTAATCGCACGGATGTCGTGGTTTTGAATGACGTTGGAATTCGTATAAACCATGTTAACTCCACGAACTCGGTGCTCTTAGATCCATCCGAGATCCATCTGCTCCTGTAGAGCTGATTACACCACAGAACATCCCTGTTTGTCTTTAGAGCAGATATCACATTGGTGATAATTATGAGGTGGCACATGGCCATATCCGCTCTATCTACAATGCATCTTGACCAAATTGGCCCTCAATAAGAGTACATCGTGAATTTAATAGATGTTGTTAGACTCTTCCTCTATCAAATTGACTGTAGCTTTCTCGTGTTGAGGCAGCGGGTTCGTGAGAACATTCGGATTCGTATCTTTGAAAGATAAGACCCCGCTCCTAAAAAGCTTTTGCACATCGGATTTCAAACTGAGACAGTTTTCTATGTTATGCCCTGGTCCTCCTTGATGGTAAGGGCAAGTCTGATCCACCTTAAACCAAAAAGGCAGATTTTCTGGTACTGTAAGAGGAGACTTAGTTTGGACATGCCCCTTGACCAGTAGTAACGGAAATAGTTCTGCATACGATACGGGTATAAGATCAAATCCTGGTGGCCGCGTTGTACCGTTGTTGTTGTATTGAGGACGAGCCTGCTGAAGAGGCTGTTGTGTCCTTTGCTGATATTGTTGCGAATGCGGTTGGCTTTGAGCAACCTGAGGTTGATACGTAGAAACCAGTGCAGGGTTGATAGCAGGAGTTACAGCGGCTACTGGTTGGTACCGTCGCCTTCGCTTTCCGAGAGAGAAATTCCCAATATCTTGCTCCTTTTTCTTAGGGAGAGCACTACCGTATTATTTAGTACCGCTTGTCGACCCAGTGTCTTTGACTAGATGTCCTTCCCAAACGGTTTCCTCAAGACGCACTCCCATACCGACCATTTCGGTGAAGTCGTTGGGCGCACTGGCAACTATTTTGTCGTAGTAAAATGAGCTCATGGTCTTTAAGAAAATCTTTGTCATCTCTTTTTCCTCAAGAGGTGGACAAATTTGAGCGATAATTTCACGCCATCTCTGAGCGTATTCCTTAAAGGTTTCCTTGTCCTTTTGCGACATTGATCTGAGTTGATCTCTGTCTGGTGCCATATCCAAATTGTATTTATATTGTTGGACGAAGGCAGTGCCAAGATCTCTGAAAGTGCTAATCGTATTGCGGTTTAAACCCATGTACCATTTTAATGCAGCACCGGTTAAACTATCCTGAAAGTAGTGAATCAGTAGATCTTGCTTCTCTGTATGAGCTGACATTCACCGAGCGTACATCACCAAATGGCTTTGAGGGCAAGAGTTACCCTTGTACTTTTCAAAATCGGGTACTTGGAACTTGTGCGGGACTTTCACATTGGGGACAAAACAAAGGTCTGCGGCGTCCTTTCCAAATAAATCCTGACCACGAATAGCTTGCAGTTCCTTCTGCATTTCCAGGAACTGCTCCTGGAATTCATCCATTCTATCGAACATACTTTCCTTTCTACCAGAAGGTATCTGTCCTTCCTGGACAGTGTGCACCACATGGGGTGGTACCGTTACTACGGCAGTGAATCTTGGCGTTTCCCAAAGTTTGTAACCTTCAGGAGTCCTCATTATGCCTCTGGCATCCTCGCTTTCCCGAAGTTTGTAACCTTTAGGCCCAGCGGCTTCTGCTATGATTCCCTGATCTTCAGTGATCGGCGGAACATATCCTTCTAGGATATAGTTAACAGGCATGCCCCAGGGACGATCTTTCGGCATTTGATACCTAGGATTATACTTCTCCACTATGGGCGTTGAGGTGATCTCTGAGATCACAGTTCTTTGTAGCTGAGCTTCTACCATGGCTTGCATGTCGTTATGAATCTTTCTCATATCCTCTCTCAGAGCGTCGATCTCTTCTTTCAATTCTTTATTCTCTTCCTCGAGATCATCCATATTTTTCTGACGATTGGCCTGAGTATTGTACGAATGAGACAGTTTGACTCTAGAACCGAGACACAAACGTGAGATTCTTAGGTAAGAAGAATATGTGACGTGAGAATGATGTATGCAATGATTATATTAATTATTTTTTGGTTTAATCAAAGTAAACTTAGACAATTAGATTGCGAATATCAAACAGTGGGGAAACCCCCATTTTATTGAATTCAAAGGATTGCGGAAATGGAAAAATAGTAAATTACAAGGTGCGGAAACAGAAACCTAAGCTAATGGGTCCCGAGTCCTATTTGAGGAGAACTTGGGTGCTGATTCTGGTACTTTCCATTTCTTGGACCCGGGCTCTTGGACCATTGTCGGGTTGTCATTCCTTTGCCAAGTGAAAGGAGCGAGCAAATTCCTTTGGTCATCCTGATTTTCTACAGCATGTTGCTCCAAAATCTCAATTAGAGCATCCTTATCTTTCAGCAGTTACTGTATTTTGGTACACTCCACATTGAGAATGTGGTACTTGTTCTTCCAATACCTCCTCTCCTGTTGAACTTTGTTGAGAGTAACCTGAAGTTTTTTTGTTTCAGTCATGAAGTACATGACAGATTCCCTTGGCGGAAGAACTCCGTGACGAGGATAAGGCATCTTTAGCTTGAGAGCTCTAGTTTGTACCCAGTGGAGATAAGGCTCCACCGAGACACAGTCCGGTTTTCCTAGAGGCTCCCGTCCTTTCTTATGAACGTGTTTCCAAGCGTGCACTATTTCCATCTTTAGTGCTCTGTCATTTTCTCCTTCTTTGAAGAAAAGACCTTCCAGATGAGCATTACGCGGGACATGCCTCATCGGGTATCCAAATTGACGACGAACTAAAACTGGATGGTAATTGATTCCTCCCTTAGTTTCTATGAGGGGTACGTTGGGGAAGTTTCCACAACGGTCAATGATCCTGATCCCGTCATAAATCCTATTGTACTAATCTATGTTAGAGTTGGTAAGAGACATGATTTTCTGCGACCAACGTAAGGCACTCTTATGATCCCAAAAAGCGGCAGACTTAGGCAAAAGGGAGATAAACCATTTATATAGCAGGGGTACACATCACGTGATAATTCCTCCGCTGTATAAATTCCTTAAGTGTACAGAATGATACGCATCTGCGAGTAAGGTTGGTACGGCGTTTCCAATGAGAAAAACCTTAATGGCGTTGATATCGACGAAGTTATCAATGTTGGGAAACAAAAATAACCCGTAGGTGAGTAAAGCAAATATACTTTCAAAAGCAGTCATGTTCCCTATACTAGCAAAGTATAGAGCCTTCTTTACCAGAAACTTGGCTGGTAAACCTGGGATTCCACCTTTGGTGGTCATGTGAGTCTTGACTTCTGACTCATCCAAATAGATTGCTCCTGCAATGGTTTAATTTGTTGGAATTTCTTCTAGCCCAAAAAAGGGAGCTTGATCTGTAATGTGTAGATCAATCAGATGAGAATACTCTTCCAGCATTGGTGCGAGCTGGTAATTCGGGAATGTGAAACAGTGATAGACCGGATTGTAAAACTGAATGAGTGTCTCCATGATTCCTTCAATTACATGGGCCCTTAACAGAGGTAGCAGACCTCCGTACTTGGCTCTGAAAGCGTCAGGGTTAGTGATCATCCTTGCTAATCCTCTCAAATCCTCTAGTTTTGGAGCCTTGAAGGTATACTTGTGAGTTTTCCGTCTACCGAAATCCATGAGCGCAATCCTTTTCTCTCTAACATTTGCAATCATTGTCTTAGTTTAATTTGAAAAAGAGAGACTAGAAGAGAAAATTTTTCTTTGCTTAATGTTTTTTAAAATGAATGCATGAATGCAGCACATAAAAACATAGAAAAAACATGGGGTCAAAGGGTCGGTGTCATGAAGTCAAGGCTCTACCCATCCCAAAGGTTTATACTAGTGATTTTTGTACCTGTCTATCAAAATCATTGATTCTTGTCGAGATAACATCAGTGGGCCAGGAACCGTGCTAGGTGATGTATTTCGAAGAATCTCAGAAGAGGGTAGTATCATGTGATAACTATTTCCAATAGCTTCCGCACAACTGAAAGAGGTTTTTCCTAGGTGTATACTCAATCTTTCCACATGCGGCATCACACGCATTCCCATTAGCAGAAAAATAAACACGGATATCAATTAGGAAAAGCAGTATATATATTTGTCCTAATGTCCTAGACTTTTTAAGAGCTATGAATCTTATGATCCTAACAGAAAATGGCTCCCTGGCAGAGTCTCCATTCTGTGGTACCTTCCCAACTTAAAGGTTTTGACCTAAGATCCTAGTCAGGGCCGATCCTAGCAATAATGACATTCCCCGATGGAACCGTCATTCGGTGATACCTTGTGAACCCAAGGACTCGTCCTAAGAGAATGTTTCAACCAGAGAGATAAGAGAGACAAGATTCCTTTATTTGGCCCCACGGTGGGCGCCATTTTTCTATAGCGAGCAATTTTGGACGTGGTTCTTAAGCACTGTCGCTCTGGGGTACTACATGTCGATTCATTTTTTATCCTATTAAAGCTGATGAAGGAAGGGAAATAGATGTCTCCAACTAACCTTGCTTGCAAACTGAGGTTAAACAGTCAAAACTGTTGGTTTACAGATGTGGTTTTAGTTCATGGGCCTCTCTCTGCTTATTTTGTTCAGAACAAAATACCGGGACTGTTCATGGGCAATTTGTTAGGATACTGAGCCAGATTGGATGGAGGTAGGGGACTTTGGTTTTTTGATTAGTGTGCTCGCTAAGATTTTCCAATCTTATGCCTACGTATTCCCGGGATAGGGAAATCAGAGCGATCGTAGTTCCTCCTATTCTATGGGAGGAAAAAGGTGTTTTGGTGTCTTGTTCAAAGCCCAAGACGTGAAGCTAAAGGTGGTTTGTATCTTGTTCAAAGCCCAATATGTACGTGAAGCTGAAGGGTCTATTTGTATCTTGTTCGAAGCCCAAGATGTGAAGCTAAAAGGGTGTTGACTTTAGAGAGAATTTTGCATCTCTAAAGGGGAATATTTGGTCTGTTTGTCACAACTGTTGGGTGACTGATTATAAAGGAGAATTACTTTAACTGGGATATGTCAATCCAGCAATGCCATAATTTCCTTTATAGGGGATCTTTAACCTGAAGGGGAAGACTTTAACTCAGTGTAGAGCAATGCTATCTTTCTTTAGGAATTTCTTATGCTAAAAGAGGGATAATGGCGTGGATGTAAATAATCCAGAGGCTTGCCGCTTACAGCAATTTAGATGAAGAAAAAGAAGTTGTTGATGTTTGTATGCTGTGAGCAAGGCACAACTTTGTTGCTAAAAGGTTTATTGGCTCAACCAGGGTTTTCCTTATACAAAGCCTAAGAGGAGGCTATTGACCCAACAAGAGGGTGTTTGTGTGTGTCTCGTACGAAGCACGAGAGGGAGGCTAAAAGGGGTTGACTCAACAAGGGAGTGCTAACAAGTGACTGAGTCAACAAGAGAGTGCTTTTATATGTGTCTTGTACGAAGCCCAAGACGGAGGATAAAAGGGTTTGACTCAACAAGAGAGTCTTTTATACTCAACAAGAGAGTGATTTGGTGTCTCGTATGAAGCCCGAGACGGAGGCTAAAGGTGATTGACTGAATAATAGAGTCTTTTTATACTCAACAAGAGAGTGTTTTGTATCTCGTACAAAGCCCGAGATGAAGGCTAAAAAATGTTAGCTCTGCTGGGGAGAATCATTGTACAAAGCCCAAGAGGAGGCAAGGGTGCTAGTGACTGTTTCAGTTGAGTGACGGGTCCAGTATGTAGGTTAAAAGAGAAAATCAATTATTATATGGGTAATGTTGTACTCATGGATTTGATCTGAGGATCGGGATTATTTCATGTTCTTTTAAGGAAACGGGGCATCCAAAGGGTTTTTGAGACTGTCCAAGTCTACGTGTGTTTTTTCCTATTTTTGAAAGGAACTTGAGAATGTCTTCGAGACTCAAGGAGATTAGACTGTCCAAGTCTAGAGTTTTATCTTTTGTACTATGCTTAAGAGAAATTAAGAGACAACACGTTTGCAGTAGAAATATATAGACTCTTTGAAAGACTGTTCTATTAATATGACTAATTTATGTTCCTATACTTTTAAGAGGTCGTCGGGACAATTTGTACGAAGCCTAAAAGGAGGCGAGAAAAAATTTTAAGAAGCCGAAGGGAAAATTTGTACGAAGCCCAAGAGGAGGCTATCTTCCCGGAGGAAGAATCATTATACGAAGCCTAATAGGAGGCTGTGAAAACTTCTAAGAAGCCGATAGGTCCTTGTACAACGCCCAAGAGGAGGTGGGGATGCTTTTAGGAAGCCTGTGGGTCCTTGCACTAAGCCCAAGAGGAGGCTGATGAACAGTTCCAGAAGGGGTTTCACTTGGAACATTGGCCTTCTGTATATGAACTATTCAAGGGGGAGATTTCTTAGATCTAGTTATCTAAAACTGTTGTAAAAGAAAATTCTTACGGTTTAGGTTATGTTGAAATATCCGGGAGAACGTCGGATGTAAGGAGACGAGGTTTTGTCTAGTTTTAGACGTAGTTGTCGGGGAAACTCTAAATATCTATACTAGTATTACACAGTCGATATGAGTTTATGAAAGAAGACTTACATTGAAATAGCCCCACGGTACAGTTATATACATATGAAAGCGGTAAATGAAAGTGGATAAACACTTAATCGGTTGTAGAGCTTCCATACTGTATTGTTAGTTGTTCAACAAAGAAATTGAAAATAACAGTGTGTTACAAAATCAAAGGAGAAAGTGCTTTTGAAAGGGAAATTGGGGATTACAGCTCAAGAAGAGGCACAGAGTTTTATCAGTGATCGCACAGTCGTTTTGTACACGGACTTATACAAGTGACTGAGGCCCAAGAAAGGTTTTCTGTACAAAGGGGATGGGCTTACACTCTTTCAAGAGGCCCAAAGGTGTTTAAAGAAAAAGAACGGGGCTTATAACACGAGGGTAGGCCCAGATGATTTGTTTTTTGAATTGGCGATCACGCCGAGATTTCTTTAACATACTGGGTCTTATACAATGTATTGAGGCCCAAAAAGTTTTGGTTAAACAAATGGGGTTAGGTCTTACACTCTATTAGAGGCCCATGAGTGTTTGAAAATGATTTGCGAGGGTGAAAATCAAAGAAACCCTGATTTTGTTTTCCTTTAAAAGCAAATATTTAAAGAAAAATCAAATAAAATGATAAAAATACCAAATAAGTTTGAATAAACCACTTGTGATTTTTGTTTAAGGTTTGAAAAAAATGAGGTTTTAATCACAAGATGAATTAAACTCATTTGGTTTTGATTTTCAAAGTAAATATTCACTTTTAAATGTTTAAAAACAATTAAAAAAGAATTTATTCATAAAAATACTAATTATATTAAATAACTAATATAAATTTGATTTTTTATGGAATAAAATATTTCAACATTTTTGTGATTTTTTTGCAAAAAGAACCAATAAAAAATAATTAAAATTGAGAGAGTTATTAATTTTTCAAACTATTAAAAATAATATGGAAAATAACAAAAAGTGGGAAAAATAGCAAAAAGAGGGTCTGGGGCGAGGGAGATTCGAACCCCAGACCTCTTGTGTATAGGGCGCGCGCCTTACCACTGGGGTGGTGATACATCCGTTGATTGAAACACAACCATAAATATACAAGGCTTGCCTTGTTTTTGGCCTGGCCCAAGGCAAGGCAAGACAAGTTTTGACAAGAAACGGGAAGGTCCATAACTTTCTCATCTCTCCGTGGTTGGGGATAAAATTTATATGCATCTGGCCTAGAATTTCACAAGGAATCCAATGGTGGTGGTATTTTTCCAGATCATACTCCCTTCTCAAAATCCGATAGTGGTTTTGAAATAGACCATATTTTGCATTTTCTATGCTACATCTTGGCACAGGTATGAATTACATGATAAATTGATGCAAACACAACACATATAACATGTAGAAGAGATGCATGATCAGTGGACTTCAAAGCAATGCAAATTTTGGAAAGTTCAAGTCATGATGCTTACCTCTTTTTGAGCTTTTGGCGTTTTTTGTACAATCTGCCAAGTTTCTTGTTCCAAAAATGGTTTGATGCTTTGGACACTCTCAAATGATCCCTTAGAAGCTTTTAGGATGATTAGAATCAGCTGGAACCTGTAAAAAACAAAAACTGGCCCTTTCTTGCAAAAGGGGTTAAAATGGCCAAAATATCAACTCTCTCAAATGGTGTTCCAGATGTTGGGAGCCATTTGGGACAGTTCAAGGATGATATTTGGAGTGTGTTTGAGGCTTTATCTGGTTTGGAAAGTGACTGAATCAAGACATGGCTGAAAAATGCAAAAAGAGCCTATTTTGAGGTTTTGAGATGTGACTTTGAGATTTAAGGATTACAGGTCACTTGTGTGAGTTTGGACAGCTTAGATATGACATATTGGATGTGCTTGGATCATGAGCTGTGATGGAATTGCTCTCTAACTCAAAAGCTCAGAGTTACCTTGCTAAGAAGACATTTTGGCCAAGAAAAAGAGATTTTGAGTAAAGCATATGTTTGATGGCTTTGGTGTACTCAAATTGAGCACAAATGAGCTCTATTTATAGTAGAGCAAGTTTGTTTTGGGATCAATAGTGAATGGCAACTGCAGTAGAGGTTTGGCCAATGTTGATCAATGAGAATCCAAGTCTCCTCTAGCCATTGACTAGAGGTTAGAGCACAGAGTTGTGGTTCCCTAGTTGTTGGATCATTCTTGACTGAACTCAGTTGCAAATGTGTCAGTCCATGCCACCTTGGTGCATCCATTAAATGCTCCAATCCAAAATTGGAGTCTTGTCCCTCTTTTAGGGATTTATAGGTTTGGCATGCTACTTCTTGTTCCAAAGACTTTGGAGGCTTGGATCAAGGTTTGTTCCCTTTAGATTTGATCCTCAGATGTGTCCAAAGTGATGACAAGGCTTGGAATTACCTGATTTTACCAAATCGAGCAAAAGTGCAAAATTCTGTCTAGCCTTGGCAGTTTTCAGCAAGGCATATTGCCATTGTCATATCTCATGGCTCAAGTGGAATTTGATGATGTTCTTGGCCATTTTGGAAAGCCCTCATATGATACAATAACAATTTGATCATAATTGGTTTTGATACTTTTTGGATCCAAGTGAAAAATGTCCCTACATTTGGGAAAAAAATGAAGGCAGATTCTGACTTAGTGAAAATTTCACTAAGTGTTGGAAAAAAGTGACATTTTCACTTTTCGTGATTTTGATCATTCCATAACTTGAGATCCATGGGGAATTGGAATGAGTGGTAGTTGAAGCTTTTGTAGAGGGCCATGAGAGCTACAAATCCAACTTTGGATGGGAAAAAATGGCCTTGTGGTTTAGGAGTTATGATCCTCCAAAGTTGGTACCCTAGCCACTTTGTTCCATAACTTAGAAAATTTTCTAAGTTTTTTATGGTTACCCCTTTTACAAGTTATCCCACTTTTCTTGATTTTTCTTGATGAATGATGATTCTAATCATACATTAACATCATTTTGGGGTCAAAGAACCATGTTTGTGAAAAATCTGAAAAAGTCAAAGTTTGACTTTTGTGCACAGTTGACTTTTGTCAGATGAATTCCGAACTGTGCGATCCTTTATGAAATCAAGTCCTTGACCTAAATCTGTAGCGGGGAAATTTGTGAGTGTAAGCTATTGATTAACTTAACTCAAAAATAAGCAAGTGCCGCCACCGCACTTTTATTTTTATCCACAAAGGGAAAGGAAAAAGAGCGAACAAAACCTAAAGAGTTCTAAAACAACAAGAACAAACAGAGACTGGGTAAAGGGGTTGATTACGCAAAGGGAATGTGCTAGCACCCAAAACGTCTATAGTACCCTATAGGAACCCTTTGAAATATCTACTGCTTTTTGGTCTAAAAATGGTTTGCTTGTAAAGAGATTGAGGAGATGAGAGGAGAATTATTTTTTAATATTTTTGTGTTTGGAGAGACTTATCGCCTCATGCCTACGTACCCACGATGTGCAATGTAGGATTGAAACCCCGTAGTTCGTGGTACAAAGAATGAAAATTATTGGTTATGGTTAATTTTAAGTGTAAAGACAAGTCGTCATTTCTAAGCGAATAATTCCGCTTAAAGAAATGAATCTTGTCTAAACTTATGAAAAAGAGTTTTAAAAGAAAAAGTGCACAAAGCACAAAAAGATTTGATGAGTTTTTGTATTTTTATGTTTTTATGAAATGGTCAAAGTATGGTTAAGATAGGTTGACATTTATTAAAGAAAACAAGATTTAAAAAAAAAAATCACTTGACCAAAGTCAAGGTTTTATTATGAAAGCGGTTTTAAGTTTGAAAATAAGAAGGTTTTGAAAAGGGAGAGGATTTTGAAAATTTAAGAATGGGGAGGAGAAGAAGTGACTATCCTAGTGCATAAAATAAAAGCTAGGGAAAAGAATGATCTAATCAAAATGGAGCCACTTCAAAGCAATATTAAAAGAATTACATCCTTAAGCAAATTGGCCACATAAAGGCAAGTCTTCAATCAATACTCCAAGCAAAGGGATAAAAAGTTCTAACTCTAAGTCCATAAGTCCAATATTACTTCAAAAGACTCCAAAGCATAGGATAGTAACCAATAGTCCAAGAATTAAGAGCACAAGTCTTTTAGTGGTTATTCCTTTATTAATATTTTAAGTCCAAATGGACAAAAGAAAAATGGCATAAGCATAAACATGTGTCCAACGGACAAAGAAAAAATTGCGAAAACATAAACATGTGTCCAACGGACAAAGGAAAAATATGCGGAAGCATAAACATGTGTCCAACGGACAAAGGAAAAATTGCATAAAAGTAAAAGAGAGATAGGGAGCGAGAAGGAAATATAATGAAGTTATAAGTTAGTAATTAGTAATTAGTTATTAGTGTTAGTGATCAATAACAATTGAATAATTGCACTTAGGTCAAGGTTGATGAAACTCATTAGAGGATTGATAAGACCAAAGCCTCCTAACAACAAGTTTCATGAGTTGTGAACCATAAGACAAATAATAAACCATTCTTGATAGTTTTCTGATTCGGGACAAATATTGCGCTATGTTAAGCAATCGCCGAGTAATTCACGGAGTAATTACCCTACAATGAGGCCGGTCAATAGCACTTTGTGCTCATGGATGCTAGATGAACAATATATAGATCGTCATCCGAAAGCACTACCGCACGAAAAGAAAAGTGGTAACGATCTCGTCTCGATCGAAATTCAACAAAAGAATTCCAAGATATTTAAGACTTTCATTGATAAAATAAAAAAGGAAATAGATAAAGAGAAAGCCAAATTGAATTACACTTTCAAGAACCTTTCATCTTCAAGTTCAATCACTTTTAATTGATAAGTTTAAGTGTGAAAACATGTCACTAATTCAAAGCACCTCAAATGAATTCAACAATTCACTAAAAGATAGATTTGAACTAATGAATGTTTAATTACTTTAACCATATCCAAAGTCCATTGAAATTGAAGAGAAATTAATCTCAACAATGTGTTTCAAGGCTAAAATAAGAAGAAAGGGGAAGAAGGAAGAAGAAAAGGCAAAACAGCCCCAAAAACAAGCAAAAAAACACATTCTGGAGGCTGGTTAATCGATTAACCAACTCACAGTATAATTATGTTAATCGATTAACCAGTGTAAACTTTCAAATTTTTGCGTAGAAACAAGCTGTTAATCGATTAACCTAATTGTACATGTTTTGGTTAATCGATTAACACTGTGAAAACAGCAGAAAATCAGTTTGAAAATTGCCAAATCCTTGATCACTCATTTCTTCAAACATCTTAGAATCAAGGATTCAATTGTGCACGAATTCTGAAGTACAAAAGCAGCAAAAACCAGCAATCAACACAAATTGCAAGATCCAAATATCAAGCAAGCAAGATGAACAAAGGATCTACATTATGGAAGATGGAGATGAAGCTTCAACAATGGTGAAAAGTGAATTACCAATTCAAATCAGAAAATCCTTCCAAATTGCAGCAAGATCTACACTCCAAAGCCTTGATCTATGAACAAAAACAAGAATGGATGGAGGTTTAGCTCTGAATTAGTAAGAATCAATGTGAATTCTTACTAACTTATGAAAGAAGAAATTGAGCTTTTGGTATTTTTGGCAGTTGGGGAGAGAAATTGCAAGGGATTTGTTGGCTATCAAAAGCTTCCAGAATGAATGAAATGAAGGCTCTATTTATAGAGTTTAGGCTTGGAAATTTGGTGGTTTAGAATTAGGCTTGGATGATCAAAATTAGGATTGGAATTCAAATTTGGAGGGAAATCACAAAAGAGTGGTGATTAGTGATGGTACATGGTGGGGAATGATCAAAGTGATGTAGGGAATTAAAATGAGATGGTCTAGAATATTCCACATTGTCATACCCCAAATTTTGACCACTAAGATTCCCCATCATTGTTCAAATCATCATGACAATATGGGTGAACCATCAGTCTCCCCAAAGATGGGTGAGCATCTACTATAATTAAAATTAGGGTTTCAAACCCTCTCAGAGCTCTTAGACAAAGGATCAATCAAGGAATGACATAATCTTCAACTTGTCTAGCCCCTCAAACATCCACAAGGGATCAAGAGGACTCCCACATCAAGGATTAAGCACAAAGCTGCTCCCTTCTTGTAGCGAGCGAATTTGGGACGCGGTTCTTAGGCACTGTCGTTCTCTGGGGGTTACAATAGTTCAATTCATTTTTTATCCTATTGAAGCTGATGAAGGAAGGAAAATAGATGTCTCCAATTAACCCTGCTTGCATACTAAGTTTAAACAGCGGTCTGTTAGGTTACGGATGCTATATGGTAATGGGGCATTTTTCTTACTTATTTAAGGTTGAAACAACGAGATTTCTCATGAGGAATTTGTTAGGATACTGTGCCAGATTGGGTGAAGATAGGGGACTTTAGGTTTTTTTATTTAGTGTGCTCGCTAAGATTTTTCTTTCAATCTTATGCCTACGTATTCCCGTTTTCCGAAACAGGGAAATCAGAGCGATCGTAGTTCCTCCTATTCTACGGGAGGAAATGGTGTTTTGGTGTCTTGTTCAAAGCCCAAGACGTGAAGCTAAAGGTGGTTTATATCTTGTTCAAAGCCCAAGATGTGAAGCTGAAGGGTATATTTGTATCTTGTTCGAAGCCCAAGATGTGAAGCTAAAGTTGGTTGGTATCTTGTTCAAAGCCCAAGATATGAAGCTGAAAGGTCTCGACTTTAGAGAGAATTTGTCATCTCTAAAAAGGGGTCAGTCCGTCACAAATGTTGGGTGACTGACTATAAATGAGGATTACTTTAACTGGGATATGTGAATCTGGCACTGCCATAATTTCCTTCATAGGGGATTTCCAACATGAAGGAGAAGACTTTAACTCAGTGTAGAGCAATGCCATCTTTCCTTAGGAATTTCTCATGCTAAAAGAGGGACAATGGCATGGATGTAAATGATCCAGAGGCTTGCCGCTTACAACAATTAGATGAAGGGAAAGGAGTTGTTGATGTTTGTGTACTGTGAACGAGGCACATCTTTGATGCTAAAAGGTTGATTGGCTCAACCGGGGTTTTTGTATACAAAGCCTAAGAGGAGGCTATTGGCCCAACAAGAGGGTGTTTTTGTGTGTCTCGTATGAAGCCCGAGAGAGAGGCTAAAAGGATCGACTCAATAAGAGAGTCTTTTTGTGTGTCTTGTACAAAGCCCAAGACAGAAGCTAAAAGTTGTTTGACTCAACAAGAGAGTCTTTTGTATCTCGTATGAAGCCCGAGATGGAGGCTAAAAGTTGTTTGACTCAACAAGAGGGTCTTTTGTATCTCGTATGAAGCCCGGGGTGGAGGCTAAAAGTGGTTTGACTCAACAAGAGAGTCTTTTGTATCTCGTATGAAGCCCGAGATGGAGGCTAAAGATGTTTGACTCAACAAGAGAGTCTTTTTGTATCTCGTACAAAGCCCGAGATGGAGGCTAAAGATGTTTGACTCAACAAGAGAGTCTTTTTGTATCTCGTACAAAGCCTGAGATGGAGGCTAAAAGTTGTGTTTCAGTTGAGTGATAGGTCCAATATGCTGATTTAAAGAGAAAATCAGTTCTTATATGTTGTACTCGTGAATTTGATCAGAGGATCAGGGTTATCTTCTGTTCTTTAAGGAAATGGGAAATCCAAAGGGTATTGGGACTGTCCGAGTCTATGGGTTTTATCTCTTGTACTATGCTTTAAGAAACAGTAGTAGGGTCTAGACTCTTTGAAAGATTGTTCTATTAAGATGACTAATTTCTGTTCCTATACCTCTAGGAGGTCGTTGGGACAATTTGTACGAAGCCCAAGAGGAGGCTAGAAAATTTTAAGAAGCCGAGGGACAATTTGTACGAAGCCCAAGAGGAGGCTATCATTCCCGGGGGGAAGAAATCATTTATACGAAGCCTAAGAGGAGGTTGTGAATACTTCTAAGAAGCTGATGGGTCCTTGTACAACATCCAAGAGGAGGCGGGGATGCTTTTAAGAAGCCTGTGGGTCCCCAAACCCCGAGAATTTCAAGACATGCCATTCACCGAGAATAGATCAAGCCAGGAAAGTTCGAGAATTTGGAAGAAACTCAAGAGATGCCATTCACGGAGAAAAGATAATATCTAGGGAGTTAGAGTTTCTTGACAATTCCTAGGGAGGACAACCGAAGAGAAGATTGTATCTAGTGCTCCTATGGGGGATCTAGTTTTGTCTATTTCTAAGAGTGATCGACACGGCTTCACCTAGTGCTAGACGTAGTTGCCGGGGAAACTCTAAATATCTATACTATTATTACACAGTTGATATGAGCTTATGAAAGAAGACTTACAACGAAATAGCCCCACAGTACAGTTATATACATATGAAAGCGGTAAATGAAAGCGGGTAAACACTTACTCGGTTGTAGAGCTTCCATGTTGTTTTGTTAGTTTGTTCAACAAATAAAACTTTGATAACAATATTATATTCAAAATCAATGGAGAAAGTGCTTTGAAAAGAAATATCGGGGCTTACAGCTCAAGGAGAGGCCCAATGTTTTGTCAGTGATCGCACTATTGTTTTGTACAGAGGGACTTATACAAGTGACTGAGGCCCAAGAAAGGTTTTTTGTACAAAGGGATGGGTCTTACACTCTCTCAAGAGGCCCAAAGAGTTTAAAGAAAAGGAATGAGGCTTATAACATAAGGGTAGGCCCAGATGATTTTAGTTTTGAAATGGCGATCGCGCCGAGGTTTTGAAAACGCAGTGGGTCTTATACAATGACTGAGGCCTAAAGGAAATTTGGTTTCAAAAGGGGTTGAGTCTTACACTCTAATAGAGGCCCAAAAGTTTTGAATGGGTCTTATAGCTCGAGGAGAAGCCCAGGGTTTCTTTTTAAATAGCGACGATCGCCCCGAAATTTTGAAATACAACGGGACTTATACAATAAGTGAGGCCCAAGATAGGTTTTTATTTACAAAGGATTGGGTCTTACACTCTATTAGAGGCCCAAAGGTTTTAAAATGAAAAGACATGGGAGTTATAGCTCAAGGAGAAGCCCAATAGTCTTTTTTTGTTAAAAGGCGACGATCGCGCCGAACTTTGAAAATGTACAGAGGGACTTATACAATGTGTGAGGCCTAAAAAATTTATGTACAACAAGGGTTGGGTCTTACACTCTATTAGAGGCCCAAAAGTGTATGAAAATGATTTGTGAGGGTGAAAATCAAAGAAACCCTAATTTTATTCTTTAAAAGTAAATATTTAAAGAAAATTAAACAAAATACCAAATAAATTTGAATAAACCATTTGTGATTTTGTTTAAGGTTTGAAAAAATGAGGGATAATCACAAGGGATATTTAAACTCATTTGGTTTTGATTTTCAAAGTAAATATTCACTTTTAAAATGTTTAAAAATAATTAAAATCGAATTTATTCACAAAAATACTAATTATATTAAATAAATAATATAAATCTAATTTTTTTGTGGAATAAAATATTTCAACATTTTTGTGATTTTTTGCAAAAAGAACCAATAAAAAATAATTAAAATTGAAAGAGTTATTAATTTTCCAATTAATTAATAAAACATAAAAATATTGGAAAAATAGCAAAAATGTGAAAAAACACAAAATGGCATGGGTGGGGTTTGAACCCACGACCTCAAGGTCATAGGGTGCGCGCCTTACCACTGGGGTGGTGATACATCCATTATTTGATGTGAAAACACCAATATACAAGTCATGCCTTGGTTTTAGGCCTGGCTCAAGGCAAGGCAAGACAAGTTTTGGTTCAGAAACGTGAAGGTCATAACTTTCTCATTTCTCAACGGTTTGAGATAAAATTTATATGCATCTGGCCTAGAATTTCACAAGGAATCAGATGGTGGTGGTATTTTTTTCAGATCATACTCCCTCCTCAAAATCCGATAGGGGTTTTGAAAAAGGCCTATAATTGCATTTTCTATGCTACACTTTGATACAAGCATGAAATACATGATCAATTGGTTCAAACATAACATATATAACATGTATAAGGTGTGCATGATCAGTGGACTTCAAATCAATGCATATTTTGGAAAGTTCAAGTCATGAGGCTTACCTCCTTTTGAGCTTTTTGGAGTTTTTATGCAATCTGTCAAGCCTCTTGTTCTAGAAATGATTTGATGCCTTGGACACACTCAAGTGAACCCTTAGAAGCTTTTAGGATGAGTGGAATCAGCTGGTACGTGCAAAAACACAAACTGGCCCTTTCTTGCAAAAGGGGTCAAAAGTGACCAAATTAGCAACTCTCTCAAATGGTGTTCCAGATGGGGGGAGCCATTTGGAACAGTTCAAGGATGATATTTGGAGTGTGTTTGAGGTTTTATCTGGTTTGGAAAGTGACTGAATCAAGACATGGCTTGAAAAATGCACAAAAGGCATATTTTGAGGTTTTGAGAGGTGACTTTGTGATTTTGGTGTTACACTTGTGAGAGTTTGGATCACCTACATATGATGTTTATGAGGTGTTTGTGTGATTGGTTTGATTGAAAATGCTCTCAAACTCAAAAACTCAGAGTTACCTTGCTAGAGAAGGCATTTTGGCCTAAAGAGAGGGATTTTGAGGAAAACACCTGTTTGATGGCTTTGGTGTACTCAAACTGAGCACAAATGAGCTCTATTTATAGTAGAGCAAGTTTGTTTTGGGATCAATAGTGAATGGCAACTGCAGCAGAGGTTTGTCAAATGTTGTTCAATAGAAATCCAAGTCTCCTCTAGTCAATGGCTAGAGGTTAGAGCACAGAGCTTTGGTTCCCTACTTGTTGGAGGAATCTTGACTGAATTCAGTTGCAAATGTGTCAATCCATGCCACCTCTAAGCATCTATTAAATGCTCCAATCCAAAATTGGAGTCTTGTCCCTATTTTAGGCAATTATAGGTTTGGCATGCTACTTCTTGTTCCAAGGACTTTGGAGGCTTGGCTCAGTGATTGTCCCATTTAAATTTGATCCTCAGAGGTGTCCAAAGTGATGACAAGGCTTGGAAATATCTGATTTTTCCAAATCGAGCAAAAATTCAAAATTCTGCCTAGCCTTGGCAGTTTTCAGCAAGGCATGTTGCCAATGTCATATCTCATGGCTCAAGTTGAGTTTGGTGATGTTCTTGGTCATTTTGGAAAGCCCTCATATGATACAACAACTGTTTGATCATATTTGGTTTTGATACCTTTTGGATCCAAATGAAAAATCCACCTACATTTGGAAAAAAGTGAAGGCAGATTCTGACTTAGTGAAAATTTCACTAAGTGTTGGAAAAAAGTGACATTTTCACTTTTTGTGATTTTGATCAATCCATAACTCAAAATCCATGAAGAATTTGGAGGGGGGGGGGGTCAGTTTTTAGCTTTTGTAGAGGGCCATGAGATCTACAAATCAAGCTTTGTATGGGGAAAAATGGCTTTGTGGTTTAGGAGTTATGATCCTCCAAAGTTGGTATCCTTGCCACTTTGTTCATAACTTAGAAAATTTTCTAAGTTTTTATGGTTACCCCTTTTACAAGTTATCCCACTTTCTTTGATTTTTCTTGATGAATGATGATTCAAATCATACATTAACATCATTTTAGGGTTAAAAATCCATTTTTGTGAAAAATCTCAAAAAGTCAAAGTTTGACTTTTGTGCACAGTTGACTTTTTAGCAGATGAATTCCAAACTTTGCAATCCTTTAGGAAATCATGTCCTTGACCTAAATCAAACTTGATGGACATGTTCCATGGGTGTTATAGGGTGTATTGAATCATGTCCTAGGGTTTGGGAGCATGTCCTGTTCAAAAGTCAAAGCTACAGTTGACTTTTCTCGCAAAACCCTAATCGTGGTTAAGATGAAATTGAGGCTTGTTGCTCAAACTTCTTGGGTCAATCCATTGTTGCAAATGGATAAATATAGTATATTAGAGACCTTCAAATCCTCTCTTTAGGTCTTGGCTAATGATTTGTCCCAAAAGTCAACTTAGGGGTGAATTAGGTCAAGAAACCCTAATTCCTGATTTTTGATGAATGCATCCCCTGAGGTCAAATTGACTTGATGATTGGGTCCATGAGGTTACATGGAGTATATTAGGTTATGCTTTGAAGTATTGGCTCATGCCCAGAGGAAAATTTCCATCTGGAGGCCCTGGTCGACCAAAACCCTAATTTGGTGACACTGGCGATCTTGAGGCTTGATCCACCTAGAAGGGAGAAGCCTTGTGCTTAATCCTTGAAGTGGGAGTCTTTTTAATCCATTGTGGATGTTTGAAAGGTTTAGACAAGTTGAAGATCATGTCATTCCTTGATTGATCCTTTGTCTAAGAGCTCTAAGAGGGCTTGAAACCCTAAGTTTGATAGTAGTGAATTCTCACCCATCTTTGGGGAGATTGATGAAGTATGATGGTTCATCCATATTGTGATGATGATTTACACAATGATGGGAATCTAGGTGGTCAAAATTTGGGGTATGAAAGATGCCCCTATTTAATCTTCTTGGACCCGAAGGTGTGAATGACGAAGGTATTCGGGCATTCGGGGTGCAAGAGGATTAAATATCGAAATATCCAAAATTTTGATGGTTTATGAATGGCAGTTTACGCATTCATCTTCTTTTGCTAAGCAATGAGGCTTAGAAAAGGTAAAAACTTCCCCTCGATCATGGTTTCCTACCAAGGAACTGGTCTTAGTTTCTGAAATAAACTTCCCTTCGATCCTGGTTTCCTACCAAGGAACTGGTCTCAGTTTCTGAAATAAACTTCCCCTCGATCCTGGTTTCCTACCAAGGAACTGGTCTTAGTTTCTGATATAAACTTCCCCTCGATCTTGGTTTCCTACTAAGGAACTGGTCTTAGTTTCTGATATAAACTTCCCCTCGATCATGGTTTCCTACTAAGGAACTGGTCTTAGTTTCTGATATAAACTTCCCCTCGATCCTGGTTTCCTACCAAGGAACTGGTCTTAGTTTCTAATATAAACTTCCCCTCGATCCTGGTTTCTGTCATACCCCAAATTTGTCCTACCTGTGTATAACTTTCATCTGTACTTCCATCCACTAACCATATTCAGAAAATCCAAAAAATGTATGTTATTTCTGCTTGCATAAGCTCAGGTTCATTGGGGGCTATCAGGACGGTGATGTGTGTATTGGTAGAGGTTCATATAGTCTTGACCTAAAATCTCTGGGCCAGACAAGAAAATTTATTTCAAGACCATCAGGCAAGAGTGTATTTCCCGATTCAAAGTTAAGGTTCTGGGCAGTGCAGTTCATTTCAAGTCATAATCCTCTGATTTCAAGTCATTTGGCGCTCACTTGGTTTATAGTGGAAGTCTTGGTTTTATTGGAATTTAGGAGGGCTCAGTGATTCAAAGCATCAAGTTATGCGCAATTCATGGTTCAATTCATAATTCATCCACTTCTCCGTCATCCATTTCAAACCCGTTTATTTAAACCTTTTTTTCTTTTAAACCATTATCCAATTCAAAAACTCATTTCATTATCCATATCCAAATTCATCCATATCCATTATCCAAAAATAAAGCTCAAATCCATTTTTTTTCCAAACCCTTCTCCATATCCATTATCCAAGTTCGGTTCAAATATCCACACATAATCCATCTAAAAAAAAACATTTATTTTAGTTATCCACCTATCCCATTATCCGTTTAGAACAAAATCCAAAAATCCAATTTTTTTTTTCAATAACCAAATCACCATTGTTTTAGTCATTAATCATTATTCATTAATCCACACAAATATTCTTAGTTAAAATACAAATCCACATTCCATGTTTTTTTAAGCCCATTACAAGAAAATCACAAAAATTTATAGTCCATACATAATACTTTATACAATCACCTTCATGTACATAAGACAAAGCCACTAGCCAAATAACCTGCAACATATACAACCAGTTTCACCACGCATCAACTTGCGACAATTCAAGTCCAACACATTGCCATGACTCATGGAAGCCAAGACCATTACCTCCACAAAATCCTGAAAACAGTAAAAGGCAATAAAATGAAAGGGTCGTACGGTAAAAGGAAAAATGAGAAAATTGCAAAAAATACAAGCCTCCATTACCAATCCTAGCCAGAACCGTACACACCTCCAGCTTTTTACAACAATACCTGCCTCTTTTTCACACTACAAACCTGCAAAACAGCCACCACAACCCCAGGCAATTACACAACGCAACACGCACAAAACCTATACCTCCAAAACGCAGAACAATCCCAAAATGAATCAAAACAATAGCTCACAATTTCTCTTCCCATTCTACCTTTTCCTCTGCTATAAATGGAGCCCTCCTCACTCATTCTTCTCCAAGCACTAGCAGCCCAAGGACCCCTGTCAAACTCTCCGCTCAACTTCACCTTCACAAACCTTCAAATCATTCACTTTAACCTTCATCACATGTCACATAACCCACAACATAAACCTACACACATCGTTCTTCAACCCAAACCCACTCAACAACCACATTGACCCCAATCCAATTCCAACCTCCTTCAACCCAAAATCATCTTCAACTCATACTAAACTCTTCCAAAACAGATCCAAAAAACCATTCTCAGAAATCCATCTCAAACAATAATACTCCAAGCCTTGAATCCCATCCATCTATGACCCAACCTTCACCAACAACAACAATCCAAAACTCTTCATTATTCAACACCCATAACCCTTTCTTCAACCTTCAAATCCACAAACCTCTTCAACCCATTCACAAATCATCACACTCAAACAACCAAAAATCCAAACTAAACCCATAAACCCAATCAAACTCAGAAACATCAATAAGATGAAGGAGAAGAAAGGTTGAGGACCAAGCGAACCAAACTGAAACCAAACACAGACCTGAGTGAAATTTGCGTCGAAGTGAAATTGAGCGGAGGCGAAGAGAAGAGGGTCGAAATCGCGCAGCAAGAAGGTTGAATACGATGTCTTTTTTTTTTCCAATTCATTTTTCCTCTCTGAATATGCTGTTATAGAAGCGATGATGAAGAGAAATTCTTCTGAGCATATTTAAGTTTTTTTCTCTTTTCATTTTTCGCTGATGTGTTGTTGTTGTTATCTGCTGCGATCCGTGAACAGGGGTTTTGTTGGGCTTAGTTAAGCCCATGAATCTTCATAGTCACCACATGAATCCAAGCGCACCCCACCTGTTCTATTTTCTTTCGTTTTTTTGTTTTGTTTTATTAATATATATTTTGTTAAATATATGGGTTATGTTTGTTAATAGCTTTGATCGGTAAACAATTTTTTTTAAATAGTTTTTGTTTACTATTTTTGTCTAATTTGTTTTTTTCAAAACTTTTCTCAATTATAGTTTGGTTATCATCTTTTGATCTTTATTTTGTTTCTATATTTCGTTTTACTTTTCTTTTCGATTCTATCTTGGTCGATGAATGTCGAGAATCATTAATCGTCGATTTTATCGATAAAATTGTGATTAAGACTAGACCATTTTATTTCATCTCATTTCATTTCGTATTTACTTCGTTTTTTTATTTTCTTTATTAGGGGCCAATGGTATAAAAATAATCTTGATGATTGGTTGATTTTTTAAAATCGGTTCCAAATCTTGATTTATATGAGGCCTACTAACTATTTATTTTCTTTTCGATTTATTTGTTTTTACCACTCATTTTGGGTCAATGAAAACCAAACATCAAAGATTTATCGATTTTCGATTTGAAATATTGATAAAGGTGAGAGCTTTCTTCTTTTTCTCGATTTTATTTCATTTCTTATGATTTACATTTCACATATTCTTTTATTTTTACTTTTGGTCAATGAAAGTCAAAAATCATAGCTTGTCGATTATCAATCTAAGTCTTGATTAAGACGAGACCATGTTATACCCCAAAATTTGACCACTAAGATTTCCCATCATTGTTCAAATCATCATCACAATATGGAGGAACTATCTTGCCTCATCAGTCTCCCCAAAGATGGGTGAACACTTACTACAATCAAATTTAGGATTTCAGGCCCTCTCAGAGTTCTTAGACAATGGATCAATCAAGGAATGACATGATCTTCAACTTTTCTAGCCTCTCAAACATCCTCAATGGATCAAAAGGACTCCCACTTCAAGGATTAAGCACAAGGTTGCTCCCTTCTAGGTGGATCAAGCCCCAAGATCACCAGTGTCACCAAATTAGGGTTTTGGTCGACTAGGGCCTCCAGATGAAAACTTTCCTCTAGGCATGAGCCATTGCTTCAAATAATAGCCTATTATGCTCCAAGGGACATCATAAACCCAATCATTAGGTCAATTTAGCCTCAGGGGATGCATTCATCAAAAATCAGGAATTAGGGTTTCTTGACCTAATTCACCCCTAAGTTGAATTTTGGGACAAATCATGAGCCAAGACCTTAAGACATGATTTGAGGATCTCCAACATGCTATATTGATCCATTTGCAACAATGGATTAATCCAAGAAGCTTGAGCAACAAGTCTCAGTTTCATCAGTGCCACAATTAGGGTTTCGCGAGAAAAGTCAACTGTAACTTTGACTTTTGACCAGGATATGATCCCAAGCCCTAGGACATGAATCAATATACCCTATAACACCCATGGAACATATCCATCAAGTTTTATTTAGGTCAAGGACATGATTTCCTAAAAGATTGCACAGTTTGGGATTCATCTGATAAAAGTCAACTGTGTACAAAAGTCAAACTTTGACTTTTTGAGATTTTTCACTTTTATGGTTTTTTAACCCTAAAATGATGTTAATGTATGATTTGAATCATCATTCATCAAGAAAAATCAAGAAAAGTGGGATAACTTGTAAAAGGGGTAACCATAAAAACTAAGAAAATTTTCTAAGTTATGAAATAAAGTGGCAAGGGTACCAACTTTGGAGAATCATACTCCTAAACCACAAAACCATTTTTCCCCATCCAAAGCTGGATTTGTAGCCCTCATGGCCCTCTACAAAAGTGTCAACTACACGTCATTCCAATTCATTATGAATTTTGAGTTATGGTTGGATCAAAATCACTAAAACATGAAAATCCAACTTTTCCAACACTTAGAAAAATTCTGGGCAAGGCAGATTTTGTGTTGAAACACCAAAACTTGTGGGATTTTTTCACATTGATGCAAGCTGAATCAGTTCCAAAGATAAACATCAATGTTGTTGCAAATATTACCAAGAATCCAAAGAGCTCACTAGCATGAACTGATTCATCTTGAGTCAAGAGAAATCCATGCCCAAAGTCATGTTGCTGCAAGCTGTTTTGGAAAAATCAGTTTGCATGTTTGCTTGCCACACACGATTTTGAGCCAAAGACCAAGGATCACTATGCCACCTGTACTCAAACCAATCATAATGCAACTGATCCAACTGATAAAGCTGAGTCAAAAAGCCAAGGAATCTTCCAACTTGAAGTACATGCATTTTGGCACATTTTGCCTTGAATTCAAAGGGCATTAATGTGGAATAGTGCATTGTCAAGGTAGCCATTCTACTCAGTCAAGTTCTCTGATTAAACAACATTAAAAACATCTGAAGAATGTGAATTTGGTCAAGACATAGCCCTGCTCTTGGGAAGGGCTAGTTTGCCTTGCATGAGAAGAAATCCTCCAAGCCAATCCATGCGAATGTAATCTGATCCAGCAGCCATTCACTATTCATCCAAGACAAGAGTTGATCACCTATAAATATAGGTTCCAATGGATCATTCAACTGACACCAAAGTCAGTTATAGCACTGCTTTCTCTCATTCTCTCTTAAGTGCCAAGTTTTCTTGTTTTTGAGCAACCACTACCGGGTTTTGAGTTGCAGCCATAAGCAATCCATTCCAATTGCCCAGACACATCACATATGATGTATTTGAGGTGTCCAAATGCTTAAACACCATCTGTAACACCCCCAGCTTAAAATCACCTATCAACCTAGCCATTATGCTTCAATTATGCAGTTGGAGTGCTCCAGCTTGATCCAAAGACTTCCAAAGTGTTCCAAAGCTTGCAACACACTCCACAACATCCATTGAAGCTGTTCAAATCATCACAACACATCTGTAACACCTCCAACTCAAAAATCAAGTTGCTCTTGCTGTCACGACCTTCAAGTAAGCCTAAACTTGGTCATCTCTTAATCTATGCATATTTCCTCGCACAATACTTTTGCCAAATGTTCATAATCATGCATAGAATGTTTCCCCTCAATTAATTGTTTTGTTTGAATCGTGTATAAAAATTCTCAGCCTTCATGCAAATTTTAGGGTTCTTGAGGTTTTGTCTTGATTTCTTATTCCATGTTAAAAATAAATGAAATTAAAGACCATAGACATGATCGTGAGGTTGAAACGAGCAGATTGATAGGTGGTTTGCATGATATAATCAAGTATTCAGGGAGATAGGAGAGAAAATGCAAATCTAGGCAAAACCCAGAACACGCGCGTGTTCTTGGGTGTTTTTGGCGCCCTTTTTTGAAAATTCAAATATTTGAATTTTTTGATTTTATTTAATTGATTCAAAAATTAATTTCTCTCTGAGTTTTAATGATTTTGAGTTGATTCTTTTTTTAATAATTCACAAAAATGTTAAAATATTTTATTTTACCAAAAAATCCCAAAACTATTATTTATTTCATATAATTGATATTTTTACAAAGAATTAATATTTTAATTGTTTTTGACATTTAAAATATTTTTTCCCTCTTGATTTTGTAAATTTTAATGACTTCTAATCATTTTGTAGGTCAAAACATGATTTTTGAAACATTAATCCAAGATCACAATTTGTTTTCCACATATTAAACAATTTTGATCATTTTAATTGAATTTTTTATTCAATTAAAATACATTTTGGAAACAAATTAGGGTTTTGATTAATTCAACCCTCATCAAACTTTTTTCAAACACTTTGTGCCTCTAATAGAGTGTAAGACCCAAGCCTTTTTGTAAAATAACCTATTTTGGGCCTCACTTATTGTGTAAGTCCCTCCGGGTATTTTCAGAAACCTCAGTGTAATCGTCCTTTTGTACACAAAAAACTTTGGGCCTACCCTCGAGTAGTAAGACCCATTCTTATTTTTTAAAATATTTTGGGCCTCTAATAGAGTGTAAGACCCAAACCCCTTTTGTAAATACACCAATTTTTGGGCCTCACTTATGGTATAAGTCCCGTTGTATTTCAAAAAGTTCGACGCGGTCGTCGCCTGTTTAAAAATAAACCCTGGGCCTCTCCTCGAGCCATAAGACCCATTCAAAACTTTTAGGCCTCTATTAGAGTGTAAGACCCAACCCCCTTTGAAAACCAAACCATTTTGGGCCTCAGTCTTTATATAAGACCCACTGCGTTTTCAAAAATCTCGGCGCGATCGCCATTTCAAACAAAAAATCATCTGGGCCTACCCTCGAGGAGTAAGACCCACTCTTTTTCTTCAAAACCTTTTGGGCCTCTTAAGAGAGTGTAAGACCTATCCCTTTGTACAAAAAACATTTTTTGGGCCTCAATCACTTGTATAAGTCCCTCTGTACAAATTCACAGTGCGATCACTGATGAAAACCTTGGGCCTCTCCTTGAGCTGTAAGCCCCAATCTTTCTTTTCAAAGCACTTTCTCCTTTGATTTTGAATATACTGTTGTTTTCAATCTTTCTTTGTTGGACAACTAACCAAACAGCATGGAAGCTCTACCACCGAATAAGTGGTTATATGCTTTCTTTATCCGCTTTCATATACATATAACTGTATTATGGGGTTGTTTCACTGTAAGTCTTCTTTCATAAACTCATATCGACTGTGTAATAATAGTATAGATATTTAGAGTTTCCCCGACAACTACGTCTAGCATTAAGCCCGTTGATCACTCTTAGAAGTAGACAAAACTAGATCCCCATAGGATTACCAGATACAGTCTTCCATCCTCTTGGGGTTAAACAATATGGAGACGTGAAAGGCAACATTCTCGATAAACCCTTTCACAGACTGTTGCCTTTAGAAATCGTCAAAGAAACTCTTTTCCCCAGAGATGATCTTTTCTCCGTGAATGACATCTCTTGAGTTTCTTCTAAATTCTCAAACTTTCCTGGCTTGATATATTCTCTATGAATAGTCTGTCTTGAATTTGTCGGGGTTTGGGGACCCACAGGCTTCCCAAAAGCATCCCCGCCTCCTCCTGGGCGTTGTACAAGGACCCGTCGACTTCTTAGAAGTATTCACAGCCTCCTCTGAGGCTTCGTATAACTGATTTCTTCCTCCGAGAATGATAGCCTTCTCTTGGGCTTTGTACAAATTGTCCCTCGGCTTCTTAAAAGTTTCCAGCCTCCTTTTAGGCTTCGTACAAATTGTCCCGATGACCTCCAAGAGGTATAGGAACAGAAATTAGTCATCTTAATAGAACAGTCTTTCAAAAAGTCTAGATCTTACTACTGCTATTTCTTAAACAAAGTACAAAAGATGAAACTCTAGACTTGGACAGTCTAATTCCCTTGAGTCTCAAAGACATTCTCAAGCTCCTTTAAAAAATTAGAAGATGAAACCCGTAGACTCGGACAGTCTCAATACCCTTTGGATTTCCCATTTCCTTAAAGAACGGGAGATAACCCTGATCCTCGAATCAAATCCCTGAGTGCAAATGGTGCTCATATAAGAACTGATTTTCTCTTTAAATCAGCATATTGGATCTGTCACTTAACTGGAACAGTAACCCTAGCCTCCTCTTGGGCTTTGTACAATGATTCTCCCCAGCGGAGCTAACACCTTCATCCTCCATCTCGGGCTTCGTACGAGATACAAAATCACTCTCTTATTGAGTATAAAAGACTCTCTTGTTGAGTCAAACCTTTTAGCCTTCATCTCGGGCTTTGTACGAGATACAAAAACACTATCTTGTTGAGTATAAAAGACTCTCTTGTTGAGTCAAACCTTTTAGCCTTCATCTAGGGCTTTGTACGAGATACGAAACACTCTCTTGTTAAGTATAAAAGATTCTCTTGTTGAGTCAACCCTTTTAGCCTCTCTCTCGGGCTTCGTACGAGACACACAAAAACACCCTCTTGTTGGGTCAATAGGCTCCTCTTAGGCTTTGTATAAGGAAACCCCGGTTGAACCAATCAACCTTTTAGCATCAAAGTTGTGCCTCATTCACAGTATACAAACATTAACAACTCCTTTCCCTTCATCTAATTACTGTAAGCGGCAAGCCTCTAGATTATTTACATCCACGCCATTGTCCCTCTGTTAGCATGAGAAATTCCTAAGGAAAGATGACATTGCTCTAAACAGAGTTAAAGTCTTCTCCTTCAGGTCAAAAACCCTTATAAAGGAAATTATGGTATTGTTGGATTCACATATCCCACTTAAAGTAATTATCCTTTATAACCAGTCACCCAACAGTTGTGACAAACAAACCCCTCTTTAGAGATGACAAATTCTCTCTAAAGTCAACACCCTTTTAGCTTCACATCTTGGGCTTCGAACAAGATACAAATAGACCCTTCAGCTTCACATCCTGGGCTTTGAACAAGATACAAACCCCTTTTAGCTTCATGTCTTAGGCTTTGAACAAGACATCAAAACACCATTTCCTCCCATAGAACAAGAGGAACTACGATCGCTCTGATTTCCCTATTTCGGTAAATGGGAATACGTTGGCATAAGATTGAAAGAAAAATCTTAGTGAGCACACTAATCTAAAACCGAAAATCCCATACCTTCACATCTCAATCGAAAAACATCCAAGTCTGTATTCCCCACCAAAAGTCTAAATTCAACCAAAATAACCAGAGAGAGGCCCCCCCACATTGATCGCATCTGTAAACCAACAGTTTTGACTATTTGACCTCAGTTTGCAAAGCAAGGTTAGTTGGAGACATCTATTTCCCTTCCTTTATCAGCTTCAATAGGACAAAAATCACGTCCAAAAATCGCTCGCTATAGAAAAATGGCGCCCACCGTGGGGCCCTACCTCTTTTTTTTATCTCTCAGGTAGAAATCGATGAATGGCGACTTCACTGGGGACACTCGAGATCTTGTTCTCTTTTCGTCTTTTGCGTAGAAACCAAAGAATGTTGACCCCACTAGGATCTTAGGTCAAAAAACCTTTAAAGTTTGGAAGGTGCCACAAAGTGGCGTCTCCGCCGGGGAGCCATTTTTGTCAGGAACATAGGATTCATAGCTCTTTAAAGTCTAGGACTTTAAGACAAATATATATACTGCTTGTCCTAATTGATATCTGTGTTTATTTTTCTACTAATGGGAATGCGTGTGATGCCGCATATGGAAAGATTGAGTATACACATAGGAAAATCACCTTTTTTTGTAGTGCGGAAGCTATCGGGAATAACTGTTACGCGATAAACTACCCTCTTCTGAGATTTCTTTGATGGACATCACCTAGCACGGTTCCCGGCCAGCTGGTGTTCTCAGGAATCAATGATTTTGAGTGACAGGTACAAAAAATCACCCGTAGAAAACCTTTGGGGGGGGGGGGGTAGAGCTTTGACTTCATGGCACCGACCCTTTGACCCCATGTTTTTTCTATGTTTTTGTGTGCTGCATTCATGCATTCATCTAGAAAACATTAAAACAAAGAAAATCTTCTCTTCTAGTCTCTCTTTTTCAAACTAAACTAAGACAATGATTGCAAATGTCAGAGAAAAGGATTGCGCTAATGGATTTCGGTAGAAGGAAAGCTCATAAGTATACCTTCAAGGTTCCAAAACTAGAGGATTTGAGAGGATTAGCAAGGATGATCACTAACCCTAAAGCTTTCAGAGCCAAATACGGAGGTCTGCTACCTCTGTGAAGAGTCCATGTGATTGAAGGAATCATGGAAGCACTCATTTAGTTTTACGATCCAGTTTATCACTGTTTCACATTTCCGGATTACCAACTCGCACCAACGTTGGAGGAATATTCTCATCTGATTGATTTACACATCACTGATCGAGCTCCATTTTCTGGACTGGAAGAAATTCCAAAGGATCAGACCATTGCAAGAGCAATTTATTTGGATAAGTCAAAAGTCAAGACTCACCTAACCACTAAGGGTGGCATCCAAGGTTTACCAGCCCAATTCTTGATAAAGAAGGCCCCGTACTTTGCTAGTATAGGGAACATGACTGCTTTTGAAAGCATCTTTGTCTTACTCACGTACGGGTTATTTCTGTTTCCCAACATTAGTAACTTTGTAGATATCAACGCCATTAAGGTTTTTCTCATTGGAAACCCTGTGCCAACTTTGCTCGCGGATGCGTATCATTCTGTACACTTAAGCAATTTGTACAGCGGGGGGATGATCACATACTGTGTACGTCTGCTATACAAACGGTTTATCTCCCATTTGCCTAAGTCTGCTGTTTTTTGGGATCAAAAGAATACTTTACGTTGGTCGCAGAGAATCATGTCTCTTACCAACTCTGACATAGATTGGTGCAATAGGATTTATGAGGGAATCAGGATCATTGACCGTTGTGGAAACTTCCCCAACGTACCCCTCATAGGAACTAAGGGAGGAATCAATTACCATCCAGTATTGGTTCGTCGTCAATTTGGATACCCGATGAGGCATGTCCCGCGGAATGCTCATCTGGAAGGTCTTTTCTTCAAAGAAGGAGAAAATGACAGAGCACTAAAGATGGAAATAGTGCACGCTTGGAAACATGTTCATAAGAAAGGACAAGAGTCTCTAGGAAAACCAGACTGTGTCTCGGTGGAGCCTTATCTCCACTGGGTACAAACTAGAGCTCTTAAGCTAAAGATGCCTTATCCTCGTCACAGAGTTATTCCACCAAGGGAGTTTGTCATGTACTTCATGACTGAAACGGAAAAACTCCAGGTTACTCTCAACAAAATTCAGCGGGAGAGGAGGTCTTGGAAGAACAAGTACCGCACCCTCAATGTGGAATGTATCAAAATACAGCAACTACTGAAAGATAAGGATGCTCTGATCGAGATTTTAGAGCAACATGTTGTGGATAATCAGGATGACTAAAGGAATTTGCTCGCTCCTTTCACCTGGCAAAGGAATGACAACCCGACAACGGCCCAAGAAAAGGAAAATACCAGAATCAGCACCCGAGTTCTCTTCAAAGAGGACTAGGGACCCATTAGCTTAGGTTTCTATTTCCGCACCTTGTAATCTATTGTATTTATATTTTCCCAATCCTTTGAATTTAATAAAACGGGGATTTCCCCACTGTTTGATATTTGCAATCTAATTGTCGAAGTTTATTTTGATTAAACCAAAAAACAATTAATATAATCATTGCATTCATCATTCTACCGTAACGTATTCTTCTTACCTACGAATCTCACATTTGTGTCTCGATTCTAGAGTTAAACTGTCTCATTCGTACAATACTCGGGCTAATCGTCAGAAAAAGATGGATGATCTTGAGGAAGAGAACAGAGAGTTAAAGAAGAGATCAACGCTCTAAGAAAGGATATGAGAAAGCTTCGTAACGACATGCAAGCCATGGCAGAAGCTCAGCTACAAAGAACTGTGATCTCAGAGATCACCTCAATGCCCATAGTGGAAAAGTATGATCCTAGGTATCAAATGCCAAAAGATGTTCCTTGGGGCATGCCTGTTAACTATATCCCGGAAGGATATGTTCCGCCGATCACTGAAGATCAAGGAATCACAACAAAAGCTGCTGGGCCTGAAGGTTACAAACTTCGGGAAAGCGAAGATGCCAGAGGCATACTGAGGATTCCTGAAGGTTACAAACTTCGGGAAACACCAAGATTTACTGCCGTAGTAACGGTACCACCCCCCGTGGTGCACACTATCACGGAAGGACAGATTCCGCAGATACCTTCTGGTAGAAAGGAAACTATGTTCAATAGAATGGACGAGTTCCAGGAGCAGTTCCTGGAAATGCAGAAGGAACTGCAAGCCATTCGCGGTCAGGATTTATTTGGAAAGGACGCCGCAGACCTTTGTCTGGTCCCCAATGTGAAAGTTCCACACAAGTTCCAAGTGCCCGACTTTGAAAAATACAAGAGTAACTCTTGCCCTCAAAGTCACTTGGTGATGTACGTTCGACGAATGTCAGCTCAGACAGAGAATCAGGACTTATTGATTCACTTCTTTCAGGATAGTTTAACCGGTGCAGCCTTAAAATGGTACATGGGTTTAAACCGCGCCACGATCAGCACTCTCAGAGATCTTGGCTCTGCCTTCGTCCAACAATACAAATACAATTTGGACATGGCACCAGACAGAGATCAGCTCAGATCGATGTCACAAAAGGACAAGGAAACCTTTAAGGAGTACGCTCAGAGATGGGGTGAAATTTCCGCCCAAATTTGTCCACCTCTTGAGGAAAAAGAGATGACAAAAATTTTCTTAAAGACCTTAAGCTCATTTTACTACGACAGAATGGTTGCCAGTGCACCCAGTGACTTCACCGAAATGGTCGGTATGGGGGTACGTCTCGAGGAAGCTGTTCGAGAAGGACGTCTAATAAAAGACGCTGGATCATCAAGTAGTACAAAACGATACGATAATGCTCTCCCTAAGAAAAAAGAGCAAGATATTGGGAATATCTCTCTCAGAAAGCAAAGGCGACGTTATCAACCAGTAGCAGCTGTGACTCCTACTATCAATCCTGCGCCTACGTATCAACCTCAGGTTGCACAGAGCCAACCTAATCAGCAAAGGACGCAACAACCTCTTCAGCAAGCTCATCCTCCATACAACAACAACCGTACAACGCAGCCGTCAGGATTTGATCCTATACCCGTATCGTACGCAGAACTATTTCCATTACTGCTAGCCAAGGGGCACGTCCAAACTAAGTCCCCTCTTACAGTACCAGAAAATCTGCCTTTTTGGTTTAAGGTGGATCAGGCGTGCCCTTACCATCAAGGAGGACCAGGGCATAACATAGAGAACTGTCTCAGTTTCAAATCCGACGTGCAAAAGCTTGTTAGGAGTGGGGTCTTATCTTTCAAAGATACGAATTAGAATGTTCTCACAAACCCGCTGCCTCAACATGAGAAAGCTGCAGTCAACCTGATAGAAGGAGAGTCTCACAATGTCTATCAAATTCACGATGTACTCTTGTTAAGGACCAATATGGTCAAGATGCATTGTAAACAGAGTGGATATGGCCATGTGCCACCTTATAATTATCATCAATGTGATATCTACTCTAAAGGCAATCGAGGGTGTTCTGTGGTGCAAGCAGATCTACAGGAGCAGATGGATCTTGGATGGATCCAAGAGCATCGAGTTCGTGGGGTCAACATGGTCTATACGGACTCCAACGTCATTCAAAACCATGACATCCGTGCAATTAATGTCAATTTGGTGGGGATGCACTCAAGGAAAAGCCAGTACCATAATCTGCCGCGGTACGATTACAATTCTTGTCTGACTTGCTCGGTAAACAAACAGGGATGCTCTTTTGTACAAGAGGCCCTCCAGCGTCAGATGGATCTTGGATGGATCCAGGACTACCATGATGGGAATCCCTATCAGATCAACATGGTACAGATCTTCGATATTCGTTAAATGAACACCAACCTGGTATATTTACATGCTGAGTAGGTCCGACTCGGGTTCCTGATATCACATGACTACCAAAGCTGTACGGCGGGTTGCGAAAACGATCAAGGTTGTGCCCTTGTCCAGAAAGCACTTCAGCACTTGCTAAATCATTGGTGGCTTCCCATCTATATGGATGAAGACACTCAGCAGATTAGTATCAATGGCAAGAACCCTACTCAGCGTCAAAGTCAGGATGTCCGATCTGTAGAAACTAACCTAGTGAGGTTACATTGCATTCAAAGCAGGCGTGGCCAGGTGCCACCACACAACTATGAACGTTGTGGAGTCTGTTTAGAAAGTAACCAAGGATGCTACCTTGTGCGAGCAGCTCGTCAGGGCCAGGTGGATCGTAAAGAAATTCGTCCATATCCGGGTTCCGGACCAATCAACTGGGCGACGGACTACCTCACTGATCAAATTGAGGATGTGGTCATAATCTTTGATCATCAGAAGACTAGGGATGTTTTCGCCATCATCCCTCTACTTGACGAATCAAGAGTTCCTAACCAGGAACGGATTGAGATTACTTACGATTGTCAGAAAAATCAGAAGGCTCATATAGTCATCTATCTACCAGAACCATTACCGTATGAATCAACTAAGGCCATCCCTTACAAATACGGTGCAACAACAGTCGAGAATGGAAAGGAAATTCCATTACCCTCCGTTAGGAATATTGCAGACATCAGTCGAGTAACACAAAGTGGTAGAATCTTCAACCGAGGGGTTGGAGAACCTATCAAAGAAAAGGAACCTCAGACAAAAGTTCCCAATCCACCATTCGGTCAATCCAGTAATCCCGACCTTTCGAAAAATGATGATGAGATGCTGAAGCTCATCCGAAGGAGTGAATACAACATTGTTGATCAGCTATTACAAACTCCTTCAAAGATCTCTGTGCTATCACTTTTACTCAGTTCAGAAGCACATAGGGAGGCTCTGCAGAAAGTCTTGGGGCAAGCCTTTGTGGAACAGGATGTAACAAACAGACAGTTCGATAGTATTGTCTCTAACATCACTTCTTGGAATAATTTGGGGTTTAGTGATGAGGAATTACCTGAAGAGGGTCGCCGTCATAACGTGGCACTCAATATTACAGTCAACTGCCAGGACGATGCTTTAGCCAGCGTACTGGTAGACACAGGGTCAGCCCTGAATGTCATGCCGAAGTCCACTTTGACGCAATTATTCTTTAACGGACCCCCGATGAGAACCAGTGAGGTCGTCGTCAAAGCATTTGATGGGTCCAAAAAAACGGTTATCGGCGAAGTTGATCTTCCTATAACTATTGGTCCTCACACTTTCCAAGTCATTTTCCAGGTCATGGACATCCGAGAAACGTGCAATTGTTTATTAGGAAGACCTTGGATACATCAGGCTGGGGCGGTCACCTCGACCCTCCACCAAAAGCGAAAGTTCATCTAGAACAGTCAGCTCGTCATAGTCTGTGGGGAACAGGCTTTACTCGTAAGCAATTTAACATCAGCCACTTATGTGGAACCGAAAGGGATAATTGGAACTCAATTTCAAACACTTTTGCTACACAGAGGCAATCAATCCAAAGGAGGAACCTCTATTTCCCCATATAAAGACGCTATCAAAGCGGTCAAAAGTACCAATACAACAGGATGGGGACAACTTGTCATTCCTACTGACATTAAAGCAAAGAAGGGTCTTGGTTTTTCTGTAACCTGTACTCAGACAGCTGCCAGTGATGAAAGTCTTCATCCCATTCAAAATTTCTTTCGCAGTGGAGGTTTCCTTCAACCAGTGACTCAGGAAGTGCATACTATCAATGAGAAGGATCCCTCTGACACAGATGTGGAATGGAAGTCCTACCTCAACGAGGATGGTTATATGTCTCAGGAAGAGGTGCCTACGCCATTTTGCTATCCCGCACAGAACCCGAGATTTATACCCAGGTCAGACGTCGAAATGATATATGGAGATTGTGATCCGGAAGGATGCCGTGCTCCACCAAACTCATTAGAGGAAAACACTCTGATGAAGGACAGCTTTGACCACGACTACTATGGCCCGATGGATGGTCTGCCAATGTGGCAGCATTACCCAGGAGACTTGGGGCAAGAAGATCAGCCGAACAACGAAAATCAGCTGAGCATCATTAAAAAGAATACTTGTGTCCCCACCATGTCATGGGACCAACATTCAGGTCATTCAGAACCTACCCAGCACGACGATAAATTCAAAATGTTTGCAGGACTAGAATACATCAACCATGCTTTTCCCGAGGTCAACGTCATCGAGAGAGATGACCCCTCCAGCTCCAAAGAAGTGTGGGACACCCTGGGACAACCAAGTGGAAAGTACGACTTCATGGTCAAGTACACCGCTCCCGAAAGCTCTCGTATCAGGCTCGAAGACATCCAGCCAACTGGATGTGGAGATCTACCTAAGAGCACAAATGCTATGCAAAATGCAACAGAGGAATCCTCCTACGACAACTCTGCCTGGGAGACAGATTCCAATGATCATGCTCCACCAGAAATCAGGGTTATTTCTGAAGACAAATCAAGGAAGGTACCAGACTTTGTGATTCACCGAGGAGTTCGCCGCCAATGGGTTGCTGTCGATGTTCCGAAGATTGTTCATAAGTCAAAGTAATTGCCATCTTTAACCTTTCACCCTGCCTAGGTGAAACGTATATTTTGATAGGGCTCACTTTCTGTAAATTTCCCTCTTCGCTTCGCCCAAAGCGACAGAGTTTTTTTTTATAGGGCTGGAGTTTTAAGAATCGACTTGTTCATTAATAAAATAATGTCATTATGTAATTTCCGCATTTATTGTCGTTTTTTCTTTTTGCTTTTCTCAGAAAATGGTAATCCTAAAAAATAAATCAATAATAAAAACAAGCAGTAAAAGATAAATACACTGCACACACTTGCATTTTCTCTATCTCTTCTAAACACAAATCATCACGTCATGCAGATTGCTTATTTTAAACCCCGTTGAAACATACGATTCGATGCCTTCTCCCGACTTTGAGTTCCCGGTATTTAGGGCTGAAGAAGAAGTTGACGAAGAAATTACAGAAGAGATCTCCCGACTACTCAGACAAGAGGAAAGGTCCATTGAGCCTCACAAAGAGCCGTTGGAAACAATCAATGTGGGTTCAGAAAAAGAGAGAAAAGAAATCAGGATTGGGGCACTGCTCAGTCTAACTTCTAAAGAGAGTTTGATAAAGCTTCTCAAAGGGTTTCCCAATGTGTTTGCTTGGTCCTATCAGGACATGCCAGGGTTGGATACCAGCATCGTGGAACATCATTTACCGTTGAGATCGGAATGTCCGCCAGTAAAACAAAGGTTGAGAAGGACTCACCCGGACATGGCCATCAAAATCAAAAAGGAAGTGTAAAAACAGATTGGCTCTAGTTTCCTCGCTACATCAGAATATCCTCAATGGTTAGCCAACATCGTACCCGTTCCGAAAAAGGACGGAAAAGTCAGAATGTGTGTCGACTACAGAGACCTGAACAAGGCTAGTCCAAAGGATGACTTCCCTTTACCACACATTGACATGCTGGTAGACAGTACTGCAAAGTTCAAAGTTTTCTCCTTCATGGATGGATTCTCGGGCTATAACAAAATCAAAATGGTGCCGAAAGACATGGAGAAAACTTTGTTCATTACCCCATGGGGTACCTTTTGTTACAAGGTAATGCCGTTCGGTTTGAAGAACGTCGGGGCAACCTATCAAAGGGCCATGACTACTCTGTTTCATGACATGATACACAAGGAAATCGAGGTATATGTAGATGATATGATTGCAAAATCTAAGACAGAAGAGGAGCATGTGACACACCTATCAAAACTATTCGAGCGGTTGAGAAAGTACAAACTCCACTTGAATCCCAACAAGTGCACCTTCGGTGTCTGTTCAGGGAAACTCTTAGGGTTCATCGTCAGCCAGAAAGGAATTGAGGTTGATCCCGACAAGGTCAAGGCCATTCAAGAAATGCCTTCTCCAAAAACTAAAAAACAAGTCAGAGGATTCCTGGGACGTTTGAACTACATCTCCAGATTTATATTCCTCATGACCGCGACATGTGCGCCGATTTTCAAATTGCTAAAAAAGAATCAGGACTGCATTTGGACAGAAAACTGTCAACCCGCCTTCGACAGTATTAAGGAATACTTGTTGAACCCGCCAATTCTATCACCTCCAGTGGAAGGAAGACCACTGATCATATACTTAACAGTCTTGGAAGACTCCATGGGCTGTGTACTTGGCCAACAAGACGAAACCAAAAGGAAGGAGTCTGCCATATATTATCTGAGCAAGAAATTCACTGACTATGAAACTCGGTATACTATGCTCGAAAAAACTTGCTGCGCTTTGGCTTGGGCAGCCAAACGTCTGCGCCAGTACATGATTCGTCACACTACTTGGTTGGTCTCCGAGATGGATCCAATCAAGTATGTATTTGAAAAACCTGCTCTCACGGGAAGGATTGCCCGTTGGCAGATGTTGCTATCAGAATATGACATAGAGTACCACGCTAAGAAATCTGTTAAGGGGAGTGTTTTAGCCGATCATTTGGCTCATCAACTGATTGACGATCAAGAATCAATCGGGTTTGACTTCCTGGACGAAGATGTCATGTATCTAAAAATGAAAGACTGCGATGAACCGCTACCCAGTGAAGGGCCAAAACCGAGTTCCCAGTGGGGACTTATCTTTGACGAAGCTGTTAATCATTATAGAAACGAGATTGGGGCAATCATCATAACACCTCAGGGTACCCACATCCCTTTCACTTCCAGACTTACGTTCAAGTGTACAAATAACGAGGCCGAATACGAAGCTTGTATCATGGGTCTCGAAGAAGCGATTGATTTGAGGATCAAGAACTTGGACGTATATGGTGACTCAGCCCTAGTTATCAATCAGATCAAAGGAGATTGGAACACATACCAATCAGGATTGATTCCTTACAAAGATTATGCAAGAAGGTTGTTACCCTTTTCAACAGAATCGAGTTTCATCACATCCCTCGTGATGAGAATCACCTGGCCGACGCTTTAGCCACTCTCTCTTCCATGATTAGTGTAGGTCAATGGAATGACATACCTAAGATCGACGTAATGCGCCTTGAACGGCCCGATTACATCTTCACGATTGAAGCAGTCATTGACGACAAACCTTGGTATCATGATATCAAGTGCTTCCTTCAGAAACAAGAGTACCCACCTAGGGCACTTAGGAAGGACAAGAAAACCCTCAGAAGACTGGCAGGCAGTTTCTTTCTGAGCGGTGATACACTCTATAAGAGGAACTTTGACATGGTCTTGCTTCGATGCGTCGACATACCAGAAGCAGACATGTTGATAAAAGAAATTCACGAAGGATCCTTTAGCACTCATGCCAACAGACACACAATAACAAGAAAAATTCTAAGAGCAGGGTACTATTAGTTGACAATGGAATCCGACTGCTACAAGTACATGAGGAAGTGTCACAAGTGTCAGATATACTCTGACAAAATTCATGTACCGCCAACGCATCTCAAATTCACTGCCGTAGTAACGGTACCACCCCCTGTGGTGCACACTGTCCCGGAAAGACAGATTCCACAGATACCTTCTGGTAGAAAGGAAAGTATGTTCGATAGAATGGATGAATTCTAGGAGTAGTTCCTGGAAATGCAGAAGGAACTGCAGGCTATTCGCGGTCGGGATTTATTTGGAAAAGACGCCGCGGACCTTTGTTTGGTCCCCAATGTGAAAGTCCCGCACAAGTTCCAAGTACCCGATTTTGAAAAGTACAAGGGTAACTCTTGCCCTCAAAGCCATTTGGTGATGTACGCTCGGCGAATGTCAGCTCAGACAGAGAACCAGGATCTACTGATTCACTACTTTCAGGATAGTTTAACCGGTGCCGCATTAAAATGGTACATAGGTTTAAACCGCGCTACGATTAGCACTTTCAGAGATCTTGGCACTGCCTTCGTCCAACAATATAAATACAATTTGAACATGGCACCAGACAGAGATCAACTCAGATCAATGTCGCAAAAGGACAAGGAAACATTTAAGGAATACGCTCAGAGATGGTGTGAAATTGCGGCTCAAATTTGTCCGCCTCTTGAGGAAAAAGAGATGACAAGGATTTTCTTAAAAACCTTGAGCTCATTTTACTATGACAGAATGGTTGCCAGTGAGCCCGACAACTTCACCGAAATAGTCGGTATGGGAGTACGTCTCGAGGAAGCCGTTCGAGAAGGACGTCTAGTCAAAGACACTGGGTCGACAAGCGGTACTAAAAAATATGGTAGTGCTCTCCCTAAGAAAAAGGAGAAAGATATTGGGAATATCTCTCTCGGAAAGCAAAGGCGACGGTACAAACCAGTAGCAGCTGTAACTCCTGCTATCAACCCTGCGCCTGTTTCTACGTATCAACCTCAGGTTGCTCAAAGCAAACCGCAGTCACTGCAATTTCAGTAAAGGACACAACAACATCTTCAGCAGGCTCGTCCTCAATACAACAACAACCGTACAACGCAGCCACCAGGATTTAACCCTATACCTGTATCGTACGCAGAACTATTTCCGTTACTACTGGCCAAGGGGCATGTCCAAACTAAGTCTCCTCTTACAGTACCAGAAAATCCGCCTTTATGGTTTAAGGTGGATCAGACTTGCCCTTACCATTAAGGAGGACCAGGGCATAACATAGAAAACTGTCTCAGTCTCAAATCTGACGTGCAAAAGCTTGTTAGGAGCGGGGTATTATCTTTCAAAGATATGAATTAGAATGTTCTCACAAACCCGCTGCCTCAACACGAGAAGGCTACGATTAATTTGATAGAGGGAGAGTCTAACAACACCTATCAAATTCACGATGTACTCTTACTGAGGGCCAACTTGGTCAAGATGCATTGTAGGAAAAGTGGATATGGCTATGTGCCACCTCATAATTATCACCAGTGTGATATTTTCTCTAAAAACAATCAACGATGTTCTGTGGTACAATCAGCTCTAAGGAACAGATGGATCTCGGATGGATCCAAGAGCACCGAGTTCGTGGAGTTAACATGGTTTATGTGAATTCCAACATCATTCAAAACCACAATATCAGTGTGATGAATGTCAACCTGGTGGCGATGCACTCAAGGCAGAGCCAGTATCATAATCTGCCACGTCACGATTATAATTCTTGTCTGACTTTCTCGGTAAACAAAGAGGGATGCTCTTTCATACAAGAGGCCCTCCAGCGCTAGATGGATCTTGGATGGATTCAAGACTACCATGATAGGAATCATTATCAAATCAACATGATTCAAATCTTCGATATTCGCTTGATGAATAGCAGCCTGGTGGAATTACATGCTAAACAGGTCCAGCTCGGTTTCCTGGTATCACATGATTATCAGGGCTGTAAAGCGGGTTGCGAAGACGATAAGGAAACACTTTAGCACTTGTTGAACCACTGGTGGCTTCCAATCTATATGGATGAAGACACCCAGCAAATTAGTATAACTAACGGGAATCCTACTAGATATCAAAGTCAGGCTATTCGGTCGATGGAAACAGATCTAGTAAGGTTACACTGTATTCAAAGCGGACGTGGCCAGGTGCCACTACACAACTATGAGCGGTGTGGAGTTTGCTCAGTGGATAATCAAGGATGCTACCTCATGCGAGCAGCCCTTCAAAGTCAGTTGGACCGCAAAGAGATTCAACCATGGTCAAGTTCTGGATCAGTCAACTACTTCGCTGATCGAATCGAGGACATTGTCGTAATCTCTGATCATCAGAGGGCTAGGGATATTTGTACCATTATCCCTCTGCTTGACAAATCGAGAGTTCCCAACTGGGAACGGATCGAAATTACTTATGATGGTCAGAAAAATCAGAAGGCTCCCATAGTCATCTATCTAACGGGACCGCTACCGTATGAATTAACTAAGGTTATCCCTTATAAATACGGTGCAATAACAATTAAGAATGGAAGGGAAATTCTGTTACCCTCTGTCGTGAATATTGCAGACATCAGTCGAGTAACACGGAGTGGTAGAATCTTCAACAGAGGAGTTGGAGAACCCAGCAAAGAAAAGGAACCTCAGGCAAAAGTTCCCGATCCACCAGTCGGTCAATCCAGTAATCCCGACCTTTCAAAAAACAATGATGAGATGCTGAAGCTCATCTAAAGGAGTGAATACAACATTATTGATCAACTGTTATAAACTCCTTCAAAGATCTCAGTGCTATCACTTTTACTCAGTTCCGAAGCCCACAGAGAGGCTCTACAGAAAGTCTTAGAGCAGACCTTTGTGGAATAGGATGTGTCAATATGACAGTTCGATAACATTATCTCTAACATCACTTCCTGCAACAACTTAGGATTCAGTGATGAGGATTTGCCAGAGGGGGGAAAAATCCACAACATGGCGCTCAATATCACAGTTAACTGCCAGGACGATGGTTTAGCCAGCGTACTGGTGGACACAGGATCGGCCATCAACGTTATGCCGAAGTCCACTTTAATGCGACTATCATTCAAAGGACCCCCGATGAGGGGCGGTGAGGTCATCGTCAAAGCATTTGACGGGTCTCAGAAAGTAGTTATCGGCGAAGTCGACCTTCCCATAACCATTGGTCCTCACGCTTTCTAAGTCACTTTCCAGGTCATGGACATCCTGGCAAGATACAGTTGTTTATTAGGAAGACCTTGGATACATCAGGCTGGGGCGGTCACTTCGACCCTTCACCAAAAGCTAAAGTTCGTCCAGAACAGCCAACTCGTCACAGCCTGTGGAGAACAAGCCTTGCTAGTGACCAACTTGTCATTATCTACTTGTGTAGAACCCGAGGAGGTTGTTGGAACTCAGTTCCAAGCGTTTACGGTTGTCATACCCCAAAATTTTCCCTCTCATTTCTTCATATCATTTAGCATGAGCTTTCATTTCATTGCATTACATTCAAGCATAGAAAAACAAAACATGAAGCATTTAGCATTGCATCTTGCATAAGGGCATGTGATCAGGTGTTTCTCAAGAGGTGGATCATCCAAAGCTAAAGAATAAGAGCCAAGTGTTTCTCACAAGAGCCAAGGGTCCCTTAAGTCATATGTCATTCCTACTTGATCTCACAAGGCATGAAAAGAGGAGAATTCATCAAGAAGATGAAGCAGTGCATAACCTTCTACACAAGACAGTCAAAATTGGGATCTGACCCCCAAATGGGCAAGCTCTTTGAGTTTTTATCATCTCCAAATGGCATATCTCATCATTGTTTGAGAGGATACGCATCATATTCAGAGGAATTTGGATTTGGAGGATGGGCAATTTCCTCCTAACCAGAGGGTGCCAAAATTAGGGTTTGACCTAAAATCAGTTTATCTCTGACTTTTTGGACAAAACTTGATCTCATGGTATTCCTTATGTTCTTAAGTGTATATGGATGGAAAATTGCTCATCAATTGGTTTCAGAAGGGTCTCAATTGATCAATTGCTTGATAATCAAGAAATTGGGGAAAAAGTCAATTGTGTAGTAAAAAAAGTCAACTCTTGACTTTCTAAGGTCAAATTCATGAAATTCATGTTACATATGTTCAATGGACAAAATTTGATCAAGAAATGATGGAGGAATATTGAAAAATCAAGAATTTACAAAACTGCCAAAAATGGAAACTTTAGGGTTGCCAAAAATAGTAAGTTTGAACCATTTTGCACCTTACTTTGAGGCTCTCTTTCTTCAAGATAAAAGCTCTAAACCTCAAGCCCAAGTTGAGACAATTAAAGTTCATGTTCTAAGCTTCAAATCCATATAAAGAACTCCTCCATTGGATAAAAATAGAGTGAGATATGGTTGATCAAAGTTTGGTAAAAATAGGTCCAAAATCAAGTCATGACCAAGCATGCCCAGGCCCACGTGCCATAATTTTAACAAACACCTGGTGTACCAAAAGTCAAGCTTAATTTCATCAAGATAAAAGCTTCAAATGAAAAACTTTTCAACATCAAAGTTGTTCCTTGCCATGCCCTCTTCAATGTTGATGTTGGACAAATTTGGATTTGATTATGTTATGATGGAGATATATTGGTCCCAAGTAGGTATGTTTATGCTGAAATGCCATGCACCAAGTTGCCTTGCCAACCAACCATCTGCCACGCCCACCAAACAGTTTTGAATCATTGTGTTCATAGCCATTTTTAAGTGTGTTTAAGGCTTCATTCCAATCCAATTCTCACACCAATATTATTCTATGATGCACCATCTTTCTAATGCCATTAATACTTCATTGTTTCATTCATTAACAAGAGAGAAATTTACCTTCAAACATCCACTGTTCCATTGAACTTCAAGTTGCTACAAATCAGAAAAATAAACATTATTGTTGTTGTTGTTTCAAAGTATTCATACGCACACGTATCTTTTCCTCATTTAAACCAACATGACTTTACAAGCACATTACCTCCATGCTTACCATACATGAAAATGGAAAGAATAAAACTTATTGGACAAGTTTCTTTTGCAGCTGCTACTTCATAACAACACATCACCACCATTGATTCACTTAACCTCCACCATAACACACCATAAATCACCATCACCATATCACAGCCAAGGAACTCGCCCCTAACTAACTTGACTCAGTTAGTTAGGATGCACTCACTCTAACCACATCAACTCACCCTAACTCACTCACTTGACCATGATTTAACCTTTTAAACTCAACATATAAATCAGAATTTCACTTGACAAATAGAACTTCAACTTCATTTCTTTAATCTCTCTCATTTTTCTCACGATTCATCTACACCAAACTCTCTGAGTTTCTCTTTGATTTCTTCAAGAACATCAATCATTGTTCTTCAGTTTTCTTCAGAGTTTTGCATCAAGATTCTCCAGCTTCATCCATAATACATTGAAGTTGCATAGATCTTCATCTTGTTCTCCAACTGTTTTAATCAATTTCTCACTAATTCAAAGGTTTTCTCAGCCTTTATTTGGCCAATCGAATCTCATGGGAGAAGCATATTCCTCTGGTATTCTTATATATCCAAAGCTTCATCAGTTTCAGGTTTGCTTTCTCCAAATTTGATCGCACGTTTTCTCTTCATTATTACTTGTTTCTTGTTGATTTTAGCTCAGTAGGAGCTCTGAAGTATCCGGCTAGTTGATTGGCCTCTTAGAGGCATAGATTCAAAATCTAGGGCATATTTTAATCTCTTCTGTTCTCTGTGTATGTGCTTGTTATGTGAAAGTGTTTATGGATTCATGATGTATGTAGTGTCAGCTTCATTTTGATATCATGTTTGTGTATTTATAGAGATTTTGAGATTTGCAGGTGGTGGTTACTCGCCGGAGAAGATGACCGGAGGTCCTTCTCCGGCCGGTGGTTTTAATGTGTTAGGGTTTCTCAGTTTGAATGGTGACCGTTTGATCATGGTATCGTGGGGTGAGTATTGTGACAACACATAAGTGACACACCCTCCCCCTCACGTGCATGTTTTTTGAATCTGAATGGCTTGGGTGTATGCGTGTGCATGTTATCTTGTGTGGACTCTATCTCTGAATGGTTTGATACATGAATTGTGTGATGATCTTGCATTAAGATTGATCTAACATCCATAATGTTGCCTACATATTAATGAAACCATGTGCCATACGCGTGCAATTTATTTTTAATCTGAGTGTCTTTGTGTGTGCATGTGCATGGTTGCTTTGGTGTGCGTGATGTGTGGTGCGTTAGATCATTTTATTTGAGTCATTGCATGGCTATGATCGCATCTGTATGGTAACTGCATGAACACGTACCACACACAACTATATGTTAATTGGACTGGGTTTAATTTGATGTCTGCACCCCCACACTGAGCCCATGCTTGTTTTTGAACGTGGAATTTACTTTGATTGCACCCCCAATCCATTTCTTTCTTATTTTTATTTTCTTTTCTATATTGCTTTGATTTTGTTATTTCAAAAATAGTAAATGACCTATAAAAATGCCAAATTAATTCATGAATCATCCTCATAGTTTTATAAAATTTTTTCAAATTTTATTTTTTATTTTTCTATTATTTTTTGCCTCTGGATTAATTGTTGTTTAAAATTCTTTTGAAATGGTTCATTTGTGCACACTAAACCTTGTTGATTTTATTTCTCATCATTGGTACATAGTTTGATCCTCATTATTTTTGTATATTTTAAAGGACACTTTGAATCATTTAAAAATATTTTGGTTATATTTTTAAAACTATCTTTGCATCATTTTTGAGTCATTTCTTTGTGCATGATCATGTGAAATCTTAATGACTTTGCTATGCTTGTTTGATTGGGTTTCTTTGTGATTCTTTGCATGAGTTTTTGGTATGATGGTTGCTTCTGGTTGAAGTCTCTTGAGACCTAATTTGATGATTTTTAAATCATGTTTGGAATTTGTTTGATGACCCTTGTTTGATGTCCATTTTTTGTGAAATTCTTTGATCATGTTTTGTTTACTTGCTTGAGAAGGCACTTGTGCCATTGTATGAGATCATTTATTTGACTTCTTGAGCCATGTTTAGATCATTATGGGTCCTTTGAGTGAAATTATATGTCATTGGTTTGAGATTGATGCTTTCTTTGTGTACATGTTCAATGCTTGTTTCACATGTTTCCTTTTGACCTAATTCCTCATCCTTTTTCACCTAAGTTCCAACTTGACTTGTAATTGGTTTGTTAATGCCATGCCATATTATCCATTTGCATTTCACATGATGTATGCCTATGACCTTAAAGTATTACATTCCTTCCATATGCTATTCATGTCTTACTTTACATACTTGTACACGTTTCACCCCAATGCATGTTTCTTTTTCTTCTAACTTCTAAATAACTTGTAATTACTTGAATGTGATTGTCTTGTGCATCTTATATTCATATTAACATGACACATCACTTCTGACCTTGATACTTGATTTTCATAATGATTTCTTTTTAGGTTTGACTTATGCCATGAATGTTTTCTTTCCATGTTAGATTCATGTTCATATCTTCTCACTTCTTCTCCTAATTACTCTTGATGTTTGGTTGCTTGGTTGTATGCCTCATATGACATTTGTATATCATGTTTAGGCATATGTTTAGGTCATCCACATTCTGACCTTGACATTACTTGAAGTATTATTACATGATCACTTTGCATATCCACTCATTCTTCATCTAATTCTTTCATAGTGCATTTCTTTGTGATTTAAGGAGGTGTGTGTGTGCATTTGATTTGTGTTTGCTATCATATTATTGGAGAACATTCTTATGATGTACATTCTGACCTTGTGCTTCCATTAGCCTTTAAGATGCTTTTACTTTGATTCTTGATTTGTTTAAGTTTTATTTGTTCATCTTAGCCAGTTTCTTCACTTGTAAATAATTGTACTAACCATTTCAGGGGCTAATGGTAAGTCATTTGAGTGTTGGTATGCATCCACATTCTAATTTCTTCCCTCATCTTTTAATCATCCAATTTGTGTTGTTTAAGCATTCAATAATGCTTTGCTTTCATAATATTCTTTATTCCTTCTTAGAAACAACTTAACTTCCATCTTGGAAGTAAGTTGCTTTCTTTCTTTCTTCTTCTCTTTTCTTTTAGGATTAGGTTCCTTAAACCTCATTAACCATAGGATCACTAAGCATGCTAACACTAGGGTGAGTCTTAGTCCCATTAGATTTTTACCTTTGATCCGCTTTTGAGTCTTTTCTCTTCTCATCTTCAAACAAAAGTAAAAATACTTAATAAAGGCAAAGCAAATATTGTATTTGAGCCTTTCATGTGAGAATGAGATAGTGAGGGATCTTCTCTCATTTTCACATAATGTTTAGCGTACGTCCCATCTCGGGTCGATATGCGAGGCATTCGATCCCACGTGAAGGACTTAAATACAATATGTGTTACAAAACATCAAATAATCAAGACACTTCTTCTTAAAAGACAAAAACAAACAATAACGTCTTTCCTTTGGGAATTCTTTTCTTATCTCACTCATTCTCAACGTACGAACGTGCTCCTCCTCGTTCTCTTGCAAGATGGTAACGCACTCGGACCAGCGAGCCTGCAACACCTGAGTTAGAACGTTAGCCGTTCCCTGAAAAACACAAACAATCCATCCCTAGTGAGGGGAACTACGTCGCTCTGATTCTCATGTTCCCGATGAGATACGTAGGCAGTGGGGTAGGGCCCATTCGAGCACTTCTTTTATTTTCCCTACATTTGTTTCCCTTTCTCCTTCCTTTCTTTTCCTACACCCTTTGATCGAGACAAGCAAGCGTGGATCCCATCGGGTACGATGGACGCGTGGGGGTGCTAATACCTTCCTCGCGCGTAACCGACTACCAAACCCAGTTCTCTTGGTCGCAAGACCATGTTCTTTCCTTCCCTCAGGTTTATGCGGTGTTTCCTTTCCCTCTCTTGGGATAAATACACATTGCTGGCGACTCTGTTTCGGTGCCACTTTCACGTTTGTACTTGGATGAAAATCCCAGGAGCGACAGCTGGCGACTCTGCTGGGGATCGAACCCAGAATCTCTGGTTTCCTTAGCGAGTCTATCCTAGCGCTTGTCTGTTTTTCTTTCATTGGGTGCTTAATTTTGTGCTGTATTTACTGTTTTAATGTATTGCTATTTACTGTATTACCGCTTTACTGTATTACTATATTACTGTATTTACTACATTTTAGCATTTTCGTTTCATATGCTATATTATGCTATACTGCTGTGCTATTTTCTGTTTGGTGGGATGGGGTATTCTGAGAGACAGGCCCAATACACAGGCCTGAGTGCACTTATGTTTAGCGTGTTTCATGTCCTCTCGCGTTCCATCTCGGTTCGAGGAGGGAATATGAAACACAATCTAGATGTGGTTCTCTCTAGAGAATTCTGCGTTGTGGATCTTCCACGATGGTAGAGCTATCTGGAAGAGCTGTTAAGTCTGGATAACCTTTTAGGATTACCCCTCGTTATTTTTAGGAGAATTAGAGGACAATCTCTTTGTTTGGCGATAGCATTGTATCCTTTGGGCTGAATGTGTTATTGCTTCTCATTCTGAGATTTGAATTTGATGATCCTCACTTTCTAGTACATACATGTGAGATTGGGGGGATTATTTACAGGTGTGCAGGAACCCTTGACCTTCAGAATACCCGGTTTTCTTATTTGTTCTGGATTGGTTACTGAATCTTTGATCCTGATCAGTTCACATTTGTTCTGGACTTGTTACGAGGCTCATTATCCTGGTTTTGTGTATCTCACTGAATGCAGACTGCAGTACAGTGGATTCAGCTTTATTTGTGCAGCACTGATCATGTGCCCTTGCATACATATCATCATTAGCATTCTTGCATTTAACCTTCATGTTTATTCATTTGCAGCGTATACTTCCTTTCGATTCCAGTTGACAGTTCCCTTTGCAGTTATGGATGCTCCAAGGAAGAACAATGTGCATTATACTTTCTTTGACACAAAGGTGGGACAGTTACGAAAGATGGTTTCCCTTATTACTCCAGACCATGTTGGTATGTTCCGAAAGGCTTATGGGGAGATTATGACTGTGGTTGTTGACTTGAATGCTTCAGAAAGGAGTGTCATCCATACGTGCTTACTGTTTTATGACCCACAGCTAAGGTGCTTCACTTTCTCGGATTTTCAGTTGGCCCCGATGCTAGAAGAGTATGCCCTGCTTCTAAGTGTTCCTCTCAAGTACCAGATTCCTTTCAACTCCGATATGCACCCTCCAAAGCCTGAAGAGATAGCTAAGGCCCTCCATCTGAGCATACCTGTGGTAGCAGATAACCTCGCCACCAAAGGAGGTTTATCAGGTTTACATTTGGACTTCTTGGTTGTCAAAGCTGAAGAATATGCTGCTAAGTCTCAGTGGGAAACCGTTTGTGCAATCCTGGCTTTGAGTATCTATGGAATTATGCTGTTTGCTGATGAACCTAAGTTTGTGGACATGAGTGCAATCCATATTTTTATAATGAAGAATCCCATACCTACACTCCTGGGTGATTTGTACTACTCTGTGCATTTTAAAAATGAAAAGAAACAAGGAGGTTTGGTTAGATGTTGCGCACCCCTGTTCCACAAGTGGCTTATGAGTCATTTACCAAATTCAGAGGCCTTTTTAAATCCTCAGCCTGCAAAGAATTGGGCTAAGAGGATGATTCAGTTGACAGCAAAGGACATTCTTTGGCTCAATCAAAGGACGATGGGGGGAGATTTTGTCAGTAGTTGTGGAAGACATCCTAATGTGCCACTCTTGGGAATAAAGGGTTGCATCAATTACAACCCTGTTATTCTCAGGAGACAGTTAGGATTTGCCTTAACAGAGCCTCCGAGGGACGGTGATTTGGAAGAATCTTTCTTTATCCCTGTAAAGGATAATCTTTTGTTGGTAAGGCAAGCAGCTGGAGCTTGGGGTAATCTGCAAACGAAGGGTAAAGTCGTCTTCAGAAAGTGCAACAATGTGTCTTCTTCCCAATATGATACCTAGTTGAAGAGAAGAGTTCAGATCACTCTTTTACCATTTTCTCAAGAAAGACCGTCAGATCCAGTTGTTGTTGAACCAGTGACCATGATAAGCATTGCTGAATATGACAAGCTTAAAGCGGAAATGGATAAGACTGTCAAAATGAATGAGAAGCTAAGCGAAGGACTCAGAAAGACGCTTTGTGAAAAGCGTAATGTTGAATATGAACTGCAAAAGCTGATTGAGTGTCATGAGGCGAATGAGAAAAGAATTGCTGAAGACACTATCTATATTCGCAAGGTCAAACAGAATGAGATGGCGCTAAAAGAGGCGTGCAAGCGCATCAATGAGCAGTTGACCAAGTCCGAGAATGCCCTTGCCAAAGGACAACAGAGATGGGATGAGTTTTCTGAATGCCGGAGGGAGATCGAGGCGAGAATCAGAGCTGAAAATGATGAGTTGAGAAAGAATTTGAAGAGCAAAGAAAGTGAATTTCTCCAGCAACTAAGTTCAGCTAATCAAGAGATCGAAGATCTGAAGATTCGTGCTGGAGTAAAGAGAGCCAAAGAGCTAGCTATTAAAGATCAAATCGGAAAGCTAGATGAAGCTGTCAAGTTAAGGAGTCAACTGATCAAAAGTCTTACCGAGCGCCCAAATGATCCAGTTACCGAAGCACTCCTCAAGGAGGCCAGATAAGATTTGTATGGGCTCAGTGTCTGAGTTGTTGTTATTTTGGGAATTCACCATCAGGCTTGTTGATGGGTTTTCTTTTGCTTGTATTCATGACTATTTAGTTGTATTTATTCAGGAACAATTTGTATTTGACTGTTCCACATCTGGCTGTGGGTTTTTCTTTCATTTATGCTATTTGCTTTGTTTGGTATTATTGAGGTGGTTTCTTCGTCAGATTATACAATGATTCACACACTCACGGAGCCGTATGATGGGTATTATGAATTATTAGTACGCACCTTTGATGTTCTGTCACTGTTAGCAATTGCAGGAGGATGCACTGTTCCCTTTCGGTCAAACTGGAATCGAAGGAAGGAATGCAGAATGATTTGGCTGAAATGAGGGCACGTATGGACCAGTTCATGACTCTCATGACTGGTATGGCACAAACTCAAGAGAGATTGAGGCTTTTGGTCGAGCGTCCAGAGACTACGCCAGGAGGTAATCAGGTGGATAATTCACAGACTCATGCACCCCTCCTCTTGTTGGTAATCTGGGTAATGGAAATGTCAGAAATGCTGGTGTTGTTCAGGAAGATCAGTTCACCCTGCTAGATGCTGAGATGGGTACTCCTAATGATAAAATGTATGATGAGTTGGCTGAGAAGATAAGGGAAATAGAGTGCAAGAATTCTATGGGTATTGATGTTAGTAGTTTGGGTCTAGTACCAGGGGTCAGAATTCCTCCCAAATTTAAGCCGCCCACTTTTGACAAATATCAGGGCAATACATGTCCTCAGACACATATCCAAGCTTATTTTGGGAAGATCTCAGCCCATACCGATGATGAGAAGTTATGGATGCATTACTTTTAAGACAGTCTGGCTGGAGCTCCTTTGACCTGGTATATGAAATTGAACAGAGCTGCTGTGAGAAGTTGGAAGGATCTGGCAGAAGTATTCCTAAAGCAATATTAGTACAATATCGACATGGCGCCCAACCGCACTCAGTTGTAGGGGTTGTCACAGAATGCTAAGGAAAGTTTCAAGGAATACGCTCAAAGGTTGAGGGAGATGGCTGCACAGGTTCAACCTCCTTTGCTGGATAGAGAAATGGCAGACATGTTTATGGGCACCTTGCAAGGGGAATTTCTTGAAAGGTTGGCTACTTGTCCATCAATCGAGTTTGCTGATATAGTGATTGCTGGAGAAAGAATAGAGAGTCTGTTGAAACTTGGAAAGATCCAAGATGTAAGTGGGGCTGGCTCTTCCGAGACGAAGAAACCATTTGCTAGTGGGCAGAAAAGAAGAGAAGGTGATACAAATGCTGTATATAGAGGACGAGGCAAAGGACGTTCTCAGGGTTACCATCAAGTAGGTGCAGTGACAATCCCAGCACCGTCTGTTCAACAACAACAACAACCACAACAACAAGCTCAGCAGCAGCAGTCTCCTTTCCAACAGAGGTCAAGGCAGAGGGATCGTAAGATTGACCCCCTCCCTATGACTTGTGCTGCGTTGTTACCACAGTTACTCAAGTTGAAGTTGGTTGAGCTTCGTATTATGAGACCTCCTGCCACTGGCAACTTGCCACCTAATTTTGATGTTAACGCTCGCTGCGAGTTCCACTCAGGTGCTCAGGGGCACACCATTGAAAAATGTTGGGCGTTTCATCATAAGGTGCAAGATTTGATTGATGCTAAAGCAATCAATTTCTCTCTACCTCCTAATGTTCTCCAGAACCCCATGCCTGATCATGGTGTGGCGGATATGCATGCTATTGAAGATGGAAAGAGATTGAATTTGGTAACAGATATCAGTCAGGTGAAGACTCCGTTGCTAGTGGTGAAGGATCGTTTGTTGAAGGGACAGGTGTTCTTAGGTTGTGACCAAAATTATTCTGAATGTATGAGTCAGAAGAATGGCTGTGATAAGTTGAGAATCGGTTTGTAGAGTCTGATTGACGAGGGACGTCTACAGTTTGACCGGGTCGTGAAAGAAACTGACGAGGTGTCAACTGTGACCATCTATTATACTCCTGCGGAGATTCAGGTGCCTGCCAGTACAGCTCCTGTGGCAAGTGTTGTACCAGAAAGACCCAGTCCTGTTACCATCACGGTGCCAGGACCAGTTCCGTTTACAACTACGAAGGCAATCCCATGGCACTATAGGGCAGACGTGTATTATGAAGGGAAGAAGCAAGAAGTCGGGACATCAACCAGTTCAAATATTGATAATGTGGGTGGTGTAGGTGGCTTTACAAGAAGCAGAAGATTGTTTACTCCCCAAACTTTGCAAAGTGATAAAGAAGCTGAAGCTGCGGCCAAAGCTAAAGGAAAACAGGTGGCTGAGAGTGTGCCTGTGCCCGAAACAGAGACAAAGATTACCTTTGACAATGAGGTGGAGGAGTTCATGAGGATAATAAAGAAAAGTGATTATAAGATTGTCGATCAACTGAACCAGACGCCCTCGAAAATTTCAATTTTGTCATTGTTGATGTGTTCTGACGCGCACCGGGAGGCTTTATTGAAAGTGTTGAAGAGAGCATATGTTCCACAGGAAATCACTGTTAATCAGCTTGAGGGTGTGATTTCCAACGTCAATGTCAGCCACGGATTGGGTTTCACAAGCAGAGATTTGACGTCTGAAGGGAGAAACCACAATAAAGCTTTGCACATTACAATGGAGTCCAGGGGTGCAGTGTTGTCTCACGTACTGGTAGACACTGGTTCCTCGCTCAATGTCTTGCCAAAGAAGGCGCTAATGAAGCTAGAGGTTGATGGTTTGATTTTAAGGCCCAGTGAGTTGGTTGTCCGACCGTTCGATGGAACGAAAAGATCTGTGTTTGGTGAAGTAGAATTGCCCATTCAAATTGGACCGCAAGTGTTCAAATCCACATTCCATGTGATGGACATATAGCCTGCGTATAGCTGCTTAATAGGCCGCCCTTGTATTCATGCGGTCGGGGCTGTTACATCCACCTTACACCAGAAGTTGAAATACGAGTTCGAGGGACAAGTGGTGATAGTGTGTGGTGAAGAAGACATCTTTGTTAGCCATTTGTCCACGTTCAAGTATATTGAGATGGATGGGGAAATTCACGAGATGCTTTGCCAGTCGCTTGAAGCAGTAAATATTGATAACGTGCCTGAATCTTCCCTTATACCAGATAGAGCTGGTACATCCATTTCATCCTATAAACAAGCTGTGGAGGTCGTCAGAGCAGGCAACACCCAAGGCTGGGGCAAGCTGATAGAGACACCAATGAAGGATGACAAGTTTGGTATTGGTTATCACCCTTCTATGACTTCAGCTGCAGAAAACAGTGGACCCATCACTTTCAGCAGTGGGGGAATCATTTACCCAGATCAGTCTTGTGCAGCTACAGAAGATGGCGTTGACAGTGACTGTGATTTAGACAAATGGGTACGCCCACGCGCACCGAGACAACCATTGCAGAATTGGTCCGTTGAAGAAGTCATCCGGGTTACTCTTCAAACAAAGTAATTTTCTTTGTTTTTCTAACCATAATGCATGTTAAAATCTTGCGCTCTGCCCAAGGCGTGTAGATTCATTTGTAGGGCCACCCTGTTTGCATTTGCAATTTTAATCATCAATAAAGGACGTTTTGCAATCAAATTTTGTTCTCTGTTGTTCTTTTTTTATTTTTGCAAAAAATTAATAAAATGGCAATGTTTTGTTTCTTTTTGTTTTAAAAATAAATTCTAAAATAAAGCATGAACCCGTTCGTGCATACTTGATCCTCCGGATTTCATTGATAACGGTTCTGCTATGGCTATGTATGACTTTGACAAACTGATTTATCAAGCCGAAGAAGGGGATGAGAAGGGCTGTGAACTCCTTGAGGAACTGGCCAGATTGTTAAAACAAGAGGGAAGGGCCATCTAGCCTCATCAAGAGACCATAGAGGTCATCAATATTGGCACCAAGGATGCTAAGAAAGAGATCAAGATTGACGCCAGCCTGCAAGCAGATGTGAAGAAAGCTTTGACTGAGATGTTGTGTGAATATGTTGATTTCTTCGCCTGGTCGTATCAAGACATGCCAGGGCTGGATACCGATATTATTGTGCACAGGCTGCAATTGAGAGAAGAATGCCCACCGGTCAAGCAGAAACTTCGTCGGACTCATCCCGATATGGCCATAAAGATCAAAGAAGAAGTTTAGAAGCAGTGGGATGCAGGGTTTCTTGCTGTGACTAACTATCCTCCCTGGGTTGCCAACATCGTGCCGGTACCAAAGAAAGACGGAAAGGTTAGAATGTGTGTGGATTATCGATATCTTAACAAAGCTAGCCCAAAGATGATTTTCCACTACCCCACATAGATGTGCTGGTTGACAATATAGCTCAGTTTTCAGTGTTCTCGTTTATGGATGGTTTCTCCGGGTACAACCAGATTAAGATGGCGCCTAAGGATATGGAGAAGACCACGTTCATTACTCTGTGGGGTACATATTGTTATAAGGTGATGCCTTTTGGGTTGAAAAACGCAGGGGCAACGTATCAGCGGGCAATGGTAACATTATTTCACGACTTAATCCACAAAGAGATTGAGTGTTATGTGGATGACATGATTGCCAAGTCGCGAACGGAAGAGGAGCATCTGATTAACTTGAAAAAGTTGTTCAAAAGGCTGACAAAGTTCCGCCTAAGGTTGAATCCTAACAAGTGCACTTTTGGGGTGCGTTCTGGAAAGCTGCTGGGTTTCATTGTAAGCGAAAAAGGGATTGAGGTTGATCCTGCCAAAGTGAAAGAAATACAAGATATGCCTGAACCAAGAACGGAAAAAGAGGTTCATGGCTTTCTGGGTAGATTGAACTACATTGCAAGGTTCATATCTCACCTAACAGCCACATGCGAACCAATATTCAAATTGCTAAGAAAAGATTAAACGGTCAGGTGGAATGACGATTGCCAATTGGCGTTCAATAAAATAAAAGAATACTTGCAGGAACCTCCAATCCGCATGCCTCCAGTTTCAGGAAGGCCTTTGATAATGTATTTGACAGTGCTTGAAGGTTCCATGGGTTGTGTTCTCGGTCAACACGACGAGACAGGTAGGAAGGAGCATGCTATCTACTACCTGAGCAAAAAGTTCAATGATTGCGAGTCCCGATACTCAATGCTGGAGAAGACATGCTGTGCACTTGCATGGGCCACTAAGTGATTCAGGCAGTATATGATCAGGCACACAACCTTGTTAATTTCCAAAATGGATCCTATCAAATACATTTTCGAGAAGCCAACACTAACAGGCAGAGTTGCATGGTGATAAATGGTTTTGACAGAATATGATATCCAGTATACTTCTCAAAATGCCATCAAAGGAAGTATCTTGTCAGACTATCTTGCGCAACAGCCAATAGATGATTACCAACCCATGAGATTTGATTTCCCTGATGAGGACATCATGTTTCTTAAAGCTAAAGACTGCGAGGAACCACTCCTGGAGGAGGGGCCAGACCCTGAATCCAAATGGAGTTTGATGTTTGATGGGGCTGTCAATATGAATGGTTGCGGAGTTGGAGTAGTTCTTATCATGCCGGAAGGTGTTCATATGCCTTTCACTGCCCGAATAACTTTTGGATGCACCAACAATGAAGCAGAATATGAAGCTTGTATAATGGGGATTGAGGAGGCGATTAATTTGCGAATTAATACCCTTGATATCTTCGGTGATTCAACTTTGGTAATCAATCAAGTGAAAGGGAGTTGGTACACGCACCAGGCAAATCTGGATCCGTATAGAGATTATACAAGGAGATTGCTGACATTTTTCACAACAATGAAGTTGTACCATATTCCTCGAGATGAGAATAAGTTTGCTGATGCCTTGGCTACGTTATCTTCCATGATCAAAGTGCAAAGATGGAATCATGTACCTAAGATCGAAGTATCTCGTCTTGACAGACCAGCATTTGTGTTTGCTGTTGGTGCAACGTCTGATGACAAGCCATGGTTCCATGACATCAAGTGTTTCTTGAAAAGTCAAGAGTACCCGCCAGGGGCATCCGCTAAAGATAAGAAGACATTGAGAAGGTTGTCTGGTAGCTTCTTCCTGAACCAGATGCGTGGATAGACACAAAGCAGACCTGTTAATACAGGAAGTACATGAAGGCTCTTTCGGTACCCATGCCAGAGGTCACGCCATGGCTAAGAAACTATTAAGGCCGGGGTACTATTGGTTGACAATGGAGTCAGATTATTGCAAGTACGCATGCAAGTGTCACAAATGCCAGATCTATGCAGACAAAGTGCACGTTCCTCCAAATCCGTTGAGTGTCATGTCCTCTCCTTGGCCCTTTTCTATGTGGGGCATTGATATGATCGTAAAAATTGAGCCTACTGCTTCAAACGGCCATCGCTTCATCTTGGTCGCCATTGATTATTTCACTAAATGGGTTGAAGCAGCATCTTATGCCAACGTCACTAAGCAAGTGGTAGCTCGTTTCCTGAAGCGGGATATCATTTGTCGCTATGGAGTGCCCGAGAGAATCATTACTAATAATGGTTCTAATTTGAACAACAAAATGATGGCTGAGCTGTGCCGGGACTTCAAAATTGAACATCATAATTCTTCTCCGTATCGCCCGAAGATGAATGCCGCTGTGGAGGCGGCCAACAAGAATATTAAGAAGATTGTGCAGAAAATGGTGGTCACAAGAATATTAAAGATTGGCATGAGATGTTACCGTTTGCTTTGCATGGGTACCGAACGTCAGTACGCACGTCCACTGGGGCAACACCATTCTCACTTGTATACGGTATAGAGGCAGTACTACCAGTTGAAGTTGAGATTCCATCCCTTAGAGTCATGATGGATATCAAGTTAGATGAAGTTGAGTGGGTTCGCACCAGATTTGATCAGTTGAGCCTTGTTTAGGAGAAACGGTTGGCAGCTGTGTGTCATGGGCAGTTATACCAGCAGAGGATGAAGCAGGCATTTGACCAAAAGGTGCGTCCTCGGGTTTACAAAGTGGGAGATGTGGTACTCAAAAGGATCCTTCCTCCTAGTACAGATCACAGGTGCAAGTGGACTCCCAACTATGAAGGTTCATTCGTGGTTAAGAAGGTCTTCTCGGGCGGAGCCTTATTACTTACAACCATGGACGGAGAAGACTTTTCATCCCCTGTCAACTCAAACGTAGTCAAAAAATACTTCGCATAAATAGACCCGCTGGACGGAAAAAAAGAAGAAAAGTCCAGGCAAAAAAGGGCATCCCAACGAACCACAAAAACAGAAAAAAATTTGTACACCCGGTGAGTTGAAAATCCGCAAGGACAACTCAGGAAAAAAAGGGTATCCCGGTGGATTGAAAACCCGAAAGGGCGGTCCACACAAAAGAGGGATTTAAGCGAACGACTACCGTCTGAGTTATTTGTACTCCATCATAGTTTCAACAACTGACAGTCCAAAGGGTAGGAATCAGTCTGCTCATTCCTCAGAAGGCAAGGTCGGGGAGTTTTGAAGACATACTGGCCATAGCAGAATTGAAATTCAGTGGAATTCCGTTTTCACATTGCCATTAGGATAGTTTCTTTTCTCAATTTTCAGCAATCGCCTCTTTCCAGGGATTGCTTCCTGATGTAATTGCCTATTCTGGGCTTTTCTTCAATAAATTGAATTTCAGTCAAAAGCTTCTTATTTTGTTTTACTGTTTTGTTTGCAAAAAACGTCTGAATTTTTGATAAAACATTGCATTGGAAAACATGGTGGCTTTACAATAACATGCGCAGAAAAACATTTAAAATTGCTTTGAATGTCGAACAATCCTGGATGGTGGATTCAAACCACGCAATATTCCGGGGCATGTGTGTGTATGCTTTTGTTGCAGGTAACAGGTCCAGATGATTTCAAGCGCAAGACGAGTAGTCACTTATTCCCACGCAGAAGACTGGGGCAATCATGTTCAGGGAAGGATTCACATGTCACCCTTTTGTCACAACATTTACTAATTGAGTACATCATTCGGTCGGCGGCCGGTCACGACGTTTCGATATCAGTAAATTGAGTTAAACTGGGTATCGTTGTATCTTATTAAGTCGATTCTCTCATTCAGTACTTCCAACAGCTACAAGCTTTTCTGTGTCGATAACGGTTGCAAATTCTCCAATAGATTTATTTTGCAGACAATGAAGTTGACGGTCAATCCCCAATGAAGTCACCCGGAGTTTGAAGGTGCTTAATCTTCTGTAAAATCCTCTTATGACGTTTCTTCAGGTAAGTCTTGTACTATGGAGCAGGAAACAAGTTGTTGACCTTCCCAAGCAGGGGGCATATTAAATTTCCCCAGCAGGAGATGTTCTTAATCTATTATCCCCAGTAGAGTTTGAGGATGTTTGGTCTTCTGTAAAATCCTCTCAAGACACGTTCCCTGCACGAGATGTTGGAAGCGGTTCTCCCCAGCAGAGTTTGTTATAAACTCGTCATCCCCAACGGAGTCGTCAAACAGAAAGTTCGCCTAACGTGGGGCATTGTGGCACTTATCCTAAGCTCGACAGCTTTGTTTTTCAGCAGACTACCATGGAATTGCTGTGGGTTTCCCCAATAGATCTTTAGGGATTATTTCCCAGCATGTTGCAGCGGAATGTTTTCCAGCTAGGATTCGCATATCCCCGACAGAGTAGCCCTAATCCCCAGCAAGGTCGCATCTCTGATACTTGTATTCCCCACAGAGTTCAGCATTGAAGCTTGTCAACAATACTCCCCAGCTGAGTTATTTTCTCCCTGTAAGAGACGTATTGATCAACATAATTTCTTTCTCAGCAAGGTGATATTACGTGATTTCCCCAGCCGGGTTAGCAGGTTGATTCTCCCCGCAAAAGATCTTGGGTTTGATAGATCCTCAAGCAGGGTTTTAATGACTTGTTTCCACAGCAGAACGTCATTCAGAAAATTCTCATCCCCAGTGGAGTTGCTATGACTAGAAGTCATCCCCAGGCAGATGAAGTAATTCCTGGCGGAATCGTCAATCCCCTCAATTCCCAAAGTCCAATTTATTTTTGGCAAACTTGACAATTCGAAGCAGACGGATTGTTTATTCATTCTTCAGCAGAGATACCATCCTTTCAGGAGTCTCTAAAGTCAAATCATTGATCGTTGGTCCTCAGCAGAGTCAGCAGAGATGTCTGACATGCATGTAAAGAGTAATCCAGTATTGGAATCCTTAAAGTCCAACCGTAGATTGGCAAAAGGTCCATCCAAGGGTGGCAAATTCTTAAAGTCCAACCGTAGATTGGCAAAAAGTCCATCTAAGGGTGGCAAAGCAAGGCAAAGTCCAACTGTAGTTTGGCACAAGTCCACCCGTAGTGTATCAAGTCAGTAGTCGTCTGACTCCCTTTAAAAGACCGCAGCTAAGTCAAACCGTAGATTGGCAAAAGTCCATCCAAGGGTGGCAAATCATCAGCAAAGTCCAACCGTAGATTGGAAAAAGTCCACCCGCAGTGTGGCAATTTAGCTGCAAAGTCCAACCGTAGATTGGCAAAAGTCCGCCCGTAGTGTGGCAGGTCAGTAGTCTTCTGACTCTGTTAAAAAAGAAAGTCCACCTGCAGTGTGGCAAGCCAGTAGTCGTCTAGAGTTGTACAAAAGATGTTGCTAAAGTCCACCCACATTGTGGCAAACCAGTAGTCATCTGGCGTTGTACAAAAGACATTGCTAAAGTCCACCCGCAGTATGGCAAGCCAGTAGTCATCTGGCGTTGTACAAAAGACGTTGCTAAAGTCCACCCGCGGTGTGGTAAGCTAGTAGTCGGTCGGCGTTGTACAAAAGATGTTGCTAAAGTCCAACCGCAGTGTGGCAAGCTAGTAGTCGTCTGGCGTTGTATAAAAGACACCCCTTCAGTGTTATTCTTCTCATCAGAGTTTTATACAAGCAGAGTTCATTTGGTTGGGTTTATATCCCTTTTCTTCTTCTTCACAGAGTGCAAATTAGGAAGACCTTGGATACATCAGGCTGGGGCGGTCACTTCGACCCTTCACTAAAAGCTAAAGTTCGTCCAGAACGGCCAACTCGTCACAGTCTGTGGAGAACAACCCTTGCTAGTGACCAACTTGTCATTATCTACTTGTGTAGAACCCGAGGAGGTTGTTGGAACTCAGTTCCAAGCGCTTACGGTTGTCATACCCCAAAATTTGCCTCTCATTTCTTCATATCATTTAGCATGAGCTTTCATTTTATTGCATTACATTCAAGCATAGAAAAACAAAACATCAAGCATTTAGCATTGCATCTTGCATAAGGGCATGTGATCAGGTGTTTCTCAAGAGGTGGATCATCCAAAGCTAAAGAATAAGAGCCAAGTGTTTCTCACAAGAGCCAAGGGTCCCTTAAGTTATATGTCATCCCTACTTGATCTCATAAGGCATGAAAAGAGGAGAATTCATCAAGAAGATGGAGCAGTACATAACCTCCTACACAAGACAGTCAAAATTGGGATCTGACCCCCAAATTGGCAAGCTCTTTGAGTTTTTATCATCTCCAAATGGCATATCTCATCATTGTTTGAGAGGATACACATCATATTCAGAGGAATTTGGATTTGGAGGATGTGCAATTTCCTCATAACCAGAGGGTGCCAAAATTAGGGTTTGACCTAAAATCAGTTTATCTCTGACTTTTTGGACAAAACTTGATCTCATGGTATTCCTTATGTTCTTAAGTGTATATGGATGGAAAATTGCTCATCAATTGGTTTCAGAAGGGTCTCAATTGATCAATTGCTTGATAATCAAGAAATTGGGGAAAAAGTCAACTGTGTAGTGAAAAAGTAAACTCTTGACTTTCTAAGGTCAAATTCATGAAATTCATGTTACATATGTTCAATGGACAAAATTTGATCAAGAAATGATGGAGGAATAATGAAAAATCAAGAATTTACAAAACTGCCAAAAATGGAAACTTTAGGGTTGCCAAAAATAGTAAGTTTGAACCATTTTGCACCCTACTTTGAGGCTCTCTTTCTTCAAGATAAAAGCTCTAAACCTCAGACCCAAGTTTAGGTAATTAAAGTTCATGTTCTAACCTTCAAATCCATATAAAGAACTCCTCCATTGGATAAAAATTGAGTGAGATATGGCTGATCAAAGTTTGGTAAAAATAGGTCCAAAATCAAGTCATGACCAAGCATGCCCAGGCCCACGCGCCATAATTTTAACAAACACCTGGTGTGCCAAAAGTCAAGCTTAATTTCATCAAGATAAAAGCTTCAAATGAAAAACTTTTCAACATCAAAGTTGTTCCTTGCCATGCCCTCTTCAATGTTGATGATGGACAAATTTGGATTTGATCAAGTTATGATGGAGATATATTGGTCCCAAGTAGGTATGTTCATGCTGAAATGCCATGCACCAAGTTGCCTTGCCAACCAACCATCTGCCACGCCCACCAACTAGTTTTGAATCATTGTGTTCATAGCCATTTTTAAGTGTGTTTAAGGCTTCATTTCAATCCAATTCACACACCAATATTATTCTATGATGCACCATCTTTCTAATTCCATTAATACTTCATTGTTTCATTCATTAACAAGAGAGAAATTTACCTTCAAACATCCACTGTTCCATTGAACTTCAAGTTGCTATAAATCAGAAAAATAAACACTATTGTTGTTGTTGTTTCAAAGTATTCATACGCACACTTCTCTTTTCCTCATTTAAACCAACATGACTTTACAAGCACATGCCCTCCATGCTTACCATACATGAAAATGGAAAGAATAAAACTTGTTGGACAAGTTTCTTTCGCAGCTGCTACTTCATAACAACACATCACCACCACTGATTACTTAACCTCCACCATAACACACCATAAATCACCATCACCATATCACAGCCAAGGAACTCGCCCCTAACTAACTTGACTCAGTTAGTTAGGGTGCACTCACTCTAACCACATCAACTCACCCTAACTCACTCACTTGACCATGAGTTAACCTTTTAAACTCAACATATAAATCAGAATTTCACTTGACAAATAGAACTTCAACTTCATTTTTTTAATCTCTCTCATTTTTCTCACGATTCATCTACACCAAACTCTCTGAGTTTCTCTTTGATTTCTTCAAGAACTCAATCATTGTTCTTTAGTTTTCTTCAGAGTTTTGCATCAAGATTCTCCAGCTTCATCCATAATACATTGAAGTTGCATAGATCTTCATCTTGTTCTCCAACTGTTTCAATCAATTTCTCACTAATTCAAAGGTTTTCTCAGCCTTTATTTGGCCAATCGAAGCTCAAGGGAGAAGCATATTCCTTTGGTATTCTTGTATATCCAAAGCTTCATCAGTTTCAGGTTTGCTTTCTCCAACTTTGATCGCACATTTTCTCTTCATTATTACTTGTTTCTTGTTGATTTTAGCTCAGTAGGAGCTCTGAAGTATTCAGCTAGTTGATAGGCCTCTTAGAGGCATAGATTCAAAATCTAGGGCATATTTTAATCTCTTCTGTTCTCTGTGTATGTGCTTGTTATGTGAAAAGTGTTTGTGGATTCATGATGTACGTAGTGTCAACTTCATTTTGATATCATGTTTGCGTATTTCTGGAGATTTTGAGATTTGCAGGTGGTGGTTACTCGCCGGAGAAGATGACCGGAGGTCCTTCTCCGGCCGGTGGTTTTAATGTGTTAGGGTTTCTCAGTTTGAATGGTGACCGTTTAATCATGGTATCGTGGGGTTAGTATTGTGACAACACATAAGTGACACACCCTCCCCCTCACGTGCATGTTTTTTGAATCTGAATGGCTTGGGTGTATGCGTGTGCATGTTATATTGTGTGGACTCTATCTCTGAATGGTTTGATACATGAATTGTGTGATGATCTTGCATTAAGATTGATCTAACATCCATAATGTTGCCAACACATTAATGAAACCATGTGCCATACGCGTGCAATTTATTTTTAATCTGAGTGTCTTTGTGTGTGCATGTGCATGGTTGCTTTGGTGTGCGTGATGTGTGGTGCGTTAGATCATTTTATTTGAGTCATTGCATGGCTATGATCGCATCTGTATGGTAACTGCATGAACACGTACCACACACAACTATATGTTAATTGGACTGGGTTTAATTTGATGTCTGCACCCCCACACTGAGCCCATGCTTGTTTTTGAACGTGGAATTTACTTTGACTGCACCCCCAATCCATTTCTTTCTTATTTTTATTTTCTTTTCTATATTGCTTTGATTTTGTTATTTCAAAAATAGTAAATGACCTCTAAAAATGCCAAATTAATTCATGAATTATCCTCATAGTTTTATAAAATTTTTACAAATTTTATTTTTTATTTTTCTATTATTTTTTGCCTCTGGATTAATTGTTGTTTAAAATTCTTTTGAAATGGTTCATTTGGGCACACTTAACCTTGTTGATTTTATTTCTCATCATTGGTACATATTTTGATCCTCATTATTTTTGTATATTTTAAAGGACACTTTGAAGCATTTAAAAATATTTTGGTTATATTTTTAAAACTATCTTTACATCATTTTTGAGTCATTTCTTTGTGCATGATCATGTGAAATCTTAATGACTTTGCTATGCTTATTTGATTGGGTTTCTTTGTGATTCTTTGCATGAGTTTTTGGTATGATGGTTTCTTCTGGTTGAGGTCTCTTGAGACCTAATTTGATGATTTTTAAATCATGTTTGGCATTTGTTTGATGACCCTTGTTTGATGTCCATTTTTTGTGAAATTCTTTGATCATGTTTGGTTACTTGCTTGAGAAGGCACTTGTGCCATTGTATGAGATCATTTATTTAACTTCTTGAGCCATGTTTAGATCATTATGGGTCCTTTGAGTGAAATTATATGTCATTGGTTTGAGATTGATGCTTTCTTTGTGTACATGTTCAGTGCTTGTTTCACATGTTTCCTTTTGACCTAATTCCTCATCCTTTTTCACCTAAGTTCCAACTTGACTTGTAATTGGTTTGTTAATGCCATGCCATATTATCCATTTGCATTTCACATGATGTATGCCTCTGACCTTAAAGCATTACATTCCTTCCATATGCTATTCATGTCTTACTTTACATACTTGTACATGTTTCACCCCAATGCATGTTTCTTTTTCTTCTAACTTCTAAATAACTTGTAATTGCTTGAATGTGATTGTCTTGTGCATCTTATATTCATATTAACATGACACATCACTTCTGACCTTGATACTTGAGTTTCATAATGATTTATTTTTAGGTTTGACTTATGCCATGAATGTTTTCTTTCCATGTTAGATTCATGTTCATATCTTCTCACTTCTTCTCCTAATTACTCTTGATGTTTGGTTGCTTGGTTGTATGCCTCATATGACATTTGTATATCATGTTTAGGCATATGTTTAGGTCATCCACATTCTGACCTTGACATTACTTGAAGTATTATTACATGATCACTTTGCATATCCACTCATTCTTCATCTAATTCTTTCATAGTGCATTTCTTTGTGATTTAAGGAGGTGTGTGTGTGCATTTGATTTGTGTTTGCTATCATATTATTGGAGAACATTCTTATGATGTACATTCTGACCTTGTGCTTCCATTAGCCTTTAAGATGCTTTTACTTTGATTCTTGATTTGTTTAAGTTTTATTTGTTCATCTTAGCCAGTTTCTTCACTTGTAAATAGTTGTACTAACCATTTCAGGGGCTAATGGTAAGTCATTTGAGTGTTGGTATGCATCCACATTTTAATTTCTTCCCTCATCTTTTAATCATCCAATTTGTGTTGTTTAAGCATTCAATAATGCTTTGCTTTCATAATATTCTTTATTCCCTCTTAGAAACAACTTAACTTCCATCTTGGAAGTAAGTTGCTTTCTTTCTTTCTTCTTCTCTTTTCTTTTAGGATTAGGTTCCTTAAACCTCATTAACCATAGGATCACTAAGCATGCTAACACTAGGGTGAGTCTTAGTCCCATTAGATTTTTACCTTTGATCCGCTTTTGAGTCTTTTCTCTTCTCATCTTCAAACAAAAGTAAAAATACTTAATAAAGGCAAAACAAATATTGTATTTGAGCCTTTCATGTGAGAATGAGATAGTGAGGGATCTTCTCTCATTTTATCATAATGTTTAGCATACGTCCCATCTCGGGTCGATATGCGAGGCATTCGATCCCACGTGAAGGACTTAAATATAATATGTGTTACAAAACATCAAATAATCAAGACACTTCTTCTTAAAAGACGAAAACAAACAATAACGTCTTTCCTTCGGGAATTCTTTTCTCATCTCAACGTACGAACGTGCTCTTCCTCGTTCTCTTGCAAGATGGTAACGCACTCGGACCAGCGAGCCTGCAACACCTGAGCTAGAACGTTAGTCGTTCCTTAAAAAACACAAACAATCTATCCCTAGTGAGGGGAACTACGTCGCTCTGATTCTTATGTTCCCGATGATATACGTAGGCAGTGGGGTAGGGCCCATTCGAGCACTTCTTTTATTTTCCCTACATTTGTTTCCCTTTCTCCTTCCTTTCTTTCCCAGTATCTTTTCCTACACCCTTTGATCGAGACAAGCAAGCGTGGATCCCATCGGGTACGATGGACGCGTGGGGGTGCTAATACCTTCCTCGCGCGTAACCGACTCCCGAACCCTGTTCTCTTGGTCGCAAGACCATGTTCTTTCCTTCCCTCAGGTTTATGCGGTGTATCCTTTCCCTCTCTTGGGATAAATTCACATTGCTGGCGACTCTGTTTCGGTGCCACTTTCGCGTTTGTACTTGGATGAAAATCCTGGGAGCGACAACGGTGAGCAATGAGAATCAATCAGAGAAAAGAACCTCGATTTCCTCATACAAGGATGCTATCAAAGCGGTCGAGAATACCAATACAACAGGATGGGGACAGCTTGTCATTCCTACTGAAAACAAAACAAAGAAGGGTCTTGGATTTTCCTCGACCTGTACCCAGACAGCTGCTAACGATGAAAGTCTTCATCCCATTCAGAACTTCTTCCACAGTGGAGGCTTCCTTCAACCAGTGACTCAAGAAGTGCATACTATCAACGAGGGAGATTCCTCTGATACAGATGAGGAATAGAAGTCTTATCTCAATGAGGATAGTTATACGTCTCAGGGCGAAACACAGACTCCCTTTTGCTATCTCGCACAGAGTCTGAAATTTATACCGAGGTCAGATGTCGAAATGATATACGAAGATTGTGATCCGGAAGGATGCCGCGCTCCCCCAAACTCATTAGAGGAAGACACTCCGATCAAATACAACTTTGACCACGACTATTATGGCCCAATGGATGGCTTGCCTATCTGGCAGCCGTATCCCGGAGACCTGGGGAAAGAAAATCAGCCGAACAATGAAAATCAGCTGAGCATCATGGAACAGAATACCTGTGTCCCCGCCATGTCATAGGATCAACACTCAGGTCATTCCGAACTTATCCAGTACGATGATGAATTGGAAAAGTTTTCCAGACTAGAATTCATCAACTATGCTTTTCCCGAGGTCAACGTCATCGAGAGGGGCGACTCCTCCTATTCCAAAGAAGTGTGGAACACCCTGGGACAACCAAGCAGAAAATTTGACTTTATGGTCAAGTACACCGCTCCTGAAAGCTCTCGCATCAGGCTCGAAGACATTCAGTCAACTGGATGGGGAGATACAGCTGAGAGTACAAATACTCTGCAAAATACAACTGACGAATCCTCCTACGACAACTCTGCTTTGGAGACAGATTCCAATGATCCTTCTCCACCAGAAATCAGCGTTATTTCTCAAGATAAATCAAGGAAGGTACCGGACTTTGTGATTCACCGAGGAGTTCGCCGCCAATGGGTTGCTGTCGATGTTCCGAAGATTGTTCATAAGTCTAAGTAATTGCCATCTTTACTTTAACCTTTCACCTTGCCCAGGTGAAACAGATGTTTTGATAGGGCTCACTTTCTGTAAATATCCCTCTTCGCTTCGCCCAAGGCGACAGAGTTTTGTTTTATAGGGCTGTAGTTTCAAGAATCGACTTGTTCATTAATAAAATAACGTCATTCAGTAATTTCCACATTTATTGTTGTTTTCTCTTTTCATTTTTCAGAAAATGGTAATCCTAAAAAACAACTCAATAATAAAAACAACAGTAAAAGAAATACATTGCACACACTTTTGCATTTTCCCCTATCTCTTCTAAACACAAATCATCGCGTCATGCAGATTGCTTGTTTTAAACCCCGTTGAAACATACGATCCAATGCCTTCTCCCAACTTTGAGTTCCCGGTATTTGAGGCTGAAGAAGAAAACAACGACGAAATTCTAGGGGAGATCTCCTGACTACTCAGACAGGAGGAAGGGTCCATTGAGCCTCACAAAGAGTTGCTGGAAACAGTCAACTTGGCCTCAGAAGAAGAGAGAAAAGAAGTCAGGATTGGGGCATTGCTCAGTCCAACTGTCAAAGAAAGTTTGACGAAACTTCTCAAAGAGTTTCCCGATGTATTCGCTTGGTCCTATCAGGATATGCCAGGGTTGGATACCAGCATCGTGGAACACCATCTACCGTTGAAATCAGAATGTCCACCGGTAAAACAAAGGTTGAGACGGACTCATCCAGACATGGTTGTCAAAATCAAAGAGGAGGTACAGAAACAGATTGACGTGTGTTTCCTCGCTACGTCAGAATATCCTCAATGGTTAGACAACATCGTACCAATTCCAAAAAAGGACGGAAAGGTCAGAATGTGTGTGGATTACAGAGATCTTAACAAGGCTAGTCCAAAGGACGACTTTCGCTTGCCACACATAGACATGCTGGTAGATAGTACAACAAAGTTCAAAGTCTTCTCCTTCATGGATGGATTCTCGGGCTATAATCAGGTCACAATGGCGCCGGAAGATATGGATAAGACCTCCTTCATTACCCCATGGGGTACTTTTTGTTACAAGGTAATGCCATTCGGTTTGAAGAACGCTGGGGCAACCTATCAAAGGGCCATGACTACTCTGTTTCATGACATGATACATAAAGAAATCGAAGTATATGTCGATGATATGATTGCAAAATCTAAAATAGAGGGGGAGCATGTGACCCATCTATCAAAACTATTCGAGCGTTTGCGAAAGTACAAACTCCGCTTGAATCCCAATAAGTGCATGTTCGGTGTCCGTTCAGGGAAACTCTTAGGATTCATCGTCAGCCAGAAAGGAATTGAGGTTGATCCTGATAAGGTCAAGGCCATTCAAGAAATGCCTTCTTCGAAAACTGAAAATCAAGTCATAGGATTCCTGGGACGTTTGAACTACATCTCTAGATTCATATTCCTCATGATCGCAACATGTACGCCGATTTTCAAATTACTCAAAAAGAATCAGGACTGCATTTGGATAGAAGACTGCCAAATCGCCTTCGACAGTATCAAGGAATACCTGTCGAACCCGCCGATTCTATCACCTCCAGTGGAAGGAAGACCACTGATTATCTACTTAACAGTCTTGGAAGACTCCAAGGGCTGTGTGCTTGGCCAACAAGACGAAACGAAAAGGAAACAGTCTGCCATCTACTATTTGAGCAAGAAATTCACCGAATGCGAGACTCGGTACACTATGCTTGAGAAAACTTGTTGCGCTTTGGCTTGGGCAGCCAAACGTCTTCGCCAGTACATGATTTGTCACACCACTTGGTTAATCTCTAAAATGGATCCAATCAAGTATGTCTTTGAAATGCCTGCTCTCACGGGAAGGATTGCCCATTGGCAGATGTTGTTATCAGAATATGACATAGAGTACCACGCTCAGAAAGCCGTTAAAGGAAGTGTTTTAGCCGATCATTTGGATCATCAACCGATTGATGATCAGGAATCAGTCGGATTTGACTTCCCAGACGAAGATGGCATGTATCTAAAAATGAAAGATTGCGATGAACCGCTACCCAGTGACAGGCCAGAACCAGATTCCCAATGGGGACTAATCTTTGACGGAGCTGTTAATCATTACGGAAATAGAATTAGGGCAATCATTATAACACCTTAAGGTACCCACATTCCTTTCACTGCCAGACTTACGTTCAAGTGTACAAATAACGAGGCCGAATACGAAGCTTGTATCATGGGTCTCGAGGAAGCGAATGATTTGAGGATCAAGAACTTGGATGTATATGGCGACTCAGCTTTGGTTATCAATCAGATCAAAGGAGATTGGAACACATACCAATCAGGATTGATTCCTTACAAAGATTACGCAAGAAGGTTGTTACCCTTCTTCAACTGAATCGAGTTTCATCATATTCCTCGTGAAGAGAATCACATGGCTGATGCCTTAGCCACCCTCTCTTCCATGATTAGTGTAGGTCAATGGAACGACCTACCTAAGATCGACATAATACGCCTTGAACGGCCCGCTTACATCTTCGCGATTGAGGCAGTCATAGACGTCAAACCTTGGTATCACGATATCAAATGCTTCCTTCAGAAACAAGAGTACCCACCTGGGGCACTAAGAAAAGACAGAAAAACCCTCAAAAGGCTAGCAGGAAGCTTCTTCCTGAGCGGTGATACACTCTATAAGAGGAATTTTGACATGGTCTTGCTCCGATGCGTAGACAGACCAGAGGCAGACATGCTGATAAAAGAAATTCACGAAGGATCCTTTGGCACTCATGCCAACGAACACGCAATGGCGATAAAAATTCTGAGAGCAGGGTACTACTGGTTGACCATGGAATCCGACTGCTACAAGTACATGAGGAGGTGTCACAAGTGTCAGATATACTCTGACAAAATTCATGTACCGCCAACGCATGTCAAAGTTTTCTCTTCCCCTTGGCCTTTTTCCATATGGGGAATCGACATTATCGGTGTGATTGAACCCAAGGCTTTGAACGGACATCGGTTCATCCTGGTAGCCATTGATTACTTCACCAAGTGGGTCGAAGCACCGTCATACGCTAATGTAACCCAACAAGTGGTGGTGCGATTTATCAAAAATAATCTCATCTGCCGTTATGGTGTTCCGAGCCAGATCGTTACGGATAATGGATCTAACTTGAACAATAAGATGATGAAAGAGTTGTGCGCAGAGTTCAAGATCGAACACCATAACTCATCTCCCTACCGACCCAAGATGAACGGAACGGTAGAGGCAGCTAACAAGAACATCAAGAAGATTGTTCAAAAGATGGTCGTAACCTACAAAGACTGGCACGAGATGCTACCCTTTGCTCTTCACGGTTATCGCACATCTGTCCGCACTTCAATAGGGGCAACCCCTTTTTCTCTAGTATATGGCATGGAGGCAGTACTCCCCATAGAAGTAGAGATCCCATCAATCCGGGTATTGATGGAAGCTAGGCTTACAGAAGCTGAATGATGCCAAAGTCGGCATGATGAACTGAATCTGATCGAAGAAAAGAGAATCACGACACTATGCCATAGTCAGTTGTATCAGCAAAGGATGAAGAAGGCGTTTGACAAAAAGGTCCGACCTCGCGTCTTCAGGAAAGGAGACCTCGTGCTCAAAAAGATACAATAATTTCTCACTGACTCTCGGGGCAAGTGGACTCCGAATTATGACGGCCTCTATGTGGTCAAGAAAGCTTTCTCAGACGGTGCCTTGAGACTTGCAACCATGGACGGAGAGGAATTTGCCTACCCCACAAATGTTGACGTAGTCAAGAAATACTTCGCCTAAATAAAAAAAAGGAAAAAAATTATCTCGGTGGATTGGAAACCTCAAAGTACAATCCAGGAAAAAATTAGGGATAATGGCAAGTAACGACGTTCGACAAAGGGGCAAGTCCCTCGGCAGCAGTTACATCATCCGTCAGGAAAACTCCAGTCAAGGTCATCTTTGACAGAAGCTCAGGATGTCCCGAAGTCAAATTTGGTAGAAGGATATTGGTCGTTATGTTTCGATGTAGCCCTTTCCCTTAAATTACCATTTTCTAACTTTGTAAATACTCTATGGAATCACGCGTTTGACTGATTTCCATCCTATCAATAAAATTTGAGCCCTTGTGCTTTTGTTTGCAATTTTTATTTGTTTTAGCTTTACGGAACGACGTTTTAATATGATCAACGATTCTTGAAATGAAACAAAAATGAATTTACTTGTTAAAACTTTTCTGCTTTTAAAATAAAGATGGCAATTTCTTTTGACTGTTAAACATCGAAAGAACATTGATCGCTTCTCCAGAAGTAAGCAAGCTTTAAAGTGCAAAATCAAAGTACTTCTTCTAAACCAGTGCACCTGAATGAAGGATCAGCTGTGTCAGAGACCATTGCTTCATCTAACACCCTCGGTCGAGTTCTCTTCTCCTAAGCCCGACCAACAGTTGTTCCCCCCACAGGGACTACTTCTCCTAAGCAAGGCATAATTTCTATCTTGAACCAGCGATACCCCTTCGTCCCCCACTGTGGCCGAGTATCCAGTTGTGTTCATCTATTAGTTTGTATGTCGTGTCAGTTTTGTCAGCATATACATACATACATCATGCATTATTAATTTACATTCATATTCATGTTGCATCACTATCACTCTGGTCAGTCTTATCCCCTAGTGATAACAGTCCTCTCAATCGAGTTGTCAGTTCTTTCCTCGTCAGGAAATGTTGTGTCGGCACTACCTCTCTCCTCCAGTTTATTTCTGGATTGAAGGTGGTTCTTTGACCATTTTGATAACTTGAACCTCTGAAAAGCCAGAGAACCCTCAGGCAGCATCATTCTTCGCCATTGAAGATGATGTCTTTGCTTTCCCAAATTAAGGAAAATCCCTAGAGAAAGACTCTCAACTAAAGACTTTCAGCCACACATTGGTCATTCTCTCCAGAATGTCAATGTCAACAAAGTCATCGGCACCTCAAAACTGGGGTACATCGTATGGCATTTCTCTAAGAAGATCTCGAGAAAAGTATGATGTAATATCCATAAACGAAAGCAGTCTCTCAAGAAGACTCATTTTCCACAGTAGAGTCGACAAATGGCGTCTCCCACGGAGAAGTTTGTGCCTCTCTACAATCAAAACTTTTTCCATCAAATGGCATCTCCCCAGGAAAATTCGGCGAGAAGTTTGAGGAGAACCGCTACAAATAGCGTCCCTTGTCAATAAAGTTTATTGACAAAAGAAACTTAGACCAGTTCCTTGGTAGGAAACCAGGATCGAGGGGAAATTTACAAAAGAAACTTAGACCAGTTCCTTGGTAAGAAACCAGGATCGAGGGGAAGTTTACAAAAGAAACTTAGACCAGTTCCTTGGTAGGAAACCAGGATCGAGGGGAAGTTTACAAAATAAACTTAGACCAGTTCCTTGGTTGGAAACCAGGATCGAGGGGAGGTTTATATCAGAAACTTAGACCAGTTCCTTGGCTGAAAAACCAGGATCAAGGGGAAGTTTTTACCTTTTTCTAAGCATCATTGCTTAGCAAAAGAAGAAGGATGCGTGAACTATCATTCCTAACCACCATCAAAATTTTGGGTATTCTGATATTTAATCCTTTTGCACCCCGAATGCCCGAATACCTTCGCCATTCACACCTTCGGGTCCAAGAAGATTAAATAGGGGCATCTTTCATACCCCAAATTTTGACCACTAAGATTTCCCATCATTGTGCAAATCATCATCACAATATGGATGAACCATCAGTCTCCCCAAAGATAGGTGAGCATTCACTACTATCAGGCTTAGGGTTGCAAGCCCTCTCAAAGCTCTTAGACAAAGGATCAATCAAGAAATGAAATGATCTTCAACTTGTCTAGCCTCTCAAACATCCATAAAAGATCAAGAGGACTCCCACTTCAAGGATTAAGCACAAGGCTTCTCCCTTCTAGGTGGATCAAGCCTTAAGATCGCCAGTGTCAACAAATTAGGGTTTGGTCGACCAGGGCCTCCAGATGGAAATTTTCCTCTGGGCATGAGCCATTGCTTCAAAGCATAACCTATGATGCTCCAAGGGATCTCATGAACCCAATCATCAAGTCAATTTAGCCTTAGGGGATGCATTCATCAAAAAATCAAGAATTAGGGTTTATTGACCTAATTCACCCCTAAGTTGACTTTTGGGACAAAACATGAGCCAAGACCTCAAGACATGATTTGAGGATCTCTAACAATCCACATTGGTCCATTTGTAACAATGGATTGATCCAAGAAGCTTGAGCAACAAGTTTCAATTTCATCAGAACCAAAATTAGGGTTTCGCGAGAAAAGTCTACTGTGCCTTTGAATTTTGACCAGGACATGCTCCCAAACCCTAGGACATGATTTAATACACCCTATAACACCTATGAAATCAATCCATCAAGTTTGATTTAGGTCAAGGACTTGATTTCATAGAGGATCGCACAGTTTGGAATTTATTTGACAAAAAGTCAACTGTGCACAAAAGTCAACTTTGACTTTTTGAGATTTTTCACAATTATGGTTTTTTAACCCTAAAAGGATGTTAATGTGTGATTTGAATCATCATTCATCAAGATAAGTCAAGAAAAGTGGGATAACTTCTAAAAGGATAACCATAAAAACTTAGAAAATTTTCTAAGTTATGGAACAAAGTGGCTAGGGTACCAACTTTGGAGGACCATAACTCCTAAACCACAAGGCCATTTTTCCCCATTCAAAGCTGGATTTGTAGCCCTCATGACCCTCTACAAAAGCTTCAACTACACCTCATTCCAATTCATTATGGATTTTTGAGTTATGGAATGATCAAAGTGGCTGAAAACATGAAATGCCACTTTTTCCAACACTTAGTGAAATTTCACTAAGTCAGAATCTGCCTTCACTTTATTCCAAATGTAAGGGCATTTTTCACTTGGATCCAAAAAGTATCAAAACCAATTATGATCAAACAGTTATTGTATCATATGAGGTCTTTCCAAAATGGCCAAGAACTCCATCAAATTCCACTTGAGCCATGAGATATGACAAAGGGCAACATGCCTTGCTGAAAACTGTTAAGGCAAGGCAGATTTTGGAGTTTTGCTCGATTTGCCAAATTTGTACAATTCCAAGCAACTCTATCCATCTGAACACCTCAAGGGGGGACCAAGGAGGAACCAACTCTGATCCCAAGCCTCCCAAGTCTTTAGAACCAAAAATAGCATGCCAAACCTAGAATTGCCTAAAAGAGGGAAAAGACTCCAATTTTGGATTGGAGCATTTAATGCATACACCAAGGTGGCATGGATTGAGCCATTGCCAATTGAATTCAGTTAAGACTTATCCAAGACCAAGGGAACCAGCAGCATGTGCCCTAACCTCTAGTCAAAGGCTAGAGGAGACTTGGATTCTCATTGCTCAACATTGGCCAAACCTATGCAGTAGTTGCCATTCACTATTGATCCCAAAACAAAATTGCTCTACTATAAATAGAGCTCATTTGTGCTCAGTTTGAGTACACCAAAGCCATCAAACAGATGCTTTCCTTAAAATCACCTTCTCACTTCCAATTTTGCCTTCTAAGGCAAGTCACCATCGGGTTTTGAGTTTGAGAGCTATTCCAACCAAACCGATCACACACACACTTCATAAACATCATATAGAAGTGATCCAAACACTCACATAACATCTGGAACACCAAAATCACAAAATCACTAGCCAATTGTTCAAGCCTTTGACAGATTTGCAGTTGGGGTACCATCTCAAGTTCCAGATCATTTCAATCCATTCCAAGCATCCAGACACACTCCATGGAACCTAGGGAAGCTATCCAGATCATTGGAACCTAGTTGTAACACCCCTAACCCAAAACACGATCACCAGCTGCAAGAGGTGAGCACGAGCTCTTCTAACTCTATGATCCATGCAATTTTTGCTGCACAATAATTTGGCCATATGTGCATAATCATGCATAGAGTGTTTACCCTCAATCAATTTCTTTGTATGAATCGTGTATGAAATTTCTGAACCTTCATGCAGAATTTAGGGTTCTTGAGGTTTCTCTTTGATTTCTTATTCCATGCTTAAAATAAATGAAATTAAAGACCATAGACATGGTCATGAGGTTGAAACGAGTAGATTGATATGTAGATTGCATGATATAATCAAGTATTCAGTGAGATTGGATAGAAAACGCAAATCTGCCAAAACAGAGGGTGGCGCGTGTTCTTGCCCTTGTTCTTGGCACCCTTTTTGAAAATTCAAATATTTGAATTTTGTGATTTTATTTAATTGATTCAAAAATTAATTTCTCTATGAGTTTTAATGATTTGAGTTGATTCTTTTTTTAATAATTCACAAAAATGTTAAAATATTTTATTTTACCAAAAAATCCCAAAAATATTATTTATTTCATATAATTGGTATTTTTGCAAAGAATTAATATTTTAATTGTTTTTTGACATTTAAAATATTTTTTCCTTCTTGATTTTACAAATTTTAATGATTTCTAATCATTTTGTAGGTCAAAACATGATTTTTGAAACATTAATCCAAGATCACAATTTGTTTTCCACATGTTAAACAATTTTGATCATTTTAATTGAATTTTTTATTCAATTAAAATACATTTTGGAAACAAATTAGGGTTTTGATTAATTCAACCCTCATCAAACCTTTTAAAAACACTTTGGGCCTCTAAAAGAGTGTAAGACCCAATCCTTTGTAAATATAAACCTACTTTGGGTCTCAAATGTTGTATAAGTCCCGTTGTATTTCAAAAGTTCGGCGCAACCATCGCCCGTTTAAAACAAACCATCTGGTCCTCTCCTCGAGCTATAAGACCCATTCAAAATCATTTTGGGCCTCTAATAGAATGTAAGACCCAATCCCCTTTTAACCAAAACCTTTTGGGCCTCAGACATTGTATAAGTCCCCCTGCGTTAAAAGAAAAATCTCGGCGCGGTCGCCAATTCAAAAACAAATCATTTGGGCCTCTCCTTGACCTGTAAGCCCCAACACTTGTATAAAAATACACCTTTGGGCCTCTTGAGAGAGTGTAAGACCCAACCCCTTTGTACAGAAAACCTTTTGGGCCTCAGTCACTTGTATAAGTCCCTGTACAAAACGACAGTGCGATCACTGATAAAACCCTGGGCCTCTCCTTGAGCTGTAAGCCCCAACAATCTTTTCAAAGCACTCTCTCCTTTGATTTTGAATATAATATTGTTATCAAAGCTTTCTTTATTGAACAAACTAACCAAACAGTATTGAAGCTCTACAACTGAGTAAGTGTTTACCCGCTTTCATTTACCGTTTTCATATGTATATAACTGTACTGTGGGGCTGTTTCACTGTAAGTCTTCTTTCATAAACTCATATCGACTGTGTAATACTAGTATAGATATTTAGAGTTTCCTCAGCAACTACGTCTAGAACTAGGCAAAACCTAGTCTCCTTACACCCGACGTTCTCCCGGATATTTCAAACATAACCTAAACCATGAGAATTTTCTTTTACAACAATTTTAAATAACTAGATCTAAGAAATCTTCCCCTTGAACAGTTCATATACAGAAGGCCAATGTTCCAAGTGAAACCCCTTCTGGAACGGTTCACCAGCCTCCTCTTGGGCTTAGTGCAAGGACCCACAGGCTTCCTAAAAGCATCCCAGCCTCCTCTTAGGCGTTGTACAAGGGCCCGTCGGCTTCTTAGAAGTTTTCACAGCCTCCTCTTAGGCTTCGTATAATGATTCTTCCTCCGGGAAGATAGCCTCCTCTTGGGCTTCGTACAAATTGTCCCGTCGGCTTCTTAAATGTTTTTCTCGCCTCCTCTTGGGCTTCGTACAAATTGTCCCGACGACCTCTTAAAGGTATCGGAACCGAAATTAGTCATCTTAATAGAACAGTATTTCAAAGAGTCTAGATCTTTCTACCGCGAACATACTGTTTCTTGATCTCTCTTAAGTATAGTACAAAAGATAAAACTCTAGACTTGGACAGTCTAATCTCCTTGAGTCTCGAAGACATTCTCAAGTTCCTTTCAAAAATAGGGAAAAACACCCGTAGACTTGGACAGTCTCAACACCCTCTGGATTTCCCATTTCCTTAAAGAAAAGGAAATAATCCCGGTCCTCAGATCAAATCCATGAGTACAACAGTACCCATATAAGAACTGATTTTCTCTTTTAACCAACATACTGGACCTGTCACTCAACTGAAACAGTAACCCTAGCCTCCTCTTGGGCGTTGTACAATGATTCTCCCCAGCTGACTTAACTTTTTCAGACTCTCTTGTTGAGTCAAACATTTTTAGCCTCTATCTCGGGCTTCGTACGAGATACAAAAACACTCTCTTGGTGAGTATAAAAGACTCTCTTGTTGACTCACACCTTTTAGCCTCCATCTCGGGCTTCGTACGAGATACAAATCACTCTCTTTTTGAGTATAAAAGACTCTCTTGTTGAGTCAAACCTTTTCAGCCTCCATCTCGAGCTTCGTACGTGAAATTTTGGCACAGATATCAGATGTCCTACACAGATGTTGAGACACTGATATCCAACACAATGAACAAGATAACAATAAACGTAATAGTGCAGAAAGTATATAACACAGTGATATGTTTACCCAATTCGGATCAACAATCCTACTCTGGGGGCTACCAAGCCAGGGACGAAATCAATATACGATAGTATCAATTCACAGATCATACAAACACCGAATAATCTGATCACTTAATCATTACCCTTCCTATGACTTCTACCTAAGACTCACCTAGGTATGAGGCCCTCCTCAAATCCCTCTACAACCACAACCCGTGATTGGTATCTTTCCACACAAGTAACAAACCGAAAGTCACACTTTCAAAACACACAATTCTCAATACTTCAAAGCTTATGATAATTGACACACAAGAAACTCAATGCTTAAAAGCTTATGGGTAACTGACAGAACTTACAACACAAAAACCAGTCCTTATACTGTTATCAGAATGATACCAGTTAGGCTCACAAAATACACTCGAAAACCCTAACAAAAATACATGTAAGTTCCACACCTAAACTAGGTTTACATCAGTCAATATATAGCATTTAATCTGGACTGAATTGGGCTTCAAAAACACAGCAAATAGACTGCTCACAAATCTGCAAAATACACTCAAACAAAATAGGTCTTCAATCCAAAGTTTCCTAATATGTCTCCATAATTAGAAACAGCTGAAAATCCGAAAGACCAACAAATAAACACAATCCAAAAATGCTTTGGATGCCACATAGGATAACCAAATATTCACAGAATATTTAGTAACAAATCACAGCAACAGAATCTGCTTTAAAACTGAATCCAGACGCGATGTCCTATGAGCAGGTATAGGACATCTTCATTCGACATGTTGAATGCAGCCACCTAGAACATCATGTTTCAACATCTTGCTGCTATAATAGTTTTAGCAAAATAAATGCCAACCACAGAATCAAAGAAATAACAATCGCCCCCTTTGGCTTATTTTGGCTAAAACTACACACACCAAAAAAAAACTTTCAAAGAAGCACAAAAAGAACATCCATATCAGACTGGAGCGAAATACCAACATCACACAACAAAAACAAACATCCAGTATAGCAGCACGCCCCTTCAACTGCATACAACACACAACATACAACACATTATAGCAACATAGCAAAACTCCCCCTCAACAGCAGCAACATTCCACATTCTCCCCCTCAACTACTGCAGCAGCACAAACACACCACACACAAACATACTACTCCCCCACATCACATGACCAAGCATCATGTTCAACCTTCAGCATTTTCCCTTCATTCACACACTGCACTACCTGAACCTCCTTTACTCTTTCCAATCTGGCAGCCAGAAGGAACATTAATTGCTATAGTTCTTCACGAATGCAAACTCCAAGTCTGCTCCTCAGGTTTTCAAACTGAACTACATCCAGAGCCTTGGTAAATATGTCAGCAAGCTAATTTTCTGTGCTCACATGCTAAAGAGTTATGACTTTGTCCTCCACAAGTTCTCTGATGAAGTGATGCCTGATATCAATGTGCTTAGTCGTGCTATGTTGAATGGTATTTTTGGAAATATTAATAGCGCTCAGGTTGTCACAAAATAATGTCATGACATCTTGTGTGACATTATACTCAGATAACATCTGCTTCATCCATACCAGTTGGGTGCAACTACTACCAGCTGCTATGTACTCAGCTTCAGCAGTAGAAAGGGATACAGAATTTTGCTTCTTACTAAATCATGAAATAAGATTATTTCCCAAAAAGAAACATCCTCCAGAGGTACTCTTCCTATCATCAGCACTTCCAGCCCAATCAGCATCACAGTAACCTACTAAAATGGGACTTGAATCATGGGAGTACAACAACCTATAATCACATGTACCACTCACATACTTAAGAATTCTTTTTACTTGATTGATGTGACTGACCTTGGGTTCTGCTTGGTATCTTGGACACACACCAACAGCAAATGTTATGTCTGGCCTACTTGCTGTAAGATACAGCAGACTGCCAATCATACTTCTATACAAACTTTGTTCAACATTCACTCCCTTTTCATCTTTGGATAACTTCAAGTGAGTAGGAGCAGGAGTCCTCTTATGCTTGGCCTTATCTAGTCCAAACTTCTTCACAGTGTTCCTCGTATATTTGCTCTGACAAATAAAAATGGAGTCTTCCATCTGCTTGACTTGTAATCCAAGAAAGTATGTCAATTCACCTACCAAGCTCATCTCAAATTCAGACTGCATTTGGTTGAAAAAATGTTGGACCATTTCATCCGACATCCCACCAAACACAATATCATCTACGTAAATCTGAGCGATCATTAGTTTCCCATCCTTCTCCTTGACAAAAAGTGTTTTATCAATACCACCCTTCCTGTACCCATGGTTTACTAAGAACTCAGTTAGCCTTTCATACCAAGCTCGTGGAGCTTGCTTCAACCCATACAAAGCCTTCTTCAGCTTGAAAACATGATCAGGAAAATTTGGATCCACAAACCCTTTAGGCTGCTCAACATAGACTTCCTCATTAAGATAGCCATTCAGAAAGGCACTCTTGACATCCATTTGAAACAATCTGAATTTCAACAAACATGCCACTCCTAGCAGCAATCTGATGGATTCTAATTGAGCCACAGGCGCAAATGTTTCATCGAAGTCTACTCTTTCAATCTGTGTGTATCCTTGAGCAACTAATCTAGATTTGTTCCTGGTAACAACTCCTTGTTCATCATACTTATTCTTATAAACCCATTTTGTTCCAATCACATTTGTTCCTGTTGGTCGTGGTACCAGTTCCCAGACTTCATTCCTCTTGAATTGACAAAGTTCATCTTGCATAGCACTTATCCAGAACTCATCTGTCAATGCTTCTTTGACATTCTTTGGTTTAATCTTTGAAACAAAGCATGCATTTGACACAGTCTCCCTTGTTCTGGTTCTTACACCTTCATTCAGATCTCCAATAATCAGTTCTTTAGGGTGATCCTTCTGAATCCTTATAGAGGGTCCCCTGTTAACACCCTCTACCTCTTCATACTCAGGTCTAGTGTCGGTTTCTTGAGCATGATCTTCTACAGACTCAATGTCTTGAGAGGTTTCATTGTTCATGGGCAGACATGCTCCAACATCTTCTGGGACATCTACGTCTTTGCCAGAGTCATCAACCACCACATTTATGGATTCCATCATCACCTTAGTTCTGGAATTAAATACCCTATATGCTTTACTGTTTGTAGATTATCCCAAAAATATTCCTTCCTCACTCTTAGGATCCATCTTTCGCCTCTGCTCACGATCCGCCAAGATATAGCACTTATTCCCAAACACATGGAAATACTTCACATTTGGCTTTCTACCTTTCCATAGCTCATAAAGAGTGACAGAAGTACCTGATCTGATAGTCACCCTATTGTGTATATAGCAAGCAGTATTCATGGCTTCAGCCCAAAAATGATATGGAAGCTTTTTGGCATGAATTATGACTCTTGAACACTCTTGTATAGTCCTGTTCTTGCGTTCCACCACACCATTCTGCTGAGGAGTGATCGGTGATGAGAATTCATGAGTGATTCCTTCAGATAAGCAGAACTCTTCAAACCTGCTATTTTTGAATTCTTTCCCATGATCACTTCTGATTCGAATAACACCACAATCCTTTTCCCGTTGAATCCTTTGACACAACTCTTTGAAGGCTGCAAATACTTCAAACTTTTCTTTGATAAAACTTATCTAAGTGATTCTGGAGTAGTCATCTACGACAACATAGGCATACTTCTTCCCACCAAGACTTTCAACCTGCATAGGTCCCATTAAGTCCATGTGAAGAAGTTCTAGAACTCTAGAAGTTGTGGTAAGATGTTGAAGCCTCTTGTGTGACACCCTTGTTTGCTTCCCAACTTGACATTCACCACATATTTTATCCTCATCAATCTTCAGCTTGGGAATACCTCTAACAGCTTCACTTGACATAACTTTCTTCATCCCTTTCAGGTGTAAGTGACCCAATTTCTGATGCCACAGTTTGGTTTCATCTTCCTTTGACATCAAACAAGTAGACAGACTTTCAGGTTCTTGAGGATTCCACAGATAGCAGTTATCCTTAGACCTGGTTCCCTTCATAACAACTTCATCTTTCTCATTGGTTACTAGACATTCAGATTTGGTGAAATTTACTTTGATACCTACATCACACAGTTGGCTTATACTGATTAAATTTGCGGTCAGCCCTTTGACAAATAGAACACGATCCAGATTTGGTTGTCCTGTGTAGTCCAGCATTCCAACACCTTTTATTTCACCCTTTGATCCATCCCCAAAAGTGACATAATTGGTGGAGTGAGGCTTGATATCTGACAAGAATTTCTTCACACCAGTCATGTGTCTTGAACAACCACTGTCAAAGTACCAATCTTCTCTTGCAGATGCTCTAAGGGAGGTATGTGCTATGAGACCAGCCATCATTTCTCTAGGAATCCATCTTCTCTTTATTTTACCCCAACTCTGTCCTTTATTTTGTTGCTGAGCAGTTTTGGGATAGCCGTGCAGCTTGTAGCAAAAGGACTTTAAGTGACCAATCTTTCCACAGTAATGGCATCTCCATGGTTTATACTTTGATTTACAAACTCTTTTCTGATGCTTCATCTGATGTTGAAACATGTGATTTGACATCCCCTCTTCTTGCTTTATATTCTGAGGAATAAACTTCAATACAGGCTTCTTGTAAGTCTCTGCTTGATTGTTAAAACCAAGGCCTTGCACATTTCCAGCTTCTTTCCCAGTCTGAAGAATCTCATCCAGCTGCGTGGTACCATTGTTCAGCATTCTTATAGATTTGGTCATATTGTCAAGTTTTGACTTTTTCCATTCAACCTCCTCTTTCAGATCAGCAATGGTTGATAGATGTTCTTCCTTCTCAGCTTCTAGTTGAGCTATCAGAACCTTCTGTTCCAATATTATCTGGCACCTTTCTTCATTCTTGATACACAACTCTGAAAACCTTGTGAAGACTTCTTCCTTAGTGAGTTCTCCAACATAGGATTCTTTGTCAGAGTCAGACTCACAAGTAGTTTCTCCATCAGCCTTATAGATCCCAGTCAAAGCTGTCACCAATTTTGCTGATTCTTCTTCAAGATCACTCTCAGACTCTCCTTCTGACCAAGACACTGATAAGCCATTCTTCTGCCTTTTGAGATACGTGGGAAACTCAGTCTTTATGTGCCCATATCCCTTACATTCAAAGCACTGAACTCTCTTCCCTTGATTAGAGTCTTCTTCAGTTCTGGATCTTCTGCCTCCATCCTGGTTCTTACTGATGTCGAGTGACTTGTTCTGAGCATTTGCTCTCGACTTCCAGTCAATCCTTTTCAATACTTTGTTAAATTATTTTCCAAGCAATACCAGATCTTTAGACACCCCTTTATCTCTGACCAGGTCACCTTCATCTTCTGAGTCACCAGCATTTGACACAAAAGCTATGCTCTTCTTCTTTTCAGACTTTTCATTGATCCCTAATTCAAATGTTTGAAGAGATCCCACCAATTCATTCACTTTCATCTTGTCTATATCCTGAGCTTCCTCTATAGCAGTCACTTTCATGTCAAATCTCTTAGGTAGAGATCTGAGGATTTTTCTGACCAGTTTGCTGTCAGACATCTTTTCACCTAGGGCACTAGAGGCATTAGCTATCTCAATAATGTTCATATGAAAATCATGAATGCTCTCATCCTCTTTCATCTTCAAACTCTCAAACTTGCTAGTAAGAAGCTGAAGTTTTGACATCTTCACCTTTGAAGTCCCTTCATGAGCAACCTTCAAGACCTCCCACGCCTCTTTAGCAATGGTGCAGTGTTCAATCAACCTGAAGATATTCTTGTTAACACCATTGAACAATGCATTCATGGCTTTGGAATTCCCTACGGACCCTTTGTAATCTGCATCATCCCAGTCTTCCTCTTTGTTCACCACATCAGTAGGGGTACCTTTTTCATCTTTAACCTTTGGGGGCTCCCATCCTTTTATAACTGCTTTCCATGCTTGATCATCCGTGGATTTGATGAATGCTATCATCCTTGGTTTCCAATAGTCATAGTTGGAGCCATCAAGCAGAGGTGGTTTGTTCAGAAATCCTCCATCCTTGTCCATTGTACCAGAAAGCACCTTCCCTGAATCTCACCCAGAACCAATTAAGGGTGCAAGCTCTGATACCAATTGAAATTCTGGCACATATATCAGATGTCCTACATAGATGTTGAGACACTGATATCCAACACAATGAACAAGATAACAATAAACGTAATAGTGCAGAAAGTAAATAACACAGTGATATGTTTACCCAGTTCAGATCAACAATCCTACTCTGGGGGCTACCAAGCCAAAGACTAAATCAATATACGATAGTATCAATTCATAGATCATATAAACACCGAATAATCTGCTCACTTAATCACTACCCTTCCTATGACTTCTACCTAAGACTCACCTAGGTATGAGGCCCTCCTCAAATCCCTCTACAACCACAACCCGTGATTGGTATCTTTCCACATAAGTAACAAACCGAAAGTCACACTTTCAAAACACACAATTCTCAATACTTCAAAGCTTATGAGAATTGACACACAAGAAACTCAATGCTTAAAAGCTTATGAGTAACTGACAGAACTTACAACACAAAAACCAGTCCTTATACTGTAATCAGAATGATACCAGTTAGGCTCACAAAATACACTCGAAAACCCTAACAAAAATACATGTAAGTTCCACACCTAAACTAGGTTTACATCAGTCAATATATAGCATTTAATCTAGACTGAATTGGGCTTCAAAAATGTAGCAAATAGACTGCTCACAAATCTGCAAAATACACTCCAACAAAATAGGTCTTCAATCCAAAGTTTCATAATATGTCTCCATAATTAGAAACAGCTGAAAATCCGAAAGACCAACAAATAAACACAATCCAAAAATGCGTTGGATGCCACATAGGATAACCAAATATTCACAGAATATTTAGTAACAAGTCACAGCAACAGAATCTACTTTAAAACTGAATCCAGACGCGATGTCCTATGAGCAGGTATGGAACATCTTCATTCGACATGTTGAATGCAGCCACCTAGAACATCATGTTTCAACATCTTGCTGCTATAATAGTTTTAGCAAAATAAATGCCAACCACAGAATCAAAGAAATAACAGTACGAGATACAAAATCACTCTCTTGTTGAGTATAAAAAGACTCTCTTGTTGAGTCGATCACCTTTAGCTTATATCTCGGGATTCGTACGAGATACAAATCACTCTCTTGGTGAGTATAAAAGACTCTCTTGTTGAGTCAAACCCTTTTAACCTCCATCTTGGGCTTCGTACAAGACACATATAAAAACACTCTCTTATTGAGTCAACCCTTTTAGCCTCTATCTCGGGCTTCGTACGAGACACAAAAGCATCCTCTCGTTGGGTTAATAGCCTCCTCTTAGGCTTTGTATAAAGAAATCCCCGTTTGATTCAATCAACCTTTTAGCATCAAATCATGCTTTGGTCACGGTATACAAACATCAACAACTCCTTTTCGCCCCATTTAATTGTTGTAAGCAGAAAGCCTCTAGATTATTTAATCCACGCCACTATCCCTCTTTTAGCATGAGAAATTCCTAAGGAAAGATGGCATTGCTCTAAACTGAGTTAAAGTCTTCTCCTTCAGGTTGAAAATCCCCTATAAAGGAAATTATGGCATTGCTGGATTCGCATATCCCGGTTAAAGTAATTCTCCTTTATAACCAGTCACGCAACAGTTGTGACACACAGACCCTCTTTAGAGATGACAAATTCTCTCTAAAGTCAAACACCCTTTTAGCTTCACATCTTGGGCTTCAAACAAGATACAAATAGACCCTTCAGCTTCACATCTTGGGCTTTGAACAAGATATAAACCACCTTTAGCTTCATGTCTTGGGCTTTGAACAAGACACCAAAACACAATTTCCTCCCATAGAATAGGAGGAACTACGATCGCTCTGATTTCCCTATCCCGGGAATACATAGGCATTAGATTGAAAAAGAATCTTAGCGAGCACACTAATCAAAAAACCCCAAAGTCCCCTACCTCCAGCCAATCTAGCACAGTATCCCAACAAATTCCCCATGAACAGTCCCGGTATTTCGTTATGAACAAAATAAGCAGAGAGAGACCAACAAACTAAAGCCGCATCTGTAAACCTACAATTTTGACTGTTTAACCTCAGTTTGCAAGCAGGGTTAATTGGAGACATCTATTTCCCTTCCTTCATCAGCTTCAATAGGATAAAAAATGAATTGAACTGTAGTACCAAAGCGATAGTGATTCGAAACCACAAAAACCGCGCTACACCAAGAGGAGGCTAGGGATGCTTTTAAGAAGCCTGTGGGTCCAAACATAAGAAAAGTTCAAGAAAGGTTTCACCGGGAATTAATCCTTTCTTTAGTGAACAGTTCTAGAGTTTGAAGAAATTCAAGAGAAGTTTCACCGGGAATTAATCCTCTCTGGGGAAATGAATTTCTTTGAAAATTTCTAATAGTGACAGTCTGAGAAAAGTTTCACCGGGAATAATGCCTTTCTATTTGTTCCATATTGTATAAGCTCAAGAGGAGGCAATACTGTATCTGGAAATCCTATGGGGAACTAGTTTGACTGTGTTGAAAGAGTGATTACTGGCTTTATCTAATTCTAGACCTAATTGCTGGAGGAAACTCTAAGCAGATATACATGTATATACAGTTGATATATAGACAAGTATTTTAAAAGAGTGGAAGAGAACTTACAGGTGAGCAAGCTTCCAGCAATACAGACAAATATATATATGAAAGCATGTAAAAGAAAGCAGATAAAAACTTACAAGTGAGCAAGCTTCCATAGCTGTATTGTTAGATGTTCAAGAAATAGAAGAAAGTTTTGATAACAACTATACATTTGATTTTGAATTACAAGGAAAATTTGTTTTGAAAGAGGTTTGGGGCTTATTCAACAAGAGAGGCCCAGATGGACTTATTTTGAAAAGGCGACGATCGCGTCGTAGTTTGAAAAATACAGAGGGACTTATACAAATAACTAAGGTCCAAGTTTATTGTATTTACAAAGAGGATTGGGTATTACACTCTATTAGAGGCCTAAAGTTTATTTTTGTACAAGAGATGGGGCTTATAGCTCAAGGAGAGGCCCAGATAATTTTGTTTTAAACTGGCGATCGTGCCGAGATTTTTGAAATCCCAGTGGGACTTATACAATGTCTGAGGTCCAGAAGGTTTTGGTTTTCAAAGAGGAGTTGGGTCTTACACTTTATTAGAGGCCCAAATTGTTTGAAAATGAATAAAGATGGGACTCATAACACAAGGGTAAGCCCAGATGAAAACAGTTTGAAAACAACGATTGCGTCGAGATTTTTGAAAATGTATCGGGACTAATACAATTTCTGAGGCCCAAATTTATTTATTTACAAGGAGGTGGGACTTAAACTCTATCAAGAGGCCGAAAAGTGTTTGAAAAAATCAAAATTTAGAGAAAACCCTAATTTTTAATTTAAAAGATATAATTTTCAAAGGAAATTAAATAAAAATGGTATAAAATACCAAATATATTCAAAACCAAGTTGTACACTTTGAAAAATATTTTGAAAACTCATGTTTAATTACATGAAGGTTTGAAATCCATTTGGAATTAAAAATCAAAGTGGGAATTCCATTTAAAAATGTTTAAAAACAATAAAAATGAAATTAATTACAAAAATTCTAACTATATTAAATAAATAATATAAATTGGATTTTTTGTAAAATAAAATAATTTAATATTTTTATGAATTTTGAGAAAAAGAATCAATTCAAAAACATAAATATTCATAGAGAAATTAATTTTTGAATCAATTAAATAAAATAACTAAAATTCCAAAATTCAAAATTTTGAAAAAGGGCGCCAAGAACATGTTGTTCTTGCCCGCGTGCCCTGTTTGTGCATATTTGCATTTTCTCACTTTTCTCCATGATTTCTCAATGGTTTTGCATGATTCAAGTACTAATCTTGTTCGTTTTTGAACAAGGATCACAATCATATAGATTAATTGCATTTATATTGAGTATTGAATGAGAAATCAGAGTAAAACCTCAAGAACCCTAATTTCAGCATGAACACAATGAAATTCCATACACAATGGATTCATGGCAATTGAGGGTTATTACTTTACATACATGTATAAACAAGATGGTAACTCAAAAATTCATTCATGATGCATGAATCATAGAGTTTGAAGGGTTCAGGCTTACCTCTTGCAGCTGGGGATCGAACTTGATGATGGAGATGTTGTAAGTTGGTTCCAATGATCTGGACAGTTTCCTTAGGTGCCAAGGAGTGTGTCTGAATGCTTGGAGTGATTTGAAATGGGCTGGAACTTGATATGGTACCTCAACTGCAACTCTGTCAAGAATTTGAGCAGTCGGAGGGTGATTTGATGAATTTGATGTTCCAGATGTTACGTTGGTGTTTAGATCAACTCCATATGATGTTTATGAGGTGTGTGTATGGTTGTTTTGGTTTGAATCACTCTCAATCTCAAAATCTGATGGTGACTTGAGTTAGAAGGCAAAATTGGAGTGAAAGAGAGATTTTGAGTAAAGCCTCAGTTTGGGGGCTTTGGTGTACTTGAATTGATCAGAAATAAGGTCTATTTATAGTGCAATAAGTTTGTTTTGGGAGCAATAGTGTTTGGCAACTGGTATAGCCCATTGTTCAATGGTTTTCAAAGGGAATCTTTGGTCTTTGCTGACCATTGACTTGAGTCAATGGAGCAGGCCTATGGTCAGCTGATCTTTGAGTTCATCTTGACTCATTCAGTTGTATTTGTCTCAGTCCATGCCAGTTTGATGCATCCATTGAATGCTCCATGCCAAATTTGAAGTTTTTGGATTTTTCATCATTGAATCCCACATGCCAACATTGATGGTTTCTTGACTTGCAAGGCTGGTGGTTCAGAGATCTTTGCCTCAATCTGATTCTCATTGATTTGGGAAGATGACAAAGTTGATAAGATGACAAAATTAGACAAAGAACTCGTGTGGCACAAAAAATGCACACAATCTGCCTAATGTTGTCATGAAGGCAGTTTGCATCAAGGCATTTTGTGAGATTCATAACTCCTAGCTCAAATGGAGTTTGGTTGAGTTCTTGAACATTTTGGAAAGCTGATGTATCCTACTTTAACATGATGTCCAACTTTGGTTTTGAAGCAACTTGCATTACAATGAAAAATGCCTCTACATTTTGGAAAAATTAAGGCAGATTCTGACTTATTGAAAATTTCACTAAGTGTTGGAAAAAGTGTCATTTTCATGTTTTTGTGATTTTGATCAATCCATAACTCAAAATCCATAATGAATTGGAATGAGGTCTAGTTGACATATTTGAAGTATGTAAGATGAACTTCAATCTGAGCTTTGAATGGGAGAAAAAGGCTTTAGGGTTTGGGAGATATGACCTTGCAAGGTTGATACCAAATCCATTTTGTTCCATAACTTAGAAAATTTTAAGTTTCTCTAAGTTGTCCCTTTTGCAAGTTAACTCTCTTTTATTGATTTTTCTTGATGAATGATGATTCAAATCACATATTAACGTAATTTTAGGGTTGAGGAAGCCTTGGTTGACCAAAAATTTCAAAAGTCAAACTTGGTTTTGGCACAGTTGACTTTTTCATCAGATGAATTTTGAATTTTGTGATCCTCCTGCGAAATCCATCCTTGGGCCTAATTTATCTTCATGGATGGCCTCTAAGGGTATTTAGGAACGTCTTGGACCCTTCCCCAAGGTTTGAGATCATGGGTAGGTTAACAGTCAATGGTAGGGTTGACTTTTTCCATCAGAAACCATAATTTATGATCAGATGGTTCTGAGTTTTTATGGCTTATAAATCAAGCTCTTTAAGTCAACCAAATATTATAGGTGTATCAATATGATGTATTTTAGGTCCTTGAAGTTCATCTTGAAGCTTCAAGTCATGCCTTGCTTCACAAGTTAACTTAAAGGGTTGAATTAGGTCAAACCCTAATTCCTGATTTTTTGATAGATGGACTTTTAAGGTGATTTTGCCATTGTGGATGGGCTCTTGAGATTCCTTTGAGCTTATTGGACCATACATTGAGGTATTGGCTCATGCCCAGATGAAAATTTGCATCTAGAAGCCTTGGTCAACCAAAACCCTAATTTGGTGACACTGGCGTTCTTGAGGCTTGATCCACATGGAATGTTGCAACCTTGTGCTTAATTCTTGATATGGGTGACCTCTTGATCCTTCATGGAAGTTTGAGAGACTAGAAAAGTTAAAGATCATGTCAACTCTTAATTGATCCTTTGTCTAAGTGCTCTGAGAGGGCTCAAAAACCCTAGTTCTTGATTGTAGTAAACACTCAACAATCCTTGAGGAGATTGATGAGGTATGATGGTACATCCATGTTATGGTGGTGATTTGCACAAATAATGTGAAATCTTAGTGGTCAAAATTTGGGGTATGACAGATGCCCCTATTTAATCTTCTTGGACCTGAAGGTGTGAATGACGAAGATATTCGGACATTCAGGGTGCAAGAGGATTAAATATCGGAATACCCAAAATTTTGATTGTGGTTGTGAATGGGAACTGACTCACTCGCCCATCTTCTTTTGCTTAGAAAAGGGTAAAACTTCCCCCTCGATCCTGGTCTTCAGTCAAGGAACTGGTCTTAGTTTCTGAAATAAACTTCCCCTTGATCCTGGTCTTCAGCCAAGAAACTGGTCTTAGTTTCTGAAATAAAGTTCCCCTCGATCCTGGTCTTCAGCCAAGGAACTAGTCTCCGTTTCTGAAATAAACTTCCCCTCGATCCTAGTCTTCAGCCAAGGAACTGGTCTCAGTTTCTGAAATAAACTTCCCCTCGATCCTGGTCTTTAGTGAAGGAACTGGTCTCAGTTTCTTCTTGTCAAATTCCTTTTCTTGACAAGGGATGCTATGTGTAGCGGTTTTCATCAAACTTCTCGCCGAGTTTTACTGGAAGAGGCCATTTTTGATGGAAAAATTTGATGTCTGACTTGCTGGGGAACCCATTGGTCTGAGCTGTAGAGGTGTGCAAACTTCTCTGTTAGAGATGCCATTTGTTGACTCTACTGGGGAACGTGAGTCTCTTGAGAGACTGCTTTTTACTTGAGCAGGTCACACTTTTCTGCGAGATTCTTTCGGAGAAATGCCATGTGACGCGGTCCAATTTTGAGGTGCTGATGACTTTATTAACATCGATTTTCTCTAGAGAAAGACCGATGTATTGTCGAGAGTCTTTGGTTTAGAGGCTTTCTCTGGGGATTTTCCTTAATCCGGGAAAGCGAAGATATCATCTTCAATGGTGAAGAGTGATGTTCCAAAGGTGTCTATCGAATGTCTTTTTTGCCTTTCAGAGGTTCAAGTTATCAAAGTGGTTAAGGATAGTCTCCAATCCAAAAATAAACTGGGGAGAGATGACTTAGGCGACACTTTTTCGGATGCGGAAAGAATTGACGACTTTCAGTGAGATGACTTTTACCACTTGGGAAATGAGTATGACTAGAGTGATAGTGATGCAATATGATTATGAATATGAATTAATAATGCATGTTGTATGCATGTTTATGCTGACAAAAATTACGCGACATACAGACTAATGGATGAACATGACTGGATGCTCGGCCACTACGGGGGATTAAAAGTATCATTGTGTTCAAAAATAGCAATCCTGCCTTGCTTAGGAGAGATAGACCCCGTGGGGAGAAAGAATTGTCAATCAGTCTTAGGAGGTAAGAACTCTGTCGAAGATATCAGGTGAAACCTGAAGTTTAAAATAGTTGATCCTTCATTCAGGTGCACTGGTTTAGAAGAAGTACTTTGATTCTGCATTTTGAAGTTTAATCACCTCCGGGGAAGCGGTCGATGTTCTTTTCGATGTCCAATGTCAAAAAGGAAAAGTCATCTTTATTTTAAAAGCAGAAGAAAAATCTTACAAGTAAATTCATTTTTGTTTCAAGAATTGTTGATCATATTTAAAATGTCATTCTATAAAAGCAAAAATAAGTGAGAATTGCAAAAAAAAAGCACAAGGGCTCAAATTTTATTGATTGGATGGTAATCAGCCAAACGCGTGATACCATAGAGTATTTACATAGTTTAAAAAATGGTAATTTACGGGAAAAGGGCTGCATTGAAACATAACGACCGTTATCCTTCTACCAACTTTGAATTCCGGAGATTATGAGCTTCTGTCGAAGATGACCTTAACGAAGGTTTTCTGATGGAAAGTATTACTGCTTGGGAATTTACCCGTGTTAGATGTAGTTACTTGCCATGAATCCCTAATTTTTTTCTGGATTGTCCTTTGAGGTTTCCAATCCACCTGGATGTTTTTTTTCAAATTATGTCTCTAATTTTTTCCTGGACCCCCCTTTCGGGTTTTCAATCTACCGAGACATTTTTTTTAGTTTAGGCAAAGTATTTATTGATTACATCAACATTTGTGGGGTAGGCAAACTCCTCTCCGTCCATAGTCGCGAGTCTCAAGGCACCGCCTGAGAAGGCCTTCTTGACCACGTAGGGGCCGTCATAATTCGGAGTCCATTTGCCCCGAGAATCAGTGAGAAATGATTCTATCTTCTTGAGCATAAGGTCTCCTTTTCTGAAGACACGGGGTAGGACATTTTTGTCAAACGCTTTCTTCATTCTTTATTGATACAACTGACCATTGCACAACCGTTATTCTCTTTTCTTCTATTAGGTTTAGTTCATCGTGTCAGCTTTGACACCATTCAGCTTCTGTTAGCTTAGCCTCCATCAATACTCAGATTGATGGGATCTCTACTTCTATGGGGAGTACCGCCTCCATGCCATATACTAGAGAGAAAAAGGTTGCCCCTGTAGAAGTACGGACAGATGTGCGATAACTGTGAAGAGCAAAGGGTAACATCTTGTGCCAGTCTTTGTAGGTTACAACCATTTTTTGAACAATCTTTTTGATATTCTCATTAGCTGCTTCTACCGCTCCGTTCATCTTAGGTCGGTAGGGAGGTGAGTTATGGTGTTCGATCTTGAACTCAACACATAACTCTTTCATCATTTTGTTATTCAAGTTCGATCCATTGTCAGTAATGATCTGCTTCGGAACACCATAACGGCAGATGAGATTATTTTTGATAAATCAGATCACTACTTATCGAGTCACATTGGCATATGATGCAGCTTTGACCCACTTGGTGAAGTAATCAATGGCTACAAGGATGAACCGATGTCCGTTTGAATCTTTGGGTTCAATCATGCCAATCATGTCGATTCCCCATATAGAAAATGGCCATGGAGAAGAAAGAACTTTAAGATGCGTTGGTGGTACATGGATTTTGTCAGCGTATATCTGACACTTGTGACACTTCCTCATGTACTTGTAGCAGTCGGATTCCATTGTCAACCAATAGTACCCTGCTCTCAGAATTTTTCTTGCCATTGTGTGTCCGTTGGCATGAGTACCAAAGGATCCTTCGTGAATTTCTTTCATTAACATGTTGGCTTCTGGTCTGTCGACACATCTGAGCAAAACCATGTCGAAATTTCTCTTATAGAGTGTATCACTATTTAGAAAGAAGTTTCCAGACAGTCTCCTGAGAGTCTTCCTATCTTTTCTTGATGCCCCAGGTGGGTAATCTTGTTTTTGAAGGAAGCATCTGATATCATGATACCAGGGTTTGTCATCGATGACTGCTTCGATTTGGAAGACATAGGTGAGCCTTTCAAGGCGCATGATGTCAATCTTAGGTACGTCGTTCCATTGACCTACACTAATCATGGAAGAGAGAGTGGCTAGTGCATCAGCCATGTGATTTTCTTCACGAGGAATATGATGAAATTTGACTCTATCGAAGAAGGGTAACAACCTTCTTGTGTAGTCTTTATAAGGAATCAGTCTTGATTGGTATGTGTTCCACTCTCCCTTGATCTGATTCACAACTAGGGTTGAGTCTCCATATACATCCAAATTCTTAATCCTTAAGTCGATCTCTTCTTTGAGACCCATGATACATGCTTCGTATTCGGCCTGGTTGTTGGTGCATTTGAATGTTAATCTGGTAGTGAAAGGAATATGGGTACCCTGAGGGGTAACAACGATTGCCCCAATTCCATTTCCATAATTATCGACAACTCCGTCAAAAATTAATCCCCAATGGGATCCTGGTTCTGGCCCTTCATTGGGTAGCGGTTCATCGCAATCTTTCATTTTCAAGTACATAACATCTTCGTCTGGGAAGTCAAATCCAATTAATTCCTGATCGTCAATCGGTTGATGAGAAAAATGATCGGCTAAAATACTTCCTTTGACAGCTTTCTGCGCATGGTACTCGATGCCGTATTCTGATAACAACATCTGCTAACGGACAATCCTTCCCATGAGAGCAGCTTTTTCAAATACGTACTTGATTAGATCCATTTCAGATATTAACCAAGTAGTGTGACAAATCATGTACTGGCGAAGACGTTTGGCTGCCCAAGCTAGAGCACAGCAAGTTTTCTCGAGCATAGTGTACAGAGTTTCACAGTCAGTGAATTTCTTGCTTAAGTAGTAAATGGCAGACTCTTTTCTTTTTGTTTCGTCTTGTTGGCCAAGTACACAACCCATCGAGTCTTCCAAGACTATCAGGTAAATGATCAGTGGTCTTCCTTCCACTGGATGTGAGAGAATTAGTGGGTTTAACAGATACTCTTTGATACTGTCGAAAGCTTTTTGACAATCTTCGGTCCACTCACAGCTTTGATTCTTTTTTAGCAGTTTGAAGATTGGCGCGCATGTCGCAGTCAAGAGGGATATAAACCTTGAGATGTAATTTAAACATCCCAAAAATCCTCTGACTTGTTTTTCAGTCCTTGGAGAAGGCATTTCTTGAATGGCCTTGACCTTGTTAGGAACAACTTCAATCCCTTTCTGGCTGCTGATGAATCCTAGGAGCTTTCCTGAGAGAACACCGAACGTACACTTGTTAGGATTCAAGCGGAGTTTGTATTTTCTTAGACGTTCAAACAATTTTGACAAATGTTCAACGTGCTCCTCCTCTGTTTTAGATTTGGCAATTATATCATCGACATACACCTCGATTTTTTGTGCATCATGTCGTGAAACAGAGTTATCATGGCCCTTTAATAGGTTGCCCCGGCGTTCTTCAGACCGAATGACATTACCTTGTAACAAAAGGTGCCCAATGGGGTGATAAATGAAGTTTTCTCCATGTTTTTCGGCGCCATTTTGATTCGATTATAGCCCGAGAATCCATCCATAAAGGAGAAGACTTTGAATTTTGTTGTACTGTCTACCAGCATGTTAATGTATGGTAAAGGGAAGTCATCCTTTGGACTTGCTCTGTTCAGATCCCTGTAGTCTACACACATTCTGACTTTTCCATCCTTCTTCGGAACTGGCACTATGTTAGCCAACCATTGAGGATATTCTGAAGTGGCGAGGAAACCTGCGTCGACCTGTTTCTGCACTTCATCTTTGATTTTGATAGCCATATTCGGGTGAGTCCTTCTCAGTCTTTGTTTCACCGGCGGACATTCTAATTTTAATGGTAGATGATGTTCCACGATGCAGGTATCCAACCCTGGCATGTCCTGATAGGACCAAGCAAACACATCTGGAAATTCTTTAAGAAGTTTAATCAAGTCTTTTTTGACAGTCAGACTGAGCAGTGCTCCGATCTTTACTTTTTTCCTTTCCTCCTCTGAATCCAAGTTGATCGTTTCCAACGGTTCTTTGTGAGGCTCAATAGACCTTTCCTCTTGTGTGAGTAATCGGGAGATCTCTTCTGGAATTTCTTCGTCCTCTTCTTCTTCAGCTTCAAATACCGGGAATTCAAAGTTGGGAGAAGGCATTGGATCGTATGTTTCAATGGGGTTTAAAACAAGTAATCTGTATATGTAATACCCCAAAATTTGCTCTCTCTTTTGTCATCATGGCATAGCATTATCATATCACATATCATATCCATCTCATTAGCCTTGCATTGCATCTTTAACATAGAAAAATGAAACATAGCATCCCTCTTACCATCAAGGCATGTGATCAGGTGAAAGGTGGACAATCAAGGAATCATTCAAGGCACAAAAGGTCAAACAAGTTGCCTCAAAGCAAGCCAAGAGATCTTTCATGTCTCATATTATCTCAATTGATCATCCAAAACCTCAAGAAAGTGAGATTCAACAGGAGATTGAAGCATTACATCCTTCACTATGCAAGAGGTCCAAAAAACTGAAGGAAGACCCTCAAAAGAGATAGTTCATTAATTCAAAATCACCCTCAAATGGCATATCTAATCATCCTTTAAGAGGATAAACAACATACTCTGAGGAATTTGAAATTGAAGACTGCACATTTTTTCCCCTTAGTAGGAGGGTATCAAAACTAGGGTTTCCAATTAAATCAGGTCATCTCTAATTTTTTGGACAAAACTTGATGTCATGGTATTCTACATGTCCTTAAGTGTATGTGTGTAGAAAATTGCCTCTCAATTGGTTTTAGAAGTGGTTCAATTGGAAGAAAGATAAAAAATCAGGAAAATTGGGGCTAAGTCAAATAATCAGAGGAAAAAGTCAACTCTTGACTTTTTGAGGCCAAATTCATGAAATTCATGTTATATGTGACCAATGTACAAAATTTGATCAAGAAACTCCAAAAGGATCATGAAAAATCAAGATTTGAAAAGTTGCCATTTTTGGAAGAAGTGGGGTTTCCAAATAAGGAAAGTTTTGGCCATTTTGCACCAAACTTTGAACCAAGGCCACTCAAAATTGAGACATCAAATAAAAATTCCATCAGGCCACAACAAAAGATCTTGTTTCAAGCTATAAATCCATGTGTAGAACACTTCCATTAGATACAAATTGAGTGAGATATAATTGATCAAAGTTGGAGGAAAGTAGGTCCAAAATCAGGTCATGACCAAGAATGCCTAGGCCCACGCGCCATCATTTTTACAAACACTTAGTGGGCCAACTGTTCACTCATTTTTCTCAAGGATAAAAGCTCCAAATGGAAGACTTTTCAACATCAAAGTTGTTCCTTGCAATGCCCTCTTCAATGTTGATGTTGGGGAAATTTTGATTTGGTCAAGCTACGAGGGAGAAATATTGGTCTCAAGATAGGGTGATCACACTGAAATTCCATGCACTACATTGCCATGCCACGACTTGTCTCCACACGCCTGCCAAACCAGTCCCACACCTTGATGTTCTAAGATATTTTTCAACCTCTTATACACCTTTATTCAATCCAATTCTCACACCAATATTGCTCCATGATATCTCCTCTTTCACTTGACACCAAAGCACCATTAAACCATGCATTAACATGAGAGATATTTACCATCAAACATCCATTGTTACAATGATGACTGTAATACCCCAAAATTTGCTCTCCCTTTTTTGCATCATAGCATAGCATTATCATTTACAATATCATATCCATCTCATTAGCATTGCATTGTATTTAACATAGAAAAATGAAACATAGCATTCCTCTTACCATCAAGGCATGTGATCAGGTGGAAGGTGGACAATCAAGGGATCATTCAAAGCACAAAAAGGTCAATCAAGTTGCCTCAAGGCAAGCCAAGAGTCTCTCATGTCTCATACCATCTCAATTGATCATCCACAATCTCAAGGAAGTGAGATCCAATGGGAGATTGAAACAATATATACTTCAACATGTAAGAGGTTCAAAAACTGAAGGAAAACCCTCAAAAGAGATAGCTCATTGATCCAAAGTCATCCTCAAATGGCATATTTAATCATCCTTTAAGAGGATACACAACATACTCTGAGGAATTTGAAATTGAAGACTGCACATTTTTCTCCTAGGAGGGGGGCACCAAAACTAGGGTTTCTAATAAAATCAGGATATCTTTGATTTTTTGGACAAAACTTAATGTCATGGTATTCTATATGTCCCTAAGTGTATGTATGTGGAAAATCACTTCTCAATTGGTTTTAGAAGTGGTTCAATTGGAAGAAAGATAAAAAATCAGGGAAATTGGGGCCAAGTCAAATAATCAGAGGAAAAAGTCAACTCTTGACTTTTTGAGGCCAAATTCATGAAATTCATGTTATATGTGACCAATGTGCAAAATTTGATCAAGAAACTCCAAAGGAATCATGAAAAAATCAAGATGTAGAAAGTTGCCATTTTTGGGTGAAGTAGGGTTACTAAATATAGTAAGTTTTGGCCATTTTGCACCAGAGTTTGAACCAAGGCCATTTAAAATTGAAGCACCAAATGAAAATTCCACCAGGCCACAACAAAAGGTCTTGCTTTAAGCTTCAAATCCATGTGTAGAACATCTCCATTGGATAAATATTGAGAGAGATATGGATGATCAAAGTTGGAGGAAAGTAGGCCCAAACCATGTCAGGACCAAGGATTTTCAAGGCACGCGCGCAGTCATTTTCACAAGCATGTGGTGGGCCAAATGTCCACCTATTTTTCATCAAGATAAAAGCTTCAAATGGAAAAGTTTTCAACATCAAAGCTGTTCCTTGTGGTGTCATCTTCAATACTCATGTTGGACAAAATTCCATTTGATCAGTTTATGTGGGAGAAATCTTGGTCTCAAGTTAGGTTGATTAGGCTGAATTTTCATGCATGTCACTTGCCATGCCATGACTTGCCTTGCGCGCATATGTACCAGTTTTTTTTTCCATCTGTTTTTGGTCATTTTAAGGCATGTTTGAGGCATCATTTCACTTCAATTTTCAAACCAACATTGTGCTCCAATGTGTCCTCTTTCCAAAAACCCCAAAATCTCATCAAATGGTTTAATGGTTAGAGAGAAAAACTTCAACGAACTACCCTATGTTGGCATGGATACATTGACAGCATGTTGCATGATTCTGGTTCACTCACACCACAAACACTTCCTCACTTCAGTTTCCTCATTTGGCCAAGCACATAACACTTACACAATGTTTAGTATCACGTGCCTTGCATGAGAATGGAGAGAACAACTTGTTGAGCAAGTTTCTGTCGTGACAGTCCTACCATTCCAAGCTTCTTTCTTCATCCCACCATAACATGTGATAAACCAACCTCACCATATCACAACCCTCAATGACTCGCCCCTTACTAACTTGACGCAGTTAGTTAGGGTGCACTCAATTAACCAAGCTGTGACTCATTTAACTGGCTCATTAAACCATGGTTAAAGCTTACTATAAAACAAATTTTCACTTCACAATTCATCTCTCCAACTTCATTTTTCACACTCTCATTCAGAAACACTCCCATTCTCTCTCAATCGCTCCACATTGCAATTGATTTTCGAGCTCCATTTCATTCATTTTCCTCATCTTCATCTCAGAATCTCTCTGATTTTCTCTCCATTTTCATCACATTGCAACTGTTTTGAGGCTTGGATTTCAGTTCTTCTCCATTGAAGCTCCATCCATTTCTTTGCATCTAAGCCTTTATTTGGCCAGAAGAAGCTCAAAGAGGAAGCAATCTCTGGTTTTCTGAAGAGTACCTCCAAATCTCCAATATTCAGGTACGAATTTCTCCCATTATAGACACAATGTGAAGATGTTATCAGGTTCTTGATGCTTCCTATAAGCTCAAGAACTTATCTGGCTAGTTGATAGGCCTTTAGAGGTGTAGTTCAAATGTTAGGGCAAATCTGTTTTTGTTCGATTCTCTCATCTCATGGATGTTTTGTGCATTTTATCATTGGATTCATGATCTACATAAGTTCAGCATCATTTTGGTGTAATATTTGTGCATTTCTGGGAGTTACAAAGTTGCAGACGGTGGTGGTGTGGCCGGAGAAGGTGACCGGAGGTCCCTCTCCGGCCGGTGAGTTGAATGCTAGGGTTTAACATGTTCTAATCGTGTACGTTTATTTTTCCATGATCGTGTGGTTTGTAAGTTGACAGCGCATTAAAAATCATGTGCAAGTCACATGCGCATTTCTGAACTGGACTTAAATCATAATGCTATCTACACCTCCATTTTCTAAGGCCCAAACGAATTGAACTGTGGATTTGCTATGTTTGCACCCCATTCACATTGCATTTCAATTTTTATTTTCATTTCTTTCTACACGTTTCATATTTGCATTTAAAAAATACCAAAATATCATCAAAAATTCCATAAAAATTCATGTTGTATCTTGACATATTAAAGTAATTTTCTATTATTTTTAATTCCAATTTTGTGAATATTCGAATATTAATTCATAATTTTCTTTTATTCCTTTTGGAAATTGTTTCTATTTTCATACCTTTACTTCAAACTTTTATTTCTCCTAAACCATTAAACATTTTTGATTCATTCTTGTTGCATTCATTTCATACCACATTAAGCTTCATAAAAACATTTTTTTACAATTTTTTACATTTTTTTTCATTACATTTTGACTTCACTCTTTGGCATGATTAATTTTGGTTCTTCACTCTCTTTGACCCCTAATCTAAATGACTAATTTTGTGGATATTTGAGTGAAATTTTGTGAAATGTTTTGTTTCTGTTTGTAGAATATCTTGACCAAGTTTCATAATTTTTGGATTTGGTTAGCTATTTTTAGTTGAATTGTTCTTTAAGGTACCTCTAATTGAGCCCTAATTGCATGAACCTAACTTTAATTGATGAAAGGCACTTGTGCCATTGTTTGAAGTTTCTTTTTAGGTTATCTTAGATACCTTAAGACTTGCATGAATCATATTTGGTCAGTGGTGCATCATTTTGCCATGTCTTGATTACTCATCTAAAGTTGAACATCTTATGTGAACCTTTTTTGACCTAAATGGCTTGTGTTTGCATTTATATTCCTCCATTCATACTTGTATGCTCATTCATGCATGATCAATGGCATATTGAACATGTTAACCTACTGACCTCATTCATTCTCAACTCATTCCATAAATGTATGATCATTCCATCTCATGTAGGTGACTTAAATGCATTCAAAACATGAAAACTCCTTCACTTCATCTCTTCTTCATTCATTCACCAATGATTGTATGCTTTTGTGATGGAATTAAGCTACTTGTAATTGACATTTATAGGGCATTTTAAGACATGTTTGAATTCTGAACTTGATTTAACTTGGTTTGTTTGGCCATTCTAACATCATCTTTCTTACTTCTTCATCTTCTTTCTTCTTCCACAAGTAAAGGTAGTTACTTAGAACTTACCCTCACTTCTTTTACCCAATTTAGATGTGCTACTATTAGGAGTCAATTAGGACCTTTAGCTACTGCCCCTAAGTGGTTTGAGCCTTTAGTTGTTGTTTCTTCTTTGTTTGTGTGTTTACTTGCTTATCATTTGTTCATAGGTGATATTTCTAACATTTTTAGGTGCAAATGGTAAGTAAATTGGATGTGGATATGCTTCCACCTCCTACCTTCTTCCCTTAACTCCTTTAATGCTTTCAAAGTGTGATTGTGAAGCATGTAATGCTACCATTTGCTTAATTGCACACCATCCCTTCTTAGGTTCTTTCTTAACTTCATTAAGGAGTAAGAAGAATACTAAGCTTTCTTCTCTTCTTCTTCTCATCCTCTCTTATCTTCTCTTCAAGCAAGGAGCACATACAACACTAAGGAGTTTCTTTCTTCTCTTTTAAACCTCACTAACCTTAGGATATCCATGCATGATAACACTAGGGTGTGTCTTAGTTCCCATTAGAGTTTACCTTTTCTCCTCTCTTGAGTCTCTCTTCTCATATCTTAAAGAAAATTCAAAAACATGTGATAAAGGTAGGCATTTATTGCATTTAGGCCTTTCATGTAAAGAAAAGGTTATAAGGGGTCTTCTCTTATAATCTTAGAATGTATAGCATATAGCCCATCTTGGGTCAATGTGTTAAACATTTGATCTTGTATGAGGGACTTAAATGCAATACTTGTTGAAGGTACAAATAAAAAACACTTCTTCATTTCATAATCAACAAAAAACACTTAATAAACACAAATATGCTAGTGTGTTTGAACCTTGACAATTGGAACTAAGTGTGGGGGTCTTCTTCACCCTTAGTGTACTTTCTTACCCATTCCATCTTGGAATGTGAGAATGTACACATTCCAATGGCTAAGATTCAGATACACTATCATACGCAAACAAATCCAAAATACTTTCTTCTTAAAAGACAAAAACAAACAATAACGTCTTTCCTTCGGGAATTCTTTTCTCATCTCATTCCAGTCTTAAGGACTTGTCATTTCCGTTCTACCGCACACAGGTAACGCCTAAGTCTCCCTACAGCGAGCTGCAACACCTAAACTGCTAGGACGCGAACGTTGACGTATTCCACTAAAAAACACAATCAAAGCAACCCTCGTTAAGGGGAACTACGTCGCTCTGATTCTCATGCTCCCGATGAGATACGTAGGCAGTGGGGTAGGGCCCATGCGAGCACTTCTTTTATTTTCCCTACATTTGTTTCTCTTTCTTTCTCCTTTCTTTCTTTCAGTTCCTTTTCCAGTATCCTTTTCTTACACCCTTTGATCGAGACGAGCAAGCGTGGATCCCATCGGGTACGATGGACGCGAGGGGGTGCTAATACCTTCCTCTCGTGTAACCGACTCCCGAACCCAGTTCTCTTGGTCGTAAGACCACGTTCTTTCCTTCCTTCAGGTTTATGCGGTGTTTCCTTTCCCTCTTGGGATAAATACACATTGTTGACGACTCTGTTTGGTGCCACTTTCGCGTTTGTACTTGGATGAAAATCCCGGGAGCGACAGCTGGCGACTCTGCTGGGGATTGATTGACCTATTGCTGGTCCATCCTAAGCGAGTCAATCCTAGCGCTTATCTGTTTTCTTTCATTGGGTGTTTATTGTTGGGATGTATTTACCGTTTTATTGTATGATTATTTATGGCTTTACTGTACATTACTGTATTTACTGCACTTTAGCATTACGTATCATATATTATATTGTGTTGCACTGCTTTGTCTGTTTGGCGGGATGGGATTTCTGAGAGATAAGCCCATTACACAGGCTTGAGTATACACTTAGAATTAGAGTGGAGAGTAGTGGGACCTACGTGCCATTTGGAGTGCGTTGGGTGTTCACGAAATTCACAGCTAGACGAGGCTATCTTGGGACACGTCGTGGCATGCGCATCTTGCGCATTCCAGGATGTAGATCTAGAGAGCTGTCGACTCTAGTGACCGATCATGAGGACCTTAGTGGAAACATCCCTCTTTAGCGGTGACAGTGGCAGACCACATTCTGTGGCAAACCCATTCGCACCCGAGGGCCCACTTTGGAACTTGCATAGGGTGACCTTTATTTTCTAAGGGGAGTCAGTGGACGACCTCTTTGATTGGCATAGCATTGTATCCTACGGGCTGAATGTGCTATTGCTTCTCAAACCTCCGAAGCTGACAAGCCTTATTTTCTAAGAACCACATGTGAGTATGGGCGGGATGTTTATAGGTTTGCAGGAAACCCAGCCTCCTACCTACCTTACTTGTGATTCTATGATGATTTCAGACATTGTATCCTATGACAGTGATTTGAGTGTTCATCTCAGATATTGCCAGATTCGATGCAGAGACACAGTGCACACAGTTCAACACAGACACCGACACTTGATTACCTGATCACATGCCCTTTTGCATTGCATTATCATATCATAACAGTTATGTTTGTCATTTTCAGGTGCATAATACGTTTCTGATTCCAATCCATGGGTTCAACAGAGATCGTTGCCGAGAGAAAGAACAATGTGTCTTACAAGTTTCCAGACCCTGTTTTGGATTCATTGCTCAAAGTTATAGATATGGCTGGTCCGGGTATTCTTGATAGGTTTCAGAAGAGCTACGGGAATTTGGTTGGGATGGTCCGTACAATCACCAAGTATGAACATGATGCTTTGCACACTCTGCTGCAGTTCTACGAGCCTTCGTTGAGACGCTTCCTCTTCCCAGATTACATTTTGATGCCAACACTGGAAGAATTCTCATTTATTTTGGGAATTCCAATCACGCCGGCAATACCATTCTTCTCTGGTAGTTCCCCTAGCGTAAAAGAAATCGCTGTTGCGTTACAAATGGATCAGGCAGTGGTAAAGAGTGGTGTGAGCAGTAAAAATGGAGTTAGTGGATTTCATTTAGAATTTCTGTCTGGACAAGCCCAAGAGGCTGCAAGTGCTAAAAATTGGACGGTTTACAATTCCATTATGGCTCTCTGCATATATGGCCTAGTTCTCTTTCCCAATCAGCAAGACTTTGTGGATATGCAAGCAACGAGAGTTTTCGTCCTTAAAAATCCAGTCCCTACTTTGTTAGGAGATGTTTATCATTCCGTGCATTACAAGAATGAGAAAAGAAGGGGAGGATCTGTTAGTTGTTGTACTCCACTGATGAGTCATTGGTTTTTCAAACATTTGCCTCAGACAGGTGCCTTTGTGGAAACCAAAGATGTGGCGAAATGGTCTAAACGATTGATGGGTTTAACTGCTGATAACATTGTATGGTTTGACCACCGGTTGTTGAGAATAGAGCTTGTCACAAGATGCGGAAGTTTTCCAAATGTACCTTTGATTGGCAGAAAAGGAGGGATCAATTATAATCCAGTTTTGGCCATCCGACAGTTTGGGTATGCTTCCAGGGATCCTCCTACAGAGCAAGATGTGGAAGAATCTTTATTCTTTACAGGAACTAAAGATGCGAAGGTGGTAGAAGTAGTAAATGCTTGGAAAGATAAGCATAAAATTGGAAAAGCAGTTTTTGGGAAAGGAGATTGTAGGTCTTATCCGGAATATGACAGGTGGATTGAGACGAAAGTAAAGGAATTGCTTTTACCCTTTTCAAGGGGACCTCTTTCATGTTCAGTACAGCCAGAACAACCCACCATGGTTGCTATTGAAGAATGTGAGAAGTGGAAGAAAATGGTCAGAGAGCTGCAGATAGAGAATTCTGGAAATGAGCAGATGTCTTCAGAAAGCTCTAGCTGACAACAAAGAGTTGGAAAAAAGAGCGTTGAAAGCCGAAAAAACCCTGGCGGACAAAGAAGATTTTGATGAGAGAGCTCGATACTTCCGGAAGCTTACCTTGGGAGCAGATGATACTAGTCAGGCTCATAAGGCTACGAAGCAGGCGCTGGTCCGAAGCAAGGACTCGTTAGCTAAACTCCGTCAAGCTTGGGATGAGGTCAGAATTGAGAACTCCGAATTGCAGGCCCAGCTAAAAGATAAAGATGAAGAGCTGAAAAAAGCGCACGTGGAAAGAAGAAAGTATCGAGAAGATCTTGGAAAAAGTCAAGAACAAGTGAGAAATGCTGAAGGTAAGCTGAAAATCACCAACAAGGAGCTTGAAGATGTCACAGCAGAGCTGAAATTGGTTAAAATTCAAGCTGGAATCAAGAGGCGCAAAGGAGCCAATGAAGATGAAGCCTTGCTGATGCACGTGGGGTCATTAGAGGATGCATTAGAAAAAAGGGACGCAGTGATTAAAGAGCTGATTGAGAAGCCGCATCATCAGCATACCCGCATCCTGTTTGAGGAGATTAAGTATTCCAGCCAGAAGCTGAAGGATGTAGAGCTGTCGGATTAGTGATTTTTGTCATTTCTTTGTAATTTGTAATGGTTACCCTCAGAATTGTTGATGGATCCATTTGACTGCCTGTTTTTTATTTTGAAACTACGACAAGCGTGCTTGAGAAGTTTTGGGAATTTGTATGAAATAGTTTACTTCTGTTCACAATTTCTGATCTTCAGATATATGTGATGTGATATCTGCACACTAGCACACTACAAAATCACTATTTCTGGTCTTCAGACATCCGTGATCGATGTATATGAATATCTCTTCATGGCAAAACTCAGTAATCATGACTCCTGGTCTTCAGGAATTCTTGGTTACGATTGGAATCAGGATATGAAAAGCATTTTGAAATGACAAACATAACTTTGCATTTGCATTTGCATATCATTTTTGCATTGCAGGTTTTCCTTTTGCAGGCGCCTGCTAACCTTTATTTGGTTTTCAGGCACAATAGCTGATACCCCAGTTCACCGATATTCTACCCGACGCAATCAAGCAAGAGTAATGGAGCAAGTTCAGACAGAGTTAGCCGATTTGAGGGGAAGGATGGAACAGTTCATGAACCTCATGCAGGGGATTGCTCAAGGTCAGCAAGAGCTAAGGACCTGTCAAGAAAACATGAGGATTGGACAAGAAGCTATGAGAACCACTATCCAGAGGCTGGAAACTGAAATCCCAAATCGCAATGTGCGCACTCCTCCTGTTGGCACAATCCCTGCTGGTGGGGCACATCTGGGCTTTGATAACAATGAGGATGGTCAGGAGGACCAATTCACTGCACTCAACAATGACATGGGTTTCTACAATGACGACCGAAAGTATGAAGGGCTGGATGAAAGACTCAAGGCTATTGATAGCCAAAATCCTCTTGGAATTGATGTAGAAGACATGGGTCTCGTGCAGGGTGTGCGAATCCCTCCCAAGTTCAAGCTTCCTGCTTTGGATAAGTACAATGGCAGTACATGTCCCAAAACACATTTGCAAGCTTACAATCGCAAGATTGCTGCTTACACCGATGACCAGAAGCTCTGGATGTATTTTTTCCAGGATAGCCTGTCAGGTGCATCCCTGGAATGGTATGTCAAGCTGGACGGGGTTCGTATAAAGAGTTGGAAAGATTTGTGTGCTGCATTTCTGAAGCAATATCAATATAATTTGGATATGGCACCCAATCGTACTTAGCTGCAGAGTATGACTCAGGATCCTAAGGAAGGCTTTAAGCAATACGCCCAGAGATAGAGGGAATTGGCTGCTCGAGTTCAACCACCTCTGGGTGATCGCGAGATGGCTGATATGTTCATGAGCACGCTCCAAGGGTCGTATCTGGATAGATTGGCTGCATGTCCTTCCACAGGGTTTGCCGACATTGTTATTGCTGGAGAACGAGTAGAAAGTCTGTTGAAGTTGGGTAAGATTCAAGACGCCAGTGGGGCTGGTACTTCAAGTTCTAAGAAACCCTTTGCTAATGGACCCAGGAAGAGAGAAGGGGAGTCCAGCGCTATGTATAGAGGAGGGGGCAGAGGCAGGACTCAGCCCTATCATCAAGTGGATGCTGTAACCATTCCGGTTCCAGCTGGACAGCAAGCTCCCAATCAGCAAGGTAGACCCCAATTTCAGAATAATAGACCAAGGGACCGTAAGTTTGATCCTTTGCCTATGTCGTGTGCTGCTTTGTTACCACAATTGCTCAAAGAGAAATTGGTTGAACTCCGGACTATGAGGCCGCTAGATGCTGGGAAATTACCTCAGGGTTATGATGCTAGTGCTCGGTGTGAATTTCATTCTGGCGCGCAAGGTCACACAATAGAAAAGTGCTGGGCTTTTCAACACATAGTTCAGGACTTGATTGACGCGAAAGCTATTAATTTCTCCAGGCCGCCGAGTGTTCGTGACAATCCAATGCCTAATCATGGAGGTGCGAGCACGAATGCTATTTCTGATGGTGAGAAATTGAATCTGATCACCGACATTAACTTGGTAAAGACTCCGTTGTTGACCGTAAAAGAACGTTTGTTAAAGGGACAAGTATTTCCTGGGTGTGGTTCTGATTGTGAGGGCTGTGCGAAACAGGTTAATGGCTGCAGTAAATTGAAAGCTGGACTGCAGAGTCTTATGGACGAAGGAAGCCTTCAGTTTGATAAAGTAGAGAAAGAACAGGATGTTTCTGCCGTTACCATTTACTATAATCCAGTCGAGATACAGGTGCCTGTTGCAGAGCCTGTTGCTATCATCGTGCCCGAGAGGCCGAGACCAGTTACGATTATAGTTCCTGAATCGGCTGCTTATGTGTCTAATAGGGCAGTTCCGTGGCAGTATGGAACTGATACTCGTCAAGGAGGAAGCCGGCAGAAGGCAGAGGCTGTTGGTACTAGCATTGAGAATGTCAGTGGACCAAGTGGTTTTACTAGGAGTGGTCGACTGTTTGCTCCCCAGACTTTAAGGAGTGAGGCTGAAGTCGCTGCAAGAGCAAAAGGAAAACAGGTGGTTGATGACAAGGTGCCTGCTCAGGAAGAGGACCCTAAAGTCAATTTTGATAATGATGTTGAGGAATTTATGAGGGTTATCAAAAATAGTGATTATAAGATCATTGACCAGCTTAATCAGACACCCTCTAAAATTTCGATATTATCCCTGTTAATGAGTTCAGATGCACATCGGGCTGCCTTGTTGAAAGTTCTGAATATGGCATACGTTCCCCAAGAGATTACAGTGAATCAGTTGGAGGGAGTAATTTCTAATGTGAATGTGAGCCACGGGTTGGGATTTACGAACAGGGATTTGACATCGGACGGACGTAACCACAACAAAGCACTGCACATCACACTTGAATGCAAAGGAGCTGTTTTGTCGCATGTGCTGGTTGACACAGGTTCTTCCTTAAATGTGTTACCCAAAAAGGCCCTGATGAAAATCGAAGTAGATGGATTGGTTCTGAGACCCAGCGATCTGATTGTGAGAGCTTTCGATGGATCCCAAAGATCGGTGTTTGGGGAGGTTGAACTACCTATACAGGTTGGTCCACAGATATTCAAGACGACCTTTCATGTTATGGACATTCAGCCTGCTTATAGCTGTTTGTTGGGCCGACCGTGGATTCACGCAGCAGGCGCAGTTACCTCCACACTTCATCAGAAGCTCAAGTATGTGTTCGAGGGTCAAGTGATTACTGTTTGCGGCGAGGAAGATATATTCGTGAGTCATCTATCCACTTTCAAATATGTGGAAATGGATGGAGAGATTCATGAAACTTTGTGCCAATCTTTTGAAGCCCTGAATATCAATAACTTACCAGAATCTACTTCAGCAGCGGTGGTGTCGAATGTGCCAGGTGGGCCGAGTGCATCAATTGCGTCGTACAAGCAGGCCAGAGAAGTGGTCGAAAGCGGAAATGCCCAAGGCTGGGGTAAAGCTATAGATGTGTTCGTGAAAGAAGATAAGTTTGGCATTGGATATCAGCCAGGCCGGACGCCAGTTCCCTGATTCCGTGGGCCAATCAACTTCAACAGTGGAGGAATTATCAATCCCAACCAGTCCTGCTCAGCAATAGAAGATGGCGCTGAAAGCTCAGATTATCTGGACAGATGGGTATATGCACTGGCTCCAGGCGAGGCGTTGCAAAATTGGTCTAGCGAAGAAATCGTTCATGTTGTTCACCGTGCAGAGTAAAATTCTTGTCTTTTATAATGCATGAAATCCCACACTCTGCCCAAGGTGTGAGGATCCATTTGTAGGGCCACCATATTTTCTCATATAATGTTCAAATATCAATAAAAGGACGTTTTTGTTTACAAATTTGTGTTCCTTTACTCTTTCTTTATTTTATTTTTGCACAAAGAAAATTAAAAATGATAATGCACTTTCTTTTCTTTTGTTTTCAAGCAAAAATAATCTAAAATAAAGCATAAACCCAATCATGCAGACTGGATTCTGTGGATTTCTCTGAAAATGATTCTGTTATGCCCACGTATGATTTCGACAATCCGATCTATCAAGCTGAGGAAGAAAGTGATGAAGATTATGAACTCCCGGAAGAGTTGGCTAGGTTGTTGAAACAGGAAGAGAAGACCATTCAGCCTCATCAGGAAGCTCTTGAGATCATCAATATTGGGTCAGAGGAAAGCAAGAAAGAGATCAAGATTGGTGCGAGTCTGCGGGCTGATGTAAAGCAAGAGCTGATAGTCATGCTACGTGAATATGTTGACATCTTTGCTTGGTCATACCAAGATATGCCAGGTTTAGATACAGACATAGTTGTGCATAGACTACCATTGAAAGAGGACTGCCCACCGGTCAAGCAGAAGTTGCGCCGGACAAAACCAGAAATGGCCTTGAAGATCAAGGAAGAAGTACAGAAGCAGTTGGATGCAGGCTTTCTGGCAGTAACCAACTATCCTCCCTGGGTGGCCAATATAGTACCGGTGCCGAAGAAAGATGGCAAAGTCAGAATGTGTGTGGATTACAGAGATCTCAACAGGGCGAGCCCTAAAGACGATTTTCCACTCCCTCATATTGACGTGCTGGTTGATAATACCGCTCAGTTTTCAGTGTTCTCATTTATGGATGGATTCTCCGGGTACAATCAGATAAAGATGGCGCCTGAAGACATGGAGAAGACGACATTCATTACCCTGTGGGGTACCTTCTGTTACAAAGTAATTCCTTTTGGGTTGAAGAACGCAGGGGCAACCTATCAAAGAGCAATGGTGACGTTATTCCACGATCTAATTCATAAAGAGATCGAGTGCTATGTGGATGACATGATTGCTAAATCAAAGACAGAAGAGGAACATCTTATCAACTTGAAGAAGTTATTTGAGAGGCTGAGGAAATTCAGGTTGAGACTGAATCCTAACAAGTGTACTTTCGGCGTGCGGTCCGGAAAATTGCTTGGTTTCATTGTCAGTGAAAAAGGGATAGAGGTTGATCCTGCTAAAGTGAAAGCTATACAAGATATGCCTGTACCAAAGACTGAGAAAGAAGTTCGCGGCTTTCTAGGAAGATTGAACTACATTTCAAGGTTCATATCGCACCTAACTGCCACTTGCGAACCAATATTCAAAATGCTACGAAAAGATCAAACGGTTAGGTGGAATGATGATTGTCAAAATGCATTCGACAAAATAAAAAGATATTTGCAGGAACCTCCAATTCTGATACCTCTGGTTCAAGGGAGACCACTGATTATGTACTTGACAGTGCTCGAAGGATCCATGGGTTGCGTTCTCGGTCAACACGACGAGACAGGTAGGAAAGAACATGATATCTACTACCTGAGCAAGAAATTTACAGATTGTGAATCGCGTTATTCAATGCTTGAGAAGACATGTTGTGCACTCGCATGGGCCGCCAAGCGATTGAGACAATACATGCTCACACATACAACCCTGTTGATCTCTAAATTGGATCCGGTCAAGTATATTTTTGAGAAACCAGCACTTACAGGCAGAGTTGCAAGGTGGCAGATGGTACTGACAGAGTACGATATTCAATTTACTTCGCAAAAGGCAATCAAAGGAAGTATACTGTCAGATTATCTTGCGCAACAGCCTCTTGATGATTACCAGCCCATGAGATTTGATTTCCCTGATGAGGACATCATGTTTCTCAAAGCGAAAGACTGCGAGGAACCACTTCTGGAGGAGGGGCCTGATCCTGAGTCCAAATGGAGTTTGATGTTTGATGGGGCAGTTAATATGAATGGGTGCAGAGTTGGTGCAGTCCTTATTACGCCTGAAGGTGTTCACATGCCCTTCACTGCCCGAGTAACTTTCGGGTGTACCAACAATGAAGCAGAATACGAAGCTTGCATACTAGGGATCGAGGAAGCTATTGATTTACGAATCAAGACCCTCGATATCTTTGGTGATTCAGCACTGGTAATCAATCAAGTAAAGGGAACTTGGCACACACATCAGCAGAATTTGATTCCGTATAGAGATTATACGAGGAGATTGCTGACCTTCTTTACAACTGTCAAGTTGTACCATGTTCCTAGAGAGGAAAATAAGTTTGCAGATGCCTTGGCCACTATCTCTTCGATGATCAAAGTGCATGGTTGGAACTTTGTGCCCAGGATTGATGTATCTCGTCTTGATAGGCCTGCTTTTGTGTTTGAGGTTGATGCAGTGTATGACGATAAGCCTTGGTACCATGACATCAAATGCTTCTTAAAAAATCAAGAATACCCGCCTGGGGCATCTTCCAATGACAAGAAGACATTAAGAAGGCTAGCTGGTAATTTCTTCTTGAACAAAGATGGTGTGCTGTATAAAAGGAATTTTGACACAGTTCTGCTCAGATGTGTGGATAGTTGATAGGCCTCTTAGAGGCGTAGATTCAAAAAGTTAGGGCATGTTTTAACTTCCTCTGTTCTCCATGTATGTGTTGTTTTTGTGAAAAATAGTTGTGTATTCGTGATCTCCATTATCTCAGCTTCATTTTGGTATGTGCATTGTGCATTTCCGTGGACATGTAAGATTTGCAGGTGGTGGTTCTCGCCGGAGAAGTTGACCGGAGGTCCCTCTCCGGCCGGTGATCATTATTCTAGGGTTTTGTTTGCAGTTTTAATTGCAACCTTTGATTTGTTCGCATCGTGTGGCGAAGGACTTGCCAGCGCATTAAAATAAGTGTGCATCTCACGTGCTCAATTTTGGATCTCATTTAAGCAATATGTGGTGCAGTGCATGGTAGTGAGTGTGTTCCTTCACGCATGTGCATTGGATTTGGTTACTTTGACTGGCTTGTTGACTGGACTTGATCTGACGGTGTGCATTGCTTTGACTTTATTTTGTCTGAGAGTGCATCATTGTTGGTGTGGACTGCGCGTATATGGACCTTGGGTCATTGCTATTTACACCTCACATTTTAAAGCCCAAACAATTTTGAACTGTTTGTTTACTATGCATACACCCCTTTCTTATTTCAATTTCTTTTTATTTTCTTCATTTCATACATGTTTCATATTTGATTTTTAAAATTACAAAACAACATCAGAAAATTCTGGAAAAATTCATGAATATTATCAATACATTTATGAAATTTTTGATATTTTTATTTCATGATTTCATTACTTTTTTACCCCTGTTTCATGTTTTTCTTTGAATTTCCATTTGTATGCATTCCAAGTATGATACATGAATTTGTAGAATTTTGGTCTTGATCATTACTAATTGTTTTGACTTGATTCTTTTTGCATTGATTCACTAATACATTGAACCATGTTAGATGATTTTTGTTTGATTTTTAGGTCATTTTATGAAACATTTTGATGCTTGCCTTTGTACCACTTTGTATGATGTCTCAACTTGACCTAATTGCTTTGTTTAAAGTCATTTTGCTTTGAATTTTGACATGCTATCTTGATGTATGATTTACTTATGACTTAGGCATTTAAATAATATGCTTGCATAATTTTCATGAATTCATCTGATTTTTGTTTGATGTATTACATTGGAAGCATAATACATGTCATATCATTCTAACTTTAGTGCATGTTTTACATGAATTCTTTTGTGCATATTTGTATGAGCATTTGCATGTGTTATGAGCCATTCATATGATATTATAGGTCTTTGGTACACATTATAGGTCATCTTTACATGTTCATTTCAACTTGAACTTTGTGCATCCTTGGCATGTATTGTTTGCACTTTCCTTTTGAACTTTCACCTCACTTCTTTTTCTACTACTTCTTGAATGTCTTGATTGTTGATTCATGAATACTTTGAGATGTTTATAGACCATTTTCCATTTAGTTTCAATTCTGATTTTTGGATTACATGTTCCATTTATGCATGTTTTTTTCATTTCTTTTCATCTTTCATCTATCCTTTCTTATGGTGACATGTTTGAATGCTATGGATGACGATTGTTGCTTATTCACTTGAACTTGTATGGTGATATTCATTGGTTGTCAATATGGTTCACATTCTAGTTGTGATATTAAGATTTGATTCTTCATCTTATTCTTTTGAACTTTAATTTGTATTAAGTACTTTTTACTTCCTATACATGTTTCCATGTTTAATAACCATGTAGGGGCTTTGGTAAGTTGAACTTGAGTGTGGATAAGGAATCCACATTCAAACTTCTCTCCTTTCATCTTTTACAATTCAATCTTGTGTTTTGTTAAGTACTTATGTGCTTTCTTTGATTAACTCATTACTTTCCCTTTTGAGTTACAATTCATCTTCTACTTTAGAAGTGAATTGTTTAATTCATTCCTTCTTTAGACTTTAGGTTTTGCAACCTCACAAACCATTAGGATCACTCCCTTAACTAATCAATTAGGATTGAGTCTTAGTTCACATAGATTTTTACCTTTCTCTCCCTTTGAGTCTTTCATCTTCTCATCTCAAATAAAATTCAAAATATCTAATAAAGGTAGGCATTTATTGCATTTAGGCCTTTCATATGAAGAAAAGATTATAAAGGGGTCTTCTCTTATAATCTTAGAATGTGTAGCATATGGCCCATCTTGGGTCAATGTGTAGCATATGTGGTAACACACTCGGACCAGTGAGCCTGCAACACCTGAGCTAGAACGCTAATCGTTCCTTAAAAACACAAACAATACATCCCTAGGTGAGGGGAATTACGTCGCTCTGATTCTCATGTTCCCGATGAGATACGTAGGCAGTGGGGTAGGGCCCATTCGAGCACTTCTTTTATTTTCCCTACATTTACTTCTTGTTTTCTCTCCTTTCTTTTCTCTCTTTCCTTTTCCAGTTCTTTTTTCAGCATCTTTTCTATCACCCTTTGATCGAGACAAGCAAGCGTGGATCCCATCGGGTACGATGGATGCGTGGGGGTGCTAATACCTTCCTCGCGCGTAACCGACTCCCTTACCCTTTCTCTTGGTCGTAAGACCATGCTTTTCCTTCCCTTCAGGTTTATGCGATGTTTCCTTTCCCTCTCTTGGGATAAATACACATTGTTGGCGACTCTGTTTTGGTGCCACTTTCGCGTTTGTACTAGGATGAAAATCCTGGGAGCGACAGCTGGCGACTCTGCTGGGGACAGGTTGACCTATTGCTGGTCCATCCTAAGCAAGTCGATCGTAGCGCTTTTTTGCTTTTCTTTCATTGGGTGTTTACTGTTATCTTGTATTTGCTGTTTACTGTATTTTATTACTTGTACCATATTTACAGCATGTTAGCATTTACATTTCATATATTATACTGTGTTTCACTGTTCTGTCTATTTGGCGGGATGGGATTTCTGAGAGAGGAGCCCATTACCAAGGCTTGAGTGCACACTTTGATTTAGAGTGGAGAGTGGTGGGACCTATGTACCATATGTGTACGTTGGGTAATCACGAAATTCACAGCTAGACGAGGCTATCTTGGGACCCATCATGGCGTACGCATCTTGCGTATTCCAGGATGTCGATCTAGAGAGCTGTCGACTCTGGAAACCATTCCCAAGGACTCAGTTGCGGCACTCCTCCCGAGTTGTGACAGTGGCATACCACACTTCGTGGCAAACCCATTGCACATTCTCGATCCGAGGACCCAATGCTGGGAATTTGCTATAGGTTATCCTTTTTGAAAAAGAATCAGCGGAGGCACTCCTCGATTGGCGATAGTACTGTACCCCGAGGGATGAATGTACTATTGCTTCTCGACCTCAGTGCCAGAAGCTGAGGACCTTTCATTTTGGAGAATCAGTTGAGGCCTCCTCGATTAATGATGATGCCAAACCAGAAATGGTGAACCTATCATCATTTCTCGACCTGAGAGCCCGGGATACTGAACATCCTAGTACCCACATGTGAGGGGGGCGGGTTTGTTTATAGGTTTGCAGGTAACCTTGACTTTCATCCTACCTGGTATTTTGGTTCTCTTATCAGTGTGGACTCATCAGCCTGGTATTATGGCATCATGATTATTCTGACCATTACGGTATTCTGATCAGGTCGGTGCTCTGATTATGCCGATATTCTGGCCTTCTAGTATTCTGATTATGCCGATATCCCGGCATCCTGGCATTCTGATTATTCGGATATTCTGGTATTCTGGTATTTTCTTCAGAGCAGACTTATGGGCTTATTCAGCCGTCAGCACAGCAGTTATCCAGATTATATGGAAGCTTTGATCCCATGTCTGTTGCATCTGCATCATCATTTTCGCATACATATTCTTGTATATCCAAGGGAGATTAACTTTGAGACTTGCCACTGGGCATTTCCATCCATTTATTATGTTTTTTCAAAAAAATTTTTTTTTTCGAGTTAAAGCATAATGATCTCTTGGAAATACTCGAACATGGCATTCTGCATGGCATTCTCATACTCATATGCATAACAGGTGTTCCGGAGCGGATTTCTTATTCTGACTTGGTATTCTCTACAGAAACGGCCAACAGGACTTCTTCCAGCTGCTCGATTCACCACAATCAAGGTTCAGATATGGAACAACTCCGAGCGGAGGTGACTGAGATGAAGGCCCCAACTGGGGCATTTTATGGTGGACATTCAAGCGTTGTCCCGAGGTCAGGAACTGCTGAAAGAAGAAGTCAATCGAATAAAGACTCAGATGGGCCGGGTTATGGAAATTCTGAATGAAGTGTTAAGAAAGGAAGACAATCAAGTGGCCGCTTCCACAGCAGAGGTTCTCACTCCTCCTATTTATTTGGGGTATCCTCTAGACCATGGTTTGCCTCGTGAATCCTCTCCACCGTCAGAGCTTTTTTACCAACAGCTGTTTCTTGAGAGTCTTAAGCCAGAGAAGACTGAGAAGAAGTTTGATCTGATCCCGATGCCATACGCTCAGTTGCTTCGGCACTTGCTCAAGTTTCAGCTAATTGATTTGATTGATGCGGGACATCCACACACCAAGTTTCGTATGGGTTCCAATGTCATGATAGGTGTGAATTCCATTCAGGGGTACCTGGTCATAATGTTGAAAATTGTAAGAGGCTCAAGTATAAGGTCCAAGAGCTTATTGATTCAGGGGCAATCGAGTTTGCACCCATCAGCACTGCCAAGCGAAGAGGTGTTCCTTCAACTGCTGCTAAAGAGGTGGATATACCTCCCTCCTCTCAGGGACCTCCTTCAATCCAGAAGCCTTGGGTTCCGAAACTACCGCATCAGTAAATCATAGCTGGGACTCTCCCGGTTGCATCTGTCATACCCCAAATTTTGACCACTAATATTTCCCATCATTGTGAAAATCATCATCACAATATGGGGGAACCATCATACTTCATCAGTCTCCCCAAAGATGGGTGAGCATGCACTACTATCAAAGATTAGGGTTTCAAGCCCTCTCTGAGCTCTTAGACAAAGGATCAATCAAGGAATGACATGATCTTCAACTTGTCTAACCTCTCAAACATCCACAATGGATCAAAAGGACTCCCACTTCTAGGATTAAGCACAAGGTTGCTCCCTTCTAGGTGGATCAAGTCTCAAGATCGCCAGTATCACCAAATTAGGGTTTTGGTCGACCAGGGCCTCCAAATGGAAAATTTCATCTGGGCACAAGTCAAGGATCCAAAACACAACCTAATGTACTCCATGGAACCTCATGGACCCATTCATCAAGCAAATTTTGCCTCAGGGGATGCATACATCAAAAATCAGGAATTAGGGTTTCTTGACCTAATTCACCCCTAAGTTGACTTTTAGGGTAAATCAAGAGCCAAGACCTCAAGAGAGGGTTTGAGGGTCTCTAATGAGATATATTGATCCATTTGTAACAATGGATTAATCCAAGAAGCTTGAGCAACAAGTCTCAATTTCATCTGCACCACAATTAGGGTTTTAAGGAAAAAGTCAACTGTAACTTTGACTTTTGACCAGGACATGCTCCCCAGCCCTAGGACATGTCCCAATATACCCTATGACACCCATGGAACATGTCCATAAAGTTTGATTTAGGTCAAGGACATGATTTCCTGAAGAATTGCACAGTTTGGAATTCATCTGATAAAAAGTCAACTGTGCACAAAAGTCAACTTTGACTTTTTGAGATTTTTCACCAAAATGGATTTTTAACCCTAAAATAATGTTAATGTGTGATTTGAATCATCATTCATCAAGAAAAATCAAGAAAAGTTGGATAACTTGTAAAAGGGGTAACCATAAAAACTTAGAAAATTTTCTAAGTTAAAAATAAAGTGACAAGGGTATCAACTTTGAAGGATCATAACTCCTAAACCACAAGGCCATTTTTTCTCATCCAAAGATGGATTTGTAGCCCTCATTACCCTCTACAAAAACTTCAACTAGACCTAAGTCCAATTCATTAAGGATTTTGAGTTATGGAGTGATCAAAATGGCTGAAAAGTGAAAATGTCACTTTTTCCAACACTTAGTGAAATTTTCACTAAGTCAGAATCTGCCTTCACTTTTTGCCAAATGTAGAGGGATTTTTCACTTGGATTCAAAAGAGATCAAAACCAAATATGTTCAAACAGTTGTTATATCATGTAAGGGCTTTCCAAAATGGCCAAGAACATTGCCAAATTCTATTTGAGTCATGAGATATGACATTGGAAAGTTGCCTTGCTGAAATCTGCCAAGGCAAGGCAGAATTTGCATTTTTGCTCGATTTTCCAAAATCAGCGAAATCCAAATGCTCCTATCCACTTGGACACATCTGAGGATTGAATCTAAAGAGGACAATCACTGAGCCAAGCCTCCAAAGTCCATGGAACAAGAAATAGCATGTTGAACCTAGAATGGCCAAAATAGGGACAAGACTCCAAATTTGGATTGAAGCATTTAATGGAAGCATCAAGGTGGCATGGACTGAGCCATTCTCATCTAAAATCAGTCAAGACTTATCCAAGACCAAGGGAACCACAACTCTGTGCCCTAACCTCTAGTCAATGGCTAGATGAGACTTGGATTTCCATTGGACAACATTGGCCAAACCTACTTACCAGTTGCCATTCACTATTCTTTGCAAAACAAACTTGCTCTACTATAAATAGAACTCAATTGTGATCAGTTTGAGTACACCAAAGCCATCTAACAGATGTTTTCCTCAAAATATCTTTCTCTTGGCAAAAATGCCTTTCTTAGCAAGGTAGCTATCGGGTTTTGAGTTTGAGAGCTTTTCCAATCAAACAAATCACTCACACATCTCACATACATCATATAGAAGTGATCCAAACACTCACATAATATCTGGAACACTGATTTCACAAAATCACCAGCCAATTGCTCAATTTCTTGACAGTTTTGTAGTTGAGGTGCCATCTTCAACTCCAAACCATTTCAATCCATTCCAAGCACTCAGACACATCACTTGGTACCTAGGGAAGCTATCCACATCATTGGAACCTAGCTGTAACACCTCCAACACAAATCACGATCACCAACTGCAAGTGGTAAGCATGAGTTCTTCTAACTCTATGATCCATGCAATTTTTGCTGCACAATAATTTGGCCATATGTTCATAATCATGCATGGAATGTTTTCCCTCAATTAATTGCATTGTTTGAATCGTGTATCAAAAATCCTAGCCTTCATGCAGAAATTAGGGTTCTTGAGGATTTTTCGTGATTTCTTGTTGTATGTTTAATTTAAATGAAATTAATGGACATAGACATGAATGTGAGGTTGAGACGAGCATAATGATATGTGGATTGCATGTTATAATCAAGTATTCAGGGAGATTGGATAGAAAATGCAAATCAGGCAAACCCAGAACACACGCGTGTTCTTCAGCTGTTCTTGGCGCCATTTCTTTCAAATTCAAATATTTGAATTTTGTGATTTTTATTTAATTGATTCAAAAATTAATTTCTCTCTGAGTTTTAATGATTTTGAGTTGATTCTTTTTTTAATAATTCACAAAAATGTTAAAATATTTTATTTTATCAAAAAATCCCAAAAATATTATTTATTTCACATAATTTATATTTTTCCAAAGAATTAATATTTTAATTGTTTTTGACATTTTAAATATTTTTTCTACATTGATTTTGCAACTTTTAATGCTTTCTAATTATTTTGTAGGTCAATACTTAATTTTTGAAGCATTAATCCAAAATCACAATTTGTTTTTCATATGTTAAACAATTTTGATCATTTTTAATTGAATTTTTATTCAATTAAATACATTTTTGAAAACAAATTAGGGTTTTTGGATTAATTCAACCCTCATAAATCATTTTCAAATCACTGTGGGCCTCTTGAGAGAGTGTAAGACCCAACCCACTTGTACAGAAATATTTTTGTGCCTCATTCGTTGTATAAGTCCCTCTATACATTTTCAAATAAACGGCACGATCATTGCCTTTTGAAAAATAACCTTGGGCCTCTCCTTGAGCTATAAGACCCATTCAAAACTTTTGGGCCTCTATTAGAGTGTAAGACCCAATCCCCTTTTAACCAAAACATTTTGGGCCTCACTTATTGTATAAGTCCCTCCGCGTTAAAAGAAAACCTCGGCCCGATCGCCATTTTAAACGAAAAATCATCTGGGCCTACCCTCGTGTTATAAGCCCCACTCTTTTTCTTTAAACCCTTTGGGCCTCTTGAGAGAGTGTAAGACCCATCCCTTTGTACATGAAACCTTTTTTGGCCTCAGTCACTTGTATAAGTCCCTCTGTACAAATTCAAACAGTGCGCTCACTGATAAAACCCTGGGCCTCTCCTTGATCTGTAAACCCCAAATCTTTCTTTTTCAAAGCACTTTCTCCTTTGATTTTGAATATACTGTTGTTTTCAATCTTTCTTTGTTGAACAACTAACCAAACAGCATGGAAGCTCTACAACCGAGTAAGTGGTTATTGCTTTCATTTACTGCTTTCATATACATATAACTGTATTGTGGGGTTGTTTCACTGTAAGTCTTCTTTCATAAACTCATATCAACTGTGTAATAATAGTATAGATATTTAGAGTTTCCCCGGCAACTACGTCTAGAACCAGGTGACGCCGTTTCGTTTATTCGTAGAAATAGACAGCTAGATCCCCAATAGGATCACCAGATACAGTCTTCTCTTCGGCTGTCCTCATTAGGAATTGTCAAGAAACTCTACTCCCAGAGATAAATGTATTCTCCGTGAATGGAATCTTTGAGTTTCTTCCAAATTCTCGAACTTTCCTGACTTGATCTATTCCTTGTGAATAGCTTGCCTTGAATTTCTCGGGGTTTGGGGACCCACGGGCTTCTTAAAAGCATCGGCCTCCTCTTGGGCATCGTACAAGGACCCACAGGCTTCCTAAAAGCAACCCCGCCTCCTCTTGGGCTAAGTACAAGGACCCTACGGCTTCTTATAAGTATTCGTAGCCTCCTCTTAGGCTTCGTATAATGATCTCTTCCTCCGAGAATGATAGCCTCCTCTTGGGCTTCGTACAAGGACCCGTCGGCTTTTTAAAAGCTTCCAGCCTCCTCTTGGGCTTCATACAAATTGTCCCGACGACCTCCTAGAGGTATAGGAACAGAACTCAGTCATCTGCATAGAACAGTCCTTTCCAAGGGTCTACTACTCTTTCGCAAAGCATAGTACAAAAAATGAAACTCTAGACTTGGACAGTCTAACTTCCTTGAGTCTCAAAGACATTCTCAATTGTCCCCGTCGTTAAATAGGAAGGAAACCCGCAGACTCGAACAGTCTCAATACCCTTCGGATTTCCCGCTTCCTCAAAGACAAGGAAATATCCCTGATCCTCGAATCAAATCCTAGAGTACAGTGTTGCTCATATAAGAACTGATTCTCTCTTATCAGTATACTAGACCTATCGCTTGACTGAAACAGTTACCATAGCCTCCTCTTAGGCTTTGTATAATGATCCTTCTCCAGTGAAGCTAGCCTCCTCTTGGGCTTTGTACAATGATTCTCCCCAGCTGAGTCAAACAACATTTAGCCTCTCTCTCGGGCTTTGTACGAGACACATAAGAGACTCCCTCGTTGAGTCAATCACCCCTTTCACCTCCATCTCGGGCTTTATACGAGATACAAAAAGGTTCTTATTAAGCCAAACAAATTTTAGCCTCTATCTCGGGCTCCGTACGAGATACAAAAAAAACTCTCTTGTTAAGTCAAGTAGCCTTTATCTCGGGATTTATACGAGATACCAAAAGATTCCATCGTTGAGTCAAAACCTTTTAGCCTCTCTCTCGGGCTTTGTACGAGACACATAATAGCCTCCTCTTAGGCTTTGTATAAGAAAACCACTGGTTAATCCAATTAACCTTTTAGCATCAAAGCTGTGCCTCATTCACAGTACACAAACATCAACAACTCCTTCCTTTTCACCTAATCGCTGTAAGCGGCAAGCCTCTGGATCATCTACATCCATGCCACTGTCCCTCTTTTAGCATGAGAAATTCCTAAGGAAAGATAGCATTGCTCTACACTAAGTTAAAGTCTTCTCCTTCAGGTTGGAAATCCCCTATAAAGGAAATTATGGCATTTCCGGATTCACAAATCTCGGTTAAAGTAATTCTCCTTTATAAAACAGTTGTGACATACAACCCCCTCTTTAGAGATGACAAATTCTCTCTAAAGTTGGGACCTTCAGCTTCACATCTTGGGCTTTGAACAAGATACAAATAGACCTTTCAGCTTCACATCTTGGGCTTTGAACAAGATACAAACCACCTTTTCGCTTCATGTCTTGGGCTTTGAACAAGACACCAAAACAACCATTTCCTCCCATAGAATAGGAGGAACTACGAACGCTCTAATTTCCCTGTTTCGGTAAATGGGAATACGTAGGCATAAGATCGAAAGAAAAGATCTTAGCGAGCACACTAAACAAAATCCCATACTCCCATGTATCTATCAAAAGCACCAGTCCTAACATCCTAATCCTTGTCCCCCGCCAGACACTTTCTGTCTAGTTAAAAACCAGTATTGGCAAAAATACAAATAACCAGTACAAGGCCCCCCCCACATTGATAGCATCTGTAACCTAACAGACCGCTGTTTAAACTCAGTATGAAAAGCATGGTTAATTGGAGACATCTATTTCCCTTCCTTATTCAGCTTTAATAGGATAAAAAATGAATCAACCTGTAGTTTTAAGTTCAACCGCAGAGAGCGACCAACACTTAAGAAACGCATCCAAAATCGCTCGCTACAACATCCCTTCATCATCAACAGAAGCAAGAAAGGGTTTTTGATCCTCTACCGATGTGTCATGCCAAATTACTTCAGTAACTGCTTCAGTTAAGATTGATTGAGCTCCGGAAGTTGACTCCTCCTGCAAAGCTTCCAAAAGGATGTCATGCTAATGCTCATTTTGATTTTCACTTAGGGGTACCAGACCATGAAATTGGGGGGTGAAGAGCATTCCAGCACCGAGTGCAAGACTTAATGGACTCTAAAGCAATCGAGTTTGGACCAGATGGCTTGGAGGTATCAGGTGATCTTACGCCAGTAGCTGCAAAGGAAGTGAGTATTCCTTCCCCTTCTCTAGGGTCTACATCAGGTCACAGGTGTATTCCTCAGCTTCAGGTTTCAAAGTCATCACATCAGCAACCTTTGTTTGTTCCTCAGCCAAATGCAGAAAGAAAAGTACAGGGGCAGACTAGGCACCATAATCAACATTGGCAGCAAAATCGTCAGCAACAGAGGCAACGAGGACTTAGGAGGTCTGAGAGAGTGTCTGCTCCAGTTCCTCTTTCTCAAAGTCAGCTTCTTGCTCGCCTTCTCCAAGGTTATTTGATTCAGCTGGACAATGTCACGCCAATGCCGTTTCCTTTTCCTCCGGATTATGACTGCCAGGTGTGAGTTTCACTCGGGAACGTTTGGACATACAATTGACAATTGCAGAGTGTTCAGACGTGAGGTGCAGAACTTGATTGACTCAAAGGTTATCACACCAGACGGGTGGCCCATAAATTGAATTTTCTTCATCAGATTGAGCACCCAGTTTGCAAAGACATCTTCAGAATCAATAAGTCCAGACGGAGCCAAGCCTCCTCAACAAGGACAATCATTTAGCTTCTTTACTGCATTCTCAGGTGTAGCTTTTTATGTTTGTCAAAACATTTGTATGCATGCAGGAAATCTGTTTTTCTTTTAATGTTAATCCTAATAAAGCGCGCATGTTTTTCCTAAAGTAATCCATTCGTATTCACTCATAATTTTGTATATGTACATTGCAATACCAACTTTCTTGCTTAAACTCTTGAGGGAGGATGATGATTTGAAAACGCAACAATTTCTAATTGTGTGCTTTTGAACAGAACCCTGTTGAGGATGTACAGGCATTGTTTTAACTCCCCAAAAACTGAAGATATAAGGGAGATATACCCTCGTTAACCCCTTTAAGCCTTGAAGTAGGAGTTTATTTCGTATGAAAAAACCCTCACATTTAACCCAGGGGCAGGGTAGGCGTCAGTTAATTTGACCGAGCGTTCAAATTTCAAAAGGAGTGTGCATCTGGGGATCCATTACCTTCTATTCCACCATCAAGAGGTCAAGAGATGTGAAACCACAATGGTTATCCATCAACAATCAAAGAGTGAGGTAGTCACAACCCTTCCAACAAAGTCAAGACAAGCCGGTGTCACACGACGTGTTCAAAAAAAAAAGAAAAAAAAAAGAAATGAAAAGCCCGCTAAGTTAAAACTTGAAAACAAGCAACTTAGGCAAAAGGTAGGGCATCCCGCTGGACTCCGAAATCAAAGATTCAAAAGAATCTGTCCAGGCAAAAGTTAGGGATAAGCAAAAAAGAATGCGAAAGCGAAAAACAAAAGGATTACAAAAGAAAATCCTATAGCAAGAACAAAGTCATGTGACTACAAACAAAAGAAAAATGGGGTGACTGTCAATCCAAAGCCTCATTAGGTGTCAAACCATTAGTACATGGATTCCTTAAAGATCATTAAATCTTTTTGAGAGATGAACGCTTGTGCAAATTAGCTGAATGTAGGACTGGAGAATATCAGGAAGAGTGGGTGGGCACCAATAAACTTTGAACCTTAAATCCTTTTTTCTCAAAACCGTGAACCAGGCCCCGATACAACCCTCAAAAGTCCTAATTGAAACAGGGTTATTTCAAAAGCATACTACCAAGAGATAGCGTTCCTGACTCCTGTGAGTTGTGCTAAAAGATCTTTGTTGGTGTTGCATGTGCATTGCATTCTTTCATTCAAAAATTAATGTCGTATCCTAATCCGTGATCCGCTCACAAAGGGTTTGCGACATCTTTTCAGTAAAACTCAAGATTAACATGTGTGTTGCATTAGAATTTTCATTCTCGGACTAAAACATTTTCTGCTTGCATACATTTGTTTGACATCAAAAGAAGTTTACATATGGAAATTCAGTCCAGAAGCTTAATCTTTCCGAGTTGAGAATCCTGAAACTCCCGAAGGGCAGCCACATCCAGTGGCACTTCCTCAAGAAACTTTGTTGAGCGGGAGCTGTTCCAACAAGTTGTGCTAAGACGTAGTCGATCTAGGGCAGTCATGTCGAATCCTCTCTTTAAGGTGTAGCCAATCTGAGCTAATCACGTCGAGAAATCTCTTCAGAGTCCATCTAGGCTGGGGCAATTACTTTGAGATTCAAGTCCCTCCAAAGGCCGGTATTCTGGGTCCTCCTTCAAAGATCAGTAGTCAGGGGTAAAACCACTTCAAGGTTCATGCTGGGGCAGGCCACCCCAAGAGCATGAGAAGTTAGTCTATCCAGATGACTGATCAGCCTTTCCAGGGTTCAGAGTATTGGGGCAGAATATCTCACGGGGATATGAGATCGTTCACGAATCTTCTCGAGACAATTTCTTCTGGTAGACTATACAGTCGGAGGCAGCTAATTTGAGATACATTGAATCCCCCCAAGAGTTTGAAGACACTGAAGCATTGAGCTTGCCAAGTCTTCTGTAAAATCCTCTTGAGATGACTTCTTCTAAGTAATCCATGCAGTCTGGGGCAGTTACGTCGAGATCCGACGAATCTCTACAAGAATTTGAGGACATTGAAGCATTTTGGATGTCAAGTCTTCTGTAAAATCCTCTTGGGACAATTTCTTCTGGTGGATCATGTTGGTCTGGGGCAAGTGAAGGAAAAACTGTTGTTCACGCATATGTAGTCAAAGGGGCATTCCAACCCAAGGCATTTGTGGTCTCCTGTTTTCAGCAGGCTTCATTAATCATGTTCCCAGCAAGAGATTGCATACAAACCGTACTCCCCAACAAGTGGTGGTTCAGGGTTAGATTTTCTTAGTTGCAAAAGTTATACCAGCTCGGGGCATACGTGCACATCCTTTGTTTGCAGGCAGTAGCCTCATACTAGGCTCAAAAGCCAGATGGAAGCCTTTTCGAGATCATGGATCGTCTCTCCTAGACGAGTAGTCACTTATTCCCACGCAGAAGACTGGGGCAATCATGTTCAGGGAAGGGTTCATTTGTCACCCTTTTGTCACAATGTTTACTGATTGAGCCCATCATTCGGTTGATGGTTGTTCACGACGTCTCGATATCAGTGAATTGAGTTCAACTGGATAGTGTTGTATCTTATTAAGTCAATTATCTCATTCAGCACTTCCAACAGCTACAAGTTTTTCTGTGTTGATAACGGTTGCAAATTCCCCAGTAGAGTTGCTTCATAGACACCGAAGTTGATGGTCAATCCCCAGTGAAGTCGCCAGGAGTTTGAAGATGCTTGATCTTCTGTAAAATCCTCTTATGACGTTTCTTCAAATAAGTCTTATACCATGGGGCAAAAAGCAAGTTATTGACCCTCCCAAGCGTGAGGCATCTTGAATTTCCCCGACAGGAGGTGCTCCCTAGTAGGATATTGTAAACTCATTATCCCCAACAGAATCGTCAAACGGAGAGTTCGCCTAGCATGGGGCATTGTGGCATTTATCCTAAGATCGACAGTCTTATTCCTCAGTAGGCTACCGTGGAATTGTTTTGGGTTTCCCCCAGCAGATCTTTAAGGACTCTTGCACAACAAGTTGTAGTAGGATATTCTAACCAGGATTTGCATATCCCCGACAGAGTAGCCCTGATCCCCAGCAAGACCGTATCTCTGGTAGCGGTATCCCCACAGAGTTCAACATTTTGACAGTAATTTCCCCAGCAAGGTCTAAATAGATCGAGGGAATCTCTTCTTCAGCAAAGTGTCACCATATGATATTACCCAGCCGGTGGTGTAATTCTCAGCATTGCTCATTTAAAACTCAAAGTCCAATTTATTTTTGGGATACAGACAGTTATTCATATTATTCCAGCAGGTGGGATAGTATTGCAGATGGTTGTTCCAGCAGGTGGGGTGATCATTACAAATAGTCATTCATATTATTCCAGCAGGTGGGATAGTATTGCAAATGATTGTTCCAGCAGGTGGGATGATCATACAGATAGTTTGTTCATATTATTCTAGCAGGTGGGATAGTATTGCAGATGGTTGTTCCAGCAGGTGGGGTGATCATTACAGATAGTCGTTCATGTTATTCCAGCAGGTGGGATAGTATTGTAGATGGTTATTCCAGCAGGTGGGGTGATCATTATATACAATCGTTCATATTATTCCAGCAGGTGGGATAGTCTTGCAGATGGTTGTTCCAGCAGGTGGGATGATCATTATATACAGTAGTTTATATTGTTCCAGCAGGTGGAATAATGATGAACAACTGTAGTCCAACGTTGGTTTGGCAAAGTTTCCAAAGCCGGTTTGGTAAGCATCGAAGTCCAATGTTAGTTTGGCAAAGCTGCAAAAGTTCATTTGAGTATGTAAATTTTGAGATTCCAAAGCCGGTTTGGTAATCATTGAAGTCCAACGACAAATTGGCAGAAATCCAACACGAATTGGTAAAAGTCCATTGTTTAGAATGGCAGAGCAGCTAGAGTCCACCAGTTGAGTGGCAAGCCAGTAGTCGCCTGACGTCGTTCAACAAGACATTATTGAAAGTCCATCCATAGTATGGCAAGCCAGTAATCGTCTGGCATCGTTTAAAAAGACATTGTTGAAAGTCCATCCACAGTATGGCAAGTCAGTAGTCGCCTGGCGTCGTTCAAAAAGACATTGTTGAAAGTCCATCCATAGTATGGCAAGCCAGTAGTCGTCTGGCGTCGTTCAAAAGACAGATCTCTCCGACAACATTTCATTGAAGATTCAATCCAGCAGTCTCGTTGGGTTTATATCCCTTTTGTTCTTCGTCATCCAGAGCAAATTTTTGGTTATATTTGGCATTCAATCACTATGTACCTTGAAAGTCTGAAAGCAATCGCTTTTCGACATTCAAGTCTACATCGTTTGAATAGGGGCAGCTGTAATACCCCAAAATTTGCTCTCTCTTTTGTCATCATGGAATAGCATTATCATATCACATATCATATCCATCTCATTAGCCTTGCATTACATCTTTAACATAGAAAAATGAAGCATAGCATCCCTCCTACCATCAAGGCATGTGATCAGGTGAAAGGTGGACAATCAAGGAATCATTCAAGGCATAAAAGGTCAAACAAGTTGCCTCAAAGCAAGCCAAGAGATCTTTCATGTCTCATATTATCTCAATTGATCATCCAAAACCTCAAGAAAGTGAGATTCAACAGGATATTGAAGCATTACATCCTTCACTATGCAAGAGGTCCAAAAAACTGAAGGAAAACCCTCAAAAGAGATAGTTCATTGATTCAAAATCACCCTCAAATGGCATATCTAATCATCCTTTAAGAGGATACACAACATACTCTGAGGAATTTGAAATTGAAGACTGCACATTTTTTCCCCTTACTAGGAGTGTATCAAAACTAGGGTTTCCAATTAAATCAGGTCATCTCTGATTTTTTGGACAAAACTTGATGTCATGGTATTCTACATGTCCTTAAGTGTATGTGTGTAGAAAATTGCCTCTCAATTGGTTTTAGAAGTGGTTCAATTAGAAGAAAGATAAAAAATCAGGAAAATTGGGGCTAAGTCAAATAATCAGAGGAAAAAGTCAACTCTTGACTTTTTGAGGCCAAATTCATGAAATTCATGTTATATGTGACCAAAGTACAAAATTTGATCAAGAAACTCCAAAAGGATCATGAAAAATCAAGATTTGAAAAGTTGCCATTTTTGGAAGAAGCAGGGTTTCCAAATAAGGAAAGTTTTGGCCATTTTGCACCAAACTTTGAACCAAGGCCATTCAAAATTGAGACATCAAATAAAAATTCCATCAGGCCACAACAAAAGATCTTGTTTCAAGCTTCAAATCCATGTGTAGAACACTTCCATTGGATAAAAATTGAGTGAGATATGATTGATCAAAGTTGGAGGAAAGTAGGTCCAAAATTAGGTCATGACCAAGAATGCCCAGGCCAACGCGCCATCATTTTTACAAACACTTGGTGGGCCAAATGTTCACTCATTTTTCTCAAGGATAAAAGCTCCAAATGGAAAACTTTTCAACATCAAAGTTGTTCCTTACAATGCCCTCTTCAATGTTGATGTTGGGGAAATTTTGATTTGGTCAAGCTATGAGGGAGAAATATTGGTCTCAAGATAGGGTGATCACACTGAAATTCCATGCACTACATTGCCATGCCACGACTTGTCTCCACACGCCTACCAAACCAGTCCCACACCTTGATGTTCTAAGATATTTTTCAACCTCTTATACACCTTTATTCAATCCAATTCTCACACCAATATTGTTCCATGATATCTCCTATTTCACTTGACACCAAAACACCATTAAACCATGCATTAACATGAGAGATATTTACCATCAAACATCCATTGTTACAATGATGACTTGTTGCATAATTCTGGTTCAAGCACACATCAAATACATGACAGGGGTTTTTATGTTTGCTTCCTCATTAAGACCAACATATGCCTGCACTCTTTACACACTTGCTCGAGTCATACATGAAAAAGGAAAAGGTTGAAAGCTTGTTATAGAAGTTTTGCAGCAGGAACATTGTAACACACCATGAACCATCTACACCACATCATTGCTCTCCCTAACTAACTTGACTCAGTTAGTTAGGGATGACTCACCTTAACTCACATAACTCAATTAACCAACTCATGTTAACCGTGGTTAAGCTCTCTTATAAATAGAAACTTCACTCACATTTCTCATTTCAACTTCATTTTCTCATTTTCACTCCAAAGTTCTCTCACTTTCTCTCTCATTTTCTCTCTATTCTCTCTCTGAGTTAGTGTGAATTCATCATCATATTCTTCTAACTTCATCTTCAAGTTTTGGAAATGGCATTGCATTGTTGAAATAGCTACACTGTAGATTCAGATTCCTCTCCATTCTTCAAGGTTCTCAAGCCTTTATTTGGCCAAGTAAAGCTCAAGGAAGAAGCACATTCCTCTGGTGTTCTTGTATACTCAAAGTCTCAGCAGTTTCAGGTTTGATCTCTTGAACTTTGGTTGCACGTTTTCTGTTCATCATCACTTGTTTCTTGTTGATTTTAGCTTGCTAGAAGCTCTTTTATCTCCGGCTAGTTGATAGGCCTCTTAGAGGCGTAGATTCAAAAAGTTAGGGCATGTTTTAACTTCCTCTGTTCTCCATGTATGTGTTGTTTTTGTGAAAAATAGTTTTGTATTCGTGATCTCCATTATCTCAGCTTCATTTTGGTATGCGCATTGTGCATTTCCGTGGACATGTAAGATTTGCAGGTGGTGGTTCTCGCTGGAGAAGGTGACCGGAGGTCCCTCTCCGGCCGGTGATCATTATTCTAGGTTTTTGTTTGCAGTTTTAATTGCAACCTTTGATTTGTTCGCATCGTGTGGTGAAGGACTTGCCAGCGCATTAAAATAAGTGTGCATCTCACGTGCTCAATTTTGGATCTCATTTAAGCAATATGTGGTGCAGTGCATGGTAGTGAGTGTGTTCCTTCACGCATGTGCATTGGATTTGGTTACTTTGACTGGCTTGTTGACTGGACTTGATCTGACGGTGTGCATTGCTTTGACTTTATTTTGACTGAGAGTGCATCATTGTTGGTGTGGACTGCGCGTATATGGACCTTGGGTCATTGCTATTTACACCTCACATTTTAAAGCCCAAACAATTTTGAACTGTTTGTTTACTATGCATACACCCCTTTCTTATTTCAATTTCTTTTTATTTTCTTCATTTCATACACGTTTCATATTTGATTTTTAAAATTACAAAACAACATCAGAAAATTCTGGAAAAATTCATGAATATTATTAAGACATGTATGAAATTTTTGATATTTTTATTTCATGATTTCATTACATTTTTACCCCTGTTTCATGTTTTTCTTTGAATTTCCATTTGTATGCATTCCAAGTATGATACATGATTTTGTAGAATTTTGCTCTTGATCATTACTAATTGTTTTGACTTGATTCTTTTTGCATTGATTCACTAATACATTGAATCATGTTAGATGATTTTTGTTTGATTTTTAGGTCATTTTATGACACATTTTGATGCTTTCCTTTGTACCACTTTGTATGATGTCTCAACTTGATCTAATTGCTTTGTTTAAAGTCATTTTGCTTTGAATTTTGACATGCTATCTTGATGTATGATTTACTTCTGACTTAGGCATTTAAATAATATGCTTGCATAATTTTCATCAATTCATTTGATTTTTGTTTGATGTATTACATTGGAAGCATAATACATGTCATATCATTCTAACTTTAGTGCATGTTTTACATGAATTCTTTTGTGCATATTTGTATGAGCATTTGCATGTGTTATGAGCCATTCATATGATATTATAGGTCTTTAGTACACATTATAGGTCATCTTTACATGTTCATTTCAACTTAAACTTTGTGCATCCTTGGCATGTATTGTTTGCACTTTCCTTTTGAACTTTCACCTCACTTCTTCTTCTACTACTTCTTGAATGTCTTGATTGTTGATTCATGAATACTTTGAGATGTTTATAGACCATTTTCCATTTAGTTTCAATTCTGATTTTTGGATTACATGTTCCATTTATGCATGTTCTTTTCATTTCTTTTCATCTTTCATCTATCCTTTCTTATGGTGACATGTTTGAATGCTATGGATGATGATTGTTGCTTATTCACTTGAACCTGTATGGTGATATTCATTGGTTGTCAATATGGTTCACATTCTAGTTGTGATATTAAGATTTGATTCTTCATCTTATTCTTTTGAACTTTAATGTGTATTAAGTACTTTTTACTTCCTATACATGTTTCCATGTTTACTAACCATGTAGGGGCTTTGGTAAGTTGAACTTGAGTGTGGATAAGGAATCCACATTCAAACTTCTCTCCTTTCATCTTTTACAATTCAATCTTGTGTTTTGTTAAGTACTTATGTGCTTTATTTGATTAACTCATTACTTTCCCTTTTGAGTTACAATTCATCTTCTACTTTAGAAGTGAATTGTTTAATTCACTCCTTCTTTAGACTTTAGGTTTTGCAACCTCAGAAACCATAAGGATCACTCCCTTAACTAATCAATTAGGATTGAGTCTTAGTTCACATAGATTTTTACCTTTCTCTCACTTTGAGTCTTTCATCTTCTCATCTCAAAGAAAATTCAAAATATCTAATAAAGGTAGGCATTTATTGCATTTAGGCCTTTCATATGAAGAAAAGATTATAAAGGGGTCTTCTCTTATAATCTTAGAATGTGTAGCATATGGCCCATCTTGGGTCAATGTGTTAAACATTTGATCTTGTATGAGGGACTTAAATGCAATACTTGTTGAAGGTACAAAATACAAGTATGCTAGTATGTTTGAACCTTGATAATTGGAACTAAGTGTGAGGGTCTTCTTCATACTTAGTGTACTTTCTTACTCATTCCATCTTGGAATGTGAAGATGTATACATTCCAATGATTAAGATTTAGATACACTATCATATGCAAACAAATAACCAAATTTCTTAAAAGACAAAAACAAACAATAACGTCTTTCCTTCGGGAATTCTTTTCTCACCTCATTCACTCTCAACGTACGAACGTGCTCCTTCTCGTTCTCTTGCAAGATGGTAACACACTCGGACCGGCGAGCCTACAACACCTGAGCTAGAACGCTAGCCGTTCCTTAAAAAACACAAACAATCCATCCCTAGGTGAGGGGAACTACGTCGCTCTGATTCTCATGTTCCCGATGAGATACGTAGGCAGTGGGGTAGGGCCCATTCAAGCACGTATTTTATTTTCCCTACATTTGCTTCTTGTTTTCTCTCCTTTCTTTTCTCTCTTTCCTTTTCCATTCCTTTTCCAGTTCTTTTTTCAGCATCTTTTCTATCACCCTTTGATCGAGACAAGCAAGCGTGGATCCCATCGGGTACGATGGACGTGTGGGGGTGCCAATACCTTCCTCGCGCGTAACCGACTCCCTTACCCTTTCTCTTGGTCGTAAGACCATGCATTTCCTTCCCTTCAGGTTTATGCGGTGTTTCATTTCCCTCTCTTGGGATAAATACACATTACTGGTGACTCTCTTTCGATGCCACTTTCGCGTTTGTACTAGGATGAAAATCCCGGGAGCGACAACATGATGTGATGATTTTTTTAGAAGAGATAGAATGAAATGCAAACGTGTGTGCAGTGTGTTTTGTGAAAAAATGCTCGTTTTTAATTTGTTTGTTTTAGGATTACCATTTTCTGAAGGAAAAAAAAAGCGAAAAGTGAAAACAACAATAAATGCGGGAGTAACAGAATGACATTTATTTTTTTATGATTTGTCGATTCTTGAAACTACAGACCTATAAAACAAAACTATGTCGCTTTGGGCGAAGCGAAAAGGGACATTTACAGAGAGTGAGCCCTATAAAAACATTTGTTTCCCCTGGGAAAGGTGAAAAGTTAAAACAAAGATGGCAATTACTTAGACTTATGGACGACTTTCGGGACATCGACATCAACCCATTGGCGACGAACTCCTTGGTGAATCACAAATTCTGGCACCTTTTTTCTTGGTTTGTCCCCAGAAATGATGCTGATTTCTAGCGGATCAGGATTATTGGAATCTTCCTCCCATGCAGAGTTGTTATAAACGAACTCTTCTGTTATACCTTTTGTGGTGTTTTCATTCTCAAGGGAATTTTCCCATCCAGCTGGCTGGATATCATTAATATTGATATGAAAACTTTCAGGAGTAGTATACTTGACGAAGAAGTCATACTTGCCGCTTGGCTGTCCTAAAGTGTCCCATGTTTCAGTGGGAGAAGAGGAGTCATCTTCCTCGATGACGTTGACCTATAGAAAAGCGTAATTGATGAACTCTTGTCCCGCAGTACTTGCAGATTCATCGTTGTGATGAGTGTTTTCTGAATAGCCTGAGTAATGATCCCATGATTTGGTGGGGACGCAAGTATTCTTTTCAACGTTGCTCAGCTAATAGGCCTCGTTGGACTGACTCTTTTGCCCCAAATTTGCTGGGTATGGCTTCCAAATAGGTAAGTCATCCAGAGGGTCATAATAGTCATAGTTGAAATATCTTTCATCGGATCGTCTTCTAATGAGTTAGACGAAGCACGACATCCTTTCGGATCGCAATCTCCGTAAATCATCCTAACATCTGATTAGGGTATATATCTCAGACTTTGCGTGGGAAAGCAAAATGGTGTATGTGCCTCTTCCTGAGACAAATAACCGTCTTCGTTGAGATAGGATTTCCACTCCTCATCCATATCGGAGGAGTCACTCTTATTGAAAGTGTGTACTTCTTGAGACATTGGTTGGAGAAAGCCTCCACTGAGGAAGAAATCCTGAATGGGATGAAAATTTCCATCCTTCTTTGTAGTCTGGGTACAGGTTGAAGAGAAACCAAGACCTTTCTTCGTCTTGTTATCTGTAGGAATCACAAGTTGTCCCCATCCTTTTACGTCGTTGCTCTTAATTACTTCGAGAGCATCTTTGTATGAGGAAATCGACGTTCCTTTCTCTGGTCGATTCTCATTGCTCACTGAGAGTGCTTAGAACTGAGTTCCAACAACCTCCTTTGGTTCTACATAGGAGAATGATGATAAGTTGCTCACGATTAAAGCCTGATCTCCATAGACTGTGACTAACTTGTCATTCTTGACGAACTTCAGCTTCTAGTGAAGTGTCGAAGTGACTGCCCCAGCCTCGTGTATCCAAGGTCTTCCTAATAAACAGCTGTATGCTGCCCGGATATCCATGACCTGGAAAGTGACTTGGAAAGTGTGAGGACCGAAGGTTATGGGAAGATCGACTTCGTCGATAACTATTTTTCTAGATCCGTCAAAGGCTTTGACGATGATCTCGCTGCCTCTCATCGGAGCTCCTTGAAATGATAGTCGTGTTAGAGCTGATTTTGGCATAACATTCAGAGATGATCCTGTGTCAACTAGTACGCTGGCTAAAGCATCATCCTTGCAGTTGACTGTAATGTTAAGTGCCATGTTATGATTTCTGCCTTCTTCTGGCAGTTCCTCATCACTAAACCCTAAATTGTTGTAGGAAGTGATGATGGAAATGATGTTGTGAAATTGTCCTACCGTGACATCTTGTTCCACGTAAGCTTGCTCTAAGAGTTTCTGCAGAGCTTCCCTATGAGCCTCAGAGCTAAGTAGGAGAGATAATACAGAGATTCTGGATGGAGTTTGCAACAGCTGGTCTACAATTTTGTACTCACTCTTTTGGATGAGCTTCAACATCTCATCATTATTCTTTGAAAGTTCGGGATTACTGGATCGCCCGATTTGCTGATTCAGAACTTCTGCCTGAGTTTCTTTCTTTTGGCAGGTTCTCCAACTCCTCTGTTGAAGATCCGACCACTCCGTGTGACTCGACTGATGTCGACAATGTTTACTATAGAGGGTAATGGAGTTTGATTTCCATTTTCAATTGTTGTTGCACCGTACTTATAAGGGATAGCCTTATCTGATTTGTATGGTATCGGTCCTGGCAAGTAGACAACTACAGGAGCCTTTTGATTTTTCTGACCATCATAGGTAGCCTCAATCGGTTCAAGGTTGAGAACCTTTCTGCTGTCAAGTGAAGATCTTGAGTCATCGAGCAGAGGAATTATGGCACACACATCTTTGGCCATTTCATGTTTGGAAAGTAAGACAACATCTTTGCTTGGATCCGGAAGATAGTCTCGTATCACGTTGATCGATCCGGAACTTGAACATTGTCGAGTTCCTCTCTGGTCCAACTGGTTTTGAAGAGTCGCTCGTACAAGGTAGCATCCTTGGTTGTTCTTTGAGCAAACTCTACAGCGTTTATAATTGTGCAGCGGTACCCGACCACGCCCACTTTGCATTCAATGCATCTTGACCAAATCTGTTTCCATCGAGCGGACATCCTGACTCTGATGTCTATTAGGAATTCCATCAGTCAAACTGATCTTTTGCGTAGCTTTGTCCAAGTAAATTGGAAGCCACCAATGGTCTAAAAGGTGTTGAAGTGTTCTTTGGACAAGCGCGCACCCTTGGTCGTCCTCACGACACGTTTCATAGTCCTGATAATCATGTGAAGCTAGAAATCCGAGCCCGACTTGCTTAGCATGTAGTTCTACCAGGCTGGTATTCATCAATCGTATATCAAAGATCTGAACCATATTGACTTGTTGGTCATTTCTTTCATGATAGTCCTGGATCCATCCGAGATCCATCTGACGTTGGAGGGCCTCTTGTACAAAAGAGCATCCCTGATTCCTTGTTGAGAAGATCGGACAGATGTTATAATCGTGTCGTGGCAGATTATGATATTGACTTTGCCTTGAGTGCATGGCTACCAAATTGACATTCATCGCAAGGATGTTGTGGTTCTCAATAATGTTGGGATTTGAATTAGCCATGTTGACTTCTCAGATTTTGTGATCTTGAATCCATCCGAGATTCATCTATTCTTGTAGAGCTAATTGTACCACAGAACAATTTTGATTATTCTTTGAGCAAATATCACACTGGCGATAATTATGAGGTGGCACGTGACTGTACCCGCTCTGTCTGCAATGCATCCTGACCAAATTGGTTCCCAATAGGAGTACATCGCGAATTTGATAAATGCGACTAAATTCCTCCTCTATCAAATTACAATGGGTTCGTCTTAACATTTGGATTAGTATCTTTGAAAGATAAGACCCAGTTCCTGACAAGTTTCTGTACGTCAAATTTGAAACTGAGACAGTTTTTAATGTTGTGCCCCGATCCTCCTTGGTGGTAAGGGCAAGTTTGATCCGCTTTGAACCAAAAAGGTAGATTTTCTGGTATTGTAAGAGGAGACCTGGTTTGGACGTGCCCCTTGGCCAGTAAAAGTGGAAAAAGTTCTGCGTACAACATCGGTATAGGATCAAACCCTAGTGGTTATGTTGTACTATAGTTGTTGTTGTTGTTGTATTGAGGTTGAGCCTGCTGAAGAGGCTGTTGCAGCCTTTGCTGTTACTATTGTTGATTTGGTTGGCTCTGAGCAACCTGAGGTTGATAAGTCAGAACTGGCACAGGATTGATAGCGGGAGTTATGGCCGCTACTGATTGATATCGTCGCCTTTGCTTTCCTAGAGAGATATTGTCGATCTCCTGTTCCTTCTTCTTTTGGAAAGCACTGCCGTATCTTTTGGTACTACTGGATGACTCTACATCTTTGACTAAATGTCCTTCTTGGACTGCCTCTTTAAGGCGTACTCCTATATTTACCATCTCGGTGAAGTCGTTGGGTGCACTGGCGACCATTCGGTCGTAGTAAAATATGCTCAAGGTTTTCAAAAAGATCTTTGTCATCTCTTTTTCCTCAAGAGGGGGAAAAATCTGGGCGACAATTTCACGCCATCTCTGATCATGCTCCTTAAATGTCTCTTTGTCCTTTTGCAACATTGCTCTTAGTTGATCTCTAGCTGGTGCCTTGTCCAGGTTATATTTATACTGTTGAATAAAAGCTGCCCCAAGATCTCTGAAAGTACTGATCTTGGTGCAGTTTAAACAAATGTACCATTTGAGTGTGGCATCGGTTAAACTGTCCTGAAAGTAATGGTTCAGTAGCTATTGATTTTCTGTCTGGGTAGACATTTTGCGAGCATACATCACCAAATGACTTTGAGGGCAAGAGTTGCCTTTGTATTTTTCAAAGTCAGACACCTTGAATTTGTGCGGGATTTTGACATTAGGGACCAAGGTCTGCGGTGTCCTTTTCGAATAAATCTTGGCCGCGGATGGCATGCAGTTCCTTCTGCATTTCCAATAACTGTTCCTGGAACTCATTCATCTTTTCATACATGTCTTCGTTTCCACCAGAGATTGCCTGTGGAATCTGTCCTTCCGGGACAGTGTGTACCACTGGTTATGGTATGGTCATGATAGCTATAACCCTTGGCGCTTCTATGCCCTGAAGTTTTTAACCTTCAGGAGTTGCCGTTGTAAACCTTGCATCTTCACTTTCCCAAAGTTTATATCCTTCTGGACCAGTGGCTCCTGCTACAGTTTCTGGGTCTTTAGTGACCGGCGGGATGTATCCTTCAGGGACAAAGTTAAGAGGCATGCCCCAAGGTCGACCCTTAGGCATGTTGTACCGAGGATGATTCTCATGAGTCTCCATCATGGGTGTAGATGTAATCTCCGAGATTACAGTCCTTTGACGTTGCTCCTGAGTTACTGCCAGAGATTGCATGGCACTGTGAAGTTTTTCCAAACATTCCTTTAGAGCGTCAATTTCTTCTCTCAGCTCTCTGTTTTCTTCCTCGAGTTCATCCATTTTCTTTAGTCGATTGGCCCGAGTATTGTACGAATGAGACAGTTTGACTCTAGAATCGTGACACAGATGTGAGACTCGAGAGAAAGAAAAATGCGTTATGTGAGTATGATGAATGCAATGACATAATTTTTTAGTTTTTGTTTTAATCAAAAGAAACTTCAACAAAATAAAATTGCAAATATCATACAGAGAGGGGGAACCCCTTTTTATTGAAATCGAAATATTGCAGTACTTTACAAGGAAAAGTACAGTATTTTACAAAGTGATGGTAAAAGGAAAATCTAAGCTCGCGGATCCTAAGTCCTCTCTGAAGAGGGCTCAGATGCTGGTTCTGGTAGTTTCCTCTTCTTTGACCTGGGCTCTTCAACCGCTGTCGGGTTATCAGTCATTTTCCAAATGAAAGGAGCAAGCAAATTCCTTTGATCTTCTCGACTTTCTACAGCATGCTGCTCGAATATTTCAATCTGAGCATCCTTTTCTTTCAATAGTACCTAAATTTTGGTACACTCTACACTGAGGATTCGGTACTTGTTTTTCCAAGAACTCTTCTCTCATTGAACTTTGTTAAGAGCGACCTGGAGTTTTTCCATATTAGACATAAAATAAAGGACAGATTCCTTCAATGGAAAAACTTCTTGACGAGGGTAAGGCATCCTCAGCTTGAGGGCTCTAGTTTGCACCCACTGGAGATAAGGTTCCATGGAGATACAGTCTGGTTTTACTAGAGACTCTCGTCCTTTTTTGTGAATATATTGACAGGCATGCACTATTTCCTTCTTTGAAGAAAAGACCTTCCAAATGAACATTATCCGGGATATGTCTCATTGGGTATCCGAGGTGACGGCGAGCTAAAACTGGATTATAGTTAATTCCCCCCTTAATTCCAATGAGGGGTACATTAGGGAAATTTCCACATCGATCAAAGATTTCTATTCCTTCATAAATCTGATTGGACCAGTCAATGTCAGAGTTGGTGAGAGACATGTTCTCTGTGACCAACGTAAAGTGTTCTTATGATCCCAAAAAGCAACAGACTTGGACATATGTGAAATGAACTATTGTAGAGCAGGGGTACACAAAATGTGATCATTCCTCCGCTGTACATATTCCTTAAATGTACAGAATAATAAGCATCTGCAAGCAAGGTTGGTACGGGGTTTCCAATCAGAAATATCTTAATGGCATTGGTATCGACAAAGTTATCGATGTTGGGAAAGAGGAATAATCCGTATGTGAGTAAAACAAAGATATCCTCAAAAGCGGTTACGTTTCCTACACTGGCAAAGTATAAGGCTTTCTCCATCAGGAATTTAGCTGGTAAACCCTGGATTCCTCCCTTAGTGGTTATATAAGTCCTAACTTCTGACTCGTCCAAATAGATTGCTCTTGCAATGGTTTGATCCTTTGGAATTTCTTCCAGTCCAGAAAATGGAGCTTGATCAGCACTGGGTAACTCAATCATATGAGAGTACTCCTCTAGGGTTGGTGTCAGTTGGTAATCTGAGAAGGTGAAATAGTGGTAAATCGGATCATAGAACTGCAACAGTGTAGACAAGATTCCCTCAACTACGTGGACCCTTAACAAAGACAACAGGCCTCCGTGCCTTGCTCTGAAAGCCTCAGGGTTAGTAATCATCCTTGCCAACTTCCTTAAATCCTCTAGTTTTGGAGACTTGAAGGTGTACTTGTGCGTCTTTCTTTTACCGAAATCCATAACGCAATCCTTCTCTCTGATATTTGCAATTTATTTTTTAGTTTAATTTGAAAAAGATTTTTTCTTGTTTAAAAAGAGTTTTTTAGATGAATGCATGAATGCAGCACACAAAAACATTGAAAAAACATGGGTTCAAAGGTTCAACGTCATGAGCATGGAGTCATGGCTCTATCCATCCCCAAAGGTTGGACTATTTTGGATAATTTTTGTACCTGTAGAACGGGTTATAAGGTTCTCAAAAATCCCTGACCCCTTCTGGAGATAACAACAGCAAGCTGGTTCACCCAAGCGAGCTATAGTATCCCAAAAGAAATCTCAATTTGAGTGTAGTATCATGTATCGACTATTCCCGATAGCCACCGCACTACCAAACAGTCTCTATGGTTATAGTATACTAAATCCTCAATTTCACGGGTCACCGCACTATGATATTGTCTGCTTTCATAACTATCGGTTGTTCAGCATAGTATCACACGGGTACCTCTACTGATTTGATGGTCTACCAGGTTCAACTTAATCGAGATTCACTCCCGATAAATGTTCCTCGTCTATGCCATCACTTATCTTACGGTTTCTCTCAAACTTTCCAGATGCGACATCAGTCGCATTCCCATTGGCAGAAAAATAAACACGGATATCAAGTAGGAAAAGCAGTATATATATATATATATATATATATATATATATATATATATATATATATATATTTATATATATATAGTATAGCACCTAATACTAATCATCCTAGACCTCTTAGAAACTATAATCCTACTGTGGCTCCCCAGCAGAGTCGCCATTTTTCTGTTGGAAAAATTGCAATTAAGATATAGAAGACATTAGACTCCCCAACAGAGTCACCATTTTTCTGTAGCGTGCGATTTTTGTCGGTGACGCGACCACCTTATCGCCATGGGATTTCCTCACCTCAATGGAAGGAACGTTGGGTGCTACTTTCTGATTTCTTATTTATCCCGTGAAGCTGGAAGGGAAAGGGAAAGCTATCTAAAACTAACCTTGCACGTGAATGTTTAACTGAACAAACGCTTAAAAGAGATTGGGGAGGTTTGGGGTCAGGTTATACAATGGGGAGTTGTCAATTACCCATCCTATATGTGGTTATCCACAGGTTGATTAGAATTAGGTTCTACTTTTATACTTGATGGTGTTTATCTGTAAATGCGAAAGTTTCTTTTTTTTGAAAATGCCATAATTTCCTTTATAGGGGATTTGTCCTGAAGGGGAAAACTTTAACTCAGTGTAGAGTATGTCCATTTTTCCTTAGGAATTTTTCATACTAAGAGAGGGACATTGGCTTGGATGTAAATAATCCAGAGGCTTGCGACTTACAGCAAATAGATGAAAGAGTTTTAACCAGGATAATGAGGGACTACAACTTGGATGTTTGAATCAACAAGTGTGCCACTTACAGCAGTTATCTAGAATTAGGGTTTGTTTTGAATGTCTGTTTTGACATGTGTGATTACACAGAGAAATGCCTTCCTGCATAAAGATTTTGATTTCCTCTGAGGGGATGTTGATTTTTGAGTGCCTTGATTAAAGCCCAAGGCTAAAGCTAAAAGATTGATTGACTGACTCCACTGGGGAGATCATTATACAAAGCCTAAGAGGAGGCTGAAGGATTGACTCAACAAGAGAGTGTTTATCTGTGTCTTGTACAAATCCCATGATTGAGGCTGAAAGAGAATTGACTCTTTTGGGGAAAAGGTTTTATCTGTCTTGTACAAAGCCCAAGATTGAGGCTAAAGAGGTTTAACTCTGTTTAAGGAATTTCTATATCTGTCTTGTACAAAGGCCAAGATTAAGACTAAACATTTATGACTCCACTGGGGAGGACAATTATGGGTGTCTTGTACAAAGCCCAAGATTGAGGCTAAAATTTTATTTGACTCAACTGGAGAATATTTATATAGTGTCTTGTACAAAGCCCAAGATTGAGGCTGAAGGGTGCTGACTCTACTGAGGAGAGATTTATATTTGTCTTGTACAATGCCCAAGATTGTGGCTGAAAGGTTTCTGAGGAATTATCATTATACCAAGCCTAAGAGGAGGCTGTCTTCCGCTGAGGATATTTGAGATCCAAAGACAGGTCCAAGTTTGGGGAATTCAACTCTTGCTAGGTGTTACAGAAGAATTGAGATATCAGAAGCCTTGGGGTTCTGATATAGGGTTTATTGATGGTGATTCAACAGTAATTGACCCTGACTTGGGAAAATTAAAGTGAGGGTTCAGAGATGAAGTTTGTGGAGTTTTTATCTCTGCTTGGGGATTGATGAGGTGATCAGGATTTTTCCTATGCTTAGGAAGGGTTAAAGATTCTTTGAAATCCAAAAAGGGATGAGACTGTCCAAGTCTACTGGTATAGATAGATTGACTCTTAGCTTGGAGGATTATATTTGTATGATGCCCAAGAGGAGGATGAGATGTTAAGGGATGAAAGTCAACCCTAAATTGGTATTATATTTTGACACAGGAAGACTGCTCTAACAAAGGATGACTAGGTTATGTCCTATACCTTTAAGAGGTCTCTTGGGTTCTTGTACTAAGCCTAAGAGAAGGCATGAGAACTTCTAAGAAGCCTAAGGGTCCTTGTACAAAGTCCAAGAGGAGGCTGGGGATGCTTTTAAGAGGCCTGTGGGTCAAAACTTAAGAAAAGTTCAAGAAAGGTTTCACCGGGAATTAATCCTTTCTTTAGTGAAAAATTCTAGAGTTTGAAGAAAATCAAGAGAAGTTTCATCGGGAATTAATCCTCTCTAGGGAAATGAATTTCTTTGACAATTTCTAATAGTGACAGTCTAAGAAAAGTTTCACCGGGGATAATGCCTTTCTCTTTGTTCCATATTGTATAAGCCCAAGAGGAGGCAAGACTGTATCTGGAAATCCTATGGGGAACTAGTTTGATTGTGTTGAAAGAGTGATTACTGGCTTTATCTAATTCTAGACCTAATTGTCGGGGGAAACTCTAAGCAGATATACAGGTATATATACAATTGATATATAGACAAGTATTTTAAAAGAGTGGAAGAGAACTTACAGGTGAACAAGCATCCAGCAATACAGACAAATATATATATATATGAAAGCATGTAAACGAAAGCAGATAAAAACTTACAGGTGAGCAAGCTTCCATAGCTGTATTGTTAGTTGTTCAAGAAATTGAAGCCTGAGTTTATTGTATTTACAAAGAGGATTGGGTCTTACACTCTATTAGAGGCCCAAAGTTTATTTTTGTACAAGATATGGGGCTTATAGCTCAAGGAGAGGCTTAGATGATTTTGTTTTAAACTGGCGATCGCGCTGAGATTTTTGAAATCGCAGTGGGACTTATACAATGTCTGAGGCCCAAAAGGTTTTGGTTTTCAAAGAGGGGTTGGGTCTTACACTCTATTAGAGGCCCAAATTGTTTGAAAATGAATAAAGATGGGACTTATAACACAAGGGTAAGCCCAGATGAAAACGGTTTGAAAACAAAGATCGCGTCGAGATTTTTGAAAATGTATCGGGACTTATACAATATCTGAGGCCCAAATTTATTTATTTACAGGGAGGTGGGACTTACACTCTATCAAGACGCCCAAAAGTGTTTGAAAAAAATCAAAATTTAGAGAAAACCCTAATTTTGAATTTAAAAAATATAATTTTAAAATGAAATTAAATAAAAAATGGTATAAAATCCCAAATATATTCAAAAACAAGTTGTACACTTTGAAAAATCATGTTTAATTACATGAAGGTTTGAAATCCATTTGGAATGAAAAATCAAAGTGGGAATTCCATTTAAAAATATTTAAAAACAATAAAAATGAAATTAATTACAAAAATTCTAACTATATTAAATTAATAATATAAATTGGATTTTTTGTAAAATAAAATAACTTAATATTTTTATGAATTTTGAGAAAAAGAATCAATTCAAAAACATAAATATTCAGAGAGAAATTAATTTTTGAATCAATTAAATAAAATAACTAAAATTCAAAAATTCAAAATTTTGAAAAAGGGCGTCAAGAACAAACTGTTCTTGCCTACGTGCCCTGTTTCTGCAAATTTGCATTTTCTCACTTTTCTCCATGATTTCTCAATGGTTTTGCATGATTCAAGTACCAATCTTGTTCGTTTTTGAACAAGGATCACAACCATATAGATTAATTGCATTTATATTGAGTATTGAATGAGAATCATAGTAAAAACTCAAGAACCCTAATTTCAGCATGAACATAATGAAATTCCTTACACGATGGATTCATGGCAATTGATTGAGGGTTATTACTCTACATACATGTATAAACAAGATGGTAACTCAAAAATTCATTCATGATGCATGGATCATAGAGTTTGAAGGGTTCAGGCTTACCTCTTGCAGCTGGTGATCGAGCTTGATGATGGAGATGTTGTAAGTTGGTTCCAATGATCTGGACAGCTTCCTTAGGTGCCAAGGAGTGTGTCTGAATGCTTGGAGTGATTTGAAATGGGTTGGGACTTGATATGGTACCTCAACTGCAACTCTCTCAAGAATTTGAGTAGTTGGAGGGTGATTTGATGAATTTGATGTTCTAGATATTATGTTAGTGTTTAGATCAACTCCATATGATGTTTATGAGGTGTGTGTATGGTTGGTTTGGTTTGAATCACTCTCAATCTCAAAATCTGACGGTGACTTGAATTAGAAGGTAAAATTGGAGTGAAAGAAAGATTTTAAGTAAAGCCTCAGTTTGGGGGCTTTGGTGTGTTTGAATTGATCAGAAATAAGGTATATTTATAGTGCAGCAAGTTTGTTCTGGGATCAATAGTGTTTGGCAACTGGTACAGCCCATTGTTCAATGGTTTCCAAAGGGAATCTTTGGTCTTTGCTAGCCATTGGCTTAAGTCAATGGAGCAAGCCTATGGTCAGCTGATCTTTGAGTTCATCTTGACTCATTCAGTTGGATTTATCTCAGTCCATGCCAGCTTGATACACCCATTGAATGCTCCATACCAAATTTGAAGTTTTTGGATTTTTCATCATTGAATCCCACATGCCAACATTGATGGCGTCTTGACTTACAAGGCTGGTGGTTCAGAGATCTTTGCCTCAATCTGAATCTCATTGATTTGGGAAGATGACAAAGTTGATAAGATAACAAAATTGGAAAAATAACTCGTGTGGCACAAAAAATGCACACAATCTGCCTAATGTTGTCATGAAGGCAGTTTGCATCAAGGCATTTTGTGAGATTCATAACTCCTAGCTCAAATGGAGTTTGGTTGAGTTCTTGGAGATTTTGGAAAGCTGATGTATCATACTTTAACATGATGTCCAACTTTGTTTTTGAAGCAACTTGAATTACAATGAAAAATGCCTCTACATTTTGGAAAAATTAAGGCAAATTTTGACTTATTGAAATTTTACTAAGTGTTGGAAAAAGTGTCATTTTCATGTTTTTGTGATTTTGATCAATCCATAACTCAAAATCTATAATGAATTTGAATGAGGTCTAGTTGACATATTTGAAGTATGTAAGATGAACTTCAATCTGAGCTTTGACTGGGAGAAAAAGGCTTTAGGGTTTGGGAGATATGACCTTGCAAAGTTGGTACCAAATCCATTTTATTCCATAACTTAGAAAAATTTAAGTTTCTCTAAGTTGCCCCTTTTGCAAGTTAACTCACTTTTCTTGATTTTTCTTGATGAATGATGATTCAAATCACATATTAACATCATTTTAGGGTTGAGGAAGCCTTGGTTGACCAAAAATTTCAAAAGTCAAACTTGGTTTTGGCATAGTTGACTTTTTCATCAGATGAATTTTGAATTTTGTGATCCTCCTGTGAAATCCATCCTTGGTCCTAATTAAACTTCATGGATGACCTCTAGGGGTATTTAGGAATGTCTTAGACCCTTCCCCAAGGTTTGAGATCATGGGTAGGTCAAAAGTCAATGGTAGGGTTGAATTTTTTCATCAGAAACCCTAATTTGTGATCAGATGGTTCTGAGTTGTTGTGGCTTATAAATCAAACTCTTTGAGTTAACCAAATCTTATAGGTGTATCAATATGATGTATTTGAGGTCCTTGAAGTTCATCTTGAAGCTTCAAGTAATGCCTTGCTTCACAAGTTAACTCAAAGGGTTGAATTAGGTCAAAACCCTAATTCCTGATTTTTTGATAGATGAACTTTCAAGGTGATTTTGCCATTGTGGATGGGCTCTTGAGATTCCTTTGAGATTATTGGACCATACATTGAGGTATTGACTCATGCCCAGATGAAAATTTTCATCTGGAGGCCTTGGTCAACCAAAACCCTAACTAGGTGACACTGGCGATCTTGAGGCTTGATCCACTTGGAATGTTGCAACCTTGTGCTTAATTCTTGATATGGGAGACCTCTTGATCCTTCATGGATGCTTGAGAGAATAGAAAAGTTAAAGATCATGTCAAATCTTGATTGATCCTTTGTCTAAGTGCTCTGAGAGAGCTCAAAAACCCTAGTTCTTGATTGTAGTAAACACTTAACAATCCTTGAGGAGATTGATGACGTATGATGGTACATCCATGTTGTGGTAACGATTTGCACAAATGATGTGAAATATTAGAGGTCAAAATTTGGGGTATGACAATTAACATAGAGTTTCTTTGGAGAAAGACCGATGTATTGTCGAGAGCCTTTGTTTAAGAGGCTTCCTCTAGGGATTTTCCTTAATCCGGGAAAGCGAAGATATCATCTTCAATGGTGAAGAGTGATGTTCCTAAGGTGTCTGTTGAATTTTTCTTTCCTTTCAGAGGTTCAAGTTATCAAAGTGGTCAAGGACAGTCTCCAATCCAGAAATAAACTGGGGAGAGATGGCTTAGGCGACACTTTTTGGATGGGGACAGAACTGACAAACTCCATCGGTGAGAGAACTCTTATCATTTGGGGATTGAATATGACTAGAGTGATAGTATTGCAAAATGAATATGAATATGAATCAATCATGCATGATGTATGTATATTTATGCTGACAAAACTGACGCGACATACAGACTAATGTGTAAACATGACTGGATACTCAGCCACTGCGGTGGATGAAAAGTATCATGGTGTTCAAAAATAATAATCCTGTCTTGCTTAGGAGAAGTAGACCCTGTTGGGGAAGAAGGAACTTATTAATGGTCCTTCAGAGGTAAGGGCTCTGCCAGGGATATCAGGTGGAACCTGACATTTGAAAAAGTTAATCCTTCATTCAGGTGTACTGGTTTTAGAAGGAGTACTTTGATTATGCATTTTGAGGTTTAATCATCTCCGGAGAAGCTGTCGAGGTTCCTTTCGATGTTCAAAAATCAAAAAGGAAATGCCATCATTATTTTAAAAGCAGAAGAAAAATTGGACAAGTAAAAATTCATTTTTGTTTTGTTTCAAGAATGTTAATCATGTTAAAAATGTTATTCTATAAAGCAAAAATAAATGAGAGTTGCAAACAAAAGCACAAGGGCTCAAATTTTTATTGATAGAATGGTAATCAACCAAGAGCGTGGTACCATAAAGTATTTATAAAGTTTAGAAAATGGTAATTTACGGGAAAAGGGGCTACATTAAAACATAACGACCGTTATCCTTCTACCACTTTTGAATTCCAGACATTCTGAGCTTCTGTCAAAGGTGACCTTGACATGAAGTTTTTCCTGATAGATGGCATTACCGCTGGGGATTTAACCGTGTTGGATGTAGTTACTTGCCATGAATCCCTAACTTTTGCTTGGATTGTCTTTTGAGTTTTTCAATCCACCGGGATGATTTTTTATTGTGTCTCTAATTTTTGTCTGGACCGCCCTTTCGGGTTTTCAATCCACCAAGACATTTTTTAGTTTAGGCAAAGTATTTCTTGACTACATCAACATTTGTGGGGTAGGCAAACTCCTCTCCGTCCATGGTTGCGAGTCTCAAGGCACCTCCTGAGAAGGCTTTCTTGACCACGTAGGGGCCATCATAATTCGGAGTCCATTTGCCTCTGGAATTAGTGAGAAATTTATTGTATCTTCTTGAGCACGAGGTCTCCTTCTCTGAAGATACGGGGTCGGACCTTTTTGTCAAACGCTTTCTTCATCCTTTGTTGATATAACTGACCATGACATAAAGTCTTCATTCGTTTTTCTTCGATTAGGTTTAGTTCATCGTGCCTACTTTGGCACCATTCCGCTTCTGTTAGCTTGGCTTCCATCAATATATGGATTGATGGGATCTCTACTTCTATGGGGAGCACTACCTCCATGCCATATAATAGAGAGAAAGGGGTTGCCCCTGTTGAAGTGTGGACAGATGTGCGATAACCATGAAGAGAAAAGGGTAGCATCTCGTGCCAGTCTTTGTAGGTTACAACCATCTTTTGAACGATCTTTTTGATGTTCTTGTTAGCTGTTTTTACCGCTCCGTTCATCTTAGGTCGGTAGGGAGATGAGTTATGGTGTTCGATCTTGAACTCAGCGCATAACTCTTTCATCATCTTATTGTTCAAGTTAGATCCATTGTCAGAAATGATCTGGCTTGGAACACTATAACGGCAGATGAGATTGTTTTTGATAAAGCGGACCTCCACTTGTCGGGTCACATTGGTGTAGGATTCTACTTCAACCCATTTGGTGAAATAGTCAATGGCTACTAGGATGAACCGATGTCCGTTCGAAGCTTTGGGTTCAATCATGCCAATCATGTTGATTACCCATATAGAAAAAGGCCATGGGGAAGACAGAACTTTGAGATGCATTGGTGGTACATGGATTTTGCCAACGTATATCTGACACTTGTGACACCTCCTCATGTACTTGTAGCAATCGGATTCCATTGTCAGCCAATAGTACCCTGCTCTTAGGATTTTTCTTCCCATTGTGTGTTAAAGTTTCTCTTATAGAGTGTATCACCATTCAGAAAGAAGTTGCCAGCCAGTCTTCTGAGAGTCTCCTATCCTTTCTGAATGTCCCAGGTGGGTATTCTTGTCTTTGAAGGAAGCACTTGATATCGTGAGACCAGGGTTTGTCATCTATGACTGCTTTAATTGCGAAGATGTAGGCGGGCCTTTCAAGGCGCATTATGTCAATCTTAGGTACGTCGTTCCAATGATTTACAACAATCATGGAAGAGAGTGACTAGTGCATCAGCCATGTGACTTTCTTCACGAGGAATATGATGAAACTCGATTCTGTTGAAGAAAGGCAATAATCTCCTCGCGTAATCTTTGTAAGGAATTAGTCCGGATTAGTATGTATTCCACTCCCCTTTGATCTGATTGATAACCAGAGCTGAGTCCCCATACACATCCAAGTTCTTAATCCTTAAGTCAATTGCTTCTTTGAGACCTATGATACAAGCTTCGTATTCGGCCTCGTTGTTTGTACATTTGAATGTTAATCTGGCAGTGAAAGTAATATGGGTACCCTGAGGGGTTACGATGATTACCCCAATTCCATTTCCGTAAGCATTGACAGCTCCGTCAAATATTAGTCCCCATTGGGATCCTGGTTCTGGTCCTTCGTTGGGTAGTGGTTCATCGTAATCTTTCATTTTCAAGTGCATGACATCTTCGTCTGGGAAGTCAAATCCAATTGATTCTTGATCGTCAATCGGTTGATGAGCCAAATGATCAACTAAAATACTTCCTTTGAAGGCTTTTTGAGCGTGGTACTCGATGTTGTATTTTGATAACAACATCTGCCAACGAGCAATCCTTCCCGTAAGAGTAGGCTTTTCAAAGACATACTTGATTGGATCCATTTCGGAGATTAACCAAGTAGTGTGACAAATCATGTACTGGCGAAGTCGTTTAGCTGCCCAAGCTAAAGCGCAACAAGTTTTCTCGAGCATAGTGTACCGAGTTTTGCAGTCCGTGAACTTCTTGCTTAAGTAGTAAATGGCAGACTCTTTTCTTTTTGTTTCATCTTGTTAGCCAAGTACACAGTCCATGGAGTCCTCCAAGACTGTTAAGTAGATGATTAGTCGTCTTCCTTCCATTGGAAGTGAGAGAATTGGAGGTTTCAACAGATATTCTTTGATACTATCGAAAGCTTTTTGGCAATTTTCTGTCCATACACAACTTTGTTTTTTTTCTGAGTAGTTTGAAGATTGGCGCACATGTCGCGGTCATGAGGGATATGAACCTCGAGATGTAATTCAGACATCCCAAAAATCCTCTGACTTGTTTCTCTGTTTTTGGTGAAGGCATTTCTTGAATGGCCTTGACCTTGTCGGGATTGACTTCGATTCCTTTTTGGCTAACGATGAACCCTAGGAGTTTTCCTGAGTGAACACTGAATATTCATTTATTAGGATTCAAGCGGATTTTGCATTTTCTCAGACGTTCGAACAATTTTCATAGGTGCTCAACGTGCTCTTCCTCTGTTCTAGATTTGGCGATCATGTCATCGACATACACTTCAATTTCTTGGTGCATCATGTCATGAAACAGAGTTGTCATGGCCCTTTGATAGGTTTCCTCGGCGTTTTTCAGACCGAACGACATTACCTTGTAACAAAAGGTGCCCCATGGGTGATGAATGAAGTTTTCTCAATATCTTTTGGTGCCATTTTGATTTGATTATAGCCCGAGAATCCATCCATGAAGGAGAAAACTTTGAACTTTGTTGTGCTGTCAACCAACATGTCAATGTGTGGCAAAGGGAAGTCATCCTTTGGACTTGCTTTGTTCAGATCCCTGTAGTCTACACACATTCTGACTTTTCCATCCTTTTTCAGAAATGGCACTATGTTGGCCAACCATTAAGGATACTCTGAGGTGGCAAGGAAACCTGCGTCAATCTGTTTCTACACTTCCTCCTTAATTTTGATAGCCATATCTGGGTGAGTCCGTCTCAGTTTCAGTTTCATCAGAGGACATTCTAATTTTAATGGTAAATGATGTTCTACGATGCTGGTATCCAACCCCGGCATGTCCTGATAGGACCAAGCGAATACATCTGGAAAGTCTTTGAGAAGTTTAATCAATTCTTCTCTAAAAGTTGGATTGAGCAATGCTCCGATCTTAACTTCTTTCCTTTCTTCTTTTGAACCCAAATTGATAGTTTCCAACGGCTCCTTGTGAGGCTCAATTGACCTTTCCTTTTGTCTGAGTAGTCGGGAGATTTCTTCTGGAATTTCTGCGTCCTCTTCTTCTTCAGCTTCAAATACCGGGAATTCAAAGTTGGGAGAGGGCATTGGATCATATGTTTCAATGGGGTTTAAAATAAGCAATTTGCATGACGTGATGATTTGTTTTTAGAAGAGGTAGAGAGAATGAAAAAGTGTGTGCAGTGTATTTTCTGAAAAATGCTTGTTTTTATTTTGGGTTGTTTTAGGATTACCATTTTCTAAAAAGCGAAAAGTGAAAATGGCAATAAATGCGGGAGTGACAGAATGACATTATTTATTTGTGATTTGTCGATTCTTGAAACTACAGCCCTATAAAACAAGACTATGTCGCTTTGGGCGAAGCAAAGAGGGACATTTACAGAAAAGTAAGCGCTATAAAAACATCTATTTCACCTGGGCAGGATGAAAGGTTGAAACTAAGATGGTAATTACTTAGACTTTTGGACGACTTTCGAGACATCAACAGTAACCCATTGGCGATGAACTCCTCAGTGAATCACAAAGTCTGGTACCTTCTTTCTTGGTTTGTCTTCAGAAATGACACTGATTTCTGGTGGATCAGGATTATTGGAATCTTCTTCCCATGCAAAGTTATCGTAAACGAACTCTTCTGTTGTATTTTCTATGGTATTTTCAATCTCAAGGGAATCTTCCCATCCAGTTGGCTGGATATCATCAATATTGATATGGAAGCTTTTAGGAGCAGTATACTTGACTAGGAAGTCGTACTTGCCACTTGGCTGTCCTAAAGTGTCCCAAACTTCTGTGGGAGAAGATGAGTCATCTTCTTCGATGAAGTTGACCTCAGGAAAAGCATAGTTGATGAACTCTTGTCCTGCAGTCCTCGCAGGTTCATCATTGTGAAGAGTGTTTTCTGAATAGCCCGAGAAATGATCCCATGGCTCGGCGGGGACGCATGTATTCTTTTCAATGTTGCTCAACTGGTACGCGTTGTTGGGATGACTCTTTTGCCCCAAGTATTCTAGGTATGGCTTTCAAATAGGCAAGTCATCCAATGGGTCATAATAGTCATAGTGGAAGTTGGTTTTCATCAGATCATCCTCTAATGAGTTAGGTGGAGCACGACATCCTTCAGGATCACAATCTCCGTAAATCATCCTGACGCCTGATCTTGGTATATATCTTGGACTTTGCGTGGGAAAGCAAAATGGCGTATGCATTTCTTCCTGAGACATATAACCGTCCTCGTTGAGATAGGATTTCTACTCCTCATCCATATCGGAGGAGTCATTCTCATTGATAGTGTGTACTTCTTGAGACACTGGGTGGAGAAAGCCTCCACTGAGGAAGAAATCCTGAATGGGACGAAAACTTTCGTCCTTCTTAGTAGTCTAGGCACAGGTTGAAGAGAAACCAAGACCTTTCTTTGTCTTGTTATCTGTAGGGATTACGAGTTGTCCCCATCCGTTTACGTCGTTACTCTTGATCACTTCGAGAGTGTCTTTGTATGAGGAAATCGACATTCCCTTTTTTGATTGATTCTCATTGCTCTCCGAAAGTGCTTGGAACTGAGTTCCAACAACCTCCTCTGGTTCTACACAGGAGATTGATGATAAGTTGCTCACGATTAAGGCCTGCTCTCCATAGACTGTGACCAGCTTGTCATTCTTGACGAACTTCAGCTTCTGGTGAAGTGTCAAAGTGACTGGCCCAGCCTCGTGTATCCAAGGTCTTCCTAATAAACAACTGTATGCTGCTCGGATGTCCATGACCTGGAAAGTGACTTGAAAAATGTGAGGACTGATGGTTATGGGAAGACCGACTTTGCCAATAACTATTTTTCTGGATCCGTCAAAGGCTTTGACGATGATCTCACTGCCCCTCATCGGAGCTCCTTGACATGATAGTCATGTAGAGTTGATTTTTGTATAACATTCAGAGATGATCTCGTGTCAACTAGTACACTGGCTAAAGCATCGTCTTGGCAGTTGACTATTATGTTGAGCGCCATGTTATAATTCTTGCCTTCTTTTGGCAGTTCCTCATCACTGAACCTTAAATTGTTACAGGAAGTGATGCATGAAATGATGTTGTAAAATTGTCCTACCGTTACATCTTGTTCCACGTAGGCTTGCTCTAACACTTTCTGTAGAGCTTCCTTGTGAGCCTCGGAACTAAGTAGGAGAGATAACACCGAGATTCTAGACGAAGTTTGCAACAATTGGTCCACAATGTTGTACTCACTCTTCTGGATAAGCTTTAACATTTCATCATTGTTCTTCATAAGTTCGGGATTACTGGAATGACTGATTTGCTGATTTGGAACTTCTGCTTGAGGTTCCTTTTCCTTGGCAGGTTCTCCAACTCCTCTGTTGAAGATCAGACCACTCCGTGTGACTCGACTGATGTCGGCAATGTTTACGACGGAGGGTAATGGAGTTTCCTTTCCATTTTTTATTGTTGTTGCACCGTACTTATAAGGATAGCCTTATCTGATTTGTATGCTATTGGTCCTGGCAAGTAGATAACCATAGGAGCCTTTTGATTTCTCTAACCATCAAATGCAGCCTCAATTGGTTCGAAGTTGAGAGTCTTTCTACTGTCAAGAGGAAATCTTGATTCATCGAGCAGAGGAATTATGGTGCAAATGTCTTCGGCCATTTCATGCCTGGAAAGTAAGACAACATCTTCGCTTTGATCCGGAAGATAGTCTTGTATCACATTGATCGACCCGGAACTTGAACATTGTCGAGTTTCTTTCTGGTCCAATTGTTTTTGAAGAGCCGCTCGTACAAGGTAGCATCCTTGGTTATTCTTTGAGCAAACTCTACAACGTTCATAATTGTACGATGGTACCCGACCACATCCACTTTGTATACAGTGCATCTTTCTAGATCTATTTCCATCGAGCGGACATCTTGACTCTGATGCCTACTAGGATTTTCGTCAGTCATATTGATCTTTTGTGTAGCTTCATCGAGGTAAATTGGAAGCCACCAGTGTTCCAATAAATGTTGAAGCGTTCTTTACACCAGTGCGCACCCTTGGTCGTTCTCACGACACTCTTCACAGTCTTGATAATCATGTGAAGCCAGAAAGCCAAGCCTGACTTGCTTAGCATGTAGTTCTACCAGACTGGTATTCATCAATCGTATGTCAAAGATTTGAACCATATTAACTTGATGGTTATTTCTTTCTTGGTAATCCTGGATCCATCCAAGACCCAAATGATGTTGGAGGGCCTCTTATACAAAAGAGCATCCCTGATTGCTTGTTGAGCAGATCGGACAGGTGTTATAATCGTGCCGTGGCAGATTATGATATTGACTTTGCCTTGAGTGCATAGCCACTAAATTGACATTCATCGCAAGGATGTTGCGGTTCTGAACAATGTTAGGATTTGCATGGGCCATGTTGACCTCTTGGATTCTGTGATCTTGAATCCAACCTAGATTCATCTGTTCTTGTAGAGCTAATTGTACTACGGAGCACCCTTGATTATTCTTTCAGAAAATATCACACTGGTGATAATTGTGAGGCGGTACATGACAGTACCCGCTCTATCTGATATGCATCCTGGTCATATTGGTTCCTAATAGGAGTACATTGCGAATTTGATAACTGCGGCTAAATTCCTCCTCTATTAAATTTATAGAAGGCTTTTCATGTTGCGGCAACGAATTCGTCTGAACATTTGGATTAGTATCTTTGAAAGACAAGACCCCGATCCTCCTTGATGGTAAGGGCAAGTTTGATCCACTTTGAACCAAAAAGGAGGATTTTCCGGTACTATAAGAGAAGACCTGGTTTGGACGTGCCCCTTGTCCAGTAAAAGTGGAAATAGTTCTGCGTACAACATCGGTATAGGGTCAAACCCTGATGGTCGCGTAGTACGATAGTTATTATACTGTGGACGAGCCTGCTGAAGAGGTTGTTTTGGCCTTTGCTGATACTGTTGTTGACTTGGTTGGCTCTGACCAACCTGAGGTTGGTAAGTCGGAGCAGGTGCAAGATTAATAAAGGGAGTTATTGCCGCTACTGGTTGATATCGTCACCTTTGCTTTCCGAGAGAGATATTACTGATCTCCTGTTTTTTCTTCTTTTGAAAAGCATTACCATATCTTTTGGTACTGCTAGATGGCTCTGCATCTTTGACTAATCGTCCTTCTCGGACTACTTCCTCAAGGTGTACTCCCATGTTCACCATTTCAGTGAAGTCACTGGGCGCACTGGCGACCATTCGGTCATAATAGAATATGCTCAAAGTTTTCAGAAAGATCTTTGTCATCTCTTTTTCCTCAAGAGGGGGACAGATCTGGGTGGCAATTTCACGCCATCTCTGAGCATACTCCTTAAATGTCTCTTTGTCCTTTGCGACATTACTCTAAGCTGATCTCCATCTGGTGCCATGTCCAGGTTGTATTTATATTGCTAAACGAAAGCAGCACCGAGATCTCTGAAAGTGCTGATCTTAGTGCGGTTTAAACCCATGTACCATTTGAGTGCGGCACCGGTTAAACTGTCCTGAAAATAATAGATCAGTAGCTGTTGATTTTCTGTCTGGGTAGACATTTTACGAGCGTACATCACCAAATGACTTTGAGGACAAGAGTTGCCCTTGTATTTTTCAAAGGCAGGAACCTTAAATTTGTGAGGGATTTTGACATTAGGGACCAGACACAGGCCGGCGGCGTCCTTTCCGAATAAGTCCTGACCGCGAATGGCATGCAGTTCCTTCTGCATTTCTAAAAACTGTTCTTGGAACTCATTCATCTTTTCATACATGTCTGTGTTTTCACCAGAGATTGCTTGTGGAATCTGCCCTTCCGGGACAGTGTGTACCACCGGTTGTGGTATAGACATTACATCGGTGACCCTTGGTGCTTTAGTGCCCTGAAGTTTGTAACCTTCAAGAGTTGCCGATGTAAACCTTGCATCTTCACCTTCCTGAAGTTTGTAACCTTCAGGACCAGTGGCTCCTGCTACAGTTTTTGGGTCTTCAGTGACCGGCGGGATGTATCCTTCAGGGACAAAGTTAAGAGCCATGCCCCAGGGCCGACCCTTAGGCATGTTGTACCGAGGATGATTCTCATGTGTCCCCATCATGGGTGTAGATGTAATCTCTGAGATTACCGTCCTTTGACGTTGCTCCTGAGCTTCTGCCAGGGATAGCATGTCACTGTGAAGTTTTTCCAAACTTTCCTTTAGAGCGTCGATTTCTTCTCTCAGCTCTTTGTTCTCTTCCTCGAGTTCGTCCATTTTATTTTGTCGATTGGCCCGACTATTGTACGAGTGATACAGTTTGACTCTAGAATTATGACACGTACGTGAGACTCGAGAGAATGCATTTATGTGGGAATGATGAATGCAAATGACATATTTTTAGTTTTTGTTTTAATCAAAAAGAAACTTCAACAAATAAAATTGCAAATATCATACAGAGAGGGGGAACCCATTTTTATTGAAATCGAAAGATTGCAGTATGTTACAGGGAAAAGTACAGTATTTTACAAAGTGCTGGAAAAGGAAATATCTAAGCTCAAGGATCCTGAGTCCTCTCTGAACAGAGCTCAGATGTCGGTTCTGGTAGTTTCCTCTTCTTTGATCGGGGCTCTTCAACCGCTGTCGGGTTATTAGTCATTTGCTAAATGAAAGGAGGAAGTAAATTCCTTTGATCTTCCGGACTTTATACAGCATGCTGCTCTAATATTTCAATCAGAGCATCCTTTTCTTTCAATAGTTCCTGAATTTTAGTACACTCTACACTGAGGATTTGGTACTTGTTTTTCCAAGAGCTCTTCTCCTGTTGAACTTTGTTGAGAGCGATCTGGAGTTTTTTTGTATTGGACATGAAATAAAGGGCAGATTCTTTCAACAGAAAAACTTCTTGACGAGATAAGGTTCCATGGAGATAAGGTTCCATGGAGATACAGTCTGGTTTCCCTAGAGACTCTCGTTCTTTTCAGTGAATGTTTTGCCAGGCATGCACTATTTCCTTCTTAAGTGCCCTGTCATTTTCTCCTTCTTTGAAGAAAAGACCTTCCAAATGAACATTATGTGGGATATGCTTCATTGGGTATCCGAGTTGACGGCGAGCTAAAACTGGATGATAGTTGATTCCTCCTTTAGTTCCAATGAGGGGTACATTGGGGAAATTTCCACATAGATCAATTATCTCTATCCCATCGTAAATCCTATTGTACCAGTCTATGTCAGAGTTGGTGAGAGACATGATTCTTTGCGACCAGCGTAAGGTGTTCTTATGATCCCAAAAAGCAGCAGACTTGGGTAAATGGAAAATAAACCATTTGTAAAGCAAGGTGTCACTCCCAGGATTTTCATCCAGGTACAAACGCGAAAGTGGCACAGAAAATAGAGTCGCCAGCCGTGTAAATTTATCCCACGAGAGGGAAAGGGAACACCGCATAAACCTGAGGAAGAGGGAAAGGAATGGTCATCGCAACCATAGCCTGGGTTTGGGAGTCGGTTACGCGAGGGGAAGGTGCTAGCACCCCACGTGTCCATCGTACTCGATTGGATCCACGCTTGTTGTCTATTCTAAGGGTGAGTTATCCTAACATCTAGGGCTGCACTAAAACGGGGAAGGGGAAAACTAAGACAGACTCGGTAGGACGTCGACGTCCTAGGCCTACGTTCCCCCTTTGTGCAATGGGGAATTCAGAGTCAACGTAGTTCGGACCAAGTTCTTTTTGTGTTTTTTATGAGCGACGTTAAGTTCGCGTCGGCAGTTAGGGTCGCTGCCTGTTTGCGACTCAGACGGAAAGTAACGTGCCCTTTTTGAAAATAGCCTTTAGTTTGACGATCCCGAAGGACAAAAAGGTTTGAAGTTTGTTTGTATTTTTTAGGACAGAAGTGACTTGAGTTAATTCATAACTCAACTTGAACCAAAGTCTATGACACGGGAGCGAATGCATCGCATGGTCGCCCCCAATGGGACGTATGCTCAACACTCTAGAAGAGAGAAGGGGGACCCCTCAATCTTCATTTCCTATGTTTAAAGCTCGTGTGCAAGCCAAGTTGACCTTATTAAGTGTCTTAGAGATGTTATGAGATGAGAAGAGGGACTCAAAAGGAAAGAAAAACACTACGGGGAAAATCTATCTTAATGTTATCATGCAAAGGAGGCCCTAAGGGGAAGTTTGACAACAACCTAAGCCTAAAGAAAAAAAAAGATGAGAGAAATAAATAATGAGAGTGGACATGGATACTTATCCATACCCTTAAATAACTTACCTCAGCCTCTGCATAAAAGGTTAGTACAAAACAGGCACAAGTAACAATAAGACAAGTGAAACCCAAGCAAGTCACGAACCAAAGAGAAAAGTTCACAAACCAAATGAAACTCATCCAAGACAGAAGGTGGATGACCTAAACATGCATTATGAAGTCAACGGAACAAACCCAAATTATGGCACAAGTGCCTTTTCAAACAAGTGATAAGACATGGTCAAAGATGTGCATACAAAAAGATCTCAAACAAAGAGCAATCAAATAATTAGCAAAACATCTTCTAAAATTACCAAATTAAAACTCAAAATACCTCAACCAGATACAAACATCATATTAAAAACTCATGTAAAAATTCACAAGATAGCTCACCCAAACAATTATGCAAAGTTCAGACAAGAAACATGACTCAATATGCAAAAGAGGAGGACTAAAATGCAATATGAAATGATTTTAAAAATGAGAGGAAAATATTTTAATGTAATTCAATGTGTTGGTGAAACAATGCAAAAAGAATGAACTCAAAAGGTTTTATGGATGATGAGAAATAAAATGAACAAGTTAAGGTATACATAATAAGAATAATCCAAAAATAAAATAAACAGATAATTACTTCAGATGCTAAAAATAAAATAAAATAATAAAATAAAATATGGTAAAATTTTATAAAATACTAAACATGCTTCATGATTTATTTGGGAATTTTATGATGCTTGGACATATTTTTAAAAAATGATTTTTGAATGTGTATGGAAAAGAAATAAAAAAACAAAGTAAAATGTCAGGGGGTGCACGCGTAGCAAATATCACGTTAAAAATCCAATGGGCCTAGAAGGAGTGGGTGCAAATAACAAAACGCACTGGGCCCATGTTTGAGTAAAAATAAAATAAGTAAAAAAAAATAAAATGAAAAAAGAATGTCACGCAAAGCATGTGACCATGCTATCAATCAGTCAACTTGGATTAAGTTAGAAAAGGACAAAAAATCCGACCGGCCAATCAGATGACGACACGACATCGTCTTCCCCATAACACAAACCCTAACCTTGCATGCATCGTGGAAAATGCAGCCCCATCCCCTCAACTTTGACTCCAAGTTTCTCCCTCAAATCTCCACAAAATCGAACGAAATAAATCCCAGAAATATAGTACGAAGAACATAGATCAACATGGTATAATTGGTCTTCCACAAAGATCATTTAAACACAGAGAAAAATAAGCCTAAATAAGCGGGTACCAAATCGTAAACAAGAATTCAAACAACACAACATGCTTAGATTTAAACGATGTTCACATTTCAGGTAGATTCAAACGCAATATATGAGCAAGGTTAATACATCCTAAGACATTTAGATCTAAGCATGCTATCAAACAAAGTGTGTAGAAGAATACCTAGTGGAAGCTAGTGAAACCTTTTCTTTTTGATGTGAAACTTGCAGCCGTGTTCCAGAATGAATCTCCTCTCCTTTTAGGGTTTCTGGTCGTTTAAATATGATGGATTAGGTCAAACTTTTGAGGCCCATAATGTGCAAAACAAATCTGATTTAACTTTGAACCATTAAGGAAAGTTTTGATGCATGGCCGTCTTGCATGGTAAGTGAGTTTTGTTTCTAAATGTTTGTGCCTGAGTGGTGTTGAGATTTGTCACAAAAATAGTCCACTCTAATCTTGTACAATCATGCGTATAATACCACGCACTAAGACTTTCCCCAAGTTGGACCCAGCAATTGTCATGCTTCTCATTAAGTGCATACAAGCTCATTTAAGCCAACCATAGATGCATTAAAAAGTAGGGAATATAGAGAACAAACTTTATGTTGCAATAAGGTGGAAAAGACACTTGTAACATGGTGCAAAGTTGGCTTGAACTTGTGTCCTAAAAATCTGCCAAAACACTTGAAATTTTCCCTAAGTCATTTGCCAAACACGCAGGGTGAAAATACCCAACTTTGATCACCTATAACGCAATACATAGTAGTTCAAATGACCTGTTTCTTGTACTCAAATTAAAGGGTTCAATTCATACTACAACTTTTGTGTGACAAACATTTCCAAATGAAGTCTTGATCGTGATGAAAATAAGCCTTGAAAGTTTGTTCCCAAGTCTGCCAAAAATGACTTAGAAAAAATTCTAAGTTTTTGAATCTTGTAAGGTGAAAAATGCCCAACTTGGGAGCACTATAACTCATTCAAAAATGATTCAAATGGCATGGTTCTTGTGCCCATTTTGAAGGGAATACTTCATACTATAACTTTCATGTGGAAAAGATTTGCAACTGAAGCCTTGATCATGGTGAAAACTGTCTTTGAAAGTGGTTAAGAACTTACCCAAAATAGTAAGTTTCTAAAACCCTAAACTTCCTTTTTTAGTAACTTTTCCACATTCTTGACTTTTTTCATGAATCCTTGAGCATTTCTTGAACAAATCTCATCCATGGACATATTTGAGATGAGGAACATGAATTTGATCTCAAAAAGTCAGGAGTTGACTTTTTTCTCTGCACAGTTGACTTTTCCCCAATTCTCTTTATTTTTAATCAATTGATCAATTGAACCCCTTATGAATCAAATTGATGGACAATTTTCCATTCCTAGATACTTAGGGACCCAAGGAATTGTAATACCCCAAAATTTGCTCTTCCCTTTTGGCATCATAGCATGGCATTATCATTTATCATATCATATCCATCTCATTAGCATTGCATTGCATTTAACATAGAAAAATGAAGCATGGCATCCTTCTTACCATCAGGGCATGTGATCAGGTGGAAGGTGGACAATCAAGGAATCATTCAAAGCACAAAAAGGTCAATCAAGTTGGCTCTAGGCAAGCCAAGAGGTCTCTCATGTCTCATACTATCTCAATTGATCTTCCAAAACCTCAAGGAAGTGAGATTCAATGGGAGATTGAAGCATTACATCTTTCACTATGCAAGAGATTCAAAAAACTGAAGGAAAACCCTCAAAAGAGATAGCTCATTGATCCAAAATCATCCTCAAATGGTATATCTCATCATCCTTTAAGAGGATACACAACATACTCTGAGGAATTTGAAATTGGAGACTGCACTTTTACCTCCTAACCAGAGGGGGCCAAAATTAGGGTTTCCATTTAAATCAGGGAATCTTTGCTTTTTTGGGCAAGACTTGATGTCATGGTTTCCTATATGTCCCTAGGTATATGGATGTGGAAGATTGCATCTCAATTGGTTTTAGAAGTGATTCAATTGGAAGAAAGATCAAAAATCAGGGGATTTGGGGCCAAGTCAAATAATCAGAGGAAAAAGTCAACTCTTGACTTTTTAAAGCCAAATTCATGAAATTCATGTTATATGTGACCAATGTACAAAATTTGATCAAGAAACTCCAAAGGAATCATGAAAAAATCAAGATTTGGAAAGTTGCCATTTTTGGATGAAGTAGGGTTACTAAAAATAGCAAGTTTTGGCCATTTTGCATCAGAATTGGAACCAAGGCCATTCAAAATTGAAGCACCAAATGAAAATTCCACTCTGCCTCAATGAAAGGCCTTGCTTTGAGCTTCAAATCCATGTGTAGAACATCTCCATTGGATAAAAATTGAGAGAGTTATAGATGATCAAAGTTGAGGGAAACTTGGGCAAAATGCAAGTCAGCTTGGGCAAGTTTCAGGTCACGCGCGTGTCATTTCTACAAACACCTGGTGTGCCAAATGTCCACTCATTTTTCTCATGGTTAAAGGCCTCAAATGAAAAACTTGTCAACATTAAAAATGTTCCTTGTAATGTCTTCTTCAAGTTTCATGTTGGACAAAATTTCATCTGATCAAGGTATGATGGAGAAATAGTGGCCTCAAGTTAGGGTGGTTATGCTGAAATTTTGTGCCATGCCAGCTTTGCCAACCGACCACCTGATGCGCCCATCATCCAGTCTTGTGTGCTTAAGTTTATAGTCATTTTGGAGCATGTTTGAAGTATCATATCAACTCCAATCTCAAACCAAACTTGTTGCATTATACTCCCTCTTTCCAATGAACCCAAAAACTCACCAAACTATTCATTGAGTAGAGAGAAAAACATCACCAAACCTCCCTATGTTTCACTGATACATTGATGGCTTTGCTGCATAACTTGGTTCAGACATCCATCAAACAATTCTTTCCCTTATTTGAGCACACCATGAACATCACATACACTGCTATAGCACGTGCCTTGCATGAAAATGGAAAGAGAAAACTTGCTGAGAAAGTTTCTAATACACAACCATGCCATTCATTTCACTTTCACCTCACCATTATCCTCACCATAGGTGACCATGAGCTCTTCCACACTAAAACAAAACCTCTCCAACTCGTGTTACTAACTGTCATGACTCATTCTGTTAACTCAAACTCAGTTAACTAACTCAGTTAACTGTAGTTCTAACCATCAACCACCAGGGTCAAATCATAACCACGCCTATATAAACAATTCTAACAGATTTGGAAAGGGAGATTCTCATTGTTTCACTCTCACTCCAAAAGCACTCTCAACTTTCTCTCTGAATTTCTCTCTACCTGCACGAATTCCTCAAGTTCTTCTTCAACCTTCACAATCAAGCAAGAAGACATCACTGAAGCATGGAATAGCACAGTTGTCTCCAATTTCAGATTCAGATTTCCTCTTATTCTCAAGATCAAATAGCATTTATTTTGCTCAAATTGAAGTTCTAGAAGTTCAAGAACAAGTTCTCACCTCTGGTTTTCTCAAAAAATCCAAAGATCTTCAAGTTTCAGGTTCCAAAAGTTCTCAAACTTTGCTTGCACGATTTGATGTTATTTTAACTGGTTGATGTGTTATTTGAGCTTATTAGAAGCTATATGAAACCGGTTAGTTGATAGAGCTCCTTAGGAGTTTAGAACTGAAACTTAGGGCAAATTTCTCTTCTTCGATTCTCTGTATCCATGCTTGATCTTTGAATTTTGTTGTTGGATTTGTGTTCCTCATGAGCTTAGCTTTCGTTTGGTATATGGCTTGTGAATTTCTGGAGAGTTTGAAGGTTGCAGACGGTGGTGAGCGACCGGAGAAGGTGACCGGAGGTCCCTCTCCGGCCGGTGACTGTTAGAGCTAGGGTTTATGCATGTTATAATCTCATCCGTCCATTTTTCATGATCGTGTGGCTTTAAGCTTGCCAGCACATTAAAACTCACATGCCACTCACGTGAGGATTCTGATTTGTATTTTAAACTTTGTGTGGTGCAGTGTATGGTATGTTATGTGTTCCCTCACGCGTGTGTGTTGATCATGATTACGTTGACTGCTTGTTTGACTGGACTTGATCTCATGGTTGTGATTGCTTTGACATTGTGTTGACTGAAGCACATGGTTGTTAACATGTTATGCGCAGAAATGGACCTAAGCCAGATTGATATCCACACCCCTCTGTTTGGAAGCCCAATGATTTTGAACTGTTAATTTGCTATGCATGCACCCCCTTCTTTAGTTCCATTTCATTTTATTTCTCATTTTTGCTACACGTTTCATAATTAATTTTTAAAAATACCAAAACATATTGGAAAATTCTACAAAAATTCATGTGTATTCTTAAAACATTTAGGAAATTTTTCATGATTTTATTTTCTGATTTTATGACCTTTTTGCCCCTGTTCCATAATTTTCTTTGAATTTCCACTTAGATGCATTCTAAGCATGATACATGAATTTGTTTAATTTTGTTCTTGCTCATTACCAACTATTTTGACATGATTCTTTTTGCATTGATTCACTAATACATTGAAGCATGTTAGATGATTTTTGTTTGATTTTTTAGGACACTTTATCATATGTCTTGATGCCTATATTTGCTCCACTTGGCATGTTGTTTCAATTTGACCTAAGTGCATTACTTGACATCATTTTGCCTTGAATTTTTACATGATACTTTGATAAGTGGTTCATTTCTGTTTTGTGTACTCCAATACCATGTTTTCATAATTTTCATGAATCCATTTGGTCTTTGTTTGATGCATCACATTGGATGTATAATCCATGGCATGTCATTACAACTTTAGTGCATGTTTACATGAATTCTTTTGTGCACATTTGTATGAGCATTTGCATATGTTATGAGCCATTCATATGATATTATAGGTCTTTGATACACATTATAGGTCATCGTTACATGTTCATTTCAATTTGAACTTTGTGCATCATTAACATGTATTGTTTGCCCTTTCTTTTTGAACTTTCATTTCAATTCTTCTTATATTACTTCTTGAATGTCTTGAAGTTACCTCATAAATACTTTTGAGATGTTTATAAACCATTTTCCATTTAGTTTCAATTCTGGTTGTTGATTTACATGTTTCATTTATGCATGTCCTCTTCATTTCTTTCCATCTTTCATCTACCCTTTCTTCTTGTAACATGTTTAAATGCTAATGGATGATGTTTGTTGCCTATTCACTTGCACTTGTATGATGATATTCATTTGTTGTCCATATGATGCCCATTCTGGTTGTGGTTCTAGGATTTGTTTTCTCATTTAATTCTTTTGAGTTTTATGATGCATTACATGTTCTTTTACTTCTTATACTTCTTATACATGTTTACTAACCATGTAGGGGCTTTGGTAAGTTTCAATTGAGTGTGGATAAGGAATCCACATTCAACTTCTATCCTTTCTCTTTTACAATTCCATTTTGTGTTTTGTTAAGCACTTATGTGCTTTCTTTTAATAACTCATCACTTTCCCTTTGTGAATTACAATTCATCTTCTACTTTAGAAGTGAATTGTTTAATTCATTCTTTCTTTAGACTTTAGGTTGAAACCTCACAAACTTTAGGATCACTCCCTTAACTAATCAATTAGGATTGAGTCTTAGTCCATATAGATTTTACCTTTACCTTCTCTTGAGTCTTTCATCTTCTCATCTCAAAGAAAATTCAAAACATATAATAAAGGTAGGCATTTATTGCATTTAGGCCTTTCATATAAAGAAAAGATTATAAGGGGTCTTCTCTTGTAATCTTAGAATGTGTAGCATATAGCCCATCTTGGGTCAATGTGTTAAACATTTGATCTTGTATGAGGGACTTAAATGCAATACTTGTTGAAGGTGCAAATAATAAAAAACACTTCTTCACTTCATAATCAACAAAACACTTAATAAACACAAGTATGCTAGTGTGTTTGAACCTTGATAATTGGAACTAAGTGTGAGGGTCTTCTTCACCCTTAGTGTGCTTTCTTACCCATTCCATCTTGGAATGTGAGAAGGTACACATTCCAATGACTAAGATCCAGATACACTGTCGTATGCAAACAAAACCAAAACACTTCCTTCTGAAAGACAAAAAACAAACAATAACGTCTTTCCTTCGGGAATTCTTTTCTCACCTCATTCACTCTCAACGCACGAGCGCGCTTCTACTCGTTCTCTTGCAAGATGGTAACGCACTCGGACCAGCGAGCCTGCAACACCTGAGCTAGAACGTAAGCCGTTCTCTAAAAAACAATCCATCCCTAGTGAGGGGAACTACGTCGCTCTGATTCTCATGTTCCCGATGAGATACGTAGGCAGTGGGGTAGGGCCCATGCGAGCACTTCTTTTATTTTCCCTACATTTGTTTCTCGTTCCTTTTCCAGTTCTCTTTTCATTCCTTTTCCAGTATTCTTTTCCATCACCCTTTGATCGAGACAAGCAAGCGTGGATCCCATCGGGTACGATGGACGCGAGGGGGTGCTAATACCTTCCTCTCGCGTAACCGACTCCCGAACCCATTTCTCTTGGTCGTAAGACCCTGCTTTTTCCTTTCCTTCAGGTTTATGCGGTGTTTCCTTTCCCTCTCATGGGATAAATACACATTGCTGGCGACTCTGTTCGGTGCCACTTTCGCGTTTGTACTAGGATGAAAATCCCGGGAGCGACAGCTGGCGACTCTGCTGGGGAAAACCCAGAATCTCTGGTTTCCTTAGCGAGTCAATCCTAGCGCTTGTCTGCTTTTCTTTCATTGGGTGTTTAATGTTGTGCTATATGTTGTTGTTTATTTATTTTACTGTATTTACCGCATTTTAGCATTACATATCATATATTATATTGTGTTGCACTGTTTTGTCTGTTTGGCGGGATGGGTGTTCTGAGAGATAAGCTCACTACACAGGCTTGAGTACACACATAGGTATTAGAGTGGATAGTCATGACGCTTGCGTGGTGGTGACCACGTATTGTTGTTCATGAGACCCACAACCAGACGAGGTTCTATCAGGAGCTTTCTGCTACTGCATGTTATGCAGGCCAGTGGTTATTCTCTTGAGGAACTGTCGACTCTGGTGACCATTCCCGAGGACTCAGTTGCGGCACTCCTCCCGAGTTGTGATAGTGGCAGACCACATTCCGTGGCAAACCCATTGCACATTCTCGATCCGAGGACCCAATGCTGGGAACTTGCTATAGGACATCCCTTTTTGAAAGAGAATCAGCGGAGGCACTCCTCGATTGGCGGTAGTACTGTACCCTGAGGGATGAATGTACTATTGCTTCTCGACCTCAGTGCCAGAAGCTGAGGACCTTTTTGTTTTGGAGAATCAGTTGAGGCCTCCTCGATTGATGATGATGCCAAACCAGAAATGGTGAACGTATCATCATTTCTCGACCTGAGAGCCCGGGATACTGAACATCCTAGTACCCATATGTGAGAAGGGCGGGTTGTTTACAGGTTTGCAGGTAACCATGACCTCCTACATACCCGGTTTTCTATCATCATTGCACAAAAAGGAAGTTTCATCCTATTGTATTCAGATGGTTCTTATCTATGGTTCTATATTAGTCTCAGAGCTACACTGACACCGTTCACAGTTCAGCACAGACACCTGATTACCTGATCACATTGCCCTTTGCATTGCATTATCATATCCTAACATACATGTTTATTCATTTCCAGGTGCATATATTACCCTTGACTCCAGTCATCAGGTCCCTGCAAAGATGAACACTAAAGAGAGGAAGAATATCATCAGCTACAAGTTCCTTACGCCTACTTTGGGCCCTATTGTTGTGCTGAAGGGAATGGCGAGCCCGGCAGTACGAGAAGCTTTTGAAGAGAAATATGGGTGGATTTTATTTATGGTCCGTAATGTCAGTGATTATGAAGCCAGAGGTCTCCATACGTTGATGCAGTTCTATGATCCGCCTCTGAGATGTTTTGTATTTCCAGACTATGTGTTGGTTCCTACCCTGGAGGAGTATTCCAACATGTTGGGGATTGCTATCAAGGAGGAGCCCCCTTTCTTTGGATCAGTGGGGGATCTTGACTTTGGGAAGTTGGCTGGTGCTCTTTATTTGAGCAAATCAGAGTTAAGTGACAATGTCTCCAACAAAGGAAAGATTCGTGGTTACAAGCTGGAATATCTGATTAAGAAGGCCCAGGAAGCAGCTAAAGGCGAGAATTGGCTTGTTTTTAATGCTTTGCTAGCCCTTTGTATATACGGCATAGTGTTGTTTCCCAACGAGCCGGATTTTATTGATACGGACGCTATACGAATATTCATGATGAAGAACCCGGTGCCAACGCTACTGGGAGATCTTCACTACTCATTGTACAACCGAAATGAAAAGAAAAGAGGAGGGATAATTCGTTGTTGTGCACCCTTGTTCTATAAGTGGTTTGCGGGCCGTTTACCACAATCAGGGGCTTTTGTGGATTCCAAAGATTCTCTAGAGTGGAAACAGCGTTTAATGGGATTGGTGGCCAAGGACATCGTATGGGTAGATCATGGGCTGATTGGTAAGAATATTATCCACAGCTGTGGTAAGTTCCCTAACGTTCCACTAATAGGAAGACTGGGTGGGATTAACTACAATCCTTCTTTGGCCATTCGGCAATTTGGATATGCCCTTACAGGTCCGCCTATCAAGAGAGATGTGGAGGAGTCCCTCTATTTTCATACATCAGATGGTTGGGAAGCAGCACAGAAAGCTTCTGAAAGCTGGGGTAGCATACTGAAAAAGGGGAAAGTTACTCTAGGAAAGCCTAACAACCGGGTTTATCCAGCATATGAAGAGTGGGTGAAGAAAAGAGTTGAAGATTTTCTCTTGCCTTTTGGTAAGGCACCCCTTTTGTATCCGGAGAATGAGAAAGCAAGAAGCACTGCTACTGTGGAAGAAGTTGACAAGTTGCAAGCCTTGGTGAAAAAGCTCCAAGGAGAGAATTCCGAGTTGAGTAGCCGTCTTCAGAATGCTCTACATGCCAACAAAGAGCTGGAGTGGAAAGCCCAAGATGCTGAACAAATCCTAACTGCAAAAGAAAAAGACTTTGCTGGAAGAGCCCAACATTTCCGGAAGATTAGTAAAGGTGCTGATGATGCTACTCAAGCCCACAAGCAAACCAAACAGGCGTTAGCACAGACCAAAGAAAAGTTAACAAAGTTTCAGCACGCTTGGGACGAAGTTAGGATAGAGAATGCCGAATTACAGGAATAGTTGCAGATTAAGGACGAAGAGCTTGAAAAGGCGCATGAGCAGAGGAGAAAGTATCGGGAAAGCCTCGGTAAGAGTCAGGAACAGCTAGAAGAAGCTAGAGGTGAGCTGAGGAATACCAAGAAAGAGCTTGAAGAAGTCATGATAGAAAGGGAGATACTCAAGACGCAAGCCGGCATAAAGAGACACAAAGGAGTGTGTGATGACGAGGCTCTGATGCTGCACATGGGTTCTTTAACTGAAGCTCTTGAGAAAAGGGATGTCTTGATCAAAGAAATGATTGAAAAGCCGAATCACCAGCGTACCCGTATACTTTTTGAGGAGATCAAATACTCAAGTGATAAGCTGAAGGGTGTGGAATTGTCAGACTGATGTTCTTTTCCTTATATTTTGTTATTAATGGTTACCATCAGGCTTGTTGATGGATCCATTTTTCCTTGTATTGCATTTGCGGATGAGCCTTTCTTAAATGTACTTGAATACTTTGTTGAATGAGTATGAGCAGTTTTATTCAGAATTATTCCTTATCAGATAGCTGCACACAAGCACATGACCACGACACGTCTCTTTATATCACAATTTCTGGTCTTCAGATTTCTGTGGTGGGATTGGAATCAGGGTATAAAGCACCTCGGAAATGACAAACCTGGCATTGCATGGCATTGCATATCATTTTGCATTTTTGTTACTTGCTTTTCAGGTACTCGTTGCGGGGTCTCTAACCTTTATTTGGTTTCAGGCAGTATAGCGGAGAGTCATATTCACCGATATTCGACGCGAAGGAATCAAGTAAGAATCATGGATCAAGTGCAAAGTGATTTGGCGGAAATGAGGGCGCGTATGGACCAGTTCATGACCCTCATGACTGGCATGGCGCAAAATCAGGAGAGACTGAGGCTTCTGGTAGAGCGTCCCGACAATGGGCCCGAAGGTGATCATCATGACAATTCACAGGGACATGGCATTCCTCCCCCCGGTGGCAACCCTCCTCCTGGTGGTAACAATCGGGGTAATGGAAACGGTAGGCAGGCTGGTGTTACTCTTGAAGATACTCTGGAAGACCAATTTACTCTGCTGGATGCTGATGTGGGTAATCAAGGGGATCGAAGGTATGATGAGTTAGCAGAGAAGATCAGGGCCATAGAATGCAAGAACTCTATGGGTATTGATGTTACCAGCTTGGGGCTGGTCTCAGGAGTCAGAATTCCCCCTAAGTTCAAACCTCCCACTTTTGATAAGTATCACGGCAATGCGTGTCCCCAAACGCATCTTCAAGCTTACTTTGGGAAGATTTCAGCCCATACGGATGACGAGAAGCTATGGATGCACTATTTTCAGGACAGTCTGGCGGGGGCGTCTTTGACCTGGTACATGAAGTTGAGTAGAGCTGCTGTGAAGAATTGGAAAGATCTGGCAGAAGCGTTCCTGAAGCAATACCAATATAATATTGACATGGCGCCCAACCGCACCCAATTGCAGGGATTGTCACAAAATGCCAAGGAGAGTTTCAAAGAATATGCACAGAGGTGGAGGGAAATGGCTGCCCAGGTTCAACCTCCCTTGTCAGACAGAGAAATGGCAGATATGTTCATGGGCACCTTGCAAGGGGCCTATCTGGATAGATTAGCTGCTTGTCCGTCAACGGGATTTGCTGATATTGTGATTGCGGGAGAAAGAATAGAAAGTCTGTTAAAGCTTGGAAAGATCCAGGATGTGAGTGGGGCTGGCTCTTCGGGGACGAAGAAACCGTTTGCTAGTAACCAGAAAAGACGAGAAGGTGATACGAATGCTGTGTTTAGAGGACGAGGCAGAGGGCGTTCTCGAGCTTATTATCAGGTAGATGCTGTAACAATCCCCACACCGCCTGTTCAGAAACAACAACCCCAACAACAAGTTCAACAGCAACAACCTTTTTTCCAGCAAAGGTCTAGACAGAGGGATCGTAAGATGGATCCTCTCCCTATGACTTATGCCGCGCTGTTGCCCCGGCTACTCGAGTTAAAGTTGGTAGAACTCCGTACTATGAAAGCTCCGGTTGCTGGAAACCTGCCACCTAACTTCGATGCTAATGCTCGTTGTGAGTTCCACTCAGGTGCTCAGGGGCACTCCATTGAAAAATGCTGGGCTTTCCATCATAAAGTACAAGATTTGATTGATGCTAAAGCCATCAATTTCTCTCCCGCTCCTAATATTACTCAGCATCCCATGCCTGATCATAGCGCAGCAAATGTGTCCGCTATTGAAGATGAGAGGAGATTGAATCTGGTGACAGATATCCATCAAGTGAAAACTTCTTTGTTGGTGGTAAAAGATCGTTTATTGAAGGGACAGGTGTTCCCGGGCTGTAATCAAGATTGCTTTGAGTGTATGAATCAGGAGAACGGCTGTGATAAGTTGAAGATGGGTTTACAGAATCTGATCGATGAAGGATGTCTACAGTTCGACAGAGTCGTGAAAGACAATGATGAGATATCAACCGTGACCATCTATTACACTCCCGCTGAGATTCAAATGCCGGTCAATGCAGTTCCCGTGGCGAGTGTTGCGCCAGAAAGGCCCAGTCCTGTCACTATCACGGTGCCAGGACCAATTCCGTTCACGTCTACGAAGGCTATCCCATGGCACTATGGGGCAGATGTATATTACGAAGGTAAAAAGCAGGAAGTTGAGTCGTCAGTCAGCCCAAATATTGATAACGTAGGGGGTGTAGGGGGCTTTACAAGGAGTGGAAGGTTGTTCGCTCCCCAAACCTTGAGAAGTGATAAGGAGGTAGAAGCTGCAGCAAAGGATAAGGGTAAACAGGTGGTTGAAAGTGCACCTACACCTGAAGCAGAGACAAAGATTACTTTTGATAAGGAAATGGAAGAATTTATGAAGATAATCAAGAAAAGCGATTATAAGATTGTGGACCAACTGAATCAGACCCCTTCAAAGATTTCAATCCTGTCACTATTGTTGTGCTCTGATGCGCACCGGCAGGCGTTGTTGAAAGTGTTGAAGAGTGCGTACGTGCCGCAAGAAATTACTGTTAATCAGCTCGAGGGCGTAATCTCCAATGCTAATGTCAGCCATGGCTTGGGCTTTACAAGTAGAGATTTGACTGTTGAAGGAAGAAACCATAATAAGGCTTTGCATATCACGATGGAGTGTAAGGGCGCAGTGTTATCTCATGTACTGGTAGACACTGGTTCGTCACTCAATGTCTTGCCCAAGAAGGCATTAATGAAGCTGGAAGTTGATGGTTTGATCTTAAGGCCTAGTGAATTGGTGGTCAGAGCATTCGATGGGACCAGACGATCTGTGTTTGGTGAGGTGGAATTGCCCGTACAAATTGGACCACAGGTATTCAAATCCACGTTCCACGTAATGGACATACAACCTGCATATAGCTGCCTATTGGGACGCCCTTGGATTCACGGAGCCGGGGCTGTTACTTCTACTCTACATCAAAAGCTGAAGTATGAGTTTGAAGGGCAGGTTGTGACAGTGTGTGGGGAGGAAGACATCTTTGTGAGTCACTTGTCCACATTCAAGTACATTGAAATGGATGGGGAAATTCATGAGATGCTGTGCCAATCATTTGAAGCAGTCAACACTGACGATGCACCTGAGTCTTCTTCTGTACCAGTTGGGGCTGGTACCTCCATTTCATCTTACAAACAAGCTGTCGAAGTCGTCAGGGCAGGCAACGCCCAAGGTTGGGGCCGGTTGATAGAGACCCCAATGAAGGAAGACAAATTTGGTATTGGTTATCATCCCTCTACAACTTCAGATGCGGGGAGCAGGGGACCCATTACTTTCAATAGTGGGGGAATTATCTACATGGACCAGTCTTGTGCAGCCACGGAGGATAGTGTTGACAGTGATTGTGACCTGGACAACTGGGTACGCCCTCATGTTCCGGGACAACAAGTGCAAAACTGGTTCGTTGAAGAAGTCATCCGGGTTACTCTTCAGACAGAGTAATTTTTCTTTGTTTTTTTTCTAACCATAATGCATGACAAAATCTTGCGCTCTGCCCAAGGCGTATAGATTCATTTGTAGGGCCACCATGGTTGCATTTGCAATGTTTAATCATTAATAAAGGACGTTTTGCAATCAAATTTTGTTCTCTGTCTTTCAGTTTTTATTTTTGCACAAAAAATATAAAATGGCAATGTTTCATTTTCTTTTGTTTTGCTTAAAAATAAATTCTAAAATAAGGCATGAACCCGTTCATGCAGACTTGATCCTCCGGATACCACTGATAACGATTTTGATATGGCCATGTATGACTTTGACAATCCGATTTATCAAGCCGAAGAAGGGGATGAGAAAGATTGTGAACTTCCTGAAGAACTGGCCAGATTGTTGAAACAAGAGGAAAGGGTCATCCAGCCTCATCAGGAGACTGTAGAAATCATCAATATTGGTACCAAGGACGCCAAGAAAGAGATCAGGATTGGTGCCAGCTTGCAAGCAGATGTGAAGCAAACTTTGACGGAAATGTTGCGCGAGTATGTTGACATCTTCGCCTGGTCGTATCAAGACATGCCGGGGTTGGATACGGATATTGTCGTGCACAGGCTACCATTGAGAGAAGAATGTCCGCCAGTCAAGCAGAAACTTCGTCGGACTCACCCCGACATGGCTTTAAAGATTAAGGAGGAGGTCCAGAAGCAGTGGGATGCTGGTTTTCTTGCTGTGACAAAGTATCCTCCATGGGTAGCCAACATCGTGCCAGTACCGAAGAAAGATGGAAAAGTGAGAATGTGTGTGGATTATCGAGATCTCAATAAAGCTAGCCCGAAAGATGATTTTCCACTACCTCATATTGATGTGCTGGTCGATAATACAGCTCAATTTTCAGTGTTCTCATTTATGGACGGGTTCTCCGGGTACAACCAGATCAAGATGGCACCTGAAGATATGGAGAAGACCACGTTCATTACTCCGTGGGGTACATATTGTTATAAAGTAATGCCTTTTGGGTTGAAAAACGCAGGGGCAACGTACCAGCGGGCGATGGTGACATTGTTTCATGACTTGATTCATAAGGAGATCGAATGTTATGTAGATGATATGATTGCCAAGTCGAGAACAGAAGAGGAACATCTGGTTAATCTGAAAAAGCTGTTTGAAAGGTTGAGAAAGTTCCGTCTGAGATTAAACCCAAACAAGTGCACGTTTGGGGTGCGTTCTGGAAAGTTGCTGGGTTTCATTGTGAGCGAAAGAGGAATTGAGGTTGATCCTGCTAAGGTGAAAGCAATACAAGAAATGCCTGAACCGAGAACAGAAAAAGAGGTTCGTGGTTTCTTGGGTAGATTGAACTACATTGCGAGGTTCATATCTCACCTAACAGCCACGTGCGAACCAATATTTAAATTGTTAAGGAAAGATCAAACGGTCAGGTGGAATGACGATTGCCAATTGGCATTCGATAAGATAAAAGAATACTTGCAGGAACCTCCGATTCTAATGCCTCCAGTTGAAGGGAGACCGCTGATAATGTATCTGACAGTGCTTGAAGGTTCCATGGGTTGTGTTCTCGGTCAACATGACGAGACAGGTAGGAAGGAGCATGCTATTTACTACCTGAGCAAAAAGTTCAATGATTGTGAGTCCCGATACTCAATGCTTGAAAAGACATGCTGTGCGCTTGCATGGGCCGCTAAGCGATTGAGGCAATATATGGTTAGGCACACGACCTTGTTGATTTCAAAAATGGATCCTATCAAGTATATTTTTGAGAAACCAGCATTGACAGGCAGAGTTGCACGGTGGCAAATGGTCTTGACAGAGTATGACATTCAGTACACTTCACAAAAGGCCATCAAAGGAAGTATCTTGTCCGACTATCTTGCGCAACAGCCGATTGATGATTACCAACCCATGAAGTTTGACTTCCCTGATGAAGACATCATGTTTCTCAAAGCTAAAGACTGCGAGGAACCACTTCCGGAGGAGGGGCCAGACCCTGAATCCAAATGGAGTCTGATGTTTGATGGGGCTGTCAATATGAATGGGTGCGGAGTTGGAGCAGTTCTTATCACGCCGGAAGGTGTTCATATGCCGTTCACTGCCCGAATAACTTTCGGATGCACCAACAATGAAGCAGAGTACGAAGCTTGTATAATGGGGATCGAGGAGGCGATTAATCTACGGATTAAGACCCTTGATATATTTGGTGATTCAGCTTTGGTAATCAATCAAGTGAAAGGGAGTTGGTACACGCACCAAGCAAATCTAATGCCGTATAGAGATTATACGAGGAGATTGCTGACATTTTTCACAACAGTGAAACTGTACCATATTCCTCGAGATGAGAATAGGTCCGCTGATGCCTTGGCCACTTTGTCTTCCATGATCAAAGTGCAAGGATGGAACCATGTACCTAAGATTGAGGTATCCCGCCTTGACAGACCAGCATTTGTGTTTGCGGTCGATGCAACGTCTGATGACAAGCCATGGTTTCATGATATTAAGTGTTTCTTGAAAAGTCAAGAGTACCCGTCAGGGGCATCGTCCAAAGACAGGAAGACGTTGAGAAGGTTAGCTGGTAGTTTCTTCTTGAACAAAGATGGCGTGCTGTATAAAAGAAATTTTGACACGGTCCTGCTTAGATGTGTGGATAGACATGAAGCAGACTTGTTGATGATTGAAGTGCACGAAGGCTCTTTCGGTACTCACGCCGGAGGGCATGCAATGGCTAAAAAGTTGTTAAGATCGGGATATTATTGGTTGACTATGGAGTCAGATTGTTGTAAATATGCCCGCAAATGCCATAAATGCCAGATCTATGCAGACAGGGTGCATGTGCCTCCAAATCCGTTGAGTATCATGTCGTCGCCTTGGCCGTTTGCCATGTGGGGCATTGATATGATCGGAAAGATTGAGCCTACAGCTTCCAATGGTCATCGTTTCATCTTGGTGGCAATTGATTACTTCACCAAATGGGTTGAAGCCGCATCCTATGCCAATGTTACAAAACAAGTGGTCGCTCGTTTCTTAAAACGGGATATCATTTGCCGATATGGAGTTCCCGAAAGAATCATTACTGATAATGGTTCTAATTTGAACAATAAGATGATGGCTGAGTTATGCCGGGACTTCAAAATCGAGCATCACAATTCTTCTCCGTACCGCCCAAAGATGAATGGCGCGGTCGAAGCGGCCAACAAAAATATCAAGAAGATTGTACAGAAGATGGTTGTCACGTACAAAGATTGGCATGAGATGTTACCATTTGCTTTGCATGGGTATCGAACGTCGGTACGCACGTCCACTGGGGCAACCCCGTTCTCACTTGTATATGGTATGGAGGCAGTGCTACCGGTTGAAGTAGAGATTCCGTCCCTCAGAGTCATGATGGATGTTAAGCTAGATGAAGCTGAATGGGTACGAGCCAGATTTGATCAGTTGAGCCTTATTGAGGAAAAGCGATTGGCGGCTGTATGTCATGGGCAACTATACCAGCGCAGAATGAAGCAGGCATTTGACCGAAAGGTGCGTCCTCGGGTTTATAAAGTCGGAGATGTGGTACTCAAAAGGATCCTTCCTCCCAATACAGATCACAGGGGCAAATGGACTCCTAATTATGAAGGTCCATTCGTGGTTAAAAAGGTCTTTTCGGGCGGAGCTTTATTGCTTACAACCATGGATGGCGAAGACTTTTCATCCCCTGTCAACTCGGACGTAGTCAAAAAATACTTCGCATGAATAGACCCGCTGGATAATAAAAATAAAAAAATCCAGGCAAAAAAGGGCATCCCGGCGAACCAAAAACAGAATAAGGTTCGGGCAAAAATTAGGGATATAATTGAAAAAATTTGTACACCCGGTAAGTTGAAAACCCGAAAGGGCAACTTAGGCAAAAAAGGGTATCCTGGTGGATCGAAAACCTGAAAGGGCGGTCCACACAAAAGAGGGATTTAAGCGAATGACTACGGTTTGAGTTATCTGTACCCTATCACCGTTTGAACAACTGACGTTCTGAAGGATAGGAATCGGTCTGATCATTCCTCAGAAGGCAAGGTCGGGGAGTTTTGAAGACATACTGGTCATAACAGAATGGAAACTCAGTGGAATTCCGTTTTCACATTGCCATTAGGATAGTTTCTTTTCTCAATTTTTCAGCGATCACCTCTTTCCAGGGATTGCTTCCAGATGTAATTGCCTATTCTGGGCTCTCAGTCAATAAATTGAATTTCAGTAAAAAGCCTCCTATTTTTGTTTTATTGCTTTGTTTGCAAAAACGTCCTAATTTTTGATAAAACATTGCATTTGAAAACATGGCAGCCTTGCAATAACATGCGCAGAAAAATATTTGAAATTACTTCGAATGTTGAATACTCCCGGATGGTGGATTCTAGCCACGCAATATTCGGGGCATGTGGGCATATTCTTTTGTTGCAGGTAGCAGGTGCAGATGATTTTAAGCACAAGACCAGTAATAAATCACCCCACGCAAAAGACTGGGGCAATTATGGGTAAGGAGATCGGCGTTCATCGTTCGGTCGACGATTGTTCATAACGGGTCGATATCAGTGAATTAAGTTCAACTGGGTACCGTTGCATCTTATTAAGTCGATTCTCTCATTCAGTACTTCCAACAGCTACAAGCTTTTCTATGTCGATAACGGTCACAGGTTCCCCAAAAGAGTGGTCTCGTCGACACCGAAACTGATGGTCATTATCCCCAGCGAAGTCACAAGAGTTTGAAGAGGCTAGATCTTCTGTAAAATCCTCTTATGACATCCTTTGCGGGGACGAATTGTTGTGTTGTCCAAGCATGGGGCATGATTGTTTCCCCAGCATGAAGTGTTGGTCACCCCCAGTAGAGTTTGAGGACAGTTGGTCTTCTGTAAAATCCTCTCGGAAGGCATTCCCCAACATGAGACGCTTTAAAGCAGTTTTATCCAGCAGAGTTTGTTATAAACTCGTCATCCCCAACGGAATTGTCCAAAGGGAAAGCTCGCCTAACATGGGGCATTGTGGTACTCATCCTAAGCTTGACAGTCATATTCTTCAGCAGACTACTGTGGATTTGCTTTGGGTTTCCCCAACAGATCTCTAAGGACTCTTTCTAGCAAGTTGCAGTAGAATGTTCTAACCAGGATTTGCATATCCCTGGCAGAGTAGCCCTGATACCCAGCAAGATCGTATCTCTGGTCATGGTATCCCCACAGAGGTCAGCATCGAATCTTGTCAGCAACTTCCAGCTGAGTTGTTGTTCTCTCCGCAGAGGTTTATCAGATCGACAGAATCTATTCCTCAACAAGGATGGTACAGCCTTTCCCTAGCCGGGTCAGAAGGTTGATAATCCCTATAAAGGATCTTGGGTTGAATAAATCCCCAAGCAGAGTTTTAATGGCTCATTTCCCCAGCAGGACGTCATTTAAAAATTCTCATCCCCAGCGGAATCGCTGTGACCAGAATTCGTTCCCCCAAACAGATGGAATAATTCCTGGCAGAGTCGTCATTCCCTCATATCTTAAAGTCCAATTTATTTTTGGCAAGCTTGACAATTCGAAGCAGACGGATTGTTCATCCATTCGCCAGCAGAGATATTATCCTCTCAGGAACCTCTAAAGTCAAGTCATTTCATTGGTCTTTGCTCCTCAGCAGAGTCAGCATAGATGTCTGACACAGATGCAGAGAGTAATGCAATGTTGCATATTCCAAAAGTCCAACAGTGGATTGGCGAAAGGTCCATCTAAGGGGGGCATATTCTAAAAGTCCAACAGTGGATTGGCAAAAGTCCGTCTTCGGGTGGCAAAAGTCCAACAGTGGATTGGCGAAAGGTCCATCTAAGGGGGGCATATTCTAAAAGTCCAACAGTGGATTGGCAAAAGTCCGTCTTCGGGTGGCAAAAGTCCAACAGTGGATTGGCAAAAGTCCGTCTTCGGGTGGCAAAAGTCCAACAGTGGATTGGCAAAAGTCCGTCTTCGGGTGGCAAAAGTCCAACAGTGGATTGGCAAAAGTCCGTCTTCGGGTGGCAAAAGTCCAACAGTGGATTGGCAAAAGTCCGTCTTCGGGTGGCAAAAGTCCAACAGTGGATTGGCAAAAGTCCGTCTTCGGGTGGCAAAAGTCCAACAGTGGATTGGCAAAAGTCCGTCTTCGGGTGGCAAAAGTCCAACAGTGGATTGGCAAAAGTCCGTCTTCGGGTGGCAAAAGTCCAACAGTGGATTGGCAAAAGTCCATCTTCGGGTGGCAAAGCAGCTAAAAGTCCAACAGTGGATTGGCAAAAGTCCGTCTTCGGGTGGCAAAAGTCCAACAGTGGATTGGCAAAAGTCCGTCTTCGGGTGGCAAAAGTCCAACAGTGGATTGGCAAAAGTCCGTCTTCGGGTGGCAAAAGTCCAACAGTGGATTGGCAAAAGTCCATCTTCGGGTGGCAAAGCAGCTAAAAGTCCAACAGTGGATTGGCAAAAGTCCGTCTTCGGGTGGCAAAAGTCCGTCTTCGGGTGGCAAAAATCCAACAGTGGATTGGCAAAAGTCCATCTTCGGGTGGCACGAAGCTGCAAAGTCCACCAGTAGTGTGGCAAGCCAGTAGTCGTCTGGCGTCGTTCAAAAAGACATTTCCAAAGTCCACCAGTAGTGTGGCAGGCCAGTAGTCGTCTGGAATTGCATAAAAGACAGTATTAAAGTCCACCAGCAGTGTGGCAAGCCAGTAGTCGTCTGGCGTCGTTCAAAAGACAGATCTCTCCGACGTTTCATCGAAGATTCAATCCAGCAGTCTCGTTGGGTTTATATCCCTTTTCTTCTTCATCATCCAGAGCAAATTTTTGGTTATATTTGGTATTCAATCACTATATACCTTGAAAGTCCGAAAGCAATTGCTTTCAGGCATTCAGGTCTACAGCGCTTGAATAGGGGCAGCTGTAATACCCCAAAATTTGCTCTTCCCTTTTGGCATCATAGCATGGCATTATCATTTATCATATCATATCCATCTCATTAGCATTGCATTGCATTTAACATAGAAAAATGAAGCATGGCATCCTTCTTACCATCAGGGCATGTGATCAGGTGGAAGGTGGACAATCAAGGAATCATTCAAAGCACAAAAAGGTCAATCAAGTTGGCTCTAGGCAAGCCAAGAGGTCTCTCATGTCTCATACTATCTCAATTGATCTTCCAAAACCTCAAGGAAGTGAGATTCAATGGGAGATTGAAGCATTACATCTTTCACTATGCAAGAGATTCAAAAAACTGAAGGAAAACCCTCAAAAGAGATAGCTCATTGATCCAAAATCATCCTCAAATGGTATATCTCATCATCCTTTAAGAGGATACACAACATACTCTGAGGAATTTGAAATTGGAGACTGCACTTTTACCTCCTAACCAGAGGGGGCCAAAATTAGGGTTTCCATTTAAATCAGGGAATCTTTGCTTTTTTGGGCAAGACTTGATGTCATGGTTTCCTATATGTCCCTAGGTATATGGATGTGGAAGATTGCATCTCAATTGGTTTTAGAAGTGATTCAATTGGAAGAAAGATAAAAAATCAGGGGATTTGGGGCCAAGTCAAATAATCAGAGGAAAAAGTCAACTCTTGACTTTTTAAAGCCAAATTCATGAAATTCATGTTATATGTGACCAATGTACAAAATTTGATCAAGAAACTCCAAAGGAATCATGAAAAAATCAAGATTTGGAAAGTTGCCATTTTTGGATGAAGTAGGGTTACTAAAAATAGCAAGTTTTGGCCATTTTGCATCAGAATTGGAACCAAGGCCATTCAAAATTGAAGCACCAAATGAAAATTCCACTCTGCCTCAATGAAAGGCCTTGCTTTGAGCTTCAAATCCATGTGTAGAACATCTCCATTGGATAAAAATTGAGAGAGTTATAGATGATCAAAGTTGAGGGAAACTTGGGCAAAATGCAAGTCAGCTTGGGCAAGTTTCAGGTCACGCGCGTGTCATTTCTACAAACACCTGGTGTGCCAAATGTCCACTCATTTTTCTCATGGTTAAAGGCCTCAAATGAAAAACTTGTCAACATTAAAAATGTTCCTTGTAATGTCTTCTTCAAGTTTCATGTTGGACAAAATTTCATCTGATCAAGGTATGATGGAGAAATAGTGGCCTCAAGTTAGGGTGGTTATGCTGAAATTTTGTGCCATGCCAGCTTTGCCAACCGACCACCTAATGCGCCCATCATCCAGTCTTGTGTGCTTAAGTTTATAGTCATTTTGGAGCATGTTTGAAGTATCATATCAACTCCAATCTCAAACCAAACTTGTTGCATTATACTCCCTCTTTCCAATGAACCCAAAAACTCACCAAACTATTCATTGAGTAGAGAGAAAAACATCACCAAACCTCCCTATGTTTCACTGATACATTGATGGCTTTGCTGCATAACTTGGTTCAGACATCCATCAAACAATTCTTTCCCTTATTTGAGCACACCATGAACATCACATACACTGCTATAGCACGTGCCTTGCATGAAAATGGAAAGAGAAAACTTGCTGAGAAAGTTTCTAATACACAACCATGCCATTCATTTCACTTTCACCTCACCATTATCCTCACCATAGGTGACCATGAGCTCTTCCACACTAAAACAAAACCTCTCCAACTCGTGTTACTAACTGTCATGACTCATTCTGTTAACTCAAACTCAGTTAACTAACTCAGTTAACTGTAGTTCTAACCATCAACCACCAGGGTCAAATCATAACCACGCCTATATAAACAATTCTAACAGATTTGGAAAGGGAGATTCTCATTGTTTCACTCTCACTCCAAAAGCACTCTCAACTTTCTCTCTGAATTTCTCTCTACCTGCACGAATTCCTCAAGTTCTTCTTCAACCTTCACAATCAAGCAAGAAGACATCACTGAAGCATGGAATAGCACAGTTGTCTCCAATTTCAGATTCAGATTTCCTCTTATTCTCAAGATCAAATAGCATTTATTTTGCTCAAATTGAAGTTCTAGAAGTTCAAGAACAAGTTCTCACCTCTGGTTTTCTCAAAAAATCCAAAGATCTTCAAGTTTCAGGTTCCAAAAGTTCTCAAACTTTGCTTGCACGATTTGATGTTATTTTAACTGGTTGATGTGTTATTTGAGCTTATTAGAAGCTATATGAAACCGGTTAGTTGATAGAGCTCCTTAGGAGTTTAGAACTGAAACTTAGGGCAAATTTCTCTTCTTCGATTCTCTGTATCCATGCTTGATCTTTGAATTTTGTTGTTGGATTTGTGTTCCTCATGAGCTTAGCTTTCGTTTGGTATATGGCTTGTGAATTTCTGGAGAGTTTGAAGGTTGCAGACGGTGGTGAGCGACCGGAGAAGGTGACCGGAGGTCCCTCTCCGGCCGGTGACTGTTAGAGCTAGGGTTTATGCATGTTATAATCTCATCCGTCCATTTTTCATGATCGTGTGGCTTTAAGCTTGCCAGCACATTAAAACTCACATGCCACTCACGTGAGGATTCTGATTTGTATTTTAAACTTTGTGTGGTGCAGTGTATGGTATGTTATGTGTTCCCTCACGCGTGTGTGTTGATCATGATTACGTTGACTGCTTGTTTGACTGGACTTGATCTCATGGTTGTGATTGCTTTGACATTGTGTTGACTGAAGCACATGGTTGTTAACATGTTATGCGCAGAAATGGACCTAAGCCAGATTGATATCCACACCCCTCTGTTTGGAAGCCCAATGATTTTGAACTGTTAATTTGCTATGCATGCACCCCCTTCTTTAGTTCCATTTCATTTTATTTCTCATTTTTGCTACACGTTTCATAATTAATTTTTAAAAATACCAAAACATATTGGAAAATTCTACAAAAATTCATGTGTATTCTTAAAACATTTAGGAAATTTTTCATGATTTTATTTTCTGATTTTATGACCTTTTTGCCCCTGTTCCATAATTTTCTTTGAATTTCCACTTAGATGCATTCTAAGCATGATACATGAATTTGTTTAATTTTGTTCTTGCTCATTACCAACTATTTTGACATGATTCTTTTTGCATTGATTCACTAATACATTGAAGCATGTTAGATGATTTTTGTTTGATTTTTTAGGACACTTTATCATATGTCTTGATGCCTATATTTGCTCCACTTGGCATGTTGTTTCAATTTGACCTAAGTGCATTACTTGACATCATTTTGCCTTGAATTTTTACATGATACTTTGATAAGTGGTTCATTTCTGTTTTGTGTACTCCAATACCATGTTTTCATAATTTTCATGAATCCATTTGGTCTTTGTTTGATGCATCACATTGGATGTATAATCCATGGCATGTCATTACAACTTTAGTGCATGTTTACATGAATTCTTTTGTGCACATTTGTATGAGCATTTGCATATGTTATGAGCCATTCATATGATATTATAGGTCTTTGATACACATTATAGGTCATCGTTACATGTTCATTTCAATTTGAACTTTGTGCATCATTAACATGTATTGTTTGCCCTTTCTTTTTGAACTTTCATTTCAATTCTTCTTATATTACTTCTTGAATGTCTTGAAGTTACCTCATAAATACTTTTGAGATGTTTATAAACCATTTTCCATTTAGTTTCAATTCTGGTTGTTGATTTACATGTTTCATTTATGCATGTCCTCTTCATTTCTTTCCATCTTTCATCTACCCTTTCTTCTTGTAACATGTTTAAATGCTAATGGATGATGTTTGTTGCCTATTCACTTGCACTTGTATGATGATATTCATTTGTTGTCCATATGATGCCCATTCTGGTTGTGGTTCTAGGATTTGTTTTCTCATTTAATTCTTTTGAGTTTTATGATGCATTACATGTTCTTTTACTTCTTATACTTCTTATACATGTTTACTAACCATGTAGGGGCTTTGGTAAGTTTCAATTGAGTGTGGATAAGGAATCCACATTCAACTTCTATCCTTTCTCTTTTACAATTCCATTTTGTGTTTTGTTAAGCACTTATGTGCTTTCTTTTAATAACTCATCACTTTCCCTTTGTGAATTACAATTCATCTTCTACTTTAGAAGTGAATTGTTTAATTCATTCTTTCTTTAGACTTTAGGTTGAAACCTCACAAACTTTAGGATCACTCCCTTAACTAATCAATTAGGATTGAGTCTTAGTCCATATAGATTTTACCTTTACCTTCTCTTGAGTCTTTCATCTTCTCATCTCAAAGAAAATTCAAAACATATAATAAAGGTAGGCATTTATTGCATTTAGGCCTTTCATATAAAGAAAAGATTATAAGGGGTCTTCTCTTGTAATCTTAGAATGTGTAGCATATAGCCCATCTTGGGTCAATGTGTTAAACATTTGATCTTGTATGAGGGACTTAAATGCAATACTTGTTGAAGGTGCAAATAATAAAAAACACTTCTTCACTTCATAATCAACAAAACACTTAATAAACACAAGTATGCTAGTGTGTTTGAACCTTGATAATTGGAACTAAGTGTGAGGGTCTTCTTCACCCTTAGTGTGCTTTCTTACCCATTCCATCTTGGAATGTGAGAAGGTACACATTCCAATGACTAAGATCCAGATACACTGTCGTATGCAAACAAATCCAAAACACTTCCTTCTAAAAGACAAAAAACAAACAATAACGTCTTTCCTTCGGGAATTCTTTTCTCACCTCATTCACTCTCAACGCACGAGCGCGCTTCTACTCGTTCTCTTGCAAGATGGTAACGCACTCGGACCAGCGAGCCTGCAACACCTGAGCTAGAACGTAAGCCGTTCTCTAAAAAACAATCCATCCCTAGTGAGGGGAACTACGTCGCTCTGATTCTCATGTTCCCGATGAGATACGTAGGCAGTGGGGTAGGGCCCATGCGAGCACTTCTTTTATTTTCCCTACATTTGTTTCTCGTTCCTTTTCCAGTTCTCTTTTCATTCCTTTTCCAGTATTCTTTTCCATCACCCTTTGATCGAGACAAGCAAGCGTGGATCCCATCGGGTACGATGGACGCGAGGGGGTGCTAATACCTTCCTCTCGCGTAACCGACTCCCGAACCCATTTCTCTTGGTCGTAAGACCATGCTTTTCCTTTCTCTCAGGTTTATGCGGTGTTTCCTTTCCCTCTCATGGGATAAATACACATTGCTGGCGACTCTGTTTGGTGCCACTTTCGCGTTTGTACTAGGATGAAAATCCCGGGAGCGACAGGAATACCATAGAATCAAGTCTTGCCCAAAAAATCAGAAATACACTGATGTTATAGCAAACCCTAATTTTGGTACCCTCAGTCTAGGAGGAAATAGCACATCCTCCAAATCCAAATTCCTCTGAATATGATGTGTATCCTCTCCGAAAAAGATGAGATATGCCATTTGGTGATGATAAAAACTCAAGGAGCTTGGCCATTGGGGCAATAAACCCAAGAATCTCAAAGCCCTAAGTTCTGCACTGGTTAGGAGAGAGTGGTTCACTTGAGATCTCTTGCCAATTGTGAACTCCTGATGATGTGATAGACCAAATAGGATCTCTTGAGCCCCCAAGGCCCCTTAGCGACTCAAATAATGGTGGCATCAATAACCATTTCTCCTCTTGATCTTTAGGACAATTATATGGACTTTTGCTTGACCCTTTGAAGAACACCTTCTCCCCTTGAATTGCCTCAAGCACCTTGACCCCATGCTAAAAACCAATGATATGCACACATGATAATGCAAAAAATGAAATGAAACATAAGCCAGTTAGTACTAAAGGTAGGAGAGCAAATTTTGGGGTGCTACAGCTGCCCCTATTCAATCAACTTGGTCCTTAAGGTATGATAGCAACGACTGTCATGCGTTCAAAGGATTAACGGGGATTGAATACCAAAAGAAACTTGAAATTTGATAAAGGTGAGAATAACGAACTGGAGCGTGCTAAAAAGTAAGGAGTATGACCTCAACCATACCCACAAAAATAAGACGAATACGACCTCAATCGTACCTGCAAAGGAAGACTGACCTCTATCACTCCCACAAAGAAAACACGAATACAACCTCAATCGCACCCACAAAATGAATACAACCTCAATCATACCCGCAAAGGAAAACTGACCTCAATCACTCTACCCACAAGGAAAACACGAATACGACCTCAATCGCATCCAAAAAACGAATACAACCTCAATTATACCCGCAAAGGAAGACTGACCTCAATCACTCTATCCACAAGGGAAACACGAATACGATCTCAATCGCACCCACAAAACGAATACGACCTCAATTATACCCGCAAAGGAAGACTGACCTCAATCACTCTACCCACAAGGAAAACACGAATACGACCTCAATCGCACCCACAAAACGAATACAACCTCAATTATACCCGCAAAGGAAGACTGACCTCAATCACTCTACCCACAAGGAAAACACGAATACGACCTCAATCGCACCCACAAAACGAATACAACCTCAATTGTACCCTCAAAGGAAGACTGACCTCAATCACTCTACCCACAAAGAAAATACGAATACGACCTCAATCGCACCCACAAAACAAATACAACCTCAATTGTACCCTCAAAGGAAGACTGACCTCAATCACTATACCCATAAAGAAAATACGAATACGACCTCAATCGTACCCACAAAACGAATACAGCCTCAATTGTACCCTCAGAGGAAGACTGACCTCAATCACTCTACCCAAAAAGAAAATACGAATACGACCTCAATCGCACCCAAAACGAATACAACCTCAATTGTACCCTCAGAGGAAGACTGACCTCAATCACTGTACCCATAAAGAAAATACGAATATGACCTCAATCGCACCCACAAAATGAATACAACCTCAATTGTACCCTCAAAGGAATACTGACCTCAATCACTCTACCCACAAATAAAATACGAATACGACCTCAATCGCACCTGTAGCGAGCGATTTTGGACGCAGTTCTTAAGCGCTGGTCGCTCTCTGCGGTTTGAGCTTTGACTACAGGTCGATTCATTTTTTATCCTATTGTGAGCTGAATAAGGAAGGGAAATAGATGTCTCCAATTAACCCTGCTTGCATACTGAGTTTAAACAACGGTCTGTTAGGTTACGGATGCTATCAATGTGGGGGGCCTTTGTACTGGTTATTTGTATTTTCGCCAATACAGCTTCTTTCTTTTTTACCTAGGCAGAAGGTTTCTGGCGGGGAATAAGGATTAGGATGTTAGGACTGATGCTTCTGAATTACTGCTTTTGATTGACGGAGATATGGGATTTGGTTTTTTTGTTGATTGCGCTCGCTAAGATATTTTCTTTCGATCTTATGCCTACGTATTCCCGTTTACCGAAACAGGGAAATCAGAGCGTTCGTAGTTCCTCCTATTCTATGGGAGGAAATTGGTTTTTGGTGTCTTGTTCAAAGCCCAAGACGTGAAGCGAAAGGTGATTTGTATCTTGTTCAAAGCCCAAGATGTGAAGCTAAAAGTCTATTTGTGTCTTGTTCAAAGCCCAAGACGTGAAGCCGAAAGACCTCGACTTTAGAGAGAATTTGTCATCTCTAAAGAGGGGAGAAGGAGAATTACTTTAACTGGGATACGTGGATCCGAGCAATGCCATAATTTTCGAAGAAAAGGTTTTAACCTGAAGGAGAAGACTTTAACTCAGTGTAGAGCAATGCCATCTTTCCTTAGGAATTTCTCATGCTAAAAGAGGGACAGTGGCATGGATGTAGATGATCCAGAGGCTTACCGCTTACAGCGATTAGATGAAGGGAAAGGAGTTGTTGATGTTTGTGTACTGTGAACGAGGCACAGCTTTGATGCTAAAAGGTTGATTGGATCAACCAGTGGTTTTTTTATACAAAGCCTAAGAGGGGGCTAATTTCTGCTAGGAAAATCATTATACAAAGCCTAAAAGGAGGCTATTTTGTGTCTCGTATAAAGCCCGAGAGAGAGGCTAAAAGGGTTCGACCCAGTGGGGCATATTGTTATACAAAGCCTAAGAGGAGGCTAGCAAAGAGTTGACTCAGTTGGAGAATCTTTTATACTCAGCAAGAGAGTGTTTTTGTATCTCGTACAAAGCCCGAGAGAGAGGCAAAAAGGTTGTTTTGACTCCACTGGGGAGAATTTTGGTATCTCGTACGAAGCCCGAGATGGAAGCTATTGTAACTGTTTCAGTTGAGTGACAGATCCAATATACTGATTTTAAAAGAGAAAATCAGTTCTTATATGAGCAACACTGTACTCAGGGATTTGATTTGAGGATCAGGGATATTTCTTTCTCTTTGAGGAAACAGGAAATCCAAAGGGTGTCGAGACTGTCCGAGTCTGCGGGTTTCCTTCCTATTTAACGAAGGGTGCTTGAGAATGTCTTTGAGACTCAAGGAAGTTAGACTGTTCGTGTCTAGAGTTTTATCTTTTGTACTATGCTTTGAGAAACAGTAGTAGACTCTATGAAAGGACTGTTCTATGAGAATGACTAGGTTCTGTTCCTATACCTCTAGGAGGTCGTCGGGACAATTTGTACGAAGCCCAAGAGGAGGCTGGAAACTTTTAAGAAGCCGACGGGTCCTTGTACGAAGCCCAAGAGGAGGCTATCATTCCCGGAGGAAGAGATCATTATACGAAGCCTAAGAGAAGGCTGTGAATACTTCTAAGAAGCCGTAGGGTCCTTGAATAATGCCCAAGAGGAGGCCGATGCTTTTAAGAAGCCCGTGGGTCTTATCATCTCCTTTCCATTAGGAGAGATAACTCTTTTAAAGATAAAAACCACTGGTAAACGTGCGAGGTTTACTATCCAGCGACTTTTAGCTTTTAAAGAGGGTTCCTTAGTTAAGGTCCAAGATTATGACCGTAGTGGGTACCCAAACCCCGAGACATTCAAGGCAAGCTATCCACAAGGAATAGATCAAGTCAGGAAAGTTCGAGAATTTGGAAGAAACTCAAAGATGCCATTCACGGAGAATACATTCATCTTGGGGAGTAGAGCTTCTTGACGATTCCTAAGGAGGACAGCCGAAGAGAAAACTGTATCTGGTGCTCCTATTGGGGATCTAGGCGTCTATTTCTACGAATAAGTGAAACGGCGTCACCTAGTTCTAGACGTAGTAGCCGGGGAAACTCGAAATATCTATACTATTATTACACAGTAGATATGAGTTTATGAAAGGAGACTTACAGTGAGCAGCCCCACAATACAGTTTATAATATGAAAGCAGTAAATGAAAGCGATAACCACTTACTCGGTTGGAGTGCTTCCATGCTGTTTGGTTAGTTGTTCAACAAAGAAATATTGAAAACAACAGTATATTCAAAATCAAAGGAGAAAGTGCTTTGAAAAAGAAAGATTTGGGGCTTACAGCTCAAGGAGAGGCCCAGGGTTTTATCAGTGAGCGCACTGTTTGACTTTATACAGAGGGACTTATACAAGTGACTGGGGCCCAAAATGGTTTTCTGTACAAAGGGATGGGTCTTACACTCTCTCAAGAGGCCCAAAAAGGTTTAAAGAAAAGAGTGGGGCTTATGACACAATGGTAGGCCTAAATGATTTTTCGTTTAAAAATGGCGATCGCGCCGAGGTTTTCTTTTAACGCAGAGGGACTTATACAATAAGTGAGGCCCAAAATGTTTTGGTTAAAAGGGGGATTGGGTCTTACACTCTAATAGAGGCCCAAAGTGTTTTGAATGGGTCTTATAGCTCAAGGAGAGGCCCAGATGATTCTTTTATTTTAAACGGGCGACGATCGCGCCGTTTACTTGTACAGAGGGACTTATACAATGAGTGAGGCCCAAAATGTTTTTGTACAAGGGGGGATGGGTCTTACACTCTCTCAAGAGGCCCAAAAAGGTTTTGAAAATGATTTATGAAGGTTGAATTAATCCAAAACCCTAATTTGTTTTCAAAATGTATTTAATTGAATAAAAATTCAATTAAAATGATCAAAAATTGTTTAACACATGGAAAACAAATTGTGATCTTGGATTAATGCTTCAAAAATTAAGTATTGACCTACAAAATAATTAGAAAGCATTAAAAGTTGCAAAATCAATGTAGAAAAAATATTTAAAATGCCAAAAACAATCAAAATATTAATTCTTTGCAAAAATATCAATTATATGAAATAAATAATATTTTTGGGATTTTTTGTTAAAATAAAATATTTTAACATTTTTGTGAATTATTAAAAAAAGAATCAACTCAAAATCATTAAAACTCAGAGAGAAATTAATTTTTGAATCAATTAAACAAAATCACAAAATTCAAATATTTGAATTTGGAAAAAAGGCGCCAAGAACACAAGCAAGAACACACGCGTTTTTCAGTTTGCCCAGATTTGCATTTTCTATCCAATCTCCATGAATACGTAATCATATCATGCAATCCACATATCATTATGCTCGTCTCAACCTCACGATCATGTCTATGTACTTTAATTTCATTTAAATTAAACATACAACAAGAAATCACGAAGAGACCTCAAGAACCCTAATTTCTGCATGAAGGCTAGGATTTTTGATACACGATTCAAACAATGCAATTAATTGAGGGAAAACATTCCATGCATGATTATGAACATATGGCCAAATTATTGTGCGAGGAAATATGCATAGATTGAGAGATGCCCAAGTTTAGGCTTACCTCCAAGTCGTGACAGCAAGAGCAGATGTGATTTTGAGTTGGAGGTGTTACAGACAAGTTGTGATGATCTGGACAGCTTCCCTACACCATATGGAGTGTGTTTGAACACTTGGATTGAATTGAAATGGACTGGATCAGTTTATGGCATCTCAGCTGCAACTTCACTTCAATCTTGTGTGGATGGCAAGTGATTTTGAGATTTTGATGCTCCAGATGTTATGTGAGTGTTTGATCAGCTCATATGTGATGTATGTGAGGTGTGTGAGTGATTGGTTTGTGCAGAATTGCTCCCAAACTCAAAACCCGATAGCTACCTTGCTAAGAAAGGCATTTTTGCCAAGAGAAAGAGATTTTGAGGAAAGCATTTGTTAGATGGCTTTGGTGTACTCAAAGTGACCACAATTGAGCTCTATTTATAGTAGAGCAAGTTTGTTTTGCAAGGAATAGTGCATGGCAGCTGGTAAGTAGGTTTGGCCAATGTTGTCCAATGGAAATCCAAGTCTCCTCTAGCCATTGACTAGAGGTTAGGGCACAGAGCTTTGGTCCCCTTGGTCTTGGATAAGTCTTGACTGATTTTAGATGAGAATGGCTCAGTCCATGCCACCTTGATGGTTCCATTGAATGCCTCATTCCAAATTTAAAGTCTTATCCCTATTTTGGCCATTCTAGGTTCAACATGCTATTTCTTGTTCCATGGACTTTGGAGGCTTGGCTCAGTGATTGTTCCCTTTAGATTCAATCCTCTGAGGTGTCCAAGTGGATTGGAGCAATTGAATTTGGCTGATTTTGGCAAATCGACCAAAGTTGCAAATTCTGCCTTGCCTTGATAGATTTCAGCAAGGCAACTTGGCAAGGTTGTATCTCATGGTGTAGGTTGAATTTGGCAATGTTCTTGGCCATTTTGGAAAGCTCTTACATGATACAACAACTGTTTGAACAAGTTTGGTTTTGATCTCTTTTGATTCCAAGTGAAAAATCCCCCTACATTTGGCAAAAAGTGAGGCAAAATCTGACTTAGTGAAAATTTCACTAAGTGTTGGAAAAAGTGACATTTTCACTTTTCAGCCACTTTGATCACTCCATAACTCAAAATCCTTAATGAATTGGAATGACTTGTAGTTGAAGTTTTTGTAGGTGATAATGAGGGCTACAAATCCATCTTTGGATGATAAAAAATGGCCTTGTGGTTTAGGAGTTATGGTCCTCCAAAGTTGGTACCTTTGCCACTTTATTTTTAACTTAGAAAAATTTCTAAGTTTTATGGTTATCCCTTTTACAAGTTATCTCACTTTTCTTGATTTTTCTTGATGAATGATGATTCAAATCATACATTAACATCATTTTAGGGTTAAAAATCCATTTTGGTGAAAAATCTCAAAAAGTCAAAGTTGACTTTGGTGCACAGTTGACTTTTTATCAGATGAATTCCAAACTGTGCAATTCTTCAGGAAATCATGTCCTTGACCTAAATTAAACTTGATGGACATGTTCCATGGGTGTCATAGGGTATATTCAATCATGTATTAGGGTTTGGGAGCATGTCCTGGTCAAAAGTCAAAGTTACAGTTGACTTTTCCCTTAAAACCCTAATTGTGGTGCAGATGAAAATGAGACTTGTTGCTCAAGCTTCTTGGATCAATCCATTGTTCCAAATGGATCAATATGGTATATTAGAGACCCTCAAATCATCTCTTGAGGTCTTGGCCCATGGTTTGTCCCAAAAGTCAACTTAGGGGTGAATTAGGTCAAGAAACCCTAATTCCTGATTTTTGATGAATGCATCCCCTGAGGCAAAATTGACTTGATGCATGGGTTCATGAGGTTCCATGAAGCATATTAGGTTATGTTTTGGATCATTGCCTTGTGCCCAGATGAAAATTTCCATCTGGAGGCCCTGGTCGACCAAAACCCTAATTTGGTGATACTGTCGATCTTGAGACTTGATCCACCTAGAAGGGAGCAGCCTTGTGCTTAATCCTTGAAGTGGGAGTCCTTTTTGATCCATTGTGGATGTTTGAGAGATTAGACAAGTTGAAGATCATTTCATTTCTTGATTGATCCTTTGTCTAAGCACTCAGAGAAGGCTTGAAACCCTAATTTTGATTGTATTGGATGCTCACCCATCCTTGGGGAGACTGATGAAGCATGATGGTTCATCCATATTGTGATGATGATTTTCATAATGATGGGAAATCTAAGTGGTCAAAATTTGGGGTATTACAGATGCCCCTATTTAATCTTCTTGGACCCGAAGGTGTGAATGACGAAGGGATTCGGGCATTCGGGGTGCAAGAGGATTAAATATCGGAATATCCGAAATTTTGATGGTGGTTATGAATGGTAGCTTACGCATTCATCTTCTTTAGCTAAGCAATGATGCTTAGAAAAGGTAAACTTCCCCTCGATCCTGGTCTCCTACCAAGGAACTGGTCTCAGTTTTCTTTTGAAATAAACCTCCCCTCGTTCTTGGTTTCCTACCAAGGAACTGGTCTTAGTTTCTGATTTAAACTTCCCCTCGATCCTGGTTTCCTACCAAGAACTGGTCTTAGTTTCTGATTTAGACTTCCCCTCGATCCTGGTTTCCTACCAAGAACTGGTCTTAGTTTCTTTTGTCAATAAACTTTATTGACAAGGGACGCTATGTGTAGTGGTTTTCCTTCAAACTTCTCGCCGAATTTTCCTGGAGAGATGCCATTTGAGGGAAAAAGGTTTGATTTCAGACTTGCTGGGGAACCCAACGTCTGAATTGTAGAGGTACACAAACTTCTCTGTTTTGGAGACGTCATTTGTCGATTTTACTGGGGAAAGCGAGTCTCTTGAAAGACTGTTTTCGTTTGGGGTTACATCATATTTTTCTCGGGATCTTCCCGGAGAAATGCCATATGATGGGATCCAATTTTGAGGTGCCAATGACCTTCTCATCAGTGGTTTTTCGGAGCAAAACTGGCGTGCTGCCGAATCTCTGATCACGAGGCTTTCTCTGTGGATTTTCCTTAATCCGGGAAAGCAAGGATATCATCTTCAATGGCGAAGAGTGATGTTTATTGAAAATTTTCTCTGGCTTTTCAGAGGTTCAAGTTATCAAAGTGGTCGAGTGCCGAATCTAATCTAAAGATACACTGGTGGCGAGATTGTTTAGACACAACGTTTCCTGACGAGGAAAGAACTGACAAACTCGATTGAGAAAACTGTTATCACTAGGGGACAAGACCGACTAGAGTGATAGTGATGCAATATGAAATGCGAACGCAAATAAAAAATGCATGATGTATGTATGTATATGCTGACAAAACAGACGTGACATACAGACTAATGGATGAACACAATTGGATACTCGGCTATCGCGGGGCGAAGAAGTATCGTTGATTCAAAATAGCAATTCCACCTTGCTTAGGAGAGATAGTCCCGTTGGGAGCTATGTTGTATAAGTCCCTCTGTACATTTTCAAATAAACGGCACGATGATCGCCTTTTGAAAAATAACCTTGGGCCTCTCCTTGAGCTATAAGACCCATTCAAAACTTTTGGGCATCTATTAGAGTGTAAGACCCAATCCCCTTTTAACCAAAACATTTTGGGCCTCACTTATTGTATAAGTCTCTCCGCGTTAAAAGAAAACCTCGACGCGATCGCCATTTTAAACGAAAAATCATCTGGGCCTACCCTCGTGTTATAAGCCCCAGTCATTTTCTTTAAACCCTTTGGGCCTCTTGAGAGAGTGTAAGACCTATCCCTTTGTACAGGAAACCTTTTTTTGGCCTCAGTCACTTGTATAAGTCCCTCTGTACAAATTTAAACAGTGCGCTCACTGATAAAACCCTGGGTCTCTCCTTGAGCTGTAAGCCCCAAATCTTTCTTTTTCAAAGCACTTTCTCCTTTGATTTTGAATATACTGTTGTTTTTCAATCTTTCTTTGTTGAACAACTAACCAAACAGCATGGAAGCTCTACAACTGAGTAAGTGGTTATTGCTTTCATTTACCGCTTTCATATACATATAACTGTATTGTGGGGCTGTTTCACTGTAAGTCTTCTTTCATAAACTCATATCAACTGTGTAATAATAGTATAGATATTTAGAGTTCCCCGACAACTACGTCTAGAACCAGGTGACCCCGATTCATTTATTCGTAGAAATAGACAACTAGATCCCCAATAGGATCACCAGATATAGTCTTCTCTTCGGCTATCCTCATTAGGAATTGTCAAGAAACTCTACTCCCAGAGATGAATGTATTCTCCGTGAATGGCATCTTTGAGTTTCTTCCAAATTCTTGAACTTTCCTGACTTGATCTATTCCTTGTGAATAGCTTACCTTGAATTTCTTGGGGTTTGGGGACCCACGGGCTTCTTAAAAGCATCGGCCTCCTCTTGGGCATCGTACAAGGACCCACAGGCTTCCTAAAAGCAACCCCGCCTCCTCTTGGGCTTAGTACAAGGACCCTACGGCTTCTTAGAAGTATTCGCAGCCTCCTCTTAGGCTTCGTATAATGATCTCTTCCTCCGGGAATGATAGCCTCCTCTTGGGCTTAGTACAAGGACCGATCGACTTCTTAAAAGGTTTCAGCCTCCTCTTGGGCTTCATACAAATTGTCCCGATGACCTCCTAGAGGTATAGGAACAGAACTCAGTCATCTGCATAGAACAGTCCTTTCCAAGAGTCTACTACTGTTTCGCAAAGCATAGTACAAAAAATGAAACTCTAGACTTGGACAGTCTAACTTCCTTGAGTCTCAAAGACATTCTCAAGTGACCCCGTGGTTAAATAGGAAGGAAACCCGCAGACTCGGACAGTCTCAATACCCTTCGGAATTTCCCGCTTCCTCAAAGACAAGGAAATATCCCTGATCCTCGAATCAAATCCTTGAGTACAGTGTTGCTCATATAAGAACTAATTTTCTCTTATCAGTATACTGGACCTATCGCTTGACTGAAACAGTTACCATAGCCTCCTCTTAGGCTTTGTATAATGATCCTTCTCCAGTGAAGTTAGCCTCCTCTTGGGCTTTGTACAATGATTCTCCCCAGCGGAGTCAAACAACGTTTAGCCTCTCTCTCGGGCCTTGTACGAGACATAAGAGACTCCCTCGTTGAGTCAATCACCCCTTTTGCCTCCATCTCGGGCTTTATACGAGATACGAAAAGGTTCTTATTGAGCCAAACAAATTTTAGCCTCTATCTCGGGCTCCGTACGAGATACAAAAAAAACTCTCTTGTTAAGTCAAGTAGCCTTCATCTCGGGCTTTATACGAGATACCAAAAGATTCCATCGTTGAGTCAAAACCTTTTAGCCTCTCTCTCGGGCTTTGTACGAGACACATAATAGCCTCCTCTTAGGCTTTGTATAAGAAAACCACTGGTTAATCTAATTAACCTTTTAGCATCAAAGTTGTGCCTCGTTCACAATACACAAACATCAACAACTCCTTCCTCTTCACCTAATCGCTGTAAGCGGCAAGCCTCTGGATCATCTACATCCATGCCACTATCCCTCTTTTAGCATGAAAAATTCCTAAGGAAAGATAGCATTGCTCTACACTGAGTTAAAGTCTTCTCCTTCAGGTTGGAAATCCCCTATAAAGGAAATTATGGCATTGCCGGATTCACAAATCCTGGTTAAAGTAATTCTCCTTTATAAAACAGTTGTGACATACAACCCCCTCTTTAGAGATGACAAATTCTCTCTAAAGTTGGGACCTTCAGCTTCACATTTTGGGCTTTGAACAAGATACAAATAGACCTTTCAGCTTCACATCTTGGGCTTTGAACAAGATACAAACCACCTTTTCGCTTCACGCCTTGGGCTTTGAACAAGACACCAAAACAACCATTTCCTCCCATAGAATATGAGGAACTACGAACGCTCTGATTTCCCTATTTCAGTAAACGGGAATACGTAGGCATAAGATCGAAAGAAAAGATCTTAGCGAGCACACTAAACAAAATCCCATACTCCCATGTATCTATCAAAAGCACCAGTCCTAACATCCTAATCCTTGTCCCCCGCCAGAAACCTTCTGTCTAGATAAAAACCATTATTGGCGAAAATACAAATAACCAGTACAAAGGCCCCCCCACATTGATAGCATCCGTAACCTAACAGACCACTGTTTAAACTCAGTATGCAAAGCAGGGTTAATTGGAGACATCTATTTCCCTTCCTTATTCAGCTTTAATAGGATAAAAAATGAATCAACCTGTAGTTTTAAGCTCAACCGCAGAGAGCGATCAGCGCTTAAGAACCGCGTCCAAAATCGGTCGCTACAAGTCCATGCCACCTTGATGCTTCCATTGAATGCTCCATTCCAAAATTGGAGTCTTGTCCCTATTTTGGCAATTCTAGGTTCAATATGCTATTTCTTGTTCCAAAGACTTTGGAGGCTTGGCTCAGTGATTGTCCCCTTTAGATTCAATCCTCTGAGGTGTCCAAGTGGATAGGAGCATTTGGATTTGGCTGATTTTGGCAAATCGACCAAAAATACAAAATCTGCCTTGCCTTGGCAGATTTCAGCAAGGCAACTTGCCAATGTCATATCTCATGGCTCAAATTGAATTTGGTAATGTTCTTAGCCATTTTGGAAAGCCCTTACATGATACAACAACTGTTTGAACATGTTTGGTTTTGATCTCTTTTGAATCCAAGTGAAAAATCCCCCTACATTTGGCAAAAAGTAAGGCAAAATCTGACTTAGTGAAATTTTCACTAAGTGTTGGAACAAAGCGACTTTTCTTGATTTTGATCACTCCATAACTCAAAATCCATGAGGAATTTGGAAATAACTCAGTATGAAGCTTTTGTAGAAGGCAATGTGATCTACAAATCAAGCTTTGAATGGTGACCAATGACCTTGTGGTTTAGGAGTTATGGTCCTCTAAAGTTGGCACATTAGTGGTACTTTTTCCATAACTTAGAAATTTTTCTGTTTTATGGTTACCCCTTTTACAAGTTACCCCACTTTCTTTGATTTTTCTTGATGAATGATGATTCAAATCATACATTAACATCATTTTAGGGTTAAAAATTCATTTTGGTGAAAAATCTCAAAAAGTCAAAGTTGACTTTTGTGCACAGTTGACTTTTTATCAGATGAATTCCAAACTGTGCAATTCTTCAGAAAATCATGTCCTTGACCTAAATCAAACTTGATGGACATGTTCCATGGGTGGTATAGGGTATATTGAATCATGTCATAGGGCTTAGGAGCATGTCCTGGTCAAAAGTCAAAGTTACAGTTGACTTTTCTCGCAAAACCCTAATTGGGGTGCAGATGAAACTGAGACTTGTTGCTCAAGCTTCTTGGGTTAATCCATTATTCCAAATGGATCAATATAGTATATTAAAGACCCTCCAATCATGTCTTAAGGTCTTAGTTCATGATTTATCCCTAAAGTCAACTTAGGGGTGAATTAGGTCAAGAAACCCTAATTCCTGATTTTTAGTGAATGCATCCCCTGAGGCAAAATTGACTTGATGGTTGGGTCGATGAGGCTCCATGGAGTATATTAGGTTGTGTTTTGGATCCTTAGCTTGTGCCCAGATGACATATTTCATTTGGAGGCCCTGGTCGACCAAAACCCTAATTTGGTTACACTGTCGATCTTGAGACTTGATCCACCTAGAAGGGAGCAGCCTTGTGCTTAGTCCTTGAAGTGGGAGTCCTTTTGATCCATTGTGGATATTTTAGAGGCTAGACAAGTTGAAGATCATGTCATTTCTTGATTAATCCTTTGTCTAAGGCTCTGAGAGGGCTTAAAACCCTAATTTTGATTGTAGTGAATGCTCAACAACCCTTGAGGCATTTGATGAGGCATGATGGTTCATCCATATTGTGATGATGATTTGCACAATGATGGGAAACCTTAGTGGTCAAAATTTGGGGTATGACACATTGGCTCAGATGTAAATAATCCAGAGGCTTGCCACTTACAACAATTAGATGAAAGAAGAGGTTTACCAGGATAATAGATAGACTACAACTTAGATGTTTGAATCAACAAGTGTGCCTCTTACATCAATTATCTGGAATTAGGGGTTTGTTTGATTATTTGTTTTGACATGTGATCACACAGAGAGAAATATCTTCCTACAGAGAGATTTTGATTTCCTCTAAGGGGATGTTAATTTTTGTGTGCCTTGATCAAAGCCCAAGGTTGAAGCTAAAAAGTTTACTTTGCTAAGGGAGTTTTAATATTGTCTTGTACAAAACCCAAGATTGAGGCTAAAGAGTGGATTGACTCTGTTTAGGGAGATCATTATACAACCCCTAAGAGGAGGCTGAGAAGTTAGACTCTTCTGGGGAAGTTTTTATTTGTCTTGTGCAAAGCCCAAGATTGAGGCTAAAAGAAAATTGACTCCACTGGGGAATATATTTATGTGTGTGTCTTGTACAAAGCACAAGATTGAGGTTGAAGATTATGACTTCACTGGGGAGGACACTTATGGGTGTCTTGTACAAAGCCCAAGATTAAGGCTAAGAGGTTAACTTGACTGACTCAGCTGGAGAATATTTAGGTGTCTTGTACAAAGCCCAAGATTGAGGCTAAAAGACTGCTGAGGAATGATCATTATACAAAGCCTAAGAGGAAGCTAATTGGGGATTTTCTTATATGAAGCCTAAGAGGAGGCTAACTTCTGCTAAGGATAATTGAGATCCAGAGACATGTCCAAATTGGGGAATCAACTCTTGCTGGAGATTGCAGAGAAGTTGAAAAAATCAGATGCCTTGAGGTTCTGATTCTGTTGGGGATCTGTTAATGGTAAATTAACAGTAGTTGACCCTGACTGGGGAAATTTAAAGTGAAAGTTTGGAAATTGAGTTATGAAACTTGTGGAAGTTTTAACTCTGCTTGGAGATTGATCGGGTGATCAGGATTTTTCTCAGCTTTTAGGAAGTTTAAAGGTTTCTTTGAAATCCAAGGGGAAATGAGACTATCCAAGTCAACTGGTATGGAAATGTTTTTCTTTGTATGATGCCCAAGAGGAGGCTGATGTTTTAAGGGATGAGAATCGACCCTAAACTGATGTGAGGTTTTGAATCAGGAAGACTGCTCTAACAAAGGATGACTAGGTTCTGTCCTATACCTTTAAGTGATCTTTGGGTCCTTGTACTAAGCCCAAGAGGAGGCATAAGAACTTTTAATATGCCTGAGGGTCCTTGTACAAAGCCCAAGAGGAGGCTAGGATTCTTTTAGGAAGCCTGTGGGTCCAAACCTTAAGAAGAGTTCCAGAAAAGTTTCACCTGGAATTAATCATTTCTTTAGTGAACAGTTCTAGGGTTTGAAGAAATTCAAGAGAGTTTCATCGAGAATTAATCCTCTCTAGGGAAAGTGAATTTCTTTGACAATTTTCTAAATAGTGACAGTCTGAGAAAAGTTTCACCGGGAATAATGCCTTTCTCTGTTCCATATTGTATAAGCCCAAGAGGAGGCAAGACTGTATCTGGAAATTCCTATGGGGAACTAGTTTTGACTGTGTTGAAAGAGTGACCACTGGCTTTATCTAATCTTAGACCTAATTGCTGGGGAAAACTCTAAGCAGATATATATAGGTATATATATATATACAGATGGAATATATATATAGACAAGTATGTAAAAAGAGTGGAAGAGGACTTGCAGGTGAGCAAGCTTCCAGCATTACAAACAAATATATATATATATATAAGCATGTAAAAAGAAAGCCGATAAAAACTTACAGGCGAGCGAGCTTCCATTGTAACAGCTGTATGGTTAGTCATTCAAAAAATTGAAGAAAGATTGGATAACAATTATGACCTAGGATTTAAATCATAAGAGAAAGTTATTTTCAAAAGAAGTTTTGGGGGCTTATACTCAAGGAAATGCCCAGATGACTTATTTGATAACATTGATTGCACTGCGATACTGGCAGAAATTTTGGGACTTATAGCAAATCAGAGGCCCAATATTTATTTACAAAGGGATTTGGGTCTTACACTCTATTAGAGGCCCAAAGTTTATTTTTGTACAAGAAATGGGGCTTACAACTCAAAGAGATGCCCAGATAAAAACAGTGATTGTACCGTTATTTTGAAAATTGTATCGGGACTTATACAATGACTAAGGCCCAAATTATTTATGTACAAAGAGGATTGGGTCTTACACTATCTTAGAGGCCCAAGGTGTTTTGAAAAATGAATAAAGATGAGACTTACAACACAAGGGTAGGCCCAGATGATTCTGTTTTAAAATGGCAATCACGCCGAGATTTTTTAAAAAACAACTTGGGAATTATACAATTACTGAGGCCCAAATTATTTATATTTACAAAAGGGGTTAGGTCTTACACTCTATTAGAGGCCCAAAGTGTGTTTTAAGAAAAAGAATGGGACTTATAACTCAGGGAGAGACCCAAATGAAAGGCAGTGATGCACCGTCGTTTTGAAAATCGTGTCGGGACTTATACAATGTTTGAGGCCCAAAAAAGTTTATGTTTTCAAAAGGGTTGAGTCTTACACTCTATATGTAAAGACCCATATAATAATACATGCATCAAATCATATATTATACATGAGTTTCACTTTTGGTACTGAAACAAATAAGTTCCTAGTTAACACATTATATATATAAATGCCTCTAATACAAAACACCTAAAAGTCTAAGGCATTACATATACAAGATGTTCCAAAAATGATAAAAACTAAGAACTAGATCAAAACAATGATCTCAAAACATAACGCCATAGCGGAAGCCATGCCATCACAAAACCACGATCCGTAAGGAAAGTCAAGTAACCTTGTCCTTACCCTTCGCCAAACCTGCAGAACCTGTGATGTAAACAACAACAGTGGGGTGAGATACATCAAATCTCAGTGAGTTCCCTATCTTAAAGTCCTCTCGGCTCTACAAGGTTCTAACAAACCTAACTCAAGTCAAAAGGGGAAAAAGGGAGTGACCATGAGTACACACACACTATATGGAAACATGTTATGAGTTCATCAACTCACAATATCACTAATCGATAACCATGCCAAGGTATCCCCTATTCCCGTCCTCTTCTACGTCTAGAAGTCGACCCGGGTCATGGATCCTTGCAACCTACTTGACATACGAATGGATTCGGGTTCTACGGGCCATTAACCGTTATGAACCGTCACTTCTCACGGGCCTTATACCGTCACAAGCCTACGCTCCATGGGCGCCATTCGTACTAAAATGAAATGCGGGAATCAAACCTGCCAAGTAGTGGTGCACATGTTTCAGAGGAGCTCGAGACCCATGAAACGCACTCGCAAAAACAATAATAACCGGTTACGATTACGTGATCACACACAGTCGTGATTGTATTCAACAATCACAAGGCCATTACGCCTTATCACAACCAAACGGTTAACACACATGTTCCATACTAGTGTTCAATCATTTATATTTTTCCGACACTGCTTAGGGTAATTGTCCTCACTCTACTTATTCCATATTTTAATCATGCTTACATTTTCAACAACCAATACACACCAAAATCAACAAAACGACACAATTCCAACAATTCCGATATAATTAAATCGGCCGTCAATCTTAAAACCAATGTAATAAGAAAGTACATTTTATTACCTTTCCAACGATACCAAAATTGTTCCATTCCGAGTTACGGATAAAAAGTTACGGCATTGGAAACAAACGATCGAAAATAAAATATCACAACAGCAGAATTTTGTAACTCTCCTGGCCGTACGCGTATTGGTACTCCCCGTACGCGTATTGCCCAAATGCTCGCCCGGCCATACGCGTATTGCCCCAAGCGATACGCGTATTGCCCAAAATCTCCGGCCATCCATACGCGTATTGCCCTTGCCGTACGCGTATTGACAGGCTCCATACGCGTATTGACATGCTCCATACGCGTATGGGCAGAAGAAAAATGCAGAAGTTCCTGCAGAATTTCTCTGCTACGGGTTGATCCAAAATCAACCCCAAATCTCATTTTCATCAATCAAAATGCATCGAAACATGTTATAACATCACAACCAGTATAACATATAATCAAACATTGCATTTAGCAGTTAGATTCACGAATTTTGTGCAAAAAGATTCAATTTCCACAATTTCAACCTAACTCTAAACTCAACAAAACTCTACTCTAAAGAGTCTAACTAGAACCCACCTGGATTACTAGACGAGGAGGTTGATACTGAGACGATTAGACGAAGAACAGATGAATTGATGATGATTCTTGAGCTTTTGGAAATCTTCTTCTCCTTTCCTTCCTCTTTTCCTTTCTCCTCCTTTTCCTTTGTTTTCTTTCTATCTTTCTCTCTTTTTGCTTTTGTTTGGTTTTCAAAAGAAATGGAAGGGAAATAGATAGTATAGAAACTATCATTTATTAGTAACACTACTAAATGTCCAAAATTAGCTCAAATACATCAAATTATAAAAACTCAACGTTAAATACTATTAATTTAATCGACTCTGAGTTCGTCAGTTTACTCTAATTATTTTATCAAATAATTACTCAGAGTACTCCGGAACCCAGTTGATCATAATAATATTAACTCAAGCGTTTATAAATTTACGGGGTATTACATCCTCCCCCCCTTAAATAGAAATTCGTCCTCGAATTTAGAATATTACCTGAAAAGATGTGGATAAGAATCTCGCATTTCCGATTCCAGTTCCCAAGTAGCATCGCCCGGATGCGTCATATCCCATTGCACCTTAACAAGTGGAATATCTTTGTTCCTTAACACTTTTGTTTCCCTTCCCACAATACAACTCGGTTGTGGTTCAAAAGTCAAATCCGCTTCAATTTCCACTGATTCGGGTAGAATTGGCTGAAGAGGATCAGGAATAAACTTACGGAGCTGAGATACGTGAAAAACGTCATGCATCTCGGATAGAGAGGGTGGTAAGGCTAATCGATAAGCAACTTCACCAATCCTTTCTAAAATCTGATACGGTCCCACGTATCTCGGACTTAACTTACGTGACTTAAACGGTCCTTTCAATCTCAATCTCGGAGTAACTTTCAGAAATACATGGTCACCTTCCTCAAATTCCAAAGGTCTCCTACGATTGTCCGCATAACTCTTTTGACGATCTTGTGCTTGTTTAACCTTCTCGCGGATCATTCGAATCTTTTCCGTAGTCTCTTGAATAATCTCGGGTCCCAAAATTCTATCTTCGCCAATTTCAGCCCAACACAAAGGTGTTCTACACTTCCTCCCATACAATGCTTCATACGGAGCCATACCGATGCTCGCATGATAACTATTGTTATAGGAAAACTCAATTAACGGCAAAAGTTCTTTCCAATTCCCTCTACTCTCTAGTGCACAAGCTCTTAACATATCCTCCATCGTTTGTATTGTTCGTTCAGTCTGACCATCCGTTTGAGGATGATTCGACGTGCTCAAACACAAATTCGTACCCATCGCTTGTTGGAACACTTTCCAAAATCTCGAAGTAAACTTCGGATCTCTATCGGACACAATACTGGAAGGAATACCATGCAATCTCACAATCTCAGCAATAAACAACCTTGCAAGATGACTTGCCTTATAAGTAGTCTTTACGGCTAAGAAGTGTGCAGATTTTGTTAGTCGATCTACAATCACCCAAATAGAATCATACCCTCCTTGGGTACGGGGTAAACCCACTGCAAAATCCATAGAAATACTATCCCACTTCCAAACTGGAATATCCAAAGGTTGTAACAAACCGCCCGGTCTTTGGTGTTCAATCTTCACCTGTTGGCACACCGCACATTCTGACACATATCCCGCTATATCTTTTTTCATCCCAGACCACCAATAATCCTTCCTTAAATCCTGATACATCTTCGAAGAACCAGGATGTATCGTAAAAGTACCTTTATGGGCTTCATCTAAAATCTTCCTTTTCAATGCCTCATCTTTCGGAACACAAATCCGTTGATTAAACAAAACTATCCCATCTGTCGCTCGTATAAAACCCGGCTGAAGTAACAATTCTTGTAACTCTTCCTCTAACAATTGTGCCTGTTGAATCTCAACTCTCAAAGTAGAATTGACATTCAAATTTCCCATAATCACACCATTCGGAGTCCACACAAACTGGAGATTAAGATCTCTAAACTTTTCCAACAATGAATACTCTAAAATCATCAATTCCGCACTATGAACCATTTTCCGACTTAAAGCATCCGCTACTTTATTCGCCTTTCCTGGATGATACTTCAATTCTAAGTCATAATCCTTTAAGTACTCCATCCACCTTCTTTGTCGCATATTCAACTCCTTTTGATCAAACAAATACTTCAAACTTTTGTGGTCACTGAACATTTCAAAACGTACACCATATAAATAATGACGCCACACCTTTAGTGCAAAAACCACTGCAGCTAGTTCCAAATCATGAGTTGGATAATTCTTCTCATGAACTTTTAACTGTCGAGAAGCATAAGCTACCACTTGACCACCTTGCATCAGAACACCCCCTAATCCCCTCTTGGAAGCATCACAGAATACTTCATAAGAGTTGTTAGGATCAGGAATAATTAATACTGGAGCACTCGTCAAACTTTCCTTCAAATGTATAAAACTTTGTTCGCAACCTGAATCCCATTCAAACGTAACATCCTTCCGAGTAAGTTTCGTCATTGGTAAGGCCAATTGAGAAAAGCCCTTGATAAACCTTCTATAGTAACCGGCCAATCCCAAGAAACTTCTAACTTCTGAAACATTTCTCGGTCTCTCCCAACTAATCACTGCTTCTACTTTCGATGGATCCACTGCCACACCACCTCGAGATATAACATGTCCAAGAAAATTAACTTCCGACATCCAAAACTCACACTTGCTCAACTTAGCAAACAATTGCTTCTCTTGCAAGACCGATAAGACAATCCTCAGATGTTCTCCGTGCTCTTGTGGAGTACGAGAATAAATAAGAATGTCGTCAATAAAGATTACCACAAATTGGTCCAAGTAAGCCTGAAATATTCGATTCATGTAATCCATGAAAACAGCTGGAGCATTAGTCACACCGAAAGGCATCACTAAGAATTCGTAATGACCGTAACGTGTCCTAAATGCAGTCTTTGGCACATCGGAACTCTTCACTCGAATCTGATGATAACCCGACCGTAAATCAATCTTCGAGAACACACATGCTCCTTTCAATTGATCTAACAAGTCGTCTATCCTTGGTAAGGGATACTTATTCTTAATGGTAACTTTATTCAACTTACGATAATCAATGCACAAACGCATTCCCCCATCTTTCTTCTTTACCAGTAACACTGGAGCTCCCCACGGTGAAACACTAGGCCTAACGAAATGCTTGGACATCAAGTCCTCCAATTGGTCCTTTAATTCTCTTAATTCAAGCGGTGCCATCCGATACGGAGAAACAGATATAGGAGCCGTTCCCGGTATCAGGTCAACAGAGAACTCAACTTCTCTCTCCGGAGGAAGAGAAGAAACATCCTCAGGAAACACTTCAGGAAATTCACACACTATTGGAATACTCAGAACTTGCTGTTCACTACTTCCTTCCTTAGTAAGAACCAATAAAACAGATTTCTCTTTCTCAAACAAGAAATTTACCATTCCCACCGTACCTTCTAAAATCGTCGATAAAACATCTTTCGGAGTAGCCTCAGCAGATGGAATAATAATTAGCTTCTCCTCACAACCGATAAAAACCGAATTAGCTGAAAGCCAGTCCATTCCCAGAACAACATCCACTTTCTTAAGCGGCAGACAAATAAGATCAATCTGGAAGACTCTTTCGTTCACCGACAACACACAATTTTCACACATCAATGGTGTTTCAACCATTTCATCCATGGCAGTAGTAACCACCATAGAAGGAAACAAAGGAATAGTTTGCAACCCAAGTCGCTTCACACATCTCAAAGACACGAAAGAATGTGTAGCCCCACAGTCAAATAAAACAAAACAAGGTTGACCATTAACAAAACACGTACCCGCAATCAAGGAATTATCACCCTTTGCTTTCCTTGCATCCAAGGTATACACTCGGCCAGTAGTCTTCCCTTGTGTCTGATTTCTACCCTGAGGACAATCCCTCGCCAAATGGCCCACCTTCTGACACTGGTAACACCTCACACTTTCAATACCACATCGGCCGTAATGATTCCGACCGCAAGTACGACACACCGGAGGTACACTAGTTTTTGAACTCTGGACCTGCTTCCCTTTGGAAAACTGTTGCCTTTGTCTAAACTGTTGATTCGACCTCACTCGGTCACTTTGAGTTACCCTGTTCGAATCCACCTCCATTTGTATCTTTTTCAAGCTATTTTCCGCCACATAACATTGTCTTAACATCTCAGCATAAGTAGCAAATTCCCGTTGAGACACGCTGTGTGAAATCTCAGCCCTTAACCCAAACAGAAACTGATCTATCTTCCACCTCTCATCAGGGGCATACATGGCCTGTCTAGAATAGTCAGCCATGATCTCAAATTGTTCCGCATAAGAAGCCACTGATAAATTTCCCTGTCTCAACTGTTGGAACTCAAACTCCTTTTGAGACCTTAAAGAACTCAGAAAATATTTCTCCATAAAGATTACCTTAAACTGTTCCCACACTTTCGGCACTTCCTGAGTTGTCATCAAGGCTGAAGCGCTCTCCCACCACCTCATGGCAGGACCCTTCAACCAGTGAGAAGCAAAGACCACTTTATTCTCCTCACTGCAATGAACTATCAGAAAAATCCTTTCCATACCTGTTATCCACTCGTGTGCCTTCACCGGATCTAGCCCTCCTTGAAACTCTGGAGGATTCATGCGAACAAATTCCCTGTAGGTTCCTCCTGTAACTTCCGGAACAACCACTGGAGGATGCAGACCCTCAGCCATTTGTTGCATCATTCCTTGCATGAACTGATTCTGCTGTTGCTGCATCTGTTGCATAAATTGGTACAACGGGGCATTCCCTTCATCACCTTGTGGAACTGTCCCAGCTGGAGTAGTTCTTGGTCTTCCACGGTTGTTTCTGCGTCTATCAGCCATGTTCCTGAATTCCATATCAATAGGATTAAGTTGATCAGACTCAATACCATAAATATAACAGACAAGACCCATGGCGACACGCCGCATATGAAACGGAAAGAAACACTTATTCTATTTCATGGCTAGGTCGAGGATACGACCTGCTCTGATACCAACTGTAAAGACCCATATAATAATACATGCATCAAATCATATATTATACATGAGTTTCACTTTTGGTACTGAAACAAATAAGTTCCTAGTTAACACATTATATATATAAATGCCTCTAATACAAAACACCTAAAAGTCTAAGGCATTACATATACAAGATGTTCCAAAAATGATAAAAACTAAGAACTAGATCAAAACAATGATCTCAAAACATAACGCCATAGCGGAAGCCATGCCATCACAAAACCACGATCCGTAAGGAAAGTCAAGTAACCTTGTCCTTACCCTTCGCCAAACCTGCAGAACCTGTGATGTAAACAACAACAGTGGGGTGAGATACATCAAATCTCAGTGAGTTCCCTATCTTAAAGTCCTCTCGGCTCTACAAGGTTCTAACAAACCTAACTCAAGTCAAAAGGGGAAAAAGGGAGTGACCATGAGTACACACACACTATATGGAAACATGTTATGAGTTCATCAACTCACAATATCACTAATCGATAACCATGCCAAGGTATCCCCTATTCCCGTCCTCTTCTACGTCTAGAAGTCGACCCGGGTCATGGATCCTTGCAACCTACTTGACATACGAATGGATTCGGGTTCTACGGGCCATTAACCGTTATGAACCGTCACTTCTCACGGGCCTTATACCGTCACAAGCCTACGCTCCATGGGCGCCATTCGTACTAAAATGAAATGCGGGAATCAAACCTGCCAAGTAGTGGTGCACATGTTTCAGAGGAGCTCGAGACCCATGAAACGCACTCGCAAAAACAATAATAACCGGTTACGATTACGTGATCACACACAGTCGTGATTGTATTCAACAATCACAAGGCCATTACGCCTTATCACAACCAAACGGTTAACACACATGTTCCATACTAGTGTTCAATCATTTATATTTTTCCGACACTGCTTAGGGTAATTGTCCTCACTCTACTTATTCCATATTTTAATCATGCTTACATTTTCAACAACCAATACACACCAAAATCAACAAAACGACACAATTCCAACAATTCCGATATAATTAAATCGGCCGTCAATCTTAAAACCAATGTAATAAGAAAGTACATTTTATTACCTTTCCAACGATACCAAAATTGTTCCATTCCGAGTTACGGATAAAAAGTTACGGCATTGGAAACAAACGATCGAAAATAAAATATCACAACAGCAGAATTCTGTAACTCTCCTGGCCGTACGCGTATTGGTACTCCCCGTACGCGTATTGCCCAAATGCTCGCCCGGCCATACGCGTATTGCCCCAAGCGATACGCGTATTGCCCAAAATCTCCGGCCATCCATACGCGTATTGCCCTTGCCGTACGCGTATTGACAGGCTCCATACGCGTATTGACATGCTCCATACGCGTATGGGCAGAAGAAAAATGCAGAAGTTCCTGCAGAATTTCTCTGCTACGGGTTGATCCAAAATCAACCCCAAATCTCATTTTCATCAATCAAAATGCATCGAAACATGTTATAACATCACAACCAGTATAACATATAATCAAACATTGCATTTAGCAGTTAGATTCACGAATTTTGTGCAAAAAGATTCAATTTCCACAATTTCAACCTAACTCTAAACTCAACAAAACTCTACTCTAAAGAGTCTAACTAGAACCCACCTGGATTACTAGACGAGGAGGTTGATACTGAGACGATTAGACGAAGAACAGATGAATTGATGATGATTCTTGAGCTTTTGGAAATCTTCTTCTCCTTTCCTTCCTCTTTTCCTTTCTCCTCCTTTTCCTTTGTTTTCTTTCTATCTTTCTCTCTTTTTGCTTTTGTTTGGTTTTCAAAAGAAATGGAAGGGAAATAGATAGTATAGAAACTATCATTTATTAGTAACACTACTAAATGTCCAAAATTAGCTCAAATACATCAAATTATAAAAACTCAACGTTAAATACTATTAATTTAATCGACTCTGAGTTCGTCAGTTTACTCTAATTATTTTATCAAATAATTACTCAGAGTACTCCGGAACCCAGTTGATCATAATAATATTAACTCAAGCGTTTATAAATTTACGGGGTATTACACTATATAGGCCCAAAGTGTGTTTAAAAATTTAAAATCGAGAGGAAAATCCTAATTTTAAATTAAATTCATTTTTCAAAGAAAAATTAAATTAAAATGATATAAAATATTTAAAAATAAGTTGTAGGTTTTGAAAAATATTTTGAAAAATCATGAAAGTGCAGAAATCATTTGAATTTGAAAAAATCAAGATGGAATTTCATTTTAAAATATTGGAAAATAATTAAAATGAAATTATTCACAAAAATATCAACTATGCTAAATAAATAATATAAATGTAATTTTTTTCAAAATAAAATAATTTAATATTTTTGTGAATTTTGAGAAAAAGAATCAATTCAAAAACACAAATATTCAGAGAGAAATTAATTTTTGAATCAATTAAGAAAATATCAAAATTAATTAAATAATTCAAATATTTAAAAAATTCAAGAGTTAATACCCATTTTACCCCCTGTCATATAGGCACTTTTTGAAAAACCCCCTGTAAAAAAAAACTTGCCAAAAAAACCCTAACATTTGAAGATTCTCTCAATTTTAACCTTCATCACATTCAGTCACCAAAAACCTGCCATTTTGACCCCTGCCATTTTGGCAGCGTTTTTATTTTGACCCCTGCCATTTTGGCAGCGTTTTCATTTTGACCCCTGCCATTTTGGCAGCGTTTTTATTTTGACCCCTGCCATTTTGGCATTTTTAGTGACTGGATGTGATGAAGGTCAAAACTGAGAGAATCTTCAAATGTTAGGGTTTTTTTTGTAAGTTTTTTTTTACAGGGGGGTTTTTCAAAAAGCGCCTATATGGCAGGGGGCAAAATGGGTATTAACCCAAAATTCAAAAAACGCGCGAAGAACATCATCTTCTTCGTTTTGCCACCAGAAACAGATTCGATCCAATCTCCTTTTTTTCTAAATGTAATTGGATGAAATAAACATCAATCTTGCTCGCTTTTGAACAAGGAACAAGATGGTATTACTCAATTTCATTTAAATTAAGTGTGGAGAGGATTATCATGCACGAACCAGATGAACCCTAATTTGCACAACCCAATATGAAATTCTATACATGATTGATTCATGGCAATTGATTGAGGGAAAATGATCTATGAGCATCCAGAAACACAATGGTAACTTGAGAACATGTTTATGATGCATGCATTAATGAGTTTGAAAGTTTGAGGCTTACCTCTGCAAGTGAGAATCGAATTCTAGTTTAGAGGTGTTTCTGAAGTGTTTGAGTGATCTGAATAGCTTCCTTAAGTGCCAAGGGATGTGTTTGGATGCTTAGAATGGATTGAAGTGAGCTGGAACTTGATTTGGTACCTCAACTGCAACTCTGTCAAGAACTTGAGCAATTGGATGGTGATTCTGTGAATTTGATGTTCCAGATGTTGCTTTAGTGTTTGGATCACCTACATATGTTATTTATGAGGTGTTGGCATGATTGGTTTGGTTTGAATGACGCTCATGTCGCTGCCGACAAAAATATTCGAGTCGCCACCATATTTTTTCAAGGAAAATAATGATAAACCTAAATATCCTTATCCTACGGTAGAGATTCCTATGGTTCGGGAGTCATTTAAGTGAAGGGAAGGTGTTAGGCACCCTTTACTTCCATTGTACTCAATGGGATCCACCTTTGAGTTTAGGGTATGTTTGTTTGTCTAAATGAAAACAAAACCTAAGTTTTTTCCTAATTATACTCGCTAGGGTTGGTTTGCAACCCTATGCCTACGTACCCTCAAAATGAAGGATCAGAGTAACCGTAGTTCACCTCCCCTATTCCTACCCCCTAATCCTATTCCTAAATCCCAAATCCTATCCCTAAATCCCATCCACTATTTATACTCTTGGATAAAGAGTTCTATCCCTTAAATCTAGTGTTTATACTCCTAGATGAGAAGTTCTATCCCTTAAATCCCTTTGTCCATTGTTTATACTCTCGGAGGAAGAGTTTTATCCCAAAATCCAAATCCCTTAACCCATCCTTTATTTAGGCTCTCGGACCAAGAGTTTTATCCCCGTGTATAAATCCCTTAAAATCTTAAAAATTCCAAAAAAACCACTTTTTCTAATTAAAAGAAAAGAAGTTGAACCCCGAAGTTGAATAATTTAATATGTCAAAGAACAAAATAGTCCCCAAAATAAAATCCGAATTCCAAAAATTCTTTAAGAAAATATTTTTTTATCCAAAATAAGATTAAACTTATTTTTTTAAATCCACACCCCATATTTATCCTTTTTTTTTTGTTAAAATAATTTCTCCTTAAAATGAAAAATACAAATAATATTTTTAAATTACATGAATCATTAAAAACTCAATTACAACCAAATAATAAAAAAAAAGTTAAATTATAAAAAAAAACTAAATTAACAAATCAAAAGAAAATGAAAATTTTATCTCACAATTTGAATCAAGGAATTGATTCAATAGTGGTTTTTTCTTAGAATTAAAAAATAAAAATATGTTTAATAAAAAAAAAACACAAATCCCAAAATAAATCCCTAAACCCTTAATTTGTCCTAAAAACCTAAATCTCATAATTAACCCTCAAATAATTAATAATTAAATTATATTATATTAAAAAATGAAATTAATTAAATAAAAAAAGAACCAGAGGGTGTAAAACCCTTTTAAACAGCAACTGGGCCATTGGTGGGGGTGTAGATAGTGAACTGGGCACTAGGCCCAGTTGCTCTAAGTCCAAAAGAGAAAGAAAAAACCCCAATTCACAACCAACAACAATAAAATCTCAACAACCGATCAAGCAAAGAAACGAAAAAAAGCTAAGTTTCTGTTACCTCCCCTACCGTGTCTGATTTATGTTGCTCCTTCCTCTTTTTCTGTTTCCGATCACTAATCCCTTCTTTTTTCTTTTGCAGGTTTAAAATGGGGTTTTGCTTAGGGGCTTAGGGTTCTAATGATGAACCCTAAGTCTCTATCTGATTGAGCTTAAAGTGGATGTTGGGAATTCACGCAGCGATTTTTCACCTTAGGGTTTTCTGTCCATTTTTCTGGATTTCTTTTAGGTTTTTATAGATAAAAGATAGGTTTTAGGAATTTAATGTTAGATTAGATTTAGAAATTATTAATGTAATTTTGATTTGATTTTGCAATTTGATTCGATTTCTGTTGTAAGTGATTCCAGAAATACATAAAAAGATTTGATTTTTTTATATAAATGTTAAAAAAGAAAATGATAATTATAAATGTTAAAAAAAATAAAAATAAAAAGAAAATGATAAACATAAAAAAAACTACCGGTCCTAAAATAAAAAATAAATAAATAATTATAATTGATAAATAATTAACAAAACATGACTATTATGTAATTATTAACTCGAAAAAAAAAAAGAAAAAAAAATAAATAAATATTAAATCACGGAATACAAAAAAAAAATAATAAAAAACCTAATTATTTTCCAATTAACCTAAAATTAAAATTCTAAAATAAAACCACTCAAATTTCTCAAAAATAGTAAATTCTAAATGAGATCATAAATAAAAGTCTATATACAAAAAAAAATCTAAATTTTATTCTAATAAAAAGATCTAGTCCCTAATTAATTAATAAAATAAAAAGGTATATATTTAAAAGTTACATTACTAATAATGATAATCATGAAAAGTGATACCTTAATATATAATAATTCCTAAACAACATTCCTAATTAACAAATAAAAGTCAATCAAATAAATATTTAAAAACCACTAATAATACAAATTAAATTAACAATCTAATATTGAATGATCCTTAACTATTAATAAAACCACAAATCCTAATTAATTTAAAAATCAAAATCTAATTTCTATATAAAAAATAAAATAATAATTATTAAATATTGAATAAATTTAATTATATATATACAACCATACAAAGTAAAAAAGATAATAATAATTATGAATAAAAGAAAAAATAAATAAATAAAAAATTAAAAAGAAAAACGTGACCCTTAATGATTTTAAAAAACAATATCCTAAATAAAATAAAAACGTAATATAACTACATTAAAAATAATATTTTTTCTAAATAATTTACAACCTAAAAAAAACCAAAATCTTTTCTATCATAAATAATCTTTAAAATCTAAAAACTATGATCATTGATTTAAATAAATCGGATTAATTTAAAACTTAAAATAACAACATAATTATCCTAAAAATCTGATTTCTAAAAAATCCTAATAACATTAACTATAAATAAAACCACAATTCCTACTTAATTAAATAAAATCTAAAAAGTAAAAATGACATTAAATTCAAAACAATATTCCTAATAAAAAACTATTTATATTTGGAAATAAAAAATCTACCCTTTGTTCAAATAAAAGAGCCAATTCCTAATTTATTAAAAAAATCTAATTTCTAAAAAGAAATGACATTAATAAAAAACCTAATTATCTAAAATAAAGAAATTCAATAATGCAATAGTATTAGCTAATATAAAAATTACTAAAAAACCTCGAATGGACCCACATAAATATAGGCCCCAAAAATTACTTAACAAACCTCCCCCAATACCCAAATGATACCCCCTATTGGCAAAAAAAATCTAAAAACCCTTGGTCAAAATTTAGGGTACTACAGCTGCTCCTATTTAATCGTCTTCGACTCAGAAGGATGATGTCAATGAGCCTTCCTCCTGTTGAGGAGGAGACGATTAAATACAAGAAGAACCCTAATTTTGACCGCTGAACTAATACCCTAAAGCCCCTAGTAGTAAACCCCTAGGAAAATATCCAATTGAACCCCCTGAAAAACTTTTTAGATAAAAAATCCCTGGATAGGAATTTTGTAGAACCCCTGATAAATCCCTTAATGAAATCCCCTTGGTAAAACCCTTTGAGTAACAATCCCCATGAAACCCCTAATGGTGGTTATGAACCCCATGCATGTACGCATGTTTGCGTTTATGAGTGCATGTTAGATGCTGGAGCGTAGCGACATGATTGATGCATGACTTGGGCTAACGCCTCTTTTATGATATGCAATGCATGTGTTTGTATGTGAAAAAAACTTTTCATAACTTCCTAACTCCCTGACCCTTGAAACTTTGATAATTATAGTAAGCCATGATACCCTTGATTCCTGTAACGTGCCATTAAAGAACCTCCCATGTTGGTTAGATCATAACGTATATTCCTGTTAGTGTATAGACCCTATATCCAGCTTTGGAAGAGTATGATCCCTTTGATGATTCCAAAAACCGAAGTAAAATCCATTTTCCCTTTTCAAAGCTTTTATTTATACCTAATATTTCAATGCATTATTTCACAATTAATCGACACTTTGTAATCAAGCAGACTAATTTAGAAGGCGAAGAAATGTATTTGAAAAAGCAAATTTATTGAGAATTGGCCCGGAAATGGGCAATGATAAGTAAGGAGGGTAATTCTCATAAGGAGATATTACCGTAATATCCAGAAAAATATAAAATGGCAATAAGAAAACAAATTCATTTATGTCCCTATTAAATATAACACCAGCTAATATCCCTAAGACTCCAAGATCACGACACTTCGTTTCTGAAGATGACGGCTAGAATGATCGCTCCCTTCTGAATTCCTGTTACGAGGTGACTCGAGTGTTTTCAGTCATATGCCTTTTGGATATCCCTAACTTTTTCCTGAACTGCTCTTTTTAGAGTCTTAGTCCACCGGGATGATATACCATTTTTTCGACTAAGCCACCCTTTAGGGTTTTCGACTTGTCGGGTATCATTTTTATCCAAATCCCTAATTTTTGCCTGGATTGCTTTTTCGATTTTTCAATCCACCGGGACGCCCTAATTGTTTCCTAAGTCGACTTTTAGGGTTTTCGACTTAGCGGGCTTTTATCCTCTTTTTCTAGGCATAGCATTTTTGACCGAATCGGAGTTCACCGGTCGTGGTAAATCCGTTCCATCCAGGGTTGTTAATATTAGTGCTCCGCCAGAGGAGGCACTCTTCACGACATATGGCCCTTCATAGGGTGGGGTCCATTTGACGTGGTGGTCTTTATGGATGGGTAATATTTTCCTTAACCCCAAGTCTCCCTCTTCGCGTAGGCGAGGACGAATATAACAGCCCACAGCCACACGTTTCCCTTATACGAGGTTAACTGATCGAGCCTAGTTTGCACCCATTCTGCCTTATCCAGATTAGCTTCCTTCATGATCCTAAATTCCTATTGATTGCCCCTGTCCTTATGCAAATATAAGTTTCCCTCGAGATCGAGGTCTAGGTCCTTCATAAGAGTCCAAAGTTTCACAATCCATGGGATTCTCAAATTTTGTTAAGTACATTATGAGTGGTCTCCTTGGGACTGGTGGCACCAATATAGGTGGCTTTTGCAAATATTCCTTAATCCAATCGAAATCTTTTCGACAATCTTCATTCCATTCAATGATTTGGTCCTTTTCTGAGTAATTTGAAGATTGGCTCACAAGTAGCTGTAAGGTGGGAGATATCTCCCCAAAAATCCATGAACTTCCTTTTTTATCCTTGGAGCTGGCATCCCTTGAACGACTTTCATTTTGTCCTTTATTCCCCTTTGACTGACCATGGACCCTAGTATTTTTCCAGATTTGATTCCATGAGTACACCTTGTGGGTTTTAGTCGTAACTTGAATTTCTTTAACTGATCCAACAACTTTGCAAGTTAGTTATGTGATCTTCTTCCTTTTGTGACTTTGTAATCGTATCACCCATATGAACCTCTATCTCCTTATGCCCCATATTACCATAGTCCTTTGGTAAGTTACTCCTACGTTCTTTAACCCAACAGGCGTTACTTTGTGACAAAAAGTCGAATTGCTTCTTGACTTCTTCCCTGGTCTGGAGGATCATATTTGATCTAGTCTTCCTCAGCCTTTGCTTGATTGGTGTGCATTATAGTTTGAGTCGTGATTTGTGCTCGACGATGCTTGCATTAAGTCCTGGCGTATCTTGGTATGACCATGCAAACACGTCAGAGTATCCTTGCAATAGCTCGATCAGTCTTTCCTTTATATCCTTATCCGGAGAAGCACGACTTTGACCTCTTTCCTATCTTCCTCATTTCCCAGATTGATCACATCCACTGGTTTCTGAAGAGGTTATATTTCCTTGTCCTCTTACCTCAACAGTCTGGCTAACTCTTCGGGAAGCTCACACTCGTCCTCATCACCCTCTTCCGCTTGGTTAATCGGTAATTCAGAGTCATTCGAGATTATAGCGGTGTCATTTTTAATAGGTCCATTTTTAAATTTGCATGAGGAAAATTTTTTTCTTTTTTTTTTGGATGAAGTGCTAGAAATGAAAATATCGAAAGAAGGTTTATTGCCATTTTGAATAAATAGAAAATGAAAGAAAAAGATCTTGATTGAAAACAAAATGCAATTTTATTGATAGAAATAAATCCAATTAAATAACAGGTGGCCCTACAAAGCTTTGTCCACTTGCCTTGGGCATAGCAAGGGACTTATTATTGTTTTAAGGAAAAAGTAAATTACTTCGAAACAAAAATCGTCTCAGAAATCCCGATGGTTCTCCAATTGTTGAAATTAGGCATTCCTTTCTTCCTCTTCCATTGCAGCCATATGGTCCCCCATTCCAAATCCCACGCCATGGAAATTGCCTTCTAATCCTTCATTAGCCGGTTTGTAACCCAGCCCAAACAAGTCCTTCTCCTCAGGTGACTCCCATTGTTTGCCCCAGTTTGTTAGGTCTTCCTTATTAATAAGGAATTCATCTTCCATCCCTTCCATAGCGTTGACTGTTGCCCCAATGTGCCCCAGCAACGCATTATTTCCCAGATTTGGATATTCAGGGTCTATAACACTGACACCATTTTCCTTTGGGTTGTTTTCGGGGTACCCCTTATTGTTATGTTGGTCGAAGGATAACTGCCCAATTTTTCCTGTCTTTAAACCATTCTCAATCCTCTCTCCAATGATAACCAAGTAAGTGAATCCCGTGGAGACTGCCCCAATCATCCTTTCATAGTATATCCCTTGCAGAGTTCCCATAAATGTATCTACTAGATCGCTTTCCCGCAATGGAGGTTGAACACGAGAGGCTAGCTCCCTCCATCTCTGGGCATACTCCTTGAAATATTCGTTCCCTTTTTGAGACATGTTTTGTAATTGTATGCGATCAGGGGCCATGTCTACATTATATTGGTATTGCCTGATAAAGGAACTTGCCAGATCCTCCCAGTTCTTGATGTGAGTCCTCTCCAGTTGTACATACCAATCCAAGGATGCCCCACTAAGGCTGTCTTGGAAAACATGCATCATCAGCTTTTTATTTTTAGCATGAGCCCCCATCTTTCGGGAAAACATCCGGATGTGGTTTTTGGGACAACTAACTCCTTTATACATCTCGAAGTTAGGTGCCTTAAATTTAGGAGGTATAACCACATCGGGCACCAGACACATTTCCAAGGCATCCACTCCAAGAACATTGAGTCCCTCCACGAACTTTAGCCTTTCCTCAAGTGCTTTGTACCTATCATCAATCCTTCTCCTTTCCCTAACAGTGGTTCCTTTACTTTAGAGGGCCCCTTGTCTCGGATTTTCACCCTCGTATGAGTAGTTCTCATGCGGGGTAGGTCTGTAAGTAGTACGAGGTGCCCCATTGGAAATAGGTGGAGAGACGGTTCCCTCGAGCGGTTGATCAACAGTTTTGTGCTTAGCAGTCTCAGTCTCCTCACGTTCCAGATCACGGACAAACCCGAGCAGGGTGTTATTGTCTTCAACATGGGAGGTAGGAGTAGGAACCTTCCTTTGCTGGCTTGACTTGGTTCTTCTGGCTATCAAATTCTGGACGACAAGTGTCAATTGATCAATCTGGCTTTTCATTTCTTCCATGTTCTCCTTGACAGTATCCATTTCTCCTCTTAGGGTAACCATCTCCTTCTCCATCTGATCCATAGCTTTCCTTTGGTAAGCTCGAGTGCGAGGTCTGGAAGTCAGACTGTTATGCCTGAGACGAAGTTTAAAATGAAAAATGATTTTTTTTTATATTGAATGCATGTTGGTGATGAACGTATGAATATGCATGATGTATGCTAAATAATTTTAAAATGTTTATTTGGGGGGAATTCCAAAATCCATTGTAGTCATAGATGAATATATCCAAAGGATGAAACCCATACACATAGAATATCAAATCCAAATCCATTAGCCAATCCCAAATCCAAAATGCCTTATAATAATAATTCCTCGGGAACAACCCAAAACAATTATCCCAAGATGGAAGCTCCTGAACTTAAGGAGGCGTAAACTAAGTGGATGCCCCCAATGCCTTCTTAAACTCCTCCAAGTACCCTTGCATCTCCCTATCCTCCTTGTGGCGAGACAATAAGTCTTGAATTGGTACAGCTAAGTCCTTAGGCTTGACCCTTTTTCCTTATATGTTTTTGTGGTTTTGCCCCCATGCCCCTTGTAAGTTTTTTTTCCTTGTAAATCCAAGTATAACGTAAGAGCTAGTTGAAAATCCTTGAAGGGGAAGTCACATAGAGGAGGATCCTAGAATTGTACAAGAGTAGTTATGGCCTCTACCTTCATAGGGATCCCTAAGAGATCGAAGATCCTTTCATACTTGTGTATAAACATCCTTTGAGAAGATTAAGTCTTGAAGGTCTTTGAGACTTAGTAAATCAGCACTTGGCACTCTGATGCGTAGGGTAGCCCTTTCGCTTGAATCTCTTTTTCCACTATTCCTACAACACATCTTGAAATTCCCCACAAAAAATGCATATATAAAAAAAAAATTTTAATGCATGATGACATGGACCCTTTGTTTTTTGGTTAGGGTAAGGTGAAAATGCAAGCACGACCCTAACTAGGTAGGCTCCCTATAATAGGTTTAGATCTAAAGCTTGTCTACCCAATCCCCTCACATGTAGGACATAAAAGTTTGGACAGCATAACGACCCTATACTGTACAGACTATACCCTTGTCTTACCATGAGAAGGAGTAAGCCTTCCTACGGTAATCCTTCGGGATAAGTCTCATTTGGGATAAGACCCTAGTAACAACCCTTGAGGGTTGAATACATAAGGTCCATGATTGGTGTGGGGTAGGTTAAGGTTCTCAGAGTCTCGGACCACATCCAAATCATTCCACTACGAGAGGGGCTAGCCCTTTCGTGAGGACGACTTTGGAGGGATCTACTCTGAGTGTGGCATCAATGCATTTTAGGGGACGTTGCGTCCCCCGCAAAAACATTTCCGTTCCACTTTAGGTTCTAGGGTTATCCTCCAAGCTTTGGGTTTTAGCTTCACTCCTTTTTTTTTATTGCCCCAATCCCTTGCATGATAACAAAATAAAACAAAATGTTAAATAAAAAAATATATGAAATAAAAATAAATAAATAACAATAAAATAAAAACCAAAAAAAATAAACATCCAAGACAAACAAAACCCTAAATCCTAAGGCTAGGATTGACTCTCGCTAGGAAGGAATCCCCAGCAGAGTCGCCAGCTGTCGCGGCCGGCAAAAATATTCGAGTCGCCACCATATTTTTTAAAGGAAAATAATGATAAACCTAAATATCCTTATCCTAAGGTAGAGATTCCTACGGTTCGGGAGTCATTTAAGTGAAGGGAAGGTGTTAGGCACCCTTCACTTCTATTGTACTCAATGAGATCCACCTTTGAGTTTAGGGTATGTTTGTTTGTCTAAATGAAAAGAAAACCTAAGTTTTTTCCTAATTATACTCGCTAGGGTTGGTTTGCAACCCTATGCCTACGTACCCTCAAAATGAAGGATCAGAGTAACCGTAGTTCACCTCCCCTATTCCTACCCCCTGATCCTATTCCTAAATCCCAAATCCTATCCCTAAATCCCATCCACTATTTATACTCTTGGATAAAGAGTTCTATCCCTTAAATCTAGTGTTTATACTCCTAGATGAGGAGTTATATCCCTTAAATCCCTTTGTCCATTGTTTATACTCTTGGAGGAAGAGTTTTATCCCAAAATCCAAATCCCTTAACCCATCCTTTATTTAGGCTCTCGGACCAAGAGCTTTATCCCCGTGTATAAATCCCTTAAAATCTTAAAAATCCCAAAAAAATCACTTTTTCTAATTAAAAGAAAAGAAGTTGAACCCCGAAGTTGAATAATTTAATATGTCAAAGAATAAAATAGTCCCCAAAATAAATTCCGAATTCCCAAAATTCTTTAAGAAAATATTTTTTTATCCAAAATAAGATTAAACTTATTTTTTTAAATCCACACCCCATATTTATCCTTTTTTTTGTTAAAATAATTTCTCCTTAAAATTAAAAATACAAATAATATTTTTAAATTACATGAATCATTAAAAACTCAATTACAACCAAATAATAAAAAAAAAGTGAAATTATAAAAAAAAACTAAATTAACAAATCAAAAGAAAATGGAAATTTTATCTCACAACTTGAATCAAGGAATTGATTCAATGGTGGTTTTTTTTTAGAATTAAAAAATAAAAATATGTTTAATAAAAATAAAAAAATAAATAAAAAAAACACAAATCCCAAAATAAATCTCTAAACCCTTAATTTGTCCTAAAAACCTAAATCTCCTAATTAACCCTCAAATAATTAATAATTAAATTAAATTATATTAAAAAATGAAATTAATTAAATAAAAAAAGAACCAGAGGGTGTAAAACCCTTTTAAACAGCAACTGGGCCATTGGTGGAGGGTGTAGATAGTGAACTGGGCGCTAGGCCCAATTGCTCTAAGTCCTGAAGAGAAAGAAAAAACCCCAATTCACAACCAACAACAATAAAATCTCAACAACCGATCAAGCAAAGAAACGAAAAAAAGCTAAGTTTCTGTTACCTCCCCAGCCGTGTCCGATTTATGCTGCTCCTTCCTCTTTTTCTGTTTTCGATCACTAATCCCTTCTTTTTTCTTTTGCAGGTTTAAAATGGGGTTTTGCTTAGGAGCTTAGGGTTCTAATGATGAACCCTAAGTCTCTATCTGATTTAGCTTAAAGTGGAGGTTGGGAATTCACGCAACGATTTTTCACCTTAGGGTTTTCTGTCCATTTTTCTGGATTTCTTTTAGGTTTTTATAGATAAAAGATAGGTTTTAGGAATTTAATGTTAGATTAGATTTAGAAATTATTAATGTAATTTTGATTTGATTTTGCAATTTAATTCGATTTCTGTTGTAAGTGATTCCAGAAATACATAAAAATATTTGATTTTTTTTTATAAATGTTAAAAAAGAAAATGATAATTATAAATGTTAAAAAAAAATAAAAATAAAAAGAAAATGATAAACATAAAAAAAACTACCGGTCCTAAAATAAAAAATAAATAAATATTTATAATTGATAAATAATTAACAAAACATGACTATTATGTAATTATTAACTCGAAAAAAAAGAAAAAAAAAAAGAAAATAAATAAATATTAAATCACGGAATACAAAACAAAATAATAAAAAACCTAAATATTTTCCAATTAACCTAAAATTAAAATTCTAAAATAAAACCACTCAAATTTCTCAAAAATAGTAAATTCTAAATGAGATCATAAATAAAACTCTATATACAAAAAAAAAAATCTAAATTTTATTCTAATAAAAAGATCTAGTCCCTAATTAATTAATAAAATAAAAAGGTATATATATAAAAGTTATATTACTAATAATGATAAACATGAAAAGTGATACCTTAATATATAATAATCCCTAAACAACATTCCTAATTAACAAATAAAAGCCAATCAAATAAATATTTAAAAACCACTAATAATACAAATTAAATTAACAATCTAATATTGAATGATCCTTAACTATTAATAAAACCACAAATCCTAATTAATTTAAAAATCAAAATCTAATTTCTATATAAAAAATAAAATAATAATTATTAAATATTGAATAAATTTAATTATATATATACAACCATACAAAGTAAAAAAAGATAATAATAATTCTGAATAAATGAAAAAATAAATAAATAAAAAATAAAAAAGAAAAACGTGTCCCTTAATAATTTTAAAAAACAATATCCTAAATAAAATAAAAACGTAATATAACTACATTAAAAATAATATTTTTTCTAAATAATTTACAACCTAAAAAAAACAAAAATCTTTTCTATCATAAATAATCTTAAAAATCTAAAAACTATGACCATTGATTTAAATAAATCGGATTAATTTAAAACTTAAAATAACAACATAATTATCCTAAAAATTTGATTTCTAAAAAATCCTAATAACATTAATTATAAATAAAACCACATTTCCTACTTAATTAAATAAAATCTAAAAAATAAAAATGACATTAAATTCAAAACAATATTCCTAATAAAAAACTATTTATATTTGGAAATAAAAAATCTACCCTTTGTTCAAATAAAAGAGCCAATTCCTAATTTAATAAAAAAAATCTAATTTCTAAAAAAAAATGACATTAATAAAAAACCTAATTATCTAAAATAAAGAAATTCAATAATGCAATAGTATTAGCTAATATAAAAATTACTAAAAAACCTCAAATGGACCCACATAAATATGGGTCCCAAAAATCACTTAACAAACCTCCCCCAATACCCAAATGATACCCCCTATTGGCAAAAAAAATCTAAAAACCCTTGGTCAAAATTTAGGGTACTACAGCTCAATTTCAAAACCCGATAGTGACTTGATTTAGAAGGAAAATTTGGAGTGAAAGAGAGATTTTGAATAAAGCATCAGTTTGGGTGCTTTGGTGTACTCAAACTGATCACAAATGAGCTCTATTTATAGTAGAGCAAGTTTGTTTTGACATCAATAGTGAATGGCAGCTTGGATCAAATTTCATTGAATGCTTTGGTCCTTTGGTCAATGGTTTCCTCTAGCCATTGACTTGTGCCAAACTTTGCAGGTTTAGGTCCTCTGATATTCAGATATGTCTTGATTCATTTAGAATGGTTTGTATCTCATTCATGCCACCTCAATGTATCACTTTAATGCTTGATGCCAAATTTGAATTTCAAGATTCCTTTTCATGATGATTTTGCACATGGAAGGCTAGGTTCTTGGCATTTTGTGTTATGGATCAGATCATTCATTTATTTATGTTGTAATTGGACAGAATTAGAATGATCAAAGTGTTCAAAATCAGTGTAAGGAATCGTGGGGTGCAAGTTTGCACCAAAACCTATCTTAAAAACAGTTGCAGCAAGGCAACTTGGGAGATCCATAACTCTTAGCTGAAATGGAGTTTGATGGATTTCTTGGACAATTTAGAAAGCTTGTATAATGTAATTTAACTTTTATGTCCACCAATGACCCTAAAGTTGGGAAAAAGTGAAACAGATTCTGACTTGTTGAAAATTTTTCTAAGTGTTGGAAAAAGTGGTCATTTTCACTTTTTGTGATTTTGATCAATTCATAACTTGAAATCCATGAGGAATTGAAATCTCTTGTAGTTGACACTTTTAAAGTATGTAAGATGAACTTTCATTTGAGCTTTGAATGGGAGAAAAATGCCTTGCGGTTTGGGAGTTATGACCTTGTAAAGTTGGTACAAAATCATTTTTATTCCATAACTTAGAAAAATTTCAAGTTTCCTATGGTTGCCCCTTTTGCAAGAAACCTCACTTTTCTTGATTTTTCTTGATGAATGATGATCAAAACCATACATTAACATTGTTTTGGACTTAGTGGAACCACATTTGTGAAAATTTCCAAAAAGTCAAACTTGATTTTGGGCACAGTTGACTTTTTGTCAGATGAATTCCAAACTGTGTGATTTTCTATGTAATCAAGTTCTAGACCTAATTAAAACCTAATGGATGGATTCCATAGGTGTTTTAGGGTGTCTTGAATCATGTCCCAAGGTTTGGGAACATGTCTTGGTCTAAAGTCAAAGATACAGTTGACTTTTTCTTCAAAACCCTAACTGTGGTCCAGATGAATTTGAAACTTGTGAATCAAGCTTCTTGGATCAATACATTGTTGTAAATGGATTAATATGATGTATTTTAGGCCCTCAAATCATGTCTTGAGGTCTTGGTTCATGTATTGCCCCAAAAGTCAACTTAGGGGTGAATTAGTTCAAGAAACCCTAATTCCTGACTTTTGATTAATACATCCCCTGTGGCTATTTTGACTTAATGATTGGGTCCATGAGGTCCCTTTGAGCTTCTTGAATCATGTTTTGAAGTATTGGCTCATGCCCAAATGAAATTTTTCATCTGGAGGCCTTGGTCGACCAAAACCCTAATTTGGTGACACTGGCGATCTTGAGGCTTGATCCACTTGGAATGTTGCAACCTTGTGCTTGATTCTTGATGTGGGAGACCTCTTGATCCTTTATGGGTGTTTGAGAGGTTATACAAGTTGAAGATCATGTCATTTCTTGATTGATCCTTTGTCTAAATGCTCAGAGAGGGCTCGAAACCCTAATCCTTGATCGTGGTGGATGCTCAACTATCTTTGGGAAGATTGATGAGGTATGAAGGTACATCCATATTATGGTGATGATTCTCATAATGATGTGAAATCTTGGTGGTCAAAATTTGGGGTATGACAGCCACAAATTAGCTACGATTTTAGCTGCAGAATATCTACAAATTTTTATGGGTTCATGAAACTTTAGCCATGTGGCATGCTATGTCAGCATCTTGCCACACTGACATGCTAACGCATAATAAAAATCCGACATGTCAATTAAAAATGCACATTTGGCATGCCACGTAAGCCTCAGTTAGTGGAAACTAATGAGAGGGACCAATTTTAGGGACGGAAAAATTTGCGAGGACCATTGTTTGAAGAAAATTTTTATAGGGGCTAAAATTGAATGGTGGCATATTTATGAAGACCCATGACATATTTAACCCTTATTTATTTATATATTTATTTATTTTTTATTTATTTATTTTTATTATTTTTTTAACATAATGATATTATAACCAAAACAAGCAACATCTTCATTAATTCAAAATATGGCTAAAGACAGCTAAACTACAACTTAAACAAAGAAATTCAATTTTTAAACTAACAACTTAAAAACAACAGATCTTAAAACAACAACAACAATTATATGATCATATTTGAGAAGCGGTGGATTGATGAGCAAGGTCATGAAATTGGCCGCCACTCCCCCAGACTTAAAGTAAGGCCAGTGTTCTCACTGTCAGCTAATGAAATGGGGAGCGCCATTAGTTTCCCCTCAAAAGGTCAATAGAAATACCAGCCAGGCATTAAGCCTATTGCTCTTCCTCAAAGCATGGTCTTCCTTTTTCTTTTTTCTGGCCTCCTTCTGCGCAGGATCTGGCATGGGTTCTTTCCTTGATTTCTTGGGTGCCTAAGAGACAGCTTCAGTCGGGATAACTGCAGGCACTTTGACTGGCTTAGATGGAGATTTCATGGGGGATTGCTTTAGCTTGGATTAAGTCTTGGGCTTAGCATGGGATTTTTTCTTCTGGCCAACCTTCGTTGGGGTAGGCGTGCTAGGGTTTACTAATTTCTTTACCTTCTCAGGAGTGATAGCAAGTGCCACGTCAGTGTTAATCTCTTCCTCAGATTCTTCTTCAGACTCAAATTTGTTTGAATATTTAGTGGAATCTTTCCCTTCCTCAACGACTTTTCCTTCCTCTTCACCAATTGTTTCATTCTCCCGTTGGCCATTCAATCCATCTTTAGTTTCCTCCTTGTCATTCTTCTCACTACCAACATTGTCATCAATATTTTCTTCCTCCTTCTCTTCTTCCTGAATTTTGTCATCCCGCATTTCCTCTTCATCATCACTAACCTTGTCTTCTTTAAAAATATTTTTACCTTGCACCCTTTTAGGTGCATCAGCCATCATTTCCTTTTTGTCTTTAGCAGCTTGTGCTTATAACTCCTTTAATGTTCTTACATCCTTATCAGAACGCTCTTTAGCAGCATTTTCATTTTTTCTTTCAGTGTCCTCTTTAGACACGCCTTCTGTCTTTACTTAATTGGGATTTTTATCCTTCCTAACTTTCTTCCTAGGTTTTTCAACACTGTCCTCCTTGGGCATGCCAGAGGTAGACGCTCCTAGCGCACCAGAGAACACAACCTTTTTCTGCTTTTCTTTTTCTCTACTTCCTTTTCTTTCTAGGGTTGATCATTTTTCTCTTCAAGTTCCTCCAAAATATGATATGAGAATACTAGCACAACTTCATCATTGTAGTTCCACTCCTTTCGTTTCTTCTCCCATTCAAACTTTTCCTTTGAAGATTTATAGAAATCTCTTTGGTCCTTTTGCATCTGCAACAACACTTTCCACAAAATCCGATCTGTCTCAAAGCTTGCTTTACCACCTGCCGACTCCTATCTTGCATGCGGCTACCTTTTTCTTCCTTTAGGTTTCATTAGGGTTTGAATAGCAGCCTTATCAAAGGCAGTCTGGGGTGGCATATTTCATCAGTTGCCTTTTGAAGCACACCATGCCTCTTGCAGACATTGGAGATCAAACAGGGAAAGTACAACATATCTTCCTTCTTCTTTGGGCAGGTTTGGATTTCTTGCACAATAATCTTTCTCATATTTATGCCTTCACCAGTGGTGATGCAATGAAGCAAAACTAATCTTGCTCTGTTGATAGTATCATTGCGTGTTTTTGGACGGAGTGAGTGCTTGATAAATTGATACCAGACCTTTGATTTTGACCTCAAGTCCATTATTTTCATAGTTTTCTCTCCTCCAATTTCCACCCACTTAGTGTCTGGGTTGCATAAAGATTCCATGTACACATTATAATTAGCACCATCATATGCTACCAAAAGCTCTTGATACCTGTGTTCAGCTGATCCCAATTTGAAAGGCATGTTAATGGTTCTTTCAGAGTAAGACACTTTCACACCTCTAGCCACCACTTCGGCCTTCTTGTTTGTGGTATCCCCTAAATTCGCATAAAACTCCTTTATAATTTGAGTGTTGTAGGGTTGTGGTTGCTGACGAAACCTAGTCCACTTCATGGTTTCGATCATCTTTCCCATGTCTCCTAGGAGTCCTAGGTTTTCATCCTGCATGTCAAAAATGAATCCTATTTCTGAATGCATGCTCATTCTTGAGAAATAGTCACTAAATCGCTGGCTGGCATCGCTATTGATAAAAGTTTTACCATCTGACATGTCATCATAAGAATAGTCTACCACTGTCATGGCATTCTTACGAGCACAGGTTTCGAAACGACCTTGACTGTATGTGGGCTTCATGGTGAAATTAGGGTTAAAGGTGTTTGGGAATACATGGGAATTTCTAGGATTTGAGGGAAATTAATTGTTTATAAAAAATGTATAAGAGATGGTTTAGGAAGAATGAGAGGTTAAGAGTATATAATGATGGGATGTTGGTGATTGCACGTTTTAAAAGGGAATGAAGGAGAGAGAGGGAAAACAAAAGGGTATGGTTTTAAAAATTTAAAACTGCCAAGAGAGAGAAAGAATATCAACCAGTTAATGGGTGGTTACTTATGTTAGCACCCAAAATTATGAAGCGTAGAGACTTCGCAATTAATGAGTCTATCGGTGACGTCACACACAGGGCTCAATAGACTGTCTACACGCATGACCTTCTTTTCTCCCCTGCTGATCGATGGTATGTTTAATTGCATTTTATTCCCGTTTACTGCATTTTATGCTTGGTTTGTGTCTTTTCAATGTTTTGAGGATCAGATAAGTATTCACGAGGAATAGGAGCGAAAACTAGGAAAAACGCAAGAATTCAGAGAAAGTTGCATGTGCGTGTCAGGATGCCTGGACAAAAAAAAATCAACAAACATAAAATATATTGGGCAACCAATTCTCTTATCTATACTATGTTATAGTTCTCTTCATTAGCTTTCCGACGCTTCGAACGGTGACCAAAACGGACTTACGGATCAAAAGTTATGATCAAAACAATTCCGGTTATAAAATCCCGTGAGCTGACACGGCCGCCCGTGTTGTCTGACACGGCCCGTGTCAGCAGGTGACACTGATTTGCTGATTTTTTCATATTTTCTCCGTATGTTAAGTTGTGGGGGCGCTTTGGGTATTTCCAACCGATCTGAGTGATTTTCTATTATTTAGATGAGTTTTGGCAAGAAAGAATGGGACTTTTTAGAGGGAAGAATTTGACGATCATGATTGGAGAGATCAAGGTTTTCGGAAGGCGAAAGGTTTTCATGAGCGGAAGCAATTGAAAATCAAAAGTCATCCAAATTCTTGTAATGTTTAATCTTTATTTTGTAATTTTTTTTATCTGAATACTATAAGTTGCTAAACCCCCCAATGCTAGGGGGTGTCCCTGAATTGCATTTGTAAAGATTTTTATTTCCATTGTTCTATGAGATATTGGTTTTTCCTTAATCTTTTGTTATGCAATGTTTTTAATGCTTTTTCGATCGGAAAAATTAAAACTGATTTACGGTTAGGGTTTAAGTCGGACCAACCAACCTAACGCTTTTTCATAATAATATTACAGTAAATATTGCCTAGGAATGGCGATACCCTATAATAACCGATATATTCTTGATAAAATATAATGCTTGTGATTCTTTCTATACTGCTAAGAATTAGGGTAGAGATTCAATCTCAAAGGTTTTTATGCTAAGGAATTAGGGAAAAATAATCTTAAGAATTGGTAAGGTTGTTTTGAATCATGTCTCTTAGAATAAGGATTGAGGGTTTTTGTAGTGCAATTCATACACTTTCCTCTAGCATGCTTTCTCATATTTGTTTTAAGTAAATTTTATAATTCTGCTTATTTTTATTATTAGTTATAATTTCTCAAACAAACAAACCCCAAGGAAGCTTTTATTTAATTGAATTAGCATCTGCACTTACAATAGCGCGCAGTCCTCGAGATCGATTCTGGGGATAACCCCTATTATTACTACATCGTAAAAATAGTACACTTGCTATTTTAACGATCAAGTTTTTGGCGCCGTTGCTGGGGACTTCCAAAATCTAAGTTGTGATTTTAATTCAATTAGAATTTTTTCACTCTGTGACTAAAACTTTATTTTTGATTATTTTTTATTTTTTTTAGTTTATTTTATTTTATTTTATTATTTTTTTTATAACTTTTGAATTATTACTATTACTACTAATCTGAGTCTAACATTTTTATGCGAGGAGAACCCTCAGCTAATTTTAATTTTGACGCAGAAATCGAAAGAACTTTACACGCAAGGCGTAGACACGCAAGACTGGCAGCTTCAGATGCAGAACTGTCAGTTCAAACACCAGAAGAAGAAAAAGTTTCTGTTCATTCAGAGCAATCAGATTCAGGTTCAGAAACAGGTTCAGACGCGAATAGAGATATTGTGATTATTGCTGGAAATCAACCAGCGGAGAGACTTCTGGGCGATTACGGTGGAGCAAATGCACCGGCTGGTAGGTTAACAATTGTGAACCAACAGGTGAATGTGTCGAATTTCCAGTTGCATCCGAGCACCATCACTCAACTTGAGAGGAGACCTTTAACCAGAAAGGTTAATGAAGATGCCAACAAACATCTGCAAATATTTCTGACTATGAGCACCACTCTCAAGATTAAGGGGCATTTTGAAGAAGCCAAAAAGCTGGTCATGTTCCCTTTTACCTTGACAGATGATGTAGAAGAGTGGTTTTATTCCTTACCTGCCGGGAGTATCACCACTTGGCAAGAGATGGAGAGTCACTCGGAGATGCATATAAGAGATTTAAAAGGTTGATGGTTGCATGTCCTACTCATAACATGGATGCAACCGAACAGATGCAAAACTTTGTCAATGGCCTCAAGTTGAAGACTAAGCAACTAATTGATACAGATGCCGGTGGCTCATCTAATTTTACAACAGCCACTGGTATAAAAAAGATCATTGAAGCCATAGCCACAAACGAGCATTTGGAGTTGTATGATCCCAGTGTGAGCCAACCAAAAAGGATGATTGATTTGAAGCTTACTGAGCAAGTGGTAAAGATGGAAAACCAGATTGTAGCTGAGGTAGAGAGAAGTCTTAAGAAGATGAATCTTGGTACTTAGACTATGGCACAGGTTCAACAGGTTCAAGCTGTAAATTGTGAAATTTGTGGGGGACCTCACTTCGCCATGCATTGTGTTGCTACATCACAACAGGTAGAAGAAATTAAATTTTTGAAGCAGAATAATCCCTATTCCAATACTTATAATCTGGGGTGGAAAAATCATCCAAATTTCTCCTGGAAGGATCAGCAAGGGAATGTTCCAAAGCAAGGACCCATCCAATATCACCAACCAGAGCAACAACAGTACCAACTATACCAGCAACAATATCAACAACCTCAACAACAATTCTAACAACAGGTACTGAGAAAAGCAGATTGGGAGATAGCAGTTGAAAAGATGGCAACTCACAATATGCAATTTCAGGAAGAGACGAGAAATAATCTTAGGAACACTACAACTTCTATAAAAAATATTGAGGTTCAGATGGGTCAGATAGCACATCAATTTACAAACGCTCGAACACCAGGTGCCTTACCGAGTGTAACAGTGATGAACCCAAGAGATAATCAGAATGTGAATGCCATCATGACTGGAAGTGGTGAGTCTAGTGAGAATTATGAAGAGGAAAGAACTGAAGATGAAGGTCTGATAGAGGTGGACTTGGAAATCAAAAATCATCATAAACCGCAAAAAGAAGTCATATCACCTGTAAATTCACCTAAAAAGAAGAATAACAAGGAAGATAAACTGGAGATTAAGTTACCTTACCCTCAGAGATTGCGACAGAATCATCAAAAAGAGATGACTTTGAGAAATTTGTCACAATGTTCGAAAAGTTGGAGGTTAATATGCCATTCTTTGAGACGCTAGAGCAAATACCGTTGTATCAAAAATTCATGAAAGAAGTGATCACTAAAAAGAGACTTATTGAGGAAGAGCTGAAAACTGTAAATGAGAAGTGCAGTGAAGTACCACAAAATAGTATAATCCCCGCCAAACAGAAGGATCCTGGATCTGTTGCAATACCGTGCACTATAAAAGACAAAATTTTCAAAAAAGTTCTGATTGATTTAGGTGCTAGTGTTAGTCTTATGTCATTTTCTATTTATAAAAATTTGGGAATTGGAAGGGTGAGCGATGCGAGAACAAATTTAAAATTTGCAAACCATAGAACTAAGAGATCTTATGGGCTAGCTGAAGATGTGTTGGTGACGATCGAGGAATTTGTCTTTCCAGTGGACTTTGAGATCATGGACATTCCAGAAGATGAAGAAATCCTTATCATCCTTGGTCGACCTTTTCTGCTCACTAGTCGATGCAATTTCGATATTGAAAAAGGCACGGTGACTTTTAAATCTTTTGAAGAGGAAATCACTTTAAAAGTGTTAGATATTGTAAGACCCTAATTTTTGACCCCTAAGATTCCACATATCATTCACATCTCATTTTGCATCTTATACCACAAACAAGATCATGCTTTGGTTCCTTTATCCCTCTCTTCTTTGGGTTTATGCCTTGCAGGGATCACCGAGCATCTGTGTCTTTCTTACTTGCCTTTATTTGCTTATGTTTACTAACCTTTAATCAAAATCCAAAAATATGTTTATTTTTGTCTTCACTAACTTTTTCAGGAAGAGAATCAAAGATATCAAACAGTCCCTCAGCTCGAATGAATTTCACCTGACAAAGTCAAAGTTGATCTGCAAACAATTCAAAATTCATCTGATCAAGAGTTTCCAAGATTTAATTGATTATTATTCAAGAGACTCCAAGGTTCATGTGTTTATGTCCATGCCTTCTTTGACAAGCAAGAAAAATCGAGCCAGAACCAAGACAGCACATCAAAAAGTCATTTTTCTCATTTTTTCATTGTGTTAATCGATTAACCAAAATGCACTATGAAGTGGTTAATCGATTAACACGTGCAATTTTTAAAAAAAAGTGTCAAATTCAAATTCTGCAGCAATTAGCACCAATTCTCACCCTTGATCACATGTGGAATATTCTAGACCATCTCATTTTAATTCCCTACATCACTTTGATCATTTCCTACCATACACCTTCACTAAACACCACTCTTTTATGAATTTCCCTCTAAATTCAAATTCCAAGCCTAATTTTCATTTCCAAACCAAACTCCAATCCACCAAATTTTCCAAGCCTAAACTCTATAAATTGAGCCTTCATTTCATTCATTCTTCAAGCTTTTGAGAGCCAAAAAACCCCTTGCAAAATATCTCCCCAACTACCAAAATTCACCAAAAGCTCAATTTCTTCTTTCATAAGTTAGTAAGAATTCACATTGATTCTTACTAATTTAGAGCTAAACCTTCATCCATTCTTGTTTTTGTTCATAGATCAAGGCTTTGGAGTGTAGATCTTGCTGCAATTTGGAAGGATTTTCTGATTTGGAGTGGTAATCACATTTTCCACCATTGTTGTTCAATTTCATCTTTCACAATGTAGATCCTTTGTTGATCTTGTTTGCTTGATCTTTGGATCTTGCAATTTGTGTTAATTTCTGGTTTTTGCTGCTGTTTTACTGAAAATTTCGTGCACAATTGCATCCTTAATCATGAGGTGTTTGAATAAATGATTGATCAAGGATTATGCAATTTTCAATCTAATTTTCTGTTGTTTTTACAGTGTTAATCGATTAACCAAAACATGCACGAATTGGTTAATCGATTAATAGTTGAATTCTGCGCAAAAAACTGCAAGTTTGCACTGGTTAATCGATTAACCTAATTACACTGTGAAGTGGTTAATCGATTAACCAGCATCCAGAATGTGAAAAATGCTTGTTTTTGGGACTGTTTTGGTTTTTTTTTTGCCATTTTCTTCCCTTTCTTTTGTTCTTAGCCTTAGATCACATAATTGTGTGGTTTAATTTGGCTTTCTCTTCATATATTTCTCCTTTATTTGGATTGATGAAAGTCTTAAAGATCTTGGAATTCTTTTGTTGAATTTCGATCGAGACGAGATCGCTACCTTCTTTTCTTTTCGTGCGGTATTGCTTTCGGATGACGATCTACATATTGTTCATCTAGCATACATTAGCACAAAGACCTATTGACCGGCCTCATTGTAGGGTAATTACTCCGTAAATTACTCGGCGATTGCTTAACATAGCGTAATATTTGTCCCACATCGGAAAACTATCAAGAATAGTTGATTATTTGTCTTTTGGTTCAAAACTTATGAAACTTGTTGTTAGGAGGCTTTGGTCTTATCAATCCTCTAATGAGTTCTCATTACCTAAGTGCAATTATTCAATTATAATTGATCACTAACTCTAACGACTAATCACTAACTTTCTAACATTACTATTGTACTAATCCTTTACAATTCCTTCTCGCTCCTTATCTCTTTTACTTTAATGCTTCATTCTTATCATTTCATATTATGTTTATGCTTCCGCAATTTTTCCTTTGTGCGTTGGACATATGTTTATGCTTCCGCAATTTGCCTTTTGTCCGTTGGACACATGTTTATGTTTATGCCTTTTTCTCTTTGTCCACTTGGACCAAAAACATTAATAAAGGCCAAAACCTCTAAAAAACTTGTGCTTCTAATCTTGGACTATGGTTACTATCCTTTGCAATGGACATGGAGTTTTGCACCTATACCTTGGACTTCAATGCTATTCTTGAATCCTTGGACTTAGACCTTGGACATCCAATGCAATTCTTGGAACCTTGGACTTAGACTTAGGACCTTTCTCCCTTTGCTTTGGAATTATGGTTCGAAGACTATGGAGCTTACTTGTGTGGTTAGGCTATTCTTATCCTTAGCTTTTACTTTATGCTTTAGGATAGTCACTTCTTCTCCTCCCCATTCTTCAATTTTCAAAACTCCCTCTCTTTTTCAAAACCTTCTTGATTTCAAACTATCACTTCTTTCATAATCAAACCTTGACTTTGTCAAGTGATTTTACTCTTTTCCTTTCATTTCTTAACAAATGCTAAACTACGTAAGCATATTGACACCTTTTTCAAAAGACTTTAAAAAACACCAAACTCACTTACTCTCCTTTTGTGCCCTCGTGCACTTTTTCTTTAAACTTTTTCATAAGTTTAGACATGATTCATTTCTTTAAGCGGAATTATTCGCTTGGAAATGACGACTTGTCTTTACATTTAAAATCAACCAAAACAAATAGATTTTCATTCTTTGTACCACGAACTACGGGGTTTTGATCCTACATTGCACATCGTGAGTACGTAGGCATGAGGCAACGAGTCTCTCCAAACACAAAAATCTTAAAAAACAATTTCTCTTCTCATCTCCTCAATCACTTTTCAAGCAAACATTTTCAGACCCAAAGCGGTAGATATTTCAAAGGGCTCCTATAGAGTACTGTAGACGTTTTGGGTGCTAACACCTTCCCATTGCGTAACCAACCCCTTATCTAGTCTCTCTTCACTTGTTTTTGTTTAGAGCTTGTGTAGGTTTTGTTCGCTCTTTTTCCTTTCCTTTTTGGATAAAATAAAAGTGCGGTGGCGACTCTTGCTTTTTGAGTTAAGTTAATTAATAGCTTACACTCACGATTTTGCCGCTACAGAAAAGTGGCGAATCTGCTGGGGAGAGACATTCCCTTTAGGGGTTTAGCCTACTTTGATTTATTTACTGCCTTTTGCTTGATTTGCTTGTTACTTGATTGTTCTGTTTTGGAGTTCCTCTGTGTGTGAGATAGGTCTTATACCCGGACTAGAGTGTACTTTGAGATAGGAGGATGGTATAGTCAAGGGATCTTTGAAGCAGTCGAATCCTGAAAAATAAGAACTTGAGAATCCATCCACTTGGTAGTTGCCTCTTTGGAATTACTGATGTCGATCGAGCAATCGTGAAGGCATTACTTTTTCCATAGAAGCCTATAACACTGAGGACCGTAGTAACCCTTAACCCATCCTAGCCATTTTAGGATCGTGGCGCGGAAGCTATGAAGATGCAAATCTGACTTAGCTGTCATGCAATGCCACACTCAGGTTAGATTCTCTTGAGGATAACTACCAACCTCCGAGCAAATCAGTGCGCTGGTGTGTCTGATAGTGGATTGTGGACCCTGGGCACTCTGTTAGAACCACTGTTTTCTGCAGGTATAATGAAGACAAAACCTTAGTACATACCTTTGTGGATTGGTTCTTAACCTTGGGTTCATACTCGTGACTCGAACCTTTGAACCCGTGTTCTTTGAGTGATCTTGTTTGTGGTTGTTGTATCCATGCACTCTTGCATCCATGAGCATACATATGCATTTTTCCGAGTTGTCTCAGAAACTCATTTCAACTGTCTCCTTCTTCAGTTATCTGTTCACCGTCAAGTTGTTTCCTCAACACAACTACGAAACTAGAGCTGCTGTCAAATTGAGAATGGAAAACCAAGAACAACACAACGCCGAAGTCAGAATGGAAATTGATGAGCTGAAGGCCGACATGACCAAGCTCACAGAAATGCTGCAAGTTCTGATTGCTAGAGGTGAACCACCTCAGAGGACTGTGATTGTTGAAACTTCAACTGCTGTTGTTGACCCTCCACTGACTCAACAACCAGCTTCTACTTGGCCAGAATTTGGGTAACCTCCGAATTACTCGCCACCCTTTGCAACTACTCCTGTGTTTGTCTTGCCAGTATCTTTAGCTCCTTTGTTCACTGAACCTTAGCCTGTTGTGCATTCTATTGTTCAAGCTATTCCTGAGAATCCTTTCGTGTACCATGCTGCTAGTCCACAATCTAAAAGTCAGGGAGAACCTGGATACATTGAAGAAGTCAGAGAGCAATGGAAAACTCTAGACAAAAGGATAAGAGCCGTGGAAGGAAGTGATGTCTTTAGTGCTGCTGCAATGGACATGTGCTTGGTTTCCGACTTGGTTATTCCTCCAAAATTCAAAACTCCTAATTTTGAGAAATACAAGGGGCACACCTGTCCCAGAACCCATTTGGTGATGTACTGTCACAAGATGGCTGCTCATGCCAAAAATGACAAACTGCTCATTCATTGTTTCTAAGACAGCTTGAGTGGGGCTTCAATGAAATAGTATATGGGACTTGAGAAGAACCGTATCCAAAGTTGGATGGACTTGTCTAATGCTTTCTTAAAGCAATATAAGTATAATCTGGATATGGCACCTGACCGCCGTCAATTGCAGAATATGTCTCAAAATGAAAAAGAATCCTTTAAGGAGTATGCTCAGCGCTGGAGAGAGCTAGCTACTCAAGTGGAACCACCCTTGGCTGAAAAAGAATTGACTGGATTGTTCATGGACACTCTTCAGCCACTCTTTTGGGAAAAGATGATAGGCAGTGTATCATCTGGTTTTGCTGACCTAGTCACTATTGGAGAAAGACTAGAAGAAGGTATCAAGAAAGAAAAGATTACCAATGCTGAAGCCTTTAGTGGTGCTAAAAAGTATGCTGGGAATTTTCAAAAGAAAAAGGATGGTGATACCCATGCTGTTTCAGTTGAAGGTAAACCTCATCGCAGGCAACAATAATATATAGCTGCAGTTGCTCCTGTTGTTAATGCTCAACCAGTTCAAGCTCCTCGTCAGCCTGTTAGACAGAATCAGAATCGCAATAGGGTTAACTTTGATCCTATCCCGATGTCTTACACTGAACTGTATCCATGTCTTGTTCAGAAAGGTTTGATTACAACGAGGGATCTACCTCCTCCTCCAAATCCTCTCCCAGTCGGTTATAGGGCTGATCTTCACTGTTAGTTCCATCGAGGTGGGGTAGGCCATAACTTGGAAGGTTGCTTTGCATTGAAAGCTAGAGTACAAGATTTGGTGAACCTAAAGATTCTGGACTTTGCTGATAATAATCCCAATGTTGTCAAAAATCCTTTGCCAGAGCATGCTAAGTGAAGTTTGAGTCAGTTTAGATGGATCGTCTCCAAAAGCCAGTGTTTCAGATAGGACAACTCATCCTTGCTATTGATTAATCACTAGGCCTTGTTTCTTTCTGTTTGCATTTTTCTTTGACTGTATTGACTGTTTGCTTTCGAAACACTGGAGAAATAAGGAAGTTAATCCCTTGTCAACCCCTTTGAGCTTAGAAGTTGGAGTTTCTTTCTGTATGAAAAAACCTGCAATCTTAACCTGGGGATGGGTAGTTCTCAGTTAATTTGACTGTGCATGCAAAACACCTTCCAATAAAGGTTACAATCACAAGCTTTCCTTCACACACAAAGAAGTGTCGAAGATGCCTTTCAAATCAAAATCCAATGATGGTTCACCGTATTCATTAAGCCAGGCAGTCACTATCTTTCAAAAAAAAAAAAAGAATAAAAAAAATCAAATGAAGAGCCCACTAAGTCAAAACCTATGAAGGAGGCTTAGGCAAAAATTGGGGCATCCTGCTGACTGTAAACTCAAATTACACAGTTTAGGCAAAGGTTAGGGATAACAAAATAAAAATCAATCAACAGGTTACCAAAATCCTCAAAGACAAAATGAGTTGACTGAGGTCCTCATCCAAAACAAAGAAATGTTGTAAGAAAGAGTGACTGTCATCTCAAAAATCCCTTGAGCCATCATCATCATAACAGTGTTGCAATTCCAAAATCTCTTGGAACTTGAATGCATAGTTTGAGTAAACTGAGCATAGGACTGGAGATCATCACAAAGAATGGGTTGGGTACAAATAAACGTTGAGCCTATATCCTTTGTTTCAAAAACCGTGAACCAGACCACGTTACAACCTTCAAAAGACCTAATTGAAGCCAAGTTTCTTTTGAAAGCATACTACAGCAAGGTTGCGTAAACTGACTCCTATGTTTGTTGCCAATCATTGGCTTTGATGTCTTACCTTTGCTTTATTTTTCACTTTTCATGTCTAAGCCGCAGTGTTTTGACGAGTGATTCATTTGTTTTGCATCAATAATATCATTCCAAATATGATTTTTTATTTCAAAATTACATTGAGCTTTGCATTAAAATTACCATGTTTGTTTGAATAATCTTATTTGCAAGCAAACTTTCCTCATTAAGAAAATTTCAAATAGTTAAGAAACTTGGTCAGTGATCCTATCAGGGGCACATTGCTTCCAGATCCTGTTGTGAATCAGTTCAAGATTTGTTGCTCATTACAAGTTACTCTCAGAATTGGTTAGGCAGAATATCTCTTTCAAGATTCATACTGAGTTTAGCCTTCTCAACAGTCATTTCAAGAACTGAAGCCATGATCAGTTCATCCCCAGCAACTGAAGCCATGATCAGTCTATCCTCAGCAATCATTTCAAGAATTGAAGCCATGATCAGTTCATTCTTCCCCTGCAGCAGTCAAACTGAAGCTATGATCAGTTTATCCTCATCAGTCAATCAATCTGGGGCAATCTTCTCCAAGAACCCTCAAGATGTCTTTTCTCAAAAGACCATCAGCCCAATATAATTCATAAGTGTGACAGAGATGTGTTCAACATCTTCTCTCCAAGCAGAGTTGGTAGTGTTCCCTGTGTTGAGGAATCAAAGTTCCATTCTTCCCTCACAAAGGAGTTTATCTCAGTTGTCCCTATCATCTGCATTTGCATACATAAATCATTCATTTACCATACATAGAAATATTTTCATAGCTCGAAGTGTGCTTCGCGCTCATATGCATTTTCCCGAAGTCCTGTTGCTTTCAACATCTTACCTTGAGATCAAAGTCCAACTTACTTGGCACCTACCAAACATTACCTTCCTTCTTATTCAGTGTCATTCCTGAATGTTGTCGTTTACCTGTCTTCTTTCATCCTAGTGCTATTCTTGTATATCCTGTTTATCTTCTTTCTTTCCAGTGCTATTCCTGGATGTTGTCATTTCCCCGTCCGTCTTGTCCTGTGTTAGATGTTTGTCTCCTTTCGTTCCAGTGCTATTCCTGGATCTTTATATTTCTTTCACTCTAGTGCCATTCCTTGATGTTTGTCTCTTTTGATCTACAGTGCCATTCCTGGATACCTTGTTCCTCTTGTTTCTCCCAGTGCTATTCCTAGAAGTTTTTCCTCTGTTTTGTAATCCCTATTATATCTCTGCTTGGATATCTTCAGTTCCATTCCTGAAATCTTTATCTGTCCATTTAGTGTTATTCCTGAATGAGTTTTCTCCTTTGCATTCAGTGCCATTCTTGGATGTCTTTCTCACTATATTTCAGTGCCATTCCTGAACGTAGTGGTTTACCTTTACCTTTCAGTGCCATTCCTGAAAGCTCTTTCTCACTATTATTCAATGCCATTCTTGAATGAAGTGATTTACCTTTACCTTTCAGTGCCATTCCTGGAAGCTCTTTCTCATTACCATTCAATGCCATTCTTGAATGTAGTGATTTACCTTTACCTTTCAGTGCCATTCTTGAAAGCCTCTGCTCACTTTATTCAATACCAGTCTTGGATATTGTGAACTCTTTTTATCCAATGCCATTCTTGGATATCTTTTCCTCAACAGAGTCCAATGCCTTTCTTGGATACTTCTGATATATTTTTCGGAACCTTTCTCACTTCATTCAATGCCATTCTTGGATGTTGTGATTCCTTTTGTCTAATGCCATTCTTGGACACCTCTTCCCCAGCCAAGTCCAATGCTATTCTTGGATATCTCTGATGTTTAACCTTGCCATCCAATGCCATTCTTGGATGTCCCCAGTGAAGTTTTTCAAATGGAAGTCTTGCTTCTATCCAATGTTATTCTTGGATGACTCTGATGTTCACTGTTGCCCCATTCAATTCCATTCTTGAATGTTGTAGCTTCTTTCATCCAATGCTATTCTTGGATATTTTATCCCTAATATAGAGTGTTTTCACCTCCATCCTATGCTATTCTTGGATGACCCTGTTGTTTTTACCAGAAACTTTCCTGTTATTATCCAATGCCACTCTTGGACATCTTTTGGCATACCTTTTGTCTCGTTCGTAGTTTCGATCCAATGCCATTCTTGGATGTCACTACTTGTATTCCCAGGGTCTTGTCCCTCTCTTTCCAACTATTGATGGATACTTCTTATCACCCTAACAAATATCTAGAAATAGCTTGTGTTCCCCGGCGTGTCTTTTCGCGTCATCTTTCAATCTACCCTAAATCTCTTGTTTCAAGTTTCCCCGCAGTCTGTTTTCAACCTTTGCATTCATATCATCTTGTGGTATCTTAGGGCTAAAAAATGTCGCTTTTTGTATTTAAGTATCTTCATATTTCCCGATAGAAGAAACTTAAATAGGGGCAGCTGTAAGACCCTAATTTTTTACCCCTAAGATTCCACATATTATTCACATCTCATTTTGCATCTTATACCACAAACAAGATCATGCTTTGGTTCCTTTATCCCTCTCTTCTTTGGGTTTATGCCTTGCAGGGATCACCGAACATCTGTGTCTTTCTTACTTGCCTTTATTTGCTTATGTTTACTAACCTTTAATCAAAATCCAAAAATATGTTTGTTTTTGTCTTCACTAACTTTTTTAGGAAGAGAATCAAAGATATTAAACAGTCCCTCAGCTCGAATGAATTTCACCTGACAAAGTCAAAGTTGATATGCAAACAATTCAAAATTCATCTGATCAAGAATTTCCAAGATTTAATTGATTATTATTCAAGAGACTCCAAGGTTCATGTGTTTATGTCCATGCCTTCTTTGACAAGCAAGAAAAATCGAGCCAGAACCAAGACAGCACATCAAAAAGCCATTTTTCTCATTTTTTCATTGTGTTAATCGATTAATCTAATTGCACTGTGAAGTGGTTAATCGATTAACACGTGCAATTTTTGAAAAAAATGTGCCAAATTCAAATCCTGCAGCAATTATCACCAATTCTCACCCTTGATCACATGTGGAATATTCTAGACCATCTCCCAAACACTGGAGAAATAAGGAAGTTAATCCTTTGTCAACCCCTTTGAGCTTAGAAGTTGGAGTTTCTTTCTGTATGAAAAAACCCGCAATCTTAACCTGGGGATGGGTAGTTCTCAGTTAATTTGACCATGCATGCAAAACACCTTCTAATAAAGGTTGCAATCACAAGCTTTCCTTCACACACAAAGAAGTGTCGAAGATGTCTTTCAAATCTAAAGCCAATGATGGTTCACCGTAATCATTAAGTCAGGCAGTCACTATCTTTAAAAAAAAAGAGAATAAAAAAAATCAAATGAAGAGCCAACTAAGTCAAAACCTATGAAGGAGGCTTAGGCAAAAATTGGGGCATCCCGCTGACTGTAAACTCAAATGACACAGTTTAGGCAAAAGTTAGGGATAACAAAAGAAAAATCAATCAACAAGTTACCAAAATCCTCAAAGACAAAACGAGTTGACTGAGGTCCTCATCAAAAACAACGAAATGTTGTAAGAAAGAGTGACTGTCATCTCAAAAATCCCTTGAGCCATCATCATCATAACAGTGTTGCAATTCCAAAATCTCTTGGAACTTGAATGCATAGTTTGAGTAAACTGAGCATAGGACTGGAGATCATCACGAAGAATGGGTTGGGTACAAATAAACGTTGAGCCTATATCCTTTGTTTCAAAAACTGTGAACCAGACCACGTTACAACCTTCAAAAGACCTAATTGAAGCCAAGTTTCTTTTGAAAGCATACTACAGCAAGGTTGCGTAAACTGACTCCTATGTTTGTTGCCAATCATTGGCTTTGATGTCTTACCTTTGCTTTATATTTCACTTTTCATGTCTAAACCGCAGTGTTTTGACGAGTGATTCATTTGTTTTGCATCAATATTATCATTCCAAATATGATTTTTGATTTCAAAATTACATTGAGCTTTGCATTAAAATTACCATGTTTGTTTGAATAATCTTATTTGTAAGCAAACTTTCCTCATTAAGAAAATTTCAAATAGTTGAGAAACTTGGTCAGTGATCCTATCAGGGGCACATTGCTTCCAGATCCTGTTGTGAATCAGTTCAAGATTTGTTGCTCATTACAAGTTACTCTTAGAATTGGTTAGGCAGTATATCTCTTTCAAGATTCATACTGAGTTTAGCCTTCTCAATAGTCATTTCAAGAACTGAAGCCATGATCAGTTCATCCCCAGCAACTGAAGCCATGATCAGTCTATCCTCAGCAATCATTTCAAGAATTGAAGCCATGATCAGTTCATTCTTCCCCTGCAGCAGTCAAACTGAAGCTATGATCAGTTTATCCTCATCAGTCAATCAATCTGGGGCAATCTTCTCCAAGAACCCTCAAGATGTCTTTTCTCAAAAGACCATCCACCCAATATAATTCATAAGTGTGACAGAGATGTGTTCAACATCTTCTCTCCAAGCAGAGTTGGTAGTGTTCCCTGTGTTGAGGAATCAAAGTTCCATTCTTCCCTCACAAAGGAGTTTATCTCAGTTGTCCCTATCATCTGCATTTGCATACATAAATCATTCATTTACCATACATAGAAAGATTTTCATAGCTCGAAGTGTGCTTCGCGCTCATATGCATTTTCCCGAAGTCCTGTTGCTTTCAACATCTTACCTTGAGATCAAAGTCCAACTTACTTGGCACCTACCAAACATTACCTTCCTTCTTATTCAGTGTCATTCCTGAATGTTGTTGTTTACCTGTCTTCTTTCATCCTAGTGTTATTCCTGGATATCCTGTTTATCTTCTTTCTTTCCAGTGTTATTCCTGGATGTTGTCATTTCCCTGTCCATCTTGTCCTGTGTTAGATGTTTGTCTCCTTTCATTCCAGTGCTATTCCTGGATCTTTATATTTCTTTCACTCTAGTGCCATTCCTAGATGTTTGTCTCTTTTGATCTCCAATGCTATTCCTGGATACCTTGTTCCTCTTGTTTCTCCCAGTGCTATTCCTGGAAGTTTTTCCTCTGTTTTGTAATCCCTATTATATCTCTGCTTGGATATCTTCAGTTCCATTCCTGAAAGCTTTATCTGTCCATTCAGTGCTATTCCTGAATGAGTTTTCTCCTTTGCATTCAGTGCCATTCTTGGATGTCTTTCTCACTATATTTCAGTGCCATTCCTGAACGTAGTGGTTTACCTTTACCTTTCAGTGCCATTCCTGAAAGCTCTTTCTCACTATCATTCAATGCCATTCTTGAATGAAGTGATTTACCTTTACCTTTCAGTGCCATTCCTGGAAGCTCTTTCTCATTACCATTCAATGCCATTCTTGAATGTAGTGATTTACCTTTACCTTTCAGTGCCATTCTTGAAAGCCTCTGCTCACTTTATTCAATACCAGTCTTGGATATTGTGAACTCTTTTTATCCAATGCCATTCTTGGATATCTTTTCCTCAACAGAGTCCAATGCCATTCTTGGATACTTCTGATATATTTTTCGGAACCTTTCTCACTTCATTCAATGCCATTCTTGGATGTTGTGATTCCTTTTGTCTAATGCCATTCTTGGACACCTCTTCCCCAGCCAAGTCCAATGCTATTCTTGGATATCTCTGATGTTTAACCTTGCCATCCAATGCCATTCTTGGATGTCCCCAGTGAAGTTTTTCAAATGGAAGTCTTGCTTCTATCCAATGCTATTCTTGGATGACTCTGATGTTCACTGTTGCCCCATTCAATTCCATTCTTGAATGTTGTAGCTTCTTTCATCCAATGCAATTCTTGGATATTTTATCCCCAATATAGAGTGTTTTCACCTCCATCCTATGCTATTCTTGGATGACCCTGTTGTTTTTACCAGAAACTTTCCTGTTATTGTCCAATGCCACTCTTGGACATCTTTTGGCATACCTTTTGTCTCGTTCGTAGTTTCGATCCAATGCCATTCTTGGATGTCACTACTTGTATTCCCAGGGTCTTGTCCCTCTCTTTCCAACTATTGATGGATACTTCTTATCACCCTAACAGATATCTAGAAATAGCTTGTGTTCCCCGGCGTGTCTTTTCGCGTCATCTTTCAATCTACCCTAAATCTCTTGTTTCAAGTTTCCCCGCAGTCTGTTTTCATCCTTTGCATTCATATCATCTTGTGGTATCTTAGGGCTAAAAAATGTCGCTTTTTGTATTTAAGTATCTTCATATTTCCCGATAGAAGAAACTTAAATAGGGGCAGCTGTAAGACCCTAATTTTTTACCCCTAAGATTCCACATATTATTCACATCTCATTTTGCATCTTATACCACAAACAAGATCATGCTTTGGTTCCTTTATCCCTCTCTTCTTTGGGTTTATGCCTTGCAGGGATCACCGAGCATCTGTGTCTTTCTTACTTGCCTTTATTTGCTTATGTTTACTAACCTTTAATCAAAATCCAAAAATATGTTTGTTTTTGTCTTCACTAACTTTTTTAGGAAGAGAATCAAAGATATTAAACAGTCCCTCAGCTCGAATGAATTTCACCTGACAAAGTCAAAGTTGATATGCAAACAATTCAAAATTCATCTGATCAAGAGTTTCCAAGATTTAATTGATTATTATTCAAGAGACTCCAAGGTTCATGTGTTTATGTCCATGCCTTCTTTGACAAGCAAGAAAAATCGAGCCAGAACCAAGACAGCACATCAAAAAGCCATTTTTCTCATTTTTTCATTGTGTTAATCGATTAACCTAATTGCACTGTGAAGTGGTTAATCGATTAACACGTGCAATTTTTGAAAAAAATGTGCCAAATTCAAATCCTGCAGCAATTATCACCAATTCTCACCCTTGATCACATGTGGAATATTCTAGACCATCTCCCAAACACTGGAGAAATAAGGAAGTTAATCCTTTGTCAACCCCTTTGAGCTTAGAAGTTGGAGTTTCTTTCTGTATGAAAAAACCCGCAATCTTAACCTGGGGATGGGTAGTTCTCAGTTAATTTGACCATGCATGCAAAACACCTTCCAATAAAGGTTGCAATCACAAGCTTTCCTTCACACACAAAGAAGTGTCGAAGATGTCTTTCAAATCTAAAGCCAATGATGGTTCACCATAATCATTAAGTCAGGCAGTCACTATCTTTAAAAAAAAAAGAGAATAAAAAAAATCAAATGAAGAGCCCACTAAGTCAAAACCTATGAAGGAGGCTTAGGCAAAAATTGGGGCATCCCGCTGACTGTAAACTCAAATGACACAGTTTAGGCAAAAGTTAGGGATAACAAAAGAAAAATCAATCAACAAGTTACCAAAATCCTCAAAGACAAAACGAGTTGACTGAGGTCCTCATCAAAAACAACGAAATGTTGTAAGAAATAGTGACTGTCATTTCAAAAATCCCTTGAGCCATCATCATCATAACAATGTTGCAATTCCAAAATCTCTTGGAACATGAATGCATAGTTTGAGTAAACTGGGCATAGGACTGGAGATCATCACGAAGAATGGGTTGGGTACAAATAAACGTTGAGCCTATATCCTTTGTTTCAAAAACTGTGAACCAGACCACGTTACAACCTTCAAAAGACCTAATTGAAGCCAAGTTTCTTTTGAAAGCATACTACAGCAAGGTTGCGTAAACTGACTCCTATGTTTGTTGCCAATCATTGGCTTTGATGTCTTACCTTTGCTTTATATTTCACTTTTCATGTCCAAACCGCAGTGTTTTGACGAGTGCTTCATTTGTTTTTCATCAATATTATCATTCCAAATATGATTTTTGATTTCAAAATTACATTGAGCTTTGCATTAAAATTACCATGTTTGTTTGAATAATCTTATTTGTAAGCAAACTTTCCTCATTAAGAAAATTTCAAATAGTTGAGAAACTTGGTCAGTGATCCTATCAGGGGCACATTGCTTCCAGATCCTGTTGTGAATCAGTTCAAGATTTGTTGCTCATTACAAGTTACTCTTAGAATTGGTTAGGCAGAATATCTCTTTCAAGATTCATACTGAGTTTAGCATTCTCAACAGTCATTTCAAGAACTGAAGCCATGATCAGTTCATCCCCAGCAACTGAAGCCATGATCAGTCTATCCTCAGCAATCATTTCAAGAATTGAAGCCATGATCAGTTCATTCTTCCCCTGCAGCAGTCAAACTGAAGCTATGATCAGTTTATCCTCATCAGTCAATCAATCTGGGGCAATCTTCTCCAAGAACCCTCAAGATGTCTTTTCTCAAAAGACCATCAGCCCAATATAATTCATAAGTGTGACAGAGATGTGTTCAACATCTTCTCTCCAAGCAGAGTTGGTAGTGTTCCCTGTGTTGAGGAATCAAAGTTCCATTCTTCCCTCACAAAGGAGTTTATCTCAGTTGTCCCTATCATCTGCATTTGCATACATAAATCATTCATTTACCATACATAGAAAGATTTTCATAGCTCGAAGTGTGCTTCGCGCTCATATGCATTTTCCCGAAGTCCTGTTGCTTTCAACATCTTACCTTGAGATCAAAGTCCAACTTACTTGGCACCTACCAAACATTACCTTCCTTCTTATTCAGTGTCATTCCTGAATGTTGTTGTTTACCTGTCTTCTTTCATCCTAGTGCTATTCCTGGATATCCTGTTTATCTTCTTTCTTTCCAGTGCTATTCCTGGATGTTGTCATTTCCCTGTCCATCTTGTCCTGTGTTAGATGTTTGTCTCCTTTCATTCCAGTTCTATTCCTGGATCTTTATATTTCTTTCACTCTAGTGCCATTCCTAGATGTTTGTCTCTTTTGATCTCCAGTGCTATTCCTGGATACCTTGTTCCTCTTGTTTCTCCCAGTGCTATTCCTGGAAGTTTTTCCTCTGTTTTGTAATCCCTATTATATCTCTGCTTGGATATCTTCTGTTCCATTCCTGAAAGCTTTATCTGTCCATTCAGTGCTATTCCTGAATGAGTTTTCTCCTTTGCATTCAGTGCCATTCTTGGATGTCTTTCTCACTATATTTCAGTGCCATTCCTGAACGTAGTGGTTTACCTTTACCTTTCAGTGCCATTTCGGAAAGCTCTTTCTCACTATCATTCAATGCCATTCTTGAATGAAGTGATTTACCTTTACCTTTCAGTGCCATTCCTGGAAGCTCTTTCTCATTACCATTCAATGCCATTCTTGAATGTAGTGATTTACCTTTACCGTTCAGTGCCATTCTTGAAAGCCTCTGCTCACTTTATTCAATACCAGTCTTGGATATTGTGAACTCTTTTTATCCAATGCCATTCTTGGATATCTTTTCCTCAACAGAGTCCAATGCCATTCTTGGATACTTCTGATATATTTTTCGGAACCTTTCTCACTTCATTCAATGCCATTCTTGGATGTTGTGATTCCTTTTGTCTAATGCCATTCTTGGACACCTCTTCCCCAGCCAAGTCCAATGCTATTCTTGGATATCTCTAATGTTTAACCTTTCCATCCAATGCCATTCTTGGATGTCCCCAGTGAAGTTTTTCAAATGGAAGTCTTGCTTCTATCCAATGCTATTCTTGGATGACTCTGATGTTCACTGTTGCCCCATTCAATTCCATTCTTGAATGTTGTAGCTTCTTTCATCCAATGCTATTCTTGGATATTTTATCCCCAATATAGAGTGTTTTCACCTCCATCCTATGCTATTCTTGGATGACCCTGTTGTTTTTACCAGAAACTTTCCTGTTATTGTCCAATGCCACTCTTGGACATCTTTTGGCATACCTTTTGTCTCGTTCGTAGTTTCGATCCAATGTCATTCTTGGATGTCACTACTTGTATTCCCAGGGTCTTGTCCCTCTCTTTCCAACTATTGATGGATACTTCTTATCACCCTAACAGATATCTAGAAATAGCTTGTGTTCCCCGGCGTGTCTTTTCGCGTCATCTTTCAATCTACCCTAAATCTCTTGTTTCAAGTTTCCCCGCAGTCTGTTTTCATCCTTTGCATTCATATCATCTTGTGGTATCTTAGGGCTAAAAAATGTCGCTTTTTGTATTTAAGTATCTTCATATTTCCCGATAGAAGAAACTTAAATAGGGGCAGCTGTAAGACCCTAATTTTTTACCCCTAAGATTCCACATATTATTCACATCTCATTTTGCATCTTATACCACAAACAAGATCATGCTTTGGTTCCTTTATCCCTCTCTTCTTTGGGTTTATGCCTTGCAGGGATCACCGAGCATCTGTGTCTTTCTTACTTGCCTTTATTTGCTTATGTTTACTAACCTTTAATCAAAATCCAAAAATATGTTTGTTTTTGTCTTCACTAACTTTTTTAGGAAGAGAATCAAAGATATTAAACAGTCCCTCAGCTCGAATGAATTTCACCTGACAAAGTCAAAGTTGATATGCAAACAATTCAAAATTCATCTGATCAAGAGTTTCCAAGATTTAATTGATTATTATTCAAGAGACTCCAAGGTTCATGTGTTTATGTCCATGCCTTCTTTGACAAGCAAGAAAAATCGAGCCAGAACCAAGACAGCACATCAAAAAGCCATTTTTCTCATTTTTTCATTGTGTTAATCGATTAACCTAATTGCACTGTGAAGTGGTTAATCGATTAACACGTGCAATTTTTGAAAAAAATGTGCCAAATTCAAATCCTGCAGCAATTATCACCAATTCTCACCCTTGATCACATGTGGAATATTCTAGACCATCTCCCAAACACTGGAGAAATAAGGAAGTTAATCCTTTGTCAACCCCTTTGAGCTTAGAAGTTGGAGTTTCTTTCTGTATGAAAAAACCCGCAATCTTAACCTGGGGATGGGTAGTTCTCAGTTAATTTGACCATGCATGCAAAACACCTTCCAATAAAGGTTGCAATCACAAGCTTTCCTTCACACACAAAGAAGTGTCGAAGATGTCTTTCAAATCTAAAGCCAATGATGGTTCACCATAATCATTAAGTCAGGCAGTCACTATCTTTAAAAAAAAAAAGAGAATAAAAAAAATCAAATGAAGAGCCCACTAAGTCAAAACCTATGAAGGAGGCTTAGGCAAAAATTGGGGCATCCCGCTGACTGTAAACTCAAATGACACAGTTTAGGCAAAAGTTAGGGATAACAAAAGAAAAATCAATCAACAAGTTACCAAAATCCTCAAAGACAAAACGAGTTGACTGAGGTCCTCATCAAAAACAACGAAATGTTGTAAGAAATAGTGACTGTCATTTCAAAAATCCCTTGAGCCATCATCATCATAACAGTGTTGCAATTCCAAAATCTCTTGGAACTTGAATGCATAGTTTGAGTAAACTGGGCATAGGACTGGAGATCATCACGAAGAATGGGTTGGGTACAAATAAACGTTGAGCCTATATCCTTTGTTTCAAAAACTGTGAACCAGACCACGTTACAACCTTCAAAAGACCTAATTGAAGCCAAGTTTCTTTTGAAAGCATACTACAGCAAGGTTACATAAACCAACTCCTATGTTTGTTGCCAATCATTTTCTTTGATGTCTTACCTTTGCTTTATCTTTCACTTTGCATGTCTAAACCGCCGTGTTTTGATGAGTGATTCATTTGTTTTGCATCAATAACATCATTCCAAAAATGATTTTTGATTTCAAAATTGCATTGAGCTTTGCATTAAAATTACCATGTTTGTTTGAATAATCTTATTTGCAAGCAAACTTTTCTCATTAAGAAAATTTCAAACAGTTGAGAAACTTGGTCAGTGATCCTATCAGGGGCACATTGCTTCCAGATCCTGTTGTGAATCAGTTCAAGATTTGTTGCTCATTACAAGTTACTCTCAGAATTGGTTAGCCAGAATATCTCTTTCAAGATTCATACTTAGTTTAGCCTTCTCAACTTCCTTAATGCTTCATTCTTATCATTTCATATTATGTTTATGCTTCCGCTATTTTTCCTTTGTCCGTTGGACATATGTTTATGCTTTCGCAATTTGCCTTTTGTCCGTTGGACACATGTTTATGTTTATGCCTTTTTCTTTTGGTCCACTTGGACCAAAAACATTAATAAAGGCCAAAACCTCTAAAAAACTTGTGCTTCTAATCTTGGACTATGGTTACTATCCTTTGCAATGGACATGGAGTTTTGCACCTATACCTTGGACTTCAATGCTATTCTAGAATCCTTGGACTTAGACCTTGGACATCCAATGCAATTCTTGGAGCCTTGGACTTAGACTTAGAACCTTTCTCCCTTTGCTTTGGAATTATGGTTCGAAGACTATGGAGCTTACTTGTGTGGTTAGGTGTCATACCCCAAACTTTGACCACTAAGGTTTCCCATCATTGTGCAAATCATCATCACAATATGGATGAACCATCATGCCTCATCAAATGCCTCAAGGGTTGTGGAGCATTCACTACAATCAAAATTAGGGTTTTAAGCCCTCTCAGAGCTTTATACAAAGGATCAATCAAGGAAGGACATGATCTTCAACTTTTCTAAACCTCTCAAACATCCACAATGGATCAAGAGGACTCTCACTTCAAGGATTAAGCACAAGGCTGCTCCCTTCTAAGTGGATCAAGCCTCAAGATCGACAGTGTCACCAAATTAGGGTTTTGGTCGACCAGGGCCTCCAGATGGAAAAATTCCATTTGGGCACAAGCCAAAGATCCAAAACATAACCTAATATACTCCATGGAGCCTCATGGACCCAACCATCAAGTCAATTTTGCCTCAGGGGATGCATTCACTAAAAATCAGGAATTAGGGTTTCTTGACCTAATTCACCCCTAAGTTGACTTTTGGGACAAATCATGAACCAAGACCTCAAGACATGATTGGAGGGTCTTTAATATACTATTTTGATCCATTTGGAACAATGGATTAATCCAAGAAGCTTGAGCAACAAGTCTCAATTTCATCTGCACCACAATTAGGGTTTCACAAGGAAAGTCAACTGTAACTTTGAATTTTGACTAGGACATGCTCCCAAACCCTAAGACATGATTCAATATACCCTATGACACCCATGGAACATGTCCATCAATTTTGATTTAGGTCAAGGGCATGATTTCCTGAAGAATTGCACAGTTTGGAGTTCATCTGATAAAAAGTCAACTGTGCACAAAAGTCAACTTTGACTTTTTGAGATTTTTCACCAAAATGGATTTTTAACCCTAAAATGATGTTAATGTATGATTTGAATCATCATTCATCAAGAAAAATCAAAGAAAGTGGGATAACTTGTAAAAGGGGTAACCATAAAAACTTAGAAAAATTTCTAAGTTATGGAAAAAGTGCCACTAATGTGCCAACTTTGGAGGACCATAACTCCTAAACCACAAGGCCATTGTTCCCCATTCAAAGCTTGATTTGTATATCACATTGCCCTCTACAAAAGCTTCATACTAACTTATGTCCAAATTCCTCATGGATTTTGAGTTATGGAGTGATCAAAATCAAGAAATGTCGATTTGCCAAAATCAGCCAAATCCAAAAGCTCCTATCCACTTGGACACCTATGAGGATTAAATCTAAAGGGGACAATCACTGAGCCAAGCCTCCAAAGTCTTTGGAACAAGAAATAGCATGTTGAACCTAGAATTGCCAAAATAGGGACAAGACTCCAATTTTGGAATGGAGCATTCAATGGAAGCATCAAAGTGGCATGAACTGAGCCATTCTCAACTGAATTCAGTCAAGACTTATCCAAGACCAAGGGAACCACAACTCTGTGCCCTAACCACTAGTCAATGGCTAGAGGAGACTTGGATTCTCATTGAACAACATTGGCCAAACCTCTGCTGCAGTTGCCATTCACTATGGATCCCAAAACAAACTTGCTCTACTATAAATAGAACTCAATTTTGATCAGTTTGAGTACACCAAATCCATCTAACAGATGCTTTCCTCAAAATCTCTTCTTTCACTCCAATTTTGCCTTCTAAGGCAAGTCACTATCGGGTTTTGAGTTTGAGAGCTTTTCCAATCAAACTAATAACACACACACCTCACATACATCATATAGAAGTGATCCAAACACTCATATAACATCTGGAACACAAATTTCACAAAATCACCAGCCAATTGCTCAAGTTCTTAACAGTTTTGCAGTTGAGGTACCATCTTCAACTCCAAACCATTTCAATTCATTCCAAGCATTCATACACACTCCATGGCACCTAGGGAAGCTATCCAGATCATTGGAACCTAGCTGTAACACCTCCAACACAAATCACGATCACCAGCTGCAAGTGGTAAGCATGAGCTCTTCTAACTCTATGATCCATGCAATTTTTGCTGCACAATAATTTGGCCATATGTTCATAATCATGCATGGAATGTTTCCCCTCAATTAATTACATTGTTTGAATCGTGTATCAAAAATCCTAGCCTTCATGCAGAAATTAGGGTTCTTGAGGATTTTTCATGATTTCTTGTTATATGTTTAATTTAAATGAAATTAAATACCATAGACATAATCATGAGGTTGAAACGAGTTGATTGGTATGTGGATTGCATGATATGATTAAGTATTCAGTGAGATTGGAGAGAAAATGCAAATCAGCCAAACCCAGAACATGCGCGTGTTCTTCAGCTGTTCTTGGCGCCATTTTTTGAAATTTCAAATATTTGAATTTTGTGATTTTATTTAATTGATTCAAAAATTAATTTCTCTCTGAGTTTTAATGATTTTGAGTTGATTCTTTTTTTAATAATTCACAAAAATGTTAAAATATTTTATTTTCCCAAAAAATCCCAAAAATATTATTTATTTTATATAATTGATATTTTTGCAAAGAATTAATGTTTTAATTGTTTTTTACATTTAAAATATTTTCTCCACCTTGATTTTGCAACTTTTAATGCTTTCTAATTATTTTGTAGGTCAATACTTAATTTTTGAAGCATTAATCCAAGATCACAATTTGTTTTTCATATGTTAAACAATTTTGATCATTTTAATTGAATTTTTATTCAATTAAAACACATTTTGAAAACAAATTAGGGTTTTTGGATTAATTCAACCCTCATAAATCATTTTCAAAACACTTTTGGGCCTCTAATTGAGTGTAAGACCCAACCCTTTGTAAATACAACCTATTTTGGGCCTCACTTATGGTATAAGTCCCGTTGTATTTCAAAAAGTTCGACGCGATCATCATCCGTTGAAAAATAACTTTGGGCCTACCCTCGAGTAGTAAGCCCCACTCTTTTTTAAAACCTTTTTGGGCCTCTTGAGAGAGTGTAAGACCCACCCCTTTGTACAGAAAACCTTTTTGGGCCTCAGTCACTTGTATAAGTCCCTCTGTACAAATTCAAACAGTGCGCTCACTGATAAAACCCTGGGCCTCTCCTTGAGCTGTAAGCCCCAAATCTTTCTTTTTCAAAGCACTTTCTCCTTTGATTTTGAATTATACTGTTGTTTTCAATCTTTCTTTGTTGAACAACTAACCAAATAGCATGGAAGCTCTACAACCGAGTAAGTGTTTATACGCTTTCATTTACTGCTTTCATATACATATAACTGTATTGTGGGGCTGTTTCGCTGTAAGTCTTCTTTCATAAACTCATATCAACTGTGTAATAATAGTATAGATATTTAGAGTTTCCCCTGCAACTACGTCTAGAACTAGGTGACGTCGTTTCGTTTATTCGTAGAAATAGACAACTAGATCCCCAATAGGATCACCAGATACAGTCTTCTCTTCGGCTGTCCTCATTAGGAATTGTCAAGAAACTCTACTCCCAGAGATGAATGTATTCTCCGTGAATGGCATCTTTGAGTTTCTTCCAAATTCTCGAACTTTCCTGACTTGATCTATTCCTTGTGAATAGCTTGCCTTGAATTTCTCGGGGTTTGGGGACCCATGGGCTTCTTAAAAGCATCGGCCTCCTCTTGGGCATCGTACAAGGACCCACAAGCTTCCTAAAAGCAACCCCGCCTCCTCTTGGGCTTAGTACAAGGACTCGCGGCTTGTTAGAAGTAATCACAACCTCCTCTTAGGCTTCGTATAATGATCTCTTCCTCCGGGAATGATAGCCTCCTCTTGGGCTTAGTACAAGGACTCGTCGGCTTCTTAAAAGCTTCCAGCCTCCTCTTGGGCTTCGTACAAATTGTCCCGACGACCTCCTAGAGGTATAGGAACAGAACTTAGTAATCTTCATAGAACAGTCCTATCATAGAGTCTACTACTGTTGCTCAAAGCACAGTACAAAAGATGAAACTCTAGACACGGACAGTCTAATATCCTTGAGTCTCAAAGACATTCTCAAGTGACCCCTTCGTTAAATAGGAAGGAAGCCTGCAGACTCGGACAGTCTCAATACCCTTTGGATTTCCCATTTCCTTAAAGAATAGGGGATAACCCTGATCCTCGCATCAAAAATCCCTGAGTACAACATTGCTCATATAAGAACTGATTTTCTCTTTTAAAATCAGTATACTAGACCTGTCACTTAACTGAAACAGTTACCATAGCCTCCTTTTAGGCTTTGTATAATGATCCTTCTCCAGTGAAGTTAGCCTCTCTCTTGGGCTTTATACAATGATTCTCCCCAGCGGAGTCAAACAATGTTTAGCCTCTCTCTCGGGCTTTGTATGAGACACATAAGAGACTCCCTCGTTGAGTCAATCACCTCTTTTGCCTCCATCTCGGGCTTTATATGAGATACAAAAAGGTTCTTATTGAGCCAAATAAATTTTAGCCTTCATCTCGGGCTTCGTACGAGATACAAAAACTCTCTTGTTGAGTCAAATAGCCTTCATCTCGGGCTTTATACGAGATACCAAAAGACTCCATCGTCGAGTCAAAACCTTTTAGCCTCTCTCTCGGGCTTTGTACGAGACACATATTAGCCTCCTCTTAGGCTTTGTATAAGAAAACCACTGGTTGATCCAATCAACCTTTTAGCATCAAAGATGTGCCTCGTTCACAATACACAAACATCAACAACTCCTTTCTCTTCATCTAATCGCTGTAAGCGGCAAGCCTCTGGATCATCTATATCCATGCCACTGTCCCTCTTTTAGCATGAGACATTCCTAAGGAAAGATAGCATTGCTCTACACTGAGTTAAAGTCTTCTCCTTCAAGTTAAAAATCCCCTATAAAGGAAATTATGGCATTTCCGAATTCACACATCCCGGTTAAAGTAATTCTCCTTTATAAACAGTTGTGACATACAACCCCCTCTTTAGAGATGACAAATTCTCTCTAAAGTCAAACCCTTTTAGCTTCACATCTTGGGATTTGAACAAGATACAAACAAACTCTTTAGCTTCACATCTTGGGCTTTGAACAAGATACAAACACCTTTCGCTTCACGTCTTGGGCTTTGAACAAGACACCAAAACAACCATTTCCTCCCATAGAATAGGAGGAACTACGAATGCTCTGATTTCCCTGTTTCGGTAAACGGGAATACGTAGGCATAAGATTGAAAGAAAGATCTTAGCGAGCACACCAAACAAAAACTCAAAATCCCATACTTTCATACATATGTCCTAACATCCTAACCAATCGACCAAAAACCCCTCGTCAACAAAATAACCTAGGAGAGACCCCGAATCTTTGTAGCATCTGTAAATAAAAAGTCTTGACTATTTAACCTCAGTATGCAAGCAGGGTTAGTTGGAGACATCTATTTCCCTTCCTTCATCAGCTTTAATAGGATAAAAAATGAATCGAACTGTAGTACCAGAGCGATCGTGCTTCGCAACCATATCCAAAAATCACTCGCTACAGAAAAATGGCGACTCTGCTGGGGATTTATCTTAAGGGATCTTGTTCTCTTTTTGTCCCCTAGATAGAAACCTTGACGTCACTAGGATCTTAGGTCAAAACGCCGTTAATCTGGAATGAAACCACAGATTGGGGCTTCCACCAGGGAACCCATTTTCTGTCAGAAACATAGGATTCATAAAGGTCTAGGACTTTAGGACAAATATATATACTGCTTTTCCTAATTGATATACCTGTTTATTTTTCTGCTAATGGGAATGCGTGTGATGCCGCATGTGGAAAGATTGAGTATAAACTTAAGATAAGTGATGGCGACGAGGTCGACCATCAACCTCAGTGGAGGCTGACCAATGCAACCCATTCTCTCACCTAGACAATGGGCCGATTGTGATGTCTGAGAAGCTAAGGAGCCAAACCCTTTTGTAGTGCGGAAGATATCAGAAATAGTTGTCACGCGATACTACCCTCATTTGAGGTTGATGATCTATTCTCGGTGAATAGCATTTACTCTAAGATTTCATACAGCTCACTAGCGATCCGCTTGCTGTTTGTTATCCTGGGAGGAGCTGATGATTTTGAGTACAGGTACAAAAAATCACCCTAGTATAAACCTTTGGGGATGGGTAGAGCCTTGACTTCATGACAACGACCCTTTGACCCCATGTTTTTTCTATGTTTTTGTGTGCTGCATTCATGCATTCATCTAAAAAACATTAAAACATTCAAAAAAATTTCTCTTCTAGTCTCTCTGTTTTTCAAATTAAACTAAGACTGTGATTGCAAATATCAGAGAAAAGGATTGTGCTAATGGATTTCGGTAGAAGGAGAACTCATAAGTACACCTTCAGGATTCCAAAACTAGAGGATTTAAGAGGTTTGGTGAGGATGATCACAAACCAAGAGGCTTTCAGAGCCAAGCACGGAGGTTTACTACCACTGTTAAGAGTCCATGTGATTGAGGGAATCATGGACGCACTCGTTCAATTCTACGATCCGGTTTATCACTGCTTTACATTCCCGGATTACCAGCTAGCACCAATGCTGGAGGAGTATTCTCATCTGACCGATTTACATATCACAGATCGAGCTCCATTTTCTGGACTGGAAGAAATTCCAAAGAATCAGACCATCGCAAGAGCGATTCATTTGGATGAGTCAGAAGTCAGGATTCACATGACTACCAAGGGTAGTATACAAGGTTTGCCAGCCCAGTTTCTGACAAAGAAAGCTCTGTACTTCGCTAGTATAGGGAACGAGATTGCTTTTGAAAGCATCTTTGTTTTACTCACCTACGGATTATTTTTGTTGCCCAACATTAATAACTTCGTCGATATCAACGCCATTAAGGTTTTTCTCATTGGAAACCCTGTACCGACTTTGCTCGCGGATGCGTATCATTCTGTACACTTAGGGAATTTGTACAGCGGAGGGGAGATCACATGTTATGTACCTTTGCTTTATAAATGGTTTATCTCCCACTTGCCCAAGTCTGCTGCTTTTTGGGATTGCAAGAGTGCCTTGCGCTGGTCGCAGAAGATCATGTCTCTTACTAACTCTGATATAGATTGGTGTAATAGGATCTATGATGGAACCAGAATCATTAATCGTTGTGGAAACTTCCCCAACGTACCCCTTATAGGAACTAAGGGAGGAATCAACTATCATCCGATATTGGTTCGCCATCAATTTGGATACCCGATGAGACACATCCCACGGGGTGTTCATCTGGAAGGTCTTTTCTTCAAGGAAGGAGAAAGTGACAGAGCACTAAAGACGGAGATAGTGTACGCTTGGAAACACGTTCATAAGAAAGGACGGGAGTCTCTAGGAAAATCGAACTGTGTCTCGGTGGATCCTTATCTCCACTGGGTACAAACTAGAGCTCTCAAGCTAAAGATGCCTTATCCTCATTACGGAATTCTTCCGCCGAGGGAATCTGTCATGTACTTCATGACGGAAACTGAAAAGCTTCAGGTTACTCTCAACAAAGTTCAAAAGGAGAGAAGGTCTTGGAAGAATAAATAGCGCACCCTCGACGTAGAGTGCATCAAAATACAGCAATTACTGAAAGATAAAGATGCTCTGATTGAAATTTTGGAGCAACATGTTATGGATAATCAGGATGACCAAAGGAATTTGCCCACTCCTTTCACTTGGCAAAGGAATGACAACCCGACAACGGCTCAAGAGCCCCAGTCAAAGAAAAGGAAGATACCAGAATCAGCACCCGAGTTCTCTCGGGACCCATTAGCTTAGGTTTCTATTTCTGCACTTTGTAATCTACTGTATTTCCATTTCTGTAATCCTTTGAATTTAATAAAAAGGGGTTTCCCCATCGTTTGATATTTGCAATCTAATTGTCGAAGTTTATTTTGATTAAACCAAAAGAACAATTAATATAATCATTGTATTCATTATTCTCACATCACGTATTCTTCTTCCCTACGAATCTCACGTTTGTGTCTCGGTTCTAGAGTCAAACTGTCTCATTCTTACAATACTCGGGCCAATCATCAGAAAAAGATGGATGATCTTGAGGAAGAAAATAGAGAGTTGAAAGAAGAGATCGACGCTCTGAGAGAGGATATGAGAAAGCTTCGTAACGACATGCAAGCCATGGCAGAAGCTCAGCTACAAAGGACTGTGATCTCAGAGATCACCTCAATGCCCATAGTGGAGAAGTTTGATCCTAGGTATCAGAGGCCGAAAGATCGTCCCTGGGGCATGCCTGTAAACTATATCCCGGAAGGATATGTTCCGCCGATCGTTGAAGATCAGAGAATCGCGACAGATGCCGCTGGTCCTGAAGGTTACAAACTCCGGGAAAGCGAAGATGCCAGAGGCATATTGAAGACTCCTGAAGGTTACAAACTTCGGGAAACGCCAAGACTCATTGCCGTAGTCACGGTACCACCCCCTGTGGTGCACACTGTCCCGGAAGGACAGATTCCACAGATACCTTCTGGTAAAAAGGAAACTATGTTTGACCGAATGGATGAATTCTAGGAATAGTTCTTGGAAATGCAAAAGGAACTGCAAGCCATTCGCGGTCAGGATCTATTTAGAAAGGACGCCGCAGACCTCTGCTTGGTCCCCAATGTGAAAGTTCCGCACAAATTCCAAGTGCCCGACTTTGAAAAATACAAGGGTAACTCTTGCCCTCAAAGCCATCTGGTGATGTACGCTCGGCGGATGTCAGCTCAGACTGAGAATCAGGACCTACTGATTCACTACTTCCAGGATAGTTTAACCGGTGCCACACTCAAATGGTACATAGGTTTAAACCGTGCTACGATCAGCACATTCAGAGATCTTGGTACTGCCTTCGTCCAATAATACAAATACAATTTGGACATGGCACCGGATAGAGATCAACTCAGATCAATGTCACAAAAGGACAAGGAAACCTTTAAGGAGTACGACCAGAGATTGCGTGAAATTGCCGCTCAGATTTGTCCACCTCTTGAGGAAAAAGAGATGACAAAGATCTTTTTAAAGACCATAAGCTCATTTTACTATGACAGAATGGTTGCTAGTGCGCCCAGTGACTTCACCGAGATGGTCGGCATGGGCGTACGTCTTGAGGAAGCCGTCCGAGAAGGACGTTTGGTAAAAGACACTGGATCGACGAGCGGTACTAAAAAATACGGTAGTGCTCTCCCTAAGAAAAAAGAGCAAGATATTGGGAATATCTCTCTCGAAAAGCAAAGGCGACGTTATCAACCAGTAGCAGCTGTAATTCCTGCTATCAGCCCTGCGCCTATTCCTACGTATCAACCTCAGGTTGTGCAAAGCCAACCTAATCAGCAAAGGACACAACAGCCTCTTCAGCAGGCTCGTCCTCCATACAATAACAATCGTACAACATGAGAAAGCTGCAGTCAATCTAATTGAGAAAGAGACTAACAATGTCTATCAAATTCACGATGTACTCTTGTTGAAGACCAATATGGTAAAGATGCATTGTAGACAGAGTGGATATGGCCATGTGCCACCTCATAACTATCACCAGTGTGATATCTGCTCTAAAAACAATCAAGGATGTTCTGTAGTGCAAGTAGCTCTACAGGAACAGATGGATCTCGGATGGATCCAAGAGCACCGAGTTTGTGGAGTTAACATGGTCTATACGAGCTCCAACGTCATTCAGAATCACGACATCTGTGTAATGAATGTCAACTTAGTGGCAATGCACTCAAGGCAAAGCCGGTATCATAATCTGCCACGGCACGATTACGGTTCCTGTCTGACTTGCTCGGTAAACAAACAGGGATGCTCTTTCATACAAGAGGCCCTCCAGCATCAGATGGATCTTGGATGGATCCAGGACTACCATGATAGGAATCTCTATCAGATCAACATGGTTCAGATCTTTGATATTTGTGTGATGAATACCAACCTGGTAGAGTTACATGCTGAGCAGGTCCGACTCAGATTCTTAATATCACATGACTATCAAAGCTGTAAAGCAGGTTGCGAAAACGATCGAGGTTGTACCCTTGTCTAGGAGGCACTTCAGCACTTGTTAAATCACTAGTGCATGCTAATCTATATGGATGAAGATACTCACCAGATTAATATTAATAACAGGAATCCCACTCGGCGTCAAAGTCAGGATGTCCGATCTGTGGAAGCTAACCTAGTGAGGTTACATTGTATTCAAAGTAGGCGTGGCCAGGTGCCACCACACAATTATGACCGTTGTAGTGTCTGTTCAGAAAGTAACCAAGGGTGTTACCTTGTGAGAGCAGCTCTTCAGGGTCAGGTGGATCGCGGAGAGATCCACCCATATCCGGGTTCTGGACCCATCAACTGGACATCGAACTACCTTGCCAGTCAAGTCGAGGATGTTGTCACAATCTCTGGTCATCCCAGACCAGTGATGTTTTTGCCATCATCCCTCTACTTAACGAATCTAGAATTCCTAACCAGGAATGGATCGAGATTACTTATGATGGTCAGAAAAATCAGAAGGTTCCCATAGTCATCTATCTACCGGGACCACTACTGTATGAATCAACTAAGGTTATCCCTTACAAATACGGTGCAACGATAATTGAAAATGGAAAGGAAATTCCATTACCCTCCGTCGTAAATATTGCAGACATCAGTCATGTAACACAGAGCGGTCGAATCTTCAACCGAGGAGTTGGAGAACCTAACAAGGAAAAGGAACTTCAGACAGAAGCTCCCGATCCATCAGTCGGTCAATCCAGTAATCCCGACCTTTCGAAAAATAATGATGAGATGCTGAAGCTCATCCAGAGGAGTGAATACAACATTGTTGATCAACTGTTACAAACTCCTTCAAAGATCTCTGTATTATCACTGTTACTCAGTTCAGAAGCCCACAGGGAGGCTCTACAAAAAGTCTTGGAGCAAGCCTTTGTGGAACAGGATGTAACAATTAGACAGTTCGATAGTATTGTCTCTAACATCACTTCCTGCAATAATTTGGGATTTAGTGATGAGGAATTACCCGAAGAGGGTCGCCGTCATAACATGGCGCTCAACATTACAGTTAACTGCCAGGACGATGCTTTAGGCAGCGTACTGGTAGACACAGGGTCAGCCCTGAATGTTATGTCAAAGTCCACTTTGATGCAATTATCATTCAAAGGCCCTCCGATGAGAATCAGCGAGGTCGTCGTCAAAGCATTCGACGGATCCAGAAAAACAGTTATCGGCGAAGTTGATCTTCCCATAACTATCGGTCCTCACACTTTCCAAGTCACTTTCCAGGTCATGGACATCCAGGCAATGTACAGTTGTTTATTAGGAAGACCTTGGATACATCAGGCCAGAGCGGTTACTTCAACCCTCCACCAAAAGCTAAAGTTCGTTCAGAATGATCAACTTGTCATAATCTGTGGAGAATAGGCCTTGCTCGTGAGTAACTTATCGTCATCTACTTGTGTAGAACCCGAGGAGGTTATTGGGATGCAGTTCCAAGCACTGTCGGTGAGCAAGGACAATCAATCCCGAGGAGGAACCTCGATTTCCTCATACAAAGATGCTATTAAAGCGGTCGAGAGTACCGATACAACCGAATGGGGACAGCTTGTCATTCCTATTGACAATAAAACAAAGAAGGGTCTTGGTTTTTGTGCAACCTGTACCCAGACAGCTGTCAGCGATGAAAATATTCATCCCATTCAAAACTTCTTCCACAGTGGAGGTTTTCTTCACCCAGTCCCTCAAGCAGTCCATGCTATCAATGAGGAAGATTCCTCTGACACAGAGGAAGAATGGAAGTCCTATCTTAACAAGGACGGCTATATGTCTCAGGACGAAAAGCAAACTCCTTTTTGCTTTCCTACAGAGAGCCCAAGATTTATACCCAGGTCAGACATCGAGATGATATACGGGGATTGTGATCCGGAAGGATGTCGTGCTCCGCCAAATTCATTAGAGGAAGACACTCCAATGAAAGACAACTTTGACCACAATTACTCTGGCCCAATGGATGGTTTGCCAATGTGGCAACCTTATCCAGGAGATTTGGGGCAAGAAAGTCAGCCGAACAATGAAAATCAGCTGACCGTCATTGAACAGAATACCTGTGTCCCCACCATGTCATGGGATAAACACTCAGGCCATCGTGAAACTACTCAACATGACGATGAATTTACAACGTTTGCAGGACTTAAATTCATCAACTATGCTTTTCCCGAGGTCAACGTCATCGAGAGAGATGACTCCTCCAGTTCGAAAGAAGTGTGGGACACCCTGGGACAACCGAGTGGAAAGTACGACTATATGGTTAAGTACACCGCTCCCGAAAGCTCTCGTATCAGGCTCGAAGATATCCAGCCAACTGGATGGGGATATACAGCTGAGAGCACAAATGCTATGCAAAATGCAACAGAGGAATTCTCCTACGACAACTCTGCCTGGGAGACAGATTCCAATGATCCTGCTCCACCAGAAATCAACGTTATTTCTGAAGACAAATCGAGGAAGGTCCCAGACTTTGTGATTCACCGAGGAGTTCGCCGCCAATGGGTTGCCGTCGAGGTTCCGAAGGTCGTTCATCAGTCAAAGTAATTGCCATCTTTTAACCTTTCACCCTGCCCAGGTTAAACGGATGTTTTGATAGGGCTCGCTTTCTGTAAATTTCCCTCTTCGCTTCGTCCAAAGCGACAGAGTTTTGTTTTATAGGGCTGTAGTTTCAAGACTTGACTTATTCATTAATAAAATAACGTCATTCTGTAATTTCCGTATTTATTGTTGTTTTCTCTTTTTGCTTTTTCAGAAAATGGTAATCCTAAAAAACAATTCAATAATAAAAACAAGCAGTAAAATAAATACATTGCACACACTTACATTTTCTCTATCTCTTCTAAACACGAATTATCACGTCATGCGGATTGCTTGTTTTAAACCCAGTTGAAACATACGATCCGATGCCTTCTCCCAACTTTGAGTTCCCGGTATTTGGGGCTGAAGAAGAAGTTGACAACGAAATTCCAGAAGAGATCTCCCGATTACTCAGACAAGAGGAAAGGTCCATTGAACCTCACAAAGAGCCGTTGGAAATGATCAATGTGGGTTCAGAAAAAGAGAGAAAAGAAATCAGGATTGGGGCACTGCTCAGTCCAACTGCCAGAGAGAGTTTGATAAAGCTTCTCAAAGAATTTCCCGATGTGTTTGCTTGGTCCTATCAGGATATGCCAGGGTTGGATACTAGCATCATGGAACATCACTTACCACTAAGATCAGAATGTCCACCAGTAAAGCAAAGGTTGAGACGGACTCACCCGGACATGGCCATCAAAATCAAAGAGGAGGTACAGAAACAGATTGACGCGGGTTTCCTCGCTACATCTGAATATCCTCAATGGTTAGCCAACATCGTACCCGTTCCCAAAAAGGACGGAAAGGTCAGAATGTGTGTTGATTACAGAGATCTGAATAAGGCAAGTCCAAAGGACGACTTTCCTTTACCACACATTGACATGCTGGTAGACAGCACAACAAAGTTTAAAGTCTTCTCCTTCATGGATGGATTCTCGGGCTATAATCAGATCAAAATGGCGCCGAAAGACATGGAGAAAACTTCATTCATTACCCCATGGGGTACCTTTTGTTACAAGGTGATGTCGTTCGGCTTGAAGAACGTTGGGGCAACCTATCAAATGGCCATGACTACTCTGTTTCATGACATGATACACAAAGAGATAGAGGTATATGTCGATGACATGATTGCAAAATAAAAAACAGAGAGTGAGCACGTTGAACATCTGTCAAAATTGTTCGAACGTCTAAGAAAATTCAAGCTCCGCTTGAATCCCAACAAGTGCACCTTCGATGTCCGTTCAGGGAAACTCCTAGGGTTCATCGTCAGCCAGAAAGGAATTGAGGTTGATCCTGACAAGGTCAAGGCCATTCGAGAAATGCCTTCTCCTAAAACTGAAAAACAAGTCAGAGGATTCTTGGGACATTTGAACTACATCTCCAGATTCATATTCCTTATGACCGCCATGTGTGCGCCGATTTTCAAATTACTTAAAAAGAACCAGGCTTGCATTTGGTCAGAAGATTGCCAAACTGCCTTCGACAGTATTAAGGAATATTTGTTGAATCCTCCGATTTTATCGCCTCCAGTGGAAGGAAGACCACTGATCATTTACCTCACAGTCCTGGAGGACTCAATGGGATGTGTACTTGGCCAACAAGATGAAACGAAACGGAAAGAGTCTGCCATCTACTATCTGAGCAAGAAATTCACCGACTACGAGACTCGGTACACGATGCTTGAGAAAACTTGTTGCGCTTTGGCTTGGGCAGCCAAATGTCTTCGCCAATACATGATTCGTCATACTACTTGGTTGATCTCGGAAATGGATCCAATCAAGTATGTCTTCGAAAAACCTGCTCTCACGGTAAGAATTGTCGTTGGCAGATGTTATTATCAGAATATGACATAGAGTACCACGTTCAGAAAGCCGTTAAAGGAAGTATTTTAGCCGATCATTTGGCTTATCAACCGATTGATGATCAAGAAACAATTGGGGTTGACTTCCCAGACGAAGATGTCATGTATCTAAAAATGTAAGATTGCGATGAACTGCTACCCAGTGAAGGGCCAGAACCAGGTTTCCAATGGGGAGTTATCTTTGACGGAGCAGTTAATCATTACGGAAATGGAATTGGGGCAATCATTGTTACCCCTTAGGGTACCCATATTCCTTTCACTGCCAGACTCACGTTCAAATGTACGAACAATGAGGCCGAATACGAAGCTTGTATCATGGGTCTCGAAGAAGCAATTGATTTAAGGATCAAAAACTTGGACGTATACAGTGATTCAGCCTTGCTTATCAATCAGATTAAAGGAGATTGGAACACATACCAATCAGGGCTGATTCCTTACAAAGACTATGCAAGAAGGTTGTTACCCTTCTTCAACAGAGTTGAGTTTCATCACATCCCTCGTGATGATAATCACATGGCTGATGCATTAGCCACTGTATCTTCCATGATTAGTGTAGGTCAATGGAATGACCTACCTAAGATCGACATAATGCGCCTTGAACGGCCCGTTTACATCTTCACGATTGAAGCAGTCATAGACGACAAACCTTGGTATCACGATATCAAATGCTTCATTCAGAAACAAGAGTACCCATCTGGGGCACTCGGAAAAGACAGGAAAACCCTCAGAAGATTGGCTGGAAACTTCTTCCTGAGCGGTGACACTCTCTATAAGAGAAATTTTGACATGGTCTTGCTCCGATGTGTAGACAGACCAGAAGCAGACATGCTTATGAAAGAAATTCATGAAGGATCCTTTGGCACTCATGCGAACGGACACACAATGGCAAGAAAAATTATGAGAGCAGGGTATTACTGGTTGACCATGGAATCCGACTGCTACAAGTACATGAGGAGGTGTCACAAGTGTCAGATATACTCTGACAAAATTCATGTACCGCCATCACATCTCAAAGTTCTTTCTTCCCCGTGGCCTTTTTCCATATGGGGAATCGACATGATTGGCTTGATCGAACCTAAGGCTTCAAACGGACATCGGTTCATCCTGGTAGCCATTGACTATTTCACTAAGTGGGTCGAAGCAGCGTCATACACCAATGTAACCCGACAAGTGGTGGTCCGATTTATCAGAAACAATATCGTCTGCCTTTATGGTGTTCCGAGCCAGATCATTACAGATAATGGATCTAACTTGAACAACAAGATGATGAAAGAGTTGTGCGTTGAGTTCAAGATCGAACACCATAACTCATCTCCCTACCGACCTAAGATGAACGGGGCGGTAGAAGCGGCTAACAAGAACATCAAGAAGATTGTTCAGAAGATGGTTGTAACCTACAAAGACTGGCACGAGATGCTACCCTTTGCGCTTCACGGTTATCGAACATTTGTCCGCACTTCAACAGGGGCAACCCCTTTCTCTCTAGTATATGGCATGGAGGCATTTCTCCCCATAGAAGTAGAGATCCCATCAATCCGGGTATTGATGGAAGCTAAGCTTTTAGAAGCTGAATGGTGTCAAAGTCGACACGACGAACTGAATCTGATCGAAGAGAAGTGAATCACGGCACTATGCCATGGTCAGTTATATTAGCAGAGAATGAAGAAGGCGTTCGACAAAAAGGTCCGACCTCGTGTCTTCAGAAAAGGAGACCTCGTGCTCAAGAAGATACAATCGTTTCTCACTGACTCTCGGGGCAAATGGACCCCAAATTATGATGGCCCCTATGTGGTCACGAAAGCTTTCTCAGGCGGTGCCTTGAGACTTGCAACCATAGACGGAGAGGAATTTGCCTACCCCATGAATGTTGATGTAGTCAAGAAAAACTTCGCCTAAACTATAAAAAAAAAACGTCTCGGTGGATTGAAAACCCAAAAGGGCGGTCCAGGCAAACGTTAGAGACATGGAAAAAAATCACCCCGATGGATTGGAAATCTCATAGTACAATCCAGGCAAAAATTAGGGATAATGGCAAGTAACTATGTTCAGCAGAGGTAAATCCCTCAGCAGCAGTTACATCATCCATCGGAGGAAAACTCCAGTCAAGGTCATCTTCGACAGAAGCTCAGGATGTCCCGAATTCAAAGTTGGTAGAAGGATAGTGGTCGTTATGTTTCAACGTAGCCCTTTTGTAAATTACCATTTTCAAACTTTGTATATACTCTTTGGAATCACGCGTTTGGCTGATCTCCATCTTATCAATAAAATTTGAGCCCTTGTGCTTTTGTTTGTAATTCTTATTTGTTTTAGCTTTACAGAACGACATTTTAACATTATCAACGATTCTTGAAATTAAACAAAAATGAATTTACTCGTTAAAACTTTTTCTGCTTTTAAACTAAAGATGGCAATTGCTTTTGACTGTTGAACATCGAAAGAACGTCGATTGCGTCTCCAAAGGCGTTTGAATTTCAAAGTGCAGACTCAAAGTACTCCTTCTAGGCCAGTACGCCTGAACGAAGGATCAACTGTAGGAGATGCGGCTTTCCCATCTGATACCCTCGGCCGAGTTCTTATCTCCTAAGCCCGATCAATGGTATTCCCCACAGGGATTATCTCTCCTAAGCAAGGTAGAATTGCTACATTTTAGACCAACAGTACTTCTTCGCCCCGCGATGGACGAGTACCCAGTCGTGTTCACTCGTCAGTCTGTATGTCGCTTCTGTTTGTCAGCATATACAAACATACATACAGCATGCATTTTATTTGCATTCGCATTCATATTGCATCGCTATCACTCTAGTCGGTCTTATCCCCTAGTGATAAAAGTCCTCTCAATCGAGTTGTCAGTTCTTGCCTCGTCAGGAAACGCTGCGTTCGAACAATCTCGCCTCCAGTGTATCTCTGGATTAGAGTCAACACTCGACCACTTTGATAACTTGAACCTCTGAAAAGCCATAGAAAGCCTCCTAAGCGGAGATTTGGCAGTACAGTTTCCTTTCTCCGAAAGACCGCTGATGAAAAGGTCATCAGCACCTCAAAATTGGAGCCCATCATATTGGCATTTCTCCTGGAAGATCCCGAGAAAAGTATGATGTAAGATCCCAAGTGACAGCAGCCTCTCAAGAGACTTATTTTCCCCAGATAGAGTCGAAAAATGGCGTCTCCAACAAAGAAGTTTGTGCACCTCTACAACTCAGACGACTGGGTTCCCCAGCAAGTCTGACATCAAAACTTTTCCGTCAAATGACATCTCCCCAAGAAAATTCGGCGAGAAGTTTGAGGAAAACCGCTACGCATAGCGTCCCTTGTTAATTAATTTTATTAACAAAAGAAACTTAGACCAGTTCCTCGGCAGGAAACCAGGATCGAGGGGAAGTTTAAATTAGAAACTAAGACCAGTTCCTTGGTAGGAAACCAGGATCTAGGGGAAGTTTAAATCAGAAACTAAGACCAGTTCCTTGGTAGGAAACCAGGATCGAGGGGAAGTTTAAATCAGAAACTAAGACCAGTTCCTTGGTAGGAAACCAGGATCGAGGGGAAGTTCATCTCAAAAGAAAACTCAGACCAGTTCCTTGGCTGAAGACCAGGATCGAGGGGAAGTTTACCATTTCTAAGCGTCATTGCTTAGCAAAAGAAGATGAATGCGCAAGCTGCCATTCATAGCCATCAAAATTTCGGGTATTCCGATATTTAATCCTCTTGCACCCCGAATGCCCGAATACCTTCGTCATTCACACCTTCGTGTCCAAGAAGATTAAATAGGGGCATCTGCCATACCCTAAATTTTGACCACTAAGGTTTCCCATCATTGTGCAAATCATCATCACAATATGGATGAACCATCATGCCTCATCAAATGTCTCAAGGGTTGTGGAGCATTCACTACAATCAAAATTAGGGTTTTAAGCCCTCTCAGAGCTTTAGAGAAAGGATCAATCAAGGAAGGACATGATCTTCAACTTGTCTAAACCTCTCAAACATCCACAATGGATCAAGAGGACTCCCACTTCAAGGATTAAGCACAAGGCTACTCCTTTCTAAGTGGATCAAGCCTCAAGATCGACAGTGTCACCAAATTAGGGTTTTGGTCGACCAGGGCCTCTAGATGGAAAAATTCCATCTGGGCACAAGCCAAAGATCCAAAACATAACCTAATATACTCCATGGAGCCTCATGGACCCAACCATCAAGTCAATTTTGCCTCAGGGGATGCATTCACTAAAAATCAGGAATTAGGGTTTCTTGACCTAATTCACCCCTAAGTTGACTTTTGGGACAAATCATGAACCAAGACCTCAAGACATGATTGGAGGGTCTTTAATATACTATTTTGATCCATTTGGAACAATGGATTAATCCAAGAAGCTTGAGCAACAAGTCTCAATTTCATCTGCACCACAATTAGGGTTTCACAAGGAAAGTCAACTGTAACTTTGACTTTTGACTAGGACATGCTCCCAACCCCTAAGACATGATTCAATATACCCTATGACACCCATGGAACATGTCCATCAAGTTTGATTTAGGTCAAGGACATGATTTCCTGAAGAATTGCACAGTTTGGAGTTCATCTGATAAAAAGTCAACTGTGCACAAAAGTCAACTTTGACTTTTTGAGATTTTTCACCAAAATGGATTAACCCTAAAATGATGTTAATGTATGATTTGAATCATCATTCATCAAGAAAAATCAAAGAAAGTGTGATAACTTGTAAAAGGGGTAACCATAAAAACTTAGAAAAATTTCTAAGTTATGGAAAAAGTGCCACTAATGTGCCAACTTTGGAGGACCATAACTCCTAAACCTCAAGGCCATTGTTCCCCATTCAAAGCTTGATTTGTAGATCACATTTCCCTCTAAAAAAGCTTCATACTAACTTATGTCCAAATTCCTCATGGATTTTGAGTTATGGAGTGATCAAAATCAAGAAAAGTCACTTTGTTCCAACACTTAATGAAAATTTCACTAAGTCAGATTTTGCCTTACTTTTTTTCCAAATATACGGACATTTTTCACTTGGATTCAGAAGAGATCAAAACCAAACATGTTCAAACAGTTGTTGTATCATGTAAGGGCTTTCCAAAATGGCCAAGAACATTACCAAATTCAATTTGAGCCATGAGATATGACATTGGCAAGTTGCCTTGCTGAAATCTGCCAAGGCAAGGAAGATTTTGCACTTTTGGTCGATTTGCCAAAATCAGCCAAATCCAAAAGCTCCTATCCACTTGGACACCTATGAGGATTAAATATAAAGGGGACAATCACTGAGCCAAGCCTCCAAAGTCTTTGGAACAAGAAATAACATGTTGAACCTAGAATTGCCAAAATAGGGACAAGACTCCAATTTTGGAATGGAGCATTCAATGGAAGCATCAAGGTGGCATGGACTAAGCCATTATCAACTAAATTTAGTCAAGACTTATCCAAGACCAAGGGAACCACAGCTCTGTGCCCTAACCTCTAGTCAATGGCTAGAGGAGACTTGGATTCTCATTGGACAACATTGGCCAAACCTCTGCTGCAGTTTCCATTCACTGTGGATCCCAAAACAAACTTGCTCTACTATAAATAGAGCTTAATTGTGATCAGTTTGAGTACACCAAAGCCATCTAACAGCTGCTTTCCTCAAAATCTCTTCTTTCACTCCAATTTTGCCTTCTAAGGCAAGTCACTATCGGGTTTTGAGTTTGAGAGCTTTTCCAATCAAACCAATCACACACACACCTCACATACATCATATAGAAGTGATCTAAACACTCATATAACATCTGGAACACATATTTCACAAAATCACCAGCCAATTACTCAAGTTCTTAACAGTTTTGCAGATGAGGTACCATCTTCAACTCCAAACCATTTCAATCCATTCCAAGCATTCATACACACTCCATGGCACCTAGGAAAGCTATCCAGATCATTGAAACCTAGTTGTAACACCTCCAACACAAATCACGATCACCAGCTGCAAGTGGTAAGCATAAGCTCTTCTAACTCTATGATCCATGCAATTTTTGCTGCACAATAATTTGGCCATATGTTCATAATCATGCATGGAATGTTTCCCCTCAATTAATTACATTGTTTGAATCGTGTATCAAAAATCCTAGCCTTCATGCAGAAATTAGGGTTCTTGAGGATTTTTCATGATTTCTTGTTATATGTTTAATTTAAATGAAATTAAATACCATAGACATGATCGTGAGGTTGAAACGAGTTGATTGGTATGTGGATTGCATGATATGATTAAGTATTCAGTGAGATTGGAGAGAAAATGCAAATCATCCAAACCCAGAACACGCGCGTGTTCTTCAGGTGTTCTTGGCGCCATTTTTTGAAATTTCAAATATTTGAATTTTGTGATTTTATTTAATTGATTCAAAAATTAATTTCTCTCTGAGTTTTAATGATTTTGAGTTGATTCTTTTTTTAATAATTCACAAAAATGTTAAAATATTTTATTTTCCGAAAAAATCCCAAAAATATTATTTATTTTATATAATTGACATTTTTGCAAAGAATTAATGTTTTAATTATTTTTTACATTTAAAATATTTTCTCCACCTTGATTTTGCAACTTTTAATGCTTTCTAATTATTTTGTAGGTCAATACTTAATTTTTGAAGCATTAATCCAAGATCACAATTTGTTTTTCATATGTTAAACAATTTTGATCATTTTAATTGAATTTTTATTCAATTAAAACACATTTTGAAAACAAATTAGGGTTTTTGGATTAATTCAACCCTCATAAATCATTTTCAAAACACTTTTGAGCCTCTAATAGAGTGTAAGACCCAACCCTTTGTAAATACAACCTATTTTGGGCATCACTTATGGTATAAGTCCCGTTGTATTTCAAAAAGTTCGACGCGATCATCATCCGTTGAAAAATAACTTTGGGACTACCCTCGATTAGTATGCCCCACTCTTTTTTAAAACCTTTTTGGGCCTCTTGAGAGAGTGTAAAACCCACCCCTTTGTACAGAAAACCTTTTTGGGCCTCAGTCACTTGTATAAGTCCCTCTGTACAAATTCAAACAGTGCGCTCACTGATAAAACCCTGGGCCTCTCCTTGAGCTGTAAGCCCCAAATCTTTCTTTTTCAAAGCACTTTCTCGTTTGATTTTGAATTATACTGTTGTTTTCAATCTTTCTTGGTTGAACAACTAACCAAATAGTATGGAAGCTCTACAACTGAGGAGGTGTTTATACGTTTTCATTTACTGCTTTCATATACATATAACTGTATTATGGGGTTGTTTCGCTGTAAGTCGTCTTTCATAAACTCATATCAACTGTGTAATAATAGTATAGATATTTAGATTTTCCCCGGCAACTACGTCTAGAACTAGGTGACGACGTTTCGTTTATTCGTAGAAATAGACAACTAGATCCCCAATAGGATCACCAGATACAGTATTCTCTTCGGCTGTCCTCATTAGGAATTGTCAAGAAACTCTACTCCCAGAGATGAATGTATTCTCCGTGAATGGCATCTTTGAGTTTCTTCCAAATTCTCGAACTTTCCTGACTTGATCTATTCCTTGTGAATAGCTTGCCTTGAATTTCTCGGGGTTTGGGGACCCACGGGCTTCTTAAAAGCATCGGCCTCCTCTTGGGCATCGTACAAGGACCCACAGGCTTCCTAAAAGCAACCTCGCCTCCTCTTGGGCTTAGTACAAGGACTCGCGGTTTCTTAGAACTATTCACAGCCTCCTCTTAGGCTTCGTATAATGATCTCTTCCTCCGGGAATGATAGCCTCCTCTTGGGCTTAGTACAAGGACCCGTCGGCTTCTTAAAAGCTTCCAGCCTCCTCTTGGGCTTCATACAAATTGTCCCGACGACCTCCTAGAGGTATAGGAACAGAACTTAGTAATCTTCATAGAACAATCCTATCATAGAGTCTACTACTGTTGCTCGAAGCACAGTACAAAAGATGAAACTCTAGACACAGACAGTCTAATATCCTTGAGTCTCAAAGACATTCTCAAGTGACCCCTTCGTTAAATAGGAAGGAAACCCGCAGACTCGGACAGTCTCAATACCCTTTGGATTTCCCATTTCCTTAAAGAATAGGGGATAGCCCTGATCCTCGCATCAAAAATCCCTGAGTACAGCATTGCTCATATAAGAACTGATTTTCTCTTTTAAAATCAGTATACTAGACCTGTCACTTAACTGAAACAGTTACCATAGCCTCCTCTTAGGCTTTGTATAATGATCCTTCTCCAGCGAAGTTAGCCTCTCTCTTGGGCTTTATACAATGATTCTCCCCAGCGGAGTCAAACAAAGTTTAGCCTCTTTCTTGGGCTTTGTACGAGACACATAAGAGACTCCCTCGTTGAGTCAATCACCCCTTTCGCCTCCATCTCGGGCTTTATACGAGATACAAAAAGGTTCTTATTGAGCCAAACAAATTTTAGCCTTCATCTCGGGCTTCGTACGAGATACAAAAACTCTCTTGTTGAGTCAAATAGCCTTCATCTCGGGCTTTATACGAGATACCAAAAGACTCCATCGTCGAGTCAAAACCTTTTCGCCTCTCTCTCGGGCTTTGTACGAGACACATATTAGCCTCCTCTTAGGCTTTGTATAAGAAAACCACTGGTTGATCCAATCAACCTTTTAGCATCAAAGTTGTGCCTCGTTCGCAGTACACAAACATCAACAACTCCTTTCTCTTCATCTAATCGCTGTAAGCGGCAAGCCTCTGGATCATCTATATCCATGCCACTGTCCCTCTTTTAGCATGAGACATTCCTAAGGAAAGATAGCATTGCTCTACACTGAGTTAAAGTCTTCTCCTTCAGGTTAAAAATCCCCTATAAAGGAAATTATGGCATTGCCGGATTCACACATTCCGGTTAAAGTAATTCTCCTTTATAGACAGTTGTGACATACAACCCCCTCTTTAGAGATGACAAATTCTCTCTAAAGTCAAACCCTTTTAGCTTCACATCTTGGGCTTTGAACAAGATACAAACAAACTCTTTAGCTTCACATCTTGGGCTTTAAACAAGATACAAAAACCTTTCGCTTCACGTCTTGGGCTTTGAACAAGACACCAAAACAACCATTTCCTCCCATAGAATAGGAGGAACTACGAACGCTCTGATTTCCCTGTTTCGGTAAACGGGAATACGTAGGCATAAGATTGAAAGAAAGATCTTAGCGAGCACACCAAACAAAAACTCAAAATCCCATACTTTCATACATCTGTCCTAACATCCTAACCAATCGACCAAAAATCCCTCATCAACAAAATAACCTAGGAGAGACCCCGAATCTTTGTAGCATCTGTAAATCAACAGTTTTGACTGTTTAACCTCAGTATGCAAGCAGGGTTAGTTGGAGACATCTATTTCCCTTCCTTCATCAGCTTTAATAGAATAAAAAATGAATCGAACTGTAGTACCAGAGCGATCGTGCTTCGCAACCACATCCAAAAATCACTCGCTACATTAGGCTATTCTTATCCTTAGCTTTTACTTTATGCTTTAGGATAGTCACTTCTTCTCCTCCCCATTCTTCAATTTTCAAAACTCCCTCTCTTTTTCAAAACCTTCTTGATTTCAAACTATCACTTCTTTCATAATCAAACCTTGACTTTGTCAAGTGATTTTACTCTTTTCCTTTCATTTCTTAACAAATGCTAAACTACATAAGCATATTGAGACCTTTTTCAAAAGACTTTAAAAAACACCAAACTCACTTACTCTCCTTTTGTGCCCTCGTGCACTTTTTCTTTAAACTTTTTCATAAGTTTAGACATAATTCATTTCTTTAAGAGGAATTATTCGCTTGGAAATGACGACTTGTGTTTACATTTAAAATCAACCAAAACAAACACATTTTCATTCTTTGTACCACGAACTACGGGGTTTTGATCCTACATTGCACATCGTGGGTACGTAGGCATGAGGCAACGAGTCTCTCCAAACACAAAAATCTTAAAAAACAATTTCTCTTCTCATCTCCTCAATCACTTTTCAAGCAAACATTTTCAGACCAAAAGCGGTAGATATTTCAAAGGGCTCCTATAGAGTACTATAGACGTCTTGGGTGCTAACACCTTCCCATTGCGTAACCAACCCCCCTTATCCAGTCTCTCTTCACTTGTTCTTGTTTAGAGCTTGTGTAGGTTTTGTTCGCTCTTTTTCCTTTCCTTTTCGGATAAAATAAAAGTGCGGTGGTGACTCTTTCTTTTCGAGTTAAGTTAATCAATAGCTTACATTCACAATTTTTCTGCTACAGATATCAAGAAGCGAAATGAAGGTAAGGGTAAGTAAGCTTCACTTGGAATGATCGAAATGGTGGATAAAAGCATAAGTATGAAACCCCCTCTTAAAAAAGTCTCTGACATCATCTCTAAGGTTGAAGTCTCTCAGGCATATAGTGCACATGTCAACACTGTAAAATCCATTCGTGAAATCAAGAAAAGAAAGAAAAAGAAACATCAAAGGAAAGATATGGAAGTTGGAGTTGACTTGAGGCATAAAGTAGCTCTTATCGCTGAACCAGGTCAGTTCTCTGTTGTGGAAAGGTCACGCAATAAGGTCTGGAAGCTGAAGTATCCCCCATAACTATGGGGAGTGAACCGTCAAGCCATGTGACGTTAAACGGAGCACTACGTGGGAGGCAACCCACACTTTTAATGATTGAACATTTTCTTTTTGTGTTTATTTTGTTTCGTTTGCAGGTAATAAACAAGACCTTACAGGTGCAAGCCATGATGTAGCAGTTGGTGTTGCGTTACCGTAAGCCTCCTCAATAAGGATATTTGTGAGCAACCTCTCTCGCTCTTGTTCTAACACATTGGGGCAATGTGTGGTTCAAGTTTGGGGGAGGATTTACTGTTTTTAGTTCTTCTGTTTAGACTTGTTATTTGTGTTTTTTGTATGTTTTTTTTTATTGAAACCACTTTGAATTCCCCTCGAATTAGAGCCAAAAAAATTTTCTTGTGAATTCTGTGATGTGTGAGGTAGTCAAGAAAGTATATAGAGTTCGAGGGAAGAGAAGTTAAAACTAGGGACATTGGGAAATTTTGGAAACTTAGGTATGACCTGAACACCCTAGATTCCCTAGAGTAAGGAAATGAGTCCAACGTGTAGATTTGTGCCATAGTACTTGGATTTGAGAAGTATTCCCCGAGTAGTTCATAGTGATAGTCTGGCATGATTAAAAAGAATTGCATGTATATGGTTGATTGAGAGAATGACTTAAGGCACCGAAAACAAATTGAATAATGGTGATATAGAAAACTAGTCCTTCTAAGTTAGGTAACTCTCACCCGGTTACTTAGCCTAACGGCGGTTGAGTCTCAATTGTCGTCCCAAAGTGGACTAATAAATGCCAATGAGCGAGAAAAACAGAATAAAGGCGCCTAGAAAAAGTTTCGATCAATCTTGTACATGTGAGGGAAAACGTTCATAAATGCCTTAATCTGATTATCCGAATGAAAGGGGTAGAAAATCGAAGAAAATACTTAAGCCCAAAGCATAGCTGGAGAGGTGACCGAAAGGGGGATTTAGGTTCGTGGTTTTATCACGGTATGTGTTTGTGTAATACCTTGTTAACGGACAATTACCAAGAGAACTAGTTTTAGTCGATCAGAACAAAGGCTCACGTATGAGTATTGATACACCTTACCTTCACAGGTCTTTCATATGATGTGTACCATTTGATCTGAAAAAAATCTTTATGCAAGTTTGTTGCTTGAGTTCAAGCAAAGGTTTAACTTTGGGGGAGTTTGATCGGTGGTTTTTATGCGTTATTTTACTGTTAATTTTAGTTAGTTTTATTATATATTAAATTACATTTTATTCCCGTTTACTGCATTTTATGCTTGGTTTGTGTATTTTCAATGTTTTGAGGTTCAGATAAGTATTCACGATGAATCGAAGCGAAAACCAGGAAAAAGCGCAAGAATTCAGAGAAAGTTACATGTGCGTGTCAGGATGCCTGGACCAAAAAAATTCAACAAACATAAAATATATTGGACAACCAATTATCTTATCTATACTATGTTATATTTCTCTTCATTAGCTTTCCGACGCTTCGAACGGGGACCAAAACGGACTTACGGATCAAAAGTTATGATCAAAATAATTCCGGTTATAAAATCCCGTGAGCTGACACGGCCGCCTGTGTTGTCTGACACGGCCCGTGTTAGTAGGTGACGCTGATTTGCTGATTTTTTCATATTTTCTCTGTATGTTAAGTTGTGGGGCACTTTGGGTATTTCCAACCGATCTGAGTGATTTTCTATTATTTAGATGAGTTTTGGCAAGAAAGAATGGGACTTTTTGGAAGGGAGAAGAATTTCACATCAACATTGGAGAGATCAAGGTTTTCGAAAGGCGAAAGGTTTTCATGAGCGGAAGCAATTGAAAATCAAAAGTCATCCAAATTCTTGTAATGTTTAATCTTTATTTTGTAATTTTTTTCATCTGAATACTATGAGTTGCTAACCCCCTTATGCTAGGGGGTGTCCCTGAATTGCATTTGTAATGACTTCTATTTACATTGTTCTATGAGATATTTTTGTTTCCTTAATCTTTTGTTATGCAATGTTTTTAATGCTTTTTTGATAGGACAAATTGAAACTGATTTACGGTTAGGGTTTAGGTCAGACCAACCAACCTAACGCTATTTCATAATAATATTACAGTAAATATTGCCTAGGAATGGGGATACCATATAATAACCGATATATTCTTGATAAAATATAATGCTTGTGATTCTTTCTATACTGCTAAGGAATTAGGGTAGAGATTGAATCTCAAAGGTTTTTCAGCTAAGGAATTAAGGAAAAATAATCTTAAGAATCAGTAAGGTATTTTTGAATCATGTCTCTTAGAATAAGGATTAAGGGTTTTTGCAGTGCAATTCATACACTTTCCTCTAGCATGCCTTCTCATATTTGTTTTAGGTAAATTTTATAATTCTGCTTATTTTTATTATTAGTTATAATTTCTCAAATAAACAAACCCCAAGGAAGCTTTTGTTTAATTGAATTAGCATCTGCACTTACAATAACGCGCAGACCTGAAGATCGATTCTGGGGATAACCCCTATTATTACTACATCGTAAAAATAGTACACTTGCTATTTTAACGATCACCTGCATTCAATTATTGTCTTATTAGCAAATTTCCTTTTTTGAGCAAAATTGTTACTTTTTTTTTGTTTTCACTAAATTCAAAGAGACAATAATTACTTCCTTTATCATGTTTAACCCCTAGCTCACAAACATGACAGTGTTTAACTCGAACCATTTCCATTTTTCTTCATCAATTAAAATCATATGAAAATTAAAAAACTAACAAAAATAAAAGTTAACTTGGGCTTCCTCCGACTAGCGTTATTTTATAGTCTTATAGCTTGACTACAACAAAATAAAGAAGATTCATGTAACCCCAAGGTGACCCTTGTGTTGTCTAAGGATTCACCAAGGTAAGCCTTAACTCTTTACCCATTCGCCTTGAACTCTTCACATTGCTTATCATTCAACAAGTCCATTGCCCCATGAGGATAAATTTTAGTCAATTTGAAAGGGCCAGACCACTTAGACATAAGTTTTCCTGGAAAAAACTTAAGCCTAGAATTGAATAAGAGAACTTGTTAGCCTTCCACCATTTTCTTTTCTGGCATTTATTGTCGTGTCACCTCTTTATCTTTTCCTTATACAGCTCAACATTCTCTTAGGAGAATAACTTATGCTCCTCTAGTTCATTAAGTTGAAACATTCTAGCATGTCCAGCATGAGCTAAATTAAAATTCAAAGTTTTCCATAGACAAGTCTCTAAGGAGACATGCATAGATGAGTTTTATAAGCTATCCTATAAGCCCACAGAGCATCATTCTAATGCTTAGACCAGTTCTTCCTTGAGGGGTTCACAACTTTTTCCAAAATTCTTTTTATCTCTCTATTGGAAATTTCAGCTTGTTCACTACATTGGGGATGGTAGGCCGTGGCCCGTGGAAACCTTGTGTTTGACTCCATATTTTGCCATCAAATTTTCAAATAACATATTGCAAAAATGGGTTCTCTCTTCACTAATGACTGCTCTAGGGGTGCCATCTCTAGTAAAAATGTTTTTAACCAAAAATTTGGTCACCACCCTAGCATCATTAGTGGAAGTTGCTACTGCCTTTATCCTCTTAGAGACATAGTCTACAGCCCCCAAAATGTACATGTTTCCAAAAGATTGATGGAATGGCTCCACGAAGTCAATGCCCCATACATCAAAAAGTTCCATTTCAAGGATGTTATTAAGAGGCATTTCTTGCCTCATGGAGATATTCCCTACTCTTTGACATATATCACATCTTTTTACCAATTCATGAGCATCTTTAAAAAGAAAGGGCCAGAAATAACCTGATTGACAAATTTTGGCAGTAGTTATGGTTCCTCCAAAATGTCCTCTATAAGGAGCCTCATGACAGGCAGACAAGATTTGTTCTGCCTCTGGTTGGTCCACACATCTTCTTAGCAACTAGTCAACACATTATTTGTAAAGAAAAGGTTCATCCCAAAAGTAAATTTTGGTCATATGAAAGAAACTCTTCCTTTGTTGAGAATTAAAATCTGGTGGAATGTATCTGGTGACCAGATAGTTGACAATATTGGCATACCAAGGTGTCACGCCAGAGGTAATCAATAGCAACTTTTCATCAAGAAAACTTTCCTGAATGTCTTATTGGTCTTGTTCTGCACTTCCTCTGGAAGTCTTGAAAGATGATCAACAACCAAATTCTCCATTCCTTTCTTGTCTGTAATATCTAGGTCAAACTCTTGTAATAATAACACCCATCTTATCAATCTAGGCTTGACATCCTTCTTTGCAATGGGATACTTTACGGCAAAATGATCAGTATACACAATGACCTTTTTTCCCACCAAGTAGGATCTGAACTTATCAAAAGCCAAGACAATAGCTAGTAGCTCTTTTTTTAGTTGTTGTGTAGTTAATTTGTGCTTCAGTTAATTCCTACTAACATAGTAAATGGTATGGAACACCTTGTTATGTCTTTGACCAAGCAAAACTCCAATAGCAAAATCACTGGTAACACACATCAGTCAAAGGGCTTTGTCCAGTTAGGACTCTTCATAATTGGTGTAGAGGTCAAGGCTTGATTTAATAACTTGAAGGCATCCATACATTCCTGACTGAAGACATAAGGCATATCATGCTGCAGCAGATGGCACAGTGGTTTGGTTATCTTGAAAAATCCCTAATAAATCATCTATAAAATTCAGCATGGCCTAGAAAATTTCTAATTCCCTTGATGCTTATTAGGGGTGGCAGCTTCTGTAACACCCCCAATCTATACCCCCAATTAATTAAATCAGCAAAAGAAAATTCAAAATTTCATCAGAGTATATTTAGAAATTCACAGCATAGACCGAGGGGTCACATCAATTTGAAACAAACATATAACACCTGCTCATAAAGATATGCAACACTCGCAGGTAGCAAATAAACAGAGGAACTTAGTTCCTCCTACCCACAATTCAGCTACAGAATAAAAGCGGAAAATCTGTACTGAATCTCATAAATATATATATCACCTAAAAAGTTTGTCATACATCAAGTCATACATGCACAAGCCAAAAGATATATATACATATACACATCAAACTACAAACGATCCCCCTGACTACCCGGTGCCACATATCAGAGCCGACCGACAAAAGAATGAAGTCCTAAGCTTCACAAAAGACCTCCAGCAACTCTAATCTACAATGCCTCATAGAGCATTATAAAACATCAGAAGGGTGAGAAACACAATCATAATATAATTGCATACAATGATATATAACACCAAAAATACACATATAAACGGTTCTCACCACAACTCATATCGTAATTAAAACACAAAACCCACAATGTATAATTCATATTTCCGTCACCAAGGTATACCAACCATACATAATACAAGTATCACCAACACATATACATATATCAATTTATCAATCTCATCCACAATTCCACACATAAATAGATCGTTAATGATTTATGCAAATGCAATAGACCGACACAATGACTCTATGCATATGCACATGCGGTACCGACTTCCATCAATTCTCAACACCAGTTCACTCAGGAACTATTGGAACCATCGCTCGTTACTTAGTGTAACTCCCCGTCGGGCATACGATGTCCCCCGTCGCTTTCGGTCCTCTTTGTATAAGGCTCACGACGTTTATGGATCACTTTCGGTCCTCTTTATATAAGGCTCACGATCTGATCGCTCACACCCCACATGGGCACACGATCGTCTATAACCATCGCTTTCGGTCCTCTTACTTTTAAGGCTCACGATCCAATCAGATCGCTTTCATTCATCTTATTTTTAAGGCTCACGATGTTATAGCAGATTCCCTCTGGAATCAATCCGTCACTCAGGACGTCACAAGAATGCATATCATGATGCTCAGCATACAATGACTCATGACATTCAAATACACACATATATGCAACCATCTCACTTAACATAAATCATGCTTTACAATTCAAGCCCAAAACAATGCATTTATACCATACAACAGCATGCAAATCATACCATATCCATATTAACATCACATTGCATGATACACACCAATTACACACAATTAAAACCACAAAAGTCGACAAAATGACACTATTCCAAATACCGACACCATTTAATCGGCTAACAACTTCCAAATCATCATAATCATATAGTATAGCTCAATAGCTTTCCAACGATACCAAGAATGTAAAAATCGGATAAACGGGACCCAAGTTACGAAAGAAAAACGAAAACGATATTTTGAAAAGTCCCATTTTTACATTCTCCTGCCCATACGCGTATGGCCCCTGTCATACGCGTATGTCAAAACCCTCGTACGCGTACAATACGCATCTCACCAGATGTCCAAGAAAAGAGACATCCCATACGCGTATTGGCCCCAAACTCGCCCATGATACGCATATTGCCAAGGCCCATACGCGTATGAACATGCCCCATACGCGTATGACCTGGGCAAACCAGAATTCTGCAGGCTTCTTGCTTTTACGGGTTTTACATCCAAAACCCTTCCAAATCATCATCCAAATTCAGAAAAACACCAATTTGGGATATATCATTACATACCCAACATGCATAGATAACAAGGAACACAACAACATGAGTTTAGACACGTTTGGATCAATTCTACCAATTTCTAAACATTATGATTTTTGCTCTAAATTTTCATACATTCCAAAATCAACAACACAAACACATACATAATCATACACATGCATAGAATAATTGAATTTCACACCCTTACCCGATTAAATCGATTCTAGAAGTTGATTTGATCCAACCTAGCTTTTCCTCTTTATCTCTCTTTTTCTCTTCTCTTCTTTTTCCTTCTTCTCTTTTTCCTCTTCCTATTTCTTTCTCTCTATTTTTTCTCTCCTTTCTATTTCTATCTCTTTTCTTCTCTTTTTCTTTCTAAGTTATAAAATATAATATAAAATGACTAAAATGCCCCTACTCTCAAAAATCTCGCAAACGCTCTCAAAACGCGATAAAACATAAACATACCGATGAAATATATTTCGGGAAATAAAAGTTGAAAAGAAATAATAATTTAATACAAATATTTTATCTATCAGAGAAATTAACCAATTAGCTCATTTAGCAGGTAAAATACAATAAATTCACACATTTTACAAAATTCACATAAATGAAATAAATAAATACAATTAAACAAATCGGGGCGTTACAATTCTCCCCCACTTAGACATTTTCGTCCTCGAAAATATACTGAGACAAACAACTCCGGACACGACTCTTGCATCCTACCAACAAACTAACAGGCCTACCAAAGGCACACCACGAATAACACAAACTAACAACCCAACGTGCTAATAGCAACCACAACAACGACACGACAACGACGACAACTACAACGACAAGATGCAAAGCCCATACAATGCACTTGACGACCAGCTCGCGACTCAAAGAATGCATAAGCACAACTCACAGGTTCACTCTCAAATACAAAATGTGCCACATCACGCTTCCGTTGCGCACTCTGATTAACCGAAACCATCAAGACTATCAATCTCACATCCCAAAACCTAACTCTCTCTCATATTCGCCAAAAATCACTATTCACTTTTAATATACCCAACCTCACACTCTCCTGCGTTATCTCACACACCAGATACAAGCCTCTGAACTGCTCAAATAATTTTAATTCTCTGACCATCCAAACAGACATGCACAAAGATTTTTGACTTACACGTCAGGCACAACAACAACCTTTCCCCAAGGATAACCCCAAACCAATTCATAACTCACCATGAATCCTAATCATCCTCGTCGTCTCTATTCCTTCAGACCAAACCAGTACTCAATATTCTTGTAATTACCAAACACTTCGAATCTAGAATCATAAAGATAATACTTCCCATATTCCCACATAATACAACTGCAACCAATTCCAATTCCACAATAGTACTGATCCTTTCACGAATCCTCAAATGTCGAAGAACATAAGCCACGACTTTACTCTCTTGCATTAACACACTGACTATACTCATCAAAGATGCATCCCAAACAATCGACTTCCCCTTTGCAAGTCAACTGAAGTAACGAAAACGCTAATCTTGGAAAAGCCTTCCATACCCTTAGGTAATAACCAACAAAAGTCCAAAAAGTTTCTAATCACCTTAACTAACTTCGGAGCCTCTCATAGTAACACCGCATCTACTTCAGATGATTGCAAATATAACCTGTCACATAAAGTCGATCAAAGCCTCAACTCTAACAAATCACCACTCTTATCAAACCTTCCAACAATTGTAATTCTAATCAAACTCAACCAAACCATTCTAGTTACCTAATCCTGAAAGTGAACACTTATTCTCAATCGTCACCCTATACCACTGTCTGTAATCCATACACAATTTCTTCTCTTGACAATCCAAATTCCAATCTATCGCAACAACCAACCAAAAAGAACTCTCAATGACTTCCCAACTTAACCATCATACAAAAATCTTGATTTCGAATCACTGTCAGATATAAAACCTTCCTCAACTTGACAAAATAATCTACAATCATTTCCTTAAATTTCAAGTAATCCATTCCGCACCACTATCAAAGCCGGAAAGACGCGTCCATTCCATCCAACATAATTCCCGTCTGCTATCAACAAGAGATTAAGGGTGATCAGTTCCTCAATTTGTCAATAGACAGCCGACAACCATGATGGGGCATAAACCGTCTCCACCAAACTATAATAGCATTCCTTACATCCTGTGCACAAAACTACCTCAGGCACAAATCCTTAGTTGACATAAACCTTACCTCCGCATTCCCTTCGAAACCGGGAACCACACTGTCCAAAGAGCACTTACAATCTTGCAACTCACAACACACTGAGCCAACGCTCCACACCTGAAGCAACATGGGGAAGTACCAGCTTCTCCCCCACTCATCTCATTCTAACCCCTCCAACTGTAAACACACCAAATCCATCACAAGTCTTTACCATAAATGGTCAAAGAACAAATTAAACAAACCAAAGAAGTAATTACCGACCCCTAAGCAGAAGTATCGATAACTATCTCACCACCCCAAGAAGACAAAAAAAAAATTCAAATGCTTCGCGCACTCATACGAAATAAACGAATGAGTCGCTCCAGTACCAATAATAGCAAAATAAAGGCGTACTATTAATAAAACAAGTACCTCTGATCAGACGACCTGCACTTGAAGTCTCAGTTCCTACCAATGCAAAAACCTTTCCACCAGTATAAGCTTGCTTTGATTTCGTACACCTCGTACTAATATGACCTGTTTCACCACAGCTGAAACACTTCACCACCTTGTTCTTACAATCAACTGTGACATGTCCCGAACCTCCACAATTGGAACATTTCAGTTCATTCTTCCCACAATCAAACTGAAGATGTCCTACTTCACCACACTTGTAACATCTCGGAGGATTAGACATTCCTCCCCCACTTGCCTTTTTCTCAAAGTTACCCCTATACTTACCATTGTCAGCGGGTGTCACACAAGGACCACTACGAGACTGTTTTTTCCCTTTCCTGTCATTCACACTCTTATAGTGAGTAGCACGCGCCTTACTATCCTCTTCGTAAATCCTACAACAATCCACCAAATCAGAAAACCTTCTAATCCTCTGATAACCGATTGCCTGCTTAATCTCAGGACGCAATCTGTTCTCAAACTTTACACACTTAGAAAATTCCGCAGTCGCTTCAGCATAATGTGGATAAAACTGTACAAGCTCCACAAACTTAGCAGTATAATCAACAACAGACATACTACCTTGTTTCAACTCCAAGAACTCAATTTCCTTCTTTTCTCTTACATCTTCAGGAAAATACTTCCTCAGAAACTCAATTCTAAACACAGCCCAAGTGATCTCTTCCTCTGCGGCTTCTAACACATGACGTGTACTAACCCACCAGTCATCAGCTTCTTCCAGTAACATATGAGTACCCAGTCTCACCTTCTAATCCTCAGCACAATCCATCACTCAAAAAATTCTTTCAATCTCTTTCAGCCATATCTGAGCACCATCAGGATCATATCTTCCTTTGAAGACAAGCGGTTTGTTCTTCCTGAACTCATCATTACCTGCAGCATTAGGTGCACCCTGCACAGCCAGAGCCATAGCTTGCATAGCAGCAGCCAAAGCAGCGTCATTTCTACCAGCCATATTCTGTTCATTTCCAATAACAGCAACTATGGTTAAACAAACAGCTTACCCCAAACGCCAAGACCGACAAAGGACTGACACAAACAGACACGAACTGGCTCTGATACCACTTAATGTAACACCCCCAATCTATACCCCCAATTAATTAAATCAGCAAAAGAAAATTCAAAATTTCGTCAGAGTATATTTAGAAATTCACAGCATAGACCGAGGGGTCACATCAATTTGAAACAAACATACAACACCTGCTCATAAAGATATGCAACACTCGCAGGTAGCAAATAAACAGAGGAACTTAGTTCCTCCTACCCACAATTCAGTTACCGAATAAAAGTGGAAAATCTGTATTGAATCTCATATATATATATATATATATATATATATATATATATCACCTAAAAATTTTGTCATACATCAAGTCATACATGCACAAGCCAAAAGATATATATACATATACACATCAAACTACAAAACGATCCCCCTGACTACCCGGTGCCACATATCAGAGCCGACCGACAAAAGAATGAAGTCCTAAGCTTCACAAAAGACCTCCAGCAACTCTAATCTGCAATGCCTCATAGAGCATTATAAAACAGCAAAAGGGTGAGAAACACAATCATAATATAATTTCATACAATTATATATAACACCAAAAATACACATATAAACGGTTCTCACCACAACTCATATCGTAATTCAAACACAAAACCCACAATGTATAATTCATATTTCCGTCACCAAGGTATACCAACCATACACAATACAAGTATCACCAACACATATACATATATCAATTTATCAATCTCATCCACAATTCCACACATAAATAGATCGTTAATAATTTATGCAAATGCAAGAGACCGACACAACGACTCTATGCATATGCACATGCGGTACCGACTTCCATCAATTCTCAACACCAGTTCACTCAGGAACTATTGGAACCATCGCTCGTTACTTAGTGTAACTCCCCGTCGGGCATACGATGTCCCCCGTCGCTTTCTGTCCTCTTTGTATAAGGCTCACGACGTTTATGGATCGCTTTCGGTCCTCTTTGTATAAGGCTCACAATCCGATCGCTCACACCCCACATGGGCACACGATCGTCTATAACCATTGCTTTCGGTCCTCTTATTTTTAAGGTTCACGATCCAATCAGATCGCTTTCAGTCCTCTTATTTTTAAGGCTCACGATGTTATAGCAGATTCCCTCTGGAATCAATCCGTCACTCAGGACGTCACAAGAATGCATATCATGATGCTAAGCATACAATGACTCATGACATTCAAATGTACACATATATGCAACCATCTCACTTAACATAAATCATGCTTTGCAATTCAAGACCAAAACAATGCATTTATACCAAACAACAGCATGCAAATCATACCATATCCATATTAACAGCACATTGCATGATACACACCAATTACACACAATTAAAACGACAAAAGTAGACAAAACGACACTATTCTAAATACCGACACCATTTAATCGGCTAACAACTTCCAAATCATCATAATCATATAGTACAGCTCAATAGCTTTCCAACGATACCAAGAGTGTAAAAATCGGATAAACGGAACCCAAGTTACAAAAGAAAAAGGAAAACGATATTTTGAAAAGTCCCATTTTTACATTCTCCTGCCCATACCCGTATGGCCCCTGTCATACGCGTATGGCAAAACCTCGTACGTGTACAATACGCATCTCACCAGATGTCCAGGAAAAGAGACATCCCATACGTGTATTGGCCCCTCCCATACGCGTATTGGCCCCAAACTCGCCCATGATACGCGTATTGCCAAGGCCCATACGCGTATGAACATGCCCCATACGCGTATGACCTGGGCAAACCAGAATTCTGCAGGCTTCTTGCTGTTACGGGTTTTACACCCAAAACCCTTCCAAATCATCATCCAAATTTAGAAAAACACCAATTTGGGGTATATCATTACATACCCAACATGCATAGATAACAAGGAACACAACAACATGAGTTTAGACACGTTTGGATCAATTCTACCAATTTCTAAACATTATGATTTTTGCTCTAAATTTTCATACATTCCAAAATCAACAACACAAACACATACATAATCATACACATGCATAGATTAATTGAATTTCACACCCTTACCCGATTAAATCGATTCTAGAAGTTGATTTGATCCAACCTAGTTTTTTCTCTTTTTCTCTTCTCTTCTTTTTCCTTCTTCTCTTTTTCCTCTTCCTAATTCGTTCTCTTTATTTTTTCTCTCCTTTCTATTTCTATCTCTTTTCTTCTCTTTTTCTTTCTAAGTTATAAAATATAATATAAAATTACTAAAATGCCCCTACTCTCAAATATCTCGCAAACGTTCTCAAAACGCGATAAAACATAAACATACCGATGAAATATATTTCGGGAAATAAAAGTTGAAAAGAAATAATAATTTAATACAATTATTTTATCTATCAGAGAAATTAACCAATTAGCTCAATTAGCAGGTAAAATACAATAAATTCACACATTTTACAAAATTCACATAAATGAAATAAATAAATACAATTAAACAAATCGGGGCGTTACAGCTTCCCTATGACTTCCACTTTTTCTTGATCCACTTCTAACCCTTTCTTTGAAATTTTATGCCCAAGAACAATACCTTCCTTCACCATAAAATGGTATTTTCCCAATTGAGCACAAGATTGTTCTCTTAACATCTGGTCAGTGTGGACGGTGTTTTGGGGGTATTGAATCGGAGACCAAGCTATTGGATTAACTTGACTCGCAAATCAAAAACATCGCCATCGGACTTTGATTTATCCAAAGGGAAGGGGTAAAGAAAGAATAACCCACAAGTATGCAATGTGAAACAATGCAATTAGATCTGAAATTCGGGGGTTGGTTATACAAAGGGAAGGTACTAGCACCCTAAGTATCTATAGTATCCTATAGGAATCTCTTGAAATGTTTTGTGTTATTGTCTTAAGTTATTTTCTATTTGATTGGGAGAGTTGACTATTTTTAGTGAGTGATAGGAATGGGAAATGTTTTTTTTTTTTTGCTTTTTGTAATGTATATGAAAAAGGCTGTGAAAATAAAAAGGTGTGCTTGTTAAGATCTTGCAATCCTATGCCTACATATCCCTAAAGGAGTCAGAGCATTTGTAGTTCAGGTAACTACTGGTAAAAGCAATGTTTGTTGGGTTTTTTTTTGGAGAAGAGACAGGTTATCATCTTAAGAGAGATTGCTCAACTATACCACCACAAACATAGAAAGATAAATGATCTTTGCATAATAAGATAAGGACTACAACTTGGATATAGAATCAACAAGTATGCCACTTACATCACTTAAATGAAAGAGTATCTCTGCACCATAATAAGAGAGGGACATCAACTTAGATATAGAATCAACAAGTAGGTCACTTACATCACTTAAATGAGAGAGAAAGTTTCAAAAGTTTGATTTATATTGTGGGGATAGAAGAGATATCTCTTCTATAGAGATGACTCATGTCTAATCTCTTGGGGAAGAATTTTGAGTTTGAAGCCAAAGATGGCTATGGTTTGATTGAAGTTGAATTTTGAGCGGAATCCTAATGTTTGAACTAAGTTTAAAAAAAGGGGGGTTGTGATGAACCTAAACACTAATGTCAAGAGAAACTTAACAGATAAAGTTTAGCAAGTATGGACAAGTAAAACATCAAGTAAGATTAAGCATGGTATCAAGAGATGTGTATAACAAGCAAAGCATAAGACAAGTAGACATGCTTGACATTGTGGAAGTTTATGAAGGAAATACTTGAACATGCGAGCAAAGATTTAATCAATTTGAAACATCACAAGCAAGTTTAAACAAGTACATGAATCATGGATTAGATGAACATGGTAAGGCAAAAGCAAACCCCAAAGAGAGTTTTATGAAGAAAATATTTGATCATGTCAACAATTTAATCAAAGTAAACATATGAACAAGATATTTAACATTTTTGAGACAAAAGTTAAAGGAACCAAACTCAAGTGGAAACCCTAGTTATGCCTCAAGTTGTTTTGAAATATTAGTCGAGATTAAACCCTAACGGTATTACTTAAACAAACCATTTTAATCAAATTTTTTTCAAAGAGAAAGGACAATTAAGCATGGTACAAGTCATTAACAATACTTAATCAAAGCATACTATAGTCATATAAACATTTATGTTCAATTAGATCAAAGAAGTAATCAAAAGAACACCATTTTAAAAGGTTTTAAAACACAAAAAGTACATGTTTTAGACCACACAAAAATACATGAAATAAATATTATTTTTGGTATTTTTTGAAGTATTCCCAAAATATATATGGCAAACAACAAGTGTGTGAAAAATCAGTCAAAATGATAAATAGATCATGAGATATGATTGAATGAAGTTGGAGAAAAATCATAAAACACTAGTGATAAAAAAATAAAGGGTGGCTGCCACTAGGGCTTGAACCTGCACCCTTATGCTTGCACCCTAAAACTTTACCATCGGGGAAAGTGACTTGGTTTGAACATAATACACACGCGTTACATAATATATTAAGTCAACAAGTGAAAATGTGAAAAAAAAATACAAAAGGTCTAGGGCGAGGGGGATTCGAACCCCAGACCTTGAGCCCACACACAATGCACAAATACTAGTGTTTCCACTAGGGTGTGATGCCAATTCAGGTTTTAATATGGAACCAAAATATAATATATTAAAACATCTTCAAAAATATGAAAATGGAGCCATCATCATCTTCATCTCCTTCCTCCATTTTTGATTTTCTGGAAAACCTATCTCCCTCAATACTCAATATTTTTGCACGATGTAAACATGAAAAATGTTGGGATTTTGATGAAGATCATGATGGTACCATTTGATTTTATTTATTTTCAACACATAACAATTAATCAATTCAAAACCAGTATGAACCCTAATATGAAAATTCAAAGTGAAATTACATACAACAATGATTAAGAGCAATTGACATAGGGTAAATGATCCTCATAGCATGACAAACATGTTGGTAACTCAAATGATCAAGAATGATGCATGAATTATAAAGTTAGGGAAATAGTCACTTACCTCTCTGAGTGAAAATCGAATTCTGCTTTGGAGCTATTACAGATGCAAAGTGATGATCCAAAAAGCTTCCTTGACCTCCAAGAAATGTGTTGGAATGGTTGAATTCGATTAAAACTCTCTTGAACTCTCTACATGAATCAACCCGCAGTTTGAGCAAGTGCTATGTGATCCTATATATTGAGGTGTTTCAGATGTGTTTTGATGATTTGGATCACTTCTATTAAGTGTTTAAGAAGTGTTTGGATGCTTAAATTGAATGGAAAATGCCTGGAATGAAAAATCTGATTACTCTTGCAAATTATGCAACAATCATGATGTGAAGATGCAATTTCTGGTTAGGGGTGATTTGATTATGTTTATAAATTTTTGAGAAGTTTATATATGTTGTATGTGATGTGTTTGAAGAGTTAGAATGGAGGTTTATGGAATGGTTTGTGAATTGCAAGTTTTAACTTTAGTGGTTTTGGAATTTTGCAAGAATATGCAAAATATGGTGTGAAGAGGTTTGAGATGTTGTACTTCTATTATGTGTCCTTGGAATGATCAGAAGTGGCCTCTATTTATAGGAAAACATGTTGGTTTTTCTTGAGGAAAAGTTTGGATTGGGATGCACCCTATTATCCAATGTATTTTGTCATGTTTCCAAAATTGAATGCAAAGTTTAGTATCTTAGTTTCTAAGCAAGATCAAATCTTGATCATTTGGACTATCATCATTCAAATGGTGACCCTAGTATTGATGTTCAGAACCAATTCTTGTCTTGGTGATCAAGTCTCTTGACTTTGTGGCATTTCACTTAATGCGTCAAAACAAAACTTAAGTGCATGTCTTTGGAAGAGATTTTCTACTATGCCAAGGGATAGAACCTCAGCAAATCTGGTACCATCTTGAAGATTTCATGGGATACTACAAGATTCATGTTGACTTTGTACAGATATGAGGCTTGTAAAGTGATCAAAAGTGTGTCTAAACTTGTATGCTGTCTTGAATTCATCTTCATCAATGTTTCTTTCAAAACTCATAACTTCTTGCTCAAGTAAGATAAATCTTTGTTCTTGGACTCATTGGAAAGCTTGAAATTAACATCCTCTACAACTTTCATGTTGACAACTTTCCTTGATTCAATTGGTATCATGATGAAAAATGCTATTAAAGTTAGCTTCATGAAATAGGTAGATTTGGTTGAAATATTTTCTAAGTGTTTTTGTTCAAAAAGTAATGAACCCTCCACTTCATGGCCTCATATCTCTTTATCCATTCATTTTTTTAGGAAATCATCCTCTGGGACAAAGTTGTAGTATGGAACAAGCTCTTCAATTTGGTTTATGGATCAAAGAAAATGTTTGCTTGAGGAGGAAGTTATGGCCTTGGAAAGTAGGGCAAAAATCATAGAATTTCATAACTTAGTGAAATTTTCAAAACCCTAATTTTGCAACTTTGGATATTTTCTTTTATTTTCTTGATTGATCATGATCAAATGCATTCACCAATAATATTTTCATGATTTTTGACTTGAGGAAATCATGTTTGACCTAGAAGTGCCAAAAATCAGGCTTTGACTTGATCAGTTATTTCACTTTGTATCAGATGAATCCAACTTTGTATTTGCTAATGAATCAAGCTTCTTGGGAAATTAGGATCTTGTGAATGGTCTTCAAAGATGTACTTGAGGTACTTGAATCATGTTTTGGAGTATAGGATCATCCACAGATAAAAAAGTCAACCCAGGGACTGAATTAGGTCAAAACCCTAATTTGGATGCACTAGAGGACTTGGGACTTGTTGATCTTGATTCATTTCCCTCTTTCACTTGATTATTGATGAGAGGAGTCCCTTTATCAATGTTGAATGTATTGGGGCTTGAGAGGTTGAGGATCACACCAAACCCTAGCTAATCATCAGCTTGAACATTTTGTGGCACAACCTAACTTGTAAAGTAAGCAAGCATTCATTTCTTGTATTTGTAATGGGTTAGAGATGCATAACGAAACATACACATGTAATCCTAAATGTTATGCAAATGATGTGAATGAGATGGAATCTTAGGGGCAAAAATTAGGGTATGATAGATGCCCCTATTTAAGTTTTTCCTATCCGGAGATGTGAAGATTGATATCTTAGTCTCGACCAGATAGGAGAGACTTAAATATAACAATGCACAATTTTGGCCCCTAAGATGCTACTAATGATATGATATGACATGCAAGATATGGGACCTGTGGGAAATAATGCCACATGAGACTAACGATAGACTAAATCAATAGGGAATAACAAAGGAGTTACCCCTGGGGAAATAGAAATGAGGAAAAGGTTGTAACTCTATAAGAAAGAGATAGTAAATCCAATGGGGAAAGGAACACAACTCCACAGGGGATGAGATTATTCTTCTACAATTTGAACTTCCATCTTTGGAAAATGATGTAGCATCTTCTTTGACTAAGTAGTATTACTTAAAAATGGTAAAATAAACTTCCCCATGTTTCTGGACATAAGCCACGAAACTGGTATCGGTTTCTTCTTATCAAGTCTTTCTCTTGAAAAGGTTATCATAAAATTCCTCTCATTCCTGGACATAAGCCACGAAACTGATCTCGGTTTCTGAAATAAACTTCCCCTTGTTTCTCGGCATAAGCCACGCAACTGGTATTGGTTTCTAAAATAAACTTACCCTTGTTTCTGGACATAAGCCACGAAACTGGTCTCAGTTTCTTCTTATCAAGTCTTTCACTTGAAAAGGTTAAGCAGACAAGTTCCTGAAAAGGTAATCACTTGCTAAATCAATTAACTCCACCGGGGATCTTCAAAGAGACGTGGGCTAGTTAACTTGTAAAACGAGTTTCTCAAATAAAGAGAAAAACTTCTTGTAAGGATCTTTATCAAATTTATCACAGGGATTCACTGGGGAGATGCCATTTGACGGGAAATAAACTTCATCATACTTCTCTTTGAGACTTTCTCGGAGAGATGCTATGTTATTTAAAAATACAGGTTCACAACAAACTTCTCTGGTGAGGATAAACTAGAGAGACGCCATTTGATAAAAAAATAATTGTACCAAACTTCCCTTCGAGACTTTTTCAGAGAGATTCCATCTATTATAAAATAATTTATATGTTGATCATTTCATTAGGGATAGACAAACTACTCAGAACGAGATTGCCATTTGTCATCAGGTATAAATTCTAAGGAAATGTTGTAACAAACTGCTGAGGAATGAAGTTTGTCTTTTTCAGGGGGAACTTTTCAATAGATTCCTTCTGGGGAGATAGACCACTCAAAGGGTGCAAAATAAATGCACTTTTAATTTAGAGGTTCAAGTTATCAAAATGGTCAAAGACCGAATTTAATCCGGGAATAAGCTGGAGAGAAATTGTTTAACAAGACTCTGCTCAACGAGAGATGAACTCGAACTGGGGTTTTATCCTATCCAAGAGTGGAAAGGAGGAATAAATCAAAAACTTCGATGAGGATTAAACTCAGTGGGGAGTTTGAAAGGATATACACTTTCTGCTTAAGGCTGACAAACTCTACTAGAGAGAGGAGACACATTACTTGGGGATAAACACAACCAAGGTAAAATGAGATAAACATCATTAATAAGTGTAATATGAACATGAATATGAATTCAACTATGCATGATGTATGTATGAATGAATGCATGTTGTGTTTTATACTGACAAAACAAGCGAAAGAGATAAACTGATGATGAAATAATCATCACACTATAACCGGATACTTGGGCAGTCTTAATAGAAATATTACAGGAGATCGGGAAAATAGACCCATTTAATGGAACAAGTCCTGCTGTGAGGCTCAAATTTATTATCTGGCTAGAGGTAAAGTAATTTGGTACTTTGCTGGGAAAAACCACATTCAGCTGGAGAAACTCGAAACAAAGCTTAACTGGGGATACCAGGCTTAATTCTTCACTGAAGAGCATTAAGTCCAAAACTCAACTAGGGATATCGGAACATACATCTGACACACCACAACAATTTGGAGTAAAGATCCGTCATTTGGAGATGCTTCGCAAGGTAAACCATGAGAACATTCAATTTTGTATTTTAAGTCTCAATCGTTCTCGGAGTAACGGTTGATGTTTACTTCTAATGTTCACAAATCAAAGCAAAGTAAACACACGCATTTAAAACAAAAGTAAATATTTTAATTTTTTGTTTCAAGAATTTCTATCAGAAGGAAAAATGTCATTTTGCAAGATATAAATGAAATAAGAATTGCAAACAAATGGACAAAAGCTCAAATTTTATTGATAGAATGGCAACCCGCAAATGGCATGATTCCATGGATCATTACAAAGTTGAAAAATGGTAATTAAAGGGAAAGGGCTACATTAAAATGCCATGATCACTATTCTTCTCCAACAACTTTGAATTCCCAATTTTCTTGAGATTCGGCGAAACTGATTTGATTTGAGAGCTCTTTGATAGACGTGGCTGCTTCAGATATTCCAATCTGGTTTGATGCATTTACTTGTCATATATCCCAAACTTTTGTCTAGATTGCCCTTTTGGGTTTTCAATCTACCGGGATGATATATTTTTTATGTCTCTAACTTTTGCCTGGACCGCCCTAACAAGTTTTCAATCCACCGAGACACTTCTTTTTTCCTAAGTCACCCTTTCAGATTTTCGACTTAGCGAGCTATTATTTTAGTTTTTAGGCAAAGTATTTCTTGACTGCATCGGCATTCATATGATGAGTGAACTCTTCACCATCCATGGTTGCAAGAATCAAGACACCACCTGAGAAGACTTTCTTATAACAATGTATGGGCCATCATAATTAGAAGTCCACTTGCCCCTAGAACCAGTAAGGAAAGATTGGATTTTCTTGAGCACGAGGTCGCCTTCTTTGAATACACGAGGTCGAACGTTTTTGTCAAAATCTTTTTTCATTCTTTGCTGATATAACTGACCATGGCATAAAGTCGTCATTCTTTTCTCTTCAATCAGATTCAGTTCATCATATCGACTTTGGCACCATTCAGCCTCTGTTAACTTTTCTTCCATCAAGACTCTCATTGACAGGATTCAACCTCTATGGGGAGCACTGCTTCCATGCCATATACCAAGGAGAAAGGGGTTTTCCCTGTTGAAGTGCGGACGGATGTACGATACTCATGCAGAGTAAAAGGGAGAATCGCATGCCAGTCCTTGTATGTAACAACCATTTTCTGGATGATTTTCTTAATATTCTTGTTAGCAGCTTCAACAGCCCTATTCATTTTAGGTCTGTAGGGAGAAGAGTTATGGTGTCCAATTTTGAACTTGGCGCACATCTCTTTCATCACCTTGTTGTTTAAGTTCGATCCATTATCAGTAATGATCTTGCTCGGAACACCATAACGGCATATGATATTGTTTTTGATAAATCGGACCACCACTTATTTGGTTACATTAGTGTACGATGTTGCTTCAACCCATTTGGTGAAGTAATCAATGGCTACTAGGATGAAACGATGTTTGTTTGACGTTTTTGGTTCAATCATGTCAATTCCCCACATAGAGAAAGGCCATGGAGAAGAAAGATCATTGAGAAGAGTTGGAGGTACATGAATTTTGTCTGCATAAATCTGACATTTGTGACATTTTTTCATATACTTGCATGCAGATGATGGAAATGTCATGATAACTATATTGATTCGGCAATTTAGGGTCAAAATTAGGGTATGACACTAGCTTGAGGTTACTGAGGTTTCTGTTGAATAACATCCATGAGAGCCTTTTGTTGGTCAAGAGTTTAAATTGAAGCAGCACTCTGAGTAGAAGGTGTGTTGTCTTGATCAACCCCTTCATTATTGTCTTTAGAAGCTTGTGCAAGATTTAATTTCTCCAGGTATGGTGGAAGCCCATGTTTCTTAAAGCAAACCTCTACAGTCTGACCTTGTTTTCACAAAAGGAACAGAATTTTAAACCTTTACCTATTCCATATTTTGCAGTCTTGAAATTAGGATCCTAGGCTCGATGTTTTGGTTGGAATTTGTTAAGTTGTGCAATAATCTTTTTAGGGTCACTTGTACAAGCGTGTTATCTCTCTTGTTGTATCAACGTTGAAAAAAACTTGTTAATATGTGGGAGGATTTGCATAAGCATAATCTATGAGCGAACCAGCGCATACTGTTCGTTAAGACTTTTGAGGAAGCGGATAACGTGATTGTTGTCTCTATAGGTTTTGATGGTTGAAAGAAGGTTACAATAACAGGCAACATTGCAGGTGCAATAAGGGATAAGTCGTAAATTGTCAAGTTCCTGCCACATTTTCTTGGGGGTGGTGAAGAACTAGGTGATGGAAAGATCCCCTTGCCGAACGGCGTAAATCTCTTCTTGTAAATTAGAGATGCAAAAGAAGTCGCCTTGATGATAACGTTCTTTGAGTTCATCCCAGATTTCTTGAGCTGTTTCCATCCAAAGAATGCTCTCCGCGATATCAGAAGTGATATAGTTGGTGATCCATGCCATGACCATGGTGTTACAACGATCCTAGGCTATGGATTTACGATCATCATAAGAAAGACGAATTAGGGTTCCATCGATGAGCCCTAATTTGTTTTTAATTGAATCATAATACAGATTGAGTGAGACCAAGTGTGATAGCTTTCAATGGTTAGAGCGGGTGTGACGATGGGGTGGCTCGGGTTATCAGAGGGGTGCATAAAGAACGTATCAAGCATATCAGTTTGATAGCTTGGCTGAGAGTTGTTGTTAGAATATGCATTGTTTTTGTTAGAATTGGTATTATTGTTGTTGATAGGAATTTCTTGATGTTCGCTGTTGATCTTGGCGAACAACCTCTGGTTTACCAGAATGGTGAAATCTGGGTTACTTGCAGGATTAACCAAACAAATCCTAGGACGTCGGGCGAAAACTTAGATCAACGTGATAAATTTTAAATTAAGGGTGATATCTTGGTTCTTGGTTTTATGTGTTTAAGTCTTTTGGAATAAAGGATTTCAACTAACTCTAGATGAAAGTCTGAGATAAAAGATAATGACTTTGAAAAGAACTTTTAAAGTAAAATGACGAAGAAAGAACTTTAAAATAAAATGACGAAGAAAACATAAAGATGCTGGTAAATGTAAAGGAATTGGTAAAAAGACTTTGATTGATAAAGAAATTAAAAGATGGTGTTTACACGTACATTTTTCCAAATAACTCTTTTCTCTCACACGGGTACTTTGAGTAATTGCAGGAAGTTTTGTACAAGTTTTTCACACACTGAATTCTAATAACAACTATCCTATTTATAGATAAACAAAATAACTGCTATTAACGACTAAATCCTAAAATTTCGACATCTGGCCTTCTGCATGTCTTCCTTTCGCCAGATACTTCCACGCGTCTTCTGCCAAACGTTATAATTCTCTTAAATTTGAATCTTCAAGTTATGTCGAACAAACGCGTCCTTTCAGACTTGTCGAATTGTCAAAAAATGATAAATGTCCCTCCAACCTGTCTGACGAAGACTTCCTCATATTTCTGTCGAAGTGTCGAAATTCTTATCTTGTCGAAGTGTCTTCTGGATACCTTCATTTTCTTCCTCCTTTTCCTGTATTTATCATCTCTAGTCAAGGAACATCATTTTGCCTTCCAAGACATGGTGTCGAAAATATATGTCTACAAATTGCCCCCCAGCAAAGATGTTTCGACTTATTTCTGGAGAAACCATCATTTGCTGTCGAAGCTATTTCGACGCCATGTTACCTGCATTAATGATGCTGGTTTTCAAGACGTGACCTTTGTTCAGTCCCAAGAAAATTCATCATTGCATTTCTCTGAAAACGTTCCATCAAATCCCACATTCAGACATGATGTCCATACCCCTAAAACCTAGCTAGCCATGCTTTTTTCAACTTCCACTTTTTATCATCACCGTTAAGATGATGCCACGTGCCCTCCATGATCACCACTAAACCTAAAGGGCTTTTGATAATCTCTTATAAATACCTGAACCATTATTTCTCTTTCTTTTTTACGCGTTTGAACTCTTCTTCTTCACAACTTCTTCAAATCTTCATCTTCTTTCTAAAACTTTCTGATTCAACAATGGCTTTTCAAAAATTATCAAGCAGCAAACCTTCCAAAAGTGAGCAACCTTCCATCATCCCTCCTGCGCATAGGTTGGATGAACCAACACTGATTGGGGATCAACAATACATTCCTGAGCCTCCAAATGCGAGGGAAAAAGACTGCATTTTTAAATCCCAGGTACTCATCCCTGTTATTATTTCTGGTAATCACTATGCTATGTTAGGACCACTCCCTAACCCAGACATTAAACCTGAGCGTTTACAAGAGTTCTTTCCTACTTATTCTCACACAAAACCCATAGGTGCTGGGGTGAAACCAGTAGAACAAACTGAACCTCAAGGTTCAAGCGAAAAAGATGAGGAAGCAATAAATTTAACTTATCTGAATTATACTAGGATTTTTAGAACTTGCCCTTGGTCGAAAGATCTTTCAGACTACTTGTCTTGGTTGAACAGAGTTGAAAACGCTAAAGAAAAATTTTGGAAAGAAATAGGAATTTTTGACTTGATACAGTTATCAAGAGCAGGACCCAATGTTTGCCCTAACATGCTGCTAGCCTCCCTTTACTTTTGGGATAGTACGTATAACACCTTCCACCTCCCCTGCGGGATGGTTACCCCTACGCTGTTCGACATAGCCGCCATAGTTGGCCTTAGTCCAGTTGGCACTGACTTCGACCCCACTCACCTGAACGAGGACTCCATAGATTTCGACACTAGTTTCGCCCCATACTCCCTTTTTATGTCTCACTACCATGGCGAAAATGACCAAGAAGTTTCTGACAAAGAGCACATAGCTTTTCTAACCTTGTGGCTGACCAAATTCGTCTTTTGCTCCCGCTCACTTCAAGTGGCTAAGAGGTTCATCACTATGGCGAACCAACTCCACGCTGGGATCAAATTATGCTTGAGTGAGGTAATCTTGGCGAACCTGTATGAGTCCTTGAGTGAAAGCGTGCGTTCTTTGAAGACATTGAAGGACAAAGGGAAGCTTAATTTGGCAGGCCCTTTTTGGCTATTGCAACTATGGCTGAATGCCACTTTCGAAGCCTTTATTCCTGTGAAGCATGACATAAATGAAGGGGAATTCAAAAACAGGAGCGTCGAATGGCCTAGATTGGTGCAATTGACACCAACTGATGAAGCAATTAGCCTTCGGCGGGCCTTTACTAGCTACGTAATGATGTTTGCTGAGAGACATCATTTTACTTCGACTATGGCTCCATTTGCTGACAGAACAATTGGACCTGAATGGTTTTCACGACAATTCCCCTTGCAAACCAAAAAAGATGAAAATATCTTCCTAAATGTCTGGGAATCCTTTTTGACCCCTAGACTCCTGTTCTCCCACCGCAGTACTACGAAACCCCAGATTGCCTTAATAGTTTATCAACCTAACTTGGTCGCCAGGCAATTTGGCCTAATTCAAATCATGCCTCGACCTCTTTTCCCTAAAAAAGGGGCCATCATTTTCTACAACTCCTTCCACGACGAAGCCACCAGCAGGGAATTGTTGAAAAAGCTGACTGACGAATCTTTGGATATTCGACCGGTGGTTTTTCAACCATCGTTCCTTTGCACTCCTGAGTTCGACGCATGGTGGAGGGAATACTATGCTACCAAATTTTTCGACGTAAAAGCTTTCACCACTCATCTGACGAATGCTTTTGCTCTTGTGCAGGAACGGACTAAAAAAGGTACACAAAGACATATCCGAGAAATACAAAAATTTCAAAAATACTTTGAAACCGTTTACAGACCTGATGACCTTAGTCGAACCATACGCGAAGCAGCGGTTACTTTAAAAGAAAAATTCACGGAGAAGTTGGCACTGCCTCCAAACATTCGACCAGAAGTGCGTTACAACTTGGCTTTCAGCTATTACCCTCCTAAATTTCCACCTTTACCATCTGCTGAATTTGGTGTGGCTTTAAGTCCTCCATTCCCATATTGGTTCACATGTGGGAATCATATGAAAATTCTTCGTGAAAGTTATAAAAAACCTGCTAAACGCGTGGTTGCGACTAAGTATCATCTGGATAACTACCCAGGGCACCTTCATATTGGAATAGAACACGTTCGCGTGGAAGATCCCATTCTTGAAGGTGTTAACAACAACACGAATTTTATCATTTTATTATCACGTATTTCTCATTGCCTAACTTTCCCCTTTTTCTATATTTTTTTCTTTAGCTGTGAAAGTGCCTGCCAAGAAAGCTTCCGTCAAAACTCCACAAAGTACCGCCCAGACACCTTCGACTAAGGTATAAATCTCTTCCTCTTTTGATCTATTCTTTTATCTCTTTAAAACACTCACTATTTTGATTTATATGATCAGGTAAGTCAAAAAACCTCTACATTCCAAAAAAGAAAGAAAAAACCAGAGATAATCCCTGTCGAAGAGTCCAGTGATGAGTCTCCATCTCCAAATCCCCCTCCTCCAAAGAAGAAAAGACTGCAAAAAATCGCTTCACAAAAATCCATTGTCAAATCTTCTAAAAGGGAATCTTCTAGCAGTCCTGCTACAAAACATCAGCCGAAGGATACGGGGAGTGGAAAGTCTAGCTCCAAAACTGAGACTTCTAAGGTAAATTTCAATCTCGACCCTTCTCATTTATTTTATTTCATTTCTAACTTTGAAATTTTTTCTTTTGATAGAAGCCAAAGGTCGTCGACAAACAGCCTGAGACAATCCAGGAGGAGGTCGTTCGAGAGGAGGACACTCCCAACAAAGAACTTGAGAGACAAACGGTCGAAGCATTCGACACTACTGTGGGAGCTGATTCTGATAACAACTCTCCCTCTCATCCTGGATTACACGCTGAGCAACAAAAAGATGATGATGCTGAAGCAGACACTGCTGTCAAAGGAGATCCTGAAGAGAAGACTGCTGACGAAGAAGATCTGCCGAAGCAACAGGAAGCTAGGCGAACTTCAGAGCATAGCAACCAGCCTACTCCTGACCAAACTCAAAGGAGTTCCCAAACAATTGGTTCGACTAGTCTTTCTCATGAAGAACTTGAAAGTCTCAAAGTGCAGAAACCCCTGGATTACCTGAAAGCCATACTTAGCACCAGATTTAATTTTAAAGACTCTTCCTACAGCAGTTCGACTACTTCTGGAGCCACTTCTGAAGTGCAGTCTCTACCCAATATCATGACTCAGATCAAGGCAAAGATCCTTGATGTTGACTTGTTCCAAGTTCTAGAGGAAAATGCCATTGCTCCAATGGAGTTGAAGAAACTGTTGAAGCAAGTTAACGTCTTGGATGTTTCTGTCGAAGTCTGCAATTTTATGATAGAGCTGACAACTGTGATTGACTTATCCAGCGCAGATCTTCACCGTCGAAGGGACTTATGTCAACAAATCAAGAAAAAAATGGACCAACAAGCTGCTGAATGGAACTCTGTTTCTGTTTCGACAAATAAGGTTTCGAAACTACAAGAGCTTTCTGAAGCCTCTGTCAAGAAGATTGCTACTTGCCATAACCACATTCAAACATGGAAGAAACAAATAGCAGTTCTCCAAGAGAAAATTTCCAAAGAGGAGGAACTCATAGCTTCTATTCAGCAGCCTAGGCAAAGCGAGATTGATGAAGAGTTGAAGGTTGGCATTCAACACGCAGAGACCGCTCAAAAGATCAACCAAGAGATTGAAGTTGCCCATATTCACAGGAACCTCTGTGATCGTCGACTTCAATTTCAGAAAGACAAATTTACCGCTTTGAAGGCACAGTTTGCAAACCTTCAGCTTTAGTCGAATTTTCCTGTCAATTTCTAGCCCTTTGAGGCTTTATTTGTAATGATTTAACGCCATCTGTTTGGCAGCACACTATTTACTTTCAATTTCAATTTTATTCGACTGCTATCTTTATTTCCTGCAATATTGGTTTATACTTTTTCAAATATTTGCCATTTATTTTTAATATCCTTTCGTCTTTCCCTATTTCTTCGACCTCGTATGCGCCATTAGAAAATATTTTCAAAACTTTGAAAGGTCCTTCCCATTTGGGAGACCATTTTCCCATAACTCTGTCTTTTCGATCCATAGGAAGAATTACCTTCCACACATAATCACCAATTGAAAAAGTCTTAAATTTTACTTTTCTATTGTAGAACTTTTCGACTCTCTCTTTTTGTCTCTTTATGAGATCTAAGGCACGTAGCCTTTCTTCGTCTAAATCAACCAATTCATCCATCATCATACTCCAGTATGTCTCTGATGGGATCTGATGATGCCTTTGAACCCTAACTGATTGCAAATACAACTCGGCTGGCAAAACTGCATCATGCCCATAAGTTAATTTAAATGGAGTCGAATTGGTTGCTTCTTTAGGAGATGTTCGACAAGCCCATAAAATTTGATCTAAGGTATTGTGCCAATTTTTTGGCTTTCCACCTACATGTTTCTTGATCAAATTTATCACTACCTTGTTAGCTGCTTCGACTTGTCCATTAGCCTGAGCATAATAAGGTGTCGAAGTAAGGAGCTTAAAACCTGTATCTTGTGCAAACTTCTGCATTTTTCGACCGGTAAACACAGATCCTTGATCTGTTGTTATTGTTTCCGGTATCCCAAATCTGTAGATTATATGCTTTTGGATAAAATCCATAACCGCTTCTTGGTCTACATTCACCAATGGTATGGCTTCAATCCACTTAGTAAAATAATCTACTCCAACTAAAATGTACCTTTGCCCTTTTGAAGAAGCTGGTCGAATTTCACCGATTAAATCTAACGCCCAACCTCTGAACGGCCAAGGCTTTACAATCGAATGTAACTCACTTGCAGGAATATGTGGTATGCCTGCATGTACTTGGCACTCTTGACACCCTTTTGCAAATTCGACACAATCCTTTAGCATTGCTGGCCAATACATTCCTTGTCGAAACAATAACCACTTCATTTTGTGGCCTGCTTGGTGTGCGCCACACGCTCCACTATGCACATTTGACAATGCTATGTATGCTTCATTTTCGCCTAAGCATTTCAACAAGACTCCTTCCGCAGTCTTCTTGAACAATTCATTGCCAAAAAGTACATAACTCAAAGCTCTATATTTTACCTTTCGTTCGACTTTTTGACTTGGATCTTGCAAATATTCTTTGATGGGTTTTCTCCAGTCTTCGACTCCTGCATCATCTACGTTGCAAATCTCATAATTCTCTTCGTCACCATATCCCAATTTTATTGTCTCTAAATCTGATGGGGACAAACCTACAGATATGACTCTTCCTCTGACTTCAATGGCTTTTTCTAACTTCTCCTCCGACACTTTGTATCCTGATGCCAGTTGAGCCAGATCATTCGCCTCTTGATTCTCCATCCTGGGAATGTGCCTAAAAACCACATTGTCGAACCTCTTGAGAAGTCTACTTGCTAACACGAAGTACATTATTAGATTCTCTTTCACACATTTGTACTCCTTAGTCAACTGCTTTATTACCAACTCAGAGTCACCCATTATTTCGACTCTTGTCGCCCCCAATTCCAACAAGATTTCAAGTCCAGCAATCAAAGCTTCATATTCGACTTCATTGTTCGAACACATCCCTTCGACTTTGTACTTGAACTTTGTTGGAATTTTGTCAGGAGAAATAATCACCATCCCAATACCAAGTCCATTCTAATGCCTGGAACCGTCGAAATATAGTTTCCAAGGTGCTTGTTCGACGTACTCTATAGTTTCGACTATAGAGTGGTCAGCTATAAAATCAGCCACCACCTGTCCTTTCATAGCCTTTAAAGGCAAATATTTTAAGGAGTATTCTGTTAGAGCCAAAGCCCACTTTCCAATTCGACTATGTAAAATAGACTTGGACAACATATGTTTTATTACGTCGAAATGAGAAGATACATATACATCAACAGGCTTTATATAATGCTTCAATTTCATACAAGAGAAATATACACATAAACATAGTTTTTCTATAGCACTATATCTAGTTTCAGCATCATTTAAGACTCTGCTGAGATAATAGATGGCCCTTTCGACGCCATTCTCATCCTCTTGACACAACATACTTCCTAATGTCTTGTCTGATGCAGAGATATACAGTCTCATGCTTCTTTTCCTACAAGGGGACATCAAGATTGGAGGACTAGCCAAGTACTCTTTGATTTTGTCGAAAGCCACTTGTTGCTCTTGCCCCCAGGTGAATTCTTCTTTCTTTATTCGAAGTAGAGGAGAAAAGGGTTGTGTTTTTCCACTGAGGTTGGAGATGAATCTTCTTAGAAAATTGATCTTCCCTAGTAGAGATTGCAATCCCTTTTTCGTTGATGGCGCTTTCGCTTCCATTATAGCTTTGGCTTTGTTTTCATTTATTTCGATCCCTTTCTTGTGGACCACAAAACCTAAAAAATCACCCGCCTGCACACCAAAAGCACATTTAAGGGATTCATCTTTAGACCAAACTTTCTCATCCTCTCAAAGGATTGTCGAAGATGGTCTATATGATCTTTTCCTGAAACAGACTTGATTACAATATCATCAATGTAAATCTGCATAAACGTCTCAATAAAATCATGGAAAATTGAATTCATAGCCCTTTGGTAAGTGGCCCCAGCATTCTTTAACCCAAAAGGCATCACTACCCATTCATAAGTTCCAATTGCTCCAGGACAACGAAAAGCTGTCTTAGAAACATCTTCTTCAGCAATAAAAATTTGGTTATAGCCAGAGTATCCATCCAACATACTTAGATACTCGTGACCTGCTGCAGAATCTATAAGCATTTCTGCGACTGGCATAGGATATTCGTCCTTTGGGGTAGCAGAATTTAAATCTCTAAAATCAATGCATACCCTAAGTTTGCCATTTTTCTTAATAACCGGAACTATATTTGCAATCCAATCAACATACCTGGTAGTGCGGATGAAGTTGCATTTTAGAAGTCTTTCGACCTCTTCTTTTATTTTCGACAGAACTTCTGGTGCAAAGCGCCTTGGAGTTTGCTTGACTGGCTTCTTCCCTTCTATGATTGGCAGCTTCAATTCGACCAAACTTCTGTCCAAACCCGGCATTTCGTCATAATCCCATGCAAAGCAATCTTTGAACTCCTTCAACAACTGGATTATTTCGACTCTGAACTGAGGATCCATCCTTGCACTTATGTAGGTTGGTCTTTTTTCTGCCCCCAGCCCCAAGTTGATTTCTTCTAAAGGATCCTGCGCCACCATCTTCAAGTTGTTCGACACTGGATCTTTTTCGAACCCCAAAGGTTCATCGTCATAAATGGCGTCAAGTTTCTGGTTTTGCCATTCGTCTATTTGGTTGTTGTTATTATTTTCCTCAACGTCTTTTTGGAGACACTGTTCATTTGAATCTTCATGATTGGCTTCGACAGCCATGTATTTTACTTCGGCCTCCAGAGCCGCTTTGAATTTGTTTTCGGCTATGTAAGCCGTAATTTTGTCGAGCACTGCTTGTTCACTCGTCATCATTGTCGAACTCATCCCCCCATCCTGTCGGTGCTACGTTGGTAGTCCCCCACATGTAGTTGGAGTCACCAATGACTTCCTTATCCCACTGAAAACCATGTGTAGGATGGAGATACATGGAACAGTACGCGTTGTCCGTTGCCTTCAAGTCGAATTTCGCCGGACTGCAAGGGGGTATGTGGGCTAAGTTTTTGTCGAAACTTCGATCGCTTATATTGTTAACTTCGGACATGAAGTAACTTTGGTCTGCTTCTATGTTCTCGACGATTCCATCTGGCCTCCAAATAACTATTCTCTGGTGCATCGACGAGGGAACAGCACCTATACCATGGATCCATTCCCTTCCCAACAGCAAGTTGTAGTTTTCCCTAGAAGCAATAACTATAAACATTGTTGGCCTTGTTATAGTACCAACTGTCAGATCCACTTGAATAACTCCCATGGTTGTTCCTACCTTTCCTTCGTAATTTGACAGAACCATGTTGTGGGGCTTTGCATCCGAGTCATCTTTACCAATCTTTTTCAGCATGAAATGGGGCATTAAATTCACAGCGGCACCCCCATCCACTAGGATCTTGTTCACACCGACACCCTCAATCTTTCCTTTGATAAACAGAGGCTTCAAGTGCGCCTTCATGGAATCGTCTGGTCTTTCGAAGAAAGCATTTTGCTCTTCGACACAACCATTATTCATTACGTAGTAACACACGGGCTTGTGCACCATCGTTTCCTCTTCCATCCCATCCTCTTCGTCTTCGACTTCCATGATCCTATCATAGTCTCTGGGAAGGACCGAGACCACATTACAGCCAACGTCGAAGGATGCCTCCGAATCTGACTTGAAATCATCTGTCATCTCGTCATCCTCCATCTTCTTCTCTTTGGGCACACTTTGCGCTGCCACGCTGTTTGGTTTGATTTGCTGGAGAGGCTCCTTCTTGTTCGCCATTTGAGCGTTGCTGCTACATTCTGCTTCATCCTTGTTTCCAGCCACTTTTCTCATCATACCTTTTTCAGCAGTTTCCTTCTCAAACCTCTTTTGCCTTTGGAACCTCCTCCACTGGGATCTCGACATGGGGTTCTTCCCTTTATAATTCTCTGAAGGATATGGCCTAGGTTTATATTTCTCCAACTCCTTCTTGTTTCCCATTGAAGTGCCTCTCTGCACATCGAAATTCTTCCACTTCTTCTGGCCTTGGGCATCTCTGATGGGTTGAACCCATTTGTCATCTATCACTTTGTTTGATGGCTTGTAAGTGCCATAGCGTCTGTCTCCGCGCCTCCATTGGTGGTGCTCACTCCTTCTTGGATCGTATCTTGTCGCTCCCTCATTCGCCTTCCTTCTTGCTTGATCTATTGCCTCCAAGTGGGTGGCAGCCTTTCTGTCGAAAATGGAACTGCAACGAGGGCATAGCATCACGTCACTCTTCCTTCTCTGGCACCTTTTGATGAATTCGACCAAACTCTCATCTTCTTTGGGGTACGCCAGCTTTTGGCACTCCTCTCGACGTTGATCTTCATCTACTGCTGCCTGAGTTTTCTGCGAAACTTCTACCATATTGATTCCCACGTTTTGCTTGTCAGCAATGGTTAGTCTGTTCATCTTTTCAATGAGCTTTTCCTCTTCGACTCTGTCCTTCTTTTTCGTCAAGTCGAACTTCCCTTCTGGGCAGCAACACCAGGATATGTTCCTAGGAGCATGCTTGCAGCAACACTTGTTTGACTTTTCTTTAGGATCCTCTTTTATTCTTCGTAGGATCCCATAAGTCCCAGATTTCCCACGGCCATGTAAAGCTTTTTCTTTCATTTCTGTGACTTCCTTGTCGAAAGGTCCCATGATGTTGATGCAGTAATTTGCAACATCGGCCTCCTTTATGTTGTCAAGATCAAGGCCTTCAGTAGCCTTGTTTTCAGCAACGAAGTCCTCAGTAACTTCTTCCTTGGCGATAGGGGAATCACCATCGTCATCAAAATCGCTTCCCCAACCAGTTGGTCAGATTTCACTGATGTCGGTGTGATAAGTTGCAGGAATAGTGTACTTCACCAGGTAGTCGAATTTTCCGCTTGGCTGTCCCAAGCGATCCCAGATTTCTCCCGGTCGAACCACTACGTCTTCAGCAACACTGTCATTGTTCTTCTCGTTGGACCCCTCTGTAGTTTTCTGATTTTCAAAGCTTTCAGTAGCTTCGACCTTACCTTCATCGCCGAAGTCCTCAGTGACTTCAACTGTGTTTTTGTTGTCAAGATCTTCAGTGACTTTGACTTCATTATCGTTGTCGAACGCTTCAGTACCCTCGACTTCGTTCTGTCCTGCAAGATCTTCAGTGATCTCGACCACGTTGATACTGGTGTCGAAACCTTCCATAGCCTCCACCATCTCGAAACTGCCATCAGAAGCAACTTCAATCTCCACCATATTCACAGTGGATGGTTCAGCATAGTGTGCTTCGACAACCTGCATGGGATTCGAATCAATCCCCATTTGTTGTTTTGGCTTCTCGCCAAACTTCAGCCTTCCATCACGGATAGCATTTTGAACTAGATCCCTGAAAAGAAAACATTGAGATGTTTTATGACCCAAAAAGTTATGGTACTTACAAAAACCCCTCTTTTTCTGCTGTTCGACAGGCGGTTCTTTGGCGCCTGGCGGCTTTATTAACTGACCATCTTTGACCAATAAATCAAAAATTTCGTCACACTTGGTGACGTCGAACGTATAAGTTCGCTTGGGAAACTTATCATTCTTTTCAGGTTCGACTGGGTTTTTTCCATTCGACGGAGCTAGCACTTTACAGGCGTATGGAGGGCCTGACTTTAGTTCTGCCAGATCAATTTCTTGCTCGTCGAACAAAATTAGTTCATTTTCGTCACCATCATCATCCTGGCATACTCCTACATAGGCCACTCTTTCCTTTTTATTTTTATTTGATCTGAATTTCTCAGCTTTTAGCCTCTCAATCTGTCTTACCCTATCTGCTAATTGTGCCATATCTCTTAAATATTGAGTGTCTAATTTTTTCCTTATAGAATAATCTAGACCCCCTGCAGCCATTTCGACTAACTCCCGTTCTGGCACTTGTGTGAAACATCTTGCCTTAAGCAACCTGAATCTGTTTAGGTAATCATCTATAGGTTCTGAAAATTTCCTCTTAACACTGGCTAATTCCTTCAAACTTATCTTAGTCTGACCCATATAGAATTGTTCATGGAACAATCTTTCTAATTGGGTCCATGTGAATATAGAGTTCGCGGGCAAGGATGTAAACCAGGTGAATGCATTTTTTGTCAAGGAACTTGGAAAGTACTTCATTTTCAAATTTTCGTTATTGACTATTTCTCCCGCTTCTATTAGATAACGCGCTACGTGCTCTATAGTAGATTCACTAGTATCTCCTGAAAACTTAGTAAACTTAGGAACTTTCCATCTTGGGGGTAGTTCCTCTTGCAGAATGTGTTCTGACAATGGGGAAGTATAAGTAGGCCTTTGCAAACCTATATTTACACCGTTTTGGGCCATTATCCTTTCGACCATGGCTGTTATGTTATTTTCGACAGGAAAGTTATTATATCGTATTCGCTGTTGCAACACATCATCAGCATCTTGGCCTCTCTGGACTATTACCCTCCTAGGTTCTTGTTGAACGGGGATTTCGACACGAGGCTGCTCGACCACTGCCTCTTGGTTTCTAGGGTTTGCCTGAGGATTCTCTAAAGGCCTTTGATTTATCGTGGGTTCCTCTTCGACATTTACTACTTGGTTTTGAATCACTTGTTCTCTTTGTCGTGTTTGAGGAACACCAAAAAAGTCAGCAATGCGCGTCATTTGCGCAGCCAACAATTGGTTGGTTTGGGTAGTGTTTTGTATTAAAGGGTTAAACACTGCCCCCATTTGTTGAGTCAACATTTGGACCATATCATGATTACTTTCGTCCATTTGTTGTCGAATTACTTGCGCAGAATTATTGGTAATTGCTGGCATTTGGAAATTTGGTAGGGATTGGTTCAATCTACTCATATTTCCACCGTATCCTGATCCTTGCAATGGCGAAGACATGTGGACCATGGCGTCAGAATACAAGGGTGGTGCACTTTGCAAATTTGCCATCACTGACGTTGGCATTCCATATGGTTGTTCTCTTTCGAACATAGGTATGGAAAAATTTGTCTGGAATGGCCTAAAATTTTGTCCTCCCGGAGGAGGCGTCCCCAAAGGCCTTGAATGTCCCATTGTGGAGGAACTAGGCATACTTTGGGAGAGCGAAACCGCTGGTGTAAATCCTGTTGACGAAGGCATAATCTCCTCCAGAACAGGGTTTGAATCCACATTTCCCCCTGCCGAAAGTATAGGGTTGGAAACTGGAATATTTTCATTTGAATTTGAATTGGGGTTAGGATTATTTGACTGATTCGCCATTTTCCTTACTCTAGTTCTTTTGGGTCTCTCTACGTCAGATACGGCTAATTTACCGCTTCTTAGTATCATACAACGAAGAAAAAGCCTTAATTTTTAAAATTTATTTAAGTTTTATATTGCACTGGTCCCACTGGGCGTGCCAATTTGTTCGCTGTTGATCTTGGCGAACAACCTCTGGTTTACCAGAATGGTGAAATCTGGGTTACTTGCAGGATTAACCAAACAAATCCTAGGACGTCGGGCGAAAACTTAGATCAACGTGATAAATTTTAAATTAAGGGTGATATCTTGGTTCTTGGTTTTATGTGTTTAAGTCTTTTGGAATAAAGGATTTCAACTAACTCTAGATGAAAGTCTGAGATAAAAGATAATGACTTTGAAAAGAACTTTTAAAGTAAAATGACGAAGAAAGAACTTTAAAATAAAATGACGAAGAAAACATAAAGATGCTGGTAAATGTAAAGGAATTGGTAAAAAGACTTTGATTGATAAAGAAATTAAAAGATGGTGTTTACACGTACATTTTTCCAAATAACTCTTTTCTCTCACACGGGTACTTTGAGTAATTGCAGGAAGTTTTGTACAAGTTTTTCACACACTGAATTCTAATAACAACTATCCTATTTATAGATAAACAAAATAACTGCTATTAACGACTAAATCCTAAAATTTCGACATCTGGCCTTCTGCATGTCTTCCTTTCGCCAGATACTTCCACGCGTCTTCTGCCAAACGTTATAATTCTCTTAAATTTGAATCTTCAAGTTATGTCGAACAAACGCGTCCTTTCAGACTTGTCGAATTGTCAAAAAATGATAAATGTCCCTCCAACCTGTCTGACGAAGACTTCCTCATATTTCTGTCGAAGTGTCGAAATTCTTATCTTGTCGAAGTGTCTTCTGGATACCTTCATTTTCTTCCTCCTTTTCCTGTAGTTATCATCTCTAGTCAAGGAACATCATTTTGCCTTCCAAGACATGGTGTCGAAAATATATGTCTACACTTGATCAATGGATTTATTGTCGGTGGCCATGATTTTGACAACAAGGTAAGGAGGAGAAGGGGACAAAAATTAGGGTTTGAAGGTCGGGGAAAGGAAAAAAGGTGAATCTTGGATAAAGAGAGGCATGATGTGAATGCCAACCAAAAAAAGGGGAAAGGATAAGAAGATATCCGAGAGAACAATGAAATGGTGGCGCGTGGATTGTGCAAAAATAAGGAAAATCAGCATGGCTGATAAAGAAAGAGAGATGGGATACCCAATGAAAAAAGAGAGTATACAAGAGCCCTTGGATTTGCTCTTGATACCATGTTAAATTATGATCCCCATGATCACAATAAAAGGAAAAAAGGAATTGAACTCAAAAATATTATTATCTTCAACTGAAGAAAAAATAAAGTACATGGGGTTTTATATAGGCCCATACAAGAGTAGCAAACTAACAGAATAAGGAAGAAAAAGTCTAAACAACTATAATTCAGCATGGACTATTTAATGTTTTTTTATAAGCCAAATTTATATTAAATGAAAAGGGTACAAAGAGTACCACAAACCATACAAAGAGTCTCAAAAAACCCCAACAAATTACAGCAATTTTACAAGAAATCTAAAGGATATTTATGCCATTCATAAAATGAACATTTGAGCTCCCCCTTGTCTAATAATAGTATCCACCACCATGTGAAAAATTTAATTCGAGTGAAGCACAATTCTGGATCGCAAGTCTCCCCGTTGAAGATAATATTATTTCTAGATATCCATAAATTCCAACACACCGCCAACCAGAAACTAACAGCCAAATTACTAGGTAATTTCCCATCTAAATTCAGAACCCAATGTAATAGATGAGAAGGAATATAGTTAGAATGAAAACTATTAATCCCTAGCCACTAGTATACTTTGTCCCAAACAATCACACTCCAATGACATAATAGGAACAAATGTAATGCTTCCTCAAGAAATTGAAAACACGAAGCACATACCCCTTAATGAGCATTGGTAATTATGTTACGGCGAAGAAAATTATCTCTCGTTTGTAATCTGTTATATCAAACGCCAGCCAAAGATTTTAACTTTTGACGGAACCAAAGCCTTCCAAACGAGTCCAAGAGCTGTCAATAAATATTCATCGCCCACACTCCCCCAGCCCCTTCCGAAATGACTTCGTAATAACTGCTAATAGTAAAAAAACCACTTAAATTACGATTCCAAACCTTAGAATCTAACCTACTATGGACAGGACAGATTGGAAAAAGGATATTTTGCAGGCTTTGCATCTCCTCAACCACATCCTCCGTCAAACCCTGCTGGTCATGTGGCAAATTTACATTCCAATTTCATTCCACACCCAACCATGCTCCCATCTCCGCAACAATATTCGACTGCGACTGAACCACCTGAAACAAATTAGGAAAAATATCTTTCAAAGGAGTAGGTCCTAACCATTGCGCCTTCTAAAAAGGAATGGAAGACCCATCACCCAAAGCAATTGAGATGAAAATATTAAAAGAGTGGGGCTGCTGCGAAGCACCAATCCTAAAAATATCTTTACCCCACTGAGAATGGAGTATGCTGCATTTATAATCCACACGGGACATCAAGAAAGATCTTTAGTCACCATACTTTTTCGTCAAAATGCCACACCAGCTAGCATTCATATCCGTAAGTAGTCTCCACGCCCATTTGGCCATCAAAGCAGTATTGAAAAATCTTATGTTTTTCACCCCTAATCCACCTGATTCCTTGGATTCGCAAATCTTATCCCAACTCAGCCACGAAACACCAATCTTCAACTCCGATCCATTCCACAAAAATTTTCTTTGAATTGCAATAATCTCACTCAAGACTTTGCTAGGGGCCTTGTAGAATGATAGATGATGAATAAGCAAGTTGGTAAGAATGGAATTAATCATGGTAACGCGGCCTCTGATAGATAAGTTTTGCCCTTTCCAAGCAGACAGTCTATCTTTGAATAATTAGATAACCGGACTCCAAAACGAAACTCTACTATGGCTATTCCCAACCCATATGCCCAGGAACTTAAACACATGAGAACCGGAACGACACATTAGGAAACGCTCAGCAGCCCTTAACAAATTCGCATCAACACCTAGCCCAATCAAACAACTTTTCGAATAATTAATTTCCAGTCCAGATATTAATGTAAAACCTTTAAGAATGGCTTTAAACATCCAGAAGTTACTCCAGCTGCCATCACACAATAAGATCGTATCATTTGCGAATTGTAAAAGCTCATACCGACAATTATCATTGACTTTAAAACCTTTCAGAATGCCTAGCTCACCCGCTAACCTGACCATATGCGCAAATCCTTCCACAACAATAGCAAAAAGAAATGGAGATAAGGGATCGCCCTGACAGAGGCCACGCGAAACCTTAAAGTCACCTGTTGCACTTTTGTTGATGAGAATGGACATGAAACTAGAGAAAACGGTCCCACCCATCCACTTCAACCACCTCTCCCCGAACCCCATAGCGACCATCATTTGGCGAAGAAAACACCAATCCACGCGATCTTAGGCTTTGGAGAAGTCTACCTTAAGTAAAACACACGGTTGCTTATGCTTCTTGGCCAGATCTATGATTTCATTTAGAACCAACACACCATCCAGCAAAAAACGACCAGGAATGAAAGCAGATTGGGATTTGGAAATAATCTTCCCAATAACACCTCTCAGCCTGATTGCCAAAAGTTTGGAGATAACTTTATACACACACCCCATCAAACAAATGGGTCTAAAGTCTTCAATGCTTTGTGGATTGTCACACTTAGGAATTAAAGAAAGGAAAGATGAATTTGTAGTTTTGTTCAATTTGCTAGAATCCTAGAACTCCAAAACACAATTAATGAAGTCGTCCTTAATAATTTCCCAAATTTCTTGACAGAATCCCAGTGTAATACCATCTGGTTTGGGACTCTTATTAGCAGCACACAAAAAAAAAGTTTCCCTAATCTCCTATATGTCAAACACGCGTTCCAGGTTCAATCTGTCCACTTTCGACAGCTTAGCAAGGTTTTAAAAATTGAAAGAAGTGGACGGAAGCGGCCTACTGCTAAACTGACCTGCAAGTGTTCTCTAATTGCCTTCTTCAATGGATCAACGCCTTCAACAATATGTCTTCCCACCTTAATTACATTCAAGCAATTCACTTTGGATCTTAGCTTAAACTGGCTATGAAAAAAAGCTGTATTTTAATCCCCAAGTTTAATCCAGTTAGCCCTGGACTTCTGGCAGACGATGGACTCCTTAATGTGAGACTTTTCCCAAAATTTCTTCTGAGCACGGATCCTACAATCCAGATCCTCGGCATAAACATTATTAGGATCTTCAGCCATCTCCCTTTCAATCTTATTAATCTGCTCAACGTGGCCCTCAATTTCCAAGTTTACCTTCCCCAAGATATTATAATTCCACTACCTCAATCTATTACGCAACAACTGAAACTTGCGACTAAGAATGAAACACGCATTGCCCTTCACGTTGAATGAATCCCATTCCTTCTTGACAAACTCCCTAAACCCATTATGAGAAAACCAACACTCAAAAACCTTGAACAACTTCGGACCCCAGTTAATCTCCCTACCAATCAACCACACAGGAATATGATCTGAAATATCTCTACAACCCACCACTTATTTAATTGTGTTCCAGTTTTTGACCAGATCCCAAGATATAATAAATTTATCAAGTCTGCTCATAGACAGACCATTAGAATTGACATATGTGAAAGCATTACCTGTTAACGGCAAGTCCACCAAATCCATCATTGAAATAAAATTATTGAAATAATCCATTTCTCCAGAACTTCTAGCCCCACCGCCTCTGCATTCATTCCTAGACCTGATAGAATTGAAATCTCTGGCAAGCACCCAACAGCCTTTAGGAGAGGATGCCTTCAAGTCTAAGAGAGATGCCCACAAACTCCTCTTCTCACCAATATTACAAGAAGAATATATATTAACAAAATAGACATTAAAGTTCCTCCATATGGCATTAAGACAAAGAAACCCCTTGCCTTTGACAAAGTAGATAGGACACAGAACTTCCTTTCTCCACATAGTTAGTAACCCACCAGAATTGCCTACAGAGTCAGCTGCAGACCATTCGACAATTGCGTTACTCCACATGCCTTGAACAACAGCCTGTGACATAAACTTGCACTTTGTTTCTTGCAAAAAACAAATGTCTGCTCCCCCTTCCCTAATGATTTTCGAGATTCTCTTCCTCTTAATTGACCCACCACACTCACGCACATTGAAGCTAACAAAATTCATTTATCCTTACTAGCTTCCTCCTTCTGAAGTCTGAAATCAGCTCTATTTTGATCATCCAATTTCCTTATAATTCCTTCAAAATATTCATCATCCTCGTCGCCTTCGATGCCCATCAATTTAATGGACTCCCAAATCTTCTTAGGGCCATCTTCAATGTTTTTCCTGATTCTGGAATTACTCTTCATAATATCCTCGTCAGATACCGAGTCACAACACAACACCGACCCTCCTGAGAACTGAGATATAGACTCCTCCATATCTGATCTTGAGGTCTTCAAAGGATTTTGATTAGAACACTTCTCTTGGTGGGCAAGCAGGGCAATATAGGAAGGAGAAAAAGGTATCCTAATGTTCTCCATAATCTCATCCAAAGATTTTTTCTTCTTGGGCCTAACATTGGGTGGACTCACTTGAGGCCCAAACTCAACAAGTTTATTTTTCTCCAAATGATCAAGTATCATCTGTCCCGCTGCATTACTAGACATACACCTCCCCTCTGAATTTGACCGATCTTCTAAATTGTCAGCATCAAAAGTAACATCTCTCAAATAACCTGCCATATCAATGCTCATTAATGCCTTCTCCTTAATATCACAAAAAGTTAGACTAGGATTGACTTTTTCAGAAACTCCAAACGGCGCCTTTTTGTGAAAAGAAACATCTACTCCCTTGGGAATCATGCACATAGGTCTGCCTACATTTTCTCTCTCCAATACTATATCATTACCATCTGTATTCTCTGCATCACCATTTAATGTTGTTTGGGATCAAACATGGCTCATGATAAGCATGTTGACCAAGTAAACTATAGATTGCTAATCCATTTTCAAAATCTTCTCTGCATATAGCACAGAGAAGTTGATCATGTGGGAGAGGTTTAGACGAATCATATATTGAAATGCTGACCCTCTACGCATCAGTTAATGATCTATCTCTAATTGCTCAACGATGTGTCAAATGAAACTTAGACAAAAACAAAAATAAAATTATGATCAAATGCATGCAAAGTTTGTTTAAACCTCAAACAATCAATAGTAAATTATTCATTACCTTTATTATTGTTGTCGCCCATGCTTGTGATGAAGAAGGACAACAGTGTTAAAACCTTGCTGGAAAAAAGTGGTCGTTTTTGTAGAAAAAAATCTCGCTGGAAAGTGTTTAGCTTCAATATGAATTGATAATGACAAAAATGTTGTTAAATGAGATAACAAAGATGTTTTTCCAATATGAGTTGTGATATCATCTACTTATCTATATAATTAGTGGGATATTCGTGCGTTCGCACGCACATTTGTTTTTAAAATATAATAAAAATGTAAAAAAGAAGAACAAAATTACTTTATCAAAAGAGTTTATTATTTTTAAACGAAGTATTTGTTTTGATTTATATATGGATCATAAATATAAGTTTTCCATATATAAAAATATTTGGATGAACCGTATTTTTTTCTGTGTAATATTATTTTTGTTTTGATATTATTTATAAAAATATTTGGATCAAATGACAATTTGTTCTCATTTATAAAAAAAAATATTAAGATTCACTCATTAATTTAAAAACAACATTTATCAACCATAACATATATTAGTGAAATGATTGCATCAATACTATATAATGTAATTTTCCATATATTATCTTTAAAATATTGTATTTTTAAAATAAAAATAATTTCAAAATAAAAATATTAAAAACATAAATAATTTAAAAACAATGCATTTTCCCGTGTTTGGATTCGTACATTATTTTAAATATATTTACTTTTATTTTCTTTAATTGTACAAAAAATATAATAATATGTGCGTTCGCACAGATTCTGCTCTGGATACCCGTGCGTTTGCATGGAAACCGATGTGTTACGTGCATTTGTTTTTAAAATGTAATAAAAATATACAAAACATAAAAACAAAATTATTTAACCAAGAAAGTTTATTATTTTTAAAAAAATATTTTTTTTTATTTATATTTGGAGCATAAATATTGTTTTATCATATATACAAATACTTGGATCAACTGTATATTTTCTGGTATGTAAATATTAATGCTGGTTTAACATTTTGTATAAAAATATTTATGTAATCATTTAATTTTATAAATATCAACTAATAACATAGTATTTGTAAATAATGTTTTAATTGTATAAATAAATATTAGTAACATAAATAAATACATGTTGACCGTGTTTGGATTCATATATTATTTTAAATATATTTACCTTTATTTTCTTTAATTGTACAAAAATTGTAATAATGTGTGTCCGCACAAATTTTGTTTTGGATACTCCACTCTGGAAAAAGAAAAATAAATAAATTATAATTAGGATATGTTTGTAAAGTAAAATTATTTTAATATATTGTCTATAGTTAAATTTAACAACAAGAATCCACACATAGTGCCTCACATCAACCAAACTGGAGCACATCAAAGTAAAATGGAGATGAAGATGTATGTCTTGCAACTTCCTTATCCAAATTGTATGTCTTGCAATTTAATATCATTTAAGAACAAACAATAGAATATGAGTTGTGTCTTGGTAATTCTCATATTGAGTCTTGTTTTCCAGAAGAAAAAATCAATTATGTGAACCTTATCAACAAAACTTGTTGCAATACATTTGTTTATTATGGCATGAAATTGGTTTTCCAATGATAATTTTTGTATGACCTTTGATGTAACAGAAAGTTAAACCTAGCTAGCAACAGAATAATATTGGCGTAAATATGATAAATCCCTCGTAAAGATCTATATATATATAGGGTTCATATCATATGAGAATGTAATTTTTACGTGAGGATGAATTTGAATAATTAGATTTTAAAATAAATGGTGGAGATTATGTGTAGTTTTTATTTTTCTCTCTCCTCTATTATTAAAATAAATGATGAAGGAGAGAGAAAAAAACAGACACATAATCACCACCATTTATTTTAAAATCTAATGGTTCAGATTAATTCTCATATTCTCACATAACAATGACATTCGCATATAAATACAATCAAAACTAAGTGAAACAATTGAAATGAGAGAGAGAGATACCAGACATGTTGAGAAGGGAGGAATGAATTTTGACGTTGATAGTGAAGGGAAGAAGTAAAAAGAGAGATAGGTGTTGAAGTGTATTGACGGAAGAATGTTGAAGAGTATTGACGGAACAAATTAGAATGCCGCAAATATATATATTTTCTGTTTTAATCCATATATGCTTTTACGATCAATTATAAATATATAAATTTACTTTTAGTTTTAATTTAACTTAAATATAATTTTTAGTTATAATTTTTAAAATCAGATTTTTGAGCCTACATGAATCCCTTCTCAAAAATAAATTTTTAGTTTTTTAGTTCTTTTTCAATTTTTTTATTTTTAAATCTAAAAAACGAAGACAACTTTGATATGTTTTGTATTTTTATTTTGATTTTCACTATCCCAAAATTAAGAAATGAAAACACACGAAAAACACATACTTTTCTATATTTTTCATTAATGACAATTTTAGTAATTATGACCAAAATTTTATAATCTCTATAATTCATTATACCATATGCTAATAAAATAAATTGTGTTTGTTTGTTAATTAAAATATTTTTATTTTCACTCTTTTCTAAAGAAATTATTTGAATTTATAAATATTATCTATAATTTATTTTTTAATTTGTTAGAAAATATTTGTAAAGTTAAAAATTTTCAGCACAATTTATTTTTTGGATAACAATATTTTATATAATTTTGGAAAAAACACTAACAAGTGTTTTTTACATGAGTTTTTATAAGGAATTAAAATGATAATAAATTGTTATGAAAATTTATGTATTTGAATATGGAAAATATAAACATTTTTAAAAATAAAATTTATATTAAATTTTTTAAAGAATGCTCTTAAATTATGATAAATAATTTGGATTATAATTTAAGTTAATAAATATACTTAGGGATTAATTAATAAATAAAGATATTTAAGAATTAAATAACAATTGGATCAATAAAAAATAATTAAATAATTATTCAACTAATGGAATAAAAATTCAAAGAAAAACTAAACCTTAGCCTCCATCATCAACTGAACAAGAAAAATCTATAGCAGTTTACGTGGGTCACGACATTTCAAATTGGTAAATCGATCTCGGACTATTATTTCCCACCTTCCTCATTTTTTGTGTTTTTCTCTTTTAGTTTTTTTTTCTAACTTTTCAATTTTTATAGAAAATCACAAAAAATAATTTTTTGTATTATTATTTAGTTATTAATTTTCGTATTTTATATTAATGCATATTTTAAAATAAAAGAATCATATAAGTAAAAAAAATTAAGTTATTAGACTATTATTATTATTATTATTTAAATTAACATTTTTTTTATTTAATTTAAATAAGCTATGAATCCATCCATATTCATCTGCTTGTGCTTTAAGAAATAAATAAAATCCAATCAGATTAAATCTTTTCTAAATGATTCAATCAAATTCAATTCTTTGACCTGATTTTTACCTATAAAAAGAGCATGTTTCCCACATTCTTTTACATCCAAAATTCATTAAATCATATCCAAAAAGTTATTCTTCTTGACACCGAAGAACAATGTGGTGTATTATTTTACCTGGTGTTTGAGTTGGTTTGATTTCTATCTGGATTGCTTAGTGAAGGTAAATATCAGTATGTTTTTTCTTTGTATACTTTTGAGTTCATGTATATAATTAAAACTCTTGTATGTATATAATTAACTAAATTTTTGTTTTGTGTATAATCAATTAATCTTTAATAAATAAATAATTTTCATCCAAAATTCTTGTATAATAATTTTAATTTCTTGTATATAATTAAAATTTTCATACATAATTAATCTATTTTGTATATAAGTAAATTAATTAAATGTATTCAACCTAAACCTTTAACAATTATTTTAAACTAATCTACCAAAAAAATTCAAAAACAACATTTTCACAAACTATCAATCTAACAAATCATAATTATATTAACAAACAATAAAAGACTACAAAAATAAAAAAGTAATTGTATTTCATTATATTTAATTGGTTAATTAATTTATGATAATTCTATAATTAAGCACAATTAGATGAGTAATTGATTTTAATGAGTCATATTTCCCCTCTAATATAATAATAAAAAAATATAATAATACAATTTAAGATAATTAGGTTTTGAATAGTGTTTTTATAATAAATAATTGGGATTATAATTTAAGTTATTTAACATACTTAGGGATTAATTAATAATTAAAGATATTTAAGAATTAAATTAACAATTGGATCAATAAAAACAAGAAAAATTGAAGAGGGAAAAGGAGAACGCAGAGAACTCAAAGAAAAGGAGGAAGGTAGCAACAGCTTACTTGGGTCACGACATTTCAGGTTGATAAATCGATCCCGGGCTATTATTTCTACCCTTCCTCTCTTTCTGTATTTTTTTACTTTAGTTTTATTATAACTTTTTTATTTTCATAAAAAATAAAAAATAAAATATATTGTTATTATTTAATTATTAATTTTTGTATTTTATATTAATACATATTTTAAAATATGATTTTTTTATTAAAATTATTATTTTATTGAAAATATCTCAAAAAAATCATATAAATAAAAAAATAAATAAAAATAAAAAATTCATTATCATTATTAGACTATTATTATTATTTAAATTAATATTTTTTATGTAAATTCACCGAACCATGAATCCATCCAGATTCACTTGCTTGGGCTTTAAGAAATAAAAAAATTCCATCAGATTAAATCTTTCCTAAATGATTCAATCACATTCAATTCTTTGACCTGATTTTTACCTATAAATAGAGCATACTTCCCACATTATTTTACATTCATAATTCACTAAATCCATTCCTAAAGTTGTTGTTCTTCACATTGAAGAACAACAACTAAACCTTAGCCTCAATCATCAACTGATAAAGAAAAAATCGAAGAGGGAAAAGGAGAACGCGAAAAACTCAAAGAAAAGAGGGAGGAAGTAGCATCTTACGTGATATGTGTATTACTTTACCTGGTGTTTGAGTTGGTTTGATTTCTGTCTGGATTGCTTGGTAAGTGCAAATATTAGTATGTTTTTTCTTTGTATAATTTTGAGTTCATGTATATAATTAAAACTCTAGTATGTATATAATTAATAAAAAAATTTATGTATAATCAATTAATCTTTTATACATAAATAATTTTCAATCAAAATTCTTTTATAATAATTTTAATTTCTTATATATAATTAAAATTTTCATATATAATTGGTCTATTTTGTATATAATAAATTAATTATATATTATTTTTTTCATGAAAATTATTTTATGGAAAATATCTCAAAAAATCATATAAATCAAAATAATAAAAATAAAATCATTATAATTATTATTTAAATTAACATTTGACGATCTGTCTCTAATGTTTGACGACGCGCCTCTAATTCTAGACTAATGGCTTGTCGTGCCTCAAATACTCGACGAGCCTCTAATGCTTGATGAGAGGCTCGACGTGCCCTAAATATTCTAATAATAATTAATAAACTCGAGAGAAAAAAGAAAAATCCAATAAAAGCCACAATACCTAAAATAAAATATTTATCCTGCAATGACTCCACTCCACTCTGGAAAAAGAAAAATAAATAAATTATAATTAGGATATGTTTGTAAAGTAAAATTATTTTAATATATTGACTATAGTTAAATTTAACAACAAGAATCCACACACAGTGCCTCACATCAACCAAACTGGAGCACATCAAAGTAAAATGGAGATGAAGATTTATGTCTTGCAACTTCCTTATCCAAATTGTATGTCTTACAATTTAATATCATTTAAGAACAAACAATAGAATATGAGTTGTGTCTTGGTAATTCTCATATTGAGTCTTGTTTTCCAGAAGAAAAAATCAATTATGTGAACCTTATCAACAAAACTTGTTGCAATACATTTGTTTATTATGGCATGAAATTGGTTTTCCAATGATAATTTTTGTATGACAGAAAGTTAAACCTAGCTAGCAACAGAATAATATTGGCGTAAATATGATAAATCCCTCGTAAAGATCTATCTATATATATATATATATATATATATATATATATAGGGTTCATATCATATGAGAATGTAATTTTTACGTGAGGATGAATTTGAATAATTAGATTTTAAAATAAATGGTGGAGATTATGTGTGGTTTTTATTTTTCTCTCTCCTCTATTATTAAAATAAATGATGGAGGAGAGAGAAAAAAACAGACACATAAAGAGAGAGAGAGAGAGAGAGAGAGAGAGATACCAGACATGTTGAGAAGGGAGGAATGAATTTTGACGTTGATAGTGAAGGGAAGAAGTAAAAAGAGAGATAGGTGTTGAAGAGTATTGACGGAAGAATGTTGAAGAGTATTGACGGAACAAATTAGAATGCCGCAAATATATATATTTTCTGTTTTAATCCATATATGCTTTTACAATCAATTATAAATACATAAATTTACTTTTAGTTTTAACTTTACTTAAATATAATTTTTAGTTATAATTTTTAAAATCAGATTTTTGAGCCTACATGAATCCCTTCTCAAAAATAAATTTTTAGTTTTTTAGTTCTTTTTCAGTTTTTTTATTTTTAAATCTAAAAAACGAAGACAACTTTGATATGTTTTGTATTTTTATTTTGATTTTCACTATCCCAAAATTAAGAAATGAAAACACACGAAAAACACATACTTTTCTATATTTTTCATTAATGACAATTTTAGTAATTATGACCAAAATTTTATAATCTCTATAATTCATTATACCATATGCTAATAAAATAAATTGTGTTTGTTTGTTAATTAAAATATTTTTATTTTCACTCTTTTCTAAAGAAATTATTTGAATTTATAAATATTATCTATAATTTATTTTTTAATTTGTTAGAAAATATTTGTAAAGTTAAAAATTTTCAGCTCAATTTATTTTTTGGATAACAATATTTTATATAATTTTGGAAAAAACACTAACAAGTGTTTTTACATGAGTTTTTATAAGGAATTAAAATGATAATATATTGTTATGAAAATTTATGTATTTGAATATGGAAAATATTAACATTTTTAAAAATAAAATCTATATTAAATTTTTTAAAGAATGCTCTTAAATTATGATAAATAATTTGGATTATAATTTAAGTTAATAAATATACTTAGGGATTAATTAATAAATAAAGATATTTAAGAATTAACTTAACAATTGGATCAATAAAAAATAATTAAATAATTATTCAACTAATGGAATAAAAATTCAAAGAAAAACTAAACCTTAGCCTCCATCATCAACTGAACAAGAAAAATCTATAGCAGTTTACGTGAGTCACGACATTTCAAATTGGTAAATCGATCTCGGACTATTATTTCCCACCTTCCTCATTTTTTGTGTTTTTCTCTTTTAGTTTTTTTTTCTAACTTTTCAATTTTTATAGAAAATCACAAAAAATAATTTTTTGTATTATTATTTAGTTATTAATTTTCGTATTTTATATTAATGCATATTTTAAAATAAAAGAATCATATAAGTAAAAAAAATTAAGTTATTAGACTATTATTATTATTATTATTTAAATTAACATTTTTTTATTTAATTTAAATAAGCTATGAATCCATCCATATTCATCTGCTTGTGCTTTAATAAATAAATAAAATCCAATCAGATTAAATCTTTTCTAAATGATTCAATCAAATTCAATTCTTTGACCTGATTTTTACCTATAAATAGAGCATGTTTCCCACATTCTTTTACATCCACAATTCATTAAATCATATCCAAAAAGTTGTTCTTCTTGACACCGAAGAACAATGTGGTGTATTATATTACCTGGTGTTTGAGTTGGTTTGATTTCTATCTGGATTGCTTAGTGAAGGCAAATATCAGTATGTTTTTTCGTTGTATAATTTTGAATTCATGTATATAATTAAAACTCTTGTATGTATATAATTAACTAAATTTTTGTTTTGTGTATAATCAATTAATCTTTAATAAATAAATAATTTTCATACAAAATTCTTGTATAATAATTTTAATTTCTTGTATATAATTAAAATTTTCATACATAATTAATCTATTTTGTATATAAGTAAATTAATTAAATTTATTCAACCTAAACCTTTAACAATTATTTTAAACTAATCTACCAAAAAATTCAAAAACAACATTTTCACAAACTATCAATCTAACAAATCATAATTATAATAACAAACAATAAAACACTACAAAAATAAAGAAGTAATTGTATTTCATTAGATTTAATTGGTTAATTAAGTTATGATAATTCTATAATTAAGCACAATTAGATGAGTAATTGATTTTAATGAGTCATATTTCCCCTCTAATATAATAATAAAAAAATATAATAATACAATTTAAGATAATTATGTTTTGAATAGTGTTTTTATAATAAATAATTGGGATTATAATTTAAGTTATTTAACATACTTAGGGATTAATTAATAATTAACGATATTTAAGAATTAAATTAACAATTGGATCAATAAAAACAAGAAAAATTGAAGAGGGAAAAGGAGAACGCAGAGAACTCAAAGAAAAGGAGGAAGGAAGCAACAACTTACTTGGGTCATAAATCGATCTCGGGCTATTATTTCTACCCTTCCTCACTTTCTGTATTTTTTTATTTTAGTTTTATTATAACTTTTTTATTTTCATAAAAAATAAAATATAAAATATATTATTATTATTTAGTTATTAATTTTTGTATTTTATATTAATGCATATTTTAAAATATGATTTTTTTATTAAAATTATTATTTTATTGAAAATATCTCAAAAAAATCATATAAATAAAAAAATAAAAAAATAAAAAATTCATTATCATTATTAGACTATTATTATTATTTAAATTAATATTTTTTATGTAAATTCACCGAACCATGAATCCATCCAGATTCAATTGCTTGGGCTTTAAGAAATAAAAAAATTCCGTCAGATTAAATCTTTCCTAAATGATTCAATCACATTCAATTCTTTAACCTGATTTTTACCTATAAATAGAGCATACTTCCCACATTATTTTACATTCACAATTCACTAAATCCATTCCTAAAAGTTGTTGTTCTTCACACTGAAAAACAACAACTAAACCTTAGCCTCAATCATCAACTGATAAAGAAAAAATCGAAGAGGGAAAACGAGAACGCGAAAAACTCAAAGAAAAGGAGGGAGAAAGTAGCATCTTACGTGATATGTGTATTACTTTACCTGGTGTTTGAGTTGGTTTGATTTCTGTCTGGATTGCTTGGTAAATGCAAATATTAGTATGTTTTTTCTTTGTATAATTTTGAGTTCATGTATATAATTAAAACTCTTGTATGTATATAATTAATAAAAAAAATTGTGTATAATCAATTAATCTTTTATACATAAATAATTTTCAATCAAAATTCTTTTATAATAATTTTAATTTCTTATATATAATTAAAATTTTCATATATAATTGGTCTATTTTGTATATAATAAATTAATTATATATTATTTTTTTCATTAAAATTATTTTATGGAAAAAATCTCAAAAAATCATATAAATCAAAATAATAAAAATAAAATCATTATAATTATTATTTAAATTAACATTTGACGATCTGTCTCTAATGTTTGACGACGTGCCTCTAATTCTAGACTAATGGCTTGTCGTGCCTCAAATACTCGACGAGCCTCTAATGCTTGATGAGAGGCTCGACGTGCCCTAAATATTCTAATAATAATTAATAAACTCGAGAGAAAAAAGAAAAATCCAATAAAAGCCACAATACCTAAAATAAAATATTTATCCTGCAATGACTCCACTCTGGAAAAAGAAAAATAAATAAATTATAATTAGGATATGTTTGTAAAGTAAAATTATTTTAATATATTGTCCATAGTTAAATTTAACAAGAAGAATCCACACATAGTGCCTCACATCAACCAAACTGGAGCACATCAAAGTAAAATGGAGATGAAGATTTATGTCTTGCAACTTCCTTATCCAAATTGTATGTCTTGCAATTTAATATCATTTAAGAACAAACAATAGAATATGAGTTGTGTCTTGGTAATTCTCATATTGAGTCTTGTTTTCCAGAAGAAAAAATCAATTATGTGAACCTTATCAACAAAACTTGTTGCAATACATTTGTTTATTATGGCATGAAATTGGTTTTCCAATGATAATTTTTGTATGACAGAAAGTTAAACCTAGCTAGCAACAGAATAATATTGGCGTAAATATGATAAATCCCTCGTAAAGATCTATATATATATATATATATATATATATATATATATATATATATATATATATATAGGATTCATATCATATGAGAATGTAATTTTTACGTGAGGATGAATTTGAATAATTAGATTTTAAAATAAATGGTGGAGATTATGTGTGGTTTTTATTTTTCTCTCTCCTCTATTATTAAAATAAATGATGGAGGAGAGAGAAAAAAACGGACACATAATCTCCACCATTTATTTTAAAATCTAATGGTTCAGATTAATTCTCATATTCTCACATAAAAATGACATTCACATATAAATACAATCAAAACTTTGTGAAACAATTGAAATGAGAGAGAGAGAGAGAGAGAGAGAGATACTAGACATGTTGAGAAGGGAGGAATGAATTTTGACGTTGATAGTGAAGGGAAGAAGTAAAAAGAGAGATAGGTGTTGAAGAGTATTGACGGAAGAATGTTGAAGAGTATTGACGAAACAAATTAGAATGCCGCAAATATATATATTTTCTGTTTTAATCCATATATGCTTTTACGATCAATTATAAATACATAAATTTACTTTTAGTTTTAATTTTACTTAAATATAATTTTTAGTTATAATTTTTAAAATCAGATTTTTGAGCCTACATGAATCCCTTCTCAAAAATAAATTTTTAGTTTTTTAGTTCTTTTTCAGTTTTTTTATTTTTAAATCTAAAAAACGAAGACAACTTTGATATGTTTTGTATTTTTATTTTGATTTTCACTATCCCAAAATTAAGAAATGAAAACACACGAAAAACACATACTTTTCTATATTTTTCATTAATGACAATTTTAGTAATTATGACCAAAATTTTATAATCTCTATAATTCATTATACTATATGCTAATAAACTAAATTGTGTTTGTTTGTTAATTAAAATATTTTTATTTTTACTCTTTTCTAAAGAAATTATTTGAATTTATAAATATTAGCTATAATTTATTTTTTAATTTGTTAGAAAATATTTGTAAAGTTAAAAATTTTCATCTCAATTTATTTTTTGGATAACAATATTTTATATAATTTTGGAAAAAACACTAACAAGTGTTTTTACATGAGTTTTTATAAGGAATTAAAATGATAATAAATTGTTATGAAAATTTATGTATTTGAATACGGAAAATATTAACATTTTTAAAAATAAAATTTATATTAAATTTTTTAAAGAATGCTCTTAAATTATGATAAATAATTTGAATTATACTTTAAGTTAATAAATATACTTAGCGATTAATTAATAAATAAAGATATTTAAGAATTAACTTAACAATTGGATCAATAAAAAATAATTAAATAATTATTCAACTAATGGAATAAAAATTCAAAGAAAAACTAAACCGTAGCCTCCATCATCAACTGAACAAGAAAAATCTATAGCAGTTTACGTGGGTCACGGCATTTCAAATTGGTAAATCGATCTCGGACTATTATTTCCCACCTTCCTCATTTTTTGTGTTTTTCTCTTTTAGTTTTTTTTTCAAACTTTTCAATTTTTATAGAAAATCACAAAAAATATTTTTTTGTATTATTATTTAGTTATTAATTTTCGTATTTTATATTAATACATATTTTAAAATAAAAGAATCATATAAGTAAAAAAAATTAAGTTATTAGACTATTCTTATTATTATTATTATTATTTAAATTAAATTTTTTTTATTTAATTTAAATAAGCTATGAATCCATCCATATTCATCTGCTTGTGCTTTAAGAAATAAATAAAATCCAATCAGATTAAATCTTTTCTAAATGATTCAATCAAATTCAATTCTTTGACCTGATTTTTACCTATAAATAGAGCATGTTTCCCACATTCTTTTACATCCACAATTCATTAAATCATATCCAAAAAGTTATTCTTCTTGACACCGAAGAACAATGTGGTGTATTATATTACCTGATGTTTGAGTTGGTTTGATTTCTATCTGGATTGCTTAGTGAAGGCAAATATCAGTATGTTTTTTCTTTGTATAATTTTGAGTTCATGTATATAATTAAAACTCTTGTATGTATATAATTAACTAAATTCTTGTTTTGTGTATAATCAATTAATCTTTAATAAATAAATAATTTTCATACAAAATTCTTGTATAATAATTTTAATTTCTTGTATATAATTAAAATTTTCATACATAATTAATCTATTTTGTATATATGTAAATTAATTAAATTTATTCAACCTAAACCTTTAACAATTATTTTAAACTAATCTACCAAAAAAATTCAAAAACAACATTTTCACAAACAATCAATCTAAAAAATCATAATTATAATAACAAACAATAAAAAACTACAAAAATAAAAAAGTAATTGTATTTCATTAGATTTAATTGGTTAATTAATTTATGATAATTCTATAATTAAGCACAATCAGATGAGTAATTGATATTAATGAGTCATATTTCCCCTCTAATATAATAATAAAAAAAATATAATAATACAACTTAAGATAATTAGGTTTTGAATAGTGTTTTTATAATAAATAATTGGGATTATAATTTGAGTTATTTAACATACTTAGGGATTAATTAATAATTAAAGATATTTAAGAATTGAATTAACAATTGGATCAATAAAAACAAGAAAAATTGAAGAGGGAAAAGGAGAACGCAGAGAACTCAAAGAAAAGGAGGAAGGAAGCAACAGCTTACCTGGGTCACGACATTTCAGGTTGATAAATCGATCTCGGGCTATTATTTCTCACCTTCCTCACTTTCTGTATTTTTTTAATTTAGTTTTATTATAACTTTTTTATTTTCATAAAAAATTAAATATATTATTATTATTTAATTATTAATTTTTGTATTTTATATTAATGCATATTTTAAAATATGATTTTTTTATTAAAATTATTATTTTATTGAAAATATCTCAAAAAATCATATAAATAAAAAAATAAAATAAAAATTCATTATCATTATTAGACTATTATTATTATTTAAATTAATATTTTTTATGTAAATTCACCGAACCATGAATCCATCCAGATTCACTTGCTTGGGCTTTAAGAAATAAAAAAATTCTGTCAGATTAAATCTTTCCTAAATGATTCAATCACATTCAATTCTTTGACCTGATTTTTACCTATAAATAGAGCATACTTCCCACATTATTTTACATTCACAATTCACTAAATCCATTCCTAAAAGTTGTTGTTCTTCACACTGAAGAACAACAACAACTAAACCTTAGCCTCAATCATCAACTGATAAAGAAAAAATTGAAGAGGGAAAAGGAGAACGCGAAAAACTCAAAGAAAAGGAGGGAGGAAGTAGCATCTTACGTGATATGTGTATTACTTTACCTGGTGTTTGAGTTGGTTTGATTTCTGTCTGGATTGCTTGGTAAGTGCAAATATTAGTATGTGTTTTCTTTGTATAATTTTGAGTTCATGTATATAATTAAAACTCTTGTATGTATATAATTAATAAAAAAATTTGTGTATAATCAATTAATCTTTTATACATAAATAATTTTCAATCAAAATTCTTTTATAATAATTTTAATTTCTTATAAATAATTCAAATTTTCATACATAATTGGTCTATTTTGTATATAAAAAATTAATTATATATATTTTTTTTCATTAAAATTATTTTATGGAAAAAATCTCAAAAAATCATATAAATCAAAAAAATAAAAATAAAATCATTATAATTATTATTTAAATTAACATTTGACGATCTGTCTCTAATGTTTGACGACGTGCCTCTAATTCTAGACTAATGGTTTATCGTGCCTCAAATACTCGACGAGCCTCGAATGCTTGACGAGAGGCTCGACGTGCCCTAAATATTCTAATAATAATTATTAAACTCGAGAGAAAAAAGAAAAATCCAATAAAAGCCACAATACCTAAAATAAAATATTTATCCTGCAATGACTCCACTCTGGAAAAAGAAAAATAAATAAATTATAATTAGGATATGTTTGTAAAGTAAAATTATTTTAATATATTGTTTATTATGTGAACCTTATCAACAAAACTTGTTGCAATACATTTGTTTATTATGGCATGAAATTGGTTTTCCAATGATAATTTTTGTATGAACTTTCCCTCGTAAAGATCTTTATATATATATATATATATATATATATATATATGGTTCATATCATATGAGAATGTAATTTTTACGTGAGGATGAATTTGAATCATTCGATTTTAAAATAAATGGTGGAGATTATGTGCGGTTTTTATTTTTCTCTCTCCTCTATTATTAAAATAAATGATGGAGGAGAGAGAAAAAAATGGACACATAATCTCCACCATTTATTTTAAAATCTAATAGTTCAGATTAATTCTCATATTCTCACATAAAAATGACATTCTCATATGATACGTTCGCTATATATATATATATATATATATATATATATATATATATATATATATATATATATATATATATATATATATATTTATATATATATGTATGTGAAAAATACAATCAAAACTAAGTGAAACAATTGAAATGTGTGAGAGAGAGAGAGATACCAGACATGTTGAGAAGGGAGGAATGAATTTTGACGTTGATAGTGAAGGGAAGAAGTAAAAAGAGAGATAGGTGTTGAAGAGTATTGACGGAAGAATGTTGAAGAGTTTTGACGGAACAAATTAGAATGCCGCAAATATATATATTTTCTGTTTTAATCCATATATGCTTTTACGATCAATTATAAATATATAAATTTACTTTTAGTTTTAATTTTACTTAAATATAATTTTTATTATAATTTTTAAAATCAGATTTTTGAGCCTACATGAATCCCTTCTCAAAAATAATTTTTAGTTTTTTAGTTCTTTTTCAGTTTTTTTATTTTTAAATCTAAAAAACAAAGACAACTTTGATATGTTTTGTATTTTTATTTTGATTTTCACTATCCCAAAATTAAGAAATGAAAACACACGAAAAACACATACTTTTCTATATTTTTCATTAATGACAATTTTAGTAATTATGACCAAAATTTTATAATCTCTATAATTCATTATACCATATGCTAATAAAATAAATTGTGTTTGTTTGTTAATTAAAATATTTTTATTTTTACTCTTTTCTAAAGAAATTATTTGAATTTATAAATATTAGCTATAATTTATTTTTTAATTTGTTAGAAAATATTTGTAAAGTTAAAAATTTTCATCTCAATTTATTTTTTGGATAACAATATTTTATATAATTTTGGAAAAAACACTAACAAGTGTTTTTACATGAGTTTTTATAAGGAATTAAAATGATAATAAATTGTTATGAAAATTTATGTATTTGAATACGGAAAATATTAACATTTTTAAAAATAAAATTTATATTAAATTTTTTAAAGAATGCTCTTAAATTATGATAAATAATTTGAATTATACTTTAAGTTAATAAATATACTTAGCGATTAATTAATAAATAAAGATATTTAAGAATTAACTTAACAATTGGATCAATAAAAAATAATTAAATAATTATTCAACTAATGGAATAAAAATTCAAAGAAAAACTAAACCGTAGCCTCCATCATCAACTGAACAAGAAAAATCTATAGCAGTTTACGTGGGTCACGGCATTTCAAATTGGTAAATCGATCTCGGACTATTATTTCCCACCTTCCTCATTTTTTGTGTTTTTCTCTTTTAGTTTTTTTTTCAAACTTTTCAATTTTTATAGAAAATCACAAAAAATAATTTTTTGTATTATTATTTAGTTATTAATTTTCGTATTTTATATTAATACATATTTTAAAATAAAAGAATCATATAAGTAAAAAAAATTAAGTTATTAGACTATTATTATTATTATTATTATTATTTGAATTAAAATTTTTTTATTTAATTTAAATAAGCTATGAATCCATCCATATTCATCTGCTTGTGCTTTAAGAAATAAATAAAATCCAATCAGATTAAATCTTTTCTAAATGATTCAATCAAATTCAATTCTTTGACCTGATTTTTACCTATAAATAGAGCATGTTTCCCACATTCTTTTACATCCACAATTCATTAAATCATATCCAAAAAGTTATTCTTCTTGACACCGAAGAACAATGTGGTGTATTATATTACCTGATGTTTGAGTTGGTTTGATTTCTATCTGGATTGCTTAGTGAAGGCAAATATCAGTATGTTTTTTCTTTGTATAATTTTGAGTTCATGTATATAATTAAAACTCTTGTATGTATATAATTAACTAAATTCTTGTTTTGTGTATAATCAATTAATCTTTAATAAATAAATAATTTTCATACAAAATTCTTGTATAATAATTTTAATTTCTTGTATATAATTAAAATTTTCATACATAATTAATCTATTTTGTATATATGTAAATTAATTAAATTTATTCAACCTAAACCTTTAACAATTATTTTAAACTAATCTACCAAAAAAATTCAAAAACAACATTTTCACAAACAATCAATCTAAAAAATCATAATTATAATAACAAACAATAAAAAACTACAAAAATAAAAAAGTAATTGTATTTCATTAGATTTAATTGGTTAATTAATTTATGATAATTCTATAATTAAGCACAATCAGATGAGTAATTGATTTTAATGAGTCATATTTCCCCTATAATATAATAATAAAAAAAATATAATAATACAACTTAAGATAATTAGGTTTTGAATAGTGTTTTTATAATAAATAATTGGGATTATAATTTGAGTTATTTAACATACTTAGGGATTAATTAATAATTAAAGATATTTAAGAATTAAATTAACAATTGGATCAATAAAAACAAGAAAAATTGAAGAGGGAAAAGGAGAACGCAGAGAACTCAAAGAAAAGGAGGAAGGAAGCAACAGCTTACCTGGGTCACGACATTTCAGGTTGATAAATCGATCTCGGGCTATTATTTCTCACCTTCCTCACTTTCTGTATTTTTTTAATTTAGTTTTATTATAACTTTTTTATTTTCATAAAAAATTAAATATATTATTATTATTTAATTATTAATTTTTGTATTTTATATTAATGCATATTTTAAAATATGATTTTTTCATTAAAATTATTATTTTATTGAAAATATCTCAAAAAATCATATAAATAAAAAAATCAAAAAAAAAAATTCATTATCATTATTAGACTATTATTATTATTTAAATTAATATTTTTTATGTAAATTCACCGAACCATGAATCCATCCAGATTCACTTGCTTGGGCTTTAAGAAATAAAAAAATTCGGTCAGATAAAATATTTCCTAAATGATTCAATCACATTCAATTCTTTGACCTGATTTTTACCTATAAATAGAGCATACTTCCCACATTATTTTACATTCACAATTCACTAAATCCATTCCTAAAAGTTGTTGTTCTTCACACTGAAGAACAGCAACAACTAAACCTTAGCCTCAATCATCAACTGATAAAGAAAAAATTGAAGAGGGAAAAGGAGAACGCGAAAAACTCAAAGAAAAGGAGGGAGGAAGTAGCATCTTACGTGATATGTGTATTACTTTACCTGGTGTTTGAGTTGGTTTGATTTCTGTCTGGATTGCTTGGTAAATGCAAATATTAGTATGTTTTTTCTTTGTATAATTTTGAGTTCATTTATATAATTAAAACTCTTGTATGTATATAATTAATAAAAAAATTTGTGTATAATCAATTAAACTTTTATACATAAATAATTTTCAATCAAAATTCTTTTATAATAATTTTAATTTCTTATATATAATTAAAATTTTCATACATAATTGGTCTATTTTGTATATAATAAATTAATTAAATATTTTCACATTGTGTTTTTGTCTTTTAGTTTTATTCTAACTTTTTCTACTTTCATAAAAAATAAAAAATAAAAATTATTATTTAATTATTAATTTTCGTATTTTATATTAATGCATATTTTTAAATATGATATTTTCATTAAAATTATATTTTATGGAAAAAATCTAAAAAAATTCATATAAATAAAAAAAATCAAAAAGCAAAATGCATTAGCATTATTAGACTATTATTATTATTATTATTATTATTATTATTATTATTATTATTATTATTATTTAAATTAACATTTTTTATTTAAATTCACTAAGCCATTAATCCATCACGTTTCATTGGCTTGGACTTTAAGAAATAAATAAAATCCGGTCAGATTAAATCTTTCCTAAATGATTCAATCAGATTCAATTCTTTGACCTAATTTTTACCTATAAATAGAGCATGCTTCCCACATTCTTTTACATCCACAATTCACTAAATCCTATTCTAAAAGTTGTTGTTCTTCACACTGAAGAAAAACAACAACTAAACCATAGCCTCCATCATCAACTGATAAAGAAAAATCGAAGAGGAAAAAGGAGAACGCGGAGAACACAAAGAAAATGAGGGAGGAAGCAGCAGCTTACGTGGGTCACGACATTCCAGGTTGGTAAATCGATCTCGGACTATTATTTACTTTTTGCGTTTTTCTCTTACTTTTATTCTAACTTTTCTACTTTCATAAAAAATCACAAAAAATATTTTTTTTATAATTTATTTATTAATTTTTGTATTTTATATTAATTCATATTTTAAAATAAGATTTTTTTTCATTAAAATCATTATTTTATGGAAAAAATCTTTAAAAAATCATATAAATAAAAAAAAATCATTATCAATATTATACTATTATTATTATTATTTAAAATAAAATTTTTTATTTAAATTCACCAAGCCATGAATCCATTCAGATTCATTGGCTTGGGCCTTAAGAAATAACTAAAATCCGGTCAGATTAAATCATTCATAAATGATTCAATCACATTCAATTTTTTGATCTGATTTTTGCCTATAAATAGAGCATACTTCCCACATTCTTTTACATCCACAATTCACTAAATCCTATCCTAAAAGTTGTTGTCCTTCACATTGAAGAACAACAAAAACTAAACCTTAGCCTCCATCATCAACTAATCAAGAAAAATCGAAGAAGGAAAAGGAGAATACGGAGAACTCAAAGAAAAAGAGCGAGGAAGCAACAGCTTACGTGTGCCACAGCATTTCAAGTTGGTAAATCGATCTCGGACTATTATTTGTGTATTACTTTACCTGGTGTTTGAGTTGGTTTAATTTCTGTCTAGATTGCTTGGTGTATTAGTATGTTTTTTTATTTTAATTCACCAAGCCATAAATCCTTCCAGATTCACTTGCTTGGGCTGTTGTCTCTTTTGAAGGTCAACATGGTTGAAGGGATCCTGTCTATACTAGTACAGTTCTATGATCTGGTATATCACTGCTTCACTTTCCCAGATTACCAGCTCACACCAACACTGGAAGAGTACTCCCACCTGATTGATTTACCTATCACCGATAAAGATCCATTTTCTGGACTAGAAGAAATTCCAAAAGATTAAGCCATTGCAAAAGCAATCTCTTTGGAATAATAAAAAATCAGGACTCACAAGACCATCAAGAGAGGAATCCAGGGTTTATCGGATAAATTCCTGATGGACAAAGATTTATACTTTGCCAGTATAGGAAATATAACCGCTTTCGAGGATGTCTTTGTTCTGTTTATATATAGGCTATTCCTCTTTCCCAACATTGATAACTTTGTCGACGTCAACACTATCAGGATATTATTAATTGGGAACCCAGTCCTAACCTTGCTTGCAGATGCTTATCATTCTGTACACTTAAGGAATTTGTACAGTGAGGGATGATCACATGCTGTGTACCATTACTCTACAAATGGTTTATTTCCCACTTGCCCAAGTCTGCTGCTTTTTGGGATCACAAGAGTAGTCTGCGATGGTCGCAGAAGATTATGTCTCTTACCAATTCAGACATAGATTGGTACAATCGGATTTACGAAGGAATAAAGATCATCACAAATGTGGAAATTTCCCCAATGTACCCCTCATTGGTACTAAATGAGGGATCAACTACCATCCAATTCTAGCTCGCCGCACGCTTGGATACCCGATGAAGAATATCCCACACAATGCTCATTTGGAAGGTCTTTTCTTCAAGGAAGGAGAAAATGACAGAGCACTAAAGAAAGAAATAGTGCATGCCTGGCAACATATTCACAAGAAGGGGAGAGAATCCATGGGGAGGCCAAACTGCATCTCTGCAGAGCCTTATCTCCACTGGGTGCAAACTAGAGCCATCAAACTGAGAATGCCTTACCCTCTTCAAGAAGTTTTTCCCTTAAAGGAATTTGTCCTTTATTTCATGTCTGATGCGGAAAAACTCCAGGTTGCTCTCAACAAAGTCCAACGTGAGAAGAACTCTTGGAAGAACAAGTACCAAATTCTTAATTTAGAAAGTACCAAGATTCAGGAACTGCTAAAGGAAAAGGATGCTCTGCTTGAGATACTAGAGCATCATGCTATAGAAAGTCAGAAGGAACGAAGAAATTTGCTCATTCTTTTCATTGGGCAAAGGACCATCGACCCGAAAATGGTTGAAGAGACCCGATTGAAGAAAATAAAAATTCAGGAACCAGCATTTGAGCTCTCCTCAGAGAGAACTCAAGATCCATAGGCCTAATTTTCCTTCCTGCACTTTGTAAAATACTGTACTTTTCCCTGTAAAATACTGCAATCTTTCGAGTTCAATAAAAGGGTCTCCCCCCAGTATATGATATTTGCAATATAATTGTTAAAAGTTCTTTTGGAAATAAAAACTAAAAAAAAAATACCATTCTGTGCATATCATTCATCATTCTCACATAGCACATCTTTGTCTTTGAGTCCCACATATGTGTCGCACTCTAGAGTCAAATTGTCTCATTCGTACAATACTCGGATCAATCGACAAAAGAAAATGGACGATCTCGAGGAAGAGAATAGGGAGCTGAAAGAAAAAATCAATGCTCTAAAGGAGAGTTTGGAGAAACTCCACAATACCATGCAATCCCTGGCAGCAGCCCAAGAAAAACAACATCAAAGGACTGTGATCTCGGAGATTACATCCACGCCAATGTTTGAGACATCTGGCACTCATCTTTAGTACAACATGCCTAAAGGTTTCCCTTGGGGCATGCCCTTCAACTTTATTCCTGAAGGATACATCCCACCAGTCACTAAAGACCTGGAAGTTGTAGCAGGAACCGCCAGACCTGAAGGTTACAAACTTCAGGTAAATGAAGATGCAAGGGTTACAACAGAAACTCCTGAAGGTTACAAACTTCAAGTCACTGAAGTACCAAGAGTTACCGCCGTAATGTCTATACCACAATCGGTGGTACACACTATTCCAGAGGAACAGATTCTGCAGGCCACTTCTGGCAGAAACGAAGATGTATACGAAAGGATGAATGAATTCCAGGAACAATTCTTGGAAATGCAGAAGGAACTGCATGCCATTCGTGGACAGGACTTGTTTGATAAAGATGTCGTCGACCTCTGTTTGGTCCCTAATGTAAAGATACCGCAAAAATTCAAGGTGCCTGACTTTGAAAAATACAAAGGAAACTCTTGCCCTCAGAGTCATTTGGTAATGTACGCTCGAAAAATGTCTACCTAGACAGAAAATCAGCAGCTACTAATCCATTACTTCCAAGACAGTTTAACCGGTGCCGCACTCAAATGGTACGTGGGTTTAAACCGTAACAAGATCAGTACTTTCAGAGATCTTAGGGCAGCCTTCGTTCAGCAGTATAAATATAACTTGGACATGGCACCAGATAGGGACCAACTCAGAGTAATCTCTCAGAAAGATAAAGAAACCTTTAAGGAATATGCTTAAAGATGGCGTGAAATCTCCGGCCAGATCTGTTCTCCTCTTGAAGAAAAGAAAATGACAAAGATCTTCTTGAAAAAATTAAGCCCGTTTTATTATGACCGAATGGTCGCCAGTGCGCCCAGTGACTTCATTGAAATGATGAACATGGGAGTATGCCTTGAAGAAGCAGTCCGAGAAGGACGATTGGTCAAAGATGCAGAGCCATCTAACAGTACCAAAAGATATGGTAGTTCTTTCCAAAAGAAGAAAGAGCAAGATATCAACAATATTTCTCTGGGAAAGCAAAGACGAAGGTATCAACCGGTAGCAGCAGTAACTCCTGCTATCAACCCAGCGCCAACTTTAACATATCAACCTCAGGTTACTCAGAGCCAACCAAATCAACAACAGTATCAGCAAAGGCAGCAACATCCTCTTCAGCAGGTTCGCCCGCAGTTCAATAACAATAATCGTACTACACGACCATCAGGGTTCGACCCTATACCAATGTTATATGCAGAATTATTTCCAGTTCTACTGGCCAAGGGGCATGTTCAAACCTGTACTCCTCTTACAATACCAGAAAATCCATCTTTTTAGTTTAAAGCAGATCAAACTTGCCCTTACCATCAAGGGGGATCGAGACATAACATTGAAAATTGCCTCAGCTTCAAGTCTGATGTACAGAAGCTCGTCAGAAATGGGGTTTTATCTTTTAAAGATATTAATCTGAATGTTCAGATGAACCCATTATCGCAACATGAGAAGACTACGATGAATTTAATAGAAGGAGAACCTGACAGTAGTTATCAAATTCACAATGTACGCTTACTAGGAACCAACCTGGTAAAAATGTATTGCAGACAGAGCAGTTACTGCCATGTTCCATCTCACAACTATCATTAGTGTGATATCTATTCCAAGGACAATCAAGGATGTGCCATAGTACAAACAACCCTTCAAGAACAAATAGATTTGGGCTGAATTCAGGATCACCGGATTCACGGAGTAATCATGGCCCTTGCACATCCAAACATTGTTCAAAACCATGACATTCATGCAATGAATGTCAATCTAGTGGCAATGCATTCAAGACAAAGTCACTATTACAATTTGTCACGACACGATTACAGTGCTTGCCCGATTTGCTCAAAGGACAATCAGAGATGCTCTTTTGTACAAGAAGCCCTCCAGCGTCAAATGGATCTCGGATGGATCCAAGACTACCATGAAAGGAATGATCATCAGGTTAACATGGTTTAGATCTTTGACATCCGCTTGATGAATACCAGCCTAGTGGAATTGCATGCCAAGTAGGTCAAACTTGGTTTCCTGGCCTCGTACGATTATTAAGATTGCAAAGAATGCTACAAAAATGACCAAGGTTGTGCGCTTGTGCAAAGAACTCTTCAACATCTATTAGACCACTGGTGGCTTCCGATCTACCAGGATGAAGACACATAACAAGTTAGCATGACTAATGGGAATCCTGATAGACACCAAAGATGTGATATCTATTTGCTGGATACGGATCTGATAAGGATGCACTGCATACAAAGTGGATACGGTCGGGTACCACCTCACAATTACGAGCGTTATGGAATATGTTCAGAAAATAACCAAGGATGCTATCTCGTACGAGTAGCTCTCCAACATCAGTTAAACCGAAAGGAAATTCAACCATGCTTGAATTCTGAATCAATCAACATGGTGCAAGGTTACCTCCCTGTTCAAAACAAGGACCAAGGACTATTAGACAAAAACATTGTCATAATCTTCAATCATAAAATGACTAAGGATTTTTGCGCCATAATTGTGAGAACAAGATTTGGTTCTGCAATGTTACTTCTAAGTTTTTATGATATCAAACGAATATGTTTGTATGAACAATTTTGTAAGTCTAATGTTTGTTACTTTTGAGAATCTAACAAACAGTTTATGCTTCCGTTAATTGGCGTGGGCATGATGCTAAAAGAGAATACCTCGCCTACACGCTACACTTGAAGTGCTAAATAGCATAAATTGCTTCAAGAAAATTTGAAGTTGGCAAGACTCTAATATAATATGGAAAGAGAACAAGTTCTAAAGATCTGAAGACAGAGGTTCTGATTGAACGAAGTCCAGATGCTGAAGGCCTACGCTCTCTATATAAAGGTTCTGAAGACCCAACCATAGTCTCTACTCATGCTTCAACTAAATACCATCCGAAGCCTCTGAAGATATGAAGACAATGTTCTATGTGAACAAGGTTCTGAAGACCAAGTGTTGAAGACTCCAAAGATGCAGTTCTGAGGACTCCAAAGACGCAGTTCTGAGGACTCCAAGACTTGAAGATCTTAAGAACCAAGCAACGTTTTCCCTTCTTACTCATGCTCGCAGAAGCCTCTGAAGTTAAGAAACCAAGAAGACTAAGCAATGAAGTATAGCTGTACTATATTACAAATGAAGATATCTTAAAAATAGTGCAAATAGTATAAACGAAGATATCATGACAAGACAGGACGCAAAAGTATTATCTGTCCTTACATTTCCATCAAGCCGCCAGTCTAGATAGCCATCATGATTACTTTTCAACGGTTACTTTTTAAAAGGCTATATAAAGACGCGAAGACTTGAAGAAAGATACACATGAACGCTCACTGCAAAAATACTTTCTGACCAATATCTTTCTTAAGTCATTTTGATCTAAACTTGTTTACATTTCAGCTTGTATAAGAAGTACTTTCTTGTAAATGAAACTTATTCAAACTTAGGTTTGTATTCCTTGAGAAAGACCTGTAGGGTTGTATTTCTTGAGAAGTATAAGACGTGTTGTCTTAGAGGTTGTTCCTTGAGAAAGGCCGGTGAGGTTGTATTTTTTGAGAAGTCTAGAACTTGAGAGTTTTAGAGGTTGTTATTAGTCACCAGCAGTTTGGCTAGTGCATTGTATTAATCTGATTGATTAGTGGATTAAGACCTCGATTGAGAGGGGCAAAATCACCTTGGCGGGTGGACTAGACTAACTTGAGGATTTCTCAAGTGAACTAGTACAAACATATTGTGTTATCTCTTTCCAGCTTCAATAAGATTATTACTCATAGGCGAAAGAGTTGTTAAAGGGGATTAACTTAAAGACACGATTTTATTTTGAAAAACCAATTTAAACTCCCCCTTTCTTTTGTTTTTCACACCTTCAATTGGCATCAGAGCTCTGGTTCTGAGGTGATAAAAAGGTTGAATTTTTATCAAGCACTTAACAGTGTTCAGTACCGATCCAAGTGTGAAAAATAATGGCTGCACCAACTGAACCAAATGTTGTTGCGAATGAAAGAGATTCTTATAGTGAAAAACCTCCTATCTTTGATGGGGAAAAATTTGACTATTAGAAAGATAGAATTGAAAGTTACTTTCTGGTGTTTGACTTAGATCTATGGGATCTGGTAGTTGATGGCTACAGTTACCTAGTAGATTCTGAAGGCAAATAGGTTGTCAAAAGTGCATTAACATATGCTCAAAAGAAGATGTACAAAAATCATCACAGAGCAAGAACGATTATGTTAAATGCAATTTCATATACGGAATATGAAAAGATTACAAACAAAGAAACTTGAAAGTCTATTTTTGACTCTCTTCGAATGACTCATGAAGGCAATGCGCAAGTCAAGGAGACAAAAGCTCTTGCGCTAATTCAGAAATATGAGGTCTTCAGAATGGAAGATGATGAATATGTGGAAACTATGTTTTCAAGATTCCATATGCTTGTTGCAGGACTCAGAGTTCTGGACAAAGGTTACTCTACTTCTGATCACGTCAAGAAGATTATCAGAAGTCTGCCTGTCAAATGGAGACCAATGGTAACTTCCTTAAAACTAGCAAAGGAATTGAACAACATAAGTCTTGAGGAACTAATCAGTTCTTTAAGAAGTCATGAAATAGAACTTCAAGAAGATGAACCTCAGAAGAAAGGTAAATCTATTACTCTAAAGGCTAAGTCTGAGAAGAAAAAGGCTTATCAAGCAGAGGAAGAATTAGAAGAATCTGAAGAGGATTCAGACGAAGATGGTATATCTCTCATATCAAGGAAGATAATCCAACTATGGCAATATAGAAAGAATAAGTTCAGAGGACCAAGAAGAAGATCTGAGTCTACACATGGTCAAAAGAAGACTTATGGAAGAGAAGTTACATGTTTTGAATGCAAGGAGCCTAGACATATCAAGAATGATTGTCCAAAGTTCAAGAAAGATGGAAGACCTAAGAAAGCTAAAAATGGTCTTATGGCAACATGGGAGGATTCAGAGTCAGAAGAAGATTCTGATGGAGAACATGCCAACGTGACATTCAAGGCTAAGACCAACATAAACGATGTCCTATCAGAAGGAGAACTATCAGACTTCAACGACAAAAGAGAGGTACTTTCTTCCTTATCTCGTTCTGAACTTGAAATAGCATTATCTGAACTTATGGAAATATATCAACTCCTTCTAAGAAAACACAAAACTCTGAAAAAGACTTTTGTGGTTCCTTCAGAGGACCTTACTAAAAGCAAGCAAACTATTTCTAAATTAAACGAAAAATTATTTTTCTTAGAAAAATCAAATGCTGCTTTAAAAAGTAAAGTCTCTAAGTTAGAAGAAGAGATCACTTCCAACATAACCAACACTAATGAAGTGGTCAGATATGATATAGCTTTTCAACACTTTCTTGCTAAAAGCATAAATAGAAGCAAAATGGCTTCAATGATCTATGGAGTCAGCAGAAATGGTAATAAAGGTCTGGGATATTCAGGACCATCACAACCATATGATGAGACCAAGAGTATCAAGCTAATACCTCTGTCAAAACATTTTATGCTTGCTGGTTCTAAACTGAAATGTCCAGAACCAGGAGGTTCTAAATCTATTGCAACACAAGCATAGACACGGAAGAAAATTTCTAAGCTTAAATATTATGCACAAATTCCACACTATTATTCTGCTTCACGGAAATCCAAAGGTGTCAGAACCTCTGGAAAGACTAATGTGAAAGGACCCACAAAATGGGTACCTAAGAATAAGATAATTTATGTTGGAGATATCCTTAATGGCGCCACTGAAACACCAGTCATGGTACCTGGACAGTGGATGCTCGTGACACATGACGGGAGAAAGGCATATGTTCCAAGATTTGAAACTTAAGCCTGGAGGTGTCATCGGTTTGGGAGGAAATCATAAGGGAAGAATCATTGGTTCCGGTACTATTGGTTATGGTAAACTTCCTTCTATTAATAATGTTCTTTTAGTTGAAGGTCTAATGCATAATCTGTTGTCAATTAGCTAACTTAGTGACAATGGTTATGATGTTATTTTCAATCAAACGTCCTGTAAGGTTGTTAGTCAAAAGGATGGATTTGTTCTATTCAATGGTAAGAGGAAGAACAATACTTACAAAATTAAATTATCAGATTTAAAACATTAGAATGTAAAGTGTCTTCTGTCTGTAAATAAAGAGCAATGGGTCTGGCACAGACGTCTTGGTCATGTTATCTTGAGAAGAATCTCTCAGCTGAACAAGCTAGGACTTGTCAGAGGTTTACCAAATCTGAAGTATTCTTCAGATGCTCTTTGTGAAGCATGTCAGAAAGGCAAGTTTTCAAAAACTTCTTTTAAAGCAAAGAATATTGTTTCTACCTCTAGACCGTTAGAACTTCTTCACATTGATTTATTTAGACTAGTAAAAACTGCTTCTATCAATGGTAAGAAATATGGACTAGCCATCGTTGATGAGTATAGTCGTTGGACATGGGTAAAATTCTTAAAACACAAGGATGAGTCACATTCTGTGTTTGCTTCCTTCTGCACTCAAGTGCAAAACGAAAAGAATTGCAAAATCGTAAAAGTCAGAAGTGATCATGGTGGAAAATTTAAAAATAAAGATTTTGAAAATTTTTTTGATTTGCATGGGATATCTCATGATTTTTCTTATCCCATAACTCCACAACAAAATGGAGTAGTTGAAAGAAAGAATTGGACATTACAAGAAATGGCTCGCACCATGATCCAAGAAATTGACATGGCTAAGCACTTTTGAGTAGAAGCAATTAACACAACATGTTATATTCAAAATAGAATCTCTATAAGACCTATTTTGAGTAAAACTCCTTATGAATAGTGGAAGAATAAAATTGCCAACATTTCTTATTTTCATCCTTTTGGATGTATTTGCTTTATGTTAAACAGTAAAGAGAATCTTGGCAAGTTTGATCCCAAAGCACAGAAGTGTCTGTTGTTAGGATACTCTGAACACTCAAAAGGCTACAGAGTTTATAACACAGAATTACGAATTGTGGAAGAATCAATTCATGTCAGATTCGATGATAAGCTTGACCCTGAAAAGTCAAAGCTAGTTGAAAAGTTTGCAGATTTGGAAATCAGCTTTTCAGAACCTAAAGAAAAGGCAGAAGAAGTTAAAGCTCAAGAAGTTCCTACATCTGATATATTGATGTAGCCTCGAATACTCCACAACAAAAGAAAATAAGAATGTCCAGTTCACACCCTGAAGAATTGATTCTGGGTAGCAAGGACGCTCCGATCAGAACTAGATCAGCCTTCAAACCTTCTGAAGAAACGCTTCTGGGTTTGGCGTCCTTAATTGAACAAACAACAGTTGATGAAGCTCTTATGGACAACGAGTGGGTTCTGGAAATGGAAGAAGAACTTAACTAGTTCTCAAAGAACAATGTATGGGATCTTGTTCCAAGACCTAAAGGTGTCCATGTAATTGGAACTAAATGGGTTTTCAGAAACAAGCTCAATGAAAAGGGAGAAGTTGTCAGAAACAAGGCACAACTTGTTGCTCAAGGTTACAGTCAACAAGAAGGGATATATTACAATGAAACCTTCGCGCCAGTCGCTAGACTTGAAGCTATACGCTTATTAATTTCCTTTTCAGTAAATCACAACATCATCTTATATCATATGGATGTTAAGAGTGCATTTTTGAATGGTTATATATCAGAAGAAGTTTATGTCAAACAACCTCCTGGTTTTGAAAACTCAGAAAAGTTAGACTTTGTTTTTAAACTCAAGAAATATCTCTATGGTCTGAGGCAAGCTCTTGGAGCTTGGTACGACAAATTGAGCAATTTTCTTTTAGAAAATAACTTCACCAGAGGAAAGGTTGACACCACTCTCTTCTGTAAATCATACAAAAATGATATTCTTATAGTTCAAATTTACGTTGATGATATTATTTTTGGTTCTGCTAATCCCTCTCTATGCAAGGAATTTTTGAAATTAATGCAACCAAAGTTCGAAATGAGTCTGATGGGTGAGTTGAAGTTCTTCCTGGGAATTCAAATTGATCAGAAGTCAGAGGCAACTTACATTCATCAAAGTAAGTACACTAAAGAACTTCTGAAGAAATTCAACATGACAGATTGTAAAATAGTAAAGACTCCAATGCATCCAACATGCATCATAGAGAAAGAAGAAGCAAGCGACAAGGTTTGTCAGAAGCTCTATCGCGGTATGATAGGCTCTCTTCTATATTTAACTGCTTCTAGACCTGATATCTTATTCAGCGTACATATGTGTGCAAGATTTCAATCAGATCCCAGAGAATCTCATTTAACCGCTGTTAAACGAATTCTAAGGTAAGTGAAAGGAACTACTAACCTTGGCTTGATGTATGAGAAAACATCAGAGTACACTCTTTATGGTTACTGTGATGCAGACTATGCCGGAGACAGATTGGAAAGAAAGAGCACATCTGGAAACTGTCAGTTCCTAGGGAATAATCTAATCTCATGGTCAAGCAAGAGACAATCAACAATTGCTCTCTCAACAACAAAAGCTGAATTCATATCCGCTACCTTATGCAGTACGCAGATGTTGTGGATGACAAATCAGCTAGAAGATTATTAGATACACGAGAGTGACATTCCTATCTTATGTGATAATACTACTGCTATTTGTTTAAGTAAAAATCCAATCTTACATTCTAGGGCTAAACACATAGAAATAAAACACCATTTTATCAGAGACTATGTTCAGAAGGGAATTTTATGCCTAAAATTTATTGATACAGACCATCAATGGGATGATATTTTGACAAAACCCTTGGTTGAAGATAGATTTCAAATTATTTTAAAGCATCTGAAAATGGACTATTGTCCAGAGTAAGAGTGTGTCAGAATCAAATGTGTTTAGTCAAAGGAAGTAATTATTTAAATCGTTAGAACCACTTCGGTCAGAAGTGTCTCTGTTCTGATGAAAACTTTTGGTTTGTCCAGATTTTGAAGCCATTATAACGTGTCATTTACTTAGAAAACTATTTTTGCATATAATTTCGATTATATCTAAATCATTACATTTACTCAAATTAAATGAACAGTAATTTTCTCGAAATTGACCTAAAACATAATTACATTCATTTATTAATCCCCAGTACGGTGTCTATCCCCTTAGTTTTCAAAAAAAATTTAAATACCCACTCAAATTGTCTTATTCCTACTCCCACTCGATTAGAAACCCTAAAAACCTAAATCGCTTCGCTCTCTCAATCACTCATTCACCAACTTCGTCTTCACCAATCTCAAACCATCATCATGATGAACGATATTCAGTAAGCAACCGTTCTCTTCTCCGAAGAAATGGAAGAGTCACTGAATCCTTCCAAAAAGTCACCATCTTCATCTGTTGCATCGTCTACAACCACTGCAACCACTGCAACTGTTGCTTCAACTTCATCATCTCTTCCCACGATCGATGCAAACCATGTAACACAACGAAATCCCTCAGTTACTTGTGTTGTGCATGCGGACAATCTAATCGTTCTCAAAGAGCTAGATGTCGACTTTGACAATCTTCGAGATAATGGGTTTAACCTTCATGATCAACTAAACACTCAAGGATGGAAAAGTTACTTTGACAGACTTAGAGGTCCTACCTATGAAGCCCTATTAAAATAATTCTAGAGGCAAGCTGAAATTGACGATCTTCATGTTGTCTCTTTTGTTATGGAATAGAAGATTGTTACCACTGAGAAGTCAATCTCAGATCTGCTAGGAATGAAGTTCTTGGTAGGAAAATGGGTTTATGGAAAAACCGAAAAATCTGACTCTGTCATCAACAAAGCAATTTTCAAAAATTGTCAATCTGGGACAACAGAGTATAAAAGCAAGAACTTGTGTGATAATCTGAGGATCTGGCATAAAATTATTCTTGGATGTATCAATCCAAGACCTTTAAAGAGTGCTGCAGACTTCTTCAATGCAAATAAAAAATACATGATGTACTATTTGCACAAGAATCAGAAAATGTGTCTACCATCTATGTAGTTCTACTATTTAATGGATATGGTGCGCAAGACAAGAACAACAGCCTCGCCGGAAAAGAAGATTGTAAACTACATTCCTTTCGGAAGACTTCTCTCTGATATCTTTGTTGAAAGTGGCTTAGTAGAGTATCTAGTCAAAGAAGCCAGATATACTGAAAACCTGACTGCAAGCGTAGGAGGAGCTTTCAATGCTGTGAACCTTAAGCATATGAAAATGGTCACGAATGTTGAAGTGAAACCCTTGTCTATCTCTTATGACACTGTAATCAAAAACAGACTTCCTGTAACGGACTATCCCTTCTATCACAGAGGAGATAATATACGAACAATTGCTGCATTCATTGCTATGATGAGAGAAGAAGGACATGACATGACCAACTTCAGAATTGAAGATGTCGCTCCTAAACCTAAATATATTACCAGGAGGAAGAGGAAACAAACTGAAGAAAATTCCGAACTTAGGAAAAAGAAGAAGGATAACAAGGCTGAATCGTCCAAGACTCCCACTCTACAGTCTCTTCTTTGTGAGAAAACTAGTAAGTCTACTATCAATTCTTCCGTTTCATTGAATGAAACTAAAACTGTTACTGCACCATCATCATCTCAAACTACCTTCATTCATACCTCTAATCCACAAGTAAAGTTTAAACCACCATCTTTTTCGATTCCTCCTCCAACTACCACCATTCAACCATCTCCCATTCCATCAATCAGCATACCTATTTCATCTGAAGCCATTCCTACCTACACCATGACAATAATCTCTTCACTCATTCAACCAAATGAGAAAGGTTCTCCAAACCTACTCTATGATTCTCATATCCTCAACATTGAATTAGGCTCTGAGGAAACCATCTCTGAAACCTTAGGAATTATCATATCTGAGCCTCTCACGGCTTCAAAAATTATATCATCTTATACTTGTCGCATATGCAAAAATAAACCGGTGGAAAGGAACAGAAGAGTCACCACCGAACGTTATTTATCCCGACGCAGGGAAATGAAACGATCAAAGAAAACCTCAACAAAGGGAAAGGAATGGTCATCGCAACCATATCCTGGGTTCGAGAGTCGGTTACGCGAGAGGAAGGTATTAGCACCCCCTCGCGTCCATCGTACTCGATGGGATCCACGCTTGTTGTTATAGATCAAAGGGTGTAGGTTATCTGAAGCTCAACTGCTAAAAGGGAAACTGAATGGAAGAAAAGAGAAGGTGAAGACCAAAAGAGGACTCGCAAGGATCATCGCAATCCTATGCCTACGTATCTTCGTGGACGAACGAAGAATCAGAGTCGACGTAGTTCGATGGACTACGGTTTTGTGGGGGAAGGTTGCTCGCCAAGACATCGCCGTCTTGTGCCTACGTATCTCGTTCGCACCCGAGAATCAGAGCATCGTAGTTCGGCTCACAACGGGTTGCTAAAGGGAGACAAAAGGATTGTCGGCCAAAGGCGGACTTACAACAAAAGGAAGGGTGCTCCTACTACCTGTCAAAATCGGTAGAAAAGAAAGGAAAAACAAAGAGGTTGATAAATAAGGTTGCTCGCAAAGATCTCACACGATCTCCTGCCTACGTATCTCCATTAACCAATGAAGAATCAGAGCGACGTAGTTCCCCTCACTAAGGGTGACCCTTGTTTGTTTGTGTTTTTTAACTGGGAAATGCTAATGTTCTAGCTCAGGTGTTACGACTCGCTGAATCGAGGCTCGTGTTACCGGCTTGCAGTAGAACAAGGAGAAGCATGAAATTACGTCGAGTGAGAGTTTGAGATGAGAAGAGAAAGACGTTTGTCTGTTTATTATCTTTTAGAAGAAGTGTTTTGGTTGTTTTGTTTACGATATGCAAAGTGCTAAAGTTTATGACATAGTGAACACTTTGCGTAACGAGTCACACGCCTTGCACGACAAAGCATACTATGTACTTAAGGCTCATGGCACACAAAGCACATCTTTATTCATTAAGTGTTTTAGCTTTTCTTTGAGAGGGAGAAGAGATGACTCAAGGTTTGAAAAGAAAATCTAATGGGGGACTCAATCCTAGTGTTAGCATGCATCATTGATCCTATGATTGAATTATGAGGAAAAAAGGAAAGATCTCTACCTAAGTTAGCATACATGGATTGGTAACCTAGTGTCTATCCTACCCTAGTCTTAATCATAAATTAATACTATGCTAGGAGCCCTATGGGGTGCAAGCAAGTTGTACAAGCAAACATTACATAGCTCAATCCACAAATGAAAAAGAAATGAAAGAGATAAAACATCGTCGCCTAACAATTATATAGAGAATCAAAGTATGATAAGGGGAGGGGGCGCCTAACCATGATATCGAAGATCAAGGTAGGATAAAAGGGAAGCTTAGCCAAGATATCGATCATTGAGGCAAGCTAACTGTGGTAAATCAAAATGCTCTTTAACCAATGATATCGAGGATCACGGTGAACAGAATATCGGGGGATGTGAATAAGATCACATAAAGCATCAACATCATCCGATGCGAGCTAAATACAAAGCGTGGGGGTTTGATTGCGAAACCCTTTTCCACTTGACCGACTCGATAACAAGAGTAAGCTATGTTCAAAGCATCAACATGAAATGCGAGCTATGAATGACTTGGGACTAGAAATGGCGGGAGTCGATTGTGGACTCTCATTCCGCCTAATGCCTTCTTTGAGGACTTTTCGGGGAAATGGGGAATGGGAGCCTCTTTGAGGTCTTTGGCACAAAAGTAAACAATCACAAATAGAGCCTCCTTTGAGGACTTCCAGAATTGCCGGCCAAGTGGCACGGACTCCCAATCCTACTTCTCATGGCATCAAAAGAAAAAATACAGAAAGAGAGTAAATCGGTTCAAGAAATTATACCAAATGGATAGTAATCCGTAAATAGAAATGCAAGCAGAACAAGAAACCCGGAGAGCAAGCTATCATCAGGCAAACAAAAGCGAGTCAGAAATCTGGTACAAGCATAAGCGTCAAAACATTGTCGGTGTGAAATAAATCACAACCGACGTGTGGTGTATGTATCAGACACAACCATACAAGTAACCTGCAAGAAAACGCATTCCAGACAAAACACAACAAATACATATATATGTCTCAAGAATAAGAGACAAAGAGAAAACGCATCGGACGTGAAGCGGTATCCCACAAATAAAGTGGAATACCAAGCGGATAATCACCATCGGAAACTTCTTGCAAATCCTTGCACAAGCTTAACAAACACGTTAGAAACAACAAGGAAATGCAACCGGAATTTGCACATTCAATTCACAACTCAAAAACAAGTAGCAATATGATAATATGCAATCCGAACAAACATCGGAACCAATACTTTGAAACCCGGGCAGCAGTGATGCAATTGTTTGAAACGCATACAAAACCAATCCGGAAACAAGCAAACTCAAGCGCAATAGGCCATAAATGACCAAAAAGACTCAAACATATATCATACAAAAGTCGAAGCTCAATGTACACATCAAATGGAGTCGAATATCATTAAATTTAAAAATAGGGGCACAAAATCACCAGAACGGAATCACATGAAAATCGCACGATAGCCTACAAACATGTCAACGAACTCAAAAAACTATATGGCTCGAATTAAATCCAACCGGAAGTACCATTTCCGTGCACGGGACAACAACTATTTCACCAGAAAAAAATGACTCAAAAATGCATGAATCTTGCACGGATGTCACTAAATGAGCTTGCCAACTCAAGCCAATGAACTACCATAATGTACATGTGTTGCAATATAAGAAATCTCATCGAAAAGTGACATAAGCCAAGCCCAAACACAATTCTACAAGTTTATGAAATTTAATGTTGAATTGAGTTTTTTTGTGTTAAAAGAAGGTGAATGAAATCTCTATTCAACACACCATTTCATTAACTCATAAATTTGTAACAAGTAATAGTCAAAAGATGCTTCAATATGCACAACAACTCAATAATTAATAACTTGGATGCACACCTTAGTTCAAGAAATAGTGAACAACTCACAATCAATCAATATTAGCAAAAGCATCAAACACTATGTGAAAACACTCATGAAAATCGATCAACACAAAGTAAGTGCATTCACACATGAAAATCAAACACCATAAGCTTATGCCAAAATTCAAGAATCAAACTAGTCCTAGTTTACAATTCCGGATTTGCACATCATATTGACAATTAAAACCCAAACACACGTTAATTTCCAATAATTCTCAACAACGTCAATTCTCTAGAAATTTACTACAAGTTAGTAGCACTCCAAGAAACAACAATCAACACAAAAATAGTGTCCAATTCATAATGTCCATTCACAATAATCAACATCTCAAAAGCCAAGCATTATGTAATCACAACCAAAGAAATCCAGATTTTGTCAAGTTTATGTCCAATCTCAAGAATCATATTAATTCTCTACAAATCTAACCAATTCCGGTTTGAATCAACATCACAAGGTAAATTCAAGAATTAAATCAATGCAAACAATATCAATTCACATCATCAAAGTCTCTTAGGAATTTTCACAAACACCTAGACTACAACAATTCCTCAATTCAATTCCAAATCAAATCACATGTTAATTCTAGCAACAATTCCTATTAAATCACATAGATCAAGGATTAGAGTCAAGAGTTATTACCAAATCACCAATTGAAGAAGAGAAATGCAAAGAGGAGGCTAGAAAATCGCGCACGGAGGGAGGGAGACTGGCGGGAGGCGTGGCGGCGGCGGCGTTGGGGCCGTGTTGTGGCCGGCGAATCCGAGGGAGAGAGGAAGGGTGAAACCGCGAGAGAGAGAGGCTAGAGAGAGAAACTTGTGATTTTTTGCCTTTGAATATTGATGATCTTGATGAAGGTGATGATGAACTTGATGAAGTTGTTCAGAGAATTGAAACCCTTGGGGTGTTTGATCTTTTTGAGACTTGAGAGAAATGTTTTTTGGGGTTTGTGATAATGAGTGGGTTATGAGATCCTCCAAGATAGGGAAACTGAAATTTGAATATATAGCGCGATGAAAAAGGAAGTGAAACGGTAAAATTCCGGCTTATCGGCAGGTTAAGTGAAAATAATACCTTGCTCGGTACAAAATTTTTACTATGAGCCTCTTACGAAATTGTCCGCGTCTGAGTCAAGGACGCAACGCAAAACAAAACGGACGTCATACGATCAAAATCGAATGAGTTCGATACATTTAAGCAGCAAGACGTCACGGTCAAAAGTCATTTTTTCAGCTTATTTAGCGTCTGCTACTTGGAAAAGTGATAAGCTCATGCCTTTCGGAGCAGAATCTCGACTCAGCTTTGTCAATAAAGTTGTATATCTATGAGTTAGTGATGCCGTGTCAAAAGATGAGTGCGATCGGATAAAAGAAGAGTGAGATATGAATTTTACGGTGAAGTAACTTTCAGCCTTTTTCTTCGGTTCAGCATTTCTATTTTGTGAAATAAACCAAAACGGAAATCTTCGGAGCACCGTTCAAACTCGAGTTTGGCTTCGAACTTGTAGACAATAAAATTTGTGATCTGGAGCTTCGAGAACGGACGTGACACGATAAAAATCGACCGAGTTATGATTTTTTCAAAATCGGACAGACAGTGAACCGCATCAAAGAATTCCTCAGGTAATTCGCATTTTTGGAGTCCTTCTGCTCAAAATCGGCTCTCTTTGGAAATGTACAGCATGAAGATAACATCAATACGAAAATAATTCCAAAAGAACGGGTCAAAACCGATGAACAAGCTGAAAGTTATGAATTTATTAAGGTCCGAAATGCACCGGTTCAGCACTGATTCTCACTGTTTTTCCACTGCATCGACTCAGAGAATTTGCGTGTTCGGAGATCTTCCTCAGGGAATTAGCTCTCGGTCTGAACATAAGAGTTGGAGATAATATCAAAATGAACCTTGTGACCAAAGGGCCACTCCAGAATAATTTCCAATTCAGAGTTATACAATTGCGAACGTTCAAAACACGGTGAACCAACGAATATGAAATTCCGTTTATTCGCATTTTTGAAAGTTGTCCTCGAGGGATTGGCTTTCCGCTGGAACATATGAAATGTGGCGAGTGTCAAAACACTTTTTATGCCGGAGAAATCATCCTCAAATACTTCTCTGGAGAACGCTTTGAGCGCGTTGACTGACGAAATAAACGCCTTCCATCCTACCGAGGCTTGAAAGGTAAAAACTTTGATCCCCTGACCATAGAACCAAATGATGTGCATGTGTGCGCATGATGTCCTAGATAAAATGCAAATGAATGAAGCATAAGCCAATTGGGTAAGGTAATAAATAAGAGGGTAAATTTTGGGGTATTACAGTTGCCCCTATTCAAAAAACTATGGACCTGAAGGGATGAGAGCAGCGACTGTCAGACTTTCAAGGTAAATAGGGATTGAATACTAGGAGAACCAGAAAATTTGCGCTCTGTGAGTAAAAGGAATATATATATATATATATATATATATATATATATATATATATATATATATATATATATATATATATATATATGACTCCACTGGGGGTGAGCCGAAAGAAACAGTTAGGGATTGAATACTAGGAGAACCAGAAAATTTGCGCTCTGTGAGTAAAAGGAATATATATATATGACTCCACTGGGGGTGAGCCGAAAGAAACAGTTGTTGAAAAGTTATTTGGAGAGAAGGTCGGGAACCTATGACGTCTATCGGGAATGACTAAAGTTAAGGTTTATGAAGAGCCTATCGAGAATGGCTAATGGAATCCTATCGGGAATGGATCCTAGGGAAAATTTGATTAAAGCGGCCTATCAGGAATGGCTAAAAGGAAATCTATCGGGAATGATTTCTAAGAGAAGTTTGGATTTAAGGTGCCTATCGGGAATGACTAAAGAGTGTTTGATACCTAATCACCTATCGGGAATGGCTATAATTCAAAACTTAAAAGGTGCCTATCGGGAATAGCTAAAGGAATCCTATCGGGAATGGTTCTTAGGGATCTTGATCAGAGCAGCCTATCGGGAATGGCCAAGGGAAACCCATTAGGAATGGTTTCTAGGGGAGCAATCTGACCTAATTATCTATCGGGCATGAATACAGTAAAAAACTATGAGTGCCTATCTGGAATGGCTGAAGGAATTCTATCGGGAATGATTCCTAAGAAATAGGCTTGACCTATACATCTATCGGGAATGACTAAGGTTCGAAACTTAGAAGGTGCCTATCAAGAATAGCTGAAGGAAACCTATCGAGAATGATTCCTAAGAAAAAAGCTTGACCTATATGTCTATTGGGAATGACTAAGGTTTGAAACTTAGAAGGTGCCTATCAAGAATGGTTGAAGGAAACCTATCGGGAATGGTTCCTAAGAAATAAGCTTGACCTATACGGCTATCAAGAATGACTAAGGTTTGAAACTTAGAAGGTGCCTGTCGGGAACGGCTGAAGGAATCCTATCGGGAATGGTTCCTAAGAAATAAACTTGACCTATACGTCTACCGGGAATGACTAAGGTTCAAAACTTATAAAGGTGCATGTCGGGAACGGCTTAAGGAATCCTATCGAGAATGGTTCCTAAGAAATAAACTTGACCTATACGTCTATCACGAATGACTAAGGTTCAAAACTTATAAAGGTGCCTGTCGGGAACGGCTGAAGGAATCCTATCGGGAATGGTTCCTAAGAAAGTAAGTTTAACCTAATCACTTATCGGGAATGTCTAAGGTTTAAAACTTATAGAATGCCTGTCGGGAACGGCTAAAGTTTAAAACTTATAGAATGCCTGTCGTGAAGGGCTATAGTTTAAAACTTGAAGTATGCCTGTCGGGAACGGCTAAAGTTTAAAACTTGAAGTATGCCTGTCAGGAACGGCTAAAGTTTAAAACTTGAAGGATGCTTGTCGGGAACGGCTAAAGTTTAAAACTTGAAGGATGCCTGTCGGGAACGGCTAAAGTTTAAAACTTGAAGTATGCCTGTCGGGAACAGCCAAAGTTTAAAACTTAAAAGATCCTGTCGGGAACGGGTAAAGTTTAAAACTTGAAGTATGCCTGTCGGGAACGGCTAAAGTTTAAAACTTAAAGGATGCCTGTCGGGAACGGCTAAAGTTTAAAACTTGAAGGATGCCTGTTGGGAACGGCTAAAGTTTAAAACTTGAAGGATGCTTGTCGGGAATGGCTAAAGTTTAAAAATTATAGAATGCCTGTCGGGAACGGCTAAAGTTTAAAGCTTATAGAATGCCTGTCGGGAACGGCTAAAGTTTAAAACTTATAGAATGCCTGTTAGGAACGGCTAAAGTTTAAAACTTATAAAGGTACCTGTCAGGAACGGCTGAAGGAATCCTATCGGGAATGGTTCCTAAGAAAGTAAGTTTAACCTAATCACATATCGGGAATGGCTAAGGTTTAAAATTTAAAGTATGCTTGTCGGGAACGGCTAAAGTTTAAAACTTATAGAATGACTGTCGGGAAAGACTAAAGTTTAAAACTTAAAAAATGCCTGTCGGGAATGGCTAAAGTTTAAAACTTAAAGAATGCCTGTCGGGAACGGCTAAAGTTTAAAACTTATAAAGGTGCCTGTAGAGAACGGCTGAAGGAATCCTATCGGGAATGGTTCCTAAAAATCTATGGTTAAGATGTAGGATAAAAAGATCTACAAACCGAAAGATGAGACTCTAGTGAGGTGAAACCCTGGTACTGATTAGAATGTCTGTTGGGGAATGAATGAGGCATTATTTCTAAGGATTCTTCGGTCTGATCAAAGAGAAACAATTTTGGTCATTCGCACAAGGTACCAAAACTGGCTTATGCTTCATATGCATATGTTTTAATTTTTCCATGGCGTAATGCTCCATCTCGATGGAAATGCTACACATTTTGAGGATGCAATGTAATGATGATTACTACATGCAAGATGCAAGGAGGCTCCTCAGCGAAATAAATGATGAGGATATGAAGGCAACTTTGCTGGGGACAACAATAGCAACTCTGCTGAGGAAATAACCACTGATCTGATCTTCTGACACTCTGTGGGAAAATATCAACTCAGCTGGGGATAACAATAACAACTCTGCTGAGGAAATAACCACTGATCTGGCCTTCCGACACTCTGTGGGAAAACATCAACTCAGCTGGGCTCTGAACTGCCAAACTTGCGGAGGATTACTGTAAGGAATGATGACCTTGCAGGGGGCCTCATCTGAATCAAATCTGCTGGGGGAAGGACTATAACAATAGAACTTCGCTGGGGAAATGACAACCTTCTGGCCTGGCTGCTAGGGAGTTGAGATCAAACGAACTCTTACCGAGGAAGGAACCACCTGCTGAGGAGATTGAGATCAAGCACCTCCTGCTAGGGATGACCTCTGAACTTCATACTGATCATGAGATAAGAAGATAAATTTGGATTGCCAATAACCACTGGACTTTAACCACACGGAATATCATTAATCTGACATGCTGGAGGAGGAGAATACTCTGACTTTCCACCATTTTCAAAACTGCTTGGGAACATTCTATCACTTTACATTGCGGGGAGTAAGGAATTCTTCTATACTGCCAGGGATGAAAACCTCAAGGAAGGACTTTCCTGTTGAGGGACCCACTTCTGCTTGGGGAGAGCCATGGCCATGGACTCCACTGAGGAAATCAAACTTCTTGACGCTTTGCTAGAGGAGAGACATTCTGATACTCTGTTGGGAAGAGGAACTCCATTGAATTCTGTTGGGGAGAAGAGATAAAAAATGCCTCATACTGGGAATGACCTCTGTTTCAAGCTTCTGAGTTGATCAACTGCCATTGATCGTCATGAGTGAACAACGATTCATTTAGTTCTCCATTTGCCCCATCCTGCAAGGTCTATGAAAGAATTTTGCCTCGAGAGGATTTTACAGAAGACGTAGCATTCAAAATGCCCCAGTGTCTTCAAACTCTTTGAGAGGTGTTTCTGGCTAGTCATCATTTGGAAAGGACAACTTCTCGTACCCTTGAGGTGGCCTGCCTCGAGTCTTGAAAAAACTTTGCCCTTAACCGATCTTAGAGAGATTTTCCAAATCGACCTGATTGCCCCATATTAAATGCTTTTGGAGAGATTCAATGGGTCTCAACGTGGTTGCCCTCGGTTTGGCTAAACTTTGAAGAGATTTCTCGACGTGACTGCCCATGATTGACCGTTCTCTGAAAATACTTTCTCAACTTGACGGCCCCAGCTTGGCTACACTTCGAAGAGATTTCTCGGCATGACTGCCCCTGATTACACTGCTTTTGGAGAGAATTATCGAATCTCGACGTGAATGCCCCAGATTGGCTGAACCTCGAAGACATTTCTCGATGCGATTGCCCCAGGTTGGTTACATCTCAACACAACTGGCTAGGAACACCTTTTCCCCCACATAGTCTTTCAGCAACATGTCCTCTGGAGTCTCATGCATCTCAACTTGGCATAATTGAGATCCTCGACTGATTTTCATCATGTAAGCTTCTTTGATGTCACACAAATGTATGCAAGTAGAAAATATTTATTCTGAAAATGATTATTCAAATTCAATACACATGTTAATCTTGAAGTCTTTATTGAAAATATGTCGCAAATCCATGTGAAAGAATCACTGCTTAAGATACGACATTGATTTTTGAATGAAAGAAAACATGCACATGTAATACCAACAAGATCTTTTGGCATCACTCATGGGAGTCAGGAATGCTATCTCATCGGAGCATGCTCTCGAAATAAACCCTTTTTCAATTAGGTCTTTTGAGGGTTGTATGGTGGCTTGGTTCACAGTTTTCAGAAGAAAAAAAAGATTCATAGGCTCAAAGTTTATCGGTGCCCACCCACTCTTCGTGATGTTCTCCATTCCTATATTCAGCTAATCTGGCACAAGCGCTCATCTCTCAAAAAGATGTTATGATCTTTAAGTAACCCATGCAACTGATGGTTTGACACCTAATGAGGTTTTGGAGTGACAGTCACCCCTTTTGTCTTTTGTTCGTAGTCACACGACTTTGTTTTTGCTCGAGGATTTTCTTTTGTAATCCTTTTATTTTTCACTTTCTCATTCTTTTGCATTTTAATCCCTAATTTTTGCCTGGACTGATTCTTTTGAATCTTTAGATTTTGAAGTCCAACGGGATGCCCTAACTTTTGCCTAAGTCGCTTGTTTTCAAGTTTCGACTTAGCGGGCTTTTTTTCTTTTTCTTTTGACTTTTTTTACCAAATCGTGCAACACTGGTTTGTCTGACTTGTTTGAAATGGTTGTGACTTCCTCACTCCTTGATTGCTGACGGATAACCATTGTGGTTTCACATCTCTTGACCTCTTGATGGTGGAATAGAAGGTAATGGATCCTCAGATGCACACTCCTTTTGAAATTTGAACACTCGGTAAAACTAATTGACGTCTACCCTGCCCCTGGATTAAATGTGAGGGTTTTTTCATACGAAAAGAAACTCCTACTTCAAGGCTCAAAGGTGTTAACGAGGGTCTATCTCCCTTTTATCTCCAGTGTTTGGGGGTTCGAAACAATGCATGTACATCGTCAACCGAGTCTTATTCAAAAGCACACGATCAGAGATTTTTGCGTTTTCAAATCATCCTCCTCCCTCAAAGAGTTTAAGCAAGAAAGTCAGTATTGCAAAGCACATAAACATTTAAGAATGATCATGAATGGATTACTTCAAGAAAAACATGTTCATTGTATTATGATTGTCATTCAAGAACAAACAAATTTTTACATGCAAACATTGTTTAAACAAACAAATAAAGGCTACATATGAAAATGCAGTAAAGGAACTGATGATTGCCACTGCTGAGGAGACTTGACTTCGTCTGGACTTATTACTTCTAATGATGTCCTTGCCATCTGGATGCTCATCCTGGCAAGAAACTTTAAATCATGGGTGTACCATATGGCGTGATGACCTTTGAGTCGACCAAGTCCTACACCCTGTGCCTGAAAACTTTGCAATTCTCGGTTGAATGTCTGAGTGTTGCTGAGTGGTACTCACACCTAGCATTTATGTCAGAATCCCAAGGGAAAATGCTCGGAACAGGCTTAGCCTCCACTAGATGAACCAAGGATCCCTGGAGTAAACGAGCAAGCAGCTGGCTACGAGGAATAGGAATCGGAGTGAACACTCTCTCAGGCTTTCTTGATCTTAGTGGTCTCTTCCAAGAACAGTTCTCTTGCTGATACTAACTTGGACCTCCAATCTGCCCATACATTTTCCTCTTCAGACTTGGCTGTGGAACGTGTAAAAGTTGCTAACGTGAAGGTTCCGGAAGCAAAGTCATATGTTCTGAAGAAGATCCCAGAGAAAGGGCAGGAGTGTCTACCCTTTTCACAGTAATTGGAATGGGATTACTCTGTATACTTGTGCTAACTGGAGCGAATTCGATAGCCTTCGAATCAATGAGCTCTTAGACTTTGCGCTTGAATGCATTAAAATTCTCCACGTTGTGACCAAGTGCCCTAGAGTAAAACTCACATCTATCATTAGAATTATACCCCAGAGGAAGCTTTGCGGGAGGAGATTCCCCGACGACAAGCTCAATTAGCTGAAGTTTGAGCAAATGTTGAAGTAGCTGCGCATATGGCATTGGGATCGAATCAAACTTTTTCTCAGACCTTTCTGGCTCACGATCCTTTTGGGGAGTAGGAAGTGATTGTTAATGGGAAAGCTCTAGTTGGGGAGGAGATTCAGTAGGCACTCCACAGTCTATAGAAGATCCCAAAGATATGGGAGGAACAGGAATTTCTGCTACAACATTGGGCACATGACTGTTTTCGTTCCTTAACATTGTATTCAGGATTTTCATAACCAAGCTCACTTGAGTCTTCATCTGGTTGACTTCCTCTCTCAACAGCTGTTGACCCTGGGACAATGCTTGCATATCCACCATAAAATGCCCCAACTGGAATTTCATTTCAACCACTTCTGCGCGGAGTTGTTCCTTTGTTAAACTCTGGTTGTTGGTGAGAATTCAAGTTGGAAATTATGAAGATAAGACCAAGTCATAATGAGGAATCTGCCTCTAAGCACCTGTTATGAATGCATGTATGCATGGATGTATGCAAATGACATGTTCGGTTATTTCCAAGGAATATTTCTGCTTTGATTCATGTTATAAACCGAAGAACCACGAGGACTAAATGGAATGCTCAAAAGCAAGTTTCAAAACTAATATCCTTGGGAATAACAGAGCATGTATGTTCAAATGATAGGATGTCATGATGCAAAGACATGGTATCACTGCTGCCACATAATCTGGATAACTATTGTGTTGATGGTTGAATAAGCTTATAGGTCTGCTCTGAAGAGAATACCTGAATATATGAATAATCAGAATACCAGAATTCCAGAATATCAGCATAATCAGAATACCAGAATGCCAGAATATCGGGATAATCAGAATACCGGCCTAATCAGAATACCAGGATAATCGGAATACCAGAATATCCGAATAATCATAATGCCATAATACCAGGCTGATAAGTCCACACTGATAAGAAGACCAGAATACCAAGTTGATAAATCCACACTGATAAGAAAACCACAACACCGGGTAGGTTGAAGGTTACAGTTACCTGCAAACCTGTAAACACCCGCCCATTCTCACACGTGGGATCTAAAAATGAAGGATCCTCAGTTTTTGGCACTGAGGTCGAGAAACAATAATACATTCATCCTTCTGGGTACAGTATTATCGCCAATCGAGGAGTGCCTCCACTGATTCCCCCTAAAAAAAGGTCATCCTATGGCAAGTTCTCAGCTTCGGGTCCTCGGATCGAGAAGCGTAATGGGTTTGCCATTTCTGGTCTGCCATTATCGCCCCTCGGGAGGAGTGCCTCAACTGAGTCCTCAGGAATGGTCACCGGGTATCGACAATCCTCTTCGGACCACCTAGCCACCACATACACATGTAATGACCAAGCATCCTTAGAAAGATCATATGGTTTGTGAGTTTAGGTCAGCAACATGTGTCGCACGCCACGCGTACCAACAAAAGCCCACACTAAAAACTAGGTACACTCGAGCCTGGGTACTGGGCTCATTACTCGGAACACCCTGCCCACCAAACAGAAAAATCCAGCACAATCCAACATATAATATATGGCAACAGTAAATGAAAAGCAAGTAAATGCAATGAAAGCGATAAACATGCGACAAATCCATAAATAAAGCGAGTAAAGCACACAGATAAACACCCTATAATAAAAAACAAATAGGCGCTAGGATTGACTCGCATAGGGAACCAGAGTCCCCGGCAGAGTCGCCAGCTATCGCATATATGAAAATCAACCGACGGAAAGGAACAGAAGATTCGCCACCGAACGTTATTTATCCCGACGCAAGAAAAGGAAACGATCGAAGAAAACCTCAACAAAGGGAAAATAATGGTGATCGCAACCTTAGCCTGGGTTCGAGAGTCGGTTACGCGAGAGGAAGGTATTAACACCCCCTCGCGTCCATCGTACTCGATGGGATCCATGCTTGTTGTTACCTACAAAAGGGTGTAGGTTATCTGAAGCTCAACTGCTAAACGGGATACAGAATGGAAGAAAAGAGAAGGTGAAAACCAAAAGAGGACTCGCAAGGATCATTGCAATCCTATGCCTACGTATCTTCGTGGACGAACGAAGAATCAGAGTCGACGTAGTACGATAGACTAAGGTTTTATGGGGGAAGGTTGCTCGCCAAGACATCGTCGTCTTGTGCCTACGTATCTCGTTCGCACGCGAGAATCAGAGCACTGTAGTTCGGCTTACTACGGGTTGCTTAAGGGAGACAAAAGGATCCTCGGCCGATGGTGGACTTACAACAAAAGGAAGGGTGCTCCTACTACCAGTCATAATCGGTAGAAAAGAAAGGAAAAACAAAGAGGTTGATAAATAAGGTTGCTCACAAAGATCTCGCACGATCTCCTTCCTACGTATCTCCTTTAACCAATGAAGAATCAGAGCGACGTAGTTCCCCTTACTAAGGGTGACCCTTGTTTGTTTGTGTTTTTTAACTGGGCAATGCTAATGTTCTAGGTTAGGTGTGTGTATCAGACACAACCATACAAGTAACCTACAAGAAAATTCAATCCAGACAAAACACAACAAATGCATATATACGTCTCAAGAATAAGAGACAAAGAGAAATCGCATCGGAAGTGAAGCGGTATCCCACAAATAAAGTGGAATACCAAGCGGATAAGCACCATCGGAAACTTCTTGCAAATCCTTGCACAAGCTTAACAAACACGTTAGAAACAAAAAGGAAATGCAACCAAAGTTTGCACATTCAATTCACAACTTAAAAACAAGTAGCAACATGATAATATGCAATCTGAACAAACATCGTAACCAATACTTTGAAACCCGGGCAGCGGTGACGCAATTGTTTGAAACGCTTACAAAACCAATCCGAAAACAAGCAAACTCAAGCGCAACAGGCCGTAAATGACCAAAAAGACTCAAACATATATCATACAAAAGTCGAAGCTCAATGTACACATCAAATGGAGTCGAATAGCATTAAATTCAAAAATAGGCGCACAAAATCATCGGAACGGAATCGCATGAAAATCGCACGATAGCCTACAAACATGTCAACGGACTCAAAAAACTATATGGCTCGAATTAAATCCAACCGGAAGTACCATTTCCGTGCATGGGGCAGCAACTATTTCACATGAAAAAACGGCTCAAAAATGCATGAATCTTGCACGGATGTCACTAAATGAGCTTGCCAACTCAAGCCAATGAACTACCATAATGTACATGTGTTGTAATATGAGAAATCTCATCGAAAAGTAACATAAGCCAAGCCTAAACACAATTCTACAAGTTTATGCAATTTAATGTTGAATTGAGTTTTTTGTGTTAAAAGAAGGTGAATGAAATCTCAATTCAACACACCATTGCATTAACTCATAAATTTGCAACAAGTAATAGTCAAAAGATGCTTAGTTCAAGAAATAGTGAACAACTCACAATCAATCAATATTAGTAAAAGCATCAAACACTATATGAAAACACTCATGAAAATCGATCAACACAAAGTAAGTGCATTCACACATGAAAATCCAACACCATAAGCTTATGCCAAAATTCAAGAATCAAACTAGTCCTAGTTTACAATTCCGGATTTGCACATCATATTGACAATTAAAACCCAAACACACATTAATTTCCAGTAATTCTCAACAACGTCAATTCTCTAGAAATTTACTACAAGTTAGTAGCACTCCAAAAAACAACAATCAACACAAAATAGTATGCAATTCATAATGTCCATTCACAATAATTAACATTTCAAAAGCCAAGCATTATGTGATCACAACCAAAGAAATCCGGATTTTGTCAAGTTTATGTCCAATCTCAAGAATCATATTAATTCTCTACAAATCTAACCAATTCCGGTTTTAATCAACATCACAAGGTGAATTCAAGAATTAAATCAATGCAAACAATATCAATTCACATCATCAAAGTCTCTTAGGAATTTTCACAAACACCTAGACTACAACAATTCTTCAATTCAATTCCAAACCAATTCACATGTTAATTCTAGTAACAATTCCTATTAAATCACATAGATCAAGGATTAGAGTCAAGAATTATTTCCAAAAATACCAATCGAAGAAGAGAAATGCGAAGAGGAGGCCGTAAAATCGCGCACGGAGGGAGGGAGGCCGGTGGGAGGTATGGCGGCGGAGGCGGTGAGGCCGTGTGGTGGCCGAAGAATCCGAGGGAGAGAGGAAGGGTGAAACCGCGGGAGAGAGAGGCTAGAGAGAGAAACTTGTGGTTTTTTGCCTTTGAATATTGATGATCTTGATGAAGGTGATGATGAACTTGATGAAGTTGTTGAGAGAATTGAAACCCTTGGGGTGTTTGATCTTTTTGAGAGTTGAGAGAAATGGTTTTTGGGGTTTGTGATAATGAGTGGGTTATGAGATCCTCCAAGAGAGGGAAACTGAAATTTGAATATATAGCGCGATCAAAAATGAAGTGAAACGGTAAAATTCCAGCTTATCGGTAGCTTAAGTGAAAATAACACCTTGCTCGGTACAAAATTTTGACTCTGAGCCTTTTACGAAATTGTCCGCGTCTGAGTCACGGACGCAACGCAAAAAGAACGGACGTTATACGATCAAAATCGAATGAGTTCGATACATTTAAGCGGCGAGACGTCACGGTCAAAAGTCATTTTTTCACCTTATTTAGCGTCTGCTACTCGGAAAAATGACAAGCTCATGCCTTTCGGAGCAGAATCTCAACTCGGCTTTGTAAAAAAAGTTGTAGATCTATGAGTCAGTGACGCCGTGTCAAATGATGAACATGATCGGATAAAAAATGAGTGAGATATGAATTTTATGGTGAAGTAACTTTCAGCCTTTTTCTTCGGTTCAGCATTTCCGTTTCGCGAAATAAACCAAAACGGAAATCTTCAGAGCACCGTTCGAACTCGAGTTTGGCTTCGAACTTGTAGAAGATAAAATTTTTGATATGGCGCTTTGAGAATGGACATGACACTATAAAAATCGACCGAGTTATGATTTTTGCAAAATCGGACAGACAGTGAACCGCATCAAAGAATTCCTCAGGTAATTCGCCCTTTTGGAGTCCTTCTGCTCAGAATCGGCTCTCTTTGGAAACATACGACATGAAGATAACATCAATATGGAAATAATTTCGAAATAACAGGTCAAAACCGGTGAACGAGATGAAAGTTATGAATTTTTTAAGGTTCGAAATGCACAGGTTCAACACTGATTTTCACTATTTTTCCACTGCATCGACTCAGAGAATTCGCGTGTTCGGAGATCTTCCTCAGGGAATTAGCTCTCAGTCTGAACATAAGAGTTGGAGATAATATCAAAACGAACCTTGTGACTGAAGGGCCACTCCAGAATAATTTCCAATTAAGAGATATGAAATTGCGAACGTTCAAAACGTGGTGAACCAACAAATCCGAAATTCCGTTTATTCGCATTTTTGAAAGTCGTCCTCAATGGATTGGCTTTCCGCTGGAACATATGAAACGTGGCGAGTGTCAAAACACTTTTGATGCCGGAGGAATCATCCTCAAATACTTCTCTAGAGAACGCTTTGAGCGCGTTGACTAACGAAATAAACATCTTCCATCCTACCGAGGCTTGAAAGGTAAAAAATTTGATCCCCTGACCATAGAACCAAATGATATGCATGTGTGCGCATGATGACCTAGATAAAATGATAATGAATGAAGCATAATCCAATTGGATAAGGTAATAAATAAGAGGGCAAATTTTGGGGTATTACACTACTGATCAACCAACGTCTGGACATGTTCTTACTGAGATTGTTTCATCTCAACCAGCACCGTCTGAAACTAACTCTGCTGAGCTTGACCTTGCTTTAGTCATCTATGACATACCCTTTCCAACAACCCTAGAAGAATGCATTGGTCAGTTTCATAACAAGGCATTAAAGAAGGTTACGAAATTAAGAGCAGAAGTAACCACAAGTGTCAAGCCTCTAGAGCTTGAGAATTCTTGGAAAATCTTCCAGAAATGGTTAGATTCTGAATTCGCAAGAATTACAAGCTTTTTAGACGCCACTAAAACTGCTGGAGTTCAGTTGGTGAAAGAAAGAGCGGATAAGGGAAATCAAGCTTTTGGCCGCGAAACATAAAGAAGCTGAAGAAAAAGTTGTTGAAGAAGCAAGGCTTCTAGTAAAAAAAAGCTGCTGAAGAAGCCTGATTAGCGCAAGAAGCTGAAGCTGCAGAAAAGGCTAAGCAAGATGCTGCAGTTGTTTCCTCATCTGATCCTACTATAATACGTTTGGAAAATACGATTGAAGAAATCAGAGGAGAACAACATAAATTCAGGGAGAATTTTTCCGAACAAAAGGCTGTCAATGAAAATGTTCAGAGCTTGCTTCAAAAGATTCTGGATAAGATGTCTTCTGGGGGCACCTAATTTTGTAGCTCTATTTGCTTAGGACTTTGTTTTTCACCCTTTAATTACAAAACTTTTTTATAATGAAAAAAATGGGGAGAATTAATGAATATGAATGTGATATTTTGGACTCATAGTCAATCTCTGAAAAATAACGCTGTTTACATTCTAACCAATAAACTGTTATGTCTATTAGATTAATTTTTCTTTTCAGGAATTCTGATCCGATTAAACATCATGAAGTTAATCTTCAGAAAATCAGAACTCTGTTGAAGAAATTAAAACATTTTGGATCTGGGATCAAGTTTAAAATTGAATCAAGACTATGACGATTTCAGTATCTGGTCTATTGAAATCATGGGGAGTCCATCCAGAGAAATTCACCAGGTCTAAGACTCAGGGGGAGTAATTCATATGAAGGATAAGTGTTCCCTAAACCCTTTATTCTGATTACCCTTGCATTATGTACAAAATTGTGTCATCAAAATACATAATTTTGTCAACATCAAAAAGGGGGAGATTGTGAGAACAAGATTTGGTTCTGCAATGTTACTTCTAAGTTTTGATGATATCAAACGAATATGTTTGTATGAACAATTTTGTAAGTCTAATGTTTGTTACTTTTGAGAATCTAACAAACAGGTTTTGCTTCCGTTAATTGGCGTGTACATGATGCTAAAAGAGAATACCTCACCTACACGCTACACTTGAAGTGCTAAATAGCAGAAATTGCTTCAGGAAAATCTGAAGTTGGCAAGACTCTGATATAATATGGAAAGAGAACAAGTTCTGAAGATCTGAAGACAGAGGTTCTAATTGAACGAAGTCCAGATGCTAAAGGCCTACGCTCTCTATATAAAGGTTTTGAAGACCCAACCATAGTCTCTACTCATGATTCAACTAAATACCATCAGAAGCCTCTGAAGATATGAAGATAACATTCTATGTGAACAAGGTTCTGAAGACCAAGTGCTGAAGACTCCAAAGACGTAGTTTTGAGGACTCCAAGACTTGAAGATCTTAAGAACCAAGCTACGTTTTCCTTTCTTACTCATGCTCACAGAAGCCTCTGAAGTTAAGAAGTCAAGAAGACTAAGCAATGAAGTATAGCTGTACTACATTAAAAATGAAGATATCTTGAAAATAGTGCAAACAGTATAAACGAAGATATCATGACAAGACAGGACGCAAAAGTATTATTTGTCCTCACGTCTCCATCAAGCCGCCAGTCTAGATAACCATCATGATTACTTTTCAACGGTTACTTTTTACAAGGCTATATAAAGACGCGAAGACTTAAAGAAAGATATACACGAACGCTCACTGCAAAAATACTTTCTAACCAATATCTTTCTTATGTTATTTTGATCTAAACTTGTTTACATTTCAGCTTGTATAAGAAGCACTTTCTTGTAAATGAAACTTATTCAAACTTAGGTTTGTATTCCTTGAGAAAGGCCTGTAGGGTTGTATTTCTTGAGAACTCTAAGACGTGTTGTCTTAGAGGTTGTTCCTTGAGAAAGACCGGTGAGGTTGTATTTCTTGAGAAGTCTAGAACTTGAGAGTTTTAGAGGTTGTTGTTAGTCACCCGCAGTTTGGCTAGTGCATTGTATTAATCTAATTGATTAGTGGATTAAGACCTCAATTGAGAGAGGCAAAATCACCTTGGCGGGTGGACTAGACTAACTTGAGGATTTCTCAAGTGAACTAGTATAAACATACTGTGTTATCTCTTTCCAGCTTCAATAAGATTATTACTCATAGGTGAAAGAGTTGGTAAAGGGGATTAACTTAAAGAAACGATTTTATTTTGAAAAACCAATTCAAATCCCCCCCCCCTCCTTTCTTGTGTTTTTCACACCTTCCATAATTCCTCCACTAAAGGAGTCAAAAATCCCTCTTGACAGTAGAAAAATTTCAAACTTAGAGCTGATCGAGGTTGCCTACGATGGTCAAAAAGCCCAAAAATCCCCTGTGGTTGTCTACTTGCCAGGTCCGATACTATACAAGTCAGAGAAGGCTATTCCGTACAAGTACGGTGCAAGGACCATAGAGAATGGAAAAGAAATTCCATTACCATCCGATGTGAACATCTCTGATATCAGTCGAGTTACACAGAGCGGTCGAATCTTCAACAGAGGAGTTAGAGAACTTGCAAAAGAAAAGGAGCCTCAAGCAGAAGTTCATAATCAACAAGTCGGTCAATCCAGCAACACGGAACCTATAAAGAACAACGATGAAATGCTAAAGCTTATCAAGAAAAGCGAGTACAAAATTATGGATCAATTGTTGCAAACTCCATATTGGATCTCTATACTATCTCTTATGTTTAGTTTAGAAGCTCACAGAGAAGCTCTACAGAAGGTTTTGGAACAGGCCTTTATAGAACAAGATATGACAGTAGGGCAATTTGACAGCATTATCTCCAACATCACTTCCTGTAACAACTTGGGATTCAGTGATGAAGAACTTCCAGAGGAATGCAAGAACCATAATATGGCACTCAATATCATAGTCAACTGCCATGACGATGCTTTAGCCAACATACTAGTAGACATAAGTTCATCCTTGAACGTCATGCCAAGGTCAACTTTGGTACGACTTTCTTTTCAAGGTGCTCCCATGAGAGGCAGTAAGATCATCATCAAAGCCTTTGACGGATCCCAGAAAATGGTTATCAGCGAAGTTGATCTTCCCATAACCATTGGCCCTTACACTTTCTAAGTCACTTTCCAGGTCATAAACATCTGAGCAGCATACAACTATTTATTAGGAAGACCTTGGATACACGAAGCAGGGGCAGTCACTTCGACACTTCACCAAAATCTGAAGTTCATCAAGAATGACAAATTAGTCATGGTATGCGGAGAGCAAGCTTTAATCATGAGTAACTTATCATTATTCTCCTCTGTAGAACTAGAGGAGGTCGTTGGAACTCAATTTCAAGCACTCTCAATGAGCAATGAGAATCACCAAGAAAAAGGAACATCGATTTCCTCATACAAAGACGCTCTCAAAGTAATGGGATGTGGTGACATAAAAGGATGGGGACAGATTGTAATTCTTGGTGAAACAAGACGAGAAAAGGTCTTGGTTTCTCTCCGACCTGTACCCAGACTACAAAGAAGGATGAAAGTTTTCATCCCATTCAGGATTTCTTCCACAATGGAGGCTTCCTCCACCCACACTATGCCACGGAAGGGAAACGACAGCGCTTTTCTTGGCTTTTAACAGCACAGTGCTTTTGTTTTATGCAAAAGCGATGCCTTATGTAGGCCTTTGGCAGCACTATTTATGGAAAAACGCTTTCTAAAGTAGGCCTTTAGCGGCGCTATTTCTGGAAAAGTGCTGTCTAAAGTGGGCCTTTAGCAGCGCTTTTTCTGGCCTTTTATGCTTTCTATTGGCATCTTTAGGCAGCGCTTTTTCAGCAAAAAGCGCTTTCTATTGTCCCCCTTTAGAAAGCGCTTTCAACACAACAACTTTCATACCTTTTGACAAATCCCGAGTACGTACCCGGCAAACTTGGCCAAAAAATGTTCAAAGCACTCAAAAACCCCTAAAGCTCTTCACATGGGGCTTCTTGTGTACGTCTGAGTGTTGAGCTAATATAAAGTCTCAAAAAACAAAAAGGCAAAAAAATAACGCTTGGTACCTCATCTTGACTTAAGTACTCGAGGGGCTAGCATATACATAAAAGGGTAATTCCTTGCAGGAGGAAAAACAACATATTATATAAAATGCTTCAGATGAGCCAAAACATTGTACAATACAATTAAAAAGAGAGCCTGAAGGCCAGAAAAATCACTAACACCCATATAAGGGGAAAATCAAAACAACAAAATACAGTTTCCCCTTTAAAAGCTAATCGCTCTCTCTCCCGCCTCCTGAATGAAGAAAATTGAACCAGTCTTCATCCCAGTCCTCATCAACATCTGCACCAAAATCACATTTTGGAGCGCAGTCTTTTGTGAGGGATTTCATCTTTGTCACAGATTTCTTCCCAGACAAGGTTGCTCCGATTGATGATGCAGCAGATATTGCAACATTTGGACCGTCCTTCTTCATTTTCTCGGTAACCTTCTTGGCCTCAAATTTTTTTGAGGAAGTGCTCATGTTAAAGTATTGCGCAGGTCGTATACAAAAGAGCAAAATGGCCGTAAATATATAAAGAACAAGTCCTGCGTTGCCTTCTAGGTCACAGGACTCTATATTCAAGAAGTAGGACGTTGAAAGACGTGAAATCACCCTTGGAAAGACACCACCGCCCACTCTACGACACTTCCTATGTCATTGAAACTTGTTCTGTTAAAAGCTATTTTTGCACGCCTTTTCTAGAGGAAAGGGGGATCAGTCAAAACTAATTTGCAACAACAATTTCAAAATCAAATCAAACAACATCCACATCAATTTCATAAAAAGATTACACTTCATCACAAATCATACACCAGAAACGTATCAACATCCTCATTACCAAACATCCAAGTCCTTACACGATTCATCAAATACTTACACAAACCAATCCTCAAAACCTTAATCATACCAAACAATTTCGTCAAAAATATACCAGAAATTCCAAACCAATTCATCAAAGTCATACCCCACTTCATCAAGATCATTACATGACTAAACACAAAATCAAGACCAGAAAACTCATCAAACTACACCAAAAGTTTGTTATACACACATACCAGAACAACTAACATCCACCAAAATTCAAGAACTTAGAACACAACAATAGCAGCAACTGTCGCTAGAAGGAGGAGGCAAGACAAGAACAATACACTCAATTCATACAAAGTCGTCAGATTCACACAAGAAAATTCAGAACACCATACATGCAACAATTCGAATTGAAGGAGAGGGAAGATAAATCATCATAATAATGCGCACCGTAGAGGCAGCATAAAGAAATCACAACATTACATACACAATCGAACAACAAAATTCATATGACAATTCTAGATTTTTCAAAAATTACACTTACATGAACCTGTGTTGTTGTGTGGTCGGTGGCAAAAGGTCACTTATTGACAAAGCCGAAAATAAGGCCGACTAAATACTTCAGCCTGCTATACAGAGCATCTCCAAAACCTGTGCAGGATAGAATCAAGGGTCATCATTTCACAAATCATAACCAAAAACAAAATAAGATGCTCAAACTAAAAACAAAACAAAAAACAAAACAAGATGCTCAAACAAGAATCAAGGGTCATCATTTCACACATTCAAACTAAAAAAAAACAAAAACAAAACAAGATGCTCAAGAACAAACCCTCAAGAGAAGACGATGAATAGTGCCGGTCGGAGAACAAACAAGTGACACTCACGGAGGAATGCCAGTTGGAGAAGATGGAGATACAAATAGATGAATAGTGCCGGTCGGAGAAGACGGACAGAGAAACGTCGGTCGGAGAAGATGAACAGTGCGGAGGGAGAAGTCGCGAGAGAAGGGGAGACACGACGGAGGGAGAAGTCGCGAGAGAGAGGGAGAAAGAAAAGAAATGATCAGGGCGTTCTGAAACAATGAAAAGTTTTTTAATATTTATGAAATAATAACATAAGACAGCGCTTTCTTATGTATTAGCTTTAGCAGCGCTTTTTCTCTAAAAACGCTTTCTTTTTAATTACCTATAGCAGCGCTTCCAGAAAGCGCTTTCTAATGTGTGACCTACGTAAGGCCTTTAGCAGCGCTTTCCTGAAAACGCTTTCTAAGGTGTCACATTTGTATGGATTTTAACAACGCTTTTAGGAAGCGCTATCTAAAGTAGGCCTTTAGGCAGCGCTTTTTTTCAGCGTGTTTTTTTTAAAACATATAGCAGCGCTTTTGATCAAAAGCGATGTCAATGTAGTGCTGCCAAAAAGCAATTTTGGCGTAGTGCCAATATCTCAAGAAGTCCACACCATCGAAGAAAACAACTCTTCTGATACATATGAGGAGTGGAAGTCCTATCTCAACGATGAAGGTTATATATCTCAGGGAGAAACGTACATGCCATTCTGCTCTCCAAAGCAAAGTCCCAGATATATACCAAGATCAGATGTCAGAATGATCTACGGAGATTGTGATCCTGAAGGATGTCGTGCTCCACCAAATTCATTAGAGGAAGCCACTCTGATGAAAGACAACTTTGACTATGATTATTATGATCGCCTGGATGATTTGCGTATCTGGAAGCCATACATGGAATACTCGGGGCAAAAGAATCATTCGGATAATGCCTATTAGCTGAATAATCTTGAAAATAATACGCATGGTCCCCCAGAGTCATGGAATCCTTACTCAGAACATTTCGAAAATATCCAACACCATATTGATGAATTTGCAAAGGTCGCAGGACAAGAATTCATTAACTACGCATTTCCTGAAGTCAACGTCTTTGAGGAAGATGACTCATCTATTCCCACAGAAACCTGGGATACCTTGGGGCAACCTGAAATACACTGCTCCCGAAAGCTCTCGCGTCAGATACGAGGACATCCAACTAACTGGATGGGGAGATCCTCTTGAGAGTGAAAATACTATGGAAGATGCGACAGAAGAGTCCTCTTATGATAACTCTGCATGGGAAGAAGACTCCAATGATCCTACTCTGCTACAAATTAGTGTCATTTCTATAGACAACCCAAGAAGGAAAGTACTGGACTTTGTGATCCATAGAGGAGTTCGTCGCCATTGGGTTGCAGTTGATGTCCCGAAAGTCGTTCATAAATCAAAGTAATTGCCACATCTTTGTTTTAACCTTTCACCTTGCCCATGTGAAATGGATGTTTTATAGGGCTCACTTTTCTGTAAATGTCCCTTTTCGCTTCGCCTAAAGCGACAGAGTTTTGTTTTATAGGGTTGTGTTTCAAGAATCGATAAATCATAAATAAATAATGTCATTCTGAATTCCCGCATTTATTGTTATTTTCAGTTTTCTCTTTTTTTTTTCCAGAAAATGGTAATCCTAAAAAACAACCCGAAAATAAAAACAAGTGTTTTCAGAAAATACACTGCACATACTTTTGCATTATCCCTGTCTTTTCTAAAAAAGGGAATCATCACATCATGCAGATTGCTTGTTTTAAACCCCATTGAAACATAGGATCCAATGCCTTCTCCAAACTTTGAATTCCCGGTATTTGAAGCTAAAGAAGAAGAGAACGAAGAAATTCCAGAAGAGATCTCCTGACTACTCAGACAAGAGGAAAGGTCCATTGAGCCTCACAAAGAGCCATTGGGAACAGTCAATTTGGGTTCAGAGAAAGAAAAGAAAGAAGTTAATATTGGAGCACTGATCAGTCCAATTGTCAGAGAAGGCTTGATAAAACTTCTCAAATAGTTTCCAAATGTATTTGCTTGGTCCTACCAAGACATGCCAGGGTTGGATACCAACATCGTGGAACATCACTTACCACTAAAGTCAGAATGTCCTCCAGTAAAACAAAGACTGAGAAGGACTCATCCAGATATGGCTATCAAAGTTAAGGAGGAAGTACAGAAGCATATTGACGTAGGTTTTCTCGCCACCTCAGAATATCCTCAATGGCTAGCAAACATAGTGCCAGTTCCGAAAAAGGACGGAAAAGTCAAAATGTGTGTAGACTACAGGGATTTTAACAAAGCAAGTCCAAAGGATTATTTCCCCTGCCACACATTGACATGCTGGTTGACATCACAACAAAGTTCAAAGTTTTCTCCTTCATGGATAGATTCTCGGGCTATAATCAAATCAGAATGGCGCTAGAAGACATGGAGAAAACTTCATTCATTACCCCATGGGGAACCTTTTGTTATAAGGTGATGTCGTTCAGTCTAAAGAACGCAGGAGCAACTTATCAAAGGGCTATGACAACCCTGTGTTACGACATGATGCATAAAGAAATTGAAGTGTACGTCGATGACATGATTGCCAAATCTAAAACATAGGAAGAGCATGTCAAACACCTATCAAAGCTATTTGAGCGTCTGAGAAAATATAAACTCCGCTTGAATCCCAATAAGTTCGCATTTGGTGTTCGTTCAGGAAAACTCTTGGGATTCATCATCAGCCAGAAAGGAATTGAGGTTGATCCCGACAAAGTTAAGGCCATCCAAGAAATGCCTTCACCAAAGACTGAAAAACAGGTCAGAGGATTTTTGGGACATCTAAATTACATCTCAAGATTCATATTCCTCATGACAGCGACATGCGCACAAATTTTAAAGCTACTCAGAAAGAACCAAAGTTGTGTATGGACAGAAGATTGCCAAAAAGCTTTCGACAACATCAAAGAATATATGTTGAATCGACCTATTTTGTATCCTCCAGTGGAAGAAAGACCACTGATCATCTACTTAACAGTCTTGGAAGACTCCATGGGTTGTGTACTTGGTCAACAAAATGAGACAAAAAGAAAAGAGTCTGCCATTTATTACTTAAGCAAGAAATTCACAGACTGTGAAACTCGATACACTATGCTCGAGAAACCTTACTGTGCCCTGGCTTGGGAAGCCAAACGTCTGCACCAGTACATGATTTGTCACACTACTTGGTTAATCTCCGAAATGGATCCGATCAAGTACGTCTTTGAAAAGCCTGCTCTCACGGGAAGGATTGCCCGTTGGCAGATATTGTTGTCGGAATACGACATCGAGTACCATGCTCAGAAAGCCATCAAAGGAAGTATTCTAGCCGATCATTTGCCTCATCAGCCGATTGACGATCGAGAATCAGTCAAATTTTACTTCCCGGGCGAAGATGTCATATACCTAAAAATGAAAGATTGCGATGAATCGCTACCGAGCGAAGGACCAAAACCAGGTTCCCAATGGGGACTAATATTTAACGGAGCCATCAATGCTTATAGAAATGGAATTGGGGAAATCATTGTTGCCCCTCAGGGTACCCATATTCCTTTCACAGATTGGCATTCAAATGTACAAACAATGAGGCCGAATATGAAACTTGTATCATGGGTCTCGAAGAAGCTATTGACCTAAGGATAAAGAACTTGGATGTGTATGGAGACTTGACCCTGGTTGTAAATTAGATCAAAGAAGAGTGGAACACATATCAACCAGGATTGATTCCTTACAAAGACTACACGGGAAGGTTGTTACCCTTCTTCAACAAGATTCAGTTTCATCACATTCCTCGTGAAGAAAACCACATGGCTGATGCACTAGCTACTCTCTCTTCCATGATTACTGTAAATTATTGGAATGACATACCCAAGATTGACAAAATAAGCCTTGATAGGCGCACTTATGTGTTTGTGTATTGAAACAGTCATAGAAGACAAACCATGGTATCACGATATCATATGCTTCCTTCAAAGACAGGAATATCCGCCTGGGGCATCGAGAAAAGATAGGAAGACTCTCAGAGGACTGGCTGGAAACTTCTTCCTAAGAAATGATATACTTTACAAGTGAAACTTTTACATGGTTTTACTTAGATGCGTACATAGACAAGAAGCAAACATGTTAATGAAGGAAATTCATGAAGGTTCCTTTGGCACTCATGCCAATGGACACACAATGGCAAGAAAAATTCTGAGAGCAGGATATTATTGGCTAACAATGGAATCTGATTGCTACAAGTACTTGAGGAGGTGTTATAAGTGTCAGATATACGCCAACAAAATTCATGTACCTCCAATGTATCTCAAAGTTCTTTCTTCTCCATGGCCTTTTTTCTATATGGGGAATCGACATGATTGGCATGATTGAACCCAAAGCTTCAAACGGGCATCGGTTCATCCTAGTAGCCATTGACTACTTCACCAAGTGGGTCGAAGCAGTGTCGTATACCAATGTGACCAGACAAGTGGTGGTCTGATTCATCAAAAATAATCTCATCCGCCGTTATGGTGTTCCAAGCCAGATCATTACAGATAATGGATCTAATCTGAACAATAAGATGATGAACGAGTTGTGTGCTGAGTTCAAGATTGAACATCATAATTCATCTCCCTACTGGCCTAAAATGAATAGAGCGATAGAAGCGGCTAATAAGAACATTAAGATGATCATTTAGAAGATGGTTATAACCTATAAAGATTGGCATCAGATGCTACCATTTGCTCTTCATGGTTATCGCACATCCGTTTGAACTTTAACAGCGGCAACCCCTTTCTCTTTAGTATATGGTGTCGCTCCCGGGATTTTCATCCAAGTACAAACGCGAAAGTGGCACCGAAACAGAGTCGCCAGCAATGTGTATTTATCCCAAGAGAGGGAAAGGAAACACCGCGTAAACCTGAGAGAAAGGAAAAGCATGGTCTTGCGACCAAGAGAAGTGGGTAAGGGAGTCGGTTACGCGTGAGGAAGGTATTAGCACCCCCACGCGTCCATCGTACCCGATGGGATCCACGCTTGCTTGTCTCGATCAAAGGGTGATAGAAAATGATACTGGAAAAAGAACTGAAAGAAAGAAAGGAGAGAGAAAGAGAAGCAAATGTAGGGAAAATAAAAGAAGTGCTCGCATGGGCCCTACCCCACTGCCTACGTATCTCATCGGGAGCATGAGAATCAGAGCGACGTAGTTCCCCTCACTAGGGATGAATTGTTTGTGTTTTTTAGAGAACGGATGACGTTCTAGCTCAGGTGTTGCAGGCTCGCTGGTCCGAGTGCGTTACCATCTTGCAAGAGAACGAGTAGAAGCGCGTTCGTACGCTAAGAGTGAATGAGGTGAGAAAAGAATTCCCGAAGGAAAGACGTTATTGTTTGTTTCTTGTCTTTTAGAAGGAAGTGTTTTGGATTTGTTTGCATATGATAGTGTATCTGGATCTTAGTCATTGGAATGTGTACATTCTCACATTCCAAGATGGAATGAGTAAGAAAATACACTAAGTGTGAAGAAGACCCTCACACTTAGTTCCAATTATTAAGGTTCAAACACACTAGCATACTTGTGTTTATTAAGTGTTTTTGTTGATTATGAAATGAAGAAGTGTTTTTTATTATTTGCACCTTCAACAAGTATTGCATTTAAGTCCCTCATACAAGATCAAATGTTTAACACATTGACCCAAGATGGGCTATATGCTACACATTCTAAGATTACAAGAGAAGACCCCTTATAATCTTTTCTTTATATGAAAGGCCTAAATGCAATAAATGCCTACCTTTATTATATGTTTTGAATTTTCTTTGAGATGAGAAGATGAAAGACTCAAGAGAAGGATAAAGGTAAAAATCTATATGGACTAAGACTCCATCCTAATTGATTAGTTAAGGGAGTGATCCTAAGGTTTGTGAGGTTTCAACCTAAAGTCTAAAGAAAGAATGAATTAAACAATTCACTTCTAAAGTAGAAGATGAATTGTAATTCACAAAGGGAAAGTGATGAGTTATTAAAAGAAAGCACATAAGTGCTTAACAAAACATGGAATTGTAAAAGAGAAAGGATAGAAGTTGAATGTGGATTCCTTATCCACACTCAATTGAAACTTACCAAAGCCCCTACATGGTTAGCACAATCACTTACAAGTAAAGTAAGAAAATATAATGAACAAATCAAATTCAAACAAGTTGACAAACAAAGTAAAATGAGATTGAATGCTATACATGCTTCCAAGTCAGAATGTAACTCATATTTACACAACCTAATGTTATCCTAAATGAGCATACCAAATCATGCAAACAAAATCTCAATCCAACAAGAAGCAAAGAAGAAAAGGTGAAGTGATGTGAATATGGTTCATACTTGTGAAACAAGTGACTTAAGGTGCAAGATAAACATCAAACATGCAAAGATGAAACCCAAATGTCACAATCAGAAGTCAATTAACATGCTATACATCCTCAAACAAAACCACAACTCATGGCACAAGTGCCTTCATGATCAAGCAAACCAAACATGAGGCATGCATTCACAAAATGAACAAGTTAAACTTCATGCTTCAAACAAATAGCAAACATGCTTCAAAAATTATGACTTTCACCAATCAAACACCTTAAACACATGTCATTAACATATCAAGTCCACAAGCAATGAATCAGAACCAAAGTCACTCAACAATTAGGTCAAAGTCTCATGGAAGCTTCATGCATTCATGCTCAAAGCAACACATCAAAAGTCATCCAAAAAAGACTTAAAAATCATCTCATAAATCTCAAACATACCTCAACATATTCTGACCACAATGCAAAAAGAAAGGCATCAAAATCATTTTTTATGATCAAGAACAAAAATGCACAAAATCATATGTCACATTAAGTATGCATACAAATGGAAATTCAAAAGAAATAATGGAACAGGGGCAAAATGGTCATAAAATCAGAAAATAAAATCATAGAAAATTTCCTAAATGTTTTAAGAATACACATGAATTTTTGTAGAATTTTCCAATATGTTTTAGTATTTTTTAAAAATTAGAAGTCAAACGTGGAGAAAGAAATAAAAATGAAGAATAAATGCAAAATGCAGGGGGGTATGAACATAGCAATTGGACAGTTCAAAATCATTGGGCTTCAAAAATGGAGGTGTGGATAGCAATCTGATTAAGTCCATTTACGCGCAAAACACCATAATAAGCATGCACTTTCAGTCAACAAACTTGACTCACTATTAGCCATTGGATCAAGTGCAGTCAATACAAAAGTCAAGGTAATCAAATCATGTATATCACAATGCTAGTACACCATAATAACCATGTAGGAACACGCACGCAAGCATCAGAGGGATTAAAATGGAACACGTGACACACACCATCCTCATTTATCCGCTGGCAACACCACCACCCTTGGATCAAAACAAATCAGACGGACATGAACAAATCTGGCATTCAAAACCCTAATAAAACCTCACCGGCCGGAGAGGGACCTCCGGTCACCTTCTCCGGCCATCTCCGGCACTGCAATCAGTCAAACGTTCCAAAAATTTATGCAATGCACACCAAAATATTCAGGAAGTCACGTAGAGCATGAATCTAGGATTAGTTTTCACAAACAACACACAATCAGAGAGAATCGAAGCAATGAAATTAGCCCTAGGTTTTGGATCTAAGCTTCTAAGAAGCTCTATCAACTAGCCAGAGTTCGTAGCTTCTAGTAAGCTCTAAACACCACAAAAACAAGCTAGATTCAGTAGAAAAATTGAGGAAGAATCAAAACCTGAAAATGTGAAGGACTTTGAAGTGTTGAGAAAAACCAGAGAACTTGAGCTCTTGAACTCGTTGAGCAAAATAAATGCTGCTTGTTCTTGAGATCTTGAAGAAAATCACGATGAAACTCAACTGAACTGAAACTACCCTTGCTGGAATAAACCTCTTCTCTCTGACTCTTGATCCAAAAGTGGAATGTTGATGATGATGAAGATGAAATGTGATAGAGGATGGTGAGAGTCGTGTGGAATCAGAGAGAGATTAGAAAGAAAGTGAGAGAGAGCTTGGAGTGTTTTGAGAGAATGTGGCAAATGAAGTTTTTTTTTTCAAACTATGAAGTAAAGTCTTTGTTTTATAGTGTGTGCTAACTACGGTTCAGTGGGTGAGTTAAATGAGTCATCATTGGGTTAAGTGAGTCATCCCTAACTAACTGAGTCAAGTTAGTTAGGGAGAGCTATGGTAAGGTGCAGTTGGCCCATGATATGCTATGGTGAGAGTAATGAGAAGATGAATTGGCACGGCTTGTGTAGCAGCTTGCAGCAGTAGCTTGTGGTGGAAGTTTCATACATTTCCCTTCTCATGTAAGAAGCAGCATGGTGGAGGCACGTGCATGAATTGTTTGGTTTAATGAGGAAATGGACTGAAGTGATCATGAAAGTTTGTTGAATGACTGAACCAAAAACAATGTGTGAATTACTATACAAGACAGTCAATGCATCAATGCAAATGGTGATGTTTGAACATGGATTTCTTTATGACCAATGCATGAAAATGGATCATCTTGGTGTCAATGGATTGAGGATGCATCATAGAACATGTTTGATGTTTGAATCCAAGTGAAATAATGCCTTTAAAGTGATGAAAAATGACTTAGAACACAAGGATGTGAGACTGCATCATGGGCGTGTGAGTGAGGTTGGCTGGCAAGGCATGTTGGCATGGGATTTTCAGCACAATCACCATGACTTGAGGCCACTATTTCTCCCTCATAACTTGATCAGGCGAAATTTTTCCCAACATGAACATTGGAGAGGGCACTACAAGGAACATTTTTTATGTTGAAAAGTTTTTCATTTGGAGCTTTCTTCTTGGAGAAATTGAGCTTGACATTTGGCACACCAGGTGTTTGTGGAAATGACATGCGCGTGACCTGAAACTTGCCCAAGCTGACTTGCATTTTGCCCAAGTTTCCCTCAACTTTGATCATCCATAACTCTCTCAATTTTTATCCAATGGAGATGTTCCACACATGGATTTGAAGCTCAAAGCAAGGCCTTTCATTGAGGCAGAGTGGAATTTTCATTTGGTGCTTCAATTTTGAATGGCCTTGGTTCCAATTATGATGCAAAATGGCCAAAACTTGCTATTTTCAGTAACCCTACTTCATCCAAAAATGGCAACTTTCCAAATCTTGATTTTTTCATGATTCTTTTGGAGTTTCTTGACCAAATTTTGTACATTGGACATATGTAACATGAATTTCATGATTTTGGGCTCAAAAAGTCAAGAGTTGACTTTTTCCTCTGATTATTTGACTTTGCCCCAATTTCTCTGATTCTTGATCTTTCTTCCAATTGAACCACTTCTAAAACCAATTGAGATGCAATCTTCCACATACATACACTTAAGGACATATGGAATACCATGACATCAAGTTTTGTTCAAAAATCAAAGATTCCCTGATCTTATTAGAAACCCTAATTTTGACCCTCTCTGGTTAGGAGGAAATTGCACATCTTTCAAATCCAAATTCCTCAGAGTATGTTGTGTATCCTCTTAAAGGATGATGAGAAATGCCACTTGAGAATGATTTTGAATCAATGGGCTATCTCTTTTGAGGATTTTCCTTCAATTTTTGGACTTCTTGCATAGTGTAGGATGTAATGCTTCAATCTCCCATTGAGTCTCACTTCCTTGAGGTTTTGGAAGATCAATTGAGATAGTATGAGACATGAGAGACCTCTTGGCTTGCCTAGAGCCAACTTGATTGACCTTTTTGTGCTTTGAATGATTCCTTGATTGTCCACCTCCCACCTGACCACATGCCCTGATGGTAAGAAGGATGCCATGCTTCATTTTTCTATGTTAAATGCAATGTAATGTTAATGAGGTGGATATGATGTGATAAATGATAATGCCATGCTATGAAGCCAAAAGGGGAGAGCAAATTTTGGGGTATTACAGCTGCCCCTATTCAAGCGCTGTAGACCTGAATGCCTGAAAGCGATTGCTTTCGGACTTTCAAGGTATATAGTGATTGAATACCAAATATAACCAAAAATTTGCTCTGGATGGTGAAGAAGAAAAGGGATATAAACCCAACGAGACTGCTGGATTGAATCTTCGATGAAACGTCGGAGAGATCTGTCTTTTGAACGATGCCAGACGACTACTGGCTTGCCACGCTACTGGTGGACTTTAATACTGTCTTTTATGCAATTCCAGACGACTACTGGCCTGCCACGCTACTGGTGGACTTTGGAAATGTCTTTTATGCAATTCCAGACGACTACTGGCCTGCCACGCTACTGGTGGACTTTGCAGCTTCGTGCCACCCGAAGATGGACTTCTGCCAATCCACTGTTGGACTTTTGCCACCCGAAGACGGACTTTTGCCAATCCACTGTTGGACTTTTGCCACCCGAAGACGGACTTTTGCCAATCCACTGTTGGACTTTTGCCACCCGAAGACGGACTTTTGCCAATCCACTGTTGGACTTTTGCCACCCGAAGACGGACTTTTGCCAATCCACTGCTGGACTTTTGCCACCCGAAGACGGACTTTTGCCAATCCACTGTTGGACTTTTGCCACCCGAAGACGGACTTTTTCCAATCCACTGTTGGACTTTTGCCACCCGAAGACGGACTTTTGCCAATCCACTGTTGGACTTTTGCCACCCGAAGACGGACTTTTGCCAATCCACTGTTGGACTTTTGCCACCCGAAGACGGACTTTTGCCAATCCACTGTTGGACTTTTGCCACCCGAAGACGGACTTTTGCCAATCCACTGTTGGACTTTTGCCACCCGAAGACGGACTTTTGCCAATCCACTGTTGGACTTTTGCCACCCGAAGACGGACTTTTGCCAATCCACTGTTGGACTTTTGCCACCCGAAGACGGACTTTTGCCAATCCACTGTTGGACTTTTGCCACCCGAAGACGGACTTTTGCCAATCCACTGTTGGACTTTTGCCACCCGAAGACGGACTTTTGCCAATCCACTGTTGGACTTTTGCCACCCGAAGACGGACTTTTGCCAATCCACTGTTGGACTTTTGCCACCCGAAGACGGACTTTTGCCAATCCACTGTTGGACTTTTGCCACCCGAAGACGGACTTTTGCCAATCCACTGTTGGACTTTTGCCACCCGAAGACGGACTTTTGCCAATCCACTGTTGGACTTTTGCCACCCGAAGACGGACTTTTGCCAATCCACTGTTGGACTTTTGCCACCCGAAGACGGACTTTTGCCAATCCACTGTTGGACTTTTGCCACCCGAAGACGGACTTTTGCCAATCCACTGTTGGACTTTTGCCACCCGAAGACGGACTTTTGCCAATCCACTGTTGGACTTTTGCCACCCGAAGACGGACTTTTGCCAATCCACTGTTGGACTTTTGCCACCCGAAGACGGACTTTTGCCAATCCACTGTTGGACTTTAAGATATGAGGGAATGACGACTCTGCCAGGAATTATTCCATCTGTTTGGGGGAACGAATTCTGGTCACAGCGATTCCGCTGGGGATGAGAATTTTTAAATGACGTCCTGCTGGGGAAATGAGCCATTAAAACTCTGCTTGGGGATTTATTCAACCCAAGCTCCTTTATAGGGATTATCAACCTTCTGACCCGGCTGGGGAAAGGCTGTACCATCCTTGTTGAGGAATAGATTCTGTCGATCTGATAAACCTCTGCGGGGAGAACAACAACTCAGCTGGGGAGTATTGCTGACAAGATTCGATGCTGACCTCTGTGGGGGATCATTACCAGAGACACAATCTTGCTGGGGATCAGGGCTACTCTGCCAGGGATATGCGAATCCTGGTTAGAACATTCCCCTGCAACTTGCTAGGAAAGAGTCCTTAGAGATCTGTTGGGGAAACCCAAAGCAAATCCACAGTAGTCTGCTGAAGAATATGACTGTCAAGCTTAGGATAAGTACCACAATGCCCCATGTTAGGTGAGCTTCCCTTTAGACAATTCTGTTAGGGATGACGAGTTTATAACAAACTCTGCTGGAGGAAACTGCTTTAAAGCGCCTCGTGTTGGGGAATGCCTTTTGAGAGGATTTTACAGAAGACCAACTGTCCTCAAACTCTACTGGGGATGATCAACACTTCATGTTGGGGAAACAAACATGCCCCATGCTTGGACAAAACAACAATTAGTCCCCGAAGAGGATGTCATAAGAGGATTTTACAGAAGATCTAGCCTCTTCAAACTCTTGTGACTTCGCTGGGGATAATGACCATCAGTTTCGGTGTCGACGAGACCACCCTTTTGGGGAACCTGTGACCGTTATCGACACAGAAAAGCTTGTAGCCGTTGGAAGGACTGAATAAGAGAATCGACTTAATAAGATGCCACGGTACCCAGTTGAACTTAATTCACTGATATCGACCCGTTATGCACAATCGTCGACCGAACGATGAACGCCGATCTCCTTACCCATAATTGCCCCAGTCTTTTGCGTGGGGTGATTTATTGCTGGTCTTGTGCTTAAAATCATCTGCACCTGCTACCTGCAACAAAAGAATATGCCCACATGCCCCGAATATTGCGTGGCTAGAATCCACCATCCGGGAGTATTCAACATTCGAAGTAATTTCAAATGTTTTTTCTGCGCATGTTATTGCAAGGCTGTCATGTTTTCAAATGCAATGTTTTATCAAAAATTAGGACGTTTTTGCAAACAAAGCAATAAAACAAAAATGGAAAGCTTTTTACTGAAATTCAATTTATTGACTGAGAGCCCAGAATAGGCAATTACATCTGGAAGCAATCCCTGGAAAGAGGTGATCGCTGAAAATTGAGAAAAGAAACTATCCTAATGGCAATGTGAAAACGGAATTCCACTGAGTTTCCATTCTGTTATGACCAGTATGTCTTCAAAACTCCCCGACCTTGCCTTCTGAGGAATGATCAGACCGATTCCTATCCTTCAGAACATCAGTTGTTCAAACGGTAATGGGTACAGATAACTCAGACTGTAGTCATTCGCTTAAATCCCTCTTTTGTGTGGACCGCCCTTTCAGGTTTTCGATCCACCAGGATACCCTTTTTTGCCTAAGTTGCCCTTTCGGGTTTTCAACTTACCGGGTGTACAATTTTTTCAATTATATCCCTAATTTTTGCCCGAACCTTATTCTGTTTTTGGTTCGCCGGGATGCCCTTTTTTGCCTGGATTTTTTTTATTCTTATTATCCAGCGGGTCTATTCATGCGAAGTATTTTTTGACTACGTCCGAGTTGACAGGGGATGAAAAGTCTTCGCCATCCATGGTTGTAAGCAATAAAGCTCCGCCCGAAAAGACCTTTTTAACCACGAATGGACCTTCATAATTAGGAGTCCATTTGCCCCTGTGATCTGTATTGGGAGGAAGGATCCTTTTGAGTACCACATCTCCGACTTTATAAACCCGAGGACGCACCTTTTGGTCAAATGCCTGTTTCATTCTGCGCTGATATAGTTGCCCATGACATACAGCCGCCAATCGCTTTTCCTCAATAAGGCTCAGCTGATCAAATCTGGCTCGTACCCATTCAGCTTCATCTAGCTTAACATCCATCATAACTCTGAGGGACGGAATCTCTACTTCAACTGGTAGCACTGCCTCCATACCATATACAAGTGAGAATGGGGTTGCCCCAGTGGACGTGCGTACCGACGTTCGATACCCATGCAGAGCAAATGGTAACATCTCATGCCAATCTTTGTACGTGACAACCATCTTCTGTACAATCTTCTTGATATTTTTGTTGGCCGCTTCGACCGCGCCATTCATCTTTGGGCGGTACGGAGAAGAATTGTGGTGTTCGATTTTGAAGTCCCGGCATAACTCAGCCATCATCTTATTATTCAAATTAGAACCATTATCCGTAATGATTCTTTCGAGAACCCCATATCGGCAAATGATATCCCGTTTTAAGAAACGAGCGACCACTTGTTTCGTAACATTGGCATAGGATGCGGCTTCAACCCATTTGGTGAAGTAATCAATTGCCACCAAGATGAAACGATGACCATTGGAAGCTGTAGGCTCAATCTTCCCGATCATATCAATGCCCCACATGGCAAACGGCCAAGGCGACGACATGATACTCAACGGATTTGGAGGCACATGCACCTTGTCTGCATAGATCTGGCATTTATGGCATTTGCGGGCATATTTGCAACAATCTGACTCCATAGTCAACCAATAATATCCCGACCTTAACAACTTTTTAGCCATTGCCTGCCCTCCGGCATGGGTACCGAAAGAGCCTTCGTGCACTTCAATCATCAACAAGTCTGCTTCATGTCTATCCACACATCTAAGCAGGACCGTGTCAAAATTTCTTTTATACAGCACGCCATCTTTGTTCAAGAAGAAACTACTAGCTAACCTTCTCAACGTCTTCCTGTCTTTGGACGATGCCCCGGACGGGTACTCTTGACTTTTTAAGAAACACTTAATGTCATAGAACCATGGCTTGTCATCAGACGCTGCATCGACCGCAAACACAAATGCTGGTCTGTCAAGGCGGGATACCTCAATCTTAGGTACATGGTTCCATCCTTGCACTTTGATCATGGAAGACAAAGTGGCCAAGGCATCAGCGAACCTATTCTCATCTCGAGGAATGTGGTACAGTTTCACTGTCGTGAAAAATGTCAGCAATCTCCTCGTATAATCTCTATACGGCACTAGACTTGCTTGGTGCGTGTACCAACTCCCTTTCACTTGATTGATTACCAAAGCTGAATCACCGAATATATCAAGGGTTTTAATCCGTAGATTAATCGCCTCCTCGATCCCCATTATACAAGCTTCGTACTCTGCTTCATTGTTGGTGCATCCGAAAGTTATTCGGGCAGTGAACGGCATATGAACACCTTCCGGCGTGATAAGAACTGCTCCAACTCCGCACCCATTCATATTGACAGCCCCATCAAACATCAGACTCCATTTGGATTCAGGGTCTGGCCCCTCCTCCGGAAGTGGTTCCTCGCAGTCCTTAGCTTTGAGAAACATGATGTCCTCATCAGGGAAGTCAAACTTCATGGGTTGGTAATCATCAATCGGCTGTTGCGCGAGATAGTCGGACAAGATACTTCCTTTGATGGCCTTTTGTGAAGTGTACTGAATGTCATACTCTGTCAAGACCATTTGCCACCGTGCAACTCTGCCTGTCAATGCTGGTTTCTCGAAAATGTACTTGATAGGATCCATTTTTGAAATCAACAAGGTTGTGTGCCTAACCATATATTGCCTCAATCGCTTAGCGGCCCATGCAAGTGCACAGCATGTCTTTTCAAGCATTGAGTATCGGGACTCACAATCATTGAACTTTTTGCTCAGGTAGTAAATAGCATGCTCCTTCCTACCTGTCTCGTCATGTTGACCGAGAACACAACCCATGGAACCTTCAAGCACTGTCAGATACATTATCAGCGGTCTCCCTTCAACTGGAGGCATTAAAATCGGAGGTTCCTGCAAGTATTCTTTTATCTTATCGAATGCCAATTGGAAATCGTCATTCCACCTGACCGTTTGATCTTTCCTCAACAATTTAAATATTGGTTCACACGTGGCTGTTAGGTGAGATATGAACCTCGCAATGTAGTTCAATCTACCCAAGAAACCACGAACCTCTTTTTCTGTTCTCGGTTCAGGCATTTCTTGTATTGCTTTCACCTTGGCAGGATCAACCTCGATTCCTCTTTCGCTCACAATGAAACCTAGCAACTTTCCAGAACGCACCCCAAACGTGCACTTGTTTGGATTTAATCTCAGACGGAACTTTCTCAACCTTTCAAACAACTTTTTCAGGTTAACCAGATGTTCCTCTTCTGTTCTCGACTTGGCAATCATATCATCTACATAACATTCGATCTCCTTATGAATCAAGTCATGAAACAATGTCACCATCGCCCGTTGGTACGTTGCCCCTGCGTTTTTCAACCCAAAAGGCATTACTTTATAACAATATGTACCCCACGGAGTAATGAACGTGGTCTTCTCCATGTCTTCAGGTGCCATCTTGATCTGGTTGTACCCGGAGAACCCGTCCATAAATGAGAACACTGAAAACTGAGCTGTATTATCGACCAGCACATCAATATGAGGTAGTGGAAAATCATCTTTCGGGCTAGCTTTATTAAGATCTCGATAATCCACACACATTCTCACTTTTCCATCTTTCTTCGGTACTGGCACGATGTTGGCTACCCATGGAGGATACTTTGTCACAGCAAGAAAACCAGCGTCCCACTGCTTCTGGACTTCCTCCTTAATCTTTAAAGCCATGTCGGGGTGAGTCCGACGAAGTTTCTGCTTGACTGGCGGACATTCTTCTCTTACTGGCAGTCTGTGCACGACAATATCCGTATCCAACCCCGGCATGTCTTGATACGACCAGGCGAAGATGTCAACATACTCGCGCAACATTTCCGTCAAAGTTTGCTTCACATCTGCTTGCAAGCTGGCACCAATCCTGATCTCTTTCTTGGCGTCCTTGGTACCAATATTGATGATTTCTACAGTCTCCTGATGAGGCTGGATGACCCTTTCCTCTTGTTTCAACAATCTGGCCAGTTCTTCAGAAAGTTCACAATCTTTCCCATCCCCTTCTTCGGCTTGATAAATCGGATTGTCAAAGTCATACATGGCCATATCAAAATCGTTATCAGTGGTATCCGGAGGATCAAGTCTGCATGAACGGGTTTATGCCTTATTTTAGAATTTATTTTTAAGCAAAACAAAAGAAAATGAAACATTGCCATTTTATATTTTTTTGTGCAAAAATAAAAACTGAAAGACAGAGAACAAAATTTGATTGCAAAACGTCCTTTATTAATGATTAAACATTGCAAATGCAACCATGGTGGCCCTACAAATGAATCTATACGCCTTGGGCAGAGCGCAAGATTTTGACATGCATTATGGTTAGAAAAAACAAAGAAAAATTACTCTGTCTGAAGAGTAACCCGGATGACTTCTTCAACGAACCAGTTTTGCACTTGTTGTCCCGAAGCATGAGGGCGTACCCAGTTGTCCAGGTCACAATTACTGTCAACACTATCCTCTGTGGCTGCACAAGACTGGTCCATGTAGATAATTCCCCCACTATTGAAAGTAATGGGTCCCCTGCTCCCCGCATCTGAAGTTGTAGAGGGATGATAACCAATACCAAATTTGTCTTCCTTCACTGGGGTCTCTATCAACCTGCCCCAACCTTGGGCGTTGCCTGCCCTGACGACTTCGACAGCTTGTTTGTAAGATGAAATGGAGGTACCAGCCCCAACTGGTATAGAAGAAGACTCAGGTGCATTGTCAATATTGACTGCTTCAAATGATTGGCACAACATCTCATGAATTTCCCCATCCATTTCAATGTACTTGAACGTAGACAAGTGACTCACAAAGATGTCTTCCTCCCCACACACTGTCACAACCTGCCCTTCAAACTCATACTTCAGCTTTTGATGTAGAGTAGAAGTAACAGCCCCGGCTCCGTGAATCCAAGGGCGTCCCAATAGGCAGCTATATGCAGGTTGTATGTCCATTACATGGAACGTGGATTTGAATACCTGTGGTCCAATTTGTACGGGCAATTCCACCTCACCAAACACAGATCGTCTGGTCCCATCGAATGCTCTGACCACCAATTCACTAGGCCTTAAGATCAAACCATCAACTTCCAGCTTCATCAATGCCTTCTTGGGCAAGACATTAAGTGATGAACCAGTGTTTACCAGTACATGAGATAACACTGCGCCCTTACACTCCATCGTGATATGCAAAGCCTTATTATGGTTTCTTCCTTCAACAGTCAAATCTCTACTTGTAAAGCCCAAGCCATGGCTAACATTAACATTGGAGATTACGCCCTCGAGCTGATTAACAGTGATTTCTTGTGGCACGTACGCACTCTTCAACACTTTCAACAACGCCTGCCGGTGCGCATCAGAGCACATCAATAGTGACAGGATTGAAATCTTTGAAGGGGTCTGATTCAGTTGGTCCACAATCTTATAATCGCTTTTCTTGATTATCTTCATAAATTCTTCCATTTCCTTATCAAAAGTAATCTTTGTCTCTGCTTCAGGTGTAGGCGCACTTTCAACCACCTGTTTACCCTTAGCCTTTGCTGCAGCTTCTGCCTCTTTATCACTTCTCAAGGTTTGGGGAGCGAACAACCTTCCACTCCTTGTAAAGCCCCCTACACCCCCTACATTATCAATATTTGGGCTGACTGACGACTCAACTTCCTGTTTTTTGCCTTCGTAATATACATCTGCCCCATAGTGCCATGGGATAGCTTTCGTAGATGTGAACGGAATTGGCCCTGGCACCGTGATAGTGACAGGACTGGGCCCTTCTGGCGCAACACTCGCCACGGGAACTGCATTGACCGGCATTTGAATCTCAGCGGGAGTGTAATAGATGGTCACGGTTGATATCTCATCAGTGTCTTTCACGACTCTGTCAAACTGTAGACATCCTTCATCGATCAGATTCTGTAAACCCGTCTTCAACTTATCACAGCCGTTCTCCTGATTCATACACTCAGAGCAATCCTGACTACAGCCCGGGAACACCTGTCCCTTCAATAAACGATCTTTTACAACCAACAAAGAAGTTTTCACTTGATGAACGTCTAACACCAAATTCAATCTCCTCCCATCTTCAATAGCGTACACATTTGCTGCACTATGATCAGGCATGGGATGCTGAGTAATATTAGGAGCGGGAGAGAAATTGATGGCTTTAGCATCAATCAAATCTTGTACTTTATGATGGAAAGCCCAGCATTTTTCAATGGAGTGCCCCTGAGCACCTGAGTGGAACTCACAACGAGCATTAGCATCGAAGTTAGGTGGCAGGTTTCCCGCAACCGGAGCTTTCATAGTACGGAGTTCTACCAACTTTAACTCGAGTAGCCGGGGCAACAGCGCGGCATAAGTCATAGGGAGAGGATCCATCTTACGATCCCTCTGTCTAGACCTTTGCTGGAAAAAAGGTTGTTGCTGTTGAACTTGTTGTTGGGGTTGTTGTTTCTGAACAGACGGTGTGGGGATTGTTACAGCATCTACCTGATAATAAGCTCGAGAACGCCCTCTGCCTCGTCCTCTAAACACAGCATTCGTATCACCTTCTCTTCTTTTCTGGTTACTAGCAAACGGTTTCTTCGTCCCCGAAGAGCCAGCCCCACTCACATCCTGGATCTTTCCAAGCTTTAACAGACTTTCTATTCTTTCTCCCGCAATTACAATATCAGCAAATCCAGTCGACGGACAAGCAGCTAATCTATCCAGATAGGCCCCTTGCAAGGTGCCCATGAACATATCTGCCATTTCTCTGTCTGACAAGGGAGGTTGGACCTGGGCAGCCATTTCCCTCCACCTCTGTGCATATTCTTTAAAACTCTCCTTGGCATTTTGTGACAATCCCTGCAATTGGGTGCGGTTGGGCGCCATGTCAATATTATATTGGTATTGCTTCAGGAACGCTTCTGCCAGATCTTTCCAATTCTTCACAGCAGCTCTATTCAACTTCATGTACCAGGTCAAAGACGCCCCCGCCAGACTGTCCTGAAAATAGTGCATCCATAGCTTCTCGTCATCCGTATGGGCTGAAATCTTCCCAAAGTAAGCTTGAAGATGCGTTTGGGGACACGCATTGCCGTGATACTTATCGAAAGTGGGAGGCTTGAATTTAGGGGGAATTCTGACTCCTGAGACCAGCCCCAAGCTGGTAACATCAATACCCATAGAGTTCTTGCATTCTATGGCCCTGATCTTCTCTGCTAACTCATCATACCTTCGATCCCCTTGATTACCCACATCAGCATCCAGCAGAGTAAATTGGTCTTCCAGAGTATCCTCAAGAGTAACACCAGCATGCCTACCATTTCCATTACCCCGATTGTTACCACCAGGAGGAGGGTTGCCACCGGGAGGAGGAATGCCATGTCCCTGTGAATTGTCATGATGATCACCTTCGGGCCCATTGTCGGGACGCTCTACCAGAAGCCTCAGTCTCTCCTGATTTTGCGCCATGCCAGTCATGAGGGTCATGAACTGGTCCATACGCGCCCTCATTTCCGCCAAATCACTTTGCACTTGATCCATGATTCTTACTTGATTCCTTCGCGTCGAATATCGGTGAATATGACTCTCCGCTATACTGCCTGAAACCAAATAAAGGTTAGAGACCCTGCAACGAGTACCTGAAAAGCAAGTAACAAAAATGCAAAATGATATGCAATGCCATGCAATGCCATGTTTGTCATTTCCGAGGTGCTTTATACCCTGATTCCAATCCAACCACAGAAATCTGAAGACCAGAAATTGTGATATAAAGAGACGTGTCGTGGTCATGTGCTTGTGTGCGGCTATCTGATAAGAAATAATCCTGAATAAAACTGCTCATACTCATTCAACAAAATATTCAAGTACATTTAAGAAAGGTTCCACCGCAAATGCAATACAAGGAAAAATGGATCCATCAACAAGCCTGATGGTAGCCATTAACAACAAAATACAGGAAAAAGAACATCAATCTGACAATTCCACACCCTTCAGCTTATCACTTGAGTATTTGATCTCCTCAAAAAGTATACGGGTACGCTGGTGATTCGGCTTTTCAATCATTTCTTTGATCAAGACATCCCTTTTCTCAAGAGCTTCAGTTAAAGATCCCATATGCAGCATCAGAGCCTCGTCATCACACACTCCTTTGTGTCTCTTTATGCCAGCTTGCGTCTTGAGTATCTCTCTTTCTACCATGGCTTCTTCAAGCTCTTTCTTGGTATTCTTCAACTGGCTTCTAACTTCTTCTAACTGCTCTTGACTTTTATCGAGACTTTCCCGATACTTTCTCCTCTGCTCATGTGCCTTTTTAAGCTCCTCGTCTTTAGTCTTCGACTGATCCTTTAACTCGGCATTTTCAATTCTGACTTCATCCCAAGCTTGACGAAGTTGAGCTAATGAATCCTTGCTTCGGGCTAAAGCCTGTTTTGTAATCTTGTGAGCCTGACTAGTGTCATCTGCTCCCAAAGTAAGTTTCCGAAAGTACCGAGCTCGGTCATCAAAATCTTCCTCTTTGTCAGCCAAGGTTTTTTCCGCTTTCAAGGCTCTCCTTTCCAACTCTTTGTTGTCAGCTAGAGCTTTCTGAAGACATCTGCTCATTCCAGAATTCTCTATCTGCAACTCTCTGACCATTTTCTTCCACTTCTCACATTCTTCAATAGCCACCATAGTGGGTTGTTCTGGCTGTACTGCACATAAAAGAGGTCCCCTTGAAAAGGGTAAAAGCAATTCCTTTACTTTCGTCTCCATCCATCTGTCATATTCAGGATAAGATCTACAATCTCCTTTTCCAAAAACTGCTTTTCCAATTTTGTGCTTATCTTTCCAAGCATTTACTACTTCTACCACCTTCGCATCTTTAGTTCCTGTAAAGAATAAAGATTCTTCCACATCTTGCTCTGTAGGAGGATCCTTGGAAGCATACCCAAACTGTCGGATGGCCAAAACTGGATTATAATTGATCCCTCCTTTTCTGCCAATCAAAGGCACATTTGGAAAATTTCCGCATCTTGTGACAAGCTCTATTCTCAATAACCGGTGATCAAACCATACAATGTTATCAGCAGTTAAACTCATCAATCGTTTAGACCATTTCGCCACATCTTTGGTTTCCACAAAGGCACCTGTCTGAGGCAAATGCTTGAAAAACCAATGACTCAGCAGTGGAGTGCAACAACTAACAGATCCTCCCCTCCTTTTCTCATTCTTGTAATGCACGGAATGATAAAAATCTCCTAACAAAGTAGGGACTGGATTTTTAAGGACAAAAACTCTCGTTGCTTGCATATCCACAAAGTCTTGCTGATTGGGAAAGAAAACTAGGCCATATATGCAGAGAGCCAGAATGGAATTGTAAACCGTCCAATTTTTAGCACTTGCAGCCTCCTGGGCCTGTCCAGACAGAAATTCTAAATGAAATCCGCTAACTCCATTTTTACTGCTCACACCACTCTTTATCACTGCCTGATCCATTTGTAAAGCAGCAGCAATTTCTTTTACGCTGGGAGAACTACCAGAGAAGAATGGTATTGCCGACGTGATCGGAATTCCCAAAATAAATGAGAATTCTTCCAGTGTTGGCATCAAAATGTAATCTGAAAAAAGAAAGCACCTCAACGAAGGCTCGTAGAACTGCAGCAGAGTGTGCAAGGCATCATGTTCATACTTGGTGATTGTACGGACCATCCCAACCAAATTCCCGTAGCTCTTCTGAAACCTATCAAGAATACCCGGACCAGCCATATCTATAACTTTGAGCAATGAATCCAAAACAGGATCTGGAAACTTGTAAGACACATTGTTCTTTCTCTCGGCGACGATCTCTGTTGAACCCATGGTTTGGAATCAGAAATGTATTATGCACCTGAAAATGACAAACATAACTGTTATGATATGATAATGCAATGCAAAAGGGCATGTGATCAGGTAATCAAGTGTCTGTGTCTGTATTGAACTGTGTGCACTGTGTCTCTGTATCGAATCTGGCAATATCTGAGATGAACACTCAAATCGCTATCATAGGATACAATGTCTGAAAATCATCATAGAATCACGAGTAAGGTAGGTAGGAGGCTGGGTTTCCTGCAAACCTGTAAACATCCCGCCCATGCTCACATGTGGTTCTTAGAAAATAAGGCTTGTCAGCTTCGGAGGTTTGAGAAACAATAGCACATTCAGCCTGTAGGATACAATGCTATGCCAATCAAAGAGGTCGTCCACTGACTCCCCTTAGAAAATAAAGGTCATCCTATGCAAGTTCCAAAGTGGGCCCTCGGGTGCGAATGGGTTTGCCACAGAATGTGGTCTGCCATTGTCACCACTAAAGAGGGATATTTCCACTAAGGTCCTCATGATCGGTCACTAGAGTCGACAGCTCTCTAGATCTACATCCTGGAATACGCAAGATGCGCATGCCACGACGTGTCCCAAGATAGCCTCGTCTAGCTGTGAATTTCGTGAACACCCAACGCACTCCAAACGGCACGTAGGTCCCACTACTCTCCACTCTAATTCTAAGTGTATACTCAAGCCTGTGTAATGGGCTTATCTCTCAGAAATCCCATCCCGCCAAACAGAAGATAGCACAGTCCAACACACAGTAATAATATGATGTGTAATGCTAAAAAGCAGTAAATACAGTAACGTACAGTAAAGCAGTAAATAACCATACAATAAAATGGTAAATATAGCACAACAGTAAACACCCAATGAAAGAAAAACAGACAAGCGCTAGGATTGACTTGCTTAGGATGGACCAGCAATAGGTCAACCTCATCTCCCCAGCAGAGTCGCCAGCTGTCGCTCCCGGGATTTTCATCCAAGTACAAACGCGAAAGTGGCACCGAAACAGAGTCGCCAGCAATGTGTATTTATCCCAAGAGAGGGAAAGGAAACACCGCGTAAACCTGAGAGAAAGGAAAAGCATGGTCTTGCGACCAAGAGAAGTGGGTAAGGGAGTCGGTTACGCGTGAGGAAGGTATTAGCACCCCCACGCGTCCATCGTACCCGATGGGATCCACGCTTGCTTGTCTCGATCAAAGGGTGATAGAAAATGATACTGGAAAAAGAACTGAAAGAAAGAAAGGAGAGAGAAAGAGAAGCAAATGTAGGGAAAATAAAAGAAGTGCTCGCATGGGCCCTACCCCACTGCCTACGTATCTCATCGGGAGCATGAGAATCAGAGCGACGTAGTTCCCCTCACTAGGGATGAATTGTTTGTGTTTTTTAGAGAACGGCTGACGTTCTAGCTCAGGTGTTGCAGGCTCGCTGGTCCGAGTGCGTTACCATCTTGCAAGAGAACGAGTAGAAGCGCGTTCGTACGCTAAGAGTGAATGAGGTGAGAAAAGAATTCCCGAAGGAAAGACGTTATTGTTTGTTTCTTGTCTTTTAGAAGGAAGTGTTTTGGATTTGTTTGCATATGATAGTGTATCTGGATCTTAGTCATTGGAATGTGTACATTCTCACATTCCAAGATGGAATGAGTAAGAAAATACACTAAGTGTGAAGAAGACCCTCACACTTAGTTCCAATTATTAAGGTTCAAACACACTAGCATACTTGTGTTTATTAAGTGTTTTTGTTGATTATGAAATGAAGAAGTGTTTTTTATTATTTGCACCTTCAACAAGTATTGCATTTAAGTCCCTCATACAAGATCAAATGTTTAACACATTGACCCAAGATGGGCTATATGCTACACATTCTAAGATTACAAGAGAAGACCCCTTATAATCTTTTCTTTATATGAAAGGCCTAAATGCAATAAATGCCTACCTTTATTATATGTTTTGAATTTTCTTTGAGATGAGAAGATGAAAGACTCAAGAGAAGGATAAAGGTAAAAATCTATATGGACTAAGACTCCATCCTAATTGATTAGTTAAGGGAGTGATCCTAAGGTTTGTGAGGTTTCAACCTAAAGTCTAAAGAAAGAATGAATTAAACAATTCACTTCTAAAGTAGAAGATGAATTGTAATTCACAAAGGGAAAGTGATGAGTTATTAAAAGAAAGCACATAAGTGCTTAACAAAACATGGAATTGTAAAAGAGAAAGGATAGAAGTTGAATGTGGATTCCTTATCCACACTCAATTGAAACTTACCAAAGCCCCTACATGGTTAGCACAATCACTTACAAGTAAAGTAAGAAAATATAATGAACAAATCAAATTCAAACAAGTTGACAAACAAAGTAAAATGAGATTGAATGCTATACATGCTTCCAAGTCAGAATGTAACTCATATTTACACAACCTAATGTTATCCTAAATGAGCATACCAAATCATGCAAACAAAATCTCAATCCAACAAGAAGCAAAGAAGAAAAGGTGAAGTGATGTGAATGTGGTTCATACTTGTGAAACAAGTGACTTAAGGTGCAAGATAAACATCAAACATGCAAAGATGAAACCCAAATGTCACAATCAGAAGTCAATTAACATGCTATACATCCTCAAACAAAACCACAACTCATGGCACAAGTGCCTTCATGATCAAGCAAACCAAACATGAGGCATGCATTCACAAAATGAACAAGTTAAACTTCATGCTTCAAACAAATAGCAAACATGCTTCAAAAATTATGACTTTCACCAATCAAACACCTTAAACACATGTCATTAACATATCAAGTCCACAAGCAATGAATCAGAACCAAAGTCACTCAACAATTAGGTCAAAGTCTCATGGAAGCTTCATGCATTCATGCTCAAAGCAACACATCAAAAGTCATCCAAAAAAGACTTAAAAATCATCTCATAAATCTCAAACATACCTCAACATATTGTGACCACAATGCAAAAAGAAAGGCATCAAAATCATTTTTTATGATCAAGAACAAAAATGCACAAAATCATATGTCACATTAAGTATGCATACAAATGGAAATTCAAAAGAAATAATGGAACAGGGGCAAAATGGTCATAAAATCAGAAAATAAAATCATAGAAAATTTCCTAAATGTTTTAAGAATACACATGAATTTTTGTAGAATTTTCCAATATGTTTTAGTATTTTTTAAAAATTAGAAGTCAAACGTGGAGAAAGAAATAAAAATGAAGAATAAATGCAAAATGCAGGGGGGTATGAACATAGCAATTGGACAGTTCAAAATCATTGGGCTTCAAAAATGGAGGTGTGGATAGCAATCTGATTAAGTCCATTTACGCGCAAAACACCATAATAAGCATGCACTTTCAGTCAACAAACTTGACTCACTATTAGCCATTGGATCAAGTGCAGTCAATACAAAAGTCAAGGTAATCAAATCATGTATATCACAATGCTAGTACACCATAATAACCATGTAGGAACACGCACGCAAGCATCAGAGGGATTAAAATGGAACACGTGACACACACCATCCTCATTTATCCGCTGGCAACACCACCACCCTTGGATCAAAACAAATCAGACGGACATGAACAAATCTGGCATTCAAAACCCTAATAAAACCTCACCGGCCGGAGAGGGACCTCCGGTCACCTTCTCCGGCCATCTCCGGCACTGCAATCAGTCAAACGTTCCAAAAATTTATGCAATGCACACCAAAATATTCAGGAAGTCACGTAGAGCATGAATCTAGGATTAGTTTTCACAAACAACACACAATCAGAGAGAATCGAAGCAATGAAATTAGCCCTAGGTTTTGGATCTAAGCTTCTAAGAAGCTCTATCAACTAGCCAGAGTTCGTAGCTTCTAGTAAGCTCTAAACACCACAAAAACAAGCTAGATTCAGTAGAAAAATTGAGGAAGAATCAAAACCTGAAAATGTGAAGGACTTTGAAGTGTTGAGAAAAACCAGAGAACTTGAGCTCTTGAACTCGTTGAGCAAAATAAATGCTGCTTGTTCTTGAGATCTTGAAGAAAATCACGATGAAACTCAACTGAACTGAAACTACCCTTGCTGGAATAAACCTCTTCTCTCTGACTCTTGATCCAAAAGTGGAATGTTGATGATGATGAAGATGAAATGTGATAGAGGATGGTGAGAGTCGTGTGGAATCAGAGAGAGATTAGAAAGAAAGTGAGAGAGAGCTTGGAGTGTTTTGAGAGAATGTGGCAAATGAAGTTTTTTTTTCAAACTATGAAGTAAAGTCTTTGTTTTATAGTGTGTGCTAACTACGGTTCAGTGGGTGAGTTAAATGAGTCATCATTGGGTTAAGTGAGTCATCCCTAACTAACTGAGTCAAGTTAGTTAGGGAGAGCTATGGTAAGGTGCAGTTGGCCCATGATATGCTATGGTGAGAGTAATGAGAAGATGAATTGGCACGGCTTGTGTAGCAGCTTGCAGCAGTAGCTTGTGGTGGAAGTTTCATACATTTCCCTTCTCATGTAAGAAGCAGCATGGTGGAGGCACGTGCATGAATTGTTTGGTTTAATGAGGAAATGGACTGAAGTGATCATGAAAGTTTGTTGAATGACTGAACCAAAAACAATGTGTGAATTACTATACAAGACAGTCAATGCATCAATGCAAATGGTGATGTTTGAACATGGATTTCTTTATGACCAATGCATGAAAATGGATCATCTTGGTGTCAATGGATTGAGGATGCATCATAGAACATGTTTGATGTTTGAATCCAAGTGAAATAATGCCTTTAAAGTGATGAAAAATGACTTAGAACACAAGGATGTGAGACTGCATCATGGGCGTGTGAGTGAGGTTGGCTGGCAAGGCATGTTGGCATGGGATTTTCAGCACAATCACCATGACTTGAGGCCACTATTTCTCCCTCATAACTTGATCAGGCGAAATTTTTCCCAACATGAACATTGGAGAGGGCACTACAAGGAACATTTTTTATGTTGAAAAGTTTTTCATTTGGAGCTTTCTTCTTGGAGAAATTGAGCTTGACATTTGGCACACCAGGTGTTTGTGGAAATGACATGCGCGTGACCTGAAACTTGCCCAAGCTGACTTGCATTTTGCCCAAGTTTCCCTCAACTTTGATCATCCATAACTCTCTCAATTTTTATCCAATGGAGATGTTCCACACATGGATTTGAAGCTCAAAGCAAGGCCTTTCATTGAGGCAGAGTGGAATTTTCATTTGGTGCTTCAATTTTGAATGGCCTTGGTTCCAATTATGATGCAAAATGGCCAAAACTTGCTATTTTCAGTAACCCTACTTCATCCAAAAATGGCAACTTTCCAAATCTTGATTTTTTCATGATTCTTTTGGAGTTTCTTGACCAAATTTTGTACATTGGACATATGTAACATGAATTTCATGATTTTGGGCTCAAAAAGTCAAGAGTTGACTTTTTCCTCTGATTATTTGACTTTGCCCCAATTTCTCTGATTCTTGATCTTTCTTCCAATTGAACCACTTCTAAAACCAATTGAGATGCAATCTTCCACATACATACACTTAAGGACATATGGAATACCATGACATCAAGTTTTGTTCAAAAATCAAAGATTCCCTGATCTTATTAGAAACCCTAATTTTGACCCTCTCTGGTTAGGAGGAAATTGCACATCTTTCAAATCCAAATTCCTCAGAGTATGTTGTGTATCCTCTTAAAGGATGATGAGAAATGCCACTTGAGAATGATTTTGAATCAATGGGCTATCTCTTTTGAGGATTTTCCTTCAATTTTTGGACTTCTTGCATAGTGTAGGATGTAATGCTTCAATCTCCCATTGAGTCTCACTTCCTTGAGGTTTTGGAAGATCAATTGAGATAGTATGAGACATGAGAGACCTCTTGGCTTGCCTAGAGCCAACTTGATTGACCTTTTTGTGCTTTGAATGATTCCTTGATTGTCCACCTCCCACCTGACCACATGCCCTGATGGTAAGAAGGATGCCATGCTTCATTTTTCTATGTTAAATGCAATGTAATGTTAATGAGGTGGATATGATGTGATAAATGATAATGCCATGCTATGAAGCCAAAAGGGGAGAGCAAATTTTGGGGTATTACATATGGCATGGAAGCAGTGCTTCCCATAGAAGTGGAAATCCCGTCAATAAGAGTATTGATGGAAGCGAAGCTAACAGAAGCTGAGTGGTGTCAAAGCCGACACGATGAACTGAATCTAATTGAAGAAAAGAGAACGATGACTTTATGCCATGGTAAGTTATATCAACAAAGAATGAAGAAAGCATTCAACAAATGGACTCCGAATTATGATGGCCCTTATGTTGTTAAGAAAGCCTTCTCAGGCGGTGCCTTGAAACTCACAACCATGGATGGAGAAGAGTTTATCTACCCTACAAATGTTGATGTAGTCAAGAAATACTCAGCCTAAATAAAAAAATGTCTCATTGGATTGAAAACCCAAAAGGGCGGTGTAGGCAAAAATTAGAGGCATAAATGATAAACATCCCGACGGATTGAAAACCTGAAAAAGGAAATCCAGGCAAAATTTAGCAATTCATGGCAAGTAACTGCATCCGACAAGATTGACTCCTCAACAGTAACATCATTCTCTAGGAAAACATCGGTCAAGGTCACCTTCGACAAAAGCTCTGAATATCCAGAATTCAAAGTTGGTGGAAGGATGACGGTCATCATGTTTCAATATAGCCCCTTTTCCTTTAAATTATCGTTTTCTAAATTTTGTAATGCTCCATGGGATCACGCGCTTGGTTGATTACCATTCTATCAATAAAATTTGAGCCTTTGTGCCTTTTGTTTGCAATTCTCATTTATTCTGCTTTGCAAAATGACATTTTAATATGATCGACTATTCTTGAAACAAAAAAAATGAATTTACTTTTTTTTTCAAAAACGGAAATTTCATTTTTTTATTTCTGCTTTTAAAATAAGGGTGGCAATTTCTTTTTTATTAATGAACACAAAGAGGAACATCGACGGTTTCTCCGGAAGTAATCAAACTTCCAAAATGCAGAATCAAATACTCTTTTTGACCAGTGAACTCTGAATAAAGGATCAATTGTTTTAGACAGAATGTCCCGGCTGACATCCCCGGTAGAATTCTTACCCTTGAGAACCCATGATTGGTTTTTCTCCCTAGTAGGATCTACCCCTGAAAAAAAAAGAACGAATTTCTATCTCTAGCAGGTTGGCACCTCCCGAAACTAAAACAAATGCAGAGATCCTCGTGCCCAAATGAACGTACAACTTTCAGAATCTCTAGTGATACCCCTATCTCCTAGAGTGGCCGATGTAGCGAGTGATTTTTGGATGTGGTTGCGAAGCACGATCGCTCTGGTACTATAGTTCGATTCATTTTTTATCCTATTAAAGCTGATGAAGGAAGGGAAATAGATGTCTCCAACTAACCCTGCTTGCATACTGAGGTTAAACAGTTAAAACTGTTGATTTACAAATGCTACAAAGATTCGGGGTCTCTCCTAGGTTATTTTTTTGACGAGGGGTTTTTGGTCGATTGGTTAGGATGTTAGGACAGATGTATGAAAGTATGGGATTTTGAGTTTTTGTTTGGTGTGCTCGCTAAGATCTTTCTTTCAATCTTATGCCTACGTATTCCCATTTACCGAAACAGGGAAATCAGAGCGTTCGTAGTTCCTCCTATTCTATGGGAGGAAATGGTTGTTTTGGTGTCTTGTTCAAAGCCCAAGACGTGAAGAGAAAGGTGTTTGTATCTTGTTCAAAGCCCAAGATGTGAAGCTAAAGAGTCTGTTTGTATCTTGTTCAAAGCCCAAGATGTGAAGCTAAAAGGGTTTGACTTTAGAGAGAATTTGTCATCTCTAAAGAGGGGGTTGTATGTCACAACTGTTTATAAAGGAGAATTACTTTAACCGGGATGTGTGAATCCGGCAATGCCATAATTTCCTTTATAGGGGATTTTTAACCTGAAGGAGAAGACTTTAACTCAGTGTAGAGCAATGCTATCTTTCCTTAGGAATGTCTCATGCTAAAAGAGGGACAGTGGCATGGATATAGATGATCCAGAGGCTTGCCTCTTACAGCGATTAGATGAAGAGAAAGGAGTTATTGATGTTTGTGTACTGTGAACGAGGCACAACTTTGATGCTAAAAGGTTGATTGGATCAACCAGTGGTTTTCTTATACAAATCCTAAGAGGAGGCTAATATGTGTCTCGTACAAAGCCCAAGAGAGAGGCTAAAAGGTTTTGACTCGACGATGGAGTCTTTGGGTATCTCGTATAAAGCCCGAGATGAAGGCTATTTGACTCAACAAGAGAGTTTTTGTATCTCGTACGAAGCCCGAGATAAAGGCTAAAATTTGTTTGGCTCAATAAGAACCTTTTTGTATCTCGTATAAAGCCCGAGATGGAGGCGAAAGGGGTGATTGACTCAACGAGGGAGTCTCTTATGTGTCTCGTGCAAAGCCCGAGAGAGAGGCTAAACGTTGTTTGACTCCGCTGGGGAGAATCATTGTATAAAGCCCAAGAGAGAGGCTAACTTCGCTGGAGAAAGATCATTATACAAAGCCTAAGAGGAGGCTATGGTAACTGTTTCAGTTAAGTGACAGGTCCAGTATACTGATTTTAAAAGAGAAAAATAGCTCTTATATGAGCAATGCTGTACTCAGGGATTTTTGATGCGAGGATCAGGGTTATCCCCTATTCTTTAAGGAAATAGGAAATCCAAAGGGTATTGAGACTGTCCGAGTCTGCGGGTTTCCTTCCTATTTAACGAAGGGGTCACTTGAGAATGTCTTTGAGACTCAAGGATATTAGACTGTCCGTGTCTAGAGTTTCATCTTTTGTACTGTGCTTTGAGCAACAATAGTAGACTCTATGACAGGACTGTTCTATAAAGATTACCAAGTTCTGTTCCTATACCTCTAGGAGGTCGTCGGGACAATTTGTACGAAGCCCAAGAGGAGGCTTGAAGCTTTTAAGAAGCCGACGGGTCCTTGTACTAAGCCCAACAGGAGGCTATCATTCCCGAAGGAAGAGATCATTATACGAAGCCTAAGAGGAGGCTGTGAATACTTCTAAGAAGCCGCGAGTCCTTGTACTAAGCCCAAAAGGAGGCGGGGTTGCTTTTAGGAAGCCTGTGGGTCCTTGTACGATGCCCAAAAGGAGGCCGATGCTTTTAAGAAGCCCGTGGGTCCCCAAACCTCGAGAAATTCAAGGCAAGCTATTCACAAGGAATAGATCAAGTCAGGAAAGTTCGAGAATTTGGAAGAAACTCAAAGATGCCATTCACGGAGAATACATTCATCTCTGGGAGTAGAGTTTCTTGACAATTCCAAATGAGGACAGCCAAAGAGAAGACTGTATCTGGTGATCCTATTGGGGATCTAGTTGTCTATTTCTACGAATAAACGAAATGGCGTCACCTAGTTCTAGACGTAGTTGTCGGGGAAACTCTAAATATCTATACTATTATTACACAGTTGATATGAGTTTATGAAAGAAGACTTACAGCGAAACAGCCCCACAATACAGTTATATGTATATGAAAGCAGTAAATGAAAACGTATAAACACTTACTCGGTTGTAGAGCTTCCATGCTGTTTGGTTAGTTGTTCAACAAAGAAAGATTGAAAACAACAGTATAATTCAAAATCAAAGGAGAAATTGCTTTGAAAAAGAAAGATTTGGGGCTTACAGCTCAAGGAGAGGCCCAGGGTTTTATTAGTGAGCGCACTGTTTGAATTTGTACAGAGGGACTTATACAAGTGACTGAGGCCCAAAAAGATTTTCTGTACAAAGGGGTGGGTCTTACACTCTCTCAAGAGGCCCAAAAAGGTTTTAAAAAAGAGTGGGGCTTACTACTCGAGGGTAGGCCCAAAGTTATTTTTCAACGGATGATGATCGCGTCGAAGTTTTTGAAATACAACGGGACTTATACCATAAGTGAGGCCCAAAATAGGTTGTATTTACAAAGGGTTGGGTCTTACACTCTATTAGAGGCCCAAAAGTATTTTGAAAATGATTTATGAGGGTTGAATTAATCCAAAAACCCTAATTTGTTTTCAAAATGTGTTTTAATTGAATAAAATTCAATTAAAATGATCAAAATTGTTTAACATATGAAAAACAAATTGTGATCTTGGATTAATGCTTCAAAAATTAAGTATTGACCTACAAAATAATTAGAAAGCATTAAAAGTTGCAAAATCAAGGTGGAGAAAATATTTTAAATGTCAAAAACAATTAAAACATTAACTCTTTGCAAAAATATCAATTATATAAAATAAATAATATTTTTGGGATTTTTTGGGAAAATAAAATATTTTAACATTTTTGTGAATTATTAAAAAAAGAATCAACTCAAAATCATTAAAACTCAGAGAGAAATTAATTTTTGAATCAATTAAATAAAATCACAAAATTCAAATATTTGAAATTTCAAAAAATGGCACCAAGAACAGCTGAAGAACACGCGCGTGTTCTGGGTTTGGCTGATTTGCATTTTCTCTCCAATCTCACTGAATACTTAAACATATCATGCAATCCACATACCAATCAACTCGTTTCAACCTCACGATCATGTCTATGGTATTTAATTTCATTTAAATTAAACATATAACAATAAATCATGAAAAATCCTCAAGAACCCTAATTTCTGCATGAAGGCTAGGATTTTGGATACACGATTCAAACAATGTAATTAATTGAGGGGAAACATTCCATGCATGATTATGAACATATGGCCAAATTATTGTGCAGCAAAAATTGCATGGATCATAGAGTTAGAAGAGCTCATGCTTACCACTTGCAGCTGGTGATCGTGATTTGTGTTGGAGGTGTTACAGCTAGGTTCCAATGATCTGGATAGCTTCCTTAGGTGCCATGGAGTGTGTATGAATGCTTGGAATAGATTGAAATGGTTTGGAGTTGAAGATGGTACCTCAACTGCAAAACTGTTAAGAACTTGAGAAATTGGCTGGTGATTTTGTGAAATCTGTGTTCCAGATGTTATATGAGTGTTTGGATCACTTCTATATGATGTATGTGAGGTGTGTGTGTGATTCGTTTGATTGGAAAAGCTATCAAACTCAAAACCCGATAGTGACTTGCCTTAGAAGGTAAAATTGGAGTGAAGAAGAGATTTTGAGGAAAGCATCTGTTAGATGGCTTTGGTGTACTCAAACTGATCACAATTGAGCTCTATTTATAGTAGAGCAAGTTTGTTTTGCAAGGAATAGTGAATGGCAACTGCAGCAGAGGTTTGGCCAATGTTGTCCAATGAGAATCCAAGTCTCCTCTAGCCATTGACTAGAGGTTAGGGCACAGAGCTGTGGTTCCCTTGGTCTTGGATAAGTCTTGACTGAATTCAGTTGAGAATGGCTCAGTCCATGCCACCTTGATGCTTCCACTGAATGCTCAATTCCAAAATTGGAGTCTTGTCCCTATTTTGGCAATTCTAGGTTCAACATGCTATTTCTTGTTCCAAAGACTTTGGAGGCTTGGCTCAGTGATTGTCCCCTTTAGATTCAATCCTCAGAGGCGTCCAAGTGGATAGGAGCATTTGGATTTGGCTGATTTTGGCAAATCGACCAAAAGTGCAAAATCTGCCTTTCCTTGGCAGATTTCAGCAAGGCAACTTGCCAATGTCATATCTCATGGCTCAAATTGAATTTGGTAATGTTCTTGGCCATTTTGGAAAGCCCTTACATGATACAACAACTATTTGAACATGTTTGGTTTTGATCTCTTCTGAATCCAAGTGAAAAATGTCCCTATATTTGGAAAAAGTAAGGCAAAATCTGACTTAGTGAAATTTTCACTAAGTGTTGGAACAAAGTGACTTTTCTTGATTTTGATCACTCCATAACTCAAAATCCATGAGGAATTTGGACATAAGTTAGTATGAAGCTTTTGTAGAGGGCAATGTGATCTACAAATCAAGATTTGAATGGGGAACAATGGCCTTGTGGTTTAGGAGTTATGGTCCTCCAAAGTTGGCACATTAGTGTCACTTTTTCCATAACTTAGAAATTTTTCTAAGTTTTATGGTTACTCCTTTTACAAGTTATCCCACTCTCTTTGATTTTTCTTGATGAATGATGATTCAAATCATACATTAACATCATTTTAGGGTTAAAAATCCATTTTGGTGAAAAAACTCAAAAGGTCAAAGTTGACTTTTGTGCACATTTGACTTTTTATCAGATGAACTCCAAACTGTGCAATTCTTAAGGAAATCATGTCCTTGACCTAAATAAAACTTGATGGACATGTTCCATGGGTGTCATAGGGTTTATTGAATCATGTCTTAGGGTTTGGGAGCATGTCCTAGCCAAAAGTCAAAGTTACAGTTGACTTTCCTTGTGAAACCCTAATTGTGGTGCAGATGAAATTGAGACTTGTTGCTCAAGCTTCTTGGATTAATCCATTGTTCCAAATATATCAATATAGTATATTAGAGATCCCTAAATCCTCTCTTGAGGTCTTGGTTCATGATTTGTCCCAAAAGTCAACTTAGGGGTGAATTAGGTCAAGAAACCCTAATTCCTGATTTTTAGTGAATGCATCCCCTGAGGCAAAATTGACTTGATGGTTGGGTCCATGAGGCTCCATGGAGTATATTAGGTTATGTTTTGTATCTTTGGCTTGTGCCCAGATGGAATTTTTTCATCTGGAGGCCCTGGTCGACCAAAACCCTAATTTGGTGACATTGTCGATCTTGAGACTTGATCCACTTAGAAGGGAGCAACCTTGTGCTTAATCCTTGAAGTAGGAGTCCTCTTGATCCATTGTGGATGTTTGAGAGGTTTAGACAAGTTGAAGATCATGTCCTTCCTTGATTGATCCTTTGTCTAAAGCTCTGAGAGGGCTTAAAACCCTAATTTTGATTGTAGTGAATGCTCCACAACCCTTGAGGCATTTGATGAGGCATGATGGTTCATCCATATTGTGATGATGATTTGCACAATGATGGGAAACCTTAGTGGTCAAAATTTGGGGTATGACAGCCGAGTATCCAGTTAAACAATCACCAGTATGTATGTCGTGTCTGTGTTGTCAGCATTAGCATCTCATACATCATGCATAATTAATTCATATTCATACCCATGTTGCATTAATATCACTCTGGTCATGTTCATCCCCAAGTGATAAGCGTCATCTTTCCGATAGAGTTGTCAGTCTTCTTTACCATGTCTGATAGGACAAAATTCCGGTTTAAGTTTTTTCCTCATCAAGAAATGTACCATCTAAACATTTTCTCTCTAGTTTATTCCAGGATTGGAATCTGTCCTTGATCCCTTTTATAACTTGGACCTCTGCAAGACGAAAAGCTATTTGGTTGTATACCCTTGGAGCTCCCCTCTTCAACAATGAAAGATGGTAGTTTTCTTTCCGGGATTAAAGAAAATCCTCAGCGAAAGCTTCTCAACAAAATATTCTTGGATGTCACACCCTCCAAAGAAATCTCTATCGATTACCAAGTAAAAAACAATCTCTCGAGAGACTTATTTTTCCCCAGTAGGTCGACAAATGGCATCTCCCACAGAGAAGTTTGCACACCTAAACAGTTCAGACGAATGGTTATCTCCAGTAAGTCTGACATCAAATCTTTTTCCATCAAATGGCATCTTCCTAGTGAAACTCGGTGAGAAGTTTGATGAAGACTGCTACAGATAGCGTTCCTTGTCAAGAGAATAACTTGACAAGAAGAAACTAAGACCGGTTCCTTAGCTGAAGACCAGGATCGAGGGGAGGTTTATTTTAAAAAGAAATTGAGACCAGTTCCATGGCTGAAAACCAGGATCAAGGGGAAGTTTATTTCAAAAGAAAACTAAGACCAGTTCCGTGACTGAAGACCAGGATCGAGGGGAAGTTTTACCCATTTCTAAGTAACCTTTCTTAGCAAAAGAAGATGGATTAGCAAATAACTTCTATTCATAACCATAATCAAAATTTTAGGTATTCCAATATTTAATCCTTTTTTACTTTGAATGTCCGAACGCCTTCACCATTCACACCTTCAGGTCCAAGAAGATTAAATAGGGGCATATGTCATACCCTAAATTTTGACCATAAGACTTTACATCATTGTGCAAATCATCACCACAATATGGAGGTATATTCATACCTCATTAATCCTCTCAAAGATTGTTGAGCATTCACCTCAATCAAGAGTTAGGGTTTTGGACCCTTTCAGGGCACTCAAACAAAGTATAAATAAAGAATTAACATGATCTTAAACTTGTCAAGCCTCTCAAACATCCATGAAGGATCAAGAGGTCTCCCACATCAAGAATCAAGCATAGGAATGCAACATTTCAGGCTGATCAAGCCTCAAGATCATCAGTGTCACCAAATAAGGGTTTTGGTCGACCAAGGCCTCCAGAAAGAAATTTTCATCTGAGCATGAGCCAATACTTCAAAACATGACCCAATAAGCTCAAAGGGACCTTATGGATCCAAAAATAAGTTCAAAATAGTCTCAGGGGATGCATTCATCAAAAATCAGGAATTAAGGTTTCTTGAGCTAATTCACCCCTAAGTTGACTTTTGGAGCAAGACATGAACCAAGACTTCAAGAAATATTTAGAAGACCTCAAGTATCTTATATTGATCCTCTTACAAGTTCAAATGGACACAAAGAACTTGATTCATGAGCAATATAGAGATGCAAATTCATCTGGACCACAAACTAGGGTTTTTGAGAAAAAGTCAACCCTACCTTTGACTTTTGACCAATACATGATCTCAAACCTTGGGAAATGATTCAAGACAATCTAAAACACCTATGGAATCCATCCATTAGGTTTTAATTAGGTCAAGAACTTGACTTCATAGAGAATCACAAAGTTTGAAATTCATCTGAAAAAAAGTCAAATGTGCCCAAAAACTAAGTTTGACATTTGAGATTTCTTGACAAACATGGTTCCCTTGAGTCAAAAACAATGTTAACTCATGGTTTGGATCATCACCTGTAGCGCGGTTTTTGTGGTTTCGAATCACTATCGCTTTGGCACTACAGTTCGATTCATTTTTTATCCTATTGAAGCTGATGAGGGAAGGGAAATAGATGTCTCCAATTAACCCTGCTTGCAAACTGAGGTTAAACAGTCAAAACTATTGGTTTACAGATGCGGCTTTAGTTCGTGGGTCTCTCTCTGCTTATTTTGTTCAGAACGAAATACCGGGATTGTTCATGGGGGATTTTGTTGGGATACTGCGCTAGATTGGCTGGAGGTAGGGGACTTTGGGGTTTTTTTATTAGTGTGCTCGCTAAGATTCTTTTTCAATCTTATGCCTACTTATTCCCGGGATAGGGAAATCAGAGCGATTGTAGTCCCTCCTATTTTATGGGAGGAAATGATGTTTTGGTGTCTTGTTCAAAGCCCAAGACATGAAGCTAAAGGTGGTTTGTATCTTGTTCAAAGCCCAAGATGTGAAGCTGAAGGGTCTATTTGTATCTTGTTCGAAGCCCAAGATATGAAGCTAAAAGGGTGTTGACTTTAGAGAGAATTTGTCATCTCTAAAGGGGTCTGTGTGTCACAATTGTTGGGTGACTAGTTATAAAGGAGAATTACTTTAACGGGGATGTGTGAATCCAATAATGCCATAATTTCCTTTATAGGGGATTTTCAACTTGAAGGAGAAGACTTTAACTCAGTTTAGAGCAATGCCATCTTTCCTTAGGAATTTCTCATGCTAAAAGAGGGACAGTGGCGTGGATGTAAATAATCTAGAGGCTTGCCGCTTACAGCAATTAGACCAGGGAAAAGGAGTTGTTGATGTTTGTATGCTGTGACCAAAGCATGATTTGATGCTAAAAGGTTGATTGGATCAAACGGGGGATTTCTTTATACAAAGCCTAAGAGGAGGCTATTGACCCAACAAGAGGATGCTTTTGTGTCTCGTACGAAGCCCGAGATAGAGGCTGGAAGGGTTGACTCAACAAGAGAGTGCTTTTGTATGTGTCTTGTACAAAGCCCAAGACGGAGGCTAAAAGGGTTTGACTCAACAAGAGAGTCTTTTATACTCACCAAGAGAGTGATTTGTGTCTCGTACGAAGCCCGAGATAGAGGCTAAAAGAGGATTGACTCAACAAGAGAGTCTTTTTATACTCAACAAGAGAGTGATTTGTATCTCGTACGAAGCCCGAGACGGAGGCTGCAAAGGTTAACTTTGCTGGGGAGAATCATTGTACAAATCCCAAGAGGAGGCTAGGGTTATAGTTTCAGTTAAGTGACAGGTCCATTCTGTTGGTTAAAAGAGAAAATTAGTTCTTATATGGGTAACGTTGTACTCATGGATTTGATCTGAGGACCGGGATTATTTCCTGTTCTTTAAGGAAACGGGGAATCCGAAGGGTTTCTAGACTGTCCAAGTCTACAGGTGTTTTTTCCTATTTTTGAGAGGAACTTGAGAATGTCTTCGAGACTCAAGAAGATTAGACTGTCCAAGTCTGGAGTTTTATCTTTTGTACTATGCTTAAGAGAGATTAAGAGACAGTACGTTCACGGTAGAAAGATCTAGACTCTTTGAAAGACTGTTCTATTAAGATGACTAATTTCTGTTCCTATACCTTTAAGAGGTCGTCGGGACAATTTGTACGAAGCCCAAGAGGAGGCGAGAAAAACTTTTAAAAGCCGAAGGGACAATTTGTACGAAGCCCAAGAGGAGGCTATCTTCCCGGAGGAAGAATCATTATACGAAGCCTAAGAGGAGGCTTTGAAAACTTCTAAGAAGCCGACGGGTCCTTGTACAACATCCAAGAGGAGGCGGGGATGCTTTTAGGAAGCCCGTGGGTCCTTGCACTAAGCCCAAGAGGAGGCTGATGAACAGTTCCAGAAGGGGTTTCACTTTGAACATTGGCCTTCTGTATATGAACTGTTCAAGGGGGAGATTTCTTAGATCTAATTATCTAAAATTGTTGTAAAAGAAAATTCTCATGGTTTAGTTTATGTTGAAATATCCGGGAGAACGTCGGATAAGGATACGGGGTTTTGTCTAGTTCTAGACGTAGTTGTCGGGGAAACTCTAAATATCTATACTAGTATTACACAGTCGATATGAGTTTATGAAAGAAGACTTACAGTGAAACAACCCCACAGTACAGTTATATACATATGAAAGCGGTAATGAAAGTGGGTAAACACTTACTCGGTTGTAGAGCTTCCATGCTATTTGGTTAGTTATTCAACAAAGAAAACTTTGATAACAATATTATATTCAAAATCAAAGGAGAAAGTGCTTTGAAAAGATTGTTGGGGCTTATAGCTCAAGTAGAGGCCCAGGGCTTTATCAGTGATCGCACTGTCATTTTGTACAGGGACTTATACAAGTGACTGAGGCCCAAGAAAGGTTTTCTGTACAAAGGGATGGGTCTTACACTCTCTCAAGAGGCTCCAAATGATTGTAAGTGAACAAAGATGGGTCTTATAGCTCAAGGAGAAGCCTAGTGGTTAATTTTGAAAAGGGCGACGATCGCGCCGAGGTTTTGAAAATATCGTGGGTCTTATACAACGACTGAGGCCCAAAAGTTTTTGGTTTCAAAAGGGGATTGGGTCTTACACTCTATTAGAGGACCAAAATGATTTTGAATGTGTCTTATAGCTCGAGGAGAGGCCCAGATGGTTTGTTTTAAACGAGCGATGATCGCGCCGAACTTTTGAAATACAACGGGTCTTATACAACATTTGAGGCCCAAAATAGGTTTGTATTTACAAAGGGTTGGGTCTTACACTCTATTAGAGGCCCAAAATGGTTTGAATGAGTCTTATAGCTCGAGGAAAGGCCCAAGAGTTTGATTTTTGAACTGGCGATCGCGCCAGGATTTTTGAAAGCGCAGTGGGTCTTATACAATGACTGAGGCCCAAAAAATGTTTCCAAAGGGGTTGGGTCTTACACTCTACTAGAGGCCCAAAGTTTGAAAATGTTTTGTGAGGGTGAAAATCAAAGAACACTAATTTTGCTTTTCTTTAAAAGTAAATATTTAAAGAAAATCAAATAAAAATGATAAAAATGCCAAATAAGTTTGAATAAACCATTTGTGATTTTTGTTTAGGGTTTGAAAAAAGAGGGATTAATCACAAGATGAATTAAAACCTACTTGGTTTTGATTTTCCAAAATGGATAATTATTTTTAAAAGGTTTAAAAACAAATAAAAGGCATTTATTCACAAAAATACTAATTATATTAAATAAATAATATAAATATAATTTTTTTGTGGAACAAAATATTTCAACATTTTTGTGATTTTTTGCAAAAAGAACCAATAAAAAATAATTAAAATTGAAGGAGTTATTAATTTTGCAATTAATTAATAAAATAATATGAAAATATTGGAAAAATAGCAAAAATGTGAGAAAACACAAAATGGTATGGGTGGGGTTTGAACCCACGACCTCAAGGTTATAGGGCGCGCGCCTTACCACTGGGGTGGTGATACATCTGTTGATTGAAACAAACCAACAAATACACAAGACTTGCCTTGTTTTCTAGGCCTGGGCAAGGCAAGTTTTTGGCAAGAAACGGGAAGGTCCATAACTTTCTCATTTCTCCATGGTTGGGGACAAAATTTATATGTATCTGGCCTAGAATTTTACAAGGAATCCAATGGTGGTGGTATTTTTTCCAGATCATGCTCCCTCCTCAAAATCCGATAGTGGTTTTGAAATAGACCATATTTTGCATTTTCTATGTCATCACTTGGTACAAGCATGAATTACATGATAAATTGGTGCAAACACAACACATATAATATGTAGAAGAGATGCATAATCAGTGGACTTCAAAGCAATGCATATTTTGGCAAGTTCAAGTCATGATGCTTACCTCTTTTTGAGCTTTTTGTGCAATCTGCCAAGCCACTTGTTCCAGAAATGATTTGATGCTTTGGACACCCTCAAATGATCCCTTAGAAGCTTTTAGGATGAATGGAATCAGCTGGAACCTGCAAAAACACAAACTGGCCCTTTCTTGCAAAAGGGGTAAAAATGGCCAAAATAGCAACTCTCTCAAATGGTGTTCCAGAAGTTAGGAGCCATTTGGGACAGTTCAAGGATGATATTTGGAGTGTTTTTGAGGTTTTATCTGGTTTGGAAAGTGACTGAATCAAGACATGGCTTGAAAAATGCACAAAAAGCCTATTTTGAGGTTTTGAGAGGTGACTTTGAGATTTAAGGATTATAGGTCACTTGTGAGAGTTTGGACAACTTAGATATGACATATTGATGTGTTTAGATCATGAGCTGTGGTGGAATTGCTCCCTAACTCAAAAACTCAGAGTTACCTTGCTAAAGAAGGCATTTTGGCCAAGAGAAAGAGATTTTGAGGAAACCAAGTGTTGTAGTGCTTTGGTGTACTCAAACTGAGCATAAATGAGCTCTATTTATAGTAGAGCAAGATTTTTTGCAAGCAATAGTAAATGGCAACTGCTGCAGAGGTTTGGCCAATGGTTGCACTTTGGAATCTCAAGTCTCCTCTAGCCATTAACTAGAGGTTGGAGCACAGAGTTGTGGTTCCCTAGTTATTGGATCATTCTTGACTGAATTCAGTTGCAAATGTGTCAATCCAAGCCACCTTGGTGCATCCATTAAAAGCTCCAATCCAAAATTGGAGTCTTGTCCCTCTTTTAGGGATTTTTAGGTTTGGCGTGCTACTTCTTGTTCCAAAGACTTTGGAGGCTTGGATAAGAGTTTGTTCCCTTTAGATTTGATCCTCAGATGTGTCCAAAGTGATGACAAGGCTTGGAATTATCTGATTTTGCCAAATCGAGCAAAAGTACAAAATTCTGCTTAGCCTTGGCAGTTTTCAGCAAGGCATATTGCCATTGTCATATCTCATGGCTCAAGTGGAATTTGCTGGAGTTCTTGGCCATTTTGGAAAGCCCTCATATGATACAATAACTGTTTGATCATAATTGGTTTTGATACTTTTTGGATCCAAGTGAAAAATGCCCCTACATTTGGAAAAAAGTGAAGGTAGATTCTGACTTAGTGAAAATTTCACTAAGTGTTGGAAAAAAGTGACATTTTCACTTTCTGTGATTTTGATCATTCCATAACTCAAAATCCATGATGAATTGGAATGAGGTGTAGTTGAAGCTTTTGTAGAGGGTAATGAGAGCTACAAATCCAGCTTTGGATGGGAAAAAATGTCCTTGTGGTTTAGGAGTTATGATCCTCCAAAGTTGGTACCCTAGCCACTTTGTTCCATAACTTATAAAATTTTCCAAATTTTTCATGGTTACTGTAAGTTCCTGGATTGGCTGGAATTTTGGTAAAATAACAAGGTGTTCAATGCTGATGTCATGGTGTTGATGTTGCAGCATTGAGTCTTAGTACTGGGTTGTACTAAGTTGTGAAGGTTAACTATGTTTGATGTCATAACATTGCACTTAACACTGGGCTGTGTTAAGGTTGCTAGTTGCTGAAGTGGATGTCTGATGTCACATAGGTGATGTTGTAACATCAGACCTGCAGAACTGAAGCTAATGACAGCATGGGCTTGTTGTTATTAGGGTCGCGTATTAGCTGGAATTGTGGAGAGTGTTGACTCGTTGGATGAGAATATCTTGGGCTAGATATTTTCTGTTACATGGGAGATTTGATTGCAGGTTTGTTGGAGAATTAAAAGGTGGAAGATTTAAAAAGATTTTGGGGATAAAATCTGTTTTAAAAGATTCAGTTTTTAATTAACAAATCTGATCAAATATTGTGACAAATCCAATCCACATTCAAGGAGCTATATAAAGCGCACAAGACCAAGGAAGAAGGTACAGAAAACAGATTGAAGATCAAGAGCTGGAGGCTTAGAGTCTAGGGTTTGTTTAGAGTACTTGTAATCACACTATTCTAGGTTGAATAGGTGTTGAATTTTTTGTCCTCTCTAGAAGCTGTGAAGCAATAGAGAGTTGTTGATTGATCGAAGCTAGGAAGCAAGATCAAGGGATCTCAAAGAGGTTATTCTTTGAGTGTTTTAGGGGATTGAGTAGTGTTCTCATATCTAAGTGGTTTCTTAGGTAGAAAGTCACTAGTAGAGTATAAGTTTAGGAGATTGTCAACTGGTGTGTTGAGTCTGTAAATTATATCTACAAGTAGTGAATTTCATCCCTGGCTTGGTAGCCCCCAGACGTAGGTAGTTAGACCGAACTGGGTGAACAATTCCTTGTGTTTTCCTGTTGCTTATTCTGTCCATTATTGCAGAGTGTGTTGTTGTGACATCGCACCTTAACATCACACGTCTGGTACCAGAATTTCAATTGGTATCAGAGCAGGCATCCTGTCTGTCTCTGGGTGAGATCTAGGGAAGTTACTTTCTGGTGAAAGATGGACAAAGAGGTTGGAGGATTTGTCAACAGACCCCCTATATTGGATGGCTCAAACTATGAGTATTGGAAGCCTAGAATGACTACCTTTTTAAAGTCATTAGACAGCAGAGCTTGGAAGGCTGTCATTAAAGAGTGGGAAGCTCCTGTTGTGTGTGAAAAAGATGATGCTGGCAAGGATAAAGAAGGCACCTCAAAGCCTAAGCCTGAAGAAGAATGGACCAAGGAAGAAGATGAGCTTGCCCTTGGGAATTCAAAAGCCCTAAATGCTATCTTCAATGGGGTTGACAAGAACATATTCAGGCTGATCAACTCATGTGAAACTGCTAAGGCTGCTTGGGATATTTTGAGGCTACTCATGAAGGCACATCTAGAGTTAAGATGTCTAGACTTCAGCTTCTAACATCTAAGTTTGAAAGCTTGAAGATGAAGGAAGATGAGACTATTCATGACTTCCACATGAGTGTTCTTGGGCTGTCAAATGCATCCAGTGCTCTTGGTGAGAAGATGACAGAAGAGAAGCTGGTGAGAAAGATTCTTAGGTCCCTCCCTAAGAAGTATAAGATGAAGGTAACAGCCATTGAAGAATCTCAAGACATCAGCAAGATGAGAGTTGATGAGCTTATTGGATCTCTTCAAACATTTGAACTTGGACTGAATGAGGAAGAACCAGAAAAGAAGCCTAAGAGTATAGCTTTAGTCTCCACTCCTGCAGCAGCTAAAGATGATGAGTCCCAGGAGGATCTGCCTCAGGCTATAGTTATGTTAGGAAGACAGTTCAATAAAGTGTTCAAGAAGATGAACTATAGACCTAGTGTCAAGAACATCTCTTCTGACATCAGCAAGTCAAAAGAGAAAGATGAAGAGAAGATTGCTCAAGATAAAGGAGTTCAGTGCTTTGAATGTGAAGGGTATGGACATGTCAAGAAAGAGTGTCCCACATTCTTGAAGAAGCAGAATAAAGGCTTGACAATTTCCTGGTCTGACACTGATAGCGAAGATGAAAGTGAGTCAGCAAAGCATGTTACAGCTTTGACAGGCATTGTTGAATCTGATGATGATAGTGATGGAGAAGTCACCTATGATGAGCTAGCTTCAACCTACAAGGAGTTGTGTTTAAAGAGTGCTGAAGTTTGTCAAGAAAACAAATGCCACAAGGAACAGATTGCTCAACTTGAGAATGAAAAATCTGATCTGAAATATGAAGTTGTTCTAGTGAGATCTCAACTTGATCAGATGACAAAATCTGTTAGGATGCTGAACAGTGGTACAACTGCTCTTGACAAGATACTCCAGTCAGAACAGGTTGCTGGAAACAAAGCTGGGATAGGATATGCGGCCGAAGACAAAGGTACCTCAGAAGCAAGTACTTCAGGTCTAAAGAAGGAAGAGTCACAAACTGTGCCTCAACATCAGCCAAAGAGGCAGAATCTTACTCCCAAGGAAGCTGATGTTTCACAACCTAAGAAGATTGAGAAGAAGACTGATCATAATCAGAAGAGAAAGCAGCCATAAGGAGCAAGCCAGAATATGCCCCCCCAATATCATAGGAGCATGGAAGCTGCAAGGGTCAAGCAGACCAGGTCACATCCGATGTCTCAACATCAGGAAAACTGGTATGGACCTGGCCTCAACAATGTTGTGTCGTATAATTATGGAAGAAGGAAGCCTCATCACCATGGGAGACAGCCTAGAAGACAGCATCCTCAGTTCAAACAGCACGTGTCTCATCAGGTGTCTCAACATCAGGGGTATGGTTACACTAATGTTGTGTCTCATTATGGAAGGAGAAAGTCCCACCATCATGGGAGACAATCCAGGAAAAAGCATTCTCAGCTTCCTTATGGATACCAGCATAATAGAAGGCAGGCAAGCAATGTTAGGAGAAGACCACATTATGGATGGCAACCTATGCAGTCTCATCAAGGCAGAAGATTCAGAGAAGAAAGGGTGAGATCCTTTTATTGTGGAAGGCTTGGACATATGCAATACTCTTGCTACAAGCTGCATGGATACCCTCAGACACAGAACAGATGGAGAGAATACAGGCCCAAAGTCGTTAAACAATTGGTACAGAATGAGAAGATGAAGTGCTTATTGGCTCACCTGGCTGACAAAGAAGCTAAAGAAGAAACATGGTATTTTGACAGTGGGTGTTCCAAACACATGTCTGGATGTAGATCCATGTTTGCTGAATGTAGACCGTGTCCTTCTCTTGAAGTGGTGTTTGGTAAAGGGAATAACGGAGTTGTAAAAGGTATTGGAAAAGTAAGAGGACCTGAACTTGACAATGTCTATCTTGTCAATGGTTTGAATGCTAATCTGATAAGCATCAGCCAATTATGTGATGAAGGTTACTTAGTCAGCTACACCAAAGACAAATGTGTTGTAACGAATGAGAAGGGTGAGGCTGTAATGACTGGTGCAAGATCCAAAGACAATTGTTATCAGTGGATTCCTCAAACTGAAAGCCAGTCTGGTGATGATAAAGAAGATATCAAGTGTAGACATCAGAATGATGAAGGTTCCCTCAAGTTGATGAAGGTCAGAAGAAAAGATGATCTGAAATTAGTCAAGGGCAAATGTTACACATCAGTCCTCACCATTGATGGAACGATTAAAGGTTCTCAGGAGCTGAATAGAGCAACATCTCTCGAGAGGAAAGATGCTGATGTCTTGACATCTGAACAAATCATCAGAATCTCGCATCAATGTAGTGGTCTGACTGTGAGTAAGTCTAAAAGGCTAGAGATTGAAGAACTCACTGAAGTTATGGGAGATACCAGTGGTAACTATAAAAAGTTCTATCATCAAGATCTGAAGAAGATCGATGTCTCAGAAGAAAACCTCCCCTGGATGAATAGCTATGTGTCGAAAGATACAGATGTCAGAGCAGATGCTGAAACATCTCAAGACAAGAAGAGTATTTCTAGCCTCAAGAAGGATGATGAGCAAAGTGCAAAAATGATTCAGAATAGACTAGAGTCTAAGACTGATCCCAATATGAATATTGACATGCAGAGGACCTCTGATATTGGCTCTATCAGATCCTGGATTAAAATGTCAAGAATAAATACACATCCTCTAGGATGGAATCATGCTGGTCAAAAGATACAAACTGATCTTGGAAAACTAAGAAGAAGAAAGAGGGGCAAAATCAGATTAGTTCTCAGATCTAAGAAGAAGAACAGTCGTAGATCAGTGTTATGTGGAAATAACTCATGCTATCAACTCTTGTGGAAGAAACGACTGTTGGGCAATCACCATGTCAAGAAAGATGTTACAACATTGCAGAATGTTACTCATCAATGGGATGATGAGCAGATTGATAGAAAAGATCTGGTTAAGTACTCAGATTAATTGGTAAATAAAGAGAAATTAGATGATGAGTTCATGTATGCTAACCAATTTGAGAGCTTAAAATTGGGAAGCGTATTACTTTAAAATTAATTGAAAGATGTTTTATGGTGCAGTTGGCCTATAAGATAATGGTTATTCAACTGCAGATAGTATGGTACATAAAATAGTCTGTTCAATTTTTTAGTGTAGTCTCTCTAAGAAACTCATCTTGGTGCTCTGGTTCTGTTTAATGCAGTACAAATTTCAGCAGTTTAGAATAGTACTGTAAAGTGTTTGGAATGGCAACTGAAAAATCTAAAAATAGGATTTTTATTCAATAGTTGAAAATACAAGATTAGACTACATCCTCATGCCAATCTCCTGCATCCAGAAAAGCCTTCCAATCTGCATCCCATTCATCTTCTGAAGGCTGTTGTTGAGTAGAATGGTTCTTACCAGGCTTCATAGTGGTCACTGAAGTCCTGCCAGTTTTTGTTGCTCCTGTAGAAGGACCTGATGTCGTCTGAGATTTGATCTTCTTCTTCAAAGGGTCTGGTTGTGTATCCTCATGCTTGAGGTTCTTGGTTGGTTCTTTGGAGCTTGATTGACTCATGCTTTATTGGTGTGTTGTGCTGAGCATAGGAGAAAGAGTGGTTTTATAATGGTCTGTTCAAATGCTTGGGTTGTATCGCCTGACTAGTCAAGGGGTTGGAAGTTGTTTTTGACTATGTCATTAATAATGTCAGAACATTGTGCTTGGAGACTATAGAGGTCTTGTTGCTACTGACAGTGGGACCAGTATTATGTCACCTTGTAGGGCATTTGATTTGGGATAGTTGTCTAATTATGGATAAAAAGGGGGAGAGTTAATAAATGCCATAAAGAGAAGAGTAGTTGAAAAGTGGAAAGTGTGCTGATGCAGCTGTGGAGGGGGAGTATAGACAGCATAGTTGTGGAGCTGCTAGTGAAGTATTCATAGCATTAAGAGTGCAGAGTGCAGCAAAGCAGACATCAAGGGGGAGATGTGCTGCACATTGTGAGCTACTGAACAGCTGTGATGCTGGTTCAAGTTTTTGAGGGGGAGCACCAATTGGCTGTTGTCAATAATGAAGATGGTGCTGCAGCAGATCAAGTAATGAAGACTATATGAAGATTGTCAAACTGCTGCAAGTTAAGTTTCAAAATATTGAAGATATTCCGCTACTGAAGTCTCTGAAGATGCAGAGATTGTTTTAGCCAAAATTAGCCAAAGGGGGAGATTGTAAGTTCCTGGATTGGCTGGAATTTTGGTAAAATAACAAGGTGTTCAATGCTGATGTCATGGTGTTGATGTTGCAGCATTGAGTCTTAGTACTGGGCTGTACTAAGTTGTGAAGGTTAACTATGTTTGATGTCATGGGCTTGATGTCATAACATTGCACTTAACACTGGGCTGTGTTAAGGTTGCTAGTTGCTGAAGTGGATGTCTGATGTCACATAGGTGATGTTGTAACATCAGACCTGCAGAACTGAAGCTAATGACAGCATGGGCTTGTTGTTATTAGGTTCGCGTATTAGCTGGAATTGTGGAGAGTGTTGACTCGTTGGATGAGAATATCTTGGGCTAGATATTTTCTGTTACATGGGAGATTTGATTGCAGGTTTGTTGGAGAATTAAAAGGTGGAAGATTTAAAAAGATTTTGGGGATAAAATCTGTTTTAAAAGATTCAGTTTTTAATTAACAAATCTGATCAAATATTGTGACAAATCCAATCCAAATTCAAGGAGCTATATAAAGCGCACAAGACCAAGGAAGAAGGTACAGAAAACAGATTGAAGATCAAGAGCTGGAGGCTTAGAGTCTAGGGTTTGTTTAGAGTACTTGTAATCACACTATTCTAGGTTGAATAGGTGTTGAATTTTCTGTCCTCTCTAGAAGCTGTGAAGCAATAGAGAGTTGTTGATTGATCGAAGCTAGGAAGCAAGATCAAGGGATCTCAAAGAGGTTGTTCTTTGAGTGTTTTAGGGGATTGAGTAGTGTTCTCATATCTAAGTGGTTTCTTAGGTAGAAAGTCACTAGTAGAGTATAAGTTTAGGAGATTGTCAACTGGTGTGTTGAGTCTGTAAATTATATCTACAAGTAGTGAATTTCATCCCTGGCTTGGTATCCCCCAGACGTAGGTAGTTAGACCGAACTGGGTGAACAATTCCTTGTGTTTTCCTGTTGCTTATTCTGTCCATTATTGCAGAGTGTGTTGTTGTGACATCGCACCTTAACATCACACGTCTGGTACCAGAATTTCAGTTACCCCTTTTACAAGTTATCCCACTTTTCTTGATTTTTCTTGATGAATGATGATTCCAATCATACATTACATCATTTTGGGGTCAAAGAACCATAATTGTGAAAAATCTCAAAAAGTCAAAGTTTGACTTTTGTGCACAATTGACTTTTTGTCAGATGAATTCTAAACTGTGCGATCCTATATGAAATCAAGTCCTTGACCTAAATAAAACTTGATGGATTGATTTCATAGGTGTTATAGGGTGTATTGAATTATGTCTTAGGGTTTGGGAGCATGTCCTGGTCAAAAGTCAAAGATATAGTTAACTTTACTCGCGAAACCCTAACTGTGGTTCAGATGAAATTGAAACTTGTTGCTCAAGCTTCCTGGCTCAATCCATTGTTAAAAATGGACCAATTTGGTGTGTTAGGGACCCTAAAATCATCTCTTGAGGTCTTGGCTCATGATTTGTCCTAAAAGTCAATTTAGGGGTGAATTAAGTCAAGAAACCCTAATTCCTGATTTTTTGGTGAATGCATCCCCTGAGGCTAAATTGACTTGGTGATTGGGTTCATGAGATCCCTTGGAGCATCATAGGTTATGCTTTGAAGCATTGAATCATGCCCAGAGGAAAATTTCCATCTGGAGGCCCTAGTCGACCAAACCTTAATTTGGTGACACTGGCGATCTTAAGGCTTGATCCACCTAGAAGGGAGAAGCCTTGTGCTTAATCCTTGAAGTGGGAGTCCTCTTGATCCCTTGTAGATGTTTGAGAGGCTAGACAAGTTGAAGACTATGTCATTTCTTGATTGATCCTTTATCTAAGAGCTCTGAGAGGGCTTGAAACCCTAAGTCTGATTGTAGTGGATGCTCACCCATCTTTGGGGAGACTAGTGGTTCATCCATATGGCGATGATGATTTTCACAATGATGGGAAATCTTATTGGTCAAAATTTGGGGTATGACAGATGCCCCTAATTAATCTTCTTGGACCCGAAGGTGTGAATGACGAAGGTATTCGGGCATTCGAGGTGCAAGAGGATTAAATATCGGAATACCCAAAATTTTGATGGTGGTTATGAATGGTAGTCCACACATCCTTCTTATTTTGCTAAGCACTTATGCTTAGAAAAGGTAAACTTCCCCTCGATCCTGGTTTCCTACCAAGTAACTGGTCTCAGTTTCCGATATAAACCTCCCCTCGATCCTGGTTTCCTACCAAGAATCTGGTCTTAGTTTCTGTTTTAAACTTCCCCTCGATCCTGGTTCCCTACCAAGAAACTCGTCTCAGTTTCTGAAATAAACTTTCCCTCGATCCTGGTTTCCTACCAAGAATCTGGTCTTAGTTTCTTCTATCAATAAACTCTATTGACAAGGGACGCTATGTGTAGCAGTTTTCCTTAAACTTCTCGCCAAATTTTCCTGGGGAGATGCCATTTGACGGAAAAAGTGGTGATGTCAGACTTGCTGGGGAACCCATTCGTCTGAGTTGTAGAGGTGTACAAACTTCTCTGTTTGGAGATGCCATTTGTCGAATCTACTGGGGGGAAACGAGTCTCTTAAGAGACTGCCTTCGCTTGGGGATATTACATCATACTTTTCTTCGAGATCTTCTCAGAGAAATGCCATACAATGTATTCCAATTTTGAGGTGCCGATGACTTTGTTGACATTGACATTCTGGAGAAAAGGGCCAATGTGTTGCTGAAAGTCTTTAGTTGAGAGGCTTTCTCTAGGGATTTTCCTTAATCCGGGAAAGCAAAGATATCATCTTCCATGGCAAAAAGTGATGCTGGCTGAGGGTTCTCCGGTTTTTCAGAGGTTCAAGTTATCAAAGTGGTCAAAGAACCACCTTCAATCCAGAGATAAACTGGAGGAGAGATCGCTTAGATGATTCATTTCCTGACGAGGAAAGAACTGACGACTAGATTGAGAGGACTCTTATCACTAGGGAACAAGACCGACTAGAGTGATAGTAATGCAATATGAATATGAATGTAAATCAATAATTTATGATGTATGTATGTATATGCTGACAAAACTGACGCGACATACAGACTAGTAGATGAACACGACTGGATACTCGGCCACAATGGGGGATGAAAAGTATCACTGGTTCATGATAGCAATTCTGCCTTGCTTAGGAGAGATAGTCCCTGTCGGAAGCTATGTTGGTCGAGCTTAGGAGAGAAGAACTCTGCCGGGGGTATCAGATGGGAAAGTCGCATCTGATACAGCTGATCCTTCATTCAGGCGCACTGGCTTAGAAGGAGTACTTTGATTCTGCACTTTGAGGCTCGCTTACTTCTGGAGAAGTGATCGACGTTCTTTCAATGTTCAACAGTCAAAAGAAATTGCCATCTTTATTAAAACCAGAAAAAATTTACAAGTAAATTCATTTTTGTTTTATTTCAAGAATCGTTGATCATGTTAAAATGTCGTCCTGTAAAGCTAAAACAAATAAGAATTTCAAACAAAAGCACAAGGGCTCAAATTTTATTGATAGGATGGAAATCAGCCAAACGTGTGATTCCATAGAGTATTTACAAAGTTAGAAAATGGTAATTTAGGGGAAAAGGGCTACATTGAAACATAATGACCACTATCCTTCTACCAACTTTGAATTCTGGACATCCTGAGCTTCTATCGAAGATGACCTTGACTGGCGTTTTCCTGACCGATGGCATTACTGCTGCTGAGGGATTTGCCCATTTGTTGAACATAATTACTTGCCATTATCCCTAATTTTTTCCTGGATTATACTGTGATGTTTCCAATCCACCGGGATGATTTTTGATCATGTCTCTAATTTTTGCTTGGACCGCCCTTTCGGGTTTTCAATCCATCGAGACATTTTTTTATTTAGGCGAAGTATTTCTTGACTACGTCAACATTCGTGGGGTAGGAAAATTCTTCTCCATCCATGGTTGCAAGTCTCAAGGCGCCGCCTGAGAAAGCTTTCTTGACCACATAAGGGCCGTCATAGTTCGGGGTCCATTTGCCCCGAGAATCAGTGAGAAATGATTGTATCTTCTTGAGCACAAGGTCTCCTTTTCTGAAGATACGAGGTCGGACCTTTTTGTCAAATGCCCTCTTCATTCTTTGCTGGTACAACTGACCATGGCATAGTGTCGTTATTCGTTTTTCTTCGATCAGGTTTAATTCGTCTTGTCGAATTTGACACCATTCAGCTTCTGTTAGCTTAGCTTCCATCAATACCCGGATTGATGAGATCTCTACTTCGATGGGGAGCACTGCCTCCATGCCATATACTAGAGAGAAAGGGGTAGCCCCTGTTGAAGTGCGGATAGATGTGCGATAACCGTGAAGAGCAAAGGGTAGTGTCTCGTGCAAATCTTTGTAGGTTACGACCATCTTTTGAACAATCTTCTTGATGTTCTTGTTAGCTGCCTCTACCGCTCCGTTCATCTTGGGTCGGTGGGGAGATGAGTTATGGTGTTCGATCTTGAACTCTGTGCACAACTCTTTCATCATCTTGTTATTTAAGTTAGATCCATTATCGGTAATGATCTGGCTTGGAACACCATAACGGCAGATGATATTGTTTTTGATAAATCGGACCACCACTTGTCGGGTTACATTGGCGTACGATGCTGCTTTGACCCACTTGATGAAGTAGTAATGGCTACCAGGATGAACCGAAGTCCGTTTGAAGCTTTGGGTTCAATCATGCCAATCATGTCGATTCCCCATATGGAAAAAGGCCATGGGGAAGAAAGAACTTTGAGATGCGTTGGCGGTACATGGATTTTGTCAGAGTATATCTGACACTTGTGACACCTCCTCATGTACTTGTAACAATCAGATTCCATGGTTAACCAGTAGTACCCTGCTCTCAAAATTTTTCTTGCCATTGTGTGTCCGTTGGCATGAGTGCCAAAGGATCCTTCGTGAATTTCATTTATCAACAGGTTTGCTTCTAGTCTTTCTATGCATCGGAGCAAGACCATGTCAAAGTTCCTCTTATAGAGTGTTGTATCGCTCAGGAAGAAACTGCCTGCCAACCTTCTGAGGGTTTTTCTGTCTTTCCTTAGCGCCCCAGGTGGGTACTCTTGTTTCTGAAGGAAGCATTTGATATCGTGATACCAAGGTTTGTCGTCTATGACTGCTTCAATCGTGAAGATGTAAGCGGGCCGTTCAAGGCGCATTATGTCGATCTTAGGTAAGTCATTCCATTGACCTACACTAATCATGGAAGAGAGGGTGGCCAAGGCATCAGCCATGTGATTCTCATCACGAGGGATATGATGAAACTCGATTCGGTTAAAGAAGGGTAACAACCTTCTCGCGTAGTCTTTGTAAGGAATCAATCCTGATTGGTATGTGTTCCAATCTCCTTTGATCTGATTAACGACCAAAGCTGAGTCACCATATACATCCAAGTTATTGATCCTCAAATCAATCGCTTCCTTGAGAGCCATGATACAAGCTTCGTATTCGGCCTCATTATTTGTGCACTTGAACGTCAGTCGGGCGGTGAAAGGAATGTGGGTACCGTGAGGTGTTATGATAATTGCCCTAATTCTGTTTCCGTAATGATTGACAGCTTCGTCAAATATAAGTCCCCATTGGGAATCTGGTTCTGGCCCTTCACTGGGTAGTGGTTCATCACAGTCTTTCATTTTTAGATACATGACATCTTCGTTTGGGAAGTCATATCTGACTGATCCCTGATCATCAATCGGTTGATGAGCCAAATGATCGGCTAAAACACTTCCTTTAACGACTTTCTGAGCGTGGTACTCTATTTCATATTCTGATAACAACATCTGCCAACGGGCAATCCTTCCCGTGAGAGCAGGCTTTTCAAAGACATACTTGATTGGATCTATTTCAGAGATTAACCAAGTAGTGTGACGAATCATGTACTGGTGAAGACGTTTGGCTGCCCAAGCTGTAGCGAGCGATTTTGGACGCGGTTCTTAAGCGCTGGTCGCTCTCTGCGGTTGAGCTTAAACTACAGGTCGATTCATTTTTTATCCTATTGTGAGCTGAATAAGGAAGGGAAATAGATGTCTCCAATTAACCCTGCTTTGCATACTGAGTTTAAACAGCGGTCTGTTAGGTTACGAATGCTATCAATGTGGGGGGCCTTTGTACTGGTTATTTGTATTTTCGCCAATATTGGTTTCTTTCATTTTATTTTGACAGAAGGTTTCTGGTAGGGAACATGGATTAGGATGTTAGGACTGATGCTTTTTGATAGATATGTGAGAGTATGGGATTTTGGTTTTTTTTTTGTTGATTGTGCTCGCTAAGATTTTTCTTTTAATCTTATGCCTACGTATTCCCGTTTACCGAAACAAGGAAATCAGAGCATTCGTAGTTCCTCCTATTCTATGGGAGGAAATTGGTGTTTTGGTGTCTTGTTCAAAGCCCAAGACGTGAAGCGAAAGGTGGTTTGTATCTTGTTCAAAGCCCAAGATGTGAAGCTGAAAGGTCTGACTTTAGAGAGAATTCGTCATCTTTAAAGAGGGGGTTGTATGTCACAACTGTTTATAAAGGAGAATTACTTTAACCGGGATTTCTGAATCCGGCAATGCCATAATTTCCTTTATAGGTGGTTTTTAACCTGAAGGAGAAGACTTTAACTCAGTGTAGAGTAATGCCATCTTTCCTTAGGAATTTCTCTTGCTAAAAGAGGGACAGTGGCATGGATGTAGATGATCCAGAGGCTTGCCGCTTACAGCAGTTAGATGGAGGGGAAGGAGTTGTTGATGTTTGTGTATTGTGAACGAGGCACAGCTTTGATACTAAAAGTTTAATTGGATTAACCAGTGGTTTTCTTATATAAAGCCTAAGAGGAGGCTATTATGTGTCTCGTACAAAGCCCGAGAGAGAGGCTAAAAGGTTTTCACTTGACGGTGAAGTCTTTTGGTATCTCGTATAAAGCCCGAGATGAAGGGTATTTGGTCGATCCTACAAGAGGATCTTTTATACTCAACAAGAGAGTGTTTTTGTGTCTCGTACAAAGCCCGAGATGGAGGCTGTTGTTTGTTTGGCTCAATAAGAACCTCCTTGTATCTCATATAAAGCCCGAGATGGAGGCAAAAAGGTGATTGACTCAACGAGGGAGTCTCTTATGTGTCTCGTACAAAGCCCAAGAGAGAGGCTAAACGTTGTTTGACTCTGTTGGGGAGAATCATTGTACAAAGTCCAAGAGGAGGCCATGGTAACTGTTTCAGTTAAGTGACAGGTCTAGTATACTGATTTTAAAGAGAAAATCAGTTCTTATATGAGCAACACTGTACACAGGGATTTGATTCAGGGATATTTCCTTTTCTTTGAGGAAGCGGGAAATCCAAAGGGTATTGAGACTGTCCGAGTCTGCGAGTTTCCTTCCTATTTAACGAAGGGGTCACTTGAGAATGTCTTTGAGACTCAAGGAAGTTAGACTGTCTGAGTCTAGAGTTTCATCTTTTGTACTATGCATTGAGAAACAGTAGTAGACTCTATGAAAGGACTGTTCTATTAAGATGATTAAGTTCTGTTCCTATACCTCTAGGAGGTCGTCGGGACAATTTGTACGAAGCCGAAGAGGAGGCTGGAAACTTTTAAGAACCCGACGGGTCCTTATATGAAGCCCAAGAGGAGGTTATCATTCCCGGAGGAAGAGATCATTATACGAAGCCTAAGAGGAGGCTGTGAATACATCTAAGAAGCCGTCGGGTCCTTGTACTAAGCCCAAGAGGAGGCGGGGTTGCTTTTAGGAAGCCTGTGGGTCCTTGTACGATGCCCAAGAGGAGGCCGATGCTTTCAAGAAGCTCGTGGGTCCCCAAACCCCGAGAAATTCAAGGCAATGCTATTCACCGAGAATAGATCAAAGTCAGGAAAGTCTGAGAATTTGGATGAAACTCAAAGATGCCATTCACGGAGAATACATTCATCTTTGGGAGTTGAGTTTCTTGACGATTCCTAATGAGGACAGCCTGAGAGAAGACTGTATCTGGTGATCCTATTGGGGATCTAGTTGTCTATTTCTAGGAATAAACGAAATGGCGTCACCTAGTTCTAGACGTAGTTGCCGGGGAAACTCTAAATATCTATACTATTATTACACAGTTGATATGAGTTTATGAAAGAAGACTTACAGTGAAACAGCCCCACAATACAGTTATATGTATATTAAAGCGGTAAATGAAAGCGATAACCACTTACTCGGTTGTAGAGCTTCCATGCTGTTTGGTTAGTTGTTCAACAAAGAAAGATTGAAAACAACAGTATATTCAAAATCAAAGGAGAAAGTGCTTTGAAAAAGAAAGATTTAGGGCTTACAGCTCAAGGAGAGGCCCAGGGTTTTATCAGTGAGCGCACTGTTGAATTTGTACAGAGGGACTTATACAAGTGATTGTGGCCCAAAAAAATGTTTTCTGTACAAAGGGATGGGTCTTACACTCTCTCAAGAGGCCCAAAAGGTTTAAAGAAAAAGAGTGGGGCTTATAACGCGAGGGTAGGCCCAGATGATTTTTCCGTAAAAAATGGCGATCGCGCCGAGGTATTCTTTTAACGCAGAGGGACTTATACAATAAGTGAGGCCCAAAAATGGTTTTGGTTAAAAGGGGGTTGGGTCTTACACTCTATTAGAGGCCCAAAAGTTTTGAATGGGTCTTATAGCTCAAGGAGAGGCCCAGTTGTTATTTTTCAAAAGGCGACGATCGCGCCGTGTGTTTTTTACGGTATCGGGACTTATACAATACACTGAGGCCCAAAAATAATTTGGTCCAAAAAAGGATTGGGTCTTACACTCTATTAGAGGCCCAAAAGTGTTTTGAAAATTATTTATGAGGGTTGAATTAATCCAAAAACCCTAATTTGTTTTCAAAAATGTATTTAATTGAATAAAAATTCAATTAAAATGATCAAAATTGTTTAACATGTGAAAAACAAATTGTGATCTTGGATTAATGCTTCAAAAATTAAGTATTGACCTACAAAATAATTAGAAAGCATTAAAAGTTGCAAAATCAAGGTGGAGAAAATATTTTAAATGTAAAAAACAATTAAAACATTAATTCTTTGCAAATATATCAATTATACAAAATAAATAATATTTTTGGGATTTTTTGGGGAAATAAAATACTTTAACATTTTTGTGAATTATTAATAACAGAATCAACTCAAAATCATTAATACTTTAACATTTTTGTATTACTTGATGATCCATCGTCTTTTACTAAACGTCCTTCTCGGACGGCTTCCTCAAGACGAACTCCCATGCCCACCATCTCGGTGAAGTCACTGGGCGCACTGGCGACCATTCGGTCGTAATAAAATGAGATCAAGGTTTTTAAGAAAATCTTTGTCATCTCTTTTTCCTCAAGAGGTGGATAAATTTGAGCGACAATTTCACGTCATCTCTGAGCGTATTCCTTAAAGGTTTCCTTGTTCTTTTGCGACATTGATCTGAGTTGATCTCTGTCTGGTGCCATGTCCAAATTGTATTTATATTGTTGGACGAAGGCAATGCCAAGATCTCTGAAAGTGTTAATCGTAGTGCGGTTTAAACCCATGTACCATTTTAATGCGGCACCGGTTAAACTATCCTGAAAGTAGTGAATCAGTAGATCCTGGTTCTCTGTCTGAGATGACATTCGCCGAACGTACATCACCAAATGGCTTTGAGGGAAAGAGTTACCCTTGTACTTTTCAAAATCGGGTACTTGGAATTTGTGCAGGACTTTCACATTGGGGACCAAAAAAAGGTCTGCGGTGTTCTTTCCAAATAAATTCTGACCGCGAATAGCCTGCAGTTCCTTCTGAATTTCCAGGAAATGCTCCTGGAATTCATCCATTCTATCGAACATACTTTCCTTTCTACCAGAAGGTATCTGTGGAATTTATCCTTCCGGGACAGTGTGCACCACAGGGGGTGGTACCGTTACTACGGCAGTGAATCTTGGCGCTTCCCGAAGTTTGTAACCTTCAGGAGTCCTCATTATGCCTCTGGCATCCTCACTTTCCCGAAGTTTGTAACCTTCAGGCCCAGTGGCTTCTGCTATGATTCCCTGATCCTCAGTTATCGGCAGAACATATCCTTCCGGGATATAGTTAACATGCATGCCCCAGGGACGATCTTTCGTCATATGATACCTAGGATCATACTTCTCTACTATGGGCATTGAGGTGATCTCTGAGATCACAGTTCTTTGTAGCTGAGCTTCTGCCATGGCTTGCATGTCGTTACGAAGCTTTCTCATATCCTCTCTCAGAGTGTCGATCTCTTCTTTCAACTCTCTGTTCTCTTCCTCGAGATCAACCATCTTTTTCTGAAGATTGGCCGGAGTATTGTACGAATGAGAGAGTTTGACTCTAGAACCGAGACACAAACGTGAGATTCGAGGTAAGAAGAATACGTGACGTGAGAATGATGAATGCAATGATTATATTAATTGCTTTTTTGGTTTAATCAAAATAAACTTTGACAATTTGATTGCAAATATCGAATAGTGGGGACACCCCCGTTTTATTGAATTCAAAGGATTGCGGAAATGGAAATACAGTAAATTACAAGGTGCGAAAACAGAAACCTAAGCTAATGGGTCCCGAGTCCTCTCTGAGGAGAACTCGGGTGCTGATTCTGGTACTTTTCTTTTCTTTAACTGGGGCTCTTGGGCCGTTGTCGGGTTGTCATTCCTTTGCCAAGTGACAGGAGCGAGCAAATTCCTTTGGTCATCCTGATTTTCTACAGCATGTTACTCCAAAATCTCAATTAGAGCATCCTTATCTTTCAGCAGTTACTGTATTTTGGTACACTCCACATTGAGAATGCAGTACTTGTTCTTCCAAGACCTCCTCTCCTGTTGAACTTTGTTGAGAGTAACCTGAAGTTTTTCTGTTTCAGTCATGAAGTACATGACAGATTCCCTTGGCGGAAGAACTCTGTGATGAGGATAAGGCATCTTTAGCTTGAGAGCTCTAGTTTGTACCCAGTGGAGATAAGGCTCCACCGAGACACAGTCCGGTTTTCCTAGAGACTCCCGTCCTTTCTTATGAACATGTTTCCAAGCGTGCACTATTTCCATCTTTAGTGCCCTGTCATTTTCTCCTTCCTTGAAGAAAAGACCTTCCAGATGAGCATTACGCGGGACATGCCTCATCGGGTATCCAAATTGACGACGAACTAAAACTGGATGGTAATTGATTCCTCCCTTAGTTCCTATGAGGGGTACGTTGGGGAAGTTTCCACAACGTTTAATGATCCTGATCCCATCATAAATCGTATTGTACCAATCTATGTCAGAGTTGGTAAGAGACATGATTTTCTGCGACCAACGTAAGGCACTCTTATGATCCCAAAAAGCGGCAGACTTAGGCAAATGGGAGATAAACCATTTATATAGCAGGGATACACAACACGTGATCATTCCCTCGCTGTATAAATTCCTTAAGTGTACAGAATGATACGCATCTGCGAGCAAAGTTGGTACGGTGTTTCCAATGAGAAAAACCTTAAGGGCGTTGATATCGACGAAGTTATCAATGTTGGGAAACAGAAATAACCCGTAGGTGAGTAAAACAAAGATGCTTTCAAAAGCAGTCACGTTCCCTATACTAGCAAAGTACAGAGCCTTCTTTACCCGAAACTTGGATGGTAAACCTAGGATTCCTCCCTCGGTGGTCATGTGAGTCTTGATTTCTGACTCATCCAAATAGATTGCTCTTGCAATGGTTTGATCCTTTGGAATTTCTTCCAGTCCAAAAAACGGAGCTTGATCAGTAATGGGTAGATCAATCAGATGAGAATACTCCTCTAGCGTTGGTGCGAGCTGGTAATCCGGGAATGTGAAACAGTGATAGACCGGATCGTAAAACTGAACGAGTGCCTCCAGGATTCCTTCAATTACATGGACCCTTAACAGAGGTAGCAGACCTCCGTACTTGGCTCTGAAAGCGTCAGGGTTAGTGACCATCCTTGCTAATCCTCTCAAATCCTCTAGTTTTGGAACCTTGAAGGTATATGTTGCGGTGAGAATCGGATAACAAGCTATTAGTTAACTTGCATCACATTTCTTTGAAGTTCACCACCGACTTTGATTTATCCAAAGGAAACGTTCAAGATCGAGAAAACCTAAAGGGGGAGATCTAAGGTTCGGGGGTTGGTTATACTAAGGGAAGGTATTAACACCCTAAGTATCTGTAGTACTCTACAGGAACCTCTTGTTTAGTTTGTGTTATGTTATGCTTGCTTGCTAAGATATCTGCTAAAGGCAAAGGTAAAAACCTAGGGATATGTACACTAAGTTTGTTCGCCAAGACGTCGCATCTTGTGCCTACGTATCTGACTAAAGAATCAGAGCAACCGTAGCTCACCTAACTAAGGGATGAAGGAGGAACCATTGACTATGGCCAAAGTTCCAAGGGGAAATGAGTGTGAGCTCATTTTAGAGTTCAAGAAAACTCTCTAAATCTAAGTTATAGTGGGGAAAAGTGGATACTCAATGTGATAAGCCCACGTAGAGTTTAAAACTCCAACCTATTGCTAAGTTATGATTCAATGGCTCTTACGAGGCCAAGAAAAGGGAAAGGCTCTTATGAGGCCAAGGTAGGGTGGATTTGTTTAGTGACTCATGAGTCAATTTAGGAGGACTTTCCTTTTGAATAGGGGAAGATAACAGTTTTACTTATTATGAAGTAAGGAGTTTACAGGAATTTATATGAAGATGTAACAAGACATAAACAAGATATTAGGGTGGCATAAGGTCATAACATCATGCAAGGTTGGAATTAAACATATTAAACATTGCTTAAACAAAATAAACAAAGATAACATAGCAAGATGAATGAAGTAGTGCAATAAAATCCCTAAAAGATACTTCCAATTTCATCATGAATAAAGGCCATCAAGATTGAATGTTTTCAACCATTTCTTTTTATATTTAAAATGTAGATTCAATTAGAAACAATTAGCAAAAAAAATTGAGAGAAAAAGGATAGAAAATAGTTAAGTTATGAAGGTTTGAATTATGATGCATAAACCAAAAGAAATAAAACAACATGTAGTAAAAAAGAACAAGGAACGGTCCCCATGGGTGTAGAACCCAGGACCCTATGCATCCAGCCCAAAACCAATACCAACCAAGCTATGCGCGCGCTCTTGACAAACATGGGAGTAACAAGTATACATGTGAAGCGAAGTAATTTTGGAAAATTAAAATAAAAGGACTGGGGCGAGGGGGATTCGAACCCCAGTCCTAAGGGTCAAAGGCGAGTGCGTATGTGTGTGCTTGCCACTGGGGTGGCTGTTTCATCCGGTATAAAACTTAACTCCATAAATATATAAATCCTCACGCGTGCATATGACCAAAATTAGCAAGGCAACCAAACTCAGATAGCAGTCAGCTTAAATAAAAAGAAAACATCACGCCACCAACAAATCATACGAATTGTAAAGCACATATTAATAGGATAGGAGGGAAACATTTGATTAAACTCTCAACATCATATGAATTACCAAACAGTGAAATACCAAACAATGAAATACCAAACAATGAACTACTAAACAAAGTCAAACTACACAAACCGAGTATCCATGCAAGCTCTTACTTTGGTAATGCAAACACACATCACAGTAATGAAACAGTTTTGAATATAGGGTGTAACAGGTTCAAACACTGGTATTGCACAAAGATTCAACAAATCCATAACATATTCATTGGAATCCATGAAAGGACAAGACTTAGATGCAACCAAACAAACATTCATACGGATTAGGGATCAAAACAGTATGGCATCAGATTGATTTTCATGAATATCAAAAGTTTAAATATTTTCAAGACTTAACATGCTGAATGAAAGAAAACAAAATTGTAATAGGACCAACTTACATTTATCCCTATGATTAATTGTCCAAAGTGCAAGAAAGCAAAAAGAACAAGATAGCAGCACCATTCACTCAAAGTATCAGATGAAAATAGCATGATGATATTATTGGCAAATACATGGTTAGACATGATGCAGTCAGTTTTAATAACATGCTTCTAAGTATTCAAAAGCAGCTCAAACATGTTAATCTAAGTTGTGGAAATAGGAATAGGACAGGTCAAACAATGATATATTCCAAGACAACTCCAACCATCAGTGACAGGCCTTAGACCATGTTAAATGAGGGTTAACAGAGTGAAACATCAATAATAACAAATAGTCAGTGTTCAGACAAGCAAAATGTCATTTAGGGCAATTCTTGTACACACCACAAGGCAATAAGCTCAAAGGATTAAAAGCACCTATCACTGTTAGCATACCAATTTATCTTAACCCTAAATACCAAAATCCACATATCATGATACATTGTGACTACTATAGCGAGCGATTTTGGACGCGGTTCTTAAGCGCTGGTCGCTCTCTGCGGTTGAGTTTAAAACTATAGGTCGATTCATTTTTTATCCTATTAAAGCTGAATAAGGAAGGGAAATAGATGTCTCCAATTAACCCTGCTTTACATACTGAGTTTAAACAGCGGTCTGTTAGGTTACGGATGCTATCAATGTGGGGGGGCGTTTGTACTGGTTATATCTATTTTCGCCAATACTGGTTTTTATCTAGACAGAAGGTTTCTAGCGGGGGACAAGGATTAGGATGTTAGGACTGGTGCTTTTGATAGATACATGGGAGTATGGGATTTTGTTTAGTGTGCTCGCTTAGATCTTTTCTTTCGATCTTATGCCTACGTATTCCCGTTTACCGAAATAGGGAAATCAGAGCGTTCGTAGTTCCTCCTATTCTATGGGAGGAAATGGTTGTTTTGGTGTCTTGTTCAAAGCCCAAGACGTGAAGCAAAAAGGTGGTTTGTATCTTGTTCAAAGCCCAAGATGTGAAGCTGAAAGGTCTATTTGTATCTTGTTCAAAGCCCAAGATGTGAAGCTGAAGGTCCCGACTTTAGAGAGAATTTGTCATCTCTAAAGAGGGGGTTGTATGTCACAACTGTTTTATAAAGGAGAATTACTTTAATCGAGATTTGTGAATCCGACAATGCCATAATTTCCTTTATAGGGGATTTCCAACCTGAAGGAGAAGACTTTAACTCAGTGTAGAGCAATGCTATCTTTCCTTAGGAATTTCTCATGCTAAAAGAGGGACAGTGGAATGGATGTTGATGATCCAGAGGCTTGCCGCTTACAGCGATTAGGTGAAGAGGAAGGAGTTGTTGATGTTTGTGTACTGTGAACGAGGCACAGCTTTGATGCTAAAAGGTTAATTGGATTAACCAGTGGTTTTCTTATACAAAGCCTAAGAGGAGGCTATTATGTGTCTCGTACAAAGCCCGAGAGAGAGGCTAAAAGGTTTTAACTCAACGATGGAATATTTTGGTATCTCGTATAAAGCCCGAGATGAAGGCTACTTGACTTAACAAGAGAGTTTTTTTGTATCTCGTACGGAGCCCGAGATAGAGACTAAAATTTGTTTGGCTCAATAAGAACCTTTTTGTATCTCGTATAAAGCCCGAGATGGAGGCGAAAGGGGTGATTGACTCAACGAGGGAGTCTCTTATGTGTCTCGTACAAGGCCCGAGAGAGAGGCTAAACGTTGTTTGACTCCGCTGGGGAGAATCATTGTACAAAGCCCAAAAGGAGGCTAACTTCACTGGAGAAGGATCATTATACAAAGCCTAAGAGGAGGCTATGGTAACTGTTTCAGTCAAGCGATAGGTCCAGTATACTGATAAGAGAAAATCAGTTCTTATATGAGCAACACTGTACTAAAGGATTTGATTCGAGGATCAGGGATATTTCCTTGTCTTTGAGGAAGCGGGAAATCTGAAGGGTATTGAGACTGTCCGAGTCTGCGGGTTTCCTTTCTATTTAACGACGGGGTCACTTGAGAATGTCTTTGAGACTCAATGTAAAGGCCATATATATATATATATATATATATATATATATATATATATATATATATATATATGCATCAAATCACATATTATACATGAGTTTCACTTTTGGTACTGAAATATAATAAGTCCCAAAATTCTATCTTCACCCACCTCCGCCCAACACAAAGGTGTTCTACATTTTCTCCCATATAATGCTTCATACGGAGCCATACCGATGCTCGCATGATAACTATTATTATAAGAGAACTCAATCAATGGTAGAAGTTCTTTCCAATTCCCTTTACTCTCTAATACACAAGCTCTCAACATATCCTCCATCGTTTGTATCGTTCGCTCAGTCTGACCATCCGTCTGTGGATGATTAGACGTGCTCAAACGCAACTCCGTCCCCATAACTTGTTGAAAAACTTTCCAAAATCTTGAAGTAAACTTCGGATCTCTATCCGACACAATATTAGAGGGAATACCATGTAATCTTACAATTTCCGCAATAAACAACCTCGAAAGATGACTTGCCTTGAAGGTAGTCTTCACGGCCAAGAAATGCGCCGACTTTGTCAACCGATCAACTATTACCCAAATCGAATCATAACCACCTTGCGCACGGGGTAAACCTACTGCAAAATCCATAGAAATACTATCCCATTTCCAAATTGGGATTTCTAATGGTTGCAATAATCCACCCGGTCTTTGATGTTCAATCTTAACTTGTTGGCATACCGCACATTCTGACACGAAGACCGCAACCTCTCTTTTCATACCGGACCACCAATAGTCTTTCTTTAAATCTTGATACATCTTTGAAGAACCCGGATGTATAGTAAAAGTACCCTTATGCGCTTCTTCCAAAATCTTTCTTTTCAAAGTCGCATCGTTCGAAACGCAAATTCTTTGGTTAAACATAATCATTCCATCGCTACCATGCATAAAACCCGGTTGACTTAGCATCTCTTGCAACTTCTCATCCAATAATTGGGCTTGTTGAATTTCAACTCTTAAAATAGAATTTACATTCAAATTCCCCATAATCACTCCATTAGGAATCCACACAAAATGAAGATTCAAATCTCTGAACTTTTCCAGCAACGAATATTCTAACATCATCAATTCTGCCTTTCTCAAAGCTTTCCTACTCAAGGCATCGGCCACTTTGTTTGCTTTACCCGGATGGTACTTTAGCTCTAGATCATAATCCTTTAAATATTCCATCCACCTCCTTTGACGCATATTCAACTCTTTTTGGTCAAAGAGGTACTTTAAACTCTTGTGGTCACTGAACATTTCAAAATGTACTCCATATAAATAATGACGCCACACTTTCAAAGTAAACACCACCGCCGCTAATTCCAAATCATGGGTTGGATAATTCTTCTCTTGAATCTTCAATTGTCGAGAAGCATAAGCCACCACGTGACTTTCTTGCATTAAAACGCCTCCTAGTCCCATCTTAGATGCATCACAAAATACCTCATACAACTTGCTAGGATCAGGAATAATCAGGACAGGAGCTGTAGTCAATCTTTCCTTCAAACTCATAAAACTTTGTTCACACGCCGAATCCCACTCAAAGGGGCAATCCTTCCGAGTAAGCTTAGTCGTTGGTAATGCTAATTGCGAAAAGCCTTTGATAAACCTTCTGTAGTAACCTGCTAGACCCAAGAAGCTTCTAATTTTCGATACATTCTTCGGTCTCTCCCAATTAATCACAGCTTCAACTTTTGACGGATCCACCGCTACACCACCCTGGGATATAACGTGACCAAGAAAACTAACTTCAGACATCCAGAACTCGCACTTGCTTAACTTGGCAAAAAGTTGTTTCTCTTGTAAGATCGATAAGACGATTCTCAAATGTCCTTCGTGCTCTTGTGGAGTACGGGAATAGATAAGAATGTCATCAATGAAGATCACAACAAATTGATCCAAGTAAGTTTGAAACAACCGATTCATGTAGTCCATAAAAATAGCTTGAGCATTAGTCACACCGAAAGGCATCACTAAGAATTCGTAATGACCATAACGGGTCCTAAATGCAGTCTTAGGTACATCGAAACTCTTCACTCGGATTTGGTGATAACCCGACCTCAAATCAATCTTCGAGAACACACAGGCTCCTTTCAATTGATCTAACAAGTCGTCTATCCTGGGTAAGGGGTACTTATTCTTAATGGTGACTTTATTCAACTTACGATAATCAATGCACAACCGCATTCCCCCATCTTTTTTCTTTACCAATAACACTGGAGCTCCCCAAGGTGAAACACTAGGTCTAACAAAATGCTTAGACATCAAATCTTCCAATTGGTCCTTTAATTCTCTTAATTCAAGCGGTGCCATCCGATAAGGAGAAACGGATATAGGAGCCGTTCCCGGTATCAGGTCAATAGAGAACTCAACTTCTCTCTCCGGAGGAAGAGAAGTAACATCCTCAGGAAACACTTCAGGAAACTCACACACTATTGGAATACTCAGAACTTGTTGTTCACTACATCCTTCCTTAGTAAGAACCATTAAAACAGATTTCTCCTTCTCAAACAAGAAATTTATCATACCTACCGTACCTTTTAAAATCATCGATAACACATCTTTCGGGGTAGCCTCAGCAGATGGAATAATGATTAGTTTTTCTTCACACCCAATAAACACCGAATTAGCAGAAAGCCAATCCATCCCCAAAACAACATCAACTTTCTTAAGCGGTAGACAGATAAGATCGATCTGGAAAACTCTATCGTTTACCGATAAAACACAATTTTCACACATCAACGGTGTTTCAACCATTTCATCCATGGCGGTAGTGACCACCATAGGAGGAGACAAAGGAATAGTTCGCAACCCAAGTCGCTTCACACATCTCAAAGACACAAAAGAATGCGTTGCCCCACAATCAAATAAAACAAAACAAGGTTGTCCATTTACAAGACACGTACCCGCAATCAAAGAGTTGTCATTCTTTGCTTTTCTCGCATCCAAGGTATACACTCGGCCAGTAGTCTTCTCTTGTGTCTGATTCCTACCCTGAGGACAATCTCTCGATACATGACCCATCTTGTTACACTGATAACACCGTATCCCCTCCGAATTGCACCTACCATAATGATTCCTCCCACAAGTACGACATACCGGAGGCACACTAGTCCTCGAACTCTGAACTTGCTTCCCTTTGGAAGACTGTTGCCTTTGCCTAAAATATTGATTCGACCTTCCACGGTCACTTTGAGTTGCCCTGTTCAAATCCACCTCCATTTGTACCTTTTTCAAACTATTCTCCGCCACATAACATTGTCTTAATATTTCAGCATAAGTAGCAAATTCCCGTTGAGACACGCTATGTGAAATTTCAGCCCTCAAACCAAACAAAAACTGATCAATCTTCCACCTCTCATCAGGAGCATACATGGCCTGTCTAGAATAGTCAGCCATGATCTCAAATTTTTCTGCATAAGAAGCCACTGACGAATTGCCTTGTTTCAATTGTTGAAACTCAAATTCCTTCTGAGACCGCAAGGAACTTGGAAAATATTTCTCCATAAAAGTTACCTTAAAGTGCTCCCACACCTTCGGTACCTCTTGGATTGTCATCAAGGCTGAAGCGCTCTCCCACCACCTCATGGCAGGACCCTTCAACAAGTGAGAAGCAAATACTACCTTATTTTCCTCACTGCAATGCACTATCAAGAAAATCCGTTCCATACCTGCTATCCATTCATGCGCCTTCACCGGATCTAACCCTCCCTGAAACTCCGGAGGATTCATTCGAATGAATTCCCTATAGGTTCCCCCTGCAACTTCAGGAACAACCACTGGAGGATGCAGACCATCAGCCATTTGTTGTACCATTCCCTGCATAAACTGATTTTGCTGCTGCTGCATCTGTTGCATGAATTGATACAAAGGGGCGTTCCCTTCAGCACCCTGTAGAACCGTCCCAGCTGGAGTAGTCCTCAGAGTCCTTGGTCTTCCACGGTTGTTTCTACGTCCGTCGGCCATGTTCCTGAATGTCATACCAATAGGATTAAGTTGATCAGGCTCAATACCATAAATATAACACGTAAGACCAAAGGCGACACCATGTATCTGAAACGGAAAGAGTTACTTATTCTATTTCATGGCTAGGTCGAGGATACGACCTGCTCTGATACCAACTGTAAAGGCCATATATATATATGCATCAAATCACATATTATACATGAGTTTCACTTTTGGTACTGAAATATAATAAGTTCCCAGTTAACACATTATACACATAAATGCCTCTAATACAAAACACTAAAAGTCTAAGGCATTACATATACAAGATGTTCCAAGATGATAAAAACTAAGAACTAGATCAATATGATGATCTCAAAACATAAACGCCATAGCAGAAGCCATGCCATCACAAAAGCGACGATCCGTAAGGAAAGTCAAATAACCTTGTCCTTACCCTTCACCAAACCTGCAGAACCTGTGATGTAAACAACAACAGTGGGGTGAGATACATCAAATCTCAGTGAGTTCGCTATCTTAAAGTCCTCTCAGCTTTACAAGGTTCTAAATAAGCCTAACTCATGTCAAAAGGGAAAGGGGAGTGACCATGAGTACACACACACAAGTAACCACCACGGTGAGCCTGTAAACTCACACTAGTACCGAAGTACCTCCTGAGCCTGTAAACTCAAGGATTCACAAATCAATAACCATACCAAGGTATCCCCTTTTCCCGTCCGCTTCTACGTCTAGAAGACGATCCGAGTCATGGATCCTTGTAGCTACTTGGCATACGGATTGGATTCGGGATCATCGGTCTGTACACCGTGATCCGTCACTTCTCACGGCCCGTACACCGTCACAAGTCTCTTTACCCGTAGGCTCCAATCGTACTCACTACAGGAATCAAACCTGCCAAGTAGTTGTGCATAACGTTTCAAAGGAGGTGCTCGAGTCTCATGAAACTACACCGCAAGGAATAGTGGTTATGATAACGAAATGCACACGCCTCGGCCTTTCATGCACGAGCGTTGCCACAATGATAATTCACACTTCCAACACGATTTGTGGTAATGTTCCTCACTCTACCTAATTCATTTTAACATGCATATTCTCTCTTGATTAACGACATATTGACATATACATAGCATACATAATATCATACCTGAAGCACACATAGGTAGTGCAACATACCAAGCATAAATAACATGCATTTTTAATTCCCACATATTGCACAAAATGTTTTATTACCATCAACTTATAAATCTTTGACATATAAATATATTTTTACTTCATCATCAATTAGAGCATAAAATTAGCTTTCCAACGCTTCGAACGGGGACCAAAACAGATTTACGGTTCAAAAGTTACGATCGAAACAATTTTGAAAGACAAACCTACAGCAGGCCTGACACGGCCCCCGTGTTGTGGAACACGGCCCGTGTCACCCCAAAATCCCAAAATTTACTTTTTCTCACGTTTCCACCCTCCATAGTCAGTGGTCTGACATGGCCCCCGTGTTGTGTGACACGGGCCGTGTCAGAGCCTAGAAAATTGCAATTTTACCGCCGGAAGCCTTCCGGACCTCCGGTTTCGATTCCGTAAAAAGCCCTGGTCTCAGAATTCAATGTACAATGATATTTTCACCATAAAAAGTCCATCCAACATGATTATAAAAATAATACCAATTTTATCAAAATGTAATGTTAGGTTTTTCAACCAAACCAATTTGATTCAAACTCAATCCAACATACCCAATAACCAAAACATGTTCCGACAGAGGTACAATAGCATAGATTAGCATGGTTTGATCATTACTAACATCAAAACATATCATTCATAAAAACCTAATTATTCTAAAACCCTAACATTTCAACATCATCAAACATCATATGGAAACATGAAAACAATCATCCCCACATGATTCTATGAGCATACTAAACATTCATTTCAATTTCTAACCGATTCTATCCGTTAAAACATCGATTTCTACGATTCCGACCTAAAACTCATAATACCAAAACACAAAGAAAATGGTTTCTAGCTAAACCCACCTTGCAAATATGATGAAAATGAGGAAGATGAGATGAATGGTTGGAGCTTTGAACAATGGATGATGATTTCTCTTGGAGTTCTTCAACTTTTCCCTCTTCTCCACTTTTCTCCTCTTTTCTTCTTTTTCTTTCCTTCTTTCTTCTTTCTCTCTCTTTCTTACTATCTTTTTCTTTTATGTTTGGAAAGTGGAAGGAAATGATAAGTAGTAAACTTAGTATTAGCAATAATACTACTAAATGTCCAAAAAGTCTCTTAACTCCAAATTAGTAAAATACCTCAGAGTCAGATAATATTAATTGGATTTGTTCTAAGTTCCACAGTTATTCAAATTATTTTGTCAAATAATTTCTCGGAGTACACTAGGCTCAGTCGATCACAATATAATATTATCCGGAGTAATAAAATACGGGGTAATACACTCAAGGAAGTTAGACTGTCCAAGTCTAGAGTTTCATTTTTTGTACTATGCTTTGCGAAACAGTAGTAGACTCTTGGAAAGGACTATTCTATGCAGATGACTGAGTTCTGTTCCTATACCTCTAGGAGGTCGTCGGGACAATTTGTATGAAGCCCAAGAGGAGGCTGGAAGCTTTTAAGAAGCCGACGGGTCCTTGTACGAAGCCCAAGAGGAGGTTATCATTCCCGGAGGAAGAGATCATTATATGAAGCCTAAGAGGAGGTTGCAAATACTTCTAAGAAGCCGCAGGGTCCTTGTACTAAGCCCAAGAGGAGGCGGGGTTGCTTTTAGGAAGCCTGTGGGTCCTTGTGCGATGCCCAAGAGGAGGCCGATGCTTTTAAGAAGCCCGTGGGTTCCCAAACCCCGAGAAATTCAAGGCAAGCTATTCACAAGGAATAGATCAAGTCAGGAAAGTTCGAGAATTTGGAAGAAACTCAAATATGCCATTCACGGAGAATACATTCATCTCTGGGAGTAGAGATTCTTGACGATTCCTAATGAGGACAGCCGAAGAGAAGACTGTATCTGGTGATCCTATTGGGGATCTAGTTGTCTATTTTTACGAATAAACGAAACGGCGTCACCTGGTTCTAGACGTAGTTGCCGGGGAAAGTCTAAATATCTATACTATTATTACACAGTTGATATGAGTTTATGAAAGAAGACTTACAGTGAAACAACCCCACAATACAGTTATATGTATATGAAAGCGGTAAATGAAAGCAATAACCACTTACTCGGTTGTAGAGCTTCCATGTTGTTTGGTTAGTTGTTCAACAAAGAAAGATTGAAAACAACAGTATATTCAAAATCAAAGGAGAAAGTGCTTTGAAAAAGAAAGATTTGGGGCTTACAGCTCAAGGAGAGGCCCAGGGTTTTATCAGTGAGCGCATTGTTTAAATTTGTACAGAGGGACTTATACAAGTGACTGAGGCCAAAAAAGGTTTCCTGTACAAAGGGATGGGTCTTACACTCCCTCAAGAGGCCCAAAGGGTTTAAAGAAAAAGAGTGGGGCTTATAACACGAGGGTAGGCCCAGATGATTTTTCGTTTAAAATGGCGATCGCGCTGAGGTTTTCTTGCAACGCGGAGGGACTGATACAATAAGTGAGGCCCAAAATGTTTTGGTTAAAAGGGGATTGGGTCTTACACTCTAATAGAGGCCCAAAAGTTTTGAATGGGTCTTATAGCTCAAGGAGAGGGCCAAGGTTATTTTTCAAAAGGTGATGATCGTGCCGTTTATTTGAAAACGTACAGAGGGACTTATACAACAAATGAGGCCCAAAAATATTTCTGTACAAGTGGGTTGGGTCTTACACTCTCTCAAGAGGCCCAAAGTGATTTGAAAATGATTTATGAGGGTTGAATTAATCCAAAAACCCTAATTTGTTTTCAAAAATGTATTTAATTGAATAAAAATTCAATTAAAAATGATCAAAATTATTTAACATATGAAAAACAAATTGTGATTTTGGATTAATGCTTCAAAAATTAAGTATTGACCTACAAAATAATTAGAAAGCATTAAAATTTGCAAAATCAATGTAGAAAAAATATTTAAAATGTCAAAAACAATTAAAATATTAATTCTTTGCAAAAATATCAATTATATGAAATAAATAATATTTTTGGGATTTTTTGATAAAATAAAATATTTTAACATTTTTGTGAATTATTAAAAAAAGAATCAACTCAAAATCATTAAAACTCAGAGAGAAATTAATTTTTGAATCAATTAAATAAAAATCACAAAATTCAAATATTTGAATTTGAAAGACATGGCGCCAAGAACAACTGAAGAACACGCGCGTGTTCTGTGTTTGGCTGATTTGCATTTTCTATCCAATCTCCCAGAATACTTGATTATAACATGCAATCCACATATCATTATGCTCGTCTCAACCTCACGATCATGTCTATGTCCATTAATTTCATTTAAATTAAACATATAACAAGAAATCACGAAAAATCCTCAAGAACCCTAATTTCTGCATGAAGGCTAGGATTTTTGATACACGATTCAAACAATGCAATTAATTGAGGGAAAACATTCCATGCATGATTATGAACATATGGCCAAATTATTGTGCAGCAAAAATTGCATGGATCATAGAGTTAGAAGAGCTCATGCTTACCACTTGCAGCTGGTGATCGTGATTTGTGTTGGAGGTGTTACAGCTAGGTTCCAATGATGTGGATAGCTTCCCTAGGTACCAAGTGATGTGTCTGAGTGCTTGGAATGGATTGAAATGGTTTGGAGTTGAAGATGGCACCTAAACTGCAAAACTGTCAAGAACTTGAGCAATTGGCTAGTGATTTTGTGAAATCAGTGTTTCAGATGTTATGTGAGTGTTTGGATCACTTCTATATGATGTATGTGAGGTGTGTGAGTGATTGGTGTGATTGGAAAAGCTCTCAAACTCAAAACCCGATAGCTACCTTGCTAAGAAAGGCATTTTTGCCAAGAGAAAGAGATTTTGAGGAAAGCATCTGTTAGATGGCTTTGGTGTACTCAAACTGATCACAATTGAGCTCTATTTATAGTAGAGCAAGTTTGTTTTGCAAAGAATAGTGAATGGCAACTGGTAAGTAGGTTTGGCCAATGTTGTCCAATGGAAATCCAAGTCTCCTCTAGCCATTGACTAGAGGTTAGGGCACAGAGCTGTGGTTCCCTTGGTCTTGGATAAGTCTTGACTGATTTCAAATGAGAATGGCTCAGTCCATGCCACCTTGATTCTTCCATTAAATGCTTTAATCCAAATTTGGAGTCTTGTCCCTATTTTGGCCATTCTAGGTTCAACATGCTATTTCTTGTTCCATGGACTTTGGAGGCTTGGCTCAGTGATTGTCCCCTTTAGATTCATTCCTCAGATGTGTCCAAGTGGATAGGAGCATTTGGATTTGGCTGATTTTGGAAAATCGAGCAAAAATGCAAATTCTGCCTTGCCTTGGCAGATTTCAGCAAGGCAACTTTCCAATGTCATATCTCATGACTCAAATGGAATTTGGCAATGTTCTTGGCCATTTTGGAAAGCCCTTACATAATATAACAACTGTTTGAACATATTTGGTTTTGATCTCTTTTGAATCCAAGTGAAAAATCCCTCTACATTTGGCAAGAAGTGAAGGCAGATTCTGACTTAGTGAAAATTTCACTAAGTGTTGGAAAAAGTGACATTTTCACTTTTCAGCCAGTTTGATCACTCCATAACTCAAAATCCTTAATGAATTGGACTTAGGTCTAGTTGAAGTTTTTGTAGAGGGTAATGAGGGCTACAAATCCATCTTTGGATGAGAAAAAATGGCCTTGTGGTTTAGGAGTTATGATCCTTCAAAGTTGGTACCCTTGTCACTTTATTTTTAACTTAGAAAATTTTCTAAGTTTTTATGGTTACCCCTTTTACAAGTTATCCAACTTTTCTTGATTTTTCTTGATGAATGATGATTCAAATCACACATTAACATCATTTTAGGGTTAAAAATCCATTTTGGTGAAAAATCTCAAAAAGTCAAAGTTAACTTTTGTGCACAGTTGACTTTTTATCAAATGAATTCCAAACTGTGCAATTCTTCAAGAAATCATGTCCTTGACCTAAATAAAACTTGATGGACATGTTCCATGGGTGTCATAGGGTATATTGGGGAATGTCCTAGGGCTGGGGAGCATGTCCTGGTCAAAAGTCAAAGTTACAGTTGACTTTTTCCTTAAAACCCTAATTGTGGTGCAGATGAAATTGAGACTTGTTGCTCAAGCTTCTTGCATTAATCCATTGTTACAAATGGATCAATATAGCTCATTAGAGACCCTCAAACCCTCTCTTGAGGTCTTGGCTCTTTATTTGCCCTAAAAGTCAACTTAGGGGTGAATTAGGTCAAGAAACCCTAATTCCTGATTTTTGATGTATGCATTCCCTGAGGCAAAATTGACTTGATGAATGGGTCCATGAGGTTCCATATAGTACATTAGGTTGTGTTTTGGATCTTTGGCTTGTGTCCAGATGAAATTTTTCATCTGGAGGCCCTGGTCGACCAAAACCCTAATTTGGTGATACTGGCGATCTTGAGACTTGATCCACCTAGAATGGAGCAACCTTGTGCTTAATCCTTGAAGTGGGAGTCCTTTTGATCCATTGTGGATGTTTGAGACGTTAGAAAAGTTGAATATTATGTCATTCCTTGATTGATCCTTTGTCTAAAAGCTCAGAGAGGGCTTGAAACCCTAATCTTTGATAGTAGTGCATGCTCACCCATCTTTGGGGAGACTGATGAAGTATAATGGTTCCCACATATTATGATGATGATTTGCACAATGATGGGAAATCTTAGTGGTCAAAATTTGGGGTATGACAGATGCCCCTATTTAATCTTCTTGGACACGAAGGTGTGAATGACGAAGGTATTCGGGCATTCAGGGTGCAAGAGGATTAAATATCGAAATACCCGAAATTTTGATGGCTATGAATGATAGCTTACGCATTCATCTTCTTTTGCTAAGAAATGATGCTTAGAAAAGGTAAACTTCCCCTCGATCCTGGTCTTCAGCCAAGGAACTGGTCTTAGTTGCGGAAACAAACTTCCCCTCGGTCATGGTTTCCTACCAAGGAACTGGTCTCAGTTGCTGAAATAAACTTCCCCTCGATCCTGGTTTCCTACCAAGGAACTGGTCTCAGTTAATGAAATAAACTTCCCCTCGATCCTGGTTTCCTACCAAGGAACTGGTCTCAGTTGCTTATGTAAACTTCCCCTCGATCCTGGTTTCCTACCAAGGAACTGGTCTTAGTTTCCGATTTAAACTTTCCCTCGATCCTAGTTTCCTACCAAGGAACTAGTCTTAGTTTATTTTGTCAATAAACCTTTTGACAAGGGACGCTATTCGTAGTGATTTCCCTCAAACTTCTCGCCGCATTTTCCTGGGGAGATGCCATTTGACGGAAAAAGTTTTGACGTCAGACTTGCTGGGGAACCCAATCATCTGAATTGTAGAGGTACACAAACTTCTCTATTTGGTGACGCCATTTTTCGATTCTACTGGGGGAAAGTGAGTCCCTTGAGAGACTGTTTCCACTTGGGATCTTACATCATACTTTTCTCGGGATCTTCCCAGAGAAATTCCATGTGATGGGGTCCAATTTTGAGGTGCCGATGAGCTTTTCATCAGCGATCTTTTCGGAGAAAGGCAGCTATAATGCCAAATCTCTGCTTAGGAGGCTTTCTCTGGGGGATTTTTCTTTAATCCGGGAAAGCAAGGATATCATCTTCAATGGCGAAGGTGATCCTGACTGAAGGTTCCTCTGGTCTTTCAGAGGTTCAAGTTATCAAAGTGGTCGAGGAGCCAACTTCATTCCAGAAATAAACTGGAGGAGAGAGATTATTCAGACGCCGCACTTCCTGACGAGGAAAAAACTTGACAACTCGATTGAGATGACTTTTTATCACCAGGGGACAAGACCGACTAGAGTGATATTGATGCAATATGAATGCGAATGCAAATCAATAATGCATGTATGTCTATGATGACAAAACTGACGCGACACATAAACTAAAAGATGAACATGACTGGATACTCGGCCATCGCGGGGCGTGTAGAGATATCGTTGGTTCAAGATAGCAATTCCACCTTGCTTAGGAAAGATAGTCCCTGCGGGGAATACTGTTGATCGGGCTTAGGAGATAAGAACTCGGCCGAGGGGTGTCAGACGAAACAAGGTCTCTGACATAGTTGATCCCTTCATTCAGGCGTACTGGGTTAGAAGGAGCACTTTAATTCTGCACTTTGAAGTTTGCTTACTTCTGGAGAAGCGATTGATGTTCTTTTGATGTTCAATAGTGAAAAGAAATTTCCATCTTTATTTTAAAAGCAGAAAAAGTTTTATCAAGTAAATTCATTTTTGTTTTATTTCAAGAGTCGTTAGTCATGTTAACAACGTCGTTTTGTAAAGCTAAAACAAATAAGAATTACAAACAAAAGCACAAGGCCTCAAATTTTATTGATAAGATAGAGATCAGCCAAACGCGTGATTCCAAAGAGTTTATACAAAGTTTGAAAATGGTAATTTACAGGGAAATGGGATACGTTGAAACGTAACGACCACTATTCTTCTACCAACTTTGAATTCGGGACATCCTGAGCTTCTGTCGAAGATAACCTTGACTGGAGTTTTCCTCCAATGGATGGTGTAACTGCTGCTGCTGAGGGACTTGCCTCTGTTGAACATAGTTACTTGCCATTATCCCTAACTTTTGCCTGGATTGTACTATGATATTTCCAATCCATCGGGATGATTTTTTTTTATATGTCTCTAACTTTTGCCTGGACCGCCCTTTTGGGTTTTCAATCCACCGAGACGTTTTTTTTTTTAGTTTAGGCAAAGTATTTCTTGACTACATCAACATTTGTGGGGTAGGAAAATTCCTCTCCGTCAATGGTTGTAAGTGTCAAGGCGCCGCCTGAGAAAGCTTTTGTGACCACATAGGGGCCATCATAATTCGGATCCACTTGCCCCGGAAATCAGTGAGAAAAGATTGTATCTTCTTGAGCACGAGGTCCCCTTTTCTGAAGACACGAGGTCGGACCTTTTTGTCGAATGCCTGCTTCATTCTCTGCTGATACAACTGACCATGGCATAGTGTCGTGATTCGTTTCTCTTCGATCAGGTTTAATTCGTCGTGTCGGCTTTAACACCATTCAACTTCGGTGAGCTTAGCTTCCATCAGTACTCGGATTGATGGGATCTCTACTTCTATGGGGAGAACTGCCTCCATGCCATACACTAGAGAGAAAGGGGTAGCCCCTGTTGAAGTGCGAACAGATGTGCGATAACCGTGAAGAGCAAAGGGTAGCATCTCGTGCCAGTCTTTGTAGGTTACAACCATCTTTTGAACGATCTTCTTGATGTTCTTGTTAGCCGCTTCTACAACTTCGTTCATCTTTGGTCGGTAGGGAGATGAGTTATGATGTTCAATCTTGAACTCTGCGCACAACTCCTTCATCATCTTATTGTTCAAGTTAGATCCATTATCAGTAATGATCTCGCTTGGAACACCATAACGACAGATGATATTGTTTTTGATAAATCCGAACACCACTTGTCGGGTTACATTAGCGTATGATGCTGCTTCGACCCACTTGGTGAAGTAATCAATGGCTACTAGGATGAACCGATGTCCGTTTGAAGCCTTAGGTTCGATCAAGCCAATCATGTCGATTCCCCATATGGAAAGAGGCTACGGGGAAGAGAGAACTTTGAGATGTGATGGCGGTACATGAATTTTGTCGGAGTACATCTGACACTTGTGACACTTGCTCATGTACTTGTAGCAGTCGGATTCCATGGTCAACCAATAGTACCCTGCTCTCAGAATTTTATTTTTCTCGCCATTGTGTGCCCGTTGGCATGAGTGCCAAAGGATCCTTCATGAATTTCTTTTATCAGCATGTCTGCTTCTGGTCTGTCTACGCATCAGAGCAAGACCATGTCAAAATTCCTCTTATAGAGTGCATCACCGCTCAGGAAGAAACTGCCTGCCAGTCTTCTGAGGGTTTTTCTGTCTTTCCTTAGTGCCCTAGGTGGGTACTCTTGTTTCTGAAGGAAGCATTTGATATCGTGATACCAAGGTTTATCGTCTATGACTGCTTCAATCGTGAAGATGTAAGCGGGCCGTTCAAGGCGCATTATGTCGATCTTAGGTATGTCATTCCATTGACCTACACTAATCATGGAAGAGATAGTGGCTAATGCATCAGCCATATGATTCTCATCACGAGGGATGTGATGAAACTCGATTCTGTTGAAGAAGGGTAACAACCTTCTTGCATAGTCTTTGCAAGGAATCAATCCCGATTGGTATGTGTTCCAATCTCCTTTTATCTGATTGATGACCAAGGCTGAGTCGCCATATACGTCCAAGTTTTTGATCCTTAAATCAATCGCTTCCTCGAGACCCATAATACAAGCTTCATATTCGGCCTCGTTGTTCGTACACTTGAACGTAAGTCGAGCGGTGAAAGGAATGGGGGTACCCTAAGGGGTAACAATTATTGCCCCAATTCCGTTTCCATAATGATTAACTGCTCCGTCAAAGATAAGTCCCCATTGGGAATCTGGTTCTGGCCCTTCACTGGGTAGCGGTTCATCGCAATCTTTCATTTTTAGATACATGACATCCTCATCTGGGAAGTCAAACCCGATTGATTCTTGATCGTCAATCGGTTGATGAGCCAAATGATCGGCTAAAATACTTCCCTTAACGGCTTTTTGAGCGTGGTACTCTATGTCATATTCTGATAACAGCATCTGCCAACGGGCAATCCTTCCCGTAAGAGCAGGTTTTTCGAAGACATACTTGATTGGATCCATTTCTGAGATCAACCAAGTAGTGTGACGAATCATGTACTGGCGAAGACGTTTGGCTGCCCAAGCCAAACCGCAGCAAGTTTTCTCAAGCATCGTGTACCGAGTCTCGCAGTCGGTGAATTTCTTGCTCAAATAGTAGATGGCAGACTCTTTCCTTTTGGTTTCGTCTTGTTGGCCAAGTACACATCCCATTGAGTCCTCTAGGATTGTGAGGTAAATGATCAGTGGTCTTCCTTCCACTGGAGGTGATAGAATCGGAGGATTCAACAGATACTCCTTAATAATGTCGAAGGCGGTTTGGCAATTTTCTGACCAAACGCAATCCTGGTTCATTTTGAGTAACTTGAAGATCGGTGCACACGTGGCGGTCATAAGGAATATGAATCTGGAGATATAGTTCAAATGTCCCAGGAATCCTTTGACTTGTTTTTCAGTTTTTGGAGAAGGCATTTCTTGAATGGCCTTGACCTTGTCAGGATCAACCTCAATTCCTTTCTGGCTGACGATGAACCCTAGTAGTTTCCCTGAACGGACACCGAAGGTGCACCTGTTGGGATTCAAGCGGAGCTTGAATTTTCTTAAACGTTCGAACAATTTTGACAGATGTTCAACGTGCTCACTCTCTATTTTTGATTTTACAATCATATCATCGACATATACCTCGATTTCCTTATGTATCATGTCATGAAACAGAGTAGTCATGGCCCTTTGATAGGTTGCCCCGACGTTCTTCAAACCGAACGGCATTACCTTGTAACAAAAGGTACCCCATGGGGTAATGAACGAAGTTTTCTCCATGTCTTTCGGCGCCATTTTGATCTGGGTATAGCCCGAGAATCCATCCATGAAGGAGAAAATTTTGAACTTTGATGTGCTATCAACCAGCATGTCAATGTGTGGTAACGGAAAGTCGTCCTTTGGACTTGCCTTGTTCAGATCTCGGTAGTCGACACACATTCTGACCTTTCTGTCCTTTTTCGGAACAGGTACGCTGTTGGCTAACCATTGAGGATATTCAGACGTAGCGAGGAAACCCGCGTCAATCTGTTTCTATACCTCCTCCTTGATTTTGATGGCCATGTCCAGGTGGGTGCGTCTCAACCTTTGCTTTACTGGCGGACATTCCAATCTCAACGGTAAGTGATGTTCCACGATGCTGGTGTCCAACCCTGGCATGTCCTGATAGGACCAAGCGAATACATCAGGGAATTCTTTGAGAAGCTTTATCAAACCCTCTCTGGCAGTTAGACTGAGCAGTGCCCCAATCCTGATTTCTTTTCTCTCTTTTTCTGAACCCAAGTTTACCGTTTCCAACGGCTCTTTGTGAGGTTCAATGGACCTTTCCTCTTGTCCGAGTAGTTGGGAGATCTCTTCTGGAATTTTGTCGTCATTTTCTTCTTCAGCCTCGAATACCGTGAACTCAAAGTTGGGAGAAGGCATCGGATCGTATGTTTCAACTGGATTTAAAACAAGCAATCTGCATGACGTGATGATTCGTGTTTAGAAGAGATAGAGGAAAATACAGGTGTGTGCAGTGTTTTATTTTTATTACTGCTTGTTTTTTATTATTTGTTTTTTAGGGCTACCATTTTCTGAAAAAGCGAAAAGAGAAAACAACAATTAATGCAGAAATTACAAAATGACGTTATTTTATTAATGAACAAGTCGATCCTTGAAACTACAGCCCTATAAAACAAAACTCTGTCGCTTCGGGAAAAGCGAAGAGGGAAATTTACAGAAAGCGAGCCCTATCAAAACATCTGTTTCACCTGGGCAGGGTGAAAGGTTAAAGATGGAAATTACTTTGACTGATGAATGACCTTCGGAACCTCGACGGCAACCCATTGGCGGCGAACTCCGCGGTGAATCACAAAGTCTGGCACCTTCCTTGATTTGTCTTCAGAAATGACGCTGATTTCTGGTGGAGTAGGATCATTGGAATCTGTTTCCTAGGCAGAGTTGTCGTAGGAGAATTCCTCAGTTGCATTTTGCAGAGTATTTGTGCTCTCAGCTGTATCTCCCCATCCAGTTGGCTGGATGTCTTCGAGCCTGATACGAGAGCTTCCAGGAGCGGTGTACTTGACCATATAGTCGTATTTTCCACTCGGTTGTCCCAAGGTGTCCCACACTTCTTTCGAACTGGAGGAGTCATTTCTATCGATGACGTTGACCTCAGGAAAAGCATAGTTGATGAATTCAAGTCCTGCAAACGTTGCAAATTCATCTTCATGTTGAGTAGTTTCTGAATGACCTGAGTGTTGCTCCCATGACATGGTGGGGACACAGGTATTCTGTTCAATGACGGTCAGCGGATTTTCATTGTTCGGCTGACCCTCTTGCCCCAAGTTTCCTGGGTAAGGCTGCCACATTGGCAGACCATCCATTGGGCCATAGTAATTGTAGTCAAAGTTGTCTTTCATTAGAGTGTCCTCCTCTAATGAATTTGGCGGAGCACGACATCCTTCCGGATCATAATCTCCGTATATCATTTTGACATCTGACCTTGGTATAAACCTCGGACTCTGTGCGGGATAGCAAAATGGTATAGGCACCTCTTCCTGAGACATATAACTGTCCTCATTCAAATAGGACTTCCATTCTTCGTCCGTGTCAGAGGGATCTTCCTCGTTGATAGCATGAACCACTTGGGACACTGGGTGAAGGAAACCTCCACTGTGGAAGAAGTTTTGAAGGGGAAGAAAACTTTCATCTTTAGCAGCTGTCTGGGTACAGGTTATAGAAAAACTAAGACCCTTCTTTGTTTTATTGTCAATAGGAATGACAAGCTGTCCCCATCCAGTTGTGTCGGTACTCTCGACCGCTTTGATAGCATCTTTGTATAAGGAAATCGAGGTTCCTCCTTGGGATTGATTGTCCTTGCTCACTGACAATGCTTGGAACTGAGTTGCAATAACCTCCTCGGGTTTTATACTAGTAGATGATGACAAGTTGCTTACAAGCAAGGCTTGTTCCCCACAAACCGTGACAAGTTGATTGTTCTTGACGAACTTTAGCTTTTGGTGGAGGGTCGAAGTGACCGCTCCAGCCTGATGTATCCAAGGTCTTCCTAATAAACAACTGTATGTTGCCCGGATATCCATGACCTGGAAAGTGACTTGGAAAGTGTGAGGACCGATAGTTATGGGAAGATCAACTTCGCCGATAACTGTTTTTCTGGATCCGTCGAATGCTTTGACGACGACCTCGCTGACCCTCATCAGAGGCCCTTTGAATGATAATTGCATCAAAGTGGACTTCGGCATAACATTCAGGGCTGACCCTGTGTCTACCAGTACGCTGGCTAAAGCATCGTCCTGGCAGTTGACTGTAATGTTGAGCGCCATGTTATGACGGCGACCCTCTTCGGGTAACTCCTCATCACTAAATCCCAAGTTGTTGCAGGAAGTGATGTTAGAGACAATACTATCAAACTGTCTGATTGTTACATCCTGTTCCACAAAGGCATGCTCCAAGACTTTCTGTAGAGCCTCCCTGTGGGCTTCTGAACTGAGTAACAGTGATAATACCGAGATCTTTGAAGGAGTCTGTAACAATTGATCGACAATGTTGTATTCACTCCTTTGGATGAGCTTCAGCATCTCATCATTATTTTTTGAAGGGTCGGGATTATTGGATGGACCGACTGGTGGATCGGGAGTTTCCGTCTGAAGTTCCTTTTCCTTGTTAAGTTCCCCAACCCCTCGGTTGAAGAATCTACCACTCCGTGTTACACGACTGATGTCTGCAATATTCACGACGGAGGGTAATGGAATTTCCTATCCATTTTCAATTATTGTTGCACCATATTTGTAAGGGATCGCCTTAGCTGATTCATACGGTAGCGGTCCTGGTAGATAGATGACTACAGGAGCCTTCTGATTTTTCTGACCATCGTAAGTAATCTCGATCCATTCCCGGTTGGGAACTCTAGATTCGTCAAGTGGAGGGATAATGGCAAAAACATCCCTGGTCCTGTGATGACCAGAGATTGGGACAACATCCTCGACTTGATCGGCAAGGTAATTCGGCGTCCAGTTGATTGGTCCAGAACCCAGATATGGACGAATTTCTCCACGATCCGCCTGACCCTGAAGAGCTGCTCTCACAAGGTAACACCCTTGGTTGCTTTCCGAACAGACGCTACAACTGTTATAGTTGTGTGGTGGTACCTAGCCACGCCCACTTTGAATACAATGTAACCTCACTAGGTTAGCTTCCACTGATCGGACATCCTGACTTTGACGCCGGGTAGGATTCCTGTTACTGATACTAATCTGCTGAGTATCTTCATCCATATAAATTGGCATCCACCAATGATTTAACAAGTACTGAAGTGCCTCATGGACAAGGGTACAACCTCGATCGTTTTCACAACCCGCTTCACAGCTTTGATAGTCATGTGATATTAAGAATTTGAGTCGGACCTGCTCAACATGTAACTCTACCAGGTTGGTATTCACATGCGAATATCGAAGATCTGAACCATGTTGATTTGATAAGGGTTCCTATCATGGTAGTCCTGGATCCATCCAAGATCCATCTGACGCTGGAGGGCCTCCTGTATGAAAGAGCATCCCTGTTTGTTTACCGAGCAAGTCAGACAGGAACTGTAATCGTGCCGTGGCAGATTATGATACTAGCTTTGCCTTGAGTGCATTGCCACCAAGTTGACATTCATTACACGGATGTCGTGGTTCTGAATGACGTTAGAATTCGTGTAGACCATGTTAACTCCACGAACTCGGTGCTCTTGGATCCATCCAAGATCCATTTGTTCCTGTAGAGCTGCTTGCACTACAGAACATCCTTGATTGTCTTTAGAGCAGATATCACACTGATGATAGTTATGAGGTCGCACATGGCCATATCCACTATGTCTACAATGCATCTTTACCAGATTGATTTTTAACAAGAGTACATCGTGAATTTGATAGACATTGTTAAATTCTCCTTCTATCAAATTGACTGCAGCCTTCTCGTGTTGAGGCAGCGGGTTCGTGAGAACATTGGGATTCATATCCTTGAAGGATAAGACCCTGCTCCTAACAAGCTTTTGTACGTCAGACTTGAAATTGAGACAAGTCTCTATGTTATGCCCTGAACCTCCTTGATGATAAGGGCATGTTTGATCCACCTTAAACCAAAAAGGAGGATTTTCCGGTATTGTAAGAGGAGACTTAGTCTGAATGTGCCCCTTAGCCAGTAGTAACGGAAATAGTTCTGAGTACGTCACGGGTATAGGATCAAATCCTGGTGGCCGTGTTGTACGGTTGTTGTTGTATGGAGGACGAGCCTGCTGAAGAGACTGTTGTGTCCTTTGTTGATCAGGCTGGCTCTGTGCAACCTGAGGTTGATACGTAGGAATAGACGCAGGGTTGATAGCAGGAGTCACAGCTGCTACCGGTTGATAATGTCGTCTTTGCTTTCCGAGGGAGATATTCCCAATATATTGCTGTTTTTTCTTAGGGAGAGCACTACCGTATTTTTTAGTACCGCTCATCGATCCAGTGTCTTTTACCAAACGTCCTTCTCGGACGGCTTCCTCAAGACGTACGCCCATGCCGACCATTTCGGTGAAATCACTGGGCGCATTGGCAACCATTCGGTCATAGTAAAATGTGCTTAAGGTCTTTAAGAAGATCTTTGTCATCTCTTTTTCCTCAAGAGGTGGACAAATTTGAGGGCCAATTTCACGCCACCTTTGAGCATACTCCTTAAAGGTTTCCTTGTCCTTTTGCGACATTGATCTGAGTTGATCTCTGTCGGGTGCCATGTCCAAATTGTATTTGTATTGTTGGACGAAGGCAGTACCAAGATCTCTGAATGTGCTGATCGTAGTACGGTTTAAACCCATGTACCATTTTAACGCGACACCAGTTAAACTATCCTGAAAGTAGTGAATCAGTAGGTCCTGATTCTCCGTCTGAGCTGACATTCGCCGAGCGTACATCACCAGATGGCTTTGAGGGCAAGAGTTACCCTTGTACTTTTCTAAGTCGGGCACTTGAAATTTGTGCGGGACTTTCACATTTAGGACCAAGCAGAGATCTGCGGCGTCCTTTCCAAATAGATCCTGACCGCGAATGGCTTGCAATTCCTTCTGTATTTCCAAGAACTGTTCCTGGAATTCCTCAATTCTGTCAAACATAGTTTCCTTCTTACCAGAAGGTGTCTGTGGAATCCGTCCTTCCGGGATAGTGTGCACCACAGGGGGTGGTACCGTGACTACGGTAGTGAGTCTTGGCGTTTCCCGAAATTTGTAACCTTCAGGAGTCTTCAGTATGCCCCTGGCATCTTCGCTTTCCCGAAGTTTGTAACCTTCAGGCCCAGCGGCTTCTGTTGCGATTCCCTGATCTTCAGTGATCGGCAGGACATATCCTTCCGGGATATAGTTAACAGGCATGCCCCAAGGACGATCTTTCAGCATCTGATACCTAGGATCATACTTCTCCACTATGGGTGTTGAGGTGATCTCTGAGATCACAGTTCTTTGTAGCTGAGCTTCTGCCATGGCTTGCATGTCGTTGCGAAGCTTTCTCATATCCTCTCTCAGAGCGTCGATCTCTTCTTTCAACTCTCTGTTTTCTTCCTCAAGATCATCCAACTTTTTCTGACAATTGGCCCGAGTATTGTACGAATGAGACAGTTTGACTCTAGAACCGAGACACAAACGTGAGATTCGTAGGGAAGAAGAATACGTGATGTGAGAATGATGAATGCAATGATTATATTAATTGTTTTTTGGTTTAATCAAAATAAACTTCGACAATTAGATTGCAAATATCAAACAGTGGGGAAACCCCTTTTTATTGAAATTCAAAGGATTGCGGAAACGAAAATATAGTAGATTACAAGGTGCAGAAACAGAAACCTAAGCTAATGGGTCCCGAGTCCTCTCTGAAGAGAAATCGGGTGTTGATTCTGGTATCTTCCTTTTCTTTGACCGGGGCTCTTGGGCCGTTGTTGGGTTGTCATTCCTTTGCCAAGTGAAAGGAGCGAGCAAATTCCTTTGGTCATCCTGATTATCTACAGCATGTTGCCCCAAAATTTCAATCAGAGCATCTTTTTCTTTCAGTAATTGCTGTATTTTGATGCACTCTACGTCGAGGGTGTGGTACTTGTTCTTCCAAGACCTTCTCTCCCGTTGAACTTTGTTGAGAGTAACCTAAAGCTTTTCAGTTTCCATCATGAAGTACATGACAGATTCCCTCGGCGGAAGAATTCCGTAACGAGGATAAGGCATTTTTAGCTTGAGAGCCCTAGTTTCTACCCAATGGAGATAAGGCTCCACCAAGACACAGTCTGGTTTTCCCATAGACTCTCGTCCTTTCTTATGAACGTGTTTCCAAGCGTGCACTATTTCCGTCTTTAGTGCTCTGTCACTTTCTCCTTCCTTGAAGAAAAGACCTTCCAGATGAACACCCAGTGGGATGTGCCTCATCGGGTATCCAAATTGACGAAGAACCAATACCGGATGGTAGTTGATTCCTCCCTTAGTTCCTATAAGGGGTACGTTGGGGAAGTTTCCACAACGATCAATGATCCTGATTCCATCATAAATCCTATTACACCAATCTATATCAGAGTTGGTAAGAGACATGATCTTCTGCGACCAACGTAAGGCACTCTTGCAATCCCAAAAAGCAGCAGACTTGGGCAAGTGGGAGATAAACCATTTGTAAAGTAAAGGTACATAGCATGTGATCTCCCCTCCGCTGTACAAATTTCCCAAGTGTACCGAATGATACGCATCCGCGAGCAAAGTCGGCACAGGGTTTCCAATGAGAAAAACCTTAATGGCGTTGATATCGACGAAGTTATTGATGTTGGGAAACAAAAATAACCCGTAGGTGAGCAAGACAAAGATGCTTTCAAAAGCAGTCACGTTTCCTATACTGGTAAAATATAGGGCCTTCTTTGTCAAGAACTGAGCTGGCAAACCTTGGATGCCACCCTTAGTGGTTAAGTGAGTCCTGACCTCAGACTCGTCCAAATGAATTGCTCTCGCAATGGTCTGATTCTTTGGAATTTCTTCCAGTCCAGAAAATGGAGCTCGATCTGTAATGTGTAAATCAATCAGATGAGAATACTCCTCCAGCGTTGGTGCTAGCTGGTAATCCGGGAATGTGAAATAGTGATAAACCGGATCATAAAACTAAATGAGCGCATCCATGATTCCCTCAATCACATGGACTCTTAACAGTGGTAGTAAACCTCCGTGCTTGGCTCTGAAAGCCTCTGGGTTAGTGATCATCCTCGCTAACCTTCATAAATCCTCTAGTTTTGGAACCTTGAAGGTATACTGGTGAGTTCTCCTTCTACCGAAATCCATTAGTGCAATCCTTTTCTCTGATATTTGCAATCACAGTCTTAGTTTATTTTGAAAAAAACAGAGAGACTAGAAGAGAAGATTTTTTTTAATTAATGTTTTTTAAATGAATGTATGAATGCAGCACACAAAAACATAGAAAAAACATGGGGTCAAAGGGTCGTTGTCATGAAGTTAAGGCTATACCCATCCCCAAAGGTTTATACTAGGGTGATTTTTGTACCTGTACTCATTATCATCAGCTCCTCCCAGGAAAGCAAAACAACAAGCGGATCGCCAGCGAGTTGTAGAGCAATCTTAGAGTAAGTGCCATTCACCGAGAATAGATCACCAGCCTCAAATGAGGGTAGTATCGCGTGACAACCATTCCCGATAGTTTCTGCACTACGAAAGGGTTTGGCTCCTCAGCTTCTCAGACTTAACAACCGGCCCATTGTCTAGGTGAGAGAATGGGTTGCGTTGGTCAGCCTCCACTGAGGTTGATGGTCGACCCCGTCGCCATCACTTATCTTAATTGTATACTCAATCTTTCCACATACGGCATCACCCGCATTCCCATTAGCAGAAAAATAAACATGTATAGCAATTAGGAAAAGCAGTATATATATTTGTCCTAAACATCCTAGACCTTTAAAGCTATGAATCCTAAGTTCCTGACAGAAAATGGGTTCCCCAGCGGAAGCCCTAATCTGTGGTACACACATAAGTGAAGAGAAGGAAGACCGTGCCTAGATCTAACTTTGATATGCCCCACGGTGGGAGCCATTTTTCTATAGCGAGCGATTTTGAAAGCGGTTCTTAAGCGCTGGTCGCTCTCTGCGGTTGAGCTTAAAACTACAGGTCGATTCATTTTTTATCCTATTAAAGCTGAATAAGGAAGGGAAATAGATGTCTCCAATTAACCCTGCTTTGCATACTGAGTTTAAACAGCGGTCTGTTAGGTTACGGATGCTATCAATGTGGGGGGGCCTTTGTACTGGTTATTTGTATTTTCGCCAATACTGGTTTTTATCTAGACAGAAGGTTTCTGGCGGGGGACAAGGATTAGGATGTTAGGACTGGTGCTTTTGATAGATACATGGGAGTATGGGATTTTGTTTAGTGTGCTCGCTAAGATATTTTCTTTCGATCTTATGCCTATGTATTCCTGTTTACCGAAACAGGGAAATCAGAGCGTTCGTAGTTCCTCCTATTCTATGGGAGGAAATGGTTGTTTTGGTGTCTTGTTCAAAGCCCAAGACGTGAAGCGAAAAGGTGGTTTGTATCTTGTTCAAAGCCCAAGATGTGAAGCTGAAAGGTCTATTTGTATCTTGTTCAAAGCCCAAGATGTGAAGCTGAAGGTCCCAACGTTAGAGAGAATTTGTTATCTCTAAAGAGGGGGTTGTATGTCATAACTGTTTTATAAAGGAGAATTACTTTAACCTGGATTTGTGAATCCGGCAATGCCATAATTTCCTTTATAGGGGATTTCCAACCTGAAGGAGAAGACTTTAACTCAGTGTAGAGCAATGCTATCTTTCCTTAGGAATTTCTCATGCTAAAAGAGGGACAGTGGCATGGATGTAGATGATCCAGAGGCTTGCCGCTTACAGCGATTAGGTGAAGAGGAAGGAGTTGTTGATGTTTGTGTACTGTGAACGAGGCACAACTTTGATGCTAAAAGGTTAATTGGATTAACCAGTGGTTTTCTTATACAAAGCCTAAGAGGAGGCTATTATGTGTCTCGTACAAAGCCCGAGAGAGAGGCTAAAAGGTTTTGACTCAACGATGGAATCTTTTGGTATCTCGTATAAAGCCCGAGATGAAGGCTACTTGACTTAACAAGAGAGTTTTTTTGTATCTCGTACAGAGCCCGAGATAGAGGCTAAAATTTGTTTGGCTCAATAAGAACCTTTTTGTATCTCGTATAAAGCCCGAGATGGAGACGAAAGGGGTGATTGACTCAACGAGGGAGTCTCTTATGTGTCTCGTACAAGGCCCGAGAGAGAGGCTAAATGTTGTTTGACTCCACTGGGGAGAATCAATGTACAAAGCCCAAGAGGAGGCTAACTTCACTGGAGAAGGATCATTATACAAAGCCTAAGAGGAGGCTATGGTAACTGTTTCAGTCAAACGATAGGTCTAGTATACTGATAAGAGAAAATCAGTTCTTATATGAGCAACACTGTACTCAAGGATTTGATTCGAGGATCAGGGATATTTCCTTGTCTTTGAGGAAGAGGGAAATTGGAAGGGTATTGAGACTGTCCGAGTCTGCGGGTTTCCTTCCTATTTAACGACGGGGGCACTTGAGAATGTCTTTGAAACTCAAGGAAGTTAGACTGTCCAAGTCTAGAGTTTCATTTTTTGTACTATGCTTTGCAAAACAGTAGTAGACTCTTGGAAAGGACTGTTCTATGTAGATGACTGAGTTCTGTTCCTATACCTCTAGGAGGTCGTCGTGACAATTTGTATGAAGCCCAAGAGGAGGCTGGAAGCTTTTAAGAAGCCGACGGGTCCTTGTACGAAGCCCAAGAGGAGGCTATCATTCCCGGAGGAAGAGATCATTATACGAAGCCTAAGAGGAGGCTGCGAATACTTCTAAGAAGCCGTAGGGTCCTTGTACTAAGCCCAAGAGGAGGCGGGGTTGCTTTTAGGAAGCCTGTGGGTCCTTGTACGATGCCCAAGAGGAGGCCGATGCTTTTAAGAAGCCCGTGGGTCCCCAAACCCCAAAAAATTCAAGGCAAGCTATTCACAAGGAATAGATCAAGTCAGGAAAGTTCGAGAATTTGGAAGAAACTCAAAGATGCCATTCACGGAGAATACATTCATCTCTGGGAGTAGAGTTTCTTGACGATTCCTAATGAGGACAGCCGAAGAGAAGACTGTATCTGGTGATCCTATTGGGGATCTAGTTGTCTATTTTTACTAATAAACAAAATGGCGTCACCTGGTTCTAGACGTAGTTGCTGGGGAAACTCTAAATATCTATACTATTATTACACAGTTGATATGAGTTTATGAAAGAAGACTTACACTGAAACAGCCCCACAATACAGTTATATGTCTATGAAAGCGGTAAATGAAAGCAATAACCACTTACTCGGTTGCAGAGCTTCCATGCTGTTTGGTTAGTTGTTCAACAAAGAAAGATTGAAAACAACAGTATATTCAAAATCAAAGGATAAAGTGCTTTGAAAAAGAAAGATTTGGGGCTTACAGCTCAAGGAGAGGCCCAGGATTTTATTAGTGAGCGCACTCTTTGAATTTGTACAGAGGGACTTATACAAGTGACTGAGGTCAAAAAAGGTTTCTTGTACAAAGGGATGGGTCTTACACTCTCTCAAGAGGCCCAAAGGGTTTAAATAAAAAGAGTGGGGCTTATAACACGAGGGTAGGCCCAGATGATTTTTCGTTTAAAATGGCGATCGCGCCGAGGTTTTCTTTTAATGCGGAGGGACTTATACAATAAGTGAGGCCCAAAGTGTTTTGGTTAAAAGGGGATTGGGTCTTACACTCTAATAGAGGCCCAAAAGTTTTGAATGGGTCTTACAGCTCAAGGAGAGGCCCAAGGTTATTTTTCAAAAGGCGATGATCGTGCCGTTTATTTGAAAATGTATAGAGGGACTTATACAACGAATGAGGCCCAAAAATATTTTTGTACAAGTGGGTTGGGTCTTACACTCTCTCAAGAGGCCCAAAGTGATTTGAAAATGATTTATGAGGGTTGAATTAATCCAAAAACCCTAATTTGTTTTCAAAAATGTATTTAATTGAATAAAAATTCAATTAAAAATGATCAAAATTGTTTAACATATGAAAAACAAATTGTGATTTTGGATTAATGCTTCAAAAATTAAGTATTGACCTGCAAAATAATTAGAAAGCATTAAAAGTTGCAAAATCAATGTAGAAAAAATATTTAAAATGTCAAAAACAATTAAAATATTAATTCTTTGCAAAAATATCAATTATATGAAATAAATAATATTTTTGGGATTTTTTGATAAAATAAAATATTTTAACATTTTTGTGAATTATTAAAAAAAGAATCAACTCAAAATCATTAAAACTCAAGAGAAATTAATTTTTGAATCAATTAAATAAAAATAACAAAATTCAAATATTTGAATTTGAAAGAAATGGCGCCAAGAACAGCCGAAGAACACGCGCGTGTTCTGGGTTTGGCTGATTTGCATTTTCTATCCAATCTCCCTGAATACTTGATTATAACATGCAATCCACATATCATTATGCTCGTCTCAACCTCACGATCATGTCTATGTCCATTAATTTCATTTAAATTAAACATATAACAAGAAATCACGAAAAATCCTCAAGAACCCTAATTTCTGCATGAAGGCTAGGATTTTTGATACACGATTCAAACAATGCAATTAATTGAGGGAAAACATTCCATGCATGATTATGAACATATGGCCAAATTATTGTGCAGCAAAAATTGCATGGATCATAGAGTTAGAAGAGCTCATGCTTACCACTTGCAGCTGGTGATTGTGATTTGTGTTGGAGGTGTTACAGCTAGGTTCCAATGATGTGGATAGCTTCCCTAGGTACCAAGTGATGTGTCTGAGTGCTTGGAATGGATTGAAATGGTTTGGAGTTGAAGATGGCACCTCAACTGCAAAACTGTCAAGAACTTGAGCAATTGGATGGTGATTTTGTGAAATCAGTGTTCCAGATGTTATGTGAGTGTTTGGATCACTTCTATATGATGTATGTGAGGTGTGTGAGTGATTGGTGTGATTGGAAAAGCTCTCAAACTCAAAACCCGATAGCTACCTTGCTAAGAAAGGCATTTTTGCCAAGAGAAAGAGATTTTGAGGAAAGCATCTGTTAGATGGCTTTGGTGTACTCAAACTGATCACAATTGAGCTCTATTTATAGTAGAGCAAGTTTGTTTTGCAAGGAATAGTGAATGGCAACTGGTAAGTAGGTTTGGCCAATGTTGTCCAATGGAAATCCAAGTCTCCTCTAGCCATTGACTAGAGGTTAGGGCACAGAGCTGTGGTTCCCTTGGTCTTGGATAAGTCTTGACTGATTTCAGATGAGAATGGCTCAGTCCATGCCACCTTGATGCTTCCATTAAATGCTTCAATCCAAATTTGGAGTCTTGTCCCTATTTTGGCCATTCTGGGTTCAACATGCTATTTCTTGTTCCATGGACTTTGGACGTTTGGCTCAGTGATTGTCCCCTTTAGATTCAATCCTCAGATGTGTCCAAGTGGACAGGAGCATTTGGATTTGGCTGATTTTGGCAAATCGAGCAAAAATGTAAATTCTGCCTTGCCTTGGCAGATTTCAGCAAGGCAACTTTCCAATGTCATATCTCATGACTCAAATGTAATTTGGCAATGTTCTTGGCCATTTTGGAAAGCCCTTACATGATATAACAACTGTTTGAACATATTTGGTTTTGATCTCTTTTGAATCCAAGTGAAAAATCCCTCTACATTTGGCAAGAAGTGAAGGCAAATTCTGACTTAGTGAAAATTTCACTAAGTGTTGGAAAAAGTGACATTTTCACTTTTCAGCCATTTTGATCACTCCATAACTCAAAATCCTTAATGAATTGGACTTAGGTCTAGTTGAAGTTTTTGTAGAGGGTAATGAGGGCTACAAATCCATCTTTGGATGAGAAAAAATGGCCTTGTGGTTTAGGATTTATGATCCTTCAAAGTTGGTACCCTTGTCACTTTATTTTTAACTTAGAAAATTTTCTAAGTTTTTATGGTTACCCCTTTTACAAGTTATCCAACTTTTCTTGATTTTTCTTGATGAATGATTATTCAAATCACACATTAACATAATTTTAGGGTTAAAAATCCATTTTGGTGAAAAATCTCAAAAAGTCAAAGTTGACTTTTGTGCACAGTTGACTTTTTATCAGATGAATTCCAAACTGTGCAATTCTTCAGGAAATCATGTCCTTGACCTAAATCAAACTTGATGGACATGTTCCATGGGTGTCATAGGGTATATTGGGGCATGTCCTAGGGCTGGGGAGCATGTCCTGGTCAAAAGTCAAAGTTACAGTTGACTTTTTCCTTAAAACCCTAATTGTGGTGCAGATGAAATTGAGACTTGTTGCTCAAGCTTCTTGGATTAATCCATTGTTACAAATGGATCAATATAGCTCATTAGAGACCCTCAAACCCTCTCTTGAGGTCTTGGCTCTTGATTTTCCCTAAAAGTCAACTTAGGGGTGAATTAGGTCAAGAAACCCTAATTCCTGATTTTTGATGTATGCATGCCCTGAGGAAAAATTGACTTGATGAATGGGGCCATGAGGTTCCATGGAGTACATTAGGTTGTGTTTTGGATCTTTGGCTTGTGTCCAGATGAAATTTTTCATCTGGAGGCCCTGGTCGACCAAAACCCTAATTTGGTGATACTGGCGATCTTGAGACTTGATCCACCTAGAAGAGAGCAACCTTGTGCTTAATCCTTGAAGTGGGAGTCCTTTTGATCCATTGTGGATGTTTGAGAGGTTAGACAAGTTGAAGATCATGTCATTCCTTGATTGATCCTTTGTCTAAGAGCTCAGAGAGGGCTTGAAACCCTAATCTTTGATAGTAGTGCATGCTCATCCATCTTTGGGGAGACTGATGAAGTATGATTGTTCCCCCATATTGTGATGATGATTTGCACAATGATGGGAAATCTTAGTGGTCAAAATTTAGGGTATGACAACTACTCAACAAGGCAGCAGACATAACTTCCAAATGGATAGCATACAAGGTGAGTGCAAGACATAGTAATAGTTCACACAATTTTACTACACCTCAAGGCAAGATTTTAGGCACACAAATTAAGCACAATGTCTAGCAATGTTCCTATCAAAGGGGTACTTTGGAAAGTTTGCATTCAGTCTTAACAACATGATGGTAGCAGACAAGGTTCATGGCATTTTAGATACACAAAGTTGTCATAAAATATGGATTCAAACAGAATTGTATACATATATGGTCAGTGACATCAAAATCGAATAACAGCTAAGCATGAATATCAGATACAAGTATACATAAAAGGCTACACACTCATCATGTTGATACAAGTATGATCAGTAATGCTTCTAATGATAAATACACAACAGAAACAACATCCTGATGGTCAAGGGCCATATAAGCTAAAAAAATGTATTCTAGGCAAAACAGGGCATATGACATGTGAGCATGGTAACCAAGTTCATTCAAGTACCATCATTCAAAACAGGCAGTTGCATATTCATAGCATAGTGAGGGCCAACACTTGTTATACTAACATATAAAGGATATAAAGACAACTTAAATGTATGGACCAAACCAATTCTGATTCAAGGAAAAGGGCAATCAAATGGTCATAAAGTATAGGCATATCAGAGCTACGATCAAGTATGGTTATCAGTGGCACTCATACCAAACAAACAGTTAGACAATGTAGGGACAGCAATGACTCAGGACAAAAGCAAGGTGAACTTAGGAAAGAATTATGCACTGTCATACCCCAAATTTGTCCTACCCGTATTACCTTCATTTGTACATCCACCCACTGACACTTATTCAGAAAAATTCAAAAAATATGTTTTCTTCAACTTCATCCCTCTTTTAATTTTTATCCTTTTTCATTTTAAGTCATATCTATCCTTTAACCATTTTTATCCTTCATCCAATTAAATATCCATTGAAAACCATTATCTATCCCATGTACAAGTTTTCATTATCCATTATCTTTTTTAAGAATCCATAAGTATCCATCACCATTATTCATTTTTTTTATCCAAACTCTCATTTGAAACTATTTGTTTCAAATATCTATCCACATTGTAAAAATTCATTACCCAAAATTTCCATTTTTCTATCCATCATATCTAATTCTAAACCATAATCCAATTTCATTTTGATTTCATTTTTTTTCAATCACTTGTAAATATGGCCAACAAATGTCCATTATATTCAATCTATTATTTTTTTTATCAAAGCCCATAGATTCCAAAGCCCATTACTTTTCTTTTAACCATTACAAGAAAGTTGGCCTCATGATACAACACTACACACCACTTTACACATAATTTATCCAAGTTACATTCTAAAAGGCCTACCACTACATTCCAACATTCAGCAAGATCTCATTCCAAGTTTTCAAATTAGAAAAAAATCACAAAGGCACACCGTGTAGCTTTCAGCCGCGAGTTGCCAAAACCATGCTACATAATACTAAGCATTTTTTTATAACACACAATTACAACCTTCCAAGCCAATAACCTAAGCCATGATAGTGAATTTTCTAAACATGCCAAGGCCCACACAACCATACTCGTCACTCTCAACACCAAAACCTGCACAAGTCACAGAGCCATCACGCCAAGCTCTCACCACAACTTGCCAATCTTTACTCAAATTTACACCGACCATGACCTGCAAAACCATTATCACTCCACAACAATTCTCTGACCAAACTGCAAGGGCAACAACCAGCGCACAAAAAAGACCACACGATAGACGCACCACCAATTCACCATCTCACAGCCTCTGTATAATTCGTACGTACATCAAAATGATTTCTCACTATCCTTTCCCATTTCACCCTCGCCTCTCTCTATAAAAAACCACATATCTCTCCCTCATGGAAAAGGAGGCGAGCCTCCAAAACCTCTGCAAGAATACCTTTTAAACCCCCTTTTTTATTATCTACCGAGAAATCACCACAAACTTGCTTTCTCAATCACACCTACGACTCACCTTTAATCTTCCAATCACCACCTTTCCTCAATCCTCTAAAAATTTTCTTCAGAACCATCACCAACAACACTTAAACCAAAAAAAATACCAATCTTCAACCAATAACTCAAACCCATTCGAAATCGAAAACAACCAAAACCAGAGACAAGTCAGAACCCAGAACCAAAGGGAGAGAAGAAGGGTGATTTGAACCGTAAGAACCAAAAAGGAACCTAAATCAAACAGAACTTGAACAATACCCACAAACCTGATTCAAAATAACTCGAACGAAAACCGTAATGAGATAGCGAGTGGAGAAGAGAGGATTGAATCGCGAGGAAGCTTTAGACGAATCAAGGTAGAACCGAGACTGAAAGCGAGTCAAATTAGAACCTCGCATTGCCTCAAGTTGTTGTTGGATTTCAGCTGATTTGCATGCCCTTTAATTTGTTTTCCTCTTGTTTTCGATATATGGATCTTAACCATGCCCTGTTTCTCGTTCCCTTTTCTATGAAGTTGTTGATGATGCTCTGTGACATTTGAAAAAGTAGAAGTTTGATTTTGATTTTGTGGTTTGACCGTGTTTTTAACTTTGAAACCTACCACCTTGCTTTTGGACTTTTTCTGCTCCAAAACCTTACTGAATCTATGTTATATTGGTGATGGGCCGGACCGGTTGTTTTGGGTCCCCTCTCACGTTTTTTTTTTCTTTTCCGTGTTGCCTTTTTGGAGAAAGGATGACGGGCTTGCAACCCAAATGATTCCACCTACTTTACACCCTTTTCCATCCCTGCGCCTCCCCTTTTTTTTTAAATATAATTTCTTTTTTATCAATTTAAGTTTTTTTAAGAAAAATCTTGAATTTGTTTTTAACCTCTTTGAAGTTTCATTTAGTTTTTTAGTCTATTCCATTCTAACTTTAATTTCATTTATTTTTTGGGGCCAATGATATGAAGGAGTCTTGATTATGTTGATTTATTTCAAATAGATCTATAAATCTTGATTTATATGAGGCCATTTTTTTATATTTTTTTTATTCATGTTTGGGTCAATGAAAACCAAATATCTAAGATTTATCGATTCATCGGTTTTTAAATCTTGATAAAGGTGAGACCTTTTATTCTTTTTCTTGTCATTCTCGATCTTATTTCATTTCTATCATTTTTATTTTATCTTTATTCATTTTGGGTCTATGAAAACCAAACATCGATGATTCGTTGATTTCTCGACAAAGGTGAAATCTTTATTCTTTTTCCTATTAATTACGATTTTATTTCATTTTTATTATTTTTATTCATTTTGGGTCCATGAAAACTAAATATCGATTGATTTATCGATTTCTCGATTAAATCTCGATAAAGGTGAGACCTTTATTCTTTGTATTCATATTTTCGATTTAATTTCTTAATTGTCACTTTATATTTCTTTTATTTTCATTTTGGTCAATGAAAGTCAAAAGTCAACGATTTATCGATTTTCTCGAATAAATTCTGATTAAGACGAGACCAATTTTATGTTATATTATACCTTGTTAATATTATCTCGATTATATTATCATTCATTCTTATTCATATCCATACCATATTCATATTCATGCTTATCTAACCATTTTCATTTGCTCAAACGCTACTTCCCAAATAAAATACTCAACACTTATTCAAATCGTTTTCATAATTAAATCGCGAAAGAACTGGATTCTTGAGGTCTAGCACCTTTTGGGTTCTTGAGTGACCGCTATTGAGGCGCACGCCTTGGGTTGTGATCACTCGATCTTTCATTTCTAAAACACGCGCCTTAATTATTTGGACAAAGGAATTCCATTGGAATCTAGCATTCCACGTGGTACTTTCGTTGTTCATCAAACAATATTTCATATATCAATCGAATGAAAAAGGTGTCATTGGGATCTAGCATTCCAATAATGCCCCGATTAATTGGTTGCGAGGCCGACGTCTCGTTTATCGAATAATCGTCATTCTTCCTAAAACACTTAACAAATCAAACCATTTCCAAACCAATTCTTGACTCGTCGTCAAGCCACTCTTCAAAACATTCTCGTGAGTCGAATGCCTTTTGCCTCATCGTCAAATGCACACTTGCACGTTTCGTAGGTTCCGTTACTAGGAGCACCCCTAGGGACTAGTATCGATCCTCACCTCTTTCCCAACTGATTCGACCTAATCCTTTTTTCAAACATTTTTCTTAATCAACCTACGAAAGGGGGAGGTTCTTGGAATCTAGCATTCCTTGGGTCTTCGAATGAATGGCTCTTGGGGCAAGCCCTTAGGTTGTTATTCATTCACTCTTTCATCTTAAAACACTTAATCCCTATCAAACATTTTCTTAATTAAATCACGAAAGAAATGAATTCTTGGAGCCTAGCATTCCTTGGATTCTTGAGTGACTGCTCTCGAGGCACGCCCTTGGGTTGTATGTCATTCAATCTTTCGCCTCCTAAAATTCAAACCCTAACCCTCTTTTCATGGGCGTACCACGAACTACGACTGCTCTGATTCTTTATTGTCGTCCAAATAAAGATACGTAGGCGCAAGATTGCGATAATCTTGGCGAGCACACTACCATCTTTTTTCGTCAAACCCCGTAGTCGAACTACGATTGTTCTGATTCCTCATTCTCGTCTGAATGAGCATACGTAGGCCCGAGGTCGCGATAACCTTGCCGAGCACCCTATCCTAAAACCATCCCCATTTCCCCTTAGTATCTTTTCCCTCTATCTTATCGTTTCGCATATATCGTTGAGAAGAAAACAAACAAGCTTAGATAACGTTTCCTCACAATTCGATCTAAGAGGTTCCTGTTGAGTACAACGGACGTGAGGGGGTGCGCGTACCTTCCTCTCACGTAACCGACTCCCGAACCCAGAATGTGGTTGCGACGACCATGTTCTTACCCTCTCCCTTAAAGGTTTTCTCGATATTTTCCTTTCCCTCTTTTAGGATAAATAAAGTTCGGTGGCGACTCTGTCGAACCGTTTTCCGCGCCTTTCGCGTGAGGGTCGTGTCTTCGATTAAGCGAATTTTCTAGGTGTGACAGATGACGACTCTGCTGGGGACTTTTGCTCCATGCAAGAGAGAGTCAAGCCTATCTTAGAGCGATTTGTGAGGAGCGTTATCTTTGTTTGCTTTTTTTCTTCTCGTTTATGTATTTGTTCTCTTAGGGCTTTTATATGCTCATTATTATCTGTTGGATCTGGGGATGATATCATGAGTGAAGCTCTACACCTGAGCTTTGGTAAAAGCAGAGGGAACACATGGTTTAGAATTGGATGCCGAGTAGTGTTAGTCCCCAAGGACTCGCTCCTTGCGTGCCTAGCATGAAACCTCCCCTAGAGTAGACCTTTTCGTAGATCTTGTTGTAACACAGCTAGCCTGTCACACGACTTGATTCATGAAGGGTCCGTAACTCTATGAACCACTCTTAGAACCAAGTTCTATATTGGTGGTCGTGTAGTGTTAGTCTCCAAGGACTCGCTCCTTGTGCGCCTAGCATGAAAACCCCGCTCAGGGGAGACCTTATCGTCATTATCGTCGTAATGCAGCTAGCCTATTGCGCGACATTGATGTGATTTGTGTCCGCAATCCTGGGAACCTTATCCGTCAACATAGAAACCATCCCGTGAGTGGGTTTATGGGTAAAGGACCTAGAACTTTCCTCATATAGTCTACCTATAGGGTTTCTTTGATCAGAGACTTCGGTCATTTACCCATGAAATAACCAACCTCAGAAATGTTTGAACCTGTGATCTGCGATCCTGGATCTTGCATCTTGCATTGCATCTCATGTCATTGCATTGCATTGCTTCTATTATGCATCTTGCGTTGCATTTTCAACCTCAGAATCTCACCTCAACTTCCTTCCTTCTTCAGTAAATCAAGTTGATTCCTCGACACCAGTACGCAACTCGAGCCAACATAAGAAGAAAGATGGAGCAGATTCAGCAAGAGCAAGCTGCCTTCAGAGAAGAAATGGACTCTATGAAGGGAAAGATTGATCAGATTCTTGAAGCCATCATGGCGGCCAGAAGAGAAGAAGAACTGCGTGAAGCCGCTGCCGCCAACAATAATGCACAGGTTTAAGGGTCACCCTCAAGGCTCTCCGCTCCTGTTCCCAACCTCATCACTTATGGGATACCAATGACTTCACTCCTGCCACTGAAGGAGCCACTACTCAACCACTTCCAACCCCTGGAGTTACTGTTGGAGCTATTCCGCAAGCCCAACCTGTTGTCACTCAGATTCCTATTCCTCATGCTGAAGAAAACCTGGTAGATCAGTATGATAAGGTACAGAATTACCATGCTGCTATCCCAATTGTCAATCCTACTGCTGCTCTAGATTCTAAAGCCATGAAAATGTGTCGTGATTTAGCTGAGAAATTCCGAGTCATGGAGGGGCGCAACTCAAAATCTTTGAACGCTCTGGAAATGTGCTTGGTGCCAGATGTGGTCATTCCTCCCAAGTTCAAAGTACAGGAATTCCCGAAGTACAAAGGCCTCAGTTGTCCCCACATGCATCTAAGGATGTACTGCCGCAAGATGGATACCCATGCCAAAGATGAAAAGCTGATGATCCATTGCTTCCAAGACAGCTTATCTGGGGCATCTCTTAAGTGGTATATGCAGCTAGAGCGTAGCAATGTACGCACTTGGGATGATTTAGCCAATGCATTTGTCAAGCAATACAAGTACAACACCGACCTTGCTCCGAATCGTGCCCAACTTCAGAGTATGGCTCAAAAGGACAATGAATCCTTTAAGGAGTACGCGCAACGCTGGAGAGAGCTAGCTGCAAGGGTGCATCCACCTCTGGTTGACCGTGAACTGATTGACATCTTCATGGGTACTTTGCAAGGCCAATACTATGAGAAGTTGATTGGTAATGTTTCTGCCGGATTCTCTGATTTGGTAATTGTAAGTGAAAGAATTGAAGAGGGTCTAAAGAGCAGAAAGATCCAAGGAGGTTCTAGCAGCAGTCTCAAGCCAAGAAACCTTTCAATAATGGATTCAAAAAGAAAGAGAGCGAAACAAATGTTATCTATGCTCAGAAGGGGCAAGCTCCACAAGCTCCAGTTCCAATGCCTTATCAAATGCCATACTTCCAGTATCCATATGTTGCTGCTGCGCAATACGCTCAAATGCCTTATCAGCCAACTGTTCAAGCTATTCAAGCTCCAATGCCTCAGCAACAATTCTACAACCAGCAGGGGTATCAGTATCCTCCTCAACATCAACAACAGAGAGCTGCTCAACAACGTCAGCCTAATCAACAGAGGACAAGGAGGTCAGATAGAGACTTTAATAGTCTACCGACATCATATGCTCAGATCTTTGCTCAATTGATGGAGAAGAGGGCCATTACTCCGAGGGACTTAGCTCCTCCAACTATCATTCCTCCAGATTATGATGCTAATGCTCATTGTGAGTTTCATAAGGGTGCTCCAGGGCATACGATTGAGGACTGCAGAGCTTTTAAACACAAGGTTCAAGACATGATCGACTCAAAGTATCTCGTGTTCAATGGGAGGGCTCCAAATGTCATCAAAAACCCTATGCCGCCGCCAAACTAGTGCCAGCATCAAATCAAGTCAAGTCAAGTTCAAGTTTCCCCAAGAAGGCAGTCATGTTGCCATCCCGTCATTTGCATTCTTGTATTTTTGTCTTTATTTGTTTAAGTACTGTATGCTTTGAACATTGCCGTTTGTATTTGGTTTTCTTAATGTAGTGACTATGCATGTTTTGAATCAGTTATGTCGTATTCACTCATTTTTTTCCATTTACTGCAAAACACCGACACATTTATCCACTTCACTCTCTTTATTAACTATTGTTTAGCAATGATTTGGGGGAGGATGATGAAAGCGAAATACCCATAATTGCAAAACGTATGCTTTCGGATAGAACCCCGCCAATGATGTACATGCATTGTTTAAATTCCCAAACACTGGAGAGATAAGGAGTTAGTCCCTAGTAAACCACTTCGAGCCTAGAAGTAGTAGTTTCTTTCGGATATTCGAACCCTTACACTCAACCTGGGGCAGGGTAGTGTTCAGTTAACCCAATTAAGCACTCAAACCACAAAGCAAAATCCAAAAGACATGATGGTTGTTTGTCAATACCCATGACTTGGCAGTCACGATCATCCAACAAAAACCAAAGACAAAAAATCAAAAGCCTGGTAAGTCAAGCACCTCAAAGGAGACTTAGGCAAAACTCAAAGCAATCCCGATGGAATCGACAAGCGAAATTAGTCCATGCAAAAGATAGGGATCAAAAGCAAAATCAGAAGAGGCCCTCGAATCCTCACCAAAAACAAAATAAGACTCAGTGACCACCAAATCAAAGCCAAAGGGTCACTGACATCCATCAAAAACATAATAAGGTGACTGCCATTTCGAGCAAACCTTGAATCATCAATCTTACACTGTTAACCCTTTTGGAATACAAACATGTGCAGAATTAACTGAACGTATGACTGGAGATCTTCACGAAGAAGGGGTGGGTACAAATCATACTTTGAGCCTAATATCCTTTGTTTCATAAACCGTAAACCAGACCACATTACAAACCTCGAAATACCTAATTGAGGTGAGATTTATTTTGAAAGCATATTGTTGCAAGGTTGCGTAAACTGACTCCCCATATTTGCTAATCTTCAGCATTGGTGTCATTCTCTTTGCTATATCTTTCACACCATCAAAATCAGCACACGTTCGGGCTAACGGTCCATTCGTCCCACAATCACGACACTCCAATAAACAACTCTTTTTCAAAACTTGTATGAGCATTGCATTAAGATTACCATTTGTGAATGTACAATTTTAATTGCAAATCAGCGCTAGACAATCAAAGCAATTCCAACAAGGGGCAATCGAAAAGGAACTTGAACTTTCAGTGGTGCCAACCCGAATCAAGACTACCTCAAAACCCTCAGACTGGGGCAAACCCTTCAACAGCTCAATCAGGGGCTAGTTATACCAAAGCACATCAAACCTCAACTTTCAAAGATCAAATCACTTCAGAACTAGTTAATCAGGGGCAGACCATTACCATGTTTGGACTGGGGCAAGAGTCATTGCAGCAAGCAACCCTGACCATCAAGCAAAGTTGTGGTTCTCTCATAAATGAACTCATTGTCAAGTAATCAGACTCGAGGCTTCAAAAGCATCTCCGTCTGCTTCAATCATGGCGTCTTCAACAAACTGAGTGTCAAGGAAATCAAATCCCTCCCACCGCCCAAAAGTCCAATCCTCACTAGCAACTACCAAAAGTCCACCATGCTGGCAACATCTCCAAACTTATCCAGTCACCCGTCTTCAATTATATGAATCATACGCATCATATGCATTACATTCGTCATCATAAACATCATGTGCATACCCAAAAAACCAATTATACTTCCCTAGCACTTGCATCCCCACGCGACAGTATTTGCATTTGCATTTCCATTCGATATGGAACATCATTATAGAATCAAGCATTCACACACGCGTAAGATCCAGGATCAATCTCGAGACTACAAGATGATCTTCAGCCCAGGTAGGGGCATCTTCATCAAATCAGTGGACGTTCATCAAGACGATCTTCAGCCCAGCCAAGGGCATCTCCTGCAAATCTGTGGGCGTTCCTCACGAAGTCAAGATTTCAGAGCATCCTCAGCCCGAACAGGGGCATCTCTTTCAAGTTCATGGGCGTTCCTCATGAAATTTTTTCAATAAAGCTATGATCTCCAAGCAAGTCAGTGTGCATTCCTCGTTGGGTTGTGTTCCTCAACTTTTTGTTGCTGAGGTCGTCATCCTCACCAGTAAACATTCCTCCAAGTCAGTGGGCATTCCTCATGGAACCTTTTCTTCAAGTCGAACTACGACTACCCTGACTCTTTATTCTCGTTCTAGTAAAGATACGTAGGCACAAGATTGTGTAGATCTTGACGGGTTACCTTCATTTTTTCGCTGTTTACCTTCTCCATTTTTTCGCTGTTTACCTTCTCCATTTTTTCACTATTTCCCTTTCCTTTTCGTGGGCTCTCCTCATTAGTTTCTTTACTTCAACCTTTTGTTGATGTCTCCAAATAAATCTCATCACATCCCCAGCAAACTTGACCTTTTTTCAATTGCCGTACTATTATCCTTTTGGTAATAGTAGGCTGTGTTGTGTGCCCTATTATCCTTTTGGTAATAGCAGGCTGTGCATGTGTGCCCTATAATCTCGTCGGTAATAGCAGGCGTTGACCTCATTTCCATCCTTTTGGTGGAAGGTTCCGTGTATGTGTGTGCCCTATTATCTCGTCGGTAATAGCAGGATTTGACCTCATTTCCATCCTTTTGGTGGAAGGGTCTGTGTGTGTGTGTGCCCTATTATCTCGTCGGTAATAGCAAGCGTTGACCTCATTTCCATCCTTTGGTAGAAGGGTCTGTATGTGTGTGTGCCCTATTATCTCGTCGGTAATAGCAGGCTTTGACCTCATTTCCATCCTTTTGGTGGAAGGGCCTGTGTGTGTGTGTGTGCCCTATTATCTCATCGGTAATAGCAGGCTTTGACCTCATTTACATCCTTTTGGTGGAAGGGTCTGTGTGTGTGTGCCTTATTATCTCGTCGGTAATAGCAGGCGTTGACCTCATTTCCATCCTTTGGTGGAAGGGTCTGTGTGTGTGTGCCCTATTATCTCGTCGGTAATAGCAGACTTTGACCTCATTTCCATCCTTTTGGTGGAAGGGTCTGTGTGTGTGTGCCCTATTATCTCGTCGGTAATAGCAGGCTTTGACCTCATTTCCATCCTTTTGGTGGAAGGGTCTGTGTGTGCGTGCCCTATTATCTCGTCGGTAATAGGAGGCGTTGACCTCATTTTCATCCTTTTGGTGGAAGGGACTGTGTGCGTGTGTGCCCTATTATCTCGTCAGTAATAGCAGGCTTTAACCTCATTTCCATCCTTTTGGTGAAAGGGTCTGTGCGTGTGTGTGTGTGTGTGCCCTATTATCTCGTCGGTAATAGCAGACGTTGACCTCATTTTCATCCTTTTGGTGGAAGGGTCTGTGTGCGTGTGTGCCCTATTTTCTCATCAGTAATAGCAGGCTTTGACCTCATTTCCATCCTTTTGGTGGAAGGGTCTGTGTGTGTATGTGTGTGCCCTATTATCTCGTCGGTAATAGCATGCTTTGACCTCATTTCCATCCTTTTGGTGGAAGGGTCTGTGTATGTGTGCACTATCATCTTTTTGGTGATAGGTCTGCCGTCTTTTTGGCATCAGATTTCTCAATATTCAACTCCCCAAGCACTTTCCTTTCTTTCGGACAAATTTGTGGTCTTTTTATATCTAATTGACTAATACCTCGATAAGACTGAACGTCATAGCAGTTCATCTTGTTGGGTTCAAGCCAATTAGATAGGGGCATCTGTCATACCCCAAATTTGTCCTACCCGTATTACCTTCATTTGTATATCCATCCACTGACACTTATTCAGAAAAATCCAAAAAATATGTTGTCTTCAACTTCATCCCTCTTTTAATTTTTATCCTTTTTCATTTTAAGTCATATCTATCCTTTAACCATTTTTATCCTTCATCCATTTAAATATCCATTTAAAACCATTATCTATCCCATGTACAAGTTTTCATTATCCATTATCTTTTTTAAGAATCCATAAGTATCCATCACCATTATTCATTTTTTTTATCCAAACTCTCATTTGAAACTATTTGTTTCAAATATCTATCCACATTGTAAAAATTCATTACCCAAAATTTCCATTTTTCTATCCATCATATCTAATTCTAAGCCATAATCCAATTTCATTTTGATTTCATTTTTTTTCAATCACTTGTAAATATGCCCAACAAATGTCCATTATATTCAATCTATTATTTTTTTTATCAAAGCCCATAGATTCCAAAGCCCATTACTTTTCTTTTAACCATTACAAGAAAGTTGGCCTCATGATACAACACTACACACCACTTTACACATAATTTATCCAAGTTACATTCCAAAAGGCCTACCACTACATTCCAACATTCAGCAAGATTTCATTAAAAGTTTTCAAATTAGAAAAAAATCACAAAGGCACACCGTGTAGCTTGCAGCCGCGAGTTGCCAAAACCATGCTACATAATACTAAGCATTATTTTCTAACACACAATTACAACCTTCCAAACCAATAACCTAAGCCATGATAGTGAATTTTCTAAACATGCCAAGGCCCATACAACCATACTCGTCACTCTCAACACCAAAACCTGCACAAGTCACAGAGCCATCACGCCAAGCTCTCACCACAACTTGCCAATCTTTACACAAATTTACACCGACCATGACCTGCAAAACCATTATCACTCCACAACAATTCTCTGACCAAACTGCAAGGACAACAACCAGCGCACAACAAAGACCACACGATAGACGCACCACCAATTTACCATCTCACAGCCTCTGCGCAATTCGTATGTACTTCAAAACGATTTCCCATTATCCTTTCCCATTTCACCCTCGCCTCACTCTATAAAAAACCACATATCTCTCCCTCATGGAAGAGGATGCGAGCCTCCAAAACCTCTACAAGAATACCTTTTAAACCCCCTTTTTTACTATCTACCGAGAAATCACCACAAACTTGCTTTCTCAATCACACCTACGACTCACCTTTAATCTTCCAATCACCACCTTTCCTCAATCCTGTAAAACTTTTCTTCAGAACCATCACCAACGACACTTAAACCCAAAAAAGTACCAATCTTCAACCAACAACTCAAACCCATTCGAAATCAAAAACAACCAAAACCAGAGACAAGTCAGAACCCAGAACCAAAGGGAGAGAAGAAGGGCGATTAGAACCGTAAGAACCAACAAGGAACCTAAATCAAACCGAACTTGAACAAAACCCACAAACTTGATTCGAAACAACTCGAACAAAAACCATAACGAGATAGCGAGTGGAGAAGAGAGGATTGAATCGCGAGGAAGCTTTAGACGAATCAAGGTAGAACCGAGGCTGAAAGCGAGTCAAACTAGAACCTCGCATTGCCTCAAGTTGTTGTTGGATTTCAGCTGATTTGCATGCCCTTTGATTTGTTTTCCTCTTGTTTTCGATATATGGATCTTAACCATGCCCTGTTTCTCGTTCCCTTTTCTATGAAGCTGTTGATGATGCTCTGTGACATTTGAAAAAGTAGAAGTTTGATTTTGATTTTGTGGTTTGACTGTGTTTTTAACTTTGAAATCTACCACCTTGCTTTTGGACTTTTTCTGCTCCAAACCCTTACTGGATCTATGTTATATTGGTGATGGGCCGGACCGGTTGTTTTGGGTCCCCTCTCACTTTTTTTTCTTTTCCGTGTTGCCTTTTTGGAGAAAGGATGATCGGCTTGCAGCCCAAATGATTCCACCTACTTTACACCCTTTTCCATCCCTGCGCCTCCCCTCTTTTTTTTAAATATAATTTCTTTTTTATCAATTTATGTTTTTTTAAGAAAAATCTTGAATTTTTTTTAACCTCTTTGAAGTTTCATTTAGTTTTTTAGTCTATTCCATTCTAACTTTAATTTCATTTATTTTTTGGGGCCAATGATATGAAGGAGTCTTGATTATGTTGATTTATTTCAAATAGATCTATAAATCTTGATTTATATGAGGCCATTTTTTATTTTTTTTATTCATGTTTGGGTCAATAAAAACCAAATATCTAAGATTTATCGATTCATCAGTTTTTAAATCTTGATAAAGGTGAGACCTTTTATTCTTTTCTTGTCATTCTCGATCTTATTTCATTTCTATCATTTTTATTTTATCTTTATTCATTTTGGGTCTATGAAAACCAAACATCGATAATTCATTGATTTTTCGACTAAATCTCGACAAAGGTGAGATCTTTATTCTTTTTCCTATTTATTTCGATTTTATTTCATTTTTATTATTTTTATTCATTTTGGGTCCATGAAAACTAAATATCGATTGATTTATCGATTTCTCGATTAAATCTCGATAAAGGTGAGACCTTTATTCTTTGTATTCATATTTACGATTTAATTTCTTAATTGTCACTTTATATTTCTTTTATTTTCATTTTGGTCAATGAAAGTCAAAAGTCAACGATTTATCGATTTTCTCGAATAAATTCCGATTAAGACGAGACCAATTTTATGTTATATTATTCCTTGTTAATATTATCTCGATTATATTATCATTCATTCTTATTCATATCCATACCATATTCATATTCATGCTTATCTAACCATTTTCATTTGCTCAAACGCTACTTCCCAAATAAAATACTCAACACTTATTCAAATCGTTTTCATAATTAAATCGCGAAAGAACTGGATTCTTGAGGTCTAGCACCTTTTGGGTTCTTGAGTGACCGCTATTGAGGCGCACGCCTTGGGTTGTGATCACTCGATCTTTCATTTCTAAAACACGCGCCTTAATTATTTGGACAAAGGAATTCCATTGGAATCTAGCATTCCACGTGGTACTTTCGTTGTTCATCAAACAATATTTCATATATCAATCGAATGAAAAAGGTGTCATTGGGATCTAGCATTCCAATAATGCCCCGATTAATTGGTTGCGAGGCCGACGTCTCGTTTATCGAATAATCGTCATTCTTCCTAAAACACTTAACAAATCAAACCATTTCCAAACCAATTCTTGACTCGTCGTCGAGCCACTCTTCAAAACATTCTCGTGAGTCGAATGCCTTTTGCCTCGTCGTCAAATGCACACTTGCACGTTTCGTAGGTTCCGTTACTAGGAGCACCCCTATGGACTAGTATCGATCCTCACCTCTTTCCCAACCGATTCGACCCAATCCTTTTTTCAAACATTTTTCTTAATCAACCTACGAAAGGGGGAGATTCTTGGAATCTAGCATTCCTTGGGTCTTCGAATGAATGGCTCTTGAGGCAAGCCCTTAGGTTATTATTCATTCACTCTTTCGTCTTAAAACACTTAATCCCTATCAAACATTTTCTTAATTAAATCACGAAAGAACTGAATTCTTGGAGCCTAGAATTCCTTGGATTCTTGAGTGACTGCTCTCGAGGCACGCCCTTGGGTTGTATGTCATTCAATCTTTCGCCTCCTAAAATTCAAAAACTAACCCTCTTTTCGTGGGCGTACCACGAACTACGACTGCTCTGATTCTTTATTCTCGTTCGAATAAAGATACGTAGGCATAAGATTGTGATAATCTTGGCGAGCACACTACCATCTTTTTCAGGCAAACCCCGTAGTCGAACTACGATTGCTCTGATTCCTCATTCTCATTCGAATGAGCATACGTAGGCCCGAGGTCGCGATAACCTTGCCGAGAACCCTATCCTAAAACCACCCCCATTTCCCCTTAGTATCTTTTCCCTCTATCTTATCATTTCGCATATATCGTTGAGAAGAAAACAAATAAGCTTAGATAATGTTTCCTCACAATTCGATCTAAGAGGTTCCCGTTGAGTACAACGGACGTGAGGGGGTGTGCGTACCTTTCTCTCATGTAACCGACTCCCGAACCCAGAATTTGGTTGCGACGACCATGTTCTTACCCTCTCCCTTAAAGGTTTTCTCTATATTTTCCTTTCCCTCTTTTGGGATAAATAAAGTTCGGTGGCGACTCTGTCGAACCGTTTTCCGCGCCTTTCACGAGAGGGTCGTGTCTTCGATTAAGCGAATTTTCTAGGTGCGACATGCACATGGTTCTATGGTAGTAAGCATATGGTACCAAGACAAATACCTCAAGAGATTTAGCAATCAACACCAACCAAGGTTATATGGTAGACAAGCAGATCAACAATCAACACATATCATATTTGAACACTTAAAAGCTTGCATATATATTGGAGAAACCAAGTACAACACAGTGACAACAGTGGCACATGGGTAAAACAAGTTTTAAACAGGGTAAGGCATATCTAACATGGATTTTAGGCCTACAAACTAGTCACAAATCACAATGACAGCAAAGTAAACATGGTTTAGATGTATCAGTTTTAGGCATACAAACAGATAATCAGGTCATAATATAGTGCACAAATCCAATCAAGTAGTGAGGTATTTACAAGCACATGGTTAGAACATCAAAACTTAACTTAAAAGATAGTAACAAGTTCTCAAGTTAAACAACAAGTCAAACACCAAGCATGACTAGTTATATATTTTAGCAGTTCAAATACCAAACTCAAGCACATAAGTCAACTTGGTTCAAAACAAAGATCATGCCATGTCTAAGTTGTGCGTATCAGGATGTAGATAAATACATGAATACCAAAAGTAACCTCTGTGACAGAAAAAGTCAGAAACAGTTTCCATGCTCACAAACACAACTCAACAAGCATCAACACCTAAAAAAATCTTTGGATACAAAGCGTGACAATGATTTTAGGTACACAAACTGATTATACATTAATGATGACAGAAAAAGAACACAGATGGCATTTAGTGAAAGCAACTTCTTGCTAGCAACATTTAAATCAAGCATTACACATATAAACTTAAAGACAAGCAATGATAGATAGGTTCACCAATCATAAAATACCTGAGCCTCTCAGAAACAGGAGTGAACTAAAATTCAAAGATCTTAACTCTTTTCATAATAACATCCAAACATCAAGAACAAACATAGGTGATTTAGCACTTCTATGCATCTAAGTTTTGACAGTATAACACAAAATAAAACCATATAGACTTACAACCAGTTAGTGAACAAAACAAATTCATTATCATTACAATGATATCTCAGGCATAGTAACTAGAACAAAAGGCAGTGCATATGTCTATCTCAATACATCAGCAAAGCAACCAAACCAATCTTACTTTATGATATCATGTCATGGACTGAAAGTTAAGCAGATTCAAATACGTATTGTCACATTATAGATGAATGAATAGCAACATCAAACACATTACACAAGCAGTTATGAAGAGGTATGATAATATCAGTAATACATGAGCATGGATATTAAATATGTAGAGTGTAGTTACCAAGTGGAGTATGTCCACTGCACCTTCAAGTGTGTGCTGAATTCTCTCTTTTTTGAACTAGCAAAAACTCCAAAGCAACCCTCCTCCTTTTTCTTGCTCATGAAACTTAAGACTCAGAGAATTTTAGAGTGCCTTGTGAAAATTGTTGGTGATCTTCAAGTGCTGAGATGATCTCCTTTTATAGTGCCTTGTGAAAATTGAGGGTGAATAAAGTGGATAAAAATTGTTATGGAGAGGGTTATGGAGATGTCTCTTTAAACATGAGAAACTTGCTTGGTTCAGTGTTCCATCCAAAATCTTGACTGATCAACCCTTGAATCCTCTTGAAATAAAACCTGATTCATAAATGAAACAAAAAACAAACAAAACCTGGTAAATAGGTTAGCTATGCAATATGATTGACCTAAGATGACATGCAAAAGATCAATGGATCTAAGGGCAAAATTTGGGGTACAACAGTATACTTGTGAGTTTTTCTTCTACCGAAATCCATTAGCACAATCCTTTTCTCTCTGACATTTGCAATCATTGTCTTAGTTTAATTTGAAAAAAGAGAGACTAGAAGAGAAAATTTTTCTTTGCTTAATGTTTTTTTAAAATGAATGCATGAATGCAGCACACAAAAACATAGAAAAAACATGGGGTCAAAGGGTCGGTGTCATGAAGTCAAGGCTCTACCCATCCCAAAGGTTTATACTAGTGATTTTTGTACCTGTTTCTCAAAATCATTGATTCTTGTCGAGATAACATCAGCGTGTCGGGAACTGTGCTAGGTGATGTATTTCAAAGAATCTCATAAGAGGGTAGTATCGCGTGACAACTATTTTCGATAGCTTCCGCACTACTGAAAGAGGTTTTTCCTAGGTGCATACTCAATCTTTCCACATGCGGCATCACACGCATTCCCATTAGCAGAAAAATAAACACATATATCAATCAGGAAAAGCAGTATATATATTTGTCCTAATGTCCTAGACTTTTTAAGAGCTATGAATCCTAAGATCCTAACAGAAAATGACTCCCCGGCGGAGTCGCCATTTTGTGGTACCTTCCTAACTTAAAGGTTTTTGACCTAAGTTCCTAGTGAGGGCCGATCCTAGCAATAATGACATTCCCCGATGGAACCGTCATTCGGTGATACCTTGTGAACCCAAGGACTCGTCCTAAGAGAAGGTTTCATCCAGAGAGATAAGAGAGAGACAAGATTCCTTTGTTTGGCCCCACGGTGGGCGCCATTTTTCCTGTGAAATTGTCTAAACTTAAGGTTTCCTCCTAAGAGACGGGAGAAGAACAAGTCTCTCCCACTGTGGTCTCCATTTTTCTGTGGAAAATGGGGACGACGATGACTAGATCTTACTTTGACTCCCACGGTGGTAGCCATTTTTCTGTAGCGCAGTTTTTGTGGTTTCGAATCACTATCGCTTTGGTACTACAGTTCGATTCATTTTTTATCCTATTGGAGCTGATGAAGGAAGGGAAATAGATGTCTCCAATTAACCCTGCTTGCAAACTGAGGTTAAACATTCAAAATTGTTGGTTTACAGATGCGGCTTTAGTTCGTGGGTCTCTCTCTGCTTATTTTGTTCAGAACAAAATACCGGGATTGTTCATGGGGAATTTTGTTGGGATACTGCGCTAGATTTGCTAGAGGTAAGGGATTTTGGGGTTTTTTTATTAGTGTGCTCGCTAAGATTCTTTTTCAATCTTATGCCTACGTATTCCGGGGATAGGGAAATCTGAGCGATCGTAGTTCCTCCTATTTTATGGGAGGAAATGGTGTTTTGGTGTCTTGTTCAAAGCCCAAGACATGAAGCTAAAGGTGGTTTGTATCTTGTTCAAAGCCCAAGATGTGAAGCTGAAGGGGCTATTTGTATCTTGTTCGAAGCCCAAGATGTGAAGCTAAAAGGGTGTTGACTTTAGAGAGAATTTGCCATCTCTAAAGGGGTCTGTGTGTCACAATTTTTGGGTGACTGATTATAATGGAGAATTACTTTAACTGGGATATGCGAATCCAGCAATGCCATAATTTCTTTTATAGGGGATTTTCAACCTGAAGGAGAAGACTTTAACTCAGTTTAGAGCAATGCCATATTTCCTTAGGAATTTCTCATGCTAAAAGAGGGACAGTGGCGTGGATGTAAATAATCCAGAGGCTTACCGCTTACAGCAATTAGACGAGGGAAAAGGAGTTGTTGATGTTTGTATGCTGTGACCAAAGCATGATTTGATGCTAGAAGGTTGATTGAATCAAACAGGCGATTTCTTTATACAAAGCCTAAGAGGAGGCTATTGACCCAACAAGAGGATGCTTTTGTGTCTCGTACGAAGCCTGAGATAGAGGCTGGATGGGTTGACTCAACAAGAGAGTGCTTTTGTATGTGTCTTGTACGAAGCCAAAAACGGAGGCTAAAAGGGTTTGACTCAACAAGAGAGTCTTTTATACTCACCAAGAGAGTGATTTGTGTCTCGTACGAAGCCCGAGATAGAGGCTAAAAGAGGATTGACTCAACAAGAGAGTCTTTTTATACTCAACAAGAGAGTGATTTATATCTCGTACGAAGCCCGAGATGGAGGTTGCAAAGGTTAACTCTGCAGGGGAGAATAATTGTACAAATCCCAAGAGGAGGCTAGGGTTACTGTTTCAGTTGAGTAACAGGTCTAGTCTGTTGGTTAAAAGAGAAAATCAGTTCTTATATGGGTAACGTTGTACTCATGGATTTGATCTGAGGACCGGGATTATTTCCTGTTCTTTAAGGAAACGGGGAATCCGAAGGGTTTCTAGACTGTCCAAGTCTACGGGTGTTTTTTCCTATTTTTGACAGGAAATTGAGAATGTCTTCGAGACTCAAGGAGATTAGACTGTCCAAGTCTAGAGTTTTATCTTTTGTACTATGCTTAAGAGAGATTAAGAGACAGTACGTTTGCGGTAGAAAGATCTAGACTCTTTGAAAGACTGTTCTATTAAGATAACTAATTTTCGTTCCTATACCTTTAAGAGGTCGTCGGGACAATTTGTACGAAGCCCAAGAGGAGGCGAGAAAAACTTTTAAGAAGCCGAAGGGACAATTTGTACGAAACCCAAGTGGAGGCTATCTTCCCGGAGGACGAATCATTATACGAAGCCTAAGAGGAGGTTGTGAAAACTTCTAAGAAGCCGACGGGTCCTTGTACAGCGCCCAAGAGGAAGCGGGGATGCTTTTAGGAAGCCTGTGGGTCCTTGCACTAAGCCCAAGAGGAGGCTGATGAACAGTTCCAGAAGGGTTTTCAGTTGGAACATTGGCCTTCTGTATATGAACTGTTCAAGGGGGAGATTTATTAGATCTAGTTATCTAAAATTGTTGTAAAAGAAAATTCTCATGGTTTAGGTTATGTTGAAATATCCGGGAGAACGTCGGATAAGGATACGAGGTTTTGCCTAGTTCTAGACGTAGTTGCCGGGGAAACTCTAAATATCTATACTAGTATTACACAGTCGATATGAGTTTATGAAAGAAGACTTATAGTGAAACAGCCCCACAGTACAGTTATATACATATGAAAGCGGTAAATGAAAGCTGGTAAACACTTACTCGGTTGTAGAGCTTCCATGCTGTTTGGTTAGTTGTTTAACAAAGAAAACTTTGATAACAATATTATATTCAAAATTAAAGGAGAAATTGCTTTGAAAAGATTGTTGGGGCTTACAGCTCAAGGAGAGGCCCAGGGTTTTATCAGTGATCGCACTGTCATTTTGTACAGGGACTTATACAAGTGACTGAGGCCCAAGAAAGGTTTTCTGTACAAAGGGATGGGTCTTACACTCTCTCAAGAGGCCCAAAATGATTGAAACTAAACAAATATGGATCTTATAGCTCAAGGAGAAGCCCAATGGTTAATTTTGAAAAGGGCGACGATCGCGCCGAGGTTTTGAAAATACCGTGGGTCTTATACAATGACTTAGGCCCAAAAGTTTTTGGTTTCAAAAGGGGATTGGGTCTTACACTCTATTAGAGGCCCAAAATGATTTTGAATGGGTCTTATAGCTCGAGGAGAGGCCCAGATGGTTTGTTTTAAACGGGCGATGATCACGCCAAACTTTTGAAATACAACGCGACTTATACAACATTTGAGGCCCAAAATAGATTTGTATTTACAAAGGGTTGGGTCTTACACTCTATTAGAGGCCCAAAATGGTTTGAATGGGTCTTATAGCTCGAGGAGAGGCCCAAGGGTTTGATTTTTGAACTGGCGATCGCGCCGGGATTTTTGAAAGCGCAGTGGGTCTTATAGCTCGAGGAGAGGCCCAAGGGTTTGATTTTTGAACTGGCGATCGCGCCGGGATTTTTGAAAGCGCAGTGGGTCTTATACAATGACTGAGGCCCAAAAAAGGTTTCCAAAGGGGTTGGGTCTTACACTCTAATAGAGGCCCAAAGTTTGAAAATGTTTTGTGAGGGTGAAAATCAAAGAACCCTAATTTTGCTTTTCTTTAAAAGTAAATATATAAAGAAAATCAAATAAAAATGATAAAAATGCCAAATAAGTTTGAATAAACCATTTGTGATTTTTGTTTAGGGTTTGAAAAATGAGGGATTAATCACAAGATGAATTAAAACCTACTTGGTTTTGATTTTCCAAAATGGATACTTATTTTTAAAAGGTTTAAAAACAAATAAAAGGCATTTATTCACAAAAATACTAATTATATTAAATAAATAATATAAATCTAATTTTTTTGTGGAACAAAATATTTCAACATTTTTGTGATTTTTTGCAAAAAGAACCAATAAAAAATAATTAAAATTGAAGCAGTTATTAATTTTCCAATTAATTAATAAAATAATATGAAAATATTGGAAAAATAGAAAAAATGTGAGAAAACACAAAATGGTCTGGGTGGGATTTGAACCCACGACCTCAAGGTTATAGGGCGCGCGCCTTACCACTGGGGTGGTGATACATCCGTTGATTGAAACAAACCAACAAATACATAAGGCTTGCCTTGTTTTCTAGGCCTGGCCAAGGCAAGGCAAGACAAGATTTGGCAAGAAATGGGAAGGTCCATAACTTTCTCATTTCTCCATGGTTGGGGACAAAATTTATATGCATCTGGCCTAGAATTTCACAAGGAATCCAATGGTGGTGGTATTTTTTTCCAGATCATGCTCCCTCCTCAAAATCTGATAGTGGTTTTGAAATAGACCATATTTTGCATTTTCTATACAATCTCTTGGTACAAGCATTAATTACATGATAAATTGGTGCAAACACAACACATATAACATGTAGAAGAGATGCATGATTAGTGGACTTCAAAGCAATGCATATTTTGGCAAGTTCAAGTCATGATGCTTACCTCTTTTTGAGCTTTTTGTGCAATCTGCCAAGCCACTTGTTCCAGAAATGATTTGATGCTTTGGACACCCTCAAATGATCCCTTAGAAGCTTTTAGGATGAATGGAATCAGCTGGAACCTGCAAAAACACAAACTGGCCCTTTCTTGCAAAAGGGGTTAAAATGGCCAAAATAGCAACTCCCACAAATGGTGTTCCAGATGTTGGGGGACATTTATGACAGTTTAAGGATGATATTTGGAGTGTGTTTGAGGTTTTATCTGATTTGGAAAGTGACTGAATCAAGACATGGCTTGAAAAATGCCCTATTTTGAGGTTTTGAGAGGTGACTTTGATATTTAAGGATTACAGGTCACTTGTGTGAGTTTGGACTGCTTAGATATGACATATTGGATGTGTTTGGATCATGAGATGTGGTGGAATTGCTCCCTAACTCAAAAACTCAGAGTTACCTTGCTAAAGAAGGCATTTTGGCCAAGAGAAATAGATTTTGAGGAAAGCAAGTGTTGTAGTACTTTGGTGTACTCAAACTGAGAACAAATGAGCTCTATTTATAGTAGTGCAAATTTGTTTTACAAGTAATAGTGAATGGCAACTGCTGCAGAGGTTTGGCCAATGGTTGCACTTTGGAATCTCAAGTCTCCTCTAGCCATTGACTAGAGGTTAGAGCACAGAGATGTGGTTCCCTAGTTGTTAGATCATTCTTTACTGAATTCAATTGCAAATGTGTTAGTCCATGCCACCTTGGTGCATCCATTAAATGCTCCAATCCAAAATTAGAGTCTTATCCCTCTTTTAGGGATTTCAAGGTTTGGCATGCTACTTCTTGTTCCAAAGACTTTGAAGGCTTGGATCATTGTTTGTTCCCTTTAGATTTGATCCTCAGATGTGTCCAAAGTGATGACAAGGCTTGGAATTATCTGATTTTTCCAAATCGAGCAAAAGTGTAAAATTCTGCCTAGCCTTGGCAGTTTTCAGTAAGGCATATTGCCATTGTCATATCTCATGGCTCAAGTGGAATTTGATGGAGTTCTTGGCCATTTTTGAAAGCCCTCATATGATACAATAACTTTTTGATCAGAATTGGTTTTGATACTTTTTGGATCCAAGTGAAAAATGCCCCTACATTTGTAAAAAAGTGAAGGCAGATTCTGACTTAGTGAAAATTTCACTAATTGTTGGAAAAAAGTGACATTTTCACTTTTTGTGATTTTGATCATTCCATAACTCAAAATCCATGATGAATTGGAATGAGGTGTAGTTGAAGCTTTTGTAGAGGGTAATGAGAGCTCCAAAGTTGGTACCCTAGCCACTTTGTTTCATAACTTAGAAAAATTTCTACGTTTTTCATGGTTACCCCTTTTACAAGTTATCCCACTTTTCTTGATTTTTCTTGATGAATGATGATTCCAATCATACATTAACATCATTTTGGGGTCAAAGAACCATAATTGTGAAAAATCTCAAAAAGTCAACGTTTGACTTTTGTGCATAGTTGACTTTTTGTCAGATGAATTCCAAACTGTGCGATCCTCTATGAAATCAAGTCCTTGACCTAAATCAAACTTGATGGATTGATTTCATAGGTGTTATAGAGTGTATTGAATCATGTCTTAGGGTTTGGGAGCTTGTCCTGGTCAAAAGTCAAAGATACAGTTGACTTTTCTCGCGAAACCCTAACTGTGGTTTAGATGAAATTGAAACTTGTTGCTCAAGCTTCTTGGCTCAATCCATTGTTACAAATGGACCAATGTGGTTTGTTAGGGACCCTCAAATAATCTCTTGGGGTCTTGGCTCATGATTTGTACCAAAAGTCAACTTAGGGGTGAATTAGGTCAAGAAACCCTAATTCCTGATTTTTTGATGAATGCATCCCCTGAGGCTAAATTGACTTGGTGATTGGGCTCATGAGATCCCTTGGAGCATCATAGGTTATGCTTTGAAGCATTGGCTCATGCCCAGAGGAAAATTTCCATCTGGAGGCCCTGGTCGACCAAACCCTAATTTGGTGACACTGGCGATCTTAAGGCTTGATCCACCTAGAAGGGAGAAGCCTTGTGCTTAATCCTTGAAGTGAGAGTCCTCTTGATCCCTTGTGGATGTTTGAGAGGCTAGACAAGTTGAAGACCATGTCATTTCTTGATTGATCCTTTGTCTAAGAGCTCTGAGAGGGCTTGAAACCCTAAGTCTGATTGTAGTGGATGCTCACCCATCTTTGGGGAGAGTAATGGTTCATCCATATCATGATGATGATTTGCACAATGATTGGAAATCTTAGTAGTCAAAATTTGGGGTATGACATGACCCATCAAGAAAAATCAAGAAAAGTGAGGTTACTTGCAAAAGGGGTAATCTTAAGAAACTTAAAATTTCTCTAAGTTATGAAAAAAAGGGTGATTTTCCCAACTTTGCAAGGTCATAACTCCCAAACTACAAATCCATTTTCTTCCATCCAAAGCTCAAATGATAGCTCTCATTACATACTACAAAAGTGTCACAGTGCTCCATGAGCCAAAAAAGCTTGGATTTTGAGTTATAGAGCTATGATGTTAGGGTTTTAAAACTTTTGAATTTGGACACTTAGTGAAAATTTTGGACATAATCTCTTTTATATTTTCACCAACTTTGAGGCCATTTTTCATTATGATCCAAGATGAATCAAGACCAAAGTTAAACATCAAAGTTGAAGTATGATATAGGGGCTTTATAAAAAGTACAAGAGCCTCTCATAATTCAACTTGAGCAAGAAGTTATAAGCCTCCAAAAATGGCATGTATCAGTTCATAACATTACAAATGAGTCAAGATTAGTCCAAGAATCAGAAGACCATAGGCCTGCAAGATTGACTCAAGTCAATGGCTAGAGGAGACTTTGGCTACATGGCAAATTCCAATGGATAATAGGGTGATCCAGCCCTCAATCACTATTCCTTGCAAAATAAACTTCCTATACTATAAATAGAGGTCATGTGTGACTGATCAAACCACTCCAAAACATCAGAATGCATGTTTTCCTCCAAATCACCTCTCAAAACCAAAATTTCCTTCTTTAGCAAGTAACATGCAAATTTTCAAATAGGGAAGGATTCCACCACAACCAATGATCCTAACACCATGCATACATCATATAGAAGTTGTCCAAACACTTCTCCATCATCTGTAACCTCATAATCACAAAGCTCAAAACTCAACTTAGGCCTATTTGCAGTTGAGGTACCACAACAAGTTCCAGGTGTTTCCAATCAATTCCAAGCATCTCAACACACTACTCGAGGTCCAAGGAAGCTGTCCAGATCATCAAAACACTTCTGTAACACCTACACCTTAGGATTCGATTTCCTCTTGCAATGGTAAGCCTGAAACTCTCAAACTCTATGATGCATGCATCATAAATGTGTTTTCAAGTTACAAACATGTTTATGCACCTATGTAGAGTGTTTCCCCTCAATCAATTCCTTAGTAGCTATCGTATATAGGATTTCATAGTGTTCTTGAAGAAATTAGGGTTCATGTGTTCATCACTTGATTTCTCACTCCACACTTAAAACAAATGCAATTAATTGGTACCATTGGAATCCTTGTTAAAAAACGGGCAACTTTCATGTTTACAAAAGTCAATTTCATTACGTATTCAGTGAGATACATGAGGTTTTGCAAATTTGGTTATGGAGGTTCGCGCGACGAAAAAGAAGATGGCCCTGGCGCCATTTTTTAATTTTTAAATATTTGAATTTTTGATGTTTTTCTTAATTGATTTCAAAATTTAATTTCTCTCTGATTTTTAATCATTTTTTATTGATTCATTTTTTCAAAATTCACAAAAATGTTAAAATATTTTATTCTACAAAAGTTTCCAAATAATATTATTTATTTAATATATTTTGAATTTTTGTAAAGAATTTCATTTTAATTGTTTTTAAACATTTTTAATGAAATTTTTATCTTGATTTTTCAAATTCAAAATGAATCTCAAGCTTTCATATGAATAAAAGATGATTTTTCAAAACATTTTTCAAAATTCATAACTTGTTTTTCAATATACTTATCCCAAGGTGCATGTGTTCGATTCCCACGGGAGGCAAGAACGCTGATTTAGTTGATAAAGGGGGCCAGTGATTAAGTCGTTGAGTGACTATGCCTGGGTTGTCGTGCGCGGGCCTGGGGATGTTACAGTAATCCCCATTTTTCTTCTTTACAAACATTTTGGGCCTCTATTAGAGTGTAAGACCCAACCCCCTATGTACATAAATAAATTTTGGGCCTCTGCTAGAGTATAAGTCCCACAACGTCTTTCGGTATCGCGGTGCAATCACTGTTTTCAAAATAAATCATCTGGGCTTCTCTTTGAGTATAAGTCCCAATATTTTGTACATAAACTTTGTTTTAAACAATAAACAACTCCCATGGGCCTCTCCTTGAGTTGTAAGCCCCATACCTCTGTTTTCAAAATCATCTGTCTATTTTAAACTGGTACTAGGAGGAACATTATTCCCGGTGAAACTGCTCTTAGACCACTTGGGCCTCTCTTTGAGTTATAAGCCCAAAACATTTCTTTTTTCTTTTCAACAAATTTCTCTTAATTCAAATTCAAATTCAAATTCAAAGTTTTCTCAAAACTTTCTTCAATTTCTTAAAACCCTAATCGTACAGTTGAAATCATACAACCAATCACAATACACTTAAGCCTTTTTCCAAAGAATAAGACCCATCACCTTTTCAATATCTTTTCAATTCAATGCATACTTGTTTATATATCTGTTAATTCATTTGTGTGTGTATAAATATATATATATATATATATATATATATATATATATATATATATATATATATATATATATATACTTGTGCATATCTGTCTAGAGTTTCCCCCGGCAGTTAGGTATACATTTAAGCCAAACCAGACGTTACTTCTAACATAGTCAAAACTAGTTCCCTCATAGGAAATTCCCCTCAATACAGTATGCCTCCTCTTGGGCTTATTCAATACGGAACAGAGAAAGGAATTATTCCCGGTGAAAATTTTCTCAAGACTGTCAAAAATTAGAAACATATATAAGAAATTCATTTCCCCAGAGAGGATTAATTCCCAGTGAAACCTCTTTTGAATTTCTTCAAATGTTAGAACTGTTAAACAAAGAAAGGATTATTCCCGGTGAAACCTTTCTTGAACTTTTCTTAGGCTTGGACCCACAGGTTTCCTAAAAGTATCCACAGCCTCCTCTTGGGCTTAGTACAAGGACCAACAGGCTTCTTAGAAGTTTCCTAGCCTCCTCTTGGGCGTAGTACAAGGACCCAAAGGCTTCCTAAAAGCATAAGATATAAATTAGTCATCTATACTAGTTCAATCTCCAGGAGAGTCAAATTTCCAGAACATCCAGTCAGTCAGGAGTTGTTCTCCATCCTTTAAACCAACAGCCTCCTTTTGGGCATCATACAAAGATCTCTCATTACCATAGTCTACTTTTTGACTAAACATAAAAACCCTCAAGTTTCCTAAAGGCACAGGATAAACCCTGATCATTTTACCCATACACCAGTCTTCAGAAGAGTTAAAACCTTTAAGGTCTTCAAACTCACTTTTAAACTTCTCTGACCCTTAACAAGGCTTAACTTTCACCTTGAAAATCCCCAGCCATGGTCAATTTATCATTAATAAATCCCCAACAGAATCAGAGCCTCATGGTATCTGATAATTCAACTCTTCCCTGATTCCCAGCAAGAGTAAATTCCTTTTGGATTCCCCAAAAACAAATTGGACCTACTCTTGGATTTCAGTAAATCTTCAGCAAGAGATAGCCTCCTCTTAGGCTTCATATAAGAATTTTCTCCAGTCAGCCTTAATCTTGGGCTTTATACAAGATAAATAAAACCTCCCCAGTGGAGTCATTTTCTTTCAGCCTCTATCTTGGGCTTTATAGAAAATAAATAAAAACCTCCCCAGTGGGGTCATTTTCTTTCGGCCTCAATCTTGGGCTTTATACAAGATAAATAAAAATCTCCCCAGTGGAGTCATTTTCTTTTAGCTTCAACCTCGGGCTTTGATCAAAGCACAAAATTCAACATCCCCTCAGATGAGATCAGGAGTTCCCTCTGTAGGAAGATACTTCCTCTATACATCACATATCAAAACAAATTATCAAAACCTTTTCCCAGATAAATTGTTGTAAGTGGCACACTTGTTGATTCAAAATCCAAACTGGAGTCCCTCTTTTATCTTGGCTAAAAAAATATCTTTCACCTAACATCTATAAGTGGCAAGCCTATGGATTCCTTACATCCAAGCCAAAGTCACTCTCTTAGCATGAAAGATTCATAAAGGAAAAAGTGTCATTGCTCTACACTGAGTTGAATCTTCTTCCTTCATGGCATCCCTCTTATAAAATAAATTATGGCATTTTTGGATTCTACATATCCCAGTTAAAGTAATTTCCCTTATAATCCATTTCTCAACATTTGTGATGAATAGATGAGATATCTCTCTTTAGAGATGACAAATTCTCTCTCAGTCAACTTTAGCTTCAATCTTGGGCTTTAAACAAGACACAAATATTCTGCTAGCTTCAATCTTGGGCTTTGAACAAGACACCAAATATTTTTCCTCCCATAGATATAGGAGGAACTATAATTGCTCTAATTTTCCAAATCTCTTTACAGGAATACGTAGGCATAAGATTGCGAAATATTAGCGAGCACACAAATCAAAACTTTAGATTCAATACCTTCCCAAAAATAACAGAAAAACCCGAAAACAACAAAAACATTCTCTCAACACTCCCAAAGGAGAAACTTTCCCAATCCACAGCAGATTAACACAAGAAAGCATTTCAAAATAACAGAAATACATGCAAAAAGAAGGTTCCTATGGATTACCATAGATACACTGGGTGTTAATAGATTCCCTTTGTATAACCAGACCCCGATCTCCGATCTCTTAGCATTTGTTAAAGAAAACATTTGCGTGTGTTAGTTTAAGATATCTTCCCCTTCCTTTCTAGCTTCATATGATAAATACAGAAATCAGAAAGTAGAACCAATCATGTGGTAAGGTGGTCGCGTCACCAGGAAAAAACAGACGGCTACACACATCACTTAACGTAAAAACATCATAAACTTAACTTCCCATTGCCTAACATATAAAAAGTTTAGCTCATGTCAAACTGAGTACAAACTACAAACATGGTTCTCAAAAGATACATCCTTAAACAAATACTGAAAAAGAAATGTAAACATGAGATTAAAGTGAATACTTCTTGAGATGGATGATCAACAAGGAATGACTCAAGTCGCGCCAGGGCTTAGCAGCTGGTACATAAAATGGTGATAAGAATAACTCTTTTTTCTCTCCACTAACCTCACACTATTGTATTATGCCTTGTAACTTGGAATAATGCTGAATTTAATTCTTTAATCTACATCATGGTTTATTTATAAGCCTTCACTAGGGTTCCTTATGATGTATTGGATCATGGGCCAAAATTAAGGAAATCAAATCAAGCCCAATAGAAGAATCAACTTCTTCACAACATTCTTTATGCTTAGTCTCCAAGGAATCAGGTACAAGGGAACAATTGTGGAAGACAAAGTGTTTTGTGACAGACTGCCACAGCAGGGTGCAGGCGGTGATGTTCTTTCTTGCAGAGCATGCAGAGTATTGGTTGTACTATTGTACCATCTTTTGTCTTCTAGCGCCATTTGGTCTAATCCACTTTATTCAAATGAATTCCCTTTAATACAAATCAGAGATTCCTTCCAATACACCAGTCCTTTCACGTTTTCCCTAGGAACCTAACATCTTTTTCCCTTTTTCTTCTTTGGTTGAGTTCATATTTATTCTTCCGCTTGAGGTCCCAGATACTGTCTGCTACAGTCTTGCCTTAGCTCGGTAGAGTTGCCCTAAAATTAAGCAACAAACACATCAATCCAGCAAAAAGGAGAACTTGTTGTGCTCCAAGCTAATTACTATTAAACAACTAAAATGAACTAAAAGTAACAACTTAAGATGCAATAAGCTAACAATAATGAAAAACTAAGGTATGTAATAACTCACTAAATGTGGGTTATCACACCCCCAATCATTGCTTGTCCTCAGGCGATGAGATAGATAACGACATATAAACTTACCCTCCACACAACCACATTTTTAGGTAGCACAAACTCACCATCAACCCAGAAATTATGTCAAAAGACTATTTTCAAAGACTGACCCAACTCATCCTTAAAGCTAGATCATGAGTGTGTTTGTGTGTTCTGTGCATTATTGATGCTACCGGTCACGCCTGTACTCTTCAGTAAAGATAGTCAACCTAGGTTTAACTTTGATTTCCTTATCCTATGGTACAAGATATGAGCTTTCAGTTTCAGCAGGGAAGGTTTTAACTGTTCTATTATCAAACTTTTGTGTTTAGAAACAAACATGCACTTTATTGATAAACTAGGTAAAAGCTCCACATTTTCCCCTGACGGGATCTCACTTGTAATGAGTCCAACCTAGTACTAGTGGTGAAGGCATCTCCCTGTTTCTCCAGATTCGGGCACAAGAACTTATTCATGACTTTTTCCTTTAATTTTGATCATAGGAACTTATTCAAGACGTGCACTTTGGCTTACTTCAACTAGACACTTTGGTGTGTTTATTTGCATATGCAGTGTGCCCACATGTACTCGATCTTAAACATCAGTACTATCCTCCCCTAACTAAATCATATAGTGAACTCTTATTCTATACTTTAAAACAATTCAAATTTATCAAAAGGCTATCTACTTTCCTGACTACTAAAGGCATGACTAGGGTTATCAGAAACACCAGAGAGTGCAATTGGCTAGTACTCAAAACTTTGTTTCCAATATTGTCACAGTCCTAACAGATTTTTCCTAAGTCTCTTAAAGTTGTATGACTTTTAGAGGTTACATTCAACTTGTTTTCTCTATTTTTATTATTGTTTATTGGGTTAGATATGTTTTTAGTCCTCACAAATATTGTTATTTTCACTTTTAGTCCCTCAAAAAAGTTTCTTCAAAGAATGGTCCGCATAATATTCTCCATCCACACTTTTGGCCCCTTTTGTCAACGTCTATTAACAAAAGTTGACGTGGCATGCCACATGGAAGTTTTTTGGTGACTATACGCACACATGGCGGTGCCAACGTGGCAAAGATGCTGACATGGCATATCATATGGCTAAGGTCAACACCATACTTGAACCCATAAAAATTGTAGCTAATTGGTAGCTAAAATCATAACTAATTTGTAGCTAACTGGATATTTCAAAGAAATTCTTCGTACACAATAACAATGTTGTTATAAAGTTTAGTGGTGAACTTACCTTCTTTGGTAGGATGTGTTTGAATTAGTGAAGTAAATCACATCTTCATATTCACTAATGTCCATGTCATTTGTGAAGTTAAAGGGTTGTCCTTCAACTTCTACTAGAGATACTACTACCTTGCGTTGAGTTAGAAAGAAACAAGTTTAGTGTAGTAGTTTATCATTCTCAATCTAATTACTTTATTATATTATTTTGTTCAATGAAATCATAACTTATGAATTGCACGGCAATGGCTAGTCCTAATGATTGTGATGTGTCCGCTCTAAAAGTTGTCGATGATTCAATATAGAACAATGTTACAGAATTGTGTTAAATTTAATTCATAAAAATGTTAAATTAACAATACATAAATGACTATTTTTTATAGACAACATTTCTCATGTTTACAAAGAAAACTATGAATATGATTGAAGCTCTTAAAAAACTTGCATCTATATTGGAGTTCGTGCACAAAAAGTAAAGGGCAAATTTAAGCTGATCACAATTGGTATAGGAAAAAAATTCCATCCCAGCAAACAGAACATGAATATCAATTAATTTATTTTCATGTTAACTAAATTCTTCATTAAGTTATAATCACATATGAAACAGATAATAATATGAAATACATATTACTGTATCTAGAACAACTTTCTGGGTCACTAATGACAATGTAATAACTGTTGATCAAATTAGTCGAACTTATTTAATCAATGAAAATAGCACCAACAAGCACATAATCTCCAATAAATATTTTTTCTGAAAACTTTCATTTTTTTAGACTCTGAAAGCGCCACTTCATGAATATTGAAATTAACATTTTTTTCACCAATACATTCTCATTTGAAGGTGAATATGGTCGGCATTTGGCATACACTCAATAAGCACTACATGAACAACATGATGATTAAGAAGGGAGAATGGATAATATAGCTTATGTACATCTTTTGATCTATTATCATTACACAGCAAGTACGCTGATGGATCCCATGTATAGCACATCTTGGCAGTATCTGCATAATGAAACAACTTGTTTGAATTTCGAGGTAGTAGACATGCAATTTTCAGAATTTATAGTCAAGATCAGCCTCAAGCCATACCTCACCCAGCCGTGCATTGATTTTCCAGGGCACAAAACCATCAACACATGTGAGTCCTACATTGACAATCACAATTGCGGCACCTACTTCAATCGCAGTTTCTGCATAATAGAAATTTATATTTTTTGGTCGAGCCATGATCCCAGGTCCTGATGTGGGTAATCACTACAGTAGAAATTATTCTGATTCTTGCATGACAAATTTTCTAGTTCATGTATTTGTTATAAATTAGCTACGATTTTAGCTGCCGATTAACTACAAATTTTTCTGGGTTCATGAAACATTAGTCATGTGGCTTGCCATGTCAACATCTTGCCATGCTGACATGCTAACGTCTAGTAAAAATCTGACATGTCAATTAAAAATACACATTTGACATGCCACGTAAGCCTCCGTTAGTGGAAACTAACGAGAGGGACCAATTTTAGGGACGAACAAATTTACGAGGGCCATTATTTAAAGAAAAATTTGTATACGGGCTAAAATTGAATGTTGGCATATTTATGAAGACCCCTAGCATATTTAACCCTTATTTATTTATTTATATTATTTTTTTAACACAATGAGATTATAACCAAAACAAGCAACATTTTCATTAATTCAAAATAAGGCTAAGGACAGCTAAACCACAACTTAAACAAAGCAATTCAATTTTTAAACTAACAATTTAAAAACAACAAATCTTAAAGCAACATATCTTAAAACAACAGCAACAATTATATGATCATAATTGAGAAGTGGTGGATTGATGAGCAAGGTCATGACATTGGCAGCCACTCCCCCAGACTTAAAGTAAGGACAGTGTCCTCACTGTCAGCTAGCGAAATAGAGAGCACCATTAGTTTCCCCTTAAAAGGTCAATAGAAATACCAGTCAGGCATTAAGCCTATTGCTCTTCCTCAGAGTATGGTCTTCCTTTTTCTTCTTTCTGGCCTCCTTCTGCGCAGGATCTGGCATGGGTTTTTTCCTTGAATTCTTGGGTGCCTAAGAGACAGCTTTAGTCGGGACAACTGCAGGCACTTTGACTGGCTTAGATGGAGATTTCATGGGGGATTTCTTTGGCTTGGATGAAGGCTTGGGCTTAGCATGGGATTTCTTCTTCTGGCCAACCTTCGTTGGGGCAGGCGTGCTGGGGTTTACTGGTTTCTTCACCTTTTCAGGAGTGATAGTAGGTGCCAGGTCAGTGTTAATCTTTTCCTTAGATTCTTCTTCAGACTCAAATTTGTTTGAGTATTTAGTGGAATCTTTCCCTTCCTCAACAACTTTTCCTTCCACTTCACAATTTGTTTCATTCTCCCGTTGGCGATTCAATCCATCTTTAGTTTCCTCCTTGTCATTCTTCTCACTACCAACATTGTCATCAATATTTTCTTCCTCCTTCTCTTCTTCTTGAATTTTGTCATCCTGCATTTCCTCTTCATCATCACTAACCTTGTCTTCTTTAAAAATCTTTTTACCTTTCAACCTTTCAGGTGCATCAGCCATCATTTCCTTTTTGTCTTTAGCATCTTGTGCTTATAACTCCTTTAACATTCTTACATCCTCATAAGAACGCTCTTTAGCAGCATTTGCATTTTCTTTTCATTTTTTCTTTCAGTGTCCTCTTTAGACACGCCTCCTGTCTTTACTTAATTGGGCTTTTTATCCTTGCTAGCTTACTTCCTAGGTTTTTCATCATTGTCCTCTCTGGGCATGCTAGAGGTAGACGCTCCTAGCGCACCATAGAACACAACCTTTTTCTGCTTTTTCTTTTTCTCCGCTTCCTCTTCTTTCTAGGGTTGATCATTTTTCTCTTCAAGTTCTCCCAAAATATGATCTGGGAATGCTGGCACAACTTCATCATTGTAGTTCCACTCATTTAGTTTCTTCTCCCATTCAAACTTTTCCTTTGAAGATTTATAGAAATCTCTTTGGTCCTTTTGCATCTGCAACAACACTTTCCCCAAAATCTGATCTGTCTCAAAGCCTGATTTACCACCTGCCGACTCCTATCTTGCATGCGGATACCTTTTTCTTCCTTTAGGTTTCATTAGGGTTTGAATGATGGCCTTATCAAAGGCAGTCTGGGGTGGCATATTTCATCAGTTGCCTTTTGAGGCACACCATGCCTCTTGCAGACATTGGAGATCAAACAGGGATAGTACAACATATCTTCCTTCTTCTTTGGGCAGGTTTGGATTTCTTGCACAATAATCTTTCTCATATTTATGCCTTCACCAGTGGTGATGCAATGAAGCAAAACTAATCTTGCTCTATTAATAGTTTCATTGTGTGTTTTTGGACGAAGTGAGTACTTGATAAATTGATACCAGACCTTTGATTTTGACCTCAAGTTCATTATTTTCATAGTTTTCTCTCCTCCAGTTTCCACCCACTTAGTGTCTGGGTTGCATAAAGATTCCATGTACACATCATAATTAACACCATCATATGCTACCAAAAGCTCTTGATACATGTGTTCAGCTGGTCCTAATTTGAAAAGCATGTTAATGCTTCTTTCAGAGTAAGACACTTTCACACCTCTAACCATCACTTCGGCCTTCTTGTTTGTGGTATCCCCCTAATTCGCATAAAACTCCTTTATAATTTGAGTTTTGTAGTGTTGTGGTTGCTGACAAAACCTAGTCCACTTCATGGTTTCGATAATCTTTCCCATGTCTCCTAGGAGACCTACGTTTTCATCCTGCATGTCAAAAATGAATCCTATTTCTGAATGCATGCTCATTCCTGAAAAATAGTCACTAAATTGCTGGCTGGCATCGCTATTGATAAAAGTTTCACCATCTGACATGTCATCATAAGAATAGTCTACCACTGTTATGGCATTCTTACGAGCACAAGTTTTGAAACGACCTTGACTGTATGTGGGCTTCAGGGTGAAATTAGGGTTAAAGGTGTTTGGGAATACATGGGAATTTCTAGGATTTGAGGGAAATGAATTGTTTAGAAAAAATGTATAAGAGACGGTTTAGGAAGAAGGAGAGGTTAAGAGTATATAATGATGGGATGTTGGTGATTGCACGTTTTAAAAGGGAATGAAGGAGAGAGGGGGAAAACAAAAGGTTATGGTTTTAAAAATTTGAAACTGCCAAGAGAGAGAAGGAATATCAACCGGTTAATGGATGGTTACTTATGTTAGCACCCAAAATTATGAAGTGTAGAGACTTCACAATTAATAACTCTGTCGGTGACGTCAAGCACATGGCTCATTAGACTGTCTACACGCATGGCCTTCTTTTCTCTTCTGCATTCAATTATTGTCTTATTAGCAAATTCCTTTTTTGAGCAAAATTTTTACTTTTTCTTGATTTCACTAAATTCAAAGAGACAATAATTACTTCCTTTATCATGTTTAACCCCTAGCTCATAAACATAACAATGTTTAACTCGAACCATTTCCATTTTTCTTCATCAATTAAAATCATATGAAAATTAAAAAACTAACAAAAATAAAAGTTAATCTGGGCTTCCTCCGACTAGCGCTATTTTATAGTCTTATAGCCTGACTACAACAAAATTAAAAAAATTCATGTAACCCCAAGGTAACCCTTGTGTTATGGAAGGATTCACCAAGGTAAGCCTTAACTCTTTGCCCATTCGCCTTGAACTCTTCACCTGGCCTCTCATTCAACAAGTCCACTGCCTCATGAGGATAAATTTTATTCAATTTAAAAGGGCCGGACCACTTAGACATAAGTTTTCTTGGAAACTTAAGCCTAGAATTGAATAAGGGAACTTGCTAGCCTTCCACCAATTTTCTTTTCTGGCATTTACTGTCGTGTCACCTCTTGATCTTTTCCTTATACAACTCAACATTCTCTTAGGAGAATAACTTATGCTCCTCTAGCTCATTGAGTTAAAACATTCTAGCATGTCCAGCATGAGCTAAATTAAAATTCAAAGTTTTACCATAGACAAGTCTGTAAAGAGACATGCCTAGATGAGTTTTATAAGCTATCCTATAAGCCCACAGAGCATCATTCTAATGCTTAGACCAGTCCTTCCTTGAGGGGTTCACAACTTTTTCCAAAATTCTTTTTATCTCTCTATTGGAAATTTCAATTTTCCACTACATTGGGGATGGTAGGCTGTGGCCCGTGGCAACCTTGTGTTTGACTCCATATTTTGCCATCACATTTTCAAATAACATATTGAAAAAATGGGTTCTCTAATCACTAATGATTGCTCTAGGAGTGCCATCTCTAGTAAAAAAAAATTAACCAAAAATTTGGTCACCACCCTAGCATCATTAGTGGAAGTTGCTACTGCCTTTATCCTCTTAGAGACATAGTCTACAACCACCAAAATGTACACGTTTCCAAAAGATTGATGGAATGGCTCCACGAAGTCAATGCCCCACACATCAAAAAGTTTCATTTCAAGGATGTTATTAAGAGGCATTTCTTGCCTCATGGAGATATTCCCTACTCTTTGACATATATCACATCTTTGTACCAATTCATGAGCATCTTTAAAAAGAGAGGGCCAGAAATAACTAGATTGACAAATTTTGGCAGTCGTTCTGGTTCCTCCAAAATGTCCTCTATAAGGAACCTCATGACAGGCAGACAAGATCTGTTCTGCCTCTGGTTGGTCCACACATCTTCTCGGCAACTAGTCAACACATTATTTGTAAAGAAAAGGTTCATCCCAAAAGTTAGTTTTGGTCATATGAAAGAAACTCTTCCTTTGTTGAGAGTTAAAATCTGGTGGAATGTATCTGCTGACCAGATAGTTGATAATATTGGCGTACCAAGGTGTCATGCCAGAGGTAATCAGTAGCAACTTTTCATCAGGAAAACTTTCCTAAATGTCTTATTGGCCTTGTTCTGCACTTCCTCTGGAAGTCTTGAAAGATGATCAACAAAAAAATTCTCCATTCCTTTCTTGTCTCTAATATCCAAGTCAAACTCTTGTAATAACAACACTCATCTTATCAATCTAGGCTTGGCATCCTTCTTTGCAATGGGATACTTTATGGCAGCATGATCAGTATACACAATGACCTTTTTTTCTACCAAGTAGGATCTGAACTTATCAAAAGCTAAGACAATAGCTAGCAACTCTTTTTTTAGTTGTTGTGTAGTTAATTTGTGCTTCAGTTAATTCCTACTAACATAGTAAATGGTATGGAACACCTTGTTATGTCTTTGACCAAGCAAAACTCCAATAACAAAATCACTGGTAACACACATCAGTTCAAAGGGCTTTGTCCAGTCATGACTCTTCATAATTGGTGTAGAGGTCAAGGCTTGATTTAATAACTTGAAGGCATTCATACATTCCTGACTGAAGACATAAGGCATATAATGCTGCAGCAGATGGCACAGTGGTTTGGTTATCTTGAAAAATCCCTGATAAATCATCTATAAAATCCAGCATGCCCTAGAAAATTTCTAATTTCCTTGATGTTTATTGGGGGGTGGCAGCTTCCCTATGACTTCCACTTTTTCTTGATCCACTTCTAAGCCTTTCTTTGAAATTTTATGCCCAACAACAATACCTTCCTTCACAATAAAATGGAATTTTTCCCAATTAAGCACAAGATTGTTCTCTTAACATCTGGTCAGTGTGGACGGCGTTTTGGGAGTATTGAATCGGAGACCAAGCTATTGGATTAACTTGACTCGTAAATCAAAAACATCACCATCGGACTATGATTTATCCAAAGGGAAGGGGTAAATAAAGAGTAACCCACAAGTATGCAATGTGATATAATGCAATGAGATCTGAAATTCGGGGGTTGATTATACAAAGGGAAGGTACTATCACCCTAAGTATCTATAGTATCCTATAGGATTCTCTTGAAATGTTTTGTGTTATTTTCTTAAGTTATTCGCTATTTGATTGGGAGAGTTCACTATTTTTAGTGAGTGAAGAAGTGGTAAATGTTTTTGTTACTTTTTGTAATGTATATGAAAAGGGGGTGAAAATAAAATGGTGTGCTCGCTAAGATCTCGCAATCCTATGCCTACATATCCCTAAAGGAAGTCAGAGCATTTGTAGTTCAGGGAACTACTGGTAAAAGCAATGTTTGTTGGGTCTTTTAGGAGAAGAGACAGGTTGTCATCTTAAGAGAGATTGCTTAACTATACCACCACAAACATAGAAAGATAAATGATCTTTGCATAATAAGAGAAGGACTACAACTTGGATATAGGATCAATAAGTATGCCACTTACATCACTTAAGTGAAAGAGTATCTCTGCACCATAATAAGAGAGAGACATCAACTTGGATATATAATCAACAAGTAGGCCACTTACATCACTTAAATGAGAGAGAAAGTTTCAAAAGTTTGATTTATATTGTGGGGATAGAAGAGATATATATTCTATAGAGATGACTCATGTCTAATCTCTTGGGGAAGAATTTTGAGTTTGAAGCCAAAGATGGCTATGGTTTGATTGAAGTTGAATTTTGAGGGGAATCCTAATGTTTGAACTAAATTTTAAAAAAGGGGGGTTATGATGAACCTAACCACTAATGTCAAGAGAAACTTAACAGATAAAGTTTAGCAAGTATGAATAAGTAAAACATCAAGTAATATTAAGCATGGTATCAAGACATGTGTATAACAGACAAAGCATAAGACAAGTAGACATGCTTGACATTATGGAAGTTTATGAAGGACATAATTGAATTTGTGAGCAAAGATTTAATCAATTTGAAACATCACAAGCAAGTTTAAACAAGTACATGAATCATGGATTAGATGAACATGGTAAGGCAAAAGCAAAACCCTAAAGAGAGTTTTATGAAGAAAATATTTGATCATGTCAACAATTTAATCAAAGTAAATATATGAACAAGATATTTAACATAATTGAGACAAAAGTTAAAGGAACCAAACTCTAGTGGAAACCCTAGTTATGCCTCAAGTTGTTTTGAAATATTAGTCGAGATTAAACCCTAACGGTGTTACTTAAACAAACCATTTTAATCAACGTTTTTTCAAAGAGAAAGGACAATTAAGCATGGTACAAGTCATTAACAAGACTTAATCAAAGCATACTATAGTCATATAAACATTTATGTTCAATTAGATCAAAAAAGTAATCAAAAGAACACCGTTTAAAAAGGTTTTAAAACACAAAAAGTACATGTTTTCGACCACACAAAAATACATGAAATAAATATTATTTTGGTATTTTTTGAAGTATTCTCAAAATATATATGGCAAACAACAAGTGTGTGAAAAATCAGTCAAAAATGATAAATAGATCATGAGATATGATTGAATGAAGATGGAGAAAAATCATAAAACAACTAGTGATAAAAAATAAAGGGTGGCTGCCACTAGGGCTTGAACCTGCACCCTTATGCTTGCACCCTAAAACTTTACCACCGGGGCAAGTGACTTGGTTTTAACATAATACACACGCGTTACATAATATATTAAGTCAACAAGTGAAAATGTGAAAAAAAAAATACAAAAGGTCTGGGGCGAGGGGGATTCGAACCCCAGACCTTGAGCTCACACACAATGCATAAATACTAGTGTTTCCACTAGGGTGTGATGCCAATTCAGGTTTTAATGTGGAACCAAAATATAATATATTAAAACATCTTCAAAAATATGAAAATGGTGCCATCATCATCTTCATCTCCTTCCTCCATTTTTGATTTTCTGGAAAACCTATCTCCCTCAATACTCAATATTTTTGCATGATGTAAACATGAAAAATGTTGGAATTTTGATGAAGATCGTGATGGTACCATTTGATTTTATTTATTTTTAACACATAACAATTAATCAATTCAAAACCAGTATGAACCCTAATATGAAAATTCAGAGTGAAATTACATACAACAATGATTAAGAGCAATTGAAATAGGGTAAATGATCCTCATAGCATGACAAGGATGTTGGTAACTCAAATGATCAAGAATGATGCATGAATTATAGAGTTAGGGAAATAGTCACTTACCTCTCAGACTGAAAATTGAATTCTGCTTTGGAGCTATTACAAATGCAAAGTGATGATCCAAAAAGCTTCCTTGACCTCCAAGGAATGTGTTGGAATGGTGAATTGGATTAAAACTCTCTGGAACTCTCTACATGAATCAACCTGCAGTTTGAGCAAGTGAGATGTGATCCTATAGATTAAGGTGTTTCAGGTGTGTTTTGATGATTTGGATCACTTCTATTAAGTGTTTAAGAAGTTTTTGGATGCTTAGATTGAATGGAAAATGCTTGGAATGAAAAATCTGATTGCTCTTGCAAATTATGCAACAATCATGATGTGAAGATGCAATTTCTAGTTAGGGGTGATTTGATGATGTTTATAGATTCTTGAGAAGTTTATATATGTTGTATGTGATGTGTTTGAAGAGTTAGAATGGAGGTTTATGGAATGGTTTGTGAATTGCAAGTTTTCACTTTTGTGGTTTTGGAATTTTGCAAGCATGTGCAAAATCTGGTGTGAAGAGGTTTGAGATGTTGTGCTTCTATTATGTGTCCTTGAAATGATCATAAGTGGCCTCTATTTAAAGGAAAACAAGTTGGTTTTTCTTGAGGAAAAGTTTGGATTAGGATGCACCCTATTATCCAATGTATTTTGTCATGTTTCCAAAATTGAATGCAAAGTTTAGTAGCTTAGTTTCTAAGCAAGATCAAATCTTGATCATTTGGACTATCATCATTCAAATGGTGACCCTAGTCTTGATGTTCAGAACCAATTCTTGTCTTGGTGATTAAGTCTCTTGACTTTGTGGCATTTCACTTAATGCATCAAAACAAAACTTAAGTTCATGCCTTTGGAAGAGATTTTCTACTATGCCAAGGGATAGAACCTCAGCAAATTTGGTACCATCTTGAAGATTCCATGGGATACTACATGATTTATGTTGACTTTGTGCAGAGATAAGGCTTGTAAAGTGATCAAAAGTATGTCCAAACTTGTATGCTGTCTTGAAATTATCTTCATCAATGCTTCTTGCAAAAATCATAACTTCTTGTTCAAGTAAGATAAATCTTTGTTTTTGGACTCTTTGGAAAGCTTGAAACATCCTCTACAACTTTCATGTTGACAAATTTCCTTGATACAATTGGTATCTGTCATACCCCAAATTTTGACCACTAAGATTTCCCATCATTGTGCAAATCATCATCACAATATGGAGGAACCATCATACTTCATCAGTCTCCCCAAAGATGGGTGAGCATCCACTACAATCAAGGTTAGGGTTTCAAGCCCTCTCTGAGTGCTTAGACAAAGGATCAATCAAGAAATTACATGATCTTCAACTTGTCTAACCTCTAAAACATCCACAATGGATCAAAAGGACTCCCACTTCAAGGATTAAGCACAAGGCTGCTCCTTTCTAGGTGGATCAAGTCTCAAGATCGATAGTGTCACCAAATTAGGGTTTTGGTCGACCAGGGCCTCCAGATGGAAATTTTTCATCTGGGCACAAGCCAAAGATCCAAAACACAACCTAATATACTCCATGGAGCCTCATGGACCCAATCATCAAGTCAATTTTGCCTCTGGGGATGCATTCACTAAAAATCAGGAATTAGGGTTTCTTGACCTAATTCACCCCTACGTTGACTTTTGGGATAAATCATGAGCCAAGACCTCAAGGGAGGATTTGAGGGTCTCAAATAAATCACATTAATTCATTTGCAACAATGGATTAATCCAAGAAGCTTGAGTAACAAGTCTCAATTTCATCTGCACCACAATTAGGGTTTCACAAGAAAAGTCAACTGTAACTTTGACTTTTGACCAGGACATGCTCCCAAACCCTAGGACATGATTCAATATACCCTATGACACCCATGGAACATGTCCATCAAGTTTGATTTAGGTCAAGGACATGATTTCATGAAGAATTGCACAGTTTGGAATTCATCTGATAAAAAGTCAACTGTGCACAAAAGTCAACTTTGACTTTTTGAGATTTTTCACCAAAATGGATTTTTAACCCTAAAATGATGTTAATGTATGATTTGAATCATCATTCATCAAGAAAAATCAAGAAAAGTTGGATAACTTGTAAAAGGGGTAACCATAAAACTTAGAAATTTTTCTAAGTTATGGAAAAAGTGACCCTAATGCACCAACTTTGGAGGACCATAACTCCTAAACCACAAGGCCATTGTGCCCTATTCAAAGCTTGATTTGTAGATCTCATTTCCCTATACAAAAGCTTCATACTGACCTATCTCCAAATTCCTCATGGATTTTGAGTTATGGAGTGATCAAAATCAAGAGAAAACACTTTGTTCCAACACTTAGTGAAAATTTCACTAAGTCAGATTTTGCCTTACTTTTTGCCAAATGTAGGGGGATTTTTCACTTGGATTCAAAAGAGATCAAAACCAAACATGTTCAAACAGTTATTGTATCATGTAAGGGCTTTCCAAAATGGCCAAGAACATTACCAAATTCAACTTACACCATGAGATATGACATTGGCAAGTTGCCTTGCTGAAATCTGTCAAAGGCAAGGCAGAATTGGCAATTTTACTCGATTTGCCAAAATCAGCCAAATTCAAATGCTCCTATCCACTTGGATACATCTGAGGATTGAATCTAAAGGGGACAATCACTGAGCCAAGTCTCCAAAGTCCATGGAACAAGAAATAACATGTTGAACCTAGAATGGCCAAAATAGGGACAAGACTTCAAATTTGGATTGAAGCATTCAATGGAAGCATCAAGGTGGCATGGACTGAGCCATTCTCATCTGAAATCAGTCAAGACTTATCCAAGACCAAGGGAACCAAAGCTCTGTGCCCTAACCTCTAGTCAATGGCTAGAGGAGACTTGCATTTCCATTGGCCAACATTGAACAAACACCTGCTGCAGTTGTCATTCACTGTGGATCCCAAAACAAACTTGCTCTACTATAAATAGAGCTCAATTGTGTTCAGTTTAAGTGCACCAAAGGCCTACAACACTTGCCTTTCTCAAAATCTCTTTCTCTTGGCAAAAATGCCTTTCTTAGCAAGGTAACTATCGGGTTTTGAGCTAGAGGGGAATTCCACTCAAACCAATCACTCACACACCTCACATACATCATATAGAAGTGATCCAAACACTCACATAACATCTGGAACACATATTTCACAAAATCACCAGCCAATTGCTCAAGGTCTTGACAGTTTTGCAGTTGAGGTGCCATCTTCAACTCCAAACCATTTCAATCCATTCCAAGCACTCAGACACATCACTTGGCACCTAGGGAAGCTATCCACATTATTGGAACCTAGCTGTAACACCTCCAACACAAATCACGATCACCAGCTGCAAGTGGTAAGCATGAGCTCTTCTATCTCTATGATCCATGCAATTTTTGCTGCACAATAATTTGGCCATATGTTCATAATCATGCATGGAATATTTTCCCTCAATTAATTGCTTTGTTTGAATCGTGTATCAAAAATCCTAGCCTTCATGCAGAAATTAGGGTTCTTGAGGATTTTTCATGATTTCTTGTTATATGTTTAATTTAAATGAAATTAATTGACATAGACATGATCGTGAGGTTGAGACGAGCATAATGATATGTGGATTGCATGTTATAATCAAGTATTCAGTGAGATTGGAGAGAAAATGCAAATCTGGCCAAGCCTAGAACACGCGCGTGTTCTTGGTGTGTTCTTGGCGCCTTTTTTTCAAAATTTGAATATTTGAATTTTGTGGTTTTATTTAATTGATTCAAAAACTAATTTCTCTCTGAGTTTTAATGATTTTAAGTTGATTCTTTTTTTAATAATTCACAAAAATGTTAAAATATTTTATTTTCCCAAAAAATCCCAAAAATATTATTTATTTCATATAATTGATATTTTTGCAAAGAATTAATATTTTAATTGTTTTTGACATTTTAAATATTTTTTTCACCTTGATTTTGCAACTTTTAATGCTTTCTAATTATTTTGTAGGTCAATACTTAATTTTTGAAGCATTAATCCAAGATCACAATTTGTTTTTCATATGTTAAACAATTTTGATCATTTTAATTGAATTTTTATTCAATTAAATACATTTTGAAAGCAAATTAGGGTTTTGGATTAATTCAACTCTCATAAATCATTTTCAAAACACTTTGGGCCTCTAATAGAGTGTAAGACCCAATCTTTTTTTTGACCAAATCATTTTTGGGCCTCAGTGTATTGTATAAGTCCCGATACCGTCAAAAACAAACGGCACGATCGTCGCCTTTTGAAAAATAACCTTGGGCCTCTCCTTGAGCTATAAGACCCATTCAAAACTTTTGGGCCTCTATTAGAGGGTAAGACCCAATCCCCTTTTAACCAAAATCATTTGGGCCTTACTTATTGTATAAGTCCCTCTGCGTTAAAAGAAAACCTCGGCGCGATCGCCATTTTAAACGGAAAAATCAATTGGGCCTACCCTTGTGTTATAAGCCCCACTCTTTTTTCTTTAAACTTTTTGGGCCTCTTGAGAGAGTGTAAGACCCATCCCTTTGTACAGAAAACTTCTTGGGCCTCAGTCACTTATATAAGTCCCTCTGTACAAAATTCAACAGTGCGCTCACTGATAAAACCCTGGGCCTCTCCTTGAGCTGTAAGCCCCAAATCTTTCTTTTTCAAAGCACTTTCTCCTTTGATTATGAATATACTGTTGTTTTCAATCTTTCTTTGTTGAACAACTAACCAAACAGCATGGAAGCTCTACAACCGAGTAAGTGGTTATTGCTTTCATTTACCGCTTTCATATACATATAACTGTATTGTGGGGCTGTTTCACTGTAAATCTTTTTTCATAAACTCATATCAACTGTGTAATAATAGTATAGATATTTAGAGTTTCCCCGGCAACTACGTCTAGCACGAAGACCATTGATCACTCTTAGAAATAGTCTAAACTAGATCCCCATAGGATTACCAGACACAGTCTTCCCTCCTCTTGGGGTTAAACAATATGGAGATATGAAAGGCAGCATTCTCTGTGAACCCTTTCATAGATTGTCACTCATAGAAGTTGTCAAAGAAACTCTACTCCCCAGGGATGATGTCTTCTCCGTGAATGGCATCTCTTGAGTTTCTTCCAAATTCTCGAACTTTCCTGACTTTGATCTATTCTCGGTGAATAGCATTGCCTTGAATTTATCGAGGTTTGGGGACCCACAGGCTTCTTAAAAGCACTTGTCAAGAAACTCTATTCCCCAGAGATAATCTTTTCTCCGTGAATGGCATCTCTTGAGTTTCTTCCAAATTCTCGAACTTTCCTGACTTGATCTATTCCTTGTGAATAGCTTGCCTTGAATTTCTCGGGGTTTGGGGACCCATCAACTTCTTAAAAGCATCGGCCTCCTCTTGGGCATCGTTCAAGGACCTACAGGCTTCCTAAAAGCAACCCAGCCTCCTCTTGGGCTTAGTATAAGGACCCATCGGCTTCTTAAAAGTATTCACAGCCTCCTCTTAGGCTTTGTATAATGATCTCTTCCTCCGGGAATGATAGCCTCCTCTTGGGCTTCGTACAAGGACCTATCGGCTTCTTAAAAGTTTCTAGCCTCCTCTTGGGCTTCGTACAAATTGTCCCGACGACCTCCTAGAGGTATAGGAACAGAACCTAGTCATCTTCATAGAACAGTCCTTTCATAGAGTCTACTACTGTTTCTCAAGGCATAATACAAAAGGTGAAACTCTAGACTTGGACAGTCTAACTTCCTTGAGTCTCAAAGACATTCTCAAGTGAACCCTTCGTTAAATAGGAAGGAAACCCGCAAACTCGGACAGTCTCAATACCCCTTGGATTTCCCGTTTCCTCAAAGAGAAGGAAATATCCCTGATCCTCAAATCAAATCCCTGAGTACAGTGTTGCTCATATAAGAACTGATTTTCTCTTTAAAATCAGTATACTGGACCTGTCACTTAACTGAAACAGTTACCATAGCCTCCTCTTGGGCTTTGTTCAATGATTCTTCCCAGCGAAGCAAACGTTTAACTTCCATCTCGGGCTTCGTACGAGATACCAAGATTCTCCCCAATGGAGTCAAACAACTTTTAGCCTCCATCTCGGGCTTCGTACGAGATACCAGAGACTCCATCGTTGAGTCAATCACCCCTTTAGCCTCCATCTCGGGCTTTATATGAGATACCAAAAGATTCCCTCGTTGAGTCAAAACCTTTTAGCCTCTCTCTCGGGCTTTGTACGAGACACATGATAGCCTCCTCTTAGGCTTTATATAAGAAAACCACGGGTTGATCCAATCAACCTTTTAGCATCAAAGTTGTGCCTCGTTCACAGTAAATAAACATCAACAACTCCTTCCCCTTCATCTAATTGCTGCAAGCGGCAAGCCTCTGGATCATCTACATCCATGCCACTGTCCCTCTTTTAGCATGAGAAATTCCTAAGGAAAGATAGCATTGCTCTACACTGAGTTAAAGTCTTCTCCTTCAGGTTAAAATCCCCTATAAAGGAAATTATGGCATTGCCGGATCCACAAATCCCGATTAAAGTAATCCTCCCTTTATAAATCAGTCACCCAACAGTTGTGACAAACAAACCTCTTTAGAGATGACAAATTCTCTCTAAAGTCAACACCTTTAGCTTCACATCTTGGGCTTTGAACAAGATACAAATAAACTTTTCAGCTTCACATCTTGGGCTTTGAACAAGATACAAATCACCTTTCGCTTCACGGCTTGGGCTTTGAACAAGACACCAAAAACACCCATTTCCTCCCATAGAATAAGAGGAACTACGAACGCTCTGATTTCCCTGTTTCGGTAAACGGGAATACGTAGGCATAAGATTGAAAGAAAAAAATCTTAGCGAGCACACTAAACAAAAAACCAAAATCCCATACTCTCATATATCTATCAAAAAGCGTCAGTCCTAACATCCTAATCCTTGTTCCCCGCCAGAAACCTTCTGTCAAAATAACACAAGAATGGCCCCACCACATTGATCACATTTGTAACCTAACAGACCGCTGTTTAAACTCAGTATGCAAAGCAGGGTTAATTGGAGACATCTATTTCCCTTCCTTATTCAGCTCACAATAGGATAAAAAATGAATCGACCTGTAGTAAGCCCAAACAGCAGAGAGCGACCAGTGCTTAAGAACCGCGTCCAAAATCGCTCGCTACAGAAAAATGGCGCCCACCGTGGGGCCGGTTCTTTCTTTCTTACAATTTAAACCTTGGGTAAGTCATTTTCATGGCGGTGGCCACCAACAGAAAAATGGTGCCCACCGTGGGGCCTTTCAAAGTTAGATCTAGGCACGGTCTTCCTTTTCACCTCTTGTGTGAATACCAAAGATTGGGGCTTCCGCCGGGGAACTCTTTTTCTGTCAGGAATTTAAGATTCATAGCTTTAAAGGTCTAGGATGTTTAGGACAAATATATATACTACTTTTCCTAATTGCTATAATTGTTTATTTTTCTGCTAATGGGAATGCGGGTGATGCCGTATGTGGAAAGATTGAGTATACACTTAAGATAAGTGATGGCGAAGGGGTCGACCATCAACCTCAGTAGAGGCTGACCAATGTAACCTATTCTCTCACCTAGACAATGGGCCGATTGTTAAGTCTGAGAAGCTGAGGAGAGAAATCCTTTCGTAGTGCGAAAACTATCGGAAATAGTTGTTTCACGATACTACCCTCATTTGAGGCTGGTGATCTATTCTCGGTGAATGGAACTTACTCTAAGATTGCACTACAACTCGCTGGCGATCCGCTTGTTGTTTTGCTTTCCTGGGAGGAGCTGATGATAATGAGTACAGGTACAAAAATCACCCTAGTATAAACCTTTGGGGATGGGTAGAGCCTTGACTTCATGACAACGACCCTCTGACCCCATGTTTTTTCTATGTTTTTGTGTGCTGCATTCATGCATTCATTTAAAAAACATTAAAACATTCAAAAAATCTTCTCTTCTAGTCTCTCTGTTTTTCAAATTAAACTAAGACTGTGATTGCAAATATCAGAGAAGAGGATTACGCTAATGGATTTCGGCAGAAGGAGAACTCATACGTACACCTTCAAGGTTCCAAAACTAGGGGATTTGAGAAGGTTAGCAAGGATAATCACTAACCCTGAGGCTTTCAGAGCCAAACACGGAGGTTTGCTACCACTGTTAAGAGTCCATGTGATTGAGGGAATCATGGACGCACTCGTTCAATTCTACGATCCGGTTTATCACTGTTTCACATTCCCAGATTACCAGCTTGCACCAATGCTGGAGGAGTATTCTCACCTGATCGATTTACATATCACTGATCGAGCTCCATTTTCTGGACTGGAAGAAATTCCAAAGAATTAGACCATTGCAAGAGCAATTCATTTGGACGAGTCTGAGGTTAGGACTCACCTAACTACCAAGGGTGGCATGCAAGGTTTGCCAGCCCAGTTCTTGACAAAGAAAGCCCTATATTTTGCCAGTATAGGAAACATAACTGCTTTTGAAAGCATCTTTGTCTTGCTCACCTATGGGTTATTTTTGTTTCCCAACATCAATAACTTCGTCGATATTAACGCTATTAAGGTTTTTCTCATTGGAAACCCTGTGCCAACTTTGCTCACAGATGCGTATCATTCTGTACACTTGGGAAATTTGTACAGCGGAGGGGAGATCACATGCTGTGTACCTCTGCTTTATAAATGGTTTATCTCTCATCTGCCCAAGTCTGCTGCTTTTTGGGATTGCAAGAGTGCCTTACGTTGGTCGCAGAAGATCATGTCCCTCACCAACTCTGATATAGATTGGTGCAATAGGATTTATGATGGAATCAGGATCATTGACCATTGTGGAAACTTCCCCAACGTATCCCTTATAGGAACTAAGGGAGGAATCAACTACCATCCAGTTCTCATTCGTCGTCAATTTGGATACCCGATGAGACACGTCCCACTGGGTGTTCATCTGGAAGGTCTTTTCTTCAAGGAAGGAGAAAATGACAGAGCACTAAAGATAGAAATAGTGCACACTTGGAAGCACGTTCATAAGAAAGGACGAGAGTCTTTGGGAAAACCGGACTGTGTCTTGGTGGAGCCTTATCTCCACTGGGTGCAAACTAGAGCTCTCAAGCTAAAGATGCCTTATCTATCATGTACTTCATGACAGAAACTGAAAAGCTTCAGGTTACTCTCAACAAAGTTCAACGGGAGAGAAGGTCTTTGAAGAACAAGTACCGCACCCTCGACGTAGAGTGCATCAAAATACAGCAATTACTGAAAGAAAAAGATGCTCTGATTGAAATTTTGGAGCGACATGCTGTGGATAATCAGGATGACCAAAGGAATTTGCTCGCTTCTTTCACTTAGCAAAGGAACGACAACCCGACAACAGCTCAAGAGCCCCGGTCAAAGAAAAGGAAGATACCAGAATCAGCACCTGATTTCTCTTCAGAGAGGACTCGGGACCCATTAGCTTAGGTTTCTGTTTCTGCACTTTGTAATGTACTGTATTTCCATTTCTGTAATCCTTTAAATTCAATAAAGAGGGGTCCCCCACCGTTTGATATTTACAATCTAATTGTCGAAGTTTATTTTGATTAAACCAAAAAGAACAATTAATATAATCATTACATTCATCATTCTCACATCACGTTTTCTTCTTACCTACGAATCTCATGTTTGTGTCTCGATTCTAGAGTCAAACTGTCTCATTCGTATAATACTCGGGCCAATCGTCAGAAAAAGATGGATGATCTTGAGAAAGAAAACAGAGAGTTGAAAGAAGAGATCGACGCTCTGAAAGAGGATATGAGAAAGCTTCGTAACGACATGCAAGCCATGGCAGAAGCTCAGCTACAAAGAACTGTGATCTCAGAGATCACCTCAACGCCCATAGTGGAGAAGTATGATCCTAGGTATCAGATACCGAAAGATCGTCCTTGGGGCATGCCTGTTTACTATATCCCGGAAGGATATGTTCCGCCGATCGCTGAAGATTAGGGAATCACAACAGATGCCATTGGGCCTGAAGGTTACAAACTTCGGGAAAGCGAAGATGCCAGGGGCATACTAAAGACTCCTGAAGGTTACAAACTTCGGGAGACGCCAAGATTCACTACTGTAGTTACTGTCCCACCCCCTGTGGTGCACACTGTCCCGAGAGGACAGATTCCATAGATACCTTCTGGTAAAAAGGAAACTATGTTTGACCGAATGGATGAATTCCAGGAAATGTTCTTGGAAATGCAGAAGGAACTGCAAGCCATTCGTAGTCAGGATCTATTTGGAAAGGACGCCACAGACCTCTGCTTGGTCCCTAATGTGAAAGTCCCGCACAAGTTCCAAGTGCCCGACTTTGAAAAATACAAGGGTAACTCTTGCCCTCATAGCCATCTGGTGATGTACACTCGGCGAATGTCAGCTCAGACTGAGAATCAGGACCTGTTGATTCACTACTTCCAGGATAGTTTAACCGGTGCCGCACTCAAATGGTACATGGGTTTAAACCATGCTACGCTTAGCACATTCAGAGATCTTGGTATTGGCTTCGTCCAAAAATACAAATACAATTTGGACATGGCACCCGACAGAGATCAACTCAGATCAATGTCGCAAAAGGACAAGGAAACCTTTAAGGAGTATGCTCAAAGGTGGCGTGAAATTACCGCTCAAATTTGTCTGCCTCTTGAGGAAAAAGAGATGACAAAGATCTTCTTAAAGACCTTAAGCTCATTTTACTATGACTGAATGGTTGCCAGTGCGCCCAGTGATTTCACCGAAATGGTTGGCATGGGCGTACGTCTTGAGGAAGCCGTCCGAGAAGGACGTTTAGTAAAAGACACTGGATCGACGAGCGGTACTAAAAAATACGGTAGTGCTCTCCCTAAGAAAAAAGAGCAAGATATTGGGAATATCTCTCTTGGAAAGCAAAGGCGACGTTATCAATCGGTAGCAGCTGTGACTCCTGCTATTAACCCTGCGCCTATTCCTACGTATCAACCTCAGGTTGCGCAGAGCCAACCTGATCAACAAAGGACACAACAGCCTCTTCAGCAGGCTCATCCTCCATACAACAACCACCGTACCACACGGCCACCAGGATTTGATCCTATACCCGTTTCGTACGCAGAGCTATTTCCGTTACTACTAGCTAAGGGGCACATTCAGACTAAATCTCCTCTTATAGTACCATAAAATCCGCCTTTTTGGTTTAAGGTGGATCAGACATGCCCTTACCATCAAGGAGGTTCAGGACATAACATAGAGACTTATCTCAATTTCAAGTCCGACGTGCAAAACATTGTTAGGAGTGGGGTCTTATCTTTCAAAGATACAAATCCCAATGTTCTCACAAACCCGCTGCCTCAACATGAGAAGGCTGCACTCAATTTGATAGAAGGAGAGACTAACGATGTCTATCAAATTCACGATGTACTCTTATTGAAAACCAATCTGGTCAAGATGCATTATAGACAGAGTGGATATGGCCATGTGCCACCTCATAATTATCACCAGTGTGATATCTGTTCTAAAGACAACCAAGGATGTTCTGTGGTGCAAGCAGCTCTACAAGAACAAATGGATCTCGGATGGATCCAAGAGCACCGAGTTCGTGGAGTTAACATGGTTTACACGAATTCTAACGTCATTCAGAACCACGATATCCGTGCAATGAATGTCAACTTGGTGGCGATGCACTCAAGGCAAAGCCAGTACCATAATCTGTCACGGCACGATTACAGTTCCTGTCTGACTTGCTCGGTAAACAAACAGGGATGCTCTTTCATACAAGAGGCCCTCCAGCATCAGATGGATCTTGGATGGATCCAAGACTACCATGATAGGAACCTTTATCAAATCAACATGGTTCAAATCTTCGACATTCACGTGATGAATACCAACTTGGTAGAGTTACATGCTGAGCAGGTCCGACTCGGATTCTTAATATCACACGACTATCAAAGCTGTAAAGCAGGTTGCAAAAACGATCGAGGTTGTACCCTTGTCCAGGAGGCACTTCAGCACTTGTTAAATCACTGGTGGATGCCAATCTATATGGATGAAGATACTCAGTAGATTAGTATCAGTAACAGGAATCCCACCCGGCGTCAAAGTCAGGATGTCCGATCTGTGGAAGCTAACCTAGTGAGGTTACATTGTATTCAAAGTAGGCGTGGCCAGGTGCCACCACATAATTATGACCGTTGTGGCGTCTGTTCAGAAAGTAACCAAGGGTGTTACCTTGTGAGAGTAGCCCTTCAGGGTCAGGTGGATCGTGGAGAGATTCGCCCATATCCGGGTTCTGGACCCATCAACTGGACGCCGAACTACCTTGCCAATCAAGTCGAGGATGTTGTCACAATCTCTGGTCGTCGCCAGACCAGGGATGTTTTTGCCATCATCCCTCTACTTGACGAATCTAAAGCTCCCAACCGAGAACGGATCGAGATTACTTATGATGGTCAGAAAAATCAGAAAGTTCCCATAGTCATCTATCTACTAGGACCATTACCGTATGAATCAACTAAGGCTATCCCTTACAAATACGGTGCAACGACAGTTGAAAATGGAAAGGAAATTCCATTACCCTCCGTCGTGAATATTGCAGACATCAGTCGTGTAACACAGAATGGTAGAATCTTCAACCGAGGGGTTGAGGAAGTTAACAAAGAAAAGGAACTTCAGACAGAAGCTCCCGATCCATCAGTCGGTCAATCCAGTAATCCCGACCTTTCAAAAAATAACAATGAGATGCTGAAGCTCATCCAAAGGAGTGAATACAACATTGTCGATCAACTGTTACAGACTCCTTCAAATATCTCGGTATTATCACTGTTACTCAGTTCAGAAGCCCACAGGGAGGCTCTACAGAAAGTCTTGGAGCAAGCCTTTGTGGAACAGGATGTAACAATCAGACAGTTCGATAGTATTGTCTCTAACATCACTTCCTGCAACAATTTGGGATTTATTGAGGAGGAAATACCCGAAGAGGGTCGTCGTCATAACATGGCGCTCAACATTACAGTTAACTGCCAGGACGATGCTTTAGCCAGCGTACTGGTAGACACAGGGTCAGCCCTGAATGTTATGCCGAAGTCTACTTTGATGCAATTATCATTCAAAGGCCCTCCGATGAGAATCAGTGAGGTCGTCGTCAAAGCGTTCGACGGATCCAGAAAAATAGTTATCAGCGAAGTGGATCTTCCCATAACTATCAGTCCTCACACTTTCCAAGTCACTTTCCAGGTCATGGACATCCGGGCAACATACAGTTGTTTATTAGGAAGACCTTGGATACATCAGGCTGGAGCGGTTACTTCGACCCTCCACCAAAAGCTAAAGTTCGTTCAGAATGATCAACTTGTCACAGTCTGTGGAGAACAGGCCTTGCTCGTGAGTAACTTATCATCGTCTGCTTGTGTAGAACCTGAGGAAGTTATTGGAACGCAGTTCCAAGCATTGCCGGTGAGCAAAGACAATCATTTCAAAGGAGGAACCTCGATTTCCTCATACAAAGATGCTATTAAAGCGGTCGAGAGTACCAGTACAACCGGATGGGGACAACTTGTCATTCCTATTGACAATAAAACAAAGAAGGGTCTTGGTTTTTCTGCAACCTGTACCCAGACAGCTGCCAACGATGAAAGTATTCATCCCATTCAGAACTTCTTCCACAGTGGAGGTTTCCTCCACCCAGTGTCTCAGACAGTTCATGCTATTAATGAGGAAGATCCCTCTGACACAGATGAAGAATGAAAGTCCTATCTTAACAAGGACGGTTATATGTCTCAAGACGAAACGCATACTCCTTTTTGCTTTCCTACAGAGAGTCCGAGATTTATACCCAGGTCAGACGTCGAAATGATATATGGAGATTGTGATCCGGAAGGATGCCGTGCTCCGCCAAATTCATTAGAGGAAGACACTCCAATGAAAGACAATTTTGACTACACCTACTATGGCCCAATGGATGGTCTGCCAATGTGGCAACCTTATCCAGGAGACTTGGGGCAAGAAAGTCAGCCAAATAATGAAAATCAGCTGACCGTCATTGAATAGAATACCTGTGTCCCCACCATGTCATGGGATCAACACTCAGGTCATTCAGAAACTACTCAACATAAAGATGAATTCGCAACGTTTGCAGGACTTGAATTCATCAACTATGCTTTTCCCGAGGTCAACATCATCGAGAGGGATGACTCCGCCAGTTCGAAAGAAGTGTGGGACACCTTGGAACAACCGAGTGGAAAATACGACTATATGGTCAAGTACACCGCTCCCGAAAGCTCTCGTATCAGGCTCGAAGATATCCAGCTAACTGGATGGGAAAATACAGCTGAGAGCACCAATGTTATACAAAATGTAACAGAGGAATTCTCCTACGACAATTCTGTCTGGGAGACAGATTCCAATGATCCTGCTCCACCAAAAATCAGCGTCCTTTCTGAAGACAAAACAAGGAAGGTGCCAGACTTTGTGATTCACCGAGGAGTTCGCCGCCAGTGGGTCGTTGTTGATGTTTCGAAGATCGTTCATCAGTCAAAGTAATTGCCATCTTTAACCTTTCACCCCGCCCAGGTGAAACGGATGTTTTGATAAGGCTCGCTTTCTGTAAATTTTCCCTCTTCGCTTTGCCCAAAGCGACAGAGTTTTGTTTTATAGGGCTGTAGTTTCAAGAGTTGACTTGTTCATTAATAAAATAACGTCGTTCTGTAATTTTCGCAATTAATTGTTGTTTTCTCTTTTTGCTTTTTCAGAAAATGGTAATCCTAAAAAACAATTAAAAATAAAAACAAGCAGTAAAATAAATACACTGCACACACTTGTATTTTCCTCTATCTCTTCTAAACACGAATCATCACGTCATGCAGATTGCTTGTTTTATACCCCATTGAAACAGACGATCCGATGCCTTCTCCCAACTTTGAGTTCCCGGTATTTGGGGCTGAAGAAGAAGCTGACAACAAAATTCCAGAAGAGATCTCCCGATTACTCAGACAAGAGGAAAGGTCCATTGAACCTCACAAATAGCCGTTGGAAATGGTAAACTTGGGTTCAGAAAAAGAGAGAAAAGAAATTAGGATTGGGGCACTGCTCAGTCCAACTGCCAGAGAGGGTTTGATAAAGCTTCTCAGATAATTTCCCGATGTATTCGCTTGGTCCTATCAGGATATGCTAGGGTTGGATACCAACATCGTGGAACATCACTTACCGTTGAGATCGGAATGTCTGCCAGTAAAGCAGAGGTTGAGACGGACTCACCCGGACATGGCCATCAAAATCAAAGAGGAGGTACAGAAACAGATTAACGCGGGTTTCCTCGCTACATCTGAATATCCTCAATGGTTAGCCAACATCGAACCCGTTCCCAAAAAGGACGGAAAGGTCAGAATGTGTGTCGACTACAGGGATCTGAATAAGGCAAGTCCAATGGACGACTTTCCTTTACCACACATTGACATACTGGTAGACAGCACAGCAAAGTTCAAAATTTTCTCCTTCATGGATGGATTCTCGGGCTATAACCAGATCAAAATGGTGCCGAAATACATGGAGAAAATTTGTTTCATTACCCCATGGGGTACCTTTTGTTACAAGGTAATGCCGTTCGGTTTAAAGAACGTCGGGAAACCTATCAAAGGGCCATGACTACTCTCTTTCATGACATGATACATAAGGAAATCGAGGTATATGTCGATGATATGATTGCAAAATCAAAAACACAGAGTAAACACGTTGAACATCTGTCAAAATTGTTCGAACGTTTAAGAAAATTCAAGCTCCGCTTGAATCCCAACAAGTGCACCTTCGGTGTCCGTTCAGGGAAACTACTAGGGTTCATCGTCAGCCAGAAAGGAATTGAAGTTGATCCTGACAAGGTCAAGGCCATTCAAGAAATGCCTTCTCTGAAAACTGAAAAACAAGTCAGAGGATTCCTGGGACGTTTGAACTACATCTCTAGATTCATATTCCTTATGACCGCCACATGTGCGCCGATCTTCAAATTACTGAAAAAGAACCAGGATTGTGTTTGGTCAGAAGATTGCCAAACCGCCTTCGACAGTATTAAGGAATATCTGTTGAATCCTCCGATTCTATCACCTCCAATCAAAGAAAGACCACTGATCATTTACCTCACAGTCCTAGAGGACTCGATGGGATGTGTACTTGGCCAACAGGACGAAACCAAAAGGAAAGAGTCTGCCATCTACTATTTAAGCAAGAAATTCACCGACTGTGAGACTCGGTACACGATGCTTGAGAAAACTTGTTGCGCTTTGGCTTGGGCAGCCAAGCGTCTTCGCCAATACATGATTCGTCATACTACTTGGTTGATCTCAGAAATGGATCCAATCAAGTATGTCTTTGAAAAACCTGCTCTCACGGGAAGAATTGCCCGTCGGCAGATGTTATTATCAGAATATGACATAGAGTACCACGCTCAGAAAGTCGTTAAGGGAAGTATTTTAGCCGATCATTTGGCTCATCAACCGATTGATAATCAAGAATCAATCGGGTTCGACTTCCCAGAAGAAGATGTCATGTATCTAAAGATGAAAGACTGCGATGAACCGCTACCCAGTGAAGGGCCAGAACCAGGATCCCAATGGGGACTTATCTTTGACGGAGCAGTTAATCATTATGGAAATGGAATTGGGGCAATCATTGTTACCCCTCAGGGTACCCACATTCCTTTCACTGCCAGACTTACGTTCAAATGTACAAACAACGAGGCCGAATACGAAGCTTGTATCATGGGTCTCGAAGAAGCGATTGATTTAAGGATAAAAAACTTGGACGTATACGGTGACTCAACCTTGGTTATCAATCAGATAAAAGGAGATTGGAACACATACCAATCAGGATTGATTCCTTACAAAGACTACGCAAGAAGGTTGCTACCCTTCTTCAACAGAGTTGAGTTTCATCATATCCCTCGTGAGGAGAATCACATGGCTGATGCATTAGCCACTATCTCTTCCATGATTAGTGTAGGTCAATGGAATGACATACCTAAGATCGACATAATGCGCCTTGAACGGCCCGCTTACATCTTCACGATTGAAGCAGTCATAGACGATAAACCTTGGTATCACGATATCAAATGCTTCCTTCAGAAACAAGAGTACCCGTCTGGGGCACTCAGAAAGGACAGGAAAACCCTCAGAAGATTGGCTGGAAACTTCTTCCTGAGTGGTGACACTCTTTATAAGAGAAATTTTGACATGGTCTTGCTCCGATGCATAGACAGACCAGAAGCAGACATGCTTATGAAAGAAATTCATGAAGGATCCTTTGGCACTCATGCCAATGGACACACAATGGTGAGAAAAATTCTGAGAGCAGGGTACTACTGGTTGACCATGGAATCCGACTGCTACAAGTACATGAGGAGGTGTCACAAGTGTCAGATATACTCTGACAAAATTTATGTACCGCCATCACATCTCAAAGTTCTTTCTTCCCCATGGCCTTTCTCGATATGGGGAATCGACATGATTGGCATGATTAAGCCCAAGGCTTCAAACGGACATCGGTTCATCTTAATAGCCATTGACTATTTCACCAAGTGGGTCGAAGCAGCGTCATACGCCAATGTAACTCAACAAGTGGTGGTCCGATTTATCAAAAACAATATCATCTGCCGTTATGGTGTTCCGAGCCAGATCATTACTGATAATGGATCTAACTTGAACAATAAGATGATGAAAGAGCGGTAGAAGCGGCTAACAAGAACATCAAGAGGATTGTTCAGAAGATGGTTGTAACCTACAAAGACTGGCACGACATGCTACCCTTTGCTCTTCATGGTTATCGCACATCTGTCCGCACTTCAACAGGGGCAACCCCTTTCTCTCTAGTATATGGCATGGAGGCAGTTCTCCCCATAGAAGTAGAGATCCCATTAATCCGGGTGTTGATAGAAGCTAAGCTCACCGAAGCTGAATGGTGTCAAAGTCGACACGACGAACTGAATATGATCGAAGAAAAGAGAATCACGGCACTATGCCACGGTCAGTTGTATCAACAAAGAATGAAGAAGGCGTTCGACAAAAAGGTCCGACCTCGCGTCTTCAGGAAAGGAGACCTTGTGCTAAAAAAGATTCAATCATTTCTCACTGATTCGCGAGGCAAGTGGACTCCGAATTATGGTGGCCCCTATGTGGTCACGAAAGCTTTCTCAGGCGGCGCCTTGAGACTTGCAACCATGGACGGAGAGGAATTTTCCTACCCCACGAATGTTGATATAGTCAAGAAATACTTCGCCTAAGCTAAAAAAAAAACGTCTCGGTGGATTGAAAACCCGAAAGGGCGGTCCAGGAAAAAGTTAGGGACATGAAAAAACATCATCCCGATGGATTGGAAATCTCATAGTACAATCCAGGCAAAAATTAGGGATAATGTCAAGTAACTATGTTCAACAGAGGCAAGTCCCTCAGCAGCAATTACATCATCCATCGGAGGAAAACTCCAGTCAAGGTCATCTTCGACAGAAGCTAAGGATGTCCCGAATTCAAAGTTGGTAGAAGGATAGTGGTCGTTATGTTTCAACGTAGTCCTTTTCCCTGTAAATTACCATTTTCAAACTTTGTATATGCTCTTTGGAATCACGCGTTTGGCTGATCTCCATATTTTCAATAAAATTTGAGCCTTTGTGCTTTTGTTTGTAATTCTTACTTGTTTTAGATTTATAGAACGACATTTTAACATGATCAACGATTCTTGAAATAAAACAAAAATGAATTTACTTGTTAAAACTTTTTCTGCTTTTAAAATAAAGACGACAATTTCTTTTGACTATTAAACATAAAAAGAACATCAACCGCTTCTCCAGAAGTAAGCGAACTTCAAAGTGCAGAATCAAAGTGCTCCTTCTAACCCAGTACGCCTGAATGAAGGGATCAACTGTATCAGAGACCTTGTTTCGTCTGACACGCCTCGGCCGAGTTCTTATCTCCTAAGCCCGATCAACGGTATTCCCCGCAGGGACTATCTCTCCTAAGCAAGGTGGAATCGCTATTCTGAACCAACGATACTTCTTCGCCCCGCGACGGCCGAGTATCCAGTCGTGTTCACCTGTCAGTTTGTGTGTCGCGCCAGTTTTGTCAGCATAAACATACATACATCATGCATTTGATTTACATTCACAGTCATATTGCATCACTATCACTCTCGACGGTCCTATCCCCTAGTGATAACAGTCTCTCAATCGAGTCGTTAGTTCTTGCCTCGTCAGGAAATCCTGTGTTTAAACAATCTCTCCTCCAGTATATCTTTGGATTGGAGTCGGCACTCAACCACTTTGATAACTTGAACCTCTGAAAAGCCAGAGAAAACTTGCAACAAATGTCACTCTTCGCCATTGAAGATGATATCCTTGCTTTCCCGGATTACGGAAAATCCACAGGGAGAGCCTCGTAATCAGAGATTCGGCAGCATGCCAGTTTCGCTCCGAAAAGATTGCTGATGAAAAGGTCATCGACACCTCAAAATTGGACCCCATCATATGGCGTTTCTCCGGGAAGATCCCGAGAAAAGTATGATGTAAGATCCCAAGCGACAACAGTCTCTCAAGAGACCTGTTTCCCCCAGTAGACACAAATGGCGTCTCCAAACAGAGAAGTTCGTGAAACTCTACAACTCAGACAAATGGGTTCTCCAGCAAGTCTGACATCAAATTGTTTCCGTCAAATGGCATCTCCCCAGGAAAATTCTGCGAGAAGTTTGAGGAAAATCGCTACGCATAGCGTCCCTTGTCAATAAAGTTTATTGACGGAAGAAACTGAGACCAGTTCCTTGGTAGGAAACCAGGATCGAGGGGAAGTTTAATTCAGAAACTTAGACCAGTTCCTTGGTAGGAAACTAGGATCGAGGGGAGGTTTATTTAAAAAAGAAAACTGAGACCAGCTCCTTGGCTGAAGACCAGGATCGAGGGGAAGTTTACCTTTTCTAAGCATCATTGCTTAGCAAAAGAAGATGAATGTGTAAGCCATCATTCATAACCACCGTCAAAATTTCGAGTATTCCGATATTTAATCCTCTTGCACCCCGAATGCCCGAATACCTTCGTCATTCACACCTTCATGTCCAAGAAGATTAAATAGGGGCATCTGTCATACCCCAAATTTTGACCACTAAGATTTCCCATCATTGTGCAAATCATCATCACAATATGGAGGAACCATCATACTTCATCAGTCTCCCCAAAGATGGGTGAGTATCCACTACAATCAAGGTTAGGGTTTCAAGCCCTCTCTGAGTGCTTAGACAAAGGATCAATCAAGAAATTACATGATCTTCAACTTGTCTAACCTCTCAAACATCCACAATGGATCAAAAGGACTCCAACTTCAAGGATTAAGCACAAGGCTGCTCCCTTCTAGGTGGATCAAGTCTCAAGATCGACAGTGTCACCAAATTAGGATTTTGGTCGACCAGGGCCTCCAGATGGCAATTTTTCATCTGGGCACAAGCCAAAGATCCAAAACACAACCTAATATACTCCATGGAGCCTCATGGACCCAATCATCAAGTCAATTTTGCCTCTGGGGATGCATTCACTAAAAATCAGGAATTAGGGTTTCTTGACCTAATTCACCCCTAAGTTGACTTTTGGGATATAAATCATGAGCCAAGACCTCAAGGGAGGATTTGAGGGTCTCAAATACATCACATTGATTCATTTGCAACAATGGATTAATCCAAGAAGCTTGAGTAACAAGTCTCAATTTCATCTGCACCACAATTAGGGTTTCACAAGAAAAGTCAACTGTAACTTTGACTTTTGACCAGGACATGCTCCCAAACCCTAGGACATGATTCAATATACCCTATGACACCCACAGAACATGTCCATCAAGTTTGATTTAGGTCAAGGACATGATTTCATGAAGAATTGCACTGTTTGGAATTCATCTGATAAAAAGTCAACTGTGCACAAAAGTCAACTTTGACTTTTTGAGATTTTTCACCAAAATGGATTTTTAACCCTAAAATGATGTTAATGTATGATATGAATCATCATTCATAAAGAAAAATCAAGAAAAGTTGGATAACTTGTAAAAGGGGTAACCATAAAACTTAGAAAATTTTCTAAGTTATGGAAAAAGTGACACTAATGCACCAACTTTGGAGGACCATAACTCCTAAACCACAGGGCCATTGTGCCCCATTCAAAGTTTGATTTGTAGATCTCATTTCCCTCTACAAAAGCTTCATACTGACCTATGTCCAAATTCCTCATGGATTTTGAGTTATGGAGTGATCAAAATCAAGAGAAAACACTTTGTTCCAACACTTAGTGAAAATTTCACTAAGTCAGATTTTGCCTTACTTTTTGCCAAATGTAGGGGGATTTTTCACTTGGATTCAAAAGAGATCAAAACCAAACATGTTCAAACAGTTGTTATATCATGTAAGGGCTTTCCAAAATGGTCAAGAACATTAACAAATTCAACTTACACCATGAGATATGACATTGGCAAGTTGCCTTGCTGAAATCTGTCAAAGGCAAGGCAGAATTGGAAATTTTGCTCGATTTGCCAAAATCAGCCAAATTCAAATGCTCCTATCCAGTTGGACACATCTGAGGATTGAATCTAAAGGGGAAAATCACTGAGCTAAGCCTCCAAAGTCCATGGAACAAGAAATAACATGTTGAACCTAGAATGGCCAAAATAGGGACAAGACTCCAAATTTGGATTGATGCATTCAATGGAAGCATCAAGGTGGAATGGACTGAGCCATTCTCATCTGAAATCAGTCAAGACTTATCCAAGACCAAGGGAACCAAAGCTCTGTGCCCTAACCTCTAGTCAATGGCTAGAGGAGACTTGCATTTCCATTGGCCAACATTGAACAAACACCTGCTGCAGTTGCCATTCACTGTGGATCCCAAAACAAACTTGCTCTACTATAAATAGAGATCAATTGTGTTCAGTTTAAGTACACCAAAGGCCTACAACACTTTCCTTTCTCAAAATCTCTTTCTCTTGGCAAAAATGCCTTTCTTAGCAAGGTAACTATCGGGTTTTGAGCTAGAGGGAAATTCCACTCAAACCAATCACTCACACACCTCACATACATCATATAGAAGTGATCCAAACACTCACATAACATCTGGAACACAGATTTCACAAAATCACCAGCCAATTGCTCATGTTCTTGACAGTTTTGCAGTTGAGGTGCCATCTTCAACTCCAAACCATTTCAATCCATTCCAAGCACTCAGACACATCACTTGGCACCTAGGGAATCTATCCACATCATTGGAACCTAGCTGTAATACCTCCAACACAAATCACGATCACCAGCTGCAAGTGGTAAGCATGAGCTCTTCTAACTCTATGATCCATGCAATTTTTGCTGCACAATAATTTGGCCATATGTTCATAATCATGCATGGAATGTTTTCCCTCAATTAATTGCTTTGTTTGAATCGTGTATCAAAAATCCTAGCATTCATGCAGAAATTAGGGTTCTTGAGGATTTTTCATGATTTCTTGTTATATGTTTAATTTAAATGAAATTAATTGACATCGACATGATCGTGAGGTTGAGACGAGCATAATGATATGTGGATTGCTTGTTATAATCAAGTATTTAGTGAGATTGGAGAGAAAATGCAAATCTGGCCAAGCCCAGAACACGCGCGTGTTCTTGGTGTGTTCTTGGCGCCTTTTTTTCAAAATTTGAATATTTGAATTTTGTGGTTTATTTAATTGATTCAAAAATTAATTTCTCTCTGAGTTTTAATGATTTTGAGTTGATTCTTTTTTTAATAATTCACAAAAATGTTAAAATATTTTATTTTCCCAAAAAATCCCAAAAATATTATTTATTTCAAATAATTGATATTTTTGCAAAGAATTAATATTTTAATTATTTTTGACATTTTAAATATTTTTTCCACCTTGATTTTGCAACTTTTAATGCTTTCTAATTATTTTGTAGGTCAATACTTAATATTTCAAGCATTAATCCAAGATCACAATTTGTTTTTCATATGTTAAACAATTTTGATCATTTTAATTGAATTTTTATTCAATTAAATACATTTTGAAAGCAAATTAGGGTTTTGGATTAATTCAACTCTCATAAATCATTTTCAAAACACTTTGGGCCTCTAATAGAGTGTAAGACCCAATCCTTTTTTTGACCAAATCATTTTTGGGCCTCAGTGTATTGTATAAGTCCCGATACCGTCAAAAACAAACGGCGCGATCGTCGCCTTTTGAAAAATAACCTTGGGCCTCTCCTTGAGCTATAAGACCCATTCAAAACTTTTGGGCCTCTATTAGAGTGTAAGACCCAATCCCCTTTTAACCAAAATCATTTGGGCCTCACTTATTGTATAAGTCCCTCTGCGTTAAAAGAAAACCTCGGCGCGATTGCCATTTTAAATGGAAAAATCAATTGGGCCTACCCTCGTGTTATAAGCCCCACTCTTTTTTCTTTAAACTTTTTGGGCCTCTTGAGAGAGTGTAAGACCCATCCCTTTGTACAGAAAACTTTTTGGGGCTCAGTCACTTGTATAAGTTCCTCTGTACAAAATTCAACAGTGCGTTCACTGATAAAACCTTGGGCCTCTCCTTGAGCTGTAAGCCCCAAATCTTTCTTTTTCAAAGCACTTTCTCCTTTGATTTTGAATATAATGTTGTTTTCAATCTTTCTTTGTTGAACAACTAACCAAACAACATGTAAGCTCTACAACCGAGTAAGTGGTTATTGCTTTCATTTACCGCTTTCATATACATATAACTGTATTGTGGGGCTATTTCACTATAAGTCTTCTTTCATAAACTCATATCAACTATGTAATAATAGTATAGATATTTAGAGTTTCCCCGGCAACTACATCTAGCATGAAGACCGTTGATCACTCTTAGAAATAGTCTAAACTAGATCCCCATAGGATTACCAGACACAGTCTTCCCTCCTCTTGGGGTTAAACAATATGGAGATATGAAAGGCAACATTCTCTGTGAACCCTTTCATAGACTGTCACTCATAGAAGTTGTCAAAGAAACTCTAATCCCCAGGGATGATCTCTTCTCCGTGAATGGCATCTCTTGAGTTTCTTCCAAATTCTCGAACTTTCCTGACTTTGATCTATTCTCGGTGAATAGCATTGCCTTGAATTTCTCGGGGTTTGGGGACCCACAGGCTTCTTAAAAGCACTTGTCAAGAAACTTTATTCCCCAGAGATAATCTTTTCTCCGTGAATGGCATCTCTTGAGTTTCTTCCAAATTCTCGAACTTTCCTGACTTGATCTATTCCTTGTGAATAGCTTGCCTTGAATTTCGCGGGGTTTGGGGACCCATCGGCTTCTTAAAAGCATCGGCCTCCTCTTGGGCATCGTTCAAGGACCCACGGGCTTCCTAAAAGTAACCCAGCCTCCTCTTGGGCTTAGTACAAGGACCCGTCGGCTTCTTAGAAGTATTCACAGCCTCCTCTTAAGCTTCGTATAATGATCTCTTCCTCCGGGAATGATAACCTCCTCTTGGGCTTCGTACAAGGACCTCTCGGCTTCTTAAAAGTTTCTAGCCTCCTCTTGGGCTTCATATAAATTGTCCCGACGACCTCCTAGAGGTATAGGAACAGAACCTAGTCATCTTCATAGAACAGTCCTTTCATAGAGTCTACTACTATTTCTCAAGGCATAGTACAAAAGGTGAAACTCTAGACTTGGACAGTCTAACTTCCTTGAGTCTCAAAAACATTCTCAAGTGACCCCTTCATTAAATAGGAAGGAAACCCGCAGACTCGGACAGTCTCAATACCCCTTGGATTTCCCATTTCCACAAAGAGAAGGAAATATCCCTGATCCTCAAATCAAATCCCTGAGTACAGTGTTGCTCATATAAGAACTGGTTTTCTCTTTAAAATTAGTATACTGGACCTGTCACTTAACTGAAACAGTTACCATAGCCTCCTCTTGGGCTTTGTTCAATGATTCTTCCCAGCGAAGCAAACGTTTAGCCTCCATCTCGGGCTTCGTACGAGATACCAAGATTCTCCCCAACGGAGTCAAACAACTTTTAGCCTCCATCTCGGGCTTCGTACGAGATACCAGAGACTCCCTCGTTGAGTCAATCACCCCTTTAGCCTCCATCTCGGGCTTTATATGAGATACCAAAAGATTCCCTCGTTGAGTCAAAACCTTTTAGCCTCTCTCTCGGGCTTTGTACGAGACACATGATAGCCTTCTCTTAGGCTTTATATAAGAAAACCACAGGTTGATCCAATCAACCTTTTAGCATCAAGGTTGTGCCTCGTTCACAGTAAACAAACATCAATAACTCCTTCCCCTTCATCTAATTGCTGTAAGTGGCAAGCCTCTGGATCATCTACATCCATGCCACTGTCCCTCTTTTAGCATGAGAAATTCCTAAGGAAAGATAGCATTGCTCTACACTGAGTTAAAGTCTTCTCCTTCAGGCTAAAATCCCCTATAAAGGAAATTATGGCATTGCCGGATCCACAAATCCCGGTTAAAGTAATCCTCCCTTTATAAATCAGTCACCCAACAGTTGTGACAAACAAACCTCTTTAGAGATGACAAATTCTCTCTAAAGTCAACACCTTTAGCTTCACATCTTGGGCTTTGAACAAGATACAAATAGACTTTTCAGCTTCACATCTTGGGCTTTGAACAAGATACAAATCACCTTTCGCTTCACGTCTTGGGCTTTGAACAAGACACCAAAAACACCCATTTCCTCCCATAGAATAGGAGGAACTACGAATGCTCTAATTTCCCTGTTTCGGTAAATGGGAATACGTAGGCATAAGATTGAAAGAAAAAAATCTTAGCGAGCACACTAAACAAAAAACCAAAATCCCATAATCTCATATATCTATCAAAAAGCGTCAGTCCTAACATCCTAATCCTCGTTCCCCGCCAGAAACCTTCTGTTAAAATAACACAAGAAAGCCCCTACCACATTGATCGCATCTGTAACCTAACAGACCGCTGTATAAACTCAGTATGCAAAGCACGGTTAATTGGAGACATCTATTTCCCTTCCTTATTCAGCTCACAATAGGATAAAAAAGGAATCGACCAGTAGTAAGCCCAAACCGCAGAGAGCGACCAGCGCTTAAGAACCGCGTCCAAAATCGCTCGCTACAGTATCATGATGAAAAATGCTTGTAAAGTTAGCTTCATGAAATAGGTAGATTTGGTTGAAATATTTTCTAAGTGTTTTTGTTCAAAAAGTAATGAACCTTCCACTTCGAGGCCTCATATTTCTTTATCCATGCATTTTTTGAGGAAATCATCCTCTGGGACAAAGTTGTAGTATGGAACAAGCTCTTCAATTTGGTCTATGGAGCAAAGAAAATGGTTGCTTGAGGAGGAAGCTATGGCCTTGGAAAGTAGGGCAAAAATCATAGAATTTCGTAACTTAGTGAAATTTTCAAAACCCTAATTTTGCAACTTTGGATATTTTCTTTGATTTTCTTGATTGATCATGATCAAATGCATTCACCAATCATATTTTCATGATTTTTGACTTGAGGAAATCGTGTTTGACCTAGAAGTGCCAAAAATCAGGCTTTGACTTGATCAGTTGTTTCACTTTGTATCAAATGAATCCAACTTTGCATTTGCCAATGAATTAAGCTTCTTGGTCAATTAGGATCTTGTGAATGGTCTTCAAAGATGTACTTGAGGTACTTGAATCATGTTTTGGAGTATAGGATCGTCCACAGATGAAAAAGTCAACCCAGGGACTGAATTAGGTCAAAGCCCTAATTTGGATGCACTAGAGGACTTGGGACTTGTTGATCTTGATTCATTGCCCTCTTTAACTTGATTATTGATGAGAGGATACCCTTGATCAATGTTGAATGTATTGGGGCTTGAGAGGTTGAGGATCACACCAATCCCTAGCTAATCATTATCTTGAACATTTTGTGGCACAACCTAACTTGCAAAGCAAGCAAGCACTCATTTCTTGTATTTGTAAAGGGTTAGAGATGAATAAAGAAAAACACACATGTAATGCTAAATGGTATGCAAATGATGTGAATGAGATGGAATCTTAGGGGAAAAAATTAGGGTATGACAGATGTCCCTATTTAAGTTTCTCCTATCCAGAGATGTGAAGATTGGCATCTTAGTCTCAACCACATAGGAGAGACTTAAATATAACAATGCACAATTTTGGCCCCTGAGATGCTACTAATGATATGATATGACATGCAAGACATGGGACCTATAGGAAATAATGCCACAGGAGACTAACGATAGACTAAATCACTGGGGAATAACAAAAGAGTTACCCCCTGGGGAAAGAGAAATAAGGAAAAGGTTGTAACTCTATAAGAAAGAGATAGAAACTCCAATGGGGAGAGGAACACAACTCCACAGGGGATGAGATTATACTTCGACAATTTGAACTTCCATCTTTGGAAAATGATGCAGCATCTTCTTTGACTAAGTAGTATTACTTAGAAATGGTAAAATAAACTTCCCCACGTTTCTGGACATAAGCCACGAAACTGGTCTCGGTTTCTTCTTATCAAGTCTTTCTCTTGAAAAGGTTATCATAAAATTCCCCTCGTTTCTGGACATAAGCCACGAAACTGGTCTCGGTTTCTGAAATAAACTTCCCCTCGTTTCTACACATAAGCCACGAAACAGGTCTTGGTTTCTAAAATAAACTTCCCCTCGTTTCTGGGCATAAGCCATGAAACTGGTCTCAGTTTCTTCTTATCAAGTCTTTCACTTGAAAAGGTTAAGCAGACAAGTTCCTGAAAAGGTAATCACTTGCTAAATTAATTAACTCCACGAGGGATCTTCAAGGAGACGTGGGTTAGTTAACTTGTAAAACGAATTTCTCAAATAAAGAGAAAAACTTCTTGTAAGGATCTTTATCAAATTTCTCACAGGGATTCACTGGGGAGATGCCATTTGACGGAAAATAAACTTCATCATACTTCTCTTTGAGACTTTCTCGGAGAGATGCCATGTTATGTAAAAATACGGGTTCACAACAAACTTCTCTGTTGAGGATAAACTAGAGAGACGCCATTTGCTAAAAAAATAATTGTGCCAAACTTCCTTTCGAGACTTTTTCGAAGAGATTCCATCTGATATAAAATAATTTATATGTTGATCATTTCATTGGGGATAGACAAACTGCTCGGAACGAGACTGCCATTTGTCATCAGGTATAAATTCCAAGGAAATGTTGTAACAAACTGCTGAGAAATAAAGTTCGTCTTTTTCGGGGGAACTTTTCGATAGATTCCTTCTGGGGAGATAGACCACTCAAAGGGTGCAAAATAAATGCCCTTTTAATTTAGAGGTTCAAGTTATCAAAATGGTCAAAGACCGAATTCAATCCAGGAATAAGCTGGAGAGACATTGTTTAACAAGACTCTACCCAACGAGGGATGAACTTGAACTGGGGTTTTATCCTATCCAAGAGTGGAAAGAAGGACTAAAGCAAAAACTTCCATGAGGATTAAACTCAGTGGGGAGTTTGAAAGGATATATACTTTCTGCTAAAGGCTGACAAACTCTACTGGAGAGAGGAGACACATTACTTGGGGATAAACACAACCAAGGTAAAATGAGATAAACATTATTAATAAGTGCAATATGACCATGAATATGAATTCAACTATGCATTATGTATGTATGAATGAATGCATGTTGTGTTTTATGCTGACAAAACAAGCAAAAGAGATAAACTAAAGATGAAATAATCATCACACTATAACTGGATACTTGGGCAGTCTTAATAGAAATATTACAGGAGATCGGGCAAAGAGAGCCATTTAATGGAACAAGTCCTATTGCGAGGCTCAAATTTCTTATCTGGATGGAGTTAAAGTAATTTTGTACTCTACTAGGAAAAACCACATTCAGCTGGAAAAACTTGAATCAAAGCTTAACTGGGGATACCAGGTTTAATTCTTCACTGAAGAGCATTAAGTCCAAAACTCAACTAGGGATATCGGAACATACATCCGACACACCACAACAATTTGGAGTAAAGATATGTCATTTGGAGATGCTTCATAAGGTAAACCATGAGAACATTCGATTTTGTATTTTGAGTCTCAATCGTTCTCTGAGTAACGGTTGATGTTTACTTCTAATGTTCACAAATCAAAGTAAAGTAAACGCATGCATTTAAAACAAAAGTAAATATTTTAATTTTTTGTTTCAAGAATTTCTATCAGAAGGAAAAATGTCATTTTCAAGATATAAATGAAATAAGAATTGCAAACAAATGGACAAAAGCTTAAATTTTATTGATAGAATGACAGCCCACAAATGGCATGATTCCATGGATCATTACAAAGTTGAAAAATGGTAATTAAAGGGAAAAGGCTACATTAAAATGCCATGATCACTATTCTTCTCCAACAACTTTGAATTCCTAATTTTCTTGAGATTCGGCGAAACTGATTTGATTTGATAGCTCTTTGATAGACGTGGCTACTTCAGATGATCCAATCTGGTTTGATGCAGTTACTTGTCATATATCCCTAAATTTTGTCTAGATTGCCCTTTAGGCTTTTCAATCTACCGGGAAGATATATTTTTTATGTCTCTAACTTTTGACTGGACCGCCCTATTAGGTTTTCAATCCACCGAGACACTCTTTTTTTCCTAAGCTGCCCTTTCAGATTTTCGACTTAGCGAGCTATTATTTTACTTTTTAAGAGAAGTATTTCTTGGCTATATCGACATTCACAGGATGAGTGAACTCTTCACCATCCATGGTTGCAAGAATCAAGGTACCGCCTGAGAAGACTTTCTTAACAATGTATGGGCTATCATAATTAGAAGTCCACTTGCCCCTAGAATCAGTAAGGAAAGATTGGATTCTCTTGAGCACGAGGTTGCATTCTCTAAATACACGAGGTCGAACCTTTTTGTCAAAATCTTTTTTCATTCTTTGCTGATATAACTGACCATGGTATAAAGTCATCATTCTTTTCTCTTCAATCAAATTTAGTTCATCATATCGACTTTGGCACCATTCAGCCTCTGTTAACTTGGCTTCCATCAAGACTCTCATTGACGGAATTCAACCTCTATGGGGAGCACTGCTTCCATGCCATATACCAAGGAGAAAGGGGTTGCCCCTGTTGATGTGCGGACGGATGTACGATACTCATGCAGAGAAAAAGGGAACATCTCATACCAATTCTTGTATGTAACAACCATTTTCTGGATGATTTTCTTAATGTTTTTGTTAGCAGCTTCAACATCCCCATTCATTTTAGGTCTGTAGGGAGAAGAGTTATGGTGTCCAATTTTGAACTTGGCGCACATCTCTTTCATCATCTTGTTGTTTAAGTTCGATCCATTATCAGTAATGATCTTGCTCGGAACACCATAATGACATATGATATTGTTTTTGATAAACTGGACCACCACTTATTTGGTTACATTAGCGTACGATGTTGCTTCAACCCATTTGGTGAAGTAATAAATGGCTACCAGGATGAAACGATGTTTGTTTGATGTTTTGGGTTCAATCATGTCAATTCCTCACATAGAGAAAGGTCATGGAGAAGAAAAAACGTTGAGAAGAGTTGGAGGTACATGAATTTTGTCGGCATAAATCTGACATTTGTGACATTTCTTCATATACTTGCATGTAGATGATGCAAATGTCATGATAACTGTATTGATTCGGAGATTCGGGGTAAAAATTGGGGTATGACACTAGCTTGAGGTGACTGAGGTTTCTGTTGAATAAGATCTAAGAGAGCCTTTTGTTGGTCAAGAGTGAAAATTAAAGCAGCACTCTGAGTAGAAGGTATGTTGTCTTGATCAACCCCTTCATTATTGTTTTTAGAAGCTTGTGCAAGATTTCATTTCTTTAGGTATGGTGGAAGCCCATGTTTCTTGAAGCAAACCTCTACACTCTGACCTTGTTTTTCACAAAAGGAACAGACTTTTAAACCTTTACCTATTCCAGATTTTGCAGTTTTGAAATTAGGATCCTAGGCTCGATGTTTTGGCTGGAATTTGTTAAGTTGTGCAATAATCTTTTCAGGGTCACTTGTAGAAGCGTGTTATCTCTCTTGTTGTATCAACGTTGAAAAAAACTTGTTAATATGTGGGAGGATTTGCATAAGCATAATCTATGAGCGAACCAGCGCATACTGTTCGTAAAGACTTTTGAGGAAGCGGATAACGTGAACCAGCGCATACTGTTCGTAAAGACTTTTGAGGAAGCGGATAACGTGATAGTTGTCTCTATAGGTTTTGATGGTGGAAAGAAGGTTACAATAACAGGAAACATTGCAGGTGCAATAAGGGATAAGTCATAAATTGTCAAGTTCCTGGCACATTTTCCTGGGGGTGGTGAAGAACTAGGTGATGGAAAGATCCCCTTGCCGAAGGACGTAAATCTCCTCTTGTAAATTGGAGATGTAAAAGAAGTCTCCTTGACGATAACGTTCTTTGAGTTCATCCCAGATTTCTTGAGCTGTTTCCATCCAAAGAATGCTCTCCGCGATATCATAAGTGATAGAGTTGGTGATCCATGCCATGACCATGGTGTTACAACGATCCTAGGCTATGGATTTGCGATCATCATAAGAGAGACGAATTAGGATTCTATCGATGAACCCTAATTTGTTTTTAATCGAATCACAATACAAATTGAGCGAGACCAAGTGTGATATCTTTTAATGGTTAGAGCAGGTGTGACGATGGTGTGGATGGGGTTATCAGAGGGGTGAATAAAGAACGTATCAAGCATATCAGTTTGATAGCTTGGCTGAGAGTTGTTGTTAGAATATGCATTGTTTTTGTTAGAATTGGTATTATTGTTGTTGATAGGAATTTCTTAATCAATGGATTTATTGTCGGTGGCTATGATTTTGACAACAAGGTAAGGAGGAGAAGGGGACAAAAATTAGGGTTTGAAGGTCGGGGAAAGGAAAAAAGGTGAATCTTGGATAAAGAGAGGGATGATACGAATGCCAACCAAAAAAGGGGAAAGGATAAGAAGATATCTGAGAGAACAATGAAATGGTGGCGCATGGATTGTGCAAAAATAAGGAAAATCAGCATGGCTGATAAAGAAAGAGAGATGGGATACCCAACGAAAAAAGAGGGTATACAAGAGCCTTTGGATCTGCTTTTGATACCATGTTAAATTGTGATCCCCATGATCACAATAAAAGGAAAAAAAAGGAATTGAACTCAAAAATATTATTATCTTCAACTGAAGAAAAAAGAAAGTACATGGGGTTTTATATAGGCCCATACAAGAGTAACAAACTAACCGAATAAAGAGGAAAAAGTCTAAAGAACTATAATTCAGCATGGATAGACTATATCAACATTCTAGAAAAAAAAGGGAAATAATATAACTATTATGTATTTTAACATTGGAAATGGTGGAAAAATCAAACACAATTATTTTAAAATAATAAATGGTCCTAATATGAGTATGAAATTATTTATCTCTTGGGTAGTTTGATTTTGAGTCTCTCTACATTTCTTTTGGCACCAGAAGAAAAAAAAAACAAAAATACAGCTAAGCCACAAATAGAAAAAACCAAAAACACAAAATGAATCTTATATAACTAAAAAAAGCAACTGATGTACATTAAATTTATTTATTAAATTTTACAAATTATTACATAGCTCTAATATTTAACTTACGGTTAGGGCATGCACCATTTAATGTTGTTTGGGGTCAAACATGGTTCATGATAAGCATGTTGACCAAGTAAACTATAGATTGCTAATCCATTTTCAAAATCTTCTCACTACGCCAAACAAGACTTTAGACATCGCTTTTTTAGGCCTTAGACAGCGCTTAAAAGCGCTGCCTAAGCCAGCGCTGGCGTAGGTAAAGACAACGTTTTTTATTTACGAAAAAGCGCTCTCTAAAGTATACATTAGAGGGCGCTTTTTCAACAAAAAGTGCTGTCTAAAGGCCCCCTTTAGACAGCGCTTTTTTTAAGCGCTGTCTAAAGTATACCTATAATTTTAATTATCAATTTTTCTATACCTTTAGAGGGCGCTTTTTCAATAAAAAGCGCTGTCTAAAGGCCTCTTTTAGACAGCGCTTCTAAAAGCGCTGTCCAATGTATGCCTATAATTTTAGTTATGAATTTTTCTATGCCTTTAGAGGGCGTTTTTTAGGAAAAGCGCTTTCTGTTGTGAACTATAGACAGCGCTTTTTATAGAAAGCGCTGTCTTTTCTCTACGTATAATTTTAATGATTTTTTTTTAAAACCCCATTTTAACCATTTTTTTATGCAGAAACCTGTATAATTCAAGCCATTTCAATAAACCTGTATATTTCACATTTCCATTAACAATTTATAGTATGGTTCATTAACCATTTCCACTAATCCCATAAATCACATAAACCACATAAACCATTTCCATTATAATTCAAGTCATTTACATTAACCATTCACAAAACTATACAATTACATTCCAAAATCACATAAATAACATAAACCATTCACAAAACTATACAATCCCATAAAATAAACCATTCACAAAACTATACATTCACATAATCCCATTATCCTATACCTTATATGACTTTTTTTCCAATAAGGTATTCGCACAATTCATCCTTAATTTCTTGCAATTTATCCTTCGTGTAATGAGAACACGCGTATTCATCAAAGTACTACATAACAAAACAAAATATGCATGATTTAGTTAAAAATAATAAATTATATGACATATCCGATAAATATTAAAATAAATCCTAAGTTATAAATCCATGCATACCGTAATAGGAATCTCTAATCGATCCATTTGAAGGATTTCTCTCATAAACCTCAAAACAAAATACCCGCAGTCTATGCCATTACGCTGACGAGGGCACTACACATAGACAAACAAATAAGAATTAATATATAGTTGTTTTGTGTTATCAAGTAGCATCACTAATAAGCAACATTGTGAAAATTAATATACCTTCTGAGCTTCATTTTCATCATGTGTCTCGTGTGTGTCGTCATGGTCACTAGCCATTTCACCTGTAAGAAAGAAAAAAATAAAAATTAAATGACAAATATAAAAATCCATTATCCATAATCCATTGAATGATATAAGCTATATATAACATGACAACTAATTAATATTATTAAATGATATAAGCTATAATTTTATAACTAGTACCTTTTTCACTAACGTCTCTTTCTTTTCTTTGTTGGAATATGTTCTACCCGTCTCTTAACAACACGGACAATTGGATTGATCCAAATACCCTCATTATGATCATTTCTTGTATATGATTCATTCGCTATAATATTTTCATCTTGATCATTTCTAGTAAATGATTCAATATCAACACCAATATCACCTTGATCTCCAATGTTTTCATCAATTACTTTGTTAGATAAAAGCACTATAGACCATTTTGTACTTGTCGGATCAGTGACATAGAACACTTGTTTAGCTTGAGAGGCTAGAATAAAAGGTTCATCTTTGTACCCCCACCCTATTAAGATCCACTTGCAAAAATCCTGACTTATCCATTCGTACGCCATTATTATTTTTAACCCACTTGCAACGAAATATAGGAATCGGAAACTTCTCATAATCAAACACCCAAATGCACTCGATAACCCCAAAATATGACAGATTTGCAAATTTGGGGTTTAAATCTTTCACACTTGAAATGTGCATTGCTTCAGCTACCACGGTGACACCACTATTTTGCATAGTACTTTTATCATCTTGTTCTTTGGTATAAAATGTGTATCCATTAATTGCGTATGCGCTATAAGAAAACACAACCAAACTTGGACCATATGCTAAACATCTCAACCTTTCTGTTATTGAAGCGGAATCTGAATATAACTTTGAATAAATATGATCCTTAAACCAAGGTATGAAACTTCGATTGTGCTCTCGTACTATCCAATTCTCATTTCTATTCGGATTTAAATCTCGGAGAACATCCTTGTGCATTTCAACATACGGCTCAACCTCATTCTCATTGTGCAGAACATACAAATGCACTTGATCCCGTTCGACCCTTGATATTGTCACAACTTCATTTCCAATTACCTTTTTTCCTTCTTTTTTTCGACAATATGAGATTTGGGGAGTCCAATTGATTGTACATTGGACAACTATTCAGTACAAAACTCAATCGCTTCTTCAACAATGTATCGTTCGGCAATACAACCCTCTGGTCGACTTCGGTTTTTAACATACCCTTTTAATATTTTCATATAACGTTCAGCAGGGTACATCCATCTCATATAAGCCGGTCCACACAATTATGTCTCTTTCACCAGATGAACAACTAGATGAACCATTATGTCAAAAAATGAGGGAGGAAAAATCATTTCAAGATCACACAAAGTAATTACTATTTCTTTTTGCAATGTTGGTAAGATCGCAGGATCGATCACCTTACTGCAAATTGACTTGAAGAAAAAACACAATTTAGTTATTGTGCTTCTTACTTTTTCTGGCAGAATAAAACGTATACCTATTGGTAGAAAATGTTCCATTATAACATGGCAGTCATGCGTCTTTAAACTCTTTAACTTGAGGTCTTTCATAGACATAAGTCTTCTAATATCTGAAGAGTATCCTTCTGGCACTTTAACTGCACTTAGAAACTTACACAATACCTTTTTCTCTTTTCTAGATAGAGTATAAGCAGCAGGTGGTAGATATGTTCGTGTTCCTTTCTTCATGGGTCCTAATTCATTTCTTATTCCCATCGCTACCAGGTCCTTTCTTGCTTTAAGGCCATCCTTAGACTTTCCTTGTATATTGAGTAACGTACCAATAACACTGTCAAATACATTTTTTTCAATATTCATAACATCGAGAAAATGTCTTACATACAACGACTTCCAATATGGCAGTTCAAAAAAAATGACCTCTTCTTCCACCCACTGTTGACAAGTGTATGTGCAAAAGGCTTTCCAAACTGAGTACTCACATCTTTCACCTTTTTAAAAATTTGATCATCTGTCAATATAGTTGGAGCTCTACCATGTTCTGCCTCTCCATTGAATGCTTTTCTCCACCCACGATAGTGATGATTAGAATTTAAGAATCTACGATGACCGAGAAATACATTCTTCTGACCAAACTCCAATCGCGTCCAATCTGTTTTATCTTCACAAATAGGACACGCACATTGACCTTTTATGCTGTACCCTGATAGATTTCCGTATGCTGGAAAATCATTAATTGTGCCAAACAACATCGCCCTCAAGTTGAAACTTTCTTTCCTATACCCATCATAAACCTCCACACCGTTCTCCCACAAAAACTTTAAATCTTCGATTAAGGGTGCCAAGTATACGTCTATGTCATTCCCTGGTTGTCTAGGCCCATAAATTAACATAGATAACATCATGTACTTACACTTCATACATAGCCATGGAGGTAGGTTATAAATCATTATGATCACAGGCCAAGCGCTATGTGAGATACTTTGAAGACCGTGTGGGTTCATTCCATCAGTAGATAATGTCAAGCGAAGGTTTCTTGCTTCTTTTCCAAATTCAGGATAATCATCATCAATTTTCATCCACTGTGATGAATCTGCCGGATGTCGAAACTTTCCATCAATAATTCTTTCATCTGCATGCCAAGTCAAGTGTCTTGAATCGGTCTCACTACGAAACATGCGTCTAAATCTCAGAATTATAGGAAAATACCATAAGACTTTTGCTGGATACAACTTTTCCTTATATCGAGAGACACCGCATTTAGGACACTCATTTAACGATGCATACTCATTTCGAAACAAAACGCAATCGTTTGGACAGGTATGTATCTTATCATAGCTCATGCCAATAGAGCACAACATCTTTTTGGCCTCATATGTTCGATTGGGAAGAACATTATCCTCTGGAAGCATATCTTTCATAAGGGCCAATAACTCTGTGAAACTTTTATCCGACCATCCATTGCCCGTCTTTAAGTTGTACAACTTTAATACCACAGACAATCTTGTGAATTTGGCGCAACCATTATATAACGGTTTCTCTGCATCGCTTACCAACCTCTCAAACATTTTGGGACAATCCTTAAGATCTTCTTCAAGTGCTTCTGCAATCTCTTCGACTCGATCAGAATCGTATGTATCTGTGCCATTGTCATTTGAAGCATAGGTCGTATTATCCCCTGGTTCAACATTCTCGTTAATGTTCTCACCATGAAAATTCCAACTTGTATAACTTCCATCAATTCCACTCCTCATTAAATGCGATGCCAACTGAACCGCGTCAACCCGACTCCCAAAACAACAACCCAAGCAAGGACATCTCATTCGACTGGGGTCTTTGGCGTGCGCAATAGCAAACTTAACGAATTCTGATACCCCATTCTCGTACTCTTTCGACAATCGACTTGAAGACATCCATTTCTTATCCATAGTTATACTAATTAAACTAAACAAAAACAAAAATAAAAAATATTTACCTGCAGGGACGTAAACAACTTTTAGACCCACACAGTGTTCAGATAGGTTAGAATTACCAAGATCCCCCTGTACACGTATCATAAAATGAAATATCATTAATTGACTAATTATGAGTCATAACTTGATAAGTGGCAACATGTAATCACAAACAAGCAACATACTTAACAGCAAGCATACTTAAACAAGTAATCATCATATCACAAAGATAATCATCAAAGCAATTATTGAGCAAGATAAACATCTCATACAAAGACAAATATCATACTTTCTTTGACCATGCAATACAATAAATATCATAACTCCACTTTCATGGCTCTATATATCATAACTCCATCAATACAATAACTATCAATATTACAATCACTATCATACTTTCTTTAATCTAGAATATAGAAACAACAACTAATGAAAATAGAAACAACATGTTCAATATTAGTCATTCTAAACATGTTCAAAAATAAACATCTCAAAAGTTTATAACTATGGTCATTACCCATATCAACACTACACACAAAATAAGTCAGAAGTATGCAACTGAATAATACACAAAATGGAAGTATGACGCAGGAACTCTGAACCACCTCAACAACACCTGTACTACGACGGAAAAATGGTAGCTAGTGACAAGAATGAAAATAGAACAAAAATCGTACGATGAAAACAAGAATGAAAAGCGTACCTCTTCTTCGTTTCGTCTTCTTCTTCACGAAAGCAATGGCGAATGAACAACCAAACTGACGGAAATATGTGAACGACGACAATGACGAACAACGACGGCAATGGAACGACGACAATGGCGAATGAACGATGGCAATGGTTTCAGTAGAGAAGAACGATGGCAATGGTTTCAGTAGAGAAGAACGGTCGAGAGAAGAAAATGAAAAGAAATATCTGAAAATGATTAGAAATTGTTTTATATTTTAATTCATAAATGACTTTAGACGGCGCTTTTAAAAAGCGCTTTCTTAAGTGCTACATATAACAGCGCTTTTCTCATAAAGCGCTTTATAAGGTGGGGAGAATTTAAAACCTATAGCAGCGCTTTTGCAAAAGCGCTGTCTAAAGTGATGCCTATAGCAGCGCTTTACAAAAAGTGCTTTCTAAGGTGACTTCCATTTTGGTCATTTAACAGCGCTTTTAAAAAGCGCTTTCTAAGGTTAACCTTTAGACAGCGCTTTTATAAAAGCACTGTCTAAAGTAATGCCTATAGCAGCGCTTTACAAAAAGCGCTTTCTAAGGTGGCTTCCATTTTGGGAATTTAACAGCGCTTTTAAAAAGTGCTTTCTAAAGTCTGTCTTTTACAGCGCTTTTTTTAAGCGAAATTTTTTAAAGACTTATAGCAGCGCTTTGTCCAAAAAGCGCTGTCTTTGTCCAATTTTGGCGTAGTGTCTCTGCATATAGCACAAAGAAGTTGATCATGTGGGAGAAGTTTAGACGAATCATATATTGAAACTTTGACCCTCCACGCATCAGCTGATGATCTATCTCTAATGCTCGACGATGTGTCAAATGAAACTTAGACAAAAACAAAAATAAAATTATGATCAAATGCTCGCAAAGTTTGTTTAAACCTCAAACAATCAATAGTACATTATTCATTACCTTTATTATTGTTGTCGCCCATGCTTGTGATGAAGAAGGACAATAGTGTTAAAACCTTGCTGAAAAAAACGTGGCCGCTTTTGTAGAAAAAAATCTTGCTGGAAAGTGTTTAGCTTCAAGATGAGTTGATAGTGACAAAAATGTTGTTAAATGAGATAACAGAGAGGTTTTTCCAATATGAGTTATGATATCATCTACTTATCTATATAATTAGTGGGATATTTGTGCGTTCGCACGCGCATTTGTTTTTAAAATATAATAAAAATGTAAAAAAGAAGAACAAAATTACTTTATCAAAAGAGTTTATTATTTTTAAACGAAATATTTGTTTTGATTTATATATGGATCATAAATATAAGCTTTCCATATATAAAAATATTTGGATGAACCGTATTTTTTTCTATATAATATTATTTTTGTTTTGATATTATTTATAAAAATATTTGGATCAAAAGACAATTTGTTCTCATTTATAAAAAAAAAAAAATATTAAAATTCACTCATTAATTTAAAAACATAATTTATCATTAATGACATATATTAGTGAAATGATTGCACCAATAATATATAACTTAATTTTCCATATATTATCTTACAAATATTGTATTTTTAAATTAAAAATAATTTCAAAATAAAAATATTAAAAACATAAATAATTTAAAAACAATGCATTTTCTCGTGTTTGGATTCATATATTATTTTAAATATAATTACTTTTATTTTTTTTAATTGTACAAAAAATATAATAATCTGTGCGTTCACACAGATTCTGCTCTGGATACCCGTGCGTTTGCATGGAAACCGATGTGTCATTAACCAAGAAAGTTTATTATTTAAACAAAATATATTTTTATTTATATTTGGAGCATAAATATTGTTTTACCATATATACAAATACTTGGATCAACCGTATATTTTCTTATATGTAAATATTAATGTTGTTTTGACATTTTGTATAAAAATATATATGTAATCATTTAATTTTATAATTATCAACTAATAATATAGTATTTGCCAATATTGTTTTAATTGTATAAATAAATATTAGTAACATAAATAAATACATGTTGACCGTGTTTGGATTCATATATTATTTTAAATATATTTACCTTTATTTTCTTTAATTATACAAAAAATTGTAATAATGTGTGTCCGCATACAAAAATTGTAATAATGTGTGTCCGCATGGGTACTGGCGAGTTATGCACATTTCAACTAATCAAGAAAAATCGAAGAGGAAAAACAGAACACGGAGAACTCAAAGAAAAGGAGGGAGGAAGCAGCGGCTTACGTGGGTCACGACATTCCAGATTTGTAAATCAATCTCGAACTATTTTTTTTTTTGATAAGCAATTTGTATTAAAACAGGAGAAACATGGATTCTCCAACCCGATACAAAAAACCAATCAAAATTGGGAGAAGAAAAGAAACACTAAACCAATCAACGATTACAAGTGGTCACTAGGGTGTTTCATCCAATCATAAAAGTTACATCTCCTACGACCTAGCTCCAACCATCTCCAAGATCGAATTATTAGAAGTAATTCATGTTAGGCTGTCGAAGTCGAAGGGCTTATAGGTTTTGGTCGAAATGTTGTATAGTCAGTCGAATTGTTGTAATGATGTGTAGGTCAGCTGTATTCGACAGAGTCGAATATAGCTGATAAGGGGTTCAGTCGAATTGACTAGGTTGTGTCGAAATGTTAGTTTTGGGCCTGGGCTTTGACAACCTATATAAAGGGCGTTGTATTGTGTATTTTAGACACAACAGCTTCATAATAAAATTTTGCAAAGTTTTCACAAAACCCTAATCTCTTTTCTCTCCTTCTTCTTCTTCTTCTTCTTCTTCTTCTTCTCTCAAATATTCATCTTTCTTGGAACTCAGTTCCAACAATTGGTATCAACGAGCCCGGTTGCGATTCAGAGAGAATCTAATGGAAAACGGAGCAACAACGTCCACACAATTCCCAGCGAATCTACCGGTTTTCAAAGGGGAAAACTACCAACGGTGGGTGGCGCAGATGAGAGTTATCTTTAGATTTCAAGATGTGGTTGAAATTGTGAATGATGGCGTAACGGAATTGGGGGCAAATGCTACTGATGAATAGAAAGCTGCGTACAAGGATCAAAGGAAGAAAGATGGCAAAACGTTATTCTTGATTCACCAGTGTGTGGATCCGAATGTGTTTGGGAAAATTATTGAAGAAGAATCTGCAAAAGAAGCGTGGGACAAGTTAAAGAACTTGTATGGAGGTGATGAGAAACTGAAGAGGGTGAAGCTGCAAACCTTGAGAAAGCAATACGAGATGATTCAAATGAAGGAAGATGAATCAGTTTCGGAATTATTTTCAAGATTGGTGATGCTGACGAACCAGATGAAGTCTTGTGGAGAAACAATCACAGATTTGCAGAAGATTGAGAAGATACTAAGATCTCTGACTGCAAATTTTGATTACATTGTAGTGTCAATTGAAGAGTCCAAGAATCTCGCTGAGATGAAGGTTGAAGAGCTACAGGCTTCTTTGGAAGCTCATGAGATGAGATTGAAGCAAAGAGATTCAGAAAGAGAAAAGGTATCGGACCAAGCACTACAAGCGAAATTCACCAAGAAATCTGGGAAGGCGAAGCAGGGAAGGAATCTTGCTAGTGATGAGAAGTCAAGCAAGAGTTCAAAGAATCATGATGATTCGACAAAGAAAGGCATGGGCAACAAGTATTCTGGGAAGAAAGTTGATATGAAAGACGTGCAGTGTTACAATTGCCAAAGTTTTGGTCATTATGCTCGAGACTGTCGAAAGAAGAAGGAAGCACGAGCAAAAGAAAGTGACAAAGCGCAGTATGCACAGACATGAGAGAGTGATTCTGAAGGTGTGCTACTAATGGCAGACTCTCAGTCGAATGATGATGAAACGAATTTGTGGTATCTTGATTCAGGTTGCAGCAACCACATGACTGGTAACAAGAACTGGTTCAACAAGCTTGATGAATCAGTTAAGAAGGTGATAAAGTTTGCAGATGGTAGACAGATCACGTCAGGTGGAAGAGGAAACATATCTGTAATGAGAAGAGATGGTAGAAAAGCCAGCATTACTGATGTGTTGTATGTGCCTTCTATGACAAGTAACTTGATAAGTATAGGTCAATTACTTGCCAAAGGGCATAATATGAAGCTGGAGAATAATCAAATGAAGGTGTATCATGCTGATGGTAGGTTGGTACTGAAAGCACCATTGGCTGATAACAAGATGTTTAAAGTTCAGATTAATATGATTAATCATGAATGTCTTGCGTCAACTACAGAAGAAGAAAAGAATTGGCTATGGCATCATAGATATGGGCATCTAAACTTCAGGAGTTTGGGTATGCTGAATCAGAAGAAGATGGTGTATGGTTTACCTCAGGTGAAGGAACCAAATCATGTGTGTGAGGAATGCTGCAAAGCAAAGCAGGCTAGAAAAACATTCAAACATGATCTGCCAATCAAGTTGAAAGGAAAGTTGGAGCTTGTTCATTCTGACGTATGTGGACCTTTTGAAGTTAGGTCGAATGGTGGAAAACGTTACTTCTTAACTTTCATTGATGAATTCACCAGATATATGTAGATTTATGTGATCGAAAGTAAAAGTGAAGTATTCACAAAGTTCAAGAAGTTTAAGTTGCTTGTCGAAAAGCAAAGTGGCTGCAAGCTAAAGAAACTGAGAACTGATGGTGGTGGCGAATATGTCTCTCGAGAGTTTGCTAGATTTTGTGAAGAGGAAGGTATAGAGCATGAGGTTATTGCTCCCTATACACCTCAACACAATGGAATAGCTGAGAGGAAGAATAGAAGTATACTGAATATGACGAGAAGCATGTTGAAGGCTAAAGAGGTGCCAAAGAGATTTTGGGCTGAAGCAGCTTCGACAGCAGTATACATTCTGAATAGATGTCCAACGAAGAAGTTAGTCGAGAAGACTCCTTATGAAGCTTGGACAGGTGAGAAGCCAAATGTAAGTCATTTTAGAGTTTTTGGATCAATATGTTTCAGGCATGTTCCTGAGCAATTGAGAACAAAACTAGATGATCGAAGTCAAACCATGGTGCTCATAGGTTATCATTCGACTGGTGCATATAGACTATATTCACCAGAAGATGATAAAGTTATGATCAGTCGAGATGTTCTGGTAGATGAAAATCAAAATTGGGAGTGGAGTCATGGGTCAGTTCGACAGGATACTGGTCGACAGCTGGAAGAGACAGTTCCGACAGTGTTTGAAGAAGATCAACAAACTGAGGCCACGACAAGTCGAAATGAAGAACCTCCCGAGCAGAATGTAAGAAGATCGACTAGAACAAGAGCTGAGTCGACAAGGTTAGCTGGATATGAGAGATTTCCAGATAATGCAATTGATGCAGATGGTGACTTAATAGAAGAAGCGATGATGATGGCTGAAGCAGAACCAATTAACTTGGATGAAGCCATGAATGATTCGAATTGGTGTGAAGCCATGAAGGAGGAACTCAGGGCAATTGAAAAGAACAATACCTGGGAACTTGTCGAAAAAGCCAGCAAGAAGCCTATTGATGTGAAGTGGGCTTACAAGCTGAAACGAAGGCCAAATGGTGAAATTGCCAAGCATAAGGCAAGACTAGTGGCAAGAGGATTTCTGTAGAAACCTGGTGTTGATTTCAACGAAGTCTATGCGCTAGTGGATAGGTTGGAAACAATCAGTATTGTTGTTTCGACAGCAGCATATAGAGGATGGAAGATACATCAGTTGGATGTAAAATCAGCATTTTTGAATGGACCTTTGGAGGAAGAAGTATATGTCAGTCAACCACCAGGATATGAGGTCAAAAGGCATGAGTCGAAGGTGTACAGATTGAGGAAAGCTCTCTATGGATTGAAGCAAGCCCCAAGGGCTTGGAACAAGAGAATAGATAGTTTCCTAATCGAAGCAGGGTTCACGAAGTGTGTGTCTGAGCATGGAGTTTATGTAAATGATGTCGACAATGATAGTCGAACCATCTTATGCCTTTATGTTGATGATTTGCTGATTACAGGTGCAAGTGAAGCTGAGATAAGAAAAGTTAAGTCGAAGCTAATGCAAGAGTTCGAAATGTCTGACCTAGGGAATTTGTCATATTTCTTAGGGATGGAATTCAAAGACACAGCTGAAGGTGTGTTCCTGCACCAGAAGAAGGATGCTCAAGATATCTTGAAGAGGTTCAAGATGACTGACTGTAAAGCTGCAACAACTTCATTGGAAACAAGAGCAAAGTTGAAAAAGGTAACTGATGATGAGTTTGTAAGTTCGACACTGTACAAACAAATCATTGGATCCTTGAGGTATCTTTGCAATACAAGGCCAGACATTTGTCAAAGTGTCGGATTGTTAAGTCGATTTATGGAGAAACCCCAAGAATGTCATCTCATTGCAGTAAAGAGAGTACTGAGATACATTAAGGGTACGACTAATCATGGTGTGCTGATGCCATGTCGAAATAAGTCCAAGTCGAAAGATGTTGAGGTATATGGTTATACTGATTCAGATTTCAGTGGAGACCAAGATGAGAAGAAAAGTACTGCAGGCTATATTTTCATGATCGAAGGAGCTCAAATCTCTTGGAGTTCTAGAAAACAAAGCATTGTGGCTTTGTCATCATGTGAAGCTGAGTATGCAGCTGCATCGTATGCAGCATGGATAGATATGTTGCTCGAAGAGCTCAAGATCAAGGAACCTGGGAAGATGAAATTGTTTGTAGACAACAAGTCAGCTATTGATCTTGCCAATCATCCTATGTGTCACGGTCGAAGTAAACACATAGAAAGAATGTATCATTTTCTCAGGGAACAAGTAAACAGGGGGAAGCTGGATCTTGAATATTGTAAGACTGAAGTTCAACTAGCTGACATACTTACCAAACCATTGAAGAAAATCAGATTCGACGAGTTAAAGAAGAGCATTGGGATGAGAAGTCTCGAAAACATGAATTAGGTGGTGTGTTAGAAGTAATTCATGTTAGGTTGTCGAAGTCGAAGGGCTTATAGGTTTTGGTCGAAAAGTTGTATAGTCAGTCGAATTGTTGTAATGATGTGTAGGTCAGCTGTATTCGACAGAGTCGAATATAGCTGATAAGGGGTTCAGTCGAATTGACTAGGTTGTGTCGAAATGTTAGTTTTGGGCCTGGGCTTTGACAGCCTATATAAAGGGCGTTGTATTGTGTATTTTAGACACAACAGCTTCATAATAAAATTTTGCAAAGTTTTCACAAAACCCTAATTTCTTTTCTCTCCTTCTTCTTCTTCTTCTCTCAAATATTCATCTTTCTTGAAACTCAGTTCCAACACGAATAATAATCTGATGGAAGATCTCATCCACATCGCAAACAACTGCATTAAAGATAATGTTGTTTCTAGTATTCCAAATACACCATGAAGATATGATCCACACGAAACAGCTCATATCCTCGTTGTCTTTGTCGTATAATGCCAAAAACCAGCGAAGAGCATGAATAGAAATAGAGGAAGAGTTAACCAAAGGATATCCTAACCTATCTCGAACTATTACTTCCCACCTTCCACACTTTTTGTGTTTTTCTCTTTTTAGTTTTATTCTAACTTTTCTATTTTCATAAAAAAATCACAAAAAATATTTTTTATTATTATTTATTTATTAATTATCGTATTTTATATTAATGCATATTTAAAAATAATATTTTTTTCATTAAAATTATTATTTTATGAAAAAAATCTCAAAAAAAATCATATAAATAAAAAAAAATCATTATCATTATTAGACTATTATTATTATTATTTAAATTAACATTTGACGATCTCTCTCTAATGCTTGACGACGTGCCTCTAATTCTAGACTAATGGCTTGTCGTGCCTCTAATACTCGACGAGCCTCTAATGTTTGACGAGAGGCTCGACGTGCCCTAAATCCAATAATAATTATCCTGCAATGACGCCACTCTGGAAAAAGAAAAATAAATAAATTATAATTAGGATATGTTTGTAAAGTAAAATTATTTTAATATATTGTCTATAGTTAAATTTAACAACAAGAATCCACACATAGTGCCTCACATCAACCAAACTGGAGCACATCAAAGTAAAATGGAGATGAAGATGTATGTCTTGCAACTCCTTTATCCAAAGTCCATTCATTAACATGGATCATGAGGATCGAATCAGTCACATAGTTAAATTTTATGAAATTGGAGGTATAGTACGAGCATCAAATAGTGATAAAGAGCAACCATTCTCCGCACTCGTTGATAGGAAAACCAATGATTGGTATTTGGACTAGCGTGCAGTAGTAATGCCAACTTGTACGACATTATAAGTTTTACCCTCAAAGCATAGTCAATGATGTTAATACAGGCACAATTGTTTTTTCACAAGGAGAAGTTGAGACACTTTGTGAAACATGGAATTGATTCAATTATATAACGATAAAATACCAAACCACATATTTGATGAAATTACATAAACGTGCATTTTCGAGAATGACATGCAACATCAAAACAAACTCTCTTAATTCAACAAATGTTGCAGACACGTTAGAATAATGTATCTGTGGCACAAAATGATTAAAAGGATGATTTTAACAAATGAATCACACAAAAGAAAGAAAGAATGTTTGAAGGAGAAAGACAAAACGTGATTCTATCTCAAAATAAGTTTCTCACAAAAGCTAAAGAAGAATTAACAAATCAGATTGCCAAGATTCCTACAAAAATAAATAATATCATTTAAGGAGAGAAGCTAAAACAAACAATAGAATGTGAGTTGTGTCTTGGTAATTCTCTGATTGAGTTTTGTTTTCCAGAAGAAAAAATCAATTATGTGAACCTTATCAACAAAACTTGTTGCAATACATTTGTTCATTATGGCATGAAATTGGTTCTCCAATGATAATTTTTGTATGAACTTGGATGTAACAGAAAGTTAAACCTAGCTAGCAACAGAATAATATTGGCGTAAATATGATAAATCCCTCGTAAAGATCATATATATGTGAAAAATACAATCAAAACTAAGCGAAACAATTGAAATGAAAGAGTGGAGAGAGAGAGGTATACCATACATGTTGTTGAGAAGGGAGGAATGAATTTTGACGTTGAAAGTGAAGGGAAGAAGTAAAAAGAAAGATAGATATTGAAGAGTATTGACGGAAGAGTGTTGAAGAGTATTGACGAAACAAATTAGAATACCGCAAATACATATATCGTTAGAGAGTGTCCTTACCTTGGAAAGCTTCAAGCAAGTTCATCTTCCATTATGTGAGTTATATATATATATATATATATATATATATATATATATATATATATATATATATATATATATATATGTGTGTGTGTGTGTGTGTGTATGTGTGTGTGTGTCTTTCGACAGAGTTTCCGATCCGATTCACACTCTAAACCTTTTATATTACACAACTTATTTAAGTTTATATTACACAACTTATTTAAGTTATTACAAACTCGACTACTTCCAAAATTAGGGTATTGTCTTGGCCACTTATAGAATAATTCAATGTTTTGTTTTCTCAGAGTTTTAATAACCCAATTTGGATCCCTCTACTTTGTGAAAATCTAGTTTAGACACTTATAGAAAACAAGTTCTTTTGATTTTAAAACAATGGTGATTTAAGTACAACCTCACTCGTAAATATTATTAAAAAATGGTACCTCAGGTAATCCATTTCATTTGACAGGAAATACTTATGTTCATAAAACAATTGTAAAATATTTTTAAAATTATAATAATTATAACTCGTTGAACCATGGTCCGATCATAGCGAACCATATGTCCATTTTGATCGCTTCAAAAAGTAGAATCTAATGGTTCAATTCTTAAGACAAATTATAAATTTTAAAATGACCCAAACGCCCTTTTAAATTTTGGCAAGAACCAAAATTAACTCAAATTCATTTTCTTCCCCCAAAAATCCAATTTAATTAAAATGCTTATAAATTTACCAATTTCACATAAAGAGACTGAATTTATTTTTAAAACAAAGATATTATTTCTTTTCAATCCCTCTACAATAGTTAGAGAAAGAAACAACTTCTACTTACCAAAGCAATGAAAACATTTTCTTTAAAGTTCATTTGATCAATCCTTTAAATAGATTTTTCTAAAATGTAAAATAAAAATCAGAATTTAACAACCGACTAGTTCTAATAAAACTTTCATCATAAGATATTTGATATAAGTTTCATTCAATTGACTAGTCAATTAAAATAAGTTTGCACGAAACCTTTCCAAGTGCCTGAAGCTATAAAAATATCATGTTTTTTTCAATTTGTGAATATTATTAAAATATTAGCCATAGTTACGCTAATAAATAAATTCTCCAACAATATTTTTTTCGAAAATAATTTCAACAAGATATATTATGAAACTTTTCTTATGATTATAAAATATTTAAGGAACTTATCTTAAAATTTCAAGTCAATAGCTTTTTAAAATCTTTTATCGAAACTATTCTTTTTTTCTTTGTTAATTTTAAAAACATGACAATAGTGTTCTAATCAAACATGTATTTTTGAGTGCCTTTTGAGATTTCTTTAAAACACCAATTTTTATGACAGACTCTAAAAATTTCATAGTGGTTTGGAAATTGTTTTACTTAAAATAACTAAATCATTCAATTAGGAGATTTTAGTTTTAAAAACTTATACTGTTTAATCAAAATAATACAAAATTTATCCTTAAAGTCTCTTTATAAACTCTAGAATGATAAACAATAAGTACTATGTCTTTTGACCAAAATTAAAACATTGCCATTTGTGATGATAAGAATAATATTTGTTTTTCTTTATGTCCAAGATCAATTCTTTCATTTAAGCCAACTAAGAAAATAGTGGGAATTGAAATCTATAAATTTTAACAATTAAAAACCATGAGTATGGTTAAATTTCAAAACAGATTTTAAAACAAATAATTCATATAATAACAAATTGCACACCATGATTTTCTTTGTGGATTTTTTTGATATTAACAAGAGGAAATAAAGAAATTTTCTCACCATAAAAATTAGATTTAAAGTTCCACCATAACTCATGGATCAACTTTGGTTTACCATTTTTCTTGAGATTCTTACTTAAATGTTTCTATAAATGAAGGTTTATGATTTAATTTCAATTCTTACCAACAATTAATTTGTTTTCATTATCTCTAAAAAAATAAAAAATAAAAAATAAAAGAAAGACGTAAGGAGAATATCTTACCAACAATTAATTTGTTTTCATTATCTTTTTAACAAATAAAATATAAAACAAAGAAGTAAGAAGAATAGTGTTTTACGGGACAGAGATGAGCAAGTCATGGAATGAGTCTTTAAGACTTGTTTATATAGAAAGTCTAAAATGATGCTAATCATTGGATTAAAGTAAAAGGCATGTGGATTCAATCATGGCCTTTCATTCCCACTCTCACAAAAATAAAATAATAATATATCATAGAAAGTATCTAGATATTTTCATAATCTTCGTTTTACTAGCTCGTTCATACTCTTTGTTCGCTCTCAGACGAGTCGTAATTCGCTCACGGACAACAATTATGAAAACAGAAAAATAATATCATAACCTTTTAATTAAAACAAACCATAAATTTTAAATAAATTTTTATTCCAAATAAATTTTTATTTCGAATAAATTTTTGTTCCTTAGCTTAGAAAAATATATTGAGATTAAACTCTCATTCTAGGCGATATATAAAACTCCTATTTAAATTTTAAAAACAATCGGAGCCTGTGAAAATTTAAAGGACGGATATATTTTTCTCGTTTTATTAAGAATAAGAAGAAACTTATTTTTGAAATTTTGAAACAATAGGAACATTCAAAGCTAATATAATCGTGTGACAATTTTTAAAAGTCTAATTCAGACGCAACATAAGTTCAACAAAATTTGTCAAAATAGATAATTAAATAAAAAACGATAAAAGAACATAGCATAATACTATTTAATATTTCCAAATTTTAATCCCTCCCAATGTATTTTACGGGTCTTACATAATCGAATCACAATACGAATTGAGTGAGACCAAATGTGATAGCTTTCAATGGTTAGAGCGGGTGTGACGATGGTTTGGCTAGGGTTATCAGAGGGGTGCATAAAGAACGTATCAAGCATATCGGTTGGATAGCTTGGCTGGGAGTTGTTAGAATATGCATTGTTTTTGTTAGAATTGGTATTATTTTTGTTGATAGGAATTTCTTGATCAATGGATTTATTGTCGGTGGCCATGATTTTGACAACAAGGTAAGGAGAAGAAGGGGACAAAAATTAGGGTTTGAAGGTCGGAGAAAGGAGAAAAGGTGAATCTTGGATAAAGAGAGGGATGATGTGAATGCCAACCAAAAAAGGGGAAAGGATAAGAAGATATCCGAGAGAACAATGAAATGGTGGTGCGAGGATTGTGCAAAAATAAGGAAAATCAGCATGGTTGATAAAGAAAGAGACATGGGATACCCAACGAAAAAAGAGAGTATACAAGAGCCCTTGGATCCGCTCTTGATACCATGTTAAATTGTGATCCCGTGATCAGAGTAAAAGGAAAAAAAGGAATTGAACTAAAAAATATTATTATCTTCAACTGAAGAAAAAAGAAAGTACATGGGGTTTTATATAAGCCCCTACAAGAGTAACAAACTAACAGAATAAGAAGGAAAAAGTCTAAACAACTATAATTCAGCATGGATAGACTAAATCAACATTCTAGAACAAAAGGAAATAATATAACTATTCTATACTCTTTCGTCAATACTCTTCAACACCTATCTCTCTTTTTACTTCTTCCCTTTACTTTCAACGTCAAAATTCATTCCTCCCTTCTCAACAACATGTCTGGTATATCCCTGACCAAATAATAAAAATTGAATCAGCAATTAACTTGGAATTTTTATTTTCCTTTTATTTTTTTCGCTTTTTATTTTTTTTTTTCTTTTATTTTCTTTCTTGGTTTTACATGTTTGTCAAATTTCTCTAATCTTTATCTTTCAATTAATCTATCCAAACAAACACACATGACTAGGATGATACCCTATTATTCTTTTCGAGAATCATCTTAAACAGGGTTATTTCACATAGAGTCCTTGTTTGAATTTTAAAAAATTGACTTCTACTATAAAAAAAAAATTTAAAAATATTTTATATATTTAAATTATAAACAACATTAAAAATTAAAAAATAGTTTTAAAACTTTAAGACATAACAATAAAATAAAAGAGTTGAAAACACAACAATGTCAAGCATTTAAAACGAACTGCCGAACCCAAAAAACGCTTGTTCTCTCCATTATCAACAAACATGCAACCACCTTGCAACATCCCAGTGTTTTCTAATATTAGTTTTCTGATTAATTAGATTTCTTTACTGCCATTGTTTTCGTCTTAAATTCCTTGTCTTAGGGCAAGGGGGTTTGGCAATTGTGGTTTGGAGATTTAGTTTATCGGATTTAGTGAGGTTTGTAGAGTGTTAGTAAATATTAGGATGGAATGGCAGGTTTTGAACCGGAGAAGAAAGGACCAAAACAAGTTGAAGGTGTCAATCTGGACACAAAAGAAGGGGCAAACTTTCGGAGAATCATGATGTTGCAACATCATATTTCTTCACAGAATTTCTAGATAACTACTACGCTGAAGATATGACCATGATTTTCTTGGAATACGGAACGTTAATGGAGGTATTCATACCGGCGAAGAGAGACATTAGAGGAAAAATGTATGGTTTCGTGCGTTTCAGAAAGGTGGAAGATGAGATAATGTTGGGAATACAACTGGATAATATCATGATAAATGGACGGAAAATATTTGTCAACAAACCTAGATTCAACAGAGATAGACAGGGAGATAATAAGCTCAAAACTTATGAAACGAACATCAGAAGTTCCATAAGGAAGACGGATCAGTGGAAGAAAATCATGACGAACACATCATTTGCAGATACGGTGAAGGGAGGGGAAAGGCACTCAAGGAACTTTCAGAAAAACAACATCAATCTCGGAACCTGCAAAAAGGATTTGAAAAAGGAATGGAATGGATTAGTTTTCAATATAGAAGAGGAAGGAATGAAGAGGTTTGAAAATGCTTATGTGGGGGTGGTTAAGGAACTCGGAACTTCATATAATATCCAAAATATCCTTAACAGAGAAGGATTCTTTCATGTCAAAACCACACTAATGGGAGCTACTATGTGCTTACTTGAAGACTTAGAGAATGATGCAGTCAAAAATCTGATAAAGGAAGAAGAGGAATGGCTTTCAAACTGGTTCGAGGATATCCGACAGTGGTCTCAATCTGAAGTTGATAAAGAAAGAATGACATGGGTGAAATGTTTCGGTGTTCCTTGTCAAGCTTGGAGAAATGATTTCTTCAAATACATCTCGAGTAGAATAGGAGAGTTTATCTGTTGTGATGAGGAAACGGAGAAGCAAACTAAGTTTGATGTGGCTAGAATTCTAATTAAGACAAGATATACAGGCAATCTGAATGAGGTGATAAATGTTGAAATAAATGGGTTGTTCTTTTGTATTAAACTGAAGGAGGACAACCATGGGCCAAAAAGAATAGTGTTTAAAGGTATTGAAATGGAAAGCTCAGATTCTGGGGAAACATTTGTGGAAGAAACTGAAGACGAGCTAGATGAGGAGGATAATATGGTCAACAATTCTGACTCAGAGTTCTCTAGCAATGGGGGAAATCTGGAGGATGAAGATGACACGGTTCCAAAGGCTCACGATTCTGCTGTGAACGACGAAAGCAGGTGGTGGTCAGATCTAGGGAATACAAATAGAGAAGCTACACTATCCAAGAGTGAAAAGCGTAATGATGAACTAACATTGGGAAAAGACAAAAAGCACAAAAAGGTGAAATTTGGTTCTGGCAGGGAAAAGAAGTTTCACGGGGATGAGTCAAACGTAGGCAGAACATTTAATGTTGTGGTACCAGACGAGAATCATAGGGGACAGATTGAGACAAGAGGACTAGGTGGATGTGAAAATATACCAGTTGACAACTTGATCTCTCCTTTAGCAGGTTGTTTGGGTCAAGCAAGCGCAGAAAGGGATCCAGTGTATAATTACTCTGGGTCGGGCCTAGGAAACGAAACAGAGCAAGTCATTAATAATGTTAGGCCCAATACACTTTTGTTGGGTAATTCAGTTGGTGGCCCAGTGAAAACTAACATAAGGAAAAAGAAAACTTTGTCAGAAATATATGAGAAGATACAAATCCCATATGCCCCATCTTATTACTCAGCCCTTTTGCACTTAGCCCAAGTCACGAAACTTAAGGCTATGCCTGTTGTATCCACTGAAGAACAAATGGATATTCAGTCAGAGGGAAGCAATAGTAGATATTCTGGTGGGTCAATTCTTTGCTGTGGATCACTATCGGATGTTGATGTTACAAGAGGTAACGAGAGAATCAGGAGATTAAACAAAGATGTCACAGGGAAAGTATGGGAAATTCTGAAAGAATTGGGATTGGAAGGAGATGAAGATGAGGAAGCACATGAAGGCATAATCAGAGGAATGGAAAGAAGGGATAGACTTCGAATTCAGAACCTGAAGGAGACAATCATTGAGGTACCATGAATATCATTACCTTTAACATACGTGGGAGTAACTCTTCATTAAAAAGTAGAAGAGTTAAACATATAACAGAAAAGGAAAAGATAGAATTTTGTATGCTACAAGAGACAAAAAGACAAAGTATGGAGGAGAAATTTGTTAGAAGCATTTGGAGTGGGAGTGATTTCGATTGGACTGCCAAAGGATCAATAGGGCAATTAGGAGGTATGTTATCAGTTTGGAACACGAACTCTTTTAAGGCTGAATTTAGCTTCTCTGGATCAGGGTATCTTGGTGTTTTTCGGATAAGCAGACAAAGGGCAATATACATTGTGAATGTTTATTCTTCATGCTATTTGAGTGACAAAAGAAAGATGTGGGAGGATCTTATTAGAGTGAAAGCGAACTTCCCTAAAGGAGATTGGATACTTGGGGGAGATTTCAACTCTGTGAAAAATAGGGGAGAAAGAGTGGGTAAAGGTTGTTGTCGGATAGTTGATATGAAGGAATTTGGGACATTTATTGAAGACATGGATCTCTTGGACTTACCAACAGCGGGGAACAGATACACTTGGTTTAATTTAAATGGATCTTGCATTAGTAGGTTGGATAGATTCTTGATCACTATAGACTTGTGTAAAGACTGGAAGGTTTGCCTTCAAAAGGTGGGGAAGAGAACGATTTCTGATCACAGACCAGTATCTCTTATACTAAATGATAGGAATTGGGGTCTTAAACCTTTTAAAACAGTCAATGCCTGACTGGAACATCCAAACTTTATGAAATTTGTGAAAGATACTTGGGAAGAGTGGAAAGGGACTGGTGAAGCGTGTAGTATTCTGATTCAAAAGTTTAAATACTTGAAGTCGAGATTGAAGTGGTGGAATTACAATGTGTTTGGAATATTGGACCTCAAAATTGAAGAAGATATTGAGAGGTTCAATGAGATTGAGAATGATATGGCAGATTGGGATAATGACATCCCTGAAGTAATTCTCAAGGAGAGATGTGAGGCAGCTGACAAAGTTTGGAATAGTTTACACTTGAAGGAGAGTTTGTTGTATCAAAAGGCAAGAACTAGGTGGCTAGTAGAAGGTGATAACAATTCAAAAAATTTCCATTCTAGCATAAACTCAAGAATGAGGGATAATTTCATCTCAGCATTAAACTTAGGATTGGATGAGGATGCAGAAGTGGAGACAGTTAAACAATTTATTCATTACCATTATGAAAATAAATATAAAAGCAGAGTTGAAGAAAGCATTGCCATGGATTTGAATGGTCTGGTGAAACTAAATGATGAGGATAATAATTACGTAACAGAACCTTTTTCTGAGGAGGAGATAAGAGAGGCAGTCAATTCGTGCGACGGTAACAAAAGCCCAGGTCCTGATGGGTTTAACTTGAATTTCATAAAGAAAACATGGGTAATCATTGGAGAAGATATTACCAATTGTATAGCAGAATTCCATGAAAAGGCATGCCTTCCAAAAACTTTATGTTCTTCTTTCTTTTTTCTAATATCGAAGAAGGACAATCCTCATTCAATAAATGAGTACAGACCGATAGCACTGATTGGGTGTATTCATAAAATCATTTCAAAACTGATGGCAAGAAGATTAAGAGGTGTTATTAGTAAATTGGTTTCCACTTCTCAATCAACATTTATCCTTGGCAGACAGAGTATGGACGGAGTTCTGGTGGCTAATGAAGTATATGACTACATGATGAAAAAGAAGAAAAGAGGTTTTATGTTTAAGGTTGATTTTACACAAGCCTATGATTGCGTTAAATGGAGTTTTCTTATTAGAATAATGGAGGCCATAAACTTTAATTCAACTTGGATAAGTTGGGTAACAGGAATAGTATGCAATAGTTATGGTTCAATTTTAGAAAATGGCAGCTCTTCCAAGGATTTCAAAATACACAGGGGTCTCAAACAAGGAGATCCTCTTTCTCCCTTTCTCTTTGTTCTGGTCACTGAGGGATTGGCTCTAATGACAAGGAGGGCTGAGAGTTTGAATATCTTAAAAGGTTTGAAGATGGAAAATGTGCATATTCCTAATTTGTTACAGTTTGCAGATGACACATTAATTATGTGTAATGATTCTTGGTCTAATGTTTGGGCTTTAAAATCGATCTTGAGAGGATTTGAAGTGGTTTCTGGTTTGAAGATTAATTATAGCAAGAGTCACATAATAGGCTTGAACATTGAGGAAAACATGGTGGAAGCGGTATCTGAGTTTTTGGCTTGCAACATTAGAAAATCTCCATTTAAGTTTCTAGGTTTAGTTGTTGGAGGTAGACACAAGAAGAGAGCTTTTTGGCTTCCAGTCATTGAATCCATTAGAGCACGTTTATCCAAGTGGAGGGGCAAACTGATATCGATAGGTGGTCGAGTGACACTGATAAATTCTGTTATAGGTAATCTGCCTATTCATTTCCTTTCTTACTATGTAGCACCAGGGTGTGTTGTAAAAGAGATCAAAGCTATTCAAAAACAATTTTTGTGGGCTGGAGAATGAGAAAAACGTAGTATTCCTTTGGTTAAATGGTCGCAAGTCTGTAAACCTAGGAATAAAGGAGGGCTTGGTATAAAAGATGTATCAAAGTTCAACATAACATTGATGGCTAAATGGCTCTGGAGATTTAACAAGGAAATGGGAGCCGGTTGGCATGATATCATTAAAGCCAGGTATGATAATGTTCTGCTAAACCTCTTTACTGTGTATGATAGTCCAATTCAAAAGCAGGGATCGGGTTGGTGGAAAGATTTACAGAGGTTAGGAATGCCAAGAAATGATCAAGGAATATTTAATGCTTTAACTTGGAGGGTAGGTAACGGTAACAATATTCTATTCTGGCACGCAAGATGGATCGGTGGGAAGGCCCTCAAGTTACAATTTCCAGAATTGTTATCTTCATCCCCAAAACAGAATATTTTAATTGAAGATTGTGGAGATTGGATTGGAAATGTTTGGAAGTGGAATATTATAGGAAATAATGTAATTACTGAAACAATTGAAGGTGAGTCGGGAGCTGAATTATCTCAATTGATTGAAGAGGTGTTTTTGAAATTAGATGTAGAAGACTCTGTATTATGGCCTAGATGTGAGCAGGATCAGTATAGTGTAAAAGCTTGTTATGAATCATTAAACAGTCGTGTGGATTATGCAGAACTAAGCTAGAACAAACTAAAAGTATTAGAGGTTTTATGGAAATCAAAAATTCCTTTTAAAGTCAAAGTCTTTGGATGGAGATTAATACTAGATAGACTTCCTACAAGGCAAGCTTTAGAAAAGAGAGGAATTATTGTAGAGCCTCAACATTTGTTATGCGCATTTTGTTCTCAAGAGGTTGAAGATATAACTCATATTTTCATCTCTTGTAGGATTACAAGACAACTATAGTGTAACATTGAGGCTTGGTTGGGTGTGAATATTCCAATTGCAACAGATTGTGTTGAGGTGTTATTGCAGAGTTACAATACTAAAATCATAAGCAAAGATCTATATTATATATGGATGGTGGGATGTTGGAAAATATGGAGACATAGGAATTTGGTTATTTTCAGGAATGAAGGTGGCAATCACAATGACATTTTCCATTCTATCATAACTACTACTTAGAGATGGAAAAGCTTGGAGAAGAAAGATTGCAGGAGAGTGTCTTTCTATGAGTGGTACAAACTTCCTTTGGGCAGATAACAAATTCATCTATGGTTAAGTAGGAGTTTTCTGTATTGTAGTATATTTTAGTTCATGTAAATTAGATTGGAGGGATGGTTCACATTGATACTAGTTGTATTGGTGTGATCATTTTGGTTGTAAAGGTTTGGATCTTGGGTAAGGTTCCCTTATTAATATATTGATGATTATTAAAAAAAACAATAAGAGTTTCACGATTTTATTAAAATTGATATAAGCATAAGAAAAAGTTAAGCTAATTAAACAAATTATAAAATCTATACTTTAATTTAATTAAATTGTTCCAAAAATTTGTAATTGTAATAATTTAATTTTTTTTATCTATTTAGTTGTATTTAATAGAAGTTTTCTTTTCAGTAAAATAAAAAAAAAATTGTAATTGCAATAATTTAAATTTTATTTATTTAGTTATATCATATGATTTCTACAAATATGAGTTGAAAAGGTCATGGATGCACATATGATGTCTACAAGTTGCTTTTTCAGTAAAATAAAAATATAATTTGTAAAATCCTTCCGCATGGCTCGAACCCACAATCGTAGAAAACAAAATCTGGTCCAATAACCACCAAGCTACAGATGTAAATGTTATACTTTTAATAAATTTTATATTTATTACTTAATATTTATTATAATTTTTTTATTTCTCCCGATTTTTTTAGGCCCTGGGCCGTAGGCCTGGTTGCCTGGGCCCAAGGCCGGCCCTGTATATATATAAAAGATCAATTTGAAGAAATGCAAGAATGTATATTTGTCTTAATATGATTGGTTGGTCAATAAATTAACTCCTAGTTATATTATACATTTAATCTTTATATTCATTATCACAAAAAATCTAGAGAGAGAGGCTCCAACCTCTCTCTAACTTTTGTAGACTCGTTCGAGAGTCATGCAAGGGCAAGGGCATAAGTGGACTAAGGTCAGTCAGAAAAAATACCAGGGGAGGAAGGAGAGTTGTGACGAAGAAGGAAGGAAAAAGGGGGAAAAGGTGAGGGATTCCACTACTATATTCATCACTGAATTTCCGGAGCAGATGAGGGCGAAAGATCTGTTTGAGTTGTTTCGTGAGTTTGGTGAAGTTGACGAGGTGTTTATCCCGAATAAACGTGATAGAAGAGGAAATAAATACGGTTTTGCTCGCTTTTTTGGCGTTAATGATGTAAGAGTTTTAGTTTTGAAGAAGGATAACCTTTTCATCGGAGGTAAGAAGTTGTTTGCGAACATCCCTAAGTTCCAAAGAATGACCAAGAACTCGTCAGATCATAACAGGAGAGAAGAAACACGCGGTGAAGGTTTATTCCATAGAAAGGAGAGTTCGTTCTCTAACGATCAGAAAGTTAACAGCTCTCATAACTTTCGCTCATTTTACACGGATGCGGTTAGAACTGGCTTTGCTGAAGGAGGTAAAGTCTTATCTTTTGAAGTAGGGAAAGATGTAGTAAACAGATTTGACAGGGCATATGTAGGGAAGGTTCATAGGTCAGGTTCAACGTATAACATGGTGGATAAGTTCCACATGGAAGGTGTTTTCGGGGTCAAGATAACTCCTATGGGAGCTAACTTATGCCTCCTTGAAGATTTAGAGGAAGCCGAGGTAGAGGCGCTTATCGGAGGAGCTAAAGATTGGTTAGGGCAGTGGTTCTCTGAGGTGTGTAAGTGGAAGCCTGAGACGGTGGATTCGGAGAGGTTAACTTGGTTAAGGTGCCATGGAATATCGTGTCATGCCTGGTCGGTAGAGGTTTTTGTGTTTCTGTCGTCGTTCGTAGGGAATTATGTGAGCTGCGAAGACAATACGTTGAACTTCTCAAAGTTGGATGTAGCGAGTTTTATGATAAGAACTGGTGTTGGAAAATTGATAGATGAGACTTTTAAGGTGAGTATCAATGGTGAAGAGTTTAGGATTAGAATTGTCAAGGAGACGATGGGACCTTTGGTTAAGACGGTGAAAAAATACTCGTCTGGTATTTCAACAACTTGTTCGGAAGACTCTTTTGTTGAGGAAAGTGCTAGGTGGTGGGATACGGAGGAGAAAGAGAATAGCGATGAGGAAGGAGAAGTGCACGGTGTTCAAGGGGGTAGGTGGCATAACTTTTCTAGAGAGTATATACAAAAAGGGTCCCTTTGGCTTTTCTGTCAGTGGAAAAGGAAATAGCATTTTTGCCAAGGTTTTGAGTGAGCCTGAAGTCAAGTCTTTTGACGCTGCTTTACGGCCTGAGAATTCTATTCAATGTCACTTGTCCCAAGTAGGTGAGGTTGATGTGTCGAGTATTCAGATTTTGAGCGATGAGGTTGGAATCTATGAGGAAAAGGTGCTAGTGGTGGGCCGAAGAGTGGTTTTAATGTTTTTATTAAAGCCCATGAGGCCCAAAGGTCCAGTTCTTTGGAGAACTCTATTTCCAAGGGGAAGGACGAAACAAATGGGGGTAATTTTATTAATGTCAGTTCAGACAAAAGGGGGATAAAACTAGGGTTGCCGATGGATTTCTCTTCTAATTCCAATTCATCCCAGGCTTGTCCAATTTCTCTTCCCCTAGAAGACGTAGGAGGCGGCCTTGTTGACAAATGCAAGAGAAAGGTTGTTTCACCTGTAGTTGAAAGTCAAGGGTCAAAGAACTCAAGTAGTGAGATTTCTCATTCGAGGTGCCACTCAGTATCGGATTCCGAAGTTCTACAAGGCAATAAGAGATTCTGGAAAGCTATGGAGAGTAAGGTAGCTGAGAAAGTGTTGGAAATTATGGATTCTTTGGGAGTAAAAGGAGGAAGTAAAGAGGATATTCTCAAGAATATTAGCGACATCGAAGATAGAGATAAAGGGGGAAAACTTAAGAGGGCATCTTCTAAATTGAGTGCTTAATGAATATTCGATCCTTTAACATAAGGGGATGTGGCAATATGGTAAAGAGGAGGAGACTCGCAGGTATAATTCAATCTGGCTTTGTAGATATCTGTTTAGTGTAAGAAACTAAGATGGTTGTTGTAGATCTTAAGGTAGTTTCGTCTATGTGGGGTGACACTGAGGTTGAGTGGTCGGAAGTGGGGTTGTAGGTTTATCCGAGGGTTTAGTCACGATGTGGAGGAAGGGGCTATGAAGATTGTTTGCAGTTTGAGAAACGATGGCTTTGTGGGTCTCAATGCAGAGTGGAAAGGCAAGGATTTATTCTTTGTTAATGTTTATTCACCCTGCAGTTTGGCAGGAAAATGAAAGATGTGGAGAGAGTTGATCGAGGTGAAGAATAGTTTTGGTATGGGAGAGTGGATTATCGGAGGGGATTTTAACGCAGTATCTTCGGCTAGTGAAAGGAGGGGCACTTCAGTTCTTTGTAGAAGGAGTGAAATGGAGGAGTTTCGTAGGTTTATTGGTGAGTTGAATTGTGTGGATGTGCCTTGTGTGGGAGGTTTGTTTACGTGGTATAATTCTTCTGGGTCTGCAATGAGTAGACTAGACAGATTCATTATGTCTGATAGTTTGATTGAAGATTAGAAAGTAGTGGGTCAAAGTATTGGCAGTAGAGACATTTCAGACCACTGTCCGATATGGATTAAAGCTAGTACGGTAGACTGGGGACCAAAACCTTTTAGGTTCATCAACAGTTGGTTAGATCATAAGGATTTTCTCAAATTCGTAGAGTCAGAATGGAGGTCGTTTGAAGTTTATGGGAGAGGTGATTACGTTTTAAAGACAAAGCTGGGCATGCTCAAAAAGAGTTTGAAGAAATGGAATGTGGAGGTTTTTGGGTGGGTCGATTTGAAGGTCGATGAGGCAGTGTTCAAACTCAACGAGTTGGACGAGAAAGTGAGGCAGATAGGCTTTTCCAACTTTGAAGAGATGGCAGCTGACAGAGAGGGTGCTTCTAAAGAGGTTTGGAATTGTCTTAATCGAAAGGAGAGTCTTCTTAAATTGAAATCGAGGGCTTTGTGGCTGAAGGAAGGGGATAGGAATTCTTGATATTTTCACAAAGTAATGCGCGGTAGACAAAGGAGGAATCGCATCTCTTTCGTTAACTCTAGTAGGGGCAGGTTGGAGGAAGTGGAAGATATAAAGATCGAGGTTATAAGCTACTTCGAGAATAATTTTAAGGAGTATTTAGGGGTTTGTCCAGTTCTTGATGACTTATGCTTCAAGTCATTATCGGAGGAGGAAAAGAATAGTCTTGAAGTAGAGGTTTCCGAGGAAGAAATTAAAGAAGTTGTTTGGTCTTGTAGCGGTAATAAGAGCCCCGGGCCAGACGGGTTTACTTTTGGCTTTATTCAAAAATGTTGGGAAATAGTTAAATTCGATGTTATGAAATTTTTTAAGGATTTTCTGTTCCAACCGTCTCTCATTAAAGCTGTTACGGCTTCTCGTTTTGCTCTTGTAGCTAAAGTTAAGAATCCTTAATTCCTAGTCAACTACAGGCCTATTTTCCTAGTGAGTTGTTTCCAGAAGATTTTGTCGAAAATTCTGGCTGGTCGTTTGAACAAAGTGGTGGGCAGTTTGGTTTCCCCTGAGCAAACGGCGTTCGTTCCAGGCAGATGCATTTTGGATGGGGTTGTGGTAGCTAATGAGTTGATTGATTTGGCGAAGAGATACAGACGAAAGTGTATGTTAATGAAGAAAGATTTTGAGAGGGCTTACGATTGTGTTGCGTGGAGTTACGTCAGATTTTTGTTTGAGAAAATGAATTTCAGTATTAGCTGGAGAAAGTGGGTAGAAAAGTTGGTCTTTGGGGGTACTATGTCAGTGTTATTGAATGGAGGGGTGACGAAGGATTTTTCGGTTGGCAAAGGTCTCCGTCAAGGAGATCCTCTGTCCCCCTTTGTTTTCATTTTGGTTATGGAGGGGTTAACCCAAATGATGAACAAAGCTGAGAGTGTGGGAAGATTAAGGGGTTTTAAGGTTAGTGAGGATCTTTCCTTTAAGGTGATCCAGTTTGCAGACGATACAATGATCATAGGAGAAGCTGACTGGAATAATTTGTGGTGCATAAAAGTGGTTTTGCGTGGTTTCGAAGTGGTTTCAGGTTTGAAAGTAAATCTCTTCAAAAGTTATTTGGGAGGAGTGAACTTGGGTGAGGATTTTGAAGGCACAACTTCTTCTTTTCTCTGTTGCTAGGAGTTTATATCGGTGATAGTCCGTGGAAGGCATCGTTATGGAAGGATGTTATTGATAACATTAGAAGACGTCTGGCGGTTTGGAAAGGGAGGAATACGTCAATTAGTGGAAGATTTATGTTGATAAACTCTGTCCTTAATGCTATTTCTATATATTCTCTCTCATTCTACAAGGCCCCCGTTAAGGTGTTGAAGGAGATTCAAAGAATTCAGAGTAATTTTCTGTGGGGCGGGAGCGACGGTATCAAGAAAGTTCATTGTGTTAAGTGGGGAAAGGTATGTGCTATGAAGGAGTTAGGAGGTTTAGGGGTGAAAAACGTTGACTATTTCAATAGGGCTTTGTTACAGAAATGGAAGTGGAGATGCGTCAAGGACGGTGGTGAATTGTGGAGAGGTCTATTGGAGTTTAGATACGCCAATTAGGGTCTGAGTCTTTCTTTGCTGAACTGCGAAGAGACGAAAGGCAAGAGTAATGCATCAATTTGGTGGCGCGATTTGAAGAGAAGCAGTTTCAATATCCTTTCGAATTCTGATGATTTTGTGTATGGTATCAAAGGTAAGTTAGGTAATGGCAGGTGTTTGTCCTTTTGGAATAACATTTGGGCAATCAAGGAGCCACTGAGAGTAGCGTTCCCAAATCTGTATTGGTGGTGTGACGACGCTAGCATGTCGGTTGCAGAGGCTGGATCTTGGTCTGGCTCGGATTGGGAGTGGAGTCTGCAGTTGCAGACTTTTGAAGCAGGGTCTATACTGGGAATTGAAAAGGAAGGTTTGTTGGAGGTGTTGACTAGGTACAAACTGATAGATGGAGAGGAAGATAGTTTTGAGTGGAGGTTTGAGGACAATGTTGTTTTCTCGGTTTCATCTTGTTACAGGAACATCTTTCAGGAGAATATGGATATTGATGTCGAGGAGAAACTGTTAGAAGGTTTCAAAGCTGTTTGGGAGGCGGATCTTCCATCTAATTTGCAGGTTTTTGCTTGGAGATTATTTCAGGATCGTATCGCGACTAAAGACCAATTGAGTCAAAGGAATATAGCGATGGGGGGGCATCACCGTATTGCATTTTGTGCCAGGGTTTTGTAGATAATATCCCTCATCTCTTTCTGTAGTGTTCATTCGCAGTTGGAGTATGGGAGGGAATAAGCAAATGGATGGGGATCCAATTTATTATAGAAGGTAATTGTCTTGACTCTTTTATTGCATTCACTGCTAAGTTTCAGAATAAGAATTGCAAAATTAAGGGTTCCGTGATCTGGGTGGTATCGACGTGGTTTATGTGGAAAAGAAGAAACAGTATTATTTTTTCAGGGAACCCAAGTTCGGTGGGAGACGTCGTTAATCAAATCAAGTTTAGTTCTTGGAGGTTTCTTTTCTGTCGAAATTCTGTCTGTAATTGTACATTCTATGATTGGTTTACGGTCCCGTTAGTTTGTCTCAGCCGCGAGTGATCCAGCTTGTTTTGGCTTGTTTTGGCCTTTGTATTGTTTTAGTGCACTGCTGGTGCTATTTATAAAATTGCCTATAAAAAAAACTCCTATTTATATTGGATCATGGGGATGATGGTTTTATATCTCCTTTATTCTTGCTTTTCGTTTCTCTTTCCTCTCGTACCAAAAAGCATTTTCCATATATATATATATATATATATATATATATATATATATATATATGATCGTGAAGGCTGGATCAGATCCTGTAGAATTGGGTCGCCAAGTGCGTTAGGGATGCTGGTCGTATGGAGAAGAGGGGGTGTACCTGCAAGGTACTCCGACGCTCAAGTAAGAAAGGGTCAGAGAAAAGGGGCAAGTACAAAGTATGAGTTCTTAGGGTGAATATTGGATACCTGACCCTCTCAAGCGAGAGGGTTTATATAGAGCCCCCAACGCATGGCCAACGGTCCTATTTTCGGGGCAAAATATCTGTTTTCCCCAAAGAATAGATAACCACCCGAACTAGCCATTATGTCGGGCAGGGTGTCCCAAACTAGCCGTTATGTCGGGCACAGGCGTGGTTCCGGGCACCTGCCCACAGCTGTTCGGGGAGCAATGGAGTCGTGCGTAACGGGCGGTAATTCCAGGGAGGAATGTTGCATTCCTTGCCCGGTTGGAGGGGTAGAAAGGTAACTTTTGCCCGTTTGTGGGTTGGACTTAGGCAATTTGGGCCGCTCTGGAGCAGAAGCAGATTGGCCCGTGTCTAGCCATTGGTCCAGTCCAGAACAGGAGCCCCCCAAATCATTGCTCCCGAGCATGGGAGTGATAACTTAACGGCAGCTCGTTGCTCCGGGGAGCTAGCATGGATTCGTTGTTTGAAGACGAGGAGGATTGTCTCAATGCGCCCGTGACCCCTGGTGTTCGTGAAATTCGTGGTCGTGACCTTGTTGCTCGGTGTTCGGGGAGACTAATGGTCAGACAGAATTGGAAACTTTGGGACGCCACGTGTGCCTTGAGCTCCGTGTAGCAGTTAATAGGCAATGATGGCTAGTGGATAGCCATCATGGCCTACGAGCGCATGTTCGCACGTGCCCCTTTGTATAAAAAGGGGAAAATCGTTCCATTTGGGACTTTTTGCTCTGATTTCTCTCCGTTTTCTTCAGCATTCTTGCTCGTAACCGCCGTCTGCCTACTCCGACCACCGCTTCAAGCTTCGAGCAGCTACTTTCTTCTACTTAAATCGAGTAAGTTTTCTGATCCTTTGCTTGTTTTACTCCCTTTTGTTGTCAATGGTAGGTTGCATGTGGTTAGGGCTAGGTTTAGAGGACGAAATGGGTGAGTTTTCGACGATTGTTGGTGGTGGACGGTGGTTATGGCATTTTTATACCTCTGACATGTCGCCGGAGTTTGTAGTATGTTCTAGCGAGGAGGGCGGTTCACGGCATCGCTGTGATAGCTATGCATGTGTGACCGCCGAGTCTGTTCATCTGATGAGTTTTTCGGTAGGACATTCCCAGATTTTGATGAAGCTTTGCGATTTTCGGCAGAGCTTCGAACGGAAACTGGGTATGGGTGCGGGGAAGCTCCTCGCTCGGGGATGATTAGTTACGAACGTCTCCTCACGGGGAGGTTTCAGATTTTCCTTTGATGTTAGGGCTTAGGCCGGGGACGTTGTCCACAGCCCTTTGCGCGCCCTTTCACTTGACTTAGCGGTGGAAGGGTGGATTTGATTTGTTGTCGAATTCACTTTCTTCTCAGCTTTTTAGGTGATTGTTATGGCGACGGGGCCAGATATAGAGGTTATCATAGATACGTCTGAGGAAGAAACAGGCTCTGAGGATAGTAGTAATTCGACGGCTTCGAGTTCCTCCAGTGATGTTGGGGAGGAAGAGAAGCTGGACGACATGGACGAGGACGTCGTCGTGGACTCCGCCGAGGAGTGGGAGGTGGTCGAACCCGCTGAGCACGTGTCTAGTTTTGCGAAGTATTTGGGGGATGTTTTTACGGAGGTTGGACCGGAGGGAGAGTGGAAGGTGCACTTCTCTTCCGTCGGTGAGCGGGCCTGCACGAACTTCGTGGACCATTTCACGATGTATGAATATGCTTTTAAGGAGTTGAGTGTGAGGTTTTCGTTCACTGATTTTCAGTAGTCAGTGTTCGTGCATTTGAAATTGGCCCCCACGCAACTGCATCCTAACTCATTGACCTTCATCCGGGCATTCGAGCTGGTATGCGAGCATCTCTCTATAGGGGCTACTCTCCCTCTGTTCTTCACTGTCTTCCATCTTCAAAGGCAGCTATCTGTCATACCCTAAATTTTGACCACTAAGATTCCCATCATTATGTCAATCATCATCACAATATGGATGAACCATTATACCTCATCAAATGCCTCAAGGGTTGTTGAGCATTCACTACAATCAAAATTAGGGTTTTAAGCCCTCTCAGAGCCTTAGACAAAGGATCAATCAAGGAATGACTTGATCTTCAACTTGTATAACCTCTAAAATATCCACAATGGATCAAAAGGACTCCCACTTCAAGGATTAAGCACAAGGCTGCTCCCTTCTAGGTGGATTAAGTCTCATGATCGACAGTGTCACCAAATTAGGGTTTTGGTCGACCAAGGCCTCCAGATGGAAATTTTTCATCTGGGCACAAGCCAATGATCCAAAACATAACCTAATATATTCCATGGAACCTCATGGACCCAATCATCAAGTCAATTTGACCTCAGGGGATGCATACATCAAAAATCAGGAATTAGGGTTTCTTGACCTAATTCACCCCTAAGTTGACTTTTGGGACAAATCATGAACCAAGACCTCAAGAGAGGATTTGAGGATCTCTAATATACTATATTGATTCATTTGGAACAATGGATTAATCCAAGAAGCTTGAGCAACAAGTCTCAATTTCATCTGCACTACAATTAGGGTTTCGCGAGGAAAGTCAACTGTAACTTTGACTTTTGACCAGAACATGCTCCCAAACCCTAAGACATGATTCAATATACCCTATAACACCCATGGAACACGTCCATCAAGTTTGATTTAGGTCAAGGACATGATTTCCTGAAGAATTGCACAGTTTGGAATTCATCTGATAAAAAGTCAACTGTGCACAAAAGTCAACTTTGACTTTTTGAGATTTTTCACCAAAATGGATTTTTAACCCTAAAATGATGTTAATGTATGATTTGAATCATCATTCATCAAGAAAAATCAAAGAAAGTGGGATAACTTGTAAAAGGGGTAACCATAAAACTTAGAAAAATTTCTAAGTTATGGAAAAAGTGACATTAATGTGCCAACTTTGGAGGACCGTAACTCCTAAACCACAAGGCCATTGTTCCCCATCCAAAGCTTGATTTGTAGATCACATTGCCCTCTACAAAAGCTTCATACTAACTTATGTCCAAATTCCTCATGGATTTTGAGTTATGGAGTGATCAAAATCAAGAAAAGTCACTTTGTTCCAACACTTAGTGAAAATTTCACTAAGTCAGATTTTACCTTACTTTTTGCCAAATGTAGGAGGAATTTTCACTTGGATTCAGAAGAGATCAAAACCAAACATGTTCAAACAATTGTTGTATCATGTAAGGGCTTTCCAAAATGGCCAAGAACATTACCAAATTCAATTTGAGCCATGAGATATGACATTGGCAAGTTGCCTTGCTGAAATCTGCCAAGGCAAGGCAGATTTTGCACTTTTGGTCGATTTGCCAAAATCAGCCAAATCCAAATGCTCCTATCCACTTGGACACCTCTGGGGATTGAATCTAAAGGGGACAATCACTGAGCCAAGCCTCCAAAGTCTTTGGAACAAGAAATAGCATGTTGAACCTAGAATTGCCAAAATAGGGACAAGACTCCAATTTTGGATTGGAGCATTCAATGGAAGCATCAAGGTGGCATGGACTGAGCCATTCTCAACTGAATTCAGCCAAGACTTATCCAAGACCAAGGGAACCAGCAGACTGTGCCCTAACCTCTAGTCAATGGCTAGAGGAGACTTGGATTTTCATTTGTCAACATTGGCCAATCCTACTCAGCAGTTGCCATTCACTATTCCTTGCAAAACAAACTTGCTCTACTATAAATAGAGCCCAATTGTGATCAGTTTGAGTACACCAAATCCATCAAACAGATGCTTTCCTCAAAATCTCTTCTTTCACTCCAATTTTGCCTTTTAAGGCAAATCACTATCGGGTTTTGAGTTTGAGAGCTTTTCCAATCAAACCAATCACACACACGCCTCATATACATCATATAGGAGTGATCCAAACACTCATATAACATCTGGAACACAGATTTCACAAAATCACCCGCCAATTGCTCAAGTTCTTGACAGTTTTGCAGTTGAGGTACCATCTTCAACTCCAAACCATTTCAATCCATTCCAAGCATCCATACACACTCCATGGCACCTAGGGAAGCTATCCAGATCATTGGAACCTAGCTGTAACACCTCCAACACAAATCACGATCACCAGCTGCAAGTGGTAAGCATGAGCTCCTGTAACTCTATGATCCATGCAATTTTTGCTGCACAATAATTTGGCCATATGTTCATAATCATGCATGGAATGTTTCCCCTCAATTAATTACATTGTTTGAATCGTGTATCAAAAATCCTAGCCTTCATGCAGAAATTAGGGTTCTTGAGGATTTTTCATGATTTCTTGTTATATGTTTAATTTAAATGAAATTAAATACCATAGACATGATCGTGAGGTTGAAACGAGTTGATTGGTATGTGGATTACATGCTATGATTAAGTATTCAGTGAGATTGGAGAGAAAATGTAAATCTGGGCAAAACTGAAAAACGCGCGTGTTCTTGCCTTTGTTCTTGGCGCCATTTTCCAATATTTGAATATTTGAATTTTGTGATTTTATTTAATTGATTCAAAAATTAATTTCTCTCTGAGTTTTAATGATTTTGAGTTGATTCTTTTTTTTATAATTCACAAAAATGTTAAAATATTTTATTTTCCCAAAAAATCCCAAAAATATTATTTATTTTGTATAATTGATATTTTTGCAAAGAATTAATGTTTTAATTGTTTTTAACATTTAAAATGTTTTTTCCACCTTGATTTTGCAACTTTTAATGCTTTCTAATTATTTTGTAGGTCAATACTTAATTTTTGAAGCATTAATCCAAGATCACAATTTGTTTTTCATATGTTAAACAATTTTGATCATTTTAATTGAATTTGTATTCAATTAAATACATTTTTGAAAACAAATTAGGGTTTTTGGATTAATTCAACTCTCATAAATCATTTTCAAAACTCTTTAGGCCTCTAATAGAGTGTAAGACTCAATCCTTTGTAAATACCAACCATTTTGGGCCTCACTTATTGTATAAGTCCCGTGGTATTTCAAAAAGTTCGACGCGATCATCATCCGTTGAAAAAATAAACTTTGGGCCTACCCTCGAGTAGTAAGACCCATTTCTTTTCTTTAAAAACTTTTGGACCTCTAATAGAGTGTAAGACCCAATCCTTTTTTTGACCAAATCATTTTTGGGCCTCACTTATTGTATAAGTCCCTCGGTGTTAAAAGAAAACCTCGGCGCGATCGCCATTTTAAAACGGAAAAATCAACTGGGCCTACCCTCGTGTTATAAGCCCCACTCTTTTTCTTTAAACCTTTTGGGCCTCTTAAGAGAGTGTAAGACCCATCCCTTTGTACGGAAAACAATTTTTGGGCCTCAGTTACTTGTATAAGTCCCTCTGTACAAATTCAAACAGTGCGCTCACTGATAAAATCCTGAGCCTCTCCTTGAGCTGTAAGCCCCAAATCTTTCTTTTTCAAAGCACTTTCTCCTTTGATTTTGAATATACTATTTTTTTCAATCTTTCTTTGTTGAATAACTAACCAAACAGCATGGAAGCTCTACAACCGAGTAAGTGGTTATTGCTTTCATTTACCGCTTTCATATACATATAACTGTATTGTGGGGCTGTTTCGCTGTAAGTCTTCTTTCATAAACTCATATCAACTGTGTAATTATAGTATAGATATTTAGAGTTTCCCCGACAACTACGTCTAGAACTAGGTGACGCTGTTTCGTTTAGAAATTGACAACTAGATCCCCAATAGGATCACCAGATATAGTCTTCTCTTCGGCTGTCCTCATTAGGAATTATCAAAAAACTCTCCTCCCAAAGATGAATGTATTCTCCGTGAATGGCATCTTTGAGTTTCTTCCAAATTCTCGAACTTTCCTGGCTTGATCTATTCTCGGTGAATGGCATGTCTTGAATTTCTCAGGGTTTAGGGACCCATCGGCTTCTTAAAAGTATCGACCTCCTCTTGGGCATCGTACAAGGACCCAGGCTTCCTAAAAGCAACCTAGCCTCCTCTTGGGCTTAGTACAAGGACCCGTCGGCTTCTTAGAAGTATTCACAGCCTCCTCTTAGGCTTCGTATAATGATATTTTCCTCCGGGAATGATAGCCTCCTCTTGGGCTTCATACAAGGACCTCTCTGCTTCTTAAAAGTTTCCAGCCTCCTCTTGGGCTTCGTATAAATTGTCCCGACGACCTCCTAGAGGTATAGGAACAGAACTTAGTTAACTTAATAGAACAGTTCTTTCAAAGAGTCTACTACTGTTTCTCAAAGCATAGTACAAAAGATGAAACTCTAGACACGAACATTCTAATATCCTTGAGTCTCAAAGACATTCTCAAGTGACCCTTTGTTAACTAGGAAGGAACCCCGTAGACTCGGACAATCTCAATACCCTTGGATTTCCCGTTTCCTTAAAGAAAAGGAAATATCCCTGATCCTCGAATCAAATCCTTGAGTACAGTGTTACTCATATAAGAACTGATTTTCTCTTTTAAAATCAGTATACTGGACCTGTCACTCAACTAAACAGTTACAATAGCCTCCTCTTAGGCTTTGTACAATGATTCTCCCCAGCGGAGCTAACACTTTTAGCCTCCATCTCGGGCTTCGTACGAGATACAAAATTCTCCCCAGCGGAGTCGAACAACGTTTAGCCTCTATCTCGGGCTTCGTGCGAGACACAAAAGACTCCCTCGTTGAGTCAAAACCTTTTAACCTCTCTCTCTCGGGCTTTGTATAAGGCACATTTTAGCCTCCTCTTAGGCTTTGTATAAGGAAAAACTTTTAGCCTCCTCTTAGGCTTTGTATAAGAAATCCACTGGTTGATCCAATCAACCTTTTAGCATCAAAGTTGTGCCTCGTGCACAGTACACAAACATCAACAACTCCTTCCCCTTCATCTAATCGCTGTAAGTGGCAAGCCTCTGGATCATCTACATCCATGCCACTGTCCCTCTTTTAGCATGAGAAATTCCTAAGGAAAGATATCATTGCTCTACACTGAGTTAAAGTCTTCTCCTTCAGGTTAAAAAACTCCTATAAAGGAAATTATGCCATTGCTGGATTCACACATCCCGGTTAAAGTAATTCTCCTTTATAAACAGTTGTGACATATAACCCCCTCTTTAGAGATGACAAATTCTCTCTAAAGTCAAACCCTTTTAGCTTCACATCTTGGGCTTTGAACAAGATACAAATAGACTCTTCAGCTTCATATCTTGGGCTTTGAACAAGATACAAACTACCTTTAGCTTCACGTCTTGGGCTTTGAACAAGACACCAAAACAACCATTTCCTCCCATAGAATAGGAGGAACTACGAACGCTCTGATTTCCCTGTTTCGGTAAACGGGAATACGTAGGCATAAGATCGAAATAAAAGATCTTAGCGAGCATACTCATCAAAAAACCCTAAATCCCATACTCTCACAAAAAGCATCATTCCTAACATCCTAATCCTTATTCCCCACCAGAAACCTGTCATTCTGTCAAAATAACACAAGAAAGGCCCCACCACATTGATCGCATCTGTAACTTAACAGACCGCTGTTTAAACTCAGTATGCAAGCAGGGTTAATTGGAGACATCTATTTCCCTTCCTTCATCAGCTTTAATAGGGTAAAAAATGAATCGACCTGTAGTAAACAAACCCAAAGAGCGACAACGCTTAAGAACCGCGTCCAAAATCGCTCGCTACAGAAAAGTGGCGCCCACCGTGGGAAAAAATTGACTTTTGTTCCCTTCTCTTGTGTGAAAACCACAAATGGTGACTCTGCCGGGGAACCATTTTCTGTCAGGAACATAGGATTCATAGCTTTAAAGGTCTAGGATGATTAGGACAAATATATATATACTGCTTTTCCTAATTGATATCTGTGTTTATTTTTCTGCTAATGGGAATGCGTGTGATGCCGCATGTGGAAAGATTGAGTATACACTTAAGATAAGTGATGGCGACGAGGTCGACCATCAACCTCAGTGGAGGATGACCAATGCAACCCATTCCCTCTCTTAGGCAATAGGCCGATTGTGATGTCTGAGAAGCTGAGGAGCCAAACCCTTTTGTAGTACAGAAACTATCGAAAATAGTTGTCACGCGATACCACCCTCATTTTAGGCTGGTGATCTATTCTCGGTGAATGGAACTTACTCTAAGATTGCTCTACAACTCGCTGGCGATCCGCTTGTTGTTTTGCTTTCTTGGGAGGAGCTGATGATAATGAGTACAGGTATAAAAATCACCCTAGTATAAACCTTTGGGTATGGGTAGAGCCTTGACTTCATGACAATGACCCTTTGACCCCATGTTTTTTCTATGTTTTTGTGTGCTGCATTCATGCATTCATTTAAAAAACATTAAAACATTCAAAAAATTTCTCTTCTAGTCTCTCTGTTTTCCAAATTAAACTAAGACTGTGATTGCAAATATCAGAGAAAAGGATTATGCTAATGGATTTCGGTAGAAGGAGAACTCATAAGTACACCTTCAGGGTTCCAAAACTAGAGGATTTGAGAGGTTTGGCGAGAATGATCACAAACCAAGAGGCCTTCAGAGCCAAGTACGGAGGTCTGCTACCACTGTTAAGAGTCCATATGATTGAGGGAATCATGGACGCGCTCGTTCAATTCTACGATCCGGTTTATCACTGTTTCACATTCCCGGATTACCAGCTAGCACCAATGCTGGAGGAGTATTCTCATCTGATTGATCTACACATTACAGATCGAGCTCCATTTTCTGGACTGGAAGAAATTCCAAAGAATCAGACCATTGCAAGAGCGATTCATTTGGACGAGTATGAGGTCAAGACTCACATGACCGCTAAGGGTAGCATCCAAGGTTTGCCAACCCAGTTCTTGACAAAGAAGGCCCTGTATTTTGCCAGTATAGGAAACGTGACTGCTTTTGAAAGCGTCTTTGTCATGCTCACCTACGGGTTATTTTTGTTTCCCAAATCAATAACTTCGTCGATATCAACTGCATTAAGGTTTTTCTCATTGGAAACCCTGTGCCGACTTTGCTGGAAGCTTCTTCCTAAGCGGTGACACTCTTTATAAGAGAAATTTTGACTTGGTCTTACTCCGATGCGTAGACAGACCAGAAGCAGACATGCTTATGAAAGAAATTCATGAAGGATCCTTTGGCACTCATGCCAACGGACACACAATGGCGAGAAAAATTGTGAGAGCATGGTATTACTGGTTGACCATGGAATCCGACTGCTACAAGTACATGAGGAGGTGTCACAAGTGTTAGATATACTCCGACAAAATTCATGTACCGCCATCACATCTCAAAGTTCTTTCTTCCCTGTGGCCTTTTTCCATATGGGGAATCGACATGATTGTCTTGATCGAACCTAAGGCTTCAAACAGACATCGGTTCATCCTGGTAGCCATTGACTATTTCACCAAGTGGGTCGAAGCAGTGTCGTACGCTAATGTAACCCGACAAGTGGTGGTCCGATTTATCAAAGCCAATATCATCTGCCGTTATGGTGTTCTGAGCCAGATCATTACTGATAATGGATCTAACTTGAATAATAAGATGATGAAAGAGTTGTGCACAGAGTTCAAGATCGAACACCATAACTCATCTCCCTACCGACCCAAGATGAACGGAGCGGTAGAAGCGGCTAATAAGAACATCAAGGGAATCGTTCAAAAGATGGTTGTAACCTACAAAGATTGGCACGAGATGCTACCCTTTGCTCTTCACGGTTATCGAACATCTGTCCGTACTTCAACAGGGGCAACCCCTTTCTCTCTGGTATATGGTATGGAGGCAGTTCTCCCCATAGAAGTAAAGATCCCATCAATCCGGGTATTGATGGAAGCTAAGTTGTCAGAAGCTAAATGGTGTCAAAGCCGACACGACGAACTGAATCTAATTGAAGAGAAGCGAATCACGGCACTATGCCACAGTCAGTTGTATCAGCAAAGAATGAAGAGGGCGTTCGACAAAAAGGTCCGACCTCGTGTCTTCAGAAAAGGAGACCTCGTGCTCAAGAAGATACAATCGTTTCTCATTGACTCTCGAGGCAAATGGACCCCGAATTATGATAGCCCCTATGTGGTCAGGAAAGCTTTCTCAGGCGGTGCCTTGAGACTTGCAACCATGGACGGAGAGGAATTTTCCTACCCCACAAACGTTGATGTAGTCAAGAAATACTTCGCCAAAACTAAAAAAAAAACGTCTCGGTGGATTGAAACCCCAAAAGGGCGGTCCAGGCAAAAGTTAGAGACAAAATAAATAAAAAAATCATCCCGGTGGATTGGAAACATCACAGTACAATCCAGGCAAAAGTTAGGGATAATGGCAAGTAACTATGTTCAACGGAGGCAAGCCCCTCATCAGCAGTTACACCATCCATCGGAGGAAAACTCCAGTCAAGGTCATCTTCGACAGAAGCTCAGGATGCCCAGAATTCAAAGTTGGTAGAAGGATAGCGGTCGTTATGTTTCAACTTAGCCCTTTTCCCTATAAATTACCATTTTCTAACTTTGTATATACTCAATGAAATCACACGTTTTGCTGATTTCCATCCTATCAATAAAATTTGAGCCTTTGTGCTTTTGTTTGTAATTCTTATTTGTTTTAGCTTTACAGAATGACATTTTAACATGATCAACGATTCTTGAAATAAAACAAAAATGAATTTACTTGTTAAAACTTTTTCTGCTTTTTAATAAAGACGGCAATTTCTTTTGACTGTTGAACATCAGAAGAACATCGGTCGCTTCTCCCGAAGTAATCGAACCTTAAAGTGCAGAATCAAAGTACTCCTTCTAACCCAGTACGCCTGAAGGAAGGGATCAACTGTGTCAGAGACCTTGTTTCGTCTGACACGCCTCGACCGAGTTCTTATCTCCTAAGCCCAATCAAAGGTATTCCCAGCAGGGACTATCTCTCCTAAGCAAGGTAGAATTGCTACTTTTTTGACCAACGGTACTTCTTCGCCCCGCGATGGCCGAGTATCCAGTCGTGTTCACTCGTCAGTCTGTATGTCGCGTCAGTTTTGTCAACATATACATATATACATACATCATGCATTATTGATTTACATTCACATTTCATATTGCATCACTATCACTCTAGTCGGTTTTGTCCCCTAGTGATAGAAGTTCTCTCAATCGAGTTCCCAGTTATTTCCTCGTCAGGAAATGCTGTGTCTGAGCAATCTCACCTCCAGTTTATTTCTGGATTGAAATTAGCCCTCGACCATTTTGATAACTTAAACCTATGAAAAACCAGAGGAACCTTCAGTCAGCATCACTCTTCGCCATTGAAGATGATATTCTTGCTTTCCCGAATTAAGGAAAATCCACAGAGAAAGCCTCGTAACCAGAGATTCGGCAACATGCCAGTTTTGCTCCGAAAAGATCGCTGATGAAAAGGTCATCGGCACCTCAAAATTGGACCCCATCATATGTCATTTCTCCAGGAAGATACCGAGAAGAGTATGATGTAAGATCCCAAGTGACAGCGGTCTCTCAAGAGACCTGCTTTCCCCCCAGTAGAAACAAATGGCATCTCCAACAGAGAAGTTTGTGTAACTCTACAATTCATACGATTGGGTTCCCCAACAAGTCTGACATCAAAACTTTTTCCACTCAAATGGCATCTCCCCAGGAAAATTCGGCGAGAAGTTTGAGGAAAACCGCTACAAATAGCGTCCCTTGTCAATAAAGTTTATTGACGGAAGAAACTGAGACCAGTTCCTTGGTAGGAAACCAGGATCTAGGGGAAGTTTACAACAGCAACTTAGACCAGTTCCTTGGTAGGAAACCAGGATCGAGGGGAAGTTTAAATTAGAGACTTAGACCAGTTCCTTGGTAGGAAACCGGGATCGAGGGGAAATTGACAAAAGAAACTGAGACCAGTTCCTTGGTAGGAAACCAGAATCGAGGGGAAGTCTACCTTTTCTAAGCATCATTGCTTAGCAAAAGAAGATGAATGCGCAAGCTGCCATTCATAGCCATCAAAATTTCGGGTATTCCGATATTTAATCCTCTTGCACCCCGAATGCCCGAATACCTTCGTCATTCACACCTTCGGGTCCAAGAAGATTAAATAGGGGCATCTGTCATACCCCAAATTTTGACCACTAAGATTCCCATCATTATGTCAATCATCATCACAATATGGATGAACCATCATGCCTCATCAAATGCCTCAAGGGTTGTTGAGCATTCACTACAATCAAAATTAGGGTTTTAAGCCCTCTCAGAGCCTTAGACAAAGGATCAATCAAGGAATGAATTGATCTTCAACTTGTCTAACCTCTAAAATATCCACAATGGATCAAAAGGACTCCCACTTCAAGGATTAAGCACAAGGTTGCTCCCTTCTAGGTGGATCAAGTCTCAAGATCGACAGTGTCACCAAATTAGGGTTTTGGTCGACCAAGGCCTCCAGATGGAAAATTTTCATCTGGGCACAAGCCAATGATCCAAAACATAACCTAATATACTCCATGGAACCTCATGGACCCAATCATCAAGTCAATTTGACCTCAGGGGATGCATACATCAAAAATCAGGAATTAGGGTTTCTTGACCTAATTCACCCCTAAGTTGACTTTTGGGACAAATCATGAACCAAGACCTCAAGAGAGGATTTGAGGATCTCTAATATACTATATTGATCCATTTGGAACAATGGATTAATCCAAGAAGTTTGAGCAACAAGACTCAATTTCATCTGCACTACAATTAGGGTTTCGCGAGGAAAGTCAACTGTAACTTTGACTTTTAACCAGGACATGCTCCCAAACCCTAAGACATGATTCAATATACCCTATAACACCCATTGAACATGTCCATCAAGTTTGATTTAGGTCAAGGACGTGATTTCCTGAAGAATTGCACAGTTTGGAATTCATCTGATAAAAAGTCAACTGTGCACAAAAGTCAACTTTGACTTTTTGAGATTTTTCACCAAAATGGATTTTTAACCCTAAAATGATGTTAATGTATGATTTGAATCATCATTCATCAAGAAAAATCAAAGAAAGTGGGATAACTTGTAAAAGGGGTAACCATAAAACTTAGAAAAATTTCTAAGTTATGGAAAAAGTGACACTAATGTGCCAACTTTGGAGGACCATAACTCCTAAACCACAAGGCCATTATTCCCCATTAAAAGCTTGATTTGTTGATCACATTGCCCTCTACAAAAGCTTCATACTAACTTATGTCCAAATTCCTCATGGATTTTGAGTTATGGAGTGATCAAAATCAAGAAAAGTCACTTTGTTCCAACACTTAGTGAAAATTTCACTAAGTCAGATTTTACCTTACTTTTTGCCAAATGTAGGAGGATTTTTCACTTGGATTCAGAAGAGATCAAAACCAAACATGTTCAAATAGTTGTTGTATCATGTAAGGGCTTTCCAAAATGGCCAAGAACATTACCAAATTCAATTTGAGCCATGAGATATGACATTGGCAAGTTGCCTTGCTGAAATCTGCCAAGGCGCGCAAGGCAGATTTTGCACTTTTGGTCGATTTGCCAAAATCAGCCAAATCCAAATGCTCCTATCCACTTGGACACCTCTGAGGATTGAATCTAAAGGGGACAATCACTGAGCCAAGCCTCCAAAGTCTTTGGAACAAGAAATAGCATGTTGAACCTAGAATTGCCAAAATAGGGACAAGACTCCAATTTTGGATTGGAGCATTCAATGGAAGCATCAAGGTGGCATGGACTGAGCCATTCTCAACTGAATTCAGTCAAGACTTATCCAAGACCAAGGGAACCAGCAGCCTGTGCCCTAACCTCTAGTCAATGGCTAGAGGAGACTTGGATTTTCATTTGCCAACATTGGCCAAACCTACTCAGCACTTGCCATTCACTATTCCTTGCAAAACAAACTTGCTCTACTATAAATAGAGCTCAATTGTGATCAGTTTGAGTACACCAAATCCATCAAATAGATGCTTTCCTCAAAATCTCTTCTTTCACTCCAATTTTGCCTTTTAAGGCAAATCACTATCGGGTTTTGAGTTTGAGAGCTTTTCCAATCAAACCAATCACACACACGCCTCATATACATCATATAGGAGTGATCCAAACACTCATATAACATCTGGAACACATATTTCACAAAATCACCAGCCAATTTCTCAAGTTCTTGACAGGTTTGCAGTTGAGGTACCATCTTCAACTCCAAACCATTTCAATCAATTCCAAGCATCCATACACACTACATGGCACCTAGGGAAGCTATCCAGATCATTGGAACCTAGCTGTAACACCTCCAACACAAATCACGATCACCAGCTGCAAGCGGTAAGCATGAGCTCTTGTAACTCTATGATCCATGCAATTTTTGCTGCACAATAATTTGGCCATATGTTCATAATCACGCATGGAATGTTTCCCCTCAATTAATTACATTGTTTGAATCATGTATAAAAAATCCTAGCCTTCATGCAGAAATTAGGGTTCTTGAGGATTTTTCATGATTTCTTGTTATATGTTTAATTTAAATGAAATTAAATACCATAGACATGATCGTGAGGTTGAAACGAGTTGATTGGTATGTGGATTACATGCTATGATTAAGTATTCAGTGAGATTGGAGAGAAAATGCAAATCTGGGCAAAACTGAAAAACGCGCGTGTTCTTGCCTTTGTTCTTGGCGCCATTTTTCAATATTTGAATATTTGAATTTTGTGATTTTATTTAATTGATTCAAAAATTAATTTCTCTCTGAGTTTTAATGATTTTAAGTTGATTCTTTTTTTAATAATTCACAAAAATGTTAAAATATTTTATTTTCCCAAAAAATCCCAAAAATATTATTTATTTTGTATAATTGATATTTTTGCAAAGAATTAATGTTTTAATTGTTTTTAACATTTAAAATGTTTTTTCCACCTTGATTTTGCAACTTTTAATGCTTTCTAATTATTTTGTAGGTCAATACTTAATTTTTGAAGCATTAATCCAAGATCACAATTTGTCTTTCATATGTTAAACAATTTTGATCATTTTAATTGAATTTTTATTCAATTAAATACATTTTTGAAAACAAATTAGGGTTTTTGGATTAATTCAACCCTCATAAATCATTTTCAAAACTCTTTGGGCCTCTAATAGAGTGTAAGACCCAATCCTTTGTAAATACCAACCATTTTGGGCCTCACTTATTGTATAAGTCCCGTGGTATTTCAAAAAGTTCAACGCGATCATCATCCGTTGAAAAAACAAACTTTGGGCCTACCCTCGAGTAGTAAGACCCATTTCTTTTCTTTAAAAACTTTTGGGCCTCTAATAGAGTGTAAGACCCAATCCTTTTTTTTGACCAAATCATTTTTGGGCCTCACTTATTGTATAATTCCCTCGGCGTTAAAAGAAAACCTCGGCGCGGTCGCCATTTTAAAACGGAAAAATCAACTGGGCCTACCCTCGTGTTATAAGCCCCACTCTTTTTTTTAAACCTTTTAGGCCTCTTGAGAGAGTGTAAGACACATCCCTTTGTACGAAAAATAATTTTTGGGCCTCAGTCACTTGTATAAGTCCCTCTGTACAAATTCAAACAGTGCGCTCACTGATAAAACCCTGGGCCTCTCCTTGAGCTGCAAGCCCAAAATCTTTCTTTTTCAAAGCACTTTCTCCTTTGATTTTAAATATACTGTTGTTTTCAATCTTTCTTTGTTGAATAACTAACCAAACAGCATGGAAGCTCTACAACCGAGTAAGTGGTTATTGCTTTCATTTACCGCTTTCATATACATATAACTGTATTGTGGGGCTGTTTCGCTGTAAGTCTTCTTTCATAAACTCATATCAACTGTGTAATAATAGTATAGATATTTAGAGTTTCCCCAGCAACCACGTCTAGAACTAGGTGACGCCGTTTCGTTTAGAAATAGACAACTATATCCCCAATAGGATCACCAGATACAGTCTTCTCTTCGGCTGTCCTCATTAGGAATTGTCAAGAAACTCTACTCCCAAAGATGAATGTATTCTCCGTGAATGGCATCTTTGAGTTTCTTCCAAATTCTTGAACTTTCCTGGCTTGATCTATTCTCGGTGAATGGCATGTCTTGAATTTCTCGGGGTTTGGGGACCCGTCGGCTTCTTAAAAGCATCGGCCTCCTCTTGGGCATCGTACAAGGACCCACAGGCTTCCTAAAAGCAACCTAGCCTCCTCTTGGGCTTAGTACAAGGACCGGTCGGCTTCTTAGAAGTATTCACAGCCTCCTCTTAGGCTTGGTATAATGATCTCTTCCTCCGGGAATGATAGCCTCCTCTTGGGCTTCATACAAGGACCTCTCGACTTCTTAAAAGTTTCCAGCCTCCTCTTGGACTTCGTACAAATTTTCCCGACGACCTCCTAGAGGTATAGGAACAGAACTTAGTTATCTTAATAGAACAGTCTTTTCAAAGAGTCTACTACTGTTTCTCAAAGCATAGTACAAAAGGTGAAACTCTAGACACGGACATTCTAATATCCTTGAGTCTTAAATACATTCTCAAGTGACCCTTCGTTAAATAGGAAGGAACCCCGTATACTCGGACTGTCTCAATACCCTTGGATTTCCCGTTTCCTTAAAGAAAAGGAAATATCCTTGATCCTCCAATCAAATCCTTGAGTACAGTGTTACTCATATAAGAACTGATTTTCTCTTTTAAAATCAGTATACTGGACCTGTCACTCAACTAAACAGTTACAATAGCCTCCTCTTGGACTTTGTACAATGATTCTCCCCAGCGGAGCTAACACTTTTAGCCTCCATCTCGGGCTTCGTACGAGATACAAAATTCTCCCCAGCGGAGTCAAACAACGTTTAGCCTCTATCTCGGGCTTCGTGCGAGACACAAAAGACTCCCTCGTTGAGTCAAAACCTTTTAGCCTCTCTCTCAGGCTTTGTACGAGACACATTTTAGCCTCCTCTTAGGCTTTGTATAAGGAAAACCTTTTAGCCTCCTCTTAGGCTTTGTATAAGAAAACCACTGGTTGATCCAATCAACCTTTTAGCATCAAAGTTGTGCCTCATTCACAGTACACAAACATCAATAACTCCTTCCCCTTCATCTAATCGCTGTAAGCAGCAAGCCTCTGGATCATCTACATCCATGTCACTGTCCCTCTTTTAGCATGAGAAATTCCTAAGGAAAGATAGCATTGCTCTACACTGAGTTAAAGTCTTCTCCTTCAGGTTAAAAAACTCCTATAAAGGGAATTATGGCATTGCTGGATTCACACATCCCGGTTAAAGTAATTCTCCTTATAAACAGTTGTGACATATAACCCCCTCTTTAGAGATGACAAATTCTCTCTAAAGTCAAACCCTTTTAGCTTCACATCTTGGGCTTTGAACAAGATACAAATAGACTTTTCAGCTTCATATCTTGGGCTTTAAACAAGATACAAACTACCTTTAGCTTCACGTCTTGGGCTTTGAACAAGACACCAAAAAAACCATTTCCTCCCATAGAATAGGAGGAACTACGAACGCTCTGATTTCCCTGTTTCAGTAAACGGGAATACGTAGACATAAGATCGAAAGAAAATATCTTAGCGAGTGTAGCGAGCGATTTTGGACGCGGTTCTTAAGCGCTGGTCGCTCTCTGCGGTTTGAGCTTTAAAACTACAGGTCGATTCATTTTTTATCCTATTGTGAGCTGAATAAGGAAGGGAAATAGATGTCTCCAATTAACCCTGCTTTGCATACTGAGTTTAAACAGCGGTCTGTTAGGTTACGGATGCTATCAATGTGGGGGGCCTTTGTACTGGTTATTTGTGTTTTCGCCAATACTGTTTTCTTTCTTTTTTACCTGGGCAGAAGGTTTCTGATGGGGAACAAGGATTAGGATGTTAGGACTGATGTTTTTGAAATACTGCTTTTGATTGATGGAGATATGGGATTTGGGTTTTTTGTTGATTGCGCTCGCTAAGATCTTTTCTTTCGATCTTATGCCTACGTATTCCCGTTTACCGAAACAGGGAAATCAGAGCGTTCGTAGTTCCTCCTATTCTATGGGAGGAAATGGGTGTTTTTTTTTGTGTCTTGTTCAAAGCCCAAGACGTGAAGCGAAAGGTGATTTGTATCTTGTTCAAAGCCCAAGATGTGAAGCTGAAAGGTCTATTTGTGTCTTGTTCAAAGCCCAAGAAGTGAAGCTGAAAGACCTCGACTTTAGAGAGAATTTGTCATCTCTAAAGAGGGAGAAGGAGAATTACTTTAACTGGGATACGCGGATCCGAGCAATGCCATAATTTCCGAAGAAAGGGTTTTAACCTGAAGGAGAAGACTTTAACTCAGTGTAGAGCAATGCCATCTTTCCTTAGGAGTTTCTCATGCTAAAAGAGGGACAGTGGCATGGATGTAGATGATCCAGAGGCTTGCCGCTTACAGCGATTAGATGAAGGGGAAGGAGTTGTTGATGTTTGTATACTGTGAACAAGGCACAGCTTTGATGCTAAAAGGTTAATTGGATTAACCAGTGGTTTTCTTATACAAAGCCTAAGAGGAGGCTAATTTCCGCTAGGAAAATCATTATACAAAGCCTAAGAGGAGGCTATTTTGTTTCTCGTACAAAGCCCGAGAGAGAGGCTAAAAGGTTTTGACTCGACGATGGAATCTTTGTGTCTCGTACGAAGCCCGAGATAGAGGCTATTGTTTGTTTGACTCTACGAGGGAGTCTTTGTGTCTCGTACGAAGCCCGAGATAGAGGCTAAAAGTTTGACTCAACAAGAGAGTGTTTTTGTATCTCGTACGAAGCCCGAGATGGAGGCGAAAAGGTTGTTTTGACCCCACTGGGGAGAATTTTTGGTATCTCGTACGAAGCCCGAGATGGAAGCTATTGTAACTATTTCAGTTGAGTGATAGATCCAATATACTGATTTTAAAAGAGAAAATCAGTTCTTATATGAGTAATGTTGGCCCTCAGGGATTTTGATTCAAGGATCAGGGATATTTCCTTTTTTTTTAGGAAACGGGAAATCCAAAGGGTATTGAGACTGTCCGAGTCCGCGGGTTTCCTTCCTGTTTAACGAAGGGTGCTTGAGAATGTCTTTGATACTCAAGGAAGTTAGACTGTCCAAGTCTAGAGTTTTAACCTTTGTACAGTAGTAGACTCTATGAAAGGACTGCTCTATGAGGATGACTAGGTTCTGTTCCTATACCTCTAGGAGGTCGTCGGGACAATTTATACGAAGCCCAAGAGGAGGCTGGAAACTTTTAAGAAGCCGACGGGTCCTTGTACTAAGCCCAAGAGGAGGCTATCATTCCCGGAGGAAGAAATCATTATACGAAGCCTAAGAGGAGGCTGTGAATACTTCTAAGAAGCCGTAGGGTCCTTGAATAATGCCCAAGAGGAGGCCGATGCTTTTAAGAAGCCCGTGGGTCTATCATCTCCTTTCCATTGGGAGAGATAACTCTTAAAGATAAAAATCACTAGTAAACGTGCGAGGTTTACTATCCAGCGACTTTTAGCTTTTAAAGAGGGTTCCTTAGTTAAGGTCCAAGATTATGACCGTAGTGGGTACCCAAACCCCGAGACATTCAAGGCAAGCTATCCACAAGGAATAGATCAAGTCAGGAAAGTTCGAGAATTGGGAAGAAACCCAAAGATGCCATTCACGGAGAATACATTCATCTTGGGGAGTAGAGTTTCTTGACGATTCCTAAGGAGGACAGCCGAAGAGAAGACTGTATCTGGTGCTCCTATTGGGGATCTAGGCGTCTATTTCTACGAATAAACGAAACGGCGTCACCTAGTTCTAGACGTAGTTGCCGGGGAAACTCGAAATATCTATACTATTATTACACAGTAGATATGAGTTTATGAAAGGAGACTTATAGTGAGCAGCCCCACAATACAGTGATATATATATGAGTTTGTGAAAGGAGACTTACAGTGAAACAGCCCCACAATACAGTTATATATATATATATATGAAAGCAGTAAATGAAAGCGATAACCACTTACTTGGTTGGAGTGCTTCCATGCTGTTTGGTTAGTTGTTCAACAAAGAAAGATTGAAAACAACAGTATATTCAAAATCAAAGGAGAAAGTGCTTTGAAAAAGAAAGATTTGGGGCTTACAGCTCAAGGAGAGGCCCAGGGTTTTATCAGTGAGCGCACTGTTGAATTTGTACAGAGGGACTTATACAAGTGACTGGGGCCCAAAAATGGTTTTCTGTACAAAGGGATGGGTCTTACACTCTCTCAAGAGGCCCAAAAAGGTTTAAAGAAAAAGAGTGGGGCTTATAACACGAGGATAGGCCCAATTTATTTTTCGTTTAAAAATGGCGATCGCGCCTAGGTTTTCTTTTAACGCGAAGGGACTTATACAATAAGTGAGGCCCAAGATGCTTGGTTAAAAGGGGGATTGGGTCTTACACTCTAATAGAGGCCCAAAGTGTTTTGAATGGGTCTTATAGCTCAAGGAGAGGCCCAAGGGTTATTTTGAAAAGGCGACGATCGCGCCGTTTGCTTGTACAGAGGGACTTATACAACGAGTGAGGCCCAAAAAGTTTTTGTACAAGGGGGGATGGGTCTTACACTCTCTCAAGAGGCCCAAAAAGGTTTTGAAAATGATTTATGAAGGTTGAATTAATCCAAAACCCTAATTTGTTTTCAAAATGTATTTAATTGAATAAAAATTCAATTAAAATGATCAAAAATTGTTTAACACATGGAAAACAAATTGTGATCTTGGATTAATGCTTCAAAAATTAAGTATTGACCTACAAAATAATTAGAAAGCATTAAAAGTTGCAAAATCAATGTAGAAAAAATATTTAAAATGCCAAAAACAATCAAAATATTAATTCTTTGCAAAAATATCAATTATATGAAATAAATAATATTTTTGGGATTTTTTTATAAAATAAAATATTTTAACATTTTTGTGAATTATTAAAAAAAGAATCAACTCAAAATCATTAAAACTCAGAGAGAAATTAATTTTTGAATCAATTAAACAAAATCACAAAATTCAAATATTTGAATTTGGAAAAAAAGCGCCAAGAACAACACCAAGAACACGCGCGTTTTTCAGTTTGCCCAGATTTGCATTTTCTATCCAATCTCCATGAATACGTAATCATATCATGCAATCCACATATCATTATGCTCGTCTCAACCTCACGATCATGTCTATGTACTTTAATTTCATTTAAATTAAACATACAACAAGAAATCACGAAGAGACCTCAAGAACCCTAATTTTTGCATGAAGGCTAGGATTTTTGATACACGATTCAAACAATGCAATTAATTGAGGGAAAACATTCCATGCATGATTATGAATATATGGCCAAATTATTGTGCGAGGAAATATGCATAGATTGAGAGATGCCCAAGTTTAGGCTTACCTCCAAGTCGTGACAGCAAGAGCAGATGTGATTTTGGGTTGGAGGTGTTACAGACAAGTTGTGATGATCTGGACAACTTCCCTACACCATATGAATTGTGTTTGAACACTTGGATTGAATTGAAATGGACTGGATCAGTTTATGGCATCTCAACTGCAACTTCACTTCAAACTTGTGTGGATGGCAAGTGATTTTGAGATTTTGATGCTCCAGATGTTATGTGAGTGTTTGATCAGCTCATATGTGATGTTTGTGAGGTGTGTGAGTGATTGGTTTGATTGGAATTGCTCTCAAACTCAAAACCCGATAGCTACCTTGCTAAGAAAGGCATTTTTGCCAAGAGAAAGAGATTTTGAGGAAAGCATCTGTTAGATGGCTTTGGTGTACTTAAACTGACCACAATTGAGCTCTATTTATAGTAGAGCAAGTTTGTTTTGCAAGGAATTGTGCATGGCAGCTGGTAAGTAGGTTTGGCCAATGTTGGCAAATGAAAATCCAAGTCTCCTCTAGCCATTGACTAGAGGTTAGGGGCACAGAGCTTTGGTCCCCTTGGTCTTGGATAAGTCTTGACTGATTTCAGATGAGAATGGCTCAGTCCATGCCACCTTGATGGTTCCATTGAATGCCTCATTCCAAATTTGAAGTCTTGTCCCTATTTTGGTCATTCCAGGTTCAACATGCTATTTCTTGTTCCATGGACTTTGGAGGCTTGGCTCAGTGATTGTCCCCTTTAGATTCAATCCTCTGAGGTGTCCAACTAGATTGGAGCAATTGAATTTGGCTGATTTTAGCAAATCGAGCCAAAATGCAAATTCTGCCTTGCTTTGACAGATTTCAGCAAGGCAACTTGCCAATGTTGTATCTCATGGTGTAGGTTGAATTTGGCAATGTTCTTGGCCATTTTGGAAAGCTCTTACATGATACAACAACTGTTTGAACAAGTTTGGTTTTGATCTCTTTTGATTCCAAGTGAAAAATCCCCCTACATTTGGCAAAAAGTGAGGCAGAATCTGACATAGTGAAAATTTCACTAAGTGTTGGAAAAAGTGACATTTTCACTTTTCAGCCACTTTGATCACTCCATAACTCAAAATCCTTAATGAATTGGAATGACTTGTAGTTGAAGTTTTTGTAGGTGATAATGAGGGCTACAAATCCATCTTTGGATGAGAAAAAATGGCCTTGTGGTTTAGGAGTTATGGTCCTCCAAAGTTGGTACCTTTGCCACTTTATTTTTAACTTAGAAAAATTTCTAAGTTTTATGGTTACCCCTTTTACAAGTTATCTCACTTTTCTTGATTTTTATTGATGAATGATGATTCAAATCATACATTAACATCATTTTAGGGTTAAAAATCCATTTTGGTGAAAAATCTCAAAAAGTCAAAGTTGACTTTTGTGCACAGTTGACTTTTTATCAGATGAATTCCAAACTGTGCAATTCTTCAGGAAATCATGTCCTTGACCTAAATCAAAATTGATGGACATGTTCCATGGGTGTCATAGGGTATATTCAATCATGTATTAGGGTTTGGGAGCATGTCCTGGTCAAAAGTCAAAGTTACAGTTGACTTTTCCCTTAAAACCCTAATTGTGGTGCAGATGAAAATGAGACTTGTTGCTCAAGCTTCTTGGATCAATCCATTGTTCCAAATGGATCAATATGGTATATTAGAGACCCTCAAATCATCTCTTGAGGTCTTGGCTCATGGTTTGTCCCAAAAGTCAACTTAGGGGTGAATTAGGTCAAGAAACCTAATTCCTGATTTTTTATGAATGCATCCCCTGAGGAAAAATTGACTTGATGCATGGGTTCATGAGGTTCCATGAAGTATATTAGGTTATGTTTTGGATCATTGCCTTGTTCCCAGATGAAAATTCCTATCTGGAGGCCCTGGTCGACCAAAACCCTAATTTGGTGATACTGTCGATCTTGAGACTTGATCCACCTAGAAGGGAGCAGCCTTGTGCTTAATCCTTGAAGTGGGAGTCATTTTTGATCCATTGTGGATGTTTGAGAGATTAGACAAGTTGAAGATCATGTCATTTCTTGATTGATCCTTTGTCTAAGCACTCAGAGAGGGCTTGAAACCCTAATTTTGATTGTATTGGATGCTCACCCATCTTTGGGGAGACTGATGAAGCATGATGGTTCATCCATATTGTGATGATGATTTTCACAATGATGGGAAATCTAAGTGGTCAAAATTTGGGGTATTACAGATGCCCCTATTTAATCTTCTTGGACCCAAAGGTGTGAATGACGAAGGTATTCGAGCATTCGGGGTGCAAGAGGATTAAATATCGGAATATCCGAAATTTTGATAGCGGTTATGAATGGTAGCTTACGCATTCATCTTCTTTAGCTAAGCGATGATGCTTAGAAAAAGATAAACTTCCCCTCGTTCTTGGTTTCCTACCAAGGAACTGGTCTTAGTTTCTGATTTAAACTTCCCCTCGATCCTGGTTTCCTACCAAGGAACTGGTCTTAGTTTCTTTTGAACTTCCCCTCGATCCTGGTTTCCTACCAAGGAACTGGTCTTAGTTTCTTTTGAACTTCCCCTCGATCCTGGTTTCCTACCAAGGAACTGGTCTTAGTTTCTTTTGAACTTCCCCTCGATCCTGGTTTCCTACCAAGAACTGGTCTTAGTTTCTTTTGTCAATAAACTTTATTGACAAGGGACGCTATGTGTAGCGGTTTTCCTTCAAACTTCTCGCCGAATTTTCCTGGGGAGATGCCATTTGTCGATTTTACTGGGGAAAGCGAGTCTCTTGAGAGACTGTTTTCGTTTGGGGTTACATCATACTTTTCTCGGGATCTTCCTGGAGAAATGCCATATGATGGGATCCAATTTTGAGGTGCCAATGACCTTCTCATCAGTGGTTTTTCGGAGCAAAACTGGCGTGCTGCCGAATCTCTGATCACGAGGCTTTCTCTGTGGATTTTCCTTAATCCGGGAAAGCAAGGATATCATCTTCAATGGCGAAGAGTGATGTTTATTGAAAGTTTTCTCTGGCTTTTCAGAGGTTCAAGTTATCAAAGTGGTCGAGTGCTGACTCCGATCTAACGATACACTGGTGGCGAGATTGTTCAGACACAACGTTTCCTGACGAGGAAAGAACTGACAAACTCGATTGAGAAAACTGTTATTACTAGGGGACAAGACCGACTAGAGTAATAGTGATGCAATATGAAATGCGAACGCAAATAGAAAATGCATGATGTATGTATGTATATGCTGACAAAACAGACGCGACATACAGACTAATGGATGAACACAATTGGATACTCGGCCATTGCGGGGCGAAGAAGTACCGTTGATTCAAAATAGCAATTCCACCTTGCTTAGGAGAGATAGTCCCGTTGGGAGCTATGTTGATCGGGCTTAGGAGATGAGAACTCGGCCGAGGCGTGTCAGACGAAACAAGGTCTCTGTCACAGTTGATCCCTTCATTTAGGCATACTGGCTTAGAAGGAGCACTTTGATTCTGCACTTTGAAGTTCGCTTACTTCGGGAGAAGCGATCGATGTTCTTCTGATGTTCAACAGTCAAAAGAAATGCCATCTTTAATTTAAAAGCAGAAAAAGTTTAACAAGTAAATTCATTTTTGTTTTATTTCAAGAATCGCTGATTAAGTTTAAACAACGTCGTTCTGTAAAGCTAAAACAAGTAAAGAATTACAAACAAAAGCACAAGGGCTCAAATTTTATTGATAAGATGGAGATCAGCCAAACGCGTGATTCCAAAGAGTACATACAAAGTTAGAAAATGGTAATTTACAGGGAAAAGGGCTACGTTGAAACATGACGACCACTATCCTTCTACCAACTTTGAGTTCGGAACATCCTGAGCTTCTGTCGAAGATGACCTTGACTGGAGTTTTCCTCCGATGGATGTTGTAACTGCTGCTGAGGGACTTGCCTCTGTTGAACATAGTTACTTGCCATTATCCCTAACTTTTGCCTGGATTGTACTATGAGATTTCCAATCCATCGGGATGATTCTTTTTTCCATGTCTCTAACTTTTGCCTGGACCGCCCTTTCGGGTTTTCAATCCACCGAGACGTTTTTTTTTAGGCGAAGTATTTCTTGACTACATCAACATTCGTGGGGTAGGCAAATTCCTCTCCGTCCATGGTTGCAAGTCTCAAGGCGCCGCCTGAGAAAGCTTTCGTGACCACATAGGGGCCATCATAATTTGGAGTCCACTTGCCCCGAGAATCAGTGAGAAATGATTGTATCTTCTTGAGCACAAGGTCTCCTTTCCTGAAGACACGCGGTCGGACCTTTTTGTCAAATGCCCTCTTCATTCTTTGCTGATACAACTGACCGTGGCATAGTGCCGTGACTCGTTTTTCCTCGATCAGATTCAATTCGTCGTGTCGACCTTGACACCATTCAGCTTCGGTGAGCTTTGCTTCCATCAATACCCGGATTGATGGGATCTCTATTTCTATGGGAAGCACTGCCTCCATGCCATACACTAGAGAGAAAGGGGTAGCCCCTGTTGAAGTGCGGATGGATGTGCGATAACCATGAAGAGCAAAGGGTAGCATTTCGTGCCAATCTTTATAGGTTACAACCATCTTTTGAACACTCTTTTTGATGTTCTTGTTAGCCGCTTCTACCGCTCCGTTTATCTTGGGTCGGTAGGGAGATGAGTTATGGTGTTCAATCTTGAACTCTGCACACAACTCTTTCATCATCTTATTGTTCAAGTTAGATCCATTATCAGTAACGATCTCGCTTGGAACACCATAACGGCAGATGATATTGTTTTTGATAAATCGGACCACCACTTGTCGGGTTACATTGGCGAATGACGCCGCTTCGACCCACTTGGTGAAATAGTCAATGGCTACCAGGATGAACCGATGTCCGTTTGAAGCCTTGGGCTCAATCATACCAATCATATCGATTCCCCATATGGAAAATGGCCACGGGGAAGAAAGAACTTTGAGATGTGATGGCGGTACATGAATTTTGTCGGAGTATATCTGACACTTGTGACACCTCCTCATGTACTTGTAGCAGTCGGATTCCATGGTCAACCAATAATACCCGGCTCTTAGGATTTTTCTCGCCATTGCGTGTCCGTTGGCATGAGTGCCAAAGGATCCTTCATGAATTTCTTTCATGAGCACGTCCGCTTCTGGTCTGTCGACGCATCGGAGCAAGACCATGTCAAAATTTCTCTTATAAAGAGTGTCACCGCTCAGGAAGAAGTTTCCAGCCAATCTTCTGAGGGTCTTTCTATCTTTTCTGAGTGCCCCAGATGGGTACTCTTGTTTCTGAAGGAAGCATTTGATATCGTGATACCAAAGTCTGTCGTCTATGACTGCTTCAATCGTGAAGATGTAAGCGGGCCGTTCAAGGCGCATGATGTCGATCTTAGGTATGTCATTCCATCGACCTACACTAATCATGGAAGAGACAGTGGCTAACGCATCAGCCATGTGATTCTCATCACGAGGGATGTGATGAAAGTCAACTCTGTTGAAGAAGGGTAACAACCTTCTTGCATAGTCTTTGTAAGGAATCAATCCTGATTGGTATGTGTTCCAATCTCCTTTTATCTGATTGATCACTAGGGCTGAATCGCCGTATACGTCCAAGTTTTTGATCCTTAAATCAATCGCTTCTTCGAGACCCATAATACATGCTTCGTATTCGGCCTCGTTGTTCGTACATTTGAACGTAAGTCTGGCAGTGAAAGGAATGTGGGAACCCTGAGGGGTAACAATGATTGCCCCAATTCCGTTTCCATAATGATTAATTGCTCCGTCAAAGATAAGTCCCCACTGGGAACCTGGTTCTGGCCCTTCACTGGGTAGCGGTTCATCGCAATCTTTCATCTTTAGATACATGATATCTTCGTCTGGGAAGTCAAACCCGATTGATTCTTGATCGTCAATCGGTTGATGAGCCAAATGATCGGCTAAGATACTTCCTTTAACGGCTTTCTGAGCATGGTACTCTATGTCATATTCTGATAGTAACATCTGCCAACGGGCAATCCTTCCCGTGAGAGCAGGTTTTTCGAAAACGTACTTGATTGGATCCATTTCGGAGACCAACCAAGTAGTATGACGAATCATGTACTGGCGAAGACGTTTGGCTGCCCAAGCCAAAGCGCAGCAAGTTTTCTCAAGCATCGTGTACCGAGTTTCACAATCGGTGAACTTCTTGCTTAGATAGTAAATGGCAGACTCTTTCCGTTTAGTTTCGTCTTGTTGGCCAAGTACACATCCCATTGAGTCCTCTAGGACTGTGAGGTAAATGATAAGTGGTCTTCCTTCCACTGGAGGTGATAGAATCGGCGGATTCAACAGATATTCCTTAATACTGTCGAAGGCAGTTTGGCAGTCTTCTGACCAAACGCAATCCTGGTTCTTTTTGAGTAATTTGAAAATCGGTGCACACGTGGCGGTCATAAGGAATATGAATCTGGAGATGTAGTTCAAACGTCCCAGGAATCCTCTGACTTGTTTTTCAGTTTTCGGAGAAGGCATTTCTTGAATGGCCTTGACCTTGTCAGGATCAACTTCAATTCCTTTCTGGCTGACGATGAACCCTAGTAGTTTCCCCGAACGGACACCGAAGGTGCACTTGTTGGGATTCAAGCGGAGCTTGAATTTTCTTAGACGTTCGAACAATTTTGACAGATGTTCAACGTGCTCATCCTCTGTTCTTGATTTTGCAATCATATCATCGACATATACCTCGATTTCCTTATGTATCATGTCATGAAACAGAGTAGTCATGGCCCTTTGATAGGTTGCCCCGGCATTCTTCAAACCGAACGGCATTACCTTGTAACAAAAGGTGCCCCATGGGGTAATGAACGAAGTTTTCTCCATGTCTTTCGGCGCTATTTTGATCTGGTTATAGCCCGAGAATCCATCCATAAAGGAGAATACTTTGAACTTTGCTGTGCTATCAACCAACATGTCAATGTGTGGTAAAGGAAAGTCGTCCTTTGGACTTGCCTTGTTCAGATCTCTGTAATCAACACACATTCTGACCCTTCCGTCCTTTTTGGGAACGGGTACGATGTTGGCTAACCATTGAGGATATTCAGATGTGGCGAGGAAACCCGCGTCAATCTGTTTATGTACCTCCTCTTTGATTTTGATAGCCATGTTCGGGTGAGTCCGTCTCAACCTTTGCTTTACTGGCGGACATTCTGATCTTAACGGTAAGTGATGTTCCACGATGCTGGTATCCAACCCTGGCATATCCTGATAGGACCAAGCGAACACATCGGAGAAATCTTTGAGAAGCTTTATCAAACCCTCTCTGGCAGTTGGACTGAGCAATGCTCCGATCCTGATTTCTGTTCTCTCTTTTTCTGAACCCAAGTTTACCGTTTCCAACGACTCTTTGTGAGGTTCGATGGAACTTTCCTCTTGTCTGAGTAGTCGGGAGATCTCTTCTGGAATTTGGTCGTCATTTTCTTCTTCAGCCTCGAATACCAGGAACTCAAAGTTGGAAGAAGGCATCGGATCGTATGTTTCAACGGGGTATAAAATAAACAATCTGCATGACGCGATGATTCGTGTTTAGAAGAGATAGAGAAAATGTAAGTGTGTGCAGTGTTTTGATTTTACTGCTTCTTTTTATTATTGAATATTTTTTAGGATTACCATTTTCTGAAAAAGCAAAAAGAGAAAACAGCAATAAATGCGGAAATTACAGAACGACGTTATTTTATTAATGAACAAGTCGAATCTTGAAACTACAGCCCTATAAAACAAAACTATGTCGCTTTGGGCAAAGCGAAGAGGGAAATTTACAGAAAACGAGCCCTATCAAAATATCCGTTTCACCTGGGCAGGGTGAAAGGTTAAAGATGGCAATTACTTTGACTGACGAACGACCTTCGGAACCTCGACGGCAACCCATTGGCGGCGAACTCCTCGGTGAATCACAAAGTCTGGCACCTTCCTTAATTTGTCTTCAGAAATGACGCTGATTTCTGGTGGAGCAGGATTATTGGAATCTGTCTCCTAGGCAGATTTGTCGTAGGAGGATTCCTCTGTTGCATTTTGCATAGCATTTGTGCTCTCAGCTGTATCTCCCCATCCAGTTGACTGGATATCCTCGAGCCTGATACGAGAGCTTTCGGGAGCAGTGTACTTGACCATAAAGTCATATTTTCCACTAGGTTGTCCCAGAGTGTCCCACACTTCTTTCGAACCGGAGGAGTCATCTCTCTCGATGACGTTGACCTCGGGAAAAGCATAGTTGATGAATTCAAGTCCTGCAAACGTTGCGAATTCATCTTCATGTTGAGTAGTTTCTAAATGACCTGAGTGTTGATCCCATGACATGGCGGGGACACAGGTATTCTGTTCAATGACGCTCAGCTGAGCTTCATTGTTCGGCTGACTTTCTTGCCCCAAGTTTCCTGGGTAAGGCTGCCACATTGGCAGGCCATCCATCGGGCCATAGTAATTGTGATCAAAGCTGTCTTTCATTGGAGTGTCTTCCTCTAATGAATTTGGCGGAGCGCGGCATCCTTTCGGATCACAATCTCCGTAGATCATTTCGACATCTGATCTTGGTATAAATCTTGAACTTTTTGTAGGAAAGCAAAAAGGCATAGACACCTCTTCCTGAGACATATAGCCGTCCTTGTTAAGATAGGACTTCCATTCTTCATCTGTGTCAGAGGGATCTTCCTCATTGATAGCATGAACTGTCTGAGACACTGGGTGAAGAAAACCTCCACTTTGGAAGAAGTTTTGAAGGGGATGAAGACATTCATCGTTGGCGGCTGCCTGGGTACAGGTCGCAGAAAAACCAAGACCCTTCTTTGTTTTATTGTCAATAGGAATGACAAGCCGTCCCCATCCTGTCGTATCGGTACTCTCGACCGCTTTGATAGCATCTTTGTATGAAGAAATTGAAGTTCCTTCTTTGGACTGATTGTCCTTGCTCACCGATAGTGCTTGGAACTGAGTTCCAATACCCTCCTCAGGTTCTACACCAGTAGATGATGACAAGTTGCTTACAAGCAAGGCTTGTTCCCCACAAACCGTGATAAGTTGATCGTTCTTGACGAACTTCAGCTTTTGGTGGAGGGTCAAAGTAACCGCTCCAGCCTGATGTATCCAAGGTCTTCCTAATAAACAATTGTACGTTGCCCGGATGTCCATGACCTGGAAAGTGATTTTGAAAGTGTGAGGACCAATAGTTATGGGAAGATCAACTTCGCCGATAACTATTTTTCTGGATCCGTCGAATGCTTTGACGACGACCTCGCTGACTCTCATCGGAGGGCCCTTAAATGATAATTGCATCAAAGTGGACTTTGGCATAACATTCAGGGCTGACCCTGTGTCTACCGGTACGTTGGCTAAAGCATCGTCCTGGCAGTTAACTGTAATGTTGAGTGCCATGTTATGACGGCGACCCTCTTCAGGTAATTCTTCATCACTAAATCCCAAATTGTTGCAGGAAGTGATGTTAGAGACAATGCTATCGAACTATCTGATTGTTACATCCTGTTCCACAAAGGCTTGCTCCAAGACTTTCTGTAGAGCCTCTCTGTGTGCTTCTGAACTGAGTAACAGTGATAATACTGAGATCTTTGAAGGAGTCTGTAACAGTTGATCAACAATGTTATATTCACTCCTTTGGATGAGCTTCAGCATCTCATCATCATTTTTTGAAAGGTCGGGATTACTGGATTGACCGACTGGTGGATTAGGAATTTCTGCCTGAAGTTCCTTTTCTTTGTTGGATTCTCCAACCCCTCGGTTGAAGATTCGACCGCTCCGTGTTACACGACTGATGTCTGCAATATTCACGACGGAGGGTAATGGAATTTCCTTTCCATTCTCGATTATTGTTGCACCGTATTTGTAAGGGATTGCCTTAGCTGATTCATACGGTAGTGGTCCCGGTAGATAGATGACTATGGGAACCTTCTGATTTTTCTGACCATCATAAGTAACCTCGATCCGTTCCCGGTTGGGAACTCTAGATTCGTCAAGTAGAGGGATGATGGCAAAAACATCCCTGGTCCTGTGATGACCAGAGATCGTGACAACATCCTCAACTTGCTCGGCAAGGTAGTTCGGCGACCAAATGATGGGTTCTGAACCTGGATATGGACGAATTTCTTCGTGATCGACCAGACCCTGAAGAGCTGCTCTCACAAGGTAACACCCTTGGTTACTTTCCGAACAGACGCTACAACTGTCATAGTTGTGTGGTGGCACCTGGCCACGCCCACTTTGAATGCAATGTAACCTCACTAGGTTATCTTCCATTGATCGGACATCCTGACTTTGACGACGACTAGGATTCCTGTGACTGATACTAATTTGCTGAGTATCTTCGTCCATATAAATTGGCATCCACCAGTGATTTAACAAGTGTTGAAGTGCCTCCTGGACAAGGGTACAACCTCGATCGTTTTCGCAATCCGCTTTACAATTTTGATAGTCATGTGATATTAAGAATCCAAGTTGGACCTGCTCAGCATGTAACTCTACCAGGTTGGTATTCATCACGCGAATGTCGAAAATCTGAACCATGTTGATTTGATAGGCGTTCCTATCATGGTAGTCTTGGATCCATCCAAGATCCATCTGACGCTGGAGGGTCTCTTGTATGAAAGAGCATCCCTGTTTGTTTACCGAGCAAATCAGACAGGAACTGTAATCGTGCCGCGGCAGATTATGATATTGGCTTTGCCTTGAGTGCATCGCCACCAAGTTGACATTCATCGCACGGATGTCGTGGTTTTGAATGACGTTGGAATTTGTGTAGCCATGTTAACTCCACGAACTCGGTGCTCTTGGATCCATCCAAGATCCATTTGTTCCTGTAGAGCTGCTTGCACTACAGAACACCCCTGGTTGTCTTTAGAGCAGATATCACACTGGTGATAGCTATGAGGTGGCACGTGGCCATATCCGCTCTGTCTACAATGCATCTTGACCAGATTGGTTTTCAACAAGAGTACATCGTGAATTTGATAGACATTGTTAGTCTCTTTCTCAATCAGATTGACTGCAGCTTTCTCATGTTGAGGCAGCGGGTTCGTAAGAACATTATGATTCGTATCTTTGAAAGATAAGAGCCCGCTCCTAACAAGCTTTTGCACGTCGGATTTGAAATTGAGACAAGTCTCAATGTTATGCCCTGAACCTCCTTGATGATAAGGGCATGTCTGTTCCGCTTTAAACCAAAAAGGCGGATTTTCCGGAACTGAAAGGGGTGACTTAGTCTGAATGTGCCCCTTAGCCAGCAGTAACGGAAACAGCTCTGCGTACGTTACGAGTATAGGATCAAATCCTGGTGGCCGTGTTGTACGGTTGTTATTGTATGGAGGACGAGCCTGCTGAAGAGGTTGTTGTGTCCTTTGTTGGTCAGGTTGGCTCTGCGCAATCTGAGGTTGATACATAGGAACAGGCGCGGGGCCGATAGCAGGAGTTACAACTGCTACTGGATGATAACGTCGCCTTTGCTTTCCGAGAGAGATATTCCCAATATCTTGCTCTTTTTTCTTAGGGAGAGCACTACCGTATTTTTTAGTACCGCTCGTTGATCCAGTGTCTTTTACCAAACGTCCTTCTCGGACGGCTTCCTCAAGACGTACGCCCATGCCGACCATTTCGGTGAAATCACTGGGCGCACTGGCGACCATTCGGTCATAGTAAAATGAGCTTAAGGTCTTTAAGAAGATCTTTGTCATCTCTTTTTCCTCAAGAGGTGGACAAATTTGAGCGGCAATTTCACGCCACCTTTGAGCATACTCCTTAAAGGTTTCCTTGTCCTTTTGCAACATTGATCTGAGTTGATCTCTGTCGGGTGCCATGTCCAAATTGTACTTGTATTGTTGGACGAAGGCAGTACCAAGATCTCTGAATGTACTGATCGTAGTACGGTTTAAACCCATGTACCATTTGAGTGCGGCACCGGTTAAACTATCCTGAAAGTAGTGAATCAGCAGGTCCTAATTCTCCGTCTGAGCTGACATCCGTCGAGCGTACATCACCAAATGGCTTTGAGGGCAAGAGTTACCCTTGTATTTTTCAAATTCGGGCACTTGGAATTTGTGCGGGACTTTCACATTTGGGACCAAGCAGAGGTCTGCGGCGTCCTTTCCAAATAGATCCTGACCGCGAATGGCTTGCAGCTCTTTCTGCATTTCCAAGAACTGCTCCTGGAATTCATCCATTCTGTCAAACATAGTTTCCTTCTTACCAGAAGGTGTTGGTGGAATCTGTCCTTCCGGGATAGTGTGCACCGCAGGGGGTGGTACCGTGACTACGGCAGTAAGTCTTGGCGTCTCCCGAAGTTTGTAACCTTCAGGAGTCTTCAGTATGCCCCTGACATCTTCGCTTTCCCGAAGTTTGTAACCTTCAGGCCCAGCGGCTTCTGTTGCGATTCTCTGATCTTCAGTGATCGGCGGAACATATCCTTCCGGGATATAGTTAGCAGGCATGCCCCAAGGACGATCTTTCGGCATCTGATACCTAGGATCATACTTTTCTATGATGGGCGTTGAGGTGATCTCTGAGATCACAGTTCTTTGTGGCTGAGCTTCTGCCATGGCTTGCATGTCGTTACAAAGCTTTCTCATATCCTCTCTCAGAGCGTCGATCTCTTCTTTCAACTCTCTGTTTTCTTCCTCAAGATCATCCATCTTTTTCTGACGATTAGCCCGAGTATTATACGAATGAGACAGTTTGACTCTAGAATCGAGACACAAACGTAAGATTCGTAGGGAAGAAGAATACGCGATGTGAGAATGATGAATGCAATGATTATATTAATTGTTGTTTTTTGGTTTAATCAAAATAAACTTCAACAATTAGATTGCAAATATCAAACACTGGGGAAACCCCTTTTTATTGAATTCCAAAGGATTACAGAAATGGAAATACAGTAGATTACAAAGTGCAGAAACAGAAACCTAAACTAATGGGTCCTGGTACTTCCTCTTCTTTGACCGGGGCGCTTGGGCCGTTGTCGGGTTGTCATTCCTTTGCCAGGTGAAAGGAGCGAGCAAATTCCTTTGGTCATCTTGATTCTCTACAGCATGCTGCTCCAAAATTTCAATCAGAGCATCTTTCTCTTTTAGTAGTTGCTGTATTTGGATACACTCTACGTCAAGGGTGCGGTACTTGTTCTTCCAAGACCTTCTTTCCTTTTGAACTTTGTTGAGAGTAACCTGAAGCCTTTCAGTTTCCGTCATGAAGTACATGACAATTTCCCTCGGCGGAAGAATTCCGTAACGAGAATAAGGCATCCTTAGCTTGAGAGCTCTAGTTTGTACCCAATGGAGATAAGGCTCCACCGAGACACAGTCCGGTTTTCCCAGAGACTCTCGTCCTTTCTTATGAACATGTTTCCAAGCTTGCATTATTTCCATCTTTAGTGCTCTGTCACTTTCTCCTTCTTTGAAGAAAAGACCCTCCAGATGAACACTCAATGGGATGTGTCTCATCGGGTATCCAAATTGACGAAGAACTAATATCGGATGATAGTTGATTCCTCCTTTAGTTCCTATGAGGGGTACGCTGGGGAAGTTTCCACAACGGTCAATGATTCTAATTCCCTCATAAATCCTATTACACCAATCTATATCGGAATTGGTGAGAGACATAATCTTCTGCGACCAACGCAAGACTCTCTTGCAATCCCAAAAAGCAGCAGACTTGGGCAAGTGAGAGATAAACCATTTGTAAAGCAAAGGTACACAGCATGTGATCTCCCCTCCACTGTACAAATTCCCCAAGTGTACAGAATGATACGCATCTGCGAGCAAAGTCAGCACAGGGTTTCCAATGAGAAAAACCTTAATGGCGTTGATATCGACGAAGTTATTAATGTTGGGAAACAAAAATAATCCGTAGGTGAGCAAGACAAAGATGCTTTCAAAAGCAGTCCCGTTCCCTATACTAGCAAAGTACAGAGCTTTCTTTGTCAAGAACTGGGCTGGCAAACCTTGGATGCCACCCTTAGTAGTCATGTGAGTCCTGACCTCAGACTCATCCAAATGAATTGCTATTGCAATAGTCTGATTCTTTGGAATTTCTTCCAGTCCAGAAAATGGAGCCCGATCCGTGATATGTAAATCAGTCAGATGAGAATACTCCTCCAGCGTTGGTGCAAGCTGGTAATCCGGGAATGTAAAACAATGATAAACTGGATCGTAGAATTGAATGAGCGCATCCATGATCCCCTTAATCACATGGACTCTTAACAGTGGCAGCAAACCACCGTGCTTGGCTCTGAAAGCCTCTGGGTTAACGATCATCCTTGCGAAGTTTCTCAAATCCCCTAGTTTTGGAACCTTGAAGGTATACTGGTGAGTTCTCCTTCTACCGAAATCCATTAGCGTAATCCTCTTCTCTGATATTTGCAATCACAGTCTTAGTTTAATTTGAAAAACAGAGAGACTAGAAGAGAAAGTTTTTTGAATGTTTTAATGTTTTATTAAATGAATGCATGAATGCAGCACACAAAAACATAGAAAAAACATGGGTTCAAAGGGTCGTTGTCATGAAGTCAAGGCTCTACCCATCCCCAAAGGTTTATACTAGGGTGATTTTTGTACCTGTACTCATTATCATCAGCTCCTCCCAGGAAAGCAAGACAACAAGCGGATCGCCAGCGAGTTGTGTGCAATCTTAGAGTAAGTGCTATTCACCGAGAATAGATCACCAGCCTCAAATGAGGGTAGTATCGCGTAACAGCTATTTCCGATAGCTTCCGCACTACGAAAGGGTATGGATTTTCTAGGTGTATACTCATTCTCACCACATGCGGCATCACACGCATTCCCATTAGCAGAAAAATAAACACGTATAGCAATTAGGAAAAGCAGTATATATATTTGTCCTAATCATCCTAGACTTATAAAGCTATGATTCCTAAGTTCCTGACAGAAATGGGTTCCCCGGCGGAAGCCCCAATCTGTGGTATTCACACAAGAGATGAAAAGGAAAAAGGAAAACAGAGACCGGCCCCACGGTGGGCGCCATTTTTCTGTAGCGAGCGATTTTGGACGCGGTTCTTAAGCGCTGGTCGCTCTCTGCGGTTTGAGCTTTAAAACTACAGGTCGATTCATTTTTTATCCTATTGTGAGCTGAATAAGGAAGGGAAATAGATGTCTCCAATTAACCCTGCTTTGCATACTGAGTTTAAACAGCGGTCTGTTAGGTTACGAATGCTATCAATGTGGGGGGCCTTTGTACTGGTTATTTGTGTTTTCGCCAATACTGTTTTCTTTCTTTTTTACCTGGGCAGAAGGTTTCTGACGGGGAACAAGGATTAGGATGTTAGGACTGATGTTTTTGAAATACTGCTTTTGATTGATGGAGATATGGGATTTGGGTTTTTTGTTGATTGCGTTCGCTAAGATCTTTTCTTTCGATCTTATGCCTACGTATTCCCGTTTACCGAAACAGGGAAATCAGAGCGTTCGTAGTTCCTCCTATTCTATGGGAGGAAATGGGTGTTTTTTTTTTGTGTCTTGTTCAAAGCCCAAGACGTGAAGCGAAAGGTGATTTGTATCTTGTTCAAAGCCCAAGATGTGAAGCTGAAAGGTCTATTTGTGTCTTGTTCAAAGCCCAAGACGTGAAGCTGAAAGACCTCGACTTTAGAGAGAATTTGTCATCTCTAAAGAGGGAGAAGGAGAATTACATTAACTGGGATACGCGGATCCGAGCAATGCCATAATTTCTGAAGAAAGGGTTTTAACCTGAAGGAGAAGACTTTAACTCAGTGTAGAGCAATGCCATCTTTCCTTAGGAGTTTCTCATGCTAAAAGAGGGACAGTGGCATGGATGTAGATGATCCAGAGGCTTGCCGCTTACAGCGATTAGATGAAAGGGAAGGAGTTGTTGATGTTTGTATACTGTGAACAAGGCACAGCTTTGATGCTAAAAGGTTAATTGGATTAACCAGTGGTTTTCTTATACAAAGCCTAAGAGGAGGCTAATTTCCGCTAGGAAAATCATTATACAAAGCCTAAGAGGAGGCTATTTTCTGTCTCGTACAAAGCCCGAGAGAGAGGCTAAAAGGTTTTGACTCGACGATGGAATCTTTGTGTCTCGTACGAAGCCCGAGATAGAGGCTATTGTTTGTTTGACTCTACGAGGGAGTCTTTGTGTCTCGTACGAAGCCCGAGATAGAGGCTAAAAGTTTGACTCAACAAGAGAGTGTTTTTGTATCTCGTACGAAGCCCGAGATGGAGGCGAAAAGGTTATTTTGACCCCACTGGGGAGAATTTTTGGTATCTCGTACGAAGCCCGAGATGGAAGCTATTGTAACTGTTTCAGTTGAGTGACAGATCCAATATACTGATTTTAAAAGAGAAAATCAGTTCTTATATGAGTAATGTTGGCCCTCAGGGATTTTGATTCGAGGATCAGGGATATTTCCTTTTTTTTTTTAGGAAACGGGAAATCCAAAGGGTATTGAGACTGTCCGAGTCCGCGGGTTTCCTTCCTATTTAACGAAGGGTGCTTGAGAATGTCTTTGATACTCAAGGAAGTTAGACTGTCCAAGTCTAGAGTTTTAACCTTTGTACAGTAGTAGACTCTATGAAAGGACTGCTCTATGAGGATGACTAGCTTCTGTTCCTATACCTCTAGGAGGTCGTCGGGACAATTTGTACGAAGCCCAAGAGGAGGCTGGAAACTTTTAAGAAGTCGACGGGTCCTTGTACTAAGCCCAAGAGGAGGCTATAATTCCCGGAGGAAGAGATCATTATACGAAGCCTAAGAGGAGGTTGTGAATACTTCTAAGAAGCCGTAGGGTCCTTGAATAATGCCCAAGAGGAGGCCGGTGCTTTTAAGAAGCCCGTGGGTCTATCATCTCCTTTCCATTGGGAGAGATAACTCTTTTAAAGATAAAAACCACTGGTAAACGTGCGAGGTTTACTATCCAGCGACTTTTAGCTTTTAAAGAGGGTTCCTTAGTTAAGGTCCAAGATTATGACCGTAGTGGGTACCCAAACCCCGAGACATTCAAGGCAAGCTATCCACAAGGAATAGATCAAGTCAGGAAAGTTCGAGAATTGGGAAGAAACTCAAAGATGCCATTCATGGAGAATACATTCATCTTGGGGAGTAGAGTTTCTTGACGATTCCTAAGGAGGACAGCTGAAGAGAAGACTGTATCTGGTGCTCCTATTGGGGATCTAGGCGTCTATTTCTACGAATAAACGAAACGGCGTCACCTAGTTCTAGACATAGTTGCCGGGGAAACTCGAAATATCTATACTATTATTACACAGTAGATATGAGTTTATGAAAGGAGACTTACAGTGAGCAGCCCCACAATACAGTGATATATATATGAGTTTGTGAAAGGAGACTTACAGTGAAACAGCCCCACAATACAGTTATATATATATGAAAGCAGTAAATGAAAGCGATAACCACTTACTCGGTTGGAGTGCTTCCATGCTGTTTGGTTAGTTATTCAACAAAGAAAGATTGAAAACAACAGTATATTCAAAATCAAAGGAGAAAGTGCTTTGAAAAAGAAAGATTTGGGGCTTACAGCTCAAGGAGAGGCCCAGGGTTTTATCAGTGAGCGCACTGTTGAATTTGTACAGAGGGACTTATACAAGTGACTGGGGCCCAAAAATGGTTTTCTGTACAAAGGGATGGGTCTTACACTCTCTCAAGAGGCCCAAAAAGGTTTAAAGAAAAAGAGTGGGGCTTATAACACGAGGGTAGGCCCAATTGATTTTTCGTTTAAAAATGGCGATCACGCCGAGGTTTTCTTTTAACGCGGAGGGACTTATACAATAAGTGAGGCCCAAGATGCTTGGTTAAAAGGGGGATTGGGTCTTACACTCTAATAGAGGCCCAAAGTGTTTTGAATGGGTCTTATAGCTCAAGGAGAGGCCCAAGGGTTATTTTGAAAAGGCGACGATCGCGCCGTTTGCTTGTACAGGGGGACTTATACAATGAGTGAGGCCCAAAAAGTTTTTGTACAAGGGGGGATGGGTCTTACACTCTCTCAAGAGGCCCAAAAAGGTTTTGAAAATGATTTATGAAGGTTGAATTAATCCAAAACCCTAATTTGTTTTCAAAATGTATTTAATTGAATAAAAATTCAATTAAAATGATCAAAAATTGTTTAACACATGGAAAACAAATTGTGATCTTGGATTAATGCTTGAAAAATTAAGTATTGACCTACAAAATAATTAGAAAGCATTAAAAGTTGCAAAATCAATGTAGAAAAAATATTTAAAATGCCAAAAATAATCAAAATATTAATTCTTTGCAAAAATATCAATTATATGAAATAAATAATATTTTTGGGATTTTTTGATAAAATAAAATATTTTAACATTTTTGTGAATTATTAAAAAAAGAATCAACTCAAAATCATTAAAACTCAGAGAGAAATTAATTTTTGAATCAATTAAACAAAATCACAAAATTCAAATATTTGAATTTGGAAAAAAAGGGCCAAGAACAACACCAAGAACACGCGCGTTTTTCAGTTTGCCCAGATTTGCATTTTCTATCCAATCTCTATGAATACGTAATCATATCATGCAATCCAATATCATTATGCTCGTCTCAACCTCACGATCATGTCTATGTACTTTAATTTCATTTAAATTAAACATACAACAAGAAATCACGAAGAGACCTCAAGAACCCTAATTTTTGCATGAAGGCTAGGATTTTTGATACACGATTCAAACAATGCAATTAATTGAGGGAAAACATTCCATGCATGATTATGAACATATGGCCAAATTATTGTGCGAGGAAATATGCATAGATTGAGAGATGCCCAAGTTTAGGCTTACCTCCAAGTCGTGACAGCAAGAGCAGATGTGATTTTGGGTTGGAGGTGTTACAGACAAGTTGTGATGATCTGGACAGCTTCCCTACACCATATGGATTGTGTTTGAACACTTGGATTGAATTGAAATGGACTGGATCAGTTTATGGCATCTCAACTGCAACTTCACTTCAAACTTGTGTGGATGGCAAGTGATTTTGAGATTTTGATGCTCCAGATGTTATGTGAGTGTTTGATCAGCTCATATGTGATGTATGTGAGGTGTGTGAGTGATTGGTTTGATTGGAATTGCTCTCAAACTCAAAACCCGATAGCTACCTTGCTAAGAAAGGCATTTTTGCCAAGAGAAAGAGATTTTGAGGAAAGCATCTGTTAGATGGCTTTGGTGTACTTAAACTGACCACAATTGAGCTCTATTTATAGTAGAGCAAGTTTGTTTTGCAAGGAATAGTGCATGGCAGCTGGTAAGTAGGTTTGGCCAATGTTGGCAAATGAAAATCCAAGTCTCCTCTAGCCATTGACTAGAGGTTAGGGCACAGAGCTTTGGTCCCCTTGGTCTTGGATAAGTCTTGACTGATTTCAGATGAGAATGGCTCAGTCCATGCCACCTTGATGGTTCCATTGAATGCCTCATTCCAAATTTGAAGTCTTGTCCCTATTTTGGCCATTCCAGGTTCAACATGCTATTTCTTGTTCCATGGACTTTGGAGGCTTGGCTCAGTGATTGTCCCCTTTAGATTCAATCCTCTGAGGTGTCCAAGTGGATTGGAGCAATTGAATTTGGCTGATTTTGGCAAATCGAGCCAAAATGCAAATTCTGCCTTGCTTTGACAGATTTCAGCAAGGCAACTTGCCAATGTTGTATCTCATGGTGTAGGTTGAATTTGGCAATGTTCTTGGCCATTTTGGAAAGCTCTTACATGATACAACAACTGTTTGAACAAGTTTGGTTTTGATCTCTTTTGATTCCAAGTGAAAAATCCCCCTACATTTGGCAAAAAGTGAGGCAGAATCTGACATAGTGAAAATTTCACTAAGTGTTGGAAAAAGTGACATTTTCACTTTTCAGCCACTTTGATCACTCCATAACTCAAAATCCTTAATGAATTGGAATGACTTGTAGTTGAAGTTTTTGTAGGTGATAATGAGGGCTACAAATCCATCTTTGGATGAGAAAAAATGGCCTTGTGGTTTAGGAGTTATGGTCCTCCAAAGTTGGTACCTTTGCCACTTTATTTTTAACTTAGAAAAATTTCTAAGTTTTATGGTTACCCCTTTTACAAGTTATCTCACTTTTCTTGATTTTTCTTGATGAATGATGATTCAAATCATACATTAACATCATTTTAGGGTTAAAAATCCATTTTGGTGAAAAATCTCAAAAAGTCAAAGTTGACTTTTGTGCACAGTTGACTTTTTATCAGATGAATTCCAAACTGTGCAATTCTTCAGGAAATCATGTCCTTGACCTAAATCAAACTTGATGGACATGTTCCATGGGTGTCATAGGGTATATTCAATCATGTATTAGGGTTTGGGAGCATGTCCTGGTCAAAAGTCAAAGTTACAGTTGACTTTTCCCTTAAAACCCTAATTGTGGTGCAGATGAAAATGAGACTTGTTGCTCAAGCTTCTTGGATCAATCCATTGTTCCAAATGGATCAATATGGTATATTAGAGACCCTCAAATCATCTCTTGAGGTCTTGGCTCATGGTTTGTCCCAAAAGTCAACTTAAGGGTGAATTAGGTCAAGAAACCCTAATTCCTGATTTTTGATGAATGCATCCCCTGAGGCAAAATTGACTTGATGCATGGGTTCATGAGGTTCCATGAAGTATATTAGGTTATGTTTTGGATCATTGCCTTGTGCCCAGATGAAAATTCCCATCTGGAGGCCCTGGTCGACCAAAACCCTAATTTGGTGATACTGTCGATCTTGAGACTTGATCCACCTAGAAGGGAGCAGCCTTGTGCTTAATCCTTGAAGTGGGAGTCCTTTTTGATCCATTGTGGATGTTTGAGAGATTAGACAAGTTGAAGATCATGTCATTTCTTGATTGATCCTTTGTCTAAGCACTCAGAGAGGGCTTGAAACCCTAATTTTGATTGTATTGGATGCTCACCCATCTTTGGGGAGACTGATGAAGCATGATGGTTCATCCATATTGTGATGATGATTTTCACAATGATGGGAAATCTAAGTGGTCAAAATTTGGGGTATTACAGCGAGCATACTCATCAAAAAACCCTAAATCACATACTCTCACAAAAAGCATCAGTCCTAACATCTTAATCCTTATTCCTCACCAGAAACCTGTCATTCTGTCAAAATAACACAAGAAAGGCCCCACCACATTGATCGCATCTGTAACTTAACAGGCCGCTGTTTAAACTCAGTATGCAAGCAGGGTTAATTGGAGACATCCATTTCCCTTCCTTCATCAGCTTTAATAGGATAAAAAATGAATCGACCTGTAGTAAACAAACCCAAAATCGCTCGCTACACTATCGAGGAGGCAGTACGGCTGGGTGTCTTTGAAGCAGCAACGCAAGTTGTTTAAGCCATTCTCTGAGTCGATACGGATGTTCAAAGAGCGGTATTATGTCATCGAGCCCTTGTCTGAAGCTGCCCAGGATAGCACATACGTCTGGGAGATCGAAGTTAACGAGGATGGGAATGACCTGCGCGACGAGGATGGGAAGTTTATTGAGTAGAGAATCTATAAGTTCCCCATCCATTGGGCGCCCGATCATTTTACTAAGAGGCCCAGTGGATATGTTTTCCAACCGAGCGAACTACGCGGGCAGGATGTTGTGGCGTATGAGGTGCTGGTGAAGTGGGTCAACTCCTTCCGGCTTGCTGAGTGCTGGACGAGCAAGGGTAATCCGATCTTCGAGGAGGACGGGAGTCAGAGGGTTGAGCGTCGATTTATCAACATTAAGGCACTGTTGGAGTTCAAGACTCCCGAGGATGCCGAGAAGCTGCTTAGTAGTCTTAGTTATTTAGATTTGTTTGCGCTATTTCTTTTCCTCGTATCTAACATGTGTAACACCTCAAAATTTGCCCTCTTACTATTAGCACTAACTGGCTTATGTTTCATTTCATTCTTGCATTATCATCTTTGCGTATCATTGGCTCTTAGCATGGGATCAAGGTAGTTGGTATAACTCAGGTGAAGAGGATGTTTTCAGGGTTTCAAGCAACAGTTCATGTACATTGTTCAAAGGGCTAAGGGGAGATAAGATTTCTGATACTACCAATTCTTGAGCCACAAGGGAACCTTAAGCCTCAAGGTGTCTTATTTGGTCCATCATCTTATCATAAGATCAAGATTGGCAGGAGAATTCAAAGGATTCACAGTCTTCTAACCTGATTGCTTGAATTAGGGTTTTGGAGATTCTGAGATTTAACCCTCAAAGGAGCAAGCTCTTTGATTGTTTATAATCTCCAAATGGCACATATCATCATTGGTGGACAGGACACACATCATACTCAGAGGAATTTCGATTTAGAGGATGTGTTGATTCCTCCTAGACTGAAGGCACCAAAACTAGGGTTTGCCATAAAAACAGTTTATTTCTTTTTTTTTGACCAAGACTTGGTTCCATGGTGTTCTATATGTCCTAAGGTGTCTGGGGATATAAGATGGGCCATTCATTTGATTCAGAAGAATTTCAATTGATCAGAAGATTGAGAATCAGGAGAATTGGGAATAAGTCCACTCTGTAGTGAAAAAAGTCAACTCCTGACCTTTTGAGGTCAACATCATGATTTTTAAGTCAAATATGGTCCATGGACAAGATTTGGTCAAGAGATGTTGAAGGGTTCATGAAAATCAAGAATGTGGAAAAGTTACTAAAATTGGAAAATTATGTTTTTAGAAACTTACTATTTTTAGTAATTTTTTAATCACTTTCTATGCTATTTTTCACCATGTTCAAGGCCTCATTTCAAAATCTTTTTCACATGAAAATTATAGTTTGAAGTTTTCCCTTCAAAATGGGCAGAAGAACCATGGTGTTTGAGTTATTATTGGATGAGTTATGGTGCACTAAAGTTGGACATTTTTACTTTACCAAGTTCAAAAAACTTAGAAATTTTTCTAAGTTACTTTGGGCAGTCTTGAGAACCAACATTCATGGGCATTTTACACTATGATGCAAGCTCTATTTGGAAATCTTTTTCACATGAAAGTTTTAGATCATTCTTCAAGCTTTCCAACCATTAAAAGAATGTCTCATTTGGATCAATATTGAGAGAGATATGGTTTCCTAAAGTTCAAGGTTCCAAGTTGTAAATTTGAAAACTTAGAAATTTTTCTAAGTTATTTCTTTGGCAGACTTGTGGACATATCTTCATGGCTTGTTTTCACAATGTTCTAAGCCTCAAATCATCTTATTTTTAACATGAATTTTGTTCTCCACATTTCCTACATTTCCTTGAATCTTTGGTTGTCTTAAATGGAACAAGGTGTACTAAGTAATGGCCATGAAAAATGATGGGTTCAGGTTGTGTTAAAGGCTTGTATTTGGTAGTTTCTAGTGGGTTGTTGTTGTAACATGGATATGATTCAATCCCATGCGAATTATAGCACACTCTTTGTACCAAATTCACTACCAAATGTAGCCAAGCAAAAACGCATGCCATGCATGTTTCATATGTTTGTGTTGCCATAAAAGGAAAAGGGGAAAGTGTGTGAACTTTACCTTATTTTCTTTCCCACGTACCAAACCTTTTCAGTACCCACACATATTCTTCATGTCCTATTTGAGCTCACAAAAAATCACTCCAAGCACCCTCCCATTTGCTTAAACCGTACCACCCTCTCTCTCTTCCAATCTTTACCAAAAAAACTCCAAACAAACCATTCCACATTTCAGGCCCAAATAAACTCTCTTAACCCACCATATTTAAGGAGAGAAACCCTTAGAATGAGGGGGGAGGCAGCAATTGGTAAGTTTAGAGAAAAAAATACACACACTCTCTCATTTTTCTCCTTTTCGAATCTGGATTCTGCTGCAATTTCTCTTCATTCTATTGCTTGGTCCATACTCTTTGAAGCTTAAAGAAGGTTTCTAACCGGTTTTCTGAAGCTCTCATCGTGTTTGAAGAGCCAACGGAGCTTCTCCGTTAGGTAATCTTACTTTCTTCGAATCTCTCATATTAAGTGTGTTATGAGCATATTGTGAGTTCCTCTGAAGTCCTACCTCACGGTAGGCAATGCTTGAGTGTTTGTTTAGCTATTTTGATGAAGTTTCATTTTGAGTGTTCAAACTTTAAATCATGATTGCTTGAGATTTAGTGGTTGTTTTTCAATTGTTTTTGCATATTTGAGATCTCCATGGAGTGTACTACATGGTAGTATGTTGGTTGTTTTGATTTGAGATCATGGATCCATGTGTGTTGTTTCTTGAGGTTTGATTTTCATGGCTTTAGAGGAAGAATTTTGAGAAACTAAGGGCATTTTTGGAATCTACACGAAATTTTGAGGGGGGGAAGGGTGTTTTTTGCGTGTTTTCGGCCGCCCCGCCGCCGACGGTGGTGGCCGGTCGGACTATGGTGGTCTTCGGCGGTGGTCCGGCCATGGCGGGCTGCCACTGGTACTGTTCACGTTCTTGCATGGTTTCATGAAGATGATGACGAGGTGGCAACATGTGTGTGGTTGTTGGTTTTGTTTTGTCTTTAGTAACTTAAGTGTGCATGTGACCAATTGATAATGTTTACATAATATATGTTACATTCTTATTTCCATTTCTTTTTTTTTTTCAAAAATCTGATATATCCATTATCATTGGGCCCAGCGAAATGCTGTTCGTCCCCCCCCCCCCCCCTGTACCGGCCCAACTCCTAGCTTCCTCTTTCATTTACTAACACACCCTCCATTTTTAACACTTTTTTTTTATTTTACTTTTCCATTTTCGTTTTCTTTCTTTTATTATTAAAAATAATTCCTCTTATTAAAAAATTCCAAAAAAAAACATGAGCGTATTTTAATGTTTTATTTAATTTTATTTTCATTTTACATTTATTTTGATGATTAATTCCGATTTTCTTTTCCAAAGTGTCTTTCATGTTAGCCCTTGTGATTAATACTTATGTTTGATGACTTTGCCATGCCTTCTTGAGCCAATTTTTTCCTTGTTTTGACATGTGGATGAGAAATGTTTGAATGTTATCTTGCTGCCTTGGTGATCACCTTTGATTGTTTTTCATGTGATTTTTGATGCTCCTCGATTCATACACGATCACTTGCATACCTTGTCTTGTGAAGCTCTTTTGAACATGCTATTGATCTAGTTCTATTCCTATTCTTTTGAACTTATTAATTGGATATTCAAACTTGAATTTGATTATTTTTTGGGAATTTATTGAACCACTTTGCTATTTTTGGTTGATTTTTACTTGTGGTTTGAATTTGGTTGAGGTATGCTTAGACACTTGACCTAGTTGGAGTGAATTTGTTTACTTGTGATTGATTAATGCTTGAAATGATTATATGGTGTGATCGTATTCTTTTTGAGCTTATCTATGGCTTTAGAGTCATCCTCATTGATCCATTTTCCTATTTGATTTTGATTTTCTAAGTTGATGTTGTTTTGACTTGAATTCAATGGCATGTTTGACTTAATCATGTGAAATGTTTCCTTGTTTGATACAACCAATGCATGAGGCCTTTTATTTGGATTGAATGACATGTTAGAGGATCTGACCCTCTTGGTTTATGGCACTTTATATGACATGTTCTCACTCTTTGCTTCACATGTTCTTTTGTTTGCTTGCATGAGTGATAAGTGGATGTTTTGTCTAATTTTGATGCATGTTTTGAATATGTTGCTTAATGATTCATTTTGTGTGACTTGAGTTTGATTTTGGTATGATGTTGATACATATGCTACTGCCCCTTGAGTTCATTACTTGGTTTTCATCTCACTTGATCATCATGGTTTGATTTGTATGATGCATATCATCATCATCATTGGTTTTGTGGTTTCTTTGGCTCATAATGCATCATAATGTGAAACATTCTTGCATGTTTGGATTGGATGATCATGATGTGAATTGAATTCTGACTTGGTTTCACTTTCATCTTATATTGTTCATGTCATCTTTGTATAAGGCCTTAGTGTGTGAAATTGTGAATCTTGTGCAAGTTTACTTGCATCCTTTCTTGTGTGCTTTCACTTGTACACTTGAGATGTTCTTGTGTGATCTTTGAAGCATGTTTAATGATGTGATTTAGATATGATGATTATGATGTGCTTGCTGCCCCATCTCTTTCTCATCTTTCTCTTCCTTCTTCATCTCTTTCACTCTTTCTTTCCCATTGAATCTCAAGACTTGTTTAAGTCTTGGATTCCTTTCCCCTTAGAGCTACCTAGTCCAACTTAATTTCCGATTAAGCTTGGAGTAGGATTAGCATTAGGTCTTAGGTAGTTGCTTCTCTCCTAAACCTCACTAACCCTAGGATCTCCTTTGCATGTTAGCTTTAGTTTAGAGTTTCCATTGAGTCCTCTCTCTTCTCATCTCATAACTTCTTTAAAACACTTAATAAAAGATAATGAGTATTGCGCACGAGCCTTAAACGTGGGAAGTGAGGAATGAGGGGTTTCCCTTCATTCTTCTAGGGTACCTAGTGTACGTCCTGTTGGGGACGATACACGAAGTATTCGTTCCTATGTCATGGACTTGGGTGCAATGCAAGTTATGAACTAACTCAAAACACTTCTGTCTAAAAAACACAAAACAAATTCAAAATCTTTTTATCCTTCGGGATTGTTTGGTTCCAGACCATTTTCAGAAAAGAGCACATTACTTTCCGTCTAAGTCACAAACAGACATCGACCCTAACTGCCGGACGCGAACTTAACGACGCTCATAAAAAACACTAACCGACCCGTGTGTCGAACTACGACTGCTCTGATTTCCTCTCTCTCGTCCGATTAAGGATATGTAGGCACAAGGCGGCGATGTCTTGGCGAGCAACCTTCCTCCTTAGTTCGTGTCCGAACTACGTTGACTCTGACTTTCCCATTGCACGAGGGAATACGTAGGCCTAGGACAACGATAATGTCCTAATCGAGTCACTTCTTTTTCTTTTCTTCCTCGTTCCTTCGTTCTTTTCCGTTCCCGTTCCTTCTTCCTTTCCAGTAGAAGTGGAGTTCCAGACGACGACACCCTTTGATCAAGACAACAAGCGTGGATCCCATCGAGTACGATGGATGCGTGGGGTGCTAACACCTTCCCTTCGCGTAACCGACTCCCTTACCTGTTTCTATTGGTCGTGAGACCATGTCTTTTCCCTTCCCCCAGGTTTACGCAGTGTTTCCTTTCCCTCTCTTGGGATAAATACACATTGCTGTCGACTCTGTTTACCGCGCCACTTTCCTGTTTGTACCATGGATGCAAATCCTCGGGAGCGACAGCTGGCGACTCTGCTGGGGAGAGGTTGACCTTTTGCTGGTCCATCCCCTTTTGCGAGTCAATCCTAACGCTTGTCTGTATTATTTCATTGCGTGTTTTTTTTGTGGTGCTTTGTTTTGTTGTATATTACTGTATTGTTGTTTACTATATTTTTACTTTACTGCTTTACTGTTTTTACCGCATTTTACTACTTTGCATTTCATTATTATGCTGGACTGTGCTGCGCTGTGCTGGTTTTTTGTTTGGCAGGTTGGGAGGTTCTGAGAGATAAGCCCACTACCCAGGCTTGAGCATACACATAGGTATTAGTGTGGGCAGGCGTGACGCTCCCGTGGTGTTGGCCACATGTGGGTGATCACGATCCCCACAGTCAGACGAGGTTCTATCGAGAAATATCTGCTACTGTATGTTGATACAGGCCAGTAGTTATTCTCTTGAGGAACTGTCGACTCTGATGACCGTTCCCGAGGACTCAGTAATGGTACTCCTCCCGAGAACGATAATGACAGACCAGAAATGGCAAACCCATTACGATTCTCGACCCGAGGACCCAATGTTGGGAACTTGCCATAGGATATCTTTTTTTGATAGTGAATCAATGGAGGCGCTCCTCGATTGGCGAGAGTACTGTACCCCGAGGGATGAATGTACTATTGCTTCTCGACCTCAGTGCCAGAAGCTGAGGACCTTTTGTTTTGGAGAATCAGTTGAGGCCTCCTCGATTGATGATGATGCTAAACCAGAAATGGTGAACGTATCATCATTTCTCGACCTGAGAGCCTGGGATACTGAGGATCTTAGTACCCACATGTGAGAGGGATGGGTGTTTGCAGGTTTTCAGGTGACCTTGACCTTCAACCTACCTGGTTTTCTAGTTTTATCACTATGGTTGCTTTTGTTCTGGGTTTTGGTACAGAGCCTTGATTTGTTCAGTAAGCACAGTGCGTCCAATTTGTGTGGATACCTTGATCCCATGCTTCACATTGCATTCCATTTTTCTGACATTCATGTTTTTGCATTTCCAGGTAGTATCTAGTCTTTTGATTCCAGTCAGAGGGCGTTCATAGGGATGGACACTAAGAGGGGTAAGAAGCACATCATCGTCTACAAGTTCCCAAATATCACTCTTGGTCTGTTGAACAGTTTACAGAGTATGGCTGGTCCATAAGTTTTGGGAGTATTTGAAGAGAAGTATGGGTGGATATTATCCCTGGTTTGGAGCCTCAGTGAATATGAATACAATGGGCTACACACCTTGATGCAGTTTTATGATCCTTCCTTGAGGTGCTTTGTGATGCCAGATTATGTGTTGGTTCCTACCCTGGAAGAGTACTCCAACATTTTGAGGATTCCTGTCAAAGAAGGTGTTCCTTTCTGTGGTTCCCAAGGAGATTGTGATTTCCAAGCAGTGGCTAAGGCTCTTTATTTGAGCAAATCGACAGTGGAGGCTAACTTTTCTAAGAAGGGAAAATCCCGAGGCTATCACTTGGAGTACTTGGTGAAGACGGCTCGAGAAGAAGCTAAGGAGAAGAGGTGGATAGCTTTCAATGCAATATTGGCTCTGTGTATATGTGGCATTGTGTTATTCCCTAATGAGTCCGAGTTTGTCGATACGGATGCTATTCAGATATTTACAGCTCAGAATCCGGTACCGACTTTGTTAGGTGATCTCCATTATGCCCTATACAACAGGAATGAGAAAAGACGAGGTGGGGTGGTTTGTTGTTGCGCATCTCTTTTTTACAAGTGGTTTGCCAAACGTTTACCCCGGTCAGGTGCTTTTGTGTATTCAAAGACTTCTTTAGAGTGGAGTAAGCGTCTGATGGGCCTAGCTGCTAAAGATATTCTTTGGGTGGATAAAGGATTATTGGGGACTGATATTTTGCATAGCTGTGGCAAGTATCCTAATGTACCCTTGATCGGAAGAAAAGGAGGTATTAACTACAACCCGTCTTTGGCTATCAGACAGTTTGCATACGCCCTAAAAGATCCTCCATCTGGAAAAGATTTGGAAGAATCTTTGTATTTTCATATGACTGATGGTGTGGCTATTGCACAAGAAGCATCTGAAGCTTGGCTCAGCAGACAGAAGAGAGGTAAAACCGTTTTGGGTAAACCCAATAATCAAGCTTTCGCTCCATATGTTGAATGGGTAAAGAAGAGGGTAGAAGAGTTCTATTTACCTTTTGATCGGGCGCCTCCCTTGTATCCAGAGATTGTGGATGAGAGACTCACTGTACCACTCGAAGAATTCGACAAGCAGCGAAAGTTGGTATTTGATCTGAGGGTGGAAAACTCTGATATGAGTAGTCAGCTACAGAATGCTCTACATGACAACTTGGATTTGAAATGGAAAGTTCAAGAGATGACAGCACATCAAGAAAAAAGAGAGAAGGATTTTGCCGACAGAGCTCAGCACTTCAAAAAGGTCAGTATGGCTGCTGAATCATCAGGCAAAGCTAAAAGGAAAAACAAGAAGCTTTTGACTAAAGCAGAAGACAAACTTGCCACGTATTAGGATATGTGGGAGGAGGTCAAGATTGAGAATGGAGAACTGAAAGAAGAACTTCAGGCAGTGAAAGCAAGGAAAGATCATTACTTTTCCAAGTGGAAAGAAGCACAGAAGGAAATTGAAGAGCTCAAGTTGCAAGCCGAGGTCAAGAAGTCGAGGCGCGAGGACAACAACGCTGAAGAGCAGATTGTTAAATTGAACCAAGAGATTGCAAAAAGAAACAAGGTTATCAAAGGGCTGATAAAGCAACCTGCACATCCTGACACTGTGGACCTTCTTGAGGAAGTTAAAGCTAGTTTGTTTGGAATTGATTTGTAGTTGATTTTGTTTTTTATCTTTTTTGGGATTACCATCAGGTTTGTTGATGGAGTCACCTTTGATTATGCTTGAATTTGTCTGTAGGAACTATTTTGTTTTCGATAATGGAATATTTGGTTTAACTATCTGTGCTCTGGCAGTTCTGGTTTTCAGATAGGGTTTGTCCCTGTGGTTTAATCCGGTGGTATTTCTGGGTTTGGATTTATTTTTCGATAGTGTGTCTAATCCTTTGCCCGGTTTCATGGAATGGAATCAAAGCGGATGTGTCCTGGAAATGTTAAAATATGTTTGTTTGCATTTTTGCATTCGCATTTGCATAATCATAATCATTTTTGCATAACAGGTTCATCTCTGGTTTTCTTATGTTCTCCTTTCTTCAGACAGGATTGCCGACTAACCTATTCATCGATATTCTACTCGACTCAATCAGAAGAGAGCCATGGAACAGATGCAAGTTGAGATGGCTGCTATGCAGGTGCGTATTAACCAGTTTATGGAAATGATGCAAGGAGTTGCACAGGGGAAATAAGAGCTCAAGACCCTGGTGCAACCTCTTATGGCAAGAATTGACGAGAATGGTATACTACATGGCGGTGCTCATACTCATGTTATTCCTCCTGGCGGAGCTGGTAACAGAAATGTTGCTCAGAATGGGGCTCAAGCTGGAGTGCCAATTCCTTCTTTGGTTGGTGGAGGGAGCACTATCCGTGCAGTTCATGGCCATCACTATGATGACCAGTAAGATGACATTTTTTCTGTACGAAGCATGGACGCTGGTATCCCTGTTGTTAATGATGAAAGGATCCATTTGATCGAAGAACAGCTGAGGGAAGTTGTGGACCAAAATACTCTGGGTATGGACTTGAATGATCTGGGGCTGGTTCTAGACGTCATTATCCCACACAAGTTTCAGACTCCTACTTTTGAAAAGTACAAAGGTATGACTTGCCCAAGGACTCACGTGAGGGCGTACGCAAGTAAAATGGCTGCTCATGCAAAGAATGAGAAGTTGATGATGCATTGCTTTCAGGATAGCCTATCTGGGGCATCCCTGGAATGGTATATGCAGCTAGAGAGGAAAGACGTTCGTAGTTGGAGAGAGATGGCAGGGGCTTTTATCAAACACTATCAATACAACACCGACATGGCTCCCAATCGTACACAGCTACAGAGCATGTCCCAAAAAAGCAGTGAAACCTTTAAGGAGTATGCGCAGAGATGGCGCGAGTTGGCGGCGAGGGTGCAGCCGCCAATGTTGGAAACAGAAATGTTGAAAATGTTCATGGACACCTTGCCCAAACATTATTATGAGAAGTTGTTGCCTTGTGCACTAGGCAAGTTCACAGATTTGATCATGTTGGGAGAGATGGTAGAAAGTGGGATTAAAGCTGGGAAGGTCTCGGGCAGTGATGAATCATCTTCTGGTCAAGGGAAGAAGTCGTACGTGAACTATAAAAAGAAGGAGGAAACTAATTCTGTATCATCCTATCGAGGAAAAGGGAAGCAACAACAAAATTATAATCAGCAGGTGGCCTCAGTGATTATTCCTGCAGCACTTCCACCTCAAGCAGCGCCTCAACAACAGAACCGAGTTCAACGCCAGTATCAAGCCAGACAGAGAACAACTGATAGACACTTTGATACTCCACCTCTACCATATTCACAATTGTTTCAGCATTTGCTTAAGTTGAAGTTAGTTGAAACGAGAACTTTGGCTCCTCCTGCTGGTACTCTGCCTCCCGAGTACAATCCTAACGCCCATTGTGATTTTCATTCTGGGGCACCTGGGCATCATCTTGAGGACTGTAAAGCTTTTAAGCATAAAGTCCAGGACTTGGTAGATTCAAAGGCTATCAGTTTCGCTAATGATGGACCTAATGTTGTGCAGAACCTGATGCCTAACCATGGTGGGCCAGGGGTTAATGTTGTGATAGAAGAGTGTGAGTCTCTGAACCTGGTTATGAATGTGAATGAGTTGAAGACACCATTGAAGGTAGTAAAGGACAGGCTGCTAAAAAGTGGGGTATATCCCGGCTGTGATGAAAATTGTCCAGATTGTATGGTACAGATTAATGGATGTAGTCTATTGAAGTCTGGTATTCAGGGTTTGATTGATGAAGGATGTTTGCAATTCGACCGTTGTGATCAGCAAAAAGAAGTTGTTAATGATGATGTTGCTACTATTATTATTCCTTTCAAGACTGTTGTAATATCAGGGCCAGCGAGACCAGCGCCGATTGTTATTTCAGGTCCTAAACCCATTCCGTATGAAAGTACCAAAGCTATCCCTTGGAATTATGATGCTAGTGTATTTGTTAATGGGAAGAAGCATGAACTGGTGGAAACTTCGGCAACAAATTCCAGTCCTGAGGGTAAAGTTGAAACTGATGCTATTACAAGGAGTGGTAGGGTCTTTATCCCTTCTGATGGTCAACCAGTGGTTCTAAACAAGACAAGGGAAAAAAGATCATGGATGATACCGTGCAGACACCAGTAGTGGGTGATTCTACAGTAACGTCAGCTAACAACTCTTTTTCAGAGAATGTGGAAGAGTTTATGAGACTTATCAGGAAAAGAGACTACAAGATTGTTGATCAATTGCACCAAACACCGTCAAAGATCTCCATCCTATCTCTGTTGTTATGTTCAGAAGCTCACAGAAATGGACTTTTGAAAGTTTTAAACGCTGCTTATGTTCCTCAAGAAATATTTGTCAATCAGCTAGAAGGGGTTGTATCGCATGTGAACGCTGGCAATGGTTTGGGTTTCACTGATTTAGATATGACTCCAGTTGGGAGAAACCACAACAATGCCTTGTACATTTCTGTTGAGTGTCGTGGGTCATTATTGTCTCATGTACTTGTGGATACTGGGTCTTCGTTGAATGTTCTTCCCAAGAAAGCATTGATGAAGCTGGATACCTGTGGTTTGATATGCACACCAAGTGATTTGGTGGTGCGTGCTTTTGATGGGTCTAAGAGGTCCGTTTTTGGAGAGATTGTGCTACCTATTAAAGTAGGTCCAGAGTTATTTGATGCAACTTTTTACATCATGGATATCCAGCCGGCCTACAGTTGTTTATTGGGACGCCCATGGATTCACAGTGTTGGAGCTGTGACATCTACGCTACACCAGAAGCTGAAATATATGGTGGATGGTCATGTGGTAACAGTTTGTGGGGAGGAAGACATTATGATAAGCCAGTTGTCTACCTTCAAGTATGTAGAAGTTGATGGTGAGATACACGAGACTTTATGCCAAGGATTTGAGACAGTAAAGATTTCTGATGAACCTCCTAAAGTTGTTGTCCAGACTGAAGTGGTAGAACAACCTGCAGTGGTGAATTAGCCTGAGGTCTCAATGTCTTCATTCAAAGATGCCAGGGCCGTGGTTGAAGCTGGAAGTTCACAAAGGTGGGGCCAAGTTGTTGAAGTTCAGGAGAAGAGGAACACTTATGGGATAGGGTACAAACCACCTAGGCGTCAGGAAGAGCCTCCGAAGTTCTATGGTCCAGTTCATTTTACCAGCGCAGGTGTGTTCTTCGATAGGGTTAATGCTATTGACGAAGATGGGGACAGTGACTGTGACATGGATAGTTGGATTCGCCCCTGTACACCGGGTCAAAGCCTTTGCAATTGGACATCAGAGAAAGTCATCCAAGTGACCGGCTTAGAGTAATTGCTTTTGTTTTCCTGCTATGTTAATCCTAGGTTCTGCCCAAGACGCAGTGATTCTTGTTTGTAGGGCTTTAACTTTTTGCGTGTTTATTCCATCATCAATAAAGGACGTTTTCACATTCAAATATTTTCTGATCTCTATTTTTCTATTTTTATTTTGTGCATAAAAACCACATCAAAATGGCAATGTGTTTCTATTTACTGCATACATAATAAACATAAATCATCAATCATGCAGGTTTCCTTGTTCAGATTCCACCACTCATGATTCAACTATGGCTCGATATAACTTCGACAATCCCATTTATCAGGCTGAAGAAGAGACTGTCGAAGATTGTGAATTACCCGAGGAATTGCCCAGACTGTTGAGACAAGAGGAGAAGGTCATTCTTCCTTATCAGGAGGAGATTGAGGTTGTTAATCTGGGAACCGAGGACGCAAGAAAAGAGGTGAGGATAGGGGCCGCTCTGGAAGACACTGTAAAGGGAAGATTGATTGAAATGCTTCGAGAGTATGTGGATATCTTCGCATGGTCTTACCAAGACATGCCTGGGCTCGATACTGACATCGTGGTACACTGGCTACCCCTCAAAGAAGGATGTGCTCCGGTTAAGCAGAAGCTGAGAAAGACGAAACCGGAAATGTCTGTCAAAATTAAAGAAGAGGTTCAGAAACAGTTGGACGCCAGATTTCTCGCTGTGACAAATTATCCTCCATGGGTTGCTAACATTGTGCCTGTGCCTAAGAAAGATGGAAAGGTCAGGATGTGTGTTGACTATAGAGATTTGAATAGAGCAAGCCCGAAGGACGATTTCCTGCTTCCTCACATTGATGTGTTAGTTGACAACACTGCTCAATATTCTGTGTTTTCCTTCATGGATGGTTTCTCTGGGTATAACCAAATGAAAATGGCTCCAGAAGACATGGAGAAGACGACATTCATAACACCGTGGGGAACATTCTGTTACAAAGTGATGCCCTTTGGATTGAAAAATGCAGGGGCAACTTATCAGCGGGCAATGGTGACTCTCTTTCATGATATGATTCACAAAGAGATTGAGGTCTATGTTGATGACATGATTGTAAAGTCACAAACTGAGGAAGAGCATCTGGTGAATGTTCAGAAACTTTTTGAAAGGTTAAGAAAGTTCAAACTGAGGTTGAATCCGAACAAATGCACCTTCGGGGTGAGATCTGGAAAACTACTGGGGTTTATTATTAGCGAAAAAGGTATTGAAGTTGATCCGGCGAAAGTAAAAGCCATACAAGAGATGCCTGAACCGAGAACAGAAAAAGAGGTTCGTGGGTTCTTAGGGAGATTGAACTACATTGCTAGGTTCATCTCTCATCTCACAGCCACTTGTGAACCGATATTTAAGTTGTTGAGAAAAGATCAAGTGGTCATGTGGAATGAGAATTGTCAAAAGGCATTTGAGAGAATAAAAGAATATTTGCAGGAACCTCCGGTCCTTATGCCGTCAGTGCCAGGAAGGCCATTGATTATGTACCTTACGGTTCTTGAGAAATCAATGGGGTGTGTGCTCGGTCAACATGACGAGTCAGGTAGAAAAGAGCATGCCATATACTACCTGAGTAAAAAGTTCACTGATTGTGAGTCAAGGTACTCAATGCTGGAAAAAACATGTTGTGCACTCGCTTGGGCAGCTAAGCGTTTAAGGCAGTATATATTAAACCACACAACCCTTTTGATTTCGAAGATGGATTCGATCAAGTATGTGTTTGAGAAGCAGGCGCTTTCTGGTAGAATAGCCCGTTGGCAGATGGTTCTAACAGAATACGATATTCAGTATGTTTCCCAAAAGGAAATTAAGGGAAGTGTTTTGTCAGAATATCTCGCTGAACAACCAATCGAGGATTATCAACCGATGAAGTTTGAATTTCCCGATGAGCATATTATGTATCTGAAGATGAAAGAGTGTGAAGAACCTTTACCTGATGAAGGACCTGAAATTGGATCTCAATGGAAGTTAGTCTTTGATGGAGCTGTTAACTCATATGGTAACGGAATCGGGGCAATCATTACAACTCCAAAAGGTTCTCATATACCTTTTACTGCCCGGTTAGCGTTCGTATGCACCAACAATGAGGCGGAGTATGAAGCATGCATTATGGGGTTAGAAGAAGCAATTGATTTGAGAATCAAGAACCTCGATGTTTATGGTGATTCCGCATTGGTAGTTAATCAGATCACAGGTGAATGGGAAACTCGTCAAGTCAATCTTGTGCCTTATAACAACTATGCCAAAAGGTTGTTACCTTTCTTTAACAGAATTGACTTCCATCATATACCTCGGTTGGAGAATCAGATGGCTGATGCGTTGGCGACTCTGTCTTCGATGTATAAGGTGAATCATTGGAATGAAACTCCTTCGATCAGAATCATGTGTCTGGATAGACCAGCTTTTGTGTTTGCAATTGAAGATGTGTCCAATGGTAAACCTAGGTATCATGACATTAAGGTTTTTCTGAAGAGTCAAGAGTATCCAGAGGGTGCATCTTCCAAAGACAAGAAAACTCTGAGGAGGTTGGCAGGAAATTTCTTTCTGACAAAAGACAATGTGTTATACAAGAGAAACTTTGATATGGTCTTGCTACGTTGTGTTGATGAACACGAGGCAAACCTGTTAATGGAGGAAGTTCATGAAGGATCTTTCGGTACCCATGCCAATGGGCATTCTATGGCTAGAAAGCTGTTAAGAGCGTGGTATTAATGGATGACTATGGAGTCTGATTGTTTTAAATACGTCCGGAAATGTCACAAATGCCAGATTTATGCAGATAAGGTGCATGTACCGCCTACTCCTCTGAATGTGTTGTCATCGTCTTGGCCCTTTTCCATGTGGGGCATTGATATGATCGGAAAGATTGAACCTACTACTTCCAATGGGCATCGTTTCATTTTGGTTGCCATCGATTACTTCACGAAGTGGGTAGAAGCAGCCTCATTTGCCAACGTCACCAGACAAGTGGTAGCCAGATTTATCAAGAAGGACATCATCTGCCGGTATGGAGTCCCGGAGAGAATCATCACTGATAATGGTTCAAATTTGAATAACAAGATGATGAAGGAGCTATGTCAGAGCTTTAAGATTGAACATCACAACTCTTCTCCCTATCGTCCGAAGATGAATGGGGCTGTTGAAGCAGCACATAAGAACATCAAGAAAATTGTGCAGAAAATGGTAGTGACCTATAAAGACTGGCATGAGATGTTGCCTTACGCTTTGCACGGTTATCGTACTTCGGTACGCACATTAACTGGGGCAACTCCTTTCTCTTTGGTATATGGTATGGAAGCAGTTCTACCATTAGAGGTTGAGATTCCTTCTTTAAGAATTCTGGCAGACGTGAAGCTTGATGAAGCTGAGTGGGTGCATTCTAGACTGGATCAGTTGAACCTTATTGAAGAGAAGAGGTTGGCAGCTATTGCACATGGTCGGTTGTATCAGAGCAGGATGAAGAAAGCCTTTGATCAGAAAGTGCGTCCTCGGTGTTTTCAGGCTGGTGAATTGGTTTTGAAAAGGATCCTTCCTCCTCAAACAGATCACAGGGGAAAATGGACTCCAAACTACGAAGGGCCATATGTAGTAAGACAGGTTTTCTCTGGTGGAGCCTTATTACTCTCGACTATGGATGGCGAAGATTTTACGTCCTCTGTGAACGCAGACGTAGTCAAAAAATACTTTGCATAAAAGAGACCCGCTGGACACAAAAATAAAGTCCAGGCAAAAAAGGGGCATCCCGGCGAACCATAAAAAGGAAAGGTTCGGGCAAAAATTAGGGATAAAAAGAAAAGAATAAACCCGCAAGGTTGAAAACCTGAAAAGGCAACTTTGGCAAAAATGGGTATCCCGATGGATTGAAAACCCGAAAAGGGCGATCCAGGCAAAAGTTAGGGATTTTAAAAAGCAAAGGCTATGATCTGCGTTCGATCTGTGAACACTTTTGATATACGGAAATTTCAAAGGAAAGGAATCAGTCTAGTCAGTCTCTTCGAAGGTCAAAGCACCCGCGGATAAGAAAGTCATATAGGTCATAGCTGAATTGAACCATGGTGGATGTCTGTTCCTCACATTGCTGAAATATGTATTTTCTTTTATTTTTGCGCAATTACCTTTTTTCAGGAATTGCTTCCAGATGTAAATGCCTATTTACAGGCCAATTCATTCAATAAAATTTGCATTTCACTCAAAAAGCTTTCCATTTGTGTTTTTACTTTTACTGTTTTGTTTGTGAAAAACGTCCAATATTTTGATAAAACATTGCATGCGAAAATGTTAGGCTTTGCGAAGCATATCAGGAAATAGTGGAAATTGCTTAGGCAACGGTCGTTGTAACGGTAGTAGGAGCAGCCTTTTTGCAAATAGAACTTTCTGTTGATTTTGTTTGCAGGATAACAGGTTTGTTTTTCCCCAGTAGAGCTACTCTCCTCGACATTGAAAAGTTCATCCTCCTCAGCAGGTTGTTGTTTTCCCAACCAGAGTGTCGAGAATTATCTTCCTCGGCAGAGTACAGAAGATTAATTTCCCAGCTAAAGTTGTGATAGAATCATAAATTTCTCAGCAAATAATCAGAAGTTGACGCTGATGCATCCCCAGCAAGAGACTGATGAAAAATATCCTTTGACCAAAGATGTTATTTCCCCCACAAGGTCTGAGCACCCATCTTCCTCAGCTAGTCAGGAAGCATTTTTCTCACCAGCAACGGTATGAGTTAATCTCTTCAGATGGGCAAGTTTGATGTTATCTCTAGTAGTGTTGATGTCATCATCTACCGTTCCCCAAGCAGATTTACTGGTATTGGCTGATATTCCCCAGCAGGGTAAATGTAAGAACATCTCCCAAGCAGGTTCGAAATTATTGACTTGTCTCCCCAGGCAGAATTTGGTGGTGATCCCCTCAGTGGTTTTGTTCAACGGCATTTGACATCCCCAGTAGGTTTTCAGATCCAGATTTTCAGTTCTATCTTTGGTAGAAGTCATTGGTAATCCCAGGCGAAGGAAGTTTCTCTTTGGGTTTCACTTTCAATTTTCATTGTCATCCCCAACAGAGTAGGTTTTCTCTCGGAGTTTTCATCTCCAGCAGAGTTGGTGATCAGTTTCTTTCCCAGCAGAGCGAAATCTTTCTCAGCAGGGTCTCTTATTTCAGAGGACAATTTAGTTTGTCATCCCCGATGGATTTGCCTTCGCCTTCAGCATTTATTTTGCTGAGGCGTTCCTTTTGCATTGCATAAGCATTTTGCATAACATCCTCCCAGACGCATAGCATTTCCATTTCGTATGGAGCATTACACCATAGAAAAATTCAAACATATGCATTCGAAGCATAAGCCAGGTTTGATATCCTTTACCGATTCCTTTCCCTAGCAGAAAGTAACATGATTCAGGAGATTTTGTTCAAACATCACACCGCAACCAGTGGATTCGTCCTCCTTGTCGGTTCTCCTTACGCTCCCCCCGCAGAGTTGCCTGTTTAGATTTCTCTCTTCCCCAGCGGATTCATCTTTGTAGATCTTTTGATTCTACTTATATCGGGTTTGAAAGTCCATCTTTTTGAGTTCTCCTTCGGCCGTCCTCGTTATCCCAACTATTGGTTGGTATCTTTTCATGGTTATCTCAATTATTGGTTGGTACCCTTCTTTTATCCCAACTATTAGTTGGTATCCTTTCTTGGTTATCCCAACTTTTGGTTGGTACCCTTCTTTTATCCCAACTATTGGTTGGTATCTTTACTTGGCTATCCCAACTATTGGTTGGTACCCTTCTTTTATCCCAACTATTGGTTGGTATCTTTTCTTGGTTATCCCAACTATTGGTTGGTACCCTTCTTTTATCCCAACTATTGGTTGGTATCCTTACTTGGATATCCCAACTATTGGTTGGTACCCTTCTTTTATCCCAACTATTGGTTGGTATCTTTTCTTGGTTATCCCAACTATTGGTTGGTACCCTTCTTTTATCCCAACTATTAGTTGGTATCCTTTCTTGGTTATCCCAACTATTGGTTGGTACCCTTCTTTTATCCTAACTATTGGTTGGTATCTTTTCTGGGCTATCCCAACTATTGGTTGGTACCCTTCTTTTATCCCAACTATTCGTTGGTATCTTTTCTTTGTTATCCCAACTATTGGTTGGTACCCGTCTTTTATCCCAACTGTTGGTTGGTATCTTTTCTTGGTTATCCCAACTATTGGTTGGTACCCTTCTTTTATCCCAACTTTTGGTTGGTACCCTTCTTTTATCCCAACTATTAGTTGGTATCTTTTCTGGGTTATCCCAACTATTGGTTGGTATGCTTCTTTTATCCCAACTATTGGTTGGTATCTATTGCGTCTAAATCCACTTTCGGTTGGCAAACACTTACCTTTGATCCCCACAGGTTACAAATTTCCAGGTTCTTTTGGTATTCAATCTCCGTGTATCCCGATTGTCTGAAAGCCCTTTGCTTTCATACTCTTGGATTCAAGAAGTTTGAATAGGGGCAGCTTTAACACCTCAAAATTTGCCCTCTTACTTTTAGCACTAACTGGCTTATGTTTCATTTCATTCTTGCATTATCATCTTTGCGTATCATTGGCTCTTAGCATGGGATCAAGGTAGTTGGTATAACTCAGGTGAAGAGGATGTTTTCAGGGTTTCAAGCAACAGTTCATGTACATTGTTCAAAGGGCTAAGGGGAGATAAGATTTCTGATACTACCAATTCTTGAGCCACAAGGGAACCTTAAGCCTCAAGGTGTCTTATTTGGTCCATCATCTCATCATAAGATCAGGATTGGCAGGAGAATTCAAAGGATTCACAGTCTTCTAACCTGATTGCCTGAATTAGGGTTTTGGAGATTCTGAGATTTAACCCTCAAAAGAGCAAGGTCTTTGATTGTTTATTATCTCCAAATGGCACATATCATCATTGGTGGACAGGACACACATCATACTCAGAGGAATTTCGATTTGGAGGATGTGTTGATTCCTCCTAGACTGAAGGCACCAAAACTAGGGTTTGCCATAAAATCAGTTTATTTCTATTTTTTTAGCAAGACTTGGTTCCATGGTGTTCTATATGTCCTAAGGCGTCTGGGGATATAAGATGGGCCATTCATTTGATTCAGAAGAATTTCAATTGATCAGAAGATTGAGAATCAGGAGAATTGGGAATAAGTCCACTCTGCAGTGAAAAAAGTCAACTTCTGACCTTTTGAGGTCAACATCATGATTTTCAAGTCAAATATGGTCCATGGACAAGATTTGGTCAAGAGATGTTCAAGGGTTCATGAAAAATCAAGAATGTGGAAAAGTTACTAAAATTGGAAAATTATGTTTTTAGAAACTTACTATTTTTAGTAAGTTTTTAATCACTTTCTATGCTATTTTTCACCATGTTCAAGGCCTCATTTCAAAATCTTTTTCACATGAAAATTGTAGTTTGAAGTTTTCCCTTCAAAATGGGCACAAGAACCATGGTGTTTAAGTTATTATTGGATGAGTTATGGTGCACTAAAGTTGGACATTTTTACTTTACCAAGTTCAAAAAACTTAGAAATTTTTCTAAGTTACTTTGGGCAGTCTTGAGAACCAACATTCATGGGCATTTTACATTATGATGCAAGCTCCATTTGGAAATCTTTTTCACATGAAAGTTTTAGATCATTCTTCAAGCTTTCCAACCATTAAAAGAATGTCTCATTTGGATCAATATTGAGAGAGATATGGTTTCCTAAAGTTCAAGGCTCCAAGTTGTAAATTTGAAAACTTAGAAATTTTTCTAAGTTATTTCTTTGGCAGACTTGTGGACATATCTTCATGGCTTGTTTTCACAATGTTCTAAGCCTCAAATCATCTTATTTTTAACATGAATTTTGTTCTCCACATTTCCTACATTTCCTTGAATCTTTGGTTGTCTTAAATGGAACAAGGTGTACTAAGTAATGGCCATGAAAAATGATGGGTTCAGGTTGTGTTAAAGGCTTGTATTTGGAAGTTTCTAGTGGGTTGTTGTTGTAACATGGATATGATTCAAGCCCATGCGAATTATAGCACACTCTTTGTACCAAATTCACTACCAAATGTAGCCAAGCAAAAACGCATGCCATGCATGTTTCATATGTTTGTGTTGCCATAAAAGGAAAAGGAGAAAGTGCGTGAACTTTACCTTATTTTATTTCCCACGTACCAAACCTTTTCAGTACCCACACATATTCTTCATGTCCCATTTGAGCTCACAAAAAATCACTCCAAGCACCCTCCCATTTGCTTAAACCGTACCACCCTCTCTCTCTTCCAATCTTTGCCAAAAAACTCCAAACAAACCATTCCACATTTCAGGCCCAAATAAACTCTCTTAACCCACCATATTTAAGGAGAGAAACTCTAGAATGAGGGGGGGAGGCAGCAGTTGGTAAGTTCAGAGAAAAAAATACATACACTCTCTCATTTTTCTCCTTTTCGAATCTGGATTCTGCTGCAATTTCTCTTCATTATATTGCATGGTCCATACTCTTTGAAGCTTAAAGAAAGTTTCTAACCGGTTTTCTGAAGCTCTCATCGTGTTTGAAGAGCCAACGGAGCTTCTCCGTTAGGTAATCTTACTTTCTTCGAATCTCTCATATTAAGTGTGTTATGAGCATATTGTAAGTTCCTCTGAAGTCCTACCTCAGGGTAGGCAATGCTTGAGTGTTTGTTTAGCTATTTTGATGAAGTTTCATTTTGAGTGTTCAAACTTTAAATCATGATTGCTTGAGATTTAGTGGTTGTTTTTCAATTGTTTTTGCATATTTCAGATCTCCATGGAGTGTACTACATGGTAGTATGTTGGTTGTTTTGATTTGAGATCATGGATCCATGTGTGTTGTTTCTTGAGGTTTGATTTTCATGGCTTTAGAGGAAGAATTTTGAGAAACTAAGGGCATTTTTGGAATCTACACGAAATTTTGAGGGGGGAAGGGTGTTTTTTGCGCGTTTTCGGCCTCCCCCGCCGCTGACGGTGGTGGTCGGCCGGACTATGATGGTCTTCGGCGGTGGTCCGGCCATGGAGGGCTGCCACTGGTATTGTTCACATTCTTGCATGGTTTCATGAAGATGATGACGAGGTGGGAACATGTGAGTGGTTGTTGGTTTTGTTTTGTCTTTAGTAACTTAAGTGTGCATGTGACCAATTGATAATGTTTACATAATATATGTTACATTCTTATTTACATAATACTTATGTTTGATGACTTTGCCATGCCTTCTTGAGCCTATTTTTTTTCCTTGTTTTGACATGTGGATGAGAAATGTTTGAATGTTATCTTTCTTCCTTGGTGATCACCTTTGATTGTTTTTCATGTGATTTTTGATGCTCCTCGATTCATACATGATCACTTGCATACCTTGTCTTGTGAAGCTCTTTTAAACATGCTATTGATCTAGTTCTGTTCCTATTATTTTGTACTTATTAATTGGATGTTCAAACTTGCCTTTGATTATTTTTTGGGAATTTATTGAACCACTTTGCTATTTTTGGTTGATTTTTACTTGTGGTTTGAATTTGGTTGAGGTATGCTTAGACACTTGACCTAGTTTGAGTGCATTTGTTTAATTGTGATTGATTGATGCTTGAAATGATTATATGGTGTGATCCTATTATGTTTGAGCTTGTCTATGGATTTAGAGTCATCCTCATTGATCCATTTTCCTATTTGATTTTGATTTTCTAAGTTGATGTTGTTTTGACTTGAATTAAATGGCATGTTTGACTTAATCATGTGAAATGTTTCCTTGTTTGATACAACCAATGCATGAGGCCTTTTATTTGGCTTGAATGACATGTTAGAGGATCTGACCCTCTTGGTTTAAGGCACTTTATATGACATGTTCTCACTCTTTGCTTCACATGTTCTTTTGTTTGCTTGCATGAGTGATAAGTGGATGTTTTGTCTAATTTTGAATATGTTGCTTAATGATTCATTTTGTGTGACTTGAGTTTGATTTTGGCATGATATTGATACATATGCTACTGCCCCTTGAGTTCATTGCTTGGTTTTCATCTCACTTGATCATCATGGTTTGATTTGTATAATGCATATCATCATCATTGGTTTTGTGGTTTCTTTGGCTCATAATGCATCATAATGTGAAACATTATTGCATGTTTGGATTGGATGATCATGATGTGAATTGAATTATGACTTGGTTTCACTTTCATCTTATATTGTTCATGTCATCTTTGTATAAGGCCTTAGTGTGTGAAATTGTGAATCTTGTGCAAGTTTACTTGCATCCTTTCTTGTGTGCTTTCACTTGTACACTTGAGATGTTCTTGTGTGATCTTTGAAGCATGTTTAATGATGTGATTTGGATATGATGATTATGATGTGCTTGCTGCCCCATCTCTTTTCTCATCTTTCTCTTCCTTCTTCATCTCTTTCACTTTTTCTTTCCCATTGAATCTCAAGACTTGTTTAAGTCTTGGATTCCTTTCCCCTTAGAGCTACCTAGTCCAACTTAATTTCCGATAAAGCTTGGAGTAGGATTAGCATTAGGTCTTAGGTAGTTGCTTCTCTCCTAAACCTCAATAACCCTAGGATCTCCTTTGCATGTTAGCTTTAGTTTAGAGTTTCCATTGAGTCCTCTCTCTTCTCATCTCATAACTTCTTTAAAACACTTAATAAAAGATAATGAGTATTGCGCACGATCCTTAAACGTGGGAAGTGAGGAATGAGGGGTTTCCCTTCATTCTTCTAGGGTACCTAGTGTACGTCCTGTTGGGGACGATACACGAAGTATTCGTTCCTATGTCATGGACTTGGGTGCAATGCAAGTTATGAACTAACTCAAAACACTTCTGTCTAAAAAACACAAAACAAATTCAAAATATTTTTATCCTTCGGGATTGTTTGGTTCCAGACCATTTTCAGAAAAGAGCACGTTACTTTCCGTCTAAGTCGCAAACAGGCATCGACCCTAACTGCCGGACGCGAACTTAACGTCGCTCATAAAAAACACTAACCGACCCGTGTGTCAAACTATGACTGCTCTGATTTCCTCTCTCTCGTCTGATTGAGGATACGTAGGCACAAGACGGCGATGTCTTGGCGAGCAACTTTCCCCCTTAGTTCGTGTCTGAACTACGTTGACTATGACTTTCCCATTGCACGAGGGAATATTGCACGAGGGAATACGTAGGCCTAGGACAACGATAATGTCCTAATCGAGTCACTTTTTTTTTCTTTTCTTCCTCGTTTCTTCGTTCTTTTCCGTTCCCGTTCCTTCTTCCTTTCCAGTAGCAGTGGAGTTCCAGACGACGACACCCTTTGACCGAGACAACAAGCATGGATCTATCGAGTACGATGGACGCGTGGGGTGCTATCACCTTCCCTTCGCATAACCGACTCCCTTACCCGTTTCTATTGGTCGTGAGACCATGTCTTTTTCCTTCCCCCAGGTTTACGCAGTGTTTCCTTTCCCTCTCTTGGGATAAATACACATTGCTGGCGACTCTGTTTTCCGCGCCACTTTCACGTTTGTACCATGGATGCAAATCCTTGGGAGCGACAGCATGCTCGTATTATGTTTGTGCAGGTGAGATGCCTCAGGCCCATGATAGGGTTGTGAGGAACGATCTTGCGAGGAACAAGGCCGGAGCAGTTCCTCCGAAGTCTTGATTTGCTGGCGCTCGTGTTCCTCCTCCGGCGCAGTCCGCTATGGGGACCTCTTCCTCTCCTACTCCTGCTCCCCGGGGGTCTCCTCTTCCTTTGACCGGTCAATCCAAGCGGCTAAGGGTTACTAACGCTGTGGACCTTACTCGGGTGGCTGAGAAAGGGAAGTTCGAGCTTCCTCCTTGTATCCTCGATAGGAGGTTTTTTTAGGGAAACTCTTTGGTCGTGCCCCGGGCGGAATCTCTTCGCTTGGAAAGTATGGATCGCCCGAGGAAGAGGGCGTTGGTGGCTTAAGACGCTTCTGCCTTGGTCAGGATATTGGAGATGGCAGTCGTTTATGCTGAAGGGGACTCTGCAACTGAGGCCGAACTTAATGCTGCCCGTGCTACCATGGCGTCCCTCAAAGAAGACGTCAAGGGTGCCGATGACGCTCGAAAGAAGGCCGAGGAGGATGTAGCTCGGTTGAAGAAGGAGAACTCCATGCTGGCGGCAGAGAAGAAAGCTGCTGAGGAGCTGGTCCAGCAGCTGAGGGCGGCCAATGCCCTGGGTGACGATGAGCCAGAAGATGTGAAGGAATTGAAGACGAGATCCGAGCTGGTTGCCCATTTGCTGACGGCCGAGGATGATGGTATTGCCGTTGGGGAGGAGTCTTTCAGAAACGTCGTGGCTCAACTGCGGGTGGTGAACCCTGAGCTTGACTTTTCTGTCGAGGGTACCCACTATCTGGCGCACGTTGAGGACGACCGGATCGTTATGCCCGATGCTCTCCTTGAAGGGAATAACGAGGATCAGCCCGCGGAGGACCAGGGGCCTCAGCCCGAGCCTGCCGAGCATGTGGATGAGTGAGGAGTTTGTGTTTTTAGTGTTGTTGTAATCTATCCGGCCTGCGTGCCGAGTAATTGCTTGTAATTTATTTCTTGGGGGGCGTGGCCCCCGTTTGATGTAACTCAGTACAATCGTGGTCCTTGTGGCCACTTATTATGTTAAATTATTATATGTTTGATTCTGTTATCTGCATGAATTTACTTGCTTTTATGTTTTGTTAAGTGTTGTACTCATGCTCGTTGTGAATGTATGTCTGCCCATGATTGGGAGTATTTGACTTGTGCAAATATTTAAGGGGGATTGCTTGTTGTAGATGTGTTCGGCAGTGAGGGGAACTAGTCGAACGGCCGGGGAATATCCTGGCGGGGGTGCGGAGCTCAGATCGCGTTTGAGGCCTGAGTTTGTGGCGTGAACGTTCCATCGCGAGCTGGGGTACTGCCAGTCATGGTACTTTGACGACAGCAATGCTCGATCGAGGACCGCTGTCGAGCAGTTACCCGGCTCATTACTGAGCGGGGTTCTGCTTTATTAGTATGCGACGCTTGTACCTAGACGTGCATAGTGGTCGGTAGCTGACGTTCACCATGGCGACGGGTCAAACCGAGAATTTAGCTGTAGTTTTGTTTTAGCTTTTCAGCATTCCATGTTCGAGCAAGTTCTTCCCCGGTGAGATGTTCTAGGTAGTAGGCCCCATTTTCCGTTTTTGCTCGGACGCGATAGGGCCCCTCCCAGTTGGCTGCTAGTTTGCCTTCGCGAGAGTCTTTGTGGTTTCTTCTTAGAACAAGGCTTCCCACGTCGAACTCTCGTCGTATCACCTTGGCGTTGTGCCTGATGGTAATTTTTTGTTTTAGTGAGGCTTCGCGGAGGGCTGCCCCGGTTCGGATTTCCTTGACGAGGTCGAGTTCTTCTCGCAATGACTTGTCGTTCATCTCCTCGTCTTGGGGCGACTCTGTCCGCCTAGAGGGCACGTGAACTTCAACGGGGATTACAACCTCAGTTCCGCATGCTAAACGGAAAGGTGTTTCCCCGGTCGTTAAGTGTGGAGTTGTGCGGTATACCCAGAGTACGCTATGAAGTTCCTCGACCCATGCCTTCTTTGTTTCGTCTAGCCTTTGCTTGAGGCCTCGAAGGATGACTCAGTTGGCTGTTTCGGCCTGTCCGTTTGTTTGAGGGTGCTCTACGGATGCGAAGTGCTGCTTCGTACCCAGTTGGGCGACGAAGTCTTGGAACTTCCTGTCCGTGAATTGCGTCCCATTATCCGTTACTATCGCTTGGGCGTTGCAGAAACGTGCAAGGATGTTTCGTTTGTAGAAACGCAGGATGTTGAGGGCAGTTATTTTGGCTAGAGCTTCCGCTTCTATCCATTTTGTGAAATAGTCTACGCCCACTATTAGGTATTTGTTCTGACTTGATCCTACCACGAAGGGTCCTAGGATGTCTAGGCCCCACCAGGCGAATAGCCACGGAGAGGACATAGCCTTGAGCTCGTTAGACGGAGTCAGGTGCATGTCCCCGTGTCGTTGGCATTTATCGCATTTCTTCACGTGTTCTTTTGCGTCGTTTTGCATGGTCGGCCAGTAGTATCCTACTCGGAGAGCCTTTCGTGCAAGGCATCTTCCGCCGAGATGTTGAGCGTTGATTCCCTCGTGGATTTCGCGCAGGATGTGCGTGACCATTTCCTCCTCGACACATTTGAGCAGTGGAATGGAGAATCCCCGCCTGTAAAGTTTATCTTCAACCAAGACGTAAGAGCAGGCTCTTCGCCTGACTGTGCTGGCCTCCTTTGGATCGGATGGAAGTTCGTCTTTGGCAAGATAGTTGTAGATGGGGTTCATCCAGCAGTTGTTGTCGCCGATCACCTGCACGTCGAGTGTCGGGGAGACTTTCTCGATGCTGGGTCGAGGAAGTACTTCCTGTATGACGGAGTTGTTTCCGCCTTTCTTCTTTGTGCTGACTAGTTTGGATAGCACGTCTGCTCGCACGTTATGTTCGCGGGGAACATGTTTCACTTCCACTGTTGTGAACTTTGCCATTTCCTTCTTGACCAGGGCCAAGTATTCGGTCAGGTTGTCGTTTTTGGCTTGATATTCTCCCCGGACCTGGAGGGCTACGAGTTGTGAATCCGTGTGTAGTACCCTAAATTTTGACCAGTGTTTTTTAATTATTTTTTTAATTTTTTTTATTTTTTATTTTTGCTATTAGGGGGTGTTATTTTAATGTCAATGGGCTTTGGGGTTTTTAGGCCTATGTTGGGGGTTTGGGTCTATCTAAGGGACTTTTTATATTTAGGTAGGATTTAAAAAGTTTGAAGTTTAATTTTATTAGATAAGGTCTAGAATTTTGTTCAATTATTTTTAAATATTAGGAAGTAAAGTTTTCTTTTAAATTTATTATGGAATTCATTTTAGAATTTATTATTTTAGTTTTTTATTATTGTAGGATTAATTAGGATTAATCAGTAAAGTTAAATAATTCCCTAGTGGCATTTCATTCCAACTAAATACAATAGCCCATTTGGTAGGGATTTAATGATAAAGGCTTACAAGCATAAAGGCATGAGTTTGAACCTCACCTTTCTCACTTTTTGTGTTTGTTTCTAATTTTTCTACTTTTTTTAAATCTTAAAAAAATCACAAAAATATCATTTTTTTATCTTTTAAATTTAATTTTCGTATTTATTTTTTAGGCATTTTTTTAAAATATTGTTTTTCGCTTTTTTTACCTTTTTAATACAAAAATATTAAAAAATCATAAAATAAAAAGATTTGAAAAGATTTTGTTCATATTTTTTAAATATTGCATTTTTAGGATGATATTCTTATTTATAGAAAAAATTAATATAATTAGCTAAATATGTCCATATTCTAAATCAAATCTGATTTTATTTAAAATTTTAATTATATTAATTAATTATTAAATTTTTGCTATTTTTGTTAACTTAATTTACTAGTATAAATAGAGACCTAATTTTACACTTGAAGGGGGGAATTCCCACACTCCTCACTCACGTACAAATTTTGCACTTTTAACCATTACACACACTGTACATATCACACAGGTCCATTACACCTAATTTTTATACAAAACTTTCCATAAAAAACAATACTTTTTCATTATCAAAAATTCACTTTGACAAATACATAAACCTCTAAGAATTATTCTTCCAACTTTACTCACTAATCACCAATTTCATTACATCCTTGAACCACACATTTACTGTCGAACCGATAACCGGTAAATCTCCTAAACTCAAATCATCTTTCATCAAAACCATAAACACTACAAACAATACTCTATTTTAAAATCAAAACATTGCACAACCATTAACATCATCAATTTCAAATAACACCTCAACAAACTCAAAGAACAATCAAACCAGCAACACAACACAAAAACAATGAGAAAACAAAATCAAAATTAATGGAGGTTCCGCCGAAAAATCAACTCAAAAATTGCGCCCATTCCGTCGCCCCACTGTCTGAAATGAGCGCCGACGCCACCACCTTGTTTTGTTCCATTACCGTTCAAATCCGACGGTACTCCTCTTACTATATTGTTTTCCTTCTTTGTTTTGATTTTCTGAATCAAATTGGTTTTTATGGGAGTATAAGCTTTTCATGTTTGGTTCTGTTCACTGAGAAAGAGGAGAAAGACTCTCAATAGAAAGCAGGTGAGATAATATTTTCATTTGTTTCTCTACTGACATGCTACATTGCTAATATTGTTTTCCATTTTTTTATTATTCTTTAAGGCCCGCCACATGTCAACATATGAGTGGGCCATTGTTATTAACTATAATTTTCATCAGTGACTAAAAACCAATAAAGAGGCGGTGCTTCTTCTTCAGCAGGTAATTAGTTTTTATTTGCTTATTGTGTTTTTTGTTTCTATTTTTTTAATTATTTGTTATTTGTTTAAGGGAATTAATTTAAGACTTTTGTGTGTGGTTAATTATTAATCAATTTATTTAATTCTTAGTCAACCCTAATTATAAGGAAAACTATCTCTTTAATTTAAAACTAAGTCATTCATCTAATTAGGGTTCTTAATAATAAAAAATGATGAATAATCTTTTCCTTTTAAAAAAAGAAGAAAGAGAATGTCATAATCTTTTCTCTTATTGAATTAATTTGTAAATTATGTCTAAAAACTTTTCTTCTTATATCATTTTAAATAAATAAAATAATAAATACTTAATATTTTGTTATAATTGATTAGGAGGATGTTTGGGTTCAATTAGGGAAATTAGGAATTAATAATTGATTGGAATACTTTATGATAAATATTAAGACATAATTTGGGTTTAATTAGGTTAATTGGTATTTAGGGCTAATTAATTTAGTATTTAATATAATAAAAGAATTTTTGGGTATTATTATTATTATTAGGAAATATAATTATGAATTTAGGATTAATTTTTGGGTTTTGTTTTTTAATTTACATTTTTCTATATACATTTGAAATAACTTGTTTGTTTTTAAATAGGGATAATTGCTTTTATAATTAGGATTTTAGGGATAATTTTGGGTTTTGTTTTATTTTAATAAAAAGTTTTATACATGTAAAATAATTTATTTATTTTTCTTTTAAGGATTTCCTTTTATAAAATAGGATTTTGTTCCTGGGTTTTTGGGGATGAGGTATTTTGGTAATTTTGAATTTTAGTAGGCTTAGGATTTATTTTAAGGAAATTAGATTTTTATTTAAATTGGATTTAAATGTGGGATTGGGGATGAAAATCAATTAATTTTTGGGATTTAAATTTTTTTATTCTTGGGATTTATCTTGATTTAATTTTTGGGGATTAAATTCTTTTACTTTTGGGGATTATTTTGAGTTTAGAGATTATTTTTTAATTTGGAATAATTTGGGGGATTAATTTTGTTATAATGGCATTTTGGAATTTATTATTAATTTCTATGGAATTTTAGGGACTCCTTTTAAATATAAGGGATATAAAGGGATTTAAAGGATCTAAGGGGTTTAAGGGTTTTAAGGGATACTATTAGAGACTTAAGGGATATAAAGGATTTATGGGATTTAAAGGATTTAAAGAATTGGGATTTGAGGGATAATTATTAAGAACTTAAGGGTTATAATAGGATTCTTTTAAGGATTTACAACTTGGGATAAAGCACTCTTCGGTTCCAAGAGTATAAATATAGGCCAAGGGATAAGGGATTTTAAGGGATAGAACTCTCCATCCGAGAGTATAAACAATGGATAAGGGATAAAACTCTTCCTCCGAGAGTCTAAATAATGGATAGGGATTTAAGGGATTTAAGGGATAGAACTCCTCATCTAGGAGTATAAACACTAGATTTAAGGGATAGAACTCTTTATCCAAGAGTATAAATAGTGGATGGGATTTAGGGATAGGATTTGGGATTTAGGAATATGATTTAGGGGTAGGAATAGGGGAGGTGAACTACGGTTACTCTGATCCTTCATTTTGAGGGTACGTAAACATCGGGTTGCAAACCAACCCTAGCGAGTATAATTAGGAAAAAACTTAGGTTTTCTTTTCATTTAGACAAACAAACATGCCCTAAACTCAAAGGTGGATCCCATTGAGTACAATGGAAGTAAGGAGTGCCTAACACCTTCCCTTTACTTAACCGACTCCCGAACCGTAGGAATCTCTACCTTAGGATAGGATATTTAGGTTTATCATTATTTTCCTTTAAAAAATATGGTGGCGACTCGAATGTTTTTGTCGGCCGCGACACCGTGCAAATGACGACCTCTTCTGCGCCTAGGTTCTCGGCCAGGCGAAGCCCAGCGAGGAAGGTGTCGTATTCAGCCTGGTTGTTGGAGGTTGGGAAGGACAGGGTGAGTGATACTTCAACGATGATTCCTTCATTGCTTTCTAGTATGATGCCCGCGCCGCTTCCTGCCGAGCTGGAGGCACCGTCCACAAAAATGGTCCATTTGCGTGCTTCGCTCGCGGGGGAGTCTGCGAAGTCATTTCTGCGACGAAGTCTGCCAGAGCCTGGGCTTTGAGAGCTTTCCTGCTTTCGTATTGGATGTCAAATTCGGATAGTTCTAGTGACCATTTGAGCATTCGACCGGCCATGTCTGGTCGTCCTAGTAGCTGCTTTATTGGTTGACCTGTTCGAATCACGATCATGTGAGCTAGGAAGTAGTGTCTTAATCTTCTGGCTGGGTTGATGAGGGCCAGTGCGAGTTTCTCTATCTGTTGGTATCTTAACTCTGGTCCTTGTAGCGTTTTGCTCAGGAAATATATGGGCTTCTTCCTGTCAGGTGTCTCGCAGATGAGAGCGGCGCTCACTGCTTCGGTTGCTACGGCGAGGTACAAGTACAACGTTTTGCCATTGTCCAGGCGAGAGACGACCGGTGGCTTTGAGAGTGCTCGTTTCAGATGGAGAAGGGCCTTGTCACACTCCTCGGTCCATTCGAATGCTGCCTCTTTGCGAAGGAGTTTGAAGAATGGTTGGGCGTGTTGGGTGGACTTAGCCACGAAACGAGATAGTGACGCGAGCATCCCGTTGAGGGACTGGATGGATTTTTTGGACTTGAGCGTAGGAAACTCGGAGAATGCTCGGCATTTGTCAGGATTGGCTTCGATTCCTCGTTCCGTTAAGTAGAAGCCGAGGAATTTGCCCGCTCGGACACCGAACGTGCACTTCTCCGGGTTAAAACGTATTTTGTATTTCCTGGCCTGTTCGAAGACCTTTCTCAAATGGGCAGTATGATCGGTTTCCTCATAGGATTTCACGATCATGTCGTCCATGTAGACTTCGAGCATGTCGCCAATTTCTCCCCGGAATACTTTGTTCATCATTCTTTGGTAGGTTGCTCCGGCGTTCTTCAGGCCAAAGGGCATTACGTTATAGTAATAGTTTCCCGATTCGGTCATGAAGGCCGTGTATTTTTTGTCGGCCATTGCCATTGGAATTTGATTACAGCCCGAGTAGGCGTCCATGAACGATAAAAGTTTAAAACCGGCAGAATTATTAACAAGTTTACCAATATTGGGGAGGGGTAGGCATCCTTCGGGCATGCCTTATTGAGATCGGTGTAATCAATGCACATGCACCATTTTCCATTAGATTTTTTAACTAGTACAACGTTGGACAGCCAAGTGGTGTACTTGGCCTCCGAAATAAATTTGGCTTCGAGGAGTTCCTTTACAGCTTTTTCAATAGCCTCCATTCTCCGGAGACTGCTTTCTCCTACGTTGTGCTACGGCCTTGACAGACGGGTCAATTGTTAGCTGGTGGCAGGCGACGGACGGGTCAATTGTTAGCTGGTGGCAGGCGACGGACGGATCCAAGCCGAGAATTTTGGCGGCGCTCCATGTGAAGAGGTTGGCTTCTCACGGAGGCATGCTTTGAGCTGCTTCCTCGCGATGTCGGGCAGGTCTGCTCCAATCTTCACTCCCCGCTGAGGGTCATCGCCGAACAGAACGATCTCGAAGTTGGCATCTGGGATTGGGCACATCGTATGGGAGCTGCTGCTGGACGATGTGGATGGGTTGGCTGAAGCTGCTCGTTCCTCCTACTGGTTTTCTTCTTGGAAGCGACTGTCGAGGTCGATGGAGTCGATCTGGGGAAGAGGCTTGCCCGACGCTTTTGGCTTGGACACAATGGCGTTGAGCCCTTTTGTAGCTTCCTCGAAACACCATCGTGCAGCTTCGATGTCGCCGTGGAGGGTGGCGACCATCCCTCTTGAAGTGTAATACTTCATCTTCTGGTGGACTATTGAAGGCACTGCTACCAACTCGGCCAGAGTTGGCCTTCTGAATATGCACTGGTAAAGTGACGGGCAGTCGATCACTAGAATTTGTACCTTGACAGATCTGGCCGTCTCAGCTGATCTGAAGGTTACGATCAGTTCGACGTAGCCCCATGCTTGGTCACTGATCCATTGAATCCCTGTAAATCAGACCCTACATAGGGGGTAAGGTGTGATTCGTCCAGCTGAAGTGTTAAAAACAGTTGGGAATACATGATGTCGACCGAGCTGCCCTGGTCGACAAGGATTCTACGAACGTCGAAGTTCGCCATTCGGGCTATGACGAACAAAGGTATGCTCGAGTTTGGGGATACGCCGAGGAGCTCTTCCCGGTAGAAGGAGATGGGGACGGAGCCCTTCTGGGCCTGATCAAGCGTGGTCACTTTATTGGAGCTCGTGTTGATTAGATGCTCGAATTTGCATTTCACGGAGCCCACAGTGACTTTGTTGAAGCCCCCGCCAGAGATGACCATGGCGGAGGGAAAAGTCTCCCACGGGCTGTGGGCCGCGAAATAAGCAGGGGCGCTGAGCCCGTCCATGACGTAGAAGTCCTCAGGTCGCGATATGGATATAGTGACCTGTATGTTGGCGTCTTCCGAGGAGGGTACTTCCTCCTCTATCTTCTTGGACTCCTGGGCGTCTTGCCGAGGAGTGTCCTTCTTCTTCGCGAACTGTTTCAGGTGGCCGTCCCTGATCAGTATCTCAATGGCATCCTTCAGGTGCATGTAGTCCTCTGTAGTGTGGCTATGACTCTTGTGGAAATGGCAGTATTTTGATTTGTCCACGTTTGGTCTGGTCGGCAGTTGTTTGGGGAAGCGGACCCCTGCCTGCTTGAACTCCGAATTGGCACATTCGGACAATATTTTCTCCATGGAGACGGTTAGGGGGGTGTAGTCATGGAAATGCTCGGAGGGTCCCTTACTGTCGCGGGAGTCCCGTAGACGGTCCTCGCGCCTCCGTTCACCCAGACGAGATGTCGAGGCTTCTTCTCCTCTGGAGGCCCGAGCGTTCTCCTGATGGCGTGATGCTCGGACGTTGCAGGCCGCAACCTTTTCTTCGCACTGAATGTGCGATTGGGCTTTGAGGAGGAGGGCATCTAAGTTCCTCGGTGGTGCGAGGCCAATGGCTTTAGAAAACTCGGAGCCCGGGCGGACCCCTTGCTCGAGCAGAAACTTCTTCATTTTGTCCGTTGTAGGGACCTGTACTGCTTCCTTGTTGAACCTCTCGATGTATGCGCGGAGAGGCTCATCTTTTCCTTGGATTATGGCCCCAAGGGAGGCCTCGGTCTTGGGGTAACGGCGAGATGCCGTGGAATGCCACGAGAGTATCCTACCCAGTTGTCTCCACGAGGTAATGGACTCCTCGGGCAGCTGCTTGTACCATGTCATCGCTCCCTTTCGGAGCGTAGTAGGAAATAGTTGGCATTTGATGGCGCCCCACACGCCATGGTAGTCCAATAGAGCATCGATGTTCTCGATGTGCTCGTCGGGGTCAGTGGTTCCGTCGTACGTGCCCAGTGACGGGGGCTTCTCCAGGCCTTTAATGAGACGGGTAGCTAAGATCTCCTGGGACAGCGGGCCGTGAGGCTCGTCGTCGCTGCTCGAACTGGTGAACGATGGGGACCGAAGGGGACGCTCGTGGCGGCGGTTCCTCCGGGGAGAAGGAGAGCGGTTCCTTCGAGGAGAAGGTGAGCGGTTCCTTCGGGGAGTAGGCGAACGGTTCCTTCGGGGAGAAGGTGAATGGGCCTGGCCTTTAGACTTGACCGGGGGAGATTACTCATTCCTTCGAGTCATCTTGTGGCCAGGAGAGTGCTGGTCACGCGGGGAGATCTGGTCACGCTTTTGGGCTGCGCGAGGGTCAGGCTCTTGGCGCAGTCTTCGGTCGATGTCTCTCCGGGGCTGCGGGCTCCTTGATTGTCGTTGGTTCCTCCGCGGAGGAGGGGATCCTGGATGGTTAGACTCTTCTAACGCCCCAATCCTCTCGTTTTGCTGCAGGAGGGCTGCCACGGCCGGGTCGGCGTTGGGCGGAACAGGAACGGGCTGGACGTCAAATGAAGACTGATCGTTGTTGCGATCAGCGGGGGTAGGGGAAGGAGAAGCAGTGGCTCCGTCCCTTAGAAAACGGGCATCTCTGAGGAGAGATGGTTGGCCGTCAACGTCAGATTTGTTGACGGGGAGGATGGTGGTTTAGAGAGCATCCTTGGCACGATCTTGATAGGCCATGATGATGATGATCTTTGAAAATTGTTTTGATTTTTGGTTTCCGGGAAAGAAAGATGGGGAGAACAATGATTCCCACAGACGGCGCCACTGATCGTGAAGTCTGGATCAAATCCTGTAGAAGTGGGCCACCAAGTGCGTCTGGGATGCTGGTCGTATGGAGAGGAGGGGTGTACCTGCAAGGTACTCCGACGCTCAAGTAAGAAAGGGTCAGAGAAAAGGGGCAAGTACAAAGTATTAGTTCGTAGGGTGAATATTGGATACCTGACCCTCTCAAGCGAGAGGGTTTATATAGAGCCCCCAGCGCGTGGCCAACGGTCCTATTTTCGAGGCGAAATAACCGTTTTCCCGAAGAATAGGTAACTACCCAAACTAGCCGTTATGTCGGGCAGGGTGCCCAAAACTAGCCGATATGTCGGGCATATGCATAGTTTCGGGCACCTGCCCATAGCTGTTCGGGGAGTGGATGAGCCGTGCGTAACGGGCATCGTTTTCGGGGAGGAGCGATGCAGTCCCTGCCCGGTCGGAGGGGCAGAAAGGTGACTTTTTCCCCTTTGTGGATTGGACTTAGGCAATTTGGGCCGCTTTGGAGTAGAAGCGGATTGGGCCATGTCTAGCCATTGGTCCAGTCCATAATAGCTTCCCTGTTGAATCTCTCAATGTAGTTCCTGAGAGATTCGTTCTTCCCCTGGAAGATGCTCACTAGGGCGGCCTCCGTCTTCGGGTGTCGACGAGACACTGTGAAGTGCTTGGTGAAGCGTTGGCTTAGTTGCTTCCAGGATGTGATCGACCCGGGTGCCAGACCTTTGTACCAGGTCATGGCGCCCTTCCGTAAGGTCGTCGGGAAAAGCCTACACTTAATGGCCCCTCTGACATTTCTGAAGTCGAGCATGGCTTCAAAACTTTCGACGTGATCGTCTGGGTCGGCCAGGCCATCGTAGGTCCCCAGTGGTGGGGGTTTCTCCATGCCCGCAGGAATTGGGGCGTCCATGATCTCCCAGGATAGGGGGTCCTCTGGTTGTCATCGTCGCTTCCGGCTGGGGACCTTGAAGGGGATCGGTGATGTCGACCAGGTCCTTGTCGCGGAGGGGAATTCCTTGAGCGGTTCCTCGGCCTTTCCTCGATGGTCTTGCTCTTCTTGGTGGTTGAGGAAGGCCTGGGTTCCTTCCGAGGCGGGGAACGATGGCGCTTCTGAGAGATTGTCGGCTGGGGGCGCTCGAGGCGTGGTCGACGTCCCTCGCGCACCGGCGAGGGAGTTCCAGATTCTTCTGACGGGGTCCTTCGCGGGGAAGGAGAACGGCGAGGCGACGGTGGACGACGATGTCTTCGTGGGGAAGATCGTCGTGTCCGCCCTCGCTCTAGTGCTTCAATTCTGAGATTCTGGTGTGCGATCAGCTGATTGGTCTGATTGACCAAGGCAAATAGGGCCACGGTGCTCGAATCTGAATTGGGAGGAGGAACAACTGGCTGAAAGACGGCTTGCTGTCGTCCTGCTGGGCGGCGTCGTAAGCTGTGTCTTGGGAGTCTGAAGAGGCGGATTGCTCGTCTCTCACGTTGCCTTTTTCGACGTTGAGGGCAGCCGCGTCCTCGCGATGGTTTCCGTTCTCGAGTTGCGCGAGGACGGTGTCCAGAGCTTTGTTCGCAGACGGGTTGTTGGCCATGCTGGTGAACGAGAGGATTGCTTTGGTTTATCGTTGAAGGAAAAACGGGGAAGCAAGAGCTTCCCATAGACGGCGCCACTGATCATACCTGGATCAGACAGTTATTCAGTGGCCAGCAACGTCGTATGGACTTCAGCTCCGGTGAGGTTGAAAGACGGCCGGGGGGTGTACCTGCAAGGTACTCCGACGCTCAAGTAAGGCAAAGGTCACAAGTAAAAGGAAGTACAGAAAAAGGTTAGAGTGTATGAGATTGTGTAACCTGACTCTCTCAAGTGAGAGGGTATTTATAAAGAGCCCCCAGCGCGGGGCCAACAGTTACTTGCACTGGGCTGGATTGCCAGGCCCAATCCAAGTAACTGTCAGGGCTTACGTGGCGTAGTGAAGACCAGCACGTGGTCTTTGCCCTGGGGTAACCGTTTCTAGATCTCCGGAGTTAGGGCAGACCGATTCCATCGGGAGTGGGTGGTTACATGAGAACGTGTCCTCGCGGGGAGGAGTCCTGCGTGTCGGGGAGAGACGTGCCCTCGCGGGGAGGACTCTTATATGTGGAAGGAGATGGCTCCTCGTGGGGAGGAGCACCTGAGTGTCGAGGAGGAGCGAGTCCAGAGAGGCTTAGCGCCTCTGCCCGATGCTCTATGCCGTGCGTGCCCGAACACCGCCGAGGTGTGGCGCGTGCCCGACACTGTTGAGGTGGGCATGTGCTCGACATTCGTCGTTCTAAGAGGCTTTTGCTGGGCCATTCCAGGACGTGTGGGTTGGGTCTGCTCGATTGAGGGGCAGACCCCGACCCAGTCCAAAACATATATATTCCCTCCATTCTCTTTTATAAATAAATTTTAACTTCTTACGTGCATTCAATAAATAATAAATAATGTATTTAGATTATATATATATGTTAGATGCATTAATTATTTAATGAATCTAAAATATTAAAATTTGTTTATAAATAGAAATGGAAGAAGTAGTTTTAAATCTCATTATCTAATAACAAAATTGATTTCTCAAATGAACTCTATCACTAATAAATTAGTCTTAGTAATAAATGGTGACGTTTACAGTAGGAAATGCCCCGCCACAAGAAAAAGATAAAAATATTGCCAACTATCTCTAGTGACTTGGTGGATATGTTTTTTTAAATATAAACGATTGAAGACAAGTATATTTTATTCGTTTTTTTATACACCCCCGTTTTATCAAAATGAATTGAGTATATGTATTTTTATTGTCATACTTCATATTTTGCCAACGCTTTATATGATTTCTAATGTCATTTTATTTAGAATGAATAAAATATCATAATTGACAAGAGAGTATGTGTAAGAAGTTTGAGTGTGAGAGGTTCTGAGTTTGAATCTCACTTTTTATGTCTTTCTCTTTAAGTTTTATTCTAACTTTTCTATTTTTGTAAAAAATTGCAAAAAATATTTTTTTTTATTTAATTATTAATTTTTTCATTTTATATTAATGCATATTTTAAAATATGATTTTTCATTAAAATCATTATTTTATGGAAACATCTTTAAAAAATCATATAAATAAAAAAATAATTTTTTTTTCATTATCATTATTAGACTATTATTATTTAAATTAACATTTTTTATTTGAATTCACCAAGCCATGAATCCGGATCCATCCAGATTCATTGGCTTGGCCTTTAAAAAATAAATAAAATCCAGTCATTTAAAATATTTCTTAAATAATTCAATCACATTCAATTCTTTGACCTCATTTTTACCTATAAATAAAGCATGCTTCCCACATTCTTTTACATCCATAATCCGATCTTAAAAATTGTTTTTCTTCACACTGAAGAATAACAACAACTAAACCTTAGCCTCAAATGAGGGAGGAAGCAGCAACTTACGTGGGTCACAGCATTCCAGGTTGGTAAATCGGACTATTATTTTCCACTTCCTCAATTTTTGTGTTTTTCTTTTTAGTTTTATTCTAACTTTTCTATTTTCATAAAAAATCACAAAAAATATTTGTTTTATAATTTAATTATTAATTTTTGTATTTTATATTAATTCATATTTTAAAATATGATTTTTTTTTATTAAAATCATTATTTTATGGAGAAAAAAATCTTTAAAAAATCATATAAAAAAATCATTATCAGTATTAGACTATTATTATTATTATTATTATTATTATTATTATTATTTAACTTAATATTTTTTATTTAAATTCACCAGGCCATGAATCCATTCAGATTCATTGGCTTGGGTCTTAAGAAATAACTAAAATCCAGTCATATTAAATCATTCATAAATGATTTAATCACATTCAATTTTTTTGATCTGATTTTTGCCTATAAATAGAGCATGCTTCCCACATTCTTTTACGTCCACAATTCACTAAATCCTGTCCTAAAGTTGTTGTTCTTCACATTGAAGAACAACAAAAACTAAACCTTAGCCTCCATCATCAAATAATCAAGAAAAATCGAAGAGGGAAAAGGAGAATGCGGAGAACTCAAAGAAAAGGAGGGAGGAAGCAACAGCTTACGTGTGCCACGGAATTCCAGGTTGGTAAATCGACCTCGGACTATTATTTGTGTATTACTTTGCCTGGTATTTGAGTTGGTTTGATTTCTGTCTGGATTGCTTGGTGTATTAGTATGTTTTTTTTGTATAATTTTGAGTTCATGTATATAATTAAAACTCTTGTATGTATATGATTAATTAAATTTTTATTTTGTGTAAAATCAATTAATCTTGGCTTAATTGCAACTTTGGCCCCCCTATTTAGCAATTTTTTGGGTTTTGATCCCCCCATTTTAAAAACCACTATTTTGGTCCCTATTTTAACTTTTGAGTTGATTTTAGTCCCTTTTCCATTTTAAATGTTATTTTTAATGATGTGGCACGTTCAATGATTATGTGGCAAGCCATGTCATTTAAATTAATAATACTAATATTTATATTAATAATAAATAATATTATTATAAAATAATAATATTTTAATTAAAAATAATAATATTTATATTATAAAATAAAATAAAAAACAATAAAAATAATAGACATCTATTATTTAAAGAGAAGCAAATTCTCTCAACTAAATTCTAACCTAACCCCTAAATGTCTTTCTTCTCTATCTCTTATAGTCTCCATTCTCCATCTATTCTTCTCCAAACACGGTTTCTTCTCCAAACATTATTTATTCTCTATCTATTATGGTCTTTTCAAAAATGGCCTTGCCATAATTCTAATTCGCAGGTTCATCGTTCCCAGGCCCTTGCCACAATTCTGCACCGTGCTACCATTATCATGTCTTCCCTTGAGCGTACCAAGTAGCAGTTCCCGCCAACTATCCTATTTTCTAACCAATTTCCAAGACTTCAAAGTATTTGGGTGGATTGCAGCTCTGGAGACCAACTTTCCCTTGATGCTAAATACGCCACGGTTTCTAATGACGAGGATTTAACTGCCATTACATCATGACCGACATTAGATATTCCTACTTCAGCACTAAAACAAAGCATTAGTCAAGTGAAAATTCTAGATAGTCCTTGAGGTCTCATTTTAATTCAAGAAAGAACGGATTAGTCAAGAGGAAATTTTACAGAACATGGATGAAAGAACGGATAGTCGCTTTTGGGAATCTCATAAATTTCTTTAAGGAACGATTTTGATTTTTGGGAATTCAACGATTTGGGGCTTGAACGATTTGATTTTGGGAATTGATATAGATAATTTATTATTAAGTTTATTAAGTAAATTATTAAAATTATTTTTTGTAAATAAAAATATTAACTTTAATAAAATAATAATATTATTACTAATTAAAATGACTTGGCATTGCCACATAATCATTGAACGTGCCATATCATTAAAAATAATATTTAAAATGGAAATGGGACTAAAATCAAACTCAAAAGTTAAAATAGGGACCAAAATAGTGATTTTTAAAATGAGGGGATCAAAACTCAAAAAAATGCTAAATAGGGGGACCAAAGTTGCAATTAAGCCATTAATCTTTTATACATAAATGATTTTCAATCAAAACTCTTCGTATAATTCTGTTAGTCCATCCGCGAACGTGCGATGCATTTCGCGATGTCGTATTTTTCGAGATGCGGCAGAAGAGATGCATGCTACAATGGATGACTTACGCCTCCAAATTCAAACTTTGGAGCAAAACATCTTCCATATTAAACAACTTCATAAGGAGATAACCGTACATAAGAAGTTGAATTACTGGACCTTTATCATCTCTCAGATGAAATATGAGAAGCGCTGGTTCCAAAGAATTTCAAGTCATCTTCGATGGCCAAGTTTGATGGGCTTAGAGACATGTACAAGCATGTCACGTTCATCAAAATGAAAATGGAAATCATTTGAGCTTCTAATTCCTTGAAATGCAATATATTTTATGCAACCTTCAGAGAAGCACCTTTAAGGTGGTACATGGGCCTTCCTCGGCTCTCGGTCACTAACTATCAGGACTTGATAAAGAAACTAGCCTACTCATTTACAGGAAGCGGGCACCAAAAGATGGTTGCCACCGGCCTTTTCAACATTCATCAAGGTCCATATAAATCTTTGAGAGAGTATCTCGCCCATTTCAATAAGACGAAGGTCCAGGCCGTCCACCCTAACTAGGAATTGTTCATAGGAGCATTTCAAAATTGGATGAGGGAAGGAAACTTTAATGAATCCCTTTCCTAGAGGCCTACAACTTCCTTGGTTAAGGTGGTGACATATGCCAAGTGCTATATAAAGGGCGTACCACTAGTAATGTTGACAGCTCACGACAACCACAGAAGAATCACTACACCTCACCCATCAGAGACAGGACGACATTCAAACGAAGTGGAAAACCTGTAGAGATCTTCATGCCTTTAAATAATTTTCATAAGAATATATGGTGAGAATTTCTCCACATGCACGAAATTCCATAACAGCGGACACCAAAGCCATATGTCACGAGACTTAAGCCTAGTAAATGGCGTAAGTTCCATAATGTCAAGGACCACCACACTGAGGATTGTTATCTAATTAAGAAAGATATAGAGTTACTGATCCTAGAAGGTCATACAAATAAATATGTTAAGACAACCATATATCTTGGATATATTTCACTTGCTAGACCTGTTCCGTTAGAAGACCCCTTAGTAGGTTGTTTTCTGCCATGCTCGACAGCTGGAGGGGTGATAAGTTATGAAGGCCCATATAGTTAAGGAGGAAATGCTTAAGAAAAGGGGGGTGAGCCCTTGACAAACTAAATGGAATCAAACTTATGATCACTCTATAAATAAGGTTAAGGGTGAGAACTATCCTTTATTGGAAATCATTCCCCTCCGCCTTATCTTATTCAGTGATTCTCATCTAACCATCCTTCAGAACCTGAGAAAAGCCCTCTCCCTGATTTTGGATATAAGGTGGGCAAGCAACGCCTAAGGCGTGGTCCTTGGAATGCCTTTTGCCCTCTTCAGCCATTAAATCGCCTGGGTGACTCTTAGTGAAGAAAAACATATTATAAATGTCATACCCTAAATTTTGACCACAAGGTTTCACATCATTGTGCAAATCATCACCACAATGTGAATGTACTTTCATACCCCACTAACTCCTACAAATATTGTTGAGTTTTTACCTCAACCAAGGCTTAGGGTTTTCAAGCCCTCTCAGAGCATCCAAACAAAGGATCAATCAAGAATTGGCATTATTTTTAAGTTGTCAAACATCTCAAACATCCATGAAGGATCAATAGGTATCCCACATCAAGAATCAAGCACAAAAATGCAGCATTTCAAGTTGATCAAGCCTCAAGAGCATCAGTGTCACTGAATTAGGGTTTTGATCGACCAAGGCCTCCAGAGAGAAATTTTCATCTCGGCATGAGGAAATACTTCAAAACATGATTCAATAAGCTCAAAATGACCTCATGAGTTCATTCATAAGTTCAAAATAGCCTCAGGGGATACATTCATCAAAAATCCAGAATTAGGGTTTTGACCTAATTCACTCCCTAAGTTAACTCTTGGAGCAAGACTTAAGCCAAGACCTCAAGAGATGCTTTAAGGACTTCAAATACATAATATTGATCCATTCACATGGTTGGATTGATTCAAAGAACTTGGGTCACGAGCAATGCAAGGATTCAAATTCATGTAGACCCTAAACTAGGGTTTCTGGGAAAAAGTCAACCATACCTTTGACTTTTGACCAAAACATGATCTCAAACCTTGGGACATAATTCAAGACATTCTAAAACACCTATGGAATCCATCCATTAGGTTCAATTTATCCCAAGTACTTGATTTCATAAAGGATCACAAAGTCCAAAATTCATCTGATACAAAAAGTCAATTGTGACCAAAAACAAGTTTGACTTTTGGGATTTTTTGACAAACATTGCCTGTTCAAGTCAAAACAATGTTAACTTGTGATTTGGATCATAATCAATCAAGAAAAATCAAGAAAAGTGAGGTTACTTGCAAAAAGAGCAACTTTGAGAAACTTGAAATTTCACTAAGTTATGGAAAAAAGTGATTTTTACCCAACTTTGCAAGGCCATAACTTCTGATCCAAGCAACCATTTTCTTCCATCCAAAGCTCAAATGAAAGCTCTCATTACATACTACAAAAGTGACCTACTGACCTATGGTCAAAAGATGCCTAGATTTTGAGTTATAAGGCCATAAAGTTAGGGTTTCATGGGATTTCAACTTTGACACTTAGAAAAATTTTAGGCAGAATCTGGCTCATGTTTTGCCCAAATGCTATCAAAGTTGAATTATGATATACAAGCTTTCCAAAGAGTACAAGAACATCCATTAATTCAACTTGAGCAAGGAGTTATGAACCTCACAATATGCCTTGCTCAAACTGATTTTCATGACACCATTTGGCAGATTGTGCGCATTTCTTGTGCCACACGATTTCCATTTCCAATTTTGTCATCTTCCAAGCTTTGTCCTCTTCCAAGATAAGAAAGAATCTTTATGAATCACTTGATGATTTCAACTTTAGACCGTTGAGTCAAGAAATCAACTTGGCATGTGCAAAATCATCATTTATATGAACCTTAAATTTCAAATTTGGCATCAAGCATTTATGTGATGCATAGAGGTGGCATGAATCAATTACAAACCAGTCAAAAGAAGTCAAGAAACATGAGTGTTCAAACCTGCAAAGTTGGTTGAAGTCAAGATAAGAGGATACTTGGTATCTTAGCATTTAAGAAAGTGCTACATGACAAAATCCATTGGATAATAGCATGCTCACTCATCCACTCACTATTCCATGCAAAACAAACTTCCTCTACTATAAATAGAGGTCATTTCTGGTTGATCAAACCACACCAAAACAATACCAAAGTCTTGTTTTCTCACTCTCCCTCACTTACTTCAATTTCAAGGTTCAAAGGAGCAATTTGAGAATTCTCAAAACCAGAGCCTAAACCACTCAAATAACAGTCCAAACACATCATAAATCATCCATTGGAGGTTTTCAAACCTTCACCTTCATCTCCCAACACCAAAATCAGATATTCACCCATCAAAACCTCAAATTTTGACTTTTCTGCATTTTTCAAGTCATGTCTTGATTCAATCACTTTCAAAGCCCAAAAACACTTCAAATACTCTCCAAATATCATCCCTAAACTGTTCCAACAAGTGTTCCTCAACTATAACACCAATTGAGAGAGTTGTCATTTTGGTAAATTTTGACAACTTTGCAAGAAGGAGCCAGTTTCTGTTCCAGAGGTTTCCTTTTGATTTTGATCATCCTAAAAGCTTCTAAGGGGTCTATTAAGAGTGTCCAAGGCATTGGATTACTTCTGTCACAAGTCTTTTGAAATATAGCAAGTGTAGCTCCAAGAGGTAAGTGCATAACAACTTGAACTTTGTGAAATATGCATTGCTTTGATGTCCATTGATCATGAACATGTCATACATATCATATGTGTTGTGTTTGAACTGTTTTACCATGCTATTATTGCTTGTATGGAATTGTAGCATAGAACTTGCAAATATTGACCTATTTTGAAACCACTATCGGGTTTTAAAATGTAGGCATTTTTAGAAAATTCCAAGACCACCATTGAATTCCTCATGAAATTATAGGTAAGATCCATCTTTATTTCATCCATTTTCATGGAGAAATAAGAAAGTTATGGCCTTTTTGCAAAGGCACAAAAACTGGCCTCCCTTGGGCAAGGGTCAGGCCATGGCGCCTTGGCCTGGCCTAAAAATCAGGTCACCCATATATGTTTATGGGGTGGTTTTGATACACAGATGTATCACCACCCTAGTGGTAGCAGTGTGTGTTTTCAAGTATGTTTGTGTTGGAGGGCGTGGGTTCAACACCCACACATGCCATTTTGTCCAATTTTTTTTTTCATATTTTCATATTTTTTATTTTTCATATTATTTTCAATAATTATTTTTTTTAATCAATTTTAATAATTTTAAAATGATTTTTTGCACAAAAATCACTCACGCATTAAAAATATTTTATTCACCAAAAAATCACAAAAAATATTTTTATTTGATATATTTTTAAATATTTTAAAGAATTTTATTTTAATTTGTTTTTAAACATTTTAAATAATTTCTTTTTCTTGATTTTTCAAAACCAATTTGATTTCAAATCATCATGTGAATAAAACTTCATTTTCTAAACCTTAAATATAATTCATAACATGATTATTGAATTTTGTTGCGGTGAGAATCGGATAACAAGCTATTAATTAACTTGCATCACACATCTTTGAAATTCACCACCGACTTTGATTTATCCAAAGGAAAGGTTCAAGATCGAAAAACCTAGGGGGGGGGGGAGATCTAAAGTTCGGGAGTTGGTTATACAAAGGGAAGGTATTAGCACCCTATGTATCTGTAGTACTCTACAGGAACCTCTGGTTTATGTTTGTGTTATGTTATGTTTGCTTGCTAAGGTATCTGCTAAGTGTAAAGGTAAAAACCTAAGGGTTTGTACACTAAGTTTGCTCGCCAAGACGTCGCATTTTGTGCCTACGTATCTGACTAAAGAATCAGAGCAACCATAGTTCACCTAACTAAGGGTGAATTTGAGGAACCATTGACTATGGCCAAAGTTCCAAGGGGAAATGAGTGTGAGCTCATTATAGAGTTTAAGAAACTCTCTAAGTCTAAGTTGTAAGATGAATGGCTATGAGGCCAAAAAGGAAAGTATCCTATGACTATGAGGTCAAGAGTGGATCCTATGACTATGAGGTCAAGGGAGGGTAATGAGCTATCTATGACTTTAAGGTCAGTAGAGAGACTTTACTTTGGAAGGAGGTGAAGGCAACTTCTTGTAAACAAGAATGTTATAGTGGGATTTGAAATTTAAGTGAATCAATACGAGTTCAAGGACTCAAGGGGATAACAATTAAGTGTAAATAACATCAAAGCATGATATATATACATCCATGTATGAGCATGGCAAGAGATAAGGAAATAGTTCAGTACAAACATGAGTAAATGAACATAAGTATGGCAAAGTATTCAAGAACTATGAAGTTAAGAGTGAGGACAATCATATCAACACAAAGTCATCTTGCAAGAAAATTCTAAGAGGTGCCACATGCCATGGACAATAGTGATATGTGTCAACCAAAACTCAAACTAGACCTACTCAAAAGTCTTCAACAACATTGATGATCACACTCAAAATAACCTCTTGAAAATATCTTGGAACAACTTAAAAATTTGTCTCAAAAGTGGTAAGAAAATAAATTCAACATTAGGATTGAAACAAAATTCTTAAAAAGTTCACAAAATTATAATAAATATTGAAGTGAAAATGAAAATGAAAATTAGAAAAAATAAGTTAAACATTTGAAATGTTAATATAATATTTTTTGGAATTTTGTGTTTAAAGGAAATATTTTAAATAAAATAAAACATGAAAATAATAAAAAAAGAAAATGAAAGTAAAACAAGACGGGGGTTTGCTAGCAAACCAAGCTATGTTGTTCCCGCCTGGGCCTCACAAACGGGGGGTGTGGTTGATATTTTCAGGCAAGGCCCATGATCCAAAAGAGATGAGCGTCAGCGAAAAGAAAAAAGGAAAATGGAAAGTAGCATGTACAAAATCACGTGTAACATATTGTCAACCGGTCACTTGAAATCTTAAGTGCTAAACGACGAAAACCAATACCGGGCCTATCACACATTGCCACGGCTTCGTCCCCTTCATGCAGACATGCAAACCAAGCTCAAATTATCATGAAACATTATCAACAGGTCATGGTATGTTCTCAGCTTGCTCCATCAATTACCAACCCAAATCTTAATCAAAGTTCATGAAATAAAATACCCTTCTGTAGTGCTCACTTAATAGAACACAACTAAACCCTATCCCAAGCAAACTAACAACTAGGGCTTGGAGAAAAAAAGATGCGAAATCACATATTCAAAACATGACAGAACCTTAGAACACAATGCAAGCTCACTAACCACCCCTATAATTATTCAAGACTAATTCAACTGGATAGCAAGACATGTGATGTTACTCAAATAAGGTTGTACAGTGATTATGAAAGCATTGAGTCATGAATATGGAAGAGAATAACTTACTGATGAAAAGTCTGTTGCCTTCTTATTTCAAAAGCTTGAAGCTTTAACCCACTGGACCTCCTTTTGACTACTCACAAACCCTCTTTCTCTTAATTTCTTAAGGTTTTGTGAAGTGTAACATTGTATTGCTCTGATGGTTTTTTACTCTGATAGTGTTCAATTGTGTTGATGGCAAGAAGGAGCTCACGAGTCCTTGAGATTTTATTGATGTTGTATTGCTCTTGTTTTACAAAGGAGAAAGTGTTGGTGTTTTGAATGAAGGTTGTTATGAAGTGTGTCTGTTCGTGATTATTGGTGATTTGTTGTTGGTGTGAAAAGAAAAACTCACGAACTTCTTTCTTTGGGCAGTGGTGGTGATGTTCTGGAACTTTTGTGTGAATTGTTGGTGTTACACAAAAAGAGAACAAATTTATGGTGTTTTTGCAAAGAGGTAATGAGAGAATGTGGTGGTTTTCTTGTGTAGTGTATTCTGATGTGATGCTTCGTGTCTCAACAAGGAGAAAAGGCCCCCTTTTATAGGAGAGGCAGTTGGTTAATGGCAATGAAAACACAATGGATAAAGGTTTTGTCTAGAGGAGAAAGAGGTATGATGGTGACATATCATTATGCTGGCTCATGGTAGAGGTTGGGGAGGAGAGAAACTTGTTGGCTTGTGCTCAGCATGGCAGCATAGGTGATGGTGAGATGTTAGGTCAAGATGTTGTACAAAACAGATGGTTTCACCCTTTGATGCATGGGCTGCCGCTCCCTTTTGCTTGTCAAAATGTGAGGCACATTTTAAGTAAATTTTGAGACCAACAAGCTGACAAGTTTGGACTCTTTTCAGATGCCTTGGGTGTTGGAAATCGTGGGAAAGAATTTGGTTCAAATTGGATGGCATGGTTTAGCACGGAATCACAAAGTCATGGACCTTTATTTGGCACACGGTAATTCTTTACACAATGAGCCAAATGGAACAATTCTTGATCCTTTTGAAAAATGTCATGGAGTAGAGCAACTTTCATGTTGTTTACTAGTTGAGATTGTATCCAAAAACAAGTGAAAAATCGTGCTAAAGTTTAATGTAGCAAATGATTGAAAATCCGGATTTTTCTAAGTGTGTGGCAAAATTCAAATGTGGCATCTTCATGGCACCATATCTTGATAATTACTTCATCAATTATTGAGATTTTTGTTCCTATGTAAAGTGGGCATTTGATAGATCAATTTTCATGTGGAAAGAATTTGGATTTGAAGCTTGTAACTATGAGATAAAATGCCATGAAATCATGTGAAACATGCTGTCCAAGAAGCTTAGAAAAAATTCTAAGTTATGAAACTTTTCCAATTTGAAACACTAAACTTTGAGGCATCATAACTTGAGATTGGTTTATCCAAATGAGGAGTTCTACACATGCTTGGAAAGCTTGAAGAACAAGGAACAAACTTCATGTCCGAAGACTTTTGGTTTGAGGTTCAGAACAATATGAAAAATGGCCATGAAGTTGTGTCCACGATTAGAAAAAATGATCAAAATTTCACTAAGTCATAAGGACAACTTATCTTCCAATTCTCATAACTTAAAAACCATGCATTTTTTGAAGAGAGGTCATCTAATACACTTTGAAGTTTATGGAAAGAGCTTCCACTTGAGCTTTGAGTCACTCATTTTGGATGCGTGGTTTGAAAGCTATGGCCTTCCCAATTTTGGCACAAGTAGTAAAATTTTCATACTTAGAAAGTTTCAAGGACCAAGCATTGCCCTTTTTGCAAGAAACCTCTCAAAACTTGACCTCTCATGCCCTAACTCAACAATTAGACATGTCATGATGGTTTTAGGACTTGAATGCTTCCTCTTGGATCCAAAAAGTCAAAGCCTCAGTCAAAACCTAATCTTCCTCAGAATACAACTGGATGATTCCTGATGATCTTGCCTCTCCAATCTCTTTCAGTGCTCCTGGATGGCCTTTAAGGATGTTTAGTACCATGTAGAATCATGTCCCAAGGCTTGGGATTATGCCTTGGTTAACATCAAAAACAATGGTTGGCTTTCTTGACCAAAACCCTAGTTTTGAGGCATGGTGAATTTGTGGCTCAAGGCACTTGTAATAGGAACCAAACACCCCTAGATTTCTTGTTGACTTGGACTCCTTGGATGTAGGTGACCATTTGGAGCCTCAGTTGTCTTTCTTTCCTTGAATCATATGAGAGCTTGACTTAGGAGACTCTGCCCTCCTCTTTGTGCAAGTCCTAGCTTTCACAAGAGAAACAAACTCGCAAGATGAAAGTGGTTAGTTGACAATGCACAGATGATTGAATCCTAAATGTCAAAGCAAGATGTTATGACATCTAAGGGGTAAAATTTGGGGTACAATAGTTGCCCCTATTTGAATAGCTTTACCGGATGGTACGAGGAATGGAAATCCTCGGGACATCAAGGTGAAAGGTATTTAAATATAGCAAACCGAAAATTTTGCCCTTAGATGGAATGCAGATGCTAAGGAGAAGCAACAAACATGCAAATGCTAACATGCCATGTACTCTAGTATGATGATATGATGTCATGATGGTGCAAAGATGCAGACAAACAAGACACTAAAGGTAAAGAGCAAATAACCACAGATGAGCTTACTAGGGAAGGATAAAGGTTAGTATCCACGAGGAGGACTCAAAGGGGATACAGGCTGACCAACAAAAAAACAAGACTCACTGGGGAGACTCTGAGGCAACACTGGGGATGGAAAAATAAAACCGAGGGGGAAACCCTACAGGTCCTCATTGGAAATAGGAGTCAGAGAGGTATTCTCCACTGGGGAAAGATCCAGGGAGATGGACGACAGGTTCATATGTGAACGGACGACACTGGGGAAATAAGACGCATTCTTACTGGGCATGAAACTAGAAAGAAGACATGATCTCTACTGGGGATCATCTTGAAATAAAAGGATAGACATCCAACACAAGATTTTTGGGGATTCTTTATACTGAAGAGTTCAAACAAGATCTTCAAGAAAGACCAGAAAAGACAGAGATAAACTCTGCGTGTGCCAAATGATGATCAATCACAAGGACTTTCAAAGAGATATTGATAATGACTGAACTTCTGCTGGGAACCAGATTAAAGTGCCAACAAGGATTAGACTCATAAGTGACATGCCAGTATACACCAATTCGAGTTGGATAAGATACCAATTTGCGTTGGTTTACCAGCAAAGACTGGACTTTAGACACCAATATGAGTTGGACTTTGAATACCAGTATGAGCTGGACTTTTTGAAATACCAGTATGAGCTGGATTCAGATTGAGGTTCACAACTGACAAAAGTTCAAATCGTCAAACAGGGCTGACGGCAAGGAAATAATACATATCCGAGGGTACGAAACCTGAACTCGAAACACCTCATCAAACAGATAGACGGCAAGGAAATAATACATATCCGAGGGTACGAAACCTGAACTCGAAACACCTCATCAAACAGATTGATGACAAGGAAATAATACATATCTGAGGGTACGAAACCTGAACTCGGAACACCTCATCAAACAGATTGACGGCAAAGAATAATACATATCTGAGGGTATGAAACCTGAACTTGGAACACCTCATCAAACAGATTGATAGCAAGGAAATAATACATATCCGAGGGTACGAAACCTGAACTCGGAACACCTCATCAAACAGATTGATAGCAAGGAAATAATACATATCCGAGGGTACGAAACCTGAACTCGGAACACCTCATCAAACAGAATGATGGCAAGGAAATAATACATATCTGAGGGTATGAAACCTGAACTCGGAACACCTCATCAAACAGATTGACGACAAGGAAATAATACATATCCGAGGGTATGAAACCTGAACTCGGAACACCTCATCAAACAGATTGACGGCAAAGAAATAATACATATCCAAGGGTACGAAGCCTGAACTCGGAACACCTCATCAAACAGATTGACGACAAGGAAATAATACATATCCGAGGGTACGAAAACTGAACTCGGAACACCTCATCAAACAGATTGACGGCAAGGAAATTATACATATCCGAGGGTATGAAACATGAACTCGGAACACCTCATCAAACAGATTGACGGCAAGTAAATAATACATATCTGAGGGTACGAAACCTGAACTCGAAACACCTCATCAAACAGATTGATGGCAAGGAAATAATACATATCTGAGGGTACGAAACCTGAACTCGGAACACCTCATCAAACAGATTGACGGCAAGGAAATAATACATATCCGAGGGTATGAAACCTGAACTCGGAACACCTCATCAAATGATTGACGGCAAGGAAATAATACATATTTGAGGGTACGAAACCTGAACTCGGAACACCTCATCAAACAGATTGATGGCAAGGAAATAATACATATTCGAGGGTACGAAACCTGAACTCGGAACACCTTATCAAACAGATTGATGGCAAGGAAATAATACATATCCGAGGGTATGAAACCTGAACTCGAAACACCTCATCAAACAGATTGACGGCAAGGAAATAATACATATCTGAGGGTATGAAACCTGAACTCGGAACACCTCATCAAACAGATTGACGGAAAAAAAATAAAACATATCCGAGGGTACGAAACCTAAACTCGGAACACCTCATCAAACAGATTGATGGCAAGGAAATAATACATATCCGAGGGTACGAAACCTGAACTCAGAACACCTAATCAAATAGATTGATGGCAAGGAAATAATACATATTCGAGGGTATGAAACCTGAACTCGGAACACCTCATCAAACAAATTAACGGGAAGAAATACCTCAAATAGGGATCACATCAAACAGGTTGATGGAAAGTGACTGATTGAAGGTATCACCATGGTTAACTGTAGAAGTATAAGTAAACCCAAGGACGGATAAGCTTCTCGTGAGAGAGATTGCCACTAATGCTGGGTATAAATTCCAAAGAGATGTTGATATTACAACACTGTTGGGGGAATAATTATGTCTTCAATGAGGATTTGTAAAAGATTCTTCTGCGAAACACAGTGCAAAATAAATGCACGTTCAAAATAGGTTCGGAAACCACATCTGCCAGGGACCAAAGTTCGATCTAGGGACAAGCTAGAAAGAAACGGTCAAACAAGACTCCAACCATTGAGGAATGAGGTCGAATGGGGGTTTTTCTTATCCAATTATGGAAAAGATAACTGAACTAACCATCATCCATGAGGATTGAACTCTGTGGGGAATTCAGAAAGGATGGGCACTTTATGCCTAAGGCTGACAACTTTATTGGAGAGAATAGACAAACCCAGTCACTTGGGGAGATAAATGCCAAAGTGAACAAAGACAGGTAAACACCAGGAAGATAGCAAAATGCTAAGATGCTATGCATATGAGTGCTTATGCCATCCTTATGCTTATGCTGACAAAACAGACAAAAGGAGACGAGACTGGAGATGAAATAAACTTCTCGACAAGGATACCCAGCCAAACTCATCAGATTGGACCATTACTGGGGATGAATAAGTAGGATCATCAGATCTACTTCACTGGGGAAAAGAGTATTCCACTTGAGGTATAGCATCATGACTTCACTAGGATTGCCATTATGAGCTTAATTTCCTTACTAGAGGAGGAAAATCCATGGAGATTGGCGAAGCTCGACCGAAGTAACAATTTACTGGGGAGTTGGCAAAGGATATCACAAGAACCGGGTAATTCTGCATCCTGACTTGTATGATGATCACCATAATAAACGACAGCTCTTGCAACAGGTAATCTTTAAATCTTCTCTGCCCCAGATTACATGGTATGTTGGGAGAAAATACCAAGAGGATTTTACAGGAGAATCAGCATATGAAATGCATCAATATCTTCAAACTCTTAGATTCATGAATCTCGGTGTAACTGCCCTAGATTAATGGCATTTGCACAACAAAGTCTTTGAACTTGCCCTTCAGACTGGTTGATATGTGAAGGAAATGCCCCAGACTAACTGACCTTTGAGAGATTTGTCAAATCTCGACCTGACTGCTTCTGATTAACTGGTCTTGTGAGGATAAATCATAGAGAGGATTTTACAGAACAATTAGCATACCAGATGCTTCAAGATCTTCAAACTCTTGAAGAGATTCGTGAATTTCGGCGTAACTGCCCCAGATTAACTGCGCTTGCACAAAAAAGTCCTTGAGCTTGTTCTTAAGACTGGCCGATCAGTGAAAGAGGTGCCCCATACTGATTGGATTTTTAGAGATTTACCGAATCTCAACCTAATTGCCCCTGATTCAATAGCTCTTGGGTTGGTAAATCCTTCCGCCTGGTTGCCCCTGACTGAGCTTCTTTTATCAAGTCAAATTCCCCAGCTGGCTGCGTTTGTCGGGATTTCTTTGACATTTAATTATCTTTGCAAACAAGTATTGTTCATTAAAAATTGGCAATTTCAATGCAAAATTCATGCAAGCTTTTGAAATCAAAGTTTTATTGATGAAACACACACAGTGGAATGATTAAATAATAAAAAACAAAATGGATCTAGTCATTTACAGAATGACAGATGAAGTGATCAACACACGTAATTTAGCAAAGATCATTATGAGTCAGGTTAATCAACCTTGTTGTAGTATGCTTTCAAAATAACCTAACCTCAATTAGGTCTTTTAAGGGTTGTAACGTGCCTTGGTTCACGGTTTATAAAACTAAAGATAAAGGCTCAAGGTTTATTTGTACCCACCCCATCTTCGTGATGAACTCCAATCCTACACTCAGTTAACACAAGTTATACATTCAGGTTCCTCTAGGTTAGGAATGAATTGATGATAGTTGACGATGATTCGGACACCTTTGTAGTCATTACTCCCTTGCAACATTTGGTTATCCTTTATTGCTGAGGTTTTGAGACCTCTTCTTGTCTTCACTGAGGTTTTGAGACCTCTTCTTTGTCTTTGTTTGAGGTTTTGAGACCTCTCTTGTCTTTGTTTGAGGTTTTGAGACCTCTTCTTTTTGTTGAGGTTAAGAGACCTCTTCTTTTCTTGATTGTTGTACAAACCTTCTTGTATAAGGCAAAGTTTTGGGCTTCCTATCTTTCTTGGCTTTTGCCAGGAAAGGGACTCGGCTTATTCTTCGATTAAGGATTTCTCGACGATCCTTCCTTATTTGTCGCTTCGGGACCAACTTGTACAACGCTTACTCACTTGGTTGGAGAGAGTTGACTGGTGTCTTGCAAGAAGCGCTTGCATTCGAGTGCATAACCAAGTTAAACTGAGAACTACCCACCCCAAGGTTGATATTTAAGGGTTTTTTTTGTGTAAGGAAAGAAAACTCCTACTTCTAGGCTCAAAGGGGTTAACGAGGGATTATCTTCCTTATTTCTCCAGTGTTTGGGAATTGAAACAATGCCTTACATCCTTGGCGAGGTTTAATCGAAAGCATACCACAGCAATTATGGATAATATTCTCATCATCCTCCCAAATCTTTGCTTAACAACAATTTGATAAGTGGAAAGAAACAAGATAAAGATATATTTTTTTTTGTTTTCACAAACATAAAAGTAAATGAGTGAAACGAATGGACTTAATCAAAAGATTCACAAACATTTCATTAATCTTGCCAATTTGAAAGTAAAACAAAGCTTATAAGCAAATACAAATTCAAAGTGCAAAGGAAATACAATTGAAAATAGTGAAATGAGAAAAATACAACCAGCCTTGGCGAATTGACTTCAAAAGATTTTAGTTTCCGGGCCCAAGCGAGAGAACACTCTTGCCACTTGTCACTTGTTCCTTGTGGTACAACACTTTGAGAGGCCTTGCAAGTCTTTTGTCTTTTGCTTCGAAAGTCGAGCCATTAGCGTCTGACGTACCTTCCTGAGGTTTCAGCGTTTTTAGCAAGCTTAACAGTTTTGTTTTGAACTCTTTGCATTCTTCAATGAGATGCCCCATTGTACCAGTGTGGAATTTGTATCCCATCTCCGGGCGATCTTTTTCAAGGATCAACTCTTTGTCATAGATCAGCTTTCGTACAATAGATTCTAAGGCTCGGCAACCATCTAAGTCATGCCCTTCGGCTCCCTTGTGGAATTCAGAAGTCAGGTTTGGATTGTGCCAAGGTCCTAGCACAGGGTTGAGAAGTCGAGGAGTTACCAACTTGTTCTGCACCAACAGTGGGAAGAGTTTGCTCAATGGCACTGGAATGGGCTGGAAGTTAACTTGGCCTCTTTCGACGGGGTACTTCTTCTTCTTTTGATTTTGGGAACTTCGAGGAGGAACAACAGTTGGAGGCTAAAACACCTTTTCGGTAGACACCTGATGATGATTACATCCTGGTGCAAGACCAACACCGAAGGTTGGCTGGCGTGAAGTTTCCTCAAAGGCAGGCCCTTGGTATGGAAGAACCATGGGAGAGGAAGAACTGGTAACTTCTCTCGGAGTAACAGGGTGAGCGTACTCCTCTTTCTTCATTAGAGCTTGCAAAGTTTCTAGAACCCAATTCATCTGGCATTTGAGGATTCTTACCTCCTCTTTCAAGTCTTCTTGGTTCTTCAAAATTTCATTCATTGTTGCCATTTGTCTTGAATAGGTGCTAGGTATCCTTTAGACACAGAGGAAGAGACGTAAGACTGAGAAATGCGAACGTGATGCGAATGCGCATGAAATGCAAATGTAAGCCAAGTGGTTTCAAGGAACTCAAAGGCAAGTTGCAAAAAAAAATTTTTTTCGAAAAACTGAAGAAGTTTTTGTTTTTAAGATCCAAGCTCTGTTGATCTTTTGAAAAAGAAATGAATGTCTGAATTCCTTGAAACCAACAATGGATGCAATGAGATGTATGCAATGCGCAAACATGGGCAAATATATACACAAACATATGTACACAGCACATCACATGAGTCTTAGGTTTAAAGGTCACATGAATGGAGCAATGGTCTACCCATCCCAACAAGATATGGACTATAGGTTCATCAACTCTAGAACAAGGTTCTAAAAGTTCCCAGAGTCTAGGTAAATCCTTCGGATATTATCGGACTGCATGACTACTCACGCGGGTTAATAATATTCCCAAGATAAACTCGTCTGAGTGTAGAATCACGTAACAACTATTTGGGACTTACTCCCTCGCAGCCACCGCACTACCTCCTAAAAGGCCAAGTGGGGTGAAGGTAACTACGGTCCTCAAAATCCCTGGCTCTCATTTGGAAGGGTAATATCAATGCGACTGCTCACATCAGACATCAACAATCCCAAAGGGCCTCATCTGAGTGTGGTCAACATAAGCCATAAATTTTTAGGACTACTCCCAACATTCGACTATTGATTACACCACGATCCTATCATATGTGCTCTCGAGTCCGGGTTAGGACTTATCTCACCACTCAGTAGCACCATGCCAACAAAAGATCCCAAGCAAAGCATATATACATGTAAACATATGTACAAATATAGCAAGCGAGCATAAATAACATAAGCAAAAACAAGGTGGGCTTAACCCTCAAATCTTTTCCCCAGTGAAGTCACCATTTCTGTTGCGGTGAGAATCGGATAACAAGCTATTAATTAACTTGCATCACACATCTTTAAAATTCACCACCGACTTTGATTTATCCAAAGGAAAGGTTCAAGATCGAAAAACCTAAGGGGGGGGGGGAGATCTAAAGTTCGGGGGTTGGTTATACAAAGGGAAGGTATTAGCACCCTCTGTATCTGTAGTACTCTACAGGAACCTCTTATTTATGTTTGTGTTATGTTATGTTTGCTTTCTAAGGTATCTGCTAAGGGTAAAGGTAAAAACCTAAGGGTATGTACACTAAGTTTGCTCGCCAAGACGTCGCATTTTGTGCCTACGTATCTGACTAAAGAATCAAAGCAACCGTAGTTCACCTAACTAAGGGTGAATTTGAGGAACCATTGACTATGGCCAAAGTTCCAAGGGGAAATGAGTGTGAGCTCATTATAGAGTTTAAGAAACTCTCTAAGTCTAAGTTGTAAGATGAATGGCTATGAGGCCAAAAAGGAAAGTATCCTATGACTATGAGGTCAAGAGTGGATCCTGTGACTATGAGGTCAAGGGAGGGTAATGAGTTATCTATGACTTTGAGGTCAATAGAGAGACTTTTATTTGGAAGGAGGTGTTGGCAACTTCTTGTAAACAAGAATGTTATAGTGGGATTTGAAATTTAAGTGAATCAATACGAGTTCAAGGGCTCAAGGGGATAACAATTAAGTGTAAATAACATCAAAGCATGATATATATACATCTATGTATGAGCATGGCCAGAGGTAATGAAATAGTTCAATACAAACATGAGTAAATGAACACAAGTATGACAAAGTATTCAAGAACTATGAAGTTAAGAGTGAGGACAATCATATCAACACAAAGTCATCTTGCAAGAAAATTCTAAAAGGTGCCACAAGCCATGGACAATAGTGATGATGTGTCAACCAAAACTCAAACTAGACCTACTCAAAAGTCTTCAACAACATTGATGATCACACTCAAAATAACCTCTTGAAAATATCTTGGAACAACTTAGAAATTTGTCTCAAAAGTGGTAAGAAAATAAATTTAACATTAGGATTGAAACAAAATTCTTAAAAAGTTCACAAATTTATAATAAATATTGAAGTGAAAATGAAAATGAAAATTAGAAAAAATAAGTTAAACATTTGAAATGTTAATATAATATTTTTTGGAATTTTGTGTTTAAAGGAAATATTTTAAATAAAATAAAACATGAAAATAATAAAAAAAGAAAATGAAAGTAAAACAAGACGGGGGTTTGCTAGCAAACCAAGCTATGTTGTTCCCGCCTGGGCCTCACAAAAGGGGGGTGTGGTTAATATTTTCAAGCAAGGCCCATGACCCAAAAGAGATGAGCATCAGCAAAAAGAAAAAAGGAAAATGGAAAGCAGCATGTACAAAATCATGTGTAACACATTGTCAACCGGTCACTTGAAATCTTAAGTGCTAAACGACAAAAACCAATATCGGGCCTATCACACATTGCCAGGACTTCGTCCCCTTCATGCAGACACGCAAACCAAGCTCAGATTATCGTGAAACATTATCAACAGGTCATGGTATGTTCTCAGCTTGCTCCATCAATTACCAACCTAAATCTTAATCAAAATTCATGAAATAAAATACCCTCCTGTAGTGCTCACTTAGTAGAACACTACTAAACCCTATCCCTAGCAAACTAACAACTAGGGCTTGGAGAAAAAAAGATGCGAAATCACATATTCAAAACTTGACAAAACCTTTGAACACAATGCAAGCTCACTAACCACCCCTATCAGTATTCAAGACTAATTCAACTAGATAGCAAGACATGTGATATTACTCAAATAAGGCTGTAGAGTGATTATGAAAGCATTGAGTCATGAATATGGAAGAGAAAAACTTACTGATGGAAAGTCTGTTGCCTTCTTATTTCAAAAGCTTGAAGCTTTAACCCGCTGGACCTCCTTTTGACTACTCACAAGCCCTCTTTCTCTTAAGTTCTTAAGGTTTTGTGGAGTGTAGCGTTGTATTGCTCTGATGGTTTTTTACTCTGATAGTGTTCAATTGTGTTGATGGCAAGAAGGAGCTCACAAGTCCTTGAGATTTTATTGATGATGTATTGCTCTTGTTTTACAAAGGAGAAAGTGTTGGTGTTTTGAATGAAGGTTGTTCTGAAGTGTGTCTGTTCGTGATTATTCGTGATTTGTTGTTGGTGTGAAAAGAAAAACTCACGAACTTCTTTCTTTGGGCAGTGGTGGTGATGTTCTGGAACTTTTGTGTGAATTGTTGGTGTTACACAAAAAGAGAACAAATTTAGGGTGTTTTTACAAAGAGGTAATGAGAGAATGTGGTGGTTTTCTTGTGTAGTGTATTCTGATGTGATGCTTCGTGTCTCAACAAGGAGAAAAGGTCCCCTTTTATAGGAGAGGCAGTTGGTTAATGGGAATGAAAACACAATGGATAAAGGTTTTGTCTAGAGGACAAAGAGGTAGGATCGTGACATATCATTATGATGGCTCATGGCAGAGGTTAGGGAGGAGAGAAACTTGTTGGCTTGTGCTCAGCATGGCAGCATGGGTGATGGTGAGATGTTTGGTCAAGATACTATACAAAACAGATGGTTTCACCCTTTGATGAATGGGTTGTTGCTCCCTTTTGCTTGTCAAAATGTGAGGCACATTTTAAGTAAATTTTGAGACCAACAAGCTGACAAGTTTGGACTCTTTTCAGATGCCTTGGGTGTTGGAAATCGTGGGAAAGAATTTGGTTCAAATTGGATGGCATGGTTTAGCATGGAATCACAAAGTCATGCACCTTTATTTGGCACACGATAATTCTCTACACAATTGTCGCACCTCGAAAAATACGATCCTCGTGTTGGACGCGGTAAAAACCGTTCGAAACAGAGTCGCCACCAAACTTTATTTATCCCAAAGAGGGAAAGGAAAATATCGATAAAAGCTTTAAAAGGATAAGAAAATGGTCATCGCAACCAAATTCAGGTTCGGGAGTCGGTTACGCAAGAGGGAAGGTATTAGCACCCTCTACGTCCGTTGTACCCAACGGGAACCTCTTGATTCGATTCGAGAGAAAGGTTAGCTTGGTTTGTTTGTTTTCTTCAAAGGTAGATATTGTTTTTAAGGGGAAAATGGGTGATTTTTTATTAGTGTGCGTGTGATGGCGAGGCAAAAGGCGCTCGACTTACGATTGGGCTCGATGGCAAATCGAGGACTGGTTTGGAAATGTTTTAGTTAAAAAGGTCGAAAGATTGAATGGATGACAACCCAAGGGGCGTGCCTCGAGAACCATCCATTCGAAGACCCAAGGAATGCTAGATTCCAAGAATCTCCTCCTTTCGTTAGTTTGATTAAAAAAAAAGGGTGACATGCAATAAAAGGTCTCCAATTTAGTGTATGAACAAAGAAAATTGTTAGATAAACATGAATATGAATATGATATGGACAATATGAATAGTACGAATTAAAATAATCATCAAGATAATATTTTGACGGAAAGTAAACAAGATAATGATTAATCGGGTGAATCGGGAAATAAAAGGTGACGACCTCGTCTTAATCAAGAACTCTAAAAAAGGTTCCATGATGTTTAAGACCTTCATTGATCGGAAATGAAAAGAATATAGTGCAAAGTAAAATATGAAATAAAATCGAAATCGAAGAAAAGTCTCACCTTTATCAAGATTTAATCGAGAAATCGATAAATCATTGATATTTGGTTTTCATTGACCCAAAATAATGAATAAAAATGATGAAATAAATAAATATAAAAATAAATAAAAGGTAGTAGGCCTCAAATAAATCAAAATTTAATCGGTTTGACTAAATCATGAGTGGTGTTATATCATTGGCCAAAAGCAAAACCGAAAATAAAATCAAAAGTTCAGATAAAAAGGGCCAAAACCCTAAGTTACGAAATCAAGTCAAGTCACAAATTAGTAATTAGATCGACAAAGAAATTAACTGAATAAAATCTAGAACTATCAAAAATAAATCTTAAATAGAAATTCTAAATATAAGCTAAAATCCACATAAACTAAATAAGAAAAACATTTAACAAAATAATTAGCAAGACTATTTATAAAATTCATTTACAAAACAATATAAACAAAACACTTAACCAAAACAATTAACAAAGTAATTAATTAAAATATAATAATTAAAAAAAATGAGAAGACAAAGGTATCTTATTTTTATAAAATAAACTGTTAAATAAAAAAAATATTAAAGGTGAGGAACAGAGAGAGTCTACCACTTGTGAAACCTAAAAGGTTACCACGATGCAATTTCCAAACGCACCCTTTTCCTTTGAACGTTCTCCCTCTCTCTATGATCGCTCCCTCTCTCTGTGATCGCTCCCTCCTTGTTTTCGCGGCCGCGATTCTCCCCCTCACGCCGCGTTCTCTCCTTCTTTTCTCGCAGATTTCTCTCTGTCTCGCTCAGATTCTCTTTCTCCTTCGCTCTCACCGTATTCTACTCACTCGCGGTTCTCAACCTTCTTGTCCGCGGCGGCCATGGTGTGTAATCGGAGGAGTTTGTGGCGATAAGATGGCGATGCGATTGTTGTTGTACGCGTTTCTGGTCGGTTGGGGTTTGGCGGCTGTAAAGTTGTGGTTGTTTTGAGGTGTTGTGAGTGGTAGCGCGGTGTGGTAGTGAGTTACGGATGAAGAGAATTCTTGAGGTATTCTTCCGTTTCCTCTCCTTTTTCTAGTTTGTTTCTGTTTCAGATCCTCTTCCCATGGCGGCGGTCGAAACTTTTGCGACGTGGTTGTGATTGTTTTTAAGAAGGTTCTTATGAGTTGAAGGCAAGGTTTTTGGTTATGGATTTTGAAGGTGGATGATGTTGGTGACGAAAAATGGGTGAGGCGATGTGGTAGAGAAACAAGGATGGTGGTCGGTCGGTAATGGTGATGGCTTGTTATGTGCACCGTGCAGGGTGGTTATTTAGGTTGAGAGAGATTTTTGGATGGTGGTTATTTTGCCATGTTTTTAAGTACATAATGGTTATCAACCAGAATTTGAAGAAGCTTGGACGCGGTTTTGAAAGTAAAGATCCACCGTTCTTTTTTGTTCTTAATTTCTCTCCCTTTTAAAGCAAATCCCCAACTTGTTCATTAAGTTTCTGATACCATTTTTTTTCCGATGTTGTATGAGACATCCCTTTCATTGCAGGCTGTGGCAGTTGCTTGTTGGTTGCAGCAGTGAAATGTTGTTTTCGTTTGTAGGTCGTTGTAGCAGAGTGTTGTAGGGAGGTACAAGTATTGTGTATAGTTCGAATGTTTTTTGGCATGGAGTGCTTGGATGTTGTAGTTGTTTTGTGGGAGGATCATCATTCCACATTTGTTTATGATTTTTTTTGTAAACTTTTTATTTTGTAATCGAATGGGCTTTTGCAACTAGAGTTTTTTGTAATTCATGGACCCATTTGTTTTATTGTAACATAAATGATGGGCTTTGTTGAATTTGTAGAATGAGATTTGGATAAAGTGGATTTAGAAATGAATTTGAATTTAGAAATGTGGTCATGGCTTAAGAATTGAATATTGGATAAAAGTGGAAAATGAATGTGAAAATGAAAATAAGAAATGGATATTTATAAAATATATTGAAAATGAGTATTTATATTGGATAATGAGACGAAATTAAAATGGATATATAAGTGGTTCAAAATGGATTTAGAAAAATGGTTAATGGAAATTGTAGCGAATTGAAAATGGACATGAAAATGGATAGTCGAATGAAAAATTGGATTGAAAAATGGGTAATTAACAAAATGGTTGCGGGAATGGATATGGATAACGGTAATGTGCATCCACCTTTGATCAATACTCAAAACCTCTAACGAACGAAACTTGCATACCACAATTATTGAATTAAGTCGAAGAAGATCCTCCTTGAATAGACTTTTAATTAATGACCCCACAATCTTGAATCCGTCCTAACATGGTTTTGATTGAACAATAAATCTGACGAATCCTGGATCAATGACAAAGAACCTGAACCACACAATCAATACTTGCACACAACTTGATAACCTGATCCACACACAAATAATATGAACTAGCACAAAAGCCAAGACTGAAACTTCAGACACAAACACTTGAATCAATCACACACCCTGGCCTGATCATGAAACACACTTTGCTTGACCAAACAAAGCGACATATTTTTTGGATTTTTTGAATATGGATAAATAAATTTGAAGTGGACATGGATTAAAAGTTTGGATTGAAAATGGTTTGGAAGAAAAAAGGATGTACAAAGGTTATTTATACACAGGTAGGACAAATTTGGGGTAGGACAGATGCCCCTATCTAATTGTCTTGAACCCGAGAAAATGAACTGTTGTATGACGTTCATTTTTAGGGTGGACGTCAATTAGATATAAGAAGACCCCAAAATTTGTCTGACAAAAGGTAAAGTGTAAGAGCTAATAGAATGAGGTAGCGAGGTTCCAAATTGAACAAAATAACTTGAGATCCTCTGGGTGGTCGAAGCAGTCCCTTATCCATTAAGGTTCCTCGATGATACCAAAGCAGTATCTCTGAAGGCAAACGATTCTCTGGGTCATCGAAGCAGTCCCATATTCGTTAAGGTTCCTCAACGATACCAAAGCAGTATCTCTGAAGGTCGAAAATTCTCTGGGTCGTCGAAGCAGTCCCTTATCCGTTAAGGTTTCTCGATGATACCAAAGCAGTATCTCTGAAAGGCAGACAATTCTCTGGGTCATCGAAGCAGTCCCTTATCCGTTAAGGTTCCTCGATGATACCAAAGGAGTATCTCTGAAGGCAGACGATTCTCTGGGTTGTTGAAGTAGTCCCTTATCCATTAAGGTTCCTAGATGATACCAAAGAAGTATCTCTGAAGGCAGACGATTCTCTGGGTCGTCGAAGAAGTCCCTTATCCATTAAGGTTCCTCGATGATACCAAAGAAGTATCTCTGAAGGAAGACGATTCTCTGGGTCGTCGAAGAAGTCCCTTATCCATTAAGGTTCCTCGATGATACCAAAGCAGTATCTCTGAAGTAAATTTACTGAAGAATAGTTGAGCAAGATTCCTGTCGAAGGAAATGTACTGGCTCTGCAGGGGAAAACTCACAAGAAACTTTCTGGGATAACCTCTGCTTGGGGAGTAAGAATAACAACAGCTGATGGGGATTGTCATTATCAACTGCATGGCTGAAGAATGACTTGTTGGGGAATATAAATCCAAGAGCACGTGCGGGGTATCAATTTCTCTTTAGCAGAATACCGCCGACTTTGATGGAGGACTGGCCAAGATGCTTGCGAACTGATCCTGGATCCTGTTATGCTATGCTGGGGATGAATATGCCATGCATTGCAAAATGCACTGGAACATATACTAAGATGAAACTACTGGGGAATCTAATGTACGTATTGATCGCGACTTTATGAGTCGAATGAGGATTACTGCAAGTATACAGTCTTATCGCGTAGTTTTAAAAGATTATCGATCCCACAGAGACTAGAAATCGAACGCACTGTTATCTATCGTTACTATGTTTATCTAAGGCTAATCAGAATTTGGGTTTTTAGTTCAAACGGGAAATTAAAGGGAAATAAAATTTGGGAATACTAGTTATGAATAAGTTATCGGTATATAATTCGGTAACCTACGTAGAATTAATCAAACCTAAGCCTGTAGAGATTTATCACCCTATTCATCTGTAGGAGAAACCGGTTTAAAAGCCCTCAACTCACACTCCCGTGGATCTTGCTTTGGACTATACTTCTAAGTCAATACGTCTGCTCTCGCTAGCCCGTATGAGGTTAAAAATACTTTTTGAAAACTAATTAATCCTAATTAACTTTAAAGCACTTCCGCTGTTTTTAAACCTAATGCCCGATTTCAGCTATCTGGGTAAAGCCTCACACTCCCGTGGTCTCGACTTTAACCTATGTTACTTCTTTACTCTCGTAATAAAAGTTTGGGTTTTATATTAAGAAATCAAAGCCAGAAGGAGGATTGATTATTGATTTTAGCTTAGAGAAAATTAATTCATTTTAGTTACTTCATTATACACCGATAATATCGGTTTAGCTCGACATAATTTGGAAATTAAATGCTAAAGCAAGGAAATAAACAAACACAGACATAATTAAGGAATAAACAAACAATACTTGAATTAAATAACGGAACCTGGAATTCAGTAACAATGGCAACAGCAATCCCTCCACAACTCGGTAGGTTCTTGCTTGAAAATAATAAAATGCAAGGTTGAAGGCAATGAAACAAGAAATCTAAAGCTAAGTTGTAACAGTCCCTCAGTGTGAGAAACTGTCACTTTTGTTTGGTAATGGTTAACAAGGAAAATGGAAATGCAATGTAAAAAGAATGACTGAAGCTTCTGAAAATAAATTGGCAGCACAACGGTATACTTCGAAAACAAAAAATGGCCACCCTTTGTTCTTCGTGAGTGTCTCTATTTATAGGCTCAGCATCATGTGGAAGTTGGAGAAAAATTAGCCATTCATGCTAACGGTTATCCCATGTTGGACCTAGAAAACTTCGGAGGTAATGGCATCGTGTGAAACAGTTTCATCTGAGAATTCGTAGTTGAGTCTCTGCATCCAACGTACAATTAAAGCGCATGACGATCGTGGTGACATGTGACGGTCGTGGTGAACTTTGGAGCTGCCACGGTCGTGGCACTCCCATGACGATCGTGATATCAGCAAAAATGGATTTCTTCCATTTTTCTTCTCTTTTCTGCTCTTTTCTTGCATGTTTTGGTTCTTTTCCACATTTAGCATACTTTGACTTGTGAAATATGATTATCTGCAAAAACACTTAAATAATCTCGAGAAAATCAGATATTAGGCGAAAAACGGAATAAGAACTAACATAAATCGAAGTAAAAATATGATATAAATTAGTGTTATCAAACTCTCCCACACTTGAATCTTTGCTTGTCCTCAAGCAATCAATCTATTAAAATGGACAAACTTTATCAAATGCACATACCTGGCATACCAATGGTGTTGAAAAAGAGTTTCTTGTTAGTCAGACGGGTAGTAATAGTACAAAACACTAAGGATACAATAACGACACAAAGCAACAAGCTTGTCATAGACCTCTCTTTTGAACAATCCAGTCCAGATCATTATATTATAGTTCAACCATAAGTTTTCGTATCCATTTCACCTGGTTTCATTCTAATGCAATCACATTAAGTCCTTTGCCTTATTCACGCGCGCAGTGGAGTAACCGGTTAGTGACTTTGATCCCATTTTCTCACACGGGGCCTGATACACAAATGTGGTAACCCTTTAAACATCCCATTCGTAGATTGTGGGGGATCGAACAGTAATTCTCCCTACCAAGTTCAGAATCAGGTACCTCTGAACCAATCAACAACGGATTTTCTTTCTTTCTTTCCTTGCACATTTTCACAACTGTGAGAGTTGTTGCATATTCTATATATTTTTTTTTCTTGGCATACAGATAAGAAAGATTTTTTTTTCTTTTTCTTGATTGGGCATCAAACACTTATATTCATCGGTTCCCCATGTGGTTTGTGATATAGACGGTGCTGACTGCTAATATAAACTACTAAGGGTTACTTTGGGACTGAACTCAAGGTATCGTATAATAAGTATCGAAACTGATATCGCATACGCAAGAGGTCTAAGGTGTCAAGACGGTATCGATCTTGTTAGCACTTCCCGCGCTTCCTGACATAGTTTAAAGCTTGGTATGTCTCAGATGCACATTAATCGTAAAAATCTTCGTTATGGCAGAATAAAGTGAGGAAATCGGATAACTAAACGAAAATATTCATATATTACTTTGATAAGTACAAATGAAAGGGAAATATACGAAAATAAATCTAACTCTCCCACACTATATCAGACATTGTCCTCAATGTTGTGATATAAAGGGGAAAATGAAAACAAAAAAGGGAAACAAAATACAAAAAGCAAAATAAAATCAAGGTGGACCGCGTCCTCTGCCTCTAGAGCGTCCTCGTCCATGTTGTACGACGTGATCAGGAATGCCCACATGGTGGATGTACTCGTGTAAGCCTTGCACTCGCACTGTCAATGCACCCATCTCCTCGATGACACCGTTAAGTCTTTGTCCTTGGTCAACTTGCCCTTGCTGGATTTGACGCATAAGTGCCATTATTTCATTCTGTTGCTGGGTTTGTTGCCAGATAGCCCTCAGGATTTCATCATTTGTAACTGGGTCTTGGTCAGGGCGACGACGACGTCTGGAGGTCGAAGAAGCATCATTAGCTGGCGGTGGTTGGTTCTCATGGGCGGTATCCATTTCATGCTCCATCTCATCAACAAGTCCCTGTGCTTGATCAACTGGAGCAGGCGCATTTTGCTCAGGAGCATTAAGATTAAAAAGCCAATTGGCCATATTCTGAGGGTCAGTGCGATTCCTGCAAGGCATGATAATACTTCTTACGGTTTTGGCTCGGACCATAGGATGATATTTCCCATCTCGTCGTAACTTGATGAGCTGAGAGCTTCAGCAATAATCGATATCAAGGAAGACTGGAGGCAAGGGGGGTAATCTAGCAAGGTCGTTTTCCAAAGTCAAACTAAGTGCAATAGAGGTGACAATCCCTCCAAAGTGGAAGGGTTTGGAGCCTCTAGCACAGTTTGACTGTATGTGTGCTAATAAAAATGGTGCGGCATTTATTAGCTCTGGATGAAAAATGCAATGAAGGAAAAACAACTCTTTAGAATTCACCTTATGGTTACTATCTCGTGTAAAGATGGTGCTTCCAAGTGTGCGGTGGACATATCTGACGGCTGGGTTATGGATAAATGTAGCGTTAAGGCTATCCCAACTGTCAGCTGTTGTTCCGGTTAAATGATTCCAAAGTTCGAACCCCGCTTGATAGAAAGTGTCATGCGGTACTCGGCGATGGACATTATCGCCATGTTTAAAGCTAAGCATCTCGGCAAGACGATCTTGTTCGATTGAGTATTCTTTGCCGAACATGCGAAACTTTGCGACTCCAGATAGTTGGCTCGTTTCGCCCGGAGGGGTTATGTAGGTAAAGGAACTGAGGAATTCTAAGGTAAGGGCTTCGTAAGTGGGCCGGCTCTGAGTGCAAAGCTGCCAAAGACTGGCATTCTCTAACATCTATTGAACTCCCTCACATAATCCTAGTTCTTCTAAGCATGCAATGTCGACATAGCGGGTCGGTACGACAGAACGGCGGTAGAAGTCGATATACCGAGTTCTCTGGCGCTCTCCTGCCTCTCCATCTCAGAAATTTAGCGTAGATAAATCTGGAACTTCACGTGCCATTGTTGTGTTAGAGAGGGTTTTGTTTTTGGGAGGAAAGTGGGTTATGGAAATTTGAGGGTTTGTGAGAAGAGAATGGTCGTATGATGTGATTATATAGTGTAATGGGGGAGTTGAATGGTTATTGCAATGAGTAATGTGGTTTAATTTATAATGGGACGGTTTGGAATTTGGATGGAGGTAGTGGACGGCTGGTGTTTGAATGGAGGAATAAGAGGGAACGAATGAAACAATTATGTTTTAACGCAGAATTTGTTTCAGACCCGCGTGACGATCGTCACGGGGCTGTCACGGTCGTGGCGCCCACAAAATCTGGGTGGTGAATTAGTGTAATGACAGATACGCTTCCAAACATTTTAATTCAATAGATGTTATAACAAGCACATGGAAATATCAGTAATTTCATACACATGGATAAGTAATAGTATAACACAAATTAATATAGAACGAAAAGAATAGGAATGGAATTTGAAATCACAAAGATTGAATAGCAGCAGATGGAATTATTATTTAAAACCAGAAAGGTGCTAGTTAAACTACTAGCACTGTATCAAAAATGAATGAAATCAAATTATTCCCAACATGAAAAAAAACAGAATTAATGTAAATTGTTCCAAAGTAAAATGCATAAAAAGTAATTCTTGAAAATAATGTGCTTCATAAATCTAGCCAAGGCGTTTCTTTAAAGATGCGATGGCTTGATTTAGATGATCAAACTGTTCAACGGTCATGTCCATAAGTCCAATAATATTTTGACGCACGGTGTTAAGGTCATCCTTCACTGAATTGATTTCTTTATGGTATTCATCCATGGTCTTTAAAATAGAATTCAGATTGGAAGCATAATCAGTGGCATCAGCTTTAGGAATGTCAATATTTTCTTGGAAATCCATATAGTCAAGATCATGGTAATGAGGGGGTGTTTTCGGGTCAATCTCAGGTTCAGGAAAGGTTTCTTCTGGTTCAGGCACGGGTTCATCAAGGTTGTAAAGCCAGTTATGTTGGTCATGCACACTTGTGCGTTCATGATTTGGAAGTGTAAAGTGTGGTACGACAACATTGTTAACCAAAATCTGGAAGTGGTCTGGACCTTGGTCCCTAATCATAGCCCTATTGAAGCAAAAGGTAATATTCATTGGTCTAAATTCTCCGAAGGGGTTAATCTTAGAGAGTCGGGTTCTGAATCCCATAGCATCAGCTATCTTAGTAACCAGGCTACCTATCAAAATTGGACTGTTTTCATTATTGATAAGTTTGCAAAAGTTATTCAGCATAAAAGTAAGTCCATTAACCTCTCTAGACTGAGAAGCACAAAACATAATAAAAAAATCATACCTCGTAACAGTGTTATCATTTTCAGGTTTACCAAACAGGGTATATGCCAGGATCATATGAAAGTATCGGAAAGCAGGGTTATGTATCTCGGTTGAAAGCATAGGGTCCATGTCAAAATCAGGTTTCCCAGAAATTCTACCCCAAAAGTCACTCAGCTCTCCAACTAACTCTAAGTCCTCTTGAACCACAGAGAAAACATGGGGTCCTTCAGGAAATCCCAAAAGATCCGACAGTTCCTTTATGGTGAACTGGCAGCTGTATCCAAACAATCTAAATGTAACCCTTCCCCTGGTTAAACCTTTTCCACAGTGAGGGTTATAACTTAAAGAACTCAGGAATTCTAAAGTTAGCCTACGGTAACACTTATGTTTCTTATTTGCAAAACCCTCCCAACCTAACTGGCTAAACAGAAAGTCTATGCTCTCACCTACGCCTAAGGCGGTCATGGTGGGTCTGTGGGCGAATTTCATCAAAGCAAAAGGTATAAGAAACAAAGCCTCATAGCGACGCCACTGTGTTCCATCTCTGAATTCTATTGGCATGTTATCCTCGTTTGCCATTAGTTAGTACTTTTTGCAAAAATGAAAACAGAAGAGGAGAACAGAGAAGAGTAGAAAGATTTTATAATCCTGTAGTTTTTTTCAATTTTTAAGATCAGCACAATATTTTCAAATTAAATTTAAAACGATGTAAAAGAAACTGAAAATTTGCAAAATAAAAACAAAACATAGAAAGCATAAAGAAGTAACAAATATAAAGCATGAAAACGGAAATCATGGGTTGCCTCCCATCAAGCGCTGTTTTTAACGTCGAAAGCCTGACGAATTCAATTATAAGCTTAGTTAGGAGGTTCGGTGGGCAACTCTAAAAGTCTTAGGCAGTTCAAATAATCTCTATTTTCAATGTTGTGATAGTGTTTTAGACGTTGTCCATTAACTAAAAATGGATTACTATTCCTCCCCTTTATTTCTACCGCTCCACTTTGTAGAATTTTTGTAATTTCAAAAGGACCGGACCATCTAGACCTTAATTTCCCAGGAAAGAGTTTTAATCTTGAGTTAAAGAGGAGTACAACGTCTCCCACACTAAATTCTTTTCTAGATAAGTGCTTATCGTGCCATATTTTTGTTCTTTCTTTATATATCTTAGCGTTCTCGTAAGCGTCTAATCTTAACTCTTCTAGTTCATGCAAATCTAGGATACGTTTTTCACCTGCGGAATCATACCTTAAGTTCAATGTTTTAATAGCCCAATAGGCTTTATGTTCTAATTCCACTGGCAAATGGCAAGATTTACCATAGACAAGCTTGAAAGGTGTAGTTTCGATTGGTGTTTTGTAGGCCGTCATATATGCCCATAAAGCTTCGTTGAGTTTTGATGACCAGTCTTTCCTAGAGGTGGTTACGGTCTTTTCTAGAATTTGCTTTATTTCTAGGTTCGAGACCTCAACCTGTCCACTTGTTTGTGGGTGGTATGGTGTTGCTACGCAGTGTCTTACTCCATATTTCGATAGTAATTTGTCAAATATTTTTGATATGAAATGAGAACCTACGTCACTTATGACAAGTCTCGGCACACCAAATCTGGGAAAGATTGTATTTTTAAAGAGCTTTATGACTACTCGTGCGTCATTTGTAGGAGAAGTTATTGCCTCAATCCATTTTGAAACATAATCGACGGCTACGAGTATATATTTATTTCCAAAGGATGATGGAAAGGGTCCCATAAAGTCAATCCCCCATACATCAAAGACTTCTACTTCTAATATACCTTTTTGAGGCATCTCATCGCGTCTTGATATGTTACCAGTGCGTTGGCACCGGTCGCAGTTTAGTATTGCGATGTGGATATCCTTCCAAAGGTTGGGCCAGAACAGGCCGGATTGCAAGATCTTAGCGCATGTCTTTGAGGTACTAGCATGTCCTCCATAACGAGCAGAATGACATTGAGAGATGATGTTTTCTATTTCTTCTTCTGGGACGCAGCGACGGAAGATACCGTCGGCTCCTCTCTTAAACAGCAAAGGTTCATCCCAATAATAATGTTTTAGATCATGAAAGAATTTTTTCTTTTGTTGATAAGATAAGTCTGGTGGAAGTACTCCAGCTGCTAAGTAGTTGACTATGTCAGCATACCATGGCAGGGTTTTGTGCATGTTAATTTCTTCCACAACTTCTTCCATCTTTGGGTCATTTAACTGTAGAGTAGACATATCACTTTCTAGTTGAGCTATGAGCCGTTCATATAGGAAATCCCATTAATGGGTACTGGCTCTGGTTTAATGCCTTCTAATATGGATAAGTGGTCTGCTACTACGTTTTCGGTTCCTTTCTTATCTTTGATCTCTAAATCGAATTCTTGTAGAAGTAGGATCCACCTCAGCAGTCTAGGTTTTGCATCCTTCTTGTTAAGTAAATATCTAATAGCTGCGTGATCTGTATAAATGATGATCTTAGCTCCCACTAGGTAGGAACGGAATTTGTCAAGGGCAAAGATCACGGCTAAAAGTTCTTTTTCTGTGGTAGCGTAGTTCATTTGGGTGGAATCTAAAGTTCTACTTGCGTAGTAAATGGCATGAAGTTTTCTATCCCTCCTTTGTCCTAAGACTGCACCTACGGCATAGTCACTTGTATCACACGTGATTTTGAAAGGTAATCTCCAATCTGGTGGTTGCATGATAGGTGCGGTAATAAGAGCTGTTTTCAGCTGTTCAAACGCTTTTAGGCATTTCTCATCAAAGATGAATTCATCGTCTTTCATTAATAGACTGGTAAGAGGTTTAGTGATTTTCGAGAAATCCTTTATGAATCGTCGGTAGAAACCGGCGTGTCCTAAGAAACTTTGTATTTCTCGTACGGTTTTCGGAGGTTGAAGATCCTTTATAATCTCTATCTTGGCTTTATCAACTTCAATTCCTCTATCGGACACAACGTGTCCAAGTACAATTCCTTCATTTACCATAAAATGGCATTTCTCCCAGTTTAATACAAGATTAACTTTTACGCATCTTTCCAGTACCATTTCTAGGTTCGATAGACATCCTTTCAAACTCTGCCCACATACGGAGAAGTCATCCATAAACACTTCCATAATGTCATCTATAAAGTCAGCAAAGATTGACATCATGCATCTTTGGAATGTGGCAGGTGCATTACATAGTCCAAACGGCATTCGCCGATAAGCAAATGTACCATAGGGACATGTGAAGGTCGTCTTTTCTTGGTCGTCAGGATGAATAGGAATTTGAAAGAATCCTGAGTAACCGTCTAAATAGCAGAAGTATGAGTGTTTAGCCAATCTTTCTAACATTTGGTCAATGAAGGGAAATGGGAAATGGTCTTTACGAGTGGCTTTATTCAGCTTCCTATAGTCGATGAACATTCTACTTCCAGTTACAACCCTTTTTGTTATAGATTCACCCTTTTCGTTCTTAACAACTGTAACACCTCCCTTCTTTGGAACGACATGTACTGGGCTAACCCATTGACTGTCTGATATCGGGTATATGATTCCTGCTTCTAAAAGTTTTTTCACTTCGTCCTTGACTACAGTGCTCAAGATCGGGTTAATTCTTCTCTGATGTTCCCTAGAGGATTTACAGTCTTCCTCCAGCATAATGCGGTGCATACAAATAGAAGGGCTTATTCCTTTAAGATCAGCGATGTTATAGCCTAATACAGTTGGATATTTTCTTAAGACGTCTAATAGTTTCTTTGTTTCGGTCTGTCCTAAGTCTGCATTGACTATCACAGGTCGTTCGATAGCTTCGTCTAGGAATTCATACCTTAAATTTTTGGGTAATGTTTTCAGTTCTAGAGCTGGGTTCTTTGGCAAAGGTAGATGATCTGGTGTAAGTGCTAAGCATTCGCTTAGGCTATCATCTTGATAAGGTTCACGCCAGTTATCATCTTCAAAAATCTGAGGTATAGGAATTTTTAGAATATCTGAATATATGGTCGGCTCCATCTCGATTTCTCTTACGCATTCGTCTATGACATCTAGTAAATAACATGTGTCGTCTATAGCTGGAGCTTGTAGGAATTGTGTCAAGATAAATTCAACTTTCTCTTCACCAACTTCAAAAGTTAGCCTGCCTCTCTTTACATCTATAATTGCTCCAGCAGTAGCTAGGAATGGCCTTCCTAATATGATAGGAGTAGTAGAGTCTTCTGTAATATCCATGATTATGAAATCAGTAGGGATATAGAACTGTCCTATATGAACTATAACATTCTCTAGTATACCAACTGGGTATTTACCAGAGCGGTCAGCTAATTGAATAGACATCTTAGTTGGTCTTAATTCTCCCATATCAAGCTTCTTGCAAATGGATTGGGGCATAACACTAATGCTGGCTCCTAAGTCGCATAGAGCTTTGTCTATGACGAATTTCCCAATTACACAAGGTATCGAGAAACTACCTGGGTCTTTTAGCTTAGGAGGCATTTTGTTTTGGATTATTGCGCTACACTCAGCAGTAAGCGTAACTGTTTCGTTTTCCTCAATCTTCTTCTTATTGGATAGGATTTCTTTTAGGAACTTAGCGTATGAGGGCATCTGGGTGATGGCTTCTGTAAAAGGTATTGTGATGTTTAATTGTTTCAGAAGTTCAACAAATTTCTTAAATTGCCCTGCGGTTTTAGAATTTTTCAATCTTTGAGGGTACGGAATAGGTGGCTTATAAGGTGGTGGAGGCACATAAGGTTTTTCTTTGTCTACATCCTCTTGGTTATTATCTTCCTTTTCCTTGGGCTCACTCTCCTTCTCAATTGTTTGGTCGTTAGCAGACTTTTGGTACATGGCTGGATTTTGAAGTCTTGGGTCAGTGGGTCCATCTAATTCTTTTCCACTTCTCAGTATAACAGCGTTTGCATGCCCTTTAGGATTAGGTTGTGGCTGTCCAGGAAATGTTCCAGCAGGAGCAGCAGTAGGTGCTTGTTGTTGGGCCACTTGGGAAATTTGAGTATCAACCATTTTGTTGTGAGTGGCCAAAGCGTCTACTTTGTTTGCTAACTGCTTAATCTGTTCACTAGTGTGTACGTTTTGATTCAGGAACTTTTTGTTTGTTTGAGTCTGGGTAGCTATGAAGTTCTCTATCATCAGTTCAAGGTTAGACTTCCTAGGAACATTTGGAGCAGCTGGTGCAGCCTTTTGATAACCTGGTGGTGCAGCAGGTGCTTGACCAGGTGCATACAGTGCATTGTTGTTTTTGTAAGAGAAGTTGGGGTGATTCTTCCAACCAGGATTGTAGGTGTTTTCATAAGGGTTTGCTTGAGCATAATTCACTTGATCTGTAGAGGCTCCTGCTAAAACTTGACATTCAGGGGCAGCGTGTCTAGCTGTTCCACATAATTCGCAGTTTGGCGCTACAGCAGCTACGGTGGCTGTGGGTGTCATGGTCAAGTTGTCTATCTTTTGAGCTATTGCGTCTACCTTAGCACGGACGGCATCTAGGCTAGATACTTCGTACATTCCTCCTTTCGGTTGGGATTTCTCCACTTGAGTTCTTTCACCTCCCCATTGGTAGTGATTCTGAGCCATACTCTCGATGAGTTGTTGGACCTCATCATAGGGTTTATCCATGAGTGTACCACCTGCGGCGGCATCTATTGTCAATCTTGTGTTATACAAGAGACCATTGTAAAATGTGTGGATAATTAACCAATCCTCAAGACCATGATGCGTGCATATCCTCCTCATATCTTTGTATCTTTCCCACGCATCATATAAAGACTCATTGTCTTTTTGTCTGAAGTTGTTGATTTGGGCTCTCAGCATAGCTGTTTTGCTTGGCGGAAAATATCTTGCCAGAAAGACCTTCTTCAAATCTTCCCAAGAAGTAATAGAGTTTGATGGCAAGGATTGCAACCAAGCCCAAGCTCTATCTCTTAATGAGAAAGGGAAAAGACGTAGTCTTATGGCGTCTGCGGTTACACCATTCGCTTTCACTGTGTCTGCATATTGCACAAACTTGGTTAAATGTTCGTTCGGATCTTCTGTTGGGTTTCCCGAAAATTGATTTTGTTGTACAGCAGATAACAGCGAGGGTTTCAACTTGAAATCGTTTTGGTTAATAGCTGGAGCGACAATGCTGTTGTGAGGTTCTTGTTGAGATGCGGTAGCATAATACTTAAGAGGTCGGTTCTGTGGTGGATCATCCATTTCTGGTTCTGACTCAGAATCTGATTCGGATTCGAGTTCAGGATCGGATTGAGATTCAAGTTCTGATAAAGGAAAAGGGATATCGTGAGTTAAGCAGTATTCTTGGATACGTATTTTTACAGAAAGAAGACGTTCAGGTTCGTCTGTTGGTCGTACGAGGTCTTCGCCAGAAGAGCGAGTACTTGGCATACAATCAACAGAAAGGGAATTTTGGTTTTTGCCTTAGTCTATACGACGTAACAAAGGAATTACGATGTCGACTTAATTAGTCCCCGACAACGGCGCCAAAAACATGATCGCGACTTTATGAGTCGAATGAGGATTACTGCAAGTATACAGTCGTATCGCGTAGTTTTAAAAGATTATCGATCCCACAAAGACTAGAAATCGAACACACCGTTATCTATCGTTACTATGTTTATCTAAGGCTAATCAGAATTTGGGTTTTTAGTTCAAACGGGAAATAAAAGGGAAATTAAAATTTGGGAATACTAGTTATGAATAAGTTATCGGTATAAAATTTGGTAACCTACGTAGAATTAATCAAACCTAAGCCTGTAGAGATTTATCACCCTATTCATCTGTAGGAGAAACCGGTTTAAAAGCCCTCAACTCACACTCCCGTGGATCTTGCTTTGGACTATACTTCAAAGTCAATACGTCTGCTCTCGCTAGCCCGTATGAGGTTAAAAATACTTTTTGAAAACTAATTAAACCTAATTAACTTTAAAGAGCTTCCGCTGTTTTTAAACCTAATGCCCGATTTCAGCTATCCGGGTAAAGCCTCACACTCCTGTGGTCTCGACTTTAACCTATGTTACTTCTTTACTCTCGTAATAAAAGTTTGGGTTTTATATTAAGAAATCAAAGCTAGAAGGAGGATTGATTATTGATTTTAGCTTAGAGAAAATTAATTCATTTTAGTTACTTCATTATACACCGATAATATCGGTTTAGCTTGACATAATTTGGAAATTAAACGCTAAAGCAAGGAAATAAACAAACACAGACATAATTAAGGAATAAACAAACAATACTTGAATTAAATAACGGAACCTAGAATTCAGTAACAATGGCAACAGCAATCCCTCCACAACTCGGTAGGTTCTTGCTTGAAAATAATAAAATGCAAGGTTGAAGGCAATGAAACAAGAAATCTAAAGCTAAATTGTAACAGTCCCTCAGTGTGAGAAACTGTCACTTTTGTTCGGTAATGGTTAACAAGGAAAATGGAAATGCAATGTAAAAAGAATGACTGAAGCTTCTGAAAATAAATTGGCAGCACAACGGTATACTTCGAAAACAAAAAATGGTCACCCTTTGTTCTTCGTGAGTGTCTCTATTTATAGGCTCAACATCATGTGGAAGTTGGAGAAAAATTAGCCATTCATGCTAACGGTTATCCCATGTTGGACCTAGAAAACTTTGGAGGTAATGGCATCGTGTGAAACTGTTTCATCTGAGAATTCGTAGTTGAGTCTCTGCATCCAACGTGCAATTAAAGCGCATGACGATCGTGGTGACATGTGACGGTCGTGGTGAACTTTGGAGCTGCCACGGTCGTGGCACTCCCATGAAGATCGTGATATCAGCAAAAATGGATTTCTTCAATTTTTCTTCTCTTTCCTGCTCTTTTCTTGCATGTTTTGGTTCTTTTCCACATTTAGCATACTTTGACTTGTGAAATATGATTATCTGCAAAAACACTTAAATAATCTCGAGAAAATAGGATATTAGGCAAAAAGCGGAATAAGAACTAACATAAATCGAAGTAAAAATATGATATAAATTCGTGTTATCACGTATAATATGATAGTGTTCAACATGATTATGTAATGTTATGCTAGCATGTTATGCATATGACGATGCAAATGATCGGGCACGCTGGGGATAGGTTTCCTTGTCGAGGGTATCACTAGGGATTGGATTTGGGAGTTGCCAAGTGAAATTGGACTTTAGGTTATCTTGGTGTTATGTGGATGCCAACGATGGTGGACTTTTAATGGTTGCCAATGAAGACTGGAATTTGAAGGGTAGATTTGAAGGTGCCAACAAGTGTGGGCTTTTGAGTAGTTGCCAATAAAGGATTGGACTTTGGTTATGTGCCAAATGAAATTGGACTTTAGGTTAAATGCCAAATGAAATTGGACTTTGGGTCAAACTTCCAGACTAAAACTGGATTGGAGGATAGATTACCAGACGAGAACTGGTGAGAAAAGGGTATTCGCCAGACGAGAACTGGGCCTTAAGAGATTTTCCAGACGAGAACTGGGCCTTACAAATGTTTGCCAGATGAGAACTGGGCCCTAAAATGGATTGCCAGATGAGAACTGGGCCTTAAAATAATTTGCCAGACGAGAACTGGGCCTTAAAGTGTTTTGCCAGATGAGAATTGGACCATGAAAGATTTGCCAGACGAGAACTGGACTTTTAAAATGATTGCCAGACGAGAACTGGGCCTTAAAATGTTTTGCCAGATGAGAACTGGGCCTTAAAATGTTTTGCCAGACGAGATCTGGACCTTGAATTGCCAAGCTACGTTGGGTTTTTGGGTTGCCAAGCTAAGTTGGACTTTGGTGTCAAGTCTAACAATACCAGGCTTTGAGATGTCAAAACTTGTTGGAAGGTTAAGCTTGAGGTATGATGCGCATGTCTATGCAATGAGCGAAGTGACATGACTAATGCATATGAGTGATTTATGCAATGATATGAAAGTTCCAAAGATGCCCCAGTAAAGGTTGGATAGGTTCCTTCGCAGAAAGGTTTCTTGTCAGAAGGAAGACAACTGGTTATTTGTGGGGTCATAGCATGATTCCCCGACACTCGTCTTGAACTCAAAGCCACTGACGAAGTTTTGCTTGCTTCATCTTGAAAGCAAGGAGAGATTTGCCCCTGTGTAGCTCATCTTGCCCCAGTCTGGGTCTATGAATAATTTCCCCTTTATAGGAAATTGGAAACAACTATACCATGAGATGATCTCGAGATGGCTTACCCCAAAATTTCAAGTTGTGAAAGGTTTTGTCCTTGAAAGGAAGTTGGAAGCAATTGTACCATGAGATGAACTCGAGATGGCTTGCCCCAGAATTCCAAGTCATGAAAGGATTCTTCCTTCATTGAATGACTCTTGAAGTATTTGGCTTCGAAGTACCCTTGAGGTAGCTTGCCCCATAATGAGCGTTGGAGCGACGTAACTTATGTTGATTGAACATTGGAGGGGGTTTCCCTAAATCAAAAGAACCTCTGGGTGGCCTGCCCCTTGTTGGTAGAGTCTTGAGGTGATTCACCATGTTCTTGAATGATTTTCACCATAATCAACTAATGCTTCGGGGACTTCCTTTATACTGACTGATTCCATAATCATTGGATGTCAATGCCCCTGTTCCATAGGGTTATAAGGTGTTGTTAATTCCAGCCAATATTGTTGAATGACCTAGCCCCCTTTGGTTGCTCCTTGTTGGAATTTCCTTGATGTCAAACACTGACTTGCAGTCAAAATCGTTCGGTTACGAATGGTAATTTTAATGCGATGCTCATGCAAGTTTTGAAAAAAAACAATCATTATTGGAATGATGTGATAGTGTGTGACGAATGGACCATTAGTCCAAACGTAGTGCTGATTTAGCTGGTGTGAAAGATATAGCAAGAATATGACACCAAAACAAGTGATTAGCAAATTTGTAGGAGTCAGTTTACGCAACCTTGCTGTAGTATGCTTTCAGAATAAGACCCCGCCTCAATTAGGTCTTTTGAGGGTTATAACGTGGTCTGGTTCACGGTTATAGAAACAAAGGATATAAGGTTCAAAATATGTTTTGTACCCACCCCTTCTTCGTAATGTCCTCCAGTCATACGTTCAGTTGATTCTGCACATGTTTATCCTCCAAAAGGGTTGACGGTGTAAGCGATGAATGATTCAAGGTTTTCTCGAAATGTCATTCACCTTATTTTGTTTTGATGGGTGTTAGTGACCCTTTGATTTCGATGAGGTGGCCACTGAGTCTTATTTTGTTTTTGTTGAGGATTCGAGGAACTCTTTTGTTTTTTTATCCCTATCTTTTGCATGGACTGACTTTGCTTTTCGAGTCCATCAGGGTTGCCTTAATTTTTGGCTAAGTCTCCTTTGAGGTGCTCGACTTAGCAGGCTTTTGTTTTTTTTATTTTTTTTTTATTTTGTCAGAGGATTGTGACTGCCAAGTCATGGGTAATTGATGAACAACCATCATGTTTTTGGATTTTGCTTTTGTGAACTGAGTGCGCAATAAGGTTAACTGAACACTACCCTGCCCTAGGTTGAGTGTAAGGGTTTGAATATCCGAAGGAATTTGCTACTTCTAGGCTCGAAGTGGTTTACTAGGGATTAACTCCTTATCTCTCCAGTGTTTGGGGATTTGAAACAATGCCTGTACATCCTTGGCAGGATTTTATCCGAAAGCATACCATCAGCAATTATGGGTATCTTGTTTTCATCATCCTCCCTCCAATATTTGCTAAACAAAAGTTTGATAAAGGGAGTGGACAAGAAGTATATGGAAGAATTTTGTTGTTTTTGTTTTTTGTATTTTTATATTTTTTTATATATAAGTAAAGAAAAATGAGCGAATGTGACATGATTAATTCAGAAAATGCATGATCACATCATTAATATTACCATTCAAAATAAACAATGTTCGAAACAAGTAGCATTTAACATAATGAAATTACAAATGCAAATGAGAAATGTCCAACGGTTTCCAGTATCTGAGGAAGTTTTCCTGTCTGAACCACTAGCAGCCTCTTGAAGTCTTGGAACTTATTTGGGCGAGAAGCTGACGTGCACAATCAAGTCTCCTTCTTGGAAGGATATGTACTTCTTGTCAATCAACTGTTGCACCTTGGCTTGAAAAGTTTTGCAATCTTCAGTCGAATGCCCCATTAATCCAGCATGATATCCACAATACGCATTGGGATCGTATCCAGGCGGGTATGGTTTTGGCAATGGCTTGATAGCTTTGGGCTCTACCAGTGAGCTTCGGACCAGATGCGGCAAAAGTTTACTGTACGACATAGGAACTAGGTGAAGAGGAGCAATCCTTCTTTCCAAGTTGTTTCGAGGCCTATGCTGATTTTGATGATGATTTTGATATCCTTGAACACGGGCTCGTTGATTTGCATTGGGAGTAGCCCAAGATTTTTGGTATGACGCCCTAGGATTGACAGGTCGCCCATAAGGATGATATGGCGCTGACAATGATAACTGCTGAGAAGCTGAAGGGCCATAAAGTCTTGCTGGTATACCCTGAGAATACTCAACATTTGCTATAACTGTATCAATTCCATTATCCTCTTCCTCTTGGGGATTGCTGAAGGATTCAGTCTCACTAGCTTGATTACTCGAGGCGTCTGGGACTCGTTTAGCTTTGAGGTAACTCTCGATGCGTTCTCCCACTATTATAAGGTCAGAGAATCTTGAGAATGAACTGCCAGCCATCCTTTCAAGATAGGTGTCATGCAGACTATTCAAGAACATGTCAATCAGTTCTTTGTCCAAGAGTGGTGGTTGCACCCTAGCTGCCAACTCTCTCCACCGTTGTGCATAGGTCTTAATGGATTCACCGCTCTTCTGAGTTAGGCCTTGTAACTGCGTGCGACTGGGAGCCATGTCCAAATTATACTCATATTGCTTTATGAAAGCATTGGACAAGTCTTTCCATGATTGGATACAGCTTCTTTCTAAATCCAGGTACCAATTCAAAGACGCACCACTTAAACTATCTTGAAAGCAGTAAATCATCAACTTGTCGTCGCAGACATGAGAAGTCATCTTTCGGCAGAACATCACCAAATGATGCTTCGGGCAACTGATACCAGCGTACTTCTCGAAGTTGGGTACTTCAAACTTCGGAGGAATTACCACGTCTGGCACTAGGCACATATCAACAGCATCGAGCCCAGAAGTATCACGCGCTTTCATAGCTTGAACCTTCTCTTCGAGGGCACAAAACCTTTTTTCCATGGAATCAGTCAGCGACATCATCTGAGACTGAGCATGGGTGTTCACTTGTGGAGGATGATCACCAGGTAGATGATCATACAATGGGTTAGTCGACATAGAAAAACCTGATGGGGGGTCAAAATCCTTCATCCCAATATGTTGAAAACTATCCTCTGACATAGCTATCACAACTTTCAAATTGTCTATGCTTCTCTTATCTCCGCTTGAACTTGCTTCAAATGCTTTGCGGCTACCACAGGTTCAATATGAGTGTCGGGAAATCAACTGGCAGGAAATGGACAGAGGATTAGACGAGTTTTGGTTGGAAGCGTATGCCATGCAAATGAGATGCAAATGCAATGATATGCAAACAAATGCAATGCAGGCAGATCCAGGATCCAAGATATCACAAGTAACTTCCCAACCCTCATAACAGGTAGGCTTTATAAGGATAGTTCTATATTCTTTACCCATAAACCCACTCACGGGATAGCTCTTATGTTGACGGATATGGTTCCCAGGGTCTCAGACACTAATCGCGTCAACACCACGCAACAGGCTAGCTGCATTGTGACGGGGATACAAAAAGGTCTATCTTGAGTGTAGTCTTCATGCTAGGCCCACGAGAAGCGAGTCCTCGGAGACTAACACCAACGACCACCAAGATGAAAACTGGTGCTAAGAGTGGGTCCCAGAGTCACGGACCCTTCATGAATCAAGTCGTGTGACAGGCTAGCTGCGTTACAACAAGATCTACGAAAAGATCTATTCTAGGGGAAGCTTTCATGCTAGGCACACAAGGAGCGAGTCCTTGGGGACTAACACTAATTACTTCTAAAATCTAAACCAGGTGTTCTCTCTTCTTTTTCCAAGACTCGGCTATAGAGCCTTACTTGTGATATCATCCCAAGATCCAACAGACAAGTATGATAATCAACATAAAATAAAGAGAAAGCGACATAAAGCAAATAAAGAAGTAATAAGAAAAAACAAACGAGAAATCAAACAAGCGAAGCTAACACTCTCGAATCGAGTCAAGTTAGGCTTGACTCTCTCTAGCATAGAGCAATGCGATTCCCCAGCAGAGTCGCCATCTGTCACACCTCGAAAAATACGATCCTCGCGATGGACGCGGAAAAAACCGTTCGAAACAGAGTCACCGCCGAACTTTATTTATCCCAAAGAGGGAAAGGAAAATATCGATAAAACCTTTAAAAGGATAAGAAAATGGTCATCGCAACCAAATTCAGGTTCGGGAGTCGGTTACGCAAGAGGGAAGGTATTAGCACCCTCTACGTCCGTTGTACCCAACGGGAACCTCTTGATTCGATTCGAGAGAAAGGTTAGCTTGGTTTGTTTGTTTTCTTCAAAGGTAGATATTGTTTTTAAGGGGAAAATGGCTGATTTTTTATTAGTGTGCGTGTGATGGCGAGGCAAAAGGCGCTCGACTTACGATTGGGCTCGATGGCGAATCGAGGACTGGTTTGGAAATGTTTTAGTTAAAAAGGTCAAAAGATTGAATGGATGACAACCCAAGGGGCGTGCCTCGAGAACCATCCATTCGAAGACCCAAGGAATGCTAGATTCCAAGAATCTCCTCCTTTCGTTAGTTTGATTGAAAAAAAAAGGGTGACATGCAATAAAAGGTCTCCAATTTAGTGTATTTAGATTAAGTGTATGAACAAAGAAAATTGTTAGATAAACATGAATATGAATATGATATGGACAATATGAATAGTACGAATAAAAATAATCATCAAGATAATATTTTGACGGAAAGTAAACAAGATAATGATTAATCGGGTGAATCGGGAAATAAAAGGTGACGACCTCGTCTTAATCAAGAACTCTAAAAAAGGTTCCATGATGTTTAAGACCTTCATTGATCGGAAATGAAAAGAATATAGTGCAAAGTAAAATGTGAAATAAAATCGAAATCGAAGAAAAGTCTCACCTTTATCAAGATTTAATTGAGAAATCGATAAATCATTGATATTTGGTCTTCATTGACCCAAAATAATGAATAAAAATGATGAAATAAATCGAAATAAAAATAAATAAAAGGTAGTAGGCCTCAAATAAATCAAAATTTAATCGGTTTGACTAAATCATGAGTGGTGTTATATCATTGGCCAAAAGCAAAACCGAAAATAAAATCAAAAGTTCAAATAAAAAGGGCCAAAACCCTAAGTTACGAAATCAAGTCAAGTCACAAATTAGTAATTAGATCGACAAAGAAATTAACTGAATAAAATCTAGAACTATCAAAAATAAATCTTAAATAGCAATTCTAAATATAAGCTAAAATCCACATAAACTAAATAAGAAAAACATTTAGCAAAATAATTAGCAAGACTATTTATAAAATTCATTTACAAAACAATATAAACAAAACACTTAACCAAAACAATTAACAAAGTAATTAATTAAAATATAATAATTAAAAAAAATGAGAAGACAAAGGTAACTTATTTTTATAAAATAAACTGTTAAATAAAAAAAGATTAAAGGTGAGGAACAGAGAGAGTCTACCACTTGTGAAACCTAAAAGGTTACCACGATGCAATTTCCAAACGCACCCTTTTCCTTTGAACGTTCTCCCTCTCTCTGTGATCGCTCCCTCTCTCTGTGATCGCTCCCTCCTTGTTTTCGCGGCCGCGATTCTCCCCCTCATGTCGCGTTCTCTCCTTCTTTTCTTGCAGATTTCTCTCTGTCTCGCTCGGATTCTCTTTCTCCTTCGCTCTCACCGTCTTCTACTCACTCGCGGTTCTCAACCTTCTTGTTCGCGGCGGCCATGGTGTGTAATCGGAGGAGTTTGTGGCGGTATGATGGCGATGCAATTGTTGTTGTACGCGTTTCTGGTCGGTTGGGGTTTGGCGGCTGTAGAGTTACGGTTGTTTTGAGGTGTTGTGAGTGGTAGCGCGGTGTGGTAGTGAGTTACGGATGAAGAGAATTCTTGAGGTATGCTTCCGTTTCCTCTCGTTTTTCTACTTTGTTTCTGTTTCAGATCCTCTTCCCATGGCGGCGGTCGAAACTTTTCTGACGTGGTTGTGTTTGTTTTTATGCAGGTTCTTATGAGTTGAAGGCAAGGTTTTTGGTTATGGATTTTGAAGGTGGATGATGTTGGTGACGAAAAATGGGTGAGGCGATGTGGTAGAGAAACAAGGATGGTGGTCGGCCGGTAATGGTGATGGCTTGTTATGTGCACCGTGCAGGGTGGTTATTTAGGTTGAGAGAGATTTTTGGATGGTGGTTATTTTGCCATGGTTTTAAGTACATAATGGTTATCAACCAGAATTTGAAGAAGCTTGGAAGCGGTTTTGAAAGTAAAGATCCACCGTTCTTTTTTGTTCTTAATTTCTCTCCCTTTTAAAGCAAATCCCCAACTTGTTCATTAAGTTTCTGATACCATTTTTTTTCTGATGTTGTATGAGACATCCCTTTCACTGCAGGCTGTGGCAGTTACTTGTTGGTTGCAGCAGTGAAATGTTGTTTTCGTTTGTAGGTCGTTGTAGCAGAGTGTTGTAGGGAGGTACAAGTATTGTGTATAGTTCGCAGGTTTTTTGGCATGGAGTGCTTGGATGCTGTAGTTGTTTTGTGGGAGGATCATCATTCAACATTTGTTTATGATTTTTTTTGTAAACTTTTTATTTTGTAATCGAATGGGCTTTTGCAACTAGAGTTTTTTGTAATTCATGGACCCATTTGTTTTATTGTAACATAAATGATGGACTTTGTTGAATTTGTAGAATGAGATTTGGATAAAGTGGATTTAGAAATGAATTTGAATTTAGAAATGTGGTCATGGCTTAAGAATTGAATATTGGATAAAAGTGGAAAATGAATGTGAAAATGAAAATAAGAAATGGATATTTATAAAATATATTGAAAATGAGTATTTATATTGGATAATGAGACGAAATTAAAATGGATATATAAGTGGTTCAAAATGGATTTAGAAAAATGGTTAATGGAAATTGTAGCGAATTGAAAATGGACATGAAAATGGATAGTCGAATGAAAAATTGGATTGAAAAATGGGTAAATAACAAAATGGTTGTGGGAATGGATATGGATAACGGTAATGTGCATCCACCTTTGATCAATACTCAAAACCTCTGACAAACGAAACTTGGATACCACAATTATTGAATTAAGTCGAAGAAGATCCTCCTTGAATAGACTTCTAATTAATGACACCACAATCTCGAATCCGTCCTAACATGGTTTTGATTGAACAATAAATCTGACGAATCCTGGATCAATGACAAAGAACCTGAACCACACAATCAATACTTGCACACAACTTGATAACGTGATCCACACACGAATAATCTGAACTAGCACAAAATCCAAGACTGAAACTTCAAACACAAACACTTAAATCAATCACACACCCTGGCCTGATCATGAAGCACACTTTGCCTGACCAAACAAAGCGACATATTTTTTTGGATTTTTTGAATATGGATAAATAAATTTGAAGTGGACATGGATTAAAAGTTTGGATTGAAAATGGTTTGGAAGAAAAAAAAGGATGTACAGAGGTTATTTATAGATAGTTAGGAGAAATTTGGGGTGTGACAACAATGAGCCAAATGGAACAATTCTTGTTCCTTTTGAAAAATGGCATGGAGTAGAGCAACTTTCATGTTGTTTACCAGTTGAGATTGTATCCAAAAACAAGTGAAAAATCGTGCTAAAGTTTAATGTAGCAAATGATTGAAAATTCGGATTTTTCTAAGTGTGTGGCAAAATTCCAATGTGGCATCTTCATGGCACCATATCTTGATAATTACTTCATCAATTATTGAGATTTTTGTTCCTGTGTAAAGTGGGCATTTGATAGATCAATTTTCATATGGAAAGCATTTGGATTTGAAGCTTGCAACTATGAGATAAAATGCCATGAAATCATGTGAAACATGTTGTGCAAGAAGCTTAGAAAAAATTCTAAGTTATGAAACTTTTCCAATTTGAAACACTAAACTTTGAGGCATCATAACTTGAGATTGGTTTATCCAAATGAGGAGTTCTATACATGTTTGGAAAGCTTGAAGAACAAGGAAAAAACTTCATGTCCAAAGATTTTTGGTTTGAGGTTTAGAACAATATAAAAAATGGCCATGAAGTTGTGTCCATGATTAGAAAAAATGATCAAAATTTCACTAAGTCATAAGGACAACTTCTCTTCCAATTCTCATAACTTAAAAACCATGCATTTTTTGAAGAGAGGTCCTATAATACACTTTGAAGTTCATGGAAAGAGCTTCCATTTGAGCTTTGAGTCACTCATTTTGGATGTGTAGTTTGAAAGCTATGGCCTTCCAAATTTTGGCACAAGTAGTGAAATTTCCATACTTAGAAAGTTTCAAGGACCAAGCATTGCCCTTTTTGCAAGAAACCTCTCAAAACTTGGCCTCTCATGCCCTAACTCAACAATTAGACATGTCATGATGGTTTTAGGACTTGAATGCTTCCTCTTGGATTCAAAAATTCAAAGCCTCAGTCAAAACCTAATCTTCCTCAGAATACAACTGGATGATTCCTGATGATCTTGCCTCTCCAATCTCTTTCAGTGCTCCTGGATGGCCTTTAAAGTTGTTTAGTACCATGTAGAATCATGTCCCAATGCTTGGGATTATGCCTTGGTTAACATCGAAAGCAATGGTTGACTTTCTTGACCAAAACCCTAGTTTTGAGGCATGGTGAATTTGTGGCCTAAGGCACTTGTAATAGGAACCAAACACCCCTTGATTTCTTGTTGACTTGGACTCCTTGGATGTAGGTGAACATTTGGAGCCTCAGTTGTCTTTCTTTCCTTGAATCATATGAGAGCTTGACTTAGGAGACTCTGCCCTCCTCTTTGTGCAAGTCCTGGCTTTCACAAGAGAAACAAACTCGCAAGATGAAAGTGGTTAGATGACAATGCACAGATGATTGAATCCTAAATGTCAAAGCAAGATGTTATGACATCTAAGGGGTAAAATTTGGGGTACAACAAATTTTTTTGGTATTTTTTATCATTTTTTATTGATTTTTCTTTGAAAAAATATATTTAAAAAATGAAATTAGGGTTTTCTTTGATTTACTCTTTCAAAACTTCATTTCAAACACACTTAGGCCTCTATTAGAGTGTAAGACCCAACCCCCTATATACATAAATAAATTTTGGGCCTCTACTATAGTATAAGTCCCACAACGTCTTTTGGTATCACGGTGCGATCACTATTTTCAAATCTCTCCTTGAGTATAAGCCTCAATCTTTTGTACACAAACTTTGTTTTACACAATAAAACAACCTCCATTGGCCTCTCCTTGAGTTTTAAGCCCTATACCCCTATTTTCAAAATCATCTCCGTGTTTTAAACTTCTTGAAAACACCTGAGCCTTTCTTTGAGTTGTAAGCCCCAACAATACTATTCTTTCATTCTTTCATTCAAAAATACATTATCTTGGGCCTCGTAGATAGAGTTTAAGTCCCATACTTTTCTCTTTTAAAATAAGATTCAAATCAAAATACACTAGTACTAAGAGGGGCATTATTCCCGGTGAAACTAATCTTAGACCACTTGGGCCTCTCTTTGAGTTATAAGCCCCAAAACTTTCTTTTCAATTCAAATAAACAACAACCTTTCTTTTATTTCTTTTAATTCAAATTCAAAGTTTTCTCAAAACTTTTCTTTAAATTCTCAAAACCATAATCAGTCATAATCAGTCAAAATCATACAATTAATCACAATACACTTGGGTTTCTCTCTGAGAACAGGACCCACCACCTTTTCAATTCAATGCATACTTGTTTATATACCTGTTAATTCACTTATCTGTATATAATTGTGCATATCTGTTTAGAGTTCCCCAAGCAGTTAGGCCATCCTCAGTTTACCTTAGGTCAAACAGTAGGATACTTATAACTTAGTTCAAACAACTAGTTCCCTCCTAGGAAACTTCCCCTAAAACAATCTGCCTCCTCTTGGGCTATATTCAATATGGAAAAAGAAAAGCATTATTCCCAGTGAAACTTTTCTTAAGACTGTCAAAACTTAGAAACATATAAAAGAAATTCATTTCCCAAGAGAGGATTAATTCTCTGTGAAACCTCTCTTGAATTTCTTCAAACCATAGAACTGTTCAACAAGGAAAGGATTATTTCCCGTGAAACCTTTCTTGAACTTTTCTTAGGCTTGGACCCACAAGCTTCTTAGAAGTTACCCACAACCTCATCTTGGGCTTAGTACAAGGACCCACATGCTTCCTAGAAGCATCCCCAGTCTCCTCTTGGGCTTAGTACAAGGACCTTAAGGCTTCCTAAAAGCATAGGAAAGAGTTTAGTCATCTCTACTAGTTCAATCCTCAGGAAATTCAAAACTCTGGAACATCTAGTCATTTAAGGTCTGATCTTCATCTTAGAAGGATCTCAGCCTCCTTTTGGGCATCATACAAAGATCTTTCTCCAACCAGAGCCTACCTCTCCTCTAGAGACTTGGGTAGTCTCAGCCTCCTCTTGGGCTTCATACAAGTAGAATTGGAAAGTCTCGCTCCCATAGTCTCCTCTTGGACTTCATACAAGGACCCTCAGGCTTCCTAAAAGCATAGGGTAAATACTAATAATCTTTACCAATACACAAATTCCTAGAAGAGTTAAAACCTCTAAGGTATTCAAACTCACCTTTTAAAAAAAACCTTCTGACCCCCAACAAAGCTTGACTTTCACCTTAAAATCCCCAGCAAGGGTAAGGTTACCATCAAAAAATCCTCAAAAAAACCAGAGCCTCATGGTATCTGAATAAATCAACTCTGCTCTAATTACTAACAAGAGTTAGTTTCCCTTTAGGTTTCCCAACACAGTTTAGACCTTTTCCTGGATTTCAATAATCCTCAGCAAGAGTGACCCTCCTCTTAGGCTTCATATAATGATTTCCCCCATTCAACCTCAATCTTGGGCTTTGTACATGAAATTATGGCATAGCAGACAACAGATGTCCTAACACATGTCAAGACATTGTCCTGCATAAACATTTAAACAAAGAATAGAACAACAGACTGATACCTTGAATATCAGTAACTGCAGAATCACAGATGTTACGACATATGTTCCAACATGTTTACCAAGAACACTAACAGAATAATTAAATCTGTAGAATGATAAAAGAACACAACAATTGTTAACCCAGTTTAGTGTAAGTCACCTACATCTGGGAGATACCAATCCAGGAAGAAGACTCCACTATCTGTAGAATTATCATAAAGCTAAACTCCACCGTTTACAACTTTATCTCCTAATCTCTACCCAATGAAATCCTTATCAAAGAACACCCTCTTTGATATGAGACTCACCACTCACTTCCCTTAATCATAATCTGTGATATCTAAACCATCCCTGTCAATACAGAATTCTGTCAAGCATACTTGACAAAGACGCTAACTTGGATATGCTTAAAAGCTTCATCTAAGAACAATACACAATCCAATACCTCAAGGATTATGGATCTGTGAGACACCTACATCTACCACAGTACATCAAATGATACAAAGGGAGACTTACAACCTAGAGATCCAACGACTCTCAAAACCCTAAACCCTTATTTTTACACAAGAGAACTAGGTTACAAAAGGCATGTCAAAAACCTAGGTCTAAGTCTTCTTATATAGGCTTCAGTTTCCTTAGACTTCATATTTTTTATCCTTGATCCATGCGCATCAAACTTTGGGCCAGATTAGTTACAGATTTAAAACCTGCTAAATCAGTATATTAGTTCAGGATGTCGTGTCTTCATGTTAGAACATCTTCTTCGACATCTTTGTTCATGTCAAGATTTCTTCAACTTTATCAACAATTTGTTTTACCAAAATTTTGTCAAACTACAGGAACTTTCAATCTCCCCCTTTTGACAAATTTTGTCTAAAACTCCTTTTGTACAATAATTTTGGCCAAAACAACTACAAGAACAACACACACATACCTTGTACCCGTGACTCACACTCCCCCTTTTTAGCCAAAAATTGGCAAAGGTAGCCAAGACATTTGTAACACCCTTTTCTACCCCACAATTAAACACATCAAAATATACAATTTATCAGAGTAAACATCAGAACCACCTCAAAGGGGGCACATTTCTCAAAATCTCAATTATACAATTGCTCTGTAAATAACGGGTTTTCCTCAAAATAACTCAAAAGCCTTCATATGGTAGCAAAACTCAATAATTCAAAATAAAAAGGTTTTTAATAAAAGCCATCAAAATAGGCAGCAAATCCACCATAACCACAAATACTCAAAAAGGTTTTTAAAATAAACCATAATACTCAAATAACATAAAAGGAATAACTCAACATGATTCGACTCAATGATCCTAACCCGATGTTACACTATCAGAGCAAAGACCCTCTACATCGACCAAAAGCAAAATAACTTCAAAAGGTCCTCGAAGGCATCCACAACTAAACCTGATCGCCTGCACGTTACCCACGTGGAGGCAACATTCAAACAGGCAGGGTGAGTAATCACAATTCATTATAATCAATATAAAAACAAGATATAAGTAAAATGGCGTCATCATCATATACAACATCATCAGGAATCACTATATCACAAATCACGTCAATGTCACATAAATACAATGCACAACAAGACTCATGCATGTGGTACCAATCGACATAATCGATGGACACTAGGCCATCACCCCTCCAAAGATCCTCGTCATTAGGATCGATTCCGCTTAGGAACCGGAGCACGTCATAATTACCTCATATCCGCACAATGGGAATGAAGTATCGTCACAGAGTATGCGTATGAATGCATGATACACAACGTCAATCATCATCATCAAATAAACATCATTACGTGCATCATCATTCATTAATTATCATACAATTAATGTCATCATATATTCGTCAAATAATCACCAAAACATCATCTCATAGTCATCAATACATCATGGTAAATCGTCATAAAAATCACAGCATCAAAACATCAAAATAGCACAGCAACATAAACAAAATTTCGCGAACAACAGACGTTCGCTCCAGGGTTCGCTTTGCGAACAGGTTCGCTGGGAGGTTCGCTTTGCGAGCTCCAGCGAGTCCCCAAAATCCCACGCAGAAACACCAGAAAACATCATCTGTCATCCTCGCTATACTATTCGCTTTGTGAACTCATTCGTTGGAATGTTCGCTTTACGAGCGAAAAGTCACATCTCATAATTCATCCCAGTATCATCAACAAATCATCGTGCATTCGCTACGCTACTTGCTTTGCGAGTCCTGGCGAATGTTCGTCGTGCGAAAGATTGGTTTGCTTTGCGAAGCTTCGATTACAGCAATTTGCTGCTACGTATCAGTAGCACCACAGCCCCAAAGACACCTGCGATTTCATCCCCCATTAACCCAAAAACATCCCTACAACATTCCTAATGCATCACGGAAATTAAAGGCACAAAACCTACGTCTATTAGGTCAATTTCGGGACACTACAGGGAACCTAAATCACCTAAACCTTCAAAACTCTCAAGCTTCTGATAAACTCCATAAATTCCATTCACCACAAGGTCAAAACCACATCGACAGGGAAATCAGCCCCAAGGTCTATTCTACCGATTAATTCAACCCTTAATAATCGATTTCATAAAATGCCCTCAAGGTCGAAACCATATTGACAGGGAAATCAGCCCCAAGGTATATTCTACCGATTAATTCAACCCTTAATATTCGATTTCATAAAATGCCCTCAAGGTCATCAATTTACCTCAAAACCCATCAACCCTCAAAAACTCCAAAATCCACATCAAATTCCTATATTGAAAACAATGAAAGGCAATACTCCCCATACCTTAGATTGTCGATTCGAAGCTTTCTCTACTGAGCCTTTGGAAACCTTCACGAATTCCTCGCCTTTTCCTTTTTTCTCAGGGCTCTCACCTTCTTTCCTTCTTTTCACGTTCTGACCAAATGAACCCCATTCTCAAATTCTCCTTTATATATTCAACCTAACTCTTGGGCCTCAAAATTGGGCTTTCTCCATAATACCCTCACTAATTCACCTCAAAAGTCCATCTTACCCTCAATTCATCTAATATTATTTAAAATAAATAATAATACATTATATCCCATAATATATACTATTATTTAATTAAATAACCAAAACTTCACGAAATCACCGACATCGACACAAATCACCAAAATTCACAGAAATTCACGAATATAATATTTAAATAAATTAAATAAATATTTTTACGAAATTCGGGGTGTTACAACTCTCCCCTACTTAAAGAATTTTTGCCCTCGAAAATTACCCCAAGGAAATAGAGTCGGATACGACTCCCTCATCTGATCTTCACGTTCCCACGTCCAACTTTCGCCAGCTGGTCCACCCCACAACACCTTCACCAAAGCTATGTCTTTACCCCGCAATTGCTTCATCTCTCGACCATCGACACGCATAGGTAAAGCTTCCACTGTCAGGTTATCCCTCATTGTACATCATCCATCTGAATCACATGCGAAGGATCTGGAATGTACTTCCTTAACAGAGACACATAGAACACGTCACGCAAATTCGCAAGTGACGGCGGTAAACCAATTCGATAGGCTACCTCTCCTATCATCTACAAGATTTGATATGGACCAACAAAATGCGGAGTGAACTTCCTAGACTTTAAAGCTCGACCCACACTAGTTACTGGCGCCACTCTAAAAAACACGTGATCTCCCTCTTGGAATTCAAGTGCTTTCCTCCTCTTATCATGGTAACTCTTCTGACGACTCTGCGAGGCCAAAGAGGGTGGAGAATGGTTACATGTGACACCCGAGGGTGAGGGAGTGGTTGTCGGTGCACGAGGCATGACAGTGAGACACTCCTAGCAGCTTCTAGGGAAAACCGAATTCACATCGGAATGAGAGGGATCATGAGGTTGTGCAAGTATGGGGCTGCATGGTTGAAGGAAGACTTATAAAGATTAATTGGTACTACCTATACCAACAAGATGCATCTTCTTTTCGGTAGCCAGTTCCATAAGAACTCCACAGTTAAGCGTGCTTGACTTGGAGCAATTTAGGGATGGGTGACCTTCTGGGAAGTTTCCTGGAAAGCGTGTGAGTGAGGCCAAAACATGCTGAAAAGACCCGTGTTGGTTTGTGGGGTTAGTCGGTAATCCTGAAAGTTGTATAAGGCGTTACAAATGGTATCACAGCCAGACCTCTTCCAGTACGATGTGGTTCGGGGACGAACCAAGCGGAAGCTGGTGGGTATGTAACACCCGAGGCCAAAGAGGGCGGAGAGTGGTTACATGTGACACCAGAGGGCGAGAGAGTGGTTGTCGGTGCACGAGGCATGACAATGAGACACTACTAGCAGCTTCTAGGGAAAACCAAATTCACATCGGAATTAGAGGGATCATGAGGTTGTGCAAGTATGGGGCTGCATGGTTGAAGGAAGACTTATAAGGATTTATTGGTACTACCTATACCAACAAGATGTTTCTTCTTTTTGGTAGCCCGTTCCATAAGAACTCCACAGTTAAGCGTGCTTGACTTGGAGCAATTTAGGGATGGGTGACCTTCTGGGAAGTTTCCTGGAAAGCGTGTGAGTGAGGCCAAAACATGCTGAAAAGACCCGTGTTGGTTTGTGCGGTTAGTCGCTAATCCTGAAAGCTGTATAAGGCGTTGAAACATTCCCATACCCAACCAAGAGGAAGCTGGTGGGTATGTAACACCCGAGGCTAAAAAGGGTGGAGAGTGGTTACATGTGACACCCGAGGGCGAGAGAGTGGTTGTCGGTGCACGAGGCATGACAATGAGACACTACTAGCAGCTTCTAGGGAAAAGCGAATTCACATCAGAATGAGAGGGATCCTGAGGTTGTGCAAGTATGGGGCTGCATGGTTGAAGGAAGACTTATAAGGATTAATTGGTACTACCTATACCAACAAGATGTTTCTTCTTTTCGGTAGCCCTTTCCATAAGAACTCCACAGCTAAGCGTGCTTGACTTGGAGCAATTTAGGGATGGGTGACCTTCTGGGAAATTTCCTGGAAAGCGTGTGAGTGTGGCAAAAACATGCTGAAAATACCCGTGTTGGTTTGTGCGGTTAGTCGCTAATCCTGAAAGTTGTATAAGGCGTTACAACATTCCCATACCCAACCAATACTAATCAAAATAAAAATGGTTAATTCAATGACCATATTAATCCAAGGATGTAACTTCACCAATACCAATATGCACCGGTTAAGAATGCTTTGATTATTTCTTATTTGAAGGAAACCGTCCAAAAATAATGTAAGTTACGATAAACACGCATGTTCTCTACTGACCACAAGACCAATTACTTTTATCACATGTCCTTAATAATTTTCTGACATCATGCCAGACATTGTCTACCAAATAAAACTTCTGTATTAATCAATACCACTTGCAATAGCAAAGTGATGTCCAGACATCCTCCTTGACATCTCATCTTCAAAATAATTACAGTTTGCTTATCCTCTAAACAAACTGGATTCAAAACTACACCTCTGCAGAAATACTTCTTAGATCAAGGAGCGGCTCCCCTATCTAAGATAACCAGTGCTCCACCAATGAACACTTATGTTGATGAAAAGAAAACATAAGACACATCTTCATGTCTTCAAGAGCGCACCCTCTGTCCAACCCACCTGCTTAACACAATCAACAACTGCACTTATTGCTCCTTCTGACAAGAACCAATAATCACTCACACATGAACACCATCATGCTTCCTGTGAGGTCACATTAGGTTCACCATCCTAAATCAACAAACTCTTGGATTGAGATCAAAGCTCCATTGACCCCTCTCTTCTTGAACCCATCTACACACCACACAAATTCCTCTTGAATTCTCATGTATAGACCTCCATATTCCTTGAGATGAAACCCAATTGATCTGGAATGCTCCTCATTCCTCAAAGAGATACCTTACCTCTTAGTTTGTTATCTTCTTAACAATGTCAGATATCGTATCCATGCTCCAGAACTTCTCAGCTTGCCAAACTGATTCACTTCTCTCTAGCATGACTTGTAGCAAGGGTGGTATCCCCTCCACAAGCTTTTCTACTGACCTAAGCAAGGCCAACTAATCAGATAGACACCCCATAATCCAAGACAGACATTCCTCCATCATTCTCCCGTATGACAATGTAGATACTTCTTAGAAACGATGTAAGTAACAAGTTCCTCACAGAACTTAGAATCCTCTTCCAAGGATAACTAACCCAGAAGATGTTCTAACATCAGTTAGGACATCCCTTACATATCATAGACACCAATCATCATGATTCTTGATATGCTCCACCACTGGACTTACTATCTGCATAGTAATCCATCCTGAAGATCTTCAAACAACATTGCACCACCAGCTTGATCAATAAGAACTCTAGATAACCAAAGAGAGAAATAAACTCTCATCCACCAAAAAAAGGTAATCTTCCATCATCAACCTAGAACTTCTACCACAAGCTCCAAGATAGACCTGAACCAGAACCTCCTTACATCTTCAACCAACCACCCTTCTGCCCAAGAGCGATCAGTTCCAAGCACCCTGCTTAAATGCACAACAAAAATCCACCAAATGCCACTGTTTGATTAATCTTAACTTTTCTTCAGAGTTTCAGATAATATTATGATCCACTAATGAAACCTAATCTTCAAGTCACATGAACTGCTTGCATCATAGCAAGCTATCTTGGATCCACCAAGCCTCAGACATGTAACATCCTCTTCTTCCACAGCTTCTGCAAACTGCATGAGATAGACCTTTTTGAAGTGTTGATTGCATTTATTTCTGAGAAGATCAACTTTATCTTGTGATGATGCACCACTACATCAACTAAGACCCTGAAGTTTCTGTTTGATGTCCTGATATATGATCAGACATCCAGCTGCTGAATTCAGCTCCTCCTTCTACCACTTAGAAGAACCCCCTCCCTATTATAGAACAAGAGTTCCATGTTCTCATATACTTGATTCAACAACCAAGTTTGAGTAGACAACCTCCATCCTGCTTAATCTTATCACATGTATTCCATACAAGCTCACACCTTGATTAATAACTATTTTGAAGCTCCAAAGAATTCACACCTGCCACGTCTGATTCTTCAGAAGAGAAGTAGTCATAGACTACACCATAGCCATACCAAAGAATGCCACTTTCCTTGAGTATAGCAGTCTGTAGAAATCCAGAGATAACTGCCACTTAACCTTGACTTCCAAGATGAGCAAGATCACATGCTCGTAAGTACCTAGATCACAAATAAACTGACCCAAGCTGTGCCATTACCAGCACTCAATTTTGGACAAGTCTCTTGCCAGGACACTTTCCATATAAACACCAAATGTTTCTAGTAATAACTCGAACAAACCTGCTGCACTCCAACACTCCTAGATCAGAAATAAACTGATCCAAGAACTATCCATCGAGATTATGATGTCTTCTTCTTCATCTTCCACATCACCATTTTCTAGACCAGTTTCTTGCTAGGAAACTCTCCAGAGATCAGATGCTTCTGCTACACCAACTAAAGCAGATTCTTAGGACAGCACCCAAGAGAAATAGATCCAAAAGCTTATGCACTACCCCTCCCATGATTCTGCACAAACCTGAATGAAGAGATGCTTCAACATCGTGTTGAACATCAGTAATCTTGAACTTCACATACAAGAATAATCAATTAAATACTTGTGAGTAACACAAATAGCAATTGATCTTAAATTCTTATTCAGTAATCATGTTTCACTTGAAGCCACACTCCACCAGATTACTTCATGAACACTTATCAAGTATTCAATCTTTTTTCAAGTATCTTCTTTAACAAACACATTATAGAGATACCAAGGCTGCCACCCTTGACTAAAGTAACTAAGATTCTCTCTGAACGAACCCTAATTACCTCAACAACTGTGAAAACTCCAATCAGATTGGATCCACTCTTAGGATTAAGAGAGATGAATCCTTCCTTGCACTTTTAGGATGGTGAAAATAAATCACCTCCACTTTCTTTAGGTTTATGTTTCACAGAAACACCTTCTAGTTAGAAGAATAACTAGAAGACTCCAGATGCACGACTGAGATACCTTTATGAGTGAACTTGAGAGAATTCTCAAGTATCTTTGACAAATTAACCGATCATTAATCTATCAAACTCCTAGAGCAAGAATTTGATAAGCCTAAACTCAACTCCCCTCCTCTTCAATTGACTTCACACTGCACCATGGAACCAAGCTTCCAAGTACCAAGTCACCATAACAAACACCTATCAACAACTCTCTCTACTCCATTGCTCCCGACTTTGGAATAAAAAGATGCAGACATCTTTAAATATAGAGGCCGACGATTGAGATCTTCCACCATATGTCTTCAGCAACAACTCCAGAACCCCATAAATTACAGAGCCCTTCCATCAGAAACACATGTAGCGGAACCACCAAGGAACAAATTTAACTTGTCTTAATAAGATGTCAGAACATCTTGTAGAACCTCCTCAGCAACATAAACAACCTCCAGGTTGTAACCATCGATCCAGAACATTCATCTCATCCATTAATACCCTTGAGTATGTTTGAGTTAATTGATCTGATCTTCAAAACTCGTCCTTGTTTAAACGCAAGAAAGTATCTCCCAAATATCTCATCCAGAAACAGACAGGATGCCTGCTCTGATACCAATTGAAATTCTGGCATAGCAGACACCATATCTCCTAACACATGTCAAGATATTGTTTTGCATAAAATTTTAAACAAAAAACAAAACAACATACTGATACCTTGAATATCAGTAACTGCAGAATCACAGATGTTACGACATGTGTTCCAACATGTTTATCAAGAACACTAACAGAATAACTAAATCTGCAAAATGATAAAAGAACACATCAATTGTTAACCCAGTTCGGTGCAATTCACCTACATCTGGGGGATACCAATCCAGGAAGAAGACTCCACTATCTGTAAAATTATCTTAAGCTAAACTCCCTCGTTTACAACTTAATCTCCTAATATCTACCCAATGAAATCCTTATCAAAGAACACCTCTTTGATATGAGACTCACCACTCACTTTCCTTAATCATAATCTATGATATCTAAACCATCCCTGTCAAGACAAAATTTTGTCAAGCATACTTGACAAACACGCTAACTTGGATTTGCTTAAAAGCTTCATCCAAGAATAGTACATAATCCAATACCTCAAGGCTTATGGATCTGTGCGACACTTATGTCTACCACAGTGCATCAAACGATACAAAAGGAGACTTACAACCTAGAGAGCCAACGACTCTCAAAACCCTAAACCCTTATTTTTACACAAGAGAACTAGGTTACAAAAGGCATGTCAAAAACCTAGGTCTAAGTCTTCTTATATAGGCTTCAGTTTCCTTGGACTTCATATTTTTAATCCTTGATCCATGCGCATCAAACCTTGGGCTAGATTAGTTACAGATTTAAAACCTGCTAAATCAGTATGTTAGTTCAGGATTCCGTGTCTTCAGGTTAGAACATCTTCTTCGGCATCTTTGTTCATGTCCAGATTTCTTCATCTTTATCAACAATTTATTTTACCAAAATTTTGTCAAACTACAGGAACTTTCAGTACAAGACAAATATAATACTCCCCCAGTTGAGTAAGTTTTCAACTTTTTTAGCTTCAACCTTGGGCTTTGATCAAGGCACAAAATCTATCATCCCCTCAGATGAGGCCATGAGTCCTCTCTGTAGGAGGACATTTCCTCTATACATCACATATCAAAACAAACAATCAAAACCTGTTTTCCAGATAATTGATGTAAGTGGCACACTTGTTGATTCAAAATCCAAGCTGGAGTGCCTCTTTTATCATGGATAAAATTTTCCTTTCATCTAACTGCTGTAAGTGGCAAGCCTCTGGATTATACACATCAAAGCCAATGTTCCTCTCTTAGCATGAAAGATTCATAAAGGAAAAAGTGGCATTGCTCCACACTGAGTTAAAGCATCTTCCTTCATGACATTTCTCTTATAAAGGAAGATATGGCATTGTTGGATTCCACACATCCCAGTTAAAGTAACTTCCTTTATAATCAACATTTGTGATGAATAGATGGCATATCTCATTTTAGAGATGACAAATTCTCTCCCAGTCAAACTTGTAGCTTCAATCTTGGACTTTGAACAAGACACAAATACTCTTTTAGCTTCAATCTTGGGATTTGAACAAGACACCTAACATTTTTCCTCCCACAGAATAGGAGGAGCTACAAATGCTCTGATTTCCCAAAGTCTCTTTACGGGAATACGTAGGCATAAGATTATGAAATCTTAGCGAGCACACAAATCAAAAACCTTAGGTCTAGTACCTTCCCAAAAACAATAGAAAATCCAAAAACAATAAAAAATGAAGGTTCCTATAGATTACTATAGATACTTTGGGTGTTAATAGCTTCCCCTTGTATAACCAAACCCCGATTTCAGATCTCTTCGCATTTGTTAAAGAATACATTTGAACGCAGGGTTAGTTTAAGATATCTTCCCCTTCCTTTTAAGCTTCATAGGATAAATACAGAAATCAGAAAGTTGCGTTAAAAGCGATAGTGGTCGCGTCACAAAAATCGGAGCTACAATAAAACACGGTGGAAAACAATTTTTTTTCCTTTAAGTCTATCCTTATGAATGATCATAATCACTGATAGTAACAATTAAATCTTGTGGAAATAAAAACCATTGAACAATTACAAGCTTTGTTCATAGTGCCTTTAGTCATAGTGCTAGCTTCTAGGAATGAAGATCGTGAGAGAGAGAGAGAGAGATAATACAGTCAGGGTTCAAAATATAATTCATCAAGTGAAAACACTTATGTACAAGGGTTATATTTACAGAACTACTTGTATGGGCTACAAGCTAAAAAAGCCCACTTAAGTGCACCATACCTTACATTTTACTGTATTTCCCTTAAGTTCAAGGTACCTTACATTGTTCCGTATTCCACTTAAGTGCTTTGTACCTATTGGTGTTATACAACTCCCTTAAGCGCACCGTACCTTACGGTGTTCCGTAACTATTTTAAGTACACCATACCTCATGGTGTTCCTTATTTCCTATATTTACTCTATCTCTCATCAATCTATCCTTATGTATGTGACCTTGAAGAAACTCGTGACTATGGCAATCATACAAAACCAATTATTTAATATAGTAAACAATTAGTGGTATATATTAACACATCGCTACAACACAAGTCACAAAAATGTCATGTGATCTGACAAAACATTTCTCTGAGAATGTTTGTGTGTGCAATCACCATTTTGGCCTCATGTTTATATTAAACACAAAGCATAGACTATGTCACCCTTGTCTAGTTCAATATTGGTCTCTTAGACCATATCATGTTACACATGATAGGAGAATTCAATTTAGGTCACTCATGTCCCTCAGCATAATTTGTTGAGTACCCATCAACCATCCTTTTAGTCATCATGTTATGTACAATGTTTGTTTGGCAATAAAGTGAAGGTTGAGAAACACAAGAAACGGGGGTTTGAAATGGGTTTCACATTTCATCCCCATTTTCATAAATTAAACTAATTACGTTAACATGTAAATAAAACAAATGAACACAATTATTTTATCCTGGTTCATTGTTAACGAAGTTACTCCAGTCCACCCCTCAAGGTGATTTCACCTTATCACAAGGACTTAATCCACTAATCATCAACATGATTACAACCGCAATATATACCCTTCATTGCCTTCTTGAGAATCCTAGCATTCATTCGCCTCTCAAGGAATCATCCACTAAGCTGTTAGAAACACACTTAGTCATCTCAAGCATTCTGGTATTCACTCAGCCGCTCAAGGAATCAACCTCCAAGCCGCTCAACCACGACTTGGCCCTCTCAAACATTTTGTTCATCATTCGACCGCTTAAGGAATATTACTTTTTTCAAGGATTTTTATGTGCAATATATATGCTTCTTACAAGTTGATTACACAAATGAAGTACAATAACTCCTAAGTGTTTCTAGCAAGATATGAGTAATAACTCCTTGCTTTCTAATACATTAACTATCTAAAGTATAAATCTCTAAGAGATTATAAGCACCCTAGTTCTGTATTGCTTAAAAGCTTTCTTATTTAGCACCGCGGCTTCTTATCATAAGCTTTAATCTTCTTTCTGATGTACTCCTTTCTGAGTAAGTGATGCTTCTTCCAGCTTAATTATCAAGATCAACTAAGTTACTATGCTTCACTTATTGATGTTTCACTTGATGAGTTTCACGTGGCTTTAGCATGTTGCATCGTTGTGCATTCTTCATCATTCTGCTCCAGCTTCTTCTCCATTGAGCATTCTTCGTTTAAGCTTCAACTTGCATCATCTTGTACTCCTTTCTTAAGCATATAATGCTTTTTCCAATTCAACTATCAAGTTTAACTAAGCTACTATACTTCACTTATAATGTCTCACTTGAGTAGTTTCATATGGTGTTAGCATGATCATCGTTTGTGCACACTTGTAGTAGCATCTTCATCTTTGCTTGCTACATGTTGATTTGTTTGTTGTGTTGAATGATAATCCTTTGTAGGAAAAATAATCATCAATCTTTTTATCTTTCTCTCTTTGTGATCAGCAACTGCTTCAGTAGTAAGCTATGAGCAATAAGCAACTAGCTTCTAGCCATGAGCAACATTTCTTCAAGCTTCCAAGTCTTCAATTTATAGAGCAGGAGAAAATAGATCTGTTGAGGGGTATTCTTGGAAAAATATTCCAACAACAATATCCCAACGTTCACATGAAGGAATGGTCAACATCATTGTACAAAAAGCTGCTTCTGCGCCATCTTTTCGAGGTAGAGGATACATAGTTTTAGTACTATTATATTCAGCTTAAAACCATTCTGATCTTCAGTCTTCTAGCATCTTTAGAGGCTTCAGATATTAACTTGATGAAGCGTGTTATAGAAGGGTCATTCTTTGTGTAGTTTTCAGAAACCCAGTCTTCAGCATTCTAAGATCCTTGTCCAGCAGAATCTATCTTGAGAATTTTCAGCACTCGTTCTTTTAGAAGCATTATCTTAAGAGTCTTCAGAACTTTATCTTCAGAGTCTTCAGATTTCATTAAACACGTTCTTTGTCTTCACAATTCTTCAGCACTTCGTTCAATCAGAACCTTATCTTCAGAAACTCTTCAGAACTTGATCTTCATAAATTGTGTCTTCAAAATCTTCCGAACTTTGTTCACATGAACCAAGTCTTCAGAATCTTTAGAACTTGTAACAATAGAAGCGCAACACATTAAGAAGAAGATGAAAAATATCCATTGCAGAGAGCCATCATGTTCCTTTTTCTCTCGGCCTGAGATTTGTTCCCATGATTTGTTACCAGACCTTTGCCATAGAGGAGAGAGTAGAGGGACCTGCAGCAGGTCCTTCATGTTCATATATGATGTGAACATGTTTAGCAAAGATGTTGCCTCTTCTGTATTCTTCAACTGTTTTTCCATCTTCCTTACACTCAATAGCCTGAGAGATGATTTTGGAGTTGATCATGACGGGAAGACCAGAGACAACAGATAAGATAACACAATCATTAGACTCAGGATGAAGAACCCTGGCATTTGCCCAGAATTCTTTTACAAGAATCGGATATATTGGTCCAGAAAGCATTTCAAAATATTTATCCCATTCCTGGAAGTAAATATATGAAAAGATTTTAAAGAGATTATTTTCCAGTAAGGCTTTGAAATCAAGAGAATTTTCTTTCACAAGTTCTAAGTCAGAAATCTCTCCTCTATTGGTTTTTGAAGACATGATAAAGAAAATTTGAGAAGAGGGAGAGAGAAAAAAATGAGGATAGCATAATTTAGAGAATATGAGGGAGTGGCTAGGGCTGATGAGAAAGGGTTAAAATAGAGGGAAGGAGGATTAAGAGTTAAGAAAGTAATGATGAAGAGACTCGAGACACGTGAAACAATTAATGATTTCAGATGAAAATAGTGACTTCTGCTATTTCCAAAAAAATACTGATAAATTGAAAGATTAATATGTGTCGCATCTGCGAAAATCAACCGGCGGAAATGAATAGAAGAGTCGCCACCGAACGTTATTTATTCTGACGTGGGGAAAGGAAACAATCGAAGAAAACCTCAACAAAGGGAAAGACATGGTCATCACAACCATAGCCTGGGTTCGGGAGTCGGTTACGCGAGAGGAAGGTATTAACACCCCCTTGTACCCATCGTACTCGATGGAATCCACGCTTGTTGTTATCGATCAAAGGGTGTAGGTTATCTGAAGCTCAACTGCTAAACGGAAAAGAATGAGAAACGGGAAAACGGGAAAAGAAAAGAAAAGAGGAGTGACTCGATAGGACATCTCCGTCCTAGGCCTACGTATTCCCTCAGGCACGGGAAAGTCAGAGTTAACGTAGTTCGGACTACGGATTTGTGGGGGGAAGTTTGCTCGCCAAGACATCTCCGTCTTGTGCCTACGTATCCTCAATCTAATGCGAAGGAGGAAGTCAGAGCAGTCGTAGTTCGACCTAACAAGGTCTTTTTTTTTTGTGTTTTTTAAGTGGAGTACGCTAACGTTCGCATTCTAGCAGTTTAGGTGTTGCGCTCGTTGTGGGAGTCTTACGCGTTTACCTGTTTGCGGTAGAACGAAAATAAAGCATCCTTTATGAATAGAGTGAGGGAGATGAGAAGTGAATACAATTGTTTGTTTTTTGTTTTTTAGAAGAAAGTGTTTTGATTTATTGTTTGTAACTCATATTGCACTAAAGTCTATGACATTGGAGCGAATGCGCCGCATGGTCGTCCCCAACAGGACGTATGCTACACACTCTAGAAAGGCGAAGGGAAACCCTCCCCCTTACATTTCCCATGTACTTAAGGCTCATGGTGTACAATACTCGTTGTATATATTACATGTTTTTTATTTTGTTTTGAGATGAGAGGAGAAAGACTCAAAGTTGAAAGAAAACTCTAAGGGGAACTAGATTCTAGTGTTATCATACAATGGTGGCCCTGTTGTTAAGGTTAAGAGGGGACTAACCTACTTGTTATCATACATGGATTGCTATCCTAATGTCTCTCCTACTTTGGTCTTAAATCAAACTAGGAATCCTAAGGGATCATGTGAATCATCACAAGTAAACATTATTCTAAACAATCACAAAAGAGAGAAGTGAATAAGAAGTGAGAGGAAAATGAATAATGTAAGTGTAAATAAGCATACAAGGTATCATAAGCAACTTACCATCTTCATTCCAAGCTCAACTATCAAGTAGTTGAAAGCAAAATCACAAAACTATGTCCTAATGCACAAGGAAGTGCTCTAATTCTACCTTAGGAGAAAAAATTAGACCATAAGCAATGAAAGGGGAACCCTTGAGGTACATACCATACAAGGGTCATTAGCAAATGATATGTGGAATGATACATTTAAATGTCAAAACTTTGTATAAACATGGCATATTTCAAGTCCAAGTTGAAACACCAAAGTTAATTTTCCATTCATGTACACTTATGGAAGCATAATGCCAATTAGAAGCATATGAAGTGACACATAAATTCATGAGGGCAGGTTATGATTCATGTTAAGCCATATATGGAATAACTTACAAAGGATCCTAAAGAGGATGGCACAAATACATCATCAAACTAAAATACCTAAGCAAACATCAATCATAATCGAGTAAACAACTTAGGGTTCAAAAAGAATCATTTAAGTCATGGTAAAAAACAAAATTCAAGGATAAAAAAGGCACCTAAAATGTCATTGTATATAGGATCAAACATGCTCTCAAAATTAGTTTTAAGAAGCTCACACATTGTCATTAAACTTGACCTAGTTCTAGCTAGCTTACATATGACATGTTGACATTGGAAAATTGGTGAAAAATAGCAAATGACTTTTGAAAATTATGATGGAAATTAAATGTTGAATATCCTTGAATCCACTTGAATGATGATTATAGAAATTGATTGTGGCTAAGTTCCACCAAATTTAGGATTTCAAAGTGAAATCCTAAATGGTGATGAAGATGAACTTTTGTGAAGGTGATGAAAAATGGTGGCAAAGTGTTGAAATTGGTTAGAAGCAAAATGGGAGAAAAAAATGATTAAAAGTGGTTCATAGTGGCTAACCCCAAAAATTGAAAAAAAGAAGGTTTTTGTAGATTTTTTTGGTTAATTGAGGTTCGTTAGATCGTAATCCAAGTCACCACTTTATCAATGGTTAAAAGCTAATTTAAATGCTAGTTGCGGATCACCAATTTTAGCCGTTAGATCGATTATTATCAATGGTTGAAATTTGGTAAAAATTAGTTTGATTTGTGTTAGTTTGTGAGATTTAAGGAAGTTAGAGTTAGTTAATTAGTTTAAGGGCAAATGGGTAAATGCATGGGTTTGGGGATAAATAGGTAGTTAAGGGAAGTTAGAGACAAGACATGTTGGAGTTTAGCATAAGTACCAAGTCTCAATGTAAGACTAATGGTCACTTGAAATATCACTTGAAATAACTTGAATTTAAATGCTTTTGCCTTGATTTTTCTCCCACATTCTCCTTGAATTTTGCGACTTAACCCATGATTTTAAGTGCCATCGGGAAGTGATTTTATGTTGGAAATAAGCACTTATCAATTAAGTGGCAATCCTTCAAATCTCTCAACTAGCCATGAATCTCAAATAAAGAGATGATCCGCACCAATATGGGAAATAAACCCGAATAATTACCAAATAAAATCTGCCTTGAAAACCCGCTTAAACTATTTATGTCCACTATTACCGAACTGTGACTTAATGATTGTGCTATGCAAAATGCGATGAATGGTATGCTAAATGCATGACCTAATGGAGATGCATACGAGTGCAAAACAAAAGGCATAAAAAGTTAAAAAAAATCAGAGGGCAAATTTTGGATGTTACAATACGCTTAATAAAAACTGAGAGTATGACACCTACACAGACACTAGGTTCAGGGAGAAACAGAGAAGACACTCTAAAAAGGAATGAGTATAGGATATCTGACAAAAATTAAGGTGAAATGATTAAAATGTCCTGTATCAAAGATATTCTCATTACCCGAGTTGTCCCATCAGATACTAGGTGTGATAGAAGTAATACAAAAGTTTTGTTAACGTATCAACCTTTCGTATCATAATGACTGATAAATGCATCACGCTCTTCAATTTTCAATGGTTAAAAGCATTTACCAATAGTCATGCGTTTAAATTAGATTACTTATGAAATAAGAAGACTTCACGATTCAAAAGTTTCATATCTCAGCAGTAGAGCAAATGTCGCTAAGCAATAGAAATTTAATTTTCTATTCTAGGAAGTTACATTTAGAGATAGCTCTTTTCATTTGATGTAGAACTAAGTTCACATGCGAAATGAAAACAAGTATCATTTCAGTAAGGAGATTTTGAAAATGATATTATCCTAGCAAGGATTTTATCTTAAAGATTTTAGAAATTGAATTCCTTCTGATATAGTCTCTTAAAACGTATTTCTCTAGAATATAAGAATAGATTTCTAAAATAAATAGTAAAGGTTAGAAATACATTACTCAATACTTCTATAGATTATCAGCTTCTGATGTAGAGGCTTCTTTAGAATCACCACGCGTTCAGCTTTAGTAATCGTTGAGTGAGTGCTTCTAGTTGGACCAATAGACTCATTTCTTCTTCCATCGTTTGTCTTCTTTCTGCTGCAATCTTTATAGGAATCTTTAATGTTGTGCAGAGACACGATCATCTTCAAGGCTTCCATTCTGAAGGTTGAGACCATCTCTTCTGATGTTGGTTTCATCTTTGATCATTGGAGAAGAACTAAGGTTCTTTCTATAGTCTTCACCTTAGAATCATCCATCTTCTATCTTCAAGAAGGATTAGAAAGCGACTTCTTCAAGAAGGCTTATTTCCAGAAGGCCAAAAGTTTATCAATAAACTTTTGAGCAGTTATGTGCTAAAGAAACTTGTCGAAATCTTCTTGCATCATCAGAATTTAATCATTGAATAAATGCTAATTTTCACCAGATGCAGATATCATCATGATCATCGAACCAAGACATATTTCCTTTGAGGGTTTGATTGATAATCTTGTTCTTACTGGTTTGGTCTTATGAACCAGAAATAGTTCATCAGAAAGTAACACCTTCTGTTCTTTCTTTTCTTAGGAGTGTGAAGTGTGATGATTTCTGATTTAGCATCTTCTAATTTCTTCATTCTGATACTTCTTAGGCAGCTCTATTTCCTTCATCATAGAGAAGATACTTTCTAGCTTTGTATTCTTCCACTAAGCTTTAGATTCTGACTTTTAAGCTTACAATCATATCTGACATTGATTTGATTTCTGATAAAGGTACTTCAATAACCTTTGGATATTCAGAGCAATCTAACCAATATGCATCAGAATATATTCAAATCATATTCTGTTCTGAATAGACATGCTAGCTGCTTCCTAGAAATGCTTTGTCAAGATGATTTCTCATATATCATGATTTTAGCCATTTCTTTTCCAAGCTTGTTCTATTATTCAATCATCTATGTCTGATTGTGAAGAACTAGAACATCATAATATTTTTTTCATCAGATAGCTTCTTAAGCTCATACTTTCACTCAGTCACATGAGTCCAGAAAGTGGTGAGTACAGAAGGATACATTCATATTTCTGAAGCTTTTGAGAAGAGACTTTGGATAACCTTCTGACAAACTTAAGCTTGTTCAATTAAGATATCTTTCTCAAGCTAACAACCTGCTTGTCTTATGTCAACCTATTTCTCTTCATGAACACACATAAGTCAAGAACTCAGAAAATTGATCTTGCATGTGTTGTTCTTCCAATCTTCTGACAGCTTGATAATCTTCTTTTCTGATCACTTCAGAAATCTGCGAAGCTTTCCAGAATTAGAGTAGATATCTTCATTCTATGTAGACATTCATAATCCTAATAATATGGCTCCAATGCTAATTTGCAGGCTTTATCAGTTGCCATTAGCTTTTATTCAAATAGCAAGCTTCTGATCATCTTCTTCAAGAATCCTAACGAAGAAATCATCATTAAGAATCTTAAATTCTTCAGTCATGATTTAAAATCTTGATAACAAGATTTCTATCATCTTCATCATATTTAATCTTGAAGTGTTCATGCTCCAAAACATGACTCAAGCATTTTTCTCTTCTTCACATGAAAGAGTTCCTAATGAGCAAAATTGAGAAAGTCAACGGTAGACCGAGTCAGTTTGTTGAAAACATCCCATACTCAGAAAGAATAACTTTCATCAAACAAGATTTCTTGCTTCCTGGTGATTCTTGTTGATCCTTTTTAGATCATCCTTCTTAAGCCTTGTCTAGGCATCACCTACGTATTCCAAGAATAGCATTCATCAGATTCTTCAAATTATCTGATGAGTCTATTATCCTTTCACCAGCTGATTCTTCATCTTGCTTTCAATCTTCTTGCAAGCATCATAAGAGAAGGTTATATTTTCAATAGCAACCAGCTCTAAGAATCAGTGACATAATCCAGAATGAACCTTTCTCGTTTTTCATTTTAGTACTCAATCTTCTCATCATCGTATGAGACTGAAACTGTATATGGTGGAGGAGATTAACCAGAGCGTTTCTCAAAGCTCATCTGGATCTTTATTTGACACGGTTAAGTGTTTGATAAACATCAATAACAGAACCGGAGCTCTGATACCAATTGAAGGTTGAGAAGCACATAAAAGGGGGTTTGAATTGGGTTTCACATTTCGTCCCCATTTGCGGAAATTAAACTAATTGCGTTAACATGTAAATAAAATAAATGAACACAATTATTTTATCTTGGTTCACTCTTAATGAATTTACTCCAGTCCACCTCTCAAGGTGATTTCGCCTTATCACAAGGACTTAATGCACTAATCATCAACATGATTACAACCGCAATAGATACCCTTAATTGTCTTCTTGAGAATCTTGGCATTCATTCTCCTCTCAAGGAATCATCCATTAAGCTGTCAGAAACATGCTTAGTCATCTCAAGCATTCTGGTCTTCACTCGACCGCTCAAGGAATCAATCTCCAATCCGCTCAACCATGACTTGGCCTTCTCAAGCATTCTGGTCATCATTCGACCGTTCAAGGAACATTACCTTTTTCAAGGATTTTTGTGTGCACTATATATGCTTCTTACAAGCAGATTTCACAAATGAAGTACAATAACACCTAAGTGTTTCTAGCAAGATATGAGCAACAAATCCTTGCTTCCTAATACAGAAACTATCTAAAGTATAAATCTCTATGAGATTATAAGCACCCTAGTTCTGTATTGTTTAAAAGCTTTCTTATTGAGCACTGCCGCTTCTTATCATGAGCTTTAAGCTTCTTTTTGATGCATTCCTTTCTGAGTAGGTAATGCTTCTTCCAGCTTAAATATCAAGATTAACTAAGTTACTATGCTTCACTTATTGATGTTTCACTTGATGAGCTTCACATGGCTTTAGCATGTTTCATCATTGTGCATTCTTCATCATTCTGCTTCGGCTTCTTCTCCATTGAGCATTCTTCATTTAAGCTTCAGCTTGCAGCATCTTGTATTTCTTTCTTGAGTATATAATGCTTTTTCCAATTCAACCATCAAGTTCAACTAAGCTACTATGCTTCACTTATAATGTCTCACTTGTAGTTTCATATGGTGTTAGCATGATCATCATTTATGCACACTTGTAGTAGCAGCTTCATCTTTGTTTGCTACATGTTGACTTGTTTGCTGTGTTGAATGACAATCCTTTGTATGAACAACAATCAACAATCTTTTTATCTTTCTCTCTTTGTGATCAGCGGTTGCTTCAGCAATAAGCTATGAGCAATAAGCAACTAGCTTCTAGCCATGAGCAACATTTATTCAAGCTTCCAAGTCTTCAATTTATAGAGCGGGAGAGAATAGATCCGTTGAGGGGTATTCTTGGAAACATATTCCTACAGCAATATCCCAACATTCACATGAAGGAATGGCCAACATCACTGTACAGAAAGTTGCTCCTGCGCCATCTTTTCGAGGTAGAGGATACAAAGTTTTAGTACAATTATATTTAGCTTAAAACCATTATGATCTTCAGTATTCTAGCATCTTCAGAGGCTTCAGATATTAACTTGATGAAGCGTGTTGTAGAAGGGTCATTCTTTGTGTAGTCTTCAGAAACCCAGTCTTCAAAATTCCAAGATCTTTGTTCAGCAGAATCTATCTTGAGAATCTTCAGCACTCGTTATTTTAGAAGCATTATCTTCAGAGTCTTTAGAACCTGTTCCTTCAAAACCTTGTCTTCAGAGTCTTCAGATTTCATTAAGCACGTTCTTTGTCGTCATAAATCTTTAACACTTCGTTCAATCAGAACCTTGTCTTCAGAAACTCTTCAGAACTTGATTTCATAAATTGTGTCTTCAGAATCTTCATAACTTTGTTCTCCTAAACCATGTCTTCAGAATCTTCATAACTTTTAACAATAGAAGTTCATCACATTAGAAAGTCTTGTTGACCTTTCTTATAAAGTCTTCATTAGAATGTTCAGAACTAACGTTCATTAGAACCGTTGTATTAGAAACATTCATGAATCTTGACTTTAACTTGTACACACATATGTTTTTTTCCAGAGTGTTGATAACAAAGTCTAATGACGTCACACGCCTTCTTATCAGAGTCATAATCATATTGACAACAACCACACACTAGACAGAAACCATATCATACATAATTATTCTCTTAGATAACATGTGCATTTATCATCAAAACTTAATGGCCAGATGTAGAACCAAATCTTGTTCTTACATAAAGTGCTTGACACTTGCATAAAATTCTATATAGTATTCTCATGGTGGGACAATCTAGCATAAATATTACTTCTAACATTCATACCAATGTGAATACTTGCTAACTCTTTATCCATGATTCATGAGATGTGATCATCAATTTATCCACATAATAGTCTCAATGCTTAAATGTTATCCCACTTCATGATTAAGACTAACTATGGATACTTTAAGAATAATTTCCTTAGGTGTAATAAGATCTCATGATTAAGTCATACTTAATGTTTCATTAAAGGAACTAGCTATTCTAAATGGACTTTATTATTTTGGAAAAACAAACATAACAAATAAATGCCTTTTATTATTAATAAATAATTCGATACAAGTACCAAGTACTAATAAAATTATGGGCCTATAGGCCTTACACTAACACTAAGGGTGTCCGTTAGTTGGAATTTAGTCTTCTTCCTGGATAGACGCTTCTTCCTTTGAGTCAGAGGAATTTTAGACATTATTTCTACAAGGCACAAGAAAAATATAAAGCAGTGTAATGAATAAACAAACTTGAAACAAGGGTTTTCTTAACCATTAACTCAGCCAAATAGTTATTTATCTCGCTATCGTTTTCCCTTTGGAGTTGATTTAGATACCACAGAAAGAGAATAATACCCCGATGGTATGGAAGAATCCCAATCGCCGACAATTAATTTTGAGCTTCCTAATCACGGTGTAGACGTTAGGCATAATTTGAGAAGGAACAATGTTCATAATCGCTAGAAACTCAGGTCCAAACGACATAAAGGTATTAAAAACCCTAAATCGTGAATAAAATAGAGGTGAAAATAGAAGTAGGGGATGTGCAAACCATCCAAAGCAACCATATTGGCCCTCTCCTCCTCATAACACAATTCAAAAGTCACATCATCTTCATGTCAAGTATTGGAATGCTACCAAAAAGTGTCAATCATCTCCTTATTATATTTTAAAGATGCGAAGTCTTTGACATTGAAGCGTTTAGAACCTGTCTCCACCATTTATTCCTGATAAAAACATGAAAAGAAAGAAAATTACTATCATAATTATCGTGGATCTCATGTCTCCCAAATGTCTAAACACACGACAGCGGTGTATATCCATTCCTTCAACATTCTAAAATCTTAAAAATCGTCGTTAAGAGGAGAGAGAATGAAAAAAGGATATAATCATTCCTGCAAACACAATCAAGAACTTGTAAAACAAGTACACTTTGCAATTGTAGAACTCTTAAGAAAATGGGTGAAATCTTGGAATAGAAGAATACGAAAAAGAATAAGTGAGGGAAAATCGAATTCCTTTTTAACGGGGGAGTAAGCCCAATCATATGGGTAATCCATAACACCCATTGGGCATCCTAATGATTAAAAAAATATTCCCCGAATTAGAAATAATTGTGAGGCTTTAAGGGCAAATTGGTTTCCTAAGAAAAAATTATCATTGATTGTATTTATATAACGCATGATTTTCATCTCAACTAGCATTTCAGGGATTTCCCTTAATTAACATTTGAGGATTCACCTGTTTGACACCTGGAAATATATCCTAAGCCACGCCTAATAGGCTCACCCCAGGCTTGTAGAACTCGCCCCCTGCTTAAGGAATTCTCCCTAGGCATACCTAAGGGGTCATCCAAGTAAGAAGAAAAAAACAAGTTAAATCACTTCGTCCTTTCCAAGTCCTCGTGCTGCTTAAGGAACTTTGTATTGGTATATTTACAAAAGACCAACAAGAGGTAGCACAAAAGGCTCACTAAGGGACGACAACTCTCACCTCAATCGCGTATTTATTAGAGAGTGCGTCCATCTCTCTGTTATGTTGCCCATTCCCTTGGTGACTCGCCCAATTAATGGGAACATGGGAGTGATGTGTCCCAATTTACAATGGTTCGAAGAGGGAGTCAAAAAGGGGGAAATTTTTCATTTTCTCTTGAATAATATAAGAGTTAACTGCCCACCCCTACACTCTTAGAAACATTTGCTACTTCCTGGGAGTCTGAGATTCAATCTCAGTGATTTCTATAAATATCTCAACCCTAAGGTTGATATGGAATCTAACTCATTACGCAAAAATATCACACACATAGTTCCTCATGTCCTTGTGTAAGCTTGCTCTAATACCACAAACAATCTTAAAACTTCTGATAGACCTTAATCACTAGGCGTTGTCACGTATTGCACTTTTATTAATATGATAAAGATAAATTAAAAAAAATTAAACAAAATAAAAAAATTAAACAATATGATTAAAAATGCATATTAATGTTTTATTGAAATTTTAAAATTACGTATAATTTAAAATAAATTTTTTGCACAACAAATTATAGTTTAAAATGAGGTAACAATAAATAGACTGCATCATTAAAAAAATGACTTTAATTTGAGACGAGTCATAAATTCCAAGAAAAAAAGGTTAAATTGATCAATACAAAAAAATTTATAAGAGTCGAAAACTTTAAAATTTTGAAAATGGTGGAAAATCTATTTCATTTCATGAAAAAAATCCAAATGTTTACTTTTGTCATTTAACATAAAAACAATATTTAGGGCCTGTTTTGATTGATTTTGTAAAACTGTTTTTCTAGTTTTTAAAAAATTTAAAAATAATAAAACTTTTTTGGTAGCCTAAGTTTCTTCCATAAAATATAACTGAAGTATTCAAACAACTATCAAAACAAAACAAAACAAAACAAAAAAAAAATTTAATATATTAAAAATATTATTTTTATTATATAAAGAAGTATACTCGTGGAGGTGGATATTACACAGGAGCTGACAAAGGAGGTGACCATTAAAGATGTGGAAGGGCAAAAAATTACCCAAGCTGTAGAATATGAGTGGAAGCCTCTCTACTGTGGCAAATGTCAGAAATTGGGCCACAATTGTCATGTTAATGGAAGCAAGAAGGAAAGGCAGTGGAAACCTAAACCAAAACCACCTGATACTGTCAAAGCCATCGTCATATGGTCTCCCACAAGTAAGATACAAGAGGAAGAAAACAAGAATGATGATTGGACTCAAGTACACACAACAACAAAGGACAAAGGAAAAAAAGGAAGGTATTGTCACTAATAAGGATGTTAGTTGTTCTAATAGATTTGAGGCACTAGGGTTTTGAAGGACCCTATGGTTGATAGAGGTCCATGTTAGCCTCTTGGAAAGTTAAGGGGATGAACAAATCAGGGAAAATGAGAGACATTAGCTCCCGTCTCTTTAAATTAAAACCTGGTATTATGATTTTTATTGAAACTAGAGTGAAGATTGGAAAGGCTAAGTGTATTCATGAGAAGTTAAAGCTTCATGACAGGTATCTAGACAACTATCATAACCATGAAAATGGGAGAATTTAGTTGTCTTGGAATGAAGATAAATTTAATATTCATTACATTTGTAGTACTGATCAGTTTTTACATGTTCGAGTTTGTGATTACAATGGGCAGTTCAAATTCCTGCTTACTGCTATCTATGCCCACAATCAGTTGGAGTTGAAAAAGGCTTTGTGGCGGGACCTTGACAATCTTAAAGTGCCTAAGAAGCAGCCTTGGTGTGTTATTGGGGATTTTAACAATGTATTGAAAGCTCAAGACAGAATGGGAGGGAGAATGGTTATTGAGGCAGAGTACCTTGATCTCATGCGAATGATGGACAACAATGACCTCATTGAAATGGAGAGTAGTGGGGATTATTATACTTGGAGTAACAAGTATACTGGAGGCATTATCTATTCAAGAATTGATAGAGTTCTTGCCAATACCACCTGGTTCCTTAGTAATCAAGATAAACATTTGAATATGATGGATCCAAGTGTCTCAAACCATACCCTGCTGTGCCTTGAGGGGGAGGTCAAATCTCTTCCTTATCATAGAAGATTTAAATTCCTGAACTGTCTGGTTAATGTGGCTGAGTTTGAAGACATGGTTAAGGATAGCTGGAATAAATCAACTTTGGGAAATCCTATGTCTGTCCTCTAACAGAAATTACAAAAGCTTAAACCTGTTTTGGTTAGATTCAATAAGAGTAGGGTCAATGTTGCTCAGCAAGTGGCTATAGCTAGAACTGAGTTGGAGAGGGCTCAACAGGAGCTGATTCTTAACAGATTGGATACCAATGTTATTGCTAAGGTGAAGACTTGTAATAAGAACCTAGTCCATTGGAATGAGTATGAAGAAAGCATTCTTAGGAAGAGATCCAAGATCGACTGGTTAAGGCAGGGGGTGGAAATAATGCTTTCTATTATGCCACAATCAAATCTAAGCATCATAAAAGAAGAATGAACATGCTGCATAAGGAGGATGGATATATTGTTTCTGAGCAGGGTGATTTGGTCCAAACAGTCATGGAGTATTACAATAACCTCATGGGCAAGGCTGCAACCTCTCTTAAACACATGGACATTGAGGTTTTGAGAGGATGACTTCAATTTTCTACTGAACAAGGGGAGACTTTGACAGCATCAGTCACTGAAGATGAGGTTTTATATGCCTTGAAAGGGATTGGTGATCTAAAAGCTCCTGGAATTGATGGCTATGGGGCTAAGTTTTTCAAATCTTGTTGGCATATTATTAGGAGAGATGTTATGGCTGCTACTCAGGAGTTCTTTGATGGTGGTTACCTCCTTAATGCTTTTAATAGCACTGTGGTTACTCTTATCCCTAAGAGTGAAGATGCAAAATATGTGAGGGACTATAGGCCTATTGCTGGGTGCACCACTTTCTACAAAATCCTGTCAAAGATTCTGACCAATAGACTGGGTAGTATCTTGCATTGTACTATTCACCATAGTCAGGCTGCATTTCTCCCTGGGAAAGATATTCACAATCATATCTCGTTAGCCTTTGAATCGATTAGAGGTTATGCTAGGAAATGAGGCACCCCTAAGTGCATGATGCAACTAGACCTCCAAAAAGCGTATGGTATAGTGGATTGGCAGGATCTAGAGTGTATCTTGTTGGAGATCGGTTTGCTTAGAAAATTTGTTAATTGGGTCATGATAGCCACTACCACAGTGAGCTATAAATTCAATATCAATGGAGTTTATTCTAATGTCCTGCAGGCCAAGAGAGGGATCCGCCAAGGGGACCCCATCTCCCCATTGTTATTTGTAATCATTATGGAGTATATGAACAGACTGATGGTCAAAATGCATCAAAATGCTAATTTCAACTACCACAACAAATGTGAGAGATTAGCACTGACCCACATGGCTTTTGCTGATGATGTCCTATTGTTTTGCAGAGGTGACTTGCTGTCTGTTGAGTTGATTTTGCAGGCTTTCAAGACATTTTCAGAATCAACAGGTCTCATTATCAACTACCTACCAATTAATGAAACATGTACCCAAACACCCTAATATACCCTTGTAATCAATTTTAGCTCATGCCTAATTACAGGGTAAAAAAGTAAATCACATATTCATTTATTTTGGATGAGCCATATCACTTGTTGCTGCCACATGTTATTTTTGTATTGGATATTTTTCTCCTACATTCCTACCCTCTCTCCACTTTTAGAATAAAATTTTCCCCCTCTCTCTCGATTTTTTATTTTTAAAATTTCAATTTCCCCCTTTCGAACCATTTTCCCTCGCCCCCTCTTTCTCCAAGAACAATCTGAAAACCTTGAAGCAGAAGGAAAGCTATTTTTGGATTCACGTTTTTGTTCTTCATCTCTAAATTTCCATCCCTTTTTTTTGTCATAGAATGAGAATCTATTACACAGAGATCCAGACATCTCAAAGTTGAATATTGTGAAGTCGAACGATAATGAAGTCTTGACGGTGGGTGATTTCGTGGCTGATCCTTGCGACGAACGAAACCGAAAGGATCTTCGGTTTAAGGTTTGATTATATTTTTATTTTCTCTATGTTCTACTTTCTAATCTTTTTCTCTTCTCCTTCTTTGGTTTTTAATAGATTTTGATGCATCTCATGTGTTGTTTTTTCCCGATCTGGAAATAAGAAAAGAGAAACACCTCAATGTAGATGAAAGAAAAACAAAACTGACAGGAGAAGCACTAGGAAAATGAGATTTTCTTCTCTTTATCTCCGGTAAATAAAATTGCTATGATAATGAAAAATGAGATTGAAATTTGATTCTTTGTAAAGATTTTGGCAATTCTGTTTACTTGTTTGTGTAATATTGCATTATTGTGTTTGTTGACATTAGTGTTTGTTGACATTAGATATTAAAATGATTCAATTTATGTTAGCTTATTAGATTTTACAACTTTCTGTAGCTTTGGACATATAGAGAATTCGTTGCGCCACCTGTGTGCTGGTGGGCAAGATAATCAATCGGAAAAGAATAATCAGTTATTGTTGGAATAACATCCGAAGCAATGTGTGGATGCATGAAAAATAGGTGAATGGAAAAATGTTATCGGGAGAGTAGATGACGTTGTTACGACTGAAGCTGATTTCTATCCACATGTAGTTCTTTAAGGTTCTTCAATGATGTTGTGCTCATGGTTCTATTTTGTGTGAATCGTTTTGTTTCAAGTTCATGTTTTGTGTGAATCGTTTTGTGCCATACTGATATGTTTATAACCGTGCAAGTTCATGTTTTTTCTTTGAAAGTTTTAAATCTTTTTGTTTTGTGCTCATGTTTTTTCTGTGAAAGTTAGAAACTTCAACGTTCATGCAAATCGTTTTGTCTATTTTTTCCATCATGTTGTGGATTTTTTTGTGAAACACATTACCCTCTTCATATGTTGTCTTACACATGTTATTTTACATTTGTCACTTTTCAGATCACCATGTCCAGAGCACCCATTATGATTGCTGACTTGAAGATTTATAACAATGTATAGAAGTTTTCCATTCGTGTTGTTGATATGTGGATTGTTAAGGAGCATAATGGGCAGCAGCACTTTGAATGTGTTATCCAAGATAACACGGTATTCATTCTTGTTGTCACTATGTTACCCTTTTTCAATGTTTTTAAAATATATGTTAACTGTTATTTTCAAACATAGTGCGATAACGAGTTGTTATAACAAACTATTCATTTCAGCTTGATACATTGAACTAGATATGATTGATACATGTTTGAATTCTCTTTTAATTCACGGAACATAAATAATCAACACTTAATAGTTTTATAATTTAGATTGTTTTCACTGACTTTTCACTCAATTTAAACTGATCTGCACACAAACCACTTGTTTCAAGGGTTGTTTTTTACTGACTTTTATTATTGGTTTTTAAATGGAAAGGTTATAAGTCGGCATACTTTGAAAACAAATTATGCCATTCTATGTTTAACACATTCTAACATTTCATAGGGCTGTAACATTAACCTTCTCCTAAATATTGTTTCATTTTCTATTTGGTATGTCTCTAATTATTTGTTTTTTAATGGGAAACTTATAAGTCCTCATGGTTTTTCATGGTGTTGTAACGTTTCAAGCTGAATTAGCAAAGTACCTACATTTAACGGTTACTATTTCTTATTTGCGTACTATATTCCAAGTCCGATGAAGATCATCTGCAAATCTACCCAGCACACCTCGACAAACTTTTAGGCAAAGAATTTTCTTTGAATGTGAAGTTTCAACCAAGCTTTAAGGAGTCATCGGTTGAGAAGACATTGGAATGGATTTGTTTCAAATGTGTTGAATTTTTAGGTGCCATTTTAAAGAATCTTGTACTTAAAATTCTCTGCAGCATGAATTAATAGTTTGATAACCATTACATATCTTAAAACATTAGAAGTTGTTGGGTGCATTGTTGGTAATTATTTGATAACATTGTTTGTGACAGTCTGATCTTTCTGTCAATATTTTAATTAATGTTTCCTTTAACTTGTTGGCTCAGGATCAAGATCATGTGATATGTCAGAAGAAAGAAGTTCAAGCTTTTTGTTTTCTCGTTGAGGTTTGCAATTTTAAACTTCATTTGGTGATTTCATTTTTTTATAATGTGTATGTATGATTCATCTAATATAGATTCCATTGGCTTGTATATGCAGTGGTAAATAAATATGAGTTGATTCAAATGGTTAAATTCGAATATAACATGGTTTTCAGTTCCAAGGATAGTACAATTATAGATGAGGATATTGATAGAATTATTGTCAAAGAAGAATGGGCAACTGCGGAGCTTGATGCCAAGATGAAGAAATTTACTAAAGATGCGATCAAATTAAAGATGGATGACAATATGCAATTTGTCACTGCATTTAGCCTTTAAAACAATAGTGGTTTGATGCTAAAAAGTTTTATACTTGCAGCTGTTTATTAATTATAAGTTACTAATTACCTCTATTTTTCAGGTTTAACTTCAATAATTGATCTCTTTTCAAAAAAGAAGAAATATTTTTTGTTTTCTTATCTCTTTTTCCATATATATGTCTATTATTTTCCTGTTCTTGGAAAATTGTCAATTTTGTCTGCTTTTTCATTTTTTTTAATAATTGAAATCTTACTTTATGATAATTAGATAGATTAACCCCCAATGACTTTAACTTGTACATGAATAAGAAGAACCATATCAGAGGGTTATTATTACTCCACCAATCAAATTGAACAACTTTGGAAAGACTGGAAATTTTGAAAATTCTGTCAGTCGTCAGTTGGCAATATTTCGGTCTTTATTTCATGCTTGATTTGTTTATATGTATTCATGATTATGTTTTTTTATATAAGAAATTTCTAATTAAAAAGCCATAAGTTCTGATGATAAGGGATTTTGCAGGCTAAAGGACTGATATAAGAATATCAACCAAAATATAATAGTACGACGGCGGTTTATAGATAACGGAATAAGTATTTAGATGAAATTGATTGGAATATGCTTGCAGTACCACCTACAGGATCCTACAAGGCAAATTTCTATTCTTTTGTAAATATTGTTTACTATTGTTTGTTATCTATAAAGGATTAAGATGTTTGTTGAATAAAAATGAAGAGTTAATAGTTTTTTATGTCAATGAGGACTCTTGACAAAATTATTTTATGCTTATAATTTTTAATTGCAGTCCCTGGATCGGAAATCCATACGAGGATTCTGTAGAAAAAATGTGTTTCTAAGACTATCACTTGATGCATTTTTGTCAGAGGTGCACAAGTTTTTTTTTATCTTTCTCTCCACTCCCCCTTAAATTTTGTTAAGCAATGTTTTGTGGAGACTGGTGGGTTTCTACATACAGTTTTATCACTCAATTTGGATAGTGTTTTGAGATTCAATATTTCCTCAATTTTACATGATATATGACTTTATGTCTGGTCTGTGTATCTTTTAAGTGCATATAACATTAAATTTACATCACCATTGAGTTGTTTTTAATATATATAATATATGTTTTTTGGACAGTGGGCACTCATGACACCGCTTAACCCAGCCTTTAGTGTGGATAACTTAATATATCTTGGTTATCCTGGTGATCCATTATCTACCGTCCGTGTGACTAGGAAGTGTCACGCTGATCGTAAAATACAGCTTTCAGAAAGAAATGTATTGCAGTGCTTCATTTTCAGGCCTATGTATGCTGGAAAATCTACATTATTGAATTCTTTCATTGGAAGGTATGTTGTTGTGTTACCTTGAAGATTCCTGGTACATAGCTTTCATTGGAAGGAACTTGGTTAACTATTACTGTCTTTTTTATGAATAAGGATCAACAAATGACTCATTCTTAGGAAAATGTGTGCTTCTTAATGGTTTTATGGTTTAATGAAATGTTAAGATTTTGAAGTAGCTTCCAAAATAATTTTGAAACCTTTTGTTCCCCACTCTCGTAACACGTCGTCCGTTTTTCTTTCGGTACATCTCATAAGTTGTAATTCGCTGAAAAAATCTTACAAATCTTCTGGTGCATCTTACCTATCTATTTGCTGATGAATTGTTCCTACCAGGTGATTGCAATAGTGATGACTTATGCAATCATGGACCTTCGCAGTCAGCACGATCACATTTATATTCAATTTCTTTGTGTACTATTACTGTTTATCCTTCCATTCTCTGCTAATCAATTTCTTCCACGAAGTTTTTGCATAGTCTTAAGTTTAATCCTTGAAGTGGAGTTGGTGTTGCATATGTTGACATTTGACATGTCTTCAATTTGAATTGTCTGTGCTATTCTTATTGTGCAGGTTTTGGAAATGGTTGCGCTAATATTTAGGGTGCGTATGAGCACTCCTCATGATGTATGCAAAAAAATCTCTCATTAAACTTGTGCTACTAAGCATTGAAGCATTTATTTCTTGATTTTAGTTTTTTTACATTTTTAATGAATTTATTGCTTGGATTTTGGAATTATTGTACATTGATGTTTGGCTTGGATTTATTGCTTCATTATTTGCAATTATGGTACTTAAACTGTGTTGGCCTGCATAATTTGCATCAGCTGATTTGTATTGTGAAGATGTTGTGTGTAACTCTGCTTCTAGAGGTAAGTTGAGCCATATATGACTGTAACATGTAGCTCAAATGTTTTATGCTTGAATGCTTTGGTGTGCCTAATACCAAATTTTCCTATTTGGTATGAGAAATATATGACATATTCTTTTCATGATTTGAGTATTATTGATTTATCTGTCATAGTGTATACTTGTCATAACTTATTGAAATTATGTGACTAAGTAAATTTTCCTTTCTCTTTCATGTGACTCTTAATATTGTGTTGTTTACACTACATGTATAAAAAGCATTGCTTGGTCGCCTGATAGTAAAAAAGTAACTACTAGATCACTTCATACATGTGTCATTATATATGAAATTGGACATCAATCATTAAGTTGTAGAACCATAAAATGTTCTCATTTAGGTTGAATTTATGGGTTCACTTTTATTGAGAATATAAGAGTTGTCAGTTCTGGGAATGATAGGTGCATTAGTGTTTGAAATTTGAATTGAGATTAAACCAACATCTAAATCTGCCAATGCATTTTGCAGGTATGGTAAGAAGTTGTGCAACATTACATGATGACTATCTTTGTTCAATTTTCTCAAAGCAGTGGCATTTTATAAAGCAGTTGAGATAAAAGGCTAATGGTTGAAATAAAACACCACTGATGCGAAACTGTATGTGAATTATACCTCATATAAATAGTATTCAAGCATAATTGAATGTAGGTGTCAATGTGTTCATTCCAAGAATCCAGTATCATCTCCACATAGAATTTGGCAAACAATGAAGTGGGAAATTGATGCTTGCTTCAGCTGACATGATTTAATAACTCATAATCCATTTTCTCTCTTCCATGTCCATTGTTTAAACGATGACGTTCCAATCTAACATTCTCATTTCCAGCCATCATTGCATAAATGCATCTGCCAAGTATTACATGGTTAGATAGAGAGAGAAAAATGATACCAATTATTATACTGTGGAATTAAAACACTAATAAATAAATTATTTCCAACTCCCATATAATATAGATAGACAGTGGTGAATCCAATTACACTTGCCAAATTTTACGCAGGTAAACATGAGTTTCAACCCTTCAAATTTCCAGAGTTTTTTTTTTCAAATTTTAATATTATAAAAACTTTAACAAACAAATAAAATATTTAAAACTACATTTTGGAAAATTTTATTTATATTTATTTTTGAAGTTTTTTAAAAAAAATGTAATTTTTTTCCAAAAATATTTAATATTAAAAATTATTTATTCAAAAAAAACTAAAACAAATGTGCCTTTTATATATATATATATATATATATATATATATATATATATATATATATATATATATATATATATATATATATATATATAAATATATATATATATATATATATTTAAATCAATTTAAGACCTTTTATATTGTTTCTTAATCAATTTAAGGAAGATTTATATTTAAATTAGGATTCAATACATTTGAATGTTTGTTGAAGACAATTCTTGATCAAAAGAGTTAAAGACAAATTATGACACATAGTATATTTTGATTTTTAAATGAATATATTTAATTGTGTAAAATTAAATATTCTATATATATTAATAAAATATAGGAGTATCACATTAATATATGTGTATTGAAATTAGTACTCATAATAATTTATAATATCAAATTATTTAATTTTTTATAATATCAAATGTTTATAATTAAATCTCATTGATTGATGTTTATATTAGCACATAAATATTTTAATAAAATGATTTATTTTATGGGTCATTATCATATAATGTTTATTTCATATTAGTAAATAATTCTTTATTTAAGAGACAAAATTCTTATTTTTAAATGTTAAAACTTTCTTTAATTTTTCCATCTCAAATTTACACGTGCGCCGCACGGGTATCTTACTAGTTAATCCAAGAAAGTGTAAGTTGTTTTGTGGTGGCATGGATTCTAACTTAGTCTAAGAGGTCAAGAGACTAACCGGTTTTGAAGAGGGTATGCTGCCAGTGCGATACCTTTGGGTTCCTTTGCTTAGTAAGAAACTAAATGTGAAGCATTATCTGCCTTTTATGGAGAAAATTGTGAGTAGAATTAGGCATTGGTATGCTAAACTCCTTAGTACTGCTGGGAGGATCCAATTGGTCAAAAGTGTTACCATTTCCATAGCTCAGTACTGGATGGCTTGTTTTCCAATTCACAAAATGGTCATCCATAAAATTGAGGCAATTTGTAGGTCCTTTATTTGGACTGGTAAGGCTGATATCAAGAGAAAGAGTCCTATTGCTTGGTCTAGTGTGTGCAGCCTTGTTAAACAGGGTGGTATGAATATCACTAACTTAGGTATTTGGAACATTGTGGCAATGCTCAAGTGCTTGTGGAACATTTGTTTGAAAAGGGACAACTTTTGAGTCAAGTGGGTTCATAGCTACTACCTAAAAGGAAATGCAGTCATGAGTGCTGACCTGAGAAACTCTAGCTTGTGGATTTTGAAAGGTGTGATGAACTGTAGGAGTTCTATGATGCAGATCCAGGAGATTTGGGACAATATGTTAACAGGCAAGTCCTCTATGAGGAAGACCTACCTGGCTTTACTGAACTGTCAAGATACAACCAACTGGTATCATCTCATTCGCAGCAACCATGCTAGGCCTCGTGCCGTACTTACCTGTTGGTTGGTGTGTCATGGTCGATTACCTACCAAAGAGAAACTTAAGAAGATTGGAATGCTGGAAGAGGATATGTGCCAAATTTGTGGTAATTCCATTGAAACCCAAGCCCACCTGTTTTTTGAGTACAGGCTCCTTTCTGAGGTGTGGAAGCAGGTACTCTCATGAGGAGATATGTTGGATTCTTAGCAATACAAAAGGCAAGGAAGGCCAAGCTTTACTCTTGAAAATGGCCTTGGCAGAAACATTGTATGGCATTTGGCAGTTTCGTAACAAACTGATTTTTGAGGGTACTAGAGATATAGGAAATGTAGTTAAAACTATTATTGATTGTATAGTGTATAAAGGGTGGTCTAAGAAAAAGCTTAGGAACCATTTAACCAAATTTTTTTTTTAGTGTTGTTTGGTTTTGGTTTGTTTTGTTGGGTTGTATCGTGGGTGATTGCCTTGTTATTCTAACTTTTGGATCTAATATATTCTTTTATTTCCAAAAAATAAAAGAAGTATGTTTCATAATAACAATAAAAAACTATTTTATTATATTAAAAATACATCTTCTTAATAAAGAATGTATTTTTAATTACTTTATGCATTTAAAACAAAAAAAATACTAACGAGTGTCTCGAGAACACTCTTTATATGTTTAACGTGGTAAGTTTTTTTAAGAATGCAAGTACTCGGAGCATTGTAAATTGAAATAATTGATTTTTTGTAAAAAAAATATTTTTTTTATTTGGCATTCTAAAGAGTATTCCGAAACACTAGTTAGTATAACCTTTAAAAAAGTATCCCTTCTAAATGGAGTAAAAACCAGCAATTAAATTACTAACAATAAAAGTAAACTAATAGTCTCTATTCAATTATAGTTAAATAAATGGAGATAAACCATTTTGGTTAAATATTTACTTGATATATGATTGGTCCTTTACGTCTTATTTTTATTTATCAAAGTACTATTTTTACAATTGGTTGCACATATGTATACTACTAAATAAATAAAAAAATATTTTATAAATAATTTAATATTAGAAATTTATTAATTTTAAAAATTATTGATTCTATTTTAATTTTTATTCTTTTTATTTTTTTTTTAATTTACTTTGAAATTTCAAGTTAAAAAACTCAAAAACTTTTGAAAATAGTTTCATAATAGGCAAAAATACCACATCAAGTAATAATGTTTTTTCCTTTCCCATTTTTTTAAAAAAAATACTTATTGTAAAAAATATTATTTTTATTTAAGAAAACAAAATTGGACTTTGCCATTTATTCAGATTCTTGGACAATATATTTGATTTAAAATGTATTAGCCTCATATATAAACTAAGTTCGGTATTGTCTGTTTTGATTGTGAACTTGATTTTATTTTTTATTAAAATAAATTTCCATTCTAAGTATTGTGCATGTATATAAATATTGGCTATGTGGTATATAATTCCTTATAGAATTATAAATACAATATGCTATAGTATTGTGAAGTAACTTCTCCAATGGAAGATCTCAAACAACTTGTGATGTGGTGGAAGCGCAAGAGTCTTCATTGGCATAACAACGTTATTAATAATGTTGTCTCTGATTCTAACAAAACTTCATATCCTCCTCCTGGTTTCATTTTTGTTTTTATAGGGTATGAACGCAAGCGTTTCAAAATTCCTCTACGGTTCCTTAAACTTCATATTTTTCAGTGTCTGCTTATGGAATCTGCAGAAGAGTTTGGCCTTAAAGTTAAGGGTTGTTTGGTTCTCCCTTGTGAAATATCACTTTTTAGAGAAGTTGTCAAGTACGTCAAGAAAGATGAACGTAAGTATGGCAAGCTTTCAATGGAGGAGTTTGTGAATATGGTTTTCAATTCTTACGAGAGAGAAAAAAGTATCTTTCATTTCACTCCTCTCTTGCAGGAAACAGCAGCATGATAATTGATTATAAGAGATTGAATCATGAATATGAAAGAGTAAAAAGTGAAAATATACACTCATCTAAATGAAAGTGTAAATTACTCCCTCTGTCCCAAAATAATTATCATAGTTGATCATTTTACACAGATTAAAAAAATGTAATACATGAAAGAGAATAATATTTTTACCAAACCATCCTTATTTGCTATTACTGTATTCGAATTATCATAAATATAGAATGAGAGAATAATAAATAGAAAATTTTAATTAGAGTGCATAATTGAAAGATAAATATTACTATCTCTGTCTTAAATTATAAGTCATTTTGCCAAAAAAATTTGTCCTAAATTATAAGTCACTTTACCATCCCAATGCAACATTAATGACTTTTTTCCCAACATATCTTCTATCATTTATTATTATTTATTCTTTCAATTCTTTAAATTTCTATTTCATCAATAATAAATGAAGGACAATATTGTAATGTTATGCCTAATTTGTGTTTCACTGTTTCTCATACAACGATAATTATGTTTCTTAATATGTGTAAAAGATGCAAAACATCTTATAATTTGAGACGGAGGGAGTAAAATTGAATTGAAAACTAAAAACAACATTTATTTTAGGACAAATAATTTTAAAAGATGTGACACTTACTTTAGGTAGAGGGAGAAACATTTATAATTGTTTTATTTTATTTTTACTTAAAACTCATCTCTCTTGTTTATTATCTTCAATTTTTATTTTTAATAAGAGTCTATTTATTTTTTTTAGATTCATTGTTTATTTAATAAATTTAAAAAGTGAAATATCTTTTATGAAAAAGTATAACAGGTTTAAGATTTAAAAAAACATTATAGTGCTCAGTTTATAACAAGAAAAAACAATAATAAATCTTTTAAACAAGAACACCATCACCAAAACCGAGACTTCAATCCCACAAAAACAAATGATCTATGTATGCACAAAAAAATATAGGGTGACTTCACCAAATATAAGTCAAATTTATTGATCTAAGGTGATCAGACTGGATCGTCGTGGCCTTCGCGTAGGGCAGATGCTGATGCTTGTAGGAGAGAAAAGGGGGTTGTACCTACAAGGTACTCCGATGCCAAAGTAAGTGATTGGGCAAGAGTGAAAAAACAAGTACTAAAGTATGATTTCAAGTATTGAATAGTGATCAAACCTGCCCCTCTCAAATGAGAGGGTATTTATAGAAGTAACCCCCAGCGCGGGGCCAAGGTCTCCCATGTGGCCGAAATATCTGGTCGACCAATGGGAGACTGCCAGGTGGAGGGTCGGGCGCGTAACCCTTTGACCTGGTCCAACTGTTTCCGTGAGATCCGGGAAAACAGTTGGTCGCGTGAACTGTCAAGCGCGTGATGGGGACGTCTCCAACGGTCATATTGCCCAACGACTAGTTTCTGCCCAACGGCTAGTTTCAGGCTATTGGGCCTTGCCAAGAGTTAGACTGGATTGGACCTTGCCCTACTGTGGGTCAAGCGCCTGCCCAGTCCAGAACAGTAGCCCCCCAAGTCTTTGCTTTGAGGAAGAGTGATGACTTGAGATAGCTCTTGGACAATTTCCTTTGAATGTTGATGTTCGGGGAGATGCCCCTCGCCTGTTCCAATGTTGAGTTGGACGACATTGGTTCTTAACCAGCCCGACGAGCCTTTCATATGTGAGGACATGCTCGCGGAAATTTCGTTTTTATGTCGACCAGGTTTAGGAAGTGTGCCCGCTGAAGTGACATTTTTATGTCGACGAGCCCTGACGAGGACATGAGTTGCACGTATTGTCGTGGAAGATGTGCTCGCGGGGTAGCAAAAGACTTGGCGAGTGTAACATCTAGCTTTGGGAATGCCAAACGAAGATTCCCTTTCTGACACGTGGTGGAGCATTCAATTCCAGTCAGGACTAGAGTTGCCTAGGCTATGATGGCCTTTGCACTTCCCAAGCGAGGAAATGCTTATAAAAGGGGGGAGAGAAGATTCATTTGAAAACTTCACTCAAATTCTTCTCCCCAAATCTCTACGCTCTGTAACTTGTGTTCTCATCGGAGCTTCTTCGCCACCGTCGACCTTCAAAGCTTAGTCTGCGATCTTCATCTTCTACCTTTGATTTAGCAAGTAAGTTCTTCAACCTTCTCTGCAATTCCTATGGTGTTCTTCATTTCTAGAAATTTGCATGAATTTTTCGGTGACACATGAATTTTCCGGTGACACGTGAATTTTTCGGTTGAATGTTCATGTGTTCTTCGATGAACGCATGAATTTCTGGAAAACTCATGAAGAACATGAAGAACACGGAGAACATAGGATGAATATTCATGACTATTGCGTAGGCTTGTGTAGATCTTTCTAGATTCGGGTTAGGATTAGTTTTAGGGTTGTAGTCGGGCATTAGGCCTGTTGGACGTGAAACTTTGGCTTTCGCGCGATGAACTTATTTTGTCGCGTAGGCTCCTCCTCGCAGGATCTTCGTAGAGTCGCAGATACTCGTTCCCGTTGTGGGGGAAAGTGAAGTCATTGTATCCCGTCGTGGTCGACTAGGGCTCGAGGTTATCCTCGACTTATTCCTCGCCCTTTCACTTGATTAGTGGTGGAAGGGTGGATTTGATCTGTCATCGAATTCACTTTTCTTCCTCTGCTTTCAGGTGAAATGGCTGACCAACGCAAAGGGGCCGTGCCCGATGTTGAGGTTGTGCACTAGAAGCTGGAGCAGCTCGTAGACTATGCCAACGTACAAGTAGTTGAGGGGGACCTCAAGTGGATCGCCCAGGAACCCCTGTCGACGAGGTCGACATTTACTGAAGAGGAAGCTCGGGAGTTTCCCTACCTTGAAGATCGGGCTAAGGGTGCGCCCGTGCATTGAAGAGCTATCTGTCCTTTACCAATTTTTAGGAGGCCATCTTCTGCCACTTAAAGTTGTGCCCCGCCCAACTTCATCCGAACGCACTGGCGTTTATTCGTGCTTTTGAGCTGGTCTGTCGTTACTTGAAGGTCGGGGCGACCGTGGATCTTTTCTTTTGCATTTTCCAAATCCAGCGGAGCACGGCGGGCCCGAAGCAAAGCTGGGTGTCTTTCAAGCAGCAGAGCAAGATCTTCTGGCCTTACTCAGAATCTGTCCGACACTTCAAGGACAGGTTCTTGGTTGTGAAATCTGTCTCTGAAGAGGCGAGGAGATCCATCTCTACGCTTGAGACCGTGGAGGTTGATGGTTGGCAAGTTGAGAAGGTTGTGTCCAAGTTCCCTTTGGAGTGGGTATATGCCTATTTCAGATATAGGACCGACCAGTTCCTCGTCAAGCACGAGCAGCTCTGTGAAGGGGACAAGGAGTCTTATCGGGTTTTGCATGCTTACGTGGAGACTTTCAGCCCAGCCTTTGTGGTGGACAGGGACGGCAAAGAGTTGCTCGGGGAGGATGGAGAGCCTGCCCGAGCGACTCGTTATATTAATACTAGGGCTCTCCTTGAATATGAAACCGACGACGTTGCGTTCAAGCTCCTCGGTATAGATTGCTCATTTGCCCGTGTTTTTAATTTTCTCTCAACGTACTAATATTCCTCTTTTATGTTTACAGGGAAAATGGCAAACAAGAGGGAGCGTCTGGTGAGGTCCACGACGGTCAAAAACCTGAAGAAGGTGCCCCCAATGTCGAGTACCGGTGCAGCGAAGCAGCAAGTAACAATGGAAAAGTTTGTGGGCGGCACCGGCTCTGCCCCCGGGACCACTTCACACCCTCCAACCCCGGATACGACCCATAAGACGAAACGGGACGATGTTAGCTCCCCCCCCCCCCGACTGGTTGCTCGGGCAGTTTCATCGGGGGGAGATTCGTGTTGCCTCCGTGCTATCTTCAGGGGAAAATTTTTTATGGGGAGAGCTCTATCGTTGTTCCCAAACTTGATGCTTCGACCATCCTGTCCGCCGACCCTCAGGTGCGGAGGAAGCTTCTCTGTCAGGACGCGGCGGCTATGATCAGAGTGCTGGAGGCAGCATTGGCCCTCGGGGATGCGGAGATGGTTCCGCTTGCCGACCTTAAGAGGACGAAAGCTAAGATCTCCAACCTGGAGCTGGAAAATGCAGAGATTTACAACGATCTGAAGAGGCTTCAAGGCAACCTGGAGGCCAAGATAGAACTTCAGAAGGAAGTGGCCCAGATGAAGGGGGAGGTGACCAAAGTGAATGACGAGAATGCCCGTCTGAAGGCGAGGGTAGCCGAGCTGGAGGGATCGTTGGCGGTTGGTCAGGATGAAACCGACGACGAGAAGGGTCTGAAGACGCGGAGGGACCTGATCGAGAGGGTCCGTCTTCTTGAGCAGGATAATTTGGGGGCAGGTGAGTTTGGTTTCAACGCTGCCTTGGAGCAGTTGAAAGCCCTCAACTCTGACGTCCAGCTGCTGACTAGGGGAATGGGTGTTCTTAATGTGGTTGTCAACGGCGAGGTGGTTCCCCCGGAGGTTCCTGGCGAAGCAGTTTAGTTTTTATTTTGAAGTTGTACTTGTATTTTGTGGGCATGCGTGCCTTTTTAATATGCAACCTTTTGTCAGGCACAACCCTTTTCTTGCATTGTTGACTTATTCTGGCCATGTGGCCGAAATTATATAAATATTATTTGCGTTTAGAATTGTGTTCATTGCATTTATTTGTGTATTTCTTTAACGTTTAAATACTAAGTATGGACACTTTGCTCGACTTGCTCTTGTTATGCTCGACAGTTTGGGAGACTTGTCGAGGAGGCGAAGTAGTTTCGCTGGTGATTGGACTAGGATCTCGGTCGAGGTATTAATCCCATTGGCTTGGACTATTCCCATTGCGAGTTAGGTGTCCTGCCTTGTTGGTGCAGCAACGGTGGAGCTCGATTGAGGTATCCCCGTTGTGCGCAGAGTCTGCTCATCCCATGAGCAGAAACTGGCCGACGTTGTAAGGTGAGGGATCGTGCTTGCATCGGGGCACGGTCATATGGCCGAGCCGTCTCCCCGTTGGGGGTGATCTCGTCGGCAGTTAATCTGACCTAGTGGCTGGTCCTAACTGTAATATCGTTTGAGCTTTTCAGCGTTCCATGGTCGAGCAAATGGTTCTCCGTCCAGAGTTTCTAGGTAGTAGGTTCCAGTGCCTGTTTTTGACTTGACCCTGTAGGGTCCTTCCAAGTTCACGGCCAGCTTGCCCTCGCGCGAATCCTTTTGGTTTCTGCGTAGGACTAATCTGCCAACGGGGAAGTCGCGCTCTATGACCTTAGCGTCGTGGCGCAAGGTTATTTTTTGTTTTAGCGAAGCCTCACGAATAGCTGCTTCTCGACCCACCTCTTCTTAGCATCGCCTACCCTTCGTTTTAGACCCCGAAGGATTACCCTGTTCGCAGCCTCTGCTTGCCCGTTAGTCTGGGGGTGCCCGACGGAAGTGAAGTGTTGCTTCGTGCCTAGTTTGGCAACGAAGTCTTGGAACTTCCTGTCCGTGAACTAGATTCCATTGTCGATCACAAGGGCCTGGGGTACTCCGAATCGTGCCAGGACGTTCCATTTGTAGAAACGAAGTATGTTGAAGGCTGTGATATTGGCGAGAGCTTCGGCTTCGATCCATTTCGTAAAGTAATCGACGGCCACATTCAAAAATTTGTTTTGATAAGACCCCATTGTGAAGGGGCCGAGTATATCTATCCCTCACCAGGCGAAGGGCCGAGGCGGGGATAGAGTCTTCAACTCGTTAGGGGGCGCCAAGTGCATGTCCCCGTGGCGTTTGCATCAGTCACATTTTTGGACATGTTCCTTAGCATCGTGCTGCATGGTCGGCCAATAATATCCTGCCCGCAGGGCCTTTCGCGCCAATGATTTCCCTCCCAAGTGATGCGCGTTGATGCCCTCATGAATTTCTTGGAGAATTTCGGGGACCTTGTCCTCCTCAACGTATTTTAAAAGGGGAATGGAGAATCCCCTCCGATAGAGTTTGTTTTCGACCAGCACGTACGAGCAGGCTCTTCGTTTAGTCACGCTGACCTCCTTGTTGTCCACAGGCAATTCCCCTGTGGTAAGGTAATTGTACACTGGGGTCATCCAGCAGCTGCTGTCTCCAATGGCGTTAACGTCGAGCCGCTCTGATAGCTTCTCAATACTTGAGCGAGTGAGTATCTCTTGTACGACGGATTTGTTACCACCTTTCTTTCTGGTGCTAGCCAGTTTTGACAAGACATCTGCCCGCGTGTTTTGTTCGCGAGGGATGTGCTGGAATTCCCACGCATCGAACTTAGTAATTCTTTCCATTACCAACGTCAGATACTCGACCAGCTGATCATTTTTGGCCTGATATTCTCCTCGTACTTGAGACGCTACGAGCTGGGAATCGGTGAAGATCTTTACCTCCTTGGCACCCAAGTCTTCGGCCAGCCGTAATCCTGCGAGGAAGGCTTCGTACTCGGCTTGGTTGTTGAATGTAGGGAAGGATAAGACCAATGATACTTCAATCAGGATTCCTTACTTATTTTCGAGGATGATACCAGCGCCACTGCCTGAGGAGCTGGACGCTCCGTCCACGAAGATGGTCCATTTGTGTGCCCTGCTGGGCGGGGATGTTGGAGACGTCATTTTAGCCACAAAATCGGCCAGGACTTATGCCTTGAGGACCTTCCTGCCCTCGTAGTGGATGTCAAATGCTGACAGCTCTAAAGACCACTTGAGCATTCTGCCGGCCATGTCTAGTCGACAAAGCAGTTGTCTTATGGGCTGGTCCATACGCACTACTATAGTGTGGGCCAAGAAGTAATACCTCAGCCTCCTCGCGACGATGACGAGGGCAAGAGCGACCTTCTGTATCTACGCGTATCTGATTTTTGGCCCTTGTAAGGCCTTGCTCATGAAGTAAATGGGTTTTTGCCCGTCAGTTGTCTCACGAATAAGTGTGGCACTAATGGCTTCGCTGGTGACAGAGAGGTATAAGTACAATGTCTCCCCGCACTCTGGTCATGAAAGCACAAAGGGTTCGGACAAGGCTCGCTTGAGGTGGGTCAGAGTCTGCTCGCATTCCTTAGTCCACTCGAATGTGGCCTCCTTTTTTAGGAGTTTAAAGAAGGGCAGAGCATGCTGGACAGACTTGGCCACGAAGCGAGAAAGTGAAACGAGCATCCCGTTAAGGGACTGTATGGACTTCTTCGACCTGGGTGTGGGAAATTCAGTGAATGCCTGACATTTGTCAGGATTGGCCTCTATCCCCCTCTCGGTGAGGTAGAATCCGAGGAACTTCCCCGCCCGCGCGCCGAAGGTGCATTTTTCTGGGTTAAAACGCATTTTGCATTTTCTCGCTTGGTCGAAGACCTTTTGCAAGTGGACTGTGTGATCGGATTCCTCTCGGGACTTCACGATCATATCATCCATGTATACTTCGAGCATGTCTCCGATTTCTGATCGGAAGACCTTGTTCATTATAGGTTGGTACGTGGTCCCAGCATTTTTTAGACCGAAGGGCATCACGTTGTAGTAATAGTTCCCCGACGAGGTCATGAACGCGGTATATTTCTTGTCCTTTTCGGCCATAGGGATTTGGTTGTATCCCGAATAGCCGTCCATGAAGGACAAGAGCTTGAAACCTGCTGAATTATCTACGAGTTTATCTATGCTGGGCAGAGGATAAGCATCCTTCGGGCAAGCCCGGTTAAGATCGGTATAATCCATGCACATGCGCCATTTTCCACTATGTTTCTTGACAAGTACAATATTGGACAGCCATGTTGTATACCTAGCCTTCGAGATAAATTTTTCCTCTAAGAATTCTTGTACAAGTTTTTCGGTAGCCTGTGCCTTCTCATCGGATTGCTTACGTCTGCATTGTGCGACGGCTCGAGCAGCTGGGTCAATGGTCAGTTGATGGCATACGGTCTCAGGGTCCAGGTCGGGCATGTCAGCGATACTCCATGAAAACAAATCAGCATTGTCCTCCAGACATGTCTTCAACTGCTGCTTTACCTCGTCGGGCAGCCCTGCCCCTATATTTACCCCTCTGTTCGGGTTGTCTCCAAAAGTAACCACCTCGAACTCACCATCGGGTACAGGGCGCATGATGGCTGGTGTAGAGAAGCTGCTCGTCCCTGCTGATGTGCCTTCGCCGCTATCCTCTTCACCTTCGTCAAAGATCCGGCTGTCGAGGTCGATTTGTGTACTGGGAGAGATGGAATCTTCTCAAGCTGACTTCCCTCGTCGGGATGGTCTTCCTCCCTTGCCGGCTTGGCGGCCTTGGGTGCTGCACCGATTGAGCTTTGTCCTCGGGTAGCTGCTTTAAAGCACCTCCTCGCTGCTTCTATATCCCCGTGCAAGGTTGCGACATGGACCTTCTCTGTATAGTACTTTATCTTGAGATGAAAGGTTGAAGGAACAGTGATTAGCTCCGCTAAGGTTGGTCTGCCCAGGATGCATTAGTACAGTGAAGGGCAGTCAATTACCAGAAACTGAGTCTTGATCGACTTCGAAGCTTCCTCTTCCCCGAAAGTGACCGAAAGCTCCACGTATCCCAGGGTCTGGCGGTAGCCCCGTTGAATCCTTGTAGGTCGGATCTTACGTACGGCGACATGTTCTTTTGGTCTAGCTTCAAGGCTCTGAACAAACCGGTGTACATGATGTCCACAGAGCTGCCCTGGTCGACCAGGATCCATCGGACATCGGTGTTGGCAAGTCTCGCTTTGATGAACAAAGGAATGTGTGAGTTTGGGGAACCCCCAGGCAGCTCCTCACGATAGAACGTGATTAGCTGAGAACGCCCCCGAACTTTCTCGAGCGTGGATAGCTGGTCGGGACTGCAGTCGATGAGCTGGTCGAATTTTCTCTTCACCGACCCTACTGTGAACTCGCTGTATCCCCCACACGAGATAACCATGGCCGTCGGGAAGGTCTCCCAGGTGTTGTGCGCGGATATCTAAGGAGAATCCTCAAGGTAGTTGGGGATGATGAAGTCTTCTGGATGCGTGATGACCATAGCGACCTGCGGGGGAGGACTGGGCGGTGAAGACTCTGTCTCCTTCTTGGCCTCCGAAGTATCTCGTCGGAATGACTCACCCTTTTTCGTATATTGCTTTAGGTGACCCTCCTTGATGATGATTTCAATAGCGTCCTTCAGGTGCACGTAGTCTTCGGTTACATGGTCGTGGCTGCGTTGGAAGTGACAGTATTTACTCTTGTTCGTGTTCCCCTTTGATGATGTTGGCTTGGGGAACCGGACACCCCCTGCTTGAATTTCGCGTTGACGCATTCAGAGAGAATGCGCTCGCGAGGAGCATGGTTTCAATATTTTCTATATGCTCGCCTGGGTCGGTGGTCCCTTCGTAAGTGGCCAGAGGAGGTAGCTTCTCCAGTCCGCGAGGAATATGCGTGTCCATGATCTCCTGAGATAAGGGGCCATGGACATCGCCGTCACTGCTTGCGCTGGATGACCGACAAGGGGAATTGCTGCACCTGCGGCATCTACTGCATCGGGGAGAATGTCTACGCGACCTGCGGTGCTCGTGATGGTTCCTTGAAGGTCTGGTCCTCTTTGGAGTAGGAGAGCATCTGGATCTCCGCAGGGGAGATCGGTGTCATCGTCTGGCGACTTCTGAATCAGGTTCCTCTGATCTTGAGCATCTCCAGGTGGGAGAAAGACTCCTGGATCTGTCCCGCCTACGCTTCTGAGGAGGAGATTGCGGTCGTGGAGAAGGACTGTCGGGCTTCTGCGAGGGACGTTGCTCCTGGAGGGCATGCTCGAGCATGCTGATCTTTTCGCCATGTTGGAAGATCAGGAAGTTAGACCTGTTGAGGGAGGCGATGAGGGCAGCAGTGCTGGGGTCTGTATTTTGAGGGACAGGTATAGACTCAAAAATGGGACCAGCAGCTTGTGCGCGCGGCTTCACATCATCGGGGGTAGGAGAGGCGGTCTTTTCATCCCGATGGTCTGTCTCTAGGAAGGTAGCTTCGGGGACAAGGTGATCAACGTTATCGACGATAACGGCGATGGCAGGCTCTTAAATGGCATCATCATTCCTGTTAGAGGCCATGATGATCAATTGAAGTTTGGAGAGAGCTTTAGTCTTTTGGGTGAAAAGATGAGGAATATTGAATAAAAAAGACGGGGAAGCAGTGTTTCCCACAGACGGCGTCATTGATCTGAGGTGATCAGACTAAATCGTCGTGGCCTTCGCGTAGGGCACATGCTGATGCTTGTAGGAGAGAAAAGGGGGTTGTACCTGCAAGGTACTTCGATGCCAAAGTAAGTGATTGGGCAAGAGAGAAAAAACAAGTACTAAAGTATGATTTCAAGTATTGAACAGTGATCAAACCTGCGCCTCTCAAATGAGAGGGTATTTATAGAACTAACCCCCAGCGCGGGGCCAAGGTCTCCCATGTGGCTGAAATATCTGGTCGATCAATGGGAGACTGTCAGGTGGGGGCTCAGGCGCGTGACCCTTTGACCTGGTCCAACTGTTTCCGTGAGATCTGGGGAAACGGTTGGTCGCGTGAACTGTCAAGCGCGTGAGGGGGACGTCCCCAACGGTTATATTGCCCAACGACTAGTCTTTGCCCAACGACTAGTTTATGGCTATTGGGCATTGCCAAGAGCTAGACTGGATTAGGTCTTCCCTACTGTGAGTCAAACGCCTGCCCAGTCCATAACACTTATCAACCGTCAACCACCAACCATCCTCTTCGAAGGAAGCACGTAGGCAATGTTATCTAACAAACAAATCTCTTCTCCATATGAGATTCCATGACAACACCTCATTCGAAATAGCACCTAATGTTCTAACTTTTCTATTACTTTGAAAAAATGATCTTTTAGAAAGATATGATGATACTACCAAAGATTATACCAAAAAAAGAGGAGGAGAGACCATTATCCACCTAATAATGCTCTCACTGAAGAAAAAAACTAATTAAATGAATGAACATGGATCCTATTAATAGTTTTAATAAAAAAATATTTAATTTTAATATTGACTTAATTTCAACTTTAGTCCTAGTACTATTCTTATTTTTTAGTTTTTGTCCTCTCATTTTTAAATTCGGTTATTTTAGTCCATTTATTTTTTTTAAATTTTAACCCCCTTTTTAATTTGAAAGCATTTTGTAATGACATGACGCTCATTTAACTTACGTGTCATTGCTATTTCAACTCGGTTATTTTGTTTTGTGATTAGGTTAATGTTATTTTAAAAACATAATAATTCTTTTTTAAAAAATAAAAGTAAAAAAATTTGACATTCAATTTTCCTTTCATCTTATTCGTTCCATTTTCTTATTCCCAAAAAAAATGAACAATAAAAACATTGTCATTCAGCATGACATTATTGTTTTTTTCAATTGAACGAGCATTCGTTGTGTTTATTCGTCATTGTCAAACCTCAATTTTGTCCGAACATTTTATTATTATATGGATTTTAGCTGCAATTTATCTCGAATAAATAAGAAAGCTCATTTGCTAGTGAAATGAGATTTGAAGAGGTACAAGCACGAGGTCTGGGGTTTGAATCACATTTTGCTACTTTTTGTTTTTATTTGCATTATTTTTAAATCACACAAACTAAAAATAAAAAAATGTATTTTTCTTTTATTTTGTATTAGTTTTCGAATTTTTACCTAGGCATTTTTTAAAAATAATTAATTTTACTTTTTCACTTTTTATTTAAAAATAGTCAAAAATCTTAAAATAAAAAAGATTTTAAAGTATTTTGTTCACATTTCATTTTAGGATAGTAATTTAATGTTATTTAACATTTTATTTTAGGATAGTTTTTATTTATTTTTAATATAAAAAATATTTTAAAAAAACATTTAGAGATTTTGTTCTTTTTACGTTATTTCATTTTTAGGATAATATTTTCACTTTTTTTAGAAAGAATCAACATGAGTAGGTAAGAAGAAAAAAAGTAAAAAAGGGAGTTTATTTTTCATTTTATTTTATTGTTATTTTTATTTTTATTTTTAATTTTTAATTTTTATGATTTATTTTATTCTGGAAACTTTTTCTCAATTAAAAATATATTAAAAACAAAATATCATCTTTCTTGCATAAAATCATAAAAAATATATTAGGTTAATGAGAAATCATTGAACTTAAATTTTTTCTTTTGTTTTTCGATTCACTCTTAATTTGTATTTAATAGCCTTAATCTAATTTTTTTTATATAAATAGGATGCAATTCCATAATCCATGGACACTAACTAATCCTAACCCTTCTATTCACAAAATAACACTACATAAATCTCACTCCAGGTACATAATTTTGTTTCTTCTTTTTCTTTCTTTCTCTTTTAAATATATGCATTTATTTAGATTTTGTTTAATTGAAATATGATTTTAAAAGAGAACATGGCCTTTTTGTCTATTGGGCTTAGTTCCATTAATTCACACATCATCTTTCCTCTTGACATCCCCTTTAGTTGTTTTAACTTTTTTTAGCTAATCTAATTGTTGTTAATTTAGACATGTTAGTTATTCTTTAAATTAATCTTTTTATAATTAATTAAAACGTGTACTTAATTGACTCAATTCTTTATTTAGGCTATAAAAAATAATGAAAACATAAAAAATATTTCATCTAGACTTAATTTTAATTAGCTAAAATATATTAAAAAAATTCACTTATAAATATTCCAAGACTTGTACATGCTTGTTAAGATTTCCCGATTAAATTACATTACTCACATAACTTATAAATAAAACCTGGTGCTTTCTCAAGTCATTAACTTGTGGGCGTTCAAATATTTTTCACAGTCAAATTAACTTCACATTTTTTACGATTCAAAACAACTAAAATCAACTCAACGATCAAATCATTTATTTACTCTGTGCGACAAATTAATCAATTTTTGTGTGTTCTCGTACATCTAATTTAAAATCAAGAGAACTCTTTTTTACAAACTAAAATCACACTACTACAAAAAGTGCTTTTTATCTCGGATATGAAAAACTTATTACCTCGGCTATAGAAACGAGGTAACGAAGGACGACATAAAAACTCGCCACCTATCACCTCGGTGGTATTAAAACCGAGAAGTAAAGTTAAATGCACATGGGTTTAAACTCCATCAGCAGTACTTTTACTATTTTCAAAACTATTGTATCTTTCATCTCGGTTTATTTTGAAAATCGAGGGGTAAGATTATTTCTATTTTTTTTTAATTGTTATATTGTTTAATCAGAATATTACATTGTTTACTCTGAATATTACACTGTTTAAAATAAAAGTCAAATTCCCTAGAGAACAAAATAAAAATCAAATTCCCTGAAGATCTAGACTTTAGATCTTCGAATTATTGAATATTGGAGAAGATCAAATGTTGGGTGCAAGGTTTGCCTCTTCGAATCTTGCATGCATTTGATTATGAAGCAAAACAAAATAAGGGTTAGATAAATAAAATAAATATTCAAATATATGATGTTATGCTCAAATAAATATTTAAGAAAACAAACCATAAACCCAAGTAGTTTTCTGCTCTTGCAATCGATCTTACAGAACTTTTCCAAACGTCTTTAAGTTTCAAGCGCTTCATGTTCCATATAAGTTAGATTATCAATATTCAACAAGTTTTTATAACAGATGTCCTTTAGGTTTCATGCAGATCACTAATGGCAGATTTGTGAGCATTGATAAATATTAAATGAACGACAAAGATTTGTTCACTACTAAAAACTTTGCGTTTAGTGACCGAAATAGAGACCAAAAAAGCTTTAAAATCGGTCACTATAACGTTTAGCGACCAATAAAGTGACCACAATTTTTCGGTTGGATAAATGTTAGTCGCTAACTTTTAGCAACATATTCAGCGACCGAATTTTAGTGACCGAAATTGAGACCGAATTAGTGACCGATTTAGCCACCGTTTTTAATGTTTAGGAAATAAAAATAAAATGAAAATTATTGTCACATTCAAGTATCGAACCCATGACCTTGGGTAGTAGAGTACACATGTTACCACTAGGACGCATCATAACAATTGTCAAAATTAAGATGAAACTAAAATATTTAAAAAGTAGAGAAAATTAGGAGGGAAATAGTATCTTAAAAAATAAAACCACCAAAATTATTAGTGACCAAAATTTTGGTCACTGAAATTTATTAATAAATTAATTTTGTGATAAAATATATTTTGTGATTAAATATTACGGTCACAAAATTTCGGTCACTAATTCTATGAGAAATCTTCAACTTCTATTTGAGCTCTGTTAGTTGTACTAAGACAGTACTCTGATATACTTTATGTCAACCTCTGATAGCTATCGCCATCTGGTTTTGAGCTTGTCAATGATTTCAAAGTCTAAAGATTTATTCCAAGATAATGAGATTATTGCCATTGCTTAGAACAAGATTCTGCTCATATCTCATTCTAGACTTACACTCTGGAGTGACTTATGATCTGCTGTTAGATTGAGATGTAAGGCTCAGAAGAGTCTGTTTGTACTTACATGTATGGTCTTATAGAAATATGAGTATCATAATGTATCTGCTACAGATATCAAGGAAAGAAGCAGAGGCATCTTCCATAAGGTTGTTTAGAACATTGATTGGGAGAAGAGCCAACAACCCAGATTCAAGTACTGATGGTATTGAATTTGGTGAGAGTAGCGGAATCAGTAGTTAGACAACCATTGAATCAGAATCCACTCAAAGTTGTACTCATACTCTATTGGTCAAGTCTGAATATTGAATCGAGTCTGACCCAACAAAAAAAAGTGTGGTATGTTTGTTCTTGTCTAACTTATATTTTGATTCAATAAGATATTTGTTTAGATATAAATGCAAAGTTTCTATTAGATCTCTAGAGAAATTTTCTTTTAAAAAAGGAGAACTTCAAAAATCTTTAAGAGGAAACTCTGTTGAGTTTTGTCTATATTGAATGTCTTATCAAGCTAGATGATAATCATATTTATGAAAACAATTTTCTTACATTTGTGTTGATATTGTTGCTTGTTAGCTATCTAAAGAAGACAATTCAATATTCGTCTATCACTCATGACTCTTGTTTCAAGATAAAGTGTTAGTTCTGAATAGAATCTTAGAGACTTGTGACTGACAGATGATATCTCTATCTTAGTCTGGACTTACTAGACTCTGATGGTTGATAACTACTGAAAGTTGTCAGTTTCTGAGATTCAAAAAAGGATTATTTCAGTCTGATATAGCAGTTTAAGTAAAAAGTTTTCTAAAAGCTTGTATAATACTTAATCTTTCATAAAGGTGAAACTTATCTGGTGGAATTGAATTATCTGCTGGATAAAGAACCTTTGGGTAATGATGTTTTCTCTTTTAGTACTTGTTGTTACTATTCCCTGTCTTGTGAAACATCATTGTGTCATTTTCTGACAAGATTCTTATTTTTTTGGAGATTCTTGTTCAGTTTCTTTTTCCTCTTCTTCTCCTCTTTTTTCTTCTTCTTGTGTGCGTGCTGATCAAACCAAACCTGAAATGAGTTCTTTCGTTTATTCTCCTTTGAATCAGCTGGTTTTGTCACCAATTAAAAGTTTATGGATTTTGATGAGTTGCTTAAGATTGGTTTCAACTTCTGGGAGACTGTGTCTAAACAAAGGTGGAGTGGCTACTTTGAGATGCTCTGTGGTTTCACTTATCCAAGTCTTGTCAAAGAGTTTTGGATTAATGCCTCCATTGTTGAGCTGAATTCTGAGTATGCTATTCTGTCTAGTGTAACTGGTGTTTCTATTACAATAACCTCTAAAGCGATTGTAAATGTGATCAATTGTGAGGAGATTGGAGAAATTCTAGGAACTCTTGTTTGGGAACACTATCTTTCTACTTGGCGTATCTTTATAGAACCATCTAATACATCAGTGGTTTCTAATCTTCTTCCCAATACTGTTGTTTGGAGTCAGATTCTGAATTCAAACTTACTGCCAAAGGATCAAGATTTAGACCAAGTGGACCCTATTAAAAAAGATCTGCTTCTACTTCTTAATTCAAATTTGAAGATTGATCTTCCTCAAGTTATGTTTGACCATCTGAAGAGGTCTCTTTCTTCTTTTAAAAAAGGGAAAGCCCTTCTCCATACCTTTTGGACGAGTTATTTATGAATTACTTGTTCAGCAAGGGGTTAACATAAGTTCTGAGGCTAGTTCTTCCAAGATTTTAAAAGACAAGTTTGAAGCTATCTATGAAAATTCTGATGTTAGGTTTCTGCATAGTTATGCCTTGTATTGTTGATGAAATCTTTGTATTAAGTATCTTATTAATAAATTCAAAAGTTTGTTCATGCTTGTGTTCAGTTTTAACTGATTAATATTTACTCGTACTGTTCACTGAGTATCTGAAATAGATGAAAGAACTCAAATGTTTGCAACTTATTTTATTACTGAAAGAGGAAGCTATTACAAGACAATTAGATTTTTCTAGTCTAATGGATGTGTTCTAAGGAACTCCCTAGGATCATCTGACATGTCTAGATTGTCTAAGAAATCTTGCCATTCTTCCTTAGCAAACTCCAAAGCCTCCTTCCTCAGTTTGTTTTTGCATCTGGATCCAGATAACTTCTTTCTTCTGTGTGTCTTCACAAAGGATGCTGAATAGGAGAGCACTTATGAAGTTGTCTGCTTGCTTGCAGGTTCTTCATCCGGTGTCTTGCTTTGATTTGCTTGATTTGCTGCATTCAGTAATGCTGCCTTCCTGAAATCTCTCTTTGGAACCCAGATCTGCTTCTACTTATACATCTTGGTGTTTTAGAGATTAAGTGATGATGAAAGAAAGCTTACTTGAGTCCTTTTATAGACGTATTACATTTATTATCTTGAGATTAATATTATGTAAGTCCAGATTAAATCAGCATTTTAATAATGACTCTTGATAATGTAATCTAATCTATTAAGATTCTCTAAATTAGTGTGAGTTTATGACTAATCTGTTCTAACTGTCGTTTCTGTGTCAGTTTCACTTTTTTAAGTGTACCTTCAGATTATCTAAAGTAAAATTCTGGAAAGTAAATGCGTGATAAAGAAGTATTGGTCTGAAATAAAATTTTCATTAATTAAATGAGGATTACAACTTTTCAAAAGGGGTACAAGATATGTCCTAGAATTCATCTCTAGCCATTGAATCGTGTGCCCAGCGGCGTCCACTGTTGTTGTAGTCTACCTCCTCATCTTCTGAATCAATCACTTCTTCCTCTTCTATGTCTGGAAGAGAGCTGTAGAACCTCTTGTTTGCCCTCTTTTTCTTCTTCTTTGATCTCTTCATTATTCTTCTATGAGGCTTTAAAGCATCGTTCAGGTGCTGTTGAAGTGGCTTCTTCAGAAGCAAGTTGTGTTGAGAGCACTGGAACAGTTGTAGAGGACTCAGAAGCAGCTTGCTTCTGAGGGGATTGGATTGGCATGCTTGTAGAGCTCTTAGTTGTGTCTGTTATGACAGACGCCTTATGACTCTCAGATGCTAACTCCATATTCTTAGGATGGGTTATTGATGAAATTGATTTAGGAGTGAGATGTTTTATAGCAAATTCTGTGGATACCAAGTGTCTAAGTTTAATCCTTGTTTAATTCTTGGAACAAGTAACGACCACTAAGACTTCAATGCTTGCACTTTACAAATCTTAATGACTCTTATTACTTGATTACTCTTCCTTCTTGGAAATTGATCTTGTAATGATGATCTGAGTTACGTTTATTGGTGATATTTTTTTCTCTCTTTCCTTCTTTTTCTTTTTATTCTTTTTTATGTGACAAAAGGGGGAGAAATAATAGTAAGTATTTAAGTGGAAACTGAACCCATTGAATACATATTGGTCATTTATTTTCTTGTCATTTATTTTTCTGTTACTTGCCCAGGGCGTATTTTGACTTTCTTGTACATAGGTCTGAGTGTGAGCTTACAAATCTCAGACTTAGCCTATCAGACCCAGAAGGAGCTTATAAACCTCATATTCTAGTGTTTCCAAAGAAAGTTAAAAAGGGGGACATATTTTAACTCTCTTGTATATAGTGTTAAGATAAAGCTTACAAACCTCTGACTTAGCCTATGAGACTCAGAAGGAGCTTACAAACCTCGTATTCTGGTGTTGCCAAAAGGAGTTAAAATGCAGTCATTTTGGTGTTCTTAACTATGGAACTAAGGGGGAGCTTACAAAACTTAACCTTGGAACTGATTGACTCAGAGGGAGCTTGCAAACCTTAGACCCTGATGTTGTTGAGAAGACTAGTTTATTTTTCTTGACAAATAGTTCTTAATGCTAGAACAAGCTCTGCTATGAACTATCAGACTCAGGGGGAGCTTACAAACCTCATACCCTGTTGTTGCAAAGAAAATTAAATGCCCAACATTGTCCTTTAAAAACTTGTGTTTGTCATCATCAAAAAAGGGGAGATTGTTAGAACAAGATTTGTTCTTGATATTTTCTTTTAGTTTTGATGATAACAAAAGTATTAAAAGAACAATGGTTTATTTGATGTGTGTTTTATTTATGCAGGTTCTTGTACATAAATAATCAGAATTTGTTTATCTAAGATACACTTGGAGTTGCTTTATTGCTAGATTCTGGTGGCAGAGTCTGAAGAACAATTTCTAAGTGTGGCTTAACGCAAACTCTGAACAGAAGGCCTCAATATTCAGACGAGTTTCTACACTTGGTAATTGTATATCAGCTTCTGGTATTATTCAGAGTTGGAGATGAGGTTGTGGACTATCCGTACTACTGAAAGCATGATGTATTGTCTTATCATCCTGTCAGCTCGAGTCTACAGTATTGCAAGGCTCAAGAAAAGCTAGTACGTTCTATGGATGTCTACTCCCAACGACTCTATTAGTACAGAACCTCTTGAAGACTCAAAGGTTAAACGTGATACACAATGGATTCAGAAATCTGTTGTGCATCCATCTTTAACGTCTCTTGTAATTTGGAGCAGAAGCAAAGACAATTGATCAAGTAACCTTCTCAATGACTAGTTTTTGGAAAGGCTACATATATGGCTGAAGATTCAAGCCTGAATTTTTAACAAGGATTCTTTTGTTAAAGGAGTAGCAAGATCAAGCAATTATCAACTCTATGTAATAGGCATATTTTCTGTTGTAGGTATTAATTGTAAAAGCCTTAGGATTTCTCACCCCCTGTATATATTTATAAATCTTAAGTGCTTTAGTTCTTTGTTATGGTGATCTCTCGTACCTCTGATGCTTGCATCATATACACCTTGTTCTCTATTCTGCTGAGCCTTCAGTAGTTTAAATTAAGTCTCCTGCTATGTGTTAGAGCAAAAAGTCTTGTCTCACTGGGATTCAAACAAAAAGTCATGTGCCAAGATGCTTAAGCCACGTAAGTATCATTGCTTAAGTGCTTGGGCTATGAAAGTCTTCTTCACCCAGTCTGATTGAGCAAAAGTAAAGTCTTAGCCTTGTGCTCTAAGCAAAGGTAAGTCTCAGCCAGAAGACAGATGAACAGGCAGCTCAGCCTGAAGGTGTGAGCAATGGAAAGTCTTAGACATGCGCTCTAAGCAAAGGAAAGTCTCAACCAGAAAGCAGTTGAGCAGGCGGCTCAGTCTGATGGTGTGAGTAAAGGGTAAGTCTTAGACATGCGCTCTAAGCAAGGGAAGTCTCAGACAGTTGGTTTGAGTAGTTTTAAAAGTCTTACGCCAAAGTATAAGCGACTATAATCATGAAGTGGTTATAATGAAAAGCTCTTGTGAGGCAAGGGGATTAGACTACTCTCAGTTAGGGGAGGAACCAGTATAAATTTTTTGTGTCTTCTGCTGTTATTTTATTTACTTCTACTATCCGCTTCCAACTGAATTAACTCAGAATCTGAATATTAGTTCTGATTCTGAAACTCTGATCAGAAGCTAAATAATAAGAAAATGCGAAACGCAATTCAACCCTCCCCCCCTTCTTGTGTACTTTTCACACCTTCATCAAACACTTTGTCATCTTCTTGTTTAAAGTGGTGTTTGATGAAGAGAGTGTATGTAAGTTTAGAGCCTGAAATATTGATGGTGTCTTCAGCATCAACATCAGGGTTATAGGTAAGGCCATCTGGGCGAAGCCCTGTGATGGCAGCTACATCGAACAAAGTTGGGGTAACCATTCCACATGGCAGATGGAAGGTATAATGGGTGTTGTCCCAAAAGTATAAGGACGCTGCCAACATGTTCAGACAATATGGTATGTTGGTCTTCGACAGCATAAGAAGGTCATAAATCCCTATATTCTTCCAATGTTCAGCTTTGACCTTCTCCATCTTCGCCATCCATTGGTCAAATTCCTTCAAGGGATTGACAGCTCTCACTAGCCTGGTGCCATCAGTGAGATAACCAACGTTGATTTTGGGCAAGGGGATTTCTTCAGGAGAAGTTTCAGCAGCTGCGTTGATTTTGGGAAAACTCTTTTGCCCTAACGGCCTTGTTTTCCGGTAAGAGGGGAGAAACTCACTTAGTCTCTCATTAGAAATGTCAATGTCAGATAGAGGACCAGACTGTTCGTAAGGTTTGTCAGAAACAACTATAGGAATCTTTACCTGAGACTTATATATGGCTCGTGTCTCTTCAGTGGTGGGTTCCGGCATGCAACGGCGGTTATCCACTATTTGGGGGCCTGGGATATTAGCGAATGGAGGAATGGATTGTTTAAATTGAGCAACCTTGCCTCTTTGAGTTTTCTTTGGTTGAGGATTGGTTTAGGAAGACGCCATTGTTCTGCGTAAGAGAAACTGAAGAAAAGAAGATGTTCACTTGAGAATATGAAAGTTTGGAAAGTTCACAAAATGGTGGAAATGGGTATTTATAGACGTTTGAAAATCCCAAGAGCCTTGGATCTACCGTTGAAGTTGAAGAGTTAGTGGGACGTGTGTTCTTTTCCTGGAGACGTGATGAATGGTAGCAGTTATGTTCAAACTGCAAACGTCTGTTTTCAAGAAAAGTGTTATGATGAATACGGCTGAAGAGACGTTTAAGGATTTGTCACGATGGTATGATGTCATAAGCGTGGGTTAGAGAAACTGAACAATTCAGCCACTAAGTAATTAGTGGGATATTCAGTTGAGGCCATGCAAACAAGCGTCGAAATGGTTATTATATTAAGAAATGACCTTCCTACCAATTCTGGCAAAAGGACATTCCTAGGGGGCAATTTGTTAACCCTCATTTTTGACGCTAGAAAGAATCAAAGCTATTTTAAGTTAAAAAATTATTTTTAACATAAAGAAGGCTTCGACCCAGCTTTGGTGAAGCCTGAGTCGAATAGGGGTTTTTGGAAGCCTCAAAATGGCTAAGTATTAGGAAAGGTTTCGACCATGGGAATATGGAAACGCGCGCTGCAGTTGTTATACTAAGGCTGGAGGGAATTTCCAATGTTTGAAATTCAAATAGGAGCAGTTGTGAACGTGGGAACAGTTGAGGCCAAGGAGAAGGCGACAAAGGGACACGTTTTAAGCAATAACCACCACTTAGTAGTTATTTCTTAGTACTATAAATAGGAGTTATTTCTATGTAGTAGAGGTGTTCATATTTTTGTACAAGTTACTCAAAGAAACTCAAAGTACCCGCGTGTAGAGAAACGAGTTCGTGAGAATGTACGTAATGTAGCACCACCCTTTATATCTTCATTAATGCAATTTACCTTCATCATGTTTAAGCTTCAAGCATTTACTTTCCATGTCTTTACGTTTTCCTGAATTTTACTTTTCATGCCAAATTTACTTAAAGCCTTGTTTTTAAACTTTCATTTAAACTTCCTGCATTTACTTTCGACAGCACCTTTACATTTCAGTCTTTATTTTCAAGAACGTGGAGTTCATTGCATTTTATTTTCAAAAGCTTTTACATTACTGCATTTACCTTCAAAGCCATTTATTTTCTTGCCCTTTACTTTCGACAGTCATTTACTCTTTCTGCACTTTTTACATTCCAGAACGTGGAGTTCAAGCACTTTTATATTTCTTGTTGTTTACTTTCGACGGTTATTTATCTTCCTGCACTTTTATTTTTCAAAGTCATTTACCCTTTTGTCTTTTACATTCGACGCCTTTAAAATTCTGCATCATTTATTTACAGCCCTTTACATTTCCAAGCCTTTACCTTATTTGCAAGTAGTCGAACGTGGAGTTCATGTAGTTTTCTTTTACTGTCGAACGTGGAGTTCAATTTACATTTCTTGCATTTATCACTGTCAGTTACATTTTCTCTTAAATTTAGCACATGTCCTAGGATTTGTGTGATCGATCCTGCAAGTTAGTCAGTTTTATTTAAAATTGATAGACCAGAGGTTGTTTACCAAAATTCACAGTAAACAATTATATTAAAAATAAAATTTCTTAATAAAAAAATAAAAATATATTTTAATTATTTTATACATTTAAAAAAAAATACTAACAAGTCTCTCGACACTCTTTATATGTTTAACGTGGTAAGTTTTTTAATAATGCATGTATTCAATGCATTGTAAATTGAAATAATTGATTTTTGTAAAAAAATATCTATTTTTTTTATTTGATATTCTAGTATTCGTTAGTATAACACTTTAAAAAAGTATTCCTTCTAAATGGAGTAAAAACCAGCCATTAAATTAAGAGTAAATTAATACCCTCTATTCAATTATAGTTAAATAAATGGAGATAAACCATTTTGGTTAAATATTTACTTCAACCGGTTAAACTGGAACCCGGAGATGAATCTGGTTGGGTCAATTTTTCAAAACCGCTAGTGGGTCAAAACCGTGGTTAAACTGGAAAAATCAGATTGAACCGTTCAAAACCATTAGAACCAAAGAACCGGAGCAGGTTTTGTAAAACCATCCGGTTCAAAAAAATTCATCAAATAGACCATTTTTTTAATTTTTTTTTTAAATTTTAGTATGTTAATATCAAAACTTAGCATACATTCCCCAATCACAAAAACAAATTTCGTGTGTTTTTTACAACCATACAAACTTTTAAGTTTTGTCACTCCATTATAGCACACTCCATCATTATTATGTCGTCTCTTTCAAACATAGTCACGATGTCCAACTCTATTGAATGTCGTTCAAGTCAATATTATTTGTTGTTGTCTATTAAGACTTGTTTGTCGTAGTTCAACTCAAATTCGATTTTTTGTTGTTTAATGAAATATATTGTATTATTTATATTTTGATAATCTATCTTATTTAATTTAGGTATTCTTAATTATTTAAACTTTATTTTAGTTATTATATTCTATTATTTTAATCTTGCTTTGAATTAATTTAATTTATTTTGTTGTAATTCTTTAGTTTGGTCAAAATATTCTAAAATGATGGTTGAAATGAAGTGTAAAATTATGTTAATGTTATATATTATTGATATTGTTGTATTAAATTTGTAATGGATTTTTGAAATATTTATTTTATTAAGTTGAGAACATATGATAATGTGTGATATATCTATGAAATTTAGTTTCATATTATTAGTTTATTTAATAAACGGTCCCACCGAGGTTTAACCGATTTAACCAATTGAACCTTAAACCGTAAGTTTTACCGGTTCGATTTCCGGTCCGGTTTTTAAAACATTGTGATTGGTAGTTTATGCTTTATTTTTATTTATTAAAATAATTTTTTACAATTGGTTGCACATACGTATACTAGTAAATAAATAAAAAATATTTTATAAATAATTTAATTTTATAAATTTATTAATTTTAAAAATTATTGATTCTATTTTAATTTTTATTCTTTTATTTTATTTTTTCCTTAATTTACTTTGGAATTTCAAGTTTAAAAACTCAAACTTTTGAAAATAGTTTCATAATAGGCAAAAATACCACATTAAGTAATAATGTTTTTTCCTTTCCCATTTTTTTTTTAAAAATATTATTTTTATTTAAGAAAACAAAATTGGACTTTGCCATTTATTCAGATTCTTGGACAATATATTTGATTTAAAATGTATTAGCCTCATATATAAACTAAGTTCGGTATTGTCTGTTTTGATTGTGAACTTGATTTTATTTTTTATTAAAATAAATTTCCATTCTAAGTATTGTGCATGTATATAAATATTGGCTATGTGGTATATAATTCCTTATAGAATTATAAATACAATATGCTATAGTATTGTGAAGTAACTTCTCCAATGGAAGATCTCAAACAACTTGTGATGTGGTGGAAGCGCAAGAGTCTTCATTGGCATAACAACGTTATTAATAATGTTGTCTCTGATTCTAACAAAACTTCATATCCTCCTCCTGGTTTCATTTTTGTTTTTATAGGGTATGAACGCAAGCGTTTCAAAATTCCTCTACGGTTCCTTAAACTTCATATTTTTCAGTGTCTGCTTATGGAATCTGCAGAAGAGTTTGGCCTTAAAGTTAAGGGTTGTTTGGTTCTCCCTTGTGAAATATCACTTTTTAGAGAAGTTGTCAAGTACGTCAAGAAAGATGAACGTAAGTATGGCAAGCTTTCAATGGAGGAGTTTGTGAATATGGTTTTCAATTCTTACGAGAGAGAAAAAAGTATCTTTCATTTCACTCCTCTCTTGCAGGAAACAGCAGCATGATAATTGATTATAAGAGATTGAATCATGAATATGAAAGAGTAAAAAGTGAAAATTTACACTCATCTAAATGAAAGTGTACATTACTCCTCGGTCTCAAAATAATTATCATAGTTGGTCATTTCACATAGATTAAAAAAATATAATACATGAAAGAGAATAATATTTTTACCAAACCATCCTTATTTGCTATTAGTGTATTCGAATTATCATAAATATAGAATGAGAGAATAATAAATAGAGAATTTTAATTAGAGTGCATAATTGAAAGATAAATATTACCACCTTTGTCCCAAATTATAAGTCACTTTGCCAAAAAAAATTTGTCCTAAATTATAAGTCACTTTACCATCCCAATACAACATTAATGATTTTTTCCCAACATATCCTTTATCATTTATTATTATTTATTCTTATGCCTAATTTGTGTTTCCCATACAACAATATTTATGTTTCTTAATATGTGTAAAAGATGCAAAACATCTTATAATTTAGAACGGAGGGAGTAAAATTGAATTGAAAACTAAAAACAACATTTATTTTAGGACAAATAATTTTAAAAGATGTGACACTTACTTTAGGAAGAGGGGGAAACAATTATAATTGTTTTATTTTATTTTTACTTAAAACTCATCTCTCTTGTTTATTATCTTCAATTTTTATTTTTAATAAGAGTCTATTTATTTTTTTTAGATTCATTGTTTATTTAATAAATTTAAAAAGTGAAATATCTTTTATGAAAAAGTATAACAGGTTTAAGATTTAAAAAAACATTATAGTGCTCAGTTTATAACAAGAAAAAACAATAATAAATCTTTTAAACAAGAACACCATCACCAAAACTGAGACTTTAATCCCACAAAAACAAATTATCTATGTATGCACAAAAAAAATATAGGGTGACTTCACCAAATATAAGTTAAATTTATTGATCTGAGATGATCAGACTAGATTGTCGTGACCTTCGCGTAGGGCAGATGCTGATGCTTGTAGGAGAGAAAACGGGGTTGTACCTACAAGGTACTCCGATGCCAAAGTAAGTGATTGGGCAAGAGAGAAAAAAACAAGTACTAAAGTATGATTTCAAGTATTGAATAGTGATCAAACCTGCCCCTCTCAAATGAGAGGGTATTTATAGAAGTAACCCCCAGCGCGGGGCCAAGGACTCCCATGTGGCCGAAATATCTGGTCGACCAATGGGAGACTGCCAAGTGGAGGGTCGGGCGCGTAACCCTTTGACCTGATCCAACTGTTTCCGTGAGATCCGGGGAAACATTTGGTCACGTGAACTGTCAAGCGCGTGAGGGGGACGTCTCCAACGGTTATATTGTCCAACTACTAGTTTCTGCCCAACGGCTAGTTTCTGGCTATTGGGTCTTGCCAAGAGTTAGACTGGATTGGACCTTGCCCTACTGTGGGCCAAGCGCCTGCCCAGTCCAGAATAGTAGCCCCCCAAGTCTTTGCTCTGAGGAAGAGTGATGACTTGAGATAGCCCTTGGACAATTTCCTTTGAATGTTGATGTTCGGGGAGATGTCCCTCGCCTGTTCCAATGTTGAGTTGGTCGACATTGGTTCTTAACCAGCCCGACGAGCCTTTCATATGTGAGGACATGCTCGCGGAAATTTTGTTTTTATGTCGACCAGGTTTAGGAAGTGTGCCCGCTGAAGTGACATTTTTATGTCGACGAGCCCTGACGAGGACATGAGTTGCACGTATTGTCGTGGAAGATGTGCTCGCGGGGTAGCAAAAGACTTGGCGAGTGTAACGTCTAGCTTTGGGAATGCCAAACGAAGATTCCCTTTCTGACACGTGGTGGAGCATTCAATTCCTGTCAGGACTAGAGTTGCCTAGGCTATGATGGCCTTTGCGCTTCCCAAGCGAGGAAGTGCTTATAAAAGGGGGGAGAGAAGATTCATTTGAACACTTCACTCAAATTCTTCTCCCCAAATCTCTACGCTCTGTAACTTGTGTTCTCGTCGGAGCTTCTTCGCCACCGTCGACCTTCAAAGCTTAGTCTGTGATCTTCATCTTCTACCTTTGATTTAGCAAGTAAGTTCTTCACCCTTCTCTGCAATTCCTATGGTGTTCTTCAGTTCTGGAAATTTGCATGAATTTTTCGGTGACACATGAATTTTCCGGTGACACGTGAATTTTCCGGTTGAATGTTTATGTGTTCTTCGATGAACGCATGAATTTCTGGAAAACTCATGAAGAACATGAAGAACACGAAGAACATAGGATGAATATTCATGACTATTGCGTAGGCTTTATCTTTCTAGATTCGGGTTAGGATTATTTTTAGGGTTGTAGTCGGGCATTAGGCCTGTTCGACGTGAAACTTTGGCTTTCGCGCGATGAACTTATTTTGTCGCGTAGGCTCCTCCTCGCAGGATCTTCGTAGAGTCGCAGAGACTCGTTCCTGTTGTGGGGGAAAGTGAAGTCATTGTATCCCGTCGTGTTCGACTAGGGCTCGAGGTTATCCTCGACTTATTCCTCGCCCTTTCACTTGATTAGTGGTGGAAGGATGGATTTGATCTGTCGTCAAATTCACTTTTCTTCCTCTGCTTTCAGGTGAAATGGCTTACCAACGCGAAGGGGTCCTGCCCAATGTTGAGGCTGTGCACTAGGAGGTGGAGCAGCTCGAAGACTATGCCAACGTACAAGTAGTTGAGGGGGACCTCAAGTGGATCGCCCAGGAACCCCTGTCGACGAGGTCGACATTTACTGAAGAGGAAGCTCGGGAGTTTCCCTACCTTGAAGATCGGGCTAAGGGTGCGCCCGTGCATTGAAGAGCTATTTATCCTTTACCAATTTTTAGGAGGCCATCTTCTGCCACTTAGAGTTGTGCCCCGCCCAACTTCATCCGAACGCACTGCCGTTTATTCGTGCTTTTGAGCTGGTCTGTCGTTACTTGAAGGTCGTGGCGACCATGGATCTTTTCTTTTGCATTTTCCAAATCCAGCGGAGCACGGCGGGCCCGAAGCAAAGCTGGGTGTCTTTCAAGCAGCAGAGTAAGATCTTCTGGCCTTACTCAGAATCTGTCCGACACTTCAAGGACAGGTTCTTGGTTGTGAAACCTGCCTCTGAAGAGGTGAGGAGATCCATCTCTACGCTTGAGACCGCGGAGGTTGATGGTCGGCACGTTGAGAAGGTTGTGTCCAAGTTCCCTTTGGAGTGGGTATATGCCTATTTCAGATATAGGACCGACCAGTTCCTCGTCAAGCACGAGCAGCTCTGTGAAGGGGACAATGAATCTTGTCGGGTTTTGCATGCTTACATGGAGACTTTCAGCCCAGCGTTTGTGGTGGACAGGGACGACAAAGAGTTGCTCGGGGAGGATGGAGAGCCTGCCCGAGCGGCTCGTTATATTAATACTAGGGCTCTCCTTGAATGTGAAACTGACGACGTTGCGTTCAAGCTCCTCGGTATAGATTGCTCATTTGCCCGTGTTTTTAAGTTTCTCTTAACATACTAATATTCCTCTTTTATGTTTATAGGGAAAATGGCGGACAAGAGGGAGCGTCTGGTGAGGTCCGCGGCGGCCAAAAACCTGAAGAAGGTGCCCCCAATGCCGAGCACCGGTGCAGCGAAGCAGCAAGTAACAATGGAAAAGTTCGTGGGCGGCACCGGCTCTGCCCCCGGGACCACTTCACACCCTCCAACCTCAGATACGACCCATAAGACGAAACGGGACGATGTTAGCTCCCCCCCGACTGGTTGCTCGGGCGGTTTCATCGGGGGGAGATTCGTGTTGCCTTCGTGCTATCTTCAGGGGAAATTTTTTTATGGGGAGAGCTCTATCGCTGTTCCCGAACTTGATGTTTTGGCCATCCTGTCCGCCGACCGTCAGGTGCGGAGGAAGCATCTCTGTCAGGACGCGGCGGCTATCATCAGAGTGCTGGAGGCGGCATTGGCCCTCGGGGATGCGGAGATAGTTCCGCTTGCCGACCTTAAGAGGACGAAAGCTAAGATCTCCAACCTGGAGCTGGAAAATGCAGAGATTTACAATGATCTAAGAGGCTTCAAGGCAACCTGGAGGCCAAGATAGAACGTCAGAAGGAAGTGGCCCAGATGAAGGGAGAGGTGACCAAAGTGAATGACGAGAATGCCCGTCTGAAGGCGAGGGTAGCCGAGCTGGAGGGATTGTTGGCGGTTGGTCAGGATGAAACCGACGACGAGAAGGCTCTGAAGACGCGGAGGGACCTGATCGAAAGGGTCTGTCTTCTTGAGCAGGATAATTTGGGGGCAGCTGAGTTTGGTTTCAACGCTACCTTGGAGCAGTTGAAAGCCCTCAACTCTGACGTCCAGCTGCTGACTGAGGGAATGGGTGTTCTTAATGTGGTTGTCAACGGCGAGGTGGTTCCCCCGGAGGTTCCTGGCGAAGAAGTTTAGTTTTTATTTTGAAGTTGTACTTGTATTTTGTGGGCATTCGTGAATTTTTAATATGTAACCTTTTGTCAGGCACAACCCTTTTCTTGTACTGTTGACTTATTCTGGCCATGAGGCCGAAATTATATAAATATTATTTGCGTTTAGCATTGTGTTCATTGCATTAATTTGTGTATTTCTTTAACGTTTAAATGCTAAGTATGGACGCTTTTGGCCTAATATTGTCCTCGTACTTGAGACGCTACGAGCTGGGAATCGGTGAAGATCTTTACCTCCTTGGCGCCCAAGTCTTCGGCCAGCCGTAATCCTACGAGGAAGGCTTCGTACTCGACTTGGTTGTTGAACGTAGGGAAGGATAGGACCAATGATACTTCAATCAGGATTTCTTACTTATTTTCGAGGATGATATCAGCGCCACTGCCTGAGGAGCTGGACGCTCCGTCCACGAAGATGGTCCATTTGTGTGCCCTGCTGGGCGGGGATGCTGGAGACGTCATTTCAGCCACAAAATCGGCCAGGACTTGTGCCTTGAGGACCTTCCTGCCCTCGTAGTGGATGTCAAATGCTGACAGCTCCAAAGACCACTTGAGCATTCTGCCGACCATGTCTAGTCGACAACGCAGCTGTCTTATGGGCTGGTCCATATGCACTACTATAGTGTGGGCCAAGAAGTAATACCTCAGCCTCCTCGTGTAACGCCCAAATATTTAATTATTTATTTAATTTAATATTTAATTATTTGTTTGTGATTATTCGGTCGATTTTGTGTGGTGATAATTTAAGTCGGAATATTAAGTCGGAATAGTAAGTCGAAAAGTCGTGGAATAATATTAGAGGTAATATTATAGTCGTAGGAAAGTGTTTGATTAAGTGGGCTTGCTTCGTGTCGGAATTAGTAAATAAAGGAGGTGTATGATTTTAGGCCCATTAGATATTATCTTAGAATAATATTTTGATAAAAACAAATAATAGAAAGAAAAGAGGTTAAGGTCATCAGTAAGTGGAAGTGGAAGAGGAACCGAACGTGAGAGGAGGAGTTGCGAGAGAAACCGCTACCGGTGCCAAATTCCCGAAATCCGATCGATTGTCGAGCTGCCTTCAATCCAAGGTAAGGGTGGGTTCGACTATTATAACCGGGTTATGATGAATGATATAAGGGTTGGGGATTATATGATTTTTCCATTGATTTCTGAATAAGTGTTGTCGTCTGTGTGGAATTTAATTATGATGCTGTTGAATTGTGATTCTGCTGTTGTGATGTGTTGTTTCTGTGTTGAAGTTGTTGAAATTATCGTTGGATGGATTTTGTAAGCATTCCCGTGAAATTAATTTGGCTATGTAGAAATGTTAATTGATTGATTTTTTGTGAAATTTGTTGCTGGTTAATTTATGAATGTTGCAGTGAATTGTGTTGTTTCTGGAAGAAAAAATATGAATTGGGACGAAAACTGCACGGGGTGGCGCAGGCCACCCACCACACACATAGGGGTGGCGCAGGCCACCCAAGGAAAAAGGGAAAACACATGGCGTGGGCCACATGTTGGTGGCGCCAGCCACTACCCCTTCATAGATGCAAGTGGCGCAAGCCACTAGGAATAAGCATGAGGGTGGCGTCAGCCACCCATAAAAGAAAAGAGGAAGCACTTAGTTTAATTCAATTAAAATACTATTGCATATAAACGAAAATTAGGTACTTCATGATACCATCCTATCAAATTCTATAATTAAGTAACACAAAATCAATGTCATGTTTCTACTTAATAAAATGAATTGAATTAATGAAATATGACTGATAGAGTGATGTATTTGAACTGCACAGGACATAATGTTATCAGTATGCCAGCATATCAGATAAGTGTAGATAACAGGTTTTTTTTTGTATTATAACCAAACAGAGGGAATTTTTGATAGGGACTGAACTGATTAAAATTCATGACAGAAACTGGGAATTTATTTTAATGGCAGTAGTAACAGAAAACAGAATTTTTCCATAAGTCGTATTAATCGCAGAAGTGAAAACAGTACAGTTTTAGTCGGTTTAGCCGATTTAGGCGAAAAACTTAGTTGCCCGGAATTTAACGAAAATTATCGGGGTAAGTCGGGTAATTTAGTAGGTGACTTTGGTTGAATTGTTTTGTTGAAATTATGTCGAAAAAGTCGAATTGCAGGTACAGCTGAGTTGTAATGTTGTTCCGGTTTACGGACTAATTGTAAGTTGTAGGCTTGATAAGCCAACGTTGATATAAGTTGTTTATGTCATAAAAGTTGCTATGTTGTTTAAGTTGATTATGTTGTGGATGTCGTTGAGTTGCTTATGTTGATGAGTTGTGCATGTCATAAAGCATACATTGTATTTTATGTCGGAGCGTTGCTCACACCACGTTGGCCTGGATTGGCACAAGTTGAAAGTTGAAAGTTGAAGGCTTATGCCTTGATGCTTCGATAAACTGACAATTTTAAGTTGGGAGTTTTACTCCGATGGTACCACATGCATAACATTGTCGAGTCGCATTAAAGTCGCATTTTCTTAAGTTGTTGTTGATTTTTGTTTGTTGGTTGTTGATGTGAAGTGGTGATTAATTGTATGATTTCCCTCTATGTATTATTTATCATACTCCGTTTATAATATTCGGTAACTCACCCCTTCTGTTTGAATGTTGTCCCTATGTTGGCAACATGCAGGTAATCAAGAGGAGTAGCCGGTTACCTTAGTTCGAGTCGGTGGTTGTCGCTCTGATACGTAGCACTTGGGGGGATGACGCATGTCTTTTAGTTATTTGCCTACATGCTGAATTTTTAATGAAATTGCTGAAAAATACTTTGTTGTTTAATTTGAAGTTGTTTTATGTTGAATAAAGATGCTACTAAGTTGTTAATGAATCCGCTGCGTTGCATTTGCTAAAGTTGAATAAAGTTGAAGTTTATTGTTGGTTTATGTTCCCTTGAATCGTTATGTATCTTTCATGATTAACTGTTATGTGATTGATAATAAAGTTGAAAATGTGATATCCCGTTTTATGTCAAAAATTGTATAACTCTGATTTTAATATAATTACCGGGTAGAAATGGGATGTTACACCTCGCGGCGATGACGAGGGCGAGAGCGACCTTCTGTATCTGCATGTATCTGAATTTTGGCCCTTGTAAGGCCTTGCTCATGAAGTAAATGGGTTTTTGCCCGTCAGTTGTCTCACGAATGAGTGCGGCGCTAATGGCTTCGCTGGTGACAGAGAGGTATAAGTACAATGTCTCCCCGCACTCTGGTCATGAAAGCACGAAGGGTTCGGACAAGGCTCGCTTGAGGTGGGTCAGATCCTGCTCGCATTCCTTAGTCCACTCGAATGTGGCCTCCTTTTTGAGGAGTTTAAAGAAGGGCAGAGCATGCTGGACAGACTTGGCCATGAAGCGAGAAAGTGAAACGAGCATCCCGTTAAGGGACTGTATGGACTTCTTCGACCTGGGTGTGGGAAATTCAGTGAATGCCCGACATTTGTCAGGATTGGCCTCTATCCCCCTCTCGGTGAGGTAGAATAAGAGGAACTTCCCCGCCCGCGCGCCGAAGGTGCATTTTTCTGGGTTAAAACGCGTTTTGCATTTTCTCGCTTGGTCGAAGACCTTTTGCAAGTGGACTGTGTGATCGGATTCCTCTCGGGACATCACGATCATATCATCCATGTATACTTCGAGCATGTCTCCGATTTCTGATCGGAAGACCTTGTTCATCATACGTTGGTACGTGGTCCCAGCATTTTTCAGACCGAAGGGCATCACGTTGTAGTAATAGTTCCCCGACGAGGTCATGAACGCGGTAGATTTCTTGTCCTTTTCGGCCATAGGGATTTGGTTGTATCCCGAATAGGCGTCCATGAAGGACAAGAGCTTGAAACCTACTGAATTATCTACGAGTTTATCTATGTTGGGCAGAGGATAAGCATCCTTCGGGCAAGCCTGGTTGAGATCAGTATAATCAATGCATGTTGAGATACAAATAGAGTTCGGGTTTAGTGTTATCGTTCCACAGAGATTGTTCGTGATATTAACGCCGTTCGACAGTCGTAACGTTTCAAACTTTAAAGTAACAAGGGGTTTTAGATTGATTTCGCAACGGTTTCATTCAAAGTTAATTAAAAGCGGTAAAGGATTGTTTTAACGGTTTATAAAAACATGTCAAGGTTAGGGTTCGACAAACCTCTTTGCACGTGTATAATCGATAAAGCTAATGAACTCGGTTAAATGATAAATACAATCACATATCCTCCCAATATGTTTATCTCTAACACATATTGTGAGTTTTGCCATTTTGATCCTTTGTTGATTTCTCACACAAACTATCAAAATGACAACATTAAAGTTCAATATATGGTGAACATCACACACATTGCTATCTCTAGCCAATGTACATTGATGGATGACAAACCTAGGTAAAGAGTTGGAGCATATTTCTCAATCATGAACCAACACAAAGAATAAACATAAAATCAAGGTTTATCATCATACATTCATCATCCAAGAGTTCACTAGATAGGATCAATACATATACATACAAAGTAAAGGTTTACTTACATCTAACCTTGACACAAAAGAGAAATTAGCTACACATATTCATGGTAGCTTGATCAACAAGAATCGGTAGAAGAGAAACGAGCATCAACGACGATTTTATCGACAAAATGATGCTTTTTATCTTCCACAAATGCTATGCTACAGTGTAATGTATTTTGATCTCAGAATGTAATGATGAATCCCCATAAAAATCTGATCAAACCACTTTATAAGGGGGCTGAGTGTCGCGAAGCGCGCTGAGCGCGCAAGAGCGCGCTGAGCGCGCGCAACTTAAATGCTAAACCGCCAAACCGCGCTGAGCGCGCTAATTAGCCCGCTGAGCGCGCAAGCTACTGTAAGCCACTCCAACCTCGCGTTGGGAGCGCGCTCAAAGCATGCTCGAAAAATCCAAATTTCTTCAAACTGTTTTTGTGGGATCCTCGAGGCTCCATTCCACACCCTTCCATGTAAAAATCTGCAATAAAAACACAAAAGATAGATAGATACGATAAATAATGAAATTAACTAGAAAACGGTTATAAACGGAAACAATGGGAAAAGCATGGATTTACGAATAAAGCTCACAAAAAAGGTGCTAAAAACTAATCTAAATATTAACACTTTTTAGCACCTAACAACTCTCCCCAACTTGTCTCTTTGTTTGCCCTCAAACGAAGATAATTTAGAATAGAAGCAAGCGGAAAACAGGGAACAAATATCAACAAAACATAATGGTTCAAACCAAATAAACACGCACGCAAGTACCGCTCGTCCTTACGAAGAATGAAAATATGTAAATGAACTAAATTATAAACATCATTAACAAGCACAATTCATAAGCAACAAATGCTCAAATTAGAATCACCTAATTTTTCGAATGAGCCTAGCTCAATATATCCAAGGGACAAAACACACTCATAGCAAAAGTGTCAGAATCCAGAACAATTCATGCTTTCATCAAACCAATTCAACAGGAAAACCGAGGAAACAAAGATCACTTAAGGGCTTCTAAAGGTTGTAACTAGGCAAGGTTAAACAAGAAAGGGATATTTGTAAAAAGGCCAATGAATCAAAGTGGTTAACAAATATTATCAACAAATGAAGAACATGCCAATAACCCACTTAGGCAAACTTCATAACAATTCAAATCAAACCTTTCTTTTCTTTTCTATTCCTTTCTTATGGTGCACTCTTTCATTTTCTTTTCAAACAACTCCCTTTGGAGTGCAAAGCATAACACATAATAGTGCTTCAAGTTTCTTTCTTTCTTCACAAGAGGCACCAATTCACCACTCCATTTTCTTTTCAACAAACTAGCACAACTCTCCCCAACTTTAAACCATACTATAATTAGTGGGCAATGTTCTTCAAAAGTATGTTCAAACAAAGGGTTAACTGTAAAAACAAAAGAACTGGAATGAATCACAATGATTTTCATTAAGCATCAACAACCCACTATAAAGCGCATTCTTTTGATCATATGACGGGTAGATACAAGATTCATTCCAATTCAAGGCTCAATATGGCTAGCAAGTGCTCACACCTCTCATAAGGTAAAATTGAAGATTATATGGATTGGTGGTTTTTCTCATAATCAAAAATTGCCTAGATCATTTCAATGTTTCCACGGTTTGCACATGAATAAAAGATTAAACATGAATCATACGAGCTAAACAACAATTACTAAATCACTCAATATATGAACAATGGAGGGACTCACATTTGTGGTTGTGTCCTAATTGATTCCAAAATGAACAAAAATGCAAAATGAAGAAGAGCTTGAAAATCATGTGAAGCACAAAGTTCAAAAACATACTAACATTCTACCAAGCACAAAACAGAGTACCTTTGTGTGCACCAACTTAGACTTATATCATCACCATCAATGAAAGGTGAAGTGCACACTTAAAGTTCAAAGAACACACTTGCTTCAACCATCCATTACCTTTTTAAAAAAAATAAAGTTGGCAAACAACAAAAATTTCTATCCAAACTAACCATATAAACATAAAACAACATCCACCCAGATGTTAAATTCATTAAATCAACCAAAAAAATTTTAACACCAAATTCAAACTCACATCCGCCCGGATGGAGACTACAAAATTCCAACCATAATTGGTATACCAAGTAAAATAATAAAAACAAAACAAAATAACATAAAAGGCTAGTCAAACCCCAACGTCAGTCAGAACTAGAGCTATCCACATCATCATCACCGCCATCGTCATCACGGCCGCCTGCCCCCTCCGGAAAACCAGGCCTGCCCTCAGGCCAACGAGCATAAGCAATGAGTTCCTCGCGAGTCCTCAGCCGATGGTCCACATGTGGCTCCCGAATCTGCAGCTGCAATTGCATCATAGAGTCATGCATAAATAATAAAGCTCGCTGATGAGCCTCGTGCATGGCCCAGTTGGCCTCAGCACTTAGATCAAAAGCGTGCCCGCGTCCGCGCCCACGGCCACGAGCAGGAGCAGCAGCAGCTACAGGGACAGCCTGCTCAAAATCAATCGCCCTCATACAATGACGAGTGACATAGTTATCATCAACAATCTGGAGCTTCACATTCGGGTGGGAAGGCAATGCAACTTGCGCCTCATGGCATAAAGCCATAATCAAACCTGGATAAATGAGAGCGTAAGCCACACGGTCTCCAAGTGGTGTACCACTGGTGGCAGTCCTCTTCAATTCATTTGAAATAATCTGCCCAAAGTCCACGGTATGTCCCGCCGCGCACAAATGGAAAATTAGAGTCGCGGTCTCCATGGGAATAGATGAGGTGTGGCTTCTCGGTCGAAGGTTGTATAGAATAACCGACATGACAAGCTGAGTGACAGAATCCAACACCCTCCTAGCAAACTTTACCGGCACACCAGCAGCACTTAAAATGTAAGTGCCCTCCTCTCTGCACAAAGACTCCCTAAGTTGGTCGGCATTCCAGTTCCGCCGAGCCAACGTCCGTGAAAAATCACATAAATCATCTTCCCCCAGCTGAGGTGGTCCCCCAAGATAGGTATTGATGGATTCCCTCGAGAAATTTATTACCTTCCCCCGAACCCATGTTTGAAAAGTGAACGTCACACCATCAGCCGGCAATGCATTAGCATAGAACTCCCTAACAATATCAATGTTGTACTCAGGGAAGGGAGAACCAAGCTTATCCCATGGCCCACCCTGCACAAAATGACTCATGTTCCTGTGTGGACCATCAGGATCAATCATGATTAACCTGTCCGGCCATATTGATCTTTTTTCAAGCTCCACATATCTTTGTTGTTGCTCGAGGCCCACAAAACGCGTTGAATCAAATTGGCCAGCGGGAGATCTTCGGTTAGGATTCGACGTCGAACTAACACGTTGCTTCTTCCTTCCTGACATCTGAAAAATACAAAAGAAAAACAACGTACAAACAAAATAGTACCACAAGTTAGTGACAAAAGCAAACTAAAATTCCTAAATTATGTAAACAGTAATAAGAATAATGACAATATAGCAAAACAGAGTTGGGAAAAGGGGGAATTTTTCTGCAAATCTCAGAGCGCGCTGAGCGCGCAGGAGCGCGCTGAGCGGGCTCTGCGAAATGCAGAAAAATTCCCTCTGCACAGATGGCTTAAACAGATAGGCACAACCCCTAATTTCACTACACAACCTGTTACAGAGAACTAAACATCCAAAATCAAAGCAATTTAACCTTTCTACAAACCCTAAGTCTAAAATTTCCTACCCTAATTTCCACAATTCTAACTAGTAATAACATGCAAGCATACTAGTAAACTATTACATAAAAATTCGTCATTACAGAGGCAAAGGAAAAAAGAAGAACATGAACATCCAACAATTACTAACAATGTCCCAAAAATGGGTTTCTAATTGAAAAATGAAAATATTGCTAAAACAAAAACTTACAATGCTTGATGATGATGATGGTGAGTAGAAAATGAAAGGGAGATGATGCAGAGGAGAGAAAATCCAAGGAAATTTGGAAAATTTTGAAGGAGAGAAAATGGAGGGAAAATGAGGGAAATGAGGAAAAGAGGCAAGGTTTTAAAACCCTAGTCCTTTTAACATTTAACCTGGGTCGGGTACATCATGGTGGGCCCAGAAATTCAAATATTTTTTTTTCTCAAAAATCGCAACCCGCGCTGAGCGGGCAAATAGGGCGCTGAGCGCGCTAGTCTCTGGAAGTATAGGTTCTTTTTTTCAAGAGCGCGCTGAGCGCGCAGAGCAAAATCAAAAATTCTCCCAGCAGCAAAAAGACATCATCCACACGTTCAAAACATCACCCAAAACATCATACAACATCAAATTTTCACAAACCATGTCTAAACAACAAATTCACTAGTAAAAACGATAAAAGCTTACAGTGTTGGGGTGCCTCCCAATGAGCGCTTGTTTAACGCCGGCTAAGTTCGACGGTCCAAGATGCTCAATTAAGAACATCAAGGAGAACAGTACTGGAAGCTCGATCGAAATTCCCTAGAAGGTAAATTTTTAGACGCTGACCGTTAATGGTCCACGAGTCCTTCATTTCTAAGTCTTCAATAACAACCGCTCCAAAATCCTTCACTTCCTTCACACGAAAAGGTCCGGACCATTTGGACTTTAATTTTCTCGGAAAGAGTCTTAACCGAGAGTTAAACAGCAATACCAATTGTCCGGCCTTGAAGTCCTTTTTCCGGAGCTTCTTGTCGTGGTACTTTTTCACTTTTTCTTTATACAACCAGCTTGAGTGGTATGCGGCATTACGCATTTCTTCCAACTCAAGAAGTTGCACTTTTCTTTTGGTCCCGGCCAAGTCCTTGTCAAAATTCAGCATTTTTAAGGCCCACAAGGCCTTGTGCTCCAATTCAACCGGTAAATGGCAAGTTTTACCATAAACCAATTGAAACGGAGTTAGACCAATTGGAGCTTTGTAAGCAGTGCGATATGCCCACAAAGCCTCATCCAATTTTTGTGACCAATCCTTTTTTGAACTTGACACGGTTTTTTCAAGGATTCTCTTTATCTCCCGGTTGGATACCTCAGCCTGACCATTCGACTGCGGGTGGTAAGGGGTCGCCACCTTATGTGATACACCATAGTGTTTTAAGACATTTTCGAGAGGTGTATTACAAAAGTGAGACCCACCATCGCTAATGAGCACCCGAGGAGTGCCAAAACGGGATAAGATATATTTCTTTAAAAAATTTATCACCGTTTTGCCATCAGCCCTCGGTGAGGCAATCGCCTCAACCCACTTCGAAACGTAGTCAACGGCTACCAACATATACTCATTTCCAAAAGATGGTGGAAATGGACCAACAAAATCGATGCCCCAACAATCAAAAATTTCTACCTCTTGTATGTTTTGGAGAGGCATTTCATCTCGTTGTCCAATTCCACCAGTTCTTTGGCACATGTCACAACTTTTGGCATGGAGATGTGCGTCTTTAAAAAGAGAAGGCCAATAAAAGCCCGATTGAAGGACTTTAGTGGCCGTTCTCGCACCATTAAAATGGCCTCCATACGGCGAGTTGTGGCAATGCCAAAGAATGCTTTGAGCCTCATCACTCGTGACACACCTTCTCAAAAGGTTGTCACTTCCTAACTTAAATAAATACGGGTCGTCCCATACGTAATAACTAGCATCCGAAAGGAACTTCCTTTTTTGGTTCCAAGTTAGGTCTTCGGGCACCCAACCAGTAGCCTTATGGTTAGCAAAATCTGCAAACCAAGGCCTAACTTGGACTTTAAAAAGCTTTTCATCAGGAAATTCCTCTTGGATTTCCTTTTCATCAATGGTGACCTCAACATTCACAAGGCGAGACAAGTGATCCGCCACCAAATTTTCCGATCCCTTTTTATCTTTTATCTCTAAATCGAACTCTTGTAATAATAGGATCCATCGGATGAGCCTTTGCTTCGAATCCGGTTTGGTTAGCAAATACTTGATCGCCGAGTGGTCGGTGTAAACAACAACTTTAGACCCGATGAGGTAGGATCTAAATTTCTCAAGCGCATACACAATAGCAAGTAGTTCTTTTTCAGTTGTGGCATAATTAACTTGTGCCTCATTTAAAACCTTACTTGCATAGTGTATGGCATGGAAATTTTTCTCCTTCCTCTGGCCAAGTACCGCTCCAACAGCATAATCGCTCGAATCGCACATAAGTTCAAAATTTTTGGTCCAATTTGGAGCGATTATTATTGGAGAGGTAACTAACTTTTCTTTTAAAAATTCAAAAGCGCAAAGACATTCATCGTCAAAAAGAAATACCTGGTCCTTGCTTAGCAAGTTGCTCAATGGTCTAGCCACCTTTGCAAAGTCTTTGATAAAACGCCGATAAAATCCGGCATGCCCAAGGAAACTCCGGATTCCTTTCACGTTGGTCGGAGGAGGCAACTTCTCGATCACTTCAACTTTAGCTCTATCAACCTCAAGGCCTTTGGACGAAACTTTGTGGCCGAGCACAATTCCCTCTGTTACCATAAAGTGACACTTCTCCCAATTCAACACTAGGTTTGTCTTCACACACCTCTCTAGCACAGTTTCCAAATTTGTCAAGCATAAATCGAACGATCCTCCAAAAACGGAAAAGTCATCCATGAACACTTCCATTGTCTTTTCTATTAAGTTGGAGAAGATGGCTTGAATGCACCGTTGGAAAGTTGCCGGCGCATTACATAAACCAAAAGGCATCTTACGATACGCAAAGATACCAAAGGGACACGTAAAGGCCGTCTTCTCATGATCAACCGGGTCAACCGCAATTTGGTTATACCCCGAATATCCATCTAAAAAACAATAGAACTGCTGCCCGGATAACCTTTCTAACATTTGGTCCATAAACGGTAATGGAAAATGATCTTTTCTTGTCGCGGTGTTGAGCCGTCTATAATCAATACACATCCTCCACCCCGTCACTGTTTTTGTTGGAACCAACTCATTGTTCTCGTTACGAATCACGGTCATTCCTCCCTTTTTTGGCACAACATGGACAGGACTAACCCAAGGGCTATCGGAAATCGGGTAAATCATACCGGCTTCCAATAGCTTAACCACTTCTTTTCTCACCACCTCTTTCATTGTTGGGTTCAAGCGGCGTTGCGGTTGGGCTACCGCCTTGAAATCTTCCTCCATCAAGATACGATGCATGCAATAAGCCGGGCTAATTCCTTTTAAATCGGAAAGGACCCAACCTATCATATCTTGGTTTTTCTTCAAAACATGAATTAGACGGCCTTCCTCTTTTTTTGACCACACGTTACTAATGATAACCGGCTTGTTAACACCGTCATCAAGATAAGCGTATTTTAAATTGGAAGGTAAGACCTTCAATTCAAGTGGTGAATTCTCAACTTTCAAATCCTTTTTTAATTCTTCCGGTTCTACCTCCCAAGGTTGCAACTCTTTGAGGGAATCAAGCTCTTTTAAGCACTCTTCAAGAGCTCTTTCTTCTTCTTCGGAAAATACTTCAAAAGAATCATTAAGAGCCATTTCCAAAGGAGAGGTTTCATGCACATGCTTAGAAACCTCCACAGTTGCTTCTTCGATTGCATCGATCCGAAAGCTATCATGTTTATCTTTTGAATGTTTCATAGCTTCAAAAAGATCAAAACAAACCTCTTCATTTTGAACCCTCACCTTCATTAAACCGTCATCCACATCAATCATCATTCGTGGGGTTTTCATAAAAGGTCGTCCAAGAATAAGAGGAGCATCATCATCCTCTTCCATATCAATAACAATGAAGTCCACCGGAAAGAAAAATTTGTCAACTTTTACCAAGACATCTTGAGCTAACCCATGAGGATGAGTTGTGGACTTGTCGGCCAATTGTAAAGTCATACGAATGGCTTTCATCTCAATGTTCCCAAGCTTCTTTACAATGGACAATGGGATAAGATTAATGCTTGAGCCCAAATCAATTAAGCCCTTTCCAACATAGACGTCACCAATGGTGACCGGCAAAGTCACACGCCCCGGATCAACTTCTTTTTTAGGAAGAGTTCTTTGGATGATTGCACTACAACTTGCGTCAAGAACAATAGTTTCTGGTTCCGAATACCTCCGCTTCTTCGTGAGAATGTCTTTCATGAACTTTGCATACTTTGGCATTTGTTCCAAAGCTTCGGCAAACGGAATGTTAATTTGTAATTGCTTGAAGATGTCCATGAACCGCGTATAGTGCCTCTCATTTTCCTTCTTTGAAGGAGCATGAGGATATGGTAAGTTTTGGATTGGAATAGCGCTCACTAGCGCTTTTCCCTTCTTCACTATCCTAAGTTTCTCCTTTTTCTTCGACTCATCACCACTATTATTTTCAACTTCTACCATTTTATCATTTTTATTTTCAACTTCACCTTCACTTTTTTTATTTTCAACTACTTCCTCATCACTACAATCCTCCACAAGACCATCAAGTTTTTCTTCCTCCATTTTTTTCTCCTTTTCTTTCTCCAACTCCTTCCTACTTCTAGTAACAATCGCCTTGCAATGCTCCTTAGGATTCACTTGAGTATTCGCGGAAAAGGAATGACCCGATTGTTGTTCGGCAATTTGCTTGGCAAGTTGCCCCACTTGGTTTTCAAGATTCTTAATCGCCGCATCACTACTCTTTTGGTTGGCCATTGACATTTGCATGAATTGAGTCAAAGTGTCTTCCAATTTAGAGCTAGCAACCGGAGGTGGTGGAGGTTGATACGAATTTTGCCGGTTTGAAGGACCGACACCATAACCTTGATTATTTTGATAATTTGCTCGCGGTTGAAATCCTTGATTTCCTTGATAATTTTGTTGAGAATTGTGTTGTTGTTGGTAAGGTTGTTGTTGTCTACATTGATAATCCCTTTGATTTGCCATATAGTTCACTTCTTCAAAACCCGGAGGAGGACAAAATCCGGTGTCATGCTCCCCCTTACAAAGTTCGCAACAAGCTACTTGCTTACTTCTGCTCGGCTCCTTCATTTATTTGATTTGTTGAGTCAAAAGATCCACTTGTTGAGAGATAAGCTTGTTTTGCGCGAGGATCGCATCGTTAGTCCCCAATTCAAGGACACCGGGCTTCTTTTGAGAGTTGCCACGGCTTTGACTTTGAAGATCGTTTAGAGCCATTCTATTGATAATATCAGTTGCTTCCTCGGCATTCTTTGCCATCAAACTTCCTCCCGCAGTGGCATCCAACAAAGTCTTACAATTCGGTTGGAGACCATTCTTGAAGATATGAATTTGTGTTAACTCATCAAACCCGTGACCTTTACATTTGCGAAGCATGGACTTGAATCGTTCCCATGCTTCATTGAGGGATTCATTAGTGCCTTGAGAGAACACTGAAATTGTTGTTTTTGACTCCATGAAACTGTTATGAGAGAAGAACCGCTCAATAAATTTTTCCTCCAAGACATTCCAATCGGTCATCACGGCTGGAGTTTGATCGAGGTACCAATCCTTTGCCTTGCCAAGCAAAGCATGCGGAAATAATCTTTTAAAGAGAGGTAACTCTTGTGCTGGATCTACACCGGCCGCTAATGCAATCTCATAGAATTTTGTGAGAAACGCAAAAGGATCTTCATGGTCCATTCCGGTGAATGGACTTCCATACAATAAATTCAAATTTCCAGTTTTCATTTCAGCTTGCCTTCCTTGATTGTTGTTGGCAAACTGAGCGGTATGTCGTGGACTGTTCACACAAGGTGTGGATGCGGGAGGTGGAGGTGGTTGCGCCATGATTGGTGTGAATGGTGGTGGTGGTGTTGTAGTAGAACTTCCTTCTTGCTCTTGTCTTTGTCTCGCAAGCTGCCTCCTCCGTCTAGTTCTGCTATTGAGCCTACGAGCGGTTCTTTCAATCTCAGGATCGAATAGAAGTTGGTCCGCCGGTAGTTTCCCTCGCATAAACCAAGTCTGCACACTTAAACAAAACACATCAACAAGCACAAGAAAAATTGTAACAAGTCGAAAACTTCACAACTATTGCAATGCTTGCAATATCAATTTACAATCCCCGGCAACGGCGCCAATTTGTTGAAATACAAATAGAGTTCGGGTTTAGTGTTATCGTTCCACAGAGATTGTTCGTGATATTACCGCCGTTTGACAGTCGTAACGTTTCAAACTTTAAAGTAACAAGGGGTTTTAGATTGATTTCGCAACGGTTTCATTCAAAGTTAATTAAAAGCGGTAAAGGATTGTTTTAACGGTTTATAAAAACATGTCAAGGTTAGGGTTCGACAAACCTCTTTGCACGTGTATAATCGATAAAGCTAATGAACTCGGTTAAATGATAAATACAATCACATATCCTCCCAATATGTTTATCTCTAACACATATTGTGAGTTTTGCCATTTTGATCCTTTGTTGATTTCTCACACAAACTATCAAAATGACAACATTAAAGTTCAATATATGGTGAACATCACACACATTGCTATCTCTAGCCAATGTACATTGATGGATGACAAACCTAGGTAAAAAGTTGGAGCATATTTCTCAATCATGAACCAACACAAAGAATAAACATAAAATCAAGGTTTATCATCATACATTCATCATCCAAGAGTTCACTAGATAGGATCAATACATATACATACAAAGTAAAGGTTTACTTACATCTAACCTTGACACAAAAGAGAAATTAGCTACACATATTCATGGTAGCTTGATCAACAAGAATCGGTAGAAGAGAAACGAGCATCAACGACGATTTTATCGACAAAATGATGCTTTTTATCTTCCACAAATGCTATGCTACAGTGTAATGTATTTTGATCTCAGAATGTAATGATGAATCCCCATAAAAATCTGATCAAACCACTTTATAAGGGGGCTGAGTGTCGCAAAGCGCGCTGAGCGCGCGCAACTTAAATGCTAAACCGCCAAACCGCGCTGAGCGCGCTAATTAGCCTGCTGAGCGCGCAAGCTACTGTAAGCCACTCCAACCTCGCGCTGGGAGCGCGCTGAGCGCGCTCAAAGCATGCTCGAAAAATCCAAATTTCTTCAAACTGTTTTTGTGGGATCCTCGAGGCTCCATTCCACACCCTTCCATGTAAAAATCTGCAATAAAAACACAAAAGATAGATAGATACGATAAATAATGAAATTAACTAGAAAACGGTTATAAACGGAAACAATGGGAAAAGCATGGATTTACGAATAAAGCTCACAAAAAAGGTGCTAAAAACTAATCTAAATATTAACACTTTTTAGCACCTAACAATGCACATGCGCCATTTTCCACTATGTTTCTTGACAAGTACAATATTGGACAGCCATGTTGTATACCTAGCCTTCGAGATAAATTTTTCCTCCAAGAAGTCTTGTACAAGTTTTTCGGTAGCCTGTGCCTTCTCATCGGATTGCTTACGCCTGCGTTGTGTGACGGCTCGAGCAGCTGGGTCAATGGTCAGTTGATGGCATGCGGTCTCAGGGTCCAGGCCGGGCATGTCCGCGGCACTCCATGAAAACAAATCAGCGTTGTCCTTCAGACATGTCTTCAACTGCTGCTTTACCTCGTCGGGCAGCCCTACCCCTATTTTTACCCCTCTGTTCGGGTTGTCTCCAAAAGTTACCACCTAGAACTCACCATCGGGTACAGGGCACATGATGGCTGGTGTAGAGAAGCTACTCGTCCCTGCTGATGTGCCTTCGCCGCTATCCTCTTCACCTTCGTCAAAGATCCGGCTGTCGAGGTCGATTTGTGTACTGGGAGAGATGGAATCTTCTCAAGCTGACTTCCCTCGCCGGGATGGTCTTCCTCCCTTGCCGGCTTGGCGGCCTTGGGTGCTGCACCGATTGAGCTTTGTCCTCGGGTAGCTGCTTTAAAGCACCTCCTCGCTGCTTCTATATCCCCGTGCAAGGTTGCGACATGGACCTTCTCTGTATAGTACTTTATCTTGAGATGAACGGTTGAAGGAACAGTGATTAGCTCCGCTAAGGTTGGTCTGCCCAGGATGCATTAGTACAGTGAAGGGCAGTCAATTACCAGAAACTGAGTCTTGATCGACTTCGAAGCTTCCTCTTCCCCGAAAGTGACCGAAAGCTCCACGTATCCCAGGGTCTGGCGGTAGCCCCGTTGAATCCTTGTAGGTCGGATCTTACGTACGACGACATGTTCTTTTGGTCTAGCTTCAAGGCTCTGAACAAACCGGTGTACATGATGTCCACAGAGCTGCCCTGGTCGACCAGGATCCATCGGACATCGGTGTTGGCAAGTCTCGCTTTGATGAACAAAGGAATGTGTGAGTTTGGGGAACCCCTAGGCAGCTCCTCACGATAGAACGTGATTAGCTGAGAACGCCCCCGAACTTTCTCGAGCGTGGATAGCTGGTCGGGACTGCAGTCGATGAGCTGGTCGAATTTTCTCTTCACCGACCCTACTGTGAACTCGCTGTATCCCCCACACGAGATAACCATGGCCGTCGGGAAGGTCTCCCAGGTGTTGTGCGCGGATATCTAAGGAGAATCCTCAAGGTAGTTGGGGATGATGAAGTCTTCTGGATGCGTGATGACCATAGCGACCTGCGGGGGAGGACTGGGCGGTGAAGACTCTGTCTCCTTCTTGGCCTCCGAAGTATCTCGTCGGAATGACTCACCCTTTTTCGTATATTGCTTTAGGTGACCCTCCTTGATGATGATTTCAATAGCGTCCTTCAGGTGCACGTAGTCTTCGGTTACATGGTCGTGGCTGCGTTGGAAGTGACAGTATTTACTCTTGTTCGTGTTCCCCTTTGATGATGTTGGCTTGGGGAACCGGACACCCCCTGCTTGAATTTCGCGTTGACGCATTCAGAGAGAATGCGCTCGCGAGGAGCATGGTTTCAATATTTTCTATATGCTCGCCTGGGTTGGTGGTCCCTTCGTAAGTGGCCAGAGGAGGTAGCTTCTCCAGTCCGCGAGGAATATGCGTGTCCATGATCTCCTGAGATAAGGGGCCATGGACATCGCCGTCACTGCTTGCGCTGGATGACCGACAAGGGGAATTGCTGCACCTGCGGCATCTACTGCATCGGGGAGAATGTCTACGCGACCTGCGGTGCTCGTGATGGTTCCTTGAAGGTCTGGTCCTCTTTGGAGTAGGAGAGCATCTGGATCTCCGCAGGGGAGATCGGTGTCATCGTCTGGCGACTTCTGAATCAGGTTCCTCTGATCTTGAGCATCTCCAGGTGGGAGAAAGACTCCTGGATCTGTCCCGCCTACGCTTCTGAGGAGGAGATTGCGGTCGTGGAGAAGGACTGTCGGGCTTCTGCGAGGGACGTTGCTCCTGGAGGGCATGCTCGAGCATGCTGATCTTTTCGCCATGTTGGAAGATCAGGAAGTTAGACCTGTTGAGGGAGGCGATGAGGGCAGCAGTGCTGGGGTCTGTATTTTGAGGGACAGGTATAGACTCAAAAATGGGACCAGCAGCTTGTGCGCGCGGCTTCACATCATCGGGGGTAGGAGAGGCGTTCTTTTCATCCCGATGGTCTGTCTCTAGGAAGGTAGCTTCGGGGACAAGGTGATCAACGTTATCGACGATAACGACGATGGCAGGCTCTTAAATGGCATCATCATTCCTGTTAGAGGCCATGATGATCAATTGAAGTTTGGAGAGAGCTTTAGTCTTTTGGGTGAAAAGATGAGGAATATTGAATAAAAAAGACGGGGAAGCAGTGTTTCCCACAGACGGCGTCATTGATCTGAGGTGATCAGACTAAATCGTCGTGGCCTTCGCGTAGGGCACATGCTGATGCTTGTAGGAGAGAAAAGGGGGTTGTACCTGCAAGGTACTTCGATGCCAAAGTAAGTGATTGGGAAAGAGAGAAAAAACAAGTACTAAAGTATGATTTCAAGTATTGAACAGTGATCAAACCTGCGCCTCTCAAATGAGAGGGTATTTATAGAACTAACCCCCAGCGCGGGGCCAAGGTCTCCCATGTGGCTGAAATATCTGGTCGATCAATGGGAGACTGTCAGGTGGGGGCTCAGGCGCGTGACCCTTTGACCTGGTCCAACTGTTTCCGTGAGATCTGGGGAAACGGTTGGTCGCGTGAACTGTCAAGCGCGTGAGGGGGACGTCCCCAACGGTTATATTGCCCAACGACTAGTCTTTGCCCAACGACTAGTTTATGGCTATTGGGCATTGCCAAGAGCTAGACTGGATTAGGTCTTCCCTACTGTGAGTCAAACGCCTGCCCAGTCCATAACACTTATCAACCGTCAACCACCAACCATCCTCTTCGAAGGAAGCACGTAGGCAATGTTATCTAACAAACAAATCTCTTCTCCATATGAGATTCCATGACAACACCTCATTCGAAATAGCACCTAATGTTCTAACTTTTCTATTACTTTGAAAAAATGATCTTTTAGAAAGATATGATGATACTACCAAAGATTATACCAAAAAAAGAGGAGGAGAGACCATTATCCACCTAATAATGCTCTCACTGAAGAAAAAAACTAATTAAATGAATGAACATGGATCCTATTAATAGTTTTAATAAAAAAATATTTAATTTTAATATTGACTTAATTTCAACTTTAGTCCTAGTACTATTCTTATTTTTTAGTTTTTGTCCTCTCATTTTTAAATTCGGTTATTTTAGTCCATTTATTTTTTTTAAATTTTAACCCCCTTTTTAATTTGAAAGCATTTTGTAATGACATGACGCTCATTTAACTTACGTGTCATTGCTATTTCAACTCGGTTATTTTGTTTTGTGATTAGGTTAATGTTATTTTAAAAACATAATAATTCTTTTTTAAAAAATAAAAGTAAAAAAATTTGACATTCAATTTTCCTTTCATCTTATTCGTTCCATTTTCTTATTCCCAAAAAAAATGAACAATAAAAACATTGTCATTCAGCATGACATTATTGTTTTTTTCAATTGAACGAGCATTCGTTGTGTTTATTCGTCATTGTCAAACCTCAATTTTGTCCGAACATTTTATTATTATATGGATTTTAGTTGCAATTTATCTCGAATAAATAAGAAAGCTCATTTGCTAGTGAAATGAGATTTGAAGAGGTACAAGCACGAGGTCTGGGGTTTGAATCACATTTTGCTACTTTTTGTTTTTATTTGCATTATTTTTAAATCACACAAACTAAAAATAAAAAAATGTATTTTTCTTTTATTTTGTATTAGTTTTCGAATTTTTACCTAGGCATTTTTTAAAAATAATTAATTTTACTTTTTCACTTTTTATTAAAAAATAGTCAAAAATCTTAAAATAAAAAAGATTTTAAAGTATTTTGTTCACATTTCATTTTAGGATAGTAATTTAATTTTATTTAACATTTTATTTTAGGATAGTTTTTATTTATTTTTAATATAAAAAATATTTTAAAAAAACATTTAGAGATTTTGTTCTTTTTACGTTATTTCATTTTTAGGATAATATTTTCACTTTTTTTAGAAAGAATCAACATGAGTAGGTAAGAAGAAAAAAAGTAAAAAAGGGAGTTTATTTTTCATTTTATTTTATTGTTATTTTTATTTTTATTTTTAATTTTTAATTTTTATGATTTATTTTATTCTGGAAACTTTTTCTCAATTAAAAATATATTAAAAACAAAATATCATCTTTCTTGCATAAAATCATAAAAAATATATTAGGTTAATGAGAAATCATTGAACTTAAATTTTTTCTTTTGTTTTTCGATTCACTCTTAATTTGTATTTAATAGCCTTAATCTAATTTTTTTTATATAAATAGGATGCAATTCCATAATCCATGGACACTAACTAATCCTAACCCTTCTATTCACAAAATAACACTACATAAATCTCACTCCAGGTACATAATTTTGTTTCTTCTTTTTCTTTCTTTCTCTTTTAAATATATGCATTTATTTAGATTTTGTTTCATTGAAATATGATTTTAAAAGAGAACATGGCCTTTTTGTCTATTGGGCTTAGTTCCATTAATTCACACATCATCTTTCCTCTTGACATCCCCTTTAGTTGTTTTAACTTTTTTTAGCTAATCTAATTGTTGTTAATTTAGACATGTTAGTTATTCTTTAAATTAATCTTTTTATAATTAATTAAAACGTGTACTTAATTGACTCAATTCTTTATTTAGGCTATAAAAAATAATGAAAACATAAAAAATATTTCATCTAGACTTAATTTTAATTAGCTAAAATATATTAAAAAAATTCACTTATAAATATTCCAAGACTTGTACATGCTTGTTAAGATTTCCCGATTAAATTACATTACTCACATAACTTATAAATAAAACCTGGTGCTTTCTCAAGTCATTAACTTGTGGGCGTTCAAATATTTTTCACAGTCAAATTAACTTCACATTTTTTACGATTCAAAACAACTAAAATCAACTCAACGATCAAATCATTTATTTACTCTGTGCGACAAATTAATCAATTTTTGTGTGTTCTCGTACATCTAATTTAAAATCAAGAGAACTCTTTTTTACAAACTAAAATCACACTACTACAAAAAGTGCTTTTTATCTCGGATATGAAAAACTTATTACCTCGGCTATAGAAACGAGGTAACGAAGGACGACATAAAAACTCGCCACCTATCACCTCGGTGGTATTAAAACCGAGAAGTAAAGTTAAATGCACATGGGTTTAAACTCCATCAGCAGTACTTTTACTATTTTCAAAACTATTGTATCTTTCATCTCGGTTTATTTTGAAAATCGAGGGGTAAGATTATTTCTATTTTTTTTTAATTGTTATATTGTTTAATCAGAATATTACATTGTTTACTCTGAATATTACACTGTTTAAAATAAAAGTCAAATTCCCTAGAGAACAAAATAAAAATCAAATTCCCTGAAGATCTAGACTTTAGATCTTCGAATTATTGAATATTGGAGAAGATCAAATGTTGGGTGCAAGGTTTGCCTCTTCGAATCTTGCATGCATTTGATTATGAAGCAAAACAAAATAAGGGTTAGATAAATAAAATAAATATTCAAATATATGATGTTATGCTCAAATAAATATTTAAGAAAACAAACCATAAACCCAAGTAGTTTTCTGCTCTTGCAATCGATCTTACAGAACTTTTCCAAACGTCTTTAAGTTTCAAGCGCTTCATGTTCCATATAAGTTAGATTATCAATATTCAACAAGTTTTTATAACAGATGTCCTTTAGGTTTCATGCAGATCACTAATGGCAGATTTGTGAGCATTGATAAATATTAAATGAACGACAAAGATTTGTTCACTACTAAAAACTTTGCGTTTAGTGACCGAAATAGAGACCAAAAAAGCTTTAAAATCGGTCACTATAACGTTTAGCGACCAATAAAGTGACCACAATTTTTCGGTTGGATAAATGTTAGTCGCTAACTTTTAGCAACATATTCAGCGACCGAATTTTAGTGACCGAAATTGAGACCGAATTAGTGACCGATTTAGCCACCGTTTTTAATGTTTAGGAAATAAAAATAAAATGAAAATTATTGTCACATTCAAGTATCGAACCCATGACCTTGGGTAGTAGAGTACACATGTTACCACTAGGACGCATCATAACAATTGTCAAAATTAAGATGAAACTAAAATATTTAAAAAGTAGAGAAAATTAGGAGGGAAATAGTATCTTAAAAAATAAAACCACCAAAATTATTAGTGACCAAAATTTTGGTCACTGAAATTTATTAATAAATTAATTTTGTGATAAAATATATTTTGTGATTAAATATTACGGTCACAAAATTTCGGTCACTAATTCTATGAGAAATCTTCAACTTCTATTTGAGCTCTGTTAGTTGTACTAAGACATTACTCTGATATACTTTATGTCAACCTCTGATAGCTATCGCCATCTGGTTTTGAGCTTGTCAATGATTTCAAAGTCTAAAGATTTATTCCAAGATAATGAGATTATTGCCATTGCTTAGAACAAGATTCTGCTCATATCTCATTCTAGACTTACACTCTGGAGTGACTTATGATCTGCTGTTAGATTGAGATGTAAGGCTCAGAAGAGTCTGTTTGTACTTACATGTATGGTCTTATAGAAATATGAGTATCATAATGTATCTGCTACAGATATCAAGGAAAGAAGCAGAGGCATCTTCCATAAGGTTGTTTAGAACATTGATTGGGAGAAGAGCCAACAACCCAGATTCAAGTACTGATGGTATTGAATTTGGTGAGAGTAGCGGAATCAGTAGTTAGACAACCATTGAATCAGAATCCACTCAAAGTTGTACTCATACTCTATTGGTCAAGTCTGAATATTGAATCGAGTCTGACCCAACAAAAAAAAGTGTGGTATGTTTGTTCTTGTCTAACTTATATTTTGATTCAATAAGATATTTGTTTAGATATAAATGCAAAGTTTCTATTAGATCTCTAGAGAAATTTTCTTTTAAAAAAGGAGAACTTCAAAAATCTTTAAGAGGAAACTCTGTTGAGTTTTGTCTATATTGAATGTCTTATCAAGCTAGATGATAATCATATTTATGAAAACAATTTTCTTACATTTGTGTTGATATTGTTGCTTGTTAGCTATCTAAAGAAGACAATTCAATATTCGTCTATCACTCATGACTCTTGTTTCAAGATAAAGTGTTAGTTCTGAATAGAATCTTAGAGACTTGTGACTGACAGATGATATCTCTATCTTAGTCTGGACTTACTAGACTCTGATGGTTGATAACTACTGAAAGTTGTCAGTTTCTGAGATTCAAAAAAGGATTATTTCAGTCTGATATAGCAGTTTAAGTAAAAAGTTTTCTAAAAGCTTGTATAATACTTAATCTTTCATAAAGGTGAAACTTATCTGGTGGAATTGAATTATCTGCTGGATAAAGAACCTTTGGGTAATGATGTTTTCTCTTTTAGTACTTGTTGTTACTATTCCCTGTCTTGTGAAACATCATTGTGTCATTTTCTGACAAGATTCTTATTTTTTTGGATATTCTTGTTCAGTTTCTTTTTCCTCTTCTTCTCCTCTTTTTTCTTCTTCTTGTGTGCGTGCTGATCAAACCAAACCTGAAATGAGTTCTTTCGTTTATTCTCCTTTGAATCAGCTGGTTTTGTCACCAATTAAAAGTTTATGGATTTTGATGAGTTGCTTAAGATTGGTTTCAACTTCTGGGAGACTGTGTCTAAACAAAGGTGGAGTGGCTACTTTGAGATGCTCTGTGGTTTCACTTATCCAAGTCTTGTCAAAGAGTTTTGGATTAATGCCTCCATTGTTGAGCTGAATTCTGAGTATGCTATTCTGTCTAGTGTAACTGGTGTTTCTATTACAATAACCTCTAAAGCGATTGTAAATGTGATCAATTGTGAGGAGATTGGAGAAATTCTAGGAACTCTTGTTTGGGAACACTATCTTTCTACTTGGCGTATCTTTATAGAACCATCTAATACATCAGTGGTTTCTAATCTTCTTCCCAATACTGTTGTTTGGAGTCAGATTCTGAATTCAAACTTACTGCCAAAGGATCAAGATTTAGACCAAGTGGACCCTATTAAAAAAGATCTGCTTCTACTTCTTAATTCAAATTTGAAGATTGATCTTCCTCAAGTTATGTTTGACCATCTGAAGAGGTCTCTTTCTTCTTTTAAAAAAGGGAAAGCCCTTCTCCATACCTTTTGGACGAGTTATTTATGAATTACTTGTTCAGCAAGGGGTTAACATAAGTTCTGAGGCTAGTTCTTCCAAGATTTGAAAAGACAAGTTTGAAGCTATCTATGAAAATTCTGATGTTAGGTTTCTGCATAGTTATGCCTTGTATTGTTGATGAAATCTTTGTATTAAGTATCTTATTAATAAATTCAAAAGTTTGTTCATGCTTGTGTTCAGTTTTAACTGATTAATATTTACTCGTACTGTTCACTGAGTATCTGAAATAGATGAAAGAACTCAAATGTTTGCAACTTATTTTATTACTGAAAGAGGAAGCTATTACAAGACAATTAGATTTTTCTAGTCTAATGGATGTGTTCTAAGGAACTCCCTAGGATCATCTGACATGTCTAGATTGTCTAAGAAATCTTGTCATTCTTCCTTAGCAAACTCCAAAGCCTCCTTCCTCAGTTTGTTTTTGCATCTGGATCCAGATAACTTCTTTCTTCTGTGTGTCTTCACAAAGGATGCTGAATAGGAGAGCACTTATGAAGTTGTCTGCTTGCTTGCAGGTTCTTCATCCGGTGTCTTGCTTTGATTTGCTTGATTTGCTGCATTCAGTAATGCTGCCTTCCTGAAATCTCTCTTTGGAACCCAGATCTGCTTCTACTTATACATCTTGGTGTTTTAGAGATTAAGTGATGATGAAAGAAAGCTTACTTGAGTCCTTTTATAGACGTATTACATTTATTATCTTGAGATTAATATTATGTAAGTCCAGATTAAATCAGCATTTTAATAATGACTCTTGATAATGTAATCTAATCTATTAAGATTCTCTAAATTAGTGTGAGTTTATGACTAATCTGTTCTAACTGTCGTTTCTGTGTCAGTTTCACTTTTTTAAGTGTACCTTCAGATTATCTAAAGTAAAATTCTGGAAAGTAAATGCGTGATAAAGAAGTATTGGTCTGAAATAAAATTTTCATTAATTAAATGAGGATTACAACTTTTCAAAAGGGGTACAAGATATGTCCTAGAATTCATCTCTAGCCATTGAATCGTGTGCCCAGCGGCGTCCACTGTTGTTGTAGTCTACCTCCTCATCTTCTGAATCAATCACTTCTTCCTCTTCTATGTCTGGAAGAGAGCTGTAGAACCTCTTGTTTGCCCTCTTTTTCTTCTTCTTTGATCTCTTCATTATTCTTCTATGAGGCTTTAAAGCATCGTTCAGGTGCTGTTGAAGTGGCTTCTTCAGAAGCAAGTTGTGTTGAGAGCACTGGAACAGTTGTAGAGGACTCAGAAGCAGCTTGCTTCTGAGGGGATTGGATTGGCATGCTTGTAGAGCTCTTAGTTGTGTCTGTTATGACAGACGCCTTATGACTCTCAGATGCTAACTCCATATTCTTAGGATGGGTTATTGATGAAATTGATTTAGGAGTGAGATGTTTTATAGCAAATTCTGTGGATACCAAGTGTCTAAGTTTAATCCTTGTTTAATTCTTGGAACAAGTAACGACCACTAAGACTTCAATGCTTGCACTTTACAAATCTTAATGACTCTTATTACTTGATTACTCTTCCTTCTTGGAAATTGATCTTGTAATGATGATCTGAGTTACGTTTATTGGTGATATTTTTTTCTCTCTTTCCTTCTTTTTCTTTTTATTCTTTTTTATGTGACAAAAGGGGGAGAAATAATAGTAAGTATTTAAGTGGAAACTGAACCCATTGAATACATATTGGTCATTTATTTTCTTGTCATTTATTTTTCTGTTACTTGCCCAGGGCGTATTTTGACTTTCTTGTACATAGGTCTGAGTGTGAGCTTACAAATCTCAGACTTAGCCTATCAGACCCAGAAGGAGCTTATAAACCTCATATTCTAGTGTTTCCAAAGAAAGTTAAAAAGGGGGACATATTTTAACTCTCTTGTATATAGTGTTAAGATAAAGCTTACAAACCTCTGACTTAGCCTATGAGACTCAGAAGGAGCTTACAAACCTCGTATTCTGGTGTTGCCAAAAGGAGTTAAAATGCAGTCATTTTGGTGTTCTTAACTATGGAACTAAGGGGGAGCTTACAAAACTTAACCTTGGAACTGATTGACTCAGAGGGAGCTTGCAAACCTTAGACCCTGATGTTGTTGAGAAGACTAGTTTATTTTTCTTGACAAATAGTTCTTAATGCTAGAACAAGCTCTGCTATGAACTATCAGACTCAGGGGGAGCTTACAAACCTCATACCCTGTTGTTGCAAAGAAAATTAAATGCCCAACATTGTCCTTTAAAAACTTGTGTTTGTCATCATCAAAAAAGGGGAGATTGTTAGAACAAGATTTGTTCTTGATATTTTCTTTTAGTTTTGATGATAACAAAAGTATTAAAAGAACAATGGTTTATTTGATGTGTGTTTTATTTATGCAGGTTCTTGTACATAAATAATCAGAATTTGTTTATCTAAGATACACTTGGAGTTGCTTTATTGCTAGATTCTGGTGGCAGAGTCTGAAGAACAATTTCTAAGTGTGGCTTAACGCAAACTCTGAACTGAAGGCCTCAATATTCAGACGAGTTTCTACACTTGGTAATTGTATATCAGCTTCTGGTATTATTCAGAGTTGGAGATGAGGTTGTGGACTATCCGTACTACTGAAAGCATGATGTATTGTCTTATCATCCTGTCAGCTCGAGTCTACAGTATTGCAAGGCTCAAGAAAAGCTAGTACGTTCTATGGATGTCTACTCCCAACGACTCTATTAGTACAGAACCTCTTGAAGACTCAAAGGTTAAACGTGATACACAATGGATTCAGAAATCTGTTGTGCATCCATCTTTAACGTCTCTTGTAATTTGGAGCAGAAGCAAAGACAATTGATCAAGTAACCTTCTCAATGACTAGTTTTTGGAAAGGCTACATATATGGCTGAAGATTCAAGCCTGAATTTTTAACAAGGATTCTTTTGTTAAAGGAGTAGCAAGATCAAGCAATTATCAACTTTATGTAATAGGCATATTTTCTGTTGTAGGTATTAATTGTAAAAGCCTTAGGATTTCTCAACCCCTGTATATATTTATAAATCTTAAGTGCTTTAGTTCTTTGTTATGGTGATCTCTCGTACCTCTGATGCTTGCATCATATACACCTTGTTCTCTATTCTGCTGAGCCTTCAGTAGTTTAAATTAAGTCTCCTGCTATGTGTTAGAGCAAAAAGTCTTGTCTCACTGGGATTCAAACAAAAAGTCATGTGCCAAGATGCTTAAGCCACGTAAGTATCATTGCTTAAGTGCTTGGGCTATGAAAGTCTTCTTCACCCAGTCTGATTGAGCAAAAATAAAGTCTTAGCCTTGTGCTCTAAGCAAAGGTAAGTCTCAGCCAGAAGACAGATGAACAGGCAGCTCAGCCTGAAGGTGTGAGCAATGGAAAGTCTTAGACATGCGCTCTAAGCAAAGGAAAGTCTCAACCAGAAAGCAGTTGAGCAGGCGGCTCAGTCTGATGGTGTGAGTAAAGGGTAAGTCTTAGACATGCGCTCTAAGCAAGGGAAGTCTCAGACAGTTGGTTTGAGTAGTTTTAAAAGTCTTACGCCAAAGTATAAGCGACTATAATCATGAAGTGGTTATAATGAAAAGCTCTTGTGAGGCAAGGGGATTAGACTACTCTCAGTTAGGGGAGGAACCAGTATAAATTTTTTGTGTCTTCTGCTGTTATTTTATTTACTTCTACTATCCGCTTCCAACTGAATTAACTCAGAATCTGAATATTAGTTCTGATTCTGAAACTCTGATCAGAAGCTAAATAATAAGAAAATGCGAAACGCAATTCAACCCTCCCCCCCTTCTTGTGTACTTTTCACACCTTCATCAAACACTTTGTCATCTTCTTGTTTAAAGTGGTGTTTGATGAAGAGAGTGTATGTAAGTTTAGAGCCTGAAATATTGATGGTGTCTTCAGCATCAACATCAGGGTTATAGGTAAGGCCATCTGGGCGAAGCCCTGTGATGGCAGCTACATCGAACAAAGTTGGGGTAACCATTCCACATGGCAGATGGAAGGTATAATGGGTGCTGTCCCAAAAGTATAAGGACGCTGCCAACATGTTCAGACAATATGGTATGTTGGTCTTCGACAGCATAAGAAGGTCATAAATCCCTATATTCTTCCAATGTTCAGCTTTGACCTTCTCCATCTTCGCCATCCATTGGTCAAATTCCTTCAAGGGATTGACAGCTCTCACTAGCCTGGTGCCATCAGTGAGATAACCAACGTTGATTTTGGGTAAGGGGATTTCTTCAGGAGAAGTTTCAGCAGCTGCGTTGATTTTGGGAAAACTCTTTTGCCCTAACGGCCTTGTTTTCCGGTAAGAGGGGAGAAACTCACTTAGTCTCTCATTAGAAATGTCAATGTCAGATAGAGGACCAGACTGTTCGTAAGGTTTGTCAGAAACAACTATAGGAATCTTTACCTGAGACTTATATATGGCTCGTGTCTCTTCAGTGGTGGGTTCCGGCATGCAACGGCGGTTATCCACTATTTGGGGGCCTGGGATATTAGCGAATGGAGGAATGGATTGTTTAAATTGAGCAACCTTGCCTCTTTGAGTTTTCTTTGGTTGAGGATTGGTTTAGGAAGACGCCATTGTTCTGCGTAAGAGAAACTGAAGAAAAGAAGATGTTCACTTGAGAATATGAAAGTTTGGAAAGTTCACAAAATGGTGGAAATGGGTATTTATAGACGTTTGAAAATCCCAAGAGCCTTGGATCTACCGTTGAAGTTGAAGAGTTAGTGGGACGTGTGTTCTTTTCCTGGAGACGTGATGAATGGTAGCAGTTATGTTCAAACTGCAAACGTCTGTTTTCAAGAAAAGTGTTATGATGAATACGGCTGAAGAGACGTTTAAGGATTTGTCACGATGGTATGATGTCATAAGCGTGGGTTAGAGAAACTGAACAATTCAGCCACTAAGTAATTAGTGGGATATTCAGTTGAGGCCATGCAAACAAGCGTCGAAATGGTTATTATATTAAGAAATGACCTTCCTACCAATTCTGGCAAAAGGACATTCCTAGGGGGCAATTTGTTAACCCTCATTTTTGACGCTAGAAAGAATCAAAGCTATTTTAAGTTAAAAAATTATTTTTAACATAAAGAAGGCTTCGACCCAGCTTTGGTGAAGCCTGAGTCGAATAGGGGTTTTTGGAAGCCTCAAAATGGCTAAGTATTAGGAAAGGTTTCGACCATGGGAATATGGAAACGCGCGCTGCAGTTGTTATACTAAGGCTGGAGGGAATTTCCAATGTTTGAAATTCAAATAGGAGCAGTTGTGAACGTGGGAACAGTTGAGGCCAAGGAGAAGGCGACAAAGGGACACGTTTTAAGCAATAACCACCACTTAGTAGTTATTTCTTAGTACTATAAATAGGAGTTATTTCTATGTAGTAGAGGTGTTCATATTTTTGTACAAGTTACTCAAAGAAACTCAAAGTACCCGCGTGTAGAGAAACGAGTTCGTGAGAATGTACGTAATGTAGCACCACCCTTTATATCTTCATTAATGCAATTTACCTTCATCATGTTTAAGCTTCAAGCATTTACTTTCCATGTCTTTACGTTTTCCTGAATTTTACTTTTCATGCCAAATTTACTTAAAGCCTTGTTTTTAAACTTTCATTTAAACTTCCTGCATTTACTTTCGACAGCACCTTTACATTTCAGTCTTTATTTTCAAGAACGTGGAGTTCATTGCATTTTATTTTCAAAAGCTTTTACATTACTGCATTTACCTTCAAAGCCATTTATTTTCTTGCCCTTTACTTTCGACAGTCATTTACTCTTTCTGCACTTTTTACATTCCAGAACGTGGAGTTCAAGCACTTTTATATTTCTTGTTGTTTACTTTCGACGGTTATTTATCTTCCTGCACTTTTATTTTTCAAAGTCATTTACCCTTTTGTCTTTTACATTCGACGCCTTTAAAATTCTGCATCATTTATTTACAGCCCTTTACATTTCCAAGCCTTTACCTTATTTGCAAGTAGTCGAACGTGGAGTTCATGTAGTTTTCTTTTACTGTCGAACGTGGAGTTCAATTTACATTTCTTGCATTTATCACTGTCAGTTACATTTTCTCTTAAATTTAGCACATGTCCTAGGATTTGTGTGATCGATCCTGCAAGTTAGTCAGTTTTATTTAAAATTGATAGACCAGAGGTTGTTTACCAAAATTCACAGTAAACAATTATATTAAAAATAAAATTTCTTAATAAAAAAATAAAAATATATTTTAATTATTTTATGCATTTAAAAAAAAATACTAACAAGTCTCTCGACACTCTTTATATGTTTAACGTGGTAAGTTTTTTAATAATGCATGTATTCAATGCATTGTAAATTGAAATAATTGATTTTTGTAAAAAAATATCTATTTTTTTTATTTGATATTCTAGTATTCGTTAGTATAACACTTTAAAAAAGTATTCCTTCTAAATGGAGTAAAAACCAGCCATTAAATTAAGAGTAAATTAATACCCTCTATTCAATTATAGTTAAATAAATGGAGATAAACCATTTTGGTTAAATATTTACTTCAACCGGTTAAACTGGAACCCGGAGATGAATCTGGTTGGGTCAATTTTTCAAAACCGCTAGTGGGTCAAAACCGTGGTTAAACTGGAAAAATCAGATTGAACCGTTCAAAACCATTAGAACCAAAGAACCGGAGCAGGTTTTGTAAAACCATCCGGTTCAAAAAAATTCATCAAATAGACCATTTTTTTAATTTTTTTTTTAAATTTTAGTATGTTAATATCAAAACTTAGCATACATTCCCCAATCACAAAAACAAATTTCGTGTGTTTTTTACAACCATACAAACTTTTAAGTTTTGTCACTCCATTATAGCACACTCCATCATTATTATGTCGTCTCTTTCAAACATAGTCACGATGTCCAACTCTATTGATTGTCGTTCAAGTCAATATTATTTGTTGTTGTCTATTAAGACTTGTTTGTCGTAGTTCAACTCAAATTCGATTTTTTGTTGTTTAATGAAATATATTGTATTATTTATATTTTGATAATCTATCTTATTTAATTTAGGTATTCTTAATTATTTAAACTTTATTTTAGTTATTATATTCTATTATTTTAATCTTGCTTTGAATTAATTTAATTTATTTTGTTGTAATTCTTTAGTTTGGTCAAAATATTCTAAAATGATGGTTGAAATGAAGTGTAAAATTATGTTAATGTTATATATTATTGATATTGTTGTATTAAATTTGTAATGGATTTTTGAAATATTTATTTTATTAAGTTGAGAACATATGATAATGTGTGATATATCTATGAAATTTAGTTTCATATTATTAGTTTATTTAATAAACGGTCCCACCGAGGTTTAACCGATTTAACCAATTGAACCTTAAACCGTAAGTTTTACCGGTTCGATTTCCGGTCCGGTTTTTAAAACATTGTGATTGGTAGTTTATGCTTTATTTTTATTTATTAAAATAATTTTTTACAATTGGTTGCACATACGTATACTAGTAAATAAATAAAAAATATTTTATAAATAATTTAATTTTATAAATTTATTAATTTTAAAAATTATTGATTCTATTTTAATTTTTATTCTTTTATTTTATTTTTTCCTTAATTTACTTTGGAATTTCAAGTTTAAAAACTCAAACTTTTGAAAATAGTTTCATAATAGGCAAAAATACCACATTAAGTAATAATGTTTTTTCCTTTCCCATTTTTTTTTAAAAAATATTATTTTTATTTAAGAAAACAAAATTGGACTTTGCCATTTATTCAGATTCTTGGACAATATATTTGATTTAAAATGTATTAGCCTCATATATAAACTAAGTTCGGTATTGTCTGTTTTGATTGTGAACTTGATTTTATTTTTTATTAAAATAAATTTCCATTCTAAGTATTGCGCATGTATATAAATATTGGCTATGTGGTATATAATTCCTTATAGAATTATAAATACAATATGCTATAGTATTGTGAAGTAACTTCTCCAATGGAAGATCTCAAACAACTTGTGATGTGGTGGAAGCGCAAGAGTCTTCATTGGCATAACAACGTTATTAATAATGTTGTCTCTGATTCTAACAAAACTTCATATCCTCCTCCTGGTTTCATTTTTGTTTTTATAGGGTATGAACGCAAGCGTTTCAAAATTCCTCTACGGTTCCTTAAACTTCATATTTTTCAGTGTCTGCTTATGGAATCTGCAGAAGAGTTTGGCCTTAAAGTTAAGGGTTGTTTGGTTCTCCCTTGTGAAATATCACTTTTTAGAGAAGTTGTCAAGTACGTCAAGAAAGATGAACGTAAGTATGGCAAGCTTTCAATGGAGGAGTTTGTGAATATGGTTTTCAATTCTTACGAGAGAGAAAAAAGTATCTTTCATTTCACTCCTCTCTTGCAGGAAACAGCAGCATGATAATTGATTATAAGAGATTGAATCATGAATATGAAAGAGTAAAAAGTGAAAATTTACACTCATCTAAATGAAAGTGTACATTACTCCTCGGTCTCAAAATAATTATCATAGTTGGTCATTTCACATAGATTAAAAAAATATAATACATGAAAGAGAATAATATTTTTACCAAACCATCCTTATTTGCTATTAGTGTATTCGAATTATCATAAATATAGAATGAGAGAATAATAAATAGAGAATTTTAATTAGAGTGCATAATTGAAAGATAAATATTACCACCTTTGTCCCAAATTATAAGTCACTTTGCCAAAAAAAATTTGTCCTAAATTATAAGTCACTTTACCATCCCAATACAACATTAATGATTTTTTCCCAACATATCCTTTATCATTTATTATTATTTATTCTTATGCCTAATTTGTGTTTCCCATACAACAATATTTATGTTTCTTAATATGTGTAAAAGATGCAAAACATCTTATAATTTAGAACGGAGGGAGTAAAATTGAATTGAAAACTAAAAACAACATTTATTTTAGGACAAATAATTTTAAAAGATGTGACACTTACTTTAGGAAGAGGGGGAAACAATTATAATTGTTTTATTTTATTTTTACTTAAAACTCATCTCTCTTGTTTATTATCTTCAATTTTTATTTTTAATAAGAGTCTATTTATTTTTTTTAGATTCATTGTTTATTTAATAAATTTAAAAAGTGAAATATCTTTTATGAAAAAGTATAACAGGTTTAAGATTTAAAAAAACATTATAGTGCTCAGTTTATAACAAGAAAAAACAATAATAAATCTTTTAAACAAGAACACCATCACCAAAACTGAGACTTTAATCCCACAAAAACAAATTATCTATGTATGCACAAAAAAAATATAGGGTGACTTCACCAAATATAAGTTAAATTTATTGATCTGAGATGATCAGACTAGATTGTCGTGACCTTCGCGTAGGGCAGATGCTGATGCTTGTAGGAGAGAAAAGGGGGTTGTACCTACAAGGTACTCCGATGCCAAAGTAAGTGATTGGGCAAGAGAGAAAAAAACAAGTACTAAAGTATGATTTCAAGTATTGAATAGTGATCAAACCTGCCCCTCTCAAATGAGAGGGTATTTATAGAAGTAACCCCCAGCGCGGGGCCAAGGACTCCCATGTGGCCGAAATATCTGGTCGACCAATGGGAGACTGCCAAGTGGAGGGTCGGGCGCGTAACCCTTTGACCTGATCCAACTGTTTCCGTGAGATCCGGGGAAACATTTGGTCACGTGAACTGTCAAGCGCGTGAGGGGGACGTCTCCAACGGTTATATTGTCCAACTACTAGTTTCTGCCCAACGGCTAGTTTCTGGCTATTGGGTCTTGCCAAGAGTTAGACTGGATTGGACCTTGCCCTACTGTGGGCCAAGCGCCTGCCCAGTCCAGAACAGTAGCCCCCCAAGTCTTTGCTCTGAGGAAGAGTGATGACTTGAGATAGCCCTTGGACAATTTCCTTTGAATGTTGATGTTCGGGGAGATGTCCCTCGCCTGTTCCAATGTTGAGTTGGTCGACATTGGTTCTTAACCAGCCCGACGAGCCTTTCATATGTGAGGACATGCTCGCGGAAATTTTGTTTTTATGTCGACCAGGTTTAGGAAGTGTGCCCGCTGAAGTGACATTTTTATGTCGACGAGCCCTGACGAGGACATGAGTTGCACGTATTGTCGTGGAAGATGTGCTCGCGGGGTAGCAAAAGACTTGGCGAGTGTAACGTCTAGCTTTGGGAATGCCAAACGAAGATTCCCTTTCTGACACGTGGTGGAGCATTCAATTCCTGTCAGGACTAGAGTTGCCTAGGCTATGATGGCCTTTGCGCTTCCCAAGCGAGGAAGTGCTTATAAAAGGGGGGAGAGAAGATTCATTTGAACACTTCACTCAAATTCTTCTCCCCAAATCTCTACGCTCTGTAACTTGTGTTCTCGTCGGAGCTTCTTCGCCACCGTCGACCTTCAAAGCTTAGTCTGTGATCTTCATCTTCTACCTTTGATTTAGCAAGTAAGTTCTTCACCCTTCTCTGCAATTCCTATGGTGTTCTTCAGTTCTGGAAATTTGCATGAATTTTTCGGTGACACATGAATTTTCCGGTGACACGTGAATTTTCCGGTTGAATGTTTATGTGTTCTTCGATGAACGCATGAATTTCTGGAAAACTCATGAAGAACATGAAGAACACGAAGAACATAGGATGAATATTCATGACTATTGCGTAGGCTTTATCTTTCTAGATTCGGGTTAGGATTATTTTTAGGGTTGTAGTCGGGCATTAGGCCTGTTCGACGTGAAACTTTGGCTTTCGCGCGATGAACTTATTTTGTCGCGTAGGCTCCTCCTCGCAGGATCTTCGTAGAGTCGCAGAGACTCGTTCCTGTTGTGGGGGAAAGTGAAGTCATTGTATCCCGTCGTGTTCGACTAGGGCTCGAGGTTATCCTCGACTTATTCCTCGCCCTTTCACTTGATTAGTGGTGGAAGGATGGATTTGATCTGTCGTCAAATTCACTTTTCTTCCTCTGCTTTCAGGTGAAATGGCTTACCAACGCGAAGGGGTCCTGCCCAATGTTGAGGCTGTGCACTAGGAGGTGGAGCAGCTCGAAGACTATGCCAACGTACAAGTAGTTGAGGGGGACCTCAAGTGGATCGCCCAGGAACCCCTGTCGACGAGGTCGACATTTACTGAAGAGGAAGCTCGGGAGTTTCCCTACCTTGAAGATCGGGCTAAGGGTGCGCCCGTGCATTGAAGAGCTATTTATCCTTTACCAATTTTTAGGAGGCCATCTTCTGCCACTTAGAGTTGTGCCCCGCCCAACTTCATCCGAACGCACTGCCGTTTATTCGTGCTTTTGAGCTGGTCTGTCGTTACTTGAAGGTCGTGGCGACCATGGATCTTTTCTTTTGCATTTTCCAAATCCAGCGGAGCACGGCGGGCCCGAAGCAAAGCTGGGTGTCTTTCAAGCAGCAGAGTAAGATCTTCTGGCCTTACTCAGAATCTGTCCGACACTTCAAGGACAGGTTCTTGGTTGTGAAACCTGCCTCTGAAGAGGTGAGGAGATCCATCTCTACGCTTGAGACCGCGGAGGTTGATGGTCGGCACGTTGAGAAGGTTGTGTCCAAGTTCCCTTTGGAGTGGGTATATGCCTATTTCAGATATAGGACCGACCAGTTCCTCGTCAAGCACGAGCAGCTCTGTGAAGGGGACAATGAATCTTGTCGGGTTTTGCATGCTTACATGGAGACTTTCAGCCCAGCGTTTGTGGTGGACAGGGACGACAAAGAGTTGCTCGGGGAGGATGGAGAGCCTGCCCGAGCGGCTCGTTATATTAATACTAGGGCTCTCCTTGAATGTGAAACTGACGACGTTGCGTTCAAGCTCCTCGGTATAGATTGCTCATTTGCCCGTGTTTTTAAGTTTCTCTTAACATACTAATATTCCTCTTTTATGTTTATAGGGAAAATGGCGGACAAGAGGGAGCGTCTGGTGAGGTCCGCGGCGGCCAAAAACCTGAAGAAGGTGCCCCCAATGCCGAGCACCGGTGCAGCGAAGCAGCAAGTAACAATGGAAAAGTTCGTGGGCGGCACCGGCTCTGCCCCCGGGACCACTTCACACCCTCCAACCTCGGATACGACCCATAAGACGAAACGGGACGATGTTAGCTCCCCCCCGACTGGTTGCTCGGGCGGTTTCATCGGGGGGAGATTCGTGTTGCCTTCGTGCTATCTTCAGGGGAAATTTTTTTATGGGGAGAGCTCTATCGCTGTTCCCGAACTTGATGTTTTGGCCATCCTGTCCGCCGACCGTCAGGTGCGGAGGAAGCATCTCTGTCAGGACGCGGCGGCTATCATCAGAGTGCTGGAGGCGGCATTGGCCCTCGGGGATGCGGAGATGGTTCCGCTTGCCGACCTTAAGAGGACGAAAGCTAAGATCTCCAACCGGGAGCTGGAAAATGCAGAGATTTACAATGATCTAAGAGGCTTCAAGGCAACCTGGAGGCCAAGATAGAACGTCAGAAGGAAGTGGCCCAGATGAAGGGAGAGGTGACCAAAGTGAATGACGAGAATGCCCGTCTGAAGGCGAGGGTAGCCGAGCTGGAGGGATTGTTGGCGGTTGGTCAGGATGAAACCGACGACGAGAAGGCTCTGAAGACGCGGAGGGACCTGATCGAAAGGGTCTGTCTTCTTGAGCAGGATAATTTGGGGGCAGCTGAGTTTGGTTTCAACGCTACCTTGGAGCAGTTGAAAGCCCTCAACTCTGACGTCCAGCTGCTGACTGAGGGAATGGGTGTTCTTAATGTGGTTGTCAACGGCGAGGTGGTTCCCCCGGAGGTTCCTGGCGAAGAAGTTTAGTTTTTATTTTGAAGTTGTACTTGTATTTTGTGGGCATTCGTGAATTTTTAATATGTAACCTTTTGTCAGGCACAACCCTTTTCTTGTACTGTTGACTTATTCTGGCCATGTGGCCGAAATTATATAAATATTATTTGCGTTTAGCATTGTGTTCATTGCATTAATTTGTGTATTTCTTTAACGTTTAAATGCTAAGTATGGACGCTTTTGGCCTAATATTGTCCTCGTACTTGAGACGCTACGAGCTGGGAATCGGTGAAGATCTTTACCTCCTTGGCGCCCAAGTCTTCGGCCAGTCGTAATCCTACGAGGAAGGCTTCGTACTCGGCTTGGTTGTTGAACGTAGGGAAGGATAGGACCAATGATACTTCAATCAGGATTTCTTACTTATTTTCGAGGATGATATCAGCGCCACTGCCTGAGGAGCTGGACGCTCCGTCCACGAAGATGGTCCATTTGTGTGCCCTGCTGGGCGGGGATGCTGGAGACGTCATTTCAGCCACAAAATCGGCCAGGACTTGTGCCTTGAGGACCTTCCTGCCCTCGTAGTGGATGTCAAATGCTGACAGCTCCAAAGACCACTTGAGCATTCTGCCGACCATGTCTAGTCGACAACGCAGCTGTCTTATGGGCTGGTCCATATGCACTACTATAGTGTGGGCCAAGAAGTAATACCTCAGCCTCCTCGTGTAACGCCCAAATATTTAATTATTTATTTAATTTAATATTTAATTATTTGTTTGTGATTATTCGGTCGATTTTGTGTGGTGATAATTTAAGTCGGAATATTAAGTCGGAATAGTAAGTCGAAAAGTCGTGGAATAATATTAGAGGTAATATTATAGTCGTAGGAAAGTGTTTGATTAAGTGGGCTTGCTTCGTGTCGGAATTAGTAAATAAAGGAGGTGTATGATTTTAGGCCCATTAGATATTATCTTAGAATAATATTTTGATAAAAACAAATAATAGAAAGAAAAGAGGTTAAGGTCATCAGTAAGTGGAAGTGGAAGAGGAACCGAACGTGAGAGGAGGAGTTGCGAGAGAAACCGCTACCGGTGCCAAATTCCCGAAATCCGATCGATTGTCGAGCTGCCTTCAATCCAAGGTAAGGGTGGGTTCGACTATTATAACCGGGTTATGATGAATGATATAAGGGTTGGGGATTATATGATTTTTCCATTGATTTCTGAATAAGTGTTGTCGTCTGTGTGGAATTTAATTATGATGCTGTTGAATTGTGATTCTGCTGTTGTGATGTGTTGTTTCTGTGTTGAAGTTGTTGAAATTATCGTTGGATGGATTTTGTAAGCATTCCCGTGAAATTAATTTGGCTATGTAGAAATGTTAATTGATTGATTTTTTGTGAAATTTGTTGCTGGTTAATTTATGAATGTTGCAGTGAATTGTGTTGTTTCTGGAAGAAAAAATATGAATTGGGACGAAAACTGCACGGGGTGGCGCAGGCCACCCACCACACACATAGGGGTGGCGCAGGCCACCCAAGGAAAAAGGGAAAACACATGGCGTGGGCCACATGTTGGTGGCGCCAGCCACTACCCCTTCATAGATGCAAGTGGCGCAAGCCACTAGGAATAAGCATGAGGGTGGCGTCAGCCACCCATAAAAGAAAAGAGGAAGCACTTAGTTTAATTCAATTAAAATACTATTGCATATAAACGAAAATTAGGTACTTCATGATACCATCCTATCAAATTCTATAATTAAGTAACACAAAATCAATGTCATGTTTCTACTTAATAAAATGAATTGAATTAATGAAATATGACTGATAGAGTGATGTATTTGAACTGCACAGGACATAATGTTATCAGTATGCCAGCATATCAGATAAGTGTAGATAACAGGTTTTTTTTTGTATTATAACCAAACAGAGGGAATTTTTGATAGGGACTGAACTGATTAAAATTCATGACAGAAACTGGGAATTTATTTTAATGGCAGTAGTAACAGAAAACAGAATTTTTCCATAAGTCGTATTAATCGCAGAAGTGAAAACAGTACAGTTTTAGTCGGTTTAGCCGATTTAGGCGAAAAACTTAGTTGCCCGGAATTTAACGAAAATTATCGGGGTAAGTCGGGTAATTTAGTAGGTGACTTTGGTTGAATTGTTTTGTTGAAATTATGTCGAAAAAGTCGAATTGCAGGTACAGCTGAGTTGTAATGTTGTTCCGGTTTACGGACTAATTGTAAGTTGTAGGCTTGATAAGCCAACGTTGATATAAGTTGTTTATGTCATAAAAGTTGCTATGTTGTTTAAGTTGATTATGTTGTGGATGTCGTTGAGTTGCTTATGTTGATGAGTTGTGCATGTCATAAAGCATACATTGTATTTTATGTCGGAGCGTTGCTCACACCACGTTGGCCTGGATTGGCACAAGTTGAAAGTTGAAAGTTGAAGGCTTATGCCTTGATGCTTCGATAAACTGACAATTTTAAGTTGGGAGTTTTACTCCGATGGTACCACATGCATAACATTGTCGAGTCGCATTAAAGTCGCATTTTCTTAAGTTGTTGTTGATTTTTGTTTGTTGGTTGTTGATGTGAAGTGGTGATTAATTGTATGATTTCCCTCTATGTATTATTTATCATACTCCGTTTATAATATTCGGTAACTCACCCCTTCTGTTTGAATGTTGTCCCTATGTTGGCAACATGCAGGTAATCAAGAGGAGTAGCCGGTTACCTTAGTTCGAGTCGGTGGTTGTCGCTCTGATACGTAGCACTTGGGGGGATGACGCATGTCTTTTAGTTATTTGCCTACATGCTGAATTTTTAATGAAATTGCTGAAAAATACTTTGTTGTTTAATTTGAAGTTGTTTTATGTTGAATAAAGATGCTACTAAGTTGTTAATGAATCCGCTGCGTTGCATTTGCTAAAGTTGAATAAAGTTGAAGTTTATTGTTGGTTTATGTTCCCTTGAATCGTTATGTATCTTTCATGATTAACTGTTATGTGATTGATAATAAAGTTGAAAATGTGATATCCCGTTTTATGTCAAAAATTGTATAACTCTGATTTTAATATAATTACCGGGTAGAAATGGGATGTTACACCTCGCGGCGATGACGAGGGCGAGAGCGACCTTCTGTATCTGCATGTATCTGAATTTTGGCCCTTGTAAGGCCTTGCTCATGAAGTAAATGGGTTTTTGCCCGTCAGTTGTCTCACGAATGAGTGCGGCGCTAATGGCTTCGCTGGTGACAGAGAGGTATAAGTACAATGTCTCCCCGCACTCTGGTCATGAAAGCACGAAGGGTTCGGACAAGGCTCGCTTGAGGTGGGTCAGATCCTGCTCGCATTCCTTAGTCCACTCGAATGTGGCCTCCTTTTTGAGGAGTTTAAAGAAGGGCAGAGCATGCTGGACAGACTTGGCCATGAAGCGAGAAAGTGAAACGAGCATCCCGTTAAGGGACTGTATGGACTTCTTCGACCTGGGTGTGGGAAATTCAGTGAATGCCCGACATTTGTCAGGATTGGCCTCTATCCCCCTCTCGGTGAGGTAGAATAAGAGGAACTTCCCCGCCCGCGCGCCGAAGGTGCATTTTTCTGGGTTAAAACGCGTTTTGCATTTTCTCGCTTGGTCGAAGACCTTTTGCAAGTGGACTGTGTGATCGGATTCCTCTCGGGACATCACGATCATATCATCCATGTATACTTCGAGCATGTCTCCGATTTCTGATCGGAAGACCTTGTTCATCATACGTTGGTACGTGGTCCCAGCATTTTTCAGACCGAAGGGCATCACGTTGTAGTAATAGTTCCCCGACGAGGTCATGAACGCGGTAGATTTCTTGTCCTTTTCGGCCATAGGGATTTGGTTGTATCCCGAATAGGCGTCCATGAAGGACAAGAGCTTGAAACCTACTGAATTATCTACGAGTTTATCTATGTTGGGCAGAGGATAAGCATCCTTCGGGCAAGCCCGGTTGAGATCAGTATAATCAATGCATGTTGAGATACAAATAGAGTTCGGGTTTAGTGTTATCGTTCCACAGAGATTGTTCGTGATATTACCGCCGTTCGACAGTCGTAACGTTTCAAACTTTAAAGTAACAAGGGGTTTTAGATTGATTTCGCAACGGTTTCATTCAAAGTTAATTAAAAGCGGTAAAGGATTGTTTTAACGGTTTATAAAAACATGTCAAGGTTAGGGTTCGACAAACCTCTTTGCACGTGTATAATCGATAAAGCTAATGAACTCGGTTAAATGATAAATACAATCACATATCCTCCCAATATGTTTATCTCTAACACATATTGTGAGTTTTGCCATTTTGATCCTTTGTTGATTTCTCACACAAACTATCAAAATGACAACATTAAAGTTCAATATATGGTGAACATCACACACATTGCTATCTCTAGCCAATGTACATTGATGGATGACAAACCTAGGTAAAGAGTTGGAGCATATTTCTCAATCATGAACCAACACAAAGAATAAACATAAAATCAAGGTTTATCATCATACATTCATCATCCAAGAGTTCACTAGATAGGATCAATACATATACATACAAAGTAAAGGTTTACTTACATCTAACCTTGACACAAAAGAGAAATTAGCTACACATATTCATGGTAGCTTGATCAACAAGAATCGGTAGAAGAGAAACGAGCATCAACGACGATTTTATCGACAAAATGATGCTTTTTATCTTCCACAAATGCTATGCTACAGTGTAATGTATTTTGATCTCAGAATGTAATGATGAATCCCCATAAAAATCTGATCAAACCACTTTATAAGGGGGCTGAGTGTCGCGAAGCGCGCTGAGCGCGCGCAACTTAAATGCTAAACCGCCAAACCGCGCTGAGCGCGCTAATTAGCCCGCTGAGCGCGCAAGCTACTGTAAGCCACTCCAACCTCGCGTTGGGAGCGCGCTCAAAGCATGCTCGAAAAATCCAAATTTCTTCAAACTGTTTTTGTGGGATCCTCGAGGCTCCATTCCACACCCTTCCATGTAAAAATCTGCAATAAAAACACAAAAGATAGATAGATACGATAAATAATGAAATTAACTAGAAAACGGTTATAAACGGAAACAATGGGAAAAGCATGGATTTACGAATAAAGCTCATAAAAAAGGTGCTAAAAACTAATCTAAATATTAACACTTTTTAGCACCTAACAACTCTCCCCAACTTGTCTCTTTGTTTGCCCTCAAACGAAGATAATTTAGAATAGAAGCAAGCGGAAAACAGGGAACAAATATCAACAAAACATAATGGTTCAAACCAAATAAACACGCACGCAAGTACCGCTCGTCCTTACGAAGAATGAAAATATGTAAATGAACTAAATTATAAACATCATTAACAAGCACAATTCATAAGCAACAAATGCTCAAATTAGAATCACCTAATTTTTCGAATGAGCCTAGCTCAATATATCCAAGGGACAAAACACACTCATAGCAAAAGTGTCAGCATCCAGAACAATTCATGCTTTCATCAAACCAATTCAACAGGAAAACCGAGGAAACAAAGATCACTTAAGGGCTTCTAAAGGTTGTAACTAGGCAAGGTTAAACAAGAAAGGGATATTTGTAAAAAGGCCAATGAATCAAAGTGGTTAACAAATATTATCAACAAATGAAGAACATGCCAATAACCCACTTAGGCAAACTTCATAACAATTCAAATCAAACCTTTCTTTTCTTTTCTATTCCTTTCTTATGGTGCACTCTTTCATTTTCTTTTCAAACAACTCCCTTTGGAGTGCAAAGCATAACACATAATAGTGCTTCAAGTTTCTTTCTTTCTTCACAAGAGGCACCAATTCACCACTCCATTTTCTTTTCAACAAACTAGCACAACTCTCCCCAACTTTAAACCATACTATAATTAGTGGGCAATGTTCTTCAAAAGTATGTTCAAACAAAGGGTTAACTGTAAAAACAAAAGAACTGGAATGAATCACAATGATTTTCATTAAGCATCAACAACCCACTATAAAGCGCATTCTTTTGATCATATGACGGGTAGATACAAGATTCATTCCAATTCAAGGCTCAATATGGCTAGCAAGTGCTCACACCTCTCATAAGGTAAAATTGAAGATTATATGGATTGGTGGTTTTTCTCATAATCAAAAATTGCCTAGATCATTTCAATGTTTCCACGGTTTGCACATGAATAAAAGATTAAACATGAATCATACGAGCTAAACAACAATTACTAAATCACTCAATATATGAACAATGGAGGGACTCACATTTGTGGTTGTGTCCTAATTGATTCCAAAATGAACAAAAATGCAAAATGAAGAAGAGCTTGAAAATCATGTGAAGCACAAAGTTCAAAAACATACTAACATTCTACCAAGCACAAAACAGAGTACCTTTGTGTGCACCAACTTAGACTTATATCATCACCATCAATGAAAGGTGAAGTGCACACTTAAAGTTCAAAGAACACACTTGCTTCAACCATCCATTACCTTTTTAAAAAAAATAAAGTTGGCAAACAACAAAAATTTCTATCCAAACTAACCATATAAACATAAAACAACATCCACCCAGATGTTAAATTCATTAAATCAACCAAAAAAATTTTAACACCAAATTCAAACTCACATCCGCCCGGATGGAGACTACAAAATTCCAACCATAATTGGTATACCAAGTAAAATAATAAAAACAAAACAAAATAACATAAAAGGCTAGTCAAACCCCAACGTCAGTCAGAACTAGAGCTATCCACATCATCATCACCGCCATCGTCATCACGGCCGCCTGCCCCCTCCGGAAAACCAGGCCTGCCCTCAGGCCAATGAGCATAAGCAATGAGTTCCTCGCGAGTCCTCAGCCGATGGTCCACATGTGGCTCCCGAATCTGCAGCTGCAATTGCATCATAGAGTCATGCATAAATAATAAAGCTCGCTGATGAGCCTCGTGCATGGCCCAGTTGGCCTCAGCACTTAGATCAAAAGCGTGCCCGCGTCCGCGCCCACGGCCACGAGCAGGAGCAGCAGCAGCTACAGGGACAGCCTGCTCAAAATCAATCGCCCTCATACAATGACGAGTGACATAGTTATCATCAACAATCTGGAGCTTCACATTCGGGTGGGAAGGCAATGCAACTTGCGCCTCATGGCATAAAGCCATAATCAAACCTGGATAAATGAGAGCGTAAGCCACACGGTCTCTAAGTGGTGTACCACTGGTGGCAGTCCTCTTCAATTCATTTGAAATAATCTGCCCAAAGTCCACGGTATGTCCCGCCGCGCACAAATGGAAAATTAGAGTCGCGGTCTCCATGGGAATAGATGAGGTGTGGCTTCTCGGTCGAAGGTTGTATAGAATAACCGACATGACAAGCTGAGTGACAGAATCCAACACCCTCCTAGCAAACTTTACCGGCACACCAGCAGCACTTAAAATGTAAGTGCCCTCCTCTCTGCACAAAGACTCCCTAAGTTGGTCGGCATTCCAGTTCCGCCGAGCCAACGTCCGTGAAAAATCACATAAATCATCTTCCCCCAGCTGAGGTGGTCCCCCAAGATAGGTATTGATGGATTCCCTCGAGAAATTTATTACCTTCCCCCGAACCCATGTTTGAAAAGTGAACGTCACACCATCAGCCGGCAATGCATTAGCATAGAACTCCCTAACAATATCAATGTTGTACTCAGGGAAGGGAGAACCAAGCTTATCCCATGGCCCACCCTGCACAAAATGACTCATGTTCCTGTGTGGACCATCAGGATCAATCATGATTAACCTGTCCGGCCATATTGATCTTTTTTCAAGCTCCACATATCTTTGTTGTTGCTCGAGGCCCACAAAACGCGTTGAATCAAATTGGCCAGCGGGAGATCTTCGGTTAGGATTCGACGTCGAACTAACACGTTGCTTCTTCCTTCCTGACATCTGAAAAATACAAAAGAAAAACAACGTACAAACAAAATAGTACCACAAGTTAGTGACAAAAGCAAACTAAAATTCCTAAATTATGTAAACAGTAATAAGAATAATGACAATATAGCAAAACAGAGTTGGGAAAAGGGGGAATTTTTCTGCAAATCTCAGAGCGCGCTGAGCGCGCAGGAGCGCGCTGAGCGGGCTCTGCGAAATGCAGAAAAATTCCCTCTGCACAGATGGCTTAAACAGATAGGCACAACCCCTAATTTCACTACACAACCTGTTACAGAGAACTAAACATCCAAAATCAAAGCAATTTAACCTTTCTACAAACCCTAAGTCTAAAATTTCCTACCCTAATTTCCACAATTCTAACTAGTAATAACATGCAAGCATACTAGTAAACTATTACATAAAAATTCGTCATTACAGAGGCAAAGGAAAAAAGAAGAACATGAACATCCAACAATTACTAACAATGTCCCAAAAATGGGTTTCTAATTGAAAAATGAAAATATTGCTAAAACAAAAACTTACAATGCTTGATGATGATGATGGTGAGTAGAAAATGAAAGGGAGATGATGCAGAGGAGAGAAAATCCAAGGAAATTTGGAAAATTTTGAAGGAGAGAAAATGGAGGGAAAATGAGGGAAATGAGGAAAAGAGGCAAGGTTTTAAAACCCTAGTCCTTTTAACATTTAACCTGGGTCGGGTACATCATGGTGGTCCCAGAAATTCAAATATTTTTTTTTCTCAAAAATCGCAACCCGCGCTGAGCGGGCAAATAGGGCGCTGAGCGCGCTAGTCTCTGGAAGTATAGGTTCTTTTTTTCAAGAGCGCGCTGAGCGCGCAGAGCAAAATCAAAAATTCTCCCAGCAGCAAAAAGACATCATCCACACGTTCAAAACATCACCCAAAACATCATACAACATCAAATTTTCACAAACCATGTCTAAACAACAAATTCACTAGTAAAAACGATAAAAGCTTACAGTGTTGGGGTGCCTCCCAATGAGCGCTTGTTTAACGTCGGCTAAGCTCGACGGTCCAAGATGCTCAATTAAGAACATCAAGGAGAACAGTACTGGAAGCTCGATCGAAATTCCCTAGAAGGTAAATTTTTAGACGCTGACCGTTAATGGTCCACGAGTCCTTCATTTCTAAGTCTTCAATAACAACCGCTCCAAAATCCTTCACTTCCTTCACACGAAAAGGTCCGGACCATTTGGACTTTAATTTTCTCGGAAAGAGTCTTAACCGAGAGTTAAACAGCAATACCAATTGTCCGGCCTTGAAGTCCTTTTTCCGGAGCTTCTTGTCGTGGTACTTTTTCACTTTTTCTTTATACAACCAGCTTGAGTGGTATGCGGCATTACGCATTTCTTCCAACTCAAGAAGTTGCACTTTTCTTTTGGTCCCGGCCAAGTCCTTGTCAAAATTCAGCATTTTTAAGGCCCACAAGGCCTTGTGCTCCAATTCAACCGGTAAATGGCAAGTTTTACCATAAACCAATTGAAACGGAGTTAGACCAATTGGAGCTTTGTAAGCAGTGCGATATGCCCACAAAGCCTCATCCGATTTTTGTGACCAATCCTTTTTTGAACTTGACACGGTTTTTTCAAGGATTCTCTTTATCTCCCGGTTGGATACCTCAGCCTGACCATTCGACTGCGGGTGGTAAGGGGTCGCCACCTTATGTGATACACCATAGTGTTTTAAGACATTTTCGAGAGGTGTATTACAAAAATGAGACCCACCATCGCTAATGAGCACCCGAGGAGTGCCAAAACGGGATAAGATATATTTCTTTAAAAATTTTATCACCGTTTTGCCATCAGCCCTCGGTGAGGCAATCGCCTCAACCCACTTCGAAACGTAGTCAACGGCTACCAACATATACTCATTTCCAAAAGATGGTGGAAATGGACCAACAAAATCGATGCCCCAACAATCAAAAATTTCTACCTCTTGTATGTTTTGGAGAGGCATTTCATCTCGTTGTCCAATTCCACCAGTTCTTTGGCACATGTCACAACTTTTGGCATGGAGATGTGCGTCTTTAAAAAGAGAAGGCCAATAAAAGCCCGATTGAAGGACTTTAGTGGCCGTTCTCGCACCATTAAAATGGCCTCCATACGGCGAGTTGTGGCAATGCCAAAGAATGCTTTGAGCCTCATCACTCGTGACACACCTTCTCAAAAGGTTGTCACTTCCTAACTTAAATAAATACGGGTCGTCCCATACGTAATAACTAGCATCCGAAAGGAACTTCCTTTTTTGGTTCCAAGTTAGGTCTTCGGGCACCCAACCAGTAGCCTTATGGTTAGCAAAATCTGCAAACCAAGGCCTAACTTGGACTTTAAAAAGCTTTTCATCAGGAAATTCCTCTTGGATTTCCTTTTCATCAATGGTGACCTCAACATTCACAAGGCGAGACAAGTGATCCGCCACCAAATTTTCCGATCCCTTTTTATCTTTTATCTCTAAATCGAACTCTTGTAATAATAGGATCCATCGGATGAGCCTTTGCTTCGAATCCGGTTTGGTTAGCAAATACTTGATCGCCGAGTGGTCGGTGTAAACAACAACTTTAGACCCGATGAGGTAGGATCTAAATTTCTCAAGCGCATACACAATAGCAAGTAGTTCTTTTTCAGTTGTGGCATAATTAACTTGTGCCTCATTTAAAACCTTACTTGCATAGTGTATGGCATGGAAATTTTTCTCCTTCCTCTGGCCAAGTACCGCTCCAACAGCATAATCGCTCGAATCGCACATAAGTTCAAAATTTTTGGTCCAATTTGGAGCGATTATTATTGGAGAGGTAACTAACTTTTCTTTTAAAAATTCGAAAGCGCAAAGACATTCATCGTCAAAAAGAAATACCTGGTCCTTGCTTAGCAAGTTGCTCAATGGTCTAGCCACCTTTGCAAAGTCTTTGATAAAACGCCGATAAAATCCGGCATGCCCAAGGAAACTCCGGATTCCTTTCACGTTGGTCGGAGGAGGCAACTTCTCGATCACTTCAACTTTAGCTCTATCAACCTCAAGGCCTTTGGACGAAACTTTGTGGCCGAGCACAATTCCCTCTGTTACCATAAAGTGACACTTCTCCCAATTCAACACTAGGTTTGTCTTCACACACCTCTCTAGCACAGTTTCCAAATTTGTCAAGCATAAATCGAACGATCCTCCAAAAACGGAAAAGTCATCCATGAACACTTCCATTGTCTTTTCTATTAAGTCGGAGAAGATGGCTTGAACGCACCGTTGGAAAGTTGCCGGCGCATTACATAAACCAAAAGGCATCTTACGATACGCAAAGATACCAAAGGGACACGTAAAGGCCGTCTTCTCATGATCAACCGGGTCAACCGCAATTTGGTTATACCCCGAATATCCATCTAAAAAACAATAGAACTGCTGCCCGGATAACCTTTCTAACATTTGGTCCATAAACGGTAATGGAAAATGATCTTTTCTTGTCGCGGTGTTGAGTCGTCTATAATCAATACACATCCTCCACCCCGTCACTGTTTTTGTTGGAACCAACTCATTGTTCTCGTTACGAATCACGGTCATTCCTCCCTTTTTTGGCACAACATGGACAGGACTAACCCAAGGGCTATCGGAAATCGGGTAAATCATACCGGCTTCCAATAGCTTAACCACTTCTTTTCTCACCACCTCTTTCATTGTTGGGTTCAAGCGGCGTTGCGGTTGGGCTACCGCCTTGAAATCTTCCTCCATCAAGATACGATGCATGCAATAAGCCGGGCTAATTCCTTTTAAATCGGAAAGGACCCAACCTATCATATCTTGGTTTTTCTTCAAAACATGAATTAGACGGCCTTCCTCTTTTTTTGACCACACGTTACTAATGATAACCGGCTTGTTAACACCGTCATCAAGATAAGCGTATTTTAAATTGGAAGGTAAGACCTTCAATTCAAGTGGTGAATTCTCAACTTTCAAATCCTTTTTTAATTCTTCCGGTTCTACCTCCCAAGGTTGCAACTCTTTGAGGGAATCAAGCTCTTTTAAGCACTCTTCAAGAGCTCTTTCTTCTTCTTCGGAAAATACTTCAAAAGAATCATTAAGAGCCATTTCCAAAGGAGAGGTTTCATGCACATGCTTAGAAACCTCCACAGTTGCTTCTTCGATTGCATCGATCCGAAAGCTATCATGTTTATCTTTTGAATGTTTCATAGCTTCAAAAAGATCAAAACAAACCTCTTCATTTTGAACCCTCACCTTCATTAAACCGTCATCCACATCAATCATCATTCGTGGGGTTTTCATAAAAGGTCGTCCAAGAATAAGAGGAGCATCATCATCCTCTTCCATATCAATAACAATGAAGTCCACCGGAAAGAAAAATTTGTCAACTTTTACCAAGACATCTTGAGCTAACCCATGAGGATGAGTTGTGGACTTGTCGGCCAATTGTAAAGTCATACGAATGGCTTTCATCTCAATGTTCCCAAGCTTCTTTACAATGGACAATGGGATAAGATTAATGCTTGAGCCCAAATCAATTAAGCCCTTTCCAACATAGACGTCACCAATGGTGACCGGCAAAGTCACACGCCCCGGATCAACTTCTTTTTTAGGAAGAGTTCTTTGGATGATTGCACTACAACTTGCGTCAAGAACAATAGTTTCTGGTTCCGAATACCTCCGCTTCTTCGTGAGAATGTCTTTCATGAACTTTGCATACTTTGGCATTTGTTCCAAAGCTTCGGCAAACGGAATGTTAATTTGTAATTGCTTGAAGATGTCCATGAACCGCGTATAGTGCCTCTCATTTTCCTTCTTTGAAGGAGCATGAGGATATGGTAAGTTTTGGATTGGAATAGCGCTCACTAGCGCTTTTCCCTTCTTCACTATCCTAAGTTTCTCCTTTTTCTTCGACTCATCACCACTATTATTTTCAACTTCTACCATTTTATCATTTTTATTTTCAACTTCACCTTCACTTTTTTTATTTTCAACTACTTCCTCATCACTACAATCCTCCACAAGACCATCAAGTTTTTCTTCCTCCATTTTTTTCTCCTTTTCTTTCTCCAACTCCTTCCTACTTCTAGTAACAATCGCCTTGCAATGCTCCTTAGGATTCACTTGAGTATTCGCGGAAAAGGAATGACCCGATTGTTGTTCGGCAATTTGCTTGGCAAGTTGCCCCACTTGGTTTTCAAGATTCTTAATCGCCGCATCACTACTCTTTTGGTTGGCCATTGACATTTGCATGAATTGAGTCAAAGTGTCTTCCAATTTAGAGCTAGCAACCGGAGGTGGTGGAGGTTGATACGAATTTTGCCGGTTTGAAGGACCGACACCATAACCTTGATTATTTTGATAATTTGCTCGCGGTTGAAATCCTTGATTTCCTTGATAATTTTGTTGAGAATTGTGTTGTTGTTGGTAAGGTTGTTGTTGTCTACATTGATAATCCCTTTGATTTGCCATATAGTTCACTTCTTCAAAACCCGGAGGAGGACAAAATCCGGTGTCATGCTCCCCCTTACAAAGTTCGCAACAAGCTACTTGCTTACTTCTGCTCGGCTCCTTCATTTATTTGATTTGTTGAGTCAAAAGATCCACTTGTTGAGAGATAAGCTTGTTTTGCGCGAGGATCGCATCGTTAGTCCCCAATTCAAGGACACCGGGCTTCTTTTGAGAGTTGCCACGACTTTGACTTTGAAGATCGTTTAGAGCCATTCTATTGATAATATCAGTTGCTTCCTCGGCATTCTTTGCCATCAAACTTCCTCCCGCAGTGGCATCCAACAAAGTCTTACAATTCGGTTGGAGACCATTCTTGAAGATATGAATTTGTGTTAACTCATCAAACCCGTGACCTTTACATTTGCGAAGCATGGACTTGAATCGTTCCCATGCTTCATTGAGGGATTCATTAGTGCCTTGAGAGAACACTGAAATTGTTGTTTTTGACTCCATGAAACTGTTATGAGAGAAGAACCGCTCAATAAATTTTTCCTCCAAGACATTCCAATCGGTCATCACGGCTGGAGTTTGATCGAGGTACCAATCCTTTGCCTTGCCAAGCAAAGCATGCGGAAATAATCTTTTAAAGAGAGGTAACTCTTGTGCTGGATCTACACCGGCCGCTAATGCAATCTCATAGAATTTTGTGAGAAACGCAAAAGGATCTTCATGGTCCATTCCGGTGAATGGACTTCCATACAATAAATTCAAATTTCCAGTTTTCATTTCAGCTTGCCTTCCTTGATTGTTGTTGGCAAACTGAGCGGTATGTCGTGGACTGTTCACACAAGGTGTGGATGCGGGAGGTGGAGGTGGTTGCGCCATGATTGGTGTGAATGGTGGTGGTGGTGTTGTAGTAGAACTTCCTTCTTGCTCTTGTCTTTGTCTCGCAAGCTGCCTCCTCCGTCTAGTTCTGCTATTGAGCCTACGAGCGGTTCTTTCAATCTCAGGATCGAATAGAAGTTGGTCCGCCGGTAGTTTCCCTCGCATAAACCAAGTCTGCACACTTAAACAAAACACATCAACAAGCACAAGAAAAATTGTAACAAGTCGAAAACTTCACAACTATTGCAATGCTTGCAATATCAATTTACAATCCCCGGCAACGGCGCCAATTTGTTGAAATACAAATAGAGTTCGGGTTTAGTGTTATCGTTCCACAGAGATTGTTCGTGATATTACCGCCGTTTGACAGTCGTAACGTTTCAAACTTTAAAGTAACAAGGGGTTTTAGATTGATTTCGCAACGGTTTCATTCAAAGTTAATTAAAAGCGGTAAAGGATTGTTTTAACGGTTTATAAAAACATGTCAAGGTTAGGGTTCGACAAACCTCTTTGCACGTGTATAATCGATAAAGCTAATGAACTCGGTTAAATGATAAATACAATCACATATCCTCCCAATATGTTTATCTCTAACACATATTGTGAGTTTTGCCATTTTAATCCTTTGTTGATTTCTCACACAAACTATCAAAATGACAACATTAAAGTTCAATATATGGTGAACATCACACACATTGCTATCTCTAGCCAATGTACATTGATGGATGACAAACCTAGGTAAAAAGTTGGAGCATATTTCTCAATCATGAACCAACACAAAGAATAAACATAAAATCAAGGTTTATCATCATACATTCATCATCCAAGAGTTCACTAGATAGGATCAATACATATACATACAAAGTAAAGGTTTACTTACATCTAACCTTGACACAAAAGAGAAATTAGCTACACATATTCATGGTAGCTTGATCAACAAGAATCGGTAGAAGAGAAACGAGCATCAACGACGATTTTATCGACAAAATGATGCTTTTTATCTTCCACAAATGCTATGCTACAGTGTAATGTATTTTGATCTCAGAATGTAATGATGAATCCCCATAAAAATCTGATCAAACCACTTTATAAGGGGGCTGAGTGTCGCGAAGCGCGCTGAGCGCGCGCAACTTAAATGCTAAACCGCCAAACCGCGCTGAGCGCGCTAATTAGCCTGCTGAGCGCGCAAGCTACTGTAAGCCACTCCAACCTCGCGCTGGGAGCGCGCTGAGCGCGCTCAAAGCATGCTCGAAAAATCCAAATTTCTTCAAACTGTTTTTGTGGGATCCTCGAGGCTCCATTCCACACCCTTCCATGTAAAAATCTGCAATAAAAACACAAAAGATAGATAGATACGATAAATAATGAAATTAACTAGAAAACGGTTATAAACGGAAACAATGGGAAAAGCATGGATTTACGAATAAAGCTCACAAAAAAGGTGCTAAAAACTAATCTAAATATTAACACTTTTTAGCACCTAACAATGCACATGCGCCATTTTCCACTATGTTTCTTGACAAGTACAATATTGGACAGCCATGTTGTATACCTAGCCTTCGAGATAAATTTTTCCTCTAAGAAGTCTTGTACAAGTTTTTCGGTAGCCTGTGCCTTCTCATCGGATTGCTTACGCCTGCGTTGTGCGACGGCTCGAGCAGCTGGGTCAATGGTCAGTTGATGGCATGCGGTCTCAGGGTCCAGGCCGGGCATGTCCGCGGCACTCCATGAAAACAAATCAGCGTTGTCCTTCAGACATGTCTTCAACTGCTGCTTTACCTCGTCGGGCAGCCCTACCCCTATTTTTACCCCTCTGTTCGGGTTGTCTCCAAAAGTTACCACCTAGAACTCACCATCGGGTACAGGGCACATGATGGCTGGTGTAGAGAAGCTACTCGTCCCTGCTGATGTGCCTTCGCCGCTATCCTCTTCACCTTCGTCAAAGATCTGGCTGTCGAGGTCGATTTGTGTACTGGGAGAGATGGATTCTTCTCAGGATGACTTCCCTCGCTGGGATGGTCTTCCTCCCTTGCCGGCTTGGCGGCCTTGGGCGCTGCACCGATTGAGCTTTGTCCTCGGGTAGCTGCTTCAAAGCACCTCCTCGCAGCCTCTATATCCCCGTGTAAGGTTGCGACATGGACCTTCTCCGTATAGTACTTTATCTTGAGATGAACGGTTGAAGGAACAGCGATTTGCTCCACTAAGGTTGGTCTGTCCAGGATGCATTGGTACAGTGAAGGGCAGTCAATTACCAGAAATTGAGTCTTGATCGACTTCGAAGCTGCCTCTTCCCCGAAAGTGACCGAAAGCTCCACGTATCCCCAGGGTCTGGAGGTAGCCCCGTTGAATCTTTGTAGGTCGGATCTTACGTACGGCAACAGGTTCTTCTGGTCTAGCTTCAAGGCTCTGAACAAACCGGTGTACATGATGTCCACAGAGTTGCCCTGGTCGACCAGGATCCATCAGACATCGGTGTTGGCAAGTCTCGCTTTGATGAGCAAAGGAATGTGTGAGTTTGGGGAACCCCTAGGCAGCTCCTCACGATAGAACGTGATTAGCTGAGAACGCCCCCGAACTTTCCCGAGCGTGGATAGCTGGTCGGGACCGCAGTCGATGAGCTGGTAGAATTTTCTCTTCACCGACCCTAGTGTGAACTCGATGTATCCCCCACACGAGATAACCATGGTCGTCGAGAAGGTCTCCCAGGTGCTGTGCGCGGATATCTGAGGAGGATCCTCAAGGTAGTCGGGGATGTTGAAGTCTTCTGGATGCGTGATGACCATAGCGACCTGCGGGGGAGGACTGGGCGGTGAAGACTCTGTCTCCTTCTTGGCCTCCGAAGTATCTCGTCGGAATGACTCACCCTTTTTCGTATATTGCTTTAGGTGACCCTCCTTGATGAGGATTTCAATAGCGTCCTTCAGGTGCACGTAGTCTTCGGTTACATGGTCGTGGCTGCGTTGGAAGTGACAGTATTTACTCTTGTCCGTGTTCCCCTTTGATGATGTTGGCTTGGGGAACCGGACACCCTCTGCTTGAATTCCGCGTTGATGCATTCAGAGAGAATGCGCTCGCGAGGAGCATGGCTTCAATATTTTCTATATGCTCGCCTGGGTCGGTGGTCCCGTCGTAAGTGGCCAGAGGAGGTAGCTTCTCCAGTCCGCGAGGAATATGCGTGTCCATGATCTCCTGAGATAAGGGGCCATGGACATCGTCGTCACTGCTTGGGCTGGATGACCGACAAGAGGAATTGCTGCACCTGCGGCTTCTACTGCATCGGGGAGAATGTCTACGCGACCTGCGGTGCTCGCGATGGTTCCTTGAAGGTCTGGTCCTCTTCGGAGTAGGAGAGCGTCTGGATCTCCGCAGGGGAGATCAGTGTCATCGTCTGGCGACTTCTGAATCAGGTTCCTCTGATCTTGAGCATCTCCGGGAGGGAGAAAGACTCTTGGATCTGTCCCGCCTACGCTTCTGAGAAGGAGACTGCGGCCGTGGAGAAGGACTGTCGGGCTTCTGCGAGGGACGTTGCTCCTGGAGGGCATGCTCGAGCATGCTAATCTTTTCGCCATGTTGGAAGATCAGGAAGTTAGACCTGTTGAGGGAGGCGATGAGGGCAGCAGTGCTGGGGTCCGCATTTTGAGGGACAGGTATAGACTCAAAAATGGGACCATCAGCTTGTGCGCGCGGCTTCACATCATCGGGGGTATGAGAGGCGGTCTTTTCATCCCGATGGTCTGTCTCTAGGAAGGTAGCTTCGGGGACGAGGTGATCAACGTTATCGACGATAACGGCGACGGCAGGCTCTTAAATGGCATCATTGTTCCTGTTAGAGGCCATGATGATCAATTGAAGTTTGGAGAGAGCTTTAGTCTTTTGGGTGAAAAAGATGAGGAATATTGAATAAAAAGGACGGGGAAGCAGTGTTTCCCACAGACGGCGCCATTGATCTGAGGTGATCAGACTAGATCGTCGTGGCCTTCGCGTAGGGCAGATGCTGATGCTTGTAGGAGAGAAAAGGGGGTTGTACCTGCAAGGTACTTCGATGCCAAAGTAAGTGATTGGGCAAGAGAGAAAAAGCAAGTACTAAAGTATGATTTCAAGTATTGAACAGTGATCAAACCTGCGCCTCTCAAATGAGAGGGTATTTATAGAAGTAACCCCCAGCGCGGGGCCAAGGTCTCCCATGTGGCCGAAATATTTGGTCGATCAATGGGAGACTGCCAGGTGGGGGGTCAGGCGCGTGACCCTTTGACCTGGTCCAACTGTTTCCGTGAGATCTGGGGAAACAGTTGGTCGCGTGAACTGTCAAGCGCGTGAGAGGGACGTCCCCAACGGTTATATTGTCCAACGACTAGTCTTTGCCCAACGGCTAGTTTATAGCTATTGGGTATTGCCAAGAGCTAGACTGGATTGGGCCTTCCCTACTATGAGTCAAACGCCTGCCCAGTCCATAACACTTATCAACCGTCAACCACCAACAATCCTCTTCGAAGGAAGCACGTAGGCAATGTTATCTAACAAACAAATCTCTTCTCCATATGAGATTCCATGACAACACCTCATTGGAAATAGCACCTAATGTTCTAACTTTTCTATTACTTTGAAAAAATGATCTTTTAGAAAGATATGATGATACTACCAAAGATTATACCAAAAAGGAGGAGGAGAGACCATTATCCACCTAATAATGCTCTCACTGAAGAAAAAAACTAATTAAATGAATGAACATGGATCCTATTAATAGTTTTAATAAAAAAATATTTAATTTTAATATTGACTTAATTTCAACTTTAGTCCTAGTACTATTCTTATTTTTTAGTTTTTGTCCTCTCATTTTTAAATTCGGTTATCTTAGTCCATTTTTTTTTTTTTAATTTTAACCCCCTTTTTAGTTTGAAAGCATTTTTTAATGACATGACGCTCATTTAACTTACGTGTCATTGCTAAGTCAACGTATAATCATTTCAACTCAATTATTTTGTTTTGTGATTACATTAATGTTATTTTAAAAACATAATAATTCTTTTTTAAAAAATAAAAGTAAAAAAATTTGACATTCAATTTTCCTTTCATCTTATTCGTTCCATTTTCTTATTCCCAAAAAAAATGAACAATAAAAACAATGCCATTCAATAAAAGCATTCGTTATGTTTATTCGTCATTGTCAAACCTCAATTTTGTCCGAACATTTTATTATTATATGAATTTTAGCTGCAATTTATCTCGAATAAATAAGAAAGCTCATTTACTAGTGAAATGAGATTTGAAGAGGTACAAGCACGAGGTCTGGGGTTTGAATCACATTTTGCTATTTTTTGTTTTTATTTGCATTATTTTTAAATCACACAAACTAAAAATAAAAAATGTATTTTTCTTTTATTTTGTATTAGTTTTCGAATTTTTACCTAGGCATTTTTTAAAAATAATTAATTTTACTTTTTCACTTTTTATTAAAAAATAGTCAAAAATCTTAAAATAAAAAAGATTTTAAAGTATTTTGTTCACATTTCATTTTAGGATAGTAATTTAATTTTATTTAACATTTTATTTTAGGATAGTTTTTATTTATTTTTAATATAAAAAATATTAAAAAAAAACATTTAGAGATTTTGTTCTTTCATTTTTAGGATAATATTTTCACTTTTTTTAGAAAGAATCAACATGAGTAGGTAAGAAAAAAAAAAGTAAAAAAGGGAGTTTATTTTTCATTTTATTTTATTGTTATTTTTATTTTAATTTTTAATTTTTAATTTTTATGATTTATTTTATTCTGGAAACTTTTTCTCAATTAAAAAATATATTAAAGACAAAATATCATCTTTCTTGCATAAAATCATAAAAAATATATTAGGTTAATGAGAAATCATTGAACTTAAATTTTTTCTTTTGTTTTTCGATTCACTCTTAATTTGTATTTAATAGCCTTAATCTAATTTTTTTTATATAAATAGGATGCAATTCCATAATCCATGGACACTAACTAATCCTATTCCTAACCCTTCTATTCACAAAATAACACTACATAAATCTCACTCCAGGTACATAATTTTGTTTCTTCTTTTTCTTTCTTTCTCTTTTAAATATATGCATTTATTTAGATTTTGTTTAATTGAAATATGATTTTAAAAGAGAACATGGCCTTTTTGTCTATTGGGCTTAGTTCCATTAATTCACACATCATCTTTCCTCTTGACATCCCCTTTAGTTGTTTTAACTTTTTTTAGCTAATCTAATTGTTGTTAATTTAGACATATTAGTTATTCTTTAAATTAATCTTTTTATAATTAATTAAAACGTGTACTTAATTGACTCAATTCTTTATTTAGGCTATAAAAAATAATGAAAACATAAAAAATATTTCATCTAGACTTAATTTTAATTAGCTAAAATATATTAAAAAAATTCACTTATAAATATTCCAAGACTTGTACATGCTTGTTAAGATTTCCCGATTAAATTACATTACTCACATAACTTATAAATAAAACCTGGTGCTTTCTCAAGTCATTAACTTGTGGGCGTTCAAATATTTTTCACAGTCAAATTAACTTCACATTTTTTACGATTCAAAACAACTAAAATCAACTCAACGATCAAATCATTTATTTACTCTGTGCGACAAATTAATCAATTTTTGTGTGTTCTCGTACATCTAATTTAAAATCAAGACAACTCTTTTTTACAAACTAAAATCACACTACTACAAAAAGTGCTTTTTATCTCGGATATGAAAAACTTATTACCCCGGCTATAGAAACGAGATAACGAAGGGCGACATAAAAACTCGCCACCTATCACCTCGGTGGTATTAAAACCGAGAAGTAAAGTTAAATGCACATGGGTTCAAACCCCATCAGCAGTACTTTTACTATTTCCAAAACTATTGTATCTTTCATCTCGGTTTATTTTGAAAATCGAGGGGTAAGATTATTTCTATTTTTTTTTAATTGTTATATTGTTTAATCAGAATATTACATTGTTTACTCTGAATATTACATTGTTTAAAATAAAAGTCAAATTCCCTAGAGAACAAGATAAAAATCAAATTCCCTGAAGATCTAGACTTTAGATCTTCGAATTATTGAATATTGGAGAAGATCAAATGTTGGGTGCAAGGTTTGCCTCTTCGAATCTTGCATGCATTTGATTATGAAGCAAAACAAAATAAGGGTTAGATAAATAAAATAAATATTCAAATATATGATGTTATGCTCAAATAAATATTTAAGAAAACAAACCATAAACCCAAGTAGTTTTCTACTCTTGCAATCCATCTTACAGAACTTTTCCAAACGTCTTTAAGTTTCAAGCGCTTCATGTTCCATATAAGTTAGATTATCAATATTCAACAAGCTTTTATAACAGATGTCCTTTAGGTTTCATGCAGATCACTAATGGCAGATTTGTGAGCATTGGTAAATATTAAATGAACGACAAAGATTTATTCACTACTAAAAACTTTGCGTTTAGTGACCGAAATAGAGACCAAAAAAGCTTTAAAATCGGTCACTATAACGTTTAGGGACCAATAAAGCGACCACAATTTTTCGGTTGGAAAAATGTTAGTCGCTAACCTTTAGCAACGTATTCAGCGACCGAATTTTAGTGACCGAAATTGAGACCGAATTAGTGACCGATTTAGCCACCGTTTTTAATGTTCAGGAAATAAAAATAAAATGAAAATTATTGTCACATTCAAGTATCGAACCCATGACCTTGGGTAGTAGAGTACACATGTTACCACTAGGAGGGAAATAGTATCTTAAAAAATAAAACCACCAAAATTATTAGTGACCAAAATTTTGGTCACTGAAATTTTTTAATAAATTAATTTTGTGATAAAATATATTTTGTGATCAAATATTACGGTCACAAAATTTTGGTCACTAATTCTATGAGAAATCTTCAACTTCTATTTGAGCTCTGTTAGTTGTACTAAGACAGTACTCTGATATACTTTATGTCAACCTCTATAGCTATCGCCATCTGGTTTTGAGCTTGTCAATGATTTCAAAGTCTAAAGATTTATTCCAAGATAATGAGATTATTGCCATTGCTTAGAACAAGATTCTGCTCATATCTCATTCTAGACTTACACTCTGGAGTGACTTATGATCTGCTGTTAGATTGAGATGTAAGGCTCAGAAGAGTCTGTTTGTACTTACATGTATGGTCTTATAGAAATATGAGTATCATAATGTATCTGCTACAGATATCAAGGAAAGAAGCAGAGGCATTTTCCATAAGGTTGTTTACAACATTGATTGGGAGAAGAGCCAACAACCCAGATTCAAGTACTGGTGGTACTGAATTTGGTGAGAGTAGCGGAATCAGTAGTTAGACAACCATTGAATCAGAATCCACTCAAAGATGTACTCAGACTCTATTGGTCAAGTCTGAATATTGAATCGAGTCTGACCCAACAAAAAAAGTGTGGTATGTTTGTTCTTGTCTAACTTATATTTTGATTCAATAAGATATTTTTTTAGATATAAATGCAAAGTTTTTGTTAGATCTCTAGAGAAGTTTTCTTTTAAAAAAGGAGAACTTCAAAAATCTTTAAGAGGAAACTCTATTGAGTTTTGTCTATATTGAATGTCTTATCAAGCTAGATGATAATCATATTTATGAAAACAGTTTTCTTACATTTGTGTTGATATTGTTGCTTGTTAGCTATCTAAAGAAGACAATTCAATATTCGTCTATCACTCATGACTCTTGTTTCAAGATAAAGTGTTAGTTCTGAATAGAATCTTAGAGACTTGTGACTGACAGATGATATCTCTATCTTAGTCTGGACTTACTAGACTCTGATAGTTTATAACTTCTGAAAGTTGTCAGTTTCTGAGATTCAAAAGAGGATTATTTCAGTCTGACATAGCAGTTTAAGTAAAAAGTTTTCTAAAAGCTTTTATAATACTTAATCTTTCATAAAGGTGAAACTTATCTGGTGGAATTGAATTATCTGATGGATAAAGAACCTTTGGGTAATGATGTTTTCTCTTTTAGTACTTGTTGTTACTATTCCCTGTCTTGTGAAACATCATTGTGTCATTTTCTGACAAGATTCTTATTTTTTTGGAGATTCTTGTTCAGTTTCTTTTTCCTCTTCTTCTTCTCTTTTTTCTTCTTCTTGTGTGCGTGCTGATCAAACCAAACCTGAAATGAGTTCTTCCGTTTATGCCCCTTTGAATCAGCTGGTTTTGTCACCAATTAAAAGTTTATGGATTTTGATGAGTTGCTTAAGATTGGTTTCAACTTCTGGGAGACTGTGTCTAAACAAAGGTGGAGTGGCTACTTTGAGATGCTCTGTGGTTTCACTTATCCAAGTCTTGTCAAAAAGTTTTGGATTAATGCCTCCATTGTTGAAATGAATTCTGAGTATGCTATTCTGTCTAGTGTAACTGGTGTTTCTATTACAATAACCTCTAAAGCAATTGTAAATGTGATCAATTGTGAGGAGATTGGAGAAATTCTAGGAACTCTTGTTTGGGAACACTATCTTCCTACTTGGCGTATCTTTGTAGATCCACCTAATACATCAATGGTTTCTAATCTTCTTCCCGATACTGTTGTTTGGAGTCAGATTCTGAATTCAAACTTACTGCCAAAGGATCAAGATTTAGACCAAGTGGACCCTATTGAAAAAGATCTGCTTCTACTTCTTAATTCAAATTTGAAGATTGATCTTCCTCAAGTTATGTTTGACCATCTGAAGAGGTCTCTTTCTTCTTTTAAAAAAGGGAAAGACCTTCTCCATACCTTTTGGACGAGTTATTTATGAATTACTTGTTCAGCAAGGGGTTAACATAAGTTCTGAGGCTAGTTCTTCCAAGATTTGAAAAGACAAGTTTGAAGCTATCTATGAAAATTCTGATGTTAGGTTTCTGCATAGTTATGCCTTGTATTGTTGATGAAATCTTTGTATTAAGTATCTTATTAATAAATTCAATAGTTTGTTCATGCTTGTGTTCAGTTTTAACTGATTAATATTTACTCGTACTGTTCACTGAGTATCTGAAATAGATGAAAGAACTCAAATGTTTGCAACTTATTTTATTACTGAAAGAGGAAGCTATTACAAGACAATTAGATTTTTCTAGTCTAATGGACGTGTTCTAAGGAACTCCCTAGGATCATCTGACATGTCTAGATTGTCTAAGAAATCTTTCCATTCTTCCTTAGCAAACTCCAAAGCCTCCTTCCTCAGTTTGTTTTTGCGTCTGGATCCAGAAGACTTCTTTCTTCTATGTGTCTTCACAAAGGATGCTGAATAAGAGAGCACTTATGAAGCTGTCTGCTTGCTTGCAGGTTCTTCATTAGGTGTCTTGCTTTGATTTGCTTGATTTGCTGCATTCAATAATGTTGCCTTCCTGAAATCTCTCTTTGGAACCCAGATCTGCTTCTACTTATACATCTTGGTGTTTTAGAGATTAAGTGATGATGAAAGAAAGCTTACTTGAGTCCTTTTATAGACGTATTACATTTATTATCTTGAGATTAATATTATGTAAGTCCTGATTAAATCAACATTTTAATAATGACTCTTGATAATGTAATCTAATCTATTAAGATTCTCTAAATTAGTGTGAGTTTATGACTAATATGTTCTAACTATCGTTTCTATGTCAGTTTCACTTTTTTAAGTGTACCTTCAGATTATCTAAAGTAAAATTCTGGAACGTAAATGTGTGATAAAGAAGTATTGGTCTGAAATAAAATATTCATTAATTAAATGAGGATTACAACTTTTCAAAAGGGGTACAAGATATGTCCTAGAATTCATCTCTAGCCATTGAATCGTGTGCCTAGCGGCGTCCACTGTTGTTGTAGTCTACCTCCTCATCTTCTGAATCAATCACTTCTTCCTCTTCTATGTCTGGAAGAGAGTTGTAGAACCTCTTGTTTGCCCTCTTTTTCTTCTTCCTTGATCTCTTCATTCTTCTTCTATGAGGCTTTAAAGCATCGTTCAGGTGCTGTTGAAGTGGCTTCTTCAGAAGCAAGTTGTGTTGAGAGCACTGGAACAGTTGTAGAGGACTCAGAAGCAGCTTGCTTCTGAGGGGATTGGATTGGCATGCTTATAGAGCTCTTAGTTGTGTCTGTTATGACAGACGCCTTATGACTCTCAGATGCTGACTCCATATTCTTAGGATGGGTTATTGATGAAATTGATTTAGGAGTGAGATGTTTTATAGAAAATTCTGTGGATACAAAGCGTCTAAGTTTAATCCTTGTTTAATTCTTGGAACAAGTAAAGACCACTAAGACTTCAATGCTTGCACTTTACAAATCTTAATGACTCTTATTACTTGATTAATCTTCCTTCTTGGAAATTGATCTTGTAATGATGTTTATTGGTGATATTTTTTTCTCTCTTTCCTTCTTTTTCTTTTTATTCTCTTTGATGTGACAAAAGGGGGAGAAATAATAGTAAGTATTTAAGTGGAAACTGAACCCATTGAATACATATTGGTCATTTATTTTTCTGTTACTTGCCCAGGGCGCATTTTGACTTTCTTGTACATAGGTCTGAGTGTGAGCTTACAAATCTCAGACTTAGCCTATCAGACCCAGAAGGAGCTTATAAACCTCATATTCTAGTGTTTCCAAAGAAAGTTAAAAAGGGGGGCATATTTTAACTCTCTTGTATATAGTGTTAAGATAGAGCTTACAAACCTCTGACTTAGCCTATGAGACTCAGAAGGAGCTTACAAACCTCGTATTCTGGTGTTGCCAAAAGGAGTTAAAATGCAGTCATTTTGGTGTTCTTAACTATGGAACTAAGGGGGGGCTTACAAAACTTAACCTTGGAACTGATTGACTCAGAGGGAGCTTGCAAACCTTAGACCCTGATGTTGTTGAGAATACTAGTTTATTTTTCTTGAGAAATAGTTCTTAATGCTAGAACAAGCTCTGCTATGAACTATCAGACTCAGGGGGAGCTTACAAACCTCATACCCTGTTGTTGCAAAGAAAATTAAATGCCCAACATTGTCCTTTAAAAACTTGTGTTTGTCATCATCAAAAAGGGGGAGATTGTTAGAACAATATTTGTTCTTGATATTTTCTCTTTTAGTTTTGATGATAACAAAAGTATTAAAAGAACAATGGTTTATTTGATGTGTGTTTTATTTATGCAGGTTCTTGTTCTTGTACATAAATAATCAGAATTTGTTTATCTAAGATACACTTGGAGTTGCTTTATTGCTAGATTCTGGTGGCAGAGTCTGAAGAACAATTTCTAAGTGTGGCTTAATGCAAACTCTGAACTGAAGGCCTTAATATTCAGACGAGTTTCTATACTTGGTAATTGTATATCAGCTTCTGGTATTATTCAGAGTTGGAGATGAAGTTGTGGACTATCCGTACTACTGAAAGCATGATGTATTGTCTTATCATCCTGTCAGCTCGAGTCTACAGTATTGCAAGGCTCAAGAAAAGCTAGTACGTTCTATGGATGTCTACTCCCAACAACCCTATTAGTACAGAACCTCTTGAAGACTCAAAGGTTAAACGTGATACACAATGGATTCAAAAATCTGTTTTGCATCCATCTTTAACGTCTCTTGTAATTTGGATCAGAAGCAAAGACAATTGATCAAGTAACCTTCTCAATGACTAGTTTTTGGAAAGGCTACATATATGGCTGAAGATTCAAGCCTGAATTTTTAACAAGGATTCTTTTGTTAAAGGAGTAGCAAGATCAAGCAATTATCAACTCTATGTAATAGGCATATTTTCTGTTGTAGGTATTAATTGTAAAAGCCTTAGGATTTCTCACCCCCTGTATATATTTATAAATCTTAAGTGCTTTAGTTCTTTGTTATGGTGATCTCTCGTACCTCTGATGCTTGCATCATATACACCTTGTTCTCTATTCTGCTGAGCCTTCAGTAGTTTAAATTAAGTCTCCTGCTATATGCTAGAGCAAAAAGTCTTGTCTCACTGGGATTTAAGCAACAAGTCTTGTGCCAAGATGCTTAAGCCACGTAAGTATCATTGCTTAAGTGCTTGGGCTATGAAAGTCTTCTTCACCCAGTTTGATTGAGCAAAAGTAAAGTCTTAGACTTGCGCTCTAAGCAAAGGTAAGTCTCAGCCAGAAGACAAATGAACAGGCAGCTCAGTCTGAAGGTGTGAGCAATGGAAAGTCTTAGACATGCGCTCTAAGCAAAGGAAAGTCTCAACCAGAGAGCAGTTGAGCAGGCGACTCAGTCTGATGGTGTGAGTAAAGGGTAAGTCTTAGACATGCGCTCTAAGCAAGGGAAGTCTCAGACAGTTGGTTTGAGCAGTTTTAAAAGTCTTAAGCCAAAGTATAAGCGACTATAATCATGAAGTGGTTATAATGAAAAGCTCTTGTGAGGCAAGGGGATTGGACTACTCTCAGTTAGGGGAGGAACCAGTATAAATTTTTTGTGTCTTCTGATGTTATTTTATTTACTTATACTATCCGATTCCAACTGAATTAACTCAGAATCTGAATATTAGTTCTGATTCTGAAACTCTGATCAGAAGCTAAATAATAAGAAAACGCGAAACACAATTCAACCCCCCCTTCTTGTGTACTTTTCACACCTTCACACTAGACATCTTCCACACATGCAGCATCTAAGGCTCATCAGTCTCTACATGAGTATCTGCACCATGTTAATGGTGTATAAAACAGTAAGGATGTCTTAAACATATTATTAATTAATCACATAGATTCATTCACATCAATAATCAATCCCCAGTGCAGTTATGTATGCAATGCAATCAACACCTCTACTCCAATGCATGTGGTACCAAGTTTTGGACATCAGATTTATGTTACTGATGTAGTTCCATGTCCCTAATTCATTCAGAGGGAGCACCTATATTCGGTTATTTTATTTATTATCTTATCACTTTCATCTTTGATTTTATTTTGATTTGTTAAGTCTCCTTCATGATTACACTTCTCGGAATCAAGTTTTAAAATATTCGATTTTAGCATGCATAAAACGTTGGTTAGATTTGATCTTGTTCATGATGTTATTTGACCAATTGCATGTTTAAAGTGAATGAAAATAGTTTTATGTTTTGGTTTAAGTTTGATTCAAAGTAAAATCTCAAAGTGCTTTTAAAAATATGAAAATTTGAGATTTTACATGTTTGATTCGAATCATGGAGTTTGCACACATTTTACGATTCAGATCAAATTGGACAGAGATAAAATTGGGTCATTTGATTTGAATAAATTTTTATACTTGAGTCAAATCATTTTCTTGATGTCCACATCTATTTGATTTGATTCAAATCAAATTTTGAACATGGTTCGAATCACACACTTTTTGAACAATTTTCCAGTCAGGGCTATGACATTTGATTCAAATTAATTTTTGTACATGATTTGAATCACGTGGCTCATGATTCAAACCACTATTTTCCCTGATTCAAATCAACTGACAAATTTTCAAAATTGTGTTTTCCTTTTATTCCAATTCACTTTCTCATTTGATTCAAATCATAGATTGCTCTTGATTCGAATCTAACTGACATTTTTAACTATTTTGTATGCTTAATCTCAAGCACATATAAAATCATTTTGTCATCATTTCTCATATAACATCTATCATTCAGATCATAATTTTTTAGTGTGATTTTAGTGAAAAATCAATTTCCTCTGTTTTTAGTGTTCAAAGTCTTGCTACAAAATTCTTGCATCTTCAACTTCAATTAAGTTCAGATCTTAATAACGGGAGATTTGTAATTGATTGAAGGAGGCGATTCCTTGAAACTAATCATTCTTGTATATCTTGTTGAGGTTTTCAGGTTGTCAGCAAGATTGAGGTAATTTCCAATGGCGGTGACAAATTCCTTTGAAAAGAAGTAGGTTCTTTTCTCCAAAATTACCTTATTAGTGACTGTGTGGAAGGCTACAGATAAGACAGAGTTCTTCTCAAATCTTTGGACAATTTCATCGCTCAAGGAATTAGTAGGATCAAGGTGTTGATTTCTACCAAGAAGGCTTGGAGAAGAATTGGATATATTGGAAGATTCAATAAATGTAATTAGAGTAAAGATTGCGTGGAAGAGTTTGGCAGTGTGTTATATACAAGTCAAGATCCAAATAGGAGATTTTATTTTCTCAATGATATTGTGGATTGGTGATTATATGGACTCTTAGAAATATTTTTCAAATAACAAGGAACTATGCAGGTTCCAATGGGAAACCATTAAAGAGTGTACGTAGGCAAAGCGAGGATGAATGCTAAAACACTATAAATCTCGGTGTCATCTCTCTCATACTCTTGAATTTATATTCATAGTGTTGTACCCCAAAATTTACCCCTTAGATGCCATAACATCTTGCACTTGACATTTAGATTCAATCATCTATGCATTGTTAACTAATCATTTCATTTTGCTAGTTTGTTTCTTTTGTGAAAGCCAGAACTTACACAAAGAAGAGGGCAAAGTCCCCTAAGCCGAGCTCTCATATGATTCAAAGAGAAAGGGACAATTAAGGATCCAAATGCAACCATGTGAGCTCACCTACATCCTAGAGGGCTTACTCAACAAGAATTCAAGTGTGACTGGCTCTCATCACAAGTAACTTGAGCCACAAGTTCACCCTGCCTCCAATTAGGGTTTTGTTATGACAAGACAATCCTGGCCTTTGATTTTGATCAAGAGTTGTTCTCAAACCCTGGGACATGACTCCATGTGGTAATATACATCCTCAGAGACTACCTATGAGCCTTATATGTGATTGAAGAAGCAAGATCATCAGAGGTCATTCAAGTGCATTCACAAGTGGAATTAGGGTTTTGACTGAGGCTCCAACCTTTGAGATTTTGATCCAAGATGAAACAGCTAAGTCCTCAATCCATCATGGCATGTCTCATTGATGAGTTAAGACATGAGAGATCAAGTTTTGAGAAGTTTCTTACAAAAGAAGCAATGTTTGGTCCATGAAACTCTTCAAATGTGGAAATTTCACTACTTGTGCAAAAATTGAAACAGTCATAACTTTCAAACCACAGATCCAAATTGAGTGACTCAAAGCTCAAATGGAAGCTCTTTCCATGATATTCAAAGTGTATTAGAGGACCCTCTTTCAAAAAAACGCATGGTTTTTAAGTTATAAGACTTGGAAGATAAGTCACCTTTAGGACTTGGTGAAATTTTCAGCATTTTCACCATAATTTTCTTCCAACTTTAACTCAATTTTTCACCTACTTCCAAGCTTTAAATCAAAAATATTTGGACATGAAAGTTGCTCCTTGTTCTTCAAGCTTTCCAAGCATGTGTAAAAATACTCATTTGGATAAACCAATCTCAAGTTATGATGTCCTAAAGATGGTGGTTTCAAGTTGTGAAATTTTCATAACTTAGAATTTTTTCTAAGTTTTCTGGGACAGCTCTTTATACCTAACTTTATGGATGATTTTCACACTATTACAAGCCTCATTTCAAGATCTCTTCCACATGAAACTTGTTCTATCAAATGTCTATTTTGCAAAGCATCAAAAGTCTCACAATTTGGATGCATGGTTATCAAGTTATGGTGCACTAAAGTGGTTAGGTTGGCATTTTGTCTCACACTTAGAAAAATCAGAATATCACTAAGACCTCCACTTTTTCTGATGCTTAGAAGCCAGCCTAACATCATTGGAACCTCTGCCACGATTCACTCAAGTGTTAACATTAAAATAACCTAGTTTTATTCAACTTGGTGCAAGTGGACATGATGAAAGAGAAACTTTTCTACACAAAAGCATGGCTATTTCTTCTCCCATTTTCCTTGAGCCTTGGTCCAATCCCATCAATCCACCACATCAGACCTAACCCTATCAGAACTTGAAGACTTTTGCATCCAAAAGCCAACTCACACGAGGGAGAGAAAAAGGGAGATTTTGGCAAGTTGCACCTTTGCCCATACCTCAACCCTTCTATTTTCTCCTATAAAAAAAGGGTGGAACTTCACACCAAGGCACCAACAATTCACATACAAACTCTAAACATATCTGTGAGTTCTGGTTTGGCAAGTGAAGAGAAAGAAAGAAGCACTTTGCAAGCTGCTAGTTTAGAGAGTTTCTTAAACTCTACATGAGCTCATACTCATTCCCCTTGGAACTTTGGTCACAGTCAATGGTTCCTCACCCTTAGCCAGGTGAACTACGGTTGCTCTGATTCTTTAGTCAGATACGTAGGCACAAGATGCGACGTCTTGGCGAGCATACTTAGTGTACATAACCTTAGGTCCTTACCTTTACCCTTAGAAGATCCTTTAGTAAGCAAACATAACATAACATAAACAAACAAGAGGTTCCTGTAGAGTACTACAGATACTTAGGGTGCTAATACCTTCCCTTAGTATAACCAACCCCCAAACCTAGATCTTATTAGGGTTTTCGTTCTTTACCCTTTCCTTGGGATAAATCAAAGCTCGGTGGTGAATTTCAAAGTTTTGTGATGCAAGTTAATTAATAGCTTTTTATTCGATTCTCACCGCAACAGAAAATGGCGACTTCACTAGGGATGACAACCCCTAAGAGGGTTAAGCCCACCTTGTTATATTTATGTTATTTTACATGTTTGCTTGCCTGTACATTTGTATATTTATGTCTGTATATATACCTGTCGTGCTTGGGTTTTTCTGTCTGCATGGTTGTTTACCTTGAGTGGTGAGGATAAGTCCTAACCCGGACTTGAGCGTACACTTATGATAGGATAGTGGATATAGTCAAGGAGACTTCGAGGGAGTAATACCAAAGAAGTTGACTTGAGATTCCACACTCAGTTGAGGCCCTCTTGAGGGTGGTATATGTTGAACGAGCAATCTGAATTCGTTGCCACTTTTGACCTTGGTGCCCGTGACACTGATGACCATTAGTTACCTTTAACCCCACTTGTTTTTAGGATGTAGTGCAGTGACTATGAGGGAGTAATCCCAAAATAGTTGTCACGCGATACTACACTCAGACGAGACTCTCTTGAGAATATTATTGACTACCAAGTAATTGGGAAATCGATAATATCCGAAAGATGGGTTGTTGACTCTGGGAACTTCTTAGCTTGTTCTACGGATATAAGAACCTTAGTACACACCCTGTGGTAGGTTATTTACCCAGACCCCATGTTGTGATCTCGAACTCTTGATCCTATTGCATGTGTTTTGCATCGTATTTGCATCGCATTGCATATCATTTGCATCTTTGCATAATTCATTGCATGCGTCTGTTTGTCCAGATGCTCATCTCCAGCTGTCTCCATCTTTCAGTGTCACCTATGAGTCGTCAAGTTGATTCCTCGACACCGATATCGGACTAGAGCTAACTACAGACGAAGAATGTCAGAGCAAGAGGCACACAATACTGAGGTCCGAATAGAAATCGATGACCTTAAGTCGAGCATGACTAAACTCACTGATATGCTTCAAGTTTTGATTGCTAGAGGAGAGCAACCCCAAAGGACTATCATCCAGGAAGTTTCAATTGCTGAACCTCCACCTGTTCAGATGCCACCTTCAACTTGGCCAGAGTTCGGTTTGCCTCCCAACTACTCTCCACCAATTGAATCTACTGCTATGGCTAGTCAGACTGCTATGCCTGTATCTCAAACTCCTATTTTCGCCGAGCCCAGACCTGTGGTCCATGCTATTTCACAGACTGTTCGAGCTTCTTTTGAGAATCCCCTCTTTGAGTACAATGCTGCCAGTGTTCAGGGTGAAGAGCTTGAAGACTTTGTTGAACTCGAGGTTATCCGTGAGCAGTTTCAGATCATGGACAAAAGACTTAAATCCATGGAGGGTAATGACTTCTTTAATTTGGATGCAGACAACATGTGCTTAGTGTCTGACCTTGTTATGCCTGCTAAGTTCAAAACTCTAGAATTTGTGAAGTACAAGGGCCATTCTTGTCCAAGGGCTCATTTGGTCATGTATCTTCGCAAGATGGCTGCTTGTACCAAAGATCAGAAGCTGCTTATCCACTGTTTTCAGGATAGCTTGGGTGGTGCATCACTCAAATGGTATATAGGTCTCGAGCAAAAATCCATTCACTGCTTCCAAGATCTAGTAAATGCCTTCATGAAGCAATATAAGTATAACCTTGATATGGCTCCTGATTGCCGCCAGCTGCAAAATATGACTCAACAAGAGAAGGAATCTTTTAAGGAGTATGCTCAATGCTGGAGGGAGTTGGCTTCCCAAGTTGAACCTCATTTGCTGAGAAAGAATTTACTGGAATGTTCATGGATACTCTGTCCCCATTCTATTGGGAGAAGATGATTGGAAGTGTTTCCTCCAACTTCACTGATTTGGTTACTATAGGCCAAAGACTCGAGGAAGGTCTTAAGAAAGGAAAAGTGTCAAAAGCTGCTGAATCTTCCAATGCTGTGAAGAAATCCTATGGGAACTTTTAGAGGAAAAAGGAAGATCAGACTAACGCTGTAATGGTTGAAGTGAGAAGGCCTCGTCCCCAAACTCAGTATGCTATTCACCCTACTGTTGCTGCTATCACTCCCGTGGTTACTGCTCCATGACCAGCTCAAGCTTCCCAACGTCCAACTGCGGGATAGAACCAGTATCGTAATAGGAATCAATTTGATCCTATTCCCATGACATACACCGAGCTTTATCCTGGTATAGGTTGACAAGGTTTGATTACCACAAGGCCTTTGCCTCCTCCTCCAAATCCTCTTCCAGCCAGCTATAGGGCAAATCTTCATTGTGAATACCATCAAGGTGGTGCAGGCTATAACTTGGAGGGTTGCTTTGCATTGAAGGCTAAAGTACAAGAATTGATGAGAAACAAAATCCTGTCCTTTAAGGACAATCCAAATGTCCAAAGAAACCCTCTTCCAGGGCACGCCAAGTGAAGCTTCAGTCGATTTCAGCTCAGCTACTTCTTAAAGACAGGACAACTCATCCTTGTGTTTAACTAGTCATTGGGCCTTGTTTCTTGTTGTTTGCATTTTCCTTATTTTGTACTGGTTGTTTGCCTTCAAATTATGTTTGTACTTTCGTGATTAATGAAATGAGCATTGCAACTTTTGATTCAATTCATTTGTGTTTGCTATTTACATCTTTTATGCTTTGTTTTTTAATAAATGTTTTATCTTTTTTCAACTTTCTTTTTTATTGTGTAAAGATTGGAGGGAGGATGATGAAAATGTCATACCCAAATTGTTGTTAGTATGCTTTCAAATCAAGACTTTGCTGACGATGTAAGGCATTGTTTCAACTCCCAAACACTGGAGAAATAAGGAAGTTACTCCCTCGTCAACCCCTTTGAGCCTAGGAGTAGAAGTTTCTTCCTTTACAAAAACCTGCAATCTTAACCTTGGGATGGGTAGTTCTTAGTTAACTTGATTGTGCAAGAGTTTCATGCAAGACGCCTTTCAATAAAAGGTTTCATTCACAATTTTCCTTCACACACAGCAAGCAAGTGTCGAAGATGTCTTTCAAGTCAAACGCCAATGATGGTTCACTGTAATCCTTAAGCCAGGCAGTCACTAAAAAAATGAGAGTGAAAAAAAATAAAAGCCCGCTAAGTCAAAACCTATGAACGAGACTTAGGCAAAAATTGGGGCATCCCGCTGGCTGTAAGCTCAAATGACACAGTTCAGGAAAAAGTTAGGGATAACAAAAATCAATCAAGAGGTTACCAAAATCCTCAAAGACAAAACGAGTTGACTGAGGTCCTCATCAAAAATAACAAAATGTTGTAAGAAGCAGTGACTGCCATCTCAAGTCCCTTAACTTCTGAACCATCATCATTACCATCAGTGCAATTCCTAACCTATGGGAACCTGAGTGCATATTTTGAGTTAACTTAGTATAGGACTGAAGTTCATCACGTAGATTAGGTGGGTCATAAATAAATTTTGAGCCTTTATCCTTTGTTTCTTAAACCGTGAACCAGTCCACAATACAAACCTCAAAAGACCTAACTGAAGCAAGGTTATTTTGAAAGCATACTACAACGAGGTTGCGTAAACTGACTCTCAAAGATCTTTGCAGATCATCTGTTTTGGCATCATACCTTTCACTTTTAAATGTCTTGAACCGCCATGTTCAGACCAGTGACTCATTTTGTTTTCCATCTCCCAAAAATGATTTTGTTTTCAAAAGTTGCATGACATTACTTTGCATTTACCATGTTTGTACAAATATTTTTGTTTGCAAACTGGCTTTCCTCTCAAGGAATTTTCAAACAATTAAGAAAATTGGTCGGTGATCCTATCAGGGGCAAGTTCTTTCCAAATCCTATTGAAGAATCAGTTCAAGGGTTGTTATTCAAGGGCAAGTCCTTCTCAGAATTGGTTTATCTAGAAGATTTTTCAAGGCTCATACAGGGACAAGCTTTCCAAAGAGCACTGTAAAACACACATTTCAGAATCAGACAAGTTGAAGCAATGATCAGCTCATCTACAACAAGACAACTAATCTGGGGCAGTTTATTTGAAGAATCCCCAAGCAACTCTTCATCCTTCCTACAAGGATCATCACTTGATACAGTTTACCAGTTTGGCAGAGTTGTGTTCAGTAGCATCTCTAGTCCCCAAGCAGAATGACAGTGATCTCCGTGTTGAGAAATCAGTCTTCCAGTCTTATCTTCTCACCAAAAGAGTCGAGTTGTACCGTCAGCATTTGCATCACATTTGCATTTGATCATATAGCATGGCATAATTCATATACCATATGCATATCATGAGTGTTTCATCCTCATTTGCATTTCATCCGAGGTCGTTTCGTTATCCACGTCTTACCTTGTGGTCAAAGTCCAATTTACTTGGCGCCTACCAAAATGTTATCTGTCCTTTTCATTTAGTGCCATTCCTAAATGTTGTCATTCTCTTGCGCATCTAATCCTATTGATAGATGTTTTTCTTCTCTTGTTCCAGTGCTATTCTTGGATCTTTATATTCTCTCACTCCAGTGCCATTCCTGGATGTCCGTCTCTTGTTTCTCCCAATGCTATTCCTGGAAGTTGTGCCTCTCTTTTGTATCCCTCGTCAAATTTGCTTGGATATCTTTCAGAGCCATTTCTGAAAGTCTTATCTGTTCATTCAATTCCATTCCTGGATGAGTTTTCTCCTGTGCATTCAAAGCCATTATTGGATGTCTTTCTCACTATCATTCGATACCATTCCTGAATATAGTGGTTTATCTTTACTTTCAGTGCCATTCCTGAAAGTTCACAGTCATTCAATGTTGTCTTGGATACTGTGATTCCTTTTATCCAATGCTTTCTTGAATTTCACCTTTGTTCACATTCATCCAATGCTTTCTTGGATATTGTGATTCCTTTTATCCAATGCTTTCTTGGGTATCTCATTGTTCATATTCATTCAATGCTTTCTTGGACATTGTGGTTTCTTTTTATCCAATGCCTTCTTGAATTTCACCTTTCGTCTCATTTGCATCTGATGCCTTCTCAGATATTTTGAGTTTACCTTTCATTTAAAGCCATTATTGGATGATCGGTTTATTTGCATCCAATGCTGTCTTAGATCCCTGTTTGTTCACTTTTATCTAAAGCCATTATTAGATATTGTGATTTGTACCCTTCATTCAAAGCCATCATTGAATGTCTGGTGTCCTTTTATCCAATGCTTTCTTGGATCTCTACCTTTCTCACGTTTATCTGATGCCTTCTCAGATATTTTGATTTGTACCTTTCATTCAAAGCCATTATTGGATGACTGGTTTCTTTGCATCCAATGCTGTCTTGGATCCCTGTTTGTTCACTTTCATCTGATGCCTTCTCAGATATTGTGATTTTTACCTTTCATTCAAAGCCATTATTAGATGACTGGTTGCTTTTCCTCCAATGCCTTCTTGGATTACCCTTGTTTGCTCACTTTCATCTGATGCCATTCTCAAATATTGTGATTGTACCTTTCATTCAAAGCCATTAATGGATGATTATTTTTCTTTTTATCCAATGCCTTCTGGGATCCCTGCTTTGTTCACTTTTATCTAAATCCATTATTAGATATTGTGATTTGTACCTTTCATTTAAATCCATTATTGGGTGTCTGGTTTCTTTTTCCATCTGATGTTTTTTCGGAGGTGCCTTTCTCTGTCTTTTCTGGCTTTTCTTGAAGATCCCGTTTGAACTCTTCAGTATAAGAAAATCCCAGAAAATATTTTGTTGATGTATATCCTTTTATTTCAAACCAGTCCCCAATAGAGATCATGTCTTCTTTCTAGGTTTCATGCCCAGTAAGAATGTGTTTTATTTCCACAGTATCGTCCGGTCACCTATAAACCTGTCGTCCATCTCCCTGGAATTTTCCCCAATGGAGAACACATCTCTGGCTCTTATCTCAAGTGAGGATCTGTGAGATTTCCCCTCAGTTTTATTTCTCTATCCCCAGTATTTCCTCAGAGTCTCCCCAGTGAGTCTATTTTGTTGGTCAGTCTGTATCCCCTGTGATTTTTCCTTGTGGATATTAACCTTATCCTTCCCCAGTAAGCTCACCTATGGTAGTTTGCTCTTTATCTCTGGTGTTTTATTTGTCTGCATCTTGGCACTATCATGGCATCATATCATCATATTAGTAGTTCATTGGCATGTCAGCATTTGCATGTATGCTGCTTGTCCTTAGCATTTGCATTCCATCTAAGGGCAAAATTTTTGGTTTGCTATATTTAAATACCTTTCACCTTGATGTCCCGAGGACTTCCATTCCTCGTGCCATCTGGTAAAGCTATTTAAATAGGGGCAACTGTTGTACCCCAAATTTTACACCTTAGATGTCATAACATCTTGCACTTGACATATAGATTCAATCATCTATGCATTGTTAACTAATCATTTCATTTTGCTAGTTTGTTTCTTTTGTGAAAGCCAGGACTTACACAAAGAAGAGGGCAAAGTCCCCTAAGCCGAGCTCTCATCTAATTCAAAGAGAGGGGGACAATTAAGGCTCTAAATGCAACCATGTGAGCTCACCTACATCCTAGAGGGCTTACTCAACAAGAATTCAAGTGTGACTGGCTCTCATCACAAGTAACTTGAGCCACAAGTTCACCCTGCCTCCAATTAGGGTTTTGTTATGACAAGACAATCCTGGCCTTTGATTTTGATCAAGAGTTGTTCTCAAACCCTGGGACATGACTCCATGTTGTAATATACATCCTCAGAGACTACCTATGAGCCTTATATGTGATTGAAGAAGCAAGATCATCAGAGGTCATTCAAGTGCATTCACAAGTGGAATTAGGGTTTTGACTGAGGCTCCAACCTTTGAGATTTTGATCCAAAATGAAACATCCAAGTCCTCAATCCATCATGACATGTCTAATTGATGAGTTAAGACATGAGAGATCAAGTTTTGAGAAGTTTCGTGCAAAAGAAGCAATGTTTGGTCTATGAAACTCTTCAAATGTGGAAATTTCACTACTTGTGCAAAAATTGAAACAGTCATAACTTTCAAATAACGCGTCCAAATTGAGTGACTCAAATCTCAAATGGAAGCTCTTTCCATGATCTTCAAAGTGTATTAGAGGACCCTCTTTCAAAAAACGCATGGTTTTTAAGTTATAAGACTTGGAAGATAAGTCACCTTTAGGACTTGGTGAAATTTTCAGCATTTTCACCATAATTTTCTTCCACCTTTAACTCAATTTTTCACCTACTTCCAAGCTTCAAATCAAAAATATTTGTACATGGAAGTTGTTCCTTGTTCTTCAAGCTTTCCGAGCATGTGTAGAACTCCTCATTTGGATAAACCAATCTCAAGTTATGATGTCCTAAAGTTGGTGGTTTCAAGTTGTGAAAATTTCATAACTTAGAATTTTTTTTAAGTTTTCTTGGACAACTCTTTATACCTAACTTCATGGATGATTTTCACACTATTCCAAGCCTCGTTTCAAGATCTCTTCTACATGAAACTTGTTCTATCAAATGTCTATTTTGCAAAGGATAAAAAATCTCACAATTTGGATGCATGGTTATCAAGTTATGGTGCACTAAAGTGGTTAGGTTGGCATTTTGTCTCACACTTAGAAAAATCAGAATATCACTAAGACCTCCACTTTTTCGGATGTTTAAAAGACAGCCTAACATCATTGGAACCTCTTCCACTATTCACTCAAGTGTTAACATTAAAATAACCTGGTTTTATTAAACTTGGTGCAAGTGGACATGATGAAAGAGAAACTTTTCTACACAAAAGCATGGCCATTTCTTCTCCTATTTTCCTTGAGCCTTGGTCCAATCCCATCAATCCACCACATCAGACCTAACCATATCAGAACCTGAAGACTTTTGCATCCAAAACCCAGCTCACACGAGGGAGAGAAAAGGGGAGATTTTGGCAAGTTGCACCTTTGCTCATACCTCAACCCTTCTATTTTCTCCTATAAAAAGAGGGTGGAACTTCACACCAAGGCACCAACAATTCACATACAAACTCTAAACATATATGTGAGTTCTGGTTTGGCAAGTGAAGAGAGAGAAAGGAGTACTTTGCAAGCTGCTAGTTTAGAGAGTTTCTTAAACTCTACATGAGCTCATACTCATTCCCCTTGGAACTTTGGTCACAGTCAATGGTTCCTCACCCTTAGCCAGGTGAACTACGGTTGCTCTGATTCTTTAGTCAAATACGTAGGCACAAGATGCGATGTCTTGGCGAGCATACTTAGTGTACATACCCTTAGGTCCTTACCTTTACCCTTAGAAGATCCTTTAGCAAGCAAACATAACATAACACAAACAAACAAGAGGTTCCTGTAGAGTACTACAGATACTTAGGGTACTAATACCTTCCCTTAGTATAACCAATCCCCGAACCTAGATCTTATAAGGGTTTTCGTTCTTTACCTTTTCCTTTGGATAAATCAAAGCTCGGTGGTGAATTTCAAAGTTTTGTGATGCAAGTTAATTAATATCTTGTTATCCGATTCTCACCGCAAGACATAGTATTTGCATGCTTAGGTTTTTCAATTCCATCGTATTATATCGTTTGCTCATTGATAGCGATTTATTACGTAAGCATTAGGTTTTGTTGGAATTGGTTAACTAGTTAAGAGAGATTGGTGATTAAGTTATGTGAAACAAATTGACCTTAGAACTCCATAAATTCAATCATTATGTAAACATTTCACATGCGTTACGCAATTGAATCAATTCATACCAAGCGTTTCATTGTATTAATATTTAATATTTTTGAAATGATCCATATTGACTTGATCAATATTCAAATTGTATAATTTTCATTTTCATATCAAACCTTACATTCACAACTCATTTTTGATAACACACTGATTTTGAAAACGGTTGTTGAATTTTTTAATTTGGGTGTATTCACCCCTCCCCCTCTAGACCATTTTTCTACTTCCATATTCACATCAAACAATTGGTATCAGAGCCTGGTTTTTTTAGTGTGTCTAATCGACATCCAAAAGTTTGTAAATATGTCAAAAGATGACGATCCTAAGGGAGCGTACAGTAGAGCACCAGTTTTTAAAGGCGAAAATTATACGTATTGGAAATCGATCATGTATGTAAACTTGTTATTGGTTGACAAAAATTTATGGTGTGTCGTCACCAAGGGACCATATATTCCCAAGGATGTTGACAACGTTGTTAAGCATCCAAAAGATTGGGATGACGTTGAAACCAAAAAGGCTTCAAATGATTTGAAAGCGAGGAACATACATATTTCTGCACTTAGTGCTAAAGTGTTCTATTCGATTTCACATCATTAGTGTGCTAAAGATATGTGGGATGCTCTCCAAATACTCTATGAAAGAACGGAGGGCGTCAAAGATTCTAAAATCAATATGTTTACATAGGAGTTTAAACTATTTCTTATGGAAGCCGGAGAATCTGTAGATTCCATGAAAACTAGATTCCTCAATTTAATCAACAAACTGCAAGACTTGAGTAAAACATTTTCCAACATTAATTGTAATAAAAAAATATTGAGATCCATGTGTAAGGAGTGGAAACCAAAAGTCACTACTAGAAAAGAAGCAAATGATCTTATTACTTCAGACATTACAAAACTATTTGGGAAATTAGTCGAGCGTGAGAATGAGCTGGAACATCTCGCTGATAGTGAAGTAAATTTGAAAAAGAAAGAGAAAGGTAAAGAAGAAAAACTAGATCTTTCTTTGAAAGCTCCATCTTCTAAATGGAAAAAGTCAAAGAAAGAAAGTGACAACTTTAACAAAGAAGTTTCCAAAATGGAAGAAATGGGTTTACTCGTCAGATGCTACAATAGATATCTTAAGAGAAACAAGCTCAAGCAGACCAACAAAGGTATAGTAAATTTCAAAAATACTTATCCACCCAAGAAAGATCACAAGAAAGAAGATGATGATATCACGTGTTACAAATGTGGTAAATTGGGACACTATAGAACTACCTATCCAAATCTCTCCAAACATCACAAAAGCAAAGACAAGGTTTTCTACAAGACGAAGGGAAAGTCTTCCAAAGGTCGTAAAACCTACATCGCGTGGGAAGAAGAGATTAAGAGATCCTACTCCTGTTCTTGCTCGAGTTCAGATGATGAGTGTGCCTACTTTTTCTTGTTGGCACGTAAGAAAGGTGGAACTTCAAAGGTATATAATTTTGATTCTTAAAATTAGTATACTTATAGTGAATTGTCTAATGCATTCAATGACATGTATGTTGATTCCATAAAAGTGTTTAAGAAAATTTATTTCCAAAAAGAAATGATTTCAAAACTTGAAGAGGAGATTAATAATCTTAATCATGATTTAGAATCTCTCAAGGAAGCTCATACATCTTTAATTGACGAGCGTTGTAGTGTTTTGGATACTTTAGTTGAAAAGATAGAAGTTGTAGAATGTGTTGAGTGTCCAATTTTAAAACTTTAAATTGAAACTCTTAAGGGACAATTAACACATGCTACTTTATTATCTTGTACTTGTTCTAATTCTTCGAGTGAAAGAGGGAAGGTTTTTAAGGAAAAACCCTCATGTCACTAAAAGAAATAGAAGAAGTATTTCATCTAAAGCTATTTGCCATTATTATGGAGATAAGGGTCACATCAGGCCTCTTTGTAATGGTAGGAACAATCAAGTTCACAATGGTAAAATGACATGGATTCCTTAATGTAACTCAACTAACCCTAAAGGACCCACTAGTTGAGGATCTAAATTACCTATTTGATTTATCACAGGAAAGTCTTGACTACACAAAAATATTATGGTTTCTATATAGCGGATGTTTAAGACATATGACGGGAGATGTTTCCATGTTCATCAAGTTCAATGAGAAGGAAATTGGTAACGTCACATATGGAGACAATACGAAAGGTGAAATTCTTGGTGAAGGTATAATGGGAAATCCCTCCACAATTACCATTGAAAATATGTTGATAGTGAAATTACTTAAACACAACTTGCTAAATATTAGCCAATTATGTGACAAAGGGTATTTTGTTATTTTTTATACTTTTAGTTGTGTAATTGAGCATAAGACTATTAAGGACCCTGTGTTTAAGGGTTCTAGGATTGAAAACGTCTATATGATTGATCTAGATTGTAACGCCCCGATTTGTTTAATTGTATTTAATTATTTCAATTATGTGAATTTTGTGAAATGTGTGAATTTAGTGTATTTTACCTGCTAATTGAGTTAATTGGTTAGTTTCTTTGATAGATAAAATATTTGCATTAAATTATAATTTCTTTTCAAATTTTATTTCCCGAAATATATTTCACCATTGTTGTTATGTTTTATCGTATTTTGAGAGCGTTTGCGAGATATTTGAGCTGAGGGGTATTTTGGTCTTTTGGCTTGGGTATTTTTCATAAAATAGAAACTTAGAGAGAAAAGAGAGAAAAAAGAGAAAGGAAAGAAGGAAAAGAAGAAGAAAGAAAGGGAGAAGAGGAAAAAAGAGGAAAATCGAGAATAGCTCCGTTTCAAGCGCGATTAATCGGGTAAGGGTGAGAAGTTTCAATTATATCTTGCTTGTGTATGTATATGTGTTGTTTATATATGTGTTTTGGTTGTTTTTACAACTTTTTCTCTAATTGATAAATTGATGAATAATTGTTAGATATCGATGTTTTCGCGGTTGAAACTCGATATAAACTACGTAGGATACTTGTTGATTATGTTGGGACATGTTTGGGTTGATATATTGTGATTTGGAAGTGTTTAGATGAGATTTGGAGAGGTTTTGGGGTGAAATTCGTAACAAAATTGATGCAGGAAAAATTCTGGGTTTTCGCTGCCCATACGCGTATGGGGCAGGGCAATACGCGTATGGGGTAGGGCAATACGCGTATTGGTTAGGGCAATACGCGTATGGTAAGGAAGGAAAATGGGCAATACGTGTATGGCTTAGGGCAATACGCGTATGGCTCAGGGCAATACGCGTATGGCCAGCAGGGGTGCAGAATGTTGTCTTTTCGCGATTACTTTTCTTGTTAAGTCCGTAACTTTTGATCCGTTTATCCGTTTTGAACGTTCTTTATATCGTTGGAAAGCTAATGAAATGTTCTTTCTTATTAAAATGGTTTTGGGATTGTTGGCCGATTAAATTATGTCGGGAATTTTGAAAAGTGTCATTTTGTCGACTTTTGCCGTTTTAATGGTGTGTAATTGATGTGTACATGCAATGTGTTGTTGATATGAATGTTGTATGACTTGTATGTTGTTATAATGGGTTGTGGGTAGCATTTGATATGTGGATCCCTTGTGTAAAGAATTGTGATGATATGATTTTGGTGGTCTGTGATGAAATGCACTGTTTGAATTGATTTGCAATGCATGAATGTGATGTTGTTGATTAATTCATATGGTTGAATTGTGAAGATGCATTTGTTTGTCATGAGTCCTTGTATGCCAAGCATCATGATATGCATCTTGTAATGTCTTTTGCCCATGTGGGGTGTGAGCGCCGGTTTAGTTCCAGAGGGAATCCGCTATAACGTCGTGTGCCCATGTGGGGTGTGAGCGATGGTTATAGACGATCGTGTGCCCATGTGGGGTGTGAGCGATTGGGTCGTGTGCCCGTGTGGGGTGTGAGCGATCCATAAACGTCGTGTGCCCATGTGGTGTGTGAGCGACGGGGAACATCGTATGCCCGACGGGGAGTTACAGTGATGTAATGAGCGATGGTTCCAGCAGAATTCCTGAGTGAACTAGTGATGAGAAACATTGGAAGTCGGTACCGCATGACATTTGCATAGAGTCGTTGTGTCGGTCTCTGTGCGTTTGCATAAATCATGGATGCATTATGTGTGGAAAATCATGATTTGAGTGATTATGTGTGGAAATTGTGCATTGATTTGTTATGTGTTGAGATTGTGATAGCATTGGTAATTTGATGTGCATATGTGATAAATGCATTGGTTGTGAATAATATGTTTTATGCGTAGACATATGCTAGGTGATGTGTGATGGGTTTCTAAATTCTATGACTTGGTATGCCTTATGTGCAAATATGTGAGTATATTGGATACTTGATATATGCTATATCGTTGGATTAATAGATATATGTTACATATATGTGGTATGTTATATGTATTAGTATGTGGTGTTTGTGGTGAGAATAGCTATGCACGTGAATTGTTATGTATTTGCATATTATTATGCAATCTTGATTTTAGTTGTTATTTCTCACCCTTCTGTTGTGGTTTGTTGCTCTATGAGGCAATTGCAGATTAGTAGTCTTGGAGGCTTTTGTGAAGATTAGTCCTCCGTCTTTTGTCAGTCTGTCTGCTCTGATACGTAGCACGGGAATCGAGGAACGTTGTTGTTATATGTATACATTTGCTGAATATATTTTGTATTACCTTTGTTTTCTTTCTTTAAATGTGGCATTCCTGTTCCTGTCGGAAAAATAAATTTTTAGTTACTCTGATTTTATTTATGTATTATTTATTCGCGATGGGAATTGGGGTGTTACATTAGTGGTATCAGAGCAGGTCGGTCCGTCCGGCCAAGTTGTTGAGTCAGTTGGTATGACAGTTGAATACTGTGGATGTTGTTTGTTCCTTAGTACGTGATATGTGTGTGAAACACTGTCAGTACTTTCTGGTCTTTCTTTTTCGTTGTCTGCAGGAGTTAGAATGAGATAAGTGGGGGAGAGGCTGGTACTTCTCCATGTTGCTTCAGGTGTGGAGCGCTGGCTCAGTGTGTTGTGAATTGCAAGATTGTAAGTGTTGTTGGACAGTGTGGTTCCCGGTTCCAGAAGGGATGCGGAGGTAAGGCTTATGTCAACTAAGGATTTGTGCCTTAGGTAGTGTGGTGTACATGATGTAAGGAATACTATTATAGTTTCGCAAAGGCGGTTTGTGCCCCATCATGATTGTCGGCTGTCTATTGATAAATTGAGGAACTGATCACCCTTAATCTCTTGTTGATAGCAGACGGGAATTAGGTTGGATGGAATAGACGTGTCTGTCCAACTTTAATAGTGTATGCAATGGATTGTTTGGATTTAAGAAAATGGTTACGGATTGTTTTGATGAGTTGATGAAGATTCTAATATCGGAAGATGAGACGAATTAGAGGTTTTAATATGTTGGTCAGGTTGGGAAGTCATTGAGAGAGAATGATTGGGTTTTATTTAAGGACTACTTCTCAGAGCGTAGAGATTGAACTTAATTAGACGAAGGTGAATAGTTGAGGTTTATATCTGCTAAGTAAGCAGGAAACTCTTAGTAGATGGGACTAAGATGTTTGTTTTGTCTATGATGATAGTGTTCTGGGAAATTGGCAGGAAGTCACAGTGATGGGCCGTCAGTTATGCACGGTTTTCAGATGTGTTTTTGGATGGAACATTAAGGTGTTGTCTTAGAGAGCTCCAGCTTTGTTAGTAACAAAAAGGAATGGATGATTGAACGAAATAACAAGTATAATGGTATTGAGACTATGGAAAGCAAAACTTAGAGTTCTGGTGTGGTTTGGAGTCTTTGGAATTTCAGAGTATTAATGGAAATTTTGAGAAGACCCTAGGTGTGGGTGTAATATTTGAGAGTTATTTTTGGTTGGTTGTTGCTACATGTTGGGATTTATGGAATTTGGACTGTTAAGAGAAGAATTGTGTATGGATTACTGACAGATGGATAAGGTAACAATTGAGAATAAGGGTTCACTTTTAGGAATAGATAACTGGTATTGGTTTGGTTGAGTTTGATTGAAGTTATAATTGTTTAGAATGTTTGATAAGAGTGGTGAATTTTGTGAGTTGAAGCTTTAATCTATTTAATGTGACTGGTTAGGTTTGTTATCATCGGATTAGGGTGTTATTTACTCGGTTAAACTTGTATGTGGGTAACCAGTTATCCAGTGGAAAGTTTTGCAAAGGCTTTAAGAATTTATATCTTTTGGATTTTGGTTGGGAATTACAGCGTACAGTGGTGTTATTTGGTGTTAGTAATGCGTCTGTAATGTTGTAGAGTGGAGGAATCATATCTTCCATATTTATTTGGATAAGTTCGTAATGGCTTTGATTGAGGGTATTCGGATCTATTATAAACTCAGGGGAAGAACAGGTAGAGTGTTTGAGAATGGAATTACAAGTATTGAAAAGAGACGAAGTTTTATGCTAAGCTATTCAAGTGAGAATTTGGATTGAAAAAAGTTATTTTTCTTGGATATGTTATTTCAGATGAGAGTATGGTTATGGATCCATCAGGAGTAGATATAGTTCTGCGATGAGAGGCTCCGAAGTTGGTTAAAGAGATTAGAGATTTTTGGGCTTAGTTGGTTGTTACTGCAGGCTAGGGAAGACTTTGCTAAGTTCGTACTTCTGGTATCTCAGTTGACTTGCAAAGGGTGAGTCGTTTGTTTTGGATGTTCGTTGTGAGTGAGTTTTGGTGAGCTGAAGTAGAAGTTGTCTACGGCTTCAGTTTTGATTTTGGATGATCCTAATAAACCGTTGGTGAGGTATTGAGATGCGTCTTTGATGAGTTTAGGCCGTGTGAATGCAAGAGGGTAAAGTCGTAGCTTATGCTTTACGACAGTTGAGGATTCATAAAAGGGTCTACACTATTCTGGATTTGGAATTGGTTGCGGTTGTAATGTGTTGGAATATTTGGAAGTATTATCTTTATGGTTCTAGGCTCAAAGTGTTTGATAATCACAAGAGTTTAAAGTGCTTGTTTGGTCTGAAGGAATAGAGTATGAGACAACGAGGAGGGTTGGAATTCGTGACGAGTTATGACTTTGGCTTGGATTATCCTTTGGGAAAAGCTAAGGTTGTGCTTGAAAAGTTAAGTCGAAAGTTGTGATGCATGTCTGTTTTGATGGTCATAGAATTAAATTAATTGAGCAATTCTGAGACTTGGGTCTGGTGTGTGAGACAACACAGGAGAGTGTGAGGTTGGGAATATTAACAGTGAACAGTGATTTTTGGTGAATATGAGGAAGAGTTAGACTTTGGACGTGAGATTGGTAGTTTTGATGGTTACGAGTAATCAGAGTGCGCAAAGGATGCGTGGTGTGGCACAATTTGTATTTGCGTGTGGGAATTGTAAGAGTTCATAGGTTGAACATTGGGAACATGTAGGAGTGATGAGACCATTGGACGTTTCAGAATGGAAGTGTTAGGTGAAAGGTTTAACTATTCTGCATGGGTTACTATGTAGATGGATGTCTTAGTTATGTGTTCGATTGGGGAATCGTAGCATTGTTGTAATAATGTTGTGTGACAAGGATGTTGGTGTTATGGTTATGTAGAGGTTGTTGAATCGATGTTGTGTCGTGGAACTTGTGTTCTTGTTTGTGTTGTTGCCTCGTTTCCATGGTGATGGTAACGATCTTGTTGTGTTTCGGTTCAAGAGTGAACCTGTGTGTGTTCGTAACTTGTGTATTCTTTGAGTTGTGAGTTGGTCGTCAAGTGCATTGTATGGGCATTGCATCTTGTCGTTGTGGTTGTTGTCGTTATCGTGTCATTGTTGTTGCTGTTAGCAAGGTGGTTTGTCAGTTTGTGCTATTCGTGGTGTGCCTTTTGTTGGCATGTTAGTTTGTTGGTCGGATGCGAGAGTCGTATCCGGAGTTGTTCGTCTCAGTTATATTTTCGAGGACGAAAATGTCTAAGTGGGGGAGAATTGTAACGCCCCGATTTTTTTAATTGTATTTAATTATTTCAATTATGTGAATTTTGTGAAATGTGTGAATTTAGTGTATTTTACCTGCTAATTGAGTTAATTGGTTAGTTTCTCTGATAGATAAAATATTTGCATTAAATTATAATTTCTTTTCAAATTTTATTTCTCGAAATATATTTCACCATTGTTGTTATGGTAATCATCTACGAGTAAATCTTATAGGGTTTACAATCATATAACTTCTTATGTAGAAGAGTCAATTCATGTTGCTTTTCATGAATCCTCACCCCAAAAGTTAGGGAAGGGTATTTGTTCTAATGTTTCAGGTATAATAACAGAAGAATGATCGACGACGAGAGTTCCAAAAAGGATCATAGTAAAACCCTAAAACCCGACTCTTAATATAAAAGAGAAATTCTCACACCTTAGAAGGCTACTCAAAACAAAACATGCAACTTCGAGAGTATTTTTTAAAAACTTCGCAGTGGGTCTCAGAATATCTCAAAACATAAAAATAATTATTTAAAGCAAAATACTCAAAGAAATAAACTGCAAACACCAACTCAAAACAATTAATACGCCTCGTCCCCGATGTTACATATCAGAGCATATATACCAACTAAAATAACAATAATTATGAAAATAAAAGAAGAAAGCTCCAAGGCCATCTTCCACTGACAAATGAATACTTATGTTGAGTATCTGATTGTCTGGAGCACATACGCCACAACAATAAAAAGGGGTGAGAATACACCTTACAAATGATAACGGTGAAATTTAGCAACAGGGTGGTAAATAACGGCAATCACAAATGTATCAATCACACAAAAACATAATCACAGCTCAAATAGTAATGCAAATGCTAATGGTACCAATGCTATGTTTGGATTGATGGAAAATAACGGAACAGAGCGGAGTGGAACATAGCGGAGCGGAATGGAACGGAGCGAGATGGAATATAGATTCCACTCCATTGTTTGGTTATTTTATTAAAAATATCTCATTCCATCACATACACCCCAAATTGGATGGAACAAAAAATGGGGATTTGGATGGAATGGGATGGAATGGATTCCATCATGTTCCATTCCATTCCATCAATTATTTGCATATCCAAACAATGGAATCTCATTAGTTACCACTCCACTCCATTCCATTCTATCCCATACCACCAATCCAAACATAGCCCAACTCCTTCATCAAAATGCATATGGTACTGGGTTTTTGGGGTCAGAGGTATGTTACTGATTGCCCATGTATCTGGTTCCTCTTGAATCTTGTCCCTCTCTGGACATGAGACCGCCATAGTCCATCTCTGAACCAGACCACCATCGGACCGAAGTCCTACCCAACTCTGAAATATATGCATGCATGATCATGTATAAAAGCAAGCATGCAACTCATCAATCATCAAAACATCATCATCATCATCATAAAAAAAATATCATCATCATCAAAACGTCATCATAATATTGTTCCACTCTTAAACCAAAATATTGCCAATCACATGTCGTCACTGTAATCCCTTCGGATTACTAATCTCCAAAATCGCCAATCACATGTCGTCACTGTACTCATTTCAGATTACTAATCTCCAAAAGTACAGCTTTTAAAATATATTTATTTTTCATCAAAAGGAGTAAAGTTATCTTATTACTCAAAACGCTAACTCATAAAAAATTCTCAAAGTTTTAATATATTAATCACAACTCATCAGAATCCTCAAAAACAACTCAATACCTCTCAGTTCTCAAAATGACTCTAGAGCATCCCAAACGTACTCTAAAGTATTCAAAAGTTCTATAAGGCCAATTGTTCACAAGTGAGACCTCTACAAACTCTAAGGGCTGGCAGTTTAACTCAATTTACTAAAAAATGACAATAAGATTACCAAAAGGTCACTGGCGTTAAAATTTGCTCAAAAATCTCAAAATTTTAATATATTATTTATAGCTTAGAATAGGTCTAAAAAATCTCAAAAACCGCTCACAATATCTCTCAGCTCTCAAAAATAATTTAAGAGGAACCAGATACATGGGCAATCAGTAACATACCTCTATTCAATCTTTATTTTTTTAATATTATACATTAATATAATCAACATTCTTTTCTCGTATTTTATTAATTTCTCTTATGTTAAATATTCAAGTATTATTTTATACAATTTAGACATGTATTGTATTTAAAAACACACTATAATATTTATAAAAGATAATATAGTAATTAAAAATGTATTATGTTTAAAATAATATAAATTTTAATTTGATTTATAATAAATATTATGGTATTTTTATTTTAATTTTTTATTGAAAAAAAACCCATTTAGGGCCAGGTAGCCCGAAGCCCATCTAGGGTCAGACTCGGGTAGTATTTTCGAGCCCATATTAGAAATGAGCTTTTTTGGCCCAGCCCTAAAAAACCCGAGCCCACCAGGGCCGACCCGTTTAGGGCGGGGTAGCCCATTTTGACAGCTCTACGTACAACACCATACGTACAACCTCACCGTATAGCCCCGCAACCTCAATCGTACATCCTCACAGTACAACCCTTGTCGTACATTCCCTTCATACAGTTGTACATCCCCTACTCAATTTTCGATTATTCGTTAAAAAATCCAATTTAAAAAAAAAACTATTTTTTTGACATTTGAAAAAATTTAGGCAAAACACGGTGAGGTTTTTGGAAAATTTAGGGAATATAACTTGACCAAATAGGGTATCTCAAAATTACAGACAAAATCTCAAAAATCTAAAATACAATCAATGATAACATACTCATAATTTCACAATAATAGTATCACAATCAACAACAAGAATTATTAAACCTACTAACAATAGCACTATAGGAACCGTTGGAGATTTATCCCAAATCCCCTTTGGTTTTCAATGTAACTCAGACAAACAAACAAAAATCATCGATCGTTGCCAATAGGGTTTCGCCAAAATCTTATTTGGCCAAAATTTACACAAATCGTAAGAAATAAGGGAAAACATTACATTACGCATTACGCTGATGGGAGGGTAAGGAACTCTCACTATCCTGGCTGCCCAATTCACCCTTCAATAAAGAAATTTCTCCTACTTTAGAATTGCATAACCTTCAAGCTCTTTGGCTATGGATTTCATTCCTAGAGTTCCTTAGGTTTTCTGCCTCTTCTCCCTTTTCTCCAATTTCACGTATCACCAAAACTTTTACAAAACCCTTAATTTTTCTATTTCAATAACCTAAGGAATTTTTTGAAAATTCCCAACTTTTCCTTAATTCTTGGGCTTACACTCTTTGCCCCCAAAATTTCACTAAAATTATAATTTCACCCCAACTCTCAATTTGCACATTTTTATTATTTTAATTAAATAAATATTTAATGATTCAATGCATCTTTTGGTCCTTTAACTTTATTTAAAATTTCACTTTAGTCCCCTATTTAATAAATGTTCATTTTAAGTCTCTTAAATGTTATTTCGTTAGTCAGATTCGTCATGTATGTTAAGTTTTGTCAAATTCTGTTAACTTGTATATATGTGGCACTACAGGTGGTACTAGATCAAATGACTTGGAATTTTTTATTTCGTATTGATGTAAAAACAAAATAAGTTCCTTAAGTTCGTATTGATTTAAAAACAAAATAAGTTCATTAGGTTTTCTTCCCCTTCTCCAATTACACGTATTAGTAAAACTTTACAAAACCCTTAATTTTTCTATTCAAATAACCTAAGAAATTTTTTGAAAATTCTCAACTTTTCCTCAATTCTTGGGCTTACACTCCTTGCCCCCATAATTTCACTCAAATTATAATTTCACCCCAACTCTCAATTCTCAAATTTTTATTATTTTAAATAACTAAATATTTCATTTAAATAAATATTTAATGGCTTAATGCATCTTTTAGTCCTTTAACTTTATTTAAAATTTCACTCTAGTCCCTTATTTAATAAATGTTCGTTCTAAGTGCCTTAAATGTCATTTTGTTAGTCAAATTGGTCATGTCTATTAAATTTTGTCGAATTCCGTTAACTTGTGTATGTGTGGCACTCCAGGTGGTATTAGATCAAATGATATGGAATTTTTTTATTTCGTATTGATTTAAAAACAAAATAATTTGAAAATATTTGTATCCTTTTATTTTCATGTTCATTGAGAGTGCAATTGAAAACCTAGCTGTTGTCACCACTCTCTCTCCTCCCTCTCCCTTTCTCTTTTCTCCTTCTTTCTCTGTTTTATAAATAACAACAGCTTCATCACTTTCACTTTCTTGTTCATAACAAACTCTATTAATTTCAATTACTCTTTCTTTATCATTTTCATTACATGGAAGATTTTTTTTTATTCAAAAGGTGAAAACAGATCTCATTCATATGAGGAGATTTTCATTTGTTATTGTAAGTACTTCTTCTCTTTTGTTTTCAATATTGTTTGTTTTTAATTAGGGCTGGCAATGAACCAAACCAACTCGAAAATAGTTCGAAATTCGATTCGAAAATTAAATCGTTGAACTAGGTTCATGAACCAAATGAGCTGAATATGAGCTAAAAACTAAATTCCTTAACTAAATGATCTGAACTTGAACTATACATAGTTCGACTCGTTAGGTTCATGAGTCAATTCGATTATATATGAGATAGATTATATTGTCTTTAAGAGTAGGTTTAAAGATTTGTTCTAAATCTTAGTCTCATATTTTCTTTTAATCTAACGGTTTTAATTGATAATTTATATTCTCAAGTGAGTAAAATATTTCTACGAATAATTATACAAATAAAATTAACATCGTATAAATTCCAATCTTATAACTTTTATTTTATGTCTATATTTTTTATTAAAAAATATTAATTTAAAATGTCAAATATATATATATATATATATATATATATATATATATATATATATATAAAATAGATTTTAAAAAATTACTTTTAAGTCTGTGAAATAAGCGAGTTGAACCTAACAAAATAAACCTAACGAGTTGAACCGAGATATTCGTGAACTTCTAACAAGTCGAGTTTGACCTGAAAAAAAAGTTCGCGATGAACTCGAACTCGACCAATTCTTAACGAGTCGAGTTTGAGCTGAAAAAAAAGTTTGTGATGAACTCGAACTCGGCTAATTCTTAACGAGTCGAACTGAGTTAAGGCAAGTTCGACTCGACTCGACTCATTTTCAGCCCTATTTTTAATACTTATTTGTTTATGCAGATTTTGTGTTTGGTTTTCAATTATAGTTCTTTTTGTGCTTCGTAGCTACCGATACTTTTTGCATTTTGTGCATAAGAGGATTTGGATCCTTTGAAGTGGGTTCCTTTGTTCTTGAGCAGTTGGTTGCATCATTTTGTTTGTCATCATTTGAGATCATATGTTTATCTTGTTGGGATACCAACACCCGAGTGTAACACCCTAAATATTCCATGCGTAATTTAAATAAATTATCAGAGTAAATTTAAATCAATAACATTTAGGATGTCATAAATCAACAAACACCTACTCATACTTCATGATATATAACACATGTACTTTTAAAAATTACTAACAGTAATAATAATAATAAATCATGTCTGAAAATCAACTTTATTAAAGCAGCGAAAAATCAACATCAACTAATTATTCAGAGCATAATCATGTTTTCAAAATAAACATAAATAACCACAACTCAAGAGATATCCAAAAATCTCCAACAAACATAAAAGACATAAAACGTTCCATTCCCCAGTGTTACACATCAGAGCAGACACCGACTCTAAAAAATAAATGGAAGACTTCATCTTTCACTCACATCAACTCTTATACTGCGAGTTATCTGCACGATGCCCATGTAAAGGAAACATTCAAACAGAATAGGTGAGATATCATAATTGTTGCACCCCAAAATTTGCCCTCATATTTCTAACCCTAATTGCCTTTTGTTTTTCATACATATGCATTTGTCCACTAGGTCATACACTCACAATCATTCATTTGCATGAGATCATAAGGCATGGGATCAATGCTCTCTAAGAATTAGGGTTTTCTATTGGTTTGAGGTTTCTACTTCACTGAAGATTAATTCAACTTGTTCTTTCATGGATTATGGAATTAGGGTTTAGACCATCTTAAACATCTTATTATCAAAAGGTTCACCCAGGCACAATGTCATCTTCATCAAGATTCATCAAGAGAATTGAGTGCATCAGGGTATGAAGTGTTTAGGTTATTATCATTGGTTCAATTGAGAAGGATTTGAATTAGGGCTTTGGTTATTGACAACATCTCTAGCCACCCCATCATCAGTGGGCACTCAAGAGCAAAAGAATCAGGGTTCCACATTCATTGTGTTTGAACTTGGCATTAATTTTTTTCATTAAGGAGTCAATGTGTTAGGATTTCTCCTCGAGGCTACATTGAGCATTATTTCTCATCATCTAAAGGATTGCTTGGAATTTCATCAAGTCAGGGTGTTTCTTGTTGATTAAACTATGGATTAAAATTTCATCAGATGGAATGTGATTGTTTTGTGATTAAATTGAAGATTAGGATTCATACGACAAGCATGACATGGAAGGCTAATGGATTCATTGATTCAAGAATGTTCAAATGGCATCAAGTTCTTAAACATTTATTTTGTTCAAGAATTTGATTTAAGTCACAATGGGAAGAAGTTTGTGTGGATTTCTTGGGATTCAAGTAACAAAGACATTATTCAAGTTCATCATCCTTCAAATTCACACTCAAGTTCAAATTCAAAGTATCCATAACCATTTTTCACTATCCAAATATCCATAACCATTTTCGAATCCATTTAACACTAAGCCAATTATCCATACCCATTATCATATTCAATATCCATTTCTCTTTTTCTAAACCATTAGCCAATTCTTCATTACCCAAATATCCAAAGCCAATTCTTTCTTATCTATTATCCAAATTCAATTACCGAGTATTCATATCCATTTTATCCAATTAATCTCAATGTCCATCTTTAACCATTTCAATATCTAGTTCAAAACCAAAACCATTTTTAAATTCACATTAACCTATCTTTATCCAAAATTCATGATCCACATTCCAAATTTCAATCCATATCCAAATTTCAAACTTCAAGTTCCATATCATCTATATTCATCATTTCAAATGACCAAGGTTCAAATTCAAGTTACCATTATTTCAAGACTTTGGTTCCTCAAGCTTAATGTCATGATCATGATCCATTCAAAATTGTAAATTCAAGCATAAGAGTTCAAGTTACAACATCCTTCCCACATTCAAATTTCAAGTTCTTACAAGGTTAAAGATATTCATATTACATCCCAATTTCTAAGGTGCATCCTAGTCCTAAAACAATTCTTCCAAGTTGTCCAAATCATAAGCAAAAGTAGCTATGAGTTCTCCATGAAGTCATGAATAATCACTCCACATTGGTTTTCGCCCTTCCATTTTCTCAAGTAGCTTCACGGCCAAGTAACCCATTGTCAAGCCATATTCCTTCATGCCCCGATGATGTTACCTCTATGCCAAACTTGATCCTTGTTGCGCAGAGACATTGTCATACTAGCCCTGCAATCACACTAACAATATGCATTTAGAACCTAGACATACACATTTGTAATATGTAAACTAGAGGTGGCAATTGGATTCATTAAGGCAAAATCCATCCACCAAAAAATCCATTCAATTCATCCACCACATAAAAAATAAGTTAATGGATTGGATTAAATTCATCCATTTATATGCATGGATTGGTTCAATTCATCCAACATATTTTAAAGATCCAATGGATTATTTTTATCTCCGTTAGATTTATTTTTTAAAAAATAATTAAAAATGGATTTTTTTTAAAAGAATTAATTTTTTTCAAAAAAAACCAAATTTTTTCAAAAAAAAAAAATTGACTTTTTTTCTCAAAAAAAACCGATTTTTTTCTGAAAAAAAACCGACTTTTTTTTCCGAAAACAAAAACCGATTTTTTTCCTGAAAAAAACCGACTTTTTTTTTCGAAAAAAAAAAGCAACCTTTTTTTTTTAAAAAAAATCGACTTTTTTTCCCGGAAAAAAAAAACCGACTTTTTTTTTCGAAAAAAAAAATCGATTTTTTTTTTCGAAAAAAAAACGACTTTTTTCCGGAAATAAACCGATTTTTTTTTTAAAAAACTGATTTTTTTCCGAAAAAAAAACGACTTTTTTTTTCAAAAAAAAACCGACTTTTTTTTCGAAAGAAAAACCGACGTTTTTTTTCGGAAAAAACGACTTCTTTTTCGAAAAAATAAATCGACTTTTTTTTCGAAAAAAAAACTGATTTTTTTTTCGTATGAGAAACCGACGTTTTTTTCCGAAAAAAAAAACGATTTTTTTTTTCGAAAAAAACCGACTTTTTTTTCCAAATAAAAAACTGATTTTTTTAAAATAAAAAAAAAATTGGATGGATGGATATCCATCCATTAAAAATATGTTAATGGATGGATTGGATGAATTTTATTCTTAATAGATTGATCGAATTGGATAATTTTAAAAAAAATTTAGTGAATTGTTAATGGACTAATGGATTGTTTTGATCCATCCATTAACCATCCAATCCATATCCATCCAATCCATTCATTTTGCCACCCCTAATGTAAACCAACCATTCAATTTCATTTAAAACAATCATCAACAATCCAAATAGCATACTAACATTTTCATCCCAAGTTCAATTCCACATTTTAACTACCATTCATTAAACCTAGCTAGCACAAAAAAAAAAAAGCACATGACATTAACTAGCACAAGCAGTAGAGTATGCTATTGCTTAAACATGGTCGATATTCCAACAGGAGTTAGGTGATTTTTGGTTGCTCAATATTCTTGTGCAAGTGTGTTTCCGCCATCATTCATGTATTGTTAAAGGCATTGGATACCTGAGAGTTAAGATTTTGCAAAAGGTTTGGTAAGATGTCCACCAAAATTTGGTATTAGTTTTGTAATTGGATAAGAACAAAAACAATATACATTCACTAACAGTATATTCAAAGCCATCACAAATTCATGCTAGTTCCCTTGTGAAAACAAGCTCAAAATACAGCAGCAGTAAGTGAACACGAAACATCAGGGAGCATTCATGGCAACCATTAAGCAAGATGAACATGGAAAGTTTTTGGAATCATAGAATCATGAAAAAAAATCACGATAAACAGGGCAAGGAATCATCAAGAGCAATTATCAAGAATCCACAATGAACAAACATGACAAATTGAAAATGGAAACTAATTCATCACATATTCATGGAAAAATATCATGGCGTTTGCTTCATATGAAACTCGGGTGGGCCTTTAGGCCATGAGCCCAAATGTTTGTTTTTTTTAACAACATCATCAATTATTTTTTCACCCCCTGATGCACACTTAAGACAATGGACCTAAGAGTTGGGCCATATGCTTATTGCTAACGCACACAATCTTTTTCCTCTCTAAACCCCATTGCTTGTGTTATTTTTATTTTTGACTGTATTTTGATGCTGTATTTTTTACATTTTAATTTTAATTTTCTTTTGACTAAATTCCTTGATGTTGGTTAATTATTTGTTCGGATTTTTGAATTTGGTGTTAATTATTGATTTTATTCTCGGTTTTGTCTAGAATTTTGATCTTGATGTTGACTGAATTTGGATATGAACCTTGATATTAGTTCTTGATTAATTTTTTTGAGCGATTACGTTTTGAATATTAATTAAAATTTTAGTGGAATCTTGACGTATCTTTGATGTTGATTTTTGCCATGACATTGAAGTGTTTAATTGTTTGCGGTTGATTTTCGCATGCTCCCTTAGGGTTGGTTTTAGTCCAATTTAATTAGGTCTCTTGCTTGATTAAATCGAATTAAAATATAGCATTCTTTAGGTCTTTATCTTTAACATGACAACATTAGGTTATAATTTCCTTCAATCCTAACTTTAGGTTCATCTTGTATGACAGTATTAGGGTAGAATTTTTCTTCTTTTTACATAATACAAAAATATTTTTTTAATCAAAAACACAAAAATACTTAAACAAAATATGATACGTATAATACGTCACGGGTCTTAAGTACTTAGGAAAAGATGAGTGGGAGTTTTCCTTACCTCTTCTTAGGGTATGATGAACATGAGACGCTTGGCTCATTTCTACAAAGTATTCACTCTCATTGTCATAGACTTTAGTATGATACGTATCTCAAATCAATCTTCATATTTCCTAACAAAACATTCAACAAATTCAAAACTTTTTCCTTCAGGATTTTCTCTTTAAAACCTTTTCAAAAAGGGCATGTTATTTCCGTTCTACCGTAAACAGATAGTGCCTCTAACTGCTAGAATGCAAACATAGCATCGTCTATAAAAAACACACAACAAATCAACTTTTTCAACAAGAACTACGGAGTTCTGATTCTCTCTGGGATACGTAGGTACTGGGTTGCAAAAATCGGACGAACTCATTAATAAAAACCTTTTCTTTTTTTCCCAAATAATTCATTCATGCATTCCTTTAGCAAGTAAGTCTTTAGATACACACACCATTTGATTGGAACAACAAGAGTGAATCTCGTTGAGTACAACGGACGTGAGGGGTGTTAACACCTCCCCTTTGCGTAATCGACTCCCGAACCCGAATTTGGTTGCGAGACCAAATTCATTCCCTTCCAAGGTTTTCTCGATGTTTTTCTTTCTTCGTTAGGATAATAAAGTTCGATGGGGACTCTGAGTTATTTTTCGCGTAGCGACAATAATCATATAAAGGAAAGCATGATAATAAGTAAGCAATAGACTATTACATGCACATCACCCATTCCACAACACACTACAACACAATCAACACAATAATCATCTAGACACAACAATAATGCAATCAATGTGCAATGCAATGAAACGCAAAACTCGACTCAATACATGTGATACCAAATACGTGAACACTCAGGTTCACCGCTCCAATTCTTACCTCCTAGGATCAGAGCTCCCCAATCGTTACCACCACCTCTGGTAACGCCTCAATGATTCCATCACCTCTGAAATCAGCTACCGGCACTCAGTTCCCACCTCCTGGGATTGAGGCTCAATAACAACGGACCAATGTCCAACCTCATGAATGCATGCAATATGTTATACATGCAACAACAACATCGAGCACAATGACCAACACCTCCATAGTCAAAGTACTCCTCCAATATTGGCCATCATGCACAAAATACATGCTACAACAGTTCAACAACAGCAACACAACGATATAGCAATCAACCACAATGCATTTATGGATGTCACATTACAACATAAACATCACAATTCATTTTGCACTATCACATAGCAAATTATACAACCTCTGATATAAAAACCAATTTCTGAATAAAGTTCGTCACGTCAGCTTCCCGACGGTTTGAACGGCACCCAAATCGGACTCCCGGAACTAAAGTTATGAATTTTCAAAGATTTTTCAAAAATGGTCCCAGTGTAACCGGTTACTTCAAATGAGGTAACCGGTTACACGCCTTGTAACCAAATATCCCTCGCATCTGCATCTCAGTGTAATCGATTACCATAAACCAGGTAACCGGTTACACCCTCACAATTTTGCCCAAAAACACGTTTTTAACACATTACACCTGCAGCAGAAGCACTTTTTTGCTCCTTTTCAAAACTAGAATCACTTTTAATCTAACCCAAAACCCCATGTTTCATACCATTCGAACGCATATTTTTACCCCACAAATCCCTTTTCTAAACATCAAAACTTCGACTCTTTTCACAAAAATACTCATAACTTTGTGTTCTGACTCTGGCTCGCAACAACAATAACCACACAACAATGACATCATACCATTCAATCAATCACATGATTTCAACAACAATAATTACAACAATCAGCAATTCCAACACCAGTCACAACATTAAATCACCACATATAGTTCATCAAACAATTCAATCAATCCAACAATTACAAGTTTGCAACAATGCTCACGGTATTGAGAGAAGGAAAATACAGCCTAAGCACATACCTAATCTACCCACCATCATCATGTTAACCCTTAGATAATTATAACTTCACCCTTACCTTAGAGTTCTTGCAAATCTTCTTCTACCTCAACAATGGATTCTTCTCTTCTCTTTTGCACTAGCCTTTCTTCTCACTTTCTCTATTTTTTACGTATCTGACAACTACCCCTTTTCCACTTCCCTTTACTATTATTATATTATATTATATTATTATTATTACTAACTCCCATCTAATTAAATAATAACAATAACAATAATAATAATGATTATTTAATTTAAACAATATCTACCTTATATTATTTAAATAAATAATTACTACCTAATATTACAAATTAGTTTTACTCTCCACACCACTTATCTCTACACAATTACTCACACACCCCAACCCTTAATTTCTATTCTTAAAGCCACTACCTCACACCAAGGGCGGCTCAAACATCCCAAAAGCACCAATAACATAACACAAACACAATAACGCATAATTTAAATTACAAAAAAATAATTAAAATAAATCGGGGTGTTACAACTCTCCCCTACTAAGAATATTTTCGTCCTTAAAAATTGCCTGATGCAAACAACTCTGGATATGACTCTCGCATCCTACTCTCTAATTCCCAAGTCATATTTTCTCCGACAATGCCTCCTCACACTACCTTCACGCGAGCCATCTCTTTGCTTCTCAACTGCTTCACCTCACGGTCTTCAATCTGTATAAGCAAAGCCTCAACTATAAGGTTATCCCTTACCTGAACATCATCCATCAGAATCACATGCGACGGATCCGGAACATACTTACGAAGTTGTGAAACATGGAACACATCATGCGAATTCGGCAAATTTGGTGGCAATGCCACTCTATAAGCAATAGCTTCAATCCTTGTTGATATCTGCTACAGACCAATAAATCGAGGAGTAAACTTTCTCGACTTCAAAGCACGTCCCACACCGATCACCGTAGTGACACTCAAGAATACATGGTCTTCCTCTTGAAACTCAAGATTTTTCCTCCTCTTATCATGGAAACTCTTCTACCTACTCTGCGAAGCTTTCATCTTCTCCCGAATCAGCTTCACCTTCTTAGTAGTCTGTTGAACAATCTCAGGTCCAAGCACCACACTCTCACCAGATTCATGCCAACACAAAGGTGTCCGACACCTCCGACCATACAAAGCTTCAAAATGCATCATTACAATACTAGAAAGGTAACTATTATAAGTAAACTCTATCAATGACAAATGACTATCCCAAGCACCTCCTTGTTCAAGAACACAAGCTCTCAACAAATCCTCTAACGACTGAATAGTCCTCTCTGACTGACCATCTGTCTGCGGATGATAAGGAGAACTCAACCTCAACTTCGAACCCAAAGCCTCTTGCAAACTCTCCCAAAATATGCAAGTAAACCTCAGATCTCTATCCGACACAATACTCAACGGAAATCCATGCAGCTTCCCAATTCATCATGTGCTCCAAATTAGGGTTTTGGTCAAAGTTAACTTTATATTGACTTTTTGACCATAACATGATCTCAAGCCTTGAAACATGATCTAAAGATTATAAATACATCTTTGTGGCCCATTCATATGATTTAAATGGCTCAAGAAGTTTGATTTATTGATAGTTGAAGAACTTTGATTCAATTGCTAAAAAGTCAACAGATGCTCAAAGTTAAAATTTGACTTTTGACATTTTTGGTCAACCATGGACTTCTCAAGTCAAGAATCAAGATGGTGTGGAAAATGATTAAGTTTGATCAAGTTAAATCAAGAAAATCAAGAAAAGGTCAAAACTTGTCAAAATTAGGGTTTTGAAAATTTCCCTAAGTACCAAAAATTCATGTTCAAGTGGCCAAGTTTCCAAGACCATGGTGTTTAATCCAAACATCCAGTTGAAACACTTGGGGGATGCAATTAAAGATGATGTTTGATACTATTAGTTGATGAAAATTTGAAGCCAAAAAGCTTCCTTGGAGTGGAAGAAATTGATGGTGAAAGTTGAGGTTTCAAGTTATTGCAAGTTTCAAAACGTTTAGAAATTTTTCTAAGTATTTAGCCTTTCCAAGTGCATGACTTTATGGCCAAATTGTGAACAATCCAAGCAACCATTCTTGATGCTTGAGGGCTACATTTAAATAGCATGTTTCCTACTTCATCATGGTGGAAAATTTGATCCAAAAAGCTTTTTTCCAATTGAGAGAAATGGGAGGCTAAAGTTGAGGTTTCATGTTGGTGATCAATAGCAAGATAAGCCAGATTTTACTAAGTATTGGATTAGTTTGCTTGGCACGATTTTGGGATCACTTTTGAACACTTTCCAAACCTTTCCCCAACTTGTTGTCAACACAAAACATGTTCCTTTACATGATAGCTTTACAATTATACCATTTTTGTGCAAGTTTAACCCCTACAATGAGGACAAAAACCTGCTTCAACTGCTGCACCTGAATTAAATCTTTGGCATTTTGTGAAAAGTGAGTTTTAGTCAAAACTTGTTCCACAAGTTGTAAGATGGTTTCAGATGATTCAGAGACCAAAGACAAGCTTATCCAACCCTAGAATGAGAGCTCAAAATGTCCATACAAGCCAAACCCAAGCCTTAGCATATGGAGCTCATTTTGCCATTTTTGTTTGAATTAATCCAATGAACAACTCTCAAGCTTGGCATCTGATACAAACCTGCCCCCTAACCTAATTGGAACCTCTACATAAGCAAGCTTTATCTGATTATCTCATCATCCTTCAACTACTCAGAAATCACATTGAACAAAAAACTCAAAACTTCATTAAGCATTATTTTCGAATTTCACATTTCACTCACTTTCCTTCCAATTTTTCTTCACAAAGACCTTTCATACACCACATAAAACTTTCTGAATGCATAGCTAAGCATCTGTTTTCATCAAATCATCATATCCAAGTTCATCTTCTTCAACCTGCAACTTGATTTGGATAGCACGTTTCCAAAGGATTCAAGTGATTCCAAGCATACACGCAAACTCTTGGAGGCTCAAGGAAGTTCACTACATCATTATTTCATTTTTGAAAGTGCTTTTGAAGGGGCAATAGACTCACTCCATTAGCTAATATGATCACCTTTTGGTTCTCCTACTTAGAAGCATCATTTTTGTTCATTCTTGTTCCATTCGTATTTGTTTTGATGTTGTGGTCTGAAGCCCCGTGAAAATGGGCATTGATTGTTGATGTATGAAATTTAATTTCACTTTTAAGTTTTATGGTTTCTCTGGTTTTTGATTAAATTCATGAGTTAGAGCTAATATCAATGTGAACTAGCATCATGGTTGTGTTCCTTGTAAAAATCTAAGCAGAATAGCATATTTACATGCTTGTTTGGTGCGTATTTGATGAAACCATGATTTGGAATTTTGAAGTGTCGTGAGGTTAAAGACGGCCTTCTTGCACACCCTTTTTCATTTTAAATAATTGATTTAATATATGTTAACAGGCCAGTAGGCCATGGCGCGATGGTTGTGAGGTTTTGTTGGAACCAAAAGGTCCCGGGTTCAACACCCTTGGACCCCCTTCTTACCATTTTTCCTTGTTTTCCTTCCTATTCTCTTACTTATTTCTTATTTCTTTTTTTTTCTTTTTAATTCTCTTATTTTATTTATTGTTTTCTCATTCATTTAATTTATTTATTTAAGTCTCAATATTAAAAACCAAAAATATTTATTTATCTTGTTTGATTATTTATTTTTCATTATTTATATTTTCATTTTTAAAAATCCAAAAAATATTATTTACATGCTTTTGTGAAATTATTTGCCATACTTTGTTGATCTTCCAACATGATAAACCTTTTGCCTACTTGATTCTTCATTCTTCAATACCATATCTCTGATGCTTTGATCTGATAATTGTTGAGTCTCACTTGATACTTCTTTGTAATGACTATAAGGACTGGAAATTTGGTTGATATTTGGAGATGGTTATGCTTGATGTTTGATGATGATATGTCCATATGATTGTTTGTGCCTTGATTTAATCTTGCTATGTTTGAGCTGCATGAATGTTTGTTCACTTGTTGTTGTGATTGGTATTTTGGTTTGAAACCCTAATGCATGAATCTTAGAAGAATGAACCCTAGTGAATTGAATTCTTGCATTGATGTGAACCTTTGTCATGTATTGATGCTTTGCATTGAGACTTGAAGAGTTGTTTTAGGATGTTGATTTCAGATACATGAACTTTTCATGATACGCTTGAGATGTTTAATCTTGATGCATGATTAGAGTTTTCAACTTAAAGTTACTTGAGCTATTTTCTTGTGAGGTTATGTTGAATGTTGAATCATTGCCTTGATGTTTGCCTTACCGTGTTTCTAGTATGATTTGATAGCTTATGAGCTATTTTCTTGTGAGGTCATGTTGATTGTTGAATCATTGCCTTGATGTTTGGCTTACCATGTTCTAGTATGATTTGATAGCTTATGTGTTCATGTGATTTATGTTTGGATACTTCCTTTTAAGTGTCATCTCTCCATGGTATCTCATACTTCTATGTGTTCTTATTTGCTTACTTGTGGCTAAGACTTGTCTTGTATTTGAACAACATCTCCTCTTTTAAGTCCATGATTTGTACTTGGGTTATGATTTGCTTATGAACCTTTGTTTTGACACTTAAGATTTTTCTTATAACCCATGATTGCTATCTTTATGTTACTTGTGTTTAAATCCAAGGGAAAGGGATTATGGTTGACTTATTGTCATATGCATGTCCATAGTGTGTCTTGTTGCATCCGTTACCCATCATTTGCTTCGTGTTTACCCTTAGGCTTCCTTTTTTAAACTTGAACCTCTTTCATAAAAAAACCTTGACTTAGGTCATTGCATTTTCAAAACTTTCTTTTCTTTTGTAAATGCTTCAAGACATCTTAAGCATATCAAAAATCCTTTCATAAGACTAAAAAACACAAATCTCATTCACAACTTTTGCCGTTTGGATTTTCCTTTTAAAAACATTTCTCTCGAGAGATTAGACATGAGTCATCTCTATAGTTGAGATATAAATCTCCTATCCCCATAGTAATTATTGAAAATGATGTTGATTCTTTTCCATGTGAAGGAGTTAGAGGCATACTTGTAGATTCTATATCCAAGTTGGAGCCCTTCCTTCATGATGATTCAAAGATCCATCTTCTCATACTTGTGGGTTGATTAGTTGAGTATTCTCCATAAGATGACAAAATGTATCTTCATTAAAATCGACAAAAAACAAACCCTTTTGTTATTTGTATCCCAAACTACGAGGTTTTGATCCTTTATTGGTACATAGGCCAAGACTTCAAGTCTTTCCAAATCAAAAAACAATACAAAAACACTTCTTTTATCGTCTCCCCAATCTTTTTTTAGCAAACACTTCTAACTAAACACAAATATTTCAAGAGGTTCCTATAGAGTACTACAGATGCTTAGGGTGCTAGTACCTTCCTTTTGCATAATCAACCTCGTACCTTTGATCTCTTTATTGCTTAGCTTTTAGCCTTGCTTTTTTTTGCTTTGCATATTTATTATGGGTTTATTCGATCTTTTCCCCCTTCCCTTGGAAAAATAAAAGTTCGGCGGTAACATCTTGTTTTGCGAGCCAAGTTACTCAATTGCTTGGTCTTTAATTCTTCACCGCGTCAAACACCACTGCAGCCAACTTTAAATCATGAGTAGGATAATTTCTCTCATGAACCCTCAGTTGTCGTGAAGCACAAGCCACAACCTTACCATCTTGCATCAATACACCACTTAATCCCATCAACGATGCATCATAATACACTACAAAAAGTTCATTTGGTTCAGGTAGAATCAAAACTGGAGTTGTAGTCAATCTCTTCTTCAACTCAATGAAACTCTTCTCACAGTGAATATCCCATACAAATGCTTTACCCTTGCAAGTCAACTGAGTCAACGGAAGTGCTAACTTAGAAAAGCCTTCAAGAAACCTGTGATAATAACCAGTCAAGCCCAAAAAGCTTCTAATCTTTGTAACCGACTTCGGAGCCTACCATTGTAGAACTGCATCTACTTTGGATGGATCCACAGAAATATCATCACCTGAAATAACATGACCAAGAAAATTCATCTGTCGCAACCATAATTCTCACTTCGACAACTTTACATAAAGTTTCTTCTCTTTGAACACTTGCAACATGATTCTCAAATTCTCAGCATGTTCCTCTTCTGATTTAGAATAGAACATAATATCATAAATGAAAACTACCACAAATCGATCCAAGTAAGTGTGAAATATACGATCATGTACTCCATAAACACACCAGGTGCATTAGAAACGCCGAACGGCATCACCAAATACTCATAATGTCCATACCGAATCTTGAAATTCATCTTCTTAATATCTTCATCCTTCACTAGAATCTGATGATAACCCGAACTCAAGTCAATTTTACTAAAAACACGTCCACCAACCAATTGATCCATCAAGTCATCTATTCTCGGAAGTGGATATTTGTTCTTAATCGTCACTTTATTCAAGTGTATGTAATTCACACACAACCTCATACTGCCATCTTTCTTCTTTACTAACAACACCAAGGCTCCCCAAGGCGACACACTTGGTCTCACAAATTTCTTTTCCAACAACTCTTCTAATTGTTTCTTCAACTATGCCAACTTCGATACTGAAATCATGTATGGTGCCATAGAAACAAGTCTGGTACGAAGGACAAGATCAATAGAAAAATCCACATCTTTCCCTAGTGGTACAACTGAAATATCATCCAGAAACACATCTGGAAATTCACGTACCACCTGCAATTCGTCAATCACAGCTTGACTCTTCACAAATAAGAATGCAAACAACGCAAGTACTTGAGCTTCCTCCTCCAAAAGCTCTTTCAATTCTCTAGCAGACAGAAAAATAGCTTCTTCCTCATCATCATGAGCAAGAAACCGAACCGAATTGTTATAACAGTTGATATGAACGTGATTGAACTCTAACCAGTTCATTCCCAAGATAACAACAAAATTTCCCAACGGTAAGTAAATAAGGTCAACACCAAAATCTCTATCAAAGATCGACAGAGGAGAATTAAAACAAACCAGAGAAGTAGTCACTGATCCCTTAGCAGGAGTTTCCATAACCATTTCTCCCTTCATAAAAGAAACAAAAAGGCATAGCCTTTTCACACCATCATTAGCAATAAAAGAATGAGTAGCACGAGTATCAATAATAGCAATCAAAGGCGTATTATTAATGTAACATACACCTCTGATCAACCTACCATCACTAGAAGTCTGAGTCCCCGACAGAGCAAACACATTTCCTCTAGTTGAAGCTTGCTTCAGCTTCTGGCAACGAGTTCTGATATATCTTGGTTCTCCACAGTTGTAGCAGGTCACCACATTGCTCTTACAGTCAGCAACCAGATGTTCTGCCTTCCTACACTTGTAACACTTCTTCACGTCACTCGTGCACTCACTGACACGATGACCCAACTCACCACATCTATAACACTTATGAGGAGCGGGAGCACCTCCCCTATTGGGCCTCTTACCATCAGCAACTCTCTATTTACCCTTATCATCCGAGGCACTGTAAGGCTTTCCACGATTCATATTCTACTTTCCCTTCTTCTCACTCAGACTCTTATAATGAGTTGACCGAGCTTTATTGTCCTTATAAAAAATTCTACAGCTATTCACCAACTCTAGAAACCTCCTGATCTATTGGTATCCAATTGCCTGCTTAATCTCAGGACGCAAGTCATTCTCAAACTTCATACACTTTGAGAACTCAACAGACGCCTTACTATAATGAGGATAGAACTTAGTAAGTTCCACAAATCTGGAAGCATACTCAGTAACAGTCAGATTACCCTGCTTCAACTCCATAAAATCAATCTTCTTCTTCCCACGAACATCTTCTAGAAAATACTTCCTCAGAAACTCCCTACGGTAAACATCCCAGGTAACAACTTCACCTGAAGTCCTTAACACCTGACGAGTATTGATCCACCAGTCATCAGCCTCCTCAGCTAGCATATGAGTACCAAATTGTAACTTTTTCTCCTCTGAACAATCCATCACACAAAATATTCTTTCAATCTCTTTGAGCCACACTTGTGCTCCATTAGTATTATACCTACCATTGAAAGTAGGCAGATTGTTCCTCTGGAATTTCCCTAAGTGACAGAACTCATCATTCCCACCAGCATTAGGCTGATTCTGAACAGTTTGAGCAACAGCCTGCAAAGCAACAATAATAGCAGCATCGATTCTTCCAGCTATTTCTGATTTTTCCACCAACAACAACAACAATTGTTAGAAGACAGCATCGACAGTATTCAACTGTCACACCAACACCGACTCAACAACTTGGCCGGACAGACCGACCTGCTCTGATACCACTAATATAACACCATAAATATTCCCCGCGTAATTTAAGTAAATTATCAGAGTAAATTTAAACCAATAACATTTAGGATGTCGCAAATCAACAAACACCTGCTCATACTTCATGATATGTAGCACATGTACTTTTAAAAATTACTAACATTAGTAGTAATAATAATAATAATAATAATAATAATAATAATAATAATAATAATAATAATAATAATAATAATAATAATAAATCATGTATGAAATTCAACTTTATTAAAGCATCGCAAAATCAACATCAACAAATTATTCAGAACATAATCATGTTTTCAAAATAAACATAAATAACAATAACTCAAGAGATATCTAAAAATCTCCAACAATCATAAAAGACATAAAATGTTCCATTCCCCGATGTTACACATCAAAGCAGACGCCGACTTTATAAAAATAAACGGAACACTTCATCTTCCACTCACATCAACTCCTCTACTGCGAGTTATCTGCACGGTGCCCATGTAAAGACAACATTCAAACAGAAGTGGTGAGATATCATAATCATATAAAGGAAAGCATGATAATAAGTAAGCAACCGACTACTACATGCACATCACCCATTTCACAACACAATAAACGCAACAATCATCCAGACTCAACAACAATGCAATTAATGTGCAATGTAATGAGACTCAAAACTCGACTCAATGCATGTGGTACCAAATACCTGAACACTCAGGTTCACCGTTCCAATCCTCACATCCTAGGATTAGAGCTCACCAATCGTTACCATCACCTCCGGTAACTCCTCACTGATTCCATCACCTCTGAAATCAGCTACCGGCACTCAGTTCCCACCTCCTGAGATTGAGGCTCAACAACAACAGACTAATGTCCAACCTCATGAATGCATGCAATATGTTATACATGCAACAACAACAACATCGAACATAATGACCAACACCTCCATAGTCAAAGTACTCTGCCAATATTGGCCATCATGCACAAATACATGCTACAACAGTTCAACAGCAGCAACACAACGATATAACAATCCAGGTAACTCATTACACCTGCAGCAGAAGCACTTTTCTGCTGCTTTTCAAAACCAGAATCACTTTTAATCCAACCCAAAACCCCATGTTCCATACCATTCGATTAACGCATATTTTTACCGCAAAAATCACTTTTCTAAACATCAAAGCTTTGACTTTTGTCACAAAAAGGAAAATACAACCTAAGCACATACATAAACTACCCACCATCATCATGTTAGCCCTTAGATAATTAGAACTTTACCCTTACCTTAGAGTTCTTGCAAATCTTCCTCTACCTCAACAATGGATTCTTCTCTTCCCTTTTGCCCTAGCCTTTCTTCTCACTTTCTCTTGTTTTTACGTATCTGACAACTTCTCATTCTCCACTTCCCTTTTTCTATTATTATATTATATTATTAGTATTACTAATTCCCATCTAATTAAATAATAACAATTATTATTATTATTATTATTATTATTATTATTATTATTTAATTTAAATAATATCTTCCTTATATTATTTAAATAAATAATTATTAACTAATATTACTAATTAGTTTTACTCTCCACACCACCTATCTCTTCACAATTACTCACACACCCCCAACCTTTAATTTCTATTCATAAAGCCAATACCCCACACCAAGGGCAGTTCAAATATTTCAAAAGCACCAATAACACAACACAAACACAACAACACATAATTTAAATTACGAAAAAATAATTAAAATAAATTAGGAGATTACATCGAGCAACATCTAATGACTCTCCCATCTTGGGCCTAACACAATCAGATGACTCAGTTTGAACCTTCGAGGCTTTTGATGCTTTTGTTTTCGCATTTGAGTTTGCTCTGGTTAATGTTTAAGTAGAATTTATATTTTACAAAGAGTTTATGTTTGATTTTAATTTTCTGGTGCAGAGTTTAGACTTGATAAATAATTTTTGCAAGATTTTTTTTTATGCAAGTGCTTATAGAGATGTTTATCTTGTATGGTGTTTGGATTTGTGTTATTACAAGTCAATAATGACAGAAGCAGATATTATACCATGTGTGTTTCACCGCTACCAGATATGAACACCTAGCCCTTAATTTGATTTAACCAATTTTTAAGATCTTTAACTTGGCTGACAACTTTTGAAAAAACTACTCAAATTCCTTTAATTTATGTCTTCAATATTTCTATTGGCTTCTCCTAAAAAATTACTAACTTGTAATTATGTTTCTATAAAAGTTTCCTTTGAAATAAAGTGTCTTGACTTTTTTTGTATGTGTAATGAGAATGTAGATAATTGAAAACAACATATTTTAGTGTAACTTAGGAGAGACTAATGTTTGGACTAATAAATCATTACAAGATAAGCATGGTGGAGATATATCAGATATCTATGGTCAAGTCAGAAAATATCTTGTTAAAGATTACCTGGTATACATAATCTTCTTTACTTTTGTTGAGTTTTTACAAATTCATTGTTATTGTGATAGTTATTATGTTGTGAATTATCCACAAGTTTAAAATTTATTTTGTTGTTTACGAATAGATTAACAAGCATACAAGTTCAACATTTCAAAAAAAATTGTGTTAAATTACTAAAATACCCATAAGCACCAAATAACATCAATAATTTAAATATATTGACTAAAGCATGACAATAATTAAATAAAAATATTTAATTAAAAATCGAGGTGTTACAATCCTACTCATTCAACAAAGGATAAAGATATTACGGAAGATAAAGAAGAAAGTTTACATGAGGATGAAAAAGAAGAAACCTTTAACCAACTGCCTCGTGGTTGGACAATCGCAAAGGAACATCAGATTAGATCAAATCCTGAGAGACATAAAATAGGGAGTAAGTACTAGGCCACATGTTAATAATTTTTGTAAGTACTCCACTTTCATTTCTCAGATTGAACCTAAATTGATATTTGATGCCTTATTTGACGAGGGATAGTTACTTGCTATGCAAGAAGAACTAATCTAATTTAAACGAAATAACGTTTAGGACCTTTTTCTGCGTCCAGTTAATAAAACCGCCATAGGCACAAGACGAGTATTTAGGAACAAGATGGATGAAAATGGCGTAATTACTATAAATAAATCTAGGTTAGTGGAAAAAGGATATAATCAAGTTGAAGGAATAGAATACAAGGAGACTTATGCTCCTATATCTCGTCTAGAAGCTATTGGACTCCTTTTAGAATTCGCTTGCTTCTTGGACTTTAAGCTTTACCAAATGGACATTAAGTCTGTTTTTCTTAATGGTCATATAAACGAAGAGGTGTATGTCTCACAACCTCCTAGTTTTCAGGATCAAGATAATTCTAAGCATATTTTTAAGTTGAAAAGAGTCCTCTTTGGTCTCAATCAAGCTTATAGAGCTTGGTGTCGCATCTCGAAAAATACGACCTCGTGAAGAACCTAGCACGCTCGCGGATGACTAACATAGTCATCACCGTTCTTTATTTATTCCTAAGGAAGGGGGGAATGAGGATAAAATCCAAGGGAAAAGAGAAAGGATAAAATGATCATCGCAACTAAATATGGGTTCAGGAGTCGATTATGCGAGGGGTTAAAGGTTAAATGATCATCGCAACCTTCTCTAGCTCTAAGGGTTAAAGGTTTTTTTTAGCAGGTATTTGTTTTATTTTATTTATTCAAGTGTTTACGAAAAGAGAAATTAATTACAAAAGAAAAGAAAAATTGTTTTTCAGTTATTAAACTCGCCAAGCTTTCAAAACCTCGTGCCTATGTATTCTCATAGTGCAGTGACAAAGTCAGAGCTCCGTAGTTCGTAGAAAATAAGTGTGTGTTGGTTGATTCTATAGAATAAGGTTTAAGTCATGTTTTTGCGTTTAAACATTGGCTTGTAAGCTCGCACGATGGAAGCAGAAGCGTTGTTTGTATTACACGTCGAAATGACTTAATTGTTCTTTTTATGAAAAGAGTTTGAATTGAGTGCATGAGGGTACAAAAGATATTTAATGGGTTGTGTTGATTTTAATTTGTGAAAAGAAAGTTTGTTTTTGATCTTTTTATTTATTTATTTTTAATTAAACACATTAATAGAAATAAAAGAGACATTTTTTGTATTTTTGTTAAGCTATATATATTTATTTTTGAAAATTTTATATATGTTAATCAACTTATTAAAAGAATAAATAAATTAATAAACTAACTTACTTAAATAACTAAAAATAAATAAATAAATAAATAATAATAATAATAATATACGATAAAAAATGGGGTGTGTATTTTAAAAAGAGGGAGTGCATATAGTAATGGGCATGGAGTCCAATCTAGAATTTCAAAACTCATTTAAACTTAAATAATAAACCAACAATAAAACCACATATAATAATAATAATAATAATAATAATAATAATAATAATAATAATAATAATAATAATAATAATAATAATAATAATAATAATAATAATAATAATAATAATAATAATAATAATAATAATAATAATAATAATAATAATAATAATAATAATAATAATAATAATAATAATAATAATAATAATAATAATAATAATAATAATAATAATAATAATAATAATAATAATAATAATAATAATAATAATAATAATAATAATAATAATAATAATAATAATAATAATAATAATAATAATAATAATAATAATAATAATAATAATAATAATAATAATAATAATAATAATAATAATAATAATAATAATAATAATAATAATAATAATAATAATAATAATAATAATAATAATAATAATAATAATAATAATAATAATAATAATAATAATAATAATAATAATAATAATAATAATAATAATAATAATAATAATAATAATAATAATAATAATAATAATAATAATAATAATAATAATAATAATAATAATAATAATAATAATAATAATAATAATAATAATAATAATAATAATAATAATAATAATAATAATAATAATAATAATAATAATAATAATAATAATAATAATAATAATAATAATAATAATAATAATAATAATAATAATAATAATAATAATAATAATAATAATAATAATAATAATAATAATAATAATAATAATAATAATAATAATAATAATAATAATAATAATAATAATAATAATAATAATAATAATAATAATAATAATAATAATAATAATAATAATAATAATAATAATAATAATAATAATAATAATAATAATAATAATAATAATAATAATAATAATAATAATAATAATAATAATAATAATAATAATAATAATAATAATAATAATAATAATAATAATAATAATAATAATAATAATAATAATAATAATAATAATAATAATAATAATAATAATAATAATAATAATAATAATAATAATAATAATAATAATAATAATAATAATAATAATAATAATAATAATAATAATAATAATAATAATAATAATAATAATAATAATAATAATAATAATAATAATAATAATAATAATAATAATAATAATAATAATAATAATAATAATAATAATAATAATAATAATAATAATAATAATAATAATAATAATAATAATAATAATAATAATAATAATAATAATAATAATAATAATAATAATAATAATAATAATAATAATAATAATAATAATAATAATAATAATAATAATAATAATAATAATAATAATAATAATAATAATAATAATAATAATAATAATAATAATAATAATAATAATAATAATAATAATAATAATAATAATAATAATAATAATAATAATAATAATAATAATAATAATAATAATAATAATAATAATAATAATAATAATAATAATAATAATAATAATAATAATAATAATAATAATAATAATAATAATAATAATAATAATAATAATAATAATAATAATAATAATAATAATAATAATAATAATAATAATAATAATAATAATAATAATAATAATAATAATAATAATAATAATAATAATAATAATAATAATAATAATAATAATAAAACAAAAAAAATAAAAAAATGGAAAAGAAAATAAGTAGTAGCTTATCATGGAAGCATACAATAAACAACACAACCATTTTTTATTTTTTTAAAACAAAACGTTGACACCCAGCATAAGAATCTTTTTTTTTTTAAATCAAAACATAATAAACAAATAATGATAATAATATAAATATTAATGATTGAGGGGGGGTAATTTCTCTTTGCATTAGGATTGTAATGCTCTGTATAATATATACCTAGAATAATACAATACAAGCATTTTATTTGGTACTGACACCATCATAAGTGTCTAATGGCGTAATTCACATACTTGACCATTCTAAAACATAATACAACTATGGTACAAGCTATGGAAATTAGCCAAAAAATAAAATAAAACTAAGATCAATATACAATATTCCTCATTGTACAAGAACAATAAAATACACAGCGGAATAAGCTTAACTAAGCTTCTCTTGAAACACCCCAGCATCGCTCCACTTGTAAATCAAACCTGCAGACCACACCTGAAATATAGCAACTATAGTGGGGTGAGATACATCAAATCTCAGTGAGTTCCCTATCCTATAGATCCTCTCGGCTGTACAAGGTTCTATCAATCCTAACTCAAGTCAAGGGGAAGGGAAAATGACCTTGAGTTCACAATCTCACACTATATGGAAACATGTCATGAGTTTATCAACTCAAAATATCACTAATTGATAACCATACCAAGGCATCCCCTGTTCCCGTCCGCTTCTACGTCTAGAAGTCGACCCGAGTCATGGATCCTTGTAACCTACTTGACATACGAATGGATTCGGGTTCTACGGGCCATTAACCGTTATGAACCGTCACTTCACACGGGCCATTAACCGTCACAAGCATACGCTCCATGGGCGCCATTCGTACAACACGGGGAATCAAACCTGCCAAGTAGTTGTGCATCCATTTCAGAGGAGCTCGAGGCTCATAAAACTGCACTCAAGATAACCGGTTACGATTACGTGATCACACACAAACAAACATGATTGTATTCGACAATCATAAGGCCACATTCGCCTTTTCTCATAATCACAAAAGTTCACACATGTTCCATACTAGTGTTTACTCTCTCCTAGACCATTACTAGTCACGGGTGTACCTTTCTACATCAAGTGCCCGAGCATCGCCATCTAGGTTATCTACTCCAGGCCAGAACTCGACAATGAATGCACGAGCGTCGCCATCCAGAGTTTCTATCAATTTCTAATCACAACCTAGAATCATATCATTAGGTTTGGGCTAAGTTTTCTCACTCTTCCTAATTCATTTTAACATGCATATTCTCTCATTCACAGTTCACAATTAAATAGACATGGTATAACACAATGTACACAAGTAAAACATTTAACACAACATATCACATAAAAATTATTTCATCAATCCATGGAATACAACCATGTTTCTACCTCACCATCTCATAGAGCATAAAATTAGCTTTCCAACGCTTCCGACCGTGCGTCAATCGGAGTTACGGATCAAAAGTTATGGCGAAAATACGAAAAATAATGTTTTGCTGTCCCAGGTAAATTCGCCTGGCGAATCCCTGGCGAATCAGACTCGCCACCTACTCGCCTGGCGAATCTGGACGAACCAGAATTCTCCCAAAACGGGTTTGGGACCCAAAAATGATCCAAACCTTCAACCCACATGATATTAATGCATCCAAATACCCAAAACAACATGTTAGAACACATTTAGACACACATTTCATCAATCTATCCGTTAGATTTCATTGATTTAACAAAATTACTCATTTTATCCAAATCTAACCTAACTCTAAAACCTCCAGAAATTTACTCTAAAGTCTCTATCTAGAACTCACCTGATGATCGAAGAGGAGTTTGAAGAAGATGATGATCCAACCTCTCTTTTCCATTTTCTCTTCTTCCCTTCTTTCTCCTTTTCTTCTTCTTCTTCTTACTATGTTTTCTTTTCTTTCTAACAATATATATATATATATATATATATATATATATATATATATATATAATACAATTATTATATAATATAATCCAACAGGGTAAAATATCTCCAATTGATATTTTGTCGTCTTAACCAATTAATCAATTATTAGAGTTACCAAAAATTACTTTCTTGAACTAGTAAATATTAATCCGTCTCCTTAATAAAATAATTGATCTCTTAAGAGTTCTCCAGTTGCTCTATTGATCCCAAATGTCAATACTTAAAGTACTTAGAGGATTCCATTAATCCAATTATCCAAAGATAGAGCACATAGATACTCATCTGATATCCAATTGAGCATTTAAATAATATGGGGTATTACACTCTCCCCCCCCCCCCCCCCCTTAAATTGAAATTTGCCCCTGAATTTCCTCTACTCAACAACAATTGCAACTTATACCCCTGTCTTAGATCCACACTTAACTTTACGTCCATCCAAACTTCTGACGTATTCCAATTCTAACTTGACTTCACAGACCAAAAATCCGTATTTTCACAATTTATCAAACTTCGTGTCCTTAGTTATACTCTTATTCCAATATTGATTTAACTTCCAACTTGCTTTTTCCATAATTCATCTGTTGATCCATCCAAAACACTTGGTCGCATCTTACTTCGGAAAGAATGTACCATTCTACATTCCCCTACTGAGTCACAAACCAAACCGTAATATCTTATCTTGATTCAGGATAACAAACACTCATCAAATCCTTTAACATTCAAACCACTTCACAATTAGTCAAACAACTTCTTTTACCAGTTCCATCTGGTCTGATGTTGTACACTATACTCATTCAATCCGATAATTCCTTTCTTTCGTATCACGCCAAAGGTAATACACTTAAAACAAGATCTCCTTATTTCCAATCTTACAATCACTTTCTCCTCCGATTCTTATAAATCCGACTGAGCCCCTTTCATTTGTCACCTTCCACTACGCAACTTCCATTCTAACAGTGGAACACCACCATTTCTTAAGCACTACCACGTGGCTACTAGTCCATAGAGAACACACTTATCCACTGGGATCCTTAATAATCAACGGTACAAGACTTACTGACGTCCTATAGTAGAACAATTTCTTTACCAACACACAATATCTTAACATCCGTCCAACACTCTCTAGACGATAAAGGTGCAGGAGTTACATTGTTACTATCATAACCATACAACTCCAAATCCATTCAAAACTTGAAATAATTCATCCAAAAGTAGTTTAACAACTTCCGTTTCTGATTACCACATTCCAAATCGATTCCTCTTACGGATTTTTCCGACTTACTAAAAAATTCCTTGTTGACACGAGATCTCAACCAATATTACATAACACCATCACGATACTTCAATCATACGCGAGTCACCACTTATCAACTTAACCTGTCCAAAGCACAATTGTGAGTTTCCATATTACTCACCAATTCACCTACAACACTCCACATACACACACTTCTCGGTTGAATCAACTCTTCTCATTCGTTCCATTTCATAAACGATTCCAAGTTACATACTTAACTTCGGAACGTCCAATTCTTACTAGTACTTGGAAAGATAACCTACAAATTCCTCTTCTGGTCAGAACACAACTGCACACAACTGATACCACTTTCACGGGGTCTAAATCCAAAACCAAGGACTCACGGAAGATAACAATTACTAACTCTGGCCAACCGGTCGTTCCTTAATAACACCATAAATTAAATTACTGAAACGATCTTTTCGAGATCAACACTTCGAGAGTATCTTCCAACTTCGCCCTCAAGTCCTTCAACAGTAATACACTTAAGACTTTTTCACACTCAACACAGTTCACAAGATTACTTTTCCAAAGTAACTCCCTCGTCGTCTGAACGAGTGGTCAACTATGCAACACCTTTCCAGAAGTTACGATTTCAAAACACCAATCCGTCTTTCACTTACTTGAAATCCCATTTTCCATTCGTACAATACTCTCAACTCGTAACAACATAAGGTAACAAAACACAGATGATGGTTCTCAAGAGATTCCATAACTTACCCATACGTTCGTCGATTAACCATCTGAGCTAATCGGTTAACTTCTCCAAATCCCACGTAACACCTTCAATGCACATGTTAATCGGTTAGCCACCTTGGTTAATCAGTTAACACTGCTGCAGAATCTACAAATCAGTTTTCCTCTTAATTCAAAGCCATCCATACTCAACCATCAATCCGATTTGTTCTAACTCGAAATATCATTTTCCAACTCGCGGTCCCTTAACTGGTATAACATTCACCAACCATGATCCACTCAGGTAAAACCGACAAAGTCAACACATGCAGATGACACACTCCAACCAAGTGACAAGGTAGAATTCTAAATTCTGACGCGGTCACACGACAACTCTTTTGCGGGATAGTTCACTTTTCTACTCAAACAATTTCACTTGCGGGAAACCAATAATGACGATATTCTGGGGTTTTTAATCACAATTCATACCTGATTCGTCCACAACCAAGACTCAACATACAACCTTGTTCTCTCACTTGAACTTCTTGGTGGGACATAAAACAACAACATTCTTAGTCCAACGAAAGGTAGATTCCGATTATTTACAAATACAGAAGTTTCTCCATACTTGCAAATAAATCGGGGCATTGCATCCTCTTGAAGAACCTTTTCATCCCTTCATACACATTAACCGAGGTTTCTTGTCCTTCACTGTCCATTGGACATTTCACTTACCAAATCACTTAATGGAAGATTCGCAACCGACAATTCTCCTCAACTATCTACAAAACCATTCTGGTATAAATCGTTCCATGATTTACACTTACTCCATAATAAATCTTGGTTTGCTTCTCGTTGTTTACCGCACACTTACTTCCTAAAATACAATACTCACTGCTTCACAAGGTACTTCCCTTCACACTTGTCTCAAGAATAAGAATTCATCACGTAATCTTGTGACCAAGGTGCTACCACTACGCTCGTTCTTAATACCAAGGTGTAACTTTCTTATATCATACTGTTAATACTGTTTATTCCACATAATCGAATAAAATCCACCTCATAAACAACATTTTCACTTTCCACAGCATAGAACACTTCCATAGCTTCATATCGATACAAAGAACGCTTAAATCGGACACCCAAGTCAAAAGATATGAATTTCTGAAGAAAGGAAAATTATTGGAAACAGCCAGATTCGCCTGGCGGTTAAGAATTTCGCCTGGCGAGTCCCCCCTTCGCCAGCACTTCGCCCAGCGAACATGCGGCGAATCCTCATTTCATAAAATCCCAAAAGTTCCAGTAGCTACACAAGTTCTGTCTCTTCATTTTCGCCTGGCGACTAAGTAATTCGCCTGGCGAATTCCTCTTCGCCAGCACTTCGCCTGGCGAACCCGCGGCGAGACCCCATTCGCCTGGCGATTTCCTGATTCTCCTGGCGAATCACACCAGAAGCGGAATTTTCTGCTGCATTTTCATGGTTCCCAAGCCTCAAAAGTTCAACTTTTTCCAAACCAAAACATTTTCAAATTCCAAATTGGTCTCTCATCGAATCCAGAAAATCCCGATGTAATGTCTCGAACTTAATCTCTCTTCATAACCGAAGATACACAATTTATCTCCTAGAATTTCAAAACTCATTTAAACTTAAATAATAAACCAACAATAAAACCACATATAATAATAATAATAATAATAATAATAATATTAATAATAATAATAATATTAATAATAATAATAATATTAATAATAATAATAATAATAATATCAATAATAATAATAATAATAATAATAATAAAACAAAAAAAAATAAAAAAATGGAAAAGAAAATAAGTAGTAGCTTATCATGGAAGCATACAATAAACAACACAACCATTTTTTATTTTTTTAAAAACAAAACGTTGACACCCAGCATAACAATCTTTTTTTTTTTAAATCAAAACATAATAAACAAATAATGATAATAATATAAATATTAATGATTGAGGGGGGGTAATTTCTCTTTGCATTAGGATTGTAATGCCCTGTATAATATATACCTAGAATAATACAATACAAGCATTTTATTTGGTACTGACACCATCATAAGTGCCTAATGGCGTAATTCACATACTTGACCATTCTAAAACATAATACAACTATGGTACAAGCTATGGAAATTAGCCAAAAAATAAAATAAAACTAAGATCAATATACAATATTCCTCATTGTACAAGAACAATAAAATACACAGCGGAATAAGCTTAACTAAGCTTCTCTTGAAACACCCCAGCATCGCTCCACTTGTAAATCAAACCTGCAGACCACACCTGAAATATAGCAACTATAGTGGGGTGAGATACATCAAATCTCAGTGAGTTCTCTATCCTATAGATCCTCTCGGCTGCACAAGGTTCTATCAATCCTAACTCAAGTCAAGGGGAAGGGAAAATGACCTTGAGTTCACAATCTCACACTTTATGGAAACATGTCATGAGTTTATCAACTCAAAATATCACTAATCGATAACCATACCAAGGCATCCCCTGTTCCCGTCCGCTTCTACGTCTAGAAGTCGACCCGAGTCATGGATCCTTGTAACCTACTTGACATACGAATGGATTCGGGTTCTACGGGCCATTAACCGTTATGAACCGTCACTTCACACGGGCCATTAACCGTCACAAGCATACGCTCCATGGGTGCCATTCGTACAGCACGGGGAATCAAACCTGCCAAGTAGTTGTGCATCCATTTCAGAGGAGCTCGAGGCTCATGAAACTGCACTCAAGATAACCGGTTACGATTACGTGATCACACACAAACAAACATGATTGTATTCGACAATCATAAGGCCACATTCGCCTTTTCTCATAATCACAAAAGTTCACACATGTTCCATACTAGTGTTTACTCTCTCCTAGACCATTACTAGTCACGGGTGTACCTTTCTACATCAAGTGCCCGAGCATCGCCATCTAGGTTATCTACTCCAGGCCAGAACTCGCCAATGAATGCACGAGCGTCGCCATCCAGAGTTTCTATCAATTTGTAATCACAACCTAGAATCATATCATTAGGTTTGGGCTAAGTTTTCTCACTCTTCCTAATTCATTTTAACATGCATATTCTCTCATTCATAGTTCACAATTAAATAGACATGGTATAACACAATGTACACAAGTAAAACATTTAACACAACATATCACATAAAAATTATTTCATCAATCCATGGAATACAACCATGTTTCTACCTCACCATCTCATAGAGCATAAAATTAGCTTTCCAACGCTTCCGACCGTGCGTCAATCGGAGTTACGGATCAAAAGTTATGGCGAAAATACGAAAAATAATGTTTTGCTGTCCCAGGTAAATTCGCCTGGCGAATCCCTGGCGAATCAGACTCGTCACCTACTCCCCTGGCGAATCTGGACGAAGCAGAATTCTCCCAAAACGGGTTTGGGACCCAAAAATGATCCAAACCTTCAACCCACATGATATTAATGCATCTAAAGTCTCTATCTAGAACCCACTTGATGATCGAAGAGGAGTTTGAAGAAGATGATGAATTGATGATGAGGATCCAACCTCTCTTTTCCATTTTCTCTTCTTCTCTTCTTTCTCCTTTTCTTCTTCTTCTTCTTACTATGTTTTCTTTTCTTTCTAACAATATATATATATATATATATATATATATATATATATATATATATATATATATATATATAATACAACAGGTAAAATATCTCCAATTGATATTTTTTCGTCTCAACCAATTGATCAATTATTAGAGTTACCAAAAATTACTTTCTTGAACTAGTAAATATTAATCCGTCTCCTTAATAAAATAATTGATCTCTTAAGAGTTCTCCAATTGCTCTATTGATCCCAAATGTCAATACTTAAAGTACTTAGAGGATTCCATTAATCCAATTATCCAAAGATAGAGCACATAGATACTTATCTGATCTCATCTGATATCCAATTGAGCATTTAAATAATATGGGGTATTACAAGGATGAACCATACTAGTCATATGTTTGTCTTTTTAGTAGCTGGATCCATAATTGGGATCGCTTGTACTCCATGAATATTTTTTGAATCAATAAAGTATTTTTATTTTCCAAAAAAATATTAAAAATAGAAAAGAAATTATGATAATAATAGAAACATAGAAAAGGAAAAAAAATGGCGGATGTTAGTGGTTTTTGGTGGTTTTTGAATGATGAAAGAATAGGATGATGTGTGATGATGAAGAGGTGAGTAGTTTATTGAATGGTGTTGATATGTTGGTTTTAATAATATGGTTATGTTTTATGAATTTATGATTTGTTTGAATGTTCTGTTTTGAAGGGTGATGTTTTTGGTTATTTTGAATATTTGAAACTAAATAAGAAGGAATTGCTTTTTGTGTGATTTTATGATTTTATTACCTAATTAGAAAACTAAAACTAAGTTAAGTTAAACCCTAATGAAAGCCTGATTAAATTAAATAAAAAAACTAAGAACTAATTAGGATTATGGAACTAAAAAATATAATTAACTAAAAAAATAAAATAAATCAAAGTAAAACACACAATAAAAGAAATAATAAAACATGAAAATAGACATGGAGTGTGGAAAAGAATCGGGTTAGGTATTATGGTGTTCTTTTTCAATGCGTATTTTTTTGGATTTTAATTTTTTATAACTAAAAATTAGAACTAAATGAAATTAAAAATAAAAAAAACTAAAAAAACAAGAAAGAAAAAACTACATTATATTAGTTAAAAACAAATGATTTAGATTAAAAAGACTCATAAAACAACAAAGACTAACAAGTAAGGTGGTCATGAACCATAACAACAAATACCATAGCAAAAGTTCAAATAGGAATCTGAATATGCAAACAAACCAAAATTTGAATTACAAAACTCGAACTCACATCATAGCAGATGAAGTTACCAATCTGGAGTGTCGTGACCATAATAAGCTACTTTCTCCCTTATTTTCTTTCTCTTCTTTGTGCTATTCCTTTTCTCCTTCGGTGTGGGGTTGATAGAGGGTTTAGTTGTTGTTCTTCAGTGTGAAGAGCAACAACTTTAGCGACTGAATTTGTGAACTGTGGATGAATCAAAAAGTGTAGAAAAAAGGTCTATTTATAGATGAATTTTAGGTAAAAATATTTACGATTGATTCATCTATTTTCAGCAAAATTTGTAAATTGAAATTTGATTCATGTCATGGTGAGCTTGTTTATGAACCTGGATGGATTTGTGACGTTTTTCAATCTTCTGTATCAATTTGTGTAGGATTTGATTGTTTCTTTGTTTGATTTTGGAGATTTTTGTTGTTGTTTTTGGATTTTTGACTATTTTGTGCATAATATAATGATAAAAAATATTTAAAAAATAAATTTAAAAAAAGCCTAAAAATAAAAAATGAAATCATTACTTAAATAATAAAAAATAAATCAACATTTGACTTTTTGATTTTTTTTAATATTTTTTTTAGATAAATTAACCAATAATAAAAATAATAATATAGATATAAATCTAAATATATATAATAATAGTATAAATTTAAAACCTGATAATAATATAATTCAAATCAAATATGAAAATTAAATCCACTAAATAAAAAACTAAATAAAATAGTGTTAAAACAAATAATAATGGTAAAAATAAAAATGTAATCTAAATCTGAAAATAAAATTTTAATGATGCTAAAATAAAATGCTAATAATAATAAAAGAAAAATAAATCTAATAATAGTAATGTGACAATAATACTATGGAGGGATGTGGGATTCAAACTCAAGACCTCGCCCTCATATTCCTTACACATGCTCTTCTACAAAATGTACCATTTCATTTGTTCAAAATAAAGTGGCGCTAGAAAACATATCAAAGGTGGGGAAATTTGGGGTATGACGCTTGGTACGAGCGATTTTTTGGATTTTTGATCAAACAAGGATTTAATCGGGGGGAAGTAACCACCCCGTTGTTTATAATACATAAGTAAAAGCATATTTTCTTAGATCAAATTTATGTAGAATGTATCATTTTTTGGTCTACTAATAAATCTCTTTACCGAGAATTTGCTAGTTTGATGTAGGAGAAGTTTGAGATGTCACTTATGGGAGAACTTGTTAGAACAAGATTTGGTTCTGCAAGATATTTCTTTGTTTTGATAATAACAAAGGTGTATTTGTGTGAGAACAATTTTGGTACTCTAACGTTTGTTTTCTTAAGTATTGACAAACAGGTTCCGACTCTGATAAAGATAATTTTGACTCTGATAAAGATAGCTCTGACTCTGATAGAGATCATGTGAAACGTTACTCTCAAATTCTCAAAAGTCGCTTCTACGTCAAAGAAGCAAGATTGCTTGCGATCTGTGCTTCAGAAAGACTCTAAGAAGACAATATGTTGCTGCTGCAATGTTCTCTTGGATTCTGGCTCTGAATATGACTCTGATGCTTATCTTCTGAAGACTAAGTGCTAACAACTCTGAAGACAAGGTTCTGAAGACTCTAAAGACTTAAGTTTCTGAAGACCAAATTATGAAGACTCTGAAGACAAGGTTCTGCTGAACAAGTTCTGAAGACTCTGAAGACTTATGTTTCTGATAACCAAGGGTTCTAAAGAAGAAGTGCTGAAGACTCTGAAGACAAGGTTATGCTGAACAAGTTCTGAAGACTCAAGACTCTGAAGACCCAGTGATTCATTCTTCTGATCATGCTCCAATCATATCAATTCAGAAGCCTCTGATGGATAGAAGAAGATGAAACGTTTGCGAGGGAAAATAGTACATAGTACAGATCAAACACGTTATTTTCCACTACCATTCCACTACCCTGATTTCGTGGTACAAAGGACAATTTCAGTGTACGATTTTCATCCTAGCATAATGACATTATTTCAAGTCGACAATATTTTACTAATATTCCTAATCTGCCCTTCAACGGATCTTTTTCTGGCTATATAAAGACTTGATCATTCAAAGAATCATGGGTGACACCAAGTGTGAAAAAGATATATATACAAAAACACTGATTCATATGAAAAAGAACTCAGAAATAGAGAAATCCAGGAGTGAACAATAAAGCACCATAATACAAAGAAGAAGATTGTTCTTACTATATAGATTCTCTCTAAGTTAGTTTGAGTCAGAAATTGGGTTTATATCAGCTTATGTAAGAAGCATTTCATTGTAAACATTTTATTTGATCAAACAGTTGTTTGACTTCCTTATGGGACCAGTTGGGTCATAATCCTTAAGAAGAGACAGTTAGTTTGTGTATGTTAGTCACCAGTAATTGCTAGTGCAGTTGTAATCAGTTTGGTTATAGTGGATTAAGTCCTTGTGTATAAGGTGAAATCACATTGGCGGGTGGTCTGGATTAACTTGATAGTTTTCAAGTGAACCAGGATATATCGTGTATCTTTCTCTATTGTTAGTCTATTTGTGATCTTTGTTTGAGTTTCACAAAAAACTTTCATTTTGAAAACTCAATTCAAACCCCCCATTTCTTGTGTTTTTCTCACACCTTCAATTGGCATCAGAGCTCTGGTTCTGATTGTGATTAAACGATTTATCTACACTTCACCGTGTTTAGTACCGATCCAGTATTTGTGTGAGATATCATGGCTGCTGTAGCTAATGTTAATCCTACTATAGAAGAGAAAGATCATTACATTGCCAAACCACCAGTCTTTGATGGTGAAAAGTTTGACTACTGGAAAGACATAATAGAAATTTTATTTCTTGGTTATGATGTAGATCTTTGGGATCTGGTAGTCGATGGCTACACTTACCCAATTGATGCTACAGGTGCTAAAATATCCAGAAGTGATATGACCAACCAACAGAAGAAAGATTATAAGAATCATCACAAGGCAAGAACCATATTGCTAAATGTTATCTCTTATACTGAGTATGAGAAGATAACAAATAGAGATACTGCCAAATCCATTTTTAATTCTCTGAGAATGACTCATGAAGGAAATGCTAAAGTTAAGGAGACAAAGGCGCTGGCCCTAATCCAAAAATAGGAGGCATTCAGAATGGAGGAAGATGAAACAGCTGAGACCATGTTTTCAAGGTTTCAAATGCTAGTCGCGGGACTTAAAGTTCTGGACAAAGGTTACTCAACTGCTGATCATGTTAAAAAGATCATCAGAAGTCTTCCTAAGAAATGGAGACCTATGGTTACAACTTTAAAGCTATCCAAGGATCTTAACAGCATAAGTCTTGAAGAGCTTGTTAGTTCTTTAAGAAGTCATGAGATAGAGTTGGAAGAAGATGAACCTCAGAAGAGAAGTAAATTTATCGCTCTTAAGTCTAAACCTAAAAAGGCAAAGGCTTATCAAGCTGAGGAAGAATCAGAAGATTCTGGTGAAGAATCAGAAGATAAGTTGTTGCTAATCTCCAGAAGGATCAACAAACCCTGGAAGCATAGGCAAAGAAACTTCAAAGGATCAAGAAGAAACAAAAGCCGCTCTGAGTCATCATCTGGACAGAATAAGCAGAACTCCGGAAAGGAAGTCATCTGCTATGAGTGTAATGAACCAGGTTATTACAAGAACGAGTGTCCAAAGCTCAGGAAAGACAAGAAGCCTAAGAAGAACTTCTCCAAAGCAAAGAAAGGACTGATGACAACTTGGGACGACTCTGATTCTAAATAAGAAGACTCTGATGAAGAACAAGCAAATGTTGCGCTAGTAACAACAATTGACGATGAAGTTTCTGGAGAACCAGAAGACAGAATATCATTAGAACCAGAATCTGACTCAGACTCTGACTCAGAGGTATTATTTAAATTCTCTCGCTGTGTGAATTAGAGTCATGTCTTTCAAAAATGCTGGAAAAGTATCAAACTCTTCAGAGTAAATACAAAGATCTTAAAAGATCACATGTAATTACTTCTGAGAAAAAAGATAAGCTTGAGCAGAATAATTCTTCTCTAAATGAAAACATTTTTTCCTTAAAAAATAGTAATTCTGCCCTGAAAAGCAAAGTTGTTAAATTAGAAGAATAATTAATCTCCAATGTCTCTTAAACAACCTGTATCAACAAGCATTGAAATTCTGGAAATGCAAACATCAGATGTCCTAACATATGTCAAGACATTGTTCTGCATAACATTTAAACAAGGAACAGAAACAGTAGACTGATAGCTTGAATATCAGAACTGTAGCAACACAGATGTTACGACATCTAATCCAACATGTTAATCAAAATTGACTTTAAATCGCATAATGTTAAATAAGACAGTATATGTTAACCCAGTTCGGTGCAATTCACCTACTCTAGGGGATACCAATCCAGGAAGAAGACTTCACTATTTTGTAGTATGACCCTAAAGCTAAACTCCCTCGTTTACAACTTTATCCTAATCACTACCCTTACTAAACATTTTTACCACAGTTAAACTCCATCGTTTACAACTCTGATATGAGATACCAAATCACTTCCTTAATCACAACCTCTGATATCTATGTCTTATGCCAATTCAGAATCTCTGTCATGTTTTCTTGACCAACAAGTTATCTTGGACTTGTTTCAAAGCTTCGTCCAAGAATGGTGCACAAACCATTACCTAACAACTTCTGGTTCTGTCCCTGTACCAATGCCTTCCACTCTGCATCCCATGTTACAGAGGGGGACTTATAACTCCTAAGAGAGCCGACGACTCTCAAACCCTAAACCCTTATTTCACAAAAGAGACTTAGGTTACAAAGTTACAAGTGATACAAATATACATTCGAAACAATAAAACCCTAGGTCTAAGTCTTCTTATATAGTCTTCTGTTGGGCTTTCTATCTTTGGTCCTGTGATTCCTTGATTCACTCTGTTGGTTATGTATTTGCCGCAATTTTGGTAAAACAATGTGTTGCATCAAGATGTTCTACTTGATGTCTTAACATGTTGTCTCTAACATTCTGCAGGTGAAGTGTTAGCTATGTTTGTTAGTATTGCAGACTGTGTGCTTGATGTCAAACACGATGTTCTGACATCAGTTGACAGAACTTCCAGTTTTAGTTTTAGGTTTTATTTGCTGCGCTATTTTTAGCAATCTTTTGTGTGTTTATGTTATCTGATTGCTACGAAATTTACTGAAGTGGTAATATATTGGAGTGTTATTTTTGGAGGCAATCTGTTTATGAAGAATAGGGAGTTGTTATTTTCATGCATAAAGATTTGGATATTAATTTGCTTTTATTGGAAATTAAATCAAGGATCTGCAATTGCCCAAGCCCAAGGAATGTATTGCTATTTATAGATGATCAACCCTAACTGCTGCTCGTGGAGAATAAGGAGTGTGAGAGCTGTGTTCAAGTTTTAGGGTTTGTGTTTTGTGTTTTTTTTTGTGAGCCATTCATTCATCTGTTTTGATGTTTGAATTGGACTGATTTAGTTGAGTTGTAATTTGTCCACTCAAAGCTTTTAAGCACGAGTGTATTGTTCTTGGTTGATGCTCTTAAGCAAGACCAAGGTGTGTCTTTGAAGTGTGTCTTCTACTTTCATTATTGTAAGTTGTTATCACTGCTGTGATTTAGGGGGAGTGAGAGGTGTCTCATATCTGAGAGTATCTTGGATAGAAGTGTCATTGGGTAGTGATTAAGTGAGTAGATTGTCAACTGGTGTGTTTGCTGTAGAAGAGTCTATGAATTGATACTACTAATAGTGGACTTCCTTCCTGGCTTGGTAGCCCCCAGATGTAGGTGTGTTTACACTGAACTGGGTTATCAATTGATTGTGTTCTTTACTGTTGTTTACTGCATTATTTACCTTGTTCATTATTGTTCAGATATAATTGTCGTGACATCGCATTCAACATCTCATATCTGTTGCCAGAATTTCAATTGGCATCAGAGCAGGCACCCTGTTCTGTTTCTGGGTGAGATCTAGGGAAGTTACTTTCTGGTACTACGGACAAGGAAGGAGGATTTGTAAATAGACCACCCATTTTGGATGGATCTAACTATGATTATTGGAAACCATGCATGGTGGCCTTCTTGAAATCTTTGGATAGTAGGGCCTGGAAAGCTGTCATAAAAGGATGGAAACATCCTGTCATTATTGGGAAAGATGGAATAGCTACATCTGAACTGAAACCTGAGGAAGAATGGACTAAGGAGGAGGATGAACTGGCTCTTGGAAATTCTAGAGCATTGAATGCTTTGTTCAATGGAATTGACATAAATATATTCAGATTGGTGAATAATTATGAAGTTACTAAAGATGCTTGGGACATACTCAAGACTACTCATGAAGGTACCGCTAAAGTGAAGATGTCAAGACTTCAGCTACTGACTTCCAAATTTAAAGAGTTAAAGATGAAGGAAGATGAAAGCATACATGACTTCCATATGAATGTTCTTGAAATAGCCAATGCTTCAAGTGGCCTTGGTGAAAAGATGTATGATGAAAAGCTGGTGAGAAAGATACTTAGGTCTCTTCCCAAGAGATTTGCTATGATGGTGACTGCCATAGAAGAAGCTCAAGATATCAGCAAAATGAGGGTGGATGAACTTATTGGATCTCTCCAAACATTTGAACTAGGAATAAGTGACATATCTAAAAAGAAATCCAAAAGTATAGCCTTTGTCTCAAACTCTGAAGATGGAGAGGAATGTGATCAGGAAATAAATGAAAGTTTATCTACTGATATGGTTCTACTAGGAAGACAGTTCAACAAAGTGATGAAGAGGATGAACATAAAGACTAGATATAATGTCAAGAACAACTCATCTGACATCAGCAAGTCTAGTGGTGATGGTAGAAGAACTAGGTCTGAAGAGAATTCCTCTCAAGGGAAAGGAGTTCAGTGCCATGAATGTGAGGGATTTGGTCACATTAGAACTGAATGTGCTACTTATCTCAAGAAACAAAAGAAGAGTCTAGCTGTTTCCTGGTCTGATGAGGATTCAGGAAGTGAAATTGAGAAAGAATCTGCCAAACATGTGACTGCCTTGACAGGAAGATGTGTTTCTGATGGAGATTCAAGTGATGAGGAATTAACTTTTGAAGAACTTGCAGTTTCCTACCAAGACCTATGTATCAGAAGTGAAGAAGTGTGTCAAGAAGGGGAGAAGCAAAAGGAACTCATAATCCAACTAAAGGATGACAAGGCTGAACTGGAAAATGAAGTCAGTTTGCTGAAATGAAAACTTGATCAAATGTCCAAATCTCTCAGAATGTTGAACAGAGGCACTGACACATTGGATGAAATTCTTCAGAGTGGAAAAGTAGCAAGTGATATAACTGGGTTAGGATTTGCTGGTGAGAATAAATCCTCTGCAGATGCTAGTTCCTCTAGACCTAAACATAACATGTCTCATGCGATGTCTCAACATCATGGGAAAGTTCATGTTCCTGAGCCTAAGCAGTTTATGCCTCATCAGCTACCACAACATCATGGAGGAAGAAAACCTCAACATCATGGGAGAATACATCCAAATCACTTCATAGGAAGGTTTCAGAGATGGAGATGTCATTACTGTGGAAGGTTTGGTCACATAAAACCTTTTTGCTTCAGACTGTATGGATATCCTAAGCCTGATCCTCAACCTAGACAGTATCAGAACAGGCCTACAAATGTGAAACAATGAGGTCCCAAGGCTGCTGCTACCAGTTTGTTAGCTCACATGTCTCTCAGAGGTGATACCAAAGAAGACTGGTATTTTGATAGTGGATGTTCTAGACACATGACAGGTATTGAAGAACTGTTAGCTGACATTAATTCTTACTCCACTAGTTATGTGAATTTTGGTGATGGAGCCAAGGGTGAAATCAAGGGGGTTGGAAAATTGAACTGTTCATGAGTTCCTAATCTTGATAATGTGGTGCTTGTGAAAGGGTTGACTGCAAACTTGATAAGCATCAGTCAACTGTGTGATCAAGGGTTCAAGGTCAACTTCACAAACTCTGAATGTTTGGTTACTAATGAAAAGGGTGAAGTAACCATGAAGGGAGTCAGATCTCAAGACAATTGCTACTTGTGGGTTTCTCAAGATGATAAAGGTAAACTGTGTCATCAACAAGAAATGAAAATGATCACCTCCTTGGGAGATGTCAGAGGAATACCTAAGCTAAAGTTGGAAGAAGGAAGAGCTTGTGGGAAGCAAACTAAGAGTAAGATGTTACACCAGAAGTCTCGACATCTCACTACTTCAAAAGCATTGGAACTATCTCACTTGGACCTAAGGGAATCTAGAAGTGATGAGGAGATGATTAAACATTGTGTTCAGCAAAAGCAGTCAGAACCTGAGATGTGTCTGGGTGATAAGTTAACTTATTGTCTTAAACAGATGGATGTTTTTACTCTCTTATCTCAGAGTAGATATGGCAAGAAAATTCTTAAGAAGTTTTGGATGCTGACTAAGTACAGTGTCAAGCAAGATGTCATGACATTACACTATGACATCCTGAGCACATTGATCAGAAGTCTGGTGGAAGATAATGTGGTTACTGTGAAACATGTTAGCACTGAAAGAAAATTGGCTGACAATTTAATAGAAGGGATGGATGCAAGTCAGTTTGAACTCTTAAGAAGAAAATTGGGACTATGTGTAGACTTATAGCAATTAAAGGCGTGTGGGAAAATCTTTTTAATTTTTAAGGGTCATTTAATGCTTTGTGGAAATATCAATAATTTCCTTTTCAAAAAGCAGTCCCCCTATCTTAGGCAATCATTTCAACATATTGCTCCCACACGCAACATACGAATTGCACCTTATTTGCCATGTTCGTTCACCTTCCTTCTCAGAGAAAGAAACCTTTCTGCTCCAAACTCTATCCTTTGCAAGATTTCTACAATGTCTCAACAACGCTCCTCATCTTCGTCCAAGCATGTTTCTGAACAAACTCCTACGAATCCTAGGGTTTCCTTTGAAGATGTTCATACTGATGTGTTTCTTGATGTTGCTCCTCTTTCTATGGTTTCCCCACCTGAAGCTAAGAAGACAAAACCCAGAAAGCTGCATGCAAGAAGCTCCAACCGCACTCCTGCAGGTAACTCTTATGATTCCTCTGAGAATAAAAAGTATGATGATAGCTCTGTTCATAGCATAGTTACCAGTCTCTTGTATGGAGACAACAGGATTCTTGGAATCACTATTCCTCTGTCTCAAGAGGATCAAGGAAAGGAAGAAGTCTTCCCTGTTGATAGAAGTGTGGATAGGATTGTTTCTAGGGTTTTGGATGAAGGGTTTGTCGTTGTTGGGATCTCTAAGCCCCTTGCAGAAATTTCTGCCTCTCATACTTCTGAGGCTAACCAAGAAGGTAGACATCAAACTGGGACATCTGGTTCTGATAAAAATGGTTCAGAAGATAAACTTCAAAAGCTGGCTACCTCTGTTCTGGAGGATGCAGGAAAGGATGTTGAACCTGATGTTGGAACATCTACTGTTGAGAAAATTGTGAATATTGATGATCCATCTGACAATGACCTGATTGTTAATGTGCATCCGGGTATAGCAAAGAGGTTGAAGGCTAGAAAAGGAAAATCTGTGGACACGTCTCCAAAAGAGAAAGTGGTCAGTAGTAAGAAAAGGACTACAGTTGTAGGTCCTCCAAGATCTTGGAGTAAAGTGTCAACTCCCTCTAAAAGGAGGAAAATCAGGACTGAGTCTGATTCTGATTATGATGTTGAGGATAATGTCCAGGACATCACTCATGTGAAGAAGGCAGTTGTGAATAGATCTTCTGATAAAGTTCCTGAGGCTCCACTAGATAATATCTCCTTTCATTCTGTGGAGAGTGTGAAAAAATGGAAATATGTTTATCAGAGAAGGCTTGCCCTGGAAAGAGAACTTGGTAAAGATGCCCTTGAGATTAAGGAAATTATTGAGATGATTAAGTTTATGGGCTGATGAAAACTGTATCTGGTTTTTCCAAATGTTATGATATGCTAGTCAAGGAGTTTATTGTGAACATTCCTGTGGACATTGCTGATAGAAGGAGTGCGGATTTCAGAAAAGTGTATGTGAGGGGTAAGTGTATTGATTTTTCTCCTAAAGTTATCAACAATTACCTAGGAAGGAATGAGCAAGAAGATAGAGAGTTTGAGGTTACTGACAATCAAGTGTGCAAGGAGATCACTGCAAAACAAGTGAAAGTTTGGCCGTTGAAGGGAAAATTGTCTACTGGTCTACTTAGTGTTAAATATGTTATCTTACACATGATTGGTGCTGCAAATTGGGTCCCCACTAATCACAAAACTACAATCTCTGTTGGCTTAGGAAAGTTTATTTATGCTGTTGGCACAAAGAAGAAATTTGATTATGGGTCATATATTTTTTATCAGACTGTTAAGCATGCTGGAACAATGGCTGTGAAGTTACCCATTGTATTTCCTTCTTTAATCTGCGGTATTATTTTGAAACAACATCCTGGGATCTTGTCTAGTGCTGATAGTGTTTGCAAAAAGGAATCAGTCTTGTCCCTTCATGAAAAATTGTTTGCAGGTCAACATGTCCCTGACATTTTTGTGACATCTGCTTCTGATGCTAACCAGCCCACTACCAAGGCAAGTGTGATTGTTGAGCTAAAGGAGGCATGCAAAGATCTTGATGCAGTGATTCGTGTAAATACTGAAAGGAAATTCAAGCTTGAAAAATTAATCAAGTCTCTGCAATTGGGTGAAGGTGTTCTTGAGGGTGATAACAATGAGGAAGTTGGTGCTGAAGAGGAGAAATCTGATGGAGATGCTGATGCTGAGGAGAACAACCCTGATGGAGAGGAAGAAAGTGATGAAGGAAGTTCTGAGTCTGATGGGTCTGAAGATGATTAGTTTTTGTTTTGTTTGGTGGTTCTTTGCTTTGTTTTGGTTTTCTCTGGAATTCTGTTCTTGGCACCTTAGTGTGCATATGTTCTGGTTTGTAATCTTGATGTACTCTTGATTTTTTTTCTGGATTTCGGATGTCAGCCTCAGTTTGCTACGGTTGATGACATTTTGTTGCTTAACTGGTTTTCTGTTGGCTCCCTGGTGTGCTTAGATGTGTACTGCTATTGTTAACAGCTTCTTTTTGATAATTTTAGTATGGTTCTTCTGGATTTATCTTATTCTGCAGTTTGTCCAATTGTGGCTAAAAAGGGGGAGAGTAGTGTAGTAGTTGTTTTGCTGGTTTTGCATATGGTTTTGTAGATGGTTTTCTAGTGTGCAGGTGCTGGTTTTCTTCTTTGTTTTACTGTGCTCCTTGGCTTGAGGGGGAGTTTCTGGTTTTCTGAGAATGTTAGTTGTGTTTGTGTGGGTTGCTGCAGGGATCTCTGATATGGAGTTGTTTTAGCCAAAATTTGCCAAAGGGGGAGTTTGTTGGTTCTGTATTGGCAGCAATTTTGATAAAACAATGTGTTGCATCAAGATGTTCTACTTGATGTCTTGACATGCTGTCTCTAACATTCTGCAGGTGAAGTGTTGGTGGTGTTTGTTAGTATTGCAGACTGTGTGCTTGATGTCAAACACGATGTTCTGACATCAGTTGACAGAACTTCCAATTCTGGTTTTAGGTTTTATTTGTTGCGTTATTTTTAGCAATCTTTTGTGTGTTTATGTTATCTGATTGCTGCGGAATTTACTGAAGTGGTAATATATTGGAGTGTTATTTTTGGAGGCAATCTGTTTATGAAGAATAGGGAGTTGCTATTTTCATGCATAAAGATTTGGAGATTAATTTGCTTTTATTGGAAATTAAATCAAGGATCTGCAATTGCCCAAGCCCAAGGAATGCATTGTTATTTATAGATGATCAACCCTAACTGCTGCTCGTGGAGAATAAGGAGTGTGAGAGTTGTGTTCAAGTTTTAGGGTTTGTGTTTTGTGTTTGTTTTTGTGAGTCATTCATTCATCTGTTTTGATGTTTGAATTGGACTGATATAGTTTAGTTGTAATTTTTCCACTCAAAGCTTTTAAGCATGAGTGTATTGTTCTTGGTTGATGCTCTTAAGCAAGACCAAGGTGTGTCTTTGAAGTGTGTCTTCTACTTTCATTATTGTAAGTTGTTATCATTGCTGTGATTGAGGGGGAGTGAGAGGTGTCTCATATCTGAGAGTGTCTTAGATAGAAGTGTCATTGGGTAGTGATTAAGTGAGTAGATTGTCAACTGGTGTGTTGGTTGTAGAGTCTTTGAATTGATACTACTAATAGTGGACTTCCTTCCTGGCTTGGTAGCCCCCAGATGTAGGTGTGTTTACACTGAACTGGGTTATCAATTGATTGTGTTCTTTACTGTTGTTTACTGCATTATTTACCTTGTTCATTATTGTTCAGATATAAGTGTCGTGACATCGCATTCGACATCTCATATCTGTTGCCAGAATTTCACGCTCCTTAATTCTTGCAACAAATTAGAACTTGCTAACTCAGTATGTCAGCCAGGATGTCAAGTCTCCAAGCTGGGACATCTTCTTCGACATCTTTTTCTTCTGCAGATTCTTCAATTTTCTCATTAGTATGTTTTAGCAAAAATTAGTCAAACACCAGGAGCTTTCAAGTATGATAGAGCATTCCAGTATTTTCTAGCTAAAAGCATAGATAGAAGCAGAATAGCTTCCATGATCTATGGAGTTAGAAGAAACGGTAAGAAAGGTTTGGGATATACATAATCATCTGAAATTGACGAAAGTCAAACTGTTAAACCAAAACCTCTCTATGACCATTTTGTGCCTTCTGGCACTGAGATTGCGTGCTCTAAGCTTGCACAAGAACCCCCACTGACACAGAAATCTGTTTCTAAAGTTAAATATCATGCACAAATTCCACTTGATTATCCTGTTGCACAAAAGCCCAAAGTTGGGAAACACTTTGGGAAAGCTAACAAGTGAGGACCCAGAAAATGGGTACCTAAGGACAAGATAATCTATGTTACAAATATCCTTAGCAGCTCAGTTGAAACACCAGTCATGGTACCTGGACAGTGGTTACTCGCGACACATGACGGGAAGAAGACATATGTTAGAAAGTATGGAACTTAAGCCTGGAGGCTTCGTCGGTTTCAGAGGAAACCAGAAAGGAAAGTTTTCTAAAACTTCTTTTAAATCAAAGAATGTTGTGTCCACCTCTAGACCGTTATAACTTTTACACATTGATTTGTTTGGACCAGTGAAAACTGCCTTAATTAGTGGAAAGAAGTATGGATTAGTAATAGTTGATGATTATAGACGTTGGACATGGGTAAAATTCTTGAAACACAAGGATGAGTCTCATTATGTGTTCTTTACCTTTTACTCTCAAGTGCAAACAGAGAAGGATTATAAAATAGTCAGAGTCAGAAGTGATCATGGCGGAGAATTTGAGAACAGATACTTTGAGAATCTTTTTGATTCCCATGGCATTTCCCATGATTTCTCCTGTCCCAGAACTCCACAACAAAATGGAGTAGTGGAAAGGAAGAATGGGAATTTACAAGAAATGGCTCGTACCATGATCCAAGAAACTGACATGGCTAAGCACTTCTGGGCAGAGGCAGTAAATACAGCATGTTACATTCAGAACCGGGTTTCAATAAGACCTATTCTGGGTAAGACTCCTTATGAATTGTGGAAGAATAGAAAACCCAACATTTCATACTTTCATCCTTTTGGCTGTATTTGTTTTATGTTGAACACTAAAGAGAATCTTGGCAAGCTTGACTCCAAAGCTCAAAAGTGTTTATTGTTAGGATACTATGAACGCTCTAAAGGCTACAGAATCTATAACACAGAAACACGAATTGTTGAGGAATCAATTCATGTCAAATTCAATGATAAGCTTGACCCTGAAAAGTCAAAGCTAGTTGAAAATTTTGCAGATCTGAAGATCACCTTATCAGAATCTAAAGAAGAAGAAGATTCAAGAGAAGTAAACAAAGATGCAGGTTCTCCAGATTCAGATACAACCTTACCAGAAACTGAAAATAACCCATCTCATCAGAAGAATAGATTAAAGACTTCTCATTATGAAGAATTGATTTGGGAGATAAAGCTGATCCAATCAGAACTCGTTCATCATTTAGACATTCTAAAGAAACCCTTATGGGTTTGGTGTCTCTAATAGAGCCAACATCAGTTGATGAAGTTCTTAAGGAAAATGAGTGGATTCTGGCCATGCAAGAATAACTGAATCAATTCACCAGAAATGATGTCTGGAATCTTGTTCAGAAACCTAAAGGTGTCCACGTCATTAGAACTAAATGGGTATTCATAAACAAGTTAGATGAGAAAGGTGAGGTAGTAAGAAATAAAGCACGACTGGTTGCACAAGGTTATAGTCAACAAAAAGGGATAGAATATACAGAAACCTTTGCACCAGTTGCCAGGTTAGAATCTATACGCATTTTAATCTCATTCGTTGTGAATCATGACATTACTTTATATCAGATGGATGTAAAAAGTGCATTTTTAAATGGGTATATTTCTAAAGAAGTGTATGTGCACCAACCTTCTGGTTTTGAGAGTTCTGAAAACCCATATTTTGTTTTCAAACTTAAAAAATCATTATATGGTCTGAAACAGGCTCCAAGAGTTTGGTATGAAAGGCTAAGTAACTTTCTTTTGGAAAATGATTTTACCAAAGGAAAAGTGGATACAACACTATTTTATAAAACCTCTAAAAATGACATTCTGGTTATTCAAATATACGTTGATGATATTATAATGGTTCTGCTAATATTTCCTTGTGCAAGGAAATTTCCAAGTTAATGCAGGCTGAATTTGAAATGGGTCTGATGGGAGAACTCATATTCTTTTTGGGAATTCAGATTGATAAACGTTCAGAAGGAACGTACATTCATCAGAGCAAGTGTGCAAAAGAACTTCTGAAGAAATTCAATATGTCAGAAAGTAAACCTGCTAAGACTCCTATGCATCTGACATGCATTCTGGAGAAAGAAGAAGTAAGTAAAAAGGTTTGTCAGAAGCTCTATCGTGGTATGATAAGCTCTCTTCTGTATTTGACAGCTTCTCGTCCAGATATTCTGTTCAACGTATATCTTTGTGCTCGTTTCTAATCAGATACAAGGCAAACTCACTTAACTATTGTTAAGAGAATCCTAAGGTATCTAAAAGGAACAACTAACCATGGCTTGATGTATAAGAAAACATCAGAGTACAAGTTTTCTGGTTACTGTGATGCAGATTATGCTGGAGACAGATTGGAAAGGAAAAGAACTTATGGAAACTGTCAGTTTCTGGGAAGTAACCTCGTCTCCTGAGCAAGCAAGAGACAATCAACAGTTGCTCTCTCAACTGAAGAAGCAGAATACATATCAGCATCTCTGTGCAGTACTCAGATACTCTGGATGAAGAATCAACTTGAAAATTATCAGATACACGAGTGTAACATTCCTATCTTCTGTGATAATACTTTTTCCATTTGTTTATCTAAGAATCTTATTCTACATTCTAGGGCAAAACATATTGAAATAAAACATCACTTTTTACGTGACTATGTTCAGAAGGGTACTTTTCAGGTAAAATTTGTGGATACAGATCACCAGTGGGCTGATATTTTCACAAAACCCCTTGCTGAAGACAGATTCGTATTCATTCTGGAAAACCTATTTATTAAACCTTGTCCAGAATGAGATGATAATATTTTAATGTGTCAAGCCACTAGAACTTCTGATATAAGATTATGATGTTAAGCAAAGTGTGTTAATTATTTTTTATTGACCTTCTGATTCATGATATTTCTACAAGTAAGAAAATGTCCTGATCAGAAATTAGTCCAGTCAGATACCTCTTGGTATTCTTGGCATTGGAAACATCAATCATGCTCTCTTGAAAACAAATGGCTATGATTATTTGTGACACGTGTCCAAAATTAAATTATACCTACTGTTGAAGAGACACCCGAGCGTTGTGATTTCGTGAGACTAGGTTTCAAGTAATTATTTCCTATTACTCCTTAATATCTCTATAATCATGTTTAACACATTGGATTTGAAAATTTACTTGATAACTGTTTAAATCTTTACGTCTTCCTCCTTTATTATGCATTCTTAAAGTTGTGTGTAAGGCAAAAATTTCTTGGAACTAAACATTTTTCTTCCTTTCTTTATTATGTGTCAGTTTCTACCCTCCCTTTTTCAAAGTACATTTATTTGTATTTATTGACTGATGTCATAGTTTAAATAACGTATACCCGATCTGTGATCTTTTGGAGACTGATACACTCCTTTATCATTCTTTGTTCTTGTTTGTATCCCCTGTATTGGAAATGATGAATTCCTCACCTCAATTCATCTAGTCTTTATTGCTACACTCGTGTTCTCTCAGACATCATCTACCAAAACTGGGATAAATATCTTGAAATTCTTAATGGACTTATATATCCAGTTCTTGTAAAAGAGTTCTGGGCAAATGCTCACATCCTTGCATATGAGTCTGATACTTGTTACATTCTGTCTACTGTGTTTGGCTTTCCTATCATGATTAACTCCATTATCATCTCTCAAGCTATTGAATGTAAAGAGGATGGTGAATGTGTTGAATACTACAGAGGAAACAACTGGTTTGCTAAACACATTCACATCATCTATCTTCACGAAGGACCTGCTGACTATCCCTCTTCTCTCACCCCTGAGGCTAAAGTCTAGTAGTAAATCATGGGAACGAATCTCAGACCCAGAGAAAAGGGAACAGGAAGGCTCTCTGCAATAGATAGGCTCTTCATTTTCTTCTTAATCTCCAAGATTAAAATCAATCTGCCTCAATCCATATTCAACTTCTTGAAAGGAGAAATTATTTCATCAAGGGCGGAGTTATCATTTCAGATTTCCTACAGTAGAGTTATTTCTCACATTCTTGATCTTCAAGGAGTTGTTGCTCTCCTAAAACAAATAGGAATGAATGAGAAACTTGTTACTGAATGGTGTTCTCCCATGAACTATTCTGAAACCATCATCAGGGAATGAGATAACTGGTTGGCGGGTGTTTCTGTTGGTCTTTTGGTTGCTTGGTCTCTCTTTTGTTTCTCATTGATGTTTCTGTCCGTTGTCCTTGTTGTTTGTTTATTTTCCTATTTTTGTTTTGTTCCTGTACTACGCCCCTGGCGTTTTGCTTTAATCAATGAAGAATTTTCCTTATCTGCATTTATATTATCTTATTGCATTCCATTACGATTGCCATAAAAGGAGGAAAATACTAAATTTAACTTATCTAAATTCTCTCAAATCAAAATGCTTACGTTAATAATTAATCACCCTTTTTTATTATGACAAAAAAGGGGGAGTATTAATATGGAAAGTTATTTTGATAAATATATTGTCTCTAATCATAGCTCTAACATTCTAACACTTTAAATTGCTTATCTTTTTAGAATGTTTGTCAGGAAAAAATATTTATATTGGCAAAATGACTCTGATATCAATCAGGCTCTGATTTACTTAATCAAGCTTTGTTATCAAAATGCATCACCACTATAATCAAGCTTTGATATTATGGATCTGTCTAGATCTTTGCAATCAGATTATGTATCCCAAATCTTATAATATTTTGTTAAGTCTTAGATTCAGGGGGAGCTTGATAAAGGGAAGTTTACTTTGAACTTATCTAAGTCAATTCTTATTATCTTCGTGCAAAATTATGTTATCAAAATACATTGTTTTGTCATTATCAAAAAAGGGGAGATTGTTAGAACAAGATTTGGTTCTGCAAGATATCTCTTTGTTTTGATAACAACAAAGTTGTATTTGTGTGAGAACAATTTTGTTACTCTAACGTTTGTTTTCTTAAGTATTGACAAACAGGTTCTGACTCTGATAAAGATAATCTGACTCTGATAAAGATAGCTCTGACTCTGATAGAGATCATGTGAAATTTCACTCTCAAATTCTCAAAAGTCGCTTCTACGTCAAAGAAGCAAGATTGGTTCTGATCTACTATGCTTCAGAAAGACTCTAAGAAGACAATATGTTGCTGCTGCAATGTTATCTTGGATTCTGGCTCTGAATATGACTCTGATACTTATCTTCTGAAGACTAAGTGCTAACGACTCTTAAGACAAGGTTCTGCTGAACAAGTTCTGAAGACTGACTTTTGTTTCTGAAGACCAAGTTCTGAAGACTCTGAAGACAAGGTTCTGCTGAACAAGTTCTAAAGACTCTGAAGACTTATGTTTCTGATAACCAAGGGTTTCTGAAGAAGGAGTGCTGAAGACAAGGTTCTGCTAAACAAGTTCTGAAGACTCTGAAGACTCAAGACTCTGAAGACTTAGTGATTCATTCTTCTGATCATGCTTCAATCATATCAATTCAGAAGATTCTGATGGATAGAAAGGACAATTTCAGTGTACGATTTTCATCCCAGCATAACAACATTATTTTAAGTTACCAGTATTTTACTGTTATTCCTGATCTGCCCTTCAATGGATCTTTTTCTGGCTATATAAAGACTTGATCATTCAAAGAATCATGGGTGACACCAAGTGTGAAAAAGAGATATATACAACAACGCTGATTTATACGAAAAGAACTCAGAAATAGAGAAATTCATGAGTGAACAGTAAAGCACCACAATACAAAGAAGAAGAATGTTCTTACTGTATATATTCTCTCTAAGTTAGTTTGAGTTAGAAATTGTGTTTATATCAGCTTATGTAAGAAGCATTTCATTATAAACATTTTATTTGATCAAACAGTTGTTTGAATTCCTTAAAGGACCAGTTGGGTCAGAATCCTTAAGAAGAGACAGTTAGTCTGTGAATGTTAGTCACCAGCAGTTGCTAGTGCAGTTGTAATCAGTTTGGTTATAGTGGATTAAGTCCTTGTGTATAAGGCGAAATCACCTTGGAGGGTGGACTGGATTAACTTGATAGTTTTCAAGTAAACCAGGATATATCGTGTGTCTTTCTCTATTGTTAGTCTATTTGTGATCTTTGTTTGAGTTTCACAAAAAGCTTTCATTTTGAAAACCCAATTCAAACCTCCAATTTCTTGTGTTTTTCTCATACCTTCAGAACTAACATACTTCTTAGAATTTCAAATCAAGAAACCTAAAGAAGGAACTTTCGTAAGTCAAACAAAATATAGTTTAGAGTTTCTTAAGAAGTTTGAGATGAAAGATTCAAAGAGTGTCTCAACACCAATGGCTTCAAATATGCTTATTGACAAAGATGAAAGAGGAGTGGATTTTGACTTAAACAGGTATAGAGGTATAATAAGATCCTTACTCTATTTAACTGCAAGTAGGCCAGATATAATGTTTAGTGTGTGCATGTGTGCTAGATATCAAGCATCTCCTAAGGATTCCCACTTTAAGATCGTAAAACATATTTTAAGGTCTATCAATGGAACCTCCTGTCATGGTCTTTGATATCCTAAAGGAAGTGCTTGTAGCTTAGAATGCTATTCTGATTCTGATTTCACGGGGTGTAAGTCGAATAAGAAGAGTACTAGTGGTACCTGTCACTTTTTTGAAGTTACGTGACAAAACGTAAGATAACGTAACGCTAGGTAACACAAAAAAATATAACAACGTAACGTAGCACAAGTTAACGTAACGCAAGGTAAAGCAACATAATGTATCAAAGTAATGCAACGAAATCTAACATATGGCAAGTTAACATAACACAAGGTAACATAATGTTGCACGTAAATACACAATAATCACAGCAAGCTGCTAACGCAAAATGCACGTAACGCCATTGAATCAAAACGTAAATCGGCATAATGTTCGCATTCATAATATAAGCATTAACCAGAGCATAATACACGTTACGTAACAACAATACACATAACATGAACATGGCAATGACACGCAAATGTATTACAATGTATAACTGCCAACAGCAAAATACTTAGATTCAAACTGAACTAAACACAACGACTACGAAAAAGAATGAAAATGAAGCGTATACAAACAAACATATCGGCAACGATACAAAACACGTAACAAAATAGAAATTCCTTTTTTATCTTCCCAAACAAATAAGTCCTTCTTATTTCTCTTTTCAGACAACAAACACAAACGCATATAACCAAGAACACCAAACAATGAAACATAAATACATTCCCTCTTATCTCGTTAAAAAACGCAACATCAACAAAACAACAAAACAATCAAATCTTTTCAAACTCTTACAAACTAAATTAAGAGCAACAAAAGGGAAACAAAAATGGATAAAGGAAAACACTACCAACGACGCGACTCTGAGCTTATGTGTATGGTTGTTCTTATGGCAATTTCGCGGCGACTGTGCACGATGGTGACTCGAACGGATCTGGTGTATGCAGTGGTCACGATTGAATGATGTAGTGGAGCTTCTATTTATGGCGATGCTGGATGGTTTTGCAGCGAAGAAATCTATAGCGGAGGTATCACGTGATTTTGGACGAAAAAGTGTCGAGGTAATGTTGTAGATGGCGAAAGCGGACGGAAATGAAGGCGTTGGTCTCACGGTGGTGATGATGGTCAGATTATTGTTGAAGGAAAGGGTGATGAGCAGAGGCATCTTTGTTGGTAAAGACACACACACACACACACACACACACAGAGAGAAAGAGAGAGAGAGAGAAATTGAAGGGTGATTCAGTTAGGGTTAAAGGAGAAGAGAATGAGAAGTTTTATGGTTTTTCTAGTTGTGTTGTTATTGTTGTAACGGAGGAAGGAATGTGTTTTGAATGGCGCTGGTGAAAAAGAAAATAGGGGTTGTTTCTACATGAGAGTCTAAGAAGAAGAAAATGGTTTGTGAGTTGGATTTTGATTCATGAGAGAGAGAGAGAGAGAGAGAGAGAGAGAGAGAGAGTATTATCTGCCTCTCCTCTCTTTTCTCATTGGTTTTTTCCCCTTTCATTTCCAATTCAACTTAGTTTATATACCTATATTTTTAGGGTTTTGGTTTGATGGTCAATTCCCTATTTTCCCTTCAGGTGTAGTGTTTATTACTTAAATACTACCTCTGTCTCAAAATAATAGTCTTTTTAGCTAAAAAATTTTGTCTCAAAATAAAAGTCTTTTTACGTTTTCAATGCAACAATCATTAATTTTTACCAATTTTACCCCTAATAAATATTATTTACACAACTTTTAAGATATTACATCACATTACACCTTTATGACAACCAATGATAATTAAGGGTAGTTTTGTAAAATTGTTATATTTAATTAGTCAATCATTACTTTTCTTATTATTTTTTGTTTTGTGTTATTAAAATTTTAAAAGAAAATAACAAAGATCAAAATGAAATCTAAACTAAATATTTTTCTTTTGACTTTTCTATAATTAAATGTGATAACAATATAAACCTTATTTATTGTATATATTTTTTAGATTTTCTAAAAATGCAACATAAAAAATAAAAAATCATATTAATTTATTTAAGAAAAAATCATCCCTATACAAAACTGGGGTGCTACATAGTGTGATGCTAAAGACAAAGATAACGATGCTAAAACTTGAAGCTTTAGAGTTGAAATTATATATGTCGAATAGAAAGATTTCAAACCCAATGTTTGGCACAATGTGTATGACAAGATAATTTCGTAGTAGACATAATGAAATCCAAATATAAATAACACAAGAATTGGTAACCTAGTTTGGTGCAAAATCACTTATGTCTGGAGGGAGTCACCCCAATGAAAGGAATTTCACTCTTAATAGCCAGAAGTACAAATTGGTCTTAGTTGAACCCTCTTGGTTCAATGTCTCTTTTCCTAATACTACCCGTGAATTTATATTCGGGAATCCTTATAGAAAGAACTCCACTCCTAATAGTTAGAAGTATAATTGGTCTTATCTGAATTCACTTTGTCCACTGCAACTTTTCTAATACTACCCGTGAAGATTCGAGCAGGGCTCCCTCTGAATCTAAGACACCTCTCACTTTCACTCAAACACTCTCTCAACATTACACTCATTTCTCTATTGAGTGTCTTAAATAATTCAAGCTTACATATTTGCTTAAATTTTAGATAGAATCATGATTTGAACTAATGGAATTTTTGTGCAATGGATATGAATCCCTATGTGTTGAGTTTGTTCGAACAACATGAAACTTTTATTATAGAAGTGGATCAAACTAAATTCTTCATTGCAGCTATATATGTAAGTAAATCCTGTGAGATTTGAAGATAGTTATGGAATTAACCTACCAAACTACAATAGGTAAATCCCAGTCGTTGGTGCATAATAGCTGATTTCAATGCAGTTGTTAGTTCCTATGAGAAATTTGGTAGATTTCGAACAAAACTTCCACTGATGAGTTTCTTAGATGGATAAATCCAAATGACCTTATTTATCTTGACATTAAAAGTAGCTAATACACTTGTACAAAGGAAGGAAATGTGGTGCTTACTCTTATGTTTGGCTTGACATAGCCATTTATAATCATAATTGGCTAGATAATTAGAACGCAAACAAATTCTCCACTTTGGTCAATAAGCAATCAGACCATTTCCTATTATTCTCAACTATGACAAAGTTAGGCTTGGTTTAGCTAGGAAATTCAAATTTTAGATGGTTTGAACTCCGAATCGTAGTTGCAGACACCTGATTACTGATAATTAGAATATTGGCGTGGTTGGTTGCTCTTTGTTTGATTTATCTGTTAATTAGAAACCTTTAAACATATTATCAAGAAATAAATCAAAGATACATTTGGAAATATTCAAATTAAAGTTACTTAAGCTACTGATAAAGTTAACATGGTACATAGTTTGATTAAATATGCATGTTATAATGATGATCTTGGATTAAAGGCAAAAATGCTCAAATTCTATTAGATAAGGCATTGCATATGCAGGACTAGTTTTGGAGGAACAAGGTAAATACTAAATGGTTTAAGGATGGAGATAGGATTACAGTGTTTTTTCATAACACAACCAAATTAAGATATGCTGGTAACAAAATCAATATGTTGAGGCATGAAAATATGTTTTTGGAGGAGGGCATTGAATTAGATAATCTTATTATTAACTTCTACAAATATTTGTTTAATTTAAAAAATAATTACAGTTATACCGATCTAGTGGAAAGAACTATCCCACAACTTATAAATCATGTGTATAATGACTATCTCATTATAATTCCTCATTCGGAGTAAAATAAGAATGTAGTGCACACTATGGAAGATAATTCTACTCCAGACCCTGATGGTTTGGGGGATATTTTTTTAATACTATTGGGATATGGTTAAGACAAATGTGATCAATTCAGTGAATCAATTATTTTAAAAAGGTTGGATCCTTCCAAATCTCAATTCAGTCAATACGACTTTGATACCTAAAAACATGTAGCAGAATCTATTGAGCAATATAGACCTCTTTCACATGAGAATTTTCAATTCAATATCACCACTAAGATCATTGCAGACGAGTTTGCAATCTTAGCTCCTAAAATTGTTTCGGAACACCAAAAGGCTTCATTAGGGGAGACATTTGTATGAGTGCATTGAGATTACTTTAAAACCCATTAATAAGTTGGACAAGAAATATTTTGGAGGCAGTATTGATTATAGATAGACATCAAAATACCCTTTGATACTTTAGACTGACATTATCTTATTAAATTTCTTGTCCAATTTGGCTTTGATCAAAAGTTTTGTGATTGAATTCTTATCATTCTCCACTCAGTCAAACTCTCAATCATGATAAATGGGAAAGCTGTGAAATTGTTTCTTGCTCTAAAGGAATGAGGCAATGAGATTCTTTATCTCCCTTGCTCTCCTACATTGCTGAATGGGCACTTAGTAGGCAATTATCAATTGGTAAAACAATCATTCATAGCTACACTTTTTCATATGACCTTATGATATTCTGCAAATCTACCAAGAAAATTCTCAAGTCATTGACCATTTCCTTCAAGAATATGGTCAGAATTCTAGTCAACAAGTCAGTCCAACTAAGTCTAAACGTTATGGTGGAGCTACTTCTGGATCTAAGTTGAGACACATTGTAGATAAAATTGAATTAAATGAGGAACATACACCACTTAAATATCTTAGAGTTCCTATATTCAAAAGCAATTCTAGAACTCATCATATTCATATCATATCAGATAAAGTATTGGTTAAACTAGCTGCTTGGAATGGACGCCTTCTTTCTATGATAATATGATTCAATTGGTTCAGTCAGTCATACAAGGAATGCTTCTGTATAGTCTTAGGATTTGTTAATAGTCAATCAATCTTCTTAACAAACAGGATTCTTGTATCATAAATTTTGTGTGGACATGTAGCATATACATTAGAAAGTTAGTTACTACATTTGGAAAGGTTATTTGTTCACCTTTGTCTAAAGCGGTCTTGGTTAGAGAGATACTAACAGGCCCGACCATGTGCCTGTGCAAACAGTGCCACAACACAGGGCCTCAAAAATTAAAAGGCCTCATAATTTCTTTTAGTATATATACAACCAATATATTTAAATATAGTATTTTAGTTATATGTATTATTTAGTATTTAAAATTAGCACAGTGGTAAAGGAGAAGCTCGAGGGAATGAAAGTCACAGTTATCTCAAATCATTTGTTCTTTTTTCTATTTTACAAAGATACTATATTTTTTTTTCAATATTTAAAATTAAAAATATATATTATTATTTTTAATTAAATCATTACAATTAAATAAATAATTTAATCTTGTCTAATTTATTTAAAATAATATTATTATTATTAGATTTAAATGATTTTTTGAAAATCTACTTGAATCTTGTCTAAGTATTTGTAAAGTTATATAACATTTCTCACTGACTTATCTTTCTTTAATATTATTATATTAACTTTTAATAAAATTTTAAAATTTTAAAGATCTAATTGTAAATCTATTTTTAATATGTAAAATTGTAAATATTAGTGTGACTTGACACACGTTATGATTAATCTGATGGCAAAAAGCTTATAAATAGATAAATTCTATAAAAAAAAAAAGAAATGCAATTATTCATATATTTTTTTAATTTATAATGTTATATACAGTTTAAAAAAGAGATTAATTAATACGCATTTTCAACGTAAAATTTTGTACACTTTCAATTCATTACCATCATCTATTTGCATTATTTTATAAGTAGTAAAAATTAAAGTTAAATTTCTCCCAATATTTAACGTTTATGATTATCTGCCTTTGTAAAATTCTTTTACAATGTCGCTTCATTTTAATAAAATTCTTTAAAAAACTAATTCTCTTTTTGATTTTTTTTAATATTTTTTTTCGAAACTTTATTTTTAATATTTGAACAGGGCCTCTGAATTGTTTGGATCGGCTCTGGATGCTAAGACAATAAACAAAGCTGGTTATTTATCTCTTTGTTGGAATTTAGTGACTACCAATAATAAATGGTCTTCTATGTTTACTAGTATATAGTTCATGCACACAATGTTAGAATTTTGAGTCACAAATATAATATTACATGTGTTAAGACCATTATTTAATTAGCCAAAACTAAGTGGTCTAATTGATATTAAGTTCATGGATAGGGGCATATATGTCATGAAAGGTTATTGTGTAGATACATGAGTCAATATCCATGATGAGAGGCCAAATTAGAATATTGAAAACTAAGAAATAACCCTAGGGTTATTTATGCGGGTTATGGTCCCCATTTGTAGACAGACAGAAAAACATGGTTCATCAGGATTCTTTCTTCATCCCCATCATACGAGATTCAAGGAACCTTAAGAAACTCTGCAAATCGGAAGATCACATACCCGCAACCTTCAACGATTCCAATGGCAAACTCAGGTACGCTTCCGCTTTTATTCTCTGATTGAATTGTGATATAGGTTTAAGGGATAAAAGTTGATGGGTTATCAACTCATAGGGATTAGTTTAGAGTTATATTCTTGATTTCTATATCATAGAAATCATAAGGTTATGAACATATCCAACAGACATAATGAACCAACACAAAAAATCAATCATGAAACCTTATTCAAATTTCCTGGTAGAAGTTAGATCTCTCAAATTTAGAATCTAGTCGAGATTTTCATCATAATAATTCTTTGGAAATTTTGACATACAATAAATAATATCAAGTTTTAAAATGATAAAATTAGCTTTAATAGAAACATTCTTCATGGTAAGCAGTTGGTCTATGACATTCACTTCTTTAAAGGGTCACATGTATTCTTTAATTCATGAGTTTGCAATTATTAAAGGTTTTGACATCAAACGTCGATTTCCTCCTGTGCCTAAAACCATACAAGTTAATTGGTGTTTTCCCATTGATAATTAGATAAAATGGAATACAAATGGAGATTCAAGAGAAAATTTTGGAATATCAACATGTGGTGACATATTTAGGAACAACTTAGAAACATTCTTGGAAGTTTTCTCAACTTAGATTGAAATTTGCACCTCCTACCAAGTTGAATTGCATGAAATCGTGTTGGCTATCGAGTATGCTAATATGAGAAATAGAAAAAATCTTTGACTCGAAAATGACTCGATGTTGGTCATTCATGCATTTTATAACGTGAACAATATCTTTTGGCATCTTTTAATTAAATGGAAGAATACTTTACACATTATATGTTCCTTTAGACTTAAGATATATCATATTTTCATATAGGAAAATCCATGTGCATATATATTAGTCAATGTTGGCACATATAATTTTTGAAGGATAGGATGAACATGTCCAAGTATTATTTTTGCTAGTTGTTTGATAGATTAAATTTTGAGAAATGTTATTCTTACACCATTTCATACACTTACACCGTATTTCACTGTTCATCAATACGGTGAACAGTGAAATATTATAATATTAAATATATTTAAAAAATATATAAAAAAATATTATTTTTTATTTTTGAATTAAATAATACTGATATGAAATTGTGTTATTAACCAACTTCATACCTTCATTAACCAACTTTTTACGTTGCATTAAACAACTTTGTTTTACGACTAAAAATTATTTTTACATCTGGACGTTTATTAACCAAGTTCATAACTTTATTAACCAAATTTTTACATTGTATTAACTAGGGGTGGCAAAATGGATGGATTGGATGGATATGGATTGGATGATTAGTGGATGGATCAAAATAATCCATTAGTCCATTAACAATCCACTAAAATTTTCTTAAAATTATCCAATCCGATCCATCCGTTAAGAATAAAATCCATCCAATTCATCCATTAACATATTTTTAATGGATGGATATCCATCCATCCAATTTTTTTTTATTTTAAAAAAAATTAGTTTTTTTATTCTGAAAAAAAAGTCGATTTTTTTTCGAAAAAAATATCGGTTTTTTTCGGAAGAAAAAAAAGTCAATTTTTTTTCGGAAAAAAACATCAGTTTTTTTTTCGAAAAAAAAGTCGGTTTTTTTTTTCGAAAAAAAAATAGATTTTTTTTCGAAAAAAAAAGTCGTTTTTTTGGGGAAAAAAAACGTCGGTTTTTCTTTCGAAAAAAAAGTTGGTTTTTTTTTTCGAAAAAAAAAGTTTGTTTTTTTCGAAAAAAAAAGTCAGTTTTTTTTTAAAAAAAAAGTCGGTTATTTTTTTCGGGAAAACGAGTCGGTTTTTGTTTTCGAAAAAAAAAAGTCGGTTTTTTTTTTGAAAAAAATTTGTTTTTTTTTTTTTGAAAAAAATTAATTCTTTTTTAAAAAAATCCATTTTTAATTATTTTTTTTAAAATAAATCTAACGGAGATAAAAATAATCCATTGGATCTTTAAAATATGTTGGATGGATTGAACCAATCCATGCATATAAATGGATGGATTTAAACGTCGGTTTTTTTTTTCGAAAAAAAAATAGATTTTTTTTCGAAAAAAAAAGTCGTTTTTTTGGGGAAAAAAAACGTCGGTTTTTCTTTCGAAAAAAAAGTTGGTTTTTTTTTTCGAAAAAAAAAGTTTGTTTTTTTCGAAAAAAAAAGTCAGTTTTTTTTTTAAAAAAAAGTCGGTTATTTTTTTCGGGGAAAACGAGTCGGTTTTTGTTTTCGAAAAAAAAAAGTCGGTTTTTTTTTTGAAAAAAATTTGTTTTTTTTTTTTGAAAAAAATTAATTCTTTTTTAAAAAAAATCCATTTTTAATTATTTTTTTTAAAATAAATCTAACGGAGATAAAAATAATCCATTGGATCTTTAAAATATGTTGGATGGATTGAACCAATCCATGCATATAAATGGATGGATTTAATTCAATCCATTAACTTATTATTTATGTGGTGGATGGATTGGATGGATTTTTTGGTGGATGGATTGGATGAATTTTGTCTTAATGGATCCAATTGCCACCTCTAGTATTAACCAACTTTATTTTACTAGTAAAAATTATTTTTAATATCTAGATCTTTATTAACCAACTTCATCACTATATTAACCAAGTTCTTACATTTCATTAACCAAGTTTGATTTACTATTAAAAGTCAATGTTCACAGACACTGTTTACGACACTATTCATGTACGGATGACTGTTTACAAACACTATTTACGCACACTATTCACGTACGGATTTACTGTTCACACACTGTTCACAATATTTGTGAACAGCGCATACGATGTAGGTGTAAATGTGGGTGTAAGAATAGCAATGCTGTTAAATTTTATACATCAGTCTTTCTTTTTCATTTTTTATTCAATAATTTATTTTTATAAAAAAACAAATAAGCTACATATTAAAATATATTTTTATTAAAAAATAATACTGAGCAAATTTATTTGGGGCGTTGTTCAGAGAGATTGATGGTATTTAAGACTATTATTCCCTTGTCTGCATAAGTCTACTTAATGGATGGAACAATTCTATTGTTCCCTTGTCCGAGGGTGACTAATAATAACTATTCATATGTTTTAAATAGAGTTGTTCAAATTCAAATCGATTTAAACAAAAATTACAAATTGATCTAAAAAAAATTGAAAATCACAAAAAAAATTGTGTTTGGATGTGTATATTAATTTTTCAAATCGATTTCAAATTTTCAATTAATTTTTAAAAATAGATTCAATCGGACACGAACCGCATATATATATATTTTGTATATTTATTTATTTTTTATTAACATATCATAATTTATTATTAGATGATATTTTTTTAAATAATATTTATTAGTTTAAATTAATCTATTTATTTATATTATTTCATTTTTTTAATCATAAATGAGTATTCTTATGGATTATTAATTTTTAATGTATTATATATTCTAAATTATATAAAATTTATTATTTATTAGCATTTTTATAATTTTGATAAAAAAAATATAATTTATAATTTGGATAATAGAAAATTGATGCAAATAAAATCGCATGATATTGAATAAGTTCATATTGAATATTTTTTAATCTATCATCTAAAATTGAATAAACTACAAATAAATTTATCTTTGATTCGAATGTGTTTTTACCTCAAAATCAATCCAAAATACACAACAAACATTATAGTGAATAGATATGTTGGCTTTAGGTCGACCTACACGACTTAGTCTATTAAATTTGAATTAGCTCGCTCTTTTTTCATGGAATGACTTAAAATTGGGGCAAGTTTAGTTGTGCTCAAGTACGAGTTCACCCTAATTTATCTATCGAGTATGTACAACATTTATAGTATTAATTAAAAAATTAGTTTCTATTGATAAACTATATTATATATATTATTTATTTATTATGTTTTTTAATAATATTTAGCTGATTATAGTAAAATTATTATTTTTAATTTTTTGAATAATTTTATCATATTTAGATTTTAACTTAAATATATATTTTAAACTACTTAATAATTATATTTCCTATTTATTCACTCTCTTTTTAACAGATTTTCTTTAAATACAAATAACATAGAGATTAAAATAGAATTTTGTTAAAAAATAATACTACTACTAACCAAATTTATTTAGGAAACAATTGTAGCCAGTAACGTGATAATGATAACAATTTTAATTTTTCCACATTCCTTGTATTTTATTTTCCATTTATACCCTCAACAAACAACAACAAAAACAAACACAGTCGTTTCATAACCAAGACTTGTTTCTTTTTTCATTTCACTATTTAACTCAGAAACCAAAACCAAAGCAAAAACTATAGCTCTTCGTAACGCTCACAATCACAGAGAAAAACTCAATTCAAACCTTCTCTCTCTAGATTCTTTCTCCTTCATCTTTCAATGGCAGGTGCGATGAAAAAAGTCGACAAGATTCGTCAAATCGTGCGTCTGAAACAGCTCATGACACGGTGGAAACAACTCAGTCTCCGTCGTCATTCGCTCCGTCCAGAGCCTGAAGAGCCCTGCGTCACTCCCCGAAGACAACCACCTTCAGGCTTCCTCTTCGTCTACGTCGGATCGGAGCGACAACGTTTCGCCATCCCCGCTCGGTTTCTCAACTTCCCCGTTTTCGCCGGTCTTCTCGATGCAACGGAGGAGGAGTTCGGTCTACGAGGTAACGGCGGTTTGGTTCTTCCGTGCCACGTGGAGTTTTTCACGGAAATCGTTAAGCGGCTTCATAGGAACGAGCAGAAGTATGGGAAACTAACTCTGGATGAGTTTGTTACGATGTATGCTGACGTGGCGGTTGAAGGTTGTAAGGAAAAGGAAAACGTCGTCGTTTTGAGTCCGTTGTTGCAGAACACTTTGGTTTAGAATCTGGATTTGTAAATGAAGATGGGAAGTGGTAAACGTCGTCGTTTTGAGTCCTTTCTTTTACTTTTTTTTTTTAAAAATTAGTTTTTGGTTCTAATCGTCCTTGAATCCATTTACTGAAAATTTAAGTGATGGATTTGAATGAGATGTTGAACTTTTTCTTAGGTTTAGATTTTGTTGGGTTGGGTTATCTTTTACTATTTGTTTTTATTTGATATCCAATCTTATTATTAAAAATGATCGAATTTTTATGATCAATGACAAATTGTGTTAGTGTTGGTACAGATCTGTGTTTTTGTTAATTAATTAATTATTATCTGTCAGTTGCTACATAATTTTTTTAAAGAGGTTCAAATTCAAATTATTTCATTCATAATCATTTAATACAATAATAAATTTGAGGAATTATTATTATAATATTAGGCTTAACTTATTTTGAATTCAAGTAGTTGTTTGTGTGTAGTTTTTATTTGTAGATGAATCAAAATATATTATTTAATAAGATTAAAAATAAAATCTTTTGCTATAATTGTGGTCTGAGAGAGTATGAAGTCAGAGCGGGTATCATAGTCAAGGATCTTAGCCATTGATGAAAAATATGACTATTGAGATTTTAAATTCTTGATTTGTCAAAGTCAATATGTCAACCAATTGATCTTTATTCTGTGGGTTATAGCTACATTGAGTGCAGGGATTATTAAATGTAGGATTAATAACAATAACTATAGATATTTTATGAGATTTTATTTAATTAATATTTAATTAATTGTAAAAAAATATTTAGAAGTATCAAACAAATTATGAGGCTTTATTTTAGTTTATGGGGGACTTTTTATTTTATTTTATATTTTATAAAAGAAAATTTGGAGTTTATTGTGAAGAAAGTCTATATAGTTCTTCACTCCTTACTCCTAAATATGGGTTGACATATTTATCATATTACTATAATCAAATTTGTGATCATCCATTCCTATTTGTATTGGAATTTTCATCATATTAACTATTATTTTTAATTTACTACACCTATTTGAAATTTTAATTTTCTTTTTTAGCATGCACTACATTTATGTACGATCCAGCTCGATTCAAGTTATCATAACTATTACTTGTTTTAGTAAGCAATCTAATTTTAATAAAAAAATTCAACTCTTAAATTTTGTTTGGGAATTTGGAGGGAGAGAGAAAGGAAAAGCTTTCAAAATCGAATTTTTTAAAAAAATATAGAAAATATTTAATTTGTTTTTAAAAAATAATTTTGTATAGAATGATAAAAAAAGTGTTTATCATTCATATATTTTTTATTTTCAAAATATTATAACAACATAAAAGATATTTAGAAAATTTATGTAAACCCTCCATAACTTCATTCAATACAAATTTTGAGTTTTTCTAAAATCATAGGAGTTTTGATATTATGAATAAAAATAAATCCTCACAACCAAAATTTTTCGATTCTTTCCACTTAATCCTTCTCTTATTTTATACTCATCCCTTCTATTCCCTTCCAAACTCTCAAACAGTCTTAGGTTAGCAAATACTTTTCGACTATATATTTGCTTGCATTAAAAGTTTGTTAGTTAAAGATTAATTATGATTACTACATGTTTACTTGCATTGTAAGTAAACCATTAAAAGAGTTGCTAAATCTCTATAAATACAAGTTAGGTTTACATAAATTTTAGAGAGTTTATGCTTGTAATCAATTACTCATTTCTTGCACTATTGATTCCATAATTTAATCCTTCTCGAATCTTCTTTTATCCTAGTATCTTCGGCTGCAAAAATTTCATTCAAGTTAGCTTTAAATACAATATATTAGTATCTAAGAGCTTTATACGATTCAATTCGATTCAATTGAGTCTTGATCTTTCAAGAAGTGAGAAAGGTCCTGCCAGAAATCATGGTTAGACGTGATGGCATCTTTCATGTTAACCTTTTCATTCTTGATGGAGAGAATGAAGATAGATGATTTAAGAAAATAAAACTAGTATCTAATGTTCTTGAAGTGTATGAACAAGTTACCAATGTGGGTTCTGTGAGAACAAGAGTTATCTCTACAAGTCAATCTATGTTTTGATGATAACAATACGTATTTGTGAAAGAACTATTTTATGTTCTAACGTGTGTTGTGTGCAGATCATAATCATAGAAGACATCAGATCCAACAAGCACCAGTCAGATGTGCGTAACTGATAATATGCGAAGTTACTATGTGTGACACAAGTCGCAAGAAGCAAGAACGCTTTTGTATCTGATCATGACCAGTTAGATCCAAGGATGCTGATATTGCTGTTGCAATGCTCTTGTGGATGCTCTCTGAAAGTGGTCGAGATTCTGAAGATTGCGAAGCTTCTGAAGAAGAGAACCGAAGTACTGAAGACTCTCATGACTTGAAGTTCTGAAGGCGGAAGGCTCTGAAGACCAAGTGCAGAAAGACTCTGAAGACTTATGTGTTCTGAAGATTACGGTTCCAAAGGTCAAGTGCTGAAGACTCTGAAGACGGATTCCTAATAGACAAGTTCTGAAGTTTCGGAAGACTTGAAGTAGTAAAGGATAATGTTCTTAAAGACAAGTTCTGAAGACTGATTCCTAATGGACTTCTTCAATTGACGGAAGACTTGACGTATCAGATATCCTGTTAAAGAAGGCTCTACTCATGCTTCATTAATTTACCATCAGAAGCCTCTGAAGTTTGGAAGTCAAATATTACCGTTGTGAACGACTGTACACACTTCCCAAGAAAGATATATCCCATCACTTCTCCCACAACAAAAAGGAGATGTGTCAGTACAACTACTTATTACACAACGTCTCTTTTCTAACAGCCAACAGTATTTCAACGGCTACATTTTACTGGGCTATTTAAAGAAAGGAGTAAACGCTTCTGAAGGTATCAATTCAGTCCATGAATGGAGAATTGATCAAAGTCATTGTGTGAAGATAACAACAACGATGAGTTCTCGTTGTAACACTTAAACATTCAAAGCTATCACCATTTACACATGGCCATTGTTGTTGGAGCTTAAGATCATAAATCATCACAACAACAATCAATTGGTACAAGAGCTGTTGATGAAGAAGACAACATTGCAAATCAGTCAAGTCATCAACCACCTTCTCGTCAGCGCTACATTGAAGATCTGAAGCAAGGAGTTGTTGCTCAAAGCTTGCTCATCCAAGAAGACGAAGAAGAAGAAGATCTACAAGATGTCAACAACTGTCAAATTAATAATACATCTTTGTAGTTTCTTAGAATAGCAAGGAGCTGCTGCTCACATCTTGCTTGAACACTTGTGTGTTCTTTGTACTTAAACTTAGGAGTAATCTGCTTGTTAAGAAGCATTGTTGTAATCTCATGTATAACTAATTCTTGGTGAATTAGGATTCCTTGAGTGGTCAGTGTGACCGGAGACTCGAGAAGACAATGGCCAGATGTCATTGTGGGAAATCCTGAAATAGGGCCAGTAGCGTTATATTCATTGCGATGAATCCCTGAACGTTTAGCTGTTGAAATCCTAGCAGTAGATCTTGCGATATTGGAACCTGCAGGTCAATGTTCGTTATATTCATTAAGTTGAATCCCTGAACGGTTCATTGTGGGTTAGTCACAGTGCAGCTGTGCAAGTTGTTAGTCACCGGTTGTTGCCCGTGCATCTGTAATCGAGATTGATTATAGTGGATTAAGACCTTGTGTTCAAGGCGAAATCACCTGAGGAGGGTGGACTGGATTAGCCTTTATGGTGAACCATGATATATCGTGTGTCCTTCACTCTTATGCTTAATGTCTTTGTTTATGTTTCTATATTGAGTATCAGAACCTTACATAAGCAAGTCAGAACCTTGCAACTCTGATAAGCTTCCGCTCTACAAGTTCTGAATGATGCACACATCATTCAGACTCTTGTTGGTTCTTATGCTTCATGCAAGGCAAGTCTAAATTTTACTTTGCAAGTCAGAGGCTCTCAACGAACTATGATGTTATCTCAGCGTCTTAACGATAAGAAGCGAAAATTTGTTAAAGAGTAAATACACAATTCAAACCCCCATTTCTTGTGTCTTTCTCGCACCTTCAATTGGTATCAGAGCCCCGGTTCTGTTATTAATAGATATCAAACACTTAACAGTGTCAGAAAAAGATCCAGATGCGGTGCGTAGAGATACTCTGGGTGAGATTGAAATCCACTGCAGTTGTCAAACAACTAAATCTTCCTCACTTAAGTTTTAATGAAGATTGAAGAATCAGCTGATAAGATAGATTCATCAGATAAGAAGTAGTATCTGTTGAATGCCTATCTTGAATATACGTGTGGATGAACCACGTATTTGCTCAAAGTTGAATCATCAGAAAACAAGAAATCTTGTTTGCTGAAGATTATTTCTTTATGAGTTTTTGAGATGTTTTCAAAAAACGTATTAAGTCCACCCTTGACTTTCTAGTATAAAAACTCATTCATAACTTCTTCATGTAAAGAAGAAAGATTGTTGTTCTATGATGGTGAACTTCAGAATGAAGTATGCAGAATTCAGAAAACTATAGAATTCAAAATAACTCAACATCTGAATTTTGACTGATCAAGTAAGTTAAAAGATTCAATGAAGAACTGAATATTGTTTTCTTGGAAGCTATGCAGGAAACTGAAAGAATATTCAGGAAGAAGATTTTCACATATTCATCAAGTACTTGATCAAGAATGAACACTTAGAGTTTTGATTGAGTCGATATAACTATGTTCTGATAACTTGAGATTCTATCTCAGTTGAACCATTTGTGATTGATCAGATTCTATCTGATGAGTTTCTCAGAACTACTTTAATCCGAAACCAGAAGATGTTCAATTTGATACATTAACTGAAGTCATCTACTTGAAGTCAAAAGGATTTAAGTTGCTGATGTTTTCAAAATGAAGAAATCAGTTGACATTCTTTTAGAAGTAGATATGCTACTGATCCTTGATGGACTAATTCTATAATCAAGTTAAAACAACATTGTAAGAAGTGGCATGCAAACTATATGTTGTTCTACACACATGTTTGATGATACTTGGTTCTGAACATAATCTGCATCGATTGAAGAAACAAGTCAGAAAATGCTATGAGATCCAAAATGTCACTTCCGAAGTCATGGAAAAATTTAGGTAAAGAATCTCTGCAAAAAGATTTTTGTATCCCTAAGGTATGGTTTCTTTCATTCTTGATTATTTTTAAATTTAATCACTAATTGTCTACTAGTATCCCTTTAAGTTTCATAAGAATAATTAAAATAAAGTTAGATCCTCAAGTGTTTATGATTAGATGATTTTCAAAGATCAAATAAACAATCATGATTACGCTGTGTCAGCTACTACACCTATACCCATAGGTATACGGCAATTTAAGGCTATCATGTGTCCTTTCAGCTGACCGCCACAGCTATTCATAGCTTGTCCAGGAAATGATGACCTCGCGTGTTCCAAGCTTGATAAATAGTTATCATTCCTTAGTTCTCATCACAACCTTACCTGCTTCCTAGAAAAAATCACTATCCAAACTACCTAGTAGCTTGGAACTTCCTTCCTCAAAATGTCTTCACACAATATCAGAGGAAAAATCGCTGATCTTGAACTCCTAATGGAATACTCTCTTGACCTAAACCTTTTACCTCAACTCAACAAAACAAGTCTTGTCTTTGGAATTAAATTTCAGAACTGAGAGAATTATTTCAACATGCTCGTTGGACCAGTCTTTCCTGCTCTTGTTACTGAGTTCTGGGCAAATGTTCGAGTTCTAGAATATGACTCTGGCAAAAATGCTATCTTATCTGTGGTTGCTGGCTGTCCAGTCTTGATCAACCCTACCATCATTGCTAAAGCCATCAGGTGTGTTGAAGATGGTGTGACTGTGGAAAGAAATATCAACAGTCATAGCTTCGACAGGCACATGCATGTCATTTTGAAACTGAGGGTCGTCCCACTCAACCATGCACCCTCACTCTAATTGCTAAAGATTGGTACAAGCTAATGGTAACTAATTTAAGACCAAGAGAAAGAGGAGGAGGATGGTTATCTGATAAAGAAAGTATTTATTTCCTTCTTAGTGTCGAGGATCATAATAAACCTACCCCAATCCATGTACAATCATCTGAAGGATGAAATCAATTTGTCTAGGGAAGACACAATTTATCAAATTCCATATTGTAGAGTCATCTCCCACATTCTTGATCTTCAAGGAGTAGTTAGTCACTGCAGAAGAAATGGAATGACTGAGAAGATCCTTCCTGAGTTTTGTCAACCTATGACCTTCTTAGTCTAAGATAGGAAGTTAGTCTTTCTTGATTCATAGGTTAATTGAAGCTTCTATGTAACTGCACTTATGTTAAAACTTGATATCTTTATCTTTTTTATTAATTATTAAAGTGTCTCTAAATGTGATTTACGAATACCTTTGAATGAATGATTCTTATGATCATGATGCACTGAATCAATAACTAAAACAAAATAATAAGTGCTTATTAAAATTCACACGAAAAGGCTCAGGATTATCTAGAAAGCACAAATCCCTCTTAGGTCATAATTAAGTAACGGTTATCATTATCACTCACTAGAGTTATTTCACGACTCTTGATTGGATAATCTGTCCTTATTAAAGAAATTAATCATTAAACCTCCTTTCCCACGCTACTCAATGCTTCTTGGAAAAATCAACCATTGCCCTCTCAAATTCTCCAAAGAAAATACTTTGCTTATTCTTCTATAAAGGCTTCAAACCCTAAATCAGTAACACAACTCTTACACATCTAAATCTTCTGCCCAAATACCTTATATCTTCTTCATCCAATCATCCTCTACAATGGCCTTCGTCTCCCAAAATGCTTCAACTCCCATAACCACACAAGTTCCAGTTGACAGCCTCACCGTTATGTCAGAAACAATTGTAAACTTCAACACTCTAAAGTCAAATGGATGTGATATTACTCCTTCAATGGAAACTCAAGGATGGAGTAATTACTTCAAGAGGTTGGAAGGACCAACCTACGGTCATCTGGTTAAGGATTTATGGATTCACGCCAACACATCAAATACCCTCATTGTCTCTTTCTTTTTTGGAAGAAAAGTCTTCATCTCTGAGAAGACCATTGCAGATCTCTTGATGCATGAAAATAACGGATTCAGAATCACTAAGAATCTACTTAGTGAGGAAAGAGAGGCTAAGGTTATGACCTTTATCTTCAAAGAAGAAGCTACAGATGAGAACCAAATATTCTCAAATCTGAAAGATTCACTACAAGTTTGGTTCAGAATTCTACAAGGAAGCGTCTTTCACCATCTTCCTACAAATCAACTCAATGACACTCAGAAGTGTGTCCTATTCCTTCTCCTTAAAGGAATTAAGATCCATCTTCCTCCCATTCTCTTCAAACTCCTAAAGAAAGCCATAAGAAACTCCAGAACTGGTTCTGATCCGAAATTCAAACTTATTTCGTACGGAAGACTCATCTCTGACATTTTGGTTGAATCAGGAGTAGTTGATGATATTTTAATCAATGAAGGCGAATCAAGGAAGCTGCTTAAAAGCGCTGGAAAAATTCTAAGATTTAAGGATCTTAAAAGAGAGGACGTTGCTCTGGATGATACGTCATTTAGGAAATTGACGTTGGCCCCAAGAGTTTCGGTTGAAGGATTTCCAAAATTCGCCACTCATAATCAGACAGAAGTCGGAAACTATCTGAAACGAATTAAGGATGAATACATCAGCGTATGGATCAATATGAAGAATATTACTGATGTACTTCAGGAGCTCTCAGATTGGAAGAGAATAAGTAAGAAGCAGAAGGATACTGATGATGGAGAATCTTCATCAAAAAGATCAAAAATGGTGAATGATGCATTAACATCCTTTAAGGATAATGCAATCACAAAAATCCATGGCTTGGTGGATGCTTCCAGTTCCTGTGAGGACCCCATGGAAATAAGAAATATCTGGACTGAGTTCCATGAATGGATCTCAGAGGAAATTGTGAAGAGCAAGAGGCTGGCAATTACTCAAGCAGAAGAAAAGCTGCATACCTCAAGAACTGATGATTCTGAAAGCTTACTCTCACCTTCCTCATCATCATCATTAGGCTTATTTTAGTCTAATCCTTTGGAATTTATCCTCATTAGGTCTGTGTTTTGATTACCTTTAACCTTTTAGGATTAAGCTTAACCCATGCTTTATATTTTAAAACTATTTTGTTATAATCTTCGTATGCTTAATGCTTAAATGATAATATCCTTTGAGCGTATTTACGTTCACTTTCATATTGATCTACATATGCTTAAACGTTCAGACGCTCTAAACTTTTTGATGATGTCAAAAAGGGGGAGAAATATAATATGATTTTGATTGGAAAGAAAGAAATCTTAAAGGAAAAGAATGCAACTCAAGCAAGTAATCAATCATATAAAATACGTTACCTCTAACGTTTGTTGTTTAATGTTTAACCGAGGAACTCTAAACAAGTTCACTAGGCATTCTAAAACAGGTTAAGAAAGAAGTTTGTTCATATGACCGAAGTTGTACACTTCGTGAACATGTGTTCAGAATCATATCTACCCAGTACTGTTCAGAAGTTGAGAACTATCGGAAAGTCAAAGTTTATCGTGATCTCTGTCTCACTTTGTTTAGAAGCTGTAAGCTGTCTAAAAATATGATATTCAGAACATAAGAATCAGAAGAAGAAAACTCTGAAAGCAGTCAAGACAAAGTATACATTTCAAGATGCTTACTCAGAAGAATTGTGCAAATCAGAAGTCAAGAACTGTCTGAAGATCCGGATTAAAGATCCAAGAAGAAGTAGTTCTGATGTTAACCAAGAACTAAATTAAGAAGAAATGATCAACAGTTGGCAATCAGACTCAGCACATAAAGATTGGTATCAAACTTAGTCTACAGTAATATCAATCAGAACAAAGCTGTGAAATATTGTCAAAATACCTTCATTGGTATTAATCTCAGCACATTAAGGAAATACCCTTCAAGTGGTATGAAAAGAATTCCTTCAGTTGGAATCAGACACAACATACTCTGGTATAACTCAATATCAGACTAAGATTAAAACAGGTGTACCAGTTTCAGAATCAAGCATTGATTGATCACAAAAATTAACCTTCAATTGGTATCTGATTAAATATCAAGCTTTGATGAACCACTGAGTTGTGACAGTAACAAGGTTCTGAGATGAAGACCTGTGTTCAAAGTCAAACTCTGAAAAAGTCATGATCTACATTGGTGATTAAAAACTTATACTTCTGAATTACGATTCTGAAGATCCCAATATCTGACTTATGGAAATTAGGGGGAGACTACCCAGAAGATTCAATTGCAAAATCTAAAAATCTTCACAAAGTCTGAAACTCAGGGGGAGTTTCTGAAAAGACAGTGTTTGTCTCTGATAAATAGCGAGGCTATGTTATTAGATAAGAATTATTTTGTTTGTGCTAAAATGAATCTGCTGAAAAGTAGAAATGCTTTAGATATCTCTGAAGATTATTAGCTCTGATACGACTACAAAAGGAACTTAGTTTTGAAGATCTGAAGATGGAAGTTCTGATGAACTAGTCCAGATGCTAAAGACTCTCTGTTTTCTTAAAGACAATATAGAGAAGTAATCCTTTTCTATTCTTAGTTCTTGCAACTCAAGTTGTTATTCTGTATATCTTTGGATCATATAAGATTCTAGATGATCACAGATAAAACTTTGAGGATAACACATTCAGGGGGAGCTGTTGTTCCAGACTCTGAATATGTTTGTTTGGTGATTACCTTGCATAAAATGTTCAATCAAAATACTTGGTTTTGTCATCATCAAAAAGGGGAGATTGTGAGAGCAAGAGTTGTCCCTACAAGTCAATCTATGTTTTGATGATAACAATATGTAATTGTGAAAGAACTATTTTATTTTCTAACATGTGTTGTGTGCAAATCATAATCATAGAAGACATCAGATCCAACAAGCACCAGTCAGATGTGCGTAACTGATAATATGCGAAGTTACTATGTGTGACACAAGTCGCAAGAAGCAAGAACGCTTCTGTATGTGATCATGACCAGTCAGATCCAAGGATGCTGATATTGTTGTTGCAATGCTCTTGTGGATGCTCTCTGAAAGTGGTCGAGATTATGAAGATTACGAAGATTCTAAAGAAGAGAACCGAAGTGCTGAAGACTCTCATGACTTGAAGTTCTGAAGGCGGAAGGCTCTGAAGACCAAGTGCAGAAAGACTATGAAGACTTATGTGTTCTGAAGATTACGGTTCCAAAGGTCAAGTGCTGAAGACTCTGAAGATGGATTCCTAATGGACAAGTTCTGAAGTTTCAGAAGACTTGAAGTAGTAAAGGATAATGTTCTTCAAGAAAAGTGTTGAAGTTCTGAAGACTGATTCCTAATGGGCTTCTTCAATTGACGGAAGACTTGACGTATCAGATATCCTGTTAAAGAAGGCTCTACTCATGCTTCATTAATTTACCATCAGAAGCCTCTGAAGTTTGGAAGTCAAATATTACCGTTGTGAACGACTGTACACACTTCCCAAGAAAGATACATCCCATCACTTCTCCCACAGCAAAAAAGAGATGTGTCAGTACAACTACTTATTACACAACGTCTCTTTTCTAACAACCAACAGTATTTCAACAAATACATTTTACTGGGCTATTTAAAGAAAGGAGTAAACGCTTTTGAAGGTATCGATTCAGTCCATGAATGGAGAATTGATCAAAGACATTGCGTGAAGATAGCAACAAGGATGAGTTCTCGTTGTAACACTTAAACATTCAAAGCTATCACCATTTACACATGGCCATTGTTGTTGGAGCTTAAGATCATAAATCATCACAACAACAATCAATTGGTACAAGAGCTGTTGATGAAGAAGACAACATTGCAAATCAGTCAAGTCATCAACCACCTTCTCGTCAGCGCTACATTGAAGATCTGAAGCAAGGAGTTGTTGCTCAAAGCTTGCTCATCCAAGAAGACGAAGAAGAAGAAGATCTACAAGATGTCAACAACTGTCAAATTAATAATACATCTTTGTAGTTTCTTAGAATAGCAAGGAGCTGCTGCTCACATCTTGCTTGAACACTTGTGTGTTCTTTGTACTTAAACTTAGGAGTAATCTGCTTGTTAAGAAGCATTGTTGTAATCTCATGTATAACTAATTCTTGGTGAATTAGAATTCCTTGAGTGGTCAGTGTGACCGGAGACTCGAGAAGAAAATGGCGAGATGTCATTGTGGGAAATCCTGAAATAGGGCCAGTAGCGTTATATTCATTGCAATGAATCCCTGAACGTCTAGCTGTTGAAATCCTAGCAGTAGATCTTGCGAGATTGGAACCTGCATGTCAATGTTCATTATATTCATTAAGTTGAATCCCTGAACGGTTCATTGTGGGTTAGTCACAGTGCGGCTGTGCAAGTTGTTAGTCACCGGTTGTTGCCAGTGCATCTATAATCGAGATTGATTATAGTGGATTAAGACCTTGTGTTCAAGGCGAAATCACCTGAGGAGGGTGGACTGGATTAGCCTTTATGGTGAACCAGGATATATCGTGTGTCCTTCACTCTTATGCTTAATGTCTTTGTTTATGTTTCTATATTGAGCATCAGAACCTTACATAAGCAAGTCAAGAACCTTGCAACTCTAATAAGCTTCCGCTCTGCAAGTTCTGAATGATGCACACAACGTTTAAACTCTTGTTGGTTCTTATGCTTCATGCAAGGCAAGTCTGAATTTTACTTCGCAAGTCAGAGTCTCTCAACGAACTATGATGTTATCTCAGCGTCTCAACAAACCCCCCCTTTCTTGTAACTTTCTCGCACCTTCAGGTTCACTCCCCACAAGTTCATCATATTCTCAGAAGAATGCTTACAAAGATGCAAAAAAAAGGTGTATTAAGGTTTTGTTTCTCCTTCACCAATGTGTTGATGCCAAGGTATATGAGGAAATTGTAAAATTAGTAAATTCTATGAATGATAGGAAGATCATATTAGAAAAATATGGTGGTAATGCAAAGGTTAATAAAGCGCATAATCAGCCCACAAGAAGATATAATGAGTTAAAGGAGATGAAAAATGATAAAAATATAGATGCTTACCTCAAAAGGTTGATGTTTATCACCAATCAAATGAAGAACTATAGAAATTCCATGACAAATGAGTTGGTAACTAAGAAGGTGTTGAGAATGTTAACCACAAATTTTGATTACATAGTGGTGACAATTGAAAAAACAAAATAACTTAATAAAGTCAAGATTGAAGATTTGCAAAATACACTTGAAGCTTATGGTCTAAAGGTCATCGAAAGAAACAATGGAAAAGAAGAAGAACAAGCATTTTTTGATAAATTCAAGAAGAATGAAGTTATTAAGAAGAAATAGAAAAAAAAGTTTAAAGGAATAAAATAACTAAAAATGGAAGGTCAAGCAAGAAGAGAAACCTGAATCCTTTCATACAAAGGGACGATGGAATGAGAACAATCAAATCAAGAAAAATATTTTTGACAAAAAGAAGGTCCAATGCTATGATTATGACAAATTTGGACATTATGTTGATGAGTAATAGCTGGAAAAAAAAGAAAAGAAGACTCAAAACATTGAATAACACACAAATATGGCATATAAAAGCTTGATTTTTGAATCTGAACCATTAATGTTCATGGAAAAAGCAACTAAAGATGTAATGGATCTATTACTTAGGACTTTTACATAGGGTGCTCATATCATATAATAAGCAACAAGAAGCTACTCATTGAATTTGATCATAGAAAAAGAACTAAGGTAATGTTGTCTAACAAAAACTCAATGAAAGAAGAAGACATGATGAATGTTATTTTGCATTTGCAAGATTGTAAGAAGGAAATGATAGAGAAGTTGTTGTATGTTCATAATTTGAAGTACAACTTGATGAGTGTTTGTCAACTGTGGGTTCTTATATAACATCATTAGTAGGAAAACATCCAATATCAACCTTCATTACTAACTTTTCAATAAGATCAATTGAGGTATTAAATTTGGTTCATTCATATATTTAGGGCCCCTTTGAAGTGTTATCCTTGGTTGGCAAGAAATATTTCATCATTTTTGTAGATGAATTTTATAGAATGTTGTGGCTATATGTGAATAAGGCTAAGAGTGATGCCTTAGAAGTGTTTTCTAGGGTAATGCAAGATCCTTGTAGATGGGTATTTTAGAGTGATTCAAGAGCCTAATAGATAAATAAAGTTGCAAGATGTTGAAGATCTTAAGAATAGATAGAAGAGAATAACAAACTTTCATAGAGTTAGCAATATATTACAGCCAACAAGGTATTATACATGAAGTTACAACACCATACACTATGTAACATAATGACCTAGTTGAACAAAGAATTATAATTTGTCTAAACATGGAAATAATCATACTAAAGATGAAAAGACCAATAATCATGGGTTTGCTCTCAATAACTCATGACAATAATCATATATTTTGGTGTAATCCCCTAAGAATGATCCATTAACATAATCTCTAGCTTTAAACCTTGCTCTTGTTGCCTTAGTTTTGTTCACAACTACATTCCACTTTTTTTGTGCCTTTGCCTTTATATCCTTTATTTTCATTTTAGGATTATTTTTTAAGGAGTTTTGGATCCTCTTGCTCAGCCACTTGGTAGTCATCATCTTCACATTATAATCCCTACTACAGCTATGTACATCATTCACCTTCCTTAATTGCCAAGTTTCTTCATTTGACGATTTGGCACAATAAGCTTTCCAATCACACCATCCTTACATTTTACCCTCACCCTTACCTTGTCATTTTTACTGAACTTAAGATTTCTACCACTATGGACAACATATGATGTTATTGCCTCCTTGAAATCATCTTTTGAACTACAGTACACACCTACCTCCCATTTGAAATCACCCATGTCCTTTTGCATCTTAAACATTGGGTGAGCCTTTTTTTAACACCACAAATATCATCACTATCACAGCCACTCACTAGCTCATCACTTTCATTATCACTCACTTTAAATTCACGGTTGTCTTCTTCCCATTTCTCTTTTTGTTTTTTGGACTGTCCCTCATCAAGTTGTTCATGTTCAAGTAGATTTGCCAAGTCATCTTCATCTAGATCATCAAAACCATCAAAAGAATCATCAAAAACTACCTCAAGAGCACTATCATACTTGTACAAAGAATCCCCACTATCATCACTACTTAGACCATTATCCACCTCACCACCTTCCATACCAATACTATGTGCATCCAAACCAACATTTTGAGCATCCAATTTTGTTTCTATATGCATGTCCAAACCAACATTTTGAGCATCCAATTCTGTTTCTATAGGCCCATCCAAACCAACATTTTTCAGCTTCTTTGCAAGTATCATTTTCATTAACTTCTTCTTCATACAATTTAGAAAGCACATCCTAAACCACATCAGGCCCCTCATTCACATTGTCACCATTTCCTAATTCTGTTTCTATAGGCTCATCATAGTAATCAGGCTGATCAAGTTTGTGTTGAATGTAAATGTCTACACCTAGGTTAACCCTATAAAGACCAACTATTTCTAATGCTCATGCATCATCATTCAATGAGTTCATCCCAAATATAGGGTCATTGTAATAGATTTTCTCAAAATCCATATAACCTAAGTCCTTCAGTGTACCTATCAACTCAAAGTAACTCCATTTATCCACATCTACTTTCAGCTCATCAACTTTCCCCCCTTCATACACTCTAAGATCACCATCAACAAATTCACCACTATGATGAATTATTGGTTCTTTAAACTTCTCCATTACACCTATTCAGTTTAAAATCCATATTATTAAAAACCCTAATTGGAAAATATAGAAAACATGCAAAGCCCTATTTTTTTAGGAAACCCTAAATTCTCATATTGAAAATAAACCCTCACAACTAAAATCCTTCGATTCTTTCCACTTAATCCTTCTATTTTTTTAAAGTCATCCCCTTTTTTCCCCTCCAAACTCTCAAACATAGCCTTAAGGTTAACAAATACTCTTTGGCTATATATTTGCTTGCATTAAAAGTTTTTTAGTTAAAGATTAATTATGGTTAACTAACTTTGACTATATGTTTACATGCATTGTAAGTAACCATTCAGAGAGTTGCTAAACCTCTATAAATACAAGTTAGGTTTACATAAATTTTAGAGAGTTTATGCTTGTAATCAATTACTCATTTCTTGCACTACTGATTCCATAATTTAATCATTCTCAGATTTTATTTTATCCTAGTTTCTTCGGATGTAAAAATTTAATTCAAGTTAGCTTTAAATACAATATATTGGTATCTAAGAGCTTTATACGATTCAATCCGATTCAATTGAGTCTTGATCTTTTAAGAAGTGAGAAAGGTCCTGCGAGAAATCATGGTTAGAGGTGATGGTAACTTTCATGTTAACCTTTTCATTCTTGTTGGAGAGAATTAAGATAGATGATTTAAGCAAATAAAACTAATATCTAATGTTCTTGAAGTGTATGAACAAGTTACCAATGGTGTGGGTTCACTCCCCACAAGTTCATCATATTCTCAGAAGAATGCTTACAAAGATGCAAAAATAACGTATATCAAGGTTTTGTATCTCATTCACCAATGTGTTGATGCCAATGTATATGAGAAAATTGCAAAATTAGTAAATTCTAAGAATGATAGGGATATCCTATTAGTAAAATAACGAGGTAATGCAAAGGTCAATAAAGCACACCATCAGCCTATAAGAAGACATAATGAGTTAAAGGCGATGAAAAGTGATGAAAATGTAGATGCTTAACTCACAAGGTTAATGATTATCACCAACCAAATGAAAAAATGTTGAAATTCCATGACAAATGACTTGGTAACTAAGAAGCTATTGAGAATGCTAACCACAAATTTTGATCACATAGTGGTGACAATTGAAAAACCAAAATAACTTAATAAAGTTAAGATTGAAGATTTGCAAAATACACTTAAAGCTTATAAGATAGAGGTCATTGAAAGAAACAATGGAAAAGAAGATGAACAAACATTTTTTGATAAATTCAAGAAGAATGAAGTTATTAAGAAGAAATAGAAAAATAAAAGTATAAGGAATAAAATAACTGAAAATGGAAGGTCAAGCAAGAAGAGAAACCTGAATCCTTTCATACAAAGGGATTATGGAATGAGAACAATCAAATCAAGAATTTTTTTTTATAAAAAGAAGGACCAGTGCTATGATTGTGACAAATTTGGACACTATGTTGATAAGTAATGGCTAGAAAAAATAAAAGAATACTCGAAACATTGAATAACACACAAATGTGGCATATAAAAGCTTGATTTTTGAATCTGAACCATTAATGTTGATGGAAAAAACAACTAAAGATGTAATGGATCTATTACTTAAGACTTTGACATAGGGTGCTCATATCATATAATAAGCAACAAGAAGCTACTCATTGAATTTGATCATAGAAAAAGAACTAAGGTGAAGTCTGCTAACAAAAACTCAATGAAAGAAGAAGGCGTGATGAATGTTCTTTTGAATTTGCAAGATTGTAAGAAGGAAATGATAGAGAAGTTGTTCTATGTTCATAATTTGAAGTACAACTTGATGAATGTTGGTCAACTTCGAGTTCTTATATAACATCCCTTAGTAGGAAAACGTCCAATATCAACCTTCACTAATAAATTTTCAATAAGATCAATTGAGGTATTAAATTTGGTTAATTCATATATTAAGGGCCCCTTTGAAGTGTTATCCTTGGTTGGCAAGAAATATTTCATCATTTTTGTAGATGAACTTTGTAGAATGTTGTGGTTAGATGTGAATAAAGCTAAGAGTGGTGCCTTAGAAGTGTTTTCTAGGGTAATTCAAGATTTTTAAAAATGGGTTTTTAGAGTGATTCAAGTGCCTAGTAGATAAATAAAGTTGCAAGATGTTGAATATCTTAAGAATAGATAGAAGAGAATAATATACTTTTATAGAGTTAGCGACATATTATAGCCAATAAGGTATTATACATGAAGTTACAACACCATGCATTATGTAACATAATGGCCTAGTTGAACAAAGAAATATAATTTGTCTAAATATGGAAATAATCATACTAAAGATGAAAAGACCAGTTCACAATTTGTTTTATTGGGAGAAATAATGACATCAACTACTTACATTTTGAATAGTTGTCCTAAAAAGTCACTAAAGGAGAAAGTGTCTAATAAATTTTTAGAATGACATATCTTGGCAATCTAACTTACTTTCTAATAATGGAATTTTTAAAAATCTCAAAGGGCCTAATAATCAGTCTGATTAATTATGCAATTAATATATTGAGGAAATTTGTGATGCTTAACTACAACTTTGCAGTAACATCTGTTGAAGCAAGACAAATAACCATAGAATGTGAAGATGATGAAGTTGTGGATCCTAAAATTATTAGGTAATTGATTGACTCAATAAGATACTTGTGTCAAAGCAGGCTTGATACATGTTTCCCTCTTGGAGTAGTGAGAAAATATATGAGCGAATCGTTGAAGTTTCATTTTTTGACTGTAAAATGTGTGTTGAGATACACTAATGGGGTTATCTTTTATGAAAATTTGTTTCTTGAATATTTGATGCCTAACAAACTCAATTTAAAAGGTTTTTCAAATGTTGACTGGTGTGGTAACAATGTGGATGGAAGGAGCACAAATGACTACCTATTCAAGTTTCAAGGATTACCAATCTCTTAATGTTCTATAAAGCAATCTATAATTGCATTGTCATGTTGTGAATTTGGGTATGTGGTGGGATCTTAAGTATATTATTAAGCAAATTTACTTAAATCCCCTCGTGAAAAATTTGAAGACTAGTGACAACATTGCAATCAAGTTGAGAATAAACAACAAATCAACAATCTATATAAAAATAACTAATTCTCATAGGAAGAGTAAACACATTGAAACAAGACTCTATTTATTTAGAGATCAAATGAGTAGAGGCAACTTGATGGTTGAGTATTTTTCCTACGCTAGAGTTTCTGTCATATTTGTTTATCAAAACTCTCAAGAGAGATCAATTTCTAAAGTTAATAAAGGAAATTAATATTGTAACTTTTGATAGTTTAAATTAAAAAAGAGTGTGATTGTAATTCAAACTTGTCAAATTAGTTTTATGCTAGAAGTTATTGTTAGTTATGATTACCTAACTTTAAATATTGATTTACTTGCATCACAAGTAAACCAGTTAAACGGTTGCTAAACCTCTATAAATACTTCTCTCAATTCTCCATTTATCCTTGATTGCTTCATCTGCAAGCAATTTATTCAATTCAATCCAAAAGTCAACATGATTATAAACATACAACATCTATCGATTAACTTATATTCAACTCTTTAGAATGGTTGTGCACAAATTATTTGCTACATTAAACTTAAATCCTTTGTTCTATAACCTAACTTGTGTTTTAAAATTAGAAAATGAAGTTGTTTATTTTACTAGACAATCAAATTCAAATGAACCCATGAGGCTATAACCTATAATATTTGAGCAACTAGAGTCACTTCATTTTTATAAAGCTCCACAAGGGACTCAGTGTCAATATTCTATATGTAGAATTTTAACAAAAGGAATCTCACCTTTCTATTATTTTTCTACTATTCCAATTGCTTCTTTCTCAAACCTATTCACCTTTACTTTCAAATCTTAGATTCTTCCACATATGTTAACAAAATCACCGTTACTATATTGTCCTTTTTGTTTGTCATGAAATAAAATGTTGGGCATGTGTCAATTTTAGCTTAAGAGATTCCATTGATTTTGATTCTTTTCTCATTCAAAAAAAAAAGTGATTATATGCTTTTCTCCCAAACATAAATTGAAATTTTCCCTCATGAGTGCGGTGATGAATTTGATGAGATTCTATCGTTCTTTAATTTGTTTGGCTCTTGACAATTTTTGCAAAGTAGTGGCATGGATTGTGATACAAATTTGATTCGGAATTTACGTCCATGGAAATTTCTTATTGTGATTTGTGTGGGGTATGGAATTATTGCTTAGAGATTAGTTATTGATTCTTTTTCTCGTCTATGATTAACTATTAGTAATGATTAATACTTTGAACAAGTTGCAAAGCATATAGTACTAGTACTATTTTGAACAACTTTCAAACAAAGTATAATTGAAAATTTTTTTTTTTTGATATCCAACTTAAAATCTAATTGAAGAAAATCAATTTCACCGTACGTAGAAAGCAAATTTTTGTATAGATATTAAGAATGGATAAATTTGAACTATTCAATTAAAATTGATCGATCTATTATTTTTTTTATGTAAATGGATCAGTTCGAATCGGATGTTGGGTTAATTCGGTTGTTTAATTTAGATAGTATATGATTGTTTCGATCAGACTCGAATACTTATTTTGAATCCGTCGAAAACCGAAAACAACCTAATTTAATTAAAATATATTTTATTCAATTTTATTGCTATATGGTTGATTTACTGTAAAAATAAAATTTATAATGTTGGATATTTTTATAATTTAATGGTGGTATTGTGTACTCTCAAAAATACAATCTCAAAAGTAAAAGACATGCAATATAAAATTTTGAAGATTTTTTAATTTATAGTTTAAAGTATGATAATGATAAAAAATTAATGTCAAATAATATTGAAAATATTATCACATAAAAATAAAAATAGTTTATTCTAATAAATATTAAATCAACTAAACCGATTCGGCTTAATCGTCAAAACGATTTACACGATCGGATGAAAACCCAAATTAAATCATAAAAATTACAATGTGAATTGCAACAGTCAAATTTAAAATTTAAATCTAAAATCGATAGATTATTTAACCCTAATAGATATAACCTATATAACAAGATTTGAAATTTTAAAAAATAATACACTCTCAAAACTCAAGTCGTAACCAACCATGAGATTAGTAATATTGAAAATAATATTTGAAGGGAAGAATACTCTTATATGTATATGAATAACTTTATCTTTTAAGAATAATATTGTGATGGGCAATATAAATGCCTAACCATGTACTTTAACAAGAAAAGAAAACGTTATCTTTGAGCATAAATTGTGAAATCAGAACATCTTGGGAATAGACATTACGACCTGTCCTTTTAAGTCTAGAGTTGTACATCTCAAAACCGTCCATGTACAATTACTCCGTCCATTTCTAGCATATTTCAAATACTATTTTCTATAAATGAAGAAACATTTATAATGATATTTCATCTAGAATGAAATATAAATAAAAGTATCATAAAAAATATTGGTATATTTTGTTTAAATATTAAATCAGATAGATTAATTATTCACGTACTATTATATATATATATATATATATATATATATATATATATATATATATATATATATATATATATATATTTGATTCTAATTATTTCATAAATTTTTCTTTTCAATGATGCTGTACTAGCTTATTTTGCATGTTTTTATCTTGAATAACAAAAATGGATTTTTTTAAAACTTAATTATAATTAAAATAAAATTTTAATTTAATGTTAAAATATTTCGGAGATACATCTTCAAACTTATTTAAGAGATATTGTATTTAAGCTTAAATCGCCTTTCTTATTCCTCATTTCTAAAAAAAACTCAATTTTCTCAAAATAAAATTCCAACAACCAAGTCCAATCAAATAATCAAACTTAAAGGATCTTCAATCAACATCAAAGATATTAAAGACATCATCCAATACTGAAGTAAAGTCTAAATTTATAAATTTGTGATGTTTGATAAGTTTTTTGAGTTTTTATGTAAACGAGTAGAACATGATGATTTAGGTAAGAAATGAGTAGGAATTGCATGAATGGTAGTTTATACATACTGTAAAACATGTTTGTCGGTTGAAATTAACGACTAAACCATTATTTTTTGGGTTTGTATGTCAGCATTGCAGCCATTGAAAGACCTAAAGAGTTGCAGGAAATTTCAGAGATGCATCTACGGAAATTTTCAACGTTTAGTCTCCCAGTAACCGGAGATGCATCTTCATAAATTATCAGATTATTTTTTTTCTTGTAGTGTTGCTTGTATTAATTGTCTGCTTTACTCACAGACATTATGGCTGATAGACACGATAGACTGAGACATGAGAGGATTACACAACATGCAATGGTGCTCAAGAAGAAGACTCAGGTTTTGAAGGCTCGTATTCACTCTAGCTATGCGAAGGCATCTACTTCTAGGACTCATGCTTCTGCATCTTCTTCTTCTTGTAGGAGACAGGTTTCACTTACCGATGCATCACTCACTCCATCCTCCCGTAGTCGACAAGTTTCTCATATTCAGGCACCAGAGGTACTCGAGTCATCAGTAGTACCTAACGCACCAGTGCCACCTTCGACTGATGATGCTTCTGAACTAGTGTCACCTCTGGATGTTGAGGCTGTTGGGCCAGTGTCACCTCTGGATGTTGAAGATGGTGAGGCTGCTGATGATGATGAGCCATGGACACCTCAGGCATTTAAAGGAGATCTTGTAGAGTTGTCATTGCTGCTTGTATACCTAAACCATATTGCCATACATATCTGGGACAGAGAGGTAAAATTAGTTTGATTCATTTTTGTAATTTACCTTTATCATTATATTACAAGTTTTTGACATAGATTTATTTTTCTGCAAGACCGTGATCTGCTGAAGATTATTAACCATGGACGGAAGATTACTGGATTGCCTCAGCCGAATGAGGAGTGGTTTCAGGCTGCTTTGTCCCTAACTAGGATGAAGTACTTGTGCATGACCGGTTATATTACGTTCAACCACGAGATGCTTAATGCATTTATGGAGAGATGGTACACTGAGACCTCGTCATTTCATCTACTGCTTGGTGAGATGTATATCACACTAGACGATGTGTCGTGTTTGCTGCATTTTTTGATCAAGGGGGATGTTCTAGTTTGTGGGAGGATTAGCAAAGACGAGGCACTTGAGATGATGGTAGACTATCTGGGAGTTGGCCTAGAGGCAGCCATGAGGGAGTTTGAAAAACCCAGAGGCGCTCATGCTATGTTTGAATTTCTGAAAAATGTATATACATATGAGATCGTTAGAGCAAAGCAGGCTATAGGCGATAACAAGCAGGTGGGGCTCCATGGAGCATATGTTTTGAGAGCATACCTGTTATATTTGGTTGACACTGCAATTTTTGTGAACAATAGTGTCACTTATGTGGATGTCGTCTACTTACGATACTTCAAGGACTTCGAGTGAATCCATGAGTATAACTAGGGGGCCGCTTGTTTGGTCTACTTGTACTCGAAGTTATAAGAGGGATCAATTAACGTTTTGATAAAAACAAGGTGCGTCCGGAGATATATCTCCGGAATCAGTTAACGTTTTGATTAAAACTAAAGTGTATCCGGATATACATCTCTGAAATTTTAGGAGCATTTTGAGTTTTTCATAGGACGTGTTTCCATCCCATAGGGTGGAATAAGAGATTTCCTTAAATTTGTATCTTCTAATGTGTCCGCGATATACCGTCCGTTTTTCTTGTAAAATTTTGCAGGTGCAATCATTAATACAAATTTTTGTATTTTTAAATTTAAAAGACGTCGTGCCAATGGACCCGTCTTATTCCACCTTCATTTTTAAAAAAAAATATACATCTCTTTTTCTCAAATTGTACTGAACAAATATAAACAAGGCGGACAAGCTGATTTACCCCTAAGTAGGAGCTAGAGGACATCACAATTTGTGATGCTTAAGTCACGGCTAAAAATAACTTAATAAATATTTAATAAGCAATAAATATTTAATAAGCAATTCGTACCCAGTAGAATTCGAACCTGAGACCTTGAGAGGAACACACTCTCAAAACTCAAGCGTTTCACCACTAAGCCACACACACGCACACTTTATCCTCTTATATGGACCCTCCTAAAAAATTAAGACATCATTAAACATAAATATAAAATGATTGATAAAGTTATGACCCAAGTTTTTTTATATAAAGTAAAGCTTTTAATTTAAAATTAGATAAACAAGAATGAATTATAAAACGGATAATTAAATTTAAAATAAAACATAAAGTATAATCAAGCATATGTTCATTATTGTATTTGATTTATTTTTATCTCACGTTGCCAAAGAAATATACTTCAAAATTAAGAAAGATATGAATTGTTGCTTCATATAGGCTTAATAGATAACGATGAATATCAGTTTTGATCATATAAAAATACTTTGACTTTTAGTCACATAATATTTTATTTAGCATTATATATTTCCCAAGTTGACGTGTGGAAAATTAAAAAATATAAAACATTAGAATACTTGTGATGTATACTTTCATTTTGATTTTATTAATTAGGTTTATATAAACTCAGAGGAGACTATTGTGTGGTTGATATTGCTCTTAAATGTGATACTTACGCCAGAATGACACTTGATGGCACCCACGCATGCGGAAGTCGTTCTCATCATGGTAGCGATTAATAAGAGAGTATAAATAAAATATTTAAGACAACGGTGACATGATAATTATCTTATTAATAATGACATTTAAATTATTTTTAATTTCATAAATTATTTAGAAGGCATGGATCTTGGATTTTTGATGTGGTGTCCCATTTTTGTAAAATTCTTCTTTAGTTGTCCAACGAACAATAAAGTCCTTAAATGTCTTAAATTCAAATTTTTAATATAAAAAAAAAGTGTTTGTCCATTCACGGATTCACCCATGCATGTTTATAGATGCGGATCGACATGCATACTTGTTGATTTAAATTGAATCAATTCATAAATTATTCGAATTTGTTTTTATGTAATTTGTGGATTATAAATAAATGTAATTGTATCAAATTATGTTATAATAGTTTTAAAATTAAAGAAAATTTATTAAAAAAAAAAATTATTTGAAACTCAATTCGCAAACTCAACTTAACCCAATTAACAAATGAACGGGTTAATTTAGTTTGACTTTAATCATGAAATTGTGGATTGGAAGATGAACCAAACCCATTAAAATTTGAACGGGTTGGATAACATGTTCGATCAAATCAAGTCCAACCAAACTTTCGTAGATCCTTACATTCAATCCTTTTTTTCATTTAAAAAAATATAATATATATAATTATTTAAATAATTAAAATAAAAAGTATATATATATATATTCTTTCACATTATGGGAAACAAAGAGAAAGTCGTAAAATTATTGCACGTTATGGGAGTGGGGGGTACATTTTTCCAAATGGGGATAAGGATACACAACCCAAACAATAAACTACGACTGTACTAGCAAAACAGACTAGTCTTTTAAACGACCAGCTAGAATTAATTGATCGAATAAGTCTCATTGTAAGAAAGTCCAAGAGTAAGCTATGAATGATGTGCAATGGTGTCCTAAGTTAAGACAAAGAAAATACAAAATCCAGATACATGCCTCCTTTTGCTAGGGTTGAGTACAAGGTCCAAAACTCCATGTAAGGGATAGTAACCATAGTCCAGAATAAGTGTCTTTTAGGGTTTGAGTTATTTTTATCATGTTTTTTGTGTTTTTTATCAGATAAAGAATCAGAGAAGAAGTAGATGACATAATGATAAATGATTAATGAAAGATAATAGGAGCAATAAAGTAAATGACAGAATGATAAAGAGCGGAAAGTAAAGTTAGAAGTTAGTTGTTAATGGTTATTGATCGAATAATCACTTTCTCAAATCGGGACCAATTTAGCGCTATGTTAAGCAATCGTAACACAATCCATGAGGAAGATCATACTATGGGAGACCGGTCAATAACAATATTTGTTTTAAAACATGCTAGAGAAATGATATGTAAATCATTCTCCTAAAGCTATGCCACACGAAAAGAAAAAGAGAACGGTCTCATCTTTAATCAAGAGTTTTAAATGATTAATCAAGGGCAACCTATCAATGTCCTAAAGTATCAAGAATGATCCAATGATCATTCATCAACAAGTTTGAAGCATTGAAGGTTCAATCAACCTTGCAACTATTTCTCCATGATATTCAAGATCTCATCAACCAAAAAATAAAAAAGGATGAAAATCAAAAGTATAACGTGACATTAAAATAAATAATAAAAAGTTATTTAGCAATTTAGAAGAAAAATACTAATGATAATAAAATCCAAAACAACCATTAAAAAAGAAATTGAAAAAAAGAAAGAAAAGAAAAGGAGTGCAATAGGTTGTGGAGAGTGTAGAAAGCAATCACTATGGGCCCAAAATAAAAGAAATTCGACCCAGGTAGTGTATTTGTATTCCATGTGGGTGTAGAGAGCAAATGAAGCAGGCCTGGCCCAACCAAGTCCATAGTTGTCGTGATGAGAATCAGAGACCAAAGCTATTGGATTAGCTTAACTCACAAAAATAAGATATCACCACCGAACTTTTATTTTTCCAAGGGAAAGGAGAAAAAATCGAACAAAAACCCTAAGTAAACATGCAAAGCAAAGAGAGATCAAAGGTACGAGGTTGGTTATACTAAGGGAAGATACTATCACCCTAAGCCTCTGCAAAATTCTACAGGAACCTCTTGAAAAATTTGTGTTTTGGCTAAAATTGTTTGCTAAAGGTGAAAGATGGGCAAGACAAAGCTACAAACATACAAAGGACATGCACATGACAATAAGTCAACATACAATCCTTTTCCCTTGGATTAGGTCACAAGTATCAAAAGAAAGCAATAAATATAATCCACAGATACATGGCAAATCATCATGTAGTCAACATATACAATCAACAAAGGTACACATGGCAAAGCATTATGTAGAAACAAATAAAATTAACAACGTATACATGGCAAAACATCATGAGAAAGCGACAAAGGTACATGGTAAATCATCATGTAAAACCCATAGACACATGGCAAATCATCATGTAAAACCCACAGACACATGGCAAATCATCATGTGAAACATCAACAATGTACATAGCAAATCATCATGTATAATGAACAACAAATAAAATCAACAAAGTACACAACATCAAATAAAATCCACAAACACATGGTAAAACATCATGTAATCAACAGACACCAAAGAAAAAATGAAATCAACAAGGTACATGGCAAAGCATCATGTAGGATAAAGCGACAAATAAAATCAACAACGTACACAACATCAAATAAAATCCACAAACGCATGGTAAAACATCATGTGAATCATCAACAAAAAATCGACAAAGGTACATAGCAAAACACCATGTAGGATAAAACAACAAAAATCGACAACGTACACTTGGTAAAGCATCATGTAATCAATCATGAATTAATCAAGGAAAACAAGCCCAAAACATGGAAGCAAATAAGTCGCAAAATAAAATCGGGCAACAAGAGAATTATTAATCAAGTTAAATATAAATCTTTAATAAAATTAATTAATAATTTAATTAATCAATATTAAATAAAAATATTTAAAGTGATTAATAATTAATGACATATTTTTGTTGTTTTTAATTATATCAAAATAAAAATAAAATAATTAAAACAACTAATCAAAAATATAAATAATTAAAATAAATAGCTAAAAATAAAAATAATTAAAACACATAATTAAAAATAATATGAATTTGGTTTTCTCTGAATTCAATTTACTAATAATAATGAAATCATAAATAATAATAAAAATGATAAAAAGAAAACTTAGTCAAAAAAAAATTCAAAAAAAGACAAAAAAAAAGGAAAGAACGGTAACATCATCAACATAAAAGAATCCAACATGACAATAGAAACTTGAATCAAAGCATTACCAAAATGTATAGCACGAATCAGAAGCGGGTTGCATACGTTGTTTGGGGTGTAAAGTCAATGTGTTGCATCGTTTCAGTATCATGAGCATCGCCAGATTTGCGGTTCGCTATATATAGTGCTAAGGTGGTTATTGCGTTAGATGCTGCGTTTCAGCAGCGGGATCCGGCAGTGTCGAAGTGACGATTTTGAGCAAAAAAAATTGTTCTAGCACCAAGAAGAAGATGACTAGTGTGGCGGCTTTACAGATCCCTCGTCAGAGAAAATAGAAGGGCCTTTGGACGTAAGTATGGTGAGGTTATGTTGATAGGTGTAGAGGAAAGAGAGGTTTTGAAGGCGTGTGTGTTGTGTTGATCTCAAGAGAGACTATTGAGGTTTATGTTTGGGAAAGAAGAGACTTGGAGTGCATCGTGAAAATCAATCTCACTTTTTCATTTTTATTTTCAAAAGTTGTGAGAGAGTGAGTGAGTATGATATGCTGGCGGAAGAATGTGGTGCAGAGTTGTTGAAGGGTGAGGTGAGAAGATGGTGGAAGGATTTTTAGTGGTTGAATCTGATGGAAGAGATTTTGTTTCGACGGTGTGGTTAACGCCAAGATGAGTTTATGTATTGTTTTAAGGTGTTGCTCACGGTTTACAGTGTTGTTATGATTGCTGGTGAATGGGTGTTTGTTCGGTTATGGAGAGTGGTAGACTCTTAGTTGGAGTTTTGTTGAAGATGATAACAAACTGTAGGAAAAGAGAGTGTCCTGCCATGCTATGCAATGCTACGTTACCATGAAAAAATGAAGAAAAACAAAAAGAACTTTTTGAAACTTAGTTATTAAGTTTTACTAAAAGAGACAAAAAAAATTTTAAAATAAAAATAAAAAAAATGATAAATAAAATAAAATAAACTATAATAAAATAAAAATTTAAAATAAAAAACTGATTAATTAAAGTGATTAATAACTAAAAATAAAAATAAAATCGATTTAAAACGAAAAACTGACTGCTATCGAAGTGTTAAAAAAAACGAATGCACCAAAATGATCAGTGCAAAATAAACGACTTGGAAAAATACAACGTTTAGTCAAATTTTGAAATAAATCTTCTCCGGTTAAAAGGCTCAGACTGATCAAAATTGTGACCGAAAAGTAGTCGAAAAATTAAAACGAGCACGCCAAGTTAATCTACGCGGAACGTAGATTAATATAACTAACGTTTGCAAATTGGATTTTGAAACTTGTAGTCCATTGATTTTACGCACAGTTGACTTTTATTTGGACTGATTCGACTGTAAATCCAACAAGTTTATTCTAGCTGATAAATTTGGCATTATGCGTGATGAAAAACATGATAGACAATGCAGATGATGCAAAGAGAGGCAGGATCTTATGGATAAAAATTAGTGTATGGCAATAGCCAAGCATGAAAAAAACAAGTTTAAAGAAATCACAACATAATTGTCGCATGCATCATGAAACAAAAAGGGGAAAAAATAACAATCAGTTTACGCGTATATCTTCTAAAAACAACATGATGCCAAAATCACCACCACGTCTCTCCAATCGCTTCTCTCTCTGAAACCTCGTTCTTCCTTGGCGCAGTTTGTTGTGTGTTGTGGTTATTGCTGAGTTGTTGTTGAAGAATGGTTTGGTGATGGTTTATGAGTTGTGATGAGGAAGCAGTTTGTTTATTGTGAATGAGGGAGGGGAAGAAAGTTGTCGTGGAAGGAAGAAGAGGAAGGATGTGTGAGTGTTTTGGTTTAGTGTAGAGGGTGAAGATGATTTGAATGTGATGAAGCAAATATTGGTTTATGGTATTTGAAGATGTGTGTATTGAAGAAAGTTGGTGTTGTGGTCTAAGGTTTTGTGTTTAAATTGTTGCTGTGAAAGGAGAGGAATTGAGAGGATTTGCTCATGGTTTTCTTTTGTTAAGGTTGAAGGGAGAAATTTTGTGAAGGTTGTTGTGTTGATGTTAGAGTTGAAAGGGAGGAACAGAGGAACGCATTTGGTTGTGTGAAGAGTGAAGAAGATCCAATTTTGTTGTGTGCGTATTGGTTTTTTTTTTAGTGTGAAAATACCGTTACTGCGAGATATGCGTAAAAATTTTGTGCCCTGTTGCGTAAAATATGGAGTGTGAATTGTGTTTAGGCTTTTGCATTTTTCCTCCTTGTGAACTTGCTTTGCAGCGTCTTTTAATCCTGCCCGCGTTTGATGCGTTTTGGTGTGAGGTTTAGCTTTTGTCGTTTGTGCTTTGGTAGCATTTTGGAGTTGTGTGAAGCTTGCAATTTGTCATGGCTTGGCTTGGAGGAAGGATAACAACTAGATGTTTGTGTGGGAAAGTTTTGATAACTTGTATTTACAGCTTGGGCGTGGCTCGATGGCTTGTTTTGCTAGCATGTTTGGCCATGTATCTTGTAGCATGGAATGACTTGAAGGTAGCAATAACAGCTTGTGGCATGAAGTATTTGTTAGGCTTATGGCTTGATTGTTGTACGTAGTGGCTTGTGTATTGTTTCAAGAATGTATCATTTTCCTTTATTTATTTATTTTTTGCAATTTTGTTGTAATAGTTGAACTTGGAACAAAATGAAATGTCATGGGCCTTGTGAAACCAAGATTTTTTTTTTTTTGGCAATCGGATTGTAATTTCATGATTTTTCCCTTTTTTAATGTAATAGAGGCTTGAGCTGACGACGCAAATCACATTCTGACCTCCAATGTGAGTCATTTAACAATTATTCCCAACTTTCAAGGTAATTCAATCATGTCCACGCATGTCAATGAATACATTTTTTTCACGAAGTCATTGACGAACCGTAACATGGCTTAACCAACTAAGGCACGAGGGAGAACTGTTTTAAATTGGGCCAATGTCCACCCCATAAGAAACATTGACAAACAAACTAAAAGATCGTCACACCTTAGAGTAGGGATGGCAATTTGCCCCATCCCCAGTGAGTACCCACAAAATTACTCACAACGGATAGGGTGAAAACCCGCAAAAATGGGTACGGACACGAGTTCGGGTAATTATCCACTTAAATAAGCAGGAATGGGCACCTTAGTACCCACCCCGCCTCATGCCCGGACAATATATATTTATATATTTTAATTTATATTATTATATAAAAATAAATGTTTATAAAATTTAAAAAAAAACATCAATTTTAAACTATTACATATTTAATATAAGTGATCATTTATTTCATAATTCAATAATAATTTTTTTTTACAAAGTTTTTAATGTTTTTAAAAATATAAAATAATATGATATTTTATATTTGATATATTTATTTTTATTAGAAATGTGAGTAACAGGTACGGGTGTCAATGTTGATACCCAAGCGAGTATAGGCTTGAGTACGAGAATTTTTTCCAACTGCAGGTATAAGGACGGAGACTATAATAGTCTACACAAACTCTGCCCATTGTCATCCCTATCTTAGAGACATACATACATGATCAGTTTTGATCAACCTCTAAAATATGTCAGATGTCAAAGCTTGTTGGATCATCTCACTTTTGTCTCTTGAAACACTTATCTCATAAATTTTTAAGGTCTCTAAACCCTAAAACCTTACAATAAAGTTATATTGAGTAATTCAAAAAAGTATATGTGTTGAGAATCAAGTGTGAGGAAGAAGTCCCACATTGATTAGAAAAGGAAATATTAAACACTATATAAGTGAGAGAACCCACACACCAATCACCTTAAGGTTTTAGGTGAGTAATTGGTGTGTCTCTCACACCAATTACCAGAAATCGACATTCCTAGTGAAGTTTGTGAAGAGTGTGTTCAGTCGAAACAACACAAGAATAGCTTCAGCAAGGATGCAGGAAGGAAGTCGAAGGCAATTCTTGAAGTCATGTACTCTGATGTTTGTGGTCCAATCCAGGTGGATTTGATTGGTGGCAACAGATACTTTGTCACGTTTATAGATGACTTCAGTCGAAAATTATGGACTTATCTCATCAAGAAGAAAAGTGATGTGTTTGAGGTATTTGTCAGATTCAAATCCATGGTCGAAAGACAGAGTGGTCGAAGGTTGAAAACTCTGAGAACTGATGGTGGTGGAGAATATGTGTCGAAAGAGTTCGATGCATTATGTAGAAAAGAAGGGATTGTGCATGAGGTGGTGCCACCCTACACTCCACAGCAGAATGGGATTGCAGAACGCAAGAACAGAACCATCATGAACATGGTAAGAAGTATGTTGAATGGAAAGCATCTACCCAAAGAATTATGGGGAGAAGCAGTTTCGACAACAACATATCTTTTGAACAGATGTCCGACAAAGAAGCTTGAAGGAATCACGCCAGAAGAATGTTGGTCTGGTGACAAGCCTAGCCTTAGTCACTTAAAGGTGTTTGGATCTATAGCACATAGACATGTGCCAGATCAGTTGAGAAGGAAGCTTGATGACAAGTAGAATCAGATGATCTTGATAGGATATCATTCGACAGGTGGATACAAACTGTTCGACCCAGTGAACAAGCAGATTGTGATCAGCAGAGACGTGATCATTGATGAGCTTAAGGAGTGGGACTGGACAGAAAATGTCAACAAAGATTCAGTAAGAATCAGTTGTGAAGAACCAGCTAGAGAAGCTGAGAGAGAAGTTCGACAAGAAAGTGTCGAAGACCAAGCAGGACCAAGTAGACCTCGTCGAACAAGACAAATGCCAGCAAGGTTGCAGGAATATGTGATTACATCAGATGATGTTGTCGATGAAGAAGGTGAACTGGTACACTATGCTTTCTATGCAGATGTCGAACCTGTCAATGCAGCTGAGGCATTGAAAGATTCGAAGTGGGTGAAAGCAATGAATGAAGAAATAAAATCCATCGAAGTCAACAACACCTGGTCACTTGTCGAATTGCCTGAAGGCAAGAAGGCAATTGATGTGAAGTGGGTTTACAAAGTAAAGTTGAATCCAAAAGGTGAAGTAGTTCGACACAAAGCAAGACTCGTAGCGAAAGGATTTCTTCAGAAGGAAGGAATTGATTATGACGAAGTCTTTACACCAGTTGCTAGGATCGAAACAATCAGGTTGGTTGTTGGTCTAGCAAATATGAATAATTGGCACACATGTCAGATGGACGTGAAGTGTGCATTCCTGAATGGCCCCTTAGACGAAGAAGTTTATGTTGCACAACCAGTTGGGTTTGTGAAACAAGGCAAAGAGAGAAAGGTGTACAGGCTGCATAAAGCCCTGTATGGACTTAAGCAAGCTCCAAGAGCTTGGAATAAGAAAATCGACAGCTTCTTAAGGGAGAAGGAATTTGTGAAGTGCACAACTGAGCATGGAGTATATATAAGAAGAAGCAATGGCGAATTGCTTATACTATGTCTCTATGTCGATGATTTGTTGATAACAGGAAGTTGCAAGAAGGAGATCGAAGATTTCAAACGTAACCTGAGTGAAGAGTTTGAAATGTCAGACTTGGGAAATCTCTCATATTTCCTTGGCATCGAATTCTACAAGAGTAGTAGAGGTTTGATGATGCATCAAAGAAGATATGCAGGCGAAATATTGAAGAGATTTGAGATGCAAGATTGCAACCCAACTTCGACTCCAGCTGAGCCCAGACAGCAACTGTCGAAAAATTCAGATGAAGATGATGTCGACCCAACCCAATACAGAAGACTTATTGGGTCACTTCGATACCTTTGTCACACAAGGCCTGACTTAGCATACAGTGTTGATATGGTAAGTAGATTTATGCAGAAGCCAAAGGTATCACACCTAGCAGCGGTGAAGAGGATACTAAGGTATCTGAAAGGAACTCTCGACTATGGCATTTTGTTTCCAGCAGCTGATGAAGGGAAAGAATGCAAGTTAGTGGGATACACAGACTCTAGCTGGTGTAGTGATGCAGAGGATAGAAAATCCACAGCTGGATATGTGTTTATGTTAGGTGGTGCACCAGTTGCTTGGAGTTCGAGAAAGGAGCCAGTAGTGGCATTGTCATCATGCGAAGCAGAATACATTGCTGCTTCTCTTTGTGCATGTCAAGCAACATGGATGGTGAATTTGGTCGAAGAAATTACATCAATGAGTCATGGAGCAATTACCATGAAGATCGACAGCATGTCAGCTATCAACTTGGCGAAGAATCCAATAGCTCATGGTCGAAGCAAGCACATCGAGATGAGGTTCCATTATCTTCGAGAGCAGGTAGCAGAAGGGAAGATGAATTTGGAACACTGCAGAACTGAGAATCAGATTGCAGATATCATGACGAAGGGAGTGTAAGTCGAAGGATTCAGAAGGCTAAGGTCTATGATGAATATATATAGTTTAGACACAATGTATTAGGTGGTGTGTTGAATGTAATCCATTGTTGTCGAAGTCGAAGTCGAAGACAACAAGTTGTTGTCTAGTGTCGAAGTCGAAGTCGAATTGCTTAGTGTCGAATTGTCGAAAGTGTTTCGACAGATTCATTTAGATGAGATTCAGATTTTGCTTTTATTAGATTAGATTTGATTTGATATGATTTAGATTAGATTTGATATTTTGGGCTTTTATAGTTTGGGTTTTGTCTTGAGATGCAAGCAAACCTAATTCTATAAATAGGGAGTTTCCCCCATTATTTTGTATCAATCAATTACAACACTTTGTAATTTCTCACAGAATTCTGCAGTTGCAGAGTGAGTAATAAGAAGAGAGAAAGTCCCACAGTTTGTGGGCAGCAAGAACACTATTCATCTTCTTCTTCCCTATTTTCTTTCTACTTTTCTGTATAATTGCTGCGTGATAGTAGGAATTCCCATAGTTTTTGGTTGATTCCAACATCTGGTATCTAGAGCTCCGGTTTAAGAGATTCAAGGGCAAGAAATCGTAAGAACGCAATGGCTACGAATCATCCAAACGGCCATTTTCCAGCAAACCTTCCAATTCTCAAGAAAGATAATTATGAGAATTGGTGCAAGCAAATCAAGGTTGTTTTCTGTTATCAAGATTTGTGGGATCTTGTGAAGGAAGGAATAACAACTCTTGAAGAAGGTGCGACGGATCAAGAAAAGGCTGCATTCAAAGAATTGAAGAAGAAAGATTATAAAGCTCTCTTTATAATCCATCAATGTGTTGATGCAGATAACTTTGAGAAAGTTAGTGATGCAGAAATAGCGAAGGATGCATGGGAGATTCTGGAAAAATCGTTTGGAGGCGCAGAGAAGGTGAAAGAGGTGAGGTTACAAACTCACAAAAGGGCGTATGAATTGCTTCAGATGGAAGACAATGAGAGCATAACAAATTTCTTCACAAGAGTTACGAAACTTGTGAATCAAATCAAGGTGTGTGGAGAAGTGTTGACGACGAAAGCAGTTGTCTCAAAGATTTTGAGATCGTTGGCTCCAAAGTTTGATCACGTGGTAGTAGCCATAGAAGAATCAAAAGATTTGTCGAAGGTGACGAAAGAAGAGCTTCAATGGACGCTTGAATCTCATGAACAAAGAATGGCTGAAAGAGCTGCAGGCAAGTCGAAGAATGATGTGGCCTTGCAAGCTCAATCAGCGAAAGATAAGAAGGGTAAAGAAAAGATGGTCGGCAAAGGTAGAGGAAGCTACAACAATTCGACAGGCAGAGGAAATCAGCAAGAGGCGAATTGGTCGAACCATAGAAGGACCCAGAACCAAGGCAACCAAAGAGGTGGTGCTGCAGGTAGAGGAAGAGGTGGTGGTCGAAAGCCTGACAAAAGCCACATTCAGTGTTATAATTGTCACCAGTATGGTCACTATTCGACAAAATGTCCTGAAAGAAAGAATCAAGAAGATGATGCAAAGCTGGCGAAGCATGAGGAAGAAGTCCCACATTGATTAGAAAGGGACCAGCTTACTTGTATCGAAACACTTCCCGCAGGTGTGGGTAGAAGGTGTTCCGTTGAGTTCAACGGTGATACAAGTGTATGTGGAAGTTTCCACATGAGGGGGAGCATTGTGTATAAACTCACACTTGAGGGGGAGTGTTGAGAATCAAGTGTGAGGAAGAAGTCCCACATTGATTAGAAAAGGGAAGATTAAACACTATATAAGTGAGAGAACCCACACACCAATCACCTTAAGATTTTAGGTGAGTATGTGGTGTGTCTCTCACAAAGGTGCGTCCCAATTAAGAAATGCTCTCTCGTTGACCCCCCCGAATCGCTTCTAACAATATGTTATTATAAATCTTAAAATCGTTGCATCTACGAGCTCTAGTAACTTGATCACTAGATTAAATATGCTTCACACCGTTATAAGCAACATATAAATGTCATTGTTACAAAAATTCTCCATTATCATCGTCATCGTCTTCATCATCACTTGAAGCTAAAGATCTTTCTAAATTAAAAAATCATAAATTACATTAATTTATAACTTAATAATTAATTTAAAAAATTAAAAGAAAACTATTTTATGTCATTCATCTTTTTCTCGGTTCTTAATGAACCCTGGCTAATAAAATGCGTATCTTAATTTCTTAACTTCACTAAAGTACTCCATTTTAGTCCTTCTTATTTATTTTTTTCAAATAACATTAAAATAATTTATTTTAATATTATTTGTGGTCTCTTAAATTTAAATTTGTTGTCCTTTTGATCCATCAATTAATTAATTTTTTTTTTTTGAAAAGGCAACGAATTATATTAATAAGGCATAAGATATGCCATTGAAACAATACAACAGAGTTTTATAACATACTCCAATCAATAATTAAAAAACAAAACTGGAAATATGCAAAAAAAAATGGCACAAAGTAGCACCAGAAAATTGCACTCTCCAACCACCAGCACGCCAAGACATCCCAAGGCCAAGCGAAAGAAGACTCCACTTGCACCACCTCTAACCAACCTACAAAGGCAACCCTATCCCCACCACAAAGAACCCATTACAAGAAACACCAGGTGCAGCATGACCCTAAAAACCAATTCAGAACCAAAAAGACTTTACACCTCCGACGCCTGCCACGGAATGAGCTCCATGAGCTGAACAATCACTTTGAACAAGCAGCCAACCGCAAACCAACAACACCACTGAAACCAACAGCAACAACTCCTGATCTAAGGGACCCTGTACACCACCCTCATGATGAAGGCACCCCAGACAACTACAAACACCAAGCCCAAGCTAGCTCTAGCATCCGAAAGTCATAAGCTCCTTCAGGCTTCTAGATCACCAAGCTGACGGGCAGCAATGACTGCTGCAAAATCTCTACCAGACAAAACCAGATAGAAATCGATGCAACTGCCACCAAACAACAAAAACACCAATGGCACCCTCCAAACTTAACCAAGCTTTCCAAAATCAAGATTTGCTAATTCTCCATAAGCAATACGTAGACCATACTAAGATAAAATAAAAGAAGGAATAAAGATGCTTCTACTGAAAGCAAATCAAACCGAGATAAATTATTCTATCCTCCCTAACCAGACCAAGGCTACGAAATTTCTATGATCACTGCACGAGAATCTAAAACAGTTCTGAGAAACAAAGCTGGGACACCGAAAACTGCTGCTGCCGATAGGAAAGATCCACCAGAACGACTAAACTCACAATGAAATCAGACCAAACTTCTCGCAGAACCTCGATCGCGCGAACCACCAACAAAGAGACTATGCCATGCTTAACTGGTACGAAACCTGATGCACGATGCATAAAGAAAAAACAAAGCAGCGAGCCACTAACTCCAGCCAGACTATCGCCAAAACCTCAGGAAGATAACACAAAACAGGTGATGCCAACACCTAAGAGTTAGTAGGTTGGAGCCACGACGATGAAGGCGAAGCAGGCAGCCGCAGAATAGCACCCGATACTACCGGAAAGAGAACTCCTAAGGTACGAAGCTGAACAAAGAGAACCACCTGCAACAGAATAAAGAGACTAGGCAGCCAGAAACTCCCTGAAGTTAAGACTAGCTGATGACCAAGGCAGACCTCCTTCGGAGAACTGCTAGAATATCACTGACCCCTTAAAACGAAGCACCTCGGGACTGCAGTACAGCCTCGAACTTATGCAATAGAAATGCCTAAACACGCCTTTGGATTCATACTCCATACACCTAGATCCTCCTTGAAGGAATTTGACTTAAACTTGAGCCATTTCCAAGCTGATGTTATTGATTCTTCTCCGATCTGTTCGATGCTAGTTTGCTCGTTTCTGAAGATTTTTTTGTTCCTGCTCTTCCAAATATTCCAAACACAGGCAGACCATATAACTAACATCTTCCGTCTTCCTGTTCTATCTCCTACTGACAAGTTCTCGAACTGCTCTAGATGACTCCAACCGTCTTTATGGAATGCCGACTGTACTCCGATCCAGTTGTTGATGTAGCTCCAAACCTCTGCATAATAAGGACACTCAAAAAAAAATTGAGAAACCGACTCCTCGCTACCACACTCCCCCGAACACTCGCTCTGACCCGGGTTCAGAACTCCCCTCTTAATAAGATTGTCCTTTGAAGGAATTTTGTCTTGAAGTAGCCTCCAAATCAAGCACGATACCTTAGCCGGAATTGCCTTGTTCCATATCTTATTTCAGTCATGGTAGGAACTGGAATGAACATTCGACAATAAGCTGAGGTATAATTCCTTCACTGAATACTCGGACGATGATCCATTCCTGACAAAGTCTAAACCAGTAATGTTCTTCCACCATTTTGACCCTTCCCCTCTCCCATGTTGACGTTGCCATTACTTAAGTCGTATTTGCTCGCTAAGGCCTCAAACCAAATGCCTTTCCTCTCGTATTTGACTTTCCATAACCATTTTCCTAGTAGAGCTAAGTTGAATAACCTTAAATTTCTAATTCCCAAGCCACCTATTTCTCCTGGTTTGCAAATATTCTCCCATTTAACCCAACAAATTTTTTTCTTTTCATTATCGCCTCCCCATAAAAACTGTTTACAAATAGATTCAAGTTTGGAAATTATACCTAACGGAGCCTTGAAAAAAGAGAAAAAGTAAATTGGGATCGCATAAAGAACCGACTTCAACAAAGCCACCCTTCCACCTATTGATAGAGTGTTATTATTCCAGTTGGACAACCTCGATTTCACGATTTTAATGACCTTATTCCACGACTCAGCTTTGTTCGGGTCTGCACCTATGGGCAGGCCAAGATAACTCATCGGCAGGATTTCAACTTTGCAGTTCATAATCTTGGCAGCTTCCAATGTCCATCTGCTAGTGATATTAATTCCCACTATCGAGCTCTTTTTGAAATTGACTTTCAGGCCAGAAATCATCTCGAACAGCAGCAGGATATATTTTATGGCTCGGATATTAGACCAGCTCTTTTCACATAGAATTAAAGTATCGCCTGCCTACTGTAAGTGAGAAAAACGACGCGACCCTCTATCAAACTTAAAGCCCACCAATTTTTTGGATGTCTCCGCTTTCTTCATCAATGCACTAAAACCTTCTGACGCGATAAGGAATAGGAATGGAGATAGGGGATCACCTTGCTTTAAACCCCTTCCCATCATGAATTCCTTGGCTGGGCTGCCGTTTATCAACACCAACACTGAAGAAGTCCTAAGGCATTCTGAAATCCAATTTCGCCACTTTTCTTGAAATCCCATTTTTTCATGACATATAATAGATACTTCCAATCCACCGAGTCGAAGGCTTTCTCAAAGTCCACTTTGAAGAGAACAACTTATTTCCTTTTCCTTTTCGCCTCATCCGCAATTTCGTTCGCCACCATAATCCCGTCTAGTATTTGTCTACCTGATATGAATGCGGATTGAGATTCCGATATAATAGTATCCATCACATCTTTCAATCTGTTTGCTAGGACCTTCGAAATAACTTTATATATGCACCCGATCAGAGAAATCGGTCTGTAATCTTCGATCTTTGTATGGTTGCTCTTCTTTGGCAAGAGCACAATGAAAGAACTGTTTGTGCCTTTAACTATGCGCCCATGTTTGTGAAAGTCCTCCATCACCCTCATGAACTCACCTTTGATAATGCTCCAAAACTCCTTAATGAATCCAAAATTAACACCATCCAGACCCGAACTTTTTGAGCTATCGCAATCCCAAACAGCCATACGGACCTCGTCTTCTGAAAATTCAGCTATCAATGATTTACTGTCAGATTCTGCTAGCTTCTTGAAGTCCAAATTGGCCGGGATGGGCCTCTCTCCCCTACTCTTGAACTTGTTACTGAAGTAGTCAAGTACTTCTTTTTTGATCTCTGATGCTTCTTTAAATGTTCTCCCGTTTAATTCCAACGCCTTGATTTCGTTCATTTTCCTCCTCTTGTTTAAGCATCCATGGAAATATTTTGTGTTAGTGTCGTCTTCTTGCAACCACCGGATACGAGATCTTTGACACTTGATGCTGCAATTGAGTTTCATATACTTATGGAGATGTGTTGTAAGATCTCTCTTGCGTTCCAACTCTGCATTAGACAGCCCTATTGATTCACCTTTGATTTCGAGGCTGTTTAATTCTTCTTTTGTTTCTTTGATTTTTCCGTCCAAGTTTTTGGTATGCGATTTGTGCCACTCTTTTAACTTACTCTTAATCATCTTCAATTTTTCTTTTAGAACAAACATCCCCCAGCCATCCACTTTGTAGTTCAGCCAGTGTTCTTTGACAAAGTTGTGGTATCCTTCTATATTTTTCCAGCACTCTAACATCCTGAATGGCTTCGGCCCCCATTCTTGGTTGTCGGCGGTGAGAAGGATCGGACAGTGGTCTGAAAGTCCCTTTTCCAAGGCCCATTGAATGCAATCTGGCCAAGTTCTGAGCCATTCGTCTGAAATCAGGGCCCTATCCAGCCGACTCATTGTTGTCTCTCCAAGCCTCGACCAAGTGTATTTTCTACCGTGCAAAGGCAAGTCAATTAAATTAAGGTCAGAGATGAATTCTTCGAAAGCTTCCATTTCCTCGTTACGATTATTCCCCGCTGAGCCTATCCTCTCTTCTTCCGTCCTGATGGAGTTGAAATCACCTATCACGCAGAAACGGTCTCCGCTACTCCTACTGATTCTTGTGGACAATTCCGCCCATAAGTTTCTTTTTTTTCTGATGTCACACGGCGCATAGACGTTTACGATTGTTACTTGTAACTTATCTTTTCCCCATTCCTCTTCTAACCAAATTGCTGATTCCAGAAACTGAATGTTTTGAGCAGAGAAGTTGTTTGAATCCCATACCGTGAGGATTCCTCCCGATCTTCCTACAGATGGTTTGAAAACGAATTCGAAGTCGTTCGATCCCCAAATTAAACCGCAGGTCATTCTATCCACATTCTCCATTTTGGTTTCTTGAATACAAACAAGAGATGGTTTATGATGTTGAGACAGGTTTCTGATTTCTTTTTTCTTGGCTAGGCCTCCCAAGCCCCTTATGTTATAGCTTAAGATATTCATGGATGAATAATTCTGAAACTCCTGACCCACATATGACCGCTCCTTTACGAGCCTTTATCTCCTCCCTTTACCCCAATTGACAGTTCTTGAACTAATTCTCCTTCCTCTCCTTTATGTATTAATCATACTTCTTTCCCTAAATCCCATATGTCTTTTGCCACTTCGACGGCGTCCCCGTGTAATATGAGCCAACTATTTTTTTCTTTCTCACTCCCAATCAAGCTCAGATCAGCATTGGATTGTACCTGGTTTTGCGAGTTCTTGCGACTAGTGCAGTTACAAGTTAAAGTCGATTCCTTCTTCTTTCTCCTTTCTTTCTTTTTAGCTTTCAGAATGTCTGATCTTCTTCTTCTTCTTTCTTTGAAAAGCTGGCCTTTCTTTAAATGTTGATACTTTGAAGACTGTCCCTACTCCTGAATCACTTTATCTATTTGAAAAAAGTCTCTTGATGCTCCCATTGATGATTCTTGTATCTGGTGATTTGTCGTATTCTTTTGAAGTGATACATTCTCCATGCCAATCTGGGGACTGTCTTGAGGTATCTCCGCTTTTTGACTACAGTCCCTAAACAAGTCCTGTACTGGATCGGGTATTGTGTTGGACTCATGGGCCCGGTCCCTACTTGAATTCTTTGCTGGGCCGGGTTTGGTGTTGATTACTAGTGGGTTTTTAGGATTGGCGTGTTCAAATAGTACTTTTGGGTCCACGTTGCCTTGGAAAGGCGATTCCTTTGGATCCTCTTTGCCTTTTTCAATGCCTCTTTGATTGCAATCATTTTCTCCTATTTCATTGCTTTCTCCTGCCCCACTTCTGTCGTAACCTGCGTTACGATTTGTTTCATCTTTATTGCCTGCTACCTTCTCTCTCTCTCCTTATTTGGAATTCTATTCAAACGAGGCAAAATATCCTCTTTCTCTGTAGCATTGAATGCGCCGCTGGGGATAATAGCGCCTTCCTCCTCGAGCCCTTCTACTTGTGTGTTTTCGAGGTTTTCCTCACTCTGTAATAATTGCCAGAAATTATTTTCGATTCTCTTTCTGATCTCATCGTCTTCCATGGAAGAGATTGTCGGTGGGATGAAGGAATCGTCGAATTCTTCTGAGCCACTGTCTTCTTCAATATCCGATCCTTTCTCGACGTCCTTTAGGTCTGACTTGAAATTGCAGTCGCATTGCTCCTCCATAATCCAAATCCTGAAATTTTCTTGATTGATTTGGATGTTCCTGATCTTGTTGATAAGCTCCATATATGGTGTTCTCACCTGGACTCGGGCCATATCCAATCTACATAGGCTTTCAGTTGCCTCGTTCAGTTTTATGAATCTTCCGAATGATGTGACCAATGTTGCAAACACACTCTTTCTCCATGCATGAACGGGGACGCCATAGATGCAACACCATAAATATCTTTTCGTTGCCACGTCTCTGGGTTCCCACTTTCTGATTAAACTGAACCATCTGTTGAAAATTTGATTTGCATCCTTGACTAGAACGCTGAAGTCTTCATCCTCATCAATTTTCATGAATACCTTTTCACCACCGAGCGGAATGGTTTTAACAGTGATGATCTCTTCCTCTGTTAAGTGTTGTTGCAAGTATGGAATTTCCTCTGTGTTTCTAACTATGCCCACGTATCCGTTTTTAGCCCAGGAATTGTCTTCCTCGCTTATTGTTAATGAGATACCTGCCCATTCTGTCCTTTCGTCTTCATTCTTTTTGAGTGGAACCGCCCTCTCGGCTAAGTTTTTCTTCTCTTTGATCACAGTCTTGTTCTTTAAGGCATCGGCGTAGGATATGCCATCTTCTCTTCTTCTGCTTTGAGCCCGTTCGATTCCTTTCATTGTGTTATAATTTTTGGTCTGCTGCTTATGATTAAACTTGTGTTGCTGCTGCTGAATTTTGTGGTTGAAATTTCTACTTTCTGGTCTTGCAAACCTGGATATGTTGATCCATGTTTTATACGTACCGAACCATATATCTTTAAGGTTGTCTTCTAGTTGTCTTTGGTCTTCTATTCCAGCATATCTGACGAATCCAAAGTTCTTTCCCCTCTTATTTTTCCTCTTTGCGATGTACACATCCGCCACTTCTCCCCATTTTTCAAATGTTCTCTCCATCTCTTTGGTGCTGATATCTTCAGGAAGGTTGTTAACGTAGCATGTAATAGTTATGTCTTCTTTTGTTTTTCTATCAATTCTGATGCGATCCGGTTCTCTCACTCTCCTCCTTCTATCTCTCACTAGGGTCCAACTCTCGTTCGTCATGTTTATCATGGCGTGTTTTTTTTTGTGAAGAAGAGAATAATTAAAATTTATTATCATGTTCGCTCTTTAAATTTGTTATAAAAGCCATTTCCTTCCTTTAAAAATTACTAAAATTGAGTGGTTATAGTTAAGAAACAAATATGTAATTATTCAATCAAAATCACATTTTTTTTAATCTAATATGTAATTTTAGATAAAAATATATAATTTTGATTAAATAATTGTGAAATGATTTATCAAATTTTATTTTTATAAATTTTTAAATCACTTTTCTTAACTCAGGAAAAAAATTATGAAAACCGTACATATAAAAAGGGGATCAAGTGGCTCATGAAAGAGAATTAAAAATGAAAAAGATTGATAGTTTCTTTGCGCAGAAGAGAAGTAATTAATGGGACTGCCGTAGTACTTTTCCGTATGCATGCGGATACTGAAAAAGGCGGCCATTCCCTCCTCTTTTCTCTCCTCTACAATTCATAAATGAATTGAACTTGGGACCATTTTGAATTTATTAACTTAGTCTGAATATTTTTTTGAAAACTTCAAAATAGTGATAGTACTAATTTTTTTGGAAAAAAAGTAAAAAAATTAAACTCCATGGATTATCGAGTTGCTTTGTTTGAAAGCATGGTACTGTAACATTCATCGGTTAACAAATCTAGGTAGTCCAGTCTTGAGAGTATTTCGGCTATCGGAGTTTTGCATGGCTTTGGTATTTTTAAGAGAATTAAAGTTTTTATCAGGTTCCGCGTGCTTCTAATATTGTGGCGGTCATATGAGAGAGCGTTTGCCTCTTTTTTTTGGGAGTCTTTTAACTCTTTCATTGTCAAATTCTCGAGTGTTATATTAGCATTTAAATTTGCTAATGAAAATAATTAAAGTAATATTTGGTTGAAATCAGACTCGATGGCTTAAAATTTTCTCTTGCTATTGTGTCCATGGTCGATGAGGATTTATTGAATTAATTGTACTAATTTAGTTTTTAACTGAAATTTTGTTGTCTCTCATACTTTTAAAAAAATAATAGTTGTGCATATATTTTTGCTAATTTAGATTTATCTTTGACTGATACATCATATTTCTTATCTATACCTTTGTACTCTTTTTGTTCTAAATTATAAGACGTTTTGGGCTTTTCAAACAAATTAAAAAATTTAATTATTACTTTATGGGAAAGACAAATTATATATAATTTTACAGTAATGTCCCTCATAATTATATAGGAGAGAGAAATTAAAAGAGTTGAAAGAATAAATAATAATAAATATTTGAGGGTATATTAGGGAAGATGTCATTTATATTGCATTGAGAATGTAAAGTGACTTATAATTTGAAACAAATTTCTTTGACAAAGTGACTTATAATTTGAGACAGAGATAGAGGGAGTATATTGTTTTTCTAGAGAATAGACTGAATTTGTCATTCTTTAAATTCGTTTGATCTTAAATAGTTTTGGTTTGGTTTTTTTTTTATTACCTTTTTCTTTTTTTAATATACTATTTGCCTCATTAAAAAAAAGCAGTCCAGTCCTAGTCAAAATAATTAAAATTAAAGTAAAAAAAATAGTGCAGTCATGATTCTCTGTTTAGCATAGCAGATGGGAAGTAAGTCTTGTTGTGAGTCAGTCTTGCACATGGTTTTGATGCAGATTACTAGTCACTAGCCACTTAAACACACAGAGATTGAGAATTTGCGACAACACACCCGTGATTAATGATTTCTTCATCTACTTGTCTCTGTCAAAGATTAACTTTCCGTATTTACGGGTCCTTACAACCGCTAATATTTGTGCCCAATTGCAGAAACTACTGTTTGATTTAATTTTATTAGATTGTTGGCCAGATGCCTCTTAGTGGAATTGATAAATTTATTTAATATGATAATTTTAAAATAAACAATATATAAATTTAATTATATTAAAATACAAAAAGAAAAAAAAGATACATGAGAAAAAAGAAAAAAATATTTAATATTTAAAAATAAAGACTTTATCATTTGATATAAGACAATTATTGATTAAAATAAAATATGTATTATACTAATAATAACTTATAAAATAAAATATTTATTTGATACAATATAAAAAATATTTATTTATTGATGTAGATTTGAAATTAATTATACTTAATTATAAAATGAAAATAATTATATAAACTCAATTCTTTTAAATAATTATACTAAAAGAAAAAGAAAAAATAACCAGTGAGAAGAAGAAAAAAAAAAAAAAATTTTTGATATTTTAAAATAAGGATTTTGTCATTTAAATTAAGACAAATTAAAATAAAGTAGACACTATGATGATAATGATCTGTGAGATCAAAAAATTATTTGATACGATATGAAATGTATTTTGATAAACATGCAAAATTGCAAAAGTTGAAGTAATTTACTTAATTGTAAAATGAACAATATTCACATAAATTTAATTATATTAATAATCATACAAAAAGAAGAAGAAAATTTCGTGATGGTTAAAGAAAAAAAATAATATTTAGAAATAAGAATTTTACCTCTCAAATTAAGATAATGATTGATTAAAATAAAATAGATATTGTGTTGATTATAACCCGTGAGATAGAATAAACGATTAATTTTATTAAAATTAAAAAATAGATTAATAGTATTTGTTGTGATAATAACTAAATAAAGAGATAACAAATTAAAATGAAAGTGAGAAAGTGTGAGAAAAAATATGAAAGATATTTGAATCAAGAGAGAGAATGAGTAAATGTAATATTTAATTGTGATTTAATTGATAAATGTTTGAAAATGAATGTCACATATCATATTTTTATAAGAAATGAGTGTAAAAGATTAGTATTTTTTGATCATTTAAATACTTATTTTTAGTGTAAATAATTTATAGTGAAAAAATAATTTAGGAAGTATATGTAATTAATTTTTAATGGATTGATAGTTGATTGTTTGATTTTTTAAAATTTTAAAATTATTTATTAGTCTAATTTTACAAAAGTGTTTTTAAAAATTATTATTTATTTGAGAATTTTAAAAATTAAAAAATTAAAATAGATTTTTGGAAGTTTTGATTTTTGTTTTTCGTTTTTTGAAAATTAGGAAGAAATAAAAAAACAAGAAAAAGTTTTATAATTTTTGAAATTTTATAATATTGTTCAATTTTAAAAGTTAGTTTATCAAATCGTATATTTTCTTCTTTTATTTTATTTTATTTTTTAAAATAATTTACAAAATAATTTTTAAAAACTTAAAAGTAAATGTCATTTCATTTGGATCATTTCATTTGGATCATTTCATTTGTATATAAGACATTTACTAGTAGATGTCATTTTTTTTTGTTGCATCTAATAAAAAGTTAGAGTCATTGTACATTGTAGTACAGTTTTTTCTTTCAAAAACTTTCACAAAAATGAAAAGTTTATTTTCAAAGAAGAAAAGTACTCCAATAGGCTTATTATAGAACTGAGAAGGGACAATACAGTCTCAAGTGAATAAGCATGGAGCATGCAGGGATCAGAGGTTTGTGTCGGGTTAAACATGGAACACGCGTACCAAGGACAGATACGTATCGGTCAGTGGATCAAACGTGTCAGCAACAAAAAGCGTCGACCCACTTATATATAGACGCGTGTGATGTACGTTCGCACAAATGGGGGACCGTTTCTGTACTGCGCTGCTAGGCGCGTGATGATAAGGAGCTGAATCAGAGAGCTAGTGGCCTAGGACGGCGAGACGTAACTTTGGCCGTTTTTACCGTTTGGAAAACCATAGGATCTTTTGAAAAATGAACAGATCCAACGGTGGGAGAAATTTGAGGTTGTTTGTTTGTTTGTTTCACTCTTGTCAAACGGTGGGAGAAGTTTGAGGATGCCAGACGGTCACGAGTCGCGACATAGATGGAATATTATTTTAAAAAATAAATATAGTAATTACAATAAAATTTTAGCTTAAATGTATATTTAGTTTTCATTTTTTTTTTACTTTTAAATTTTTAGTCATCTTATTTTAAAATTTAACTTTTTTATTTTTCAATTTTACTTTATTTAAAGATTTTTTTGGATTCTTCTAATTTTAGAGACGTCAGTATTAATTAAAAAATAAAATTAATTTTTAATAATGATTAAATTTTTTTATTAATTAATGTTTTAAAAATATATTAATAAATAATAATTTTAATTAATTTTATTTAAAAATTAATTAACTAAAATTTTAAAAATACAGCGTTGGGCCTCAATTATTTTATTAAGAAATCTTCCTATCATCCGACAAATTAAATGTAACATCGTACCTTTTTTTTATAATGACAAAAATATTTTTATCAAAATTTAATTAAAAAGATTGGTAAAAAAATGGGTAATACAATTTGAAAAATTCGGTAGGCTTTGTAATTTTTTTATTTTTTGGAAAATTTCGATTGTTATTTTGTATAGGAAAAAAATTCGATTGTTATTTTGATAGTGTATTTGACAAATCCGATAATTTAAATATGGTAAAAATTCATAGATCAACCAAAATCCAGTAAATACTCGAAAAATTTTAAATTTTTGAAAAACACACAATTTTTCAAAAGCATAAAAAATAGCGAAAGTATTGTAAAAGCATACGAATTCCTCAATTTTGTTTTAGCATTAGCCTTATAACTAAGTTCACAATGGAAAGAGATAACGAGATAACGAGATTTTGTTTATAGAAGACAATGGAAAGAGGGTGACTGAAGCGGAAGAGGTAAAGAAGACAATATTTGAGCACTTTCGACAACAATATGAAGTTAGAAGAACTAGCAGCATCAAAATAAACCTAAACTTCAATCGACTTACAGAAGAGGAGATGACAAACATAGTTAAAGAATTCACTGAGGAGGAAATCCGAACCGCAGTCTGGGACTGCGACAGTTCGAAAAGTCCCGGCCCGGACGGTGTAAACATGGGGTTCGTAAAAGATTTTTGGGAATTAGTCAAAGACGACTTCCTAAGAGTAATGTCCGAGTTCCACGAGCACGGGAGAATTGTTAGAGGCGTCAACTCTTCGTTCATAGTCCTAATTCCAAAAAGGAGAAATCCTTCAAAATTGGAAGATTTTCGACCAATCTCACTGGTAGGATGCATTTACAAAGTAATCGCAAAGGTGTTAGCTAATAGACTCAGAAGTGTAATGCACTCAATCATAGCAGAGACGCAATCAGCATTTATATCTGGGAGGCATATTCTAGACAGTATCCTAATTGCTAACGAAGTCGTGGACGAAGCAAAGCGGAAGAAAAAGGAAGTAATGTTGTTCAAGGTAGACTTTGAAAAGGCGTATGACTCGGTGGATTGGAATTATCTCGATTCAGTGATGGATATGATGGGTTTTCATGCTAAATGGAGAAAATGGATCGCAGAATGTCTGAAATCGTCAATGGTATCAGTGTTGGTAAATGGCAGCCCCACAAGGAGTTCGGAATTGGTAGAGGCCTGAAGCAAGGAGATCCATTATCTCCTTTCTTGTTCCTTATGGCGGATGAATGTTTCAACATTCTAATGAACAAAGCAGTGGAATTGGGCAGGTTCAGTGGATTCAAATTCGAAAGCGGGAAGGAAAGGTATTCTCATCTGCAGTACGCAAATGACACAATAATAATTGGCGAGAAAAATTGGGAGAATATAAGGTGCATAAAGGCAAATTTGGCTTATTTGAATTGATATCGGGCTTAAAAGTGAACTACAAGAAAAGCTGTTTAGTGGGTATTAATATCTGCCATTGCTGGCTTAGAGTAGCAGCCAAGGCTCTAAGGTGTAAGGTGGGAATGTTACCGTTCAACTACCTAGGATTACCGATAGGAGCTAACCATAGAATCGAGAAGACATGGAAACCGGTGGTGGACTTAATTAGAGCTAGATTATCAAAATGGAAACACAAGAACTTATCCATTGGAGGCAGAGTTATTGTGTTAAAGTCAGTTCTGTCGGCAATACCGGTATATTTCTTTTCCTTCTTCAAAGCTCCTGCAGGAATTATTTTGAAAATTGAATCGCTTTTTAAATAATTCCTCTGGGGAGGGGAATCAGCAGCAGTGGTACTTGAGCCCTAGGAATCTCATCAGATAGGAGCAGTGTTAAGACTTAGACTGTTGGCTTTGGCATCTGGTGATTGGCTCCCACTGGCATCAAGAATGTGCTATCCTTGTCAAGAGCATGGGGCTGGTGGGATGTTTGATATTGATTATTTGTCTGCTGTAGCAGATTGCCTCTCTTCCAAGTGAATGGTTTTTGCTGAGTTAGGAGGTGGAGCTGGAGTAAATGTGATCCTATGGAACTCACGTGAGATAGCTTGGAGTTTTTGATGCTGTCAGTATGTTAATTCATTTGTCTGAGATATGCAGGTTAGGAGTATCCCAGCTGTAGAGATTTTATGCAGATGCTTTGTGCAGATATTGTATTGCAAGTAAATCTAGTGGAAATTATTGTTGAGATTTCCTTGAGGCAGGGGAGCGTAGGTCGCAGGCGTCAATTGGAGTCTGTTACATTGGGTGGTTTGCTGCTATCAATAGAGGCCTGGCCATAAAAATAGAAGTGGACTGTAGGCATTATGTTTAGAAAAGTCATGTTATTTGATTCATGGTTTGGTGGCTGGTGCCCTATTATGCTGTCATCAGTAGTTAGCATTAGTCTTGGGGCCTCTTGTTGGCTAGCTTGAGATTTATATAGGGCGGGTGGTTTTTGGTGATTTCTGTTTCGTTAAGTAATTTGGCTCCTGGTGTATTATTTTGTACTTCTGTTTTAGCACATCTTGTGCTTTATTAATAAATTTGGCTTTTTCAAAAAAAAAAAAAAAGTTCACAATGAGATGTATCAATGAGCTATATTAACACTAATAAAATTTATTACAAAATTATTGTGGGAAATTTATAAAAACACATTGGTTTATAAAAACACTAATCAGCGTTTATAAAATTCATAAATCATGCAAAATTACATTTGCATTGAATCGAAAGATAGTGAAATACTCCTTCCGGTCATAATTATAAGCCAAAATAACTACTTTCACACGTATTAAGAAAGTTAGTTAAGTGTAATTAATTTTCTTGATTTCATGTACAATCAAAGTGAAATTTACGATAATATCCTTAGTTTATTTAATGAATCAACTTTCAACATTAAATGCTTTTGAATTAAATTAAGGGTATAATAGTAATACAAGTATTAATTAGTCTAAAATTTAATGACTTTTGCTTATAATAATTACCAAAATTTAAGGTGTTTTTTTTGCTTATAATAGTGACCGGAGGGAGTAATATTCATTCACTTGAATATTAAGGGTTTGATTTGAATTGAAAATTTATATTTTGACGTCGTATTATTGAGCATTACGGTTGAAATTCATAAAATCTGCAAATTAAAATTTATTGTTTCAATTGAATCGGTAGTGTTTAAATTGAATTGTGAATTTATATTATGATATTATTCAAATTTAAGTTGTGTGCTATTGTGAATTATTTTAATGGTTTATTCTTCAAATATCCCGCAATTAGTAATGGCAACAATATCTCCACTCTGGTTCCATGTAACGAAATCTCAAGTGGTATTGACAAAACAAAGTTTGCAGGTGGTATTGACAAGCTCAAGTGCTTTCTATATGTGGGATGCAAGGACATAGCATGAAAAATACATGCCTATCTAGTACATTAACTGTTATAGAAGGATTTCGTAGATAATGTAAACTTTTTAGTTACAATTGAAGCCTGTTCTTTCTGATAAATGAAACGATTGTACTTTTTTTTATATTAGACAAGTTCAAAACTTTGATAAATTATGATTGATTTGATGTAATGATAAACATGAAAGTGTTAGTCATTAATAAAGTACTAAATTTGTTGCAATTTGAAGTTTAAATTGAGTCGAATAGAGTGAAAATTTTTGTTTAATAGATAAATGTTCAAATTTTGTTACTGATCGTGAAGGCGGATCAGATCCTGTAGAAGTGGGCCACCAAGTGCGTCAGGGATGCTGGTCGTATGGAGAGGAGAGGGTGTATCTGCAAGGTACTCTGACGCTCAAGTAAAAAAGGGTCAGAGAAAAGGGGCAAGTACAAAGTATGAGTTCTTAGGATGAATATTGGATACCTGACCCTCTCAAGCGAGAGGGTTTATATAGAGCCCCCAGCGCGTGGCCAACGGTCCTATTTTCGGGGCGAAATAACCGTTTTCCCGAAGAATAGGTAACTGCCTCAACTAGCTGTTATGTCGGGCAGGGGTGCCCGAAACTAGCCGTTATGTCGGGCATAAGCGTGGTTTCGGGCACCTGCCCTTAACTGTTCGGGGAGCAGTGAATCCGTGCGTGACGGGCAGTAACTCCAGGGAGGAGCGATGTGTTCCTTGCCCGGTTGGAGGGCAGAAAGGTAACTTTCTCCCCTTCGTGGATTGGACTTAGGCAATTTGGGCCGCTCTGGAGCAAAAGCGGATTGGGCCATGTCTAGCCATTGGTCCAGTCCAGAACATGAGCCCCCCAAGTCGTTGCTCCCGAGCATGGGAGTGATGACTTAAGGACAACTCGTTGCTCCGGGGAGCTAGAATAGAGTCGTCGTTTGGAGACGAGGAGGATTATCTCGATGTGCTCGTGGTCCCCGGTGTCCATGAAATTCGTGGTCGTGACCTTGTTGCCCAGTACCCGGGGAGACTAATGGTCAGACAGAATTGGAAACTTTGGGTCGCCACGTGTGCCTAGAGCTCCGTGTAGCAGTTACTAGGTAATGATGGCTAGTTGATAGCCATCATGGCCTACGAGCGCGTATTCGCACGTGCCCATTTGTATAAAAAGGGGAAATTCGTTCCATTTGGAACTTTTTGCTCTGATTTCTCTTCGTTTCCTTCAGCATTTCTGACCGTTACCACCGTCTTGTTACTCCGACCACCGCTCCAAGCTTCGAGCAGCCACTTTTATCTTCTTAAATCAAGTAAGTTTTCTGATCCCATGCTTGTTCTACTCCTTTTGGTTGTCAATGGTAGATTGCATGTGGTTAGGGCTAGGTTTAGAGGACGAAATAGGTGGATTTTTGGTGATTGTTGTTGGTGGACGGTGGTTATGCCATTTTTCCACTTCTGACATGTCGCTGGACGTGCTAGTATGTTCTAGCGAGGAGGGCGGTTCACGGCGTCATCGTGACAGCTATGCATGTGTGACCTCCGTGTTCGTTCATCTTCTGAGTGGGTGATGAGTTTTTCGGTAGAACATTCCCAGATTCCGGTGGAGCTTTGCGATTTTCGGCGAAGCTTCAACGGAAACTGGGTATGAGTGCGAGGAAGCTCCTCGCTTGGGGATGACTTGTTTCGAGCGTCTCCTCGCAGGGAGGTTTCAGTTTTCCTTTTGATGTTAGGGCTTAGGTCGGGGACGTTGTCCTTAGCCCTTTGCGCGCCCTTTCACTTGACTTAACGGTGGAAGGGTGGATTTGATTTGTTGTCAAATTCACTTTCTTCTCTGCTTTTCAGGTGATTGTTATGGCGACGAGGCCAGATAAGAGGTTATCATAGATACGTCCGAGGAAGAAACAGGCTCCGAGGATAATAGTAGCTCGACGGCCACGAGTTCGACGGCTTCGAGTTCCCCCAGTAATGTTGGGGAGGAAGAGGATATGGACGACATGGACGAGGACGTCGCCGTGGACTCTGCCGAGGAGTGCGAGGTGGCCGAACCTGCTGAGCATGTGTCTTCTTTTGCGAGGTATTTGGGAGACGCTTTTATGGAGGTTGGACCGGAGGGAGAGTGAAAGGTGTACCTTCCTTCCGTGGATGAGCGGGTCTACACGAGCTTCGGGGACCATTTCACGATGTATGAATATGCCTTTAAGGAGCTGGGCCTGAGGTTACCGTTCACTGATTTTCAGCAGTCAGTGTTCGTGCATTTGAAATTGGCCCCCACACAACTGCATCCTAACTCGCTGGCCTTCATCCGGGCGTTCGAGCTGGTATGCGAGCATCTCTCCATAGGGGCTACTCTCCCTCTGTTCTTCACTATCTTCCATCTTTAAAGGCAGCTATCGGGCGACGAAGTCTTGGAACTTCCTGTTAGCACCCAAAATGTCTATAGTACTCTACAGAAACCCTTTGAAATATCTACCGCTTTTGGTCTGAAAAAGTTTGCTTGAAAAGAGATTGAGGAGATGAGAAGAGAAATTGTTTTTAAGGTTTTTGTGTTTGGAGAGACTTGTCGCCTCATGCCTACGTACCCACGATGTGCAATGTAGGATCAAAACCTCGTAGTTCGTGGTACAAAGAATGAAATTTGTTTGGTTTGGTTGATTTTAAAATGTAAAGACAAGTCATCATTTCTAAACGATTGATTCCGCTTAAAGAAATGAATCATGTCTAAACTTATGAAAAAGTTAAAGGAAAAAGTGCACGAGGGCACAAAAAGAGAGTGGTGAGTTTGGTGTTTTTTAAAGTCTTTTGAAAAAGGTGTCAATATTCTTATGTAGTTTAGCATTTATTAAGAAATGAAAAGAAAAGAGTAAAATCACTTGACAAAGTCAATGTTTGATTATGAAAGAAGTGATAGTTTGAAATCAAGAATGTTTTGAAAAAGAGAGAGAGTTTTGAAAATTGAATAATGGGGAGGAGAAGAAGTGACTATCCTAAAGCATAAAGTAAAACCTAAGGATAAGAATAGCCTAACCACACAAGCAAGCTCCATAGTCTTCGAACCATAATTCCAAAGCAAAGGGAAAAGGTCCTAGTTCTAAGTCCAAGGTTCTTAGAATTGCATTGGATGTCCAAGTTCTAAGTCCAAGGATTCAAGAATAGCATTGAAGTTCAAGGTCTAGGTGCCAAAATTTCATGTCCATTGCAAAGGATAGTAACCATAGTCCAAGATTAGAAGCACAAGTTTTTTAGAGGTTTAGGCCTTTATTAATGTTTTTAGTCCAAGTGGACAAGGAGAAAAAGGCATAAGCATAAACATGTGTCCAACGGACAAAGGAAAAATTGCAGAAGCATAAACATGTGTCCAATGGACAAAGGAAAAATTGCGAAAACATAAACATGATATGAAATGATAATAATGGAGCATAAAAGTAAAAGAGAGATAGAGAGCGAGAAGGAAATGTAAAGGTAAAAGTTAGAAGTTAGTGATTAGTTGTTAGTTGTTAAAGTAAGTGATCAATAATAATTGAATAATTGCACTTAGGTCAAAGTTAATGAAGACTTGTTAGAAGATTGATAGAATCAAAGCCTCTACAACAACAAGCTTCATAGATTTTGAACCTAATACAAAAGATCAATCAACATTGAGTTGTTTTTCGATACGGGACATATGTTGCGCTATGTTAAGCAATCGCCGAGTAATTTACGGAGTAATTACCCTACAATGAGGCGCTCAATAGCTCTTTGTGCTAATGCATGCTAGATGAACGATATGTAGGTCGTCATCCGAAAGCAATACCGCACGAAAAGAAAAGAAGGTAATGATCTCGTCTTGATCAAGAATTCGACAAAGAAATTTTAATGATCCATAAGACTTTCATCGATCCAAATAAAAGAGAAATAGATGAAGAGAAAGCCAAATTAAACCACACAATTATGTGGTCTAAGGCTAAGAACAAAAGGAAAGGGAACAAGGAGGAAGAAAGAGGAAGAAAAACCAAAACAGTCCAAAAAACAAGGATTTTTCACATTCTGGATGCTGGTTAATCGATTAACCAACTCACAATGTAATTATGTTAATCGATTAACCAGTGTAAACTTCCAATTTTTTGTGCAGAATTAAACTGTTAATCGATTAACCAATTCGTGCATGTTTTGGTTAATCGATTAACACTGTAAAAACAGCAGAAAATCAGTTTGAAAATTGCATGATCCTTGATCAATCATTTATTCAAACACCTTATGATTAAGGATGCAATTGTGCACGAAATTTTGAGTAAAATAGCAGCAAAAACTAGTAATCAACACAAATTGCAAGATCCAAAGATCAAGCAAACAAGATCAACAAAGGATCTACATTGTGGAAGATGAAATCAAGAACAACAATGGTGGAAAATGAGATTAGCACTCCAAATCTGAAAATTGCTTCAAATTACTCCAAGATCCAAACTCCAAAGCCTTGATCTTTAAGAATTGATGAAGAAAACAAGTTTGGATGAATGTTTAGCCCAAAGTTGAACAAGATTCAATGTGAATTCTTGTTAACTTTCAAAAGAAGAAATGTGAGCTTTGGTGAATTTGGTAGTTGGGGAGAGAAATTGCAAGAGGTTCTTTGGCTCTCAAAAGCTTGAATGAAATTTTAACAAGGTGAATTTGGCTCTCAAAACCTTGAAGAATGAATGAAATGAAGGCTCTATTTATAGAGTTTAGGCTTGGAAAATTTGGTGGATTGGAGTTTGGTTTGGAAATGAAAATTAGGCTTGTAATTTGAATTTGGAGGGAAATTCATAAAAGAATGGTTATTAGTGAAGGTGTATGGTAGGAAATGATCAAAGTGATGTAGGGAATTAAAATGAGATGGTCTAGAATATTCCACATGTGGTCAAAATGATGAAAATTGGTGCTAATTGGTGCAGAATTTGAATTGGCACATTTTTTCAAAAATTGCACGTGTTAATCGATTAACCATTTCACAGTGCAATTAAGTTAATCGATTAACACAATGAAAAAATGAGAAAAATGGCTTTTTGATGTACTGTCTTGGTTCCGGCTCAATTTTTCTTTCTTGTCAAAGAAGGCATGGACATAAACATATGAACCTTGGAGTCTCTTGAATAAAAATCAATTAAATCTTGGAAACTCTTGATCAGATGATTTTTGAATTGTTTGCAGATTAACTTTGACATTGTTCAGATGAAATTCATTCGAGCTGAGGGACTGTTATTTTGGCATTTTTAACCTGTTCTTCCCCTGAAAATGTCAATAAAGAGAAAAACAAAATATTTTTGGATTTTGATTAAAGGGTTAGTAAACACAGGCAAATAAAGGCAAATAAGAAAGACACAGATGCTCAGTGACCCCTGCAAGGCATAAACCCAAAGAAGAGAGGGATAAAGGAACCAAATCATGATCTTGTTTGTGGTATAAGATGCAAAATGAGATATGAATGATATGTGGAATCTTAGGGATCAAAAATTAGGGTCTTACTGTTGCCCCTATTTTAGTCTCTTCTATCGGGAGATATGAAGATACTTAAATACAAAAAGCGACATTTTTAAGCCATAAGATGCCACAAGATGATATGAATGCAAAGGATGAAACACTCTGCGGGGAAACTTGAAACAAGAGATTTATGGTAAATTGAGAGGGATGACGTGAAAAGACACGCCGGGGAACACAAGCTATTTCTGGAGATCTGTCAAGGTGACAAGAAGTATCCATCGATATTTGGAAAGAGAGGGACAAGACCCTGGGAATACGAGTAGTGACATCCAAGAATAGCATTGGATGGAAACTACAAACGAGACAAAGGTATGCCAATTGACGTCCAAGAATAGCATTGGACAGCAACAAGAAAGTTTCTGGTAAAAACATCAGCGTCATCCAAGAATAGCATTGGATGAAGGTGAAAAACACTCTATTGGGGATAAGATATCCAAGAATGGCATTGGATAAATGGAACTACATCATTCAAGAATGGCATTGAATGGGGCAACAACAAACATCAGAGTCATCCAAGAATATCATTGGACATAAACAAAATTTCATTTGAACAACTGCATTGGGGACATCCAAGAATGGCATCGGATGACAAGGGTAATCATCAGAGATATCCAAGAATAGCATTGGACTCAGCTGTGGAAAAGTTGTCCAAGAATGGCATTGGAAAAAAGGAATCACAACATCCAAGAATAGCATTGAATGAAGTGAGACAATTTATGGAAGAATATATCAGAATTATCCAAGAATGGAATTGGATAAAAAGAGTTCACGATATTCAAGACTGACATTGAATAAAGTGAGCAGGGACTTTCAGGAATGGCACTGAAAGGTAAAGGTAAATCACTACATTCAGGAATGGCACTGAATGGTAATGAGAAAGGCATCTAGGAATGACACTGAATGCAAAGGAGAAAACTCATCTAGGAATAGCACTGAATGAACAAATAAAACTTTCAGGAATGACACTGAAAGTAAAGGTAAAATATCGTTTAGGAATGACACTGAATGCAAAGGTGAACTCATTCAGGAATGACACTGAATAAACAGATAAGACTTTCAGGAATGGCACGGAAAAATATCCAAGCAGATCTGACGGGGATTACAAAAGAGAGGCAAAACTTCCAAGAATAGCACTGGGAGGAACAAGAGGAACAAGATATCCAGGAATGGCACTGGAGATCAAAAGAGATAGATATCCAGGTGTGGGACTGGAGTGAAAGAACATAAAGATCCAGGAATAACACTGGAATGAAAGGATACAAACATCTAACAACAGGACAAGATGCACAGGGAAACGACAACATCCAGGAATGACACTGGAAAGAAAGGAAATAAACAAGACATCCAGGAATAACACTGGGTGAAAAGACATGCAAAAGTTTTGGTAAGTGCCAAGTAAGTTGGACTTTGATCTCAAGGTAAGATGTTGACAGCAACAGGACCTCGGGAAAATGCATATGAGCGCGAAGCACACTTCGAGCTATAAAAATCTTTTTATGCAATGATATGTGAATGATTTATGTATGCAATGCATATGATAGGGACAACTAAGATAGACTCTTTTGTGAGGGAAGAATGGAACTCAGATTCCTCAACACAGGGAACACTGCCCACTCTGCTTGGAGAGAAGATGTTGAACACATCTCTGCCACACTGATGAATTGTATCAGGCTGATGGTCTTTTAAGGAAAGACATCTTGAGGATTCTCGAAGAAGATTTCCCCAGATTGATTGACTGATGAATAAACTGATCATAGCTTCAATTTGACTGCTGCAGGGGAAGAATGAACTGATCATGGCTTTAATTCTTGAAATGATTGTTGAGAATAAACTGATCATAGCTTCAGTTGCTGGGGATGAACTGATCATGGCTTCAATTCTTGAAATGAAAGTTGAGAAGGCTAAGCTCAGTATGAGTCTTGAAAGAGATCTTCTGGTTAACCAATTCTGAGAATAACTTGCACTGAGCAACAAATCTTGTACTGATTCATAACAAGATCTGGAAGTAATGTGCCCTTGATAGGATCACTGACCAAGTTTCTCAACTGTTCGAAAATCTCTTGATGAGGAAAGTTTGTCTGCAAATAAGATTATTCAAACAAGCATGGTAATTTTAATGCAAAGCTCAATGCAATTTTGAAATAAAAAATCATTTTGGAATGATATTATTGATGTAAAGTAAATGAAACACTTGTAAAAACACGGCGGTTTAGACATTTGAAATGAAAGAGAAAGCAAAGGTATAACATCAAAGCAAATGATTGGCAACAAACTTAGGAGTCAATTTACGCAACCTTGCTATAGTATGTAAGTTATATGTGAGCCTAAGAAGGGGGGTGAATTAGGTTCTTAGAGATTTATCCCGATTTTTAAATGAACTTGAGTTTTACTTTCCTAAAATTTCTAAGTGTTGAAATACGGTAAATGCGGAAAGTAAATGAACACCGAGACGTATAGTGGTTCCCCTCACACACCGAGAGTACTCCACTCCCCTTTCAACATGAAAGAGAATTTCACTAATGTTAGATCTTAGGACAAGACACACCTAGTCTTCCTATACAAGACTCTAACAATCCACACCAAGAACACCCTCTTGGATTTTACAAGTTTAAAGTCCAACCAAGAACAAATCTTACAATGGACCTCTTGTATCCACAATCCGGATAACAAGGATTCTAACAAACCCTATAAGAGAAACAATCCTTCCCTTATAGTCAACACCTAAAACCAAACAATTGTTGGACCATTAGGATTTTACAATAATTCTGAATTTTGAATAAGTAGATGAAACTTTGATTCTTCAATATATCAATCCAAAGATTGATCTTCTCCTTTTTGTAACAGTCACTCTTAATGAGATTATACAAGTGTTCAACACAATTGAAATGAAACAAATGCAATATGTGTGAATATTTTATGCAAAGGTTTCACTCTTAGAAAGTTTGTTAAGAACACTTTGATACAATGAAGGTTTTAGTAAAAGAATGATTGTTTGAAATTTTAGCAAGGAGGTTGAAAAAAAGATTTGAAAAATCATGTATTTATGTGCACATAACACCCTTAGGAAACATGGTAAAAACTGTAAAAAAATCATGAACAAATGCCATTGCATAATGAAAAGGTTCCATGAAGAGAGGCATGAAGAGGTGTTATGAAAAATGATGATTTTTCAATTCTGTTCAGGTGCAAATCGATTGCACAATGCTTAACGTAACAAAATATTCAAAATTACAACACGCTGTAAATTGTGGCGGTTATTTTGGTTAATTACGTCGGTTCAAAACGCCGTAATTAACTAAAAACTGAATGTTTAAATAAATTGAAAAATCAAAAATTTGTCTAAATATTTGAACCAATATTATGCAACATCTATTGATTTATCCAAGTCAATAGATTATATTTGAAAGTGATTTAACATGGTTCAAAAATGAAAAATAATTTTTCCAATTAAAGAAATATTTTGAGAACTATTTTATCAATATATATTGCATGCTTGAGACACTTTTGAACACTTGTATGCAACCATATAGATAAGTGAGAGTTATACCTTGATTATACTTGAGAATTCTTCAAGACTTGTAAAACTTAAAAACTTTGTGCTAGCTTCAATGTCTTGATCCATTCTTTTTGAGCAAGCATAACATATTGAATGAATAATGTTGTCTTCATCAAAACCATTGAGAAGCTTGCCTTCACATAGTATGCTTTCAAAAGAAACCTGGCTTCAATTAGGTCTTTTGAATGTTGTAACGTGGTCTGGTTCACGGTTTTTGAAACAAAGGATATAGGCTCAAAGTTTATTTGTACCCAAACTATTCTTCGTGATGACCTTCAGTCCTATGCTCAGTTAATTCAAACTATGCATTGAGGTTCCAAGAGATTTTGGAACTGCAACACTGTTATGATGATGGCTCAAAAGATTTTTGAGATGGCAGTTCTTACAACATTTTGTTTTTTTTGATGAGGACCTCAGTCAACTCGTTTTGTCTTTGAGGATTTTAGTAACCTCTTGATTTTTCTTTTGTTACCCCTAACTTTTGCCTGAACTGTGTCATTTGAGTTTACAGTCAGCGGGATGCCCCAATTTTTTTTGCCTAAGTCTCCTTCATAGGTTTTGACTTAGCGGGCTTTTCATTTGATTTTTTTTCATTCATTTTTTTTCCTGAAAGATAGCGACTGTCTGGCTTAATGATTACGGTGAACCATCATTGACTTTTGATTTGAAAGACATCTTCGACACTTCCTTGATGTGTGCGAAGGAAAGCATGTGATTACAACCTTTATTGGAAGGCGTATTGCATGCATAGTCAAATTAACTGAGAACTACCCATCCCCAGGTTAAGATTGCGAGTTTTTTCGTACAGAAAGAAACTCTAACTTCTAGGCTCAAAGGGGTTGACAAGGGATTAACTTCCTTATTTCTCCAGTGTTTAGGAGTTGAAACAATGCCTGTACATCATCAGCCAAGTTTTAATTGAAAGCATACAATTTAGCAATTTCAGGTATTTTGTTTTCATCATCCTCCCTCCAATCTTTGCATAAACAAAAGCTTAATAAAGACAGTGAACAGGAGAAATATTTTTGTTTTGTGAAAAAGAAAGCATAAAGATGCACATAATGGATATAAATGATTTGAATCAAAACATTGCAATGCTCATTTTATTGAAATTACCATGAAAGTACAAATAAAGTTAGAAAGCAAACAGACAATACAATCAAAGAAAAATGCAAACAGAAAGAAACAAGGCCTAGTGACTAATCAGCAACAAGGATGAGTTGTCCTGTCTGAAACACTGGCTTTAGGAGATGATCCGTCTGAAATGACTCAGACTTCACTTGGCATGCTCTGGCAAAGGATTGCTGACAACATTGGGATTGTCATCAAGAAAAGTCAGAATCTTTGAGTTCACCAATTCTTGTACTCTAGCTTTCAATGCATAGCAACCTTCCAAGTTATAGCCTGCCCCACCTCGATGGAACTCACAGTGAAGATCAGCCCTATAGCTGGCTGGGAGAGGATTTGGAGGAGGAGGTAGATCCCTCGTTGTAATTAAACCTTTCTGAATAAGACATGGATACAACTCAGTGTAGGACATCGGGATAGGGTTAAAGTTAACCCTATTGTGATTCTGATTTTGTCTAACAGCCTGACGAGGAGCTTGAACAGAATGAGCGTTGACAACATGAGCAAGTACAGCTACATATTATTGTTGTCTGCGACAAGGTTTACCTTCAATTGAAACAACATGGGTATCACCATCCTTCTTCTTTTGAAAATTTCCAGCATACTTTTTAGCACCACTAAAGGCTTCAGCATTGGCAATCTTTCCTTTCTTTATACCTTCTTCTAGTCTTTCTCCAATAGTGACTAGGTCAGCAAAACCAGATGATACACTGCCTATCATCTTTTCCCAAAAGAGTGGCTGAAGAGTATCCATGAACAAACCAGTTAATTCCTTTTCTTCCAAAGGTGGCTCCACTTGAGCAGCTAGCTCTCTCCAGCGCTGAGTGTACTCCTTAAAGGATTCTTTTTCTTTCTGAGACATGTTATGCAATTGACGACTGTTGTACCCTAAATTTTACCCCTTAGATGTCATATCGTCTCGCACTTACATTTAGACTTCAATCATATATGCATTGTTAACTAACCATTTCATTTTTTGCAAGTTGTTTCCTTTTATTGTGAAAGATAGGGTTTACATAAAACGGACAAGAGCTCCCTAAGACATCTTTTGGCCCCGAGTGCAACCATTCGAATCTGCATGCATCCAAGAAGTCATTCTCAACAAGAAATTAAGTGTTTTATCAAGACAAGTCAACCATTGCCTTACATGTCAAGCAAAGTGTGATCCCAAGTATTGAGACATCGTTCCATGTGTTAGGGGACATCCTTGGAGCCACCTATGAGCCTTGGAAAACTTTCTTTTGAGTGCAAGAATTTTTCATTTGGATAAATATTCATCAAAGTGCAACATCTCAAATTGGTGTCATGGAAGAGTTAAAATTTGGTAACTTAGAATTTTCTAAGAATGTTCTTGTGACATTTTCTTTTTTTCACGGACATGTGACTTATTTCAATTTCCATGGGGTCCAAAAAATGTTGTCATTTGAATCAAGGTCATAAAGTTGAAAGTTTAAAGTGGTATTCACGTAAGGTTGTAGTAGCAAGGCATTAGGCACGTAATCCATCTCATGTGCCTCTTATTATTATTTGAAAAAAATCTGAAGATGCCTTGCTTGCAAAACAATTTTCGTGAAGTCACTAAATACTACCTCTTTGAGCTCACCCTTTCCTGATGAAGCCAAAAGCTTTCTGGGACCCCATAGTGGATTGATGAAATAAAATGGCTCATCACAAGAGACCTGTGTTCATGATCAGAGAATCTGTAATTCTCAATTCCAACTATTACCTCTTTTTACTTTCTCTCTCATGGAACAATAAAATGGGTTTTTGGAATGGATATTGAAGGATAAAAGTAGCAGACCTGCACCATGTTCTCCACTGCATTTGTTCAGCAAATGAAGCATAACAATCTCCAAGGTTGACTGAGATCAACGGCTGAAAGGAGTGCTACAAAAACCCTAATTTTTTCTTCTATGGACAAATCAATTACCCACTGTATCTCCAAGGCACGGACCAATTTGCTTCGCCTATAAAAGGAGACCATTTCTCCTTTGTTCAAGACACAACAAAAAACACCGAGCAAGCTACAAGAAAACTCTCTCAAAATCTCTCCAATTCTCCCTTTCTTAGTTTTGCAAGTAATCTTCAAAACTTGCAAAGAGCTTATCATTTTCAGTCTTTCTGTAAACACTTCAAACCCTCAAACCTCCAACATCTTAACCACCAGAAACTTGTGAAAGAGGATTGGCTCTGTAGCAGTTGAGGAAGGAAAGCTCATCCATCATTTCCAGAAACCAGTACCTATGAAGAAGCAGTGGACTCTCTCCACTAGGTATCACTCTATTTCACTCTTTTTTTTACAATGATTGTTTGCTTCATATTTGTCTCATACTGTTATCGTATTGGTTATCTTATTATTATCTGATTCTATGTTGAAAATGCCATGATCATTCTGCTCCATATTGTTATCATGTTGGTATCTTGTTATTGTCTGATTATTGCTTGTTTCTGTGATAAAACCATTAATATGTTAGTTTTGTTTTGTTAATCGTTAACTGGACTCGTGTTTGAATAAAAAGAAAACTGAACAAGAAAAGAATTAAAGTGGCGCTCGCCATGCTAACATAGTGGCGCCCGTCATACCACTAACTCACACAAAATAACACACACCACATTAAAAAAAAAAGAGAGCACATGGCGCCAGCCATGTTGAGGGTGGCGCAAGCCACATGGTTCATGGCGCCGGCCATGCATGAGATGTGGCGGGAGCCACATTGGTTGGCATTTTTTTTGTGTTTTATTTTTATTTTTTATGTGTTTACCTCTCATTTCTTTTTTATTTATTTATTTCTTCTCCTAATATTTAAAAAAAAAACATTAAAAATATTCATCACTTCATTTTTATTTTAGATTTCTTTTGTAAATAAAATCAGGTATTTTCTTAAAAATGTTAAAGAATTTTCTTTTGGAATATTCTGTAACTTGTAAAATTTTGTTTACAAATTGTTTCCTGACTTTATCATGAGAGTGTTGTCTTGGTTTTTCTGGGCTCTGTTGCTAGTTGCACAACTCTAAATGCTTTTGTTTTCAATTTATGAATGCTTCTCTGCCATGTTTGGTATATGTATGTGACCACTGACTTTAAAGTGAGCTGTTTTGGAAGTATGCTGTGATTCATGAAGTTTTGTGTCCTAACTTTAACAAACCTTACCATGAGAATATTACCTGTAGTTTTGTTCTCTGTTGAAGTTGCATGACCTAAATCCAATTGTTTCTTGTGCTTTCCTTGCCATGCTTGACATATTCATGTGACCACTGACTTTGAAATGAGTTTTTCTTTGAAGTATGCTTGATTTGTGAAGCTTTGTTTCCTGACTTTAAAAAAATCTTACCATGAGAATGTTGTCTGTTTTTTGTTCTCTGTTGATGAGTTGCACGACTCCAAATACATTTGATTCAAATTGTGAATTCCTTCTCTGCCATACTTGTCACATTTACACGATCACTTATTCTTGTTGATTGCTATGTTCATGTTTGAAAGTTCACTTCACGTGTTGATTAAATGCTTACTGTTTGGAATTCTTGAACTCATATGTTTCATTGTATTTCAACCCCACTGTAACTCTTGTTTACAAGATACTATTCTTCCCCTTCCTTCCAAAGGAAAAGTCTTTTTATTGACCTCAAGGTCATAAAAAGCTCATTACTACCTTTGACCTCATAGTCATAGGAAGCCTTTGACCTCATAGTCATAGGAAGCCCTTGACCTCATAGTCATTGGCAACATCTTCAACCTTTGACCTAATAGTCATAGGAACCTCTCATGGCCTCATAGTCATAGAGTCACATCTTCAACCTTTGACCTCATAGTCTTAGGTAGCCCTTGACCTCATAGTCATTGGCAACATCTTTAACTTTGACCTCATAGTCATAAGTAAGCTTTGACCTCATAGTCATAGCCATTTTCCTTTGACCTCATAGTCATAGGATCTCATCTTGGCCTCATAGCCATCTTACCTTTGACCTCATAGTCATAGGATATCACCTTGACCTCATAGTCATAGGTAGCCCTTGACCTCATAGTCATTGGCAACATCTTTAACTTTGACCTCATAGTCATAAGTAAGCTTTGACCTCATAGTCATAGCCATTTTCCTTTGACCTCATAGTCATAGGATCTCATCTTGGCCTCATAGCCATCTTACCTTTGACCTCATAGTCATAGGATATCACCTTGACCTCATAGTCATAGGTAGCCCTCGACCTCATAGTCATAGGCAAGCTTTGACCTCATAGTCATAGCCACCATCCATTGACCTCATAGTCATGGAAAAATCCTCTATCGACCTCATAATCATAGAAAAGTCTCTCTATTGACCTTAAAGTCATAGATATCTCATTATTATCCCTTGACCTCATAGTCATAGGACTCCCTCTTGACCTCATAGTCATAGAGACACTTCTTTCTTAACCTCATAGTCATGGCCACCCTTCATTGACCTCATAGTCATAGGATTACCTCTTGACCTCATAGTCATAGAGACACCTCATCCTACCTTTGACCTCATAGTCATAGGCATCCATTCCCCTTTGGCCTCATAGTCATAGAGTTACATCTTTAACCTTGACCTCATAGTCATAGGTAACCTTTGACCTCATAGTCATAGGCAAGCTTTGACCTCATAGTCATGGCAACCCTTCCTTGACCTCTTAGTCATAGGATTACCTCTTGACCTCATAGTCATAGTCAAAGTCTCTCTATTGACCTCATAGTCATAGATAGCTCATTACCACCTTGGCCTCATTATCCTCTTACCTTTTGCCTCATAGTCATAGGATTTCATCTTGACCTCATAGTCATAAGGTTTCATCTTGGCCTCATAGCCATCTTCCCTTTTTGACCTCATAGTCAAAGTCTCTCTATTGACCTCATAGTCATAGAAAGCTCATTACCGTCCTTTGACCTCATAGTCATAGGATTCCCTTTTGACCTCATAGTCATAGGGCCATCTTTAACCTTTGACCTCATAGTCATAGGCAAGCTTTGACCTCATAGTCATGGCAACCCTTCCTTGACCTCATAGTCATAGGATTACCTCTTGACCTCATAGTCATAATCAAAGTCTCTTTATTGACCTCATAGTCATAAATAACTCATTACCACCTTGGCCTCATAACCGTCTTACCTTTGACCTCATAGTCATAGGATTTCATCTTGACCTCATAGCCATCTTACCTTTGACCTCATAGTCATAGGATTTTATCTTGACCTCATAGTCATCTTACCACCTTGACCTCATAGTCATAGGTAACCTCTTCTCTAGGCCTCATATCCACTTATCTCACAACTTAGACCTAGAGAGTTTCTTAAACTCTAAATGAGCTCATACTCATTTCCCCTTGGAACTTTGGCCATAGTCAATGGTTCCTCTCCCACCCTTAGTTAGGTGAACTACGGTTTCCCTGATTCTTTAGTCAGATACGTAGGCACAAGACGCGATGCCTTGGCGAGCAAACTTAGTGTACATATCCCTTAGGTCTTTACCTTTACCTTTAGCAGATATCTTAGCAAGCAAACATAACATAACACAAACTTAAACAAGAGGTTCCTGTAGAGTACTACAGATATTAAGGGTGCTAATACCTTCCCTTATTATAACCAACCCCCGAACCTTAGATCTCCCCCTTTAGGTTTTCTCGATCTTGAACCTTTCCTTTGGATAAATCAAAGTCGGTGGTGAATTCAAAGAAATGCGATGCAAGTTAATTAATAGCTTGTTATCCGATTTTCACCGCAACAACGACGATCAGGTGCCATGTCCAGATTGTACTATATTGCTTTAAGAAAGCATCAACCAAGTTTTTCCAGCTTTGGATACGGTTCTTCTCAAGTCCCATATACCATTCATTGAAGCTCCACTCAAGCTGTCTTAGAAATAGTGAATGAGCAGTTTGTCATTTTTGGCATGAGCAGCCATCTTGTGACAGTACATCACCAAGTGGCTTCTGGGACATGTGTGCCCCTTGTATTTCTCAAAATCAGGAGCTTTGAATTTTGCAGGCATAACCAAGTCTGAAACCAAGCACATGTCCATTGCGGCAGCGCTAAAGACATCACTTCCTTCCATGACTCTTATCCTTTTGTCCAGAGTTTGCCATTGCTCTCTGAATTCTTCAATGTATCCAGGTTCTCCCTGACTTTCAGATTGTGGACCAGTAGCATGGTACACGAATGGAGGATTCTCAGGCATAGCTTGAGCAACAGAATGCACAACAGGCTGAGGTTCAGTGAACAATGGAGCTGAAGATACTGGCAGTACAGTCGGGACAAACACAGGAGTAGTTGCAAAGGGTGGCGAGTAATTCGGAGGTAACCCAAATTCTGGCCAAGTAGAAGCTGGTTGCTGAGTCAGTGGAGGGTCAACAGTAGCAGTTGAAGTTTCAACAATCACATTTCTCTGAGGTGGTTCACCTCTAGCAATCAGAACTTACAACATTTCTTTGAGCTTGGTCATACCGACCTTCAACTCATCAATTTCCATTCTGACTTCGGCGTTGTGTTGTTCTTGGTTTTCCATTCTCAATCTGACAGCAGCTCTAATTCCGTAGTTGTGTTGAGGAAACAGCTTGACGGTGAACAGATAACTAAAGAAGGAGACAGTTGAAATGAGTTTCTGAGACAACTAGGAAGAGTGCATATGTATGCTCATGGATGCAAGAGTGCATGGATGCAACAACCACAAACAAGATCACTCAAAGTACACAGGTTCAAAGGTCCGAGTCACGATCATGGAGTCAAGGGGTAAGAAACCAACCCACAAAGGTATGCTAAGGGTATAACACCTGCCGAACAAGGTTCTAAAGAGGTTCCCAGAGTTTACAACCCATCTTTCAGATATTATCAATTTCCCAACTTTCTTGGTAGTCAATAATATTCTCAAGAGAGTCTCGTCTGAGTGTGGTATCGCGTAACAACTGATTCAAGTTTGCACCTGAATAGCCACCGCACCACGTCCTAATAAGGCCAAGATAGGTTAAAGGATTCTAAAGTCCTCAGCTTCGGGTCCTCGGATCAAGAAGCATAACGGGTTTGCCATTTCTAGTCTGCCATTATTGCCTCTTGGGAGGACTACCTCATCTGAGTTCTCGGGAATGGTCACCAGAGTCGACAGCTCTCTAGATCAACACCCTGAAATGCGCAAGACACGCACGTCAGAATATCTCCCAAGAAAACCTCGTCTGGATGTGAATTTCGTGAACACCAAACGTACCAAGACGGCGCGTAGGTCCCTCTACTTTCCACCCTAGTCTTAGGTGTATACTCAAGCCTGGGTATTAGACTTATCTCACCACACAAAAGAATTCCCAAACAGAACAAACAAATAACAAACAACTCAGACAAAAAACAAATAAATAAATCAAAGTAGGCTAAACCCCTCAAGGAATGGACCAGGAAGAGGTCAATCTTTCCCCGCAGAGTCGCCACTTTTCTGTAGCGGCAAAATCGTGAGTGTAAGCTATTGATTAATTTAACTCGAAAAGCAAGAATCGCCACCGCACTTTTATTTTATCCAAAAAGGAAAGGAAAAAGAGCGAACAAAACCTACACAAGTTCTAAACAAGAACAAGTAAAGAGAAACTGGATAAGGGGGGTTGGTTACGCAATGTGAAGGTGTTAGCACCCAAAACGTCTATAGTACTCTATAGGAACCCTTTGAAATATCTACCGCTTTTGGTCTGAAAAAGTTTGCTGGAAAAGAGATTTAGGAGATGAGAAGAGAAATTATTTTTAAGGTTTTTGTGTTTGGAGAGACTTGTCACCTCATGCCTATGTACCCATGATGTGCAATGTAGGATCAAAACCTCGTAGTTCATGGTACAAAGAATGAAATTTGTTTGTCTTGGTTGAATTTAAAATGTAAAGACAAGTCGTCATTTCCAAGCGAATAATTCAACTTAAAGAAATGAATCATGTCTAAACTTATGGTTGTGTATGGGAGAATTTATTTTTCTCTGCAGATTTTGGAAGAGCTTTGTGAGGGTCCTTATTGATGGGAGATGTCACACTTGTCTTGGTGTGTGAGTTCAGTGGAAGGCAGTATGTGTGATGGACGAAGACTGTGATCAAGGAGTCCATTGTGATCATTCCTGTGGATATTACAGAGAAAAGTTAATCAGCTTGGCAAGATGTGAGTTTAGGAGCTTGAGAAGATAACAAACCAAGAGGGAATTATGTGAGTTCTGGTATTTGGATTGTTTGAGGATTAAGCATTAAGTGAATGCGTTCAGCAGGTGTGTTGAACAGAGGGTGCGCTCTTGAAGACATGAAGACAAGTCTTATGTTTTCCATTCATTTAAGGTATTCTTCTTGCAAAGGAGCACTGGTTATCTTAGATAGGGAGAGTTGGTCTTTTGTGGAAAAAGTGGTTTATCCAGATTGTAATGTCAGACAAGATGTCGTGACATTGTGTACTTGACAGTTTAGACCTGGTTCTATAGATTTGTGTGTCAATGGATTGAATCAGAAGTATACATTTACACCAATGGGTGTCAATTTTTGGCCATAAAGGGGGAGAGAATGTACAGTAGTAGCTGCTGAGTCTGGATTTTGTTCTGAGTATATTGGTTGGATGATTCAGAGTTTGATTTTGGAATTTTTTTTGTGCTTGCTGCGATGTTCAGAGTTTGTCCAATTGTGGCTAAAAAGGGGGAGAGAGTTGCCAAGGTGTGGTTGTGAATTTCTGATATGGTGTAGCAGTTGAGGGGGAGAGTGTATGAACAGCTGTGAGCTGGTTCTTGGTTTGAGGGGGAGTTTGCCCTATGCTGATGTGAAAGTGAGTTTATGCAGATTGTTGGTTTTTGTTGCTGCTGGTTAGTGAGTTTGTGCAGCTTGTTGAAGAGGTGCTGCTGGGTTCTCTGATGATGGCAGAGTTTGTTTTAGCCAAAATTAGCCAAAGGGGGAGATTGTTAGTTCTCGTGTTGGCTGGAATTTTGGAAAAACAAAGTTGAACAATGTTGATGTCATATGTTTGATGTCATAACATTGGTTCTTATCATTAGCTGTTGCAGGGTTGGAAGTTTTGTATGCTGATGTTATAAGTGATGTCTTGACATCACTATACTAGAACATCAGAACATCAGTTTGTGATGTTTTAGGGCTGCGCGTGTTAGGATGTTTTGTTGTTAGTGAGATTTTCTGCTGAGAGATAGAGAGATTGCAGGCAAATTTATTGGAGAAGATTTATTCTGATACAATTAATTCTGCATATCTTGTGGAGAATAGTTTGTTACTATTTTTGTGCAAATAGACATGGAGAATTGTTCCTATTTGTGTGGAGAAGATCTTGCAGCTGAATTAAAAAGTGAAGATTTAAAAGATACATAATATCCTGGAAATATTATGTGGAGCTGATTTAAAGGTGTGGAAGATTAAAGATAAAACTAGTAAAGATTGAGTATTTAAAATATGAAGATTTGATTGAAGATTTAATTGAAGATTTGATTGAAGATTTAATTGAAGATCTATTTAGTAGCAGAATTTTTTGCAGATTTGGAGCAGAAGATTTGTTGTGATTTGAAGGCCCAAATCCAATTGGGAAAACGTTATAAATAGAATGCTTGTAATGTAGAATAGGTACGGGTCCAAGATGTAGATCATTAGGGCTTTGTCTAAGTGAACCACTCGGGTTGTGAGATGGTCACTGTGTTATTACTCAGAAACCTGTAGGTAATGAGTATTGTATTGTTCTTGGAGGAAGCTGTGAAGCAACTCCAAGGTGTGTCATGGAAGTGTGTCTTCTATGTTTGTGTGTATGTAGAGTTGTTGGTAATCAGGCTGTTGATGCAGTGGCGGAGTTGTTGACTGCTAGACATCATTGCGATGATTGGGAGTGAGATGGAGTCTCTTACCTAGGGAGGACTTAGGTAGAAGGGTCATTGGGTAGTGATTGAATTAGGTAGATTGTCAACTGATCTGTTGAGTCTGTAATTTGATACTACTAATAGTGGACTTCCTTCCTGGCTTGGTATGCCCCCAGATGTAGGTTGTTGAACCGAACTGGGTGAACAATCCTTGTATTGATTTACTGTTACTATTATTGCCTTGTTCATACAGAAGATTGCCATGTTATGACATTGCACGAGACATCACACATCTGTACTAGAATTTTAATTGGTATCAGAGCAGGCATCCTGTCTGTTTCTGGATGAGATCTATGGAAGATACTTTCTGGTTCATGAGCAAGGAAGATAGTTATGGGCTTGGTAGTTTGTATGATCCCTTGTAGTGAAGGTTGGACTATTCATAAGAACTGTTGTTGTGAGTGTGTTGTTAACACTTAGTCTGTTTGGTGATGATGTGCAAGGATTATTGAGTAGTGCCTGAAGGTTGAGGAGTTGTTGTATGTTCCGTTGCATGGTATCTGATGTAACCCTGGTTGGTTCTTGTATCTCTGGTGGTGAGATTCTAGGAAGGTATTCACTTGGAAAGACATTAGGGGTTGGCCTCATCAGCAGGATATTCGTGATGTTGTAGTTAATGCAAGACAACTTTAATCGTTTTGTTAGAGATTCCAAAGTCACTTGAGGATTATCTCATATCTTTGGGGAAAGAAGTGACAAAAAGATGAATGAATCTTTTTGAAGACTGTATGACATGGAAGGGTCTATTTCAAATCAGGCATTAAAGACCAATCTGTTCAGAACATTGATTCCTTCTTATCAATTTTCGTGATGATGAAAGAAGAGGGTGGAACCTAAGCAATAGAGTATCACTGTCAAATCTTTCAAGGGAGTGAAAATCTTGATAAGTTATCTCTTAAGCTTAGTAGTGGTGACCCAATTAGGAGGATCTTTCTGGTTATGATATAGTATATCTGAAGATACATGAACTGGAGGAAGTTTCATCAAGAAAGAAGCTGAGCTTGATTTATTCCCTACAAAAGAAATGTGGATTGATATGGGTGTAGTCTCCAAAGCCATTGCAGTTGTGATGTACACTGATGTCGGAACTGATGTTGAAACATCATTTCAGTTCTTTGCTTTCTCAGCCAAAGAAAGTTAGTTGTGCTCATGGTGAAGTATCAGGTCAAGCCACTTACCTAATCTGAAGTGATCAGTGGTGTGGATTAGCAAAAGAGGGATCAACTAGTGCCTCAAGTCTACAGGAAAAGGATGTCAGACCAGATCAAATGTTGTATCTTGTGATAAATAGCTTGACAATAGTTGAGTATTTTTCTGCTTTTGATTATGTTGTGCATTCAACTAATGACAATATACATTGACGGGAGACCGTGCACACGTCTGAGGTAAAAGTGCAGGACTGCAGAAGTGTTGAGAATTTACTTCTCTTTATTTGGCTGTTTTGTAAGTATTTTCAAGAGTTCAGTACTTGGGAGTTGAATCAACTGGTGGGGTTGATTGGTGACTATGGATTATCATCCAAATTGCCTGGGATGAGTTTGGATTATAAGAGGCAGATTGATTGTGGAATATTGATGACATCCAACATCTCAAAGTCAGACAAGTTGTTGGGTTTAAGGCTGAAAGATATGAAGACGTCACATCTTGTTGGTTACAGCTTGGATCAGTCTTTTCTGACCTAAGTGGTTTGGAGCATGGTGGTTGCTCTGGTTGTAAAGGTCGAGGATAAGTGGCAGTTATCTCTGGCTTTCTATTGATGGCTCTACTAAGGGAAGTGACTTTCTTTAGTATTGCTATGGGGTAGTCTTGGACTACTTATTTTATGAAGATTCAGATGTGGTAGGTTTGAAGTCTTTGGAGTTTCTAAGCAGGATGGAGGTTGTCTACTCAAACTTGATGGTTGATTCAAGTCTATGAGAGCATGGAAATCTGTTTCTGCAAAGGGAGGAGGTTCTTCTGAGTGGCAGAAGGTAGAGCTGAATTCAACAGTTGGATGTTCTGACATCTAACTTAACATCAGGAGTCTCAGCTGGTGATGTGGCATATCAGCTAATGATAGGGTGATCTACAGGAATGGGATGCTTCAAAAAGATCGTTCTCATGGCAGTTTGCGGGAGCTACAGGAAGGAGAAGATATTACATGACCATGGCTTAGGGAGTCTAAGTGTGTTTGCTTTTAAGCAAGTGGAACATGTGACTTGAAAATCAAGTTTCCTTGGTGGATCAAGATATCTTGGTGAGAGTTCTGACAAACATGAAAAAGGTCCAAATGTGGCATTTGGTTGTTTTCATATGAGGATTCATGAATGAGGTGATCAAATTGTGGCATTTGGTTGATCTTAGTAGTGGTTTCGAAGAATCAAGATAACCAGAGTGTGGCACCTGGATTGTCTTGGAACAAGTTACTCTTGGGCAGAAGGGTGATAAGTTGAAGACTAAAGGAGAAGGTGGATGAGAGTTTTATTCTCTAGTTCTTTGGATTACTATGCAATAGTAAGTCCAGTTGGCGGAGCATATCAAGAATCATGGTGATGATGTCTTGGTGTGTGGCAGATGTTCTAATTTGTGTTGGGACATTATCTGGTTGGATATCCTTGGTGAAGGATGATTATGCCCTGGTTCAGGAGCTTGGTGCCTACATTATGCCTAAGGAGCATCTACATAGTCATACGGGAGAATGATGAAGTAGAAGGTCTGCCTTGGATGAAGAATGTAGAGAAGACTGAAGTAGATCAGGTATTATTTGTTTGGAAGTATGAAGATGAAGAGTATGATAGGGAATGACTACCTTTGGATATAGGGACAATGGTACCAAAATGCATGTGCTCAGCAAGTGTGCTCAAATGTTCATCTTCATTTAGAGCATTAGTTAACCATGACTAGGGGAGTACTTGTCTATGGATTTTGCAGCGAAAGTACATATATAGTGAAGATTGCATGCTGAGCAAGATTGTGAAGCTAAGTGTTTGAATCATATGCGCACATGCTTTTGGGGAGAAGTCTGAAGGACAACTTTGGTTGTGTATGGGAGAATTTATTTTTCTCTGCAGATTTTGGAAGAGCTTTGTGAGGGTCCTTATTGATGGGAGATGTCACACTTGTCTTGGTGTGTGAGTTCAGTGGAAGGCAGTGTGTGTGATGGACGAAGACTGTGATCAAGGAGTTCATTGTGATCATTCCTGTGGATATTACAGAGAGAAGTTAATCAGCTTGGCAAGATGTGAGTTTAGGAGCTTGAGAAGATAACAAACCAAGAGGGAATTATGTGAGTTCTGGTATTTGGATTGTTTGAGGATTAAGCATTAAGTGAATGCGTTCAGCAGGTGTGTTGAACAGAGGGTGCGCTCTTGAAGACATGAAGATGAGTCTTATGTTTTCCATTCATTTAAGGTATTCTTCTTGCAAAAGAGCACTGGTTATCTTAGATAGGGAGAGTTGGTCTTTTGTGGAAAAAGTGGTTTATCCAGATTGTAATGTCAGACAAGATGTCGTGACATTGTGTACTTGACAGTTTAGACCTGGTTCTATAGATTTGTGTGTCAATGGATTGAATCAGAAGTATACATTTACACCAATGGGTGTCAATTTTTGGCCATAAAGGGGGAGAGAATGTACAGTAGTAGCTGCTGAGTCTGGATTTTGTTCTGAGTATATTGGTTGGATGATTCAGAGTTTGATTTTGGAATTTTTTTTGTGCTTGCTGCGATGTTCAGAGTTTGTCCAATTGTGGCTAAAAAGGGGGAGAGAGTTGCCAAGGTGTGGTTGTGAATTTCTGATATGGTGCAGCAGTTGAGGGGGAGAGTGTATGAATAGCTGTGAGCTGGTTCTTGGTTTGAGGGGGAGTTTGCCCTATGCTGATGTGAAAGTGAGTTTATGCAGATTATTGGTTTTTGTTGCTGCTGGTTAGTGAGTTTGTGCAGCTTGTTGAAGAGGTGCTGTTGGGTTCTCTGATGATGGTAGAGTTTGTTTTAGCCAAAATTAGCCAAAGGGGGAGATTGTTAGTTCTTGTGTTGGCTGGAATTTTGGAAAAACAAAGTTGAACAATGTTGATGTCATATGTCTGATGTCATAACATTGGTTCTTATCATTAGTTGTTGCAGGATTGGAAGTTTTGTATGCTGATGTTATAAGTGATGTCTTGACATCACTATACCAGAACATCAGAACATCAGTTTGTGATGTTTTAGGGATGCGCGTGTTAGGATGTTTTGTTGTTAGTGAGATTTTCTGCTGAGAGATAGAGAGATTGCAGGTGAATTTATTAGAGAAGATTTATTCTGATACAATTAATTCTGCATATCTTGTGGAGAATAGTTTGTTACTATTTTTGTGCAAATAGACATGGAGAATTGTTCCTATTTGTGTGGAGAAGATCTTGCAGCTGAATTAAAAAGTGAAGATTTAAAAGATACATAATATCCTGGAAATATTATGTGGAGCTGATTTAAAGGTGTGGAAGATTAAAGATGAAATCTAGTAAAGATTGAGTATTTAAAATATGAAGATTTGATTGAAGATTTAATTGAAGATTTGATTGAAGATTTAATTGAAGATCTATTTAGTAGCAGAATTTTTTGCAGATTTGGAGCAGAAGATTTGTTGTGATTTGAAGGCCCAAATCCAGTTGGGAAAACGTTATAAATAGAATGCTTGTAATGTAGAATAGGTACGGGTCTAAGATGTAGATCATTAGGGCTTTGTCTAAATGAACCACTCGGGTTGTGAGATGGTCATTGTGTTATTACTCAGAAACCTGTAGGTAATGAGTATTGTATTGTTCTTGGAGGAAGCTGTGAAGCAACTCCAAGGTGTGTCATGGAAGTGTGTCTTCTATGTTTGTGTGTTTGTAGAGTTATTGGTAATCAGTCTGTTCATGCAGTGGCAGAGTTGTTGACTGCTAGACATCATTGCGATGATTGGGAGTGAGATGGAGTCTCTTACCTAGGGAGGAATTAGGTAGAAGGGTCATTGGGTAGTGAATGAATTAGGTAGATTGTCAACTGGTCTGTTGAGTCTGTAATTTGATACTACTAATAGTGGACTTCCTTCCTGGCTTGGTATACCCCCAGATGTAGGTTGTTGAACCGAACTGGGTGAACAATCCTTGTGTTGATTTACTGTTACTATTATTGCCTTGTTCATACAGCAGATTGCAATGTTATGACATTGCACGAGACATCACACATCTGTACCAAAATTTCAAACCTAATACAAAAGATCAATCGCCGAATAATTTACGGAGTAATTACCCTACAATGAGGCTGGTCAATAGCTCTTTATGCTAATGCGTGCTAGATGAACGATATGTAGATCGTCATCCGAAAGCAATATCGCACGAAAAGAAAAGAAGGTAATGATCTCGTCTTGATCAAGAATTCGACAAAGAAATTCTAATGATCCATAAGACTTTCATCGATCCAAATAAAAGAGAAATAGATGAAGAGAAAGCCAAATTAAACCACACAATTATGTGATCTAAGGCTAAGAACAAAAGGAAAGGGAATAAGGAGGAAGAAAGAGGAAGAAAAACCAAAACAGTCCCAAAAACAAGCATTTCCACATTCTGGATGCTGGTTAATCGATTGACCAACTCACAGTGCAATTATGTTAATCGATTAACCAGTGTAAACTTCCAATTTTTTGCGTAGAATTCAACTGTTAATCAATTAACCAATTCGTGCATGTTTTGGTTAATCGATTAACACTGTAAAAACAGCAGAAAATCAGTTTGAAAATTGCATGATCCTTGATCAATCATTTATTCAAACACCTCATGATTAAGGATGCAATTGTGCACAAAATTTTGAGTAAAACAGCAGCAAAAACCAGTAATCAACACAAATTGCAAGATCCGAAGATCAAGCAAACAAGATCAACAAAGGATCTACATTGTGGAAGATGAAATCAAGAACAACAATGGTGGAAAATGAGATTACCACTCCAAATCTGAAAATTGCTTCAATTTAATCCAAGATCCAAACTCCAAAGCCTTGATCTATAAGAATTGATGAAGAAAACAAGTTTGGATGAAGGTTTAGCTCAAAGTTGAACAAGATTCAATGTGAATTCTTATTAACTTTCAAAAGAAGAAATGTGAGCTTTGGTGAATTTGGTAGTTGGGGAGAGAAATTGCAAGAGGTTCTTTGGCTCTCAAAAGCTTGAATGAAATTTTAGCAAGGTGAATTTGGCTCTCAAAAGCTTGAAGAATGAAAGAAATGAAAGCTCTATTTATAGAGTTTAGGCTTGGAAAATTTGGTGGATTGGAGTTTGGTTTGGAAATGAAAATTAGGCTTGGAATTTGAATTTGGAGGGAAATTCATAAAAGAGTGGTGATTAGTGAAGGTGTATGGTAGGAAATGATCAAAGTGATGTATGGAATTAAAATGAGATGGTCTAGAATATTCCACATGTGATCAAAATGATGAAAATTGGTGCTAATTGCTGCAGAATTTGAATTTGGCACATTTTTTCAAAAATTGCACGTCTTAATCGATTAACCATTTCACAGTGCAATTAGGTTAATCGATTAACACAATGAAAAAATGAGAAAAATGGATTTTTGATGTGCTGTCTTGGTTCCGGCTCGATTTTTCTTGCTTGTCAAAGAAGGCATGGACATAAACACATGAACCTTGGAGTCTCTTGAATAAAAATCAATTAAATCTTGGAAACTCTTGATCAGATGATTTTTAAATTATTTACATATCAACTTTGACATTGTTCAGATGAAATTCATTCGAGCTGAGGGACTGTTATTTTAGCATTTTTAACCTGTTCTTCCCCTGAAAATGTCAATAAAGAGAAAAACAAAATATTTTTGGATTTTGATTAAAGGGTTAGTAAACATAAGCAAATAAAGGCAAATAAGAAAGACACAGATGCTCAGTGATCCCTGCAAGGCATAAACCCAAAGAAGAGAGGGATAAAGGAACCAAAGCATGATCTTGTTTGTGGAATAAGATGCAAAATGAGATGTGAATGATATGTGGAATCTTAGGGGTCAAAAATTAGGGCCTTACAACCACAATCTTTCGAATCCACTTTGAATGCCACATCCTAACTTATTTTCTCAGATTTCTCATTAATGACCATCTCAAATCTGAGCAAAGATAAATTAACTCACCAACTTTTATCTTGGAAAGTATTGAGCTTTTTTAATGGGTATATAACCTTCATGTTAAATCTCTTTAGCAAAAATCTTAGAATTTTTCTTACAAGCTTTTCTTCATACATTTTTTCACGAAGAGCGAATGAGTTATTAGCAATGTCACAGAGTCAACCATTAAATTCAGAGATAGTTTCATCCTCCAAAACCTTCAGGTTTTTAAATTTTGTGGTAAAAAGTAAAACTTTGTCATACAAACTTTGGAGGTACCCTCATGAGAAACTTCAAGTGTTTCCCATGCATCTTTAGCACGAGTGCAGGTGTTGATGATTCGAAAAATAATTTTGTTAACTCCATTGTAAACAGAATTAAGAGCACGAGAATTCCTAAGAGCACTTTCATCTTCAGCAAGTGTCTAATCATTTACAGGCTTCACAGATATAAAATTATCTTCAACAATGGTTGTTGGAGGAGTCCATCCATTGATAATCACTTTCTAAGTCTTGTTGTCCATAGACTTAAGAAAAGAAATAATGTGAGCCTCCTGGTAGTAAAAATCAGTGTCATCAAGAATTGGAGGACCATTAACAGATCCTCATTCATTGGTAATGTCCATATTGAACAAAATATATACCCTAGAACACACCCAACCAAACAAGGTGTCTGATCTAATTCAAATTGAAAGTTTATTCAGTAAGCAACACGATGACACAAAAAATGTTGACACGACGTATGAGGAAATATGACTTAAAAGGAGCGACACACAAATAAAAAAAATAAGAAACACAAATAATTGTTAACCCACTTTGGTGCAACGTCCCCTACATCTGGACGACATTTTCCCAATGAAATGAAATTTACTAATTTATTAGTCAATAGTACACAACAGTCTCATATGAACTCTTTTTGTTTAGTTTCATTTTCGTAATACAACCTGTACTGGATAAAAGTACAATGAGCGTGTGAACCATGAATGTATAGGGGCTAATAGAGGCTTTAGGGTTTGTTGAAGGTTAGAGCTAGCTCGTGCATAACGGAGTGAGAAGCTTTGTATGAGTGGCTTCTATATGTGTTAGAGATTGGTCTTATGTGTGATAATGGAGATGTATATATATCGCATAGGACCTAAGTAGGTCCCTTTAATTTAGTAACCATTATAAACGTGAATGGTCGGTACCCAAAATTCTCGAAAATGCAGTTGAGTCTCATGACCTCTTAAGTAGCACATGTTGACATATTAAACGCTCAATTCATGATCATGCATCATGGACGGTAAGCTTGGATGCCTAGTCTACTCTTCTTGTAATGAAACACTCGAACCCCGATGACGGTGCTCGAACTAATGTAAGGGTGATTCGTGAGTGTTAAAGGAAAAAACCACGCCCCTCATCTCACCCTATAAGCTTCCCTAAATTATACCATTACAGTCCCTCAAACACGATGGCTTTTAAAGGCTAAAGTTTTTTAACTCCTTACTTATATTTGGTTCTCTGTAGTGTGCCTCGTTGGGGGATTTGCTCTTGCCCCTAGGTCTCTAACGTCCCCTTAGGGCGAGATTTCGTGGAATCCCTCAGGAGAGATTTTATGGAATCCCTCTAGTGAAGCGCAGTGGAGTCATTGAGGTGAGAATTAGTTGAGTCCCTTAGGGGAGACTTAGTGGAGTCACCTAGGTGATATTTAGTTGAGTTCCTTAGGTAAGAATTAGTTAAGTCCCTTAGGCGAGACTTAGTTGAGTCCCTTAGGCGAAACTTGGTTAAGTCCCTAAGTCGAGACTTAATTAAGTACCTTAGGTGGAACTTAATTAAGTCCCTCATACAAGACCTATAAGTGTCCGCCTGTATGACGTGTGTCAGTTGGAAAGACTTGAAATGTCCACTGAGGGAAACGTGCAAGATTTACCCTTGGGATGCCCAATTGGTCTTTTCCTTTGACACGTGTTATATTGTGCGAAGTCTTTCATTTCTTATTTGAGCACTAGAGACATTTGATAACCCCTAGTTTCCTTCCCTATTTACGGAGACGAAACCAAATTTTTTGTTTTTTTTACAAACTTCTTCATTTAGGGTTTCCAAAATATTTCTCCTACCTTGGATATTTTCTCCCTCTTTGTGAGCTCCAATTCAAGTGATTTATTTATAATTGAATAATACCTTTTGGAAAGATTATAATATCATGAATCATTGCCATGATTGATAGATGAAGTTTGGAAATTTTTGGAATCAGAATAAAATTGAAAAAGTGTCATTGGTTCAATGGCAACTGGTTACATTAGTGTAACCGATTACAGTTGAAGCTGAAAAAGATTTTTTAAGATTTTTGTGGTTGTAACCGGTTATAGCTGAAGCCTATTCCAAAAACAATGAATTTTGTGTTCCTGTAACCGGTTAACACATTGTGTAACCGGTTACAGCTGTTTGAAAATCCAAAAATCAACTTGTAACCACATGCTTTCAAATAAATTATTTTAAAAACATGTTTGTATGTCTAGAGATGAAAGATGCAAGTTTGTTCTAAGTAATATGGTAATATACAAAGCTCAGTTGTAACTTGTACCTTAATCTTATGATCAATCGATCAAAGTCCAATATCATTTTAAAGATTTCTTGATTTCCAAGACTTGTCACGATAGATTCCTTTGAACTTAGAACTTTTTCCTTCTTTGATAATGCATTTGATCTTGATAATTTGTCTTCATCAAAACATAATACAACGTTGAAAGCTTGTCTTCACAAAATTTTAGTGACCCAAAAGAATAAGGACTAGTGAATTTTTTTTTGGATCATTGAGTTTTTGTGGAAGTTTTCTTTGGATGATTGCACTGCCCTCCTCCGCTATAACAATGTTTTCATCATACATCAACTTATGCTTTCCTGATAAGAGCTCTTTCATGAATTTAGCATAAACATGCATCTATTCGAGAGCTTCACAAAAGGGAATATTGACATGTATTTGCTTTAACATATTTATGAACTTTTTGAATTGATTCTCGTCCATCTCCATCTTAGGTATATTCTTTAGAATGAGTATTGTTGTTTAATGGAATCAGGTAACTTGGGATTTAGTTCATTCAAGATTTGTTCTTTGGTTCTTCTGAAGGGTGAGTTATTATCTATGAATTGATCAAGGGTGTATCCTTTAACTTCATCATTACTAGTCACCTCACTTTTTTCTCCCTCAGAATATTTCTCAATCTCTCTTCAACTACAATTCTTTTCGTCTCTTTTTCTCGACATCCCTAGATTCTTTATTTTCATCACTCACTTTTGGTTCTAAAGGTATCCACGATGTTATCAATAAATACCCCACTTTAACTAGCTTCTGCCGCTATTTGTTGAGATAATTGATCGATTTGCATCTCTAAACTCTTTATAGATGCTTCAGTATTCTTGTTCATAATGCCCTAATTTGTGTCATCTCCTGTTGAGTTTTAAATATGTTATCCAAAGATTTTCTTACCTGCTTAAAGCTTGCTTGAGTAGCTTTCATGGAATTTGGCAATGTTTCCTCAAGAGGTGGTGCTTTTTTTTGAGGTGCTTGTGGAACCTGTCGAATTCCTTTATTAGCATTCAAAGTCCGATTATTGCTCCATTTGAAATTTAGATGATTCTACCAACCGGGATTCTAGGTGTTAGAGTAAGGGTTATTCTTCTGAAAGTTGGCATATTGAGCTTCAGCACTCTCGACTTCAGGTACACAATTCTCGTTTGCAGGCCCTTCCCCATAGAAATCGCACCTAAGAATTTGAACTTGACTCACATATGCTTGGGCTAATTGGGATAAAACTAATGGTTTAGAAAGTGCATCCATTTGAGCTTGTAATGCTTTATGTTCATCAATTACGAAAAAACATTTTTCCTTTAGCGCTCGATCAATTGAGTAATATTCATTCTAGAACATATTCTCGATTAGTGCTTTTAAATCATCTTCATTCGTTGCTTTCAAGGTACCTCCAGCTGAGGCATTGAAAAGAATTCTTGTTGGTATTTTTAGTCCTCCGATGAAATGTGTCATATGATCCATAAAAATTATATTGTGATTTAGACACTTAAGAAGTAAAAACTTGAACCTATCCCATGCTCAGACAGTGACTCAGACTCGTCCTGATTAAAGTTAGAAATTACATCTTTTCTTTCCACAAATTGAGCGTTTGATTGATACCGCTCTAGAAGCTTATCTTCCAATTCTTTCTATATCTTCCAATTCTTTCTAGGTCTGAATAATAACATTCGATATGAATTGCAACAAATCCTTCGTGCGACCTATCAGAGAAAAACCAAACAAATGTAATTTTACCTGATCGTCAATAATACCAATCAGTGGCTTTCACATTGAGCATATCTCGTAGAATTTAGCAAGATGGTCCTAAGGATCTCTGATCACTTGCCTCTCGAATGGGTTATCCTTCAAACATGAAAGTACAAAATTCTTAATATTAAAAGTTACAAGGTTTGCCGATTGAAATTTTAAGGATATATGTCCAACATCAATCCTCCAGCAATAATCTGCCAACGTTTATCGTGGTGGAACAACCATCTCTTCTCTTTCTTCTTTGAGTTCTTTTGTAACTTGCAGTGCTTCTCGTTTTGCTTTACGAATTTCTTGTATTATTCTTTTGATTATTGGGTCTATCAGTATTAGTATCAATTTTGAACCTCATTTAAACAAATAAACAATACTGTAGTAGCACTGCTCCACATCGAATAGAATAAGAGTAGAAAAAATGACTAAAACAACAATAAAAATAAAAATTAAAACTAAAATTTATAAACAAAAACAAAATAAAAATGAAAAATTAAAAACGTCGCACAAATTTGCCTTGCTAAAATTGTCAACATTCTTCGGCAACAACGCCAAGAACTTGATGACAATTCTAGCAAGAATACTAGTCTCATCGAAGTAATAAAATAATTTGTCTCCACATAGATTATGAATTTAAACATGGTAATTATAATGCAAATTAAAATCAATAACAAAGGGGCATTTTCAATAATTATTTGGTTATGAAAACGATATGAGAAATTTGCCGGAGTAAAGTTCGATAATGAAAGGCGATTATATCTTTATTCTGATTCCCCTAATTGTACATGATGATGAATTGTGTATTAATTAAATTGCAATTACACTATTATCTTAAGGCGAATTAACAAGACTGCTGCACCCAATTCCTTAGTGTATAATTCACTAATTTACACAATAATACCCTAATTTCATAGGCCAATTCGGAGTTAAACTAGGCATTCTAAGCTCGTTAATTCAAAAGACACAACTTATAATTACCTATTCCTAGTTAATTACTAAGTTAAATAATTGTCCTAGTTCAAATCGGTAGACTTATGGTCAATAATCCATACTTGTATGATATTAATTTGCACGCTCGTCAACATGCAAAAGACATTAAAATCAAGAGCAATTAAATAAGGATAATAACATAAAAACATTCAAATAATCTCAAACAATCATATGATCCAACATAGTATAAATAGGTTTAACTTAAAAAGACCTAATCTAGAATAACTTAGCCACTCATAGAGAATTTAACAATTACCCTGAGTTGATAAGAATTCTTCATAAAAAATTTACGGAAATAAGCTCTCGAATGCTCTAAAAATTTGTGCTCCAAAAGCTCGTGGCCGCCAATTTCTATTTCCAATTCGGAACCCTAATAAAGTGGCAAAAAGACCCATTTATAATAGCTGCTGCATGTTTGGCAAAAGCAAAATTGCGACCGGGTATTGCAGTATCGCGATCGCGATGCGACGACATCGCGCCCACGACAACATCGCGGTCGCGAGAATTTCAAGGATTATTTTCTCTTTTTTCTTGCCTTTTCTTCCAATTTTCTCTAAGTCCCTATTTTCTTCCTCTTTGGAGATTTTACTCATTTCTTTATATTTTGGTATGATTCTTACTCATAATTTCATCGATTTTGTCCAAATTTGCTAGCAAATATTACGTAATGACTGAGTGTCATCAACTGTCTGTGAATTTCAACCCTGAATTCCATGAATCTGAGATTCTTCTCAGTTTCACTCAAACATTCTTTAAAGTGTTTGCAATATTACAATTATTTGTGGCATGATAAATCTCAATTACAACCAAATACTTTATCTCTCTAAAATATGTAAGACTCTCTAAGATAGACTATTACACAAGAAACAAAACACAAAGAGATAACTCAACAAAACTCTCCAAATGAGTTGATATTCTCTCTAAAAACCTGTCTTCAAATAAGGAGAACAATTTCTTTCTATAGAGATTACGGTTCAGGCAAAAATCAATTAGGGTAGAATCAAAATCCAATTGAATCAAATATTCAACAAATCAAATTTTGCATTTAAAACAAACCCAAATAAATATATTCATGAAATATTGGTTTTAATAAAAAAAATTTCAATAAATTTTAGATAAATCTTTTCTTCAAAACATATCCAATTAAATCTTTCTATCAAAGCATGTCCAATTAAATCTTTTAATCAATACAAATCTAAATAAATCTTTTCAATTTGATTTTTGTTCTGGACTGGACCAATGGTTAGAATTGGCCCAATCCGCCTCTGCTCCAGAGCGGCCCAAATTGCCTAAGTCCAATCCACAGAGGGGCAAAAATGACCTTTATGCCCCTCCAACCGGGCAAGGAATGCAACGTTCCTCCCCGGCGTTGATGCCCGTCAAGCACGGCTTCCTCGCTGCCCGAACAGCAAAGGACAGGTGCCCGAAACTGCGTTCATGCCCGACATAACGGCTAGTTTCGGGCACCCTGCCCGACATAACGGCTAGTTTGAGCAGTTACATATTCTTTGGGGAAAACGGTTATTCTGCCCCGAAAATAGGACCGTTGGCCACTCGCTGGGGGCTCTATATAATCCCTCTCGCTTGAGAGGGTCAGGTATCCAATATTCACCCTAAGAATTTATACTTTGTACTTGCCCCTTTTCTCTGACCCTTTCTTACTTGAGCGTTGGAGTGCCTTGCAGGTACACCCCCCTCCTCTCCATACGACCAATATCCTTGACGCACTTGGCGGCCTGATTCTACAGGATCTGATCCAGCCTTCACGATCAGTGGTGCCGTCTGTGGGAATCTTTGTTCTCCCCTTCTTTCTTTAACCGAAGATCAAAACAACTTTCGAGCATTATCACGATCATGGCCTCCCAAGATCGCACCCAGGATGCTCTTCATTCCACCATCCTCCCCGTCAACAAATCTGACGTTGATGGCCAACCATCTCTCCTCTGAGATGCCCGTTTCCTTAGGGATGGAGCCACTGCTTCTCCTTTCCCTACCCCTACTAATCACAACAACGATCAACCGTCTCTCGACCTCCAGCCCGTTCCTGTTCCGCCCAGTGCCGACCCAGTCGTGGCAGCCCTCCTGGAGGCCCAAAACAAAACCAACACCCTGAACCTGCAGCAGAACGAGAGGATCGGGGCACTGGAAGAGTCTCGCCGTCCAAGAGCCCTTCCTACGCGGAGGAACCAACAACGATCTAGAAGCCCGCAGCCACAGAGAGAAATCGACCGAAGACTGCGCCAAGAGAACGATCCTCGCGTAGCCCGAAAGCGCGACCAGATCTCCCCGCGTGACCAGCACGCTCATGACCACAAAAGGACTCGAAGGAACGAGGAATCTTCGATCAAGTCCAATGGACGGGCACGCTCACCTTCTCCTCGAAGGAACCGCTCACCTTCTCCTCGAAGGAACTGCTCACCTTCTCCTCGAAGGAACCGCTCACCTTTTCCACGAAGGAACCGCCAACGCGAGCAACCCGTCCGGTCACCATCATACACCAGTTCTAGTGATGACGACGAGCCTCGTGGACCATTGAAGAAACCCCTGTCACTTGGCACATACGACGGGACCACCGACCCCGACGAGCACATCGAGAACATCGTTGCGCTGCTAGACTACCGCGGCGTACGGGGCGCCATCAAATGCAGACTGTTCCCGACCACGCTTCGGAAGGGAGCAATGACATGGTATAAACAACTGCCCGAGGAGTCCATCACCTCGTGGAAACAACTGGGCAGGATGTTCTCGCAGCACTTCACAGCATCTCGCCGCCATCCCAAAACCGAGGCCTCCCTTAGAGCCATAATCCAGGGGAAAGATGAACCTCTCCACGCATATATCGAGAGGTTCAACAAGGAAGCTGTGCAGGTCCCGACGATAGATAAGATGAAGAAGTTCCTGCTCGAACAAGGGGTCCGCCCGGACTCCGAGTTCGCCAAAGCCATTGGCCTCGCGCCACCGAGGAACTTGGACGCCCTCCTCCTCAAAGCCCAATCTCATATTCAATACGAGGAGAAGATTGCAGCCAGCAACATCCGAGCGTTTCGCCTCCAGGAGAACGCCCGGGCTTCCAAAGGAGAAGAAGCCTCGACGTCTCGTCGGGGTGAATGAAGGCACGAGGACCGTCCCCGCGACTCCCGTGACACCAAAGGGCCCTCGGGGCGTTTCCATGATTACACTCCCCTGACTGTTTCTAGGGAAAAGATTTTGACCGAATGTGCCAATTCGAAGTTCAAACAAGTCGGGGTCCGTTTCCCCAAACAGCTGCCGAACAGACCAAACGTGGACAAGTTAAAGTACTGTCGCTTCCAAAAAAGTTACGACCATATTATGGAGGACTGCATCCATCTGAAGGATGCCATTGAAATACTGATCAGGGACGGCCACCTGAAGCAGTTCGCGAAGAAGAAGGACACTCCTCGGCAGGACGCCCAAGAGTCCAAGAAGGTCTAGGAGTAGGTACCCTCCTCGGAAGACGCCAACATACAGGTGGCTATGTCCATATCACGACCCGAGGACTTCAACGTCCCTGACAGGCTAAGCGCCCCTACATATTTCGCGGCCCACAGCCCGTAGGAGACTTTTCCCTCCGCCATGGTCATCTCTGGCGAGGATTTCAACTAAGTTAATGTGGGATCTGTGAAACGGAAGTTCGAACACCTACTCAACACCAGCTCAAACAAAGTGACCACGCTTGATCAGGCCCCGAAGGATTCCATCCCCATCTCCTTCTACAAGGAGGAACTCCTCGGCGGCTCCCCGAACTCAAGCATTCCATTGCTCGTCAGAGCCCAAATGGCAAACTTCAACGTTCGCCGAATCATAGCCGACCAGGGCAGCTCGATCGATATCATGTACTCCCAGCTGTTCTCAACGCTGTAGTTGGACGAATCATACCTTACCCCCTACGTAGGGTCCGATTTACAGGGGTTCAACGGGTCTGTGACCAAGCCGTGGGGTTACGTCGAGTTGATCGTGACTTTCGGAGCAGCTAAAATGGCCAGATCCATCAAGGTGCAATTTCTGGTAATCGACTGCCCATCGCTTTACCAATGCATTTTCGGAAGGCCAACTCTAGCCGAGTTGGTAGCAATGCCATCGACCGTCCACCTGAAGATGAAGTATTACACTTCGAAAGGAATGGTCGCCACCCTCCACGGTGATATAGAAGCTGCCCGATGGTGTTTTGAAGCAGCTACAAAGGGACTCAACGCCATTGCGCCCAAGCCTAAAGCGTCGAGCAAGCCAGCACTGCCGAGCAGCTCCGAGGAGGCCAAGCCTCTGCCCCAGGTCGACTCTATCGACCTGGACAACCGCTTCCCCGAGGACCAACAAGAGGAACGAGCAGCTTCAGCCGGCCCATCAGCGTCATCCAGCAGCAGCTCCCATCCGATGCGTCCAATCCCGGATGGCAACTTTGAGCTAGTCCTGCTCAGCGAAGACCCCCAACGGGGAGTGAAGATCGGAGCAGACCTACCTGACATCGCGAGGAACCAGCTCAAAGCGTGCCTCCGAGAGAATGTCGACCTTTTCGCGTGGAGCGCCGCGAAAATGCCCAGCTTGGATCCATTCGTCGCATGTCACCAGCTGACCATTGACCCCGCCATCAAGGTCATAGCACAACGTAGGAGGAAGCAGTCTCCGGAGAAAACGGAGACTGCCGAAAAATCTGTAAAGGACCTCCTTGAGGCCAAGTTTATTTCGAAGGCCAAGTACACCACTTGGCTGTCCAACGTTGTATTGGTTAAAAAATCTAATGGAAAATGGCGCATGATCATTGATTATACTGATCTCAATAAGGCATGCCCGAAGGATGCCTACCCCCTCCCCAATATTGATAAACTTGTTGATAATTCCGCTGGTTTTAAACTTTTATCGTTCATGGACGCCTACTTGGGCTACAATCAAATCCCAATGGCAATGTCCGACAAAAAATATACGGCCTTCATGACCGAATCGGGCAACTATTACTACAACGTAATGCCCTTCGGCCTGAAGAACGCCGGAGCAACATACCAACGAATGATGAACAAAGTGTTCCGAGGAGAAATAGGCGACATGCTCGGAGTCTACATGGACGACATGATCGTAAAACCCCACGAGGAAACCGATCATACCACCCATCTACGAAAAGTCTTAGAGCAGGCAAGGAAATACAAAATGCATTTCAATCCGGAGAAGTGCACGTTCGGCGTTCGGGCAGGAAAATTCCTTGGCTTCTACTTAACAGAACGAGGAATCGAGGCCAACCCCGACAAATGTCGGGCACTCTCTAAGTTTCCTACGCCCAAGTCCAAAAAATCCATCCAGTCCCTCAACGGGATGCTCGCGTCACTATCTCGTTTCGTGGCCAAGTCCGCCCAGCACGCCCTGCCATTCTTCAAACTCCTTCGCAAAGAGGCAGCATTCGAATGGACCGAGGAGTGCGACAAGGCCTTTCTCCACCTGAAACGGGCACTCTCATAGCCGCCGGTCCTCTCTCGACCGAACAACGGCGAAACGCTATACTTATATCTAACCGTTGCAACCGAAGCTGTGAGTGCCGCTCTCATCCGCAAGACGCCTGACGGGCAGAAACCCATTTACTTCACAAGCAAAGCGTTGCAAGGACCAGAGTTAAGATACCAGCAGATAGAGAAAGTGGAATTGGCCCTCATCAACGCAGCCAGAAGATTAAGACACTACTTCCTGGCTCACACGATCGTGGTTCGAACAGATCAGCCCATAAAGCAGCTACTCGGACGATCAGATATGGCCGGGCGAATGCTCAAATGGTCGCTGGAGCTGTCCGAATTTGACATCCAATACGAAGGCAGAAAAGCCCTCAAGGCCCAAGCTCTGGCCGACTTCATCGCGGAGATGACGTTCGCAGACTCCCACGCGAGCGAGGCACGTAAATGGACCATCTTCGTCGACGGCGCCTCAAGCTCCGCAGGAAGCAGCGCGGGCATAATACTAGAGAGCGACGAAGGAATTAACGTCGAGGTATCATTCACACTGTCTTTCCCAACTTACAACAACCAGGCGGAGTACGAAGCCTTCCTCGCTGGGCTACGCCTTGCCGAGTACCTGGGCGCACAAGAAGTCGTCATTTGCACGGATTCGTAACTCGTGGCCCTCCAGGCCCGAGGAGAATACCAAGCCAAAAATGACAACCTGACTGAATACTTGGCCCTGGTGAAGAAGGAAATGGCGAAATTCACAATAGTGGAAGTGAAACATGTTCCCCGCGAACATAAGGTGCGAGCAGACGTGCTATCCAAACTGGCCAGCACAAAGAAGAAAGGCGGAAACAAATCCGTCATACAGGAAGTGCTTCCTCGACCCAGCATCGAGAAGACCTCCCCGACGCTCGACGTGCAGGTGATCGGCAACAACAACTGCTGGATGACCCCAGTCTACAACTACCTCGCCAAAGACGAACTCCCATCCGACGTAAAGGAGGCCAACACGATCAGGCGAAGAGCCTGCTCGTATGTCCTGGTCGAAGGTAAACTATACATGCGGGGATTCTCTATTCCGCTGCTCAAATGTGTCGAGGAGGAAATGGTCGCACACATCCTACGCAAAATCCACGAGGGAATCAACGCCCAACATCTCGGAGGAAGGTCCCTTGCTCGCAAGGCCATCAGAGCAGGGTACTACTGGCCGACCATGCAAAATGCGCGAAAGAACACGTGAAGAAATGCGACAAATGCCAACGACACGGGGACATGCACCTGGCTCCGTCGAACGAGCTCAAGGCTATGTCCTCCCCGTGGCCATTCGCCTGGTGGGGCCTAGACATCCTAGGACCCTTCGTGGTAGGATCAAGTCAGAATAAGTACCTCATAGTGGGCGTAGATTATTTCACAAAGTGGATAGAAGCAGAAGCTCTAGCCAAAATAACTGCCCTCAACATCCTGTGTTTCTACAAACGAAACATCCTTGCACGTTTCGGTATTCCCCAAGCGATAGTAACGGACAACGGGACGCAGTTCACGGACAGGAAGTTTCAGGACTTCGTCGCCCGACTAGGCATGAAGCAACACTTCGTATCCGTCGAACACCCTCAAACAAACGGGCAGGCTGAGGTAGCTAACCGAGTCATCCTTCGAGGCCTCAAGCGAAGGCTAGACGAAACAAAGAAGGCATGGGTCGAGGAGCTACACAGCGTGCTCTGGGCATACTGTACAACTCCACACTCAACGACCGGGGAAACATTTTTCTGTCTAGCATACGGAACCAAGGCTGTAATCCTCGTTGAAGATCACGTGCCCTCTAGGCGGACAGAGTCACCCCTAGACGAGGAGATGAACGACGACTCTTTAAGAGAAGAGCTCGACCTCGTCGAGGAAATCAGGACCGGGGCAGCCCTCCGCGAAGACTCACTGAAATGAAAGATCACCATCAGGCACAACGCCAAAGTGATACGACGAGAATTCGACGTGGGAAGCCTTGTCCTAAAAAGAAACCACAAAGACTCTCACGAAGGCAAACTAGCAGCCAATTGGGAGGGACCCTATCGTGTCTGGCAAAAACGGAAAATGGGGCCTACTACCTAGAACATCTCACTGGGGAAGAACTCGCTCGACCATGGAATATTGAAAAGCTAAAACAATATTACAGCTAACTCCTTGGTTCGACTCGTCGCAACGACGGACGTCAGCTACCGACCACTATGCGCGTCTAGGTACAAGCGTCGCATACGACTAAAGCATAACCCCGCTCAGTAACGAGCCCGGTAAATGCTCGACAACGGTCCTTGATCGAGCATCGCCGTCGTCAAAGTACCACGATTGGAAGAACCCCAGCTCGCGATGGGACGTTCACGCCGCGAACTCAGGCCTCAAACGCGACCTGAGCTCCGCTCCCCGCCAGGACATTCCCCGGCAGTTCGACCAGTTCCCCACACTGCCGAACACATCTATTACGAGCAATCTCCCCAAAAAAATATTCACACAAGTCAAATACCCCCTATCACGGGTGGACATACATTCACAGCGAGCATCCATACAACACTTAGCGAAAATAAAAACAAGTAAAGTCATGCAAACAACATAACTAAATATGCGATAATTTAACAAGTGGCCGCAAGGACCACAATTATACATTGTTACATAAAACGGGGGCCATGCCCCCCAAAAATAAATTACAATGGCACGCAGGCCGGATAAATTACAACAAAATAACAAATTCCTTAGTCATCAGCATGCTCGATTGAATCTGGCTCGGGTCCCTCCTCCTCTGCGGGCTGATCCTCGGGGGTAACGGCAAGGAGACCTTCGGGAAAGACAATGCGACCATCATCAACACGCGCAAGATAGTGAGTGCCCTCGGCAGAGATTTCAAGCCCAGGGTTCACCACGCGCAGCTGAGCCATAACCTTTCTGAAGGATTCCTCTGCAACAGCAATGCCATCGTCTTTGGCCAGCAATAGACGAGCGACCAGCTCGGATCTAGTCTTCAAATTTCTCACATCGTCCGGCTCGTCCGCACCCGGGGCATTGGCCGCCCTCAGCTCCCTGATCAGCTCCTCGGCAGCTTTTTTCTCCGCTGACAACCTAGAGTTCTCCTCTTTTAACCTGGCCGCTTCCTCTTCCGCCTTCTTCCGAGCCTCACCGGCACCCTTGACTTCTTCCTTGAGGGATGCCATGGAAGAACGAGCAGCGTTGAGTTCGGACTCAAATGCAGAGTCCCCTTCAGCATAAACTGCCGCCATCTCCAGCATCCGGACCAAGGCTGAAGCGACTTAGGCCACCAGCGCCCTCTTGCTCGGGCCGTCCATGCCTTCCAAGCAAAGAGATTCCACCCGGGGAACAACTAAAGAGTTGCCTTCGAAGAACCTCCTATCAAGGATGCAGGGAGGAAGCTCGAACTTCCCTTTCTCCGCTACCCGAGTAAGGTCCACGGCATCAGTAATCCTTGGCCACTTTGGTCGCCCGACCAAAGTCAGAGGAGATCCCCGGGGAGCAAGAATCGGAGAAGTGGAGGTCCCCGCAGCAGCTTGAATGGAAGGAGGAGCACGGGTACCAGCGAACCGAGATTTCGGAGGAGCCGTTCCCGCTTTGTTCCTCGCCAGAGCATTCCTCACAACCCGATCATGAGTCTGAGGCATCTCACCTGCACAAACAAAACACGAGTATGTTAGATACGAGGAAAAGAAATAACATGAACAAAGTCTAAATAACTAAAGACTATCGAGCAGTTTCTCAGCATCCGCAGGAGTCTTGCACTCCAGTAGTGCCTTAACATTAATAAATCGGCGTTCGACCCTCTGACTCCCATCTTCCTCGAAGATCGGATCACCCTTGCTCGTGAAACACTCAGCCAGGCTGAAGGAGTTAACCCACTTCTCCAGCGCCTCGTAAGCCACGACATCTTGCCCGCGCAATTCGTTCGGCTGAAAAACGTAATCACTGGGCTCTCTGGTGAAGTGATCTGGTGACCAATGAATAGGGAACTTGTAAAGTCTCCGCCCAATGTACTTCCCCTCCTCGTCATGCAGCTCGTTTCCATCCTCGTCAACCTCAATCTCCCAGACATACGTACTGTCCTGGGCAACCTCAGACACGGGCTCAATGACGAAGTACCTCTCCTTGAATGTCTGGATCGACTCCAAAAACCGTTTGAACAGCTTGTGAGGATGCTTCAGAGAAACCCAACCGTACTTCTTCCCCGCCAGCTGTCTTTGTAGGTGGAAAACAACGAAGAACAGAGGGAGAGTGGCCCCCAAGGAAAGATGCTCGTACACCAACTCGAAAGCCCGGATGAAGGCCAGCGAGTTAGGATGCAGTTGAGTGGGGGCCAACCTCAGATGCTCGAACACTGACTGCTGGAAATAGGTGAACGGCAGCCTCAAGCCCAGCTCCTTGAAGGCGTACTCATACATTGTAAAGCGGTCCCCGAAGTCCGTGCAGACCCGCTCGTTCAAAGTAGGGAAATGCACCTTTCGTTCCCCTTTCGGTCCTACCTCTGTAAAGACGTCCGCCAAAGACTTTGCAAACGTAGAAATGTGATCGGAAGGCTCGGCCACCTCCCACTCCTCCGCGGAGAACCCTTCGGCGTCTTCCTCCATAAAGTTCAACTCTTCTTCCTCCTCGGCATTGCTGGAGGAACTTGAGGTCGCCGAGCTCGAAGCCGTCGAGCTACTATTTTCCTCGGAGCCAGTTTCCTCCTCGGACGTATCTAGAATAACTTCTCTGTCTGGCCCCGTCGCCATTACGATCATTCGAAAAGCAGAGAAGACAGTGAATTCGACAGCAAATCAAATCCACCCTTCCACTACTAAGTCAAGTGAAAGGGCGCGCAAAGGGCTGAGGACAACGTCCCCGGCCTAAGCCCTAACATCGAAAGAAAAGCTAAAGCCTCCCCGAGAGGAGATGCTCGAAACATATCATCCTCCTGCGAGGAACCTCCCCGCACTCATGCCCAGATTCCGTTTGAAGCTCCACCGGAAACCGCAAAGCTTCACCGGAATCTGGAAACGTTCTACCGGAAAACTCATCGCTCTATCAGAAGATGAACAAGCACGGTGGTCACGCATGCACAACTACCGCAACCACGTCGTGTACCACCCTCCTCGCTGGACATACTACATACTCCGGCGAAGTGTTGGAGGCAGCAAAATGGCATAACCACCGTCCACCACCAACACTCGCCAGAAATCCACCTATTTTGTCATCTAAAGCTAACCCTAACCGCATACAATCTACCACTAAAAACAAAAGGGAGTAAAACAAGTTACGGATCGAAAAACTTACTTGATTTCAGAAGAAGGTAGAAGTTGCTCGAAGCTGGTGACGGTGGTCGGAAAGCCTGAAGACGGTGACGGGCAAGAACTGAAAGAGACGAAGAGAAATCAGAAAGGAAAAGTTTCAAATGAAATGGTTTCCCCCTTTTTATACAAAGGGGCACGTGCAACCACGCGCCCGTAGGCCATTATGACTATCCGCTAGCCATCATTGCCTATTAACTGCTACACGGAGCTCTAGGTACACGTGTCGCCCTAAAGTTTCAAATTCTGTCTGACCATTAGTCTCCCCGTACACCGGGCAACAAGGTCACGACCACGAATCTCACGAACACCTGGGGTCACGAACACTTTGAGACAACCTTCCTCGTCTACAAACGACGACTCTATGCTAGCTCCCCGGAGCAACGAACAGTCCTTAAGTCATCACTCTCATGCTCGGGAGCAACGACTTGGGGGGCTCCTGTTCTGGACTGGACCAATGGCTAGAATTGGCCCAATCCGCCTCTGCTCCAGAGCGGCCCAAATTGCCTTAGTCCAATCCACAGAGGGGTAAAAATGACCTTTCTGCCCCTCCAACTGGGCAAGGAATGCAACGTTCCTCCCCGGCGTTGATGCCCGTCACGCACGGCTTCCTCGCTGCCCGAACAGCAAATGACAGGTGCCCGAAACTGCGTTCATGTCCGACATAACGGCTAGTTTCGGGCACCCTGCCCGGCATAACGGCTAGTTTGGGCAGTTACCTATTATTTTGGGAAAACGGTTATTTTGCCCCGAAAATAGGACCGTTGGCAACGCGCTGGGTGCTCTATATAAACCCTCTCGCTTGAGAGGGTCAGATATCCAATATTCACCCTAAGAATTCATACTTTGTACTTGCCCCTTTTCTCTGACCCTTTCTTACTTGAGCGTCGGAGTGCCTTGCAGGTACACCCCCTTCCTCTCCATACGGCCAGCATCCCTGACGCACTTGACGGTCTAATTCTACAGGATCTGATCCAGCCTTCACGATCAATTTTAACTATTAAACATTTTCTAACTAAAATCTTTACAAAAACAAATACGTAGATATTTGAATAAGTCAAGTATTACTGTAACATAAAATATGGACTCAACTGTAGAAATAAATAAATGAGTCAAAATCAAACTTTCTAAAAATAACACACTTAAAAAACAAAAGTCAAAATGCGTTTAACAACATTAGAGACATCTTATTTGACATTTTATACATAAAAATATCTAAATGTAATAACAACTTTGATGCATGTTTTGATCAAATTTCTCTAATCCCCATATTCTTTGTCCGTGAAAATATATAAGCATGAAATTGCAGTGTTTCTTGGACACACGTCCACGTAGTTATATTTTTGACAAATTCTCCCTTCTCGTTTTTAATACATACTAGTATACCCGTGTGAGATCCGGGACAAAATTTCTTAAATTAAAAAATATTTTATAATTATTTACATTTTAGAAATAAAGTTATAGTAACATTAAAATTAGTTGAATAATTTAATATTTTTGTAATTGAAAACAATATTAAAAAAAAACTGTACATTACCCTTTAATAACAAAATTAAATAACAAAAGATTATTAAAATATTAATAACATTTTATCTCATTTCAAGTACTCTATAAATAAAATGCACATAAAAAATAAAAATTGCGTCCTGAACAAATAAAATAATAATTAAATATTGAATACAAAACATTTAAAAAAAAAAGTGATCAATAGATAGTCATCAATAGAAAAGAATATACTATAAAAAACCACAACTTTTTCAGTAAACAAAAAATTTTAAATAGAAATAATACATTTACATGAAATAAAAACTAAAAGTAAATAATAATGTGAGCAAAAAGTATGAAAATTTAAAGATGTAAATTATTTGTAAAAATATTATTTTAGAAAGTGTGCATTTAAATATTTAAAAGATTTAAATATTGTTATTTATATTTAATTATAGATTTAATTTAATTTAAAAAAATTGAATTAAAAGATATGTCCAAAACAAAAACGTTATGAGATGAAGTAAAAAAAAAATCAAAATCAAATTGCAAATCATAAAAATACTAAAATTGCATAATCATAATTTCTATATAAGTCAAGAGACAATAATGTAATTTAAGTTTAATTATATATGTAATTAATAACATATTATAAAATAATTCAACACATTTAAATCTCATTATTTAAGTTTAATTATATATGTAATTTGATTTACCAAAAAACGTATAATTTTCTTCATGATAAAAGTCGAAGAAGTAGCTCATCTAACCAAAGAAATAACTTCTTTTAAAAATAGTAAAAATTAAAGTCAAATCCTTAATTCTTTTTGAAGTCAAGAAACGTCGTTTCAATTAAAATTTTTAGAAATTTGAAGAGTTTAATTGGAATAAATATGAAGTGAATAAATATTGGACACAAAGAAGTATTGAAATTTAATTAGAATAAATATTGAAGTAAATTTTAGATTGACTTTTAAAATTAAAAATAACACAAATAAGCTTTATTTTAAAATGGAATTGTTAATCATGATAATATTGGAATTTTGAAATACATGTCAATAACATAAATAAGCTTTTACATTTTTGTCCAAAAAAAATACTATCATGGGATTAGCTTTGTCACTTTAGGAACGATTGCCAGCTCCATACTTGTATCAAATGTGTGCTATGATAGCCTTCAAGATCATCTTTGGTTATGAGAAAGGTGAAGGTCTTTGATTGTTACAACTTTGACCAGGTTGCCTACAACACATGCATAGATTATAGAAAAACTGAATGCTAGGGAAGAAATATCAAACCCTTACCAAATAACAAAGCACAATTTTTTTTTAATCAGCCAAAACAAAGATTCATTAATTAATTAAAGGCATAAGAGATACCCAAATTACAAAACAATATACCATAATAAAAAAATCTGCAGCCTAAACAACAGCAAATTACTGCAGCACCAAGAAATATAATCCTGCTATAGAATTTGAGCAGGGCCACCCAAAAACACAACAGCCACAACAACAACCAATGGCATCAACGCTAAAATAAAAAGAATAACCACCCACCAACCTCTGAACCTACCAACCAACCAGAAATACAGGGAACAAAATTACTAACAGAGCTAATAAATAAAATCACATTTCCCCTGCGGCACCAATAACTACCGGATGTGAACGGAGACGCCCCTACGAAAGCTGAAGACACCTTTCCCACACAAAAACGCTAACCACCACAGCCAAATGCAGCTCGGCCAGACTTGGTGCCAATAACTGCAGCATTGATTGGATAATTACACTTTGAAAATCTGACATTCCTATTACTGATCAATCTGCACCCACAGACCAACACTACTGATATTAACACCTGCACAAACCAGAACGACCCTCACCAAGAATAATATGATACTGAGATAACAAAATAGCATAAGATCAAAGATGATTATTATTGTAAGTTTTCTAAAAATAGCATAATTTTAAATAGAAAGGAGCTCTTAAAAAGCAACATGCGGCAAAGTTTCCAAAGAACTACTCTTGCTTTATTATATTTAATAGATTTAATAGATGTTCATATAATCAACAAAGTCAAATGTAATTACCATAATATCAGCTTATCCTTCATTATATAATGATCCAGTTCCAAATAGATGTAGATGCTCTTCGAAGCCAACTGATGGACTTTTGTACGACATTTGAGTGTCAAGTAATAGCAGAGAGCAATGTGTTATCGATGTAGGCTGCAACGACATCAAGTAATAAGAATTAGCTTTTGAAAACAACTTATATGAAATTATTTTATTTGCAGTAGTAACAGTACATCCCTTCTCTTTTCCTATACACTCTATTATTAGGAGCGACACCAAAAGATTTAAAATTATAAATATTACCCTCACAAATCTTATTATCAAATCGAGACAGCAAAGCTTTTCGAACAGAAGCTTGAATCTTGTCACCCTAACAAAATCATAGAACATAATATACATAGAATTCAAAAACAAAACAACAGCAACAACCTTCTCATTCATTAGAACCATTTCCATCGCATAATATTTTTGTTTCGAATTCATGTCTGGCATAAACCATAAGTGAATCACTCGTACAACAATATCCCATGATTCCTTTGCAGAAGTGATTTCAATAACAAAGTCGCATCTTCCGGTGGCCATTGCAAAAGATTGAAATACCAGAGAGAAGGATTCGACAGATATGAAAAATTGGAGAAGAAATAAGTCATATTTATACTTGTAGAGTAAACAGAAATGACCAAAATTTGAAAGAAATTACCTGGAAAATCTAACATTTGACATTGATGATGATCTGAGTAGGTTTTGGGAGATTAGAAATTAGCATTAAAGGGATTGCATCGTGAAACCAATTGAAGTAGAACCGTCGAACTTGTTTATTTGCAGAGGAAGAATTCGATGTAAGCATTGATAAACCTACATTGATTTTGGGTTTGCATCGGGAAACAAAATTAATTTTTCCGTTTTTTTATTTGGACGGTGGAAATTATCCTATGTATGGGGATAGGAAGATGAATGTGAAAGGACACAGATTAGGAATGATTAGTATTTAAAGTTGAATATATGATAGGAGAAGGTAGAATTAATAATAGACTATAAAAATATACAAAGTGCTTTGGAACAATAAATAAATTATTTAATAATAAAAAAATATTATTAAGACAATTATAGTGACATTTCATGAAAATAGAAATTATTAAAATAGAAATCTTTATAATTGAATGACATGCGTAGTAACACAAAGACATGCTTAGTATTGAATATTATTGAATAATATAGAATGAATAATAAACAATAATTATAATTATTTTTTTTGTGAGCTTTGGAACAATAAAAATATTATTAAATATTTAAAAAAATAATTAAAGATAATTATGGTAATATTACTATTAATAGCATTTTTCTAAAATAGTAAACCTTCTAATTGGATGACAAATGGCAAACTTGCCAAAAAATAGTTGCCCTAACATTGGAAATTCAATTGATTTGTGAGGTTTATGTTTGATTGATGTTGCTTGAATTTTGAAAGCTGTGTGGTATTGATCGTACCTGGATTAGACAGTTGTTCAGTGGTCAGCAACGTCGTGTGGACTTCAGCTCTGGTGATGTTGAAAGACGGGGAGGGGGTGTACCTGCAAGGTACTCCGACGCTCAAGTAAGATAGCGGTCAGAGAAAGGCAAGTACAGAAGAACAAGTTTGAGTTAGAATATGTTGTGTAACCTGACCCTCTCAAGTGAGAGGGTATTTATAGAGAGCCCCAAGCGCGGGGCCAACGGTTTCTTGCACTGGGATGGATTGCCAGACCCAATCCAAGTAACTGTCAGGGCTTACGTGGCGTAGTGAAGACCAGCACGTGGTCTTCGCCCTTGTGTAACGGTCCCTAAATCTCCGGAAGTAGGGCAGACCGATTCCTTCGGGAGTGTGAAGTTACAAGAGAACGTGTCCTCAAGGGGATGAGCACGTGGGCGTCGAGGAGAGGTGCTACGTGCCTCTGCTCGACGGTCTTTTATCCCGCGTGTCCGACGTCTAAGGGGACTAGCATGTGCCCGACACAGAGGTGGTTCTCGGCCTCGTTGGGCCTTCGTTGGTCATTGGGCCTGGGCCTGCCCGACCGTAGGGCAGGTGCTGGCCCAGTCCGGAATAGGAGCCCCCCAAGTCGTTGTTCTGAGGTGTCAGACTAACGACTTAAGGGCCAGCAATATGTCGAGGACGTATCCCGTCGGGGAAAGGAGCCTAGACAAGGAGTGGTCGGAAAAACGGGGAGAAAAAACTCGCTCCGCTCGAGCTAGGCTGGCCGCGGATGAGCGTCGTCACGGGGATACGAGAAGTTTGAACCGAGGAGAACAGAAGGACGCATGTTGGGGAATGAAGAGACATGCGTGGAAGAATGTGTGCCACGTGTCGCATCTCATCATTGCCTAGGGCGGCTATGCTAGGGTAGCGTAATCGATTGTCTAAGATCCCTCGGGGCTCGTGAGACCCTTATAAATAGGGCCCATCTCGTTTCATTTCTGTTTTTTGCTCTCCCTTTGCTCAAACTTTCCCTTCCTTCGTTCTCCCTTCAACCGTCGTTCGCCTCCGTTCGCCGCTGCTGACAGCCACACCAGAACCCTACCGGAAGCACCTTCGAAGTAAGTTCTCTCTTTTTTCCTCTTTTACTTACATTTGTAGGGTGAATCTATGGTGAACTGGTGAAGTTCCCATGGAAATCACGAAATATCCGGCGAAAACGGCGGAATTTCCTAGTTTAATCGTTGAACCTTGCGGGGAGAGATGATGAAATCCCCGAGGACATGAAGAATGTCACGGGGTCGTGAGATGAACATTTCTCAGTTCTTTAGTTGAGTCCCCCGGGGATAACTAACGAGATCCCCGGGGACACGAAGAATGTCACGGGGACGTGGGTCGAATATCTCGGGGTCCCTCCCAACGCCGCTCCCCGCAGACCTGAGGGTGGTCGCGGGTTCGCGTTTCCCGACATTCCTTCCTCGCCCTTTCACTTGATCAGCAGTGGAGGGGTGGATTTGATATGGGTCATCGAATTCACCATTACCTTCTACTTTTAAGGTAAATGGACATATTGCAAGTGGCCGAGGGATCTTTAGATATTTACGACGAGCCCGACTCACCTATGGCAAAGACAACCAGCGTCGGGGAGAGGTTGCCCGATGAGTGGGCCTGCGAGGAGGGCGTAAACATGATCTCCGAGTTTGTCGACCTGGACGAGGCCGACATATTTTACACCGTCGAGCACCGCCTAGTGGGTTCATCGAAGTCGTGGAACGTGTTCATGCCTTTGCCACATCATCGAATATGCTCGACAAGGCGGGGTGGCGTTTGCCCTTCACAGATTTTCAACAGTCAGTGTTTGTCTGGCTACGTTTGGCCCCTTCTCAACTCCACCCCAACTCTCTCGCTTTCATCAGGGATTTCGAGCTCGTGTGCAAATACCTGAAGATTGGGGCGACTGTGCCCCTATTTTTTAGCATTTTCCATCTTCAACGGCAGGCCATCGACGACAAGCATGGTTGGGTTTCCTTCAAGCAAGTGAGCAGCCTGTTTCACACTTATATGGACTTTGTACGAGATTTTATGTACCGGTACTACCTCGTGAGGCCGGTCACACTTGAGGCCATAAATTCAGTGTACCATCGGGTCGTCGAAGAAGTAGATGGGCGGTGAGAGGAGGCCCTTGTGCCCAGGTTCCCGTTGTTCTAGACTGAAGAACACTTCAAGAGGGGAACAAACAACTATATCATTAGCCCTAGTAAACTCTGTGAAGGGGATCTCTTGGCTCACGAAGCCATAGTCAAGTTCGTCGGTGGGTTTAACAAAGCCAAGTTTGTGATGCCGAACATGGACTTCCTTCTGGGCGACGATGGGGAGGTCTTAACGAAGCGTTGATTGATCAACACTAGGGCTCTCCTCGAGACGTTTTCTGACGAGGAGGCTCTCGAGCTGTTAGGTGGGGTGGCCTCCCCGACCTGCCTTTCTCTTCGTCCTTCTTTTCGAATTACTGACCTCTCTGTTTTTTGTGCAGGTAAGATGTCGAGTGCCGAGGAGCGTCTCAAGAAACTGAAAAGCACCCGTGCTTCGAAAAAGGGTCGGGTCGAACAGCTCCGAGCACAGCATACTGCCACGACTTCAGTGCCCCCGGATTCTTCGACCTTTCCCCAAGGGAGTCAGTCTCCCAGTAGCCAAGGGTCTCCGAAATGGCAGCGCATAGACGGGAAGGTGGACATCGACCCGACGGTTGAGAACAGTCCTCCCTCTGAGAAGTTCATACTTCCTCCTTGTCACTCGAGGTCCCACTTCTTCTCGGGTGCCAACTCTCCAAGTATCTCTGCTGCCGAAGTCCAGGCCGTCTTGGGTGTTCCTCAGGCTTCGAGGAGGAAAGCTCTGCTTGAGGACTTGTCCGCCGTTATGCGAGTTTGTTTGATGCCTATGCCCGACCTGTGTGCCAGGGGCTTTTTGATACTTGTCTGTAACACCTCTACAATGGGCTTCTGCCCGCTTAATGCTTTTTCATTTATCGGCTCGTGTTATGCTTGTATGTTTTCTCTTGTGTGTGATGTTACTGTATTTGCTATACTTTGTTTATTTTTGAAGTAATAGATATTTTGGGGCTTGCTCGACTTCGATAATCCTTGACTGCGTGGAGAGCTGGTTGAGTGACCGGAAGTGTATTCCGACCATCAACGAGGCTAAGAGCTCGATCAAGGTCTTAGATTGGTGGAGTGAAATTCCCATCGCGAGCTGGGTGTTCCGCCTGATTGGTACGACGACGGCGAAGCTCGATCGAGGTGTCCTCGTCGGATCAAAAGTCCTCGCGCACACACAACGCGGCCTCTGATCGTCGTGTTCTGTATAGGGGTGTCGCACTTGTACCCTAGTGCGTCCCCGTAACTGCGATGTTAGTATGTCATGGGCAGTGTTTAACTGTAGTACTGTTTGAGCTTCTCAGCGTCCATGGTCGAGCAAGTTCTTTCCCGTGCAGATTTTCGAAGAAGTAGGCTCCTGTCCCCGTTTTCGCGCAGACGCGGTACGGGCCCTCCCAGTTTGCGGCGAGTTTGCCTTCCCACGAATATTTCTGGTTCCTTCGTAGGACGAGGGTGCCTACTTGAAAATCACTTTTGATAACTTTGTCGTTATAACGTAAAGTTATTTTCTGTTTAAGTGAAGCTTCCCGGAGAGAAGTGCCCGAACGCGTCTCCTCGACGAAATCGAGCTCTTCCCTTAGGGCTTCATTGTTCACGTCTCCGTTGAGGGGGGCTTCTGTCCTCCTCAAGGGTTCCCTGATCTCTATGGGAATCACCGCTTCCGTTCCGTAGGTTAGACGAAAAAGGGTTTCCCCGATTGTGGAATGCGGGGTTGTTCGGTAGGCCTAGAGGACGCTGTGTAGCTCCTCGACCCACCGTTGTTTGGCATCGCCTAATCGACGTTTTAGTCCTCGAAGGATTACTCTGTTCGCCGCTTCGGCTTGCCCGTTCGTTTGAGGGTGCTCGACCGACGTGAAGTGCTGCTTCGTGCCCAATTTGGTGACGAAGTCTTGGAAGTTCCTGTCGGTGAACTGTGTTCCGTTGCCGGTGAAAATAGTTTGGGGTACGCCGAATCGGGCGAGGATGTTCCTCTTATAGAAACGTAGTATGTTGAAGGCCGTGATTTTGGCCAACGCTTCCGCCTCGATCCACTTTGTAAAATAATCCACCCCGACGATGAGGTATTTGTTCTGATACGATCCCACGACGAAAGGTCCGAGGATATCCATCCCCCACTACGCAAATGGCCACGGGGAGGACAATGTTTTGAGCTCGTTAGGAGGAGCGAGGTGCATGTCGCCGTGTCACTGGCATCTATCGCACTTCTTGACGTGTTCCTTGGCGTCTTGTTGCATGGTGGGCCAGTAATACCCTGCCCGAAGTGCTTTACGGGCTAACGATGGTCCACCGAGGTGCTGTGCATTGATTCCCTCATGGATTTCCTGGAGTATGCCAGGGACCATGGTCTCCTCAACACATCTGAGGAGGGGAATAGAAAACCCTCGCTGGTATGGCTTATCCTCGACTATCGCATATGAGCATGCCCGTCGCTTTACCATCCTGCTTCCTTGGGATCTTCGGGAAGTCTGCCCGCTGTGAGGTACTCGTATACTGGGGTCATCCAGCAATTGATGTCCCTAATGTCGTTCACGTCCGTCGCTGGAACGGGTTTGTCGATGCTCTGGCGGGAAAGCACTTCTTGTATGACAGATTTATTTCCGCCCTTCTTCTTTGTGCTTGCTAATTTGGACGAGACATCTGCTCGGGCATTGTGCTCGCGAGGAATGTGGGTTACTTCCGCGGAGGTGAATTTTTTCATCTTTTCTTTCACCAAGGTCAAGTATTCGATGAGGCTGTCGTTCTTGGCCTGGTATTCTCCTCATTGGCGCCGAGGTCCTCGGTCAGCCGAAGCCCGGCGAGGAAAGCCTCGTACTCTGCTTGGTTTTTCGATGTCGGGAAGGATAGTTTGAGGGATACCTCGATCAGGATGCCTTCCTCGTTTTTGAAGATGATGCCCGTCCCGTTTCCCTTTGGGCTGGATGCCCCGTCGACATAGATCGTTCATTTTTGGGATCCGTTGGTCGAAGGTTCCGGGACGGTCATCTCCGCCACAAAGTCGGCCAATACCTGAGCCTTCAGGGCTTTCCTTCCCTCGTATTGGATGTCAAACTCAGCGAGTTCGAGCGACCACCTGAGCATCCTCCCCGCCATATCTAGTCATCCAAGGAGTTGCCTTATAGGCTGTTCGGTCCTTACGACGACAATGTGGGATAGGAAGTAGTGGCGTAGCCTCCTGGCCGCAGTGACGAGGGCTAGGGCGACTTTTTCTATCTGCTGATACCCGAGCTCGGGGCCTTGGAGGGCTTTGCTCGTGAAGTAAATCGATTTCTGCCCGTCCGGGGTTTCCCGAATGAGGACGGCGCTGACCGCTTCACTCGTGATTGCGAGATACAAGAACAGTGTCTCCCCGCTCTCGGGCCGTGAGAGGACCGAGGGTTGCGATAGGACTTGTTTTAGGTGGAAGAGCGCCTGCTCGCATTCCTCGCTCCATTCAAACGTCGCTTTTTGTCAAAGAAGTTTGAAAAATGGGAGTGCGTATTGCGCAGACTTGGCAACAAAGCGGGAGAGGGCGGTGAGCATCCCGTTTAGTGACTGTATTGACTTCTTCGAGTTCGGATTTAGGATCTTGGAGAAAGCCCTACACTTGTCGGGGTTGGCCTCGATTCCTCGCTCCGTGAGGTAGAAGCTGAGGAACTTACCTGCCCGGACGCCGAAGCTGCATTTATCGGGATTGAATCTCATGCGGCATCTTCTCGCTGTGTCGAACACCTTCTTGAGGTGCACGGCATGGTCGACTTCTTCTTTGGACTTGACGATCATGTCGTCCATGTAGACCTCGAGCATGTCGCCGATTTCTCCCCAGAAAACCTTGTTCATCATCCGTTGGTAGGTCGCGCCGGAATTCTTGAGTCCGAAGGGCATTACGTTGTAGTAGTAATTGTTGTTTGTCGGTCTTATCCATGCGGATTTGGTTGTACCCCGAGTAGGCGTCCATGAAGGACAATAGCTTGTAACCTGCAGAATTGTCGACCAACTGGTCAATGTTAGGCAACGAATAACAGTCTTTCGGGCAAGCCCGGTTAAGGTCGGTATAATCAACACACATCCTCCATTTGCCATTACTCTTTTTGAAAAGTACAACGTTGGACAGCCAGGTCGTGTACCTGGCTTCCGAAATAAAATTCGCCTCTAGGAGGTCTTTTACAGCTTTTTCGGGAGACTGCTTATGCCTACGTTGAACTATGGCCCTAGCGACTGGATCTACTGCGAGCTGATGGCAGGTCACCTCGGGGTCGAGGCCAGACATTTCGGAGGCGCTCCACGCAAATAGGTCAGCGTTTTCCCGAAGGCATGTCTTCAGTTGCTTCTTCGCCAAGTCGGGGAGCCCGGTACCAATCTTTACGTTACGGTCTGGATCGTTCCCGAGGGTGACGAGCTCGAAGTCTCTGTTAGGGATGGGGCGCGTTGGATGGAGAGGTTGCACGTTGTTTTCTTCCTAGAGGTCGAGGTCTTCTGCCCCGTCTTCATCGGGTTTGCCCGGGAACCTGTTGTCGAAGTCGACCGCGTCGAAGCACCTCCTGGCCGCATCTATGTCCCCGTGCATCGTAACTACCCGTCCCCTGGTTGTGTAGTACTTCATCTTGAGGTGGACCGTTGATGGCACCGCTGTAAGTTCGGCCAGGGTGGTTCTCCTGAGGATGCAGTTGTAAAGGGATGGACATTCGACCACCAGGAAGTGGGTCTTCACTTGTCGGGTAGTGTCTTCGGCTCCGAATGTGACCATCAGCTCCACGTAGCCCTATGGTCTGGTGGTGGTGCCGTTGAACCCCTGCAGATCTGAACCGACGTACGGGGTCAGATGTCTCTCGTCGAGCTGGAGAGTCCCGAACAGATGAGCGTACATGATGTCGACCGGGCTGCCCTGGTCGAGAAGGATCCTTCGAACGTCAAAATTCGCCATTTGTGCCCTGACCAGGAGGGGGATAGTGGCGTTGGACGCTCCACCGGGGAGCTCTTCGAGGTAGAAGGTGATAGGGTTTGATTTCCCTTGCACCTTCTCGAGAGTAGTGGTCTTCGCCGACGTTGCGGACTCCAGTTCGTCAAATTTCCGCTTGATCGAGCCAACGGACAACTTCTCGTAACCACCCCGGAGATGACCATTGTCTTAGGGAAGCCTTCCCAGGTGCTACGGGAAGCGATGGGGTCCTCGTGGGGGAAGTCCGCCCACATGTTGCGAACTGCTTCCTGGCTCTCAATGTCTCCGGGGATGAAAAAGTCTTCGGGTCGAGTGACGCTGAGGGTGACCTGAAGCCGACTCTCGTCGAGAGGAGGCGTCGTCTCCTCGACGTTTTGGGCTTCCCGGGAACTGGGATGAGGAACATTATTCTTCTGGGCGTACTTCTATAAGTGCCCTTCCTTGATCAGGATCTCAATTGCATCTTTGAGATGGATGCAGTCTTCTGTGACGTGTCCGTGGCTCCGGTGGAACCTGCAGTACTTGGACTTATCCGTGTTTGATTTAGGGGGAGTCGACTTCGGAAAGCAGACGCCTCCTTTCAGAAATTCCGAGTTGGAGCTCTATGAGAAGATTCGCGCGCGGGGAGCGTTAAGCGGCGTGTACTCTATTAACAGGCCAGCTGGTCCTTTCTGTTCTTGGGAGTCCCTGGGGCGGCCTTCCTTCTTCCTTTCTCCCCCGCGTTGGGGAGGAGAGTCTTCTTTGTGGCCGCGGGGGCCTTCCTTGCGCCTCGACTCGAGGGCGATCTGTGCTGCCTCCGACTCCTCGAGCTCGATGTACGACTGAGCTCGTTGGAGGAGGTCCTCCAGACGGCGAGGTCTACGGAGGCCCACAGACTTGGCAAAATCAGATCCAAAACATAGTCCGTGGATGATTAAATACTTCTTCATGTCGTCGGTCGTATGAACCTCGACAGCTTCCCTGTTGAATCTCTCAATGTAGTTCCTGAGAGATTTGTTCTTCCCCTGGAAGATGCTCTCAAGGGCGGCCTCCGTTTTCGGGTGTCGACGAGATGCTGTGAAGTGCTTGGTGAAGCGTTACCTTAGTTTCTTCCAGGACGTGATCGACCTGGGTGCCAGACCCTTGTACCTAGTCATGGCGCCCTTCCGTAAGGTTGTGGGGAAAAGCCTGCACTTAATGGCCCCCCTGACGTTTCTGAAGTCGAGCATGGGTTCGAAACTTTCGACGTGATCGTCTGGGTCGGCCAGGCCGTCGTAGGTCCCCAGTGGTGGGAGTTTCTCCATGCACGCAGGAATTGGGGCGTCCATGATCTCCCATGATAGGGGGGTCCTCTGGTCGTCGTCGTCGCTTCCGGCTGGGGACCTTGAAGGGGATCGGTGATGTCGACCAGGCTCTTGTCGTGGAGGGGAATTCTTTGAACGGTTCCTCGACCTCTCCTCAGTGGTCTTGGCCTTCTTGGAAGTTAAGGAGGGCATGGGTTCCTTTCGAGGCGGGGAACGATGGCGCTTCTGGGAGATCGTCAGCTGGGGACGTTCGAGGCATGGCCGACGGCCCTCGCACACCGGCGAGAGGGTGCGAGATTATTCTGAAGGAGTCCTTCGCGGGGAAGGGGAACGGCGAGGTGAAGGTGTGCGATGATGTCTTCGCGGGGAAGATCGCTATGCTCGTCGCCCTCGCTCGAGTGCTTCAATTCTGAGATTATGGTGCATAATCAGCTGGTTGGTCTGATTGACCAAGGCAAATAAGGCCACGGTGCTCGAATCTGCGTTAGGCGGAGGGGCAACTGGCTGAAAGACGACTTGCTGGTTGTCCTGGCGGGCGGCGTCGTAAGCCTTGTCTTGGGAGGCTGGGGAGGCGGTCTGCCCGTCTCTTCTGTCATCTTCTTTGACATTGAGGGCAGCAGTGTCCTTATGGAGGTTTTCGTTCTTGAGTTGCGCGAGGACGATGTCCAGAGCTTTGTTCGCAGACGGGTTATTGGCCATGCTGGTGATGAACGAAAGGATTGCTTTGCTTTATCGTTGAAGAAAAAACGGGGAAGCAATGTTTCCCATAGACGGCGCCACTGATCGTACCTGGATCAGACAGTTGTTCAGTGGCCAGCAACTTCGTGTGGACTTCAGCTCCGGTGATGTTGAAAGACGGGGGGGGGGGGGGGGGGGGGTGTACCTGCAAGGTACTCCGACGCTCAAGTAAGATAGCGGTCAGAGAAAGACAAGTACAAAAGAACAAGTGTAAGTTAGAATATGTTGTGTAACCTAACCTTCTCAAGTGAGAGGGTATTTATAGAGAGCCCCCAGCGCGGGGCCAACGGTTACTTGCACTAGGCTGGATTGCCATGCCCAATCCAAGTAACTGCCAGGGCTTACGTGGCGTAGTGAAGACTAGCACGTGGTCTTCGCCCTGGTGTAACGGTCCCTAAATCTCCGGAAGTAGGGTAGACCGATTCCTTCGGGAGTGGGAAGTTACAAGAAAACGTGTCCTCGTGGGGAGGAGCACGTGGGCGTCGAGGAGAGGTGCTACGTGCCTCTGCTCGATGGTCTTCTACCCCGTGTGTCCGACGTCTGAGGGGACTAGTGTAACCACCCCTAATCTATACCCCCAATAAACAAAGCGAGAAATAACTTTAAAATTTCATCAGAGTATATTTAAAACAATCACGACATAGACAGAGGAGTCACATCAAATGAAACAAATACACATACACCTGCTCATAAAGATATGCAACAATTCAGGTAGCACACAACAAAGGAACTTTGTTCCTAACACCCACAATTCAGATACAGAATAAAAGCGGAAAATCTGTACTGAATCTCAGATATATATCGCATAAAGAGTTTGTGTGTCATATACAACATCATGCATGTACAAACCACAAGATACATGTACATAATACAAAATAATCACACTTGATCCCCCGACTACCCGGTGCTACATATCAGAGCCGACCGCAAAAAATTGAAGACCTAAGCTTCACAAAAAGACCTCCAGCATCTAATCTGCAATGCCTCATAGAGCATTAAAAACGGCAGAAGGGTGAGAAACACAACCATAATATAATTGCATACAATTATATAATAACACCAAAATACACATGTAAAAATATTCTCACCACAACTTACATTAGAATTCAAACACAAAACAACACAATGTATATTTCATATATCCATCACCAAGGTATATCAACCATGCACAATACAACCATCACCAACATAACACATATATTAACTCATCAATTTCATCCATAATTCCACACACAATCAATCCATTCATGGTTTTAAACACATAATGCATCCATTCACAATTCTCACACATAATCAATCATATTCATGATTTATGCAAATGCACAGAGACCGACACAACGACTCTATGCAATGCATATGCGGTACCATCCATCCATCAATCTCATCACTAGTTCACTCAGGAACTATTGGAACCATCACTTATTACTGAGGACCACTCAAGTAACACCCCGTCGGGAAAACAATGTTCCCCGTCGCTTTCGGTCCTCTTGGTATAAGGCGCACGACATTTATGGATCGCTTTCAGTCCTCTTTGTATAAGGCGCATGATCCGATCGCTTTCGGTCCTCTTTGTATAAGGCGCAGGATCGTCTATAATCATCGCTTTCAGTCCTCTTTGTATAAGGCGCACGATGTTATAGCGGATTCCCTCTGGAATCGATTCGTCGCTCACACCCCACAAGGGCACACGACATCACCAACATGCATATCATGATGCTTGGCATACAATGACTCATGACATTCAAATGCACACATATACACATTCCATAATCATGCATATATCATCAAATACCACACATCGCATTTTCTTGCCCTTAGGCCATAAATCATCAACCCAACATGTATCACATGCATTCTCATCACCCCACAGCACACAAGTCATACAACATTCATATCAACAGCACATTGCATGATACACATCAAATTCACATAATTAAAACGACAAAAGTCGACAAAACGACACGGTTCCCAATTCCCAACATAATTAAATCGGCCAACAATCTCAAAACCATTTTTATAAGATAGAACAACTCAATAGCTTTCTAAAGCACCCAACCGCACCCCAATCCGACTTACGTATCAAAAGTTATGAAGAAAACAAAATTGTACAAACTGCCATGTTCGTTAGGCGAACCCTCTAGCGAGTATTCGCTACCACCTTCGCTAGGAGAATGTCCAGCGAATCCAATATCAGATAAAAACAGACACAAAGTTCGCTAGGCGAACCCCTTGGCGAACCCAGGCAGCAACAACCAGAACCAAAAAGATACAAAGTTCGCTAGGCGAACATTCGCTGACCTTCGCTAACTGGCTCGCTAGGCGAACCCGCGAAAAATCATTCGCTACTGCTTCGCCCCAGGTTCGCTAGGCAAACCAAGGAAAACCCAGAAATTCTGCAGCGCTGTTTGTAGCCCAAAAACCATATTTTTCACCCAAAAACTCTTCCAAACCAAAACATAACAATCAGAACATAACCCAATCAGGGTAACAAGTAATCTACAACATTTACATCACATTTCAACCACGAAAACATCGATTTCCATCGTTCCGACCTAGAATTGAGAAGCTATGAAAACACAATAAACATTCCAACACACACATACATAATCATGCACAATCATAAGATAATCGAGTTTCACACCCCTACCCGATTAATCGTGTTTTAAAAGTCGGTTGATTGAGTTTCTTCCTTTCCAAGTTTTCTCTCTTTTCTTCTTTCTTTCTCTTTTCTTTCTTCCTCTTTTTCTTCTTTTTCATTTCCTTCCTTACTATTTTCTCTCTTTTCTTTTCTCTTATACTTTCTAACTTAAGAAATAAATGAAAAGACAAAAATACCCCTACACTCAAATATCTCGCAAACATTCCCAAAACGCGATAAAATAACACGACAATGAAAAAAATAACACATTATCAAATAAAAGTCAAAAATAAAATAATATAATGATAAAATAATCAAAACGACTCGATTAAATAAAACGGACAAAATTAGGGCGTTACAACTCTCCCCCACTTAGAAATTTTCGTCCTCGAAAATATTACCTGAGACGAACAACTCCGGATACGACTCCCGCATCCGACTCTCCAACTCCCAAGTCAAATTGCCCTCAGCAGCGCCTCCCCACGCTACCTTCACAAGTGCAATATCCTTTCCTCTTAACCGTTTCAACTCATGATCCAAAATCCTCACTGGTAATGCCTCAACCGTAAGGTTCTCCCTTACCTCTACCTCATCCATCAGAATTACATGCGACGGATCCGGAACATACTTCCGAAGCAGTGAAACATGGAACACATCATGCAAATTCGAAAGACTCGGCGGCAACGCCACCCTATAAGCCACAGCACCCACTCTCGCGGATATTTGGTAAGGACCAATAAACCGAGAAGTAAGCTTCTTCGACTTCAATGCACGACCAACACCCGTTACCGGCGTAACTCTCAAAAATACATGATCGCGCTCTTGAAACTCAAGACCTTTCCTTCTTCGATCATGATAACTCTTTTGCCTACTCTGAGAAGCCTTCATTTTCTCGCGAATTAGCTTCACCTTTTCCGTAGTCTGTTGCACCAACTCCGGTCCAACCACCGAACTCTCACCAGGTTCGTGCCAACATAACGGTGTTCGACATCTTCGTCCATATAACGCTTCAAACGGCGCCATTCCAATACTTGAATGGAAACTATTGTTATACGTGAATTCAATCAACGCAAGATAACTATCCCACGCACCACCTTGTTCAAGAACACAAGCCCTCAACAAATCTTCCAACGACTGAATCGTTCTCTCTGTCTGTTCATCAGTCTGCGGATGATAACCTGAACTCAATCTCAATTTAGAACCCAACGCCTTCGGCAAACTTTCCCAAAATCTCGAAGTAAACCTCGGATCTCGATCAGAAACAATACTTAACGGAACACCATGCAATTTCACAATCACACTGATGTAAATCTCAACCAACCTCTCCAAAGAAAAACTGATGTCAATCGGAATGAAATGAGCCGGTTTAGTCAGCCTATCTACAACCACCCAAATAGCATTATGTCCCCGCTGAGTGTTCGGCAACCCTGTCACAAAGTCCATAGAAATGCTATCCCATTTCCACTCAGGAATATCCAACGGTTGCAACAATCCACTAGGCCTCAGATGTTCTACCTTCGACTTCTGACACATCAAACAGGAATACACAAACTGAGCCACATCTCTTTTCAAACCCGACCATCAGAAAATCTTCTTCAAATTTTGGTACATTTTATTAGCTCCCGGATGTATACTCAAATTACTCCGGTGTCCTTCCTCCAAAATCACCCTTTTCAACTCCGAATCGTCTGGAATACAAATTCTACCTTGGAACCTCAAAACACCTTTATCATCCACTTTAAAGTCCTCATTCACACTTTGATCATCAACCGTCATCAAATCCACAAATTTCACATCCAACTTCTGTTTCTCACTAACCGTCAACAGAAAGTCATTAGTAAGCTTCAACATTCCAAGCCTCACACTATCCGACGTCACTTCGCATACCAAACTCAAATCTCTAAACGATTCCAAAAGTTCCCACTCCTTAACCATCAAAGCCGACATATGCAACGATTTACGACTCAACGCATCGGCTACCACATTAGCTTTACCAGGATGATAATTCAAGCCAAAGTCGTAGTCCTTCAAAAATTCCAACCATCTCCGTTGCCTCATATATAACTCTTTCTGATCAAAGAAATATTTCAAACTTTTATGATCACTAAAGACTTCGAATCTTGCACCGTAGAGATAATGCCTCCAAATCTTCAACACAAAAACCACAGCCGCTAATTCAAGATCATGAGTAGGATAATTTTTCTCATGAATCCTCAATTGCCTCGAAGCATAAGCCACAACCTTACCTTCTTGCATCAACACTCCACCTAGCCCAATCAAAGACGCATCACAATACACCACAAACGGTTCAGTAGGATTCGGCAAGATCAAAATCGGAGCTGTCTTCAATCTTCTCTTCAGCTCATTAAAACTTTCCTCACACCGAATATCCCAAATGAACGCTTGACTTTTACAAGTCAACTGGGTCAATGGAAGTGCTATCTTTGAAAAACCTTCAATGAACCTTCGATAATATCCGGCTAATCCCAAAAAGCTTCTAATTTCAGTAACAGATCTCGGAGCCTCCCATTGTAGAACTACTTCTACTTTAGATGGATCCACAACAATACCGTTACCTGAAATCACATGACCAAGAAAACTCACTTCCGACAACCAAAATTCACACTTGGACAACTTGGCAAAAAGTTTCCTTTCCTTCAAAACCTGCAACACAATGCGTAAATGCTCCGCATGCTCCTCCCGAGACTTATAATAAATTAAGATATCATCAATAAACACAACAACAAAACGATCCAAATGCTTGTGGAAAATACGATTCATGTACTCCATAAACACACCTGGCGCATTAGAAACCCCGAACGGAATCACAGAATATTCATAATGACCGTATCGTGTCCTAAAAGCTGTCTTCTGAATATCTTCCTCTTTCACCCTAATCTGATGATACCCTGATCTTAAATCAATCTTACTAAACACACACGCACCAACCAACTGATCCATCAGATCATCAATTCTTGGAAGAGGATACTTATTCTTAATCGTCACCTTATTCAGCTGGCGATAATCAATACACAACCGCATACTTCAATCTTTCTTTTTCACCAATAAAACTGGAGCACCCCAAGGCGACACACTTGGCCTCACAAACCTCTTTTCCAACAATTCATTCAGCTGCTTCTTTAACTCAACCAATTCAGATGCCGACATTCGATATGGTGCCATAGACACAGGTCTAGTACCAGGAACTAGATCTATAGAAAACTCCGCCTCTCTCTCTGGCGGCACATCTGAAATATCCTCAGGAAACAGTTCCGGAAAATCACACACAACAGGAAACACATCAAGTGAAACTTGACTATCCACATTCAACGATGCAAACAACCCAAACAACTGAGCTTCATCCGCCAAAATTTTCTTCAACTCTTTGGTAGATAAGAAACTCAAGTCTTCGTCTTCCTCAAGAGAAGGAAATCTCACCAACTTATGATAACAATCAATATGAACCCGATTAAATTGTAACCAATTCATTCCCAAAACCACATCTAAACCCTCAAACGGCAAACACACCAAATCCATCTCAAAATCTTTACCATAAATGGTCAAAGGACAACTCAAACAAACCAAAGAAGTAGTTACTGACCCCATTGCTGGAGTATCAATAACCATCTCTCCACCCATCGAAGACAACACAAGATTCAAATGCTTCGCGCACTCAGACGAAATAAATGAATGAGTCGCACCGGTATCAATAATAGCAACTAAAGGTGTACTATTAATAAAACAAGTACCTCTGATCAGACGGTCTGCACTTGTAGTCTGAGTTCCCGCCAAGGCAAAAACTTTCCCACCACCTGGAGCTTGCTTCGGTTTCGGACACTTTGTACTAATATGACCAGGTTCACCACAATTGAAACACTTCGCCACATCTGTAACATTTCAAAGAATTAGACATACCTCCTCCACTTGTCCTTCTCTCAAAATTCCCCCTTTGCTTACCCTTATCCGCTAGTGTCACATAAGGACCACCACGGAACTGTTGCTTCCCTTTCCTCTCGCTCACACTCTTATAGTGAGTAGAACGAGCCTTACTATCTTCCTAAAAAATCCTACAACAATCCACCAAATCAGAAAACCTTCGAATCATTTGATAACTGATTGCCTGCTTTATCTCAGGACGCAATCCGTTCTCAAACTTCACACACTTAGAAAACTCCGTAGTCGCTTCAGCATAATGTGGATAAAATTGCAAAAGCTCCACAAACTTAGCAGTATAATCAACAACAGACATACCACTTTGTTTCAATTCTAAGAACTCAATATCTTTCTTTCCTCTTACATCTTCAGGAAAATACTTCCTCAGAAACTCAATGCTAAACACAGCCCAAGTGATTTCTTCCTCTGCAGCTTCCAACACATGACGTGTACTAACCCACCAATCATCAGTTTCTTCCAGTAACATGTGAGTACCCAGTCTCACCTTCTGATCCTCGGCACAATCCATCACTCGGAAGATCCTTTCAATCTCTTTCAGCCAAATCTGAGCACCGTCAGGATTATGTCTTCCTTTGAAGATAGACGGTTTGTTCTTCCTGAACTCATCATTACCCGCAACATTAGGTGCACCCTGCACAGCCCGTGCCATAGCTTGCATCACAGCAGCTAAAGCAGCATCATTCCTACCCGCCATATTCTGTTCATTTCCAATAACAGCAACTATGGTTAAACAAACAACTCACCGAACCACAAAGACCAACAAGGACTGACACAAACTGACACGGACTGGCTCTGATACCACTTAATGTAACCACCCCTAATCTATACCCCCAATAAACAAAGCGAGAAATAACTTCAAAATTTCATCAGAGTATATTTAAAACATTCACGGCATAGACAGAGGAGTCACATCAATTGAAACAAATACACATACACCTGCTCATAAAGATATGCAACAATTCAGGTAACACACAACAAAGGAACTTAGTTCCTAACACCTACAATTCAGATACAGAATAAAAGCGGAAAATCTGTACTGAATCTCAGATATATATCACATAAAGTGTTTGTCTATCATATATAACATCATACATGTACAAACCACAAGATACATGTACATAATACAAAATAATCACACTCGATCCCCCGACTACCCGGTGCTACATATCAGAGCCGACCGACAAAAGAATGAAGACCTAAGCTTCACAAAAGACCTCCAGCATCTAATCTGCAATGTGTCATAGAGCATTAAAAACAGCAGAAGGGTGAGAAACACAACCATAATATAATTGCATACAATTATATAATAACACCAAAATACACATGTAAAAATATTCTCACCACAACATACATCAGAATTCAAACACAAAACAACACAATGTATATTTCATATATCCATCACCAAGGTATATCAACCATGCACAATACAACCATCACCAACATATACACATATATCAACTCATCAATTTCATCCATAATTCCACACACAATCAATCCATTCATGGTTTTCCACACATAATGAATCCATTCACAATTCTCACACATAATCAATCATATTCATGATTTATACAAATGCACAGAGACCGACACAACGATGCTATGCAATGCATATGCGGTACCATCCATCCATCAATCTCATCACTAGTTCACTCAGGAACTATTGGAACCATCGCTTGTTACTGAGGACCATTCAAGTAACACCCCATCGGGAAAATGATGTTCCCCGTCGCTTTCGGTCCTCTTGGTATAAGGCGCACGACGTTTATGGATCACTTTCAGTCCTCTTTGTATAAGGCGCACGATCCAATAGCTTTCGGTCCTCTTTGTATAAGGCGAACGATCGTCTATAATCATCGCTTTCAGTCCTCTTTGTATAAGGCGCACGATGTTATAGCAGATTCCCTCTGGAATCGATTCGTCGCTCACACCCCACAAGGGCACACGACATCACCAACATGCATATCATGATGCTTGGCATACAATGACTCATGACATTCAAATGCACACATATACACATTCCATAATCATGCATATATCATCAAATACCACACATCACATTTTCTTGCCCTTAGGCCACAAATCATCAACCCAACATGTATCACATGCATTCTCATCACACCACAACACACAAGTCATACAACATTCATATCAACAGCACATTGCATGATACACATCAAATTCACATAATTAAAACGACAAAAGTCGACAAAACGACACGGTTCCCAATTCCCGACATAATTAAATCGGCCAACAATCTCAAAACCATTTTTATAAGAAAGAACAACTCAATAGCTTTCTAAAGCATCCAACCGCACCCCAATCCGAGTTACAGATCAAAAGTTATGAAGAAAACAAAATTGCACAAACTGCCATGTTCGCTAGGCGAACCCTCTAGCGAGTATTCGCTACCACCTTCGCTAGGCGAATGTCAAACGAATCCACTATCAGATAAAAACAGACACAAAGTTCGCTAGGCGAACCCCTTGGCGAACCCAGGCAGCAACAACCAGAACCAAAAAGATACAAAGTTCGCTAGGCGAACAACGTTAGCGAACATTCGCTGACCTTCGCTAACTGGCTCGCTATGCGAACCCGGGAAAAATCATTCGCTACTGCTTCGCCCCAGGTTCGCTAGGCGAACCAAGGAAAACCCATAAATTCTGCAGCGCTGTTTGAAGCCCAAAAACCATATTTTTCACCCAAAAACTCTTCCAAACCAAAACATAACAATCAGAACATAACCCAATCAGGGTAACAAGTAATCTACAACATTTACATCACATTTCAACCGCGACAACATTGATTTCCATCGTTCCGACCTAGAATTGAAAAGCTATAAAAACACAATAAACATTCGAACACACACATACATAATCATACACAATCATAAGATAATCGAGTTTCGCACTCTTACCCGATTAATCGTGTTTTAAAAGTCGGTTGATTGAGTTTCTTCCTTCCCAAGTTTTCTCTCTTTTCTTCTTTCTTTCTCTTTTCTTTCTTCCTCTTTTTCTTCTTTTCCTTTTCCTTCCTTACTATTTTCTCTCTTTTCTTTTCTCTTATACTTTCTAACTTAAGAAATAAATGAAAAGACAAAAATACCCCTACACTCAAATATCTCGCAAACGTTCCCAAAACGCGATAAAATAACACGACAATGAAAAAAATAACACATTATCAAATAAAAGTAAAAAATAAAATAATATAATAATAAAATAATCAAAACGACTCGATTAAATTAAACAGACAAAATTGGGGTGTTACAACTAGGATGTGCCCGACACGGAGGTGGTCCTCGGCCTCGTTGGGCCTTCTTTGGTCATTGGGCCTGGGTTTGCCCGACCGTAGGGCAGGTGCTGGCCCAGTCCGGAACATGTATGATGATAAGGTTGGAAGAAAATTAAGGGTTTACAATTCCAATAATTTTGCATTGAAAACATGCGTGAATTGGGAAGAGGAAGGGTAAGAGATTGTTGAAATCTCCAATGACCCAACCAGAAATAATGAAATAATTAATTAATTAATTAAATAATAATAAAATAATTAAAAATAATTATAGTAAGATTTCTATTAACAGAAAAACTAAAAATAGCTACTGTTCTAAAAAACTAACATGTGACAGTTTTCCAAGAACTATTCTTGCTTTATTATATTTAATAGATATTCCTTTCATTCTTTTTTATAAATAAATTTTAATATTTAAATTTATTAAATAATTGATATATCTGAATTATATCTAATACAAATACATTATTTATTTAATTAATAATTTTAAAAATAAAAATTCATTTATAAAAGATAATGAAAGTCTGAAACCATAAGAACTTTAATAATAAAATTATTATGGCGTCAATGTTGCAAATATTTTTAATAATTTTTATATTTTTTTTTACACTTTAGATAACTAAAAAATTTAAAACCAGCACCATTGATTATTAAACTGCAAATATTTTTAGTTTTAAAATTGTAAAACTAAGATGGTAAAAATTGAACACAAATACTATATCATAGAGGAACAAAACTTTGCCATTTGACATATTCTATTTGTTGTATTTTATTTTAAAAAGTATATTAATTATATGTAATTTGAGACCTATTGTTTTTAACATTCACTACAACAAAAAGGACTTATAACATCTCACCTTAGACAGCGCTTTATTACAAAAGCGCTGCTATAGGTCAAAAACACGGAATCTATTAATTTAATAAAGGAAAAGCGCAAAAAAATATAAGACCTTAGACAGCGCTTTAGTGAAAAGCGCTGTCTAAGGCCTTTTAAATTTTTAAAAAAATTTAATGGAAAATATTAGACAGCGCTTTCCTTAAAAGCGCTGTCTAAGGCCTTTTAAATTTAAAAAAAATATAAGACCTTAGACAGCGCTTTTAAGGAAAGCGCTGTCTAAGGTCTTAAATATTTAAAAAAATAAAAACAAAAGCGCTGTCTAAGGCCAATCTTAGAAAGCGCTTTTAAAGCGCTGTCTAAGGGCCACCTTAGAAAGCGCTTTGTTGAAAAGCGCTGTCTAAGGTCTAATAAAATTAAAATATATGAATATATTCTGTTTTCATTTTCAGTTTTGCGCTCTTTCTTCTCCCTCCCCTGTTGCGAACGGATACTTGCGAACCTGAGCTAAACCCTTGCCGTCGTCCACCGCGCCGTCGTCCACCGTTCCTCCCACATTTCGCGACTCCGACGACCTTTACTCCACCGTGACCGTCTGTTCCTCTCTCATTTCGCGTTTTCGTCACTCAGTTTGGAAGTTTAAGAGTTTCAGATTATTACACATTTTATAAGGTATGCTGATAATGTTGCTGTTGATAATGTTGTTGTTGATGTTGATAATAATGTTGTTGTTGATGTATTACACATTTTACACGTTTCAGAGTATTACACATTTTACACGTTTCAGAGTTTCAGTTTCGAAGTTTCAGAGTTTCAGAGTTTCAGTTGATAATGTTGCTGATAATGTTGATAATGTTGTTGTTGATGTTGATAATAATGTTGTTGTTGATGTTGATAATAATGTTGTTTATGTTGTTGCTAATGTTGGACTGTTGCTAATGTTGATAATGTTGCTAATGTTGTTAATGTTGTTGCTAATGTTGGACTGTTGTTGGATATAAGAATAAAATATGTGCTAACTTCATTTTTGGTGATATAGGAATAGAATCAATATAATGTGTTAGTTTAGTTTGTTCTTGTTAACATTTTTCTACATTGTTAACTATTGCTATATAATGTGTTTGTTTAGTTTAGTTTAGTTTAGGTTAGTGTTAGTGTTAGGTTAGTGTTAGTGTTAGTGTTAGTGTTAGTTTAGAACATCTATTATAGTTTGTTCTTGTTAACATTTTTCTACATTGTTAACTATTGCTATATAATGTGTTTGTTTAGTTTAGTTTAGTTTAGGTTAGTGTTAGTGTTAGTGTTAGGTTAGTGTTAGTGTTAGTGTTAGTGTTAGTGTTAATGTTAATAATGTAAATTCTTGAGGTTGTTGTTCTAAAGAACCGAAATTCAAAGCAATTTTGTTAATGAAGTTAATTGCTTTGAATTTCTTAGTTTGGACTTGTTATGCTAATGTTAAATTCTTTCTAACTGTTAGGATTAATAAGTAGGAAAACCATGGATAAAAAATGGATGGATGCCGATCGATTGTCCAAAGAGTACGAGAATGGGGTATTGGATTTCGTTAAGTTTGTTATATATTATGTCATATTTTTTATATTTGATATCCTTTATTTCTTTATTATATTTGTTATATATTATATTTGATATCCTTGATTTATTTATTACAGGTTAGATGGCTACTAACAATGATGACCCACATGCTGATGATCACGCACATGATGATGATCATCCACATGATGATCAGGTTGGAAGTAGCAGAACTATGGAAGAAGAGATTAGGAGAGGAATAACCATAATGAGGAGAGTGATCCATGCTAGAAATCAAGGCATGACTTATAATGTGCATTGGAGCGAAACAGGCACACTTGTTGAGCCTAACGGTCATATGTTGACAAGTTTCATTGGTACACTTGTAAGGAATGAGGTTCCTATTACTTTAGATGACTGGAGAAACAAACAGTTGAAGGAAACCAAAGAAAAAATTTGGAATGAGATAAAGGTACCATAATTATGTCTTTAATTATGCCAACTAATTATGTCGTTTAAATTATTTGTACTAACCAATGTGTATGGTTTTTTTAGAGGTGCTTTAATGTCGAGGACGACAGAAAAGCTTATTTGATGAGATTGGCAGGGAAGCTCCTAAGAGGGTTTAGGACATATTTAAATAAAACCTATCTTAAGGATGCTGAAGGTAATTTTGTTGATGGAGAGTTTCCATCTAAATATGCAAGTTTCATTTCACCACAAGAATGGGTGAAGTTTAAAGCCAAACGACAAACCGAGCAATTTAAGAGTTTAAGTGCAATTAATCGGGATAGAGCATCAGATCCCCAATATAAATACAGGAAAGGACGTACTGGATATGGACGTTTGGAGCAACAATTGGTAAGTATCAATAAATTGCAATGACATAATAATTGTTCATCATGAGTTATATTTGATCATATTATTTGGCTTTATATGTAGTTACAAAAGGCGGGTAGCTCTGAAACATCTCTTCCTGCACATGTCTTGTGGAAGGAAGCCCGTGTGGGCAAGTCTGGATCTGTTCCAGAAGAGGTTCTACAAGTATATGAGAAATGTGTAAGTATAACAATATTTCTTTAATTAAGTCAAAACTTTATTAACAAATATTTGACAAATATTCGATATTCATCTGATTTTCAGGAGGCGTTATCTCAGTCTGTACCTGCAGATGATACCAGGAGCATACTTAGTCGGGCATTAGATGTCCCTGAGTATCCTGGTCGGGTGAGGGGTAAGGCATTTGGGATCACCCCGACCTCCCTGAATATTAAAAAGGGAAAGGCTGCTAGTTATTCAGTACTTGAAGCTAAATTGGAAGCACTAGAAGCCGAGGTGCGGGAATTAAGAAAGGAAAAAGAAAGGGATAACGCTTCTGGTGTTAGAGATGGATCAGAGAAGGATAGTATCAACTGCAGCTTTCATCCGATTATTCCAGAGGTAATTATATATATATATATATATATATATATATATATATATATATATATATATATATATATATATATATATATCTATGAAATTATATTAGTAGCTTAAATTATTTAATTACATATATACACATTAACAATGACATATGTATTTTTGGTTTTAGGGCATTCACCAATGTCAACTATTCTTATCTTCACCAATTCATCGGATGGTTGCCAAGGGAAAAGTGTTTAACAATGGGGTCACAGTACTTCATAATGAATCCCTCCCTACTGGAAGTTTGAAAGTATCAGTTGATATTGCTATGGAGAATGAAGCACTATTACCCTATCCTAACGATGATTCGGAGGTAAGAGTGGTGGGACAAGCTATAGGGTCGTTTGTTGCATGGCCGTCAAATCTCATACTCGTAGGATATGAGGTATATATGCTTAAAACCGTTATAAACCTTTGTTAATCTTAATGTGTAAATTCAAAGATTTTACGAGCATTTTATTTTCATTTTTTACATGGCAATGTTATTTAGACTCCAACAAAATCCAAAACAAAGGATAAGCGGATTCCGGAGCATACCGAGTCCGTTGTCTCAAAAAAAGAGGTACATCACAATTATAGGCATAGAAAATGATAAATTGGATATCTTATACTTCATCTAACAAATTATATGATTTATAGCTGCCTGGTAAAGTGATTAGCAACGTTTCAACGCAAAAAACTGTTGGTGCTAAGAATACCAGGGTTAGAAAACAACCTATCGGCAAGGTTAGGACGTGCCTTCAGACCTTTCTACAATTAATGACGGATATTCCGACTGGAGGTGTTCGTCTGATAACTATGGAGAAAGATTTGTATGGCTTTGAATTTGACCAGAATGTTGGTAATGAAGACTTCGAGCAAGTTTTCCAACATACAGAATTGGGCGTCACTGTTGTCAATATATACTTGAGGTATATCCGATCTACTTTGGTAATTGAACAACTTATTTACTTTATTTTTCAAATGAATATTCTAATGTTAATGATGTTTTTATTTCAGGTTTCTGTATGACAGTTTTATGCGCCCCCGGGGATTGGAGCAAAGATTTGCATTCTTATGCCCCAGCGCTGTCAACTTAACCGAAATATTGACGAAACCAAATGAGGTCCATGCGTATATACGCAACGTCTTTATGGACAACCAAGAAACGGAAAAGTTGTACTTTTTACCGTTTAATACTGGGTTAGATTTTCATTCTAAATTCATCTATTATATTTTTTTTTGTATTTTGACTTCGTGTAGAAAGTTTCTATCTAACACTTGTTTAATCTTACAGTGGACATTGGTTGTTGGTTGCAATCAATCCTATCCGCGGAGTAGTGTATTATCTGGATTCCTTAGGAAATGATTGGACCACATACCCGGATATGAAGGACTGTATTGACACGTAAGTGAAATTGTTCTAAATAGAAATGTGTATATTTATTTTTTTATGTGAATTGTTCTAAATATTCATTTATATTTTATTAGCACTATACAAGCATTCCTAGAACATCGGGGAATCGACCACACCATTACATGGAATTATGTGAAGGTATATTAATTATCACATGTTTTATTATATTAGTGATGCTTACTTGATAAAACTTAGAATTTATCCATATTTTATTTTCATTTGTAGTGTCCTCGGCAACGCAATCAAATAGATTGCGGCTATTTCATGTTGAGATTTATGAGAGACACTATTTCGTTGGATCGAATGGAGATTCCACCCGATGTATGTATTTCTAACTTATGAGTTATTTTAACACATATCTCTCATATTGTCTAATGAAATAGTTAAAACTAAATCAAACTATATGTTATATTATTATGTAGTATTTTGAAGAATTCAGGAGTGCTACTTACACAAAGGCTCTATTGGATGAAATCAAAGAGGAGTGGTGTCAATACATTATGGAGCTCGGAATTTTACAAACTTAAGGTATAATATTATACTCTTACTTTAATTGATGAGAATTTTAATATGTGTAACTTTGGTTGGAGTAATGTTTTGGTTGGATGCAATTTTGGTGTATATACTTTGAATTGCAATTTTGGTGTATATACTTTGAATTACAAACTTTGAATTACAATTTTGGATGCAATTTTGGTGTATATACTTTGAATTACAATTTTGGTGTATATACTTTGAATTGCAATTTTGGTGTATATACTTTGAATTACAAACTTTGAATTACAATTTTGGTGTATATACTTTGAATTACAATTTTTGGTGTATATACTTTGAATTTTAATACTTTGAATTACAATCTTTGTGTTTTCAGGACCTATAATGTAGATTGAAGCAATGTTTTGGTTGGATGCAATTTTGGTGTATATACAATTTTGGTGTATAAGTAATATGTGCATTGTAGAAAAAATGCTTTGGTTGGAAGCAATAACTTTGGTTGGAAGCAATGCTTTGGTTGGATGCAATTTTGGTGAATAAGTAAAATGTGCATTTGTAGAAAAATGTAATGATTTGTAATTATAAATAGGTGTATATACAATTTTGGTTTGTAATTTTAAATATATATATTGGTATGAAATGCCAATTTTGGATATATAATTTTGGTGTAGAAAGGCCAATGGTTTGAATTGCCAATTCTGAAAAAAATTGCTGGTTGAAAATTACAGGTCAAATTCTGGTTGAAAAAACCTGGTAAAATTGTGGTTAAAAAAAAATTATATAAAATTTTTCGTACACCTTAGACAGCGCTTTTGGTGAAAGCGCTGTCTAAGGTCCACTTTAGACAGCGCTTTTGGTGAAAGCGCTGTCTAAGGTGTACTAAAAAAGTCAAAAATGGAAGGTCTTAGACAGCGCTTATGGTGAAAGCGCTGTCTAAGGTGTACTAAAAAAGTCAAAAAAGGAAGGTCTTAGACAGCGCTTTTGGAGAAAGCGCTGTCTAAGGTGTACCAAAAAAGTCAAAAAAAGGTAGGGCTTAGACAGCGCTTTTGACGAAAGCGCTGTCTAAAGTAATCCATATAATGTGAAAAAGCGCTGTCTAAAGGTACCATAGACAACGCTTTTCATTAAATACACGCCCCTTTAGACAGCGCTTTTGGTAATACCAAAAGCGCTGTCTAAACCTATAGCGTCGCTGGTTTATACAGCGCTTTAAAGCGCTGTCTAAAGGCTAAAAAAGCGCTGTCTAAAACCGTTTTTGCGCTAGTGATTTGAGGTCTATTTTAAGGTCCATAAAGATGAAGGCTAAAGCCCTAGCCTCACTAGTTTTGGGCTTGGGCCGGCTCTGACTATGCGTATTGCCCGAACATTTAACTTGTCACCCCCTTAATTAAATTTGACACGTCCACATATTTTTATAATTTTCAAATTGGCCATGGATAAATTTGAGTCAAAACAGCGAACAAAATTTCTGATTGCTCATTCAAAATTTTTGATAGTTCATTTTTAAAGGGCCGATACAAATTTTTTATCGGTTTTTTTTAAAAGTATTATAGTTTATTGAAAAATTTGAAAAATATTGTAGTTTAGCGGAAAATTTGAAATTCTCAATAGTGTAAAAATATTTTTCAAAATTTTCAGAATTAATTAATTTTTTCAAAAATTTCAGTATTTTTTCAATTTTTTTATAGAAAAGTTTGTAAATTTCTAATATTTTAAAAAAAAATTCGATATTTTTTTACAAATTCTGTTAAATATAATAAAAAATTCCAATTTTTTTTAAAATAAAAATATAAAAGTAATAGCAGCAACCTTGTGGCAAGTTAATTGCTCGTATTGCCCCGTCCCGACTTATCTACTTTGCATAAATTTATATAGTAAGATAACTAAGTTGGCCCATCCACAAATAATAAATTATGATAAGTTGACCCGAACCCAAGTTTCACTAGTCTATAATTTTACAGACTAATTCCCATATCTTAACAAAATAAATTACTTTTATGATTAGAAAGCGTTCGGATATGGATGTAGAACTTAATTCACACGTAATCTACTAATTTTCATAACCAAGCAAGACTACTTAATTATGAAGCTGATAACATTCGTCATGATCACGACCCCAGTAGTATTCATGCATGCACAATTCTGACGTATTTAATGAATGTGGCACCTTGCGTGACATTTGCATGCATTATATATTCAACATTCACAGTTTGCAGCTTAGAATACCCTTTCAAAGGGGTTTCCTTCAACTCCTTATGTGTCCTTCAACAATTGCACTGTTGAAGTCATCCATGTAACATTCAATACAATGAGTTATAAAGTTGCATGCTGTTGAATAAATAAATTGTTTTAAAATAATGTGACATATAATGAAGCTCGTCATCTAAGCTTATCTTAGCACACATCCTAAAAAAAATATTTATATGGTACTATTATATTGCATATTCAAAGTACTCTGTTATTTTTCATTAGTCATTATTTTTGACTATTTTTTTGTCGCTATCATTTTTTATTACTTTAAGGTTTTAAGGTTACATATGATTATATCATTACACTTATTTATTATTTAGAACAATTTTCTGATAATAAAAAGTATTTAATTTATATTTTGCCTATTAAGGTGTAATAAAGGTTGTAAAATGTAATTGTTGAGTTGTATAAGGGGTGTTTGAAAAAACCAGCATAGATAAAATAAATAAACTCAATCATGTTGAATTGTAATTCCTTGTGTCGAAATAGTGTAGTTTGACAGAAATAAGGATTAGTCGAATCAGCTTAATCTGTGTGTGTCGAGTTATATTAGTGTGTCGAAGCGTCGAAGCAGGTTGCTTCACACAGAATTTCGACTTAGGCCGATTTTAGTAATGTTAGCTATTTTGGGCTTGTATAGTTTTGCGTTTTGGCTTGGGGTGCAAGCTAACCTAAATCTATAAATAGGGAGAAACCCTTATTTTGTAAATATGAAGAACTCATAATTGAGAACTTGTAATCACTTGCATTTGTAATATTAACAAGGTTTTCACAGTTTGTGGGCAGAGAGAAACTCTGCAGAATATTCATCTTCTTCCCAATGTTATTTTTCTTTCTTTCTCAACCTTTTCTTTCATTGTCATTGCGTGAGTAAAACAATCTTGAGATCAAGATTGAGTGAAATTCTCCATAGGTTGTGGTTGAATTCCAACATCTGGTATCTAGAGCTCTGGTTGCGATTCAAGGAAGCAAAACTGTAATGGCGATGAATCATACAAACGAACACTTTCTGGCGAACCGTCCAATTCTCAAGAAAGATAATTATGAGAATTGGTGCAAGCAGATTAAGGCGGTTTTCTGTTATCAAGATCTTTGGGATATTGTGAAGGAAGGAGTAACACCGCTTGCAGAGAATGCAACGGATCAAGAAAAGGTTGCACACAAAGAATTGAAGAAGAAAGATTATAAAGCTCTATTTATAATCCATCAATGTGTTGATCCAGATAATTTTGAAAAGGTTAGTGATGTAGAATCAGCAAAAGAAGCTTGAGAGATTCTTGAAAAATCGTTTGGAGGTGCAGAAAAGGTGAAAGAGGTGAGGTTACAAACTCACAAAAGGACTTATGAATTGCTTCAGATGGAAAACAATGAAAGCATAATAAATTTCTTCACTAGGGTTACAAAACTGGTGAATCAAATCAAGGTATGTGGAGAAATATTGACATCAAGATCAGTTGTTGCAAATATCTTGAGGTCATTGGCTCCAAAGTTCGACCACGTGGTAGTAGCCATAGAAGAGTCGAAAGACTTGTCACCATTGACGAAGGAAGAGCTTCAAGGAACGCTTGAGTATCATGAACAAATGATGGCTAAAAGAGATGCAGGAAAGTCGAAGAGTGATATGGCTTTGCAGGCGCAGTCAGAAAAAAAAAAGAAAGGCAAAGGAAGCTGGAATGGCAACAAAGGTAGAGGAGGCTACAACAATTCAACTGGTCGAAATCAGCAGGAAGGAAACTGGTCGAATCAGAGAAAACCCTGGAACTAAGGCAACCAAAGAGGTGGTGCTGCAGGTAGAGGAAGAGGTGGTGGTCGAAAACCTGACAAAAGTCACATCTAGTGTTTCAATTGTCAGAAGTATGGTCACTATTTTAGTGATTGTCCAAAAAAGAAGAAGAATCAAGAAACTGATGCAAAGTTGGCGAAACATGAAGAAGAAGAGATGTTGCTGATGGTCACAACAAGAGATGAAGAAAGATTCTAGGATCAGTGATACTTGGACACAGGATGCTCATCACACATGACTGGAAGGAAAGATTGGTTTGTCAACATGAAGCCCTCAATGAAGAACATGGTGAAATTTGCAAATAATAATACTCTAGCAGCTGAAGGTATTGATGATGTTCTGATTATGAGAAAAGATGGTAAGAGGTCAGTAATTTCCAATGTGTTGTACATACCAGGCATGAAGAGTAATTTGTTCAGTATAGGGCAGTTGGTCGAAAAGGACTACAAGGTGTCGATCGAAGACAAGATGACGAGAGTTCTCAACGCAGGTGGTAGGTTGATCTTGAAGGCTCAAATGTCTCGGAGTAGGACCTTCAAGATTGAACTTAATGTGATGAAGCATAAGTGCCTTGCAACTACAACCAACAGAGATGAATGGATATGGAATTATCGACTTGGCCATCTCAACTTCAAAGACATCAAATATTTGAAGAGAAGAAATATGGTTTCAGGATTACCAGAAATCGACATTCCAACACGAGTATAAGAAAAATAAAATAAAATACAAGTTTAAAGTGTTTTTACTAGTACATTTTATAATGTATATTTTCAATCAACACCAATAATGTTGGAAGTCCAGAGAAATCGGGAGTTCAAAGAGAGAGAAACTCAATAATCCACCTACAAGTATGAGTTTCCGACTCTATAACAAGATCCAAGACAAAATTCAACGTTCATTCTTCCATCAAACCAAAGAAAGGATTCAACTCCGGCTCCCCCACCAAGTGTTGGAAATTATGGACAATCAATGCCCATGAGAGTGTTCTAATATGACAAGAAAATATTCAAATGATGATTAATTTTTGAATTCAGAAATAGACAAAACATGTGAAGTGTTTCATTAGGTTTGAATTCAAAAATAGAAAACACTTCGTATCATATTACATATTCAAAGTACTTTGTTATTTTTCATTAGTCATTATTTTTGACTATTTTTTTTGTCACTATCATTTTTTATTACTTTAAGGTTTCAAGGTTACATTAATAATTTTTATTGTTGATTATATCATTAAACTTATTTATTATTGAGAAGAATTTTCTGATAATAAGAAGTATTTAATTTACATTTTTCCAATTAAGGTGTAATTAAGGTTGTACAATGTAATTGTTGAGTTGTATAAGGGGTGTTTAAAAAAACCAGATAAAATAAATAAACTCGAACATGTTAACTTAAAATTTCTTGTGTCAAAATAGTGTAGCTCGACAGAAACAAAGATTAGTCGAATCAGGCTAATGTGTGTGTGTTGAGTTATATTAGTGTGTCGAAATGTCGAAGCAGGTTGCTTCACACATGATTTCGACTTAGGCCTATTTTAGTAATGTTAACTATTTTGGACTTTTATAGTTTTGCGCTTTGACTTGGGGTGCTAACCTAAATCTATAAATAGGGAGAAACCCTTATTTTGTAAATATGAAAAACTCAGAATTGAGAACTTGTAATTACTTACAGTTGCAATATTAACAAGGTTTCCACAGTTTGTGGGCTGAGAGAAACTCAGTAGAATATTCATCTTCTTCCCAATGTTAATTTTCTTTCTTTCTCAACCTTTTCTTTCATTGTCATTGCGTGAGTGAAACAATCTTGAGATCAAGATTGAGGGAAATTCTCCATAAGTTGTGGTTGAATTCCAACATTTGGCATCTAGAGCTCTGGTTGCGATTCAAGGAAGCAAAACTGTAATGGCGATGAATCATACAAAAAGGCACTTTCCGGCGAACCTTCAAATTCTTAAGAAAAATAATTATAAGAATTGGTGCAAGCAGATTAAGGTGGTTTTCTATTATCAAGATCTTTGGGATATTATGAAGGAAGGAGTAGCACCACTTGCAGAGAATGCAACATATCAAGAAAAGGTTGCACACAAAGAATTGAAGAAGAAAGATTATAAAGCTCTATTTATAATCCATCAATGTGTTGATCCAGGTAATTTTGAAAAGGTTAATAATGTAGAATCAACAAAAGAAGCTTGGGAGATTCTTGAAAAATCGTTTAGAGGTGCAGAAAAGGTGAAAGAGGTGAGGTTACAAACTCACAAAGGGACTTATGAATTGCTTTAGATGGAAGACAATGAAAGCATAACAGATTTCTTCATTAGGGTTACAAAACTAGTGAATCAAATCAAGGTATGTGGATAAATGTTGGCATCAAGACCAGTTGTTGCAAATATCTTGAGGTCATTGGCTCCAAAGTTCGACCACGTGGTAGTAGCCATAGAAGAGTTGAAAGACTTGTCAGCATTGACGAATGAAGAGCTTCAAGGGATGCTTGAGTCTCATGAACAAAGGATGGCTAAAAGAGTTGCAGGAAAGTCGAAGAGTGATATGGCTTTGCAGGCGCAGTCAGAAAAAGAAAAGAAATGCAAAGGAAGCTGGAATGACAACAAAGGTAGAGGAAGCTACAACAATTCGACTGGTCGAAATCAGCATGAAGGAAACTGGTCGAATAAGAGAAAACCCTGGAACTAAGGCAACTAAAGAGGTGGTGCTGCAGGTAGAGGAAGAGGTGGTGGTCAAAAACCTGACAAAAGTCACATCCAGTGTTTCAATTGTCAGAAGCATGGTCACTATTTTAGTGATGGTCCAAAAAAGAAGAAGAATCAAGAAATTGATGCAAAGCTGGCGAAACATGAAGAAGAAGAGATGTTGTTGATGGTCACAACAAGAGATGAAGAAAGATTCCAGGATCAGTGGTACTTGGACTCAGGATGCTCATCACACATGACTGGAAGGAAAGATTGGTTTGTCAACATGAAGCTCTCAATGAAGAACATGGTGAAATTTGTAAATGACAATACTCTAGCATCTGAAGGTATTGGTGATGTTCTGATTATGAGGAAAGATGGCAAGAGGTCAGCAATTTCCAATGTGTTGTACATACCAGGAATGAAGAGTAATTTGCTCAGTATAGGGCAGTTGGTCGAAAAGAACTACAAGGTGTCGATCGAAGACAAGATGATGAGAGTTCTCGATGCAGGTGGTAGGTTGATCTTGAAGGCTCAAATGTCTCAAAATAGGACCTTCAAGATTGAACTTACTATGATGAAGCATAAGTGTCTTGCAACTGCAGCCAACAGAGATGAATATATATGGCATTTTCGACTTGGCCATCTCAACTTCAAAGACATCAGAGATTTGAAGAGAAGAAATATGGTTTCAGGATTACCAGAAATCGACATTCCAACACGAGTATAAAAAATAAAATAAAAGACAAGTTTAAAGTGTTTTTACTAGTTCATTTTATAATGTATATTTTCAATCAACACCAACAATGTTGGAAGTCCAGAGAAATCGAGAGCTCCAAGAGAGAGAAACTTAAAAATCCCCCTACAAGTATGAGTTTTCGACTCTATAACAAGATCCAAGACAGAATTCAACGTTCATTCCTCCATCAAACCAAAGAAAGGATTAAACTCCGGCTTCCCCACCAAGTGTTGGAAATTTTGGACAATCAATGCCCATGGGAGTGTTCTAATATGACAAGAAAATATTCAAATGATGATTAATTTTTGAATTCAGAAATAGACAAAACTTGTGAAGTGTTGCATTAGGTTTGAATTCGAAAATAGGCAACACTTTGTGAAGTGTTGCAGAATGAAAGTATGCAACTCTTGAAGAATGTTGCTGTAGGCAAAATAATGTAACTTTTGGTAAAAGTACGTAACTTTTGGCAAAAGCTTGTAACTATTGGTAAAAAGAAGTTGTTTCACCAAGGGTCGCAAACCTTTTGCAACAACACTAATATGGCCTATAAATACTTCATTCCGAATTCAGAAAAACATAACAAAAAACACACATCTTCTTCACTAAAACTCTAGACACTCTTCCCTACATTCGAGTTTTCACCGGTCTTGTGCAAACTCGAGTACATGGCGAATTATCCTGGGTATTCTTGCGTTCCAACTCTAAGACATTTGAGAGTAGTTGAAATAATTTTAAGGAAAGTGATTTCGTTCACGATTCTAGCCTCGATCCATTCGATTTATATTAATTTTCTAACAATATTAAAAGTATTATAAATAATGGTAACCGAGGCATCCATATCAAGAAGCGAAACAATAATCGTCATCATGAATCCGATATGTTTTTATTGTTTCTATTAAAAATCAAAGCATGCTTATTGATTTTTCAGTAATGATTATATTATATGAAGATATTTTTAATTAATTGATATGAAAATATTTTGCATTAAAGATAAATAAAATGTGTTATCGGTGATGACTTTTGTAATCAATATGACATTTAGAATATATAATTGTGTTTTTCACTTTTTGCATGAATTTATATGTTCTACGTGCAAAAGAAATTTAGTAATTGTACGATGCATATAATAAAATTAAAGTTATGCCTTATGACATTTGTATGCCATACTGTCATATTCTTCATATAAATGTGCACGCACAGTAGATGATTCACTAAATATATATTATTGAATATAGTATGTGTTTATCATTGATTATTTATAATACTCATGATTTATAATTTTCTGAAGCAATAGCACGCACAATAAATTCATATTTACTAATAACTTAATGATGATACACTAAACTCCTACATGTATAGATTAGCAACCAAGAGTTTTAGAAAAAGGAAGGTGTTGATTATTTCAACACATATGCATTAGTAGCAAGGACAATGACCATTAGAATATTGTTTGCATTAGTTTCTTTGCATGAACTTATAGTTCCTCAAATGGATGTCAAAATAACATTCCTAAATAGAGATTTTGATGAGGAGATTTATATGGAGCGGCTAGAAGGTTTATGGTAATGAACAAAAGGTCACTACAAGAAAAACTATATTTAGCTAGGGGAATTAGCTAGGGGGAAAACCCCTCACTAAAAAATGTACCTTGCTTGGGGTTAAACCCCTCGCAAAGAAGAAAATAGAAAACAAATAAAACAAAAGCAATTGCTAGGAGCTTCCCCCTCGCAAATAATGGGAAAAAAATTTGAATTTTGAAGTTTGTATTTATTAGGGTTCAGCGCGAAAAATAGGATGTATGTGCACAATTTGCGACGGGGTGACTCCTCACTAAAGTCTGATTGTGAATTTGCGAGGGGCAGCCCATCACTAATTAGATTCCATTGTCAAATCAATATGATAAAGCTGACACATGAATAGGGGAGGGACTGAAACACGCCACACCTGGCTAGGGGGAAACCCCTCGCAAATTTTATCCAAAAGGTGGCGTGGGGGAAGCTCCTCGCAAGTATGTCCACGTGCCACACATGCACGGTTTCATCTGACGTATCAACTTTTGCTACGGGGTATCCCCTCGCAAAAGTGAACCGTTGGGGTGGCTAGGGGTAGCCCCTCGCAAAGAGTAATCATTAACTGCTTTTCGCACTTTCCAAAGTCTGGTTCACTTAATATACATTTCCAACTTAATAAAACATCATTTCATCTTCTTCACGTTTTCTTCTTCACGTTTTCAATTCATCTTCTCCACATTCTTCCAGCATTTCCTTCTTCATCTTCTTCATTTTCTTTCAACCAGGTTAATATTTTTCATCCATTTCATACATTTTCTTTAACAGTTTTAAGTAATGGTTAATTAGTTTTGTTGCATGTATTTTATTAATTAATTTTTTTACTTGTTTGTTATATTGCATATATCCAATTAATAAAGCATTCAACTTTCATCTAGAAAGGGTTACAAATCTAAGGGAGCTTCTAAAGGTACACATTTATTTATTTTTTCTAAATATTTTAGGTGTAATTGATATCAATATGTTGATTTTGGTGTGTTGCTAGTATTATAAAATATATAATTTTTTTTATTTCGAAATTTCTGTATTTAATTTTAGTAATATATATTTAAAAATTTTATTTTTATTTCTTATAATTTTCAGATTTATATTAAAACAGTTTTTAAATATTTATTAAAAAAAAGTGTAAAAAATGTTGTTTTTTTAATTCGAAGGCCAAAATGTTGTTTTAAAATAGATTGTAAAAAATGTTTATAAATATTGTTTATATTACTAAAAATAGAATATAAAAACAGATTTTAATTTTATGTTGTTAATATTATTAAAAATAGATTTTAAGTAAAAAACAAACAGATTTTAAAATATTTGTAAAAAATGTTTGAAAAAAATTAGTTTATATAAAATAGATTAAAAACAGATATTGTTTTAAAACAGATTTTATATTATTAAAAAAATTATAAAAACAGATTATATTATAAAATAGATTATATTATATTTAGTTTATATTATAAAACAGATATTAAAAATAAAATTTAAAAACAGATTTGTAATAAAAATTATAAAATTGTAATAAAAATTATAAAACAGATTTATTAAAATATTTATAAAACAGATTTTAAAAAACACTTATATATATGAAATAATGTTTAAAAATATACTAAATAATGTTTAAAAATTAGATTTTGAAAATGAATATTATATATTAAACATATTATTAAAAATAGTATTGCATAATAAATATCGTTTAAAAAATAGATTATATATTAAACATATTATTGAAAATAGTATTGTATAAAAAAATATTGTTCAAAAAACAGAATATATATTATTTTTGTAAAAGAATAGATTATATATTAATATACACATTTATTTAATAAGTATGAGTTAAATCATAAAAATCTAGAATTTGTAATATATTTAAGTAATATATACAGTTTTGTATAAAGTATATAATTTGTAATATATACACTTTTTATTTAGAATGTATACATTTTTATTTATAAAGTATATGTATATATTTTTTCAAATACTAATATAATTTAGTAATATATTTATAAGAAAATGTTTGAAAGTATACTAAATAATGTTTAAAAATTAGATTTTGAAAATGAATATGATATATTAAACATATTATTAAAAATAGTATTGTATAATGAATATCGTTTAAAAAATAGATTATATATTAAACATATTATTGAAAATAGTATTGTATAGAAAATATTGTTTAAAAAACAAAATATATATTATTTTTGTAAAAGAATAGATTATATATTAATAATATACACTTTTATTTAAAAAGTATGATTTAAATCATAAAAATCTATAATTTGTAATATATTTAAGTAATATACGCACTTTTTATATAAAGTATATAATTTGTAATATGTAGACTTTTTATTTTGAAAGTATACATTTTTATTTATAGAGTATATATTTTTTAAAATATTAATATAATTTAGTAATATATTTATAAGAAATATATAATTTAAATGATGTAAATTTTTAGAAACATATAATATCATATTTGTTAGATGAATATAGTCATATGTTTGTCGATAGATAAATTCCCCTTTTCTTAAATTTGAATTTATAAATGAACAACTTTACACGTGCAGTATGGAATATTATCAGTTCTATCGTAGTTGGATGTATGATAGAACGTATCCAGGAAGACGTGGGCTTAAACCACATTTTAAAGAAGGAGTTGCTGCGTTTCTTACATATGCGTTTGCTTAAGAATGTTGTCGAAGCGAAGGAGGGGTAAGATGCCCGTGTTTAAAGTGTGGTTGCAGAAATATAATTAGTGACCCAAATGAAGTGAAACGTCACTTGGAGAAAGATGGTTTTAGGCCAAATTATTGGGTGTGGTATTCTAATGGAGAAGTAGTGCCAGAGATGAATAGAGAGGCTTCAAGCAGTCAAACACATGTTGGAGTTGAGATAGGTAGAGAGGCATCAAGCAGTCAACCACATTTGCCAGACCAAGAACAATTTAATCTCATGGATGATATGGTTGGTGATGCATTAGGGGTGAATGTGACTTATGAGGAACCTCAAGATTTTGATGCAGATGAGCTCCCGAACGAGGAAGCGCAAAAGTTTTATCAACTGGTGAAAGAAATAAATATACCACTGTTTGAGGGATCTTTTGACTCTATGTTATCCATGTGTGTGAGACTCTTGGCTGCGAAGTCAAATTGGAATGTTCCTGATCAGTGTTTGGAATTCTTTGCAAAAATGATGTTGGATGCGACTCCTGTGAAAGAAAACATGCCTACAAGTTATTATGATGCAAAGAGAATGGTGTCGAAGTTGGGACTAAAAGTGAAAAAGATTGATTGTTGCATAGGAGGTTGTATGTTGTTTTATGATAACGAGTTTGGTACAAATGATGGGGGATTGGAGGAATGTAAGTTTTGTCAGAGTCCGAGGTATTTAATTCGCAGTAAAGGCATTGATCGAAAACAAAAACGAGTTGCAGTGAAGTCCATGTTCTATCTGCCAATAATTCCCAGATTGCAAAGAATGTTTGCGTCAACTCATAGTGCAAGCCAAATGTCATGGCATCATACAAATTCCAATAGTTCAAGCATAATGCGACACCCATCTGATGGCGAAGCATGGAAACACTTTGATAGAGTACATTCAGATTTTGCATCAGAACCCAGAAATATCCGGCTCGGATTATGCTCAGATGGTTTTACTCCTTATGTCCAATCTTCAGCAATTGCCTATTCTTGTTGGCCAGTTATCATTACCCCGTACAATATGTCTCCTGAGATGTGCATGACGAAACCTTACATGTTTTTGACATGCCTCATTCCCGGACCGTCCAGTCCAAAAGCGGGAATAGATATTTATTTGCAACCTTTAATTGATGATCTGAAGAGGTTGTGGATCGGAGAATGGACTTATGATGTGTCTCGCAGACAAAACTTTAATATGCGAGCTGCTTTGATGTGGACAATTAATGACTTTCCTGCATATGGTATGTTGTCTGGTTGGGGTACGCATGGCAAAATGGGATGTCCGCATTGCATGGGACACACAAAAGCGTTTACTTTGCAAATGGGTGGTAAAAGTTCATGGTTTGATTGTCACCGTAGATTCTTACGTATGAACCATGTTTTTAGAAAAAATAAGAATTCTTTTAGAAAAGGAATAAAAGTAACAGATCTTCCTCCCCCTCGTCTGTCATCGACTGAAGTATGGAATAGTGTTTGTGACCTACCAAAATTCACAGATAATGGTAAAGCATGCAAAATTCCAGGATATGGGGACACTCACAATTGGACAAAAAGAAGTATTTTTTGGGACCTCCCATATTGGAAGGATAATTTGTTGCGACATAATTTGGATGTGATGCATATTGAGAAGAATTTTTTTGATAATGTATTTAACACAGTGATGGATATCCAAGGCAAGACAAAAGATAATGAGAAGGCTAGAAAGGATTTGGAACTTTTGTGCAATCGAAAAGAGTTGGAGTTAAAACCTCAACCAAATGGCAAATCGTTAAAACCCAAGGCTTGTTACACTCTTACTCCACAAGAAGCAAAAGCAGTCTGTAAATGGTTAAATGAGTTGAGGATGCCCGATGGTTATTCTTCTAACTTAGCAAGATGTGCTGATGCAAAAACTGGAAAGCTGCATGGAATGAAAAGCCATGATTGTCATGTATTCATGGAACGATTGCTTCCAATTGCATTCAGTTCACTTCCTAAGCATGTTCTTAATCCACTAACTGAGATTAGTCAATTTTTTAAAGACATTTGTGCGTCAACTTTACGAGTGGATGACATTATTAAGTTGGACCAAAATATTCCCATCATTCTCTGCAAGTTAGAGCAAATATTTCCGCCAGGTTTCTTTGATTCTATGGAGCATCTCCCTGTGCATCTTGCTTACGAAGCTTACCTTGGTGGACCCGTTCAGTATAGGTGGATGTATCCATTTGATCGATTCATGGGTGATTCAAAGCGATCAGTGAAAAATAAGGCAAGAGTTGAGGGATCAATATGTGCGCATTATTTGCATCGAGAAACATCACATTTTTGCTCTCATTATTTCAATCATATGATGTTGACTCCGAGAATCATAAGGAATGAAGTTAACTTTAGTGAAAGAAGTCAATTCACCTTATCGATTTTTGGCCGTCCCGGCCGTCCTTCTGGAAAGACGAGTGTGCATTGGTTGTCTGTAAAAGAAATGCAATCTGCTCATGTTCATGTGTTGATTAACTGCGTTGAAGTTAAACCATATCTTGAGTAAGTATGTTAAATTTAAGTTTGTATTTTTTTATAAGTATACTTGTCATCTTCTTTAACATGGATTTTTTCTTTTTTGAAATAGGGCATTTAATACCTATTATTTTCAAAACACAGGGGAACAACCATCGACTGGATACACACATGCCTATTTTCCTGCATGGTTCAAGCAACAATTACATTGCATTGTTGCACCAAGTCCTGAAATAATTCATTTGAGAAGTTTATCTGAAGGCCCTCATCAGCGTGCAAACGAATGGCACACATACTTTGTAAACGGATATAAATTTCACACTCATACATGGACAGAAGGAAAGAAAACAATAAACAGTGGTGTAGTTGTAAAAGGAGTTACAGAGGGTGGTGAGGATGACTTCTATGGTGTTATCAGACATATTTATGAGTTGGTATATAATTATATGGACTCGGAAAATAAAATTGTCCTATTTTATTGTGATTGGTATGATCCATCTTCAAGAGGAACTAAAATAGATAAAAAATATAACACTGTTGAGGTTCGAATGGATAGAAAGTACAAAGAGTATGACCCTTTCATAATGGCACATAATGTTAGGCAAGTTTACTACGTTTCTTATCCTTCAATTCAACCAAGTAAACGAGGATGGTGTGTTGTAATCAAGTCCAATCCAATGGGTTATATTGAATTTGACGGTGTAATGGAAGATGATGTTGCATACCAAGATGACGAGATTTCACCAGTGAATGGGGTAATTGAAATTGAGGAGATTACAAGTTTGGGTGATACTGTAGTTGTGGGTCAACAAGTTGACTCAACCATTTTGTTGTCAGCAAATCATGTCGAAGAAGAGCAAGAAGAGGCAGGAGACTCTGAAGACAATAATATCATATTTGATGAAGACAGTGATGATTATGATGATGAATAAGTTAAATCATAAGTGTTGTGTAATTATACTATTATGTAACAATACTATTGTGCAATATGTATTGTTATAATACTACTGTTGTAATTGCTTGAATTAATTTACTTTTATGTTTTTATGAAATATTCAGAAAATGCCACCCCGAAGAGAGGAAAAGGGTAAGGGTAAGGCTCGCCACACAAGGTTCATCGTAGAAGAGGTTCCTGATTCTTCTATGTTTGTTCCTATGCCACTTTCGAGTCAGGTGCACCCCACTCCGCAGCCTGTTCACCGTACTCCACCGCCTATGCAGACTTCACCCATGTCTGGTGGATCTTTTACCGGATTATTATCCACACCTGATTTTTCTTCACTCCCACCGATATCTGCGTCGGCCTTCATTAGTCCTCCTGGATATGCACCTATTATGCATCCCATGCCTAGCTTTCCGATGCCTTCCATGCAGTCGAGCGGGCCTAGCTTTCCGATGCCTTCCATGCAGTTTTCTATGCCATATACAGAGGCTGGTGGATCTGGCATGCCACGTTCATTACCTGTGCAGCATTCTATGCCATATATGGAGGCTGGTGGATCTAGCATGCCTCGTTCAGCACCCGTGCATTCTACGCATGATGAGCAGGATGATGAGGATGATACTAGTGCTCATGGTCATGGAGGTACCAGTTCTTATGATCATGGAGATACTAGTGCTCCTGACAGTACTAATTAGGAGCGAAGGTGGACGCGCATTCTGAGAAATTTAAAGCCCCAAACAGTTAGGAAATACAAGGGCAGATATGTCATTCGATGCGATGGAGGAAGGTATGTTTTACATATTATTTTTTTAAAATTAAAATTTGAGTTGTTTTTTTAATGTAAATACTAACTCAAGATTTTTTTGTTTAGCCTTATACCATCACACCAAGCTGTATCGTGTATAACAGAAGTCATTAAGGAAAAATATAAAAAGTTTTGGCTGACGTATAGAGCACTTCTCGATGATGATAAGGATGATTGGTTTAGTTTATTTCAGGTATAAAAAGTAACTATTATTTTAATATCCTTTATATTTTTTTTAGTTTATTTCATGATTACACATTATATATTTATTTTTTAATTCATAAAACAATGTAGGAGAAATGTGTTTGGCATTTTACAGAGGACCAACAAGTAAGAGAAAATTTTGATTCAAAATGTGCTGCCCGATTATCCGACACACTTAGGCGTGTTCGAATTAAATGGGAAACTAAAGGAACACGTCCCTGTTGGATAGGTGATGATGTATTTCAGCAGCTTATTGACCATTGGAATTCGGAAAAATTTCAGCAAGTTTCCGAAAAAGCAAAAAAAAATAGGGCATCTGAAGTTGGTGGCTGCAACTACGCAGCAGGCAGTATTAGTGTTGCTGAAATTGCACACAGGCTGGTAAATTTTATTATGTTTTTACTTAAATTTTCATTGAAAGTTTATATTAAAACTAACTATTTTTTCACTTATGTTTTATTTTAATAGCATGAAGAGTTAGGTAGAACTCCGATGCTTAATGAGCTCCATCTAGAGACTCATATTAAGAAAAATGGGGAGTTTGTCGATAAACGCTCAAAGGACACTCAAGTAAGTTTTGCTAAAAATTAGTCATTTTATTTGTTTCTTTTATGTACCTATATCTTATTTAAATTATCATAACAATCTAACTTTATTTATTTTTTATAGGAGGAGTATGACAGAAAACTTGCACTTGCTTTATCTGAGCATCCTGAGTTACCTCCACCGCCACAGGGATATTCTGTTGATCCTTGTCTAGGTTTTCGGACTTGGTATGACAGTGCTCGCTGGAAGAGGAAAAATGGGAGGGTGTATGGTGCTGGAGGGTATGCCAAAACAATTAAGCGGCGTGATAGGAGTTTTAGAATGAGACTTGATGATGGAGAAGGATCATCACATCCACCTATATTAACCGCTGATATACTTGAAACTGTGAGAAATTTGGCGCAGACCGAGGCAGCACGTGAGGCAACAGCTAGACTAGCAGAGATGGAGGAAATGAGGAGAAGACAAGCTGAGATGGAGGAAGAATTGAGGAGGAAAACAGCAGAGTATGAGGATGCAATGCGGATTGCAAATGAGCGCGCATTAAAATTTGAACAATTTATGGCCGCGCATATGAACCAAGGTGCTAGGGGAGATGAGGAAGATGAGGAGGATGATGAAGATGATTAACTTTAAATTGTTGAAATATGAAACTTTTAATATGTATCTGAATATTTAATTTTAATGCACTTTTTATTTGGTGATGTATGTGAATATTTAATTTGGTGATGTATGTTAATATTTAATTTTAATGCATTTTTTATAAATTATTATATTTTACAAAATTTAAAAATATATAATTATTTATTATAAAATTATATTAAAATATGTATATTTATTTGTTATATAATTAAAATTTTCTAATTATTAATATAATTTTAAATTTTAATATTTTATTATAATATTATTCTAGTTAATAATAATATAATTAAAATAATATAATTATATATTAGCTAGGGGCTAACTCCACGCAAATTTATAACATAGTGCAACTAGCTAGGGGTTCTCCCCTCACTAAATTCTGACACAAATAGCTAGGGGATAACCCCTCACTAAATTTAATACGCAGCATATTTAGCTACGGGGGAGCCCCTCACTAAATTCTGACACAAATAGCTAGGGGATAACCCCTCACTAAAGTTAATACGCAACTCTTTTAGCTAGGGGGAACCCCTCGCAAAAAGTCTGACATGGGTAGCTAGGGGTTTACCCCTCACTAATGGCAATACGTAGCTATTTTGGCTAGGGGATTAACCCCTCGCAAATTTTCTGACACGTCTGTCCCACTGTGCCACTAGCTGTGTCTATACCTGCAGTGAAGCAGGCTAAATTTTTTTGCTGGTTTTTTGCGAGGGGCTTATCCCCTAGCCACTTTTGCGAGGGGCTTATCCCCTAGCTAATAATTTGCGATGGCCTGATTTGCTAGGGGTTCTCCCCCCTCGCAAAATGATGTTTTGTGATGGGTTTTTTGGCTTAGTGAGGGGATAACCCCCTAGCTAATTACATGTATTCTTGTAGTGGGTGTACAAGTTTGACAAATCTTTGTATGGATTAAAATAAGCACCAAAACAATGATATCAAAAATTTGACTTTGTCATTTCAAGATTCACCAATTAAGGGGGAAACACAACTTATGAGGAGACAATATTTTATCATCATTAAAAGGGGGAGATTGTGAGGAATAGATCTTATATCTAGTTTAAGTTTTATGAAGACAAAGATTATCAAAGAAGAAAAGGATCAAAGTATCATGCACATCAATGACGAAGTCGATCAAGAAGATTTAACATAGAAATTCAAGTGAAGATTTGAGACAAGTGAACATAACTAAGGTATTCATTGCAATTTATACTATATTACTTTAAATTGCTTAAAATTTCATCTCTCACTTCATCTAAAAACCTTCTTGCATCATCACATGATTATAAAAAAATCTTCTTCATATAATTCTTGTGACAAGTGTTTGCACACAAAGTTGTGTGACAATATTGTGATATTCTTTTATCTCTATGTTGATTACATATTGATCATTAACAATGAGATGAATAGAATTTTGGAAATAAAGAGGTTTCTAACTTCCACATTCAAGATGAATGATCTTTGACAAGCTGACACACTTTGGGAATCAAAGTAAAGTGAAATAGTGGGGGTTATAAACTTGAGAAAGTACTTGATAAGTTCAAACATTTACATTTCAAGAAAGTGAGTACTCTATTTGATCATAGTGTTAAATTCCATAAGAATGATGGAAGATTCGTGGCTCAATTAGAATATGCAAGTGCATGCAATGTACTAGACACAACATAGCATTTGTAATTAGTAAAATGAGTAAATTTTATTAGCTATCCAAATGGTGAGCACTGGAAGGCCATCATTATAATTTTTGGATATCTTAGGAAAACAAAAAATCTTGATCTCCATTATGGTAGATTTCCGGTCATAATAGAAGGATATACCAATGCAAGTTGGATATTGAGTGTTGAATGTCATAAATATGCATTTGGATGGATATTTACACCAGATGGGGGTGCAATTTCTTGGAAGAGCAAGAAACAAATATGGATCACTCTCTCAACCATAGAACCAGGGTTCGAAGCTCTTGCTTCCGCTAGTGAAGAAGTTGAATTATTGAGGGACCTTCTGTTGGAAGTTCCTTTGGTTAAAGACAATGTTTCAAAGGTGTTGATACATTGCGGTAGACAAACCACTTTAACTAAAGTATATAAAAAGTGTATAACAGAAAGTCTAGGCAAGTAGGACTTAGACATTCTTTCGTGAGAAAATTGATTAAGGATGTAATCATTCACATGTATATGATCGAGCTATAATTTTCTTGATCCATTTACTAAGCCATTGGACAGAGACTTATTAAAACAACCTCGAGAGGCATGTGGTTGAAACTTCTTGAGTAAAAGTTCCGACAGCGGCGACAACCCAATCTTACGTTAACAAAACATTAACCTCAAGATTCAATTGGTTACAACAAGTTGTTGATTTGATTGTTTGTCAAACATTTTGTGATGATGTTGACCTTTAAAATTAGGGTTGATTTTTTATTTAAACTCTTAATGAATGGTATGTGTCTCATGAAAAAGGATACAATATGAACTTCACCTATTTGAATTTCGAGATGGTGTCATCTCAAAGTGAGAGTTGGAGTTTTTTTCACGAAAAATTCATGAAGCAGGAAAGCATATGGCCATAAATAAGTGCCAGGCGAGATATGTAGGGGAAGAACCCTTAAAGAATGTGTGTAAGGTAACGCCGGTCTAATCATATGGATTAATGGTTTAAAAGCATTGCTACCTAACATTCCGATTTGACTTTGCGTTGTCCTCACTATGGTTAAGTTTTAAATCGAAAGATACCTAACTGTATTAACATTTTTTATACCTTCTTTTCTAGAACTAGACTTGTCATTATTAAAACAAGTGAGGGATTATTGGAAATTATAGACAATTAATGCCCATGAGAGTGTTCCAATATGACAAGAGAATATTCAAGTGAAGATTAATTTTTTAATTCAAAAATAGACAACACTTGTGAAGTGTTGAATTAGGTTTGAATTCGAAAATAGGCAGCACTTCGTGAATTGTTACAAAATGAAAGTATGCAACTCTTCAAGAATGTTGTTGTAGGCGAAACAATGTAACTTTTGATAAAAGTATATAACTTTTGGCAAAAGCTTGTAACTCTTGGTAAAAGGAAGTTGTTTCACCAAGGGTCGCAACCTTGTGAAACAACACCAATATGGCCTATAAATACTTCAACCCAGATTCAGAAAAACATAACAAAAAACATATATCCTCTTCACTAAAATTCCAGACACTCTTCCCTACATCGAGTTTTCATCGGTCTTGTGCAAAATAGAGTATATGCCGAATTATTCTGGATATTCTTGCGTTCTAACTCTCAGACATTTGAGAATGTTTGAAATACTTTTAAGGAAAGTGATTTCGTTCACGATTCTAACCTCGATCCATTCGGTTTATATTAATTTTCTAACACCGAGCTGAACTAAGACTTTGATATCACTTGTTAGAAAGTCTATGGATGATAGATATGCAACAACGAAGTCTTTAATATAGTTTAATATTTCTATTGCACTGTTATTTTTGTTAACCCTTATTTCATATCTTTTAATTTTGAATATAAATCAAGTTTATAAATATTTTATTACTCGTTAAAAAATTAAGAATAATATAAACTTTTTTAATTTGTATCCATTTAAAGCTAATTTTTTTGTAATAAATAAAAATTTAATGGGGTGTGAAAATTTGTTAGAATAATTCAAAGAAATTTAGAAGATTTATTAATAGTTATAAACATATTCAGAACTTTGACGTGGGAGGATAATGAACAATGGCAATAAAAATAAATAGTTTGAAGCAACACAATAATCTGTCAAAAGTGAAAGCAAATCCACAACAAGACATTAAAAGATAAAAGACAAGAAACACAATATTTACTCAGTTTGATCAAATTTTCTATCACGATTACAAATAAGTGTTTTTATCTCGTTTGAAAAGAGGTTTTACTTTTGTTTGGTGGATAAGGTAATGAACGATAGATGTTATGGAAAGTGCACCACTTTTTCTCTTGGTTGAATTGTCAATTGAAGGAAAAGTAGCACTAGTCATTGGTTCAATCCTCAACAATAACATTTATTATATTATCAAAACTGGAACAAATCTCTTTGCAAAGCAGTCTAATGTAACAATCTCTTTTTGCTTGAATTAACTTACTTTGTATGTATGTTTATATACTATTTGATGCATGTTGAACATATTGAATGTTTAAGAGGTACAAGAAACCATACTTTTCTAAATTTCTTTATCCACAAATTTTATGCATGTACCTAAATGTTAATATAAAAGTCAAATTTTGATGTGAGTCTTGACATTAAAAGTTTTTTAGAACAATGAATATAAATTGAAATCACCATAAAAGATATACTCATGTGCATCATAATTATAGTATGTGATCTGAGGTGATCAGACTGGATCATCGTGGCCTTCGTGTAGGGCAGGGGATGATGCTTGTAGGAGAGGAAAGGGGGTTGTACCTGCAAGGTACTCCGATGCCAAAGTAAGTAATTGGGCAGGAGAGAGAAAACAAGTACTAAAGTGTGATTTCAAGTATTGAATAGTGATCAAACCTGCCCCTCTCTAGTGAGAGGGTATTTATAGAAGTAACCTGATGCGTGTTTTTTCGCAAGTGTACGAACGCGTCAGAGTAATATAAAAGATTATCGTATCCACAGAGACCAAGTGTCAATCTATCGCTATCTATTGTTAAGGTGTGTATCTAAGGTGATTGAAAATAGTAGTTTTGAAGAGTGCACGGTAATAAATAAAGTAATTAAAATTAATTGATAAAGACAGGTTCGAATGCAATTCACACAACCAATTGATAATCCAAGTACTTGCTAATAGAACTACTTACGGGCAATGTTTTCTACTCTGAAAAGAACTAATTTGACAGGAACTGTCGCTTTCGCGTACTCAGAACCGAGTTGTACCCCCTAATCAAACCCTCTTATTGTCACGGATAAAAAGGCGCGCATTGCGTTAGAGTAGTAAACCTATTTTTAAGAAATATAGTATCTTGACCAAGTTGAAAAGTATTTTAACTTGGATTTTCTAAAAAAAAGAGGTTCTTACGAACCAGACTTTAAACTTCTTAACGCGTCCGAAAATGGTTTTAAAATCTCTTTTCCTTTTAAATTAAAAACTCCTAATAAACTAAACAAAGCGCTTTCGCTGTTTTTGAAATAGTTTAAAAACAATTAAGTTTAGATAGGCGTTGGACGGCTTTCGATCTTACCCAACGGAATTTAAGAACAGGAAAACTTATATTGAATGTTAAAATAGCCCTTAAGTGTTTCCACTAACAATTGTACAGATTATCGGTCGGTTATGATCTTCACATTCTAACCTTTATAAAATTAGCCAGACATGGTAAAGTAAAAGTTCATTTTTAGATTTTTCATAAAAAGGTATTTAAGTGGGAGTGCGGAAAGTAAATGAAAGTAAAGCAGTGCGGAAAATAAATGAAATTAAAAGACAGTGCGGAAAATAAATGAAATTAAAAGACAGTGCAAGAAATAAAGTTGACAAAAGGTAAAGAAATAAAAACCTGCTCCAATCGGAGTGGTTGAATAAAATGCGAACTGAAAGTAAAATGGCGGCAGGATTAACTTCCTTCCAGAGTGCTCCAAGACTCAATCTCATAGGCTCTTACAGACTCGATCTCTCGAATGTAGTAACACCTCGATGTGAAGCGATTACCACTATTACACTGATATATGCTTATGAACAACTAAGCTTGGATGAAGAAAAACGAAAATATAAAGTCCTATTTATAGGCAAGGAAACATGTGGAAAAGACAAGGATGCCCCTAGCATTTGAATTTGGGCGGGAACTTGTTTTCCTCTTGTGGCGCCCGCCACAACACCATGGCGCCCGCCATGAGTGTAAAATTGCTTAGGCAGTTGGAGATCGTGGGGAAAATCAGTTGGGAGGAGTTTGAGACATGGCCATGTCATGGAAGACCCTGTGGCGGCCGCCAGAGTGGATGCCATAAGTGCAAAATGCTGATTTTCTCTATTTTAGCTCATTTCGGCTCCTTTTTCGCTCCTTTTCTCGCTCGGGGCTCCGATTAGACTAAAAACCTAAAAACAAAGAAAAACATAATAATAACATAATAAAATGACATTAAAAGACTAAGAATGCATGCGAAATCGGAGTCAAAAATACGGTGAAATTCAGTGTCATCAAATTCTCCCACACTTAGACCTTTGCTTGTCCTCAAGCAAAACATTTAAAGCTCAAAGTAAGAAAACTAGTGCTGACACGTGATTCGGGCAAAAAGGGCTTCTAAGTTCAAGTCAGGATGCGGTGACAGGTACTAAGTGAACCAAGGGTATCGTAATGACACTTATCCGCAGAGGCGGACATAAACTTCATTCTTATATTAGTCAACCGTATCATCCCACAATAACTAGGCCTACCTCTTCATCTCTTTTTGGGTCCTTTTCATTCAGGCGCAATCACATTAAGCCCGTTATCCGTACATGTTTCATAGTAGAGTGACCTGTTAGTGATTCTGATCCAAAACATAGGGTTTCTGGCACATAAGACTGTGTAAACCCTTTTATTTAACCCAAATGCAGTTGTGCGGGATCGGATCGTAATCCGCCCTACCGAGTTCAGCGCCAGATACCTCTGAACCAACTAACAATGGGTGAGCTAAAATTATATATATATATATTATTTTTTTGTGGCAACAATTCAACTTTTTGGTTTAAACGACCTTGTGAGGGTCATCTATCCGGAGTTTGCCTTTTTCTTTATTTATTTTACTGGATCATTCACTTATGTTCATCAGTCCCCTACGTAGAACATGCTTAGGCCGGAGCTGACTGCTGAAATAAACTACTTAGGACAAATTTGGAAATGATAATTAAGGCCATGGTACATGGGATTTTGGAATGATTCCTATATTCGTGAAGTCTACGGTGCTAAAACGATACTAATGTTTCAAAAAGTTCACCTAAGTCACCACATCCTAATCCAAACCTGTCTTAAAGCCCAAAAAACGTGTAGAACAACAATGTTTTCTTTTTTGCAAATTTTTTTTTTTTTTTTTTAGGGCTAAAGAAATGGGGAAAAAATGAGGGTGCACTAGGGATACACTGTACTGGTGACTCGTCAGACTCATGCATTTTCTAGAAAAAAAAGACATAGACAAAAACAAGAAATAAACAACTAACTAAAAATGGAAATAGAAAGCAATAAAATCCCCTCCCACACTTAAATCGAACATTGTCCCCAATGTTTCGAAATAAGATAAGGAGAGTAACCTGTAAAACTACTGATGTGGACCACTGGTGCCCTCGTCGTCCTGATGGGAATGCCTGGGACGACGGGATCTGCTACGATGCTGGTCTCTCCGGTCCAATCGGGCTGATAAGGCCGCCTGGGCATCTCTGACCTGTCGAAGGTTACCTAGAACGGAACCTTGAGTAGCCTCCATAAGCTCGTAATGCCGGCGGTTGAAGTCTTGCTGACGAGATTGCTCGTTTGCGATCGCAAGCAAGGTGCGAGAAACGGACTCGAAGGATCGATCTGTCCACCGTCGTGATTCTTCCATGAAGCTCATATTATCCGTCAGTTGTTGCTGAATGGTAGAGAGAAGGTCATCTCGCCTTTCTTCTCTAGCCATAAGGTCACGCCACATCTCCTCAGTGACATAGGATCCAGGGACTGAACCTGCAAAAGGGTTAGAGGAAGAGGGTGCGGTGTGTGGTGGTGAAGGATGATGGGGGGACACATGAGGTATGGGAGACTGATCTCTCCGCTCAAATTCTTCGTCAGTGTCGTGTCCCTCCGTATCAGGAATATTAGGAGGAAGTGGACCTAGAACAGGTGGAGCATTTAAATCATAGGTCCAGTTCCTTTCATTACGTACATCGGTACGTCTACTGCAGGGCAAGGCAACAGATGGGATAACTACTCTATGCTTAACTCCATACTTGCTTAAAAGCTTATCAAACATTCTTGATATGAAGTGAGATCCTCCATCACTTATAACTAAACGGGGTGTTCCAAATCTGGGGAATATATAATTTTTAAATAATTTAATCACTACTCTAGTGTCGTTTGTGGGTGCAGCTATCGCTTCAATCCATTTAGACACGTAGTCTACTGCAACTAAGATATACTTGTTTCCTAAAGATGGTGGGAATGGTCCCATGAAATCTATACCCCATACGTCGAAGAGTTCTACTTCTTGGATGTTTCTTAAAGGCATTTCGTCGCGTCTTGAAATATTTCCTGTGCGTTGGCATCTATCACATTTGACAATGTAAGCATGGACATCACGCCACATGGTAGGCCAGAATAGGCCAGCTTGAAGAATCTTGGCGTAGGTCTTAGAGGTGCTTGCATGTCCACCATAAGGCGCAGAGTGACAATGCTGAATTATACTTTCTACCTCGTCTTCTGGAACGCAACGGCGGAAAATGCCATCTTTACCTCTCTTGAAAAGAAGTGGCTCGTCCCAATAGAAGTTTCTAACATCACTTAAGAACTTCTTCTTCTTGTGGTAATCGAGATCAGGGGGTATGATATCAGCAGCTAGGTAATTAACAAAATCAGCGTACCAGGGCACGTTACTTACAGCTAAGGATTTTTGAAAGTGCTCATGAGGGTCTGGTTTTTTATCTTCAATGGTTTCCAACTGGGCTATCAGTCTATCATAGGCAAAATCATCATTTATGGGTACTAATTCAGGATTCAGGTATTCTAGCCTAGATAGGTGATCGGCTACTACATTTTCTGTGCCTTTTTTATCTCGGATATCTAAGTCGAACTCTTGTAGCAACAAAATCCATCGAAGTAACCTGGGTTTAGCATCTTTTTTACTTAGTAGGTAACGGATGGCAGCATGATCGGTGTAAACTATAATTTTGGCTCCTACTAGATATGATCTAAATTTGTCTATAGCGAAAACTACCGCTAGGAGTTCTTTCTCGGTTGTTGCGTAATTGAGCTGGGCGGCGTCTAGGGTTCTACTGGCATAATATATTACATGTAATCTTTTATCTTTTCTCTGACCTAGAATGGCTCCTACAACATAATCACTGGCGTCACACATTATCTCAAACGGTTCAGACCAATCAAGGGGTTTCATAATGGGTGCTGAAATCAATGCTTGCTTCAAAAGGTTAAATGCTTCATTGCATTTTTCATCAAAGATGAATTCAGCATCTTTCATTAACAGACCAGTTAAAGGTTTTGTTATTTTGGAGAAGTCCTTGATGAAACGGCGGTAGAATCCAGCGTGTCCAAGGAAACTTCTAACTTCCCTGATAGTCTTGGGTGGTTTTAGGTTCTCTATAACTTCTATTTTTGCTTTATCTACCTCTATACCTCTTTCGGAGATTATATGTCCTAAAACAATTCCTTCAGTCACCATGAAATGGCATTTTTCCCAATTCAGCACAAGGTTCACCTCCACACATCTTTCCAGGATTTTCTCAAGGTTGATAAGACAATTTTGGAAATCAAAACCGCAAACCGAGAAATCATCCATAAATACTTCCATGATTCCATCTAGATAATCTGCAAAGATTGACATCATGCAACGTTGGAAAGTAGCAGGGGCATTACAGAGTCCAAAAGGCATTCGTCTGTAGGCAAAAGTTCCAAAAGGGCATGTAAAGGTAGTTTTTTCTTGATCTTCTAGATGTATAGGTATTTGGAAGAATCCCGAATACCCGTCTAGATAGCAGAAGTAAGAATGTCTGGCAAGACGTTCTAACATCTGGTCTATGAACGGTAAAGGGAAATGATCCTTCCTAGTTGCTTTATTTAACTTTCTATAGTCTATGCACATACGCCAACCTCCTTCTATCCGCTTTGCTATTTGTTCACCTTTCTCATTTTGCACAACTGTGATGCCTCCCTTCTTGGGTACCACATGCACAGGGCTCACCCACTTACTGTCCGAGATCTGATATATTATACCTGCTTCTAGCAACTTCAGAACTTCCTTCTTGACAACATCACTCAGTATAGGGTTTATCCTTCTCTGGTGTTCTCTGGAAGGTTTTGAATCTGCTTCGAGCGAAATCCGATGCATGCATACAGATGGACTTATACGTTTCAGATCAGAGATATTATATCCTAAGGCTGAGGGATATCTTCGTAAAACGTACAAGAGTTGATCTGTTTCTTTTTGTCTCAAGGCAGCACTAACTATAACCGGACGATTCATTTCTTCATCAAGAAACTCATATCTCAGGTTCTTAGGCAGTTCCTTAAGTTCCAAGGCTGGTTTAATAGGGCAAGGCATAGGATCTGGGGTAAGGGATAAACATTCGTAAAGGTTATCATCGATGTAGGGTTTCTTATAATTGTCATCTTCCAAAATAAGAGTTGATGGCAGCTTAATTGTTTCAATGATATCTATTGCATAACACGCGTCTCCTATCACAGGTGCCATAAGAAATTTTGAAAGTATAAATTCTATCTTCTCGTTCCCTACCTCAAAGGTTAGCTTTCCCTTTTTGACATCTATTATGGCTCCAGCAGTCGATAAGAATGGTCTACCTAGAAGAATTGGTATGTCATCATCTTCTTTAATGTCCATGACAACAAAATCAGTAGGGATAAACAGCTGACCTATCCTAACAGGGACGTCTTCAAGTATGCCTATCGGATATTTAACAGATCTATCGGCTAATTGAAGTGACATCTTGGTAGGTTGCAACTCTCCTAAGTTTAACCTTTCGCAAACCGCTAAGGGCATTAAGCTCACACTAGCTCCTAAGTCTAGAAAGGCTTTTTCGATGACATGATTCCCCAAAATACAAGGAATGGAAAAGTTTCCAGGATCTTTATCCTTTTTTGCTAATTTATTTTCGGAAATAGAATTACATTCCAAGGGTTTCGGATCATCAAGTCTACGTTTATTGGTAAGGATGTCTTTGAGAAACTTTGCGTAGGATGGTATTTGGGTAATGGCTTCTGTGAACGGGATTTCTACGTGAAGTTTTTCTATAACCTTAATGAATTTCTGATACTGATTATTGATCTGGGTTTGTTTAAGTCTTTGCGGATATGGTATTGGTGGTTTGTATGGCGGGGGTGGTATATAGGTTTTGTCTTTGGGTTCTTCTCCTTTTTCTTGACTTTCCTGGTTTACAGATTCCTCTGGTTTCTTCTTTTTATCTAGGATGTTGTCATCTTCCTTATAAGTTTTGGGATCGCTCAACCTTGGGTTACAAGGTTCATCATAAGCGGTCCCACTTCGTAGGGTAATGGCATTTGCTTGTCCTTTCGGGTTTTGTTGAGGTTGTCCAGGGAATTGTCCTCCAGGTGTGGTCTGAGGGGCTTGGTTTAAAGCTACCTGCGAGATTTGGGTTTCAAGCATCTTATTGTGAGTGATTATTTGGTCAACCTTGGTTCCTAACTGGGTAATTAGTTCGTTAACATGAACGTTTTGGTTCATGAACTCCTTGTTTTGTTGGATTTGAGCAGCGACAAAATTATCCACGATTTTCTCAAGGCTCGGTTTTGGTGGTACAGGTTGCATAGGTTGATTTGATCTTGGGGCTTGATAACTTGATTGTCTCGGAGGGGCAGTATTTTGGATAGGGTTATTATTCTTATAGGAAAAGTTTGGGTGATTCCTCCATCCAGGGTTATAGGTATTTGAAAATGGGTTCCCTTGGGTGTAGTTCACTTGTTCAGAGCTGGTCTCGTTTAACAGACTGCATTCTGCGGACTGGTGTCCTTTCGTCCCACATATCTCACAATCTGACGAAACTGCGGCTGCAGTATTCGGGGTTGTACACATATGCTCAACTTTTAGGGCTAATGCATCCATTTTAGCTTGCATCATGTCTATAGAGCTTAACTCATGTATTCCTCCTTGGGCTTCCTTCTTTTCCACTGTCGCTCGTTCTACTCCCCATGATTGATGGTTTTGGGCCATATCTTCGATAAGGGCACTAGCTTCAGGGTAAGGTTTGTTCATCAGTGCGCCACCTGCGGCGGCGTCGATGGTCATCTTAGTGTTATAATGAAGTCCATTATAGAAGGTTTGAATGATTAACCAATTTTCTAAACCATGATGTGGGCATGCTCTTAACAACTCTTTATATCTCTCCCAGGCTTCGAACAACGATTCTCCTTGGTTTTGGGTGAATCTAGTTATTTGGTTTCGAAGAACAGCGGCCTTACTCGGGGGAAAATATCTGGCAAGGAATACTTTTCTAAGGTCTTCCAAACTTGTTATGGAATTTGGTGGAAGGGAATCTAACCAAGATAGGGCCTTATCTCTGAGGGAAAAAGGAAATAATCTTAAGCGAATCGCCTCAGGAGGGGCTCCATTGGTTTTAAAGGTGTCTGCTAGTTGGAGAAAGTTTTTCAAATGTTGGTTTGGGTTCTCTGTAGCAAGACCTGCGAATTGTCTCTGCTGTACTAACTGCAGCAGGGATGGTTTAAGTTCAAAATTGTTAGCTGGTATGGCTGGATTTACTATACTAGAACTAGGTTCCTCGTTGGATGGTTGGGCGAAATCCTTAAGAGGTCTTTGATTTTGATCTTCGGCCATAGCTTTCCTAAGTTTACAGAAATATAAACGTGCGCGAGCGTAACGTTCTGGTTCAGCTAGAGGGTCTACTAAACTTCCGGTACTACGAGTTTTTCGCATTGACCGGCGGGTAACTTCCTTAGTCTAAACGGTATAACAACAGGGTACGAAATTTGACGAAATTGGTCCCAGGCAACGGCGCCAAAAACTTGATGCGTATTTTTTCGCAAGTGTACGAACGCGTCAGAGTAATATAAAAGATTATCGTATCCACAGAGACCAAGTGTCAATCTATCGCTATCTATTGTTAAGGTGTGTATCTAAGGTGATTGAAAATAGTAGTTTTGAAGAGTGCACGGTAATAAATAAAGTAATTAAAATTAATTGATAAAGACAGGTTCGAATGCAATTCACACAACCAATTGATAATCCAAGTACTTGCTAATATAACTACTTACGGGCAATGTTTTCTACTCTGAAAAGAACTAATTTGACAGGAACTGTCGCTTTCGCGTACTCAGAACCGAGTTGTACCCCCTAATCAAACCCTCTTATTGTCACGGATAAAAAGGCGCGCATTGCGTTAGAGTAGTAAACCTATTTTTAAGAAATATAGTATCTTGACCAAGTTGAAAAGTATTTTAACCTGGATTTTCTAAAAAAAAGAGGTTCTTACGAACCAGACTTTAAACTTCTTAACGCGTCCGAAAATGGTTTTAAAATCTCTTTTCCTTTTAAATTAAAAACTCCTAATAAACTAAACAAAGCGCTTTCGCTGTTTTTGAAATAGTTTAAAAACAATTAAGTTTAGATAGGCGTTGGACGGCTTTCGATCTTACCCAACGGAATTTAAGAACATGAAAACTTATATTGAAAGTTAAAATAGCCCTTAAGTGTTTCCACTAACAATTGTACAGATTATCGGTTCGGTTATGATCTTCACATTCTAACCTTTATAAAATTAGCCAGACATGGTAAAGTAAAAGTTCATTTTTAGATTTTTCATAAAAAGGTATTTAAGTGCGAGTGCGGAAAGTAAATGAAAGTAAAGCAGTGCGGAAAATAAATGAAATTAAAAGACAGTGCGGAAAATAAATGAAATTAAAAGACAGTGCAAGAAATAAAGTTGACAAAAGGTAAAGTAATAAAAACCTGCTCCAATCGGAGTGGTTGAATAAAATGCGAACTGAAAGTAAAATGGTGGCAGGATTAACTTCCTTCCAGAGTGCTCCAAGACTCAATCTCACAGGCTCTTACAGACTCGATCTCTCGAATGTAGTAACACCTCGATGTGAAGCGATTACCACTATTACACTGATATATGCTTATGAACAACTAAGCTTGGATGAAGAAAAATGAAAATCTAAAGTCCTATTTATAGGCAAGGAAACATGTGGAAAAGACAAGGATGCCCCTAGCATTTGAATTTGGGCGGGAACTTGTTTTCCTGTTGTGGCGCCCGCCACAACACCATGGCGCCCGCCATGAGTGTAAAATTGCTTGGGCAGTTGGAGATCGTGGGGAAAATCAGTTGGGAGGAGTTTGAGACATGGCCACGTCATGGAAGACCCTGTGGCGGCCGCCAGAGTGGATGCCATAAGTGCAAAATGCTGATTTTCTCTATTTTAGCTCATTTCGGCTCCTTTTTCGCTCCTTTTCTCGCTCGGGGCTCCGATTAGACTAAAAACCTGAAAACAAAGAAAAACATAATAATAACATAATAAAATGACATTAAAAGACTAAGAATGCATGCGAAATCGGAGTAAAAAATACGGTGAAATTCAGTGTCATCATAACCCCCAACGCGGGGCTAAGGTCTCCCATGTGGCCAAAATATCTGGTCGACCAATGGGAGACTGCCAGGTGGAGGGTTAGGCGTGTGACCTTTTAACCTGGTCCAACTGCTTTCGTGGGATTCGGGGAGGCAGTTGGTCGCGTGAACTGTCAAGCGCGTGATGGGGACATCCCCAACGGTCATATTCTGCCCAACGGCTAGTTTCTGCCCAACGACTAGTTTCTGTCCAGCGGCTAGTTTCTGGCTATTGGGCCTTTCCAAAAGCTGGACTGGATTGAGTCTTGCCGTACTGTGGGTCAAGCGCCTGTCCAGTCCAGAACAGGAGCCCCCCAAGTCTTTGCTCTGAGCAAGAGTGATGACTTGAGATATCATTGTGGACAATTGCCTTTGAATGTTGGTGTTCGGGGACGTGTCCCTCGCCTGTTCCAATGTTGAGGTGGTCGACATTGGTTCTCAATCGGCCCGATGAGCCTTTCCTATGCGAGGACATGCTGGTGGAAATGGCATTTTTATATCAACCAGGTTTTAGGAAGTGTGCCCGCTGAAGTGGTGTTTTATGTCGACGAGCTCTGACTAAGACACGAGTTGCGCGTATTGTCGTGGACGGTGTGCTCGCGGGGTAGCAGCAGACTTTGTGAGTGTAACATCTAGCTTTGGGAATACCAAACGAAGATTCCTTTTATGACACGTGCTTATAAAAAGGGGGGAGAGAAGATTCATTTGACACTTCACTCAAATTCTTATCCCCAAATCTCTATGCTCTGCAACTTGTGTTCTCGCCGGAGCTTCTTCGCCACCGTCGAATTTCAATGCTTAGTCCATGATCTTTATCTTCTACCTTTGCTTTAGCAAGTACGTTCTTCATCCTTTTCTGCAATTTACCTAGTGTTCTTCATTTCTGGAAATTTGCATAAACTTTCCGGTGACACATGAATTTTCCAGTTGAATGTTCATGTGTTCTTCAATGAACACATGAATTTCTGGAAAATTCATGAAGAACATGAAGAACACAAAGAACATGGGATGAATGTTCATGATTATAGCGTAGGCTTGTGTAGATCTTTCTAGATTCTGGTTAGGACTAGTTTTAAGTTTGTAGTCGGGCATTAGGCCTGTCCGACGTGAAACTTTGATTTTCACGCGGAGTCTTTGTAGAGTCGTGGAGACTCGTCCCCGATGTGGGGGAAGTGACGTTGCCACATTCTCTCGTGGTCGACTAGGGCTCTAGGTTATCCTCGACTTCTTCCTCGCCCTTTCACTTGAATAGTGGTGGAAGGGTGGATTTGATCTTAGTCGTCGAATTCACTTTTTCTTCCTCTTTTTTTTAGGTGAAATGGCTGACCAACGTGAAGGGATCGTACCCGACGTTGGGGTTGCACACAAGGTGACAGAGTAACCCGCAGATTATGCCAACGTCCACGTAGCTGAGGGGGACCTTAAATGGATCGCCCATGAGTCCCTGTCGACGAGGTCGACGTTTACTGAAGAGGAAGCTCAGGAGTTTCCCTATCTAGAAGACCGGGCTGAGGGTGCGCCGGTGCACTAGAGAGCCATCTGCCCGATAGAGAACAATTGAATCTGTTCGGTATATCCGGGGATGCGGTTCCCCATGTACGAGTTTTCCTTCATGGAGGCGAGGTATCGCCTGCCCTTCACCGATTTCCCGGAGGCAATCTTATGCCACTTGGAACTGTGCCCCGCTCAACTCCACCCGAATGCACTGGCATTCATTCGCGCTTTTGAGCTGGTATGCCATTACTTGCGAGTCGGGGCGATCGTGAATGTTTTCTTTTGCATTTTCCAAATCCAGCGGAGCACAGCAGGCCCGAAGCAAATCTGGGTGTCATTCAAGCAACAAAACAGGCTCTTCTGGCCGTACTCAGAATTTGTCCGACATTTCAAGGACACGTTCTTGGTCGTGAAACTTGTCTCTGAAGTGGCTAGGAGGTCCATTTCTACCCTTGAGACAGTGGAGGTTGATGGTCAGCAAGTTGAGAAGGCCGTGCCCAAGTTCCCTTTGGAGTGGGTGTATGCCCATTTCAGATATAGGACCGACCAGTTCCTCTTCAAGCACGAGCAGCTTTGTGACGGGGAAAATGAGTCCTACCAAGTTTTGCATGTATACGTGGAGACCTTCAGTCCTGCCTTTATGGTGGACACGGATGGCAAAGACCTGTTCGGGGAGGACGGAGAGCCTGCTCGGGCGACTCGTTACATCAACACTAGGGCCCTTCTTGAGTGGGAAACTGACGATGTTGCGTTCCAGCTCCTTGGTATAATTTTCTCATTTTCCCGTATTTAAAATTTTTGCCCAACGTACTAATCTTCCTTTCTTATATTTGCAGGGAAAATGGCAGACATGAAGGAGCATTTGGTGAGGTCCGCGGCGGCCAAAAACCTGAAGAAGGTGCCCCCAATACCGAAGACTGGTGTTGTGAAGCAGGAAGTTACACTGGAAAAGTTTGTGGATGACACTGGCTCGGCCCTGGGGACCACTTCAACCCCTCCAACCCCGGACATGACCCATAAGAGGAAACGAGATGATGTTGGCTCGTCACCGGCTGGTGGCCTGGGGGGTTTTGTTGGGGGGAGATTCGTTCTTCCTCCATGTTATCTTCAGGGGAAAATTTTCGACGGGGAGAGCTCTATCGCTATTCCCAAACTTGACGCTTCGACTATCCTGTCCGTGGACCCTCAGTTGTGGAGGAAGCTCCTCTGTTAGGATGCGGCGGCCATGATTAGGGTGCTGGAGGCCATGCGAAGATGGTTCCGCTTGCCGACCTTTAGAGGGCGAAGACTAAGATCACTGACCTGGAGCTGGAGAACGCAGAGATTTACAACAATCTGAAGAAGCTTCAAGGCAATCTGGAGGCCAAGATAGAACTTTAGAAAGAAGTAACCCAAATGAAGGGGGAGGTGACCAAAGTAAACGAGGAGAATGCCCGCCTGAAGGCATGGATAGCTGAGTTAGAGGGATCGTCGGCGGTTGGTCAGGGTGAGACTGACGACGAGAAGGCTTTGAAGACGCGGAGGGACCTGGTCGAGAGGATCCGTCTTTTTTAGCAGAATAATCTGGGGGCAGCTGAGTTTGGTTTCAATGCTGCTTTGGAGCAGTTGAAAGCCCTCAACTCCGACGTCTAACTGCTGACCGAAGGAATGGGTGTTCTCAACGTGGTTGTTAATGACGAGGTGGTTCCCCCGGAGGTTCTTGATGAAGCAGTTTAGTTTTTGTTTTGCAGTACTTGTATTTTGTGGGCCTGCATGCCTTTTGATATGTAACATTTTGTCGAGCACAACCCTTATCTTGTATTGATGACTTATTCCGGCCTGGTGGCCGAAATTATTTAAATATTTTTCGTTTAACATTGTGTTTGGTGCATTTATTTGTGTATGCTTATAATGTTTGAATGCTAAGTATGGACGTTTTGCTTGACTAGTTCTTGTTATGCTCGACAGTTTGGGAGACTTGTCGAGGAGGCGAAGCAATTTCTTCGGATATGAGACTAGGATCTCGGTTGTGGTACTAATCCCATAGGCTTGGACTATTCCCATCGCGAGTTGGGTATCCTACCTTGTTGGTGAGGCAACGGCGGAGCTTGATTGAGGTATTGTTAGATGTCAAACATACTACATATTTATATTCAATACTTGGCATTTTCATTACTTTCCATGTTTAACTTGTTGATTTTAGTGGTGATTCGTGTTGTTCTTCAAACATTGGAATATACTTATGGTGCTTGTAATTTGTGTGCTAGTGTGCAGAAATAGGCATGAAATGATCAAGAATGTAATACATAAGGAGTGGATGCAAGTTGCCATTGAAGCAAGAAAGCAACAGCAGGATTCGCTAGGCGAGTCCTGGCGAAGTCGCCAGCGAAGGTTCGCCTAGCGGACGTTGGCGAGTATTCCAGCGAAGAGAGGGAGAAAGTTTCAGTAGGAAAAGAGGGTAAATTCGCTGTGGCGAGGGAGCCAGCGAAGGTTCGCTGCTTTGCTCGCTAGGCGAAGCCTCCAGCGAAGAGAGGCAGAAAGTTGCAGGGGCGAAAGGACCCAAAATTCGCTGGGGCGAAGGTTTTGGCGAGTGCTCGGTTCGCGAATGATTTTGTTCGCCTAGCAAACTCGCGATAACATTTGTGGGCGGTTTAAGTCTGGGGTACTTAAGGTGCCATTTTTTAATACATTCGCTAGGCGAATGATTCCTTCGCTAGGCGAAGGCTGCTGAATTTTTGTGTTGTATAAATTGATTTTTCACTTTTCTTGGAAGGGATATTTTGCTATTTTCACCCAAAAACATAGTTTTTTGTCTTTTGATCATCCAAGAAAGAATTTTCACCTTGAGAAGCTGAAGTCACATCCATTCTCGATTATTCGACTTGGATGTTCATTCATCTCCTCTTGAAACTTGTCATCCAAGCTACCATGAGAATGAGTAGCTAAACACTCTTGTGTTGAGGTTAGATGTAGTTGATCCTGATAATATGTATTTCTTTTAATCTTTTGTATATGAACAAGGTTTTTGATCAATATAGATGAAGTTATTTGTTCTCCATGATGTATGTGTGGTTTGTATTGCTCTAGACATAGATTTTGCAAATCATGACCTAATAATTTCATCTCTTAAAAACCAAACTCTAGACATAGATTTGGGATTTGTTATTCGCTTTGTGTTGATCTTAACGATTGTTGTTTCGATTGTTAGCGTGAGACATCATCTAACGGTCTAAACAACGATACTCACAACTTTGCTTTAGACATAAACTTAGTCGGGAGGATACGCGGTTGTATTGGTCGAAAACTAAGTTCATATGCGTGATTAATCGGATATATGTGAAAAGGATTAGCGAAACCTAACCTTGACATGCTTTCCTAAAAACCTTACAAACTCTTTGCCACAAATTTACTCTTTGCTACCAGTTAATGTTAACCGAAATCGGGAACCATTTGAAACTCTTGAACTTAAAACATTGTAACTATTGAAAGGCTAGCATCTAATATCGACAATCCCTGTGGAGACGATAAAAACACCCCCCTAAAACTGTTTCAACAAAATGGCGCCGTTGCCGGGGATTGTTCATTGATATTGCAAGCATTTTAATAGTTGTGTTGTTTTAAGCTTGTTAACTTTTTCTCAAACTTGTTAATTTATTTTGTTTAGTGTGCAGACTTAGTTTTATGCGAGGGAAACTACCGGCAGACCAACTTCTGTTTGATCCTGAGATTGAAAGAACAGCTCGTAGAATCAATAGCAGAACAAGACGAAGGAGGCAACCAGGGAGAAAAAAGCAAGAACAAGCGGGAAGTTCGACTTCTATACCACCACCATTTCCACAGTTACTTCCATCTATGGAACATCCACCACCACCACCACCACCTGCTTCTAGACCATGCACCAACAGTTCGAGACACAATGCACAGTTTGCTCGCAATGCGCAGAACGATCATCATTCAGAAATGAAGACTGGTATTCTCCAACTTCTATATCAAAGTCCTTTTACTGGTATGGATCATGAGGATCCTTTTACACATCTGACGAAGTTCTATGAGATTGCGGGAGCAACTGGTGCACCCGAAGCTGAAGAGGAATCTCTGTTTAAGAGACTATTCCCGCATTCCCTCATTGGGAAGGCCAAGGAATGGTATCTTGATCAGTCGACGACAATAATGACAGATTGGAATTCACTTGAAGAAAAAATTTTGGAGCGATTTTTCCCACATAATCGTTTTATGGAGGCAAAGACCGCAATCGCAGTGTTCACACAAGGTGTCAACGAATCTCTCAACGAAGCGTGGGAGAGATTCAAATCTATGTTGAGGAAATGCAAGGGGCATGGTTTTGATAAATTGTCTCAAATTCATATTTTTCGAAATGGACTTCAACTTGTGCATAAAACCTTGTTGGATGCCACCGCTGGTGGATCCTTAATGAGCAAAACTGCTGAAGAAGCCACTGTCATTATTGACAAGATGGCGTTGAATGATCATCAGGGAAGTCATAACCATAGCCCTTCTCAAAGGACTCCTGGAGTTTTGGAACTGGGAACCAACGATGCTATACTAGCTCAAAACAAGTTATTATCCCAGCAAGTTGAGTTGTTGACGAAACAAATGTCTAAACTTCCGCAATAACTTAAAGAGATTCATGATTCTCCGAGCAAGAGTGTACAAGTAGCTTATTGTGAATTGTGTAGGGGAGATCATCCTACCGGATATTGTCCTCCGGTTATGGAGGAGGTAAACTATGCTGGAAATCCGACTCAAGGTTATCAAGGACGACCTCCGTACCAAAGTGCTCAACCACCGTACCAAAATCAACAAGGCTATCAACCTCGAAGCAACTACCAAAATCAACAAGGATGGAGACAAAATCCTTACCAACCACCCCAAGAGCAAAGTGGAAGTTCAAGAATGGAGGAGACTTTCACCAAATTCATGCAATTATCAATGGCAACTCAAAACAGTACGGAAGCTTCGATTAAAAATCTTGAATCGCAAGTAGGGCAACTTGCCAAGCAGTTAGCTGAAAACCAACCGGGGCCATCCTTCTCCGCTACCACTCAACCAAACCCCAAAGGGGAGTGTAAAGCCATTTTTACAAGAAGTGGGAGAACAATTGGAAGAGATGTTGAGCATGAGGTGGTAGTTGAAAAGGAAAATGATATTGTGTTGGAGGAAGTCGAAAAAAATGATGAAAATTGGGTAGTTGAAAAGAATGAACAAGAAGTGAGGAAGAAAAAAGAAAAAGAAAGAAAGGAGTTTGAGAAGGAAGTTTTACAAAGACGATTACCGTATCCTCCTACTCCGAAGAAAAAAGAGAATGATAGGCATTACGCAAGGTTTTTGGAGTTATTTAGTCGGTTACAAGTAACCGTACCTTACTCTGAAGCTCTTGAACAAATGCCTAGGTATGTCAAGTTCATGAAAGACATACTCATGAAAAAGAAGAGGTTCACTGACAAAAACAACATTGATCTTAATGCCGAGTGTAGTGTCGTCATCCAATGTGTGCTTCCGCGGAGAGAACAAGATCCGGGAAGAGTAGCTTTACCTATTACAATAGGTAATGATTTCCAATACAAAGCTTTGGTTGACATGGGTGCGAGCATCAATCTCATTCCCTTGTCGGTGGTGAAAAGACTTGATAATATGACCATAAAATCAACAACCATGACCTTACAACTTGCGGATAAGTCGAGAACTCGCCTGTATGGTGTTGTGGAGGATGTGCTAGTAAAAGTGGATAAATTATTCTTTCCTGTTGATTTTGTGATTGTTGAAATGGATGAGGATGAAGATACGCCGATTATATTGGGCCGACCATTCATGAAAACTGCCAAAATGTTGGTGGACGTTCATGAAGGTTTAATGAAAGTGCGGATCAAGGAAAGTGGTATGGAGGAAGAAGCTTGTTTTACATTGTTCAAAGGAGTGATGTTTGTGAATCAAATGGATGAAGTCGTGCAAAAAGATAAAGACGTGAAAAAAGAGAAGTTGGAAAGTGAAGCATTTGAAAAGAAGAAGAATGAAGATGGAAAGGTAGCCTTGATGAATTCATGTTGGGATTGGTCGTTTTTAAAGAAAAGGAGACCAAAAACTGGGCACAATAATGGATGAGTTTGTTTCGTGTAGTGTGTTCGTTTCGGTTGCAAATTCTTTGGATTTTGTTTTTGAGGCGTCTAGTCTCCAGACCGTCGAGCTTAGCCGACGTTAAACAAGCGCTTGTTGGGAGGCACCCCAACATTGTAAGTATTTACTGCTTTGTTGATGTTTTTGTGGTATTGGTTAAAGTTTTGGAGTATTGAAAGATGTGGTCAAATGCAAAAAATTTTGAAAAAATTATGTCATGTTTGCTAGCGTTCGCCTAGCGAGCCTAGGGCGAGCATTCGCCGGCTCCTTCGCATCGCGAACCCAGCGAGACAGATCATGCTGATTTTGCCACATCAGTTAAAATTGGGGGCAATTTTTGGGTGGGCCAATCAATTGGGCCCATGACCCAACTTGTCTGAGAATTATGAGAGGGAAACCCTAGTTTCCTTGCTCACTTTGCCTCTCCCACCATTTTCAACACTTTCTCACCGCGCAAGATTTCTTGTACCCATTGTCCCTTCCTGCTCATTTCTCCAAGTTACTCCTTGTTCACGTGCAAAGTTTAGGTTTGTTCACCCTTTCCTTGTTTATTTCTGTTTGACATTAGTTTAGAGAATGATTTGGATTTTGGATGTAAATCACTTAGGGTTTCAAAACTCATGTACTTCTGTTCATTGTGTTTTTGTACTGCATGTTGTATATTAACAAAGCATTATGAATAGGGTGATGTTTTAAAATTGAATTTGCTGTATGACTGGTTGTTTTTCTGCATTTTCGTGAGTTCGCTGCTGTGTTCGCTTCGCGAGCCTGCACGAGCATTTGCCAGCATTCGCTTCGCGAACCTGGGGCGAATGTTCGCCAGCCTTCGCCTAGAAACACCTAGAGTGAACAAAAGGAAATTTAATTATTATTTTTATGTAGTGTAAGTCTCTGCTGGGTTTCCTTGGTTCACTAATGCGTTGGTTTGTCGTTGTTTTGGTTTATTGATTATTTTGTGCAGATGGCACCGAAATTGGCGACCAACCCGGCAAAGAAAAGAAAATCCTCAACTTCAAGGCAGGTACCAGTTTGATTTGATGAGGCTAGATTCAGGGGAGAAAAACAGGCGGCCTGCTACGAAACCTTAGAAAGAAAACATATCTTGGCTGAGAAGAGGTTCATTCTAAGCGACAGTGGGAGTTACCGAACAATGGATGCACTTTTTGTGGAAAAGAAGTGGGGTCGTTTGATGACACCTTTGGATGGGTATAATGCAAAGATTGTCCGGGAGTTTTATGCAAACGCACTTCCCGATGATGGGGAGCATTTTAGCTGGACCTCTCTTGTGCGGGGGGCTGTTATGAGATTTGATAGGAGAACGATTAACACGGTTCTGGGCGATCTGTTACCATTGGCCGGTAGTCAGTTAGATGCTTATCATCGGGACTTGCATCTTCACCGTGACATTCCAAAGATGACCCGTGATTTACTCCTTCTGGGTAAAGATGTTGAGCGTAAGTCATCAGGGGTTGCAATTAGATTCCGAAGGGTGGATATGCAGCCACTGGTCCAACTCATCTTGATTTTTGTGCTCACCAACATCTCGCCCAAGTCACATCATAACACCATCCCTATACCTTTGGCTCATCTTATTCATAGCATTCAGACGAACATTAAGTTTGACGTGGCCCACATTATTGCGAATGAGATCAAACCCATTGTTCTAAGTGGTCTTGGAGGTACTGCGGCTCGCAAGAATGCCACGCTTGCTTTTCTGTGTCTCATTATGTCTTTGTGTGCTCATGCCGGAGTCGATATACCAGCACGCAGGCAGGTCACGATTCTGTCGGCGATAGATGATAGATATGTGGATAAGTTTTGTAAGCCCAGAGAGGCAATTGGAGAATCTTCTGGTGCTGGTACTGATGCTAGCGTAGGGGATGGTGGAGATTCTGGATCAGTATCACCGGCCTTTTATCCTTTTTAGCAGGAGATTTGTCAATACAACTGGGATTGGATAGCGGCTTCACAGCGCGCCATGACTGACCTTCATGATTCTATGCAGGTACTCCAGTTGCAGATTCATGACCCTGCCACTGAGCACTCGATGATGTCTAAGGAGCAGTTCCTAGCACATACTGGTTGGCCTGAGGGCAGGCCAATTTTCGGAGGGGGTGAAGATGATGCTGCTGAGGATGAGGAGGTTGGTGAGGATATTGTTGGTGATGATGATGATGATGATGAGGCGACTGGTTCTGCTGGCGGTTCTGAGGAGATTGAGGTGTCCGACGAGGACTAATGTTGTTGATTTCATACTTTTGTACTTCCTTTGTGCTACAAAGTGAAGTTTTATCATGTTTTATTGTATTTGGTTTTATTTCAGTTTAGTAGTGATGTACTTTATCCACTGTGTTGGATTATTTTTGGTTGTATGATGTTTATGTACCCTTTGTTGGTACTTTTGACTCTGTAGGTGTGATCACACCAGTACATTGCTATTATTATTAGTATTAGTATTTGATGAGGAGGTTGGTGAGGAGATTGTTGGTGATGATGATGATGAGGAGGCGACTGGTTCTGTTGGCGGTTCTGAGGAGATTGAGGTGTCCGACGAGGACTAATGTTGTTGATTTCATACTTTTGTACTTCCTTTGTGCTACAAAATGAAGTTTTATCATGTTTTATTGTATTTGGTTTTATTTCAGTTTAGTAGTGATGTACTTTATCCACTGTGTTGGATTATTTTTGGTTGTATGATGTTTATGTACCCTTTGTTGGTACTTTTGACTCTGTAGGTGTGATCACACCAGTACATTGGTATTATTATTAGTATTAGTATTTGATGAGGAGGTTGGTGAGGAGATTGTTGGTGATGATGATGATGAGGAGGCGACTGGTTGTGTTGGCGGTTCTGAGGAGATTAAGGTGTCCGATGAGGACTAATGTTGTTGATTTCAGACTTTTGTACTTCCTTTGTGCTACAAAGTGAAGTTTTATCATGTTTTATTGTATTTGGTTTTATTTCAGTTTAGTAGTGATGTACTTTATCCACTGTGTTGGATTATTTTTTGTTGTATGATGTTTATGTACCCTTTGTTGGTACTTTTGACTCTATAGGTGTGATCACACCAGTTCATTGCTATTATTATTAGTATTAGTATTTGATGTTTTCAGAATTTTTTTTCTGTTTTTATTTTACTAATATTTCGAGTTTTAATTATTATTAGGTGTTGAGTTCTTTAGTTTACGAATGTTTAACTCTTTGAATGTTAATATGTCTTTTACTGTTTTATGTTGGTATGATTGTGAATATTTAATGTTTCCTTCTTTTGTTGATGGAACTTTGGAAGTTTAGGTTGGTGATTCTTGATCTTAAAAGAAGATTCTACCAAGTTGGATGACGATGATAGTAATTTAAGCATGATATTGTCGGCAAGGTACATAGTTACCTAGTTCTAGAATTTAGAATGTATTAGAATTTGTGTCTTTGTACAATTGGAAATTGTATTTCTTGTTACAACTTTATTGATTGCTTATGTCATTTAGGTCCAAAAATCACAAAAGTGAGAAACCTCCAGGTTTTACTATATGTTGTGGATTGATGATAGATTTTGTTTTATACTTTTAATTCATGCTTCATCTTGTGATTTGTGTGATTTTGTGGAAGTATTAGAAATGATCAAGGCACTTGTTGATTTTGAGCACAACCATTTCTTAACAGTAATTTACCCGTGAGTAGCGAGAATTTGTTAGCCCCTTTGTGCCTAAATTTGTTAGATCTCTTTCGGTGATGACTTAGTGTTGTACATGTTTTAAAAATCTTAGTCATCATTGAGTTTTTGAGAGCGTCTAAAATTTTTTTCTTGAACCTGGAAACTTTTGTTTTAATTGACTCCCTTGCCTTAAAAACCAAGGAACATTCACGAAGGTTAAGTCGAAAATAAGTTGGGGAGAATGAAATGGAGGATTGGTGAATTGCTCAAACTTGTGAAAACATTTAACCAAGCATGTAAAGAGAAGAGTATGTGAATATGTGTGTATAAATGAGAAAAAGAATGCTTGCTTGGAAAAAAATAGACCCAATAATTGTGCAAGGAAGTTTGAGAAGGTGTGATAAAGAAAAATTGGTGAATGAAGTTGAGGTGTTGTGAATACTTTGTAGAGTGAATGTTCTTTTGCATCGGCAATTTCTATTCAATGGCCGTTAGAAATGTCCCTTTATTGTTAACCCGACCAAGCTACAACCTTGAAGCCCTTAGTGATCTTGTGCTTCCATGATTTCTTTCGTGATCATTTAGATATTGTATGAATTGCTTAGTATTTACATCATTTATCATTTGAGTGAAATTGTCCCGTGCTTGTATGCGCATTGCCCTTCAATCCTTTGTCGAAGTGGAGTGTTAGATTGACATGTGCATGAAAATTTAGTTGTCTCTTGAAACATCATTTGAAGTTGTTTAAGAGTCAAGTTCTTTTACATTGTAAATGCTAGGATTGTGTAATTGTTGCTTAGTTGTGATTGTTGTTTATTTGAGCCGTTTATCTGGTCTTGGTTGAATTTTACACTCGAGCAAATCCTCTTGTTTTTCAATAAGAGGCAGACTTTGCTTGAGGACAAACAAAGAGTTAGTTGGGGAGAGTTTGTTAGATGTCAAACATACTACATATTTGTATTCAATACTTGGAATTTTTCATTACTTTCCATGTTTAACTTGTTGATTTTAGTGGTGATTTGTGTTGTTCTTCGAACATTGGAATATACTTGTGGTGCTTGTAATTTGTGTGCTAGTGTGCAGAAATAGGCATGAAATGATCAAGAATGTAATACACAAGGAGTGGATGTAAGTTGCCATTGAAGCAAGAAAGCAACAGCGGGATTCGCTAGGCGAGTCCTGGCGAAGTCACCAGCGAAGGTTCGCCTAGCGAACGTTGGCGAGTATTCCAGCAAAGAGAGGCAGAAAGTTTCAGTAGGAAAAGAGGGTAAATTCGCTGTGGCGAGGGAGCCAGCGAAGGTTCGCTACTTTGCTCGCTAGGCGAAGCCTCCAGCGAAGAGACGCAGAAAGTTGCAGAGGCGAAAAGACCCAAAATTCGCCGGGGCGAAGGTTTTGGCGAGTGCTCGCTCCGCGAATAATTTTGTTCGCCTAGCGAACCCACGATAACTTTTGTAGGCGGTTTAAGTATGAGGCACTTAAAGTGCCATTTTTTAATACATTCGCTAGGCGAATTATTCCTTCGCTAGGCGAAGTTTGCTGAATTTTTGTGTTGTATAAATTGATTTTTCACTTTTCTTGGAAGGGATCTTTTGCTATTTTCACCCAAAAACATAGTTTTCTGTCTTTTGATCATCCAAGAGGGAATTTTCACCTTGAGAAGCTGAAGTCACATCCATTCTCGATTATTCGACTTGGATGTTCATTCATCTCCTCTTGAAACTTGTCATCCAAGCTACCATGAGAATGAGTAGCTAAACACTCCTGTGTTGAGGTTAGATGTAGTTGATCCTGATAATATGTATTTCTTTTGATCTTTTGTATATGAACAAGGTTTTTGATCAATATAGATGAAGTTATTTGTTCTCCATGATGTATGTGTGGTTTGTATTGCTCTAGACATAGATTTTACAAATCATGACCTAATAATTTCATCTCTTAAAAACCAAACTCTAGACATAGATTTGGGATTTGTTATTCGCTTTGTGTTGATCTTAACGATTGTTGTTTCGATTTTTAGCGTGAGACATCATCTAACAGTCTAAACAACGATACTCACGACTTTGCTTTAGACATAAACTTTGTCGGGAGGATACGCGGTTGTATTGGTCGGAAACTAAGTTCAAATGCGTGATTAATCGGATATATGTGAAAAGGATTAGCGAAACCTAACCTTGACATGCTTTCCTAAAAACCTTACAAACTCTTTGCCACAAATTTACTCTTTGCTACCAGTTAATGTTAACCGAAATCGAGAACCATTTGAAACTCTTAAACTTAAAACATTGTAACTATTGAAAGGCAAGCATCTAATATCGACAATCCCTGTGGAGACGATAAAAACACCCCATAAAACTGTTTCAACAGGTATCCCTGTTGTGCGCAGAGTCTGCTCGTCCCATAAGCAGAAGATGGCCGACGTTGTAAAATGAGGGATCGGGCTAGCACCGGGGCACGACCCTGTGGCCGAGCCATCTCCCCGTTGGGGGCGATATCGTCGGCAGTTAGTCCGACCTTGTGGCTGGTCCTAAGTGTAATATTGTTTGAGCTTTTCAGCGTTCTATGGTTGAACAATTGGTTCTCTGTCCAGAGTTTCTAGGTAGTCGGCTCCAGTTTCTGCTTTTGACTTGACCCTGCAAGGTCCTTCCCAGTTTGCGGCCAGCTTGCCCTCGCGCGAATCTTCTTGGTTTCTGTGTAGGACCAAACTACCAATGGGGAGTCGCGCCTTATGACTTTGGCATCGTGGTGCAAGGTTATTTTTTGCTTTAGTGAAGCCTCACGAAGAGCTACCCCTGATCATATCTCCTCGACCAAGTCGAGCTCTTCTCTCAAAGCCTTGTCGTTCATCTCCTCGTCGAGGGGAGTTTCCGTTCGTCTGGAGGGCTCCCTGATTTCCATCGGTATCACTGCCTCTATTCCATATGCTAATCTAAAATTAGTTTCCCCGGTGGTGGAGTGTGCTGTTGTTCTATAGACCCAGAGAACATTGTGTAGCTCCTCGACCCATCTCTTCTTGGCTTCGCCTAGCCTCCATTTTAGACCCCGAAGAATTACCCTGTTCGCGGCCTCTGCTTGCCCGTTAGTCTGGGGGTGCTCGACGGAAGTGAAGTGTGGCTTCGTGCCTAACTTAGTGATGAAGTCTTGGAACTTCCTGTCCATGAACTGGGTTCCATTGTCGGTTACAAGGGTCTGGGGTACTCCGAATCATGCGAGGACGTTCCTCTTGTAGAAACGCAGTATGTTGGAGGCTGTGATCTTGGCGAGAGCTTCGGCTTCGATCCATTTTGTAAAGTAATCGACGACCACAATCAGAAATTTGTTTTTGTAAGACCCCATTGTGAAGGGGCCGAGTATGTCCATCCCCCACCAGGCGAAGGACCAAGGCGAGGACAGAGTCTTCAACTCGTTAGGGGGTGCCAAGGGCATGTCCCCGTGGAGTTGGCATCGGTCGCATTTTTGGACGTGTTCCTTAGTATCGTGATGCATGGTCGGCCAATAGTATTCTGACCGCAGAGTCTTTCGTGCCAATGATCTCCTTCCCAAGTGTTGTTCGTTGATGCCCTCATGAATTTCCTGGAGAATTTCGGGTACCTTGTCCTCCTCAACGCATTTTAGGAGAGGGGTGGAGAATCCCCATCGATAGAGTTTGTCTTCGACCAGTACGTATGAGCAGGCTCTTCATTTAGTTACGCTAGCCTTCTTGTCGTCCTTGGACAACTCCGCTGTGGTGAGGTAATTGTACACCGGGGTCATCCAGCAGCCAATGTCTCCAATGGCGTTAACCTCGAGCAGTCCTGATGGCTTCTCGATACTAGGTCGGGCGAGTGTCTCTTATATGACGGATTTGTTACCGCCTTTCTTTCTGGAGCTAGCCAGTTTCGATGAGACATCTGCCCATGTGTTTAGCTCGCAAGGGATGTGCTGGACTTCCCACGCGTCAAACTTGGTATTCTTTCCATCACTAGTGCCATATACTCGACCAGTTGGTCGTTTTTGGCCTGATACTCTCCTCGTACTTGAGATGCTACGAGCTGGGAATCGGTGAAGATCTTCACCTTGGTGCCCAAATCTTCAGCCAGCTGGAAGACTGCGAGGAAAGCTTCGTACTCGGCTTGGTTGTTGGACTTGGGGAAGGACAAGACTAATGATACTTCAATCAGGATTCCTTACTCGTTTTTGAGGATGATACCAACGCCACTTCCTGAGGAGCTGGATGCTCCGTCCATGAAGATGGTCCACTTGTGTGCCCCGCTGGGCGGGGACGCTGGAGGAGTCGTTTCAGCCATGAAGTCGGCCAGGGCTTGCGCCTTGAGGGCATTCCTGCCCTCGTAATGGATGTCAAATTCTGACAGCTCCAAAGACCACTTGAGCATTCTGTCGGCCATGTCTGGTCGACAAAGCAGCTGCCTTATGGGATGGCCAGTTCGCACGACTATGGTGTGGGCCAAGAAGTAATGGCTCAGCCTCCTCGCGGAGTTGACGAGGGCGAGAACGACATTCTCTATCTGCGCGTACCTGATTTCTGGCCCTTGTAAAGCCTTGCTCGTGAAATAAATGGATTTTTGTCCGGCAGTTGTCTCACGAATGAGTGCAGCGCTAATGGCTTCGTTGGTGACAAAGAGGTATAGGTACAATGTCTCCCCGCATTCTGGTCGTGTGAGCACGGGTCTCCCCGCATTTTGGTCATGTGAGCATGGGGGGTTCAGACAAGGCTCACTTGAGGTGGGTCAGAGCCTGCTCGCACTCCTCGGTCCATTCGAATGTGGCCTCCTTTCTGAGGAGCTTAAAGAAGGGCAGAGTGTGCTGGGCAGACTTAGCCACGAAGCGAGAAAGTGAAGCGAGCATGCCGTTGAGGGATTGTATGGACTTTTTTGACCTGGGTATGGGAAATTTAGTGAATGCCCGACACTTGTCGGGGTTGGCCTCTATCCCTCTCTCGGTGAGGTAGAAGCCGAGGAATTTCCCTGCCCGCACGCCGAAGGTGCACTTTTCTGGGTTAAAACTCATTTTGCACTTTCTTTCCTGGTCAAAACCTTTTGCAAGTGGGCAGTGTGATCGGGTTCCTCTTGGGACTTCAGGATCATGTCGTCCATGTACATTTCTAGCATGTCCCCGATTTCTGATAGGAAAACTTTGTTCATCATATGCTGGTACGTGGCCCCAGCGTTCTTTAGACCAAAGGGCATTACATTGTAGTAATAGTTCCCCGATGAGGTCATGAACGCGGTATATTTCTTGTCCTTTTCGGCCATGGGGATTTGATTGTACCCTGAATAGGCGTCCATGAAGGACAAGAGCATGAAACCTGCAGAATTGTCTACGAGCTTATCTATGCTGGGCAGAGGATAAACATCCTTCGGTCAAGCCCGGTTGAGATCAGTATAATCAATGCACATGCGCCATTTTTCACTATGTTTCGTAACAACTACAATATTGGACAACCAGGTCGTATACCTAGCCTCTGAGGTAAATTTTACCTCTAAGAGGTCTTGTACAAGTTTTTCAGCAGCCTGTGACTTTTCATCGGATTGCTTGCGCCTGCATTGTGCGATGGCTCTAGCAGCTGGGTCAATGGTCAGTTGATGGCATACGGTCTCAGGGTCCAAGCTGAGCATGTCCGCGGCACTCCATGCAAACAGATCTGCGATGTCCTCCAAGAATGTCTTTAATTGTTGCTTTACCTCGTCGGGCAACCCTGCTTTTATGTTCACCCCTCTGTTCGGGTTATTTCCAAAGGTGACCACCTCGAACTCACCATCGGGTACAAGACGCATGATGGCTGATGTAGAGGAGCTGCTCGTCCTTGCTCATGTTCCTTCGCCGCTATCCTCTCCGCCTTCGTCAGAGATCCGACTGTCGAGGTCGATTATGCGTACTGGGTGAACTGGATTCTTCTCGGGCTGACTTTCCTCGCTAGGATGGTCTTCCTTCCTTGCCCGCTTGGAGGCATTAGGCGTTGCACCGATTGAGCTTTGTCCTCTGGTAGCTGCTTCAAAGTACCTCCTCGCAGCTTCTATATCCCCGTACAAAGTCGCGACGTGGCCTTTCTCCGTATAGTATTTTATCTTGAGATTAACGGTTGACGGGACAGCAATCAGCTCCGCTAAGGCTGGCCTTCCCAAGATGCACTGGTACAGTGAGGGACAATCAATTACCAGAAACTGAGCCTTGATCTACTTCAAAGCCTCCTCTTCCCCGAAAGTGGCCGGAAGCTCCACGTATCCCTAGGGTCTGGCAGTAGATCTGTTGAATCCTTGTAGGTCAGATCCTATGTACAGCGACAGGTTCTTCTGGTCCAACTTCAAGGCTCTGAACAAACTGATGTACATGATGTCCACAGAGCTGCCCTGGTTGACCAGGATCCGGCAGACATCGGTGTTGCCAAGTCTCGCTCTGATGAGAAAAGGAATGTGTGAGTTCGGGGAACCCCCAGACAACTCCTCACGGTAGAACGTGATAGGATGAGAATGCCCCCGAACTTTCTCGAGTGTGGATAGCTGGTCGGGACTGCAGTCGATGAGCTGGTCGAATTTTCTCTTGACCGACCCTACTGTGAGCTCGCTGTATCCCCCATATGAGATAACCATGGTCGTGGGGAAGGTCTCCCAAGTGCTGTGCACGGATATCTGAGGAGGATCTTCAAGGTAGTCGGGAATTATGAAGTCTTCTGGCCGCGTGATGACCATAGCGACCTGCGGGGGAGGACTGGGCGGTGAAGACTCTGTCTCCTTCTTGGTCTCTGAAGTCTCTCGTCGGGAGAACCCACCCTTTTTCATATACTACTTTAGGTGACCCTCCTTGATGAGGATCTCAATAGCGTCCTTCAGGTGCTCGCAATCTTCGGTCACATGGCCGTGGCTGCGATGGAAGCAGGAGTATTTACTTTTGTCCGTATTCCCCTTTGATGATGTTGGCTTGGGGAACCGAACGCTCCCTGCTTGAATTCCATGTTGATGCATTCGAAGAGAATGCGTTCGCGGGGTGTTGTTAATAGGGTATACTCTGTGAATCGACTAGCAGGTCCCTTTCCTTCACGAGGACGATCGTCTCGTTGTCTCTCCTTATCGCGCATGGGGGCCTCTGATTCGACTTTTTTTGTTGCCCGGGAACTCTCTTGATCCCTATAGTCTCGGGCCTTGTACGCAACCTCTTTCTCCTCGTATTGTATATACGAATGATCTTTACAAATTAAATTGGCCAGGGTGCGAGGAGGCTCTATGCCCACCGTCTTGCGGAATTCGCTCTTCGATCTCAACCCTTTTTCGAGGAGATACTTCTTCATATAGTCCGTCATGCGGACCTCAACAAACTCCTTGTTGAAACGCTCGATATATGCATGCAAGGGCTCATCCTTGCCCTGCATAATGGCTTCCAGTATGGCCTCTGACTTGGGGTGTCACCGGGAGGCGGTAAAATGGCGGGCAAACTGGCTTTTTAGATCCTTCCAGGATATGACCGAACCCCGGGGAAACTGCTTGAACCAGGCCATGGCCCCCTTCCTAAGAGTGATGGGGAACAACCTGCATTTAATAGCCCCGCTTATGTTATGATAGTGGAGCATAGCTTCAATGTTTTCTATATGCTCGCCTGGGTTGGTGGTCCCGTCGTAAATGGCTAGGGGATGTGGCTTCTCTAATCTGCGAGGGATGCGCATGTCCATGATCTCCTGATATAGGGGACCATGGACATCGTCATCCTTGCTTGCACTGGATGACTGACACTGGGAGTTGCTACGCCCGTGGCTCTTACTGCGTTGGGGAGAATGTCTGCATGACCTGCGGTGCTCGTGATGGTTCCTCGAAGGTCTGGGCCTCTTCGGAGTGGGAGAGCGTCTGGATCTCCGCAGGGGAGATCAATGTCGTCGTTTGGCGAATTCTAAATCAGGTTCCTCCAATCTTGAGTGTCTCTGGGTGGGAGAAAGACTCCTGGACCAGTCTCGCCTACGCTTATGAGGAGGAGGAGACTGTGGCCGCGGAGAAGGACTGCTGGGCTTCTGCGAGGGATGCTGCTCCTGGAGGGCATGTTCGAGCATGCTAATCTTTTCGCCGTATTGGAACATCAGAAGATTGGACCTGTTGAGGGAGGCGATTAGGGCAGCAGTGCTTGGGTCCACATTTTTGGGGACATGTATAGGCTCAAAAACGGGACCAGCAGCTTGGGCGCGTGGCTTCACATCATCAGGGGTAGGAGAGGCGATCTTTCTATCCCGATGATCTGTCTCTGGAAGGTAGCTCCGAGGACGAGGTGATCGATGTTATTAGCGATAATGGCAACATCAGGTTCTTGACGGGCATCATTGTTCCTGTTGGAGGCCATGATGATCAAATGAAGTTTGGAGAGAGCTTTGGTCTTTTAGGTGAAAAAGAGGGAATCTTGAATAAAAAAGACGGGGAAGCAAGTTCCCACAGACGGTGTCACTGATCTGAGGTGATTAGAGTGGATCGTCGTTACCTTCGTGTAGGGCAGGCGATGATGCTTGTAGTAGAGGAAAAGGGGTTGTATCTGCAAGGTACTCTGATGTCAAAGTAAGTAATTGGGCAGGAGAGAGAAAGCAAGTACTAAAGTGTGATTTCAAGTATTGAATAGTGATCAAACCTGCCCCTCTCAAGTGAAAGGGTATTTATAGAAGTAACCCCCAGCGCGGGGCTAAGATCTCCCATGTGGCCGAAATATATGGTCGACCAATGGGAGACTTCCAGGTGGAAGATCAGACGCGTGACCCTTTGACCTAGTCCAATTACTTCCGTGGGATTCGGGGAGGCAGTTGGTTGCGTGAACTGTCAAGCGCGCGAGGGGGACATCCCTAATGGTCATATTGTGCCCAACGACTAGTTTTTGCCCAACGACTAGTTTCTGCCCAGCGGCTAGTTTCTGGCTATTAAGCCTTGCCAAAAGCTGAACTAGATTGGGCATTGCCCTACTGAGGGGCCAAGCGCCTGCCCAGTCCAGAACAATATGATTATGTCAATCCAATTAATACCCCACACAAGATTCAAAATACAACTCTTTTGAATTATATAAAGTTAATATGAATCATGTTGTAATTGTATCTCAAAGGAGTCTCCCATATCTTTGACCATGCTTATCAATCTTTGTGATAGATCTGGTTGAGGTACTAGGGTCCCAATCTTATGCTAAAGGGTTGAATAACTACTGTCGCTCCCAGGATTTTCATCCAGGTACAAACGCGAGAGTGGCGCGAAAAAAACAGAGTCGCCAGCCGTGTAAATTTATCCCAAGAGAGGGAAAGGGAACACCGCATAAACCTTAGGAAGAGGGACAGGAATGGTCATCGCAACCATAACCTAGGTTCGGGAGTCGGTTACGCGAGGGGAAGGTGCTAACACCCCACGCGTCCATCGTACTCGATGGGATCCACGCTTGTTGTCTAATCTAAGGGTGAGGTATCCTATCATCTATGGCTGTACTAAGACGGGGGAGACAAAGACAGACTCAGTAGGACGTCGACGTCCTAGGCCTACGTACCCCCTTTGTGCAATGGGGAATTCAGAGTCAACGTAGTTCGAACCAAGTTCTTTTTGTGTTTTTTATGAGCGACATTAAGTTCGCGTCCGGCAGTTAGGGTCGATGCCTGTTTGCGACTCAGACGGAAGGTAACGTGCCCTTTTTGAAAATAACCTTTAGTTTGACAATCCCGAAGGACAAAAAGGTTTAAAGTTTGTTTGTATTTTTTAGGACAGAAGTGGCTTAAGTTAGTTCATAAATTGCATTGCACCAAAGTCTAGGGCACAGGGGCGAATACTTAACGCATCGTCCCAAGACAGGACGCTCGCTAAGCACTCTAGAAAGATGAGAGGAAGCCCCTCATTTCTCATTCCCCACACTTAAGGCTCGTGCGCAATACACTTTATTCTTATTAAGTGTTTTCAAGAAGTTTGAGATGAGAAGAGAGACGACACAAAGGAAACTCTAAGGGGAACTAAAAATCCTAATGTTATTATGCATGGGTGACCTACAGTTAGTGAGGTTTGACGACAACCTAAGCCTAAAGAAAAAAAATAAGAGAAGGAAAGAATAAGGGTGAACATGGGTACTTATCCATACCCTCAAATAACTTACCTTAGTCCCTGCATAAAAGGTTAGTACGAAACAGACATAAGTAAAATAAATGAGATAGATGAAACCCAAGCAAAGACATGAAATAGTGATCAAGTGGCCAACAGCAGTCCAAACATGAATTAAGAAATCAAAGAACAAACCCCCAAACAATGGCACCAGTGCCTTTTCAAACAAATGATCAGACATGATTAAGGAAGCATACAAGAAAGACCTCAAACAAAGGCAATCAAACAATTAGCAAAACAACTTCTAAAATCACCAAATTAATTATCAAAGTTGCTCAACCAGAAACAAACCAAATACCAAAAACTCCTGCAAAAATTCAAGACGTTAGTCACTCAAACAAACATGCAAACTCAGATGAGAAATATGACTTAATATGCAAAAAGGAGGACTAAAATGCAATATGAAGTAGTTTTAAAAAATGAGGGAAAAATATTTTAATGCACTTCAGAATATTATCTAATAAATGCAAAGATAATGGATTCAAAATGTTCTATGGATGCAGAGAAATAAAATGAACAATTTTAAGTATGCATGATATGAGTAATTCAAAAGGAAAATAAACAGATATTTAATTTAGATGATAAAAAATAAAATAAAAATAAAAATAAAAATTGTAAAAATTTTATAAAATTATAAAAGTGATGCATGAATTTTCTTGGAATTTTTAAATGCATATAACTATTTTTAAAAATTAAAAATGAAGTGTAATGATTTTAAAAAATAAAAGTGTGAAATAAGCATGGGGGGTGCAATGAGTAAATAAAATGCGTTGGAAATAAAACAATGGGCTCAGAGGGGGGTACGAATAGAAAAATCCCAAGCATTAAGTCCATTAGCGAAATAAAAAAAAAAGGGAGGTACACATGGACTTAGTCAATGTTCAGACTCCACATGGGCCCTTGGATCAATCTAATGTCACACAATAAGTCAACCAAATCAATTATTATGCAAGATCAAAGGTCATGATTTACACGCACACCACAACTAACGTGTACCCATGCACACACAAACCTTAAGAGCACCCTACACACCCCATGTGCCAGGCACGCGTATTTTTTATTCGTTGGCAGCCCACCATCCGTCTGATTCAGCCAACGCACATGATGAAGTCAACTAAATACAAAGTAATCATGATAAGGGCACATGATCTGAAGGCACATGATAATAAAAATGGACGGCACACACACAAACACTTAATAAAACTCAGAAAAAAAATAAAAAACAAAACACATGGCAAGCTTTGGACCGTGCGATCAGATGCATCAACGGCTGGGAGTCATCTTCCTCGCCAAAAACCCTAGCCGGCCGGAGCTCCATACCAGTCGCCGGAACCCTAGTTCCGGCCGCCAACTGCAACTAAAAAACCACCCAGAAAATGCAAACCCGTACACCATTCTGTCCAGAATTCCATGGGGATCTCAAATATCCAATCAAAATTTGCAAATGATCAACACATAATGAAAAACGCACGAAATAAAATTAGGGCTCAAAACTTTAAACTCATAAAACAACCAATATACACGTCCATATTCAAAACAAAATACATCAGCATAACCAGTGGACATCACACATCAATATTCATGTCAAAAAGAAAAGTTCTAGGATCATCAAAAAACCCACCAACCTGAGATGGTGCAACCTGAATCCTTGCTGTTGGCTGCGAATGGGGGATGGTTTGCACTCTATTGATCACCAGGAAGAAGTTTGTTGAAGAAGTTCTTGAAAAGACCTAATGGATTGAGAGATATGAATATGAGATGCTTTAGGGTTCAAGCTTTCTACTCCTCCAAATATCACGTGTTCTCCGTCCTAACCAGTGCATGAATGAGTTTAAATACTCTAGGGTTTCTCACTGATAATCAATTGGGCCTTGGTGATTCTTTGTTTAAAGAGTTTTGGACAAATTTGGAATTTTGCATTATGTGAGATACACCTCCTTCCATGCATAGATATTCAAACATTTCATGATGGATCACTTAACTTCTAATTGCTAATCACACCCACGTTGAAATTGGGCCTTGAAACATTTTGATTCATGAGTTTTCAATGACTTGGCAATTTTGAATAATGGAGAATAAGTGATAAATACACCATGAATTCACTTGATTCAAAGGCCTAAAATGATCCTTGAGGAGTGCCCTTTGATGTTAGCATGTGACATGAAGCAATGGAATTAATTATAGGTCACTATGCCAAAGTTTGTGAAAATGGAATCATGAGAAACCCTAAAAACCACTTTGCCTTCTTTTGATCATAAGTTGAGTTTCACAAATGATATGGAGACCCACTAGTACTTGTTAGAAAGAGGAGAAAAAGATATTCAACTTTCATGTTGGAGAAAAATTCATTTGAAGCTTTCTTGATGATGAAAAGTTAAGTTGAATGTAGTGAAGGAACTTGCCCAAAAAGGAAACTTTCAAATTATAGGTCATTTCCATATTTAGTAACTTTTGCACCAACTCCTGATTCTTGATAAATGGCATGAAACTTGACTCTTGATGACCATATGAGGATGTGAGACTTTGAAAACCTTGGAGAGAACCTCAAAATTCCACAGTTGACTTCCCCTCTCACTGTTGACTTTCACCTGATTTACAACCCATTGGCCAATTAAATCTCTCCTGAACCAAACTGATGGACAACCTCCCACCCCTAGATACTTAGGGACCCAAGGAATACCATGGAATCAAGTCTTGCCCAAAAAATCAGAAATAAACTGACTTTATAACAAACCCTAGTTTTGGTACCCTCAGTGTAAGAGGAAATAACACAGTCTCCAAATCCAAATTCCCCTGAATATGATGTGTATCCTCTCCAAAAAAGATAAGATATGCCATTTAGTGATGATAAAAACCCAAGGAGCTTGCCCATTAGAGCAATAAACCCAAGAATCTCAAAACCCTAATTTCTGCACTGGTTAGGAGGAAGTGATCCACTTGAAATCTCTTGCTTGACCCTTTGAAGAACATCTTCTCCTCTTGAACAAGCCTCAGGCACCTTGACCCCATGCTAAGAACCAATGATATGCACACATGATAATGCAAAAATGAAATGAAACATAAGCCAGTTAGTAATAAAGTAAGGAGGGCAAATTTTGGGGTGCTACAGTTGCCCCTATTCAATCAACTTGGTCCTGAGGGTATGATAGCGATGGCTTTCAGACAATCGGGATACACGGAGATTGAATACCAAAGAACCCGGAAATTTGCAATCAACAAAGGAGGGACGACTACACTGGGGAACAAGCAATAAATGTTGCACTGTCACAACACGTACGAGTGTTGGAAATCAATACAAATAATGTATTGAAATGTCTTGAAATAAACACTAACGGGTGTTATCTATGCTGAGAATAAACACTGACGGGTGTCAAGGAATCAAAGATATCAAGTACAGACGGGTACTGAGAAGATACACGGTCGAGTGTAAAAAGGTTTCAATACGGACGGGTATCGAAAAGGTACACGGACGGGTGTAAAAAGGGTTTCAATACGGGCGGGTATCGAAAAGATACACGGACGGGTGTATAGGTTTCAATACGGACGGGTATCGAAGAGGTACACGGACGGGTGAAAAAGGCTCAATACGGACGGGTATCGAAAAGGTACACGGACGGGTGTAAAAAGGCTTTAATACGGACAGGTATCTCAAAGGTACACAAACGGGTGTAAAAGGGTTTCAATACATCCGGGTATCGAAAAGGTACACGGACGGGTGTAAAAAGGCTCAATACGGACGGGTATCGGAAAGGTACACGGACGGGTGTAAAAAGGCTTCAATACGGACGGGTATCGAAAAGGTACACGGACGGGTGAAAAAGGCTCAATACGGACGGGTATCGAAAAGGTACACGGACGGGTGTAAAAAGGTTTCAATACGGACGGGTATCGAAAAGGTACACGGACGGGTGTAAAAAGGCTCAATACGGACGAGTATCGAAAAGGTACACGGACGGGTGTCAAAAAGGGTGTAAAGTAACTTTTACCGGGGATTAATCTCGCTGGGGAATGGATAAGTCTGAATAAAAGACTCTGCCAGGGAGCACAAATATGAGGAACGCATCCCTCCAAAATCTCCTGAGTTATGCCATCTCTGCTGAGAAAGAGAACTGGCAAAGAAAATATCAAACCTGGCTTATGCTTCGAATGCAAATGTTTGAATTTTGCCGTAATGCTCCACACGAAGTGGAAATGCTACGCGCTTGAGGATGCAATGCAGGTGCTTATGATATGCAAAAGGGGTCCCTCCAGCAAAATAAATGCCGGAGAGAAAAGATTGATTCAGCTGGGGATGACAAAAATAAATTGTCCTCTGAATCCAGGAACTTTGCTGAGAAGGGTCATACCGATCGACTCTTCGGATCAACAACTTCTGCCGGGGATGATATCCCGAAAGAACTACCGGGGACCCCACCTGTCTTTCACTGAAGGTAACATCCAAAACCTGAGATTTCTCCTCTACTGGGGGAGTTGAGAATGAACGCCAATAACGGAATCGGAAGTCTGTTACTGAAGACTGCTAATATCCAATTGGGTTCAGAACCTGCTGGGGGATGCCAGCCCATAACACCATCCTGCTTGGGGATACTACTGATCTTAGCCTGCTGATGGGGAGAATGACTTTACTTCCTCCTTGCTGGGGATTAGAATATGACATCGTCGGTGAAAGCACGCTTCCTGACTGGATCGGGGAAGTGAACACCCTGATTCTGTGGGGAAATAACGTCTTGATTCAGAGAAAATACGTTCCAGGTCTCCCGCTGGGGAAGGTCTGCTCTGCTGAGGAAAGGTGCAATCTCAATGCTGGGGAGAGCAACCTGCTGGGGAAATACAATCCTGTTGCCCTGCAAGTCAACAAATAGAATATGCCACAACATGACTATCACCGTTAACGCCTAAGTAATTTCTACTGCTTTTCGTTATGCTCCGCAAAGCTCGAAGATTTATATGCAATGTTTATCAAAAATATCGGACGTTTTTTGCAAACAAAACAGTAAAAGTAAAACAAACAACAGAAAGCTCTTTGAGTGAAATGAATATTTTATTGAGAAAAGTGGTCTGTAAATAGGAATTTACAATGGGAAGCAATTCCTAAAAAGAGGTAATTGCGCAAAAGCAAAAAGAAAATACACATGTCGGGAATGTGGGAACAGATATCCACCATGATTCGACTAAGCTATGACCCATATGTCTTGCTTATCCACAAATGTCTTGACCTTTGAAGAGACTAACTGTACTGATTCCTTTCTTTCAGAACTTCTAGGTATTGAAGGTGCTCACAGATCGAACGCAGACCATAGCCTTTCGCTTATAAATCCCTAACTTTTGCCTGGATCGCCCTTTTCGGGTTTTCAATCCATCGGGATACCCATTTTTTCCAAAGTCGCCTTTTCAGGTTTTCAACTTTGCGGGTTTACACGTTTCGTTTTACATTTTATCCCTAATTTTTGCCCGAACTTTTCCCTTTTTATGGTTCACCGGGATGCCCCCTTTTTGCCTGGACTTTCTTTTTATGTCCAGCGGGTCTCTTTTATGAGAAGTATTTTTTTACTACGTCTGCGTTCAGAGGGGATGTAAAATCTTCGCCATCCATAGTTGAAAGTAGTAAGGCTCCACCAGAGAAAACCTTTCTTACTACATATGGCCCTTCGTAGTTTGGAGTCCATTTGCCCCTGTGATCTGTCTGAGGAGGGAGGATCCTTTTCAAAACTAATTCACCCATCTGAAAACTCCGAGGACGCACTTTCAGGTCAAAGGCGTGCTTCATCCTGCTCTGATACAAACGACCATGTGCGATGGCTGCCAATCTCTTTTTTTCAATAAGGTTCGACTGATCCAACCTGGAACGCACCCATTCAGCTTCATCAAGCTTCACATCTGCCAGAACTCTCAAAGACGGAATCTCGACCTCTAAGGGTAAAACTGCTTCCATACCATACACCAATGAGAAAGGGGTTGCCCCAGTTGACTTTGTAGGTTACCACCATCTTCTGTACAATCTTCTTGATATTCTTATTCGCCGCCTCAATAGCACCATTCATTTTTGGACGATATGGAGAAGAATTATGATGCTCGATCTTAAAACTCTGACATAGTTCCTTCATCATCTTGTTGTTCAAATTCTAGCCATTATCAGTAATGATTCTCTCCGGGACCCCATAACGATATATGATATCCTTCTTTATAAACCGGGCTACCACTTGCTTGGTGACGTTGGCGTACGAGGCTGCTTCCACCCACTTTGTGAAATAGTCAATGGCAACCAAAATGAAATGATGCCCATTGGAAGCAGTAGGCTCAATCTTTCCAATCATATCTATGCCCCACATTGCAAAAGGCCAAGGAGACGACAACACATTTAGAGGCGTAGGCGGCACATGCATCTTATCTGCATAAATCTGGCATTTATGGCACTTTCAGGCGTACTTGAAACAGTTAGACTCCATAGTCATCCAGTAATATCCTGCCCTCAACAACTTTCTAGCCATGGTGTGTTCACTGGAATGAGTACCAAAAGAGCCCTCGTGAACTTGCTCCATCAACAAACCTGCCTCGTGTTCATCAACACAACGTAGCAAGACTATATCGAAGTTCCTCTTATATAACACATCATCCTTGTTCAGAAAGAAGTTTCCTTCCAATCTCCTCAGAGTCTTCTTATCTTTGGTGGAGGCATCCTCTGGATACTCCTGTCTTTTCAGAAAGACCTTAATATCATGATACCACGGTTTGCCATCAGACACGTCTTCAATTGCAAACACAAAAGCTGGTCTATCCAAGCGCATGATTCTAATCGAAGGAGTTTCATTCCAACGGTTCACCTTATACATGGATGCCAATGCCGCCAACGCATCGGCCATCTGATTCTCGGCTCAGGGCACATGATGAAAATCCACCCTGTCAAAGAAAGGTAACAACCTTCTGGCATAGTTGTTATAAGGTACCAAATTTGCCTGACGAGTCTCCCATTCTCCTGTAATCTGATTGACTACCAACGCGGAATCACCATAAACATCGAGGTTCTTAATTCTCAAATCAATTGCTTCTTCTAACCCCATGATGCATGCTTCATACTCCGCCTCGTTGTTGGTACACACGAATGCTAACCGGGCAGTGAAGGGTATATGAGATCCCTTCAGGGTTGTAATGATTGCCCCAATTCCATTACCATATGAGTTGACAGCCCCATCAAAAATCATCTTCCACTGAGACCCAATCTCAGGTCCTTCGTCAGGCAGAGGCTCTTCACAATCCTTCATTTTCAGAAACATAACATGCTCGTCCAGAAACTCAAACTTCATTGGTTGATAATCCTCGACCGGCTGTTCAGCAAGATATTCTGATAAAACACTCCCCTTAATGGCCTTCTGAGAAACATACTGAATATCGTACTCTGTCAAAACCATCTGCCAACGGGCTATCCTTCTAGAAAACGCTTTCTTCTCAAACACGTACTTAATCGGATCCATCTTCGAAATCAACAAGGTTGTGTGATTTAACATATACTGCCTTAGGCGCTTGGCTGCCCAAGCGAGTGCACAACATGTCTTTTCCAGCATAGAGTATCTTGATTCGCAATCAGTGAACTTCTTACTCAGGTAGTAAATGGCGTGCTCTTTCCTACCTGTCTCGTCGTGTTGACCGAGCACACAACCCATCGAATTCTCAAGAACCGTAAGGTACATAATCAGCGGTCTTCCAGACACCGGTGGCATAAGGACGGGGGGTTCCTGTAAATACGTCTTTATCCTTTCGAACGCCTCTCGACAATTTTCATTCCACCTGACCTCTTGATCCTTTCTTAACAACTTGAAGATTGGTTCACACGTGGCTGTCAGATGAGAGATGAACCTGGCAATGTAATTCAACCTTCCCAAGAATCCACGAACCTCTTTCTTTGTCCTTGGCTCAGGCATCTCCTGTATGGCTCTTATCTTTGCAGGATCAACCTCTATACCCCTTTCACTAACAATGAAACCCAGCAATTTACCAGACCTCACGCCGAAAGTGCACTTGTTCGGATTCAATCTCAGCCTGAACTTCTTCAACCTTTCAAACAACTTCTGGAGGTTTACCATGTGTTCTTCCTCTGTCTGTGACTTTGCAATCATGTCATCAACATAGACTTCAATCTCCTTGTGAAACATATCATGAAAGAGAGTCACCATTGCCTGCTGATAGGTTGCCCCAGCATTCTTCAATCCAAAGGGAATTACCTTGTAGCAAAATATTCGCCACGGTGTTAAGAAAGTAGTCTTCTCCATGTCCTCTGGGGCCATTTTGATTTGGTTATACCCAGAGAAGCCATCCATGAAGGAAAACACAGAATATTGAGCAATATTGTCCACTAACACGTCAATGTGGGGAGCGGGAAATCATCCTTCGGGCTCGCCCTATTCAAATCTCGGTAATCAACACACATCCTGACCTTCCCATCCTTCTTAGGTATAGGTACAATATTAGCAACCCACGGAGGATAATTTATCACAGCACGAAACCCGGCGTCCAACTGTTTCTGAACCTCTTCCTTGATCTTGACAGCCATATCTGGTTTCGTCCTTCCCAATTTCTGTTTGTCGAAGTCATATCGAGCCATAGCTAAGTCCTGGGTGGAATCTGAACAAAGGAACCTGCATGATGGATGTTTTATGTTTATTATGAGTGCAACAAACAAGAAAACACATTGCCATTTTGATGTGGGTTAATGCAAAAAGTAAAAATAGAAAGACAGGGATCAAAATATTTGAATGAAAAAATGTCCTTTATTGATGATAAAAATAGCAAATAAAACATCCAAGCCCTACAAATAAATATCACTACGTCTTGGGCAGAACGTAGGACTCAACATAACAGAAAACAAAAGTAAATTACTCCGGGCGCGTCACTTGGATAACTTTCTCGGAGGACCAGTTGCCTAAACTCTGACCAGGAATGCAGGGACGGATCCAGTCGTCCATGTCACAATCACTATCTCCTTCATCCTCAATAGCATTGACTCTGTCGAAGAAAACACCGGCACTGGTGAAACGGACTGGACCATAGAACTTGGGAGGCTCTTCAGAACGCCTAGGTGGCTTGTAACCCAGTCCATGAGTATCTTGCTTTCTTTGAACATCAATAACACTGCCCCACTTCTGGGAACCACCAGCTTCAACTATAGCACGCGCCTCTTTGAAAGAGGACATTGGAACCTCTGGTTGTCTGACGACTTCAGGTTGGGCAACCACCTCAGGCTGACTGGCTGCCTTTGGGGGTTCCTCGGGAATCTTCACAGCTTCAAAGGCCTGGCACAAAGTTTCCTGTATCTCACCATCTACCTCTACATACTTGAAGGTCGATAGGTGACTTACCATGATATCTTCTTCACCACAAACAGTCACAACGTGGCCATCCGCCATATACTTCAACTTCTGGTGCAGCGTAGAAGTTACTGCCCCAACACCATGGATCCATGGGCGGCCCAACAAACAACTATAGGCAGGCTGAATATCCATTATGTAAAAGGTGGTGTTGAAAATCTCAGGACCCACCTTGATCGGCAGAACTAACTCTCCAAAAACTGACCTCTTGGAGCCATCAAAAGCACGTACCACCAAGTCACTTGGTGTACAAATCAACCCACGAGTATCCAACTTCATCAAAGCCTTCTTTGGTAACACATTCAAAGACGACCCAGTATCAACTAACACATGCGACATTAAAGAACCACAGCATTCCACTGAAATATGCAGAGCGTTGTTGTGATTCCTCCCGGCCGGAGTCAGATCTAAATCGGTGAAACCCAAACCATTACCAGGATTCACATGAGCCACAACCCCTTCTAATTGGTTGACAGATATTTCCTGCGGTACATAAGCCATATTCAGAACCTTCAGTAATACAATTCGTTGTGCCTCAGAGCACAACAATAAGGATAGAATGGAGATCTTCGATGGAGTTTGGTGAAGTTGATCGACAATCTTGTAATCACTCTTCCTAATCAATCTCATAAACTCTTCTACGTCTTCTGAGAAAGTATCCCCACCTGGCTTTGTTATAGAACTATTTGCTTCCTGCCTCTGTGCAGACTCATCCATCATCTGTTTACCTTTGTCTCGTCTTGAACTGCCAGCTTGACTCTCGGACGGAATAAAGACTCTACCACTCCTAGTGATAGCCCCTGCTTCAACAAGATTTCCAACCCCTGTATTCACAGCTGATGTCTCTTCCAATTCCTGCTTCTTACCATTAACAAACACCTCGGCCCCATAGTTCCATGGGATGGCCTTGGTACTCTCATACGGGACTGGTCCAGGAACAATGATAGTGACCGGCGCTAGTCTCGCCGGCGCTGATATAGTTATTGTCTTGAAAGGAATTGTTATCGTGGCAACATCAATCTCTCTGTCATTAACATTACTCTGCTTACAACCTCTGTCAAACTGTAATATCCCTTCGCTGATCATTTTCTGAATGCCTGCTTTCAATAAATCACAACCGCCTGGCTCCGACACACATCCTACACAACCTTCATCACAGACTGGAAATGCCCCTCCCTTCAACAGTCTTTCCTTCACCACACGCAAAGGAGTTTGGACTTCGTTCACATCTGAAATCAAACTCAAGTCTTCACAGTCTTTAATAATGGCATTAACCCCCGCCCCACCGTGATTCGGCATCGGGATCTGATTCACATTTGGAACGTCATTGGAGAAATTGATGGCCTTGGAATCCACCAAATCTTGAACCTGATGCTTAAAAGCCCTACAGTTCTCAATATAATGTCCGGCTGCCCCAGAATGAAACTCACAGTGGGCGTTGGCGTCATAGCCGGGAGGTGGGTTACTAGTAGGTGGAGCCAATGTTCTCTCCTGAATTAACTGTAGCTTTAACAAGTACTGAAATAATTGAGCGTAGGGAAGAGGTGGAGTGTCAAGATGCCTATCCCGCCTAGGCTGTGGTCTGCGAGGAGCCTAATTTTGTTGTTGAGACGCTGCTGGCTGCTGAGGTACTGCAGGGATGGTTACAGAAGCCACCTGCTGATTGAAGTTCTGACGAGGTCCTTCTCTACCACGATATGATGACACAGAGTTTGTATCTCCCTCATTCTTCTTGTAACCACTAGCATAAGGCTTCTTACTTCCTCCAGATGAGGACCCATCACCGCCTGATATTTTCCCCGCCTTAATTCCGCTTTCCACCATCTCTCCTACTAAGATCAAATCAGCAAACTTTCCAGTCATACACGGTACCCACTTTTCATAGTAATGACCCTGCAAGGTGGCCATAAACATAGTTATCATTTCACGTTCTAACATGGGAGGCTGAACCCTTGCTGCCAGTTCTCGCCACCTCTGGGCGTACTCTTTGAAACTCTCATTGTTCTTCTGTGATAAGTTCTGCAGCTGTGTTCGGTTAGGAGCCATATTAGTGTTATATTGATAGTGTCTAATGAATGCTCCTGCCAGATCTCTCCAACTTCGCACATCTTTCCTTTCTAGCTGCAAATACCACTCCAGGGATGCCCTAGATAGGCTATCCTGGAAGCAATGCATCATCAGCTTCTCATTCTTCGCATGCGCAGCCATCTTACTTGCGTATGCTCTCACGTGGGTCCTTGGATAAGACATACCATTATACTTCTCGAAAGTGGGAGTCTGAAACTTGTGCGGAATAACCACGCCTGGAACCAGGCCCAAATCCTCTAGATCCATTCCCACAGAATCCTGATTCACAACACCCCTTAGCTGTTCCTCAATCAACCTGAGCCTCTGATCATTGTCAATCTAGGGACCAGCATCCCCACCTGGTAGAGAAAATGCATCATCTTGAACATCATCATACTGACGGCCATGAACTGCGCCAGCACCAATACCACCTCCCCCAGCATTTTCAGCTCCGCCCGGAGGAATCACAACACCAGAAACAGGAATACCTCCACCCGTAGGGCCCTTCTGAACATTATTACCGTCTTCCTCATTTCTTGTAATCAGTGGCTGAACGAGAGTCCTCAACTGTTCTTGGCCTTGAGCAACACCTTGCATTAATTCCATGAATTGGTTCATGCGAGTCCACATCTCAATGATCTCATTCTGTAGATGATCCATAAATCTCTTCTGATTTTGTCTGGTAGGATACCGGTGAATGTGCTGATCTGCAATTCTGAGATGAGAACAAGATAAGAACACCAGAGATAAACACCTGTCATGCAAAATGATTATGCAAAATGATTATGAATATGCAAATGCAAATGAACATGTTTGAATATTCGCAGGGCGATCCCCCCCTTGATTCCAGTTTAACAACAAAATAGAATGGAACTTCAGCCCATATATTAAGAAAACCAGAGGAAAACCAAATGTCAACAATCACGAATCCAAGATAACAAAACTGAACACAAAAATCATAGAGGTCCCAACCAACAAGCCTGGTGGTGATCCAAATAGAATAGAAAACTAAGGCATGTCATCAAAGTCCACAAGTGTGAATCCCCCCATCCGCTATGCTTTCTGCTCCAGTCTTGAATTTCCTTGAACAACATTTTGGTGTCGGGATGCTTTGGTCTCTGAATTAGCTCTTGAATAAGAACGTCTCTTCTATGTATGATCCCTTCCAAGTATCGGCAATGCAACTCCCAAGCGTCTTCTCCATAAACACCATCCATGCTAGGACCCTCATGTCTAGGTTTCTTCACTTCATCTTGGACCTTCACTTCCTCTATGGAGGCTATGGCTTCATTGAGTCGACCCTCGACTGCTTGTCTCTTGAATACCCCTGATAGGATCTCAGCGTCTTTCTTCTTGAGTGTCAACTTCAACTGATCAATCTGAGCCAGATAACCGTCTTTCTTTCTCTTATTCTCAGCCATTGCAGTTTCTCGGTGATCATCGAACCTATGAATTTTCAACAAAGCCTTATCTAATTCCTCCTTCTTAGACTTGAGAACCTTACTGATACCATCCAAAGCTTCTTTCATCCTTTTTCTGGATGTGACCATGTCAGCTAGCTCTTTTTCTGCCTTAGCAAGAAGCTCTGTCTTCAACTTGGCGGTATGAACAGCTTCACCCCGCTCATGCTTCAACTGATAGATCTCTCTTAGTAGCTCTCTGTTTTCTTCTCGCAGCTTTTCCTTTTCAGCCCACAACTTGTGAAACTTCTCTATCACGACTGTGGTAGGAGGCTCAATCAGTAAAGGATACAAAGGTGGTTCTACCGGGAAGGGAAGAAGCTCCTCTTATGCTCTCTTCTTAATCCACTCTTTATAGGAAGGAAAAGCCCGATTATTACATTTCCCGAACGAAGTTTTACCCTTCTTGGTCACCTGTTTCCAAGAATTCACAATCTTTCTCATCATCTCTTGATCCTCAATACCATTGAAGAATAAGGACTCTTTGATATCTCTCTCTTCAGGTGGACCTCTCAAAGGATAACCAAACTGCATGATAACAAGGGAAGGATTATAGTTAATTCCACCTTTTCTCCCTATCAAGGGTACATTAGGGAATTCTCCGCACTTGCAAATAATCTCCATTCCTAGCAAGTCATAATTGAACCAAACAATGTTGTCAGCAGCCATGCCCATTAACCTCTTTGACCACTTCAGAGAATCTTTCGTATCAATAAAGGCGCCAGTTTCAGGGAGATGGCTCAGAAACCAAGTAGATAAGAGCGGTGCATAACAACTCACAGTTTTTCCCCGCCTATTTTCATTCTTGTAGTGAACTGAATGATACACATCACCTATCAAGGTAGGTATAGGATTCTTTGAAATAAAGATTCTGACAGCATGCATATCCACCAGATCAGGAACATTGGGAAACAGGACAATCCCATAGATGCACATAGCCAGAATAGCTTGGAAAGCAATCCAATTCTTCTCTTTAACATGTATGCAAGCTTGATCAAACAAGAACTTTAATAAGAAACCCTTAGCTCCTTGTTTTTCCTCAATATTACTGCTCAGAACGGATTCACCAATATGAAGAGCAACAGCGATTTCTTTTACCCCGGGGTGTTCTTCAGAAAAGAATACTATGTCATGCTTGATAGGGATTCCCAAAATAAATGAGAACTCCTCCAACGTTGGGGCAAAGATGTAGTCTGGGAAAGTGAAGCAACGCAAAGACGGATCGTAAAACTGAAGAAGTGTATGAATGGCATCCTTCTCATACTTGGAGATATTATAAATAAACTTCAGAAGTCTCCCATACCCTCCACTGAACTCTGTACGAACTCCGGGACCAGCCATATTAATTAATTTGTGAATCAATGTCAAAGTCGGATCTGGGAACGAATAGGCAACAGTCTTCTTTCTCGGGACATCCATGTCAAGGTAACCTCAGAAAACCGGAATCAAGAGTAAGATGCAAGCCCTGAAAAATGTCAAACATGTTAGAATGCAAGCAGAATGATATGTTCATGCAAACATGGGATCAAGGCAACACTGCTGGATGTGCTGTGTTGTTAACTGAACGAGAACCACAACCCAGAAAACCAGAATTCTGAACCACTGAGATAACCAGGAACCCAAATAATCAGACATTGATGAAAAATCCAGAAAAACAGGGTAGGTTGAAGGTTTCGGTTACCTGCAAACCTGCAAACACCCATCCCCTATCACATGTGGGTACTAGGATGTTCAGTATCCCGGGCTCTAAGGTCGAGAAATGATGATACGTTCACCATTTCTGGTTTGGCATCATCATCAATCGAGGAGGCCTCAACTGATTCTCCAAAACAGAAGGTCCTCAGCTTTGGCACTGAGGTCGAGAAATAATAGTACATTCATCCCTCGGGGTACAGTACTATCGTCAATCGAGGAGTGCCTCCACTGATTCTCTTCAAAAGATAGGGGCCATCCTATGTGAGTTCCAAAGTGGGCCCTCGGGTGCGAATGGGTTTGCCACAGGATGTGGTCTGCCACTGTCACTACTAAAGAGGGATGTTTCCACTAAGGTCCTCGATGATCGGTCACCAGAGTCGACAGCTCTCTAGATTAACACCCTAACATGCACAAGACACACACGTCAGGATACGTCCCAAGATAGCCTCGTCTGGTTGTGAATTTTGTGAACACACAACCGTACCAAGCGCGCACGTAGGTCCCACTACTTTCCACTCTAGTCCTAGGGTGTACTCAAGCCTGGGTATTGGGCTATCTCTCAAAACAACCCAACCTACAAAACAGAAACAGCCAGCACAACACAGTAGTATGACAGTAATAAAAATGAAATGCAGTGCAGAAAATGCGGTAAAAATAAAATACAACAAACACAACAAAGCAAATACAAAGACACCCAAAGAGAACAAAGACAAGCAAGCACTAGGATTGACTCGCTTAGGGATGGACCAGCATAGGTCAACCAGAGTCCCCAACAGAGTCGCCAGCCGTCGCTCCCAGGATTTTCATCCAGGTACAAATGCGAGAGTGGCGCGGAAAAAATAGAGTCGCCAGCCGTGTAAATTTATCCCAAGAGAGGGAAAGGGAACACCGCATAAACCTTAGGAAGAGGGAAAGGAATGGTCATCGCAACCATAACCTAGGTTCGGGAGTCGGTTACGCGAGGGGAAGGTGCTAGCACCCCACGCGTCCATCGTACTCGATGGGATCCACGCTTGTTGTCTAATCTAAGGGTGAGTTATCCTATCATCTATGGCTGTACTAAGACGGGGGAGACAAAGACAAACTCGGTAGGACGTCGACGTCCTAGGCCTACGTACCCCCTTTGTGCAATGGGGAATTCAGAGTCAACGTAGTTCGGACCAAGTTCTTTTTGTGTTTTTTATGAGCGACGTTAAGTTCGCGTCCGGGAGTTAGGGTCGATGCCTGTTTGCGACTCAAACGGAAGGTAACGTGCCCTTTTTGAAAATAACCTTTAGTTTGACAATCCCGAAGGACAAAAAGGTTTGAAGTTTGTTTGTATTTTTTAGGACAAAAGTGGCCTAAGTTAGTTCATAAATTGCATTGCACCAAAGTCTAGGGCACAGGGGCGAATACTTAACGCATCGTCCCAAGACAGGACGCTCGCTAAGCACTCTAGAAAGATGAGAGGAAGCCCCTTATTTCTCATTCCCCACGCTTAAGGCTCGTGCGCAATACACTTTATTCTTATTAAGTGTTTTCAAGAAGTTTGAGATGAGAAGAGAGACGACACAAAGGAAACTCTAACGGGAACTAAGAATCCTAATGTTATCATGCATGGGTGACCTACGGTTAGTGAGGTTTGACGACAACCTAAGCCTAAAGAAAAAAGATGAGAGAAGGAAAGAATAAGGGTGAACATGGGTACTTATCCATACCCTCAAATAACTTACCTTAGTCCCTGCATGAAAGGTTAGTACGAAACAGACATAAGTAAAAGAAATAAGATAGATGAAACCCAAGCAAAGACATGAAATAGTGATCAAGTGGCCAACAGCAGTCCAAACATGAATTAAGAAATCAAAGAACAAACCCCCAAACAATGGCACCAGTGCCTCTTCAAACAAATGATCAGACATGATTAAGGAAGCATACAAGAAAGACCTCAAACAAAGGCAATCAAACAATTAGCAAAACAACTTCTAAAATCACCAAATTAATTATCAAAGTTGCTCAACCAGAAACAAACCAAATACCAAAAACTCCTGCAAAAATTCAAGAAGTTAGTCACTCAAACAAACATGCAAACTCAGATGAGAAATATGACTTAATTTGCAAAAAGAAGGACTAAAATGCAATATGAAATAGTTTTAAAAAATGAGGGAAAAATATTTTAATGCACTTCAGAATATTATCTAACAAATGCAAAAATAATGGATTCAAAATGTTCTATGGATGCAGAGAAATAAAATGAACAATTTTAAGTATGCATGATATGAGTAATTCAAAAGGAAAATAAACAAATATTTAATTTTGATGATGGAAAATAAAATAAAAATAAAAATAAAATTTGTAAAAATTTTATAAAATTATAAAAGTGATGCATGAATTTTCTTGGAATTTTTAAATGCATATAACTATTTTTAAAAATTAAAAATGAAGTGTAATGATTTTAAAAAATAAAAGTGTGAAATAAGCATGGGGGGTGCAATGAGTAAATAAAATGCGTTGGAAATAAAACAATGGGCTCAGAGGGGGTACGAATAGAAAAAGCCCAAGCATTAAGTCCATTAGCGAAATAAAAAAAAAAGGGAGGTACACATGGACTTAGTCAACGTTCAGACTCCACATGGGCCCTTGGATCAATCTAATGTCACACAATAAGTCAACCAAATCAATTATTATGCAAGATCAAAGGTCATGATTTATACGCACACCACAACTAAGGTGTACCCATGCACACACAAACCTTAAGAGCACCCTACACACCCCATGTGTCAGGCACGCGTATTTTTTATTCGTTGGCAGCCCACCATCCGTTTGATTCATCCAACGCACATGATGAAGTCAACTAAATACAAAGTAATCATGATAAGGGCACATGATCTGAAGGCACATGATAATAACAATGGACGGCACACACACGAACACTTAATAAAACTCAGAAAAAAAATAAAAAACAAAACACATGGCAAGCTTTGGACCGTGCGATCAGATGCATCAACGGCTGGGAGTCATCTTCCTCGCCAAAAACCCTAGCCGGCCGGAGCTCCATACCAGTCGCCGGAACCCTAGTTCCGGCCGCCACCTGCAACTAAAAAACCACCCAGAAAATGCAAACCCGTACACCATTCTGTCCAGAATTTCATGGGGATCTCAAATATCCAATCAAAATTTGCAAATGATCAACACATAATGAAAAATGCACGAAATAAAATTAGGGCTCAAAACTTTAAACTCATAAAACAACCAATATACACGTCCATATTCAAAACAAAATACATCAGCATAACCAGTGGACATCACACATCAATATTCATGTCAAAAGGAAAAGTTCTAGGATCATCAAAAAACCCACCAACCTGAGATGGTGCAACCTGAATCCTTGTTGTTGGCTGCGAATGGGGGATGGTTTGCACTCTATTGATCACCAGGAAGAAGTTTGTGGAAGAAGTTCTTGAAAATACCTAATGGATTAAGAGATATGAATATGAGATGCTTTAGGGTTCAAGCTTTCTACTCCTCCAAATATCATGTGTTCTCCGTCCTAACCAGTGCATGAATGAGTTTAAATACTCTAGGGTTTCTCACTGATAATCAATTGGGCCTTGGTGATTCTTTGTTTAAAGAGTTTTGGACAAATTTGGAATTTTGCATTATGTGAGATACACCTCCTTCCATGCATAGATATTCAAACATTTCATGATGGATCACTTAACTTCTAATTGCTAATCACACCCACGTTGAAATTGGGCCTTGAAACATTTTGATTCATGAGTTTTCAATGACTTGGCAATTTTGAATAATGGAGAATAAGTGATAAATACACCATGAATTCACTTGATTCAAAGGCCTAAAATGATCCTTGAGGAGTGCCCTTTGATGTTAGCATGTGACATGAAGCAATGGAATTAATTATAGGTCACTATGCCAAAGTTTGTGAAAATGGAATCATGAGAAACCCTAAAAACCACTTTGCCTTCTTTTGATCATAAGTTGAGTTTCACAAATGATATGGAGACCCACAAGTACTTGTTAGAAATAGGAGAAAAAGATCTTCAACTTTCATGTTGGAGAAAAATTCATTTGAAGCTTTCTTGATGATGAAAAGTCAAGTTGAATGTAGTGCAGGAACTTGCCCAAAAAGGAAACTTTCAAATTATAGGTCATTTCCATATTTAGTAACTTTTGCACCAACTTCTGATTCTTGATAAATGGCATGAAACTTGACTCTTGATGACCATATGAGGATGTGAGAATTTGAAAACCTTGGAGAGAACCTCAAAATTCCACAGTTGACTTCCCCTCTCACTGTTGACTTTCACCTGATTTACAACCCATTGGCCAATTAAATCTCTCCTGAACCAAACTGTTGGACAACATCCCACCCCTAGATACTTAGGGACCCAAGGAATACCATGGAATCAAGTCTTGCCCAAAAAATCAGAAATAAACTGACTTTATAGCAAACCCTAGTTTTGGTACCCTCAGTCTAGGAGGAAATAACACAGTCTCCAAATCCAAATTCCTCTGAATATGATGTGTATCCTCTTCAACAAAGATAAGATATGCCATTTAGTGATGATAAAAGCCCAAGGAGCTTGCCCATTGGAGCAATAAACCTAAGAATCTCAAAACCCTAATTTCTGCACTGGTTAGGAGGAAGTGATCCACTTGAAATCTCTTGCTTGACCCTTTGAAGAACATCTTCTCCTCTTGAACAAGCCTCAGGCACCTTGAACCCATGCTAAGAACCAATGATATGCACACATGATAATGCAAAAATGAAATGAAACATAAGCCAGTTAGTAATAAAGTAAGGAAGGCAAATTTTGGGGTGCTACAACTACCTTTCATGTTTGCATCACCAAAAAAACTCTTTCAAATTTGTCTAATAGATTTAAATTTGGATGGGAGAGTATACTAATCAATTTAAATTGTTGCATCATAAAAACAAAAACTAAATGCATAATTTTAAGAATACAAACACAACAACACATAACAAATATTTTTAATAACACAAACTAAAAAGGAAGTTCCAAAAGAAAACTTATACTTACCTCAATCACTTCCTTGGTACAACTTTCCTGCACTTCTTGAATCAAACACTCGCGCATATATAATCACTTACTCCTTTTCTAATCTTTCCTTTATCCTCCCCTGCATCCTCTTCTTAAGCCTCCACTCTAGCTTCACTTCTATTCTCTAATCAACTTGCTCTTCAATCTATTTCTAGCACATTTCTTCACTGTTTGAAGATGATTCAAAAATTAACCTCAGTTTGGTGCCTCATCCAATAACACAGACACGCCTACCATGCTCCTTTATTCCAATCGCTTCTACAAATATGTAATGGTGTTATTGTGGAACAAAGGCGCCAAAATTGGCTTTTTTAACCAGCAAATTTTACAACATAAATAAAAGTTCATCACCAAAGTGAATTAACTACAATTAATAAAGTTAAAAAATAATTTACTTACAATCTTTTCAATAGCTACGCATGTAACCTTTGATGTGAATTCCTCTCCTAATCTTTCATGTGCTCTCTTTCGTTTCTCACTGTGTGATGGTGGAGATGGGCTGCGATCAAGGCTTAGTGAAGGATATCCCATATCTTATTCTCTCTATTTTATTTTTTCTTTAATCATTGTCTCCTCCAGTTTATCGTATCCTTAATGAGGCAATCTATGTTGACAGATCATTTTGACCTATTTTTCGTTCCTCATTGTCTCTTAGCTTATAATTTAGAAATGGTGTGCGACTAGATAAACTTATCCCAACTCTCCTGATCAATAAAATTATGCATATTGATGACACTCCGTCATTACATGTTTTATGTAGAAGAAACTGAGCAAAACCAGTCAAAGATGAGCAAAAATGAAGAAGAAAGACCAAAGAAACTTGAAAAAATGACCAAGTATGAAGAAATAAAGACTAAGTGAAAATCTGATGGAAAAAGGGGGCAAAATGTGCATCTACTGAATAATCATGCGTAGCATCGCGCATGTTATAGGTAAGTTTCTTCAGTATCGTGCGCACGTAGGGCCTTTTTCTAGGCTTATTCTGACACGTTCTGGACTGATTTGACAACTTTAAAAGGGAGTTTTTGGCATATTTTCAACGGTTCTGCTAATTTTTACTGAAAGTGACAATAAAGAACACCAAGAGGGTGATTTTGAGAGCATTGGAATCCATTGGAGGCAAGTTCTTCAAGGAATTTCACATGTAACCTTCATCTTATCGATTGGTATTTGATTGTATCGTTATGAGTATCTAAACTTTTCTAAGTTAGTTTTGAATGGATGCCTTTTTCCCCTGATCTTATAATACGAAACACAATCGATTGAGAAGCCGAAATCTTTACTAATCGTCCGGTTTTGTATGATGAAGTTATTTTGAACCTGTTGGGACATATGTTTAATTTTTTACTGCATGAATAATTGAAGTTATAATTCTATTCAATTGCCTCTTTTTCTTAATGCTTTTTTATGTTAGATTCTCTTTTAATCTGATTATGGGCGCATAAGGAATACTGACCATTAGTCTATGCGTTGGAACTAGGGCAATTATTGCACTTACATTGGTTGAATATAGATCAGAGACATCTAGTAGTGGCATTTGAGTTAATGTCCTATGGCATTGCCTAATTTCACTTACGCTGGTTGAATAGGGATAGGAGATCTCGAGTAGGAATTAGTGATCTATACACCAAGGGATTAGGTATAATGATTTTGTTAATTTGCCGTGGAAATATAACAACTTTCTCATTTATGTAATGCATTAAACATCAATAGAGGATAAATAAGGGATTCTATACAAAGCATGACTGCTTTCGTATTATTTCAGAACAATTTTTATTTTTCGCTTTAAAACTTGAAACCCCCGCCACCAATTGTTACTTTTTATACTTGCACAACTATTGCTTTATTAAATAGCATTCAATGTGGATTTGATATCTTTTTATTACTGCGACACTATCAGTACACTTACCTAGAAGTCATCAAGTTTTTGGCATCGTTGCCGCGAACTATTGATAATTTTAACAAGGCAACACTTGTGCAACGTTTTTTTTAATTTAGTTTTTATTTTAGTTTTCTAGCAAATTGTTTAATTACAGTACTACAAAGGTATTTCTTTTTGTGTAGCCGCAACTCAGGATCAACATTGACATCGCTTGACCCCGAAATTAAAAGGACCGCACGTGTGACCAGAAGAGTGGTTAACAAAGTGATTCTAACTCAAAGGACGTTAGTGGAAGACAATTCACTAATTTCTTCAGACTCCATGGAGGAAATCATCATGGAATCCGTACCACCACCCACTATGAGGGACTACTCCAAAAGGACTGATGAAGGACATATTTCTAGAGGGTTTGTACCAGAAATCCCCATTAACTTTGACATAAAAAAATTTATGCTTTCAGGTTTGAGAGACAATCAGTTCGACAAGAACGCAATTTGAGGCCTGTGGGAGCACCTTGCCCGCTTCTACGAAACAACCTCATTGTGTAGGCCAGCTGAGGTCACTGAAGACCAAGTCAAGCCGAGGCTGTTTGGTTTCTTGCTAATTAGAGGAGCTAAATATTGGTTGCTTTGTCTTCCAAATGGAACTATATAGACATGGAAAGAGGTGGAGGAAAATTTCTTGAAGAGATTTTTCACCACCACTCAATTTGCTGAACGAATAGCTAAAACCACAAACTTTGAGCAACATGAAACTGAATCGTTGAATGACTGATGGGAAAGGTTTAAACTTTTGTTACTATCAAACCTCGAAAAATACAATCCTTCGCGAAGCGTATTGCACACTCACTAAAAATATTTTGAATAGAGTTGTCACCGAACATTATTTATCCTAATGAGAGAATAGGAAAATATTGATAAAACGTTTAAAAGAAGATGGTCGTTGCAACCATATTCATGTTCGGGAGTCGATTACATATGGGGAAGGTATTATCACCCCTCATGTGCGTTGTACTCAACGAGAACCTTTTAGTTAAACTTGCGATTTGAATGTTAAATTATGTTAATTGTTTTGTTCTAATTGTAAAAGATTAAAGAGTAAAAAGAAAGGGGTCACAATTGTTTTTTTTACTTGGGTTCCTGACGAGATTGCGTGTCTCTCTCCTTCGTATCTCTGGGTGCAATAGAGAACTCAGGGCTAAATAGTTTTGGATAGAAAATGTTTCTTTGTTGGTCGATTTTAGTGAAAGCTATTTCATCTAAATTGACAGAAAAACATTGCTTGGTACCCAAAACAAGCGAGAATCTTGTCGAGACGAAGATTTCAATCTTCATATCTCCATATAGAAGAAACGGAGAGACTTAAATATAAACATGCACAATTTTTGGCCCTAAGATACCACAAAGATGCTTATGATATGATATGAATGCACGAATCTGAGTTCTGTGGAGAATGATACCACAGGAGACAAACTACTACTGGAAAAACCAAGCAGAGAACAAAGGGAACACCACAAGGGAATAAGTAACATATCTCCAAGAGACATAGCGAGGAATGCAAGATATTATGGAAATTCATCAAGGTGACAAAGAGTATCCAGTAATACTTGGAAATAGAGGGACAAATCCTGAACACAGATACAAACATCTGGGAAGGCATCAGATGTAGAAAGTACCTCACTCTGGAAAACATATGAGAAACATCTAGAAAACATTAGATGTGGGATGAGACCAAATATGAGGATACAACATAGACTTCCAAGAAATCACTTAACTTTACTGTGGAATACTCTAGAACATCCAGAAAACAAAATCAACTTTACTGAATGAGGAATCAGCTTGCTCTGACATTCTGCGCCTCTGCATTATGTTGTTCTTACTCTAACATTCTGCGTCTGATATTAGCACTAGTCCTGTATCTGTGATGAGGAATCAACTTGATGACTGACAAATGATGCTGGAAGATAGAGACATATAGAATGAGTTGTTGATTAAATTGGATGCATGCATGAATCATGCAAAGGATGCAAATGATATGAAATGTCATGCAACACAGGATACAGTTCATAGGTAACAGAATCCAAGGTTCAGGATCACAAGCATGGAGTCTGGGTGAATAATTAACCACAAGGTGTGTATTAAGTGTAAAGTACCTGCACAACAGATTCTAACATGGTTCCCAGAGTCGTCGATCCTCATTTGGATATTATCAACTTGCACAACTACTCGCGCGGGCCAATAATATTCGCAAGAGAAACTCGTCTGAGTGTAGCATCACGTATTAACTACCTCAGGTATACACCTGGATAATCACTGCACTACATCTTAAGAGGCCAATATGGGTAAAGGGGTTCTAAAGGTCCTCAACTTTTCAGGCTCCCGGGTCGAAAATAATAATGCTATTACGACTACTCGCAACGACAAATACTACACACATAGATTATCAAGCACCCTGAAAAACAGAAGAACCCAAGAAAAATAGCAAACAATAATAGCAACACAAATAGAACAAGATAGGCTTAACCCTCTCAACAGTGATCCCCAACAGAGTCACCATTTTTTGTCGTGGTGAGAATCGGAGACCAAGCTATCGATTAGCTTGACTAGCAAAAAATAAGATATCGCCACCGAACTTTTATTTTTCCAAGGTAAGGGAGAAAAGATCGAACAAAACCCATAAACAAATATGCAAAGCAAAAAGCAAGGTTAAAAGCTAAGCAAAAGAGAGATCAATGGTACAGGGGATGGTTATACTAAGGGAAGGTACTAGCACCTTAAATGTCTGTAGTATTCTACTGGAACCTCTTGAAATATTTGTGTTTTGGCTAAAATTGTTTGCTAAAGGTAAAGATGACCAAGGCAAAGCAACAAACATACAATGGACATGCACATGACAATAAGTCAACACACACTCCCTTCCCTTGGATTAAGTAAAAGCGTCAAAAGAAAGCAACAAATACATGGCTAAACATTATGTAATCAATAGACACATGGCAAAACATCATGTTATAATCAGCCATCAAAGTATGAACAAACAACAGATGAAATCAACAAAGTACATGGCAAAACATCATGTATGATAAATCAACAAATATAATCAACAGCGTACATAGCAAAGTATCATGTATGATAAAACGACAAATAGAATCAACAACGTACATGACAAAGCATCATGTATGATAAAACGACAAATAGAATTAACAACGTACATGGCAAAGCATCACGTATGATAAAATGACAAATAGAATCAACAACGTAAATGGTAAAGCATCATGTAATCATCATCATAATTCAGATTCATCAAGGAAAAGCATAAAAGATAAAATAGAATCGGGATCATGAGATCAAACAAATATAATAAAAGGATCCAAGTCACAAGCTCACAAAGTTAGGAATCCAAATTGATAAAGAAACTTAATTAATCGAAATTAAAATCGAAGTGATCAAAAATAAAAAACTTAAGCAATTAAGATCTAAACATAAATCACAAAATATTAATAAATAAGAAAATATTTTTGAGGTTTTTATTTAATTTAAAACAAAAAGACTAATTAACCAAGATAATTACCATTAATTATAAGCGACATAATTAGAAAAATATTTTAAAAATTAATAAAGGATTTCTAAACTAATATTATTAACTAAAAAAAATTAAAATAAAGAGAAGAAAAAAAATGTATGTGGGATGTTAGGGGTATGCAAAAGATATCTAAAGCCTAATACCCAATCACACTTAAACCCTAATTAAATAATAACCAAAATAATAAATACAAATGGAAATAAAAAAGAAAAGGTCAACAAGAGAAAAGAGAGGGTGGCGACACCCTGACTGTGTGGAATAACCCCACTTTTTAATTTTTCTTACTATAACTTCAAAAGAAAATAGATCCAATACTCAAACCACCAAACTGTAAATTGCATCAGTAATGAAATTATAACTAAAGAAAAGAATACAAAAACACCAACCACGATAGTGGAAGGTCATGTTGTTGATTCCGGTGGCTGGTGATGTTGTGAATGGCAAAGATGGAGGCTTCACGTGGTCGCGTCGTTGCTGGCTCTGGCGAGGACTTTGTTCACCACTCTTCCATTTTCATTTTTTCTCCTCTTCTCTATTTCTTTTTTGTTGCTATTGTGATTTTTTTATTATTGAATTTGTTGTTTCTGTGATATTTAGAGAGCTTTATGTTGTTATGTTCACGTAGTTTTTAGGGAGAGTAACTTTTGTTATGGCTTGAGATGAAAGGTGGAAAAAGGTTTTGGTTGTTTAGAAAAATGGTGGAAGATGATGATGATGAAGCTCGGTGGTCTGAGGTTGCAGCGTATCCAAGAAAAATTAAAAGGGTGAGGTGATGGATGTGTGGAGGTAGAAGTGAATGATATATACCTTGGTTTCATGTATCATGAAGTGGTTTTTATGGGTGAAGGTAGTGGCCGGTTTTCTTTATGATGAATGGTGAGGGTTAAGGTTTTTGGAGTTTATGTCAGGTGGTAGTTTATTGTGAGAGTGAAGAGGATTTTTGTTATGATTTTTGAAAGTAATAATGGTATATGTTTTTACTTTTTTCCCAGTGTAGTATATGTGTAATGAAAAAGAAAAAGAAAAAGAGGGGTGTTATTGTTGGTACGATTATGGTGTTGAGTGAGGGAGAAGAAAGAAGTTGATGTGGTGATGTTGGTGATATGGAAGTGTTGTCAATGATGAAGAGGGAAGTTATGAGATGCTGGATCTTTTGAATGAGGGAAGAGAAAGTCATTGTTAAGAGTTGTGTGTTTGAAGATTGTATTTTTTTTAAAGATCCCCTATCTAGTTTTTCAATCAAAGCATTTTAATGTGAAGAAACTGTTGAAACAAGTTTGGTTTATGCCATGAATCCTCCAAGGTTTTGATGATAACAAAGTGTTTGAAAAACCAATTAGGATCTATAACTAGCCAGTTTGTGTATACAGGATTATATTTACTTGATGGAACTAGTTCTGACACTTAATTGGCTTTGGTTCGGTTCTGGTCACACTCTGGTAAGGACGTCTTATGAGAAAAGTTGTTGCTAGTACATTTTAGCTCAGAAGTGTGCTATGCTGCCTCTGAGCCGATTAATGTCATATCAGTTCTACTAACATGGGACTCAAGATTTATTGACATTATCTTCTGCAGGTTGTGTTGTACTTGAATCAGAGTTGTATCCTCTGGACAAAGACCTAGTTTCTCGGATACTCTTGTGACTGAAAGTCCCAACACTTACTCCATTTGAAAAAGAAGATGTACTGGAAGATTTGGTTCTGTTTGTAGCCGTTGAAGATCTCCAATGTCTTTATTTTCCTTGGCTATAAAAAGGGGATGAAGATTTGAAGATCTCTCAAGAAATAATGCTGCAAATACAACTAAGATATACACGCACTACCTTCAGAAAAGCTGAGTCTGCTAAGAGTCTTTGTATTAGTGTGTTGTATTAATTGAACACCTCTGATATTTTATCAAGTGTTTTTCTTTTGTAAGTTATTCCTTCTCTAAACTAGCTGTTTAAATTAAAGTCTTAGACACGAGCTCTAAGCAAGGTAAAAATGTTAGACACGAGCTCTAAGCAAGGTAAAAGTCTTAGACATGAGCTTTAAGCAAGGTGAAGTCTTAGTCAGGTGGTCTAAGCAAGATAAGTCTTGTCAGGAGCTGATTGAGCAGAGTGAAGTCTTAGACACGAGCTCTAAGCAAGGGAAGTCTTGGACAAGTGGTCTGAGCAAAAAGAAAAGTATTATACAAGTGTGTATAAGGAAGTGTAATCTGGTGTATTATAGTGGAAAATCTCTTGCTTGGCAAGGGGGTTGGAGTACTCTCAGTTGAGAGTGGAACCAGGATAAGTACTGTGTGTTCTTTGCTATTTTACTTTACTTTTATCAGTCTTTATTTGCGCCTCACCTTATCAGATTCTGAATTTAGTTTTAGAATCTGACCTCTGGTTCAGAAGTAAATCTAACTTTTTGAAAAACACAATTCAACTCCCCCCATTTCTTGTGTATTTTTCTCACCTTCAGTTGGCATCAGAGCAAGGTCTGTACGTAACACTTAACAGTGGTACAGTCAAAGATCCAACGAGAAAAATATGGATCCTGAGGTTACTAATTCTGGTACCTCAAGGAGGATTCCCTATGATTACAATAGCTCTGAGAGAAACTATTATACTGCTAAACCTCCTATATTTAGTGGTGACTCTACTGAATTTGAATAGTGGAAAAGCAAGATGTACACATATATCATTGGACTAGATGATGAGCTATGGGATATTCTTGAGGATGGCATTGACATTTCTGTAGACAGTGTTGGTATGGTTGCTGACATAAAAGCTCTGACTCTAGCTCAAAAAAAATCTACAGAAAACATCACTGAGTCAGAAGTATTTTGGTTGATGCACTTCCACATGCTGAGTATTTGAAGATCATTGATAAGTCATCTGCTAATACTATCTTTGAATCACTGTGTTCTACTTATCAAGGAAATCAATAAGTCAAATAAGCCAAAGCTGGCTTGTTGATACAAAAGTATGAGTTATTCAAAATGAAGGAAGACGAGGATATTGAAACCATGTTCTCCAGGTTTGAGGTTTTTGTCTCGGGCCTTTAAGTGCTGAACAAAAGCTACTCAACAACTAATCATGTGAAGAAAATTCTAAGAAGTCTCCCTCAGAAGTTTAGACCTGAAGTAACAGCTATTCAGGAAGCTAAAGATATGAATACGCTGTCCCTTGAAAGTCTAATCAGCAATCTTCAAAGTCATGAGATGGAAATCAATGGAGATGATACTACTCAAAAGCTTAAATCTCTCGTATTGAGATCTAACTCTAAAAAATTTGGTGACAGTCCAGAAGATCTACAAAAAATGGTAAAGCTGATTAATCGTCTGAAGAAGAATCGGATGGAAGATCTAATGACAAAGACAAGGCATGCTTCATCAAAGGAATACATCAAACTTCTAGAAGAAGCATAAGATTCTCTAAAAACAACAGGAGAATCAACCTCAAAGATGAAGACAGAGTCTGCTATAATTGCAACAAACCAGGACATTTCAGAAGTGATTTTCTTGAACCTCTAAAGGACATTTAGAGAAAAGAAAGTTATTGTTAAAGCGGTAAAGCGGCAAGCAACAAACATTTTGGAAGTATTTTTTTGGGAATTTATCGTGTCCACAGAGATTGGAATTGAACTGCCATTCGACGGTTTAATTGTTAATGAGTTTGGGTTTAGAATGGTTTTAAAGTATACAAACAAAAAAGTAAATATTAACACAAGAAAATTCATTCATCAGAGAGAAAAGACTTATCAAGCATGTATATATTCCACTCATCACAAACTTAAACCTATCGACCAGTTACACTCAACTTACAATACTCCTCAATATCACCCGGTATCGTTCACAACACATGTCCATCTCTGGCACATGATAAGTGCAAATTGTACCTATTTTTGTATATATGTTTTGTTACACTTATCGATACTTTTTGTCTATATCGTTTGAATAAACCCCAATTTCTTTATATATACGTTTACTTTACATTTTAGTGTATATATTGCATATCGTGTAAATATTACTGAGTTTAATTGATTTTATCTCATTTTTTGTAGGTATTCAATCAAGGTTATCTTGCCATATTCATGAAGAGCATTGAATAAGCTTTCCAGCACTTTCGACTGTGCGTAAATCAGAGATACGGTTCAGAGGTTGTGGTCAAAATAAGGGCTGGTTTGCTGTCAAGTTCGCTTTGCGAGTTGACAGCGAAAGTTCGCTTTGCGAAGGTCCAGCGAAGGCCCTAGCGAAGGAGTCCAGAATTGGACAAGGGAGAAAAGGACCAAAGTTCACTTTGGGAACTGTGCAGCGAGTATTCGCTAGGTGAATAAATCATTCGCACTGCGAACTTCTGGAAATTTGCATAGGCGGTTTGACTGTTCAGAGGCACTTAAGTGCCATTTTTTGAGGTTCGCTAGGCGAATGATTCGTTCGCAAAGCGAACGTGACACATTTTGATTGTTATAGTTCATTTCAGTCACTTTTTAGGTAATGGGTTTGGGTCATTTTTGCTCCCACTCCATCAAACATCATTTTTTCATAGGATTAGCTTAGAAAGCAACATTGAAGCTTGCACACGGATGATCCGGGTTGGATTTCTCATCGATCGGCGCCGACAAACCGCGATATGTTTGGTTCATTTCTCTTCTTCTTTGTGTATTTCTTCTTTGTTGGGTGTTGTATAGTTCCTATGAACATATGTATCTTTGTTGATCTTAATATTGTATAAAATCTGCTTTACAAATCATTATCGATGTCTTCCTTGATCTTTTTGTATTTATGTTTGGATTTGCGGTGTGTTAGAGATAAACATCACGAATCTTGATTAGGGATGGATATCTATTGTCTAGATTCTAGAGATAGATTTAGATAATAATCTTTATGGTGTCGGAACTTAATACCTTTCGTGTTTCGAGGCGTCGTACGCGAGAGTGATGACGAGAGTAATGCGGTTACTCTCTCAGCTCAGTGTGTCAGAGATGGACACTGTTGTGAGCGATACTGGATGATTTTGATGAGTATTGTAGTATAGTGAAAATGATGGATAAATTTATGTTTGTGACGAGTGGATTATATGTATGCTTGATAAGTTTCTTCTCTCTGAAGAATGAATTCTGTTTATGTTGATATTTACTTTTCTGTTTTCTTGTTTGAAACCATTATAATCCAAACTCATAAACGCGAGAGACTGTCGAACGACATTCTTTCCCTCGAACCAATCTCTGTGGATACGACATCAATCCCGGAGGGAATTCTTCCGAAAATAAATATTTTTGGTTGCTTGCCATATTCTGCATTCAACAGCACACTCAACCATGCTACCCCCATCGGCACTCTCGCACCCGACTCAAGACATGGAGCCATTAAGTTTCGACACCCATACGGATTGTTAGCCCTAAATCTATCTCTAGAGTTCAGAAACTAACAGATAATTATCCTGAATCGAAGTTTGTGAAGTTTATCTCTAACACGACCCAAACCCCGCGCATTTAAGCAAAAATCAAGAACAATCACCAATAGAGATTTATAAAGCAAATTAAATATAACGCCATAGGCGACAAATGTACATATGATCAAAGTAAAAACATATACAAACCCAACATAGAAGAAAGACATGAAGAAAATCAGAAATGAATCAAACACTTCACGGATTGTCAGAGCCGATCGTTGAGAAATCCACCCCGGATCATCCAAATGCAAGCTTCCATGATGTTTTCTAAGCTAATCTAATTAAAAAATGAAGTTGATGAAGTTGAGAGATCAAAAATCACCCCCAAACAACATAACCTAACAAAAATGAAGTAAAATGAACTAAATACAAAATCCTGTCTCAGACGCACTGCCCGGCAGAAGAATGGCTTCGCCCGGCGGAGCACTTTATTACTCTCACACCAGCTGCGTACTTGGATAGCCTGGCAACAAATATCTAGTTTCGCCCGGCGGCAAAAGCATCGCCCGGCAAAAGCTCAAAAACTTGGAATGCTATTGGAATTTCCTTATTTCCATTCTCTTACGCCACCACACCACCCGGCGCTCAAAACACACCGTCCGACGCTGCTTCTCCCGGCCCTACTAAGGCGCAGCTGACAGCAAAAATTATGCATTATTTTATTCGTAACTTTTGAACCGTAACTCAGTTTTTCACCCGGTTCGAAGCGCTGGAAAGCTTATTCAATGCTCTATACAACAATGCTCCAATATCAATGCTCAAATATCTACAAAATGAATGGAAAAGTATTATTTGTTACATATATAAACAAAAACACGAGTATACATTAAATATACACTTTTACAACAAAGTGGGGTTTTATTAACAAAAAGAACTGATAAGTGAAACAAAACTTATATACAAAAATAACTACAATTTTCACTTATCAAACTCTCCCCAACTTACCTAATTGTTTGTCCTCAAACAAAAATCAAACAACTCAAAGAAACAGAGTGACAACAAAAAAATCACGAATCAACAGGTTTTGAAAAATGGACAAATGTATGGTTCAAATGAAAAACGGTACACACAAAGTAAATACTTACCACTAAACTACGACGACAACATAGTCAAGAAGCAAATGAAAAATACAAAAATCATGCCAAACATTCTAAAACAACACCAGTTCAAATGTGAATCACACCTAGCAAAAACAATCATCAGTAGATGAAAAACACAAAATAAGGTATTTATCACTCACACAACAATCATGCAAACAATAGACTAAATTATGCAACCATCCAAAAATTCACATTGAACATACAAAGGCAAGAATCACAAGGGATTTTCAAGGTTGTAATGTGGTTGGGCAAACAAACAAGGAGCAATTCCTAAAGCTAATCGAAACAAAAACTTGCCTAAACCAAAGGGAGTGATCAACTCACAAAAGTTCAAACACCAAATTCTAATCAACTTCTTCTAAAATCCCAAGTGTTACACAACACACAATACTTATTTAGCCCAATTATTTGAAATCTTTTTGTTTCCTTTTTCAAGGATTTTCTGTTTCTTTCTTTTTCTCCTTTTCTTCTTTTCTTTTTCATATTTTTCTCTTTTTTCTTTTCTTTTTCATATTTTTCTCTTTTTTCTTTTCTTTTTCATCCTCATAGAAAACAACCAATGAGTAAACAATCATTCTCTGCCCGACTTGAATTCAACCACATCATCATGTGAATAATCCCTACTTTCTAAGGCAAGGAAAAAATCCATACAACAACACAAAGTTGAGGGTTCAAGAAAAAACAAAATCCAATAAAAAATAAGTGAACTAAATACTCATAGACAAGTATTAAGTTCAAATAAAACATGAATCAAAAAGCTCAAAGGGGTTACGAATGATCACAAGCTCACAAGGTGAATGACTATTTGGCTAAGGTAGTTGTGCTCAAAATGAAACAAAATTGCCTTGATCCTTTTCATGCATTCATATAATCAATACAAACAAAAGATTCAACATAATAAAATCCAGTTAAAAGAAGAATGTTGGTACTCCGAGCATATATGAATAATAGAAGGCTTCCTCACAAAAAGGTTGGGAACTAAAGTGATTCACACAAGAACAAGTATACAAAAGAATGAATGGCATGAGAGTTTGTGAAAAGCCTAAGTATCATGAATATGCTAAAGTATAGAAAGCGATAAATACATACCTCGGATGTGTACAAAACTTAACAAGATCATTACCATACATCCGCAAGTTGAAACGATCAAACTTGGAACATCACCAAAAATTCCTCAAGCTACTCAAAACAAGCTCAAAGGCAAACACAAAAACTATTAATATAAACAAACTAAAAACCGGCAAAAATTGTCTAAACAAATTTAAAAGTGAAGATTTGAAATTTAAGAACTGGTCTGATCTAAATTTGTTTAGAGCACTATACTATCTACTAAACATAACAACAGCAAAAGAAAATACAACATGCTTGTTTTACGTCGTAAGCTCGACGCCTTTACAATGCTTAGCTAGAAACTTCCTCTCTTCATACCATGGTGATGTCTCACCGCGCAACCAAAAGTAAGCGTCCTAACCAAACACTTAAACAAACATTAAAAATATACAAGTATAAATATAAACAAGTGAAAATATGCAATATGTGCAATATTTACAAAACTCCAAAAGAACGAAACTATCGCAATGCAAGAACAATAAACCAATCCCCGACAACGACGCCATTTTGTTAAAGCGGTAAAGCGGCAAGTAACAAACATTTTGGAAGTATTTTTCCGGGAATTTATCGTGTCCACAGGGATTGGAATTGAACTGCCATTCGACGGTTTAATTGTTAATGAGTTTGGGTTTAGAATGGTTTTAAAGTATACAAACAGAAAAGTAAATATTAACATAAGAAAATTCATTCATCAGAGAGAAAAGACTTATCAAGCATGTATATATTTCACTCATCACAAACTTAAACCTATCGACTAGTTACACTCAACTTACAATACTCCTCAATATCACCCGATATCGTTCACAGCACATGTCCATCTCTGGCACACTCAACCATGCTACCCTCATCGGCACTCTCGCACCCGACTCAAGACACAGAGGCATTAAGTTTCGACACCCATATAGATTGTTTTCCCTAAATCTATCTCTAGAGTTCAGAAACTAACAGATAATTATCCTTAATCGAAGTTTGTTAAGTTTATCTCTTACACGACCCAAACCTCGCGCATTTAAGCAAAAATCAAGAACAATCACCAATAGAGATTTGTAAAGCAAATTTAATATAACGCCATGGGCGAAAAATGTACATATGATTAAAGTAAACACATATACAAACCCAACAAAGAAGAAAGACATGAAGAAAATCAGAAATGTACCAAACACTTCACGGATTGTCAGAGCCGATCGATGAGAAATCCACCCCGGATCATCCAAATGCAAGCTTCCATGATGTTTTCTAAGCTAATCTAATGAAAAAATGAAGTTGATGAAGTTGAGAGATAAAAAATACCCCAAACAACAAAACCTAACAGAAATGAAGTAAAATGAACTCAATACAAAATCCTGTCTCAGACGCACCGCCCGGCGGAAGAATGGCTTCTCCCGGCGGAGCACTTTATTACTCTCACACCAGCTGCGTACTTGGACAGCCTGGCAACAAATATCTAGTTTCGCCCGGCGGCAAAAGCATCGCCCGAAGAAAGCTCAAAAACTTGGAATGCTATTGGAATTTCCTTATTTCCATTCTCTTATGCTGCCACACCGCCCGGCGCTGCTTCGCCCGGCCCTGCTAAGGCGCAGCTGATAGCAAAAATTCTGAATTGTTTTATTCGTAACTTTTGAACCGTAACTCCGTTTTTCGCCCGGTTCAAAGTGCTGGAAAGCTTATTCAATGCTCTATACAAAAATGCTCCAATATTAATGCTCAAATATCTACAAAATAAATGGAAAAGTATTATTTGTTACATATATAAACAAAAATTCGAGTATACATTAAATATACACTTTTACAACAAAGTGGGGTTTTATTAACAAAAAGAACTGATAAGTGCAACAAAACTTATATACAAAAATAACTACAATTTGCACTTATCAGTTATTAGAAGGATAATTTCAGAATCAGGTTCAAAAAGAATTTCATGGCAACATGGGAAGTACTAGATAAAGAAGAGTCAGAAAAGGAAAATAACGCTAATTTAACACTGATGGCTCACTCATTTGAAGAAGTACGTCTATTCGAATCTGAAAATGAAGATGAGATATGCCCAAAGGAACAGATGGAATGCTAATCCTAGTACCTGGACAGTGGCTGCTCACGACATATGCCAGGAGAAAGGCGTATGTTCCAAACCCTAAATCTAAAAGAGGAAGAAAATATGGGTTTTGGAGGTGGCCAGAAGGGAAGGATCATCGAAATAGGTACCATAGGTAATTCTCAAACTATCATCAATAAGGTATGGCTTGTAGATGGCCTAAAACATAATCTAATTAGTATAAGCCAGTTGTGTGATGATGGTTGCAATGTATTGTTTGACAAGGACTTTTGTTCCGTTGTTAATGCTGACAAAACTATAGTATTCAAAGGGAAAAGAAAAGGGAATGTTTATAAAATCAATCTTTCTGAATTGCCTGTTCAAAGGGTCGTTTGCCTAATGACAATGAGTGATGAAAAATGGGTTTGGCACAAAAGGTTAGGTCATGCTAACTAGAGATTAATCTCTAAACTCTCCAAACTAAAACTTGTGAAAGAGCCGCCAGATATTGATTATCACTCAGATGCTTCTTGTGGAGCATGTCAAGTTGGGAAGATTGTAAAAACTTCTTTTAAAAACAAAAACATTGTTTCTTCTTCTAGAACCTTGGAATTGCTTCACATTGATTTATTTGGTCATATTGAGACTACTTCAATCAATAGAAAGAAATATGGTTTGGTCACAGTTGATGACTTTTGCAGATGGACTTGCGTGAAGTTTCTCAAATCAAAAGACGAAGCATATGAAGTGTTTAGCACCTTCTGTAATCAAGTACAATCTGAGAAAGAATTGAAAATTCTAAAGGTCAGAAGTGACCATGGGGTGAGTTTGAAAATGAATCATTTGAATCCTTTTGTTAAAAATATGGAATCATCCATGAGTTCTCTTCTCCCAGAACTCCACAGGAAAATGGAATTGTTGAAAGAAAGAACAGATCTCTGCAAGAAATGACAAGGACAATGATTCATGAAAATAAACTCCCTAAGTACTTGTGGGTAGAAGCTGTTAACACTGCTTGTTATATTCAGAACCGAATTTATATCATGCCAATTTTGAATAAAACATCATATGAATTATTTAAAGGTAGAAGACCTAGTATCTCTTATTTTCATCGATTCGGAAGTACCTATTACATCTTGAATAACAATGTCTACCTAAAGAAATTTGATGCTAAAGCTTAAAAGGGTATCTTTTTAGGATACTCTGAACGCTCAAAGGCATACAGAGTGTATAACTCTGAAACCATAATGTTTGAAGAGTCTATGCACGTTAAATTTAATGACAATCTACCTAACCATGGCAAGTTAGAGTATGTGGTTCAAAATTATTTCTCTGCAGAATTTCAGAATCATGAAGAATATTCTGTGGTATGCGTCCCTAAAGAAAAAGATACAGTGAATAATGATCCAGAATTTGTCACTATATATGAAGCTATACCAGAAGCTGTAGAAACTGAAGTTACCCCAATTGGTCATTCTTCAACTGATTCAATGATTGCTCACAATGGCTCAGAAGCCTCTGTTCAACCTAAGAGATCGTTTAAGTATAAATCATCTCATCCAGGAGAACTGATAATTGGTAATAAGGAAGAGCCATTGAGAACCAAATCTGCCTTCAAAAATGATCACTCAATGATTGGACTTGTTTCACTAATTGAACCTTCTTCTATTGATGATGCCTTAACTGATAATGGTTGGATCTTGGCTATGCAAGATGAACTTAACCAGTTTCAAAGAAATGATGTGTGGGATGTTGTTCCAAGACAACAAGAGAAAAACTTCATTGGTACCAAGTGGGTCTTTAGAAACAAACTTAACGAACTTGGTGAAGTCGTTAGAAATAAAGCTAGACTTGTGGCTCAAGGTTATAGTCAGCAGGATGGAATAGACTTCTTTGAAACCTTTGCTACAGTTGCAAGGTTAGAAGCCATAAGACTACTTCTCTCGTATGCCATCAACCATGACATAATTCTCTATCAAATGGACGTGAAAAGTACTTTTCTGAATGAAGTCATTACTGATGAAGTGTATGTCAAACAACCTCTAGGATTTATTGATCTAAATCATCCAAATCATGTCTTCAAGCTTAAAAAAATCTCTTTATGGTCTTTAGCAAGCTCCAAGAGCTTGGTATGAAAGATTGAGTAATTTTTTGTTTGAAAACGGTTTTGTTAAAGGAAAGGTTGACACTACACTTTTCAGGAAGACTTTAAAGGAAGAAATCTTGATTGTTCATATTTATGTTGAAACCATCATTTTTGGTTCCACTAATGCATCTCTTTGTCAGGAGTTTTCCAAGATCATGCAGGATGAATTTGAGATGAGCATGATGGGTGAATTAAAATACTTTCTTGGTATTCAGATTAATCAAAAGTCATAAGGTATTTACATTCATTAGTCTAAGTATACAAATGAGCTTTTGAAAAAATTCAGTATTGATAATTGCAAAGTATTGTCAACTCCTATTCATCCTACATACATCCTTGGCGCTGAAGAGTGCAGTCCCAAAGTGGATCCAACCAAATATCGTGGTATGATAGTTTCCTTACTCTATCTCACTGCTTCTAAACCTGATATCTTGTTCAGTGTTTATTTATGTGCAAGGTTCCAAGAAGATCCTAGGGAGACTCACTTAATTATTGTTAAGAGAATCTTTAGGTATCTGAAAGGAACATTAAATCTTGGGTTTCTATATAAAAAGTCCTCAAATTATAAACTGGCTGGATTCTGTGATGCTGACTATGCTGGAGATAGAATTGAAAGGAAGTCCACTAGTGGTTCCTGTCAATTTTTAGGTGAAAACCTTATCTCTTGGGGTAGTAGACGCATAATACATTTCAGCTGCTAATTGCTGCACTCAACTACTCTGGATGAAATATCAACCTGAAGATTATCAGATTCTTGGAAACAAAATTCCAATCTTCTGTGATAACACTGCTACTATCTGTCTAACAAAGAATCCAATTCAACATTCTAGAACCAAGAATATTGAAATCAAATATCACTTTATAAGGGATTATGTTCATAAGGGTGTTGCACCCCAAAATTAGCCTTCCTTACTTTTACTAACTGGCTTATGTTTCATTTCATTTTTTTGCATTATCATATATGCATATCATTAGCATGGGGTCAATGTACCTGAGGCAGTTCGGGAAAGTCTTATATGGTCTACTACATCATCAAGAGTTCACAGGGGGCAAGGGATCTCAAGTGGACTACTCCCTCCTAACCAGTGCATGAATTAGGGTTTTGAGATTCTTGGGTTTATTGCTCCAATGGGCAGGCTCCTTGGGTTTTTATCATCATCAAATGGCATATCTTATCTTTGTTGGAGGGATACACATCATATTCAGAGGAATTTGGATTTGGGGACTGTGCTATTTCCTCCTAGACTGAGGGTACCAAAACTAGGGTTTGCTATAAAGTCAGTTTATTTCTGATTTTTTGGGCAAGACTTGATTCCATGGTATTCCTTGGGTCCCTGAGTACCTAGGAGTGGAAGGTTGTCCATCAGTTTGATTCTAGAGAAGTTCAATTGGCCAATGGATTGAAAATTAGTTAATTTGGTCAAAAAGTCAACTGTGGTCAACACAAGGTCAAACCTCAAGATTTTTGGTCAACATCAAGATTATGGGGTGAAATTCATCATTTGATCAAGGGTTGATCATGATTCATCAGGGAAACCTCAGAATCATCAAGAATCAGGAGTTACTAAATTATGGTTTTTGTAGGAAAAGTCAACTATACTTTGACCAGGCCTAACTTCCACACACTTCATCAAAAATTCCTCAACCAAATGCCATCTTGAAGGAAATTTAATCCCCTACAACTTTGTGTCTCACAAGCCACGGCCAGAAATGCTTTGCTTGGGAGATATGAGCCAAGACATTGTAGGTCATTTGGAAAGCCAACAAAAGTCAACCTTTTTCAAAAGCTCATAACTTGAACATGGAAAATCAAATTGACATGGGAACAAAAGGGTTTATTAGAGGACAGCTTGAGGTTTCTAAAAAGTATTAATTTGCATTAAGGAGCTAAAAATTGAAGGACTTATGCTTAGTCAAAGTTGGCCAATTTTGAAGAGGTGCACAAAGCAAACTATGCCTAAAAATCCAAATTTTGACAAATGGGCCATAAGTTTCTTAAACCAAACTCCAACATACAGCCATGCACGACCCAAAGAGCATTTTTTTTTTCCTCATTTTATTTCATTTTTATTGGATTTAATTAGTTAAAATTCAATATTAAATGAAATAATTAAAAAATAATTAAACAATGGATTATTCAGGCCCAACTCATCATCAGAAGGATAACCCTAAGTATTTAAAACCTACTCATGCATTGGTTAGGGTTAGAGAGACAGACAGAGGGAAGATGCACATGAAATTAGAGGAGTTCTCAAGAAAACCCTAAAAAAGGATTTCTCACCACAACTCACGATCCACAAGGTTTTGGCCAAAAGTTCTTCCACAAATATTTTCCTGGAGATTTCTAGAGTGAAAATCAACCTCCATTCGCAGCCAAAAGCAAAGTTTGAAGGTATGCCATCTCCGGTTTGAAGGATTTTGAAGGATCCTAAAACTCCAATTTTTTACGTGAATATTGTTGTGTTTTCATCACTGATCATTCTGATATAATTATTTTTAATTATGGATGCATGTATGGCTTGCTATGATGATTTAAAGTTTGATGCCCTAACATAATTCCATGCGTTTTTTATTATACACTAATAATTTGTGATTTTTAAGGCCATATTTGGATTCCTTGCGAAATTCTGGGTCGGATAGTGTACCCATACGCATTTTCTGGGCAGGTTGGGTGGTTGCAGGTGGCGGCCGGCGGTGGAGCTCCGGCGAGGTGTGTAGGCCGGCCGGCCAAGGGTTCAAGGGAAGAAGATGATGTTTCAGCCGTTGATCTCCTTAATCCAACGTCCATGATCGTGCCACGTGGCTCCGTTTTTATGTTTTTATTTTATGAATTCCGTGTGTGCCAGCCATGGGAATTACCGTGCATCTCCGAATCATGGCCATTGTTTTTATTTCATTTTTTATCAAACGAACCACAGCATGCCACCTCATTTAATGAAGCACATGCCAGGCACATGGCAGTCCATGGTAGTCTCTTTTTTTTTTTTTTTTCGCTGATGGGCTGGGTTGCTGTTCGCACCCCTCATATTCAGCCCATGTTCCATTCCAGTGTATTTTTTTTCCTTAACGCACCCCCAGCCCATTTTATCTCTCATTTATTTTATTTAATTTAACATTTCATATTTAATTTTTAAAAATACATTCTTGCATTTAAAAATTCCCATAAAATTCATACATCATTTTTATTATCTTATAAAATTTTTACAAATTTTATTTTTTATTTTTATTTTATTCTTATCATTTAAATTAATTGTTTAATTCAAGTTCTTTTTACATTACACATCTCATGCATACATAAATTTCTTTATTTTATTGTTCTGCAATCATAAAACATTTTTGACCCGTTATTTTGCATTTGTTCAACAACATTCTAAATTGCATTAAAATATTTTTCTTTCATTTTTAAATATTTTTCACATTACACTTTGGTCCTTCCTTTGGGCGCCCTAAACCCTATTTCCCACCTGATTTTTGCATGATTAATTGAAGGACTGATATCTTGATTTTTTGCAGGGATTTTTTATATGTTGTTTTCCTCTGGCTGAGGAACCTTAATGTTTAATTTGGGAATTTTAGGAGTCATTTTTCTAATTATCGTATTTGTTTTCACTTAAGATTTTCTTGCAGGCGCATCTTTGACCTTGTATGATTATCTTTTTGAAAAGGCACTTGTGCCATTTGCTTTAGGGCTGTCCTTTATTTCTTTGAGTTCATGTTTGGATTATTATCATGGTTGTTTGCTTGTGCTTGATTTTCTTTCACCTCATCTCTCTTATTTATGTCTATTCTGTGCTAATCTTTTATGCAGGGTCTAAGGTAAGTTCTTTAAGGGTATGGATAAGTATCCATGGTCACCCTTACCTTCTTCTCTCCTATCTTCTTCCTTTAGGGTTTAGGTTGAACCTCACTAACCGTAGGTCACCCATGCATGATAACTTTAGGGTTCATAGTCTCCCTTAGAGTTACCCTTGTGTCTTCTCTCTCCTCATCTCAAATTTCTTTAAAACACTTAATAATAATAAGGGGTATTGCGCACGAGCCTTAAGTATGGGGAATGAGAAATGAGGGGCTTCCTCTCATCTCTCTAGAGTGCTTAGCGAGCGTCCTGTCTTGGGACGATGCGTTAAGTATTCGCCCCTGTGCCCTAGACTTTGGTGCAATGCAGCTTAGGAACTAACTTAAACCACTTCTGTCCTAAAAAACACAAACCAACCTCAAACTTTTTTGTCCTTCGGGACCTTCAACTTAAAGGCTATTTTCAAAAAGGGCACGTTACCTTCCGTCTGAGACGCAAACAGGCATCGACCCTAACTGCCGGACGCGAACTTAACGTCGCTCATAAAAAACACAAAAATAACTTGGTTCGAACTACGTTGACTCGGAATTCCCCATTGCACAAAGGGGGTGCGTAGGCCTAGGACGTCGACGTCCTACCGAGTCTGTCCTTGTTTTCCCTTCTCCGTCTTAGTACAACCCTAGATAATAGTATAACTCACCCTTAGAATAGACAACAAGCGTGGATCCCATCGAGTACGATGGACGCGTGGGGTGCTAACACCTTCCCCTCGCGTAACCGACTCCCGAACCCAGGTTATGGTTGAGATGACCATTCCTTTCCCTCTTCCTAAGGTTTATGCGGTGTTCCCTTTCCCTCTCGTGGGATAAATTTACACGGCTGGCGACTCTGTTTTTCCGCGCCACTCTCGCGTTTGTACATGGATGAAAATCCCGGGAGCGACAGCTGGCGACTCTGCTGGGGACCCTGGTTGACCTATGCTGGTCCTTCCCTATGCGAGTCAGTCCTAACGCTTGCTTGTCTTTGTTCTTTTTGGGTGTTTGGTTGTGATTTGCTTTAAGTGTTGTATTTTTATTTTTACTTTTTTTTACCGCATTTTCTGCATTTCATTTTCTACTACTGTCATACTGCTGTGCTGTGCTGGCTGTCTTTGTTTTGCTGGTTGGGTGGGTTTGAGAGCTAAGCCCAATACCAAGGCTTGAGAATACCCTAGGACTAGAGTGGAAAGTAGTGGGACCTACGTGCCCGCTTGGTACGTTTGTGTGTTCACGAAATTCACAACCAGACGAGGCTATCTTGGGACGCATTCTAACGTGTGTGTCTTGCGCATGTTGGGGTGTTGATATAGAGAGCTGTCGACTCTGGTGACCGATCATTGAGGACCTTAGTGGAAACATCCCTCTTTAGTGGTGACAGTGGCAGACCACATCCTGTGGCAAACCCATTCGCACCCGAGGGCCCGCTTTGGAACTCGCATAGGACGGCCCCTACGTTTTGAAGAGAATCAGCGGAGGCACTCCTCGATTGACTTTAGTACTGTACCCCGAGGGATGAATGCCCCTCGAACGTAGGGATACTTTAGCAAAAGACGCTTACGAATAATATCATCACAGTCCCTTCGATATAAAGATCATAGTCCCTCGATGACCCTTCAAGTTGCCTATAAAAAATGATCTTGTCCCTCGATGACCCTACGGAAAATGATGGTAGTCCCTACGAATTGCTAAGGTATCCTTACATGTTGCCCTCTATGACCATTTGATGACCCTTCGTTGTCCCTCCACATCCAATAGATAGGACTACCTACCCACTAATGGTATGGATAGTACTATCTCTCAAGGAAAATGATAAGTACAAGAAAGACCTTATAAATTAAGGGTATGTAACTTTTAAATGCTCGCTCACAGCTCAAAAAAAAAAACAAATACTTTTCACACCTCACACTTTCAAAAATATTTTCAAAAACAAACACTTTGTATACGTTCTTACACGAATTATTACAAAGTCAACTTTTACGAAATATTTTCTAAACACACACCACATTTAAAAAAGGAAGAAAGTTAAAGTGAGCTAGCAATTAAGAGCCCGTAGATAACTACGGATGAAAAGGGGTGCTAACACCTTCCCTTTTCATAACTTACCCCCCGAACTCAAAAATCTTTTCAAAACGGTCTTTCCTGTTCTTTTCACCTTTCCTAAATAACTTGGATAAAAGAAAAGTCGGTGGCGACTCTTGCTAACCGCAACATGTTTTGCGAAAAACAAAAGTAAAAAGTCATTTCTCCACCGTACTATTGTTTCTCGACCTCAGTGCCAAATCTGAGGACCTTCCGCCTTGGAGAATCAGTTGAGGCCTCCTCGATTGATGATGATGCCAAACCAGGAATGGTGAACGTATCATCATTTCTTGACCTGAGAGCCCGGGATACTGAACATCCTAGTACCCACACGTGAGAGGGGATGGGCGTTTGCAGGTTTGCAGGTAACCGAGACCTTCAACCTACCCCTATTCTGGATTTCTCGTCAATGTCTGATTATGTGGGTTCCTCAGTGGTTCAGAGTTCTGGTTATCTGGTTTCTCGTTCAACTAACAGCACAGCACATCCAGCAGTGTGCCTTGACCCCATGTTTGCATGAGCATATCATTTTTCTTGCATTCTGACGTGTTTGACATTTTTCAGGGCTTGCATCTTACTCTTGATTCCGGTTTTCTGAGGTTACTTCAGTATGGATGTTCAGAGAAAGATGACTGTTGCCTATTCATTCCCAGAGCCGACTTTGACACTGATTCACAAACTGATTAATATGGCTGGTTCCAGAGTTCGTACAGAGTTCAGTGGAAGGTATGGAAGACTTCTGAAATTTGTCTATAATATCTCCCAGTATGAGAAGGATGCCATTCACACACTTCTTCAGTTTTACGACCCGCCTCTGCGTTGCTTCACTTTCCCGGACTACATCTTGGCTCCGACGTTGGAGGAATTCTCATTTATTTTGGGAATTCCTATTAGTCATGATATAGTTTTCTTTTCTGAAGAACACCCCGGTATAAATGATATGGCTGTTGCTCTTCACATTAGTAAGCCTGTTCTTAACAGTAATATTGTAGAAAAGCAAGGAGTTAAGGGTTTCCTATTGAAGTTCCTATTTGATCAAGCTTATATACATGTCAAAGAGAAGAATTAGACTGCTTTCCAAACTATTCTAGCTGTGTGTATCTATGGGATTGTTCTGTTTCCGAATATGCCTGATCTGGTGGATATGCACGCCGTCAGGATCTTTATGTCGAAGAATCCTATACCTACCTTGCTAGGTGATGTGTACCATTCAGTTCACTATAAGAATGAGAATAGGCGTGGGAAAACTGTGAGTTGCTGTGCGCCGCTCTTAGCTACTTGGTTTCTGAGTCGTCTCCCTGAATCTGGCGTTTTCGTTGATACGAAAGATTCTCTGAAGTGGTCTAAGAGGGTTATGGGCCTGACTGCTGATAACATCGTTTGGATTAATCGTGACTTGCTAGGAATGGAGATTATTTGCAAATGCGGAGAATTTCCTAATGTTCCCTTGATAGGGAGGAAAGGTGGAATTAACTATAATCCCTCCCTAGCTATCAGACAGTTTGGCTATCCTTTGAAGAATCCACCCGAAGAGCGAGATGTCCGAGAATCCTTATTCTTCAATGGTATTGAGGATCAAGGGTTGATAAGGAAAGTTGTGAATTCTTGGAAACAGGTGACTAAGAAGGGTAAGATTCCATTCGGGAAAAGTAACAATCGGGCTTTCCATCCATATAAAGAGTGGATTAAGAAGAGAGCAGAAGAGGAGCTTCTCCCATTCCCGGTGGAACCACCTCTGTATCCTTTGGTGATCGAGCCTCCTACCACCGTTGAGTTGGAGAAGTATAACACATTATGGGCTGAAAAGGAAAGGTTGCGGGAAGAGAATAGTGAGCTAAAGAGAGAGATTTATCAGTGGAAACATGAGCGGGGTGAAGCTATTCATATCGCCAAGTTAAAGACAGAGCTCCTTGCTAAAGCAGAAAAAGAGCTTGCTGACATGGTCGCATCCAGGGAAAGAATGAAACAAGCTTTGGATGGTATCAGTAGCGTTCTCAGGTCCAAGGATGAGGAATTAGGCAAGGCTTTGTTGAAGATTCACAGGTTCAATGATCACCGAGAAACTGCCATGGCTGAGAATAAGAGAAAGGAAGACGACTACATAGCTAAGATTGATCAGTTGAAGTCGACGCTCAAGAAGAAAGACGCCGAGATCTTATCAGGGATATTCAAGAGACAAATAGTCCAAGACCAACTCAATGAAGCTATAGCCTCCATAGAGGAACTGAAGGCCCAAGCTGAAGTGAAAAGATCTAGACATGAGAGACCTAGCATGGAAGGTGTTTCTGGAGAAGACGCTTGGGAGTTACATTGCCGATACTTGGATGGGATCATACACAGGAGAGACCTTCTTATCCAAGGACTGATTCAGAGACCGAAGCATCCCGACACTAGAAAGCTGTTCGAGGAAGTTCAAAACTGGTGCAGAAAGCATAGTGGATGGGGAGGATTGACTCTTGTAAACCTTGATGACATGCCTTAGTTTTCTTCCCTCTTTTATTGTATGTGGATCACCACCAGGCTTGTTGGTTGGGAACTACGGTTTTATGTTCAGATTTGTTATCTTGGGTTCGCGATTGTTGACATTTGGCTTTTCTCTGGTTTTCTTAATATATGAGCAGAAGTTCCATTATATCTTGTTATTAAACCGGAATCAAGGGGTGGATCGCCCTGTGAATTTTCAAACACGTCCATTTGCATTTGCATATTCATAATCATTTTGCATAATCATTTTGCATAACATGTGTTTATCTCTGGTATTCTTATCTTGTTCCAAAATCTCAGGCCGTGCAAGAGTTGATCATGGAGCAAGTTCAAGCTGAGTTGAGGAAAATGCGAAGCCAGATGGGGCAATTTGGGGAAGACATGCTCCAGGAGCAGAGGATGCTAAGGGAAGAGATCAATCAGATGAAGACTTAGATGGGTTTAATCATGGAAATTTTAAATAGGGAAGACAGTCCTGTGCCCGCTTCCACAACAGAGGTCCTTACTCTTCCTATCTCTTTGGGGTCTCCTCTAGACCATGGATTGCCTCATGGATCCTCTCCACCGTCTGAACTTTTTCATCAACAACCGTTTTTTGAGGAAAAGTTTGAAAAGAAGTTTGACCAGATTCCGGTGCCATACGCTCAGTTGCTTCAGCACCTGCTCAAGTTTCAGCTGATTGAATTGATTGCTGCGGGACCTCCACACACCAAGTTTCGTATGGGTTCCAATGTCCATGATAGGTGTGAATTCCATTCAGGGGTGCCTGGTCATAATGTTGAAGATTGTAAGATGCTCAAGTATAAAGTCCAAGAGCTCATTGACTCAGGGGCAATCAAGTTTACATCAGTTGGCACTGGTAAACAAAGTGATGTTACTCCCAGTGTTGCAAAGGGACTGATGACTCCCTCTTTTGCCAAAGGATCCACCTCGCGTCAGGGATCTCTTCCACAACCCTTGTTTGTGCCTCAGCCGAGTGCAGAAAGGAAAGTGCAGGGCCAGACTGGGCGCCCAAATCAGCACCGACAACAGAATTATCAGCAACAGGGGCAACCGAGACCAAGAAGGCCCAAAAGGATAATTGATCCTGTTCCTATCCCTTATAGTCAGCTGTTAACGCGCGTGCTCTAGAAGTATCTGATTCATACAAGGGGTTTCGCGCCGGTACCGTACCCTATTCCTCCTGATTATGACATGACTGCTAGGTGTGAGTTCTACTCGAGAACGTTCGGGCACACAATTGATGAGTGTAATGTATTCAGGCATAAGGTGCAAGACCTGGTGGACTCAGAGATCATTGTATTCACTGAAGATGATATGTACATCAATGGAAGCCTCCTTTATCAAATGAACACTCAGTCTGCAAGTACGTCCAGGCAGAATTAAGCTTCCTCAGCGATGGCAATCTTCAGCTTCTTTACTGCATTTTCATTTGTAGTTTTTATTTTCTTGCTAAAAGCATCGTGTGTATGCAAGACTTGTTTTTTTTTTTATGATGATATTAATGCAATGAGTATGTTTCCCTTGAAGTAATCCATTCGTATTCACTCTTAAATGTTTATATGCACTGCAATATCAATTTTTCTTGTTAAGAACTCTTGAGGGAGGATGACGAAATAAGAACACAGATTTCTAATGGTACGCTTCTGGATAGAACCCTGTTGAGAATGTGCAGGCATTGTTTCAAACCCACAAACACTGGAGAGATAAGGAGATAAACCCTCGTTAACCCCTTTGAGCCTTGAAGTAGGAGTTTCTTTCGTACGAAAAAACCCTCATACTTAACCCAGGGGCAGGGTAGGCGTCAGTTAGTTTGACCGAGCGCTCAAATTCCAAGGAGAATGTGCAAGAGATATGAAACCCCGATGGTTATCCGTCAACAACTAAGGAGTGAGGCAGTCACAACCCTTTCAAGCAAACAGGACAATCAGTGTCACACGCTTTGTTCGAAAGGGGAATAAAAAAGAAGGAGCGAAAGCCCGCTAAGTCGAAACTTGACTTAGGCAAAAGTTAGGGCATCCCGCTGGACTTCAAAATCGAAAAACCCAAAAGGGTCAGTCCAGGCAAAATTGGGGATCAAAAAGCAAAAGAAAAAGCGAAAAGCGTTACAAAAGAAAATCCCCGATAAGAATAAATTCGTGTGATTACAGAAGATAAAAAGGATGACTGTCACTCCAAAACCTCCTTAGGTGTCAAACCATTAGTGGCATGGGTTCCCTAAAGATCATAAACTTTTTTGAGAGATAAGCGTTTGGGTCGGATTAATTGAACATAGGACTGGAGAACATCACGAAGAGTGGGTGGGCACCAAATAACTTTGAGCCATAAATCCTTTTTTCTGAAACCGTGAGCCAGACCACGTTACAACCCTTAAAAGTCCTAATTGAAACAGGGTTTATTCCGAAAGCGTACTTCAACAGGATAGTGTTCCTGACTCCTATAAGTTGTGCTAATAAGATTTGTTGGTATTGCACGTGCACGTTGTTTTTCCATTCAAAAATCAAGGTCGCATCCCAGCTAGTGACTCGTTCACAAGGTTGGGCGACACATTTTCAATAAAAACTTCAAGGTTAACATGAGTGTTGCATTAGAATTATCATTCTCATAATAAACTTGTTCTGCTTGCATACATGTGCCTAAGCATAAATACGGTTTACACAGTGAAAGTCAGCCAAGAAGCTTGATCCTGCCAAGTTGGGTTGCTTGAAAATTCCGAAGGACAATCATATCAAGGGGCACGCTGCCAAGAGAATCAGTATAGAGTGGGTTCTCCCCAGTAAGTCGTGTTAAGATGTAGCCAATATGGGGCAGTCACGTCGAGAAGTCCCTCTGAAATTCAGTTATTCTGGGGCATGCATTCTAAGATCAGAGGCAAAGTCACTTCAAAGCTCGTATTGGGATGGGCCACCTCTAGAGTGTGGGAGATTGTCCATTCCTAAAAATGGTTAATTGAAAGCACCTCTTCAAGGTACAAAATACTGAGGCAGAATATTTCAAGTCATTGCAAATCCTTTCGAGGCAAGCTACTTCATTGATTATGGAGACTGGGGCAGTTATGTCGAGATATGATAAATCTCTCCAAGAGTTTGAAGACCCTGGGGGCAGGGCGAACGCCCGGTCTTCTGTAAAATCCTCTTGAGACGATTTCTTCCAATAGACCTGGTGGTCTGGGGCAAGTGAAAAGTTCAGAGAGCCGATGGCAACAGCATTGTACTCCCCCAGCAGCTTACTCTCCCCAGCATTGAGGTTGCACTTTCCTCAGCGGAGCAGACCTTCCCTAGCAGGAGACTTAGGAGATATTTTCCCCAGGTCAAGACGTTATTTCCCCACAAAGTCAAGGTGCTCCTTCTCCCCCATCAGCAGGCTAAGTCCAGCAGTATCCCCAGCAGGTTTTAAATCCAAGTGATATTTGACACTCTCTTGATCCAGGCCGTGGCCTCCTTTTTCAAAGAGTCTTGTATAATCCCCAGTAGAGCGAATGTTCATCTAAGACTTCATCCTCACCAGAAGTTATTGATCCAGAGAGTCGGCCACGGTGATCCTTCTCAACGGAGTTCTGGGATTCAGAGGACAATTTATTTTTGTCAGCCCGATCTGAATCATTCTTTTCTCTCCGGCATTTATTTTGCTGGAGGGACCCCTTTTTGCATATCATAAGCACTTGCATTGCATCCTCAAACGCGTAGCATTTCCACTTCGTGTGGAGCATTACGGTGAAATTCAAACATTTGCATTCGAAGCATAAGCCAGGTTTGACGCTCTCTTTGCCAGTTTCTCTTTCTCAGCGGAGATGGCATAACTCAGGAGATTTTGGAGGGGCGCGTTCCTCATATTTGTGTTCCCCGGCAGAGTCTTTTATTTAGACTTATCCATTCCCCAGCGAGATTAATCCCCGGTAAAAGTTGCTTTACACCTTTTTACACCTGTCCGTGTACCCTTTTGATACCCGTCCGTATTGAAACCTTTACACCCGTCCGTGTACCTTTTTGATACCCGTCCGTATTGAGCCTTTACACCCGTCCGTGTACCTTTTGATACCCGTCCGTATTGAAACCTTTTACACCCGTCCGTGTACCTTTTAGATACCCGTCCGTATTGAGCTTTCTACACCCGTCCGTGTACCTTTTAGATACCCGTCCGTATTAAAACCTTTACACCCGTCCGTGTACCTTTTTGATACCCGTCCGTATTGAGCTTTCTACACCCGTCCGTGTACCCTTTTGATACCCGTCCGTATTGAAACCTTTACACCCGTCCGTGTACCTTTTTGATACCCGTCCGTATTGAGCCTTTACACCCGTCCGTGTACCTTTTGATACCCGTCCGTATTGAAACCTTTTACACCCGTCCGTGTACCTTTTAGATACCCGTCCGTATTGAGCTTTCTACACCCGTCCGTGTACCTTTTAGATACCCGTCCGTATTTGAAACCTTTACACCCGTCCGTGTACCTTTTTGATACCCGTCCGTATTGAGCTTTCTACACCCGTCCGTGTACCTTTTAGATACCCGTCTGTATTGAAACCTTTACACCCGTCCGTGTACCTTTTTGATACCCGTCCGTATTAAACCCTTTTTACACCCATCCGTGTACCTTTTTGATACCCGTCCGTATTGAACCCTTTTACACCTCTCCGTGTACCTTTTTGATACCCGTCCGTATTGAGCTTTCTACACCCGTCCGTGTACCTTTTAGATACCCGTCCGTGTTGAAACCTTTACACCCGTCTGTGTACCTTTTTGATACCCGTCCGTATTGAAACCTTTACGCCCGTCCGTGTACCTTTGTGATACCCGTCCGTATTGAAACCTTTACACTCGTCCGGGTACCTTTTAGATACTCGTCCGTATTAAAACCTTTACACCCGTCCGTGTACCTTTTAGATACCCATCCGTATTGAAACCTTTACACCCGTCCGTGTACCTCTTTGATACCCGTCCGTGTACCTTTTAAATACCCGTCCGTATTGAAACCTTTACACCCGTCCGTGTACCTTTTTGATACCCGTCCGTATTGAACCTTTTCACACCCATCCGTGTACCTTTCCGATACCCGTCTGTATTGAACCTTTTTACACCCGTCCGTGTACCTTTTAGATGCCCGTCCGTATTGAACCTTTTTACACCCGTCCGTGTACCGTTTAGATACCCGTCCGTATTGAATCCTTTTACACCCGCCCGTGTATCTCTTCAGTACCTGTCCGTAATTGATTTTCTGAATTTCTTGACACCCGTCAGTGTTTACCCCCGGCATAGTTAACATTCGTTTGTGACTTTCCAATACCTTGGTTTTCAACACTCGTACGTATCGTGACAAGTGCAGCACTTATTGTTCGTTCCCCAGTGAGTCGTCCCTCTTCTATTGGTCGCAAATTTCTGGAGTTCTTTCAGTATTCAATCCCCGTGTATCCTGGAATGTCTGAGAGTTGTTGCTATCATACCTTCAGGACCAAGTTGATTGAATAGGGGCAGCTGTTGCACCCCAAAATTTGCCTTCCTTACTTTTACTAACTGGCTTATGTTTCATTTCATTTTTTTGCATTATCATATATGCATATCATTAGCATGGGGTCAAGGTACCTGAGGCAGTTCGGGAAAGTCCTATCTGGTCTACTACATCATCAAGAGTTCACAGGGGGCAAGGGATCTCAAGTGGACTACTCCCTCCTAACCAGTGCATGAATTAGGGTTTTGAGATTCTTGGGTTTATTGCTCCAATGGGCAGGCTCCTTGGGTTTTTATCATCATCAAATGGCATATCTTATCTTTGTTGGAGAGGATACATATCATATTCAGAGGAATTTGGATTTGGAGACTGTGCTATTTCCTCATAGACTGAGGGTACCAAAACTAGGGTTTGCTATAAAGTCAGTTTATTTCTGATTTTTTGGGCAAGACTTGATTCCATGGTATTCCTTGGGTCCCTGAGTACCTAGGAGTGGAAGGTTGTCCATCAGTTTGATTCTAGAGAAGTTCAATTGGCCAATGGATTGAAAATTAGTTAATTTGGTCAAAAAGTCAATTGTGGTCAACACAAGGTCAAACCTCAAGATTTTTGGTCAACATCAAGATTATGGGGTGAAATTCATCATTTGATTAAGGGTTGATCATGATTCATCAGGGAAACCTCAGAATCATCAAGAATCAGGAGTTACTAAATTATGGTTTTTGTAGGAAAAGTCAACTATACTTTGACCAGGCCTAACTTCCAAATACTTCATCAAAAATTCCTCAACCAAAGCCCATCTTGAAGGAAATTTAATCCCCTACAACTTTGTGTCTCACAAGCCAAGGCCAGAAATGCTTCGCTTGGGAGATATGAGCCAAGACATTGTAGGTCATTTGGAAAGCCAACAAAAGTCAACCTTTTTCAAAAGCTCATAACTTGAACATGGAAAATCAAATTGACATGGGACCAAAAGGGTTGATTAGAGGACAACTTGAGGTTTCTAAAAAGTATTAATTTGCATTAAGGAGCTAAAAATTGAAGGAGTTATGCTTAGTCAAAGTTGGCCAATTTTGAGGAGGTGCACAAAGCAAACTATGCCTAAAAATCCAAATTTTGACAAATGGGCCATAAGTTTCTTAAACCAAACTCCAACATACAGCCATGCACGACCCAAAGAGCATTTTTTTTATTTTTCCTCATTTTATTTCATTTTTATTGGATTTAATTAGTTAAAATTCAATATTAAATGAAATAATTAAAAAATAATTAAACAATGGATTATTCAGGCCCAACTCATCATCAGAAGGATAACCCTAAGTATTTAAAACCTACTCATGCATTGGTTAGGGTTAGAGAGACAGACAGAGGGAAGATGCACATGAAATTAGAGGAGTTCTCAAGAAAACCCTAAAAAAGGTTTTCTCACCACAACTCACGATCCACAAGGTTTTGGCCAAAAGTTCTTCCAAAAATATTTTCCTGGAGATTTCTAGAGTGAAAATCAACCTCCATTCGCAGCCAAAAGCAAAGTTTGAAGGTATGCCATCTCCGGTTTGAAGGATTTTGAAGGATTCTAAAACTCCAATTTTTTACGTGAATATTGTTGTGTTTTCATCACTGATCATTCTGATATAATTATTTTTAATTATGGATGCATGTATGGCTTGCTATGATGATTTAAAGTTTGATGCCCTAACATAATTCCATGCGTTTTTTATTATACACTAATAATTTGTGATTTTTAAGGCCATATTTGGATTCCTTGCGAAATTCTGGGTCGGATAGTGTACCCATACGCATTTTCTGGGCAGGTTGGGTGGTTGCAGGTGGCGGTCGACGGTGGAGCTCCGGCGAGGTGTGGTGGCCGGCCGGCCAAGGGTTCAAGGGAAGAAGATGATGTTTCAGCCGTTGATCTCCTTAATCCAACGTCCATGATCGTGCCACGTGGCTCCGTTTTTATGTTTTTATTTTATGAATTCCGTGTGTGCCAGCCATGGGAATTACCGTGCATCTCCGAACCATGGCCATTGTTTTTATTTCATTTTTGATCAAACGAACCACAGCATGCCACCTCATTTAATGAAGCACATGCCAGGCACATGACAGTCCATGGTAGTCTCTTTTTATTTTATTTTTTCGCTGATGGGCTGGGTTGCTGTTCGCACCCCCCATATTCAGCCCATGTTCCATTCCAGTGTATTTTTTTTCCTTAACGCACCCCAGCCCATTTTATCTCTCATTTATTTTTTTTAATTTAACATTTCATATTTAATTTTTAAAAATACATTCTTGCATTTAAAAATTCCCATAAAATTCATACATCATTTTTATTATCTTATAAAATTTTTACAAATTTTAGTTTTTATTTTTATTTTATTCTTATCATTTAAATTAATTGTTTAATTCAAGTTCTTTTTACATTACACATCTCATGCATACATAAATTTCTTTATTTATTTTTCTGCAATCATAAAACATTTTTGACCCGTTCTTTTGCATTTGTTCAACAACATTCTAAATTGCATTAAAATATTTTTCTTTCATTTTTAAATATTTTTCACATTACACTTTGGTCCTTCCTTTGGGCGCCCTAAACCCTATTTCCCACCTGATATTTGCATGATTAATTGAAGGACTGATATCTTGATTTTTTGCAGGGATTTTTTATATGTTGTTTTCCTCTGGTTGAGGAACCTTAATGTTTAATATGGGAATTTTAGGAGTCATTTTTCTAATTATCGTATTTGTTTTCACTTAAGATTTTCTTGCAGGCGCATCTTTGACCTTGTATGATTATCTTTTTGAAAAGGCACTTGTGCCATTTGCTTTAGGGCTGTCCTTTGTTTCTTTGAGTTCATGTTTGGATTATTATCATGGTTGTTTGCTTGTGCTTGATTTTCTTTCACCTCATCTCTCTTATTTATGTCTATTCTGTGCTAATCTTTTATGCAGGGTCTAAGGTAAGTTCTTTAAGGGAATGGATAAGTATCCATGGTCACCCTTACCTTCTTCTCTCCTATCTTCTTCCTTTAGGGTTTAGGTTGAACCTCACTAACCGTAGGTCACCCATGCATGATAACTTTAGGGTTCATAGTCTCCCTTAGAGTTACCCTTGTGTCTTCTCTCTCCTCATCTCAAATTTCTTTAAAACACTTAATAATAATAAGGGGTATTGCGCACGAGCCTTAAGTATGGGGAATGAGAAATGAGGGGCTTCCTCTCATCTCTCTAGAGTGCTTAGCGAGCGTCCTGTCTTGGGACGATGCGTTAAGTATTCGCCCCTGTGCCCTAGACTTTGGTGCAATGCAGCTTAGGAACTAACTTAAACCACTTCTGTCCTAAAAAACACAAACCAACCTCAAACTTTTTTGTCCTTCGGGACCTTCAACTTAAAGGCTATTTTCAAAAAGGGCACGTTACCTTCCGTCTGAGACGCAAACAGGCATCGACCCTAACTGCCGGACGCGAACTTAACGTCGCTCATAAAAAACACAAAAATAACTTGGTCCGAACTACGTTGACTCTGAATTCCCCATTGCACAAAGGGGGTACGTAGGCCTAGGACGCCGACGTCCTACCGAGTCTGTCCTTGTTTTCCCTTCTCCGTCTTAGTACAGCCCTAGATGATAGTATAACTCACCCTTAGAATAGACAACAAGCGTGGATCCCAACGATTACGATGGACGCGTGGGGTGCTAACACCTTCCCCTCGCGTAACTGACTCCCGAACCCAGGTTATGGTTGCGATGACCATTCCTTTCCCTCTTCCTAAGGTTTATGCGGTGTTCCCTTTCCCTCTCGTGGGATAAATTTACACGGCTGGCGACTCTGTTTTTTCGCGCCACTCTCGCGTTTGTACCTGGATGAAAATCCCGGGAGCGACAAAGGGTGTAATGGATATTCAGTTCATTGATTCTGAACATAAATGAGCTGATATATTTACAAAACCCATGGTCATCAATCAATTTGATTCATCAAGAAAAAATTAAACATGGTCTATGTCGTAGAATAAATGCTTGTTCTCTGAATTGTGTATTAGAATATTCGTTGGAATCTGTTAGTAGTCAGTTGAATTACTTCTGATAGTTTCTTAAGCCTGGTCTTTAAGTCTGAATAGAGGTTACAGGATATCTTTCTTCCTAGTCTCCTTTATTTAAAGCATATGGTAACAAGTTAATTCATTGTTATGTGCTCTGAGTTAACTATTGGATAATTCTTAAGTTCTGATAAAATAAAGTCCTTGTTTTAATACTCTAATTTTCGGAATCTACTTTTAAAAGTTTGTTTCATTAAAAGAGGAATGTTCTAACAAAGATTTTTACTTGTTTTTATTCAGACTTAAGACCGTCCAAACATTTTATTACATACTTGCTTAAATCTTAGCATTTTATGTCATGTGTTGTGAAGTTGTTTTTCTTCTCACAAATTGTCTTCTACATAAGATATTTCTGTAAATTCAATTCTTCATCTTAATACTTCTTCTTTATAATGTCCTCTTAGTTCATCAAAGAAAAATGTTTTGATCTAGACTTTCTAAAAAGAAATGTACAGCTCTTTTAACAAATTGAAGGCGATTAATCCTTCACAATTTATTTCAATATTTGTGAAAGATTTATTTGTTGGGCCAGTGCTCATATTCATCAGAATGAGCAAAATGATTGTCTGATTCTGTCTGTTATAATAGCTCAGAAAATTATTTACACATCATCTATTATAACAAAGGCCCGTCTGAAAGTTATTCTACTTTTTCTCCTATGGAAAAAGTCTGGTGAACATTCTAAGGCCTAGAGTACAGAGGTCGGGATGACTTTCTCTGATGTGAAAACAAACTACTATTCTCTCTAAAGTTCTTTCTTCTCTTTTTGATTGATGACAAACGGGGACAATGGAGTGAGTATTTTAGGCTAATAATGGATCCGAATGTGGTTAGCAATCCTATTAGGGGGAGTTTGTAAATCTAACCCTTGGAGTAAATCTATTATTCTACACTTTACAGACAGGACTCATGGGGAGCTTACAAACCTCATCTCTTAGACTGTTTGACTCAGGGGGAGCTTACGAACCTCAGACCCTGAAAGTTGTTGAGTAATTTATTTTTACTTCTGATTATTTTTAAAATACTTAATGTTATCATCATAAAAAAGGGGGAGATTGTTGAAACAAGTTTGGTTCATGCCATGAATCCTCCATGGTTTTGATGATAACAAAGTATTTGAAAAAACAATTAGGATCTCTAACTAGCCAGTTTGTGTATGCATGATTATATTTACTTGATGGAACTAGTTCTGACACTTAATTGGCTTTCATTTGGTTCTGGTCCCACTCTTGCAAGGACGTCTGATTAGAAAAGCTGTTGCTAGTACATTTTAGCTCAGAAGTGTGCTATGTTGCCTCTGATGTTAAGTAATGTCATATAAGTTCTGCTAACACGGGACTCAAGATTTATTGACATTATCTTCAGCAGGTTGTGTTGTACTTGAGTCAGAGTTGTATCCTATGGACAAAGGCCTTGTTTCACGGATACTCTTGTGATTGAAAGTCCAAACACTTACTCCATTTGAAAAAGAAGATGTACTAGAAGATTTGGTTCTGTTTGTAGCCGTTGAAGATCTCAAACGTCTTTATTTTCCTTGGCTATAAAAAGTAGCTGAAGATTTAAAGATCTCTCATGAAATAACATTGCAAATACAACAAAGATATACATGCATTCCCTTCAGAAAAGCTGAGTCTGATAAGAGTCTTTGTATTAGTGTGTTGTATTACTTGAACACCTCTGATATTTTATCAAGTATTTTTCTTTTGTAAGTTATTCCTTCTCTAAGCTAGCTGTTTAGATTAAAGTCTTAGACACGAGCTCTAAGCAAGGTAAAAGTCTTAGACACGAGCTCTAAGCAAGGTAAAGTCTTAGGTAGGTGGTCTACGCAAGAGAAGTCTCGTCAGGAGTTGATTGAGCAGAGTGAAGTGTTAGACACGAGCTCTAAGCAAGGGAAGTCTTGGATAAGTGGTATGAGCAAAAATAAAAGTCTTATACAAGTGTGTATAAGCAAGTGTAATCTGGTTGATTATAGTGGAAAATCTCTTGCTTGGCAAGGGGACTGGAGCACTCTCAGTTGGGAGAGGAACCAGGATAATTACTATGTGTTCTTTGCTATTTTACTTTACTTCTGTCTTTTTGTCCTGTCTTTATTTTCGCTACACCTTATCAGATTCTGAATTCAGTTTTAGAATCTGAACTATGGTTCAGAAGTAAATCTAACTTTTGCAAAACACAATTCAACCCCCCTTATTGTGTATTTTTCTCACCTTCAGAAACTTCACATTTATTATGTTCAAAACCATATTAGCGGCTGGATGAGATGCAACCGTGCTTTTGATAGTGTGTATGATGATGAGTTTTGTCGAAAAAAACAAAGGTGAAGGTGGTCTGTGAGTTTAATGGCGTGTTGGCTGAGGTTTTCGCAAGGATGGTTTGTGAGGTTTGTCTATCATGAATGAGGAAGATGTGTCTAGTATATTAAGTGGTTTTTTTGAAGTGGATTAAAATAAGAGGAAGGTCTGTGTGTTGCTAGCTCGTGAGGAGAGGAAAAATTCTTTTTAGAAGAGTGAAAAAGTTGTTTCCTTGTTTTTGGTTATTTTAATGCGGGGTTTTTTTTTAGTGAAGAGTAGGAAAATGGAGATTGGTTTATAAGGTTGATGGTTTTTTTCTTTCAAATGTGCAGGCGGAGCCCCCTATACTGTTGGAGGTGTGTTCTCTTTTTATGTATCAGTGAAGAGAGGAGAAAGTATGGGTGATGTATCGTATGGCTCTATCTGAAAATGAGTTTTTTTTTTCTTTTATTCTATTCTCTTATTTTGAAATTCAAACGAGATAATGAGTAGTCAAAAGCAACGTTGACCGTTGGTACTAGTCTCATGCCATGCATACTAGGTACTTTCACAAAAAAATGGAGCAAAAACAAAACAACTTTTTAACACTTAACAAAAACGTGTTACTAAAATAGGTAAAAAAAAATATTATTATAAAAAAGGCAAAACAATTAATAATAATAATAAAACTTAAACTAATTAAACCTAATTAAAAATATGATTAAACCTAATTAAATAAAAAGATTAATTAACTAACAATTAAATGAAAATGATTAAAAATGGGATTAGCAGTCCGATATCGAAGTGCTAAAAAAAAGAATGCACCAAAACGATCAACACGAAATAAACGACTCGGAAAAATACAGCGTTTGGTCAAATTTTGAAATAAATTTTCCCGGGTTAAAAGGCTCAGACTGATTAAAACGCAACCGAAAAGCAGTTGAAAAATCAAAACGAGCACGCCATGTTAAACTACACGGAACATAGATTAATATAACTGGCTTCTGTAAACTCGATTTTGAAACTTTTCGTCCACTGATTTTACACACAATTGACTTTTAGTTTGACCGATTCGCCTATAAATCCAACAATTTATTCTGGCTGATAAATTGGGTATTATGCATGATGGAAGGCGTGATAGGCTATGCAGATGATGCAAAGAGAGGCGGGATATTAGGGATAAAATTAGGGTATGACAGCGAGAAGCGGGTGTTTGCATCACATTGAATGGATTTCTACATATCAACATTCTAGGGAAAACGTCACTTATCTCAACTCACATGATTGTGGACGAAGCATTCTTTTGCATCGTCTTGACATGAAATATCTTTTGATTAAAATAGTTTGATTTGTCAGAGGTTTTATAAGTGAATGACAAACGCTTGATGAGAACGAAACATAAGCCTCAGGATCAATCATTCGAGGTTCCACCGGAATGCTAGACTCCAATGGTCCTTTTCCATTCAAAGTATTTAAGAAAATGGTTTGATGGACAACAAATGCTTAATAAAATCAAGATATATGCCTTGGAATCGATTGTTCAAGGGTTCCAACGGAGTGCTAGACTCATACGGTCATTTTTTATCCAAGTCTGTTAGGTGTTTTAGGGACGAAAAAAAGAATGAGCGGCTGAACCAATACACGTGCCTCGAGACCAATCATTTGAAGGCTCTATCAGAATGCTAGACTCCAACGGTTCTCTTTTTTCGCATTTGTTTAAAAAAGGATTTGATATTACATTTGATTTAGGAAAATTCACTCGATGTTTGATCGAGCTTTGATTCGTAAGGGTGAGACATGATTTGAGAATAGTTTTGAATTGATAGTACAAAGTGGTGATCTTTTGAAAGCTAACTTGATGTCGATCAAATGTTTGAATCTTATCTTGAAAGAATTATTTTATTATGTGCGTTCATGTCTTTTTTAACAATCAAATATGGCATATGATCATACAAGTAGCACACAATCAAATATGATCATACATGTCTTGTTTAACAATCAAATATGGCATATGATCATACAAGAATTATATGAGTCGTGCAATGACATAAAATCAAATATGGCATATGATCATACAAGAAGCACATAAGACATACAAACAATTACACATTCAAGCAAAGATCAAACAAAGTAGGTCAAACATTAATCATAATTATTTATAAGTTGCTAAGTCAAACAACGCCAAAGGTTTTTGTGGCCTCCTTTGGTGAAATCTTCCTTTATCAGCCTGGATAGTGCTGGTCTCTCCCTCTTTTTTCTTTTGGAAACCTCTGGGAAATTTCTTGGAATTATTATTGGAGGTTCCAACAATAGTCATCATCTTTTCATTTTCATAACGAGCTCAATTTTTATGCCCACTACAACTAGGTCGGAGAAATTTGCAAATACACTACTCGCAATTCTTTCATAAAACACAAGTTGCACAATGTTCATGAACCAATCAACTAATTCCTTCTGGACCAAAGGTGGTTTGACTTGAGAGGCCACCTCCCTCCACCGTTGTACATATTACTTGAAAGACTCATTGTCTATCTGGGACATACTCAACAATTTCCTTCTATCTGGTGCCATATCCATATTGTACTTAAAATGTTTAATAAAAGCATCAGATAGATCCTGAAAACACTGGATGTATCTCTGTTCATGGCTTAGGTGACATTTAGAGGAAACACCCTTCAAGCTATCCTGAAAACAATGTATCATCAGCTTGTCATCCTTGACATATGCAGCCATTTTTCGATAGTACATGATTAGACGGCTCTTGGGGCATGAATGACCCTCGTACTTGTCGAAATTAGGAGTCTTTAATTTCACGGGAATCACAAGACCGGACACCAAGCACATTCTGTAGCAGCAGCACCAAAGACTTAGTCATCTTCCATAGCTCTCAATCTTTTCTCAAGAACCTGGTAACCCTCATTTATGCCTTTAATATCTTTATGTCTTTCATCCTCCTCGCTAGAAGATTCAGGAGCATGGTATATCTAACGATGATCTTCAAAATGAGGTTGCACATGTGCATAGATAATCGGTGGCACTACCGTATGGACCACAAGATGTGCCTCGGTGGCGATGGGTAAAGGTAGTGCTTGTTGGGTAGAATGCATAATGTCTGGGTCTCCTTCAAACGATGGCGTGTAGCCAAGAGGTAGATTGAAATGTGGCCATGTAGAAGACATAATTCTCACAGGTTAGGGCTCAAAGGTAGGACCTAAGACCTTTGAAATGATCGATACTTGAGGAGTGTCCAACTTGGCCTTTATGGTTTGAAGCATTTCCATGATCTAACCCACATTCCCTCTGAGGTCATCGAGTTCTGAACTCACCCTTGCTAATTCTTATTCTTGATCAACCATTCTTTGACGAGCGCTGGCTCTAGTGAAATAGTGGTGTTGATGACTTAGGGTGGAATTGGAGAAAGAAATATGGGGTGAGTTTTTTTGGAAAAATGTGCATGCATGCTGATGAAATGCGGATGCATGAACTTTTTTGTATTTTTGGTATGCGAAGAAACTGCAAGGCATGTATGGTTAGGATCCGGGGTAAAATGAGTAGCTCAGAACACCTTACAAGGTAGGTTTCACTATAACGGATAGTTCTAGGATTTCTACCCATAAGTCGCTCACAGGATATTTTCTAGGTTGATAGATAAGGTTCCCAGAGTCACGGACCTTAATTGTATCAATGTTTTGCAAAAGGCTAGCCGTTTTATGACGAGAGTGACGAAAAAGTCTATTCTGGGCCGGGTTTCCATGTTAGGCGCACAAGGAGAGGTCCTTGGAGACTAACACTACACAACCACCAAAGCAGAAACTGGTTCTAAGAGGGGTCCTAGAGTCACAAACCCTTCATGAATCAACATTATGTGAAGGGCTATCCATCTTATAAAGAGATCTACGAAAAGATCTACTATAAGGGGAGTCTTCATGTTAGGCACACAAGGATAGGTCCTTTGGGACTAACACTACACAACTTCTAAACTAACTTAGGTATTAACTATTCTTTTTCCAAAGCTTGGGTATAGAGCTTTATTCGTGATACTATCCCAGGATCCCATGATATGTATGATAATTAGCATATATAAAAGATAAAGAGTAAAGAAAACATGCATAAAGGAAACAAATAAGCATATCCAACATTCATCGCAAGGTTAACTAAGTTAGGATTGACTCTCTTTAGCATGGAGCATTTCCTCAGCAGCCGCCAACTGTCATACCTCGAAAAATACGATCCTTCGTGAAGCGTATTGTACACTCACGGAAAATAGTTTGAACAGAGTCTCCATTGAACTTTATTTATTCCAATGAAGGAATAGGAAAATATTGATAAAACTTTTAAAAGAAGATGGTCGTTACAACCATATTCAGGTTTGGGAGTCGATTACGTAAGGGGAAGGAATTAACACATTTCACGTTCATTGTACTAAACGAGAACCTTTTAGTTAAACTTCCGATTTGAATGTTAACTTATGTTAATTGTTTTCTTCGAGTGGTAAAAGATTAAAGAGAAAAAAGAGAGGGGTCACAATTTTTTTTATTTGGGTGCCTGACAAGATTGTGGGTCTCACTCCTACGTATCTCCGGGTGCAATGGAGAACTCAAGGCTACATAGTTCTGGGCAGAAAATGTTTCCTTGTTGGTCAATTTTAGTGAAAATTATATCCTCTTAATTGACGGGAAAATATTTCTTGCTACCCAAAATAGATGAGGAGCGGGCATTTGCATCACATTAAATGAATTTTTAAATATAAACATTCCAGTGAAAATGTCACTTAGCTAAACTCACGAGTTGTGGACGAAACATTGTTTTGTATCGTCTTGAGACGTAATATCTTTTAATTAAAAGAGTTTGTTTTATTGAAGGTTTTACAAGTGAATGACGAACGCTCGATGAGAACGGGAAATAAGCATTGAGATCAATCATTTGGGGTTCCACCAGAATGCTAGACTCCAATGGCCCTTTTTTCATTAATAGTATTTAAGAAAATGGTTTGATGGACAAAGAACGCTCAATAAGAACAAGATATATGACTTGGAATCGATTGTTCAATGGTTCCATCAGAGTGCTAGACTCCAACCGTCCTTTTTTGTCCAAGTTTGTTAAGTATTTAGGAACGACAAAAAGAATGAACGACTGACCTAAGACGTGTGCCTCGAGAACAATCATTTGAGGGTTCCATCGGAATACTAGACTCCAGCAGTCCTCTTCTTTCAATTTTGTTTAAAAATGGATTTGATATTACATTTGATTTAGGAAAAGTCACTCGATGTTTGATCGAGGGTTGATTCGTATAAGTGAGACATGATTTGAGAATAGTTTTGAATTTATAGTACAAAATGGTGATCTTTTGAAAGCTAACTTGATGTTGATCAAGCGTTTGAATCTTATCTTTAAAGATTGATTTTATTATGCACGTTCATGTCTTGTTTAACAATCAAAAGTCTTTTTACAATATTACACGAGTGATGCAATGACATACAATCAAATATGGCATATTCTCATACAAGTAGCATACACGACATGTAAAATAAATTACCCATTCAAGAAAAGATCAAACAAATTAGGTCAAACATCGATCAAAATTATTTCTAAGTTGTGATGCGCTGTCACACGCCAAGTTAAAAACGAGTTTAAGACAAAAAGCAATAAAAGGGAAGCGACACTTGAATATCATATCTCAAGGACTTTTGTATTATGATTAACCTACTAAAATCGATTAGGGGGTTGTTTTGGTTTAAGTTTCGATCAATAAAACAGTGAGAATAAGTGATTACAATTACGATTAAAAAGCTAATATGCTGATTTGGTTCCTACATACCATCGATTATTATAACTTCATTGCCCTAAGCGGATTATATCCCTGTTCGATCACAATATCAATCAAGAAGCACATATGAAATTATAAGAGTTATATTTCCTCTTTACTGAATTAAGCACTCGGTTAATAATAAAGTGAATTAATGGATTAAGCAAACGGTAACACGCAATCGAAATTAGGGAAACATAAATTAATTAAACCAAACAAACTACTCTGTGATAATCAGATTAGGCAAATGATAAACACATAGAAGAATTGAAGGTAATTGAATTTAAATTGCAAAGATATATTAATCTCAAGTATCGGAACCTTAATACAGCAGATCAACAAAGAGAATTAGTTCTCCATAATACTCGAACAAAGCTTCAAAAATATTTCATGAATAATGAATGAGAGAGAGAGAGAGAGCCCGTGAACAGTAACAACAACTACTAAATATTGGAAAAGCAAAGCATTCGGGTTCTAACCCAACTGGATCGAAAAACATAAAAAAAAACCCGGCCCAAAACTAAATATTTCTTAAGTTTGTAGCTTCTACAAATTATTTGAGACTTTTGGACTCCGAATCAGCTCTTGACTTCAACATAAAACTTGTAACTCTTTCTCTTATCTTTCCAACGCCTATTAGAACATGTCAATCCGATTCTCATAGCTCAAGTTATGGTCTGCACAGTGAACATGTATCAAATAACTACTAATGCTAAAAATAAAATACGAATTTAAAATAAAGGCAAAAATAAACTTAAATCTAAAAACACAATAAAATAGTAAAATTAATAAAACAAACTAGAGAAATGCCTAAGTACAATGGTAGAAAAATGTGCATCAAAATGTACTTATCAAGTTACGAAGACTTGAAAGGAATTTTTAATGTGAAAAAAAGTGATTAGATGAGACAAACCCTGTTCTAAAATTTAACGATTTTATCTTATTTTTTATTTAATAAATTGAGGAAACAGACTAAAGCATCAAATGTTTTCACTAAAAAACTTAATATATTTATTTGGTATTAATATCCATTTTTATGTTATTTTCTTTTTATAACATGATCAAATTAAAACAAATAAAAAATGAATCACATATTGGGTTAGAGGGGGGTGTGTGTAGATAAGGCCCAAGCAGATTGCAAATGAAAAAAAAACAAAAAAAAATGGGGCAAGGGTGTAGGCGCTAAGGCAAGGTGATGAAGGTAAGCCCAAGCACGAATTGGGATCAGACAAAGCCTAACAAAGTTGCGTAGATCTAACTGCCAGACCCGAGTTAGGGTGACCCGGTCTAACCCTAAACATAAAAGCAACAGACAGGTTCCAATCATGAAAAACCCTAACAAATCTTCCCCCTCTTATTCGCCTTCATCACCCTTTCATTTTCTCCAAGAAAAACAAATTAATAGTCCCACAAAGAAAAACAAACACATACAAAACCGAGTTAAAAAATAAAATAATAACCCTTTTTTTTTGTTCAACAATGGTCGTTCTTTTTCTTTTATGCCTATCAGAATCGGTCATCTCCCAGAGTGAAATCTAAACCAAATCTCACTAAACACACGAACACACAAAACTTGCATTTGAAAATCCAAATACGTAAAAACTCTTCTCGGTCCAAACAAACTGCAAAGTTACAGTCCTAAATCCAAAATTGAGAATGGACAAAGTTGACGCAAATACTCAAGCAATCAAATGGAGAGAAAAGCAACGACATCAGTGAAATCGAATAGAGCATGTAACTAACATCAGAACCAACGGTAAAAAGAAAACCTCATCCCTCGACAACGCAATTCCCCATTGCTCTAATTATTTCTCTGTGTTGCGGTGAAAATCGGATAACAAGCTATTAATTAACTTGCATCATATTTCTTTTACAACCGACTTTGATTTATCCAAAGGAAAGGTTCAATATCGAGAAAAATCTAAAAGGGTGAAGATCTAAGGTTCGGTGGTTGGTTATACAAAGGGAAGGTATTAGCACCCTAAGTATCTGTAGTACTCTACAGGAGCCTCTTGTCTAATTTGTGTTATTCTATGTTTGCATGCTAAAGATAATCTGTACTAAGGGTAAAGGTAAAGACCTAAAGTATATACGCTAAGTTTGCTCGCCAAGACGTCGCATCTTGTGCCTACGTATCTGACTAAAGAATCAGAGCAACCGTAGTTCACCTCAAAAGGGGGTGAGAAACTCTTGACTGTGGTCAAGGTTCCAAGGGAAAGTAGGGTGAGAAGCTTGAAAGCAAAGCTTGTAAGGATTGATTGGTTAGGAGAAAGAGATTAATGGCTATCTCTTATGAAAGGATTGTGAAGGGTTAGATCGTCGTGAAGGAGAAGAGATTAATAGCTATCTCTTTGGGAAGGCCATGTCATAAGGGAGAAGCGATTAATGGCTATCTCTTGGGTATGTTAAAGAAGGGTTTAAGGGTTATAAGAGACTAATGGCTATCTCTTAAGAAGGATAGGTTAAAAGGGAATGTCGGACAAGGCTATGACATGGTGGTCAACTGGGGGATCCATTCCTTTAGAATGAGGAAGAAGTAACAAGCAAACAACGAGGAAACCTCGAGTCTCAAGTGTAAGGTAAATATGTACAACAATATATACAGTGAATACAATAAGAATTCAATAAAAATGAATATCAAAATATCAAGATTAAATTAAAATCTAAATAGACCAAAAATAAAAATAAGACAAATTATATTTAGAAGCTAATTAAATAATTAAACCAATTAACTAAAACTAACTAATTAAAACTAAAAACTAAAACTTAATTCTAAATTCTAAATTCTAGATTAAAGCTGAATTAAACTAATTTCTAATCTAAAGCTAAACTAATTCTAATAGAAACTAAGAGACTAATTAAACCAGAAATTTTACTTAAAACTAAAGACTAACTCTAAAACTAATTAAATTAAAGACTAATTAAACTAATTTCTAATTTAAAAGTTAAAACTAAATCTAAAAGTTAAAACTATTTAATAAAAATAACTACTCAAAGTGATTAGCAAAATAACGATAAAATATATTAACAAAATAAAAGGGGTGCAAGGTGATTAAGTGGCCCTCGGGAAATTAACATCATGGGCATGAATAATTCAGTAGAACAAAAAACTAGCCCAATGCATAGATTTATTAAAGGAAATGGTAAAAAAAAAGAAGCAAACCTAAATTCAGAACAAGAGCGACTCGTCTCCCTCTTAAAGAAAAATGACAAACCGCCTTGGCCTTCCCAAACTCGTTTCAGGTTCTTCCTCTCCCGCGAATGGCTTCTCTCAATCTCTTCTTCTCCTTATTTCAACCTCGCGGCAGCGTCTCTCTCTTTTCGATCTGAACAGATCTGTGAGCTTTTTTCTTTCCGAAACTGGCTCGACCTCGACTTCCTCCTTCACGTCACTCTCTCTTCGTCTCTGTCAAATCGCAGCCCTCCCAAACTTCGCCTTTCTTTTCTTATGAGTCTCTCTCGCTTCAGATTCCATCTGACTCCGAGTGTGTTCACTTCGTCTCTTTTCTGGGTCTGTTCTGGTTCTATGAGTTCCTGAAGCTCTGTTTTGGTGATGATATGCTGTGACAGTTGAGGGATGATGGTGAAGAGGTTCAGTGATGAGAATGGTCGTTAGGTTTGTTATTACGGTGGTGATGTTGGTTTGGAAGTGAAAGAATGGAAGGTTGTTTTTGTGAGTATAGTTTTATGAAAAAGTGCAGGTGAGTTTGTTTTATGTAACAGAGGGAGATGCAATGGAGGTAATGGAAAGTTGAATGGTATAGTGTTTTGTGTTAGTTCTGATGTTGTTGAGGTTGCACAAAAGAGAGCAGGTTTATGGTGTTTCGTGGAGTGTGGTATTCTTGTTCAGATGCTTGGTTTGTTCTTTGTTTTTATGTCACAAAGGAGAATGAAGCTCCCTTTTTATAGTCATGGCTGCTGGTCAATGCATTGAGGGCATGAGGGATAATGACTTTGCACGATTTTTTTCTCCATCCTCCTTGAGCCATGTGCGCCATGAAAGTGGGGGTGAGGTGATGACCTGCAGACTCTTCAGCGGGATTTTGGGAGAAGTTCTTGGAGAGTTTTTGGTGTATAGCAGGGCCTTTTGGAGTCTGGTTGTAACATAGGTACGTTTGTGAAATTGACTTGTGAGAAAAAAGGTTTTGGCGTGTAATGGTTTGAAGCTGTAGGTGGCGTGTTCGTACGTGGTCTCCTCTTTTGAAACAAAGGGCTTTTGGTAGGCTTGTTGCAGTGATCTGGAGTTGTACGAAGGTTTAGAATTTTGCAGCATGGAGGGATGTTTGGAGTATTTTTGGGATTTTTATAATTTGTAAAACAAATATGATTAAATTAAAATTAAATAAAACCTAGCCAAATGAATTTAGATTAAAATAAAAATATAATTTAAAATAAATTAAATTAAATATAAATTACGTAAAAAAGATAAACTAAACTGAAATTAACCACAAAATAAATATTTAACTAAATACAATAACAATAATAATAATAATAATAATAATAATAATAATAATAGTAATAAAAATAATAACTAATAATAATCAATAATAAAAACAAAATAAAAATAAAATGAAACTAATTAAAAATTAAGCGGAAATTAAAAAAAAATCTAATTGAATTAAACCAAATTAAACTCAAAAGTAAACTAAATTGAATTAATCTAGGCTAAAAACTATATTATAACTATAACAAAATTAACCAAATTAATTCTAAATAAATTTTAAGATAATAAGAACAAATTCCAAAATAGAATGATAAAATCGACAAAAAGCACATGATTATGATCAATGAAATGTTTGACTAAATAATGCAAAAATTGCTGACTTAGAATGACATGTAAAAGACCAGAAAATCTATGGGTAAAATTTGGGGTACAACAGTTGCCCCTATTTAAATAGCTTTACCGGATGACACGAGGGATGGAAATCCTTGAGAGATCAAGGTGAAAGGTATTTAAATATAGCAAACCGAAAATTTTGCCCATAAACGGAATGCAGATGCTAAGGACGGCTAACAGACATGCAAATACAGACATGCCATGAATTTCTAGTATGATGATAACGATGATATGATAGATGCAAAGGTACAGACAGACTCCGGAAATAAAGAGCAAACCACCACAGACGAGATTTACTGGGGAAGGATGAAGGTTAATAATCACAAGGAAAAGTTATTGGGGATACAGGCTGACCAACAAAAGACTCACTGGGGAGACTCTGAGGAAACACTGGGGAAAATAAAATCACACTCTTTACTGGGCATGGAACCAGAAAGAAGACATGATCTCTACTAGGGATCAATTTGGAATAAAAGGATAGACACCAACAAAAGATTTTATGGAATTTTCTTATACTGAAGAGTTCAAACGGGATCTTCAAGAAAAACCAAAAAAGACAGAGAAAGAAACATCCGGAAAAACATCAGATGGCAGAAGAAACCAGTCATCCAATAATGGCTTTGAATGAAAGGTACAAATCACGATATCTAATAAGGGCTTTAGATGAATGTGAACAGAGACTACATTCAAGAATGGCATTGAATGCAAAGAAACCAGTTATCCAATAAAGGCTTTGAACAAAAGGTATAAATCACAATATCTAATAATGACTTTAGATAAATGTGAACAGAGACTACATTCAAGAATGACTTTGAATGCAAAGAAACCAGTTATCCAATAATGGCTTTGAACAAAAGGTATAAATCACAATATCTAATAATGGCTTTAGATAAATGTGAACAGAGACTACATTCAAGAATGACTTTGAATGCAAAGAAACCAGTTATTCAATAATGGCTTTGAACAAAAGGTATAAATCACAATATCTAATAATGGCTTTAGATGAAAGTGAACAAAGACTCGATCTAGAAAAACATCAGATAGAGAAATACATCCGGAAATGCGTCAGATGGTAAAGAAGCCAGACATCCAATAATGGCTTTGAATGAAAGGTATAAATCACAATATCTAATAACAGCTTTAGATAAAAGTGAACAAAGACCCGATCTGGTAAAATATCAGAAAGAGACACACATCCGGAAAGGCATCGGATGGTAGAGAAACCAGACATCCAATAATGGCTTTGAATGAGAGGTATAACTCACAATATCTAATATTGGCTTTAGATAAAAGTGAATAGTAAGAATCCAAGAAAGCATTGGATGAAAGGACACCAGTCATCCAATAATGGCTTTGAACGAAAAGTACAAATCGCGGCATCTGAGAAAGCATCAGATAAACGTGAGAAAGGTAGAGATCCAAGAAAGCATTGGATAAAAGGGATCACAGTATCCAAGACAGCATTAAATGACTGTGAACTTTCAGGAATGACACTGAAAGTAAAGGTAAATCACTATATTCAGGGATGGTATCGAATGATAGTGAGAAAGACATTCAGGAATGGCACTGAATGAACAGATAAGACTTTCAGGAATAGCACTAAAATATATCCAAGCAAATTTGATGGAGATTACAGAAGAGAGGCAAGACTTCCAGGAATAGCACTGGAAGAAACAAGAGGAATAAGATATCCAGGAATGGCACTGGAGTGAAAGAATATAGAGATCCAGGAATAACACTAGAATAAAAGAAGATAAAGATCTAGGAATAGCACTGAAATGAGAGAATACCAACGTCTATCAACAGGATTAGATGCGCAAGAGAATGACAACATTCAGGAATGACACTGAATGAAAATGATAGATAACGTTTTGGTAAGGTAAGACGTGGATAATGACACGACCTCGGGAGAAATGCAAATGAGGATGAAACACTCATGATATGCATATGTATATGAATTATGCAGATGATATATGATCAAATGCAAATGCAGATGCTGAGGACATAGCTCGACTCTTTTAGGGAGAAGACACGAATGGAAGACTAATTCCTCAACACAGAGATCACTGCCATTCTGTCTGGTGACTAGAGATGCTATTGCTGAACATATCTCCGCCACACTGGTAAACTGTATCCAAATTGATAATCCTTGTAGGAAGGATAAAGAGTTGTTTGGGGATTCTTCAAATAAACTTCCCCTGACTAGCTGATTGTTGTAGATGAGCTGATCATTGCTTTAGCTTGTCTGCCTTGGTAACTGACTGTTTCACAGTGCTCTTAGAAAGCTTGCCCCAGTCTGAGTCTTGAAAGATGATTGTTTTACTGTACACTGGGAAAGCTTGCCCCAGTATGAGTCTTGAAAAATCTTCTGTATAAACCAATTCTGAGAAGTCGCCATTAAACTACAAATTTTGAACTGATTCTCAACAGGATATGGAAGGAATTTGCCCCTGATAGGATCACTGACCAAGTTTCTTAAATGTTTGAAAATTCCTTAAGAAGAAAGCTAGTTTGCAAACAAAAGTACTTGTACAGACATGGTAAATGAAAAGTTCATGCAACTATTGAAATCAAAATCATTTTGAAAGAGGTGCAAAGTATATGAGTCACTGGTCTGAACACAGTGGTTCAAGACATTAAAGTGAAAAGTTTAAGCAAAGGGTGTATGCCCAAAATAGATGATCTGCAAAGATCTTTTGGAGTCAGTTTATACAACCTTACTGTAGTATGCTTTCAAAATAACCTTGCTTCAATTAGGTCTTTTGAGGGTCATAACGTAGCCTAGTTCACGGTTTAAGAAACAAAAGATAAAGGCTCAAAATTTATTTGTGACCCACCCAATCTACGTGATGAACTTCCAATCCTATGCTCAGTTAACTCAAACTATGTACTCAGGTTCCCATATGTTAGAATTACACTGATGATAGTAACGATGATGGTTCAGAAGTTAAGGGACTTTGAAATGGCGGTCACTACTTCCTTACAACTTTTATTTGTTTTTTCATTGAGGATTTTTATGGTAAGGATTTAAAGATTTCTCTTTTTTATTATCCCTAACTTTTGCCTGAACTGTTTCTTGTGAATCTTACAGTCAGCGGGATGCCCCAATTTTTCCTAAGTCTCCTTCATAGGTTTCGACTTAGCGGGCTTTTCTTTTTTTGATTTTTATCTTTTTTGAAAGAAAGTGACTGTCTGGCTTAATGATTACGGCGAACCATCATCGGCTTTCGACTTGAAAGACATCTTTGACACTTGCTTGTTGTGTGAGTGTAACATTTTGTTGAAAGTCGTCTTGCATGAAGCTCTTGTAATTGAATGCACAATCCCAGTTAACTAAGAACTACCCTGCCCCAGGTTACGGTTGCGGGCTTTTATTTGTAAAGAAAAGAAACTCCTACTTCAAGGCTCGAAGGGGTTAAAGAGGGATTATCTTCCTTATGTCTTCGGTATTTGGGAGTTGAAACAATGCCTTACATCGTCAGCAAAGTTTTGATTTGAAAGCATACTAACAACACTTATGGGTATAACGTTTTCATCATCCTCCCTCCAATCTTTGCATAATCAAAATGGAAAAGAGGTAAAGTAAGAAAGCATGGAGATGTAAATAGCAAACACAAATGAATTGAATCAAAAAGTTGCAATGCTCATTTCATTAATTGAGAAAGTACAAACATAATTTGAAGGCAAACAGCTATTACAAAATAAAGAAAGTGCAAACAACAAGAAACAAAGGCCTAGTGACTAATCAAACACAAGGATGAGCTGTCCTGTCTTTAAGAAGTAGCTGAGCCGAAGTCGACTGAGGCTTCACTTGGCGTGCCCTGGCAGAGGATTGCTTTGAACATTGGGATTGTCCTTAAAGGAGAGGACTTTGTTCCTCATCAGCTCTTGTACTCTAGCCTTCAATGCAAAGCAATTTTCCAAGTTATGGCCTGCACCACCTTGATGGTATTCACAATGAAGATCAACCCTATAGCCGGCTGAAAGAGGATTTGGAGGAGGAGGCAGAGGCCTTGTGGTAATCAAATCTTGTTAAACCAAACTAGGATAAAGTTCAGTGTAAGTCATGGGAATGGGATCAAACTGACCCCTATTACGATACTGGCTCTGTCCTACAGTTGGACGTTGGAAAGCTTGAGTTGGTCGTGGTGCAGCAGCCATGGGAGTAACAGCGGCAACAGTAGGGTGAACAACATACTGAGGTTGAGGACGAGGCCTTCTCACTTCAACCATTATAGCATTAGTCTAATCTTCCATCTTCTTCTGAAAGTTCCCGTAGGATTTCTTCACAGCATTAGAAGATTCAGCAGCCTTGGACACTTTTCCATTCTTAAGACCTTCCTCAAGTCTTTGGCCGATAGTAACCAAATCAGTGAAATTAGAGGAAACACTTCCAACCATCTTCTCCCAATAAAACGGGGACAAGGTATCCATAAACATTCCAGTTAACTCCTTCTCGGCCAGGGGAGGTTCCACTTGGGAAGCCAACTCTCTCCAGCGCTGAGCATACTCCTTGAAAGACTCTTTATCATTCTAAGACATGTTTTGCAGTTGACGGCGATCATGAGCCATGTCAAGGTTATACTTGTACTGCTTCATGAAGGCATTTGTGAGGTCTTGGAAGTTGTGGATAGAGTTTTGCTCAAGACCCATGTACCATTTGAGTGATGCTCCACTCAAGCTGTCTTGAAAATAATGGATAAACAGCTTTTGATTCTTGGCATGAGCAGTCATCCTGCGAAGATACATGACCAAATGAGCTCTTGGGCAAGAGTGACCCTTGTACTTCACAAAATATGGAGTTGTGAACTTAGGAGGTATAACAAGGTCAGTCACTAAGCACATGTTGTCTGCGTCTACATTAAAGAAATCAGTACCCTCAACGGCTTTGAGTCTTCTTTCTATGCTTTGAAACTGCTCTCGGACAACTTCGGGTTCAACAAAGTCCTCATGGTCCTCACCTTGAGCACTGGCAGCATTGTACTCATAGAGGGGATTCGCGAAAGGAGCTCGAGTAGTCTGAACTATAGGTTGAGTCTCGGTAAAAACAGGAGCTTAAAACACTGGTCTAGCAGTTTGACCAATCATAGCATTAGATGCAAGAGGTGGAGAATAGTTGTGTGGCAAACCAAACTCTGGCCAAGTTGAAGGTGGCACTTGAACTGGTGGAGGATCAGCACTTGAAATTTCATGGATGACTGTCCTTTGGGGGGGCTCTCCTCTAGCAAGCAAAACTTGAAGCATCTCAGTGAGTTTAGTCATACTTGATTTGAGATCATCGATCTCCATTCGGACCTCAACATTGTGTATCTCTTGCTCTGACATCTTGCGTCTGTAATTAGCTCTAGTCCGGTATAGGTGTCGAGGAATCAACTTGACGACTAACAGACAAACACTGGGAGGTAGAGACAATTGGCAATGAGCAACTGGACAAACAAACGCATGCACTGAATCATGCAAAGATGAAAATGATATGCAATGCAATGCAATGCAAACAGGATACAAAAACACATGCGACATGATCAAGGGTTCAAGATCACAACATGGAGTCTGGGTAAAGCACCAACCACAGGGTGTGTACTAGGGTTTATCAACTGTAGAACATGGTTCTAAAAGTTCCCAGAGTCTACGTAAATCCTTCGGATATTATCGGCCTACGTGACTACTCATGTGGGTTAATAATATTCTCAAGATAAACTCGTCTGAGTGTAGTATCGCGTGACAACTACTCGGGACTGGCTCCGTCATAGTCATCGCACTATGCTATAAAGGCCAGGTGGGATAAAGGTAACTACGGTCCTTAGAATCCCTGGCTCCCATTTGAAAAAGTAATATCAATGTGACTGCTCACATCAGACATCAACAATCCCAAAGGGCCTCATCTGAGTGTGGTCATGATATGCCATAAGTTGTTAGTACTACTGCCAACAACCGACTATTGATTACACCACGATCCTATCATAAGTGCTCTCAAGTCTGGGTTAGGACTTATCTCACCACTCAAGGTAGCAACCCTGCACACAGAAAAACTCAAGCACAACAGGTATATATACAGATATAAATATGCAAATGTACAAGCAAACAAACATGTAAATAACACAAATACATACACGATAGGCTTAACCCTCTTAGGGGAGGACCAGCAATAGGTCTAACTATCCCCAGTGAAGTCGCCATTTCTGTTGCGGTGAAAATCGGATAACAAGCTATTAATTAAATTGCATCATATTTCTTTTACAATCGATTTTGATTTATCCAAAGGAAAGGTTCAAGATCGAGAAAAACCTAAAAGGGGGAAGATCTAAGGTTCGGGGGTTGGTTATACAAAGGGAAGGTATTAGCACCCTAAGTATCTGTAGTACTCTACAGGAGCCTCTTGTTTAATTTGTGTTATTCTATGTTTGCATGCTAAAGATAATCTGTACTAAGGGTAAAGGTAAAGACCTATAGTATATACGCTAAGTTTGCTCGCCAAGACGTCGCATCTTGTGCCTTCGTATCTGACTAAAGAATCAGAGCAACCGTAGTTCACCTCAAAAGGGGGTGAGGAACTCTTGACTGTGGTCAAGGTTCCAAGGGAAAGTAGGGTGAGAAGCTTGAAAGCAAAGCTTGTAAGGATTGATTGGTTAGGAGAAAGAGATTAATGGCTATCTCTTATGAAAGGATTGTGAAGGGTTAGACCGTCGTGATGGAGAAGAGATTAATAGCTATCTCTTTGGGAAGTCCAGGTCATAAGGGAGAAGAGATTAATGACTATCTCTTGGGTATGTTAAAGAAGGGTTTAAGGGTTATAAGAGACTAATGGCTATCTCTTAAGAAGGATAGGTTAAAAGGGAATGTCGGACAAGGCTATGACATGGTGGTCAACTGGGGGATCCTTTCCTTTGGAATGAGGAAGAAGTAACAAGCAACCAATGAGGAAACCTCGAGTCTCAAGTGTAAGGTAAATATGTACAACAATATATACAGTGAATACAATAAGAATTCAATAAAAATGAATATCAAAATATCAAGATTAAATTAAAATCTAAATAGACCAAAAATAAAAATAAGACAAATTATATTTAGAAGCTAATTAAATAATTAAACCAATTAACTAAAACTAACTAATTAAAACTAAAAACTAAAACTAAATTCTAAATTCTAAATTCTAGATTAAAGCTGAATTAAACTAATTTCAAATCTAAAGCTAAACTAATTCTAATAGAAACTAAGAGACTAATTAAACCAGAAATTTTACTTAAAACTAAAGACTAACTCTAAAACTAATTAAATTAAAGACTAATTAAACTAATTTCTAATTTAAAAGTTAAAACTAAATCTAAAAGTTAAAACTATTTAATAAAAATAACTACTCAAAGTGATTAGCAAAATAACGATAAAATATATTAACAAAATAAAGGGGTGCAAGGTGATTAAGTGGCCCTCGGGAAATTAACATCATGGGCATGAATAAATCAGTAGAACAAAAAACTAGCCCAATGCATAGACTTATTAAAGGAAATGGTAAAAAAATAGCAAACCTAAATTCAGAACAAGAGCGACTCGTCTCCCTCTTAAAGCAAAATGACAAACCGCCTTGGCCTTCCCAAACTCGTTTCAGGTTCTTCCTCTCCCGCGAATGGCTTCTCTCAATCTCTTCTTCTCCTTATTTCAACCTCGCGGCAACGTCTCTCTCTTTTTGATCTGAACAGATCTGTGAGCTTTTTTCTTTCTGAAACTGGCTCGACCTCGACTTCCTCCTTCACGTCACTCTCTCTTCATCTCTGTCAGATCGCAGCCCTCCCAAACTTTGCCTTTCTTTTCTTCCGAGTCTCTCTCGCTTCAGATTCTGTCTGACTCCGAGTGTGTTCACTTCGTCTCTTTTCTAGGTCTGTTCTGGTTCTATGAGTTCCTGAAGCTCTGTTTTGGTGATGATCTGCTGTGACAGTTGAGGGATGATGGTGAAGAGGTTCAGTGATGAGAATGGTCGTTAGGTTTGTTATTACGGTGGTGATGTTGGTTTGGAAGTGAAAGAATGGAAGGTTGTTTTTGTGAGTATAGTTTTATGAAAAAGTGCAGGTGAGTTTGTTTTATGTAACGGAGGGAGCTGCAATGGAGGTAATGGAAAGTTGAATGGTATAGTGTTTTGTGTTAGTTCTGATGTTGTTGAGGTTGCACAAAAGATAACAGGTTTATGGTGTTTCGTGGAGTGTGGTATTCTTGTTCAGATGCTTTGTTTGTTCTTGGTTTTTTTCTCACAAAGGAGAATGAAGCTCCCTTTTTATAGTCGTGGCTGCTGGTCAATGCATTGAGGGCATGAGGGATAATGACTTTTCACGATTTTCTTCTCCATCCTCCTTGAGCCATGTGCGCCGTGAAAGTGGGGGTGAGGTGATGACCTACAGACTCTTCAGCGGGATTTTGGGAGAAGTTCTTGGAGAGTTTTTGGTGTATAGCAGGGCCTTTTGGAGTCTGGTTGTAACATAGGTACGTTTGTGAAATTGACTTGTGAGAAAAAAAGGTTTTGGCGTGTAATGGTTTGAAGCTGTAGGTGGGGTGTTCGTACGTGGTCTCCTTTTTTGAAACAAAGGGCTTTTGGTAGGCTTGTTGCAGTGATCTGGAGTTGTACGAAGGTTTAGAATTTTGCAGCATGGAGGGATGTTTGGAGTATTTTTGGGATTTTTATAATTTGTAAAACAAATATGATTAAATTAAAATTAAATAAAACCTAGCCAAATGAATTTAGATTAAAATAAAATTATAATTGAAAATAAATTAAATTAAATATAAATTACGTAAAAAAGATAAACTAAACTGAAATTAACCACAAAATAAATATTTAACTAAATACAATAACAATAATAATAATAATAATAGTAAGAAAAATAATAACTAATAATAATCAATAATAAAAACAAAATAAAAATAAAATGAAACTAATTAAAAACTAAGCGTAAATTAAAAAAAAATTAATCTAATTGAATTAAACCAAATTAAACTCAAAAGTAAACTAAATTGAATTAATCTAGGCTAAAAACTATATTATAACTATAACAAAATCAACCAAATTAATTCTAAATAAATTTTAAGATAATAAGAACAAATTCCAAAATAGAATGATAAAATCGACAAAAAGCACATGATTATGATCAATGAAATGTTTGACTAAATAATGCAAAAATTGCTGACTTAGAATGACATGTAAAAGACCAGAAAATCTATGGGTAAAATTTGGGGTACAACACTCTCTTACATTTTTTTTTACAAATGCAAAGAAATACAAAAATATGGCAACGGGATGTATAAGTGCAAAATTAGAAGGAAAAAAATTCTACCCACACCAGAAAGAGAAATCAATGTATGCTCCCTTCAGGTATTTGATTTTCTTCTGTGAACTTGGTTAGTAGTACTCTCTCTCTCTCTCTAGTTTTGTCAATGTAATTATTGTGAGGATTTTCTTGTGTTTGTGGTGTTTGTGCATATTGATGTTAGGTTGTTGTGATGAGTGTTTGAGGGTGAATGATAAGATGGGTTCTACTACTACCATAAACTAGGGTTACTACTAGAATTGAAACAAATAAAATTGAACAAAACAACATAAATTTTTAATACTCTGCATAAAATTTAAGAGTTTCACACAACTCCTATAAATACATGATATTATTGGACTAAGAACTAATGCAAACTGGGCTAGGCCCACTTGGAGGAAAAATGAAAAACTCAACCAAAAGAAAAATACAGAATTTAATTCATAATATAATCCCTTTGCCAACTGGGCTTCTTAATCACCCGTATGGGCCTATCACTACTATCCTCCCCAAAAATAAACTTGTCCTCAAGGTTGGAGTAATCTGTTAATGGGCCTGGTTCAAAAGGTGGTCCAGTCGGGTAAACCGGTTTTGGGTTTTCAAATTGGGGAAAAGGAAAAGGCTGTGGTTGGGAAACGTGATCATTGTGGGAAAGGGAATCCGAAGTGTGCATAGGGGAAACAAATGGAGAATACGTGGCTGGTGGAGGGAGGGCAGCGGGTATATGTTGGGAATCTAACGGCTGAGAGTGAGATTGGGTGGCGTGTGAGATAATGGGAGTAGGTTGGATGAAGGCCTTGGGCAGTGTGTTTGTCAAAGAGGCACATGGTTTTGTTGAGAAAGTTGGCGGTGGGTCAGACAAGGTGGGGGCCACGCGGTTTGGAGAATTGATGGGCATGGGAGAAGTAAGTGAAGTGGGTGGCTCAGATTTCGTGGGATTTATTTTCAACGGTTGTGATGGCTTGGGAGGATCTAGAAGAGTATGACCACTTTCCAAACCCTTCTTGTACTTGAGAGCATACCTTGCGTGTTTTATGTCTTCAAAAATAAGAGGAGTTTTTGATTCATAAGCCATTTGTTCTTTGTTGGATTGTGTCAAACCCTTTTGTGTTGAGTTCACTTGTAAAGACTTCTCTCTCAAAAAAATATTTTCTAAGTCCTTCAGATCTAAGTCCTTCTTCTGTTTCTCTTTAAACGAACACACACCGTGTTCATCAGTGTCGAAGCTTGTTTCGGTTGTTGGGTCGTGTTCAGCTGGTTCCTCCGCCGAAATATTTACGGGTATAGGGACCAGATCAGCTTGAGGATCTTGACCATGGTAAGCTCGAAGATGGGAAATGTGAAAGACTGGGTGGATGGAAGAGGAAGGCGTCAGTTTCTGTTCGTACGTGACAACACCCACACGACGCAAAACCTGAAAAAGGACGAAGTATCGTTTTGAAAGCTTCTGAGATGTCCTTCTCTGGACGGACGTTTGCCGATACGGTTGTAGTCTTAGCAACACAAGATCTCCGACATCGAAGGTACAGTGTTTACGTTTCTTATTAGCTTGTTCCTTCATGATCTTTTGGATTCTGATGAGGTTGGTTTTTAACTTGTTAAGTATTTCTTGTCTTTGTTGCAGTGTGTCATCCAACGAAGGAAGTGTGGTGACTCCCTTGACATAGTCTTTTACAGCCGGAGGTTGTCGACCGTAGAGAGCTTCGAAAGGAGTCATCTGAATAGAGGAGTGCCAGCTTGAGTTATGCCAGAACTCGGCCAAGTGGAGGTACTTGTACCAAAGTCTCGGATTGTCACTGGTGAAGCAACGTAGGTACGTCTCTAAACATCTGTTCGTAACTTCAGTTTGGCCATCTGTTTCTGGGTGATAAGCGATGCTGTATTTCAGGGTTGTGCCTTGCACTCGGAAAAGCTCTTTCCAAAAAGTGCTTAGAAAGATAGGGTCACGATCAGAAACTATAGTCTTTGGGATTCCATGGAGTCTACAGATTTCGACGGAGAAACACATCGCCAGATCTGAGGCAGAAAATTTGGATGAAAGCGCAATGAAGTGCGAGAACTTTGACAGTCTATCGCAGACGACCCAAATGACGGTATGTCCAAACGACTTTGGTAGATGAGTAATGAAATCCATGGATAAGTCTTCCCAGACTTGGTTAGGTATTTCCAAAGGTTGTAGTAAGCCCTGGTTTTTGGTTGGCAGGTACTTATTGTGTTGACACAAGGAGCAGCATTGGATGAACTTTTTTGTGTCGCTGTGCAAACCAGGCCAACGAAAAGTCGTGGTGATGCGGGCTAAAGTTGTGCGCAAACCTGAGTGGCCTACAGATGGAGCAAAGTGATATTCTTTGAGGAGAGTCGCTCTAAAGTCTAGGTCATCAGGTACATAAATTCTATCTTTGAAATAAAGAAGACCGTGTCTAAAGTTGAAAACAAGTTGCATCTTTGGGTCGGTGTCATACTTAGTGATGAGATCTTGACCATTTTTATGTTTTGTGTAGTACTGCTGAAGCTGAGTGAGAAGATTTGGAATTGGAGATGAAACTGCAAGCATCAGTGAGTTGTCCTCTGTGTGTCGTCTGCTCAATGCATCGCCAACATTGTTTGATTTACCAGGTTTATACGAAATCTCAAAACTGAATCCTTGCAATTTTGCAGCCCATTTTTGTTGTTCTGGAGTCTGTATTGTTTGTGTCAAGAGATTTTTAAGACTTTTCTGATCTGTAAAGATGTGAAAATGCTGACCAATGAGGTATTGACGCCACTTTTTTACAGCTTCGGTGATGGCATACATTTCACGCACATAGACGGATGCAGTTTGGAGGTGAGGGCATAATTTCTTACTGAAGAAGGCTAAGGGGTGACCGTCTTGTGAAAGAACTGCGCCAACCGCGACAGCGGAAGCATCAGTCTCAACAACAAAGGGCTTGCTGAAGTTGGGAAGAGCCAGAACTGGAGTCCTTGTCATAATTTGCTTTAGATTTGTAAATGCTGTCTCAGCTTCTGTATTCCGTGTAAATCTAGTGAAACGTAATAACTCGGTGAGCGGAGCAGCGAGTGAGGCGTAGTGGCGGACAAACCGTCTATAAAAACCGGTGAGGCCCAAAAATCCCCTGAGCTGCGTGAGTGAGCGTGGCTTCGGCTAATCAATGATTACTTCAATTTTAGTTGGATCAGGGGTGACTCCATTAAAAGAGATAACATGACCTAGATAATCCACTTTAGGAACTACAAAAACACACTTAGACAATTTTGCAACAAAGTGATTTGAAGCAAGTAAGTCTAAAACCAAAGTCAAGTGAAGTAAATGGTCAGAATATGAAGTGCTATATATCAAAATATCGTAAAAAAAACAAGGACAAACCGGCGTAAATAAGGTTGTAACAAGTCATTCATCGCTGATTGAAAAGTACTAGGAGCATTAGTTAAACCAAAAGGCATTACTAAAAACTCATAGTGCCCATCAAAAGTTCTAAATGTTGTTTTGTGTGTGTCCTCTGGTACAACCCTGATTTGATGGTAGCCTGATCTTAGGTCAATCTTTGTAAACAAAGAAGCAGAACCCAGCTCATCAAAGAGCTTATCGATGGTAGGTATAGGGAAACGATCACGAATAGTGAATGCATTTAAGGCTCGGTAATCGACACAAAATCTCCATGAGCCATCTTTTTTTCAAACCAGTAAAACGGGTGATGAGTAAGGACTAGTGCTAGGTTTGATAATGCCCTCTGATAGCATTTCATGGATAATATTGGTCATTGCTTCCTTTTGAGAGTGGGGATAGCGGTATGGTTTCACATTGATGGGTGGAGTGTTAGGGGTGAGAGGAATTTTATGGTCGTGAAGTCTACTTGGAGGTAGGCCATGTGGTGTGTGGAAAACGGATGGGTAGGATTTGATGAGGGCGGAAATCTCTGGTGGAGTATTGGTGGGAAGGTTATTAAAGTTTGAGGAGGAAAAAGGTGGTGAGGGATGGTTTGTGGGTTGATAAAGTAGAAGGTGCATGGAAGCTATAGAATTTGTATGTAAAAGGTGACGAATTTGAGTGAAAGTGGATGGAATTGGGGAGTTATTTGAGTCACCTTTAATGCAAATTTGCTTGTCTTCATAGGTGAAAGAAATTTGTGGTATTGAGAAATCAGCAGTAAGTGGTCCAAGTGTGCGCAGCCATTCCATACCTAACACGACATCAGCTCCCTCTATGGGAATTAGATAGAATGGTATAAAAAAGAGATGGTCTTGTAGTGTGATTGGGACTTGAGAGCATAGGCTTGAACAAGTTAATTTGGAACCATTTCCAACCATAACTGAGAAATTTGAAATGGGAGTGATAGGGATTTTGAGGTGGCTTACGATTCGTGGCTGAAGGATGTTGTGGGTGCTACCGGTGTCAATGAGAATAGTTACAATCAATCCGTCTAGGATCCCTTTGAACTTTAATGTTTGAGGAGAAAAATGACCGTTAACAGCCTGTGGTGACAGTTGGAAGTATGTTTCAGCGTTTTCCGCACCCGTAGTTGCATCTTCCACGGAAGGTGGACAGTCACTAGTTTCTTCCCCAACAACTAGGGATGAATCCTCATCAACCATAAGTAGCAAAAAATTTCCTGATGCATATTTGTGGCCTGGTATGAACTTTTCGTCGCAATTGAAACATAAACCCTGTGCTCGACGTTCTGCTTGTTGTGCTGGAGTGATCCGTCGAATTGGAAATCGACTTGTATTGTTGGGTGTAGTTGGTGGTTTAGCAGCGGAAGTAGCGGTCGGTTGATTTGCTGGTTGTTTAGGGTTGGTGGGGTCGGTAATAGTGTTTGAGTTGGGTATGTAGGGATTTTTCAGTTTGGTTTTAGAATCCTTAATCTTGGGTTCAATGAGTTTAGCCAACCTAATGGCATGGGAAATAGATTGGGGCCGCTGAACAGCAAGTTCATTGCGAATTTATGGAATTAAACCAGAAATAAAACAATTCAAAATAGCTTCTGGTGGTAATCCAATTACCCTGTTCCCCAACTTCTCAAAATTAGCCTGATATTCTGAAACACTGCCATGCCGTCTAAGTTTAAATAATTGAGCTTGGTGATTTTCATATGTTGAGGGACCAAAACGTAATTCGACCGCTCTAGAGAATGCTTCCCAAGTTGTAAGTTCGTTACTTTGATACATCCACTTATACCAGCCAAGGGCTTCGCCCTTCATGTAAAAAGCAGCCATAGATAATCGATTTTCCATCAGAATGTTGTAAAAAGTAAAAAACTGGTCAGCTTGAAATAGTCATTCCAAGACATCAGTACCGTCAAAAGTGTTTAATTCTATTTTCGGAGTACGAAAAACTGGTGATTGGGCATTAGTGTGGGGGTTTAGTTGAGAGAAAGGGAAAGGTTGTGGGAAAGGGTTGCTGTATTGAAAAAAAGGGGGGTGTTGCTGTTGTGGGATGGTGTTGTTGTGTAAAAAGGAGGAATAAAGAGGTGGAGGTTCGGTGAATATGTGTGGAGGTTGTGTATATTGTGGTGGAAAGGGGGTTGTGAAAGTTGGTATATAATGCTGAAATGCAGAATTAGTTGAGTGTAAGCTGAAAATGGGGCGCGTGAAGGTAGGTGGTGGTGGTGTATATAGTTGGCTACTAGTGAGTGCAGAGCTGATGTAAGGGGTAGACGTAGATATGGGAAGCGTAGGTATACCTGATGTGGATCTGGATGTTGCTGTAGATGTAGATCTGGGTGTAGAGGTAGGGGTAGAGATGGTTGTTGAAATAGATCCAGATCTGGCTGTCATCGCTGCAAACTGTTGCGTCATCAAGGCTGTTAGAGTTGCAAAGTTGTTATTCATGGCTGTTTCCAAATTGTTGTGGTTTGTATGGATTTGGCCAAGTTGTAATGCAACAACTTGGTTATTAGCTTCCATGGTAGATTCCATATTTTCATGAGTTGAGATGAGATCTTCAATACACTGATTGGTAGCTTGAAGAGTATCATCTAGGTCTTTAGGTGTAGGGTTTGTGAGTTTTAGAGGCATTGAGGAAGAAGATGAAATCACCAAATGATAAGATGGGTTCTACTACTACCATAAACTAGGGTTACTACCAGAATTGAAACAAATAAAATTGAGCAAAACAACATAAATTTTTAATACTCTGCATAAAATTTAAGAGTTTCACACAACTCCTATAAATACATGATATTACTGGACTAAGAACTAATGCAAACTGGGCTAGGCCCACTTGGAGGAAAAAAGAAAAACTCAGCCAAAAGAAAAATACTGAATTTAATTCATAATATAATCCCTTTGTCAACTGGGCTTCTTAATCACCCGTATGGCCCATGGGCCTATCAGTGAGGCTTTGGTAAGAAATTTCTCCAGCAGTTCCTTAGGGTTTTTTTCTGTGTAATATGTGTTATCCCCTTTATTAAGGGACTTAAAGTTGTTATTTATGGGGATGCAATAGGGTTTTGAGGTGAGCTGTGATTAGGATAGAAATGAAATTGTTGGTACAAATGAGCTGTAATAGAATGGGAGTAGTGGAATTGGATGTGGAGGGGTAGTGGAATTGGTTGGGTACTGGTGCTGCTACGTAGTAGAGGAATTTGATTGGAAAATTTTTAAATTTTTTGTACTAATTTCACTGCTGTAAATTTCTACACTACTTTCTCTTTATGAAATTGGAAAATGGTTTGTACTTGTTACTGTAGTAAAGTCTATTGTGAATTTGGAAAATGCTTTGTGACTTCTCATTGCTGTAATTTTACTATTATAGTAATATTATTCATTGGTATGGTTTGTATTGATTTGAAAATAATTTTGCAGTGTAAATTTGTTTGCCCTGCTTGTCCATGAATTGTGCTACGTAACTCCTATTTGCATTATTTGAATTCAACTTCTTGTGTCACTGCTTAAATACATAGAGAATTTTTCAATAAAGGCTTAAATAGTATTTTCGTCCCTGTAAATTGGCGAATTTTTTGTTTTCGTCCCTGAATCTTTTTTGCGATTAGTCCCTGACGTTAAACTTCTGTTACAAAAATGATGATGTGGCTAACGTTGCTGACGTGACAAGCTTGTTTTTATCATTTTTCATTTATATTAATATCCAATAGTTCCACGTCACTTTTTTTAATCATTTTCTATTATTTTTAATTTCCAATAATTCCACATAAGCATTGTTTTGTTTGTTGAGTGTTAAATGATGAATGCATAATCTTTCAAAAAAACACCCAATGTAGTTTCGAACCTAAGACCTTAAGATTACCACAACTATATGTTTCCACCAAGCCATTTCCTTCCTTTTGTTTATATTTGTAACGCATATACTAATATACTAATATTACTGCATCTATTAAATATACTAATAGTAATATACTAACATACTAATACACTAACATATTACTGCAACTTAAATTTATTAGTTAAAATAATTAATACTGTAAATAATTAATACTGCTAAATAATTAATACTGCAACTTATATTAATCATTAATATTGTAAATAATTTTGTAACTATACTAATAATTATGAAATATTTAGTAAATAATACTGTAACTTAAAATTATTAGTTGAAATAATTAATTATTTTATTAATTAGTAATTAATAATGTTATAGTTGAAATTATTTAATAATACTGTAATTAAAATTATTTAACAAACTAATTAAATAATATTTCACTAAAATTAATATTTCATATTCTATTTTAATATTTCACCAAAGTAATTAAAATTATAATGCATATGTTTCACTAATTAATATTTCAACTATTTTAGTATTTAAATATTAATAAATAAAAACTACTTATTAATATAGTAATTATTTACAGTATTATTAATATAAATACAATATTATTTACTAAATATTTAATAAAGTAATTATAAAATATTTCACTATTAGTTAATAACATTATTAGTTAATACTGTATTATTAGTAATTAATACTTTATTATTAATTAATTTAAACTAAATATTAAATAATTATTATAAGTATTATTAGTTTAAACTAATAATTTAAATATTAAATAGTTTAATTAGTATTTTTAATAGTTTAATTTACTAAATAATTACAGTAAATTTATTTAGTTTAATTTATTAAATAATTAGAGTATTAATTAATTACAGTAAATTATTAATAATAGTTTAATTTATTAAATAATTGTAATATTAATTACAGTAAATTAAATAAATGAGATATTAAATAATTATGATTATTAATATTATAATTATTTAGTTATTTAAATAATAAATAATTATTAGTTACGATAATAAATAATAAATAATTACGATAATAAATAATAAATAATTATTAGTAAATAATATTGTATTATTAGTTAATAGTAAATAATTACGATACTAAATAATAAATAATTATGATAATTAATAATTGAAATATTAAATATTTGGAATGTTAAATTAATGAAATATTTAATAAGCTATTTATTTATACTAATTTATAAAATAATTTATATTTATATTAATAAGTATTAAATATTAAATTATGTAAAATAATTTTTACTAACTGTATTAAATAATTTATATTAACTATATTAAATAATTTATACTAATTATATTAAATAATTTATACTAACAGTATATATAAATATTTATATTAAATAATTTTTATTTATATTAATAAGTATTAAATATTAGACTCTATAAAATAATTTATATTATCAATATAAAATAATTTATACTAATTGTATTAAATAAGTGCAGTATTTTAAATATAAGTATTAAATAGTAAATATTGGATTTATGTAATATATAAATTTGTTGCAAATAAAAACACAAATGAGTTGAATGGTCTTGTGGCTAAGAACCATGTTGTGGAACTAAAGGTCATGGGTTCAGGTCTTCTTGGGACCAAAACAAAAAGAAATCAAATGTTAAGGACTTGGACAAAAAAAAAAAAGATTCAGGGACCAAAATCAAAAACTCGCCAACTTACAGGGACGAAAACATTATTTAAGCCTTAAATAAATTTTTTTTTATTTTGTGCATTAGGTCCCAAGACATGAATGTTACCAAAGTGAGCGTGGCTAGAGATTGCTTGGAGATGAAGAAGGCGCATGACTTGAATTCCTTTTGGAGAAAAACAAATGGAGGCTTGAAGGACATTAGAGTTAGGTTTAGGTCAATGTAATTGTGAGATGACATTAAGTTTGTAGATTGTGACTTAAGACAAAAATTAAGAATGAGAATTAAACTCTTATTTTCCAAATGCACATTCCTTTATTAGGCTTCGAAATCATGTATCCAAAAATTCGTGACCTTGCCTAAATTGTAAATTCAAATGTTAAGGACTTGGACAAAAAAAAAAGATTCAGGGACCAAAATAAAAAACTCGCCAACGTACAGGGACGAAAACATTATTTAAGCCTTAAATAATTTTTTATTTTATTTTGTGCATTAGGTCCCAAGACATGAATGTTACCAAAGTGAGCGTGGCTAGAGATTGCTTGGAGATGAAGAAGGCGCATGACTTGAATTCCTTTTGGAGAAAAACAAATGGAGGCTTGAAGGACATTAGAGTTAGGTTTAGGTCAATGTAATTGTGAGATGACATTAAGTTTTTAGATTGTGACTTAAGAAAAAAAATGAGAATTAAACTCTTATTTTCCAAATGCACATTCCTTTATTAGGCTTTGAAATCATGTATCCAAAAATTCGTGACCTTGCCTAAATTGTAAATTCAAAACCAAATGACACTTCACTTGACTTTTGTGCAAGACCCAAAAAAAAAAAAAAAAAGCTTAACACGCTTACTTAATTTTATGGACCAAAGCTAAACAAAACTCAAAATCTAAATAAATAAAGTTAAGTATGCAGATTGATGTAATAGAACGAACAATATCTCACAAAAAATGCATGTGAATGTGGGCTTTTATTTGAAGTTTATTTTTAATGCTAGGTCTTAAATTGGCCATAACCAATCATCCCAACCTTAAAACCAAAAGACTAACTAAAATGCAAACTAGTAATAAATGATAAAATGCAAATATAAACTATTTTAATATCCCATTATTTTCTCCGAATTGAATGTAAAGACTTGGTCCAAAAATTAAAATAAAATGATAATGAAAGCCTAATCATGAACCAAGTAAAAGAAAAATGAACATATGATAAATGTATGTGAGAAACAATGATAAAATATTCTAATGAGGATAAATTAATGCATGTGAAAATATACAAATGACTTAACCTATGCAGAGTATATTTGGGGGAGGGGAGGGGTTGGGTGGGGGGATTTAGGGTATGACAGTTACACATGTGCCCAAATCATACATGAATAACATGGAGCAAATGCATAATTTTATTAAAGGTATTTAGGGTCAAACACACATGCTTCTAGATGCTTTCGCGGGAGGCACGATCAGAATCATGACAGAACCACTGGTTAAATACCTGATTGAAAAGATGCGCTTAAATGAATATCGTTCAAAGAGTGAAAGATTAATGAAAACTGAAACTGCAGGCATATCAAAAGCTATGTTAGCTATTGATACTCATGCTGCAATTTTAGCTCAAATTAAATTATTGAATAAAAAGCTGGCTGAAAGCAGCTTGAGTCAAGCTAATGTGAGTCAAGTATAATCACTGAAATGCGATTTCTGTGGAGAGGGACATGTAAATGAAACGTGCTCTTTGGAAGGGTTGAGTGAAGAAGCTCAATTTGTAAATTTCGAGAAAAATAATTCATATTCTAACACTTACAATCCCAGATGGGAGGATCACCCAAACTTCAGATGGAGCAATAACCAGAATACAAGTGCTAATCAGGGTGTTCAGCAAAATCAACAGGCACTAATCCAAAGGAAACCTTCACCCCTTGAGGAGAAACTTAACAAATTCATCCAGGCCACCCAGAGCAGTTTTGAACAGGTAAATAAATAGCATGAAACAATGAGTAAGAACCATGATGCGTCTATGCAAAATTTGGAGATTTAAATTAGTCAGCTATCTCGGCAAGTAGCTGCTTTAGCTAGCTCTAGTGAAGGATTTACAGGTAACACTTCTAAAAATGAGAGCTGCAAGGCGTTAGAAACAGGTTTTGAGGTAATCACCAACATAGGTAAGGATGAAATAGTGGAAGATGACTTGATTGAAAAGGACGGGGTAGGGCCTGAGAAAGAGAAGAATGAAAACCAGAGTGACCAAGCTGAGAAGGGGTTAACATTGAGCAATTGATAGAAAAAAACTTCCCTTGGAGAAGGACTAAACAATAGATTCTTAATGACCCTCACCCAGAACTTCTCAATAATGAAAAAGTGGTGTTTAATGCTTATGAATGGACACCGTATGCATATGATCTGGAAACATGCTACCAAATTGAAGACAAAGGTATAAAGGTAAACAAAGGAAGGAATAAATTCCATTTATCTGGCATGAGGGTACCCCTTGCGCCCGACGTGCCTTAAGCATGGATCGTCAAGCTAAAGACGGTAAATAAGCACTGGGTGGGAGAAAACCCATTAGTAAGTATGTCTTTTTTAAAAAACCTTGTATAGTGAAAAAATATTGACATGGATGCCCTTGTGCATCAAGGCATGATTTCGATTGACAGGAACACCTACACAATATTGATTTATAACCAAACTATTGTTGATTTGCCTAACCCTAGGAAAGTAAGGGTTGATGTTGAAAATATTTGGCTCTATAAGACGGCCACCCTTGCTTTGGGTAATTCATCTGTGGAGGAGGGAGACCCCGGTTTTTCTAACTATGATGCATGTAATTATATGGAGAAAGACATTGTCCCACCATCGACTCGTTCTACCCAACATGAAGTCGAGACTTCAAATGAAAATTAGGATAGGTGGGGTGGGTGCAATTTGAAATTTGGGCTATGAAAGTGGAGAAAACAAGGCAGGATGTAGTACTAGATGATGTGCAGTTGATGTTGCAGGATTTTATGTTGTGCTTCCCTCCAACCGAGTGAAAGCCTTTGTGAATTTACCCCTTATTACTTGCGCTAAAACATTACGAACAATGTTTGATTCAAGTTTGGGGGGATTCCTCTACTTTTCTTTTACTTTTTCTATTTATGTGTTTGTTTGTTGTTCGTTTGTTTGCTTATGTTAATTTTACTTTCAAAATGACCACTGTTTCAATTTTTTTCCCCGAATTAGGACCGCTAAATTTTATTTTATTTAAAAAAACCTTTGATCATGAGGAAACCAGGAAAGTATATAGAGTTAGAGGATTGAGAGGCTAAGTCTAGGGGACACTGGGAAAGTTTGATAAAATAGGTATTAATCGAACACCCAAAGTCCCCAAAGTAAGATACGAGTTTAACGTGTAGTTTGTACCATGGCCTCCAATTTCTAGAAGTACTTACTTTGTAGTTTATTCTTGATAGTCTGGAATACAATTGATTCGCATTGCACATTTGATCGATTGCAAAAGTAAAAAATTATTTTTACACTAAAAAAGATGAAAAAGTGGTATAAGGCAACTACATCTTCTAAATTGGGTAAACCTCACCCAGTTATTCAGTCCAACGGTGGTTGAACCCCAAAAATTGACTCATAAAGGGAAAATAAATAAATGCAAATATGTGTGTACATTCATTTTCAAATAAAAGCAACAAGTTGCTTGTGTTTTAAAAGTATTATAATAAAACCCTCGATCGACCATATGTGTATGCGATGACTATCCATAATCTAAATGCCTTAATTTAATTGTCCTGAACAAAAGGCAAGGAAAATTGACGAGTGAGGCCTAAGTATAAATCATAATTAGAACGGTATAGGAAAGGGAGACTTTGGTCCATAGTTTCACTATGGTTTGTGTCCTTGTAAATACCTTTGGTGTGAAATAAGTATAGGGAAAACTAGATCTTATACGATCTGAACAAAGATTCATGTATGAGTATCGGTAGTCTCATTTTCGTAAGCTTCTTTATTATTGAATCGCTTGATCTGAACATTTACATATGCAAGCTTTGTTGCTTGAGGAAAAGAAAAAATCTATGTTTGGGGGAGTTTGATAAGTGGTTTTCGCATCGCTTTTGTTGATTATTTTACTTTGCCATTTTCTCGTTTTTGTCCTATTTAGTTTCGTTTTATCATGTTTTATGCTTGATAGTTTCTTTCTGGTATTTTTCAGGCTTTAAGAAGTGTTTTAGAAGAAAAATGAACCAAATGGAGAAAAATGCGAGAAAGAGGCAAAACCTCAGAAATTTCCCATACATTTTCCAGAGGGATGCTACGGTAGCCTTAACACTTGTTACGGGCCGTAGAAACAAGGAATGTTACCCACTTGTTTTTCAAACGCATGCTATGCGAAGGCGTAGCAGCTTTTACAAGTCGTAGCAAACAGGTGCAACTTCTTGGCTTTTCTTTCCTTTTCTAAAAAGCTTATGTACTCAAGTCTCCATTGGAGCATCTTAATCTTTGTTAATTCAAGTTATTATTTTATCAGCCATGTTCTCTTTATCTTTATTTATAATTATCAGTTTATATTTTTTTACCATTAATCATGATTTCCAATTTGATTATTACTCTGTTTGTGATGTTTTTCACCACGAGTGAGTAGTCCTCTAGGGACTAAGGGTCATGACACTTCTCTCATGACTGTTCATATGAACTTTCACAAATTGATAATGATAATTTCATTCGCATGTTATTTTGAAACCTAAATTTTTAAAGCCAACCCTTATACGAAAGTATAGAGTTTTCAGGTATTGATCATACACTGAAAGGGTGTGCTTCAGTACCTGAAAACAAGTTTTTAAGCAACTGAGTATGAATCACGATAATGCTCGGACTCAATTGAGAAAAGTTCCATTTTTATAGTTGTACAGAGAAAAGAATATGTGATGAATAATTCAGACTAGTCCGAGCCGGTGAATTATTCATCCTAGATAGGACAACACGTTGACAAAAGTAGGTGTTGTCCAAATATATCTATTTTCTATAACAATGTTGGATTTCTTGTAATTAAAGTGAAGGATTATATGGATATTTTGGAGTAAGGATCATGAACCCTAAGTCTTGTTTGTCTCATAATATTTAAGTGCTTTTTATTTAAGTTGTTTTCAAAAATTGCTTTTTATTTAAGTTGTTTCATAAAATACCATTTTTTTGGTCACTCTAGATTTACACCGATAAAATAGGATTCAATAGTCAACAGTTGGCCTTTGTGGTTCGATAACTTTTTTATACTACTTCGCATTTTGTAATCCAGTGTGTTGTCTACATGCTCAACTTGCTCGTCTAGATCTCCAATATCACCATAACTCTACAACTTTGAAGGCTTCTATTGAGACCTTGGGGTTCTACTGCTGAGGATTTAGATAGATAACGATTTCATCTTTCGCTCTGGAGCTTGAGTGTATGTATCATATTTTTTTCCCTTCTACTAGAATGGTGTGTTGGAGAACGATGAAGTCACAAAACCTCGAGAGGGGGGAGGGGGTGATTGTCGCTTCTTCATTGAGAATCGGGTGGGGGAGTTCTATGCCCATGAAGTCACTTGCAAGTAGGTTACCTCGACACTCCTCTATATGGCGTAGTTGCGCCAATGCAAACCGAGGCTTGTTGACGACTTGATTGCCTTGGGAGAATGCTTCATGCATGGTGTTGTTCCTTGGAGTAGTGTGTTGCAGCCTCTATTTAATTAACAATAGTCTTTGCGCCAAGATTTGAGAGTTCTCTTGGTGAAATATATTATAGACATTGCTCATCATGTCTTGGCTCTGTGTACTCCAAGACTCTCTTATAATAATTGAAGGCTTATAATCATTCCCTATCCAAGTATAACAAGTAGTGTAGTAGGTCAGTTCGAAGACCCTCCCTAGTAAGGCCGTTGTGTAGATCTAAAGAAAGAGGGAGCTTAGAATGCTCTTTGATCGACTCTTATAGGAGAGGAATCATATTGTGTTAGTTCAGATAGAGCCACAAGAACCAGATCATCTTCCATCCGATGAGGGGGGGGGGGGGGGGGAGAAGAGGCAAAACTCTGGCAGCTTTGGAGGCTGCATCGACAGCTTGCCGTTGAACGGAAGATCAAGTGACTTTGGACAGCACCATGCTTGATGAATCTGATGATATATCTGTTTGAGGAGGAAGATGGAACTTCTAGAGAGAATATTAGTGATCTGGATATGTAGTTTTCTGTGAAACTAGCAGGAATCAGAAGTCAATTCCCATTTACAGCGTCATTGTTCATTCGAAAACTAGAAATGAGAGAAGGGACGATGTAGTTGTGCGTTGTTGCGATGGATTTGTAGTCCGATAAAGCGGAGAGGGGGTGACTTATTAGGTTAGCACTCTAACGTCGATGTCAGTGATAACATGAGAAGTAACGTGAGAGTGAGAGTGGATTTGAATACCTATAATAACATACTTTACCCTTATATATCAAGAGCGATTAAAAACGTTCATGCAAAATGTGGTGTGTTGTGCAGACAACCGTCTAATTTGATCGGACAATCATTGATGCTCTGAAGTGCGAGATTGTCTACACTTGGCCAAGCGAATGCCTACTTTTTATGCACGCATTTAACCAGAGGTTCACTCTCAATCCTTTCACTCTGGCCCTTGCAGACAACTTAGAACGTAAACTAAGAATATTTGAAAAGTGATTATGTAAACTAAAATATCTGATATTCAGTTTCAGTCTACCATCAAAGTTTTCTATGAGCAATATAAAAATAATATAAAACGAGTTGATCATACATATCAAAAATTGGTTCCGCAAATTTGGTGAACACATACATATTTAATCAGTACTTATTAAATGTAAGTTCATCGATACAGTGGGAAAGTTGATATATAATACTTCACCACATTATAGATTTCACAATGGAGTATAACAACTCGATACGTTGAAAGACGGGGTAATTTTTGGTTCCATCTTGCTTATTCAATTGATAATATTGATCACTCGTTTGACTTATGAGTGACAGATAGAGGTGGCAAAACGGGTCCGGCCCGTTAGGCATGCCCGTTTTACCCGCACTTTAGTGCGGGTGGGCCAAGGAATTAGGCCATCACCGTCTAATATGTCCGCCCCACCCCGTTTTCTTCGCAGGCTTTTGCTGGCACGAACATTTACATAAAATTTTGTATTTTTAGGCTTAAAAGGTGCATTTCATGCAGGATTTCCCCGCCCCGCCCTCACTTTTTTGCGGGGTGGGCCTAGGTTTTAGGCCCACATCCTTAACTATGACCGCCCCGCCCCACCCCGTGTTTTTGCGAGCATTTGCTGGGCGGGCCTAAACGGGGCGGGCATGCCCGTTTGCCATCCCTAGTGACAGATAACCTTCGTCTAAGTTACAATATTCACACCATGTTGGTATGATTATAACTTCCCAGTAATTATTATGTGTTGTTTATATACTTTTTTTTATTTTAATTTATTAATTAAATTTACGTATTAGGATAAAATATTGCTTGTGTTGTTTACAACGGCTTTTAATTTTAATTAATTAAATTTGAATTAGTGGGATTAAATATAATATTTAAATTTCATTTATGTAGATTTTTTTATTTATTATTAATTACTTGAATATTAATAGAAAGAGAATTTTTGCAAAGTTTTAGCAGGAAAGTTTGTAAGAAGAGAATGTAAAATTATAATTGAGAATTTCTTATCCCACCCTTTGGCCTTCTTAGGCACCATGCGTTCTGCCTAAAATATTCTCTAATTTCAAAGATGTATCTCCGAACGCACATTTTTTCAAATTTTTTTTAATTAATTTCGTAGATGCATCTACGAAATATTTCCGTATGCGTATTTACGGAAGAAAACCAGATACAGAATACTAGAAAATCAACATTGCAACGATAAAATCAACATTCATAAAATAAAATCGGCGTTACACTGAAAATTTCGACTTAAATTTAAATACTACATTTCAATAACCCGGTGGACCCTTGCACATCTCTAAGATGTCATCGACCTTTCTTCGGGCCGTCGCCTCCAACTCGAGCGGAATTTTCTCTTCGAAACCGAAATACGTTCGCCACATCGTATTGATTCTTGAGCTCAAACTTGTTGTAAACAATGTTCCTTTTGTTGTCAACTAAAGGTGAACGACACTCAAGCTTCACAACCTTTCGTTTATCATTGTAAGGTAGGCGATATTGGATCTTGTCTATGATATCGGCGAGGAGGTGAGATCCATGAGCTTGAACATCCTCCTGGGTGTTTTGCGGTTGGAAAAGGAGACACTTGCGACATACCAACGAATCTTGATTTCGCACAATTGAGACATTTTTGTATTTATGTGAAAGATAACAAATGAAACCCCAAATTTATAGAAAACCTAGTTGAATATGGACCAACCATTTTCTGTCAAACTTTTTTCTAAAGCTATATCCACGAAACGACCCCATAATTATTGGTTCTGGAGGTGTATCTTCGAAACTTTCTCTGAATTCAAAACGAATCAAAAAAGTGTCGTCGGCTAAATCTATTGGTGGTACCCTTTTGGACTTTTCCGCATTCGGTTCCTTTTTCAATGTTGTTCAATCTTTCGAATTCGTGCATCCTTTCAACAAAACGATCCAGCCACGTCTCGACATTTGCAGTTAAATGAGTCGCCCATTCCGGTGATGTAGGTGGTATGGGGCATCCCGGTTTCTAGTAAACTTGTACAAAATGTCTTGATTTTGCAAGCCATCCAATACACATGATGCGGTCATTTGGATTTTGAGGTGGTATAGTGCGGAGTGGAAAAAAGGTTTCCGAAAATCCGTATCGCGTTATGTCAATGCACACCCTATCATATGCACATGCAATAAGATGATCCATATCAGGGAAGGTCATCCATTTTGACACCGGTGTTGGACCACTCAAGCAAGGAACAAGAGATTCATAAACCGCGTCGAATTTTTTTTCTTTCAATATAATCGCGTGTACGATTATTTATGCGTCTTCAACTCTTGGATTAGTTGATGGAGGACAAGCGCATGACTATCATCTCCTTTACCAAGCAAAGCTGAAATGGCTCGGTAACTGCAATTACCATCCCCTTCAACATTGACGATACGGTCGATGTACTTGTGCATAAAAACCAACATCTCGTCAATGAATGGAATTTTTGGGGGAATCAGGGTTGGAGGCGGTTTGCTTATGTGGGCCCATTTCATGACACTTTACCTGAAATTCGATCTTCTCTTACTCCATTTGATTTGTTGCACAAAAAAGTTGGAGTTTTGGAGTGAAAAATGATATTGAGAATGTAGGGTTTTTTAGGTTTGTGAAGGTGAGTGTGGAAGAAGAAAACACAACAATAGGGGGAGTGATCATGCATGTTTCAAATATAGCAGAAACTTCCTCAGATGTATCTACTGAACAATCTAGCGCTTAGACGTTCCGGAGGTGCATCTGCGGAAGTTTTCCTGAACTGAATTATTTTGAAGTTTTTCCCGATGTTTACTAGTTTAAAATTATTCCGTAGATGTAGCTCCGGAAAAAAAAAATTTTGACACAATAAAAAAAAGGTGCGTCCGGATATGTATCTCCGGAAGCAGGGGACATAAAAGGAAACGCACTAGGTGCCTAAGAGTATCAAGGGGTGGATTAAGAAATTCTCGTATAATTAAGATAACGACACATAATGATGTTCTTAAGTTTAAAAATATGGAGTTGTTTATGTTAGATCGTAATTCATTTCAGTTTTATTTAGATGTAATTTAACTTGCATTTGAATTTCATTTAGCTTGAACTTGTATATATATGTTAGGGCTGGACAACCGGTTGGGCCGGTTTGGTTTCGGATCCATAACTCAAAACCGACCAAACCCACGGTTGAAAAATACAGGCCCAAATTTGTCCAATTTAACATTTGGTTTTTTTCGAAGTCAGTTCAAATCGGTTCTTGTTAATCCGGTTTTCTTCATTAGGCACATTATTGGGCCATATTAAATTTAAGCCCAAAATTTAATTTTTATTTTGTTTTAATTTTTAATAGGTTCAATCAATTACAGGAACTATATAAATTATGACCCAACCTAAGTCATAGATTTTTTTGGATCCATTTTAAAATTTAGAAATTAAATGATTATCATTTAGTTTTTAATTATAAAAATTCGGCTATTTTAAAATTTTCTCAATCTGATTAAAATATTATATTATTTTTTCATTAAAAAAACAAATTTATCTTTATCTTTTGATAACAAAATTGGACAATTAAAAATATTGGTTAAATATAAATCCTTTTTAAAATTATTAAAATTAAAAGATTAAAAAAAACATAATAAATAACAGAATATTTGTTCTATCTATGCTTGTGTTCTCTTGATGCTTCATCCAACTCCGACAATTTATAAGCTTGTGTTCTCTTGATGCTTCATCCAATTGTGACAATTTATATTCTATTTTTTGAATTTAACCTTTTCAATTTTTTTTATCTCTTCAAATTATATTTTGATGTTTATTGGACTTGAAGATGTTTCTCTCAAAACAACCTTATTATGCTATAATTCAATCACAACAAAATCCTACATAAGAAAAAATAAAAGTGAATTTAAAAAAAGTAATAAAATGAAAAGCAATTTTATAAAATCTTAATTGAACAACAAGCCATTAGCAACATAAATCTAATGAATTAATTGAACATCAAGCCACTAGCATCATACCTTTACACATGGATACCAGAAGCACCATCATCTTGCAAATAATGTTCTTTTGTTAGAATCCTTAACAGAAAGTGATTTGCCATTCTCCTTTTGTTCTGTCCATGTAAGTCTATTCTAAATTTAGCATCCTTCAGTTTAAAGACCATTGTCATTTGCAACATTTTTTTTATAAGCACAGAGATTTCAATATAAACGGTTGAATAGCAAAACACTATTTAAATCGAGACATTACATAAGTAATTAACCGAGATACAGCAAAATGCTACCGACAACTATGTAAATTATAACCCACCCATTATAAAAAATCCAGTGGGTGTTTCAACCAATCATAAAATGTATAAGAAGTAAACTTTGAAGCACTTAATGATAACCACCTCCACGAAAAATGTTGTATTCTAAATACGATCTCATCAAGATTGTAGAACCCATCATTGAATAAAATTTGGTTCCTAGACCACCAAATGATCCAACACGTGCAAAACCAAATCAAGTTCGCCTTTTTCTTCCTCACTCTTCCAACCAGCCTTAAGAACCACTCCATCATATGATCTCGACAATTATCGGCATATATCCACTCTATACCAATCCACAACAAAATAGTTCTCCAGACCAATTTACTTCTTCCACAGGTTATAAAAGCATGATTCAATGTTTCAATATCATTAAAACACATCACACAAACCAAATCATGAGGATTTGAAATTACCTCCCTGGCCGGCAGATTATTACAAGTAGGAAGTCTGTCCAAAATTAGACGCCACACAAACATCTTAATCTTCAGAGGAATTGTCGATTGCCATAAAATTTCTAGAGCAGCATTGGAACTAATTTCAATTATATCAATCCCATTGGTCTCCATGACAAATGAGTAGCAAACTTTTGTTGAAAAGCTGTCATTAGCTGATCCTGGCCACAAGACAACATCTCTTTCCCCCTCCACAGGTTGAATGCCTTCAAGCAACAAATTAAGGTCATTTAATTATGCCAACGCCCCTTCGTTCCAGTTTGCCGTTTCGAAGCCAAGATTCCAATTCCACCTATTCTGACTCCAAAATCCATGTTCAATCATTGCTCCAAACTGACTGGAGGCTTGTTGAAAGAGATACAAAAAGCCGAGACATAGAGGAGTAGAAGTAATCCATCTCGCAAACCAGAAGAAAACATAAACTCCCTCCCCAAGTTTACTTCTAACTTGCATATGGAACGAATCAGGATTAGTTGATTGTGCAATCTTAACGATGTCACACCACCACAGAGAACACTCCTGATCTTTGGGAATGTCCTGCATCAAGAAAAGGAAATTTTTGCAACTGCCGTATTTATGGTGCAACACTGGCGACCATATTGCGCCTTCTTCATGGATAACCCTCCACACCCATTTTGTAAGAAGTGTCACGTTAAAAGCTGCCAAATTTTTAATACCGAGTCCACCATTCTCCTTAGAATTATAGATACAACTCCACGAAACCCAAGCCATGGAATTTTTTTCTGCTGAACCGGACCAAAGGAAACGCCTTTGAATGGCAGTCAGATCATTCATGTCAGTCGCAGGAAATTTGAAAAAGGACAGATAATGGATTGGAAGACTAGACAGTACAGAGTTTATGAGTGTAATACGACCTCTCATTGAAAGTAACTTTCCTTGCCAAGAAGATAGATAAACTTTGAACGATTTCACAAACAGTTTCCAAAAATCAACTATAGTATGATAACCTCCTACTTGCAGGCCCAAAAAACTGAAGGGAATCCCTTCCCTTTTACACGTTAAAAACTGAGCTGCTCTTGCTAAGAAATTTCCGTCCACTCCCATCCCGTACACACAACTTTTTCCAAAATTGATGCGTAAACTAGATATTAATTCAAAGCCTCGAAGAATAGCTTTGATGCCCCATAAATTACTCCAAGTTGCATCACAGAACAATATCGTATCATCCGCGAATTGAGAAATACTAAAGTCTTTTCCCTCAGATGATTGAAAACCTTTAAACATACTTTTATTAATTGCCCTCCTCACTATACACGTTAACCCTTCAGCCACAATTGTAAATAGGAAAGGTGATAACGGATCACCTTGGCGTAATCCTCTTGAACATATGAAATTTAACGTTGTTTCTCCATTGACCAATATAGAAAGATGGCTTTTTAGGACAACACCATTCATTCACCTTAACCACATATCCCCAAAGTTCATTGCCTTCATAGTTTGAATCAAAAAGTCCCACTCGACACAATCGTAAGCTTGAGCAAAATCAACTTTGAACAGAACGCAATTACGCTTACTTCTTCTAGCTAGATCAATAATTTCATTAGTAGCCAATACACCATCTAAGATCTGCCTCCCTGAGATAAACGTCGTTTGATTTTTTGAAATAACCTTACCAATCACTTTGCTCAACCTATCAGCCAAGATTTTTGATATGACCATGTATATACACCCAACAAGGCTAATTGGTCTATATTCCTCTAAAGACTGAGGATTAATATTCTTAGGAATCAATGCAATAAAATAAGAAAGTAGAGCCTTTGGGAGAGCTGCTGTATCATAGAAATCCTGAATGCAATTGACAACATCCGGACCAACAGTGGACCAACATCTTTTCAGGAATTCCAAATTGAATCCGTCCGGCTCCGGACTCTTGTTTCTGTTGCAATTACTTATCGCTTCGTAAATTTACTCCTGCAAAAACTCTTCATGCAGCCTTGATTGTTCCAAGACTGAAAGCTTAGGATAATCATAGAAATTCATCTTTGGCCTTACCCTGCCATCCTTCACAAACCTTGCTGACATTTTATCTTTTATAACTCTCTTGACTGAAGATACTTCTTCAACGATTTCCGACCCATCTTTAACAAAGGAAATAAAATTATTCCTAGCTCATGTTTTCAAAAAAGCACGAAAGTACCTGGAATTTACATCACCCTCCTTAAGCCACTTCGCCTGCGACTTCTCCCACAACATACTCTCTTTAATTCTGAGATTACTCCATATTGTTTGAATTTCAATGCATTTAGATTGCAGCTGCTCCTCTATATTAGTGACTGACTCCTCAGACATAGAATCTTCAATACAATTCAACCCCTTCACACCCTCCTCTACTTTTAAGTCAACCCAACCAAATATGTGCCTATTCCACCACCTTAACTTTTCACGCAACAGTTTTAATTTCTGAGCAAGAATGACCTCAATATTTCCATTTACCTCCATTGAATTCCAAGAGCTTTCAATAAATTTAAGAAATTCAGGATGATCAAACCAACGTGAGAACACCTTAAATGGCTTGGGACCCCAGTTTTTAGAATTGCTCATCAGCCAAATTGGTCTATGATCAGAAATGTCACTGTTTCCTACTTGTTGGCCCACAAATTTCCATTCATTGATTATCCATTCTGTCAGCAGGATCTGGTCTAAGCGACTCCTACAACCTCCACTTGAATTGATCCAAGTATACTTATTACCTACAACTGGAAGATAAGTCAGATCCATAGCATCAATGAAAGCCAAAATTAAAATCACCACCAACGACCCACTCTCCCTTAGGGAATTAATTCTTCCAATCAATCAACTCCGCCCAAAGACGGCGCTTTCCGGCTAGCCTGCAAGACGAATAAACATTTACCAAATAATAGCAAGTCCATTTCCACTCACACTGAATCCCCATAAATCCTTCTCCTCTAAAGCTACTAACCATAGGGAAAACCTCTTTATTGCACAATGACAAAATACCACCTGATCCTCCTACAGAGTTAATAGTAGACCAGCCACAACACTCTATATTCCAAATTCTATTCACAATCCCGTCTTTCATAACTTGAATTTTTTATTCCTGTATAAAACAAATATCAACTTTACCTTCAATTAACATTTTCTGGAGTCTACGCTTCTTCAAAGGAGCTTCACAGCCTCTGATGTTGAATGCCATTAAATTCATGACACCAACATAGTACCCCCCTTCTTAGCTTCAAAACGATTTCGGTCCGTTGATTCCAAATCTCTCACAACACTTTCAAAATACTCGTCATCTTCTTCCCCTTCCACCCCCATAGCTTTAATCATCAGCCAAACCTTAAGAGACATCCTCCAATGACTTCTTCACTCTAACATTACCTTGAATTAAATCACCATCACTCATAGAGTTACAACATAATATTGAGCCCCTGAGAAATTAGGGCTTTCAACACTATCATCTTTAATCTGATTATGGACATCAGACCTTGAGGCTCTAAAATTTGTCTCTACCCCATTGTCGTTCCCCTTTTGAATGAGATCAGAATAGTAGGAAGCGGTAAAAGGTATCTTAATTTTATCATAAATGTCCTTCAATGTTTTATTTTTTTTCCTTTTAGACAGTGAACCAGTACCTCCAACTTTGAATGGGCTTTCTAAGATAGGATCCAACCATGATGGGCTTAATCTCAATTCCAACCCACATATTTCCTTCGGCCCACTTTTGTCCAATGAGGCTCCCTCTCTTCTGGATATCTTTACTGAAGACTGGTCCCTACCTATAACGTGTGGATCAAATATTATCCCCCTACTTTCTGCGTTACCGTTTTCCAATGCTGCTAATAATGCCTTTTCGCCTGCGATCTGAACAAAATCCCCCCTATACCCCCTACTACCTCTTCACCCAACCTAATACCTTTTATACTCTAACAACCTACCCTCAACTGCTGCTCCTCACTCCTAGCAACATCATCACAATTTTTGGGCCCATCCTTCCTACCTTCTTCCTCCCCATGGTCAACCCATTGATCTTCTCCTCTTTCTCCCTCTGTCATAGACTCAGTTTCTGGAATTGCTTCACTATCTCCCGAAGTAGTATCTTCAAATTCATCACTTGAACTAACCCCTTCCTTCACACCCTGTACCGTAATTTTCTTTGGACCATGAAAATCTTCAAGTAATTTTATCTGGTAGGTGTTATCGTTTATCTCCACATTAAACACCTCATTGAGGTTGATAGCGAATTTAGTCTTAACCAGAAATCTTGCAACGTCCAATCGCTTTAGCTTTGTAGTAGCCTCATCAACTGAAATGAATTCACCCACTCTTCCTTCAATAAATTTGAAAACCTTTTCGCTCCAAGCGTGGAAAGGCAACCCATTGCACTTTAACCAAGTCAGTCTTTCTGTATCCACCACTTCAGGAGTTCATGACGGATGTTTACAAACCACTTTCTCACCCAACTTTATTCATTCCTCACTAACTGGCTTAACTCCCTGGGATTATTTTCCTCCAACAGACACAATTTTCCCCCGAAAGGAGTGGCACTTATATTGAAAAGCCTTCCACATTCAATGCTTCTTGAATATTATACGTGTTACCCACCTTGCAAACCTCTCCAACGAATGCTTTCCTGAATCTTAACATTTCTTCTTCCTCAATATTGAACTGGAGGTGAGCAAATGTAGGTACCTTCTTTCGATTCCATACAGCTTGTCCTCCCACCGCATCTCCGTAGGTTTTGTTCACAAATCCGTAAAGCTTCTTCTTCTATTTACTCAATATCATCTTCTTCTTGGCTTCCGATTCTCCTTCTTCCCTGTGTGTCAACCCTCTTCTGACTTCCCCACTACGGTTAAATTTGGGTAAATTGGAATATAATTTTTCCCCTTAATTAATATATTTTCTAACTTAACTGCCATTAATCTAGCTTCTTTAACTTTCCTGAACCTAACAAATCCAAACCTATTTCCTATTTTTTCCCTTCTAGCCGATATAAACACTTCCAAAACCAACCCATATTCCTTGAAAATGTCAAACATCTCCCTAACACCAAACTCATCTGGGATTTATGTAAATAAAAAGGATGTAATCTCTTCGTTTTCCTCTAATTTTTTTCCTTTTCTGTCAACCCAAGATGAACTTCTCAACACCTGGTTTGTAGCATGTCTCTGCTTCACTTCCTTCCATTGATCATCCATCCTCCCCATGAATGTTTGTTTTCCATCTTCCAAATAATAGTGAATATGCTAAAGAAAGCCTTGTAGTAAGATGTGTGAGATGCAAATACAATTGTTTAAATCAACCATCAATAATCCAAGTAACTTTCATATTTATATAATATTCAGTAACATCAATATATAGAATTTCCATATGTTTTATAACTTGAGACATGAATGAAAAATGAAAATACTTTAGCAAATTATGCTACCTTAGTTTTTTCTTTTCAATACAATAAATTGATGTTAAGTTCATAATAACATATATAGGGTTAGAGTGTATTCAAGGTCGGTCTAAAGTATATCGAGGTCAGAGGCGAATGTTAAAATCTAACTCTAAAATTTTTATATTTATATATTTTGAAAATTAAATTATATATTAATTTATTATAATTAATTATATTTAATATTTTTTTATATTTTAATAGAATTATTATATATATGATCTTACCAACTGATCAGAACCTGAAGTTGGCCAGAGACTACGCCTGCGATGCTGGGTTTGAAAGATGAGGAGGGGGTGTACCTGCAAGGCACTCCGATGCTAAAGTAAGGATTAGGAGAAAAAAAGGCAAGTACAAATTATGTATGTCTTAGGATGATTTAGAATACCCGACCATCTCAAATGAGAGGGTTTTTTTAGTGCCCCCGTCGCTTGGCCATTGGTCCCTATTTTTGGGGCGAGATATGTAGCGAGTGATTTTTGGATGTGGTTGCGAAGCACAATCGCTCTAGTACTACAGCTCGATTCATTTTTTATCCCATTGAAGCTGATGAAGGAAGGGAAATAGATGTCTCCAACTAACCCTGCTTGCATACTGAGGTTAAACAGTCAAAACTGTTGGTTTACAGATGCTACAAAGATTCGGGGTCTCTCCTAGGTTATTTTGCAAAAAAAGGGGTGTTTTAGGCTATTGGTTGAAACGTTAGGACGAATGTATGAAAGTATGGGATTTTGGGTTTTTGTTTAGTGTGCTCGCTAAGATTTTTCTTTCAACCTTATGCCTACGTATTCCCATTTACCGAAACAGGGAAATCAGAGCGATCATAATTCCTCCTATTCTATGGGAGGAAATGGTGTTTTGGTGTCTTGTTCAAAGCCTAAGATGTAACACCCCATTTTAATTATTTAGACGTCTCGTGTTATTTGAATTGTGTGACCTTGTTTGGGGGAGTGTTTTGAGTGCGTTTAAGGGTTTCCCTTAGTTAGGAAGGTGAGTTGGTGAGATTAAGCCTTTAGATTAATATTAATAGTGGTATAGTTAATAATAATAATAATTTAATTAATAATAGTAATATTATTATTTTATTATTATTATTTTTATCATTGCTATTATTATTAATTAATTTAATTAAAATAGGATTAAGAGAATTAGAAGAGGTTTAAGGAAAATAGAAAGGTTTTGGCACGTGAAACGAGGAATAGAGAACCAAGAGGAGAGAAAGAACAAGGTGTGCTAGGGCTTGATCTTCTTCCCCAATTGTCCAGATTTTCTGTAAAGATTTGAGGTAAGGGGGGAGAAACAGGTTTAATATTGGTGATTCATTCATGATAGGGTAGTGGGGAGTCCTTAACCCCGTAGGAATTTGTATGCAAACTGTTGTGTTGTTGATCTGTTGTATATGCCTAATATGATGATGAAATCGTGCATGTATTAATTGGTGATAATATGAATTTTGTTGTTGTTGCTGTTGTATGAACATCTGTTACAGATCTGTTGTTTTTGGATTCAAATTGGGAGAACGATTTGAGATTATAGATCTGTAATACATGTAGTAATTCTAGGTACAAGAGAAAAGATGAAAATTGGACCTAAAATTCATGTAGAAATGATTATAGGACTGGTTGGAAGTGGAGAAGTGTGGAAATCGTAGCAGAGTGCAGAATGATGAGGCCTCTGGTGATTTGCATAATGGATCTGGCCATACGCGTATGGGGCTAGGCCATACGCATATGGGAGTGAAGGAAAGGGAGCCTTACGCGTAAGGGGAGCTTGAGGGGAGGGTTTGGCACGGCCCTCTGCTCATACTCGTATGGTACGCGTATGATTGGCAAGGCAATACGCGTATGGAGTAGCCGTACGCGTATGTTGATCTGAGAGTTGGAAATTGAAGGAAAAATGGGTGTCTGCCCATACGCGTATGAAGTTGGGCAATACGCGTATGGCAGGGCGAGGCAGGAGGCCTTACGCATATGAGTTGGGGGCATACGCGTAAGGAAGGACGAGGGAGCAAGTCATACGCGTATGACTCGGGTCAATACGCGTATGGACAGCAGTGGTGCAGAATTTCATATTTTTACGATTTCTTTCCCGTCTTCGCATCGGAATGGTTTTCTCTTGGTTTGAGAGGTTGGGAATAGGTGCCAGGTGCTGAGAAATAAGACATGGGTGATGAAAAATATTAATTTTAATAATTTTAATTAATTAATTAATTGGGTGTTTGGTGTGTATAAAGCAAATTACATGACGATGGTGTTGATGATATGTATGATGTGATCAGGAGGATCGTGTGCATGTATTTACGCTTATATACATGTTTTGTTGTGCATAGTTGAGTCTTGCATATTCATGGTGATTGGTGGGATGAATCATTGCTCAGGAGGAGTGTATGTGATTCATCCGTACTCCTATATGGAGAATGATGGGGGATAGATCATTGCCAAGTAGAGGTGTATGTGATCTATCCGGGGTTCGATTGAATGAACCAATGAGTCGGTACCGCATGCATGGTGTCGTGTTGCATTACATTATTATTTGACGTTGTTGATGATATTGAACAGTAGGCCGTGTTGGTGTGTTGTTGACTTATATATGTGAATGCTACCTTGTTATCATGTATTTATTCACCGATAATATTGAATGTGATTTCTCAACCCTTTGTTGTTGTTGGGTCTGTGCTTCTCCGGAAGTACAGATAATCCAGGTACTTAGATAGCTTGGATATTGGTGTTGCTGATCGAGTCCATAGGAGTGCTCTGATACGTAACACGGGATTTTGGGGATTTCATTCATTTTTTAATTTGTTATTCTTTTTGTTACGTATCTTTATTTTTGATGAACATTATGGTGAACCACGATTTTATGTGGAGTTTTGGTGTTATTGGCAGATGGCCGTAAATCGAATAATTGAATAAATTTTCCGCTGTTTGATTTTATTAAAATAAAGGAGATTTGTTTTGTTGGCTTTTAATGTGACATTCCACTTGGTGAAAACTCTGATTTATCTTTAATATTTTATTTATTTTTCAAAATGGGAAAGTGGGGTGTTACACAAGACGTGAAGCTAAAGAGTCTATTTGTATCTTGTTCAAAGCCCAAGATGTGAAGCTGAAGAGGTTGGATTTTAGAGAGAATTTGTCATCTCTAAAGAGTGGTTTGTATGTCACAACAGTTTATAAAGGAGAATTACTTTAACCGGGATTTGTGAATCCGGCAATGCCATAATTTCCTTTATAGGGATTTCCAACCTGAAGGAGAAGACTTTAGCTTAGTGCAGAGCAATGCTATCTTTCCTTAGGATTTTATCATGCTAAAAGAGGGACAGTGGCATGGATATAGATGATCCAGAGGCTTGCCGCTTACGGCGATTAGATGAAGGGGAAGGAGTTGTTGATGTTTGTGTACTGTGAACGAGGCACAACTTTGATGCTAAAAGGTTGATTGGATCAACCAGTGGTTTTCTTATATAAAGCCTAAGAGGAGGCTAATATGTGTCTCGTACAAAGCCCGAGAGAGAGGCTAAAAGGTTTTCACTCAACGAGGGAATCTTTTGGTATCTCGTACAAAGCCTGGGATAAAGGCTATTTGACTCAACAAGAGAGTTTTTTGTATCTCGTACGAAGCCAGAGATGGAGGCTATTTGACTCAACAAGAGAGTCTTTTGTATCTCGTACGAAGCCCGAGATGGAGGCTAAAATTGTTAGCTCCGCTGGGGAGAATCATTGTACAAAGCCCAAGAGGAGGCTATTGAGACTGTTTCAGTTGAGTGACAGGTCTAGTATGCTGATTTAAAGAGAAAATCAGTTCTTATATGAGTAATGTTTGCACTCAGGGATTTTGATTAGAGGATCAGGATTATTTCCTGTTCTTTAAGGAAATGGGAAATCCAAAGGGTATTGAGACTGTCCAAGTCTACGGGGTTCCTTCCTATTCTTGAAGGGTGTTTGAGAATGTCTTTGAGACTCAAGGAAATTAGACTGTCCAAGTCTAGAGTTTCATCTTTTGTACTATGCTTTGAGAAACAGTAGTAGACTCTTGGAAAGACTGTTCTATTAAAATGACTGATTTCTGTTCCTATACCTCTAGGAGGTCGTCGGGACAATTTGTACGAAGCCCAAGAGGAGGCTGGAAACTTTTAAGAAGCCGAGTGGTCCTTGTATGAAGCCCAAGAGGAGGCTATCATTCCCAGAGGAAGAAATCATTTATACGAAGCCTAAGAGGAGGCTGTGAATACTTCTAAGAAGCCGACGGGTCCTTGTACAATGCCCAAGAGGAGGCGGGGATGCTTTTAGGAAGCCTGTGGGTCCCTAAACCCCTAGAAGTTCAAGACAGGCAATTCACAAAGAATAGATCAAGCCAGGAAAGTTCGAGAATTTAGAAGAAACTCAAGAGATGCCATTCACGGAGAAAAGATCATCTCTGGGGAGTAGAGTTTCTAGACAAGTGTTTTTAAGAAGCCTGTGGGTCCCCAAACCCCGAGAAGTTTAAGACAGGCTATTCACAAAGAATAGATCAAGCCAGGAAAGTTCGAGAATTTGGAAGAAACTCAAGAGATGTAATTCACGGAGAAGAGATCATCTCTGGGGAATAGAGTTTCTTTGACAACTTCTAAAAGTGACAGTCTATGAAAGGGTTCACCGAGAATGCTGCCTTTCATGTCTCCGTATTGTTTAACCCCAAGAGGAGGGAAGACTGTGTCTGATAATCCTATGGGGATCTAGTTTTGACTATTTAAGAGTGATCAACGGGCTTAATGCTAGACGTAGTTGCCGGGGAAACTCTAAATATCTATACTATTATTACACAGTTGATATGAGTTTATGAAAGAAGAGTTACAGTGAAACAACCCCACAATACAGTTATATGTATATGAAAGCGGTAAATGAAAGCATATAAACACTTACTCGGTTGTAGAGCTTCCATGCTGTTTGGTTAGTTGTTCAACAAAGAAAGATTGAAAACAACAGTATATTTCAAAATCAAAGGAGAAAGTGCTTTGAAAAGGAAAGATTTGGGGCTTACAGCTCAAGGAGAGGCCCAGGGTTTTATCAGTGATCGCACTGTTGAATTTGTACAGAGGGACTTATACGAGTGACTGAGGCCCAAAAATTGTTTGTTGTACAAAGGGGTTTGGGTCTTACACTCTCTCAAGAGGCCCAAAAGGTTTAAAGAAAAGAGTGGGGCTTATAACACGAGGGTAGGCCCAGATGATTTTTCGTTTAAAATGGCGATCGCGCGCGAGATTTTCTTTTAACGCAAAGGGGCTTATACAATATATGAGGCCCAAAGTTGTTTTTGGTTAAAAGGGTATTGGGTCTTACACTCTATTAGAGGTCCAAAAGGTTTTAAATGGGGCTTATAGCTCGAGGAGAGGCCCAATTGATTTTTTAAAAGGCGACGATCGCGCCGTTTACTTGTACATAGGGACTTATACAATAAGTGAGGCCCAAAATGGTTTGTACAAGGGGGTTTGGGTCTTACACTCTATTAAGAGGCCCAAAGAGTTTTAAAGAAAAGAAATAGGTCTTACTACTCGAGGGTAGGCCCAAAGTTTGTTTTTCAACGGATGATGATCGCGTCGAACTTTTTGAAATACAACAAGACTTATACAATAAGTGAGGCCCAAAATAGGTTGTATTTACAAAGGGTTGGGTCTTACACTCTATCAGAGGCCCAAAAAGTTTTGAAAATGATTTATGAGGGTTGAATTAATCCAAAACCCTAATTTGTTTTCAAAATGTGTTTTAATTGAATAAAAATTCAATTAAAATGATCAAAATTGTTTAACATATGGAAAACAAATTGTGATCTTGTATTAATGCTTCAAAAATTAAGTATTGACCTACAAAATAATTAGAAGTTATTAAAAGTTGCAAAATCAAGGTGGAAAAAATATTCAAAATGTCAAAAACAATTAAAATATTAATTCTTTGCAAAAATATCAATTATATGAAATAAATAATATTTTTTGGATTTTTTGGGAAAATAAAATATTTTAACATTTTTGTGAATTATTAAAAAAAGAATCAACTCAAAATCATTAAAACTCAGAGAGAAATTAATTTTGAATAAATTAAATAAAATCACAAAATCAAATATTTGAATTTGTGAAAATGGCGCCAAGAACAGCTGAAGAACACGCGCGTTTTTCAGTTTTGCCCAGATTTGCATTTTCTATCCAATCTCACTGAATACTTGATCAAATCATGCAATCCACATACCAATCAACTCGTTTCAACCTCACGATCATGTCTATGGCAATTAATTTCATTTAAATTAAGCATAAAACAAGAAAACACGAAAAATACTCAAGAACCCTAAATTCTGCATGAAGGCTAGGATTTTTGATACATGATTCAAACAAAGCAATTACTTGAGGGGAAACATTCCATGCATGATTATGAACATTTGGCAAAAGTATTGTGCGAGGGAATATGCATAGATTGAGAGATGACCAAGTTTAGGCTTACCTCTAGGTTGTGACAGCAAGAGCAAGTTGATTTCTGAGTAGGAGGTGTTACAGATGAATTGTGATGATCTGAACAGCTTCGCTACACCCTATGGAGTGTGTTTGAATGCTTGGACTTGATGGACATTGGCTGGATCACGTGATGGCATCTCAACTGCAACTTGGTTAAAACCTTGAGCAATTGACTGGTGATTCTGAGAAATCAGTGTTCCAGATGTTGTTTAAGTGTTTGATCAGCTCATATATGATGTATATGAGGTGTGTGTGTGATTGGTTTGAGTGGAATTGCTCTCTAATGAAAAACCCGATAATGACTTGCTAAGAAAGGCATTTTTTAGGGTGAGAAGTGGATTTTGAGAAAGGAAAGTGTTGTAGGCCTTTGGTGTACTTAAACTGATCACAATTGAGCTCTATTTATAGTAGAGCATGTTTGTTTTGCAAGGAATAGTGAATGGCAACTGCTGAGTAGGTTTGGCCAATGTTGGCAAATGAAAATCCAAGTCTCCTCTAGCCATTGACTAGAGGTTAGGGCACAGGCTGCTGGTCCCCTTGGTCTTGGATAAGTCTTGACTGAATTCAGTTGTAAATGGCTCAGTCTATGCCACCTTGATGCTTCCATTGAATGCTCCAATCCAAAATTGGAGTCTTGTCCCTATTTTGGGCAATTCTAAGTTTAGCATGCTACTTCTTGTTCCAAGGACTTTGGAGGCTTGGCTCAGTGATTGTCCCCTTTAGATTCAATCCTCATATGTGCCCAAGGTGATGACAAGGCTTGGAATTGGCTGATTTTGGCAAATCGACCAAAAGTGCAAAAATCTGCCTTGCCTTGGCAGATTTCAGCAAGGCAACTTGCCAATGTCATATCTCATGGCTCAAGTTGAATTTGGTGATGTTCTTGACCATTTTGGAAAACTCTTATATGATACAACAACTGTTTGGTCATATTTGGTTTTGATACTTTTTGGATCCAAGTGAAAAATGTCCCTACATTTGGAAAAAAGTAAGGCAAAATCTGACTTTGTGAAATTTTCACTAAGTGTTGGAACAAAGTGACTTTTCTTGATTTTAATCACTCCATAACTCAAAATCCATGAGGAATTTGGACATAGGTCAGTATGAAGATTTTGTAGAGGGTAATGAGATCTACAAATCAAGTTTTGGATGGAAAAAAATGGCTTTGTGGTTTAGGAGTTATGATCCTCCAAAGTTGGTACCTTTGTCACTTTTTTTCATAACTTAGAAAATTTTCTAAGTTTTTATGGTTACCCCTTTTACAAGTTATCCCATTTTCTTTGATTTTTCTTGATGAATGATGATTCAAATCATACATTAACATCATTTTAGGGTTAAAAATCCATTTTGGTGAGAAATCTCAAAAAGTCAAAGTTGACTTTTGTGCACAGTTGACTTTTTAGCAGATGAATTCCAAACTGTGAAATTCTTCAGGAAATCATGCCCTTGACCTAAATCAAACTTGATGTACATGTTCCATGGGTGGTATAGAGTGTATTGAATCATGTCTTAGGGCTTGAGAGCATGTCCTAGTCAAAAGTCAAAGTTATTGTTGACTTTTCCCGCGAAACCCTAACCGTGGTTCAGATGAAATTGAAACTTGTTGCTCAAGCTTCTTGGATCAGTTCATTGTCCCAAATGGATCAATATGGTATATTAGAGACACTCAAATCATGTCTTGAGGTCTTGGTTCATGAATTATCCCAAAAGTCAACTTAGGGGTGAATTAGGTCAAGAAACCCTAATTCCTGATTTTTGATGAATGCATCCCCCTGAGGCAAAATTGACTTAATGATTGGGTTTATGAGGTTCCATGGAGCATATTAGGTTATGCTTTGGATCTTTGGCTTATTCCCATATGAAAATTTCCATCTGGAGGCCCCGGTCGACCAAAACCCTAATTTGGTGACACTGGCGATCTTGAGGCTTGATCCACCTAGAAGGGAGCATCCTTGTGCTTAATACTTGAAGTGAGAGTCCTGTTGATCCTTTGTGTATGTTTGAGAGGTTAGACAAGTTGAGGATCATGTCATTTCTTGATTGATCCTTTGTCTAAGAACTCTGAGAGGGCTTGAAACCCTAAGTCTGACTGTAGTAAGTGTTCACCCATCTTTGGGGAGACTGATGAGGCAAGATCGTTCATCCATATTGTGATGATGATTTGTACAATGATGGGAAATCTTAGTGGTCAAAATTTGGGGTATGACAGATGCCCCTATTTAATATTCTTGGACCCGAAGGTGTGAATGACGAAGGTATTCGGGCATTCGGGGTGCAAGAGGATTAAATATCAGAATACCCGAAATTTTGATGGTGGTTATGAATGGCAGATCGTATTCATCCTCTTTTTTGCTAAGCAATGATGCTTAGACAAGGTAAAAGCTCCCCCTCGATCCTGGTTTCCTACCAAGGAACTGGTTTAAGTTTCTGATTTAAACTTCCCCTCGATCCTGGTTTCCTACCAAGGAACTGGTCTAAGTCTCTGATTTAAACTTCCCCTCGATCCTGGTTTCCTACCAAGGAACTGGTCTAAGTTTCTGATTTAAACTTCCCCTGGATCCTGGTTTCCTACCAAGGAACTGGTCTAAGTTTCTTTTGTCAATAAACTTTATTGGCAAGGGATGCTACTCGTAGCAGTTTTCCTCAAACTTCTCGCCGAATTTTCCTGGGGAGATGCCATTTGATGGAAAAAGTTTTGATGTCAGAGTTCCTGGGGAACCCAGTCATCCGAGTTGTAGAGGTGTACAAACTTCTCTGTTGGAGATACCATTTGTTGACTCTATTTGGGGAATGCGAGTCCCTTGAGAGTCTGCTTTCACGCTTGGGGATATTACATCATAATTTTCTCGGGATCTTCCCGGAGAAATGCCATATGATGGGATCCAATTTTGAGGTGCCGATGACCTTTTCATCAGTGGCTTTTTCAGAGAAAACTGCCGTATTGTCGAAGCTCCGATTAAGGGGCTTTCTCTGGGGATTTTCTTTAATCCGGGAAAGCAAGGATATCATCTTCAATGGCGAAGGGTGATGTTTACTAAGGTCTCTTTGGTTTCTCAGAGGTTCAAGTTATCAAAGTGGTCTAGGACCTAACTTCATTCCAGAGATAAACTAGAGGCGAGATTGTTCAGATGTAGCATTTCCGGACGGGGAAAGAACTGACAACTCGATTGAGATGACCTTTTTTTATCACCGGGGGATAAGACCGACTAGAGTGATAGTGATGCAATAAGAATGCGAATGCAAGTCAACAATGCATGATATATGTATGTTTATGCTGACAGAACTGATGTGACATATAGACTAATAGATGAACATGACGGGATACTCGGCCACAGTGGGAGATGTAAAGTATCACTTGTTCACGGATGCAATTCTGCCTTGCTTAGGAGAGATAATCCCTGCGGGGAATACCGTTAATCGGGCTTAAGAACTCTATCGAGGATGTCAGATGGAATAGTTGCATCCGACACTGTTGATCCTTCATTCAGGCGCACTGGCGTAGAAGGAGTACTTTGATTCTGCACTTTGAGGTTCGCTTACTTCTGGAGAAGCGGTTGATGTTCTTTTAATGTTCAACAGTCAAAAGAAATTGTCATCTTTATTTTAAAAGCACAAAAAGTTTTACAAGTAAATTCATTTTTGTTTTATTTCAAGAATCGTTGATCATATTAAAATGTCGCTCTGTAAAGCTAAAATAAATGAGAATTACAAACAAAAGCACAAGGGCTCAAATTTTATTGATAAGATGGAAATCAGCTAAACGCGTGATTCCAAAGAGTATTTACAAAGTTAGAAAATGGTAATTTAGAGGGAAAAGGGCTACGTTGAAACATAACGACCACTATCCTTCTACCAACTTTGAATTTGGGACATCCTGAGCTTCTGTCGAAGATGACCGTGACTGGAGTTTTCCTCCGATGGATGGTGTAACTGCTGATGAGGGACTTGCCTCTGTTGAACATAGTTACTTGCCATTATCCCTAATTTTTGCCTGGATTGTACTTTGATGTTTCCAATCCACCGGGATGATTTTTTTTTATTTTGTCTCTAACTTTTGCCTGGACTGCCCTTTCGGGTTTTCAATCCACCGAGACGTTTTTTTTAGTTTAACCGAAGTATTTCTTGACTACATCAACATTTGTGGGGTAGGAAAATTCTTCTCCGTCCATGGTTGCAAGTCTCAAGGCGTCGCCTAAGAAAGCTTTCGTGACCACTTAGGGGCCATCATAATTTGGAGTCCATTTACCTCGCGAATCAGTGAGAAATGATTGTATCTTCTTGAGCACAAGGTGTCCTTTTCTGAAGACGCGAGGTCGGACCTTTTTGTCGAACGCCCTCTTTATTCTCTGTTGATACAACTGGCCGTGGCATAGTGTCGTGATTCACTTTTCTTCGATCAGATTGAGTTCGTCGTGTCGACTTTGACACCATTCGGCTTCTCTAAGCTTAGCTTCCATAAATACCCGGATTAATGGGATCTCTACTTCTATGGGGAGAACTACCTCCATGCCATATACTAGAGAGAAAGGGATTGCTCCTGTTGATGTACGAACAGATGTACGATAACCGTGAAGAGTAAAGGGTAACATCTCGTGCCAATCTTTGTAGGTTACAACCATCTTCTGAACAATCCTCTTGATGTTCTTGTTAGCCGCTTCTACCGCTCCGTTCATCTTGGGTCGGTAGGGAGATGAGTTATGGTGTTCGATCTTGAACTCTGCGCACAACTCTTTCATCATCTTATTGTTCAAGTTAGATCCATTATATGTAATGATCTGGTTTGGAACACCATAACGGCAGATGATATTGTTTTTATAAATCGGACAACCACTTGTCAGGTTACATTGGCGTACGACGCTGCTTCGACCCACTTGGTGAAGTAATCAATGGCTACAAGGATGAACCGATGTCCGTTTGAAGCTTTGGGCTCAATCAAGCCAATCATGTCGATTCCCCATATGGAAAAAGGCCACGGGGAAGAAAGAACTTTGAGATGCGTTGGCGGTACATGGATTTTGTCGGAGTATATCTGACACTTGTGACACTTTCTCATGTACTTGTAGCAGTCGGATTCCATTATCAACCAATAGTACCCTGCTCTCAGAATTTTTCTTGCCATTGTGTGTCCGTTGGCATGAGTGCCAAAGGATCCTTCATGAATTTCTTTCATAAGCATGTCTGCTTCTAGTCTGTCTACACATCAGAGCAAGACCATGTCAAAATTCCTCTTATAGAGGGTATCACCACTCAGGAAGAAGCTGTCTGCTAGTCTTCTGAGGGTCTTTCTATCCTTTCTGAATGCCCCAGGAGGGTACTCTTATTTTTGAAGGAAGCATTTGGTATCTTGGTACCAAGGTTTGTCGTCTATGACTGCTTAAATCGTGAAAATGTAAGCGGGCCATTCAAGGCGCATTATGTCGATCTTAGGTAGGTCAGTCCATTGACCCACACTAATCATAGAAGATAGAGTGGTTAATGCATCAGCCATGTGATTCTCATCACGAGGGATGTGGTGAAACTCAACTATGTTGAAGAAGGGTAGCAACCTTCTCGCGTAATCTTTGTAAGGAATCAGTCCTGATTGGTATGTGTTCCAATCTCCTTTTATCTGATTGATAACCAGGGCTGAGTCTCCATATTCGTCCAAGTTTTTGATCCTTAAATCAATCGCTTCTTCGAGACCCATGATGCAAGCTTCGTGTTCGGCCTCGTTGTTTGTACATTTGAACGTAAGTCGAGCGGTGAAAGGAATGTGGGTACCCTGAGGGGTAACAATTATTGCCCCAATTCCGTTTCCATAATGATTAACTGCTCCGTCAAAGATAAGTCCCCATTGGGAACCTGGTTCTGGCCCTTCACTGGGTAGCGGTTCGTCACAATCCTTCATTTTTAGATACATGACATCTTCGTCTGGGAAGTCAAATCCGATTTATTCTTGATTGTCAATCGGTTGATGAGCCAAATGATCGGCTAAACCACTTCCTTTAACAGCTTTTTGAGCATGGTACTCTATGTCATATTCTGATAACAACATCTGCCAACGGGCGATTCTTCCCGTGAGAGCAGTTTTTTCAAATACATACTTGATTGGGTCCATCTCGGAGACCAACCAAGTAGTGTGACGAATCATGTATTGGCGAAGACGTTTGGCTGCCCAATCCAAAGCACCACAAGTTTTCTCAAGCATATTGTACCGAGTTTCATAGTCGGTGAACTTCTTGCTTAGATAGTAAATGGCAGACTCTTTCCGTTTGGTTTCGTCTTGTTGACCAAGTACACACCCCATTGAGTCTTCCAAGACTGTGAGGTAGATGATTAGCGGTCTTCCTTCCACTGGAGGTGATAGAATCAGAGGATTCAACAGATATTCCTTAATACTTTCGAAGGCGGTTTGGCAATCTTCTGTCCAAACGAAGTCCTGGTTCTTTTTGAGTAATTTGAAAATCGGCGCACAAGTGGCAGTCATGAGGAATATGAATCTGGAGATGTAGTTCAAACGTCCCAGGAATCCTCTGACTTATTTTTCAGTTTTCGGAGAAGGCATTTCTTGAATGGCCTTGACCTTGTCAGGATCAACCTCGATTCCTTTCTGGCTAACGATGAACCCTAAGAGTTTCCCTGAACGGACACCGAAGGTGCACTTATTGGGATTCAAGCGGAGTTTGTATTTTCTCAGACGCTCGAATAGTTTTGACAGGTGGGTCACATGCTCCTCTTCTGTCTTAGATTTTGAAATCATATCATCGACATACACTTCGATTTCTTTGTGTATCATGTCATGTGTAGCGAGCGGATTTTGGATGTGGTTGCGAAGCACTACCGCTCTTTGGTATCTACAGCTCGATTCATTTTTTATCCTATTAAAGCTGATGAAGGAAGGGAAATAGATGTCTCAAACTAACCCTGCTTGCAAACTGAGGTTAAACAGTCAAAACTGTTGGTTTATAGATGCTACAAAGATTCGGGGTCTCTATTGGGTTTATTTTGTTAAAAGTAGTGATCGGTCGATGGGTGGGAGGTTAAGATGTTAGGACGGATGTATGAAAGTATGGGATTTTGGGTTTTTGTTTAGTGTGCTCGCTAAGATTTTTCTTTCAATCTTATGCCTACGTATTCCCGTTTTCCGAAACAGGGAAATCAGAGCGATCGTAGTTCCTCCAATTCTATGGGAGGAAATGGTGTTTTGGTGTCTTGTTCAAAGCCCAAGATGTGAAACGAAAAAAGGTTGTTTGTATCTTGTTCAAAGCCCAAGATGTGAAGCTGAAGGTGGTTTGTATCTTGTTCAAAGCCCAAGATGTGAAGTTGAAGGGTCTATTTGTATCTTGTTCGAAGCCCAAGATGTGAAGCTAAAAAGGTGTTATCTTCAGAGAGAATTTGTCATCTCTAAAGAGGTTTGTTTGTCACAACTGTTTATAAAGGAGAATTACTTTAACCGAGATTTGTGAATCCGGTAATGCCATAATTTCCTTTATAGGGGGTTCCAACCTGAAGGAGAAGACTAAAAGAGGGACAATGGCATGGATGTAGATGATCCAGAGGCTTGCCGCTTACAGCGATTAGATGAAGGGGAAGGAGTTGTTGATGTTTGTGTACTGTGAACGAGGCACAGCTTTGATGCTAAAAGGTTGATTGGATCAACCAGTGGTTTTCTTATACAAAGCCTAAGAGGAGGCTATTGGCCCAACAATTGGGAATTTTTGTGTGTCTCGTACGAAGCCCGAGAGAGAGGCTAAAAGGGTGACTCAACAGGAGAGTCTTTTATACTCAACAAGAGAGTGTTTTTGAATCTCGTACGAAGCCCGAGATGGAGGCTAAAGATGGTGATTGACTCGTTGAGGGAGTCTTTTAGTATCTCGTATAAAGCCCAAGATGGAGGCTAAAATTGTTTAGCTCCGCTGGGGAGAATCATTGTACAAAGCCCAAGAGGAGGCTATTGTGACTGTTTCAGTTGAGTGACAGGTCCAGTATGCTAATTTAAAGAGAAAATCAGTTCTTATATGAGTAATGCTGTACTCAAGGATTTGATTCGAGGATCAGGGTTATTTCCTGTTCTTTAAGGAAGTGGGAAATCCAAAGGGTATTGAGACTGTCCGAGTCCACGGGGTTCCTTCCTATTCTTGAAGGGTGCTTGAGAATGTCTTGGAGACTCAAGGAAATTAGACTGTCCAAGTCTAGAGTGTCATCTTTTGTACGATGCTTTGAGAAATAGTAGTAGACTCTTGGAAAGACTGCTCTATTAAGATGACTGATTTTTGTTCTTATACCTTTAGGAGGTCGTCGGGACAATTTGTACGAAGCCCAAAGAGGAGGCTGGAAACTTTTAAGAAGTCGAGTGGTCCTTGTATGAAGCCCAAGAGGAGGCTATCATTCCCGGAGGAAGAATCATTATACGAAGCCTAAGAGGAGGCTGTGAATACTTCTAAGAAGCTGACATGTCCTTGTACTAAGCCCAAGAGGAGGCGGGGACGCTTTTAGGAAGCCTATGGGTCCTTGAACAATGCCCAAGAGGAGGCCGATACTTTTAAGAAGCCGATGGGTCCCCAAACCCCGAGAAATTCAAGACAGGCTATTCACGAGGAATAGATCAAGCCAGGAAAATTCGAGAATTTGGAAGAAACTCAAGAGATGCCATTCACGGAGAAAAGATCATCTATGGGGAATAGAGTTTCTTGACAAGTGCTTTTAAGAAGCCTGTGGGTCCCCAAACACCGAGAAGTTCAAGACAGGCTATTCGCAGAGAATAGATCAAGCCAGGAAAGTCCGAGAATTTGGAAGAAACTCAAGAGATGCCATTCACGGAGAAAATATCATCTCTGGGGAATAGAGCTTCTTGACAACTTCTACGAGTGACAGTCTATGAAAGGGTTCACCGAGAATTCTGCCTTTCATGTCTCCATATTGTTTAACCCCAAGAGGAGGGAAGACTGTGTCTGGTAATCCTATGGGGATCTAGTTTTGACTATTTAAGAGTGATCAACGGGCTTAATGCTAGACGTAATTGTCGGGAAAACTCTAAATATCTATACTATTATTACACAGTTGATATGAGTTTATAAAAGAAGACTTACAGTGAAACAGCCCCACAATACAGTTATATGTAAATGAAAGCGGTAAATGAAAGCATATAAACACTTACTCGGTTGTAGAGCTTCCATGCTGTTTGGTTAGTTATTCAACAAAGAAAGATTGAAAAACAACAATATATTCAAAATCAAAGGAGAAAGTGCTTTGAAAAGAAAGATTTGGGGCTTACAGCTCAAGGAGAAGCCCAGGGTTTTATCAGTGAGCGCACTGTTTGAATTTGTACAGAGGGACTTATACAAGTGACTGAGGCCCAAAAAATTATTTTTCTGTACAAAGGGATGGGTCTTACACTCTCTCAAGAGGCCCAAAAAGTCTTAAAGAAAATAAATGGGTCTTACTACTCGAGGGTAGGCCCAAGATTTTTCGTTTAAAATGGCGATTGCGCCGAGATTTTCTTTTAACACGAAGGGGCTTATACAATATCTGAGGCCCAAAATGGTTTTGGTTAAAAGGGGTTTGAGTCTTACACTCTATCAGAGGCCCAAAGTGTTTTGAATGAGTGATGGGGCTTACAGCTCAAGGAGAGGCCCAATTGATTTTTAAAAAGGCGACGATCGCGCCGTTTACTTGTACATAGGGACTTATACAATAAGTGAGGCCCAAAATTGTTTGTACAAGGGGGTTTGGGTCTTACACTCTCTCAAGAGGCCCAAAAAGTTTTGAAAATGACTTATGAGGGTTGAATTAATCCAAAAACCCTAATTTATTTTCAAAATGTATTTTAATTGAATAAAAATTCAATTAAAATGATCAAAATTGTTTAACATATGGAAAACAAATTGTGATCTTGGATTAATGCTTCAAAAATTAAGTATTGACCTACAAAATAATTAGAAGTCATTAAAAGTTGCAAAATCAAGATGGAAAAAATATTCAAAATGTAAAAAACAATTAAAATATTAATTCTTTGCAAAAATATCAATTATATAAAATAAATAATATTTTTTGGATTTTTTTGGGAAAATAAAATATTTTAACATTTTTGTGAATTATTTAAAAAAGAATCAACTCAAAATCATTAAAACTCAGAGAGAAATTAATTTTTGAATCAAATAAATAAAATTAAAAAATTCAAAAATTTGAGTTTGTGAAAATGGCGCCAAGAACATGGACCAAGAACACGCGCGTTTTCTGCCTTGCCCAGATTTGCATTTTCTATCCAATCTCACTGAATACTTGATCATATCATGCAATCCACATACCAATCAACTCGTTTCAACCTCACGATCATGTCTATGGCAATTAATTTCATTTAAATTAAGCATAAAACAAGAAATCACGAAAAATCCTCAAGAACCCTAAATTCGGCATGAAGGCTGGGATTTTTAATACACGATTCAAACAAAGTAATTACTTGAGGGGAAACATTCCATGCATGATTATGAACATTTGGCAAAAGTATTGTGCGAGGATATATGCATAGATTGAGAGATGACCAAGTTTAGGCTTACCTCTAGGTCGTGACAGCAAGAGCAAATGGATTTCTGAGTAGGTGGTGTTACAGATGAATTGTGATGATCTGAACAGCTTCCCTACACCCTATGGAGTGTGTTTGAATGCTTGGACTTGATGGAAATTGGCTGGATCACTTCATGGCATCTCAACTGCAACTTGGTTAAAACCTTGAGTAATTGACTAGTGATTCTGAGAAATCAGTGTTCCAGATGTTGTTTAAGTGTTTGATCAGCTCACATATGATGTATATGAGGTGTGTGTGTGTGTGTGTGTGTGTGATTGGTTTGAGTGGAATTGCTCTCTAATGAAAAACCCGATAGTGACTTGCTAAGAAAGGCATTTTTGAGAGTGAGAAGTGGATTTTGAGAAAGGCAAGTGTTGTAGGCCTTTGGTGTACTTAAACTGATCACAATTGAGCTCTATTTATAGTAGAGCATGTTTTTTTGCAAGGAATAGTGAATGGCAACTGCTGAGTAGGTTTGGCCAATGTTGGCAAATGAAAATCCAAGTCTCCTCTAGCCATTGACTAGAGGTTAGGGCACAGGCTGCTGGTCCCCTTGGTCTTGGATAAGTCTTGAATGAATTCAGTTGAGAATGACTCAGTCCATGCCACCTTGATGCTTCCATTGAATGCTCCAATCCAAAATTGGAGTCTTGTCCCTATTTTGGGCAATTCTAGGTTTAGCATGTTATTTCTTGTTCCAAGGACTTTGGAGGCTTGGCTCAGTGATTGTCCCCTTTAGATTCAATCCTCAGATGTGTCCAAAGTGATGACAAGGCTTGGAATTGGCTGATTTTGGCAAATCGTGCAAAAGTGCAAAATTCTGCCTTGCCTTGGCAGATTTCAGCAAGGCAACTTGCCAATGTCATATCTCATAGCTCAAATTGAATTTGGTGATGTTCTTGGCCATTTTGGAAAGCCCTTATATGATACAACAACTGTTTGATCATATTTGGTTTTGATACTTTTTGGATCCAAGTGAAAAATTCCCCTACATTTGAAAAAAAGTAAGGCAAAATTTGACTTAGTGAAATTTTCACTAAGTGTTGGAACAAAGTGACTTTTCTTGATTTTGATCACTCCATAACTCAAAATCTATGAGGAATTTGGACATAGGTCAGAATGAAGCTTTTGTAGAGGGCAATGAGATCTACAAATCAAGCCTTGGATGGAAAAAAATGGCTTTGTGGTTTAGGAGTTATGATCCTCCAAAGTTGGTACCTTTGTCACTTTTTTCCATAACTTAGAAAATTTTCTAAGTTTTTATGGTTACCCCTTTTACAAGTTATCCCGTTTTCTTTGATTTTTCTTGATGAATGATGATTCAAATCATACATAAACATCATTTTAGGGTTGAAAATCCATTTTTGTGAAAAATCTCAAAAAGTCAAAGTTGACTTTTGTGCACAGTTGACTTTTTATCCGATGAATTCCAAACTGTGCAATTCTTCAGGAAATCATGTCCTTGACCTAAATCAAACTTGATGGACATGTTCCAAGGGTATGTATAGAGTGTATTGAATCATGTCTTAGGGCTTGGGAGCATGTCCTGGTCAAAAGTCAAAGTTACAGTTGACTTTTCTTGCGAAACCCTAACTGTGGTTCAGATGAAATTGAAACTTGTTATTCAAGCTTCTTGGATCAATCCATTGTTCCAAATTGATCAATATGGCATAATGGAGATCCTCAAATCCTCTCTTGAGGTCTTGGTTCATAATTGGTCCCAAAAGTCAACTTAGGGGTTAATTAGGTCAAGAAACCCTAATTCCTGATTTTTGATGAATGCATCCCCTGAGGCAAATTTGACTGGATGATTGAGTGTTTGAGGTTCCATGGAGCATATTAGGTTATGTTTTGGATCTTAGGCTCATGCCCAGAGGAAAATTTCCATCTGGAGGCCCTGGTCGATCAAAACCCTAATTTGGTGACACTGGCGATCTTGAGGCTTGATCCACCTAGAAGGGAGCATCCTTGTGCTTAATCCTTGAAGTGGGAGTCCTTTTTTATCCTTTGGGTATGTTTGAGGGTGTAAACAAGTTGAAGATCATGTCATTCCTTGATTGATTCTTTGTCTAAATACTCTGAGAGGGCTTGAAACCTTAATTTTGATAGTAGTGAATACTCACCCATCTTTGGGGAGACTGATGAGGCATAATGACACACCCATATTGTGATGATGATTTGCACAGTAATGGGAAATCTTAGTGGTCAAAATTTGGGGTATGACATTATGAAAAAGAGTAGCCATGGCCCTTTGATTGGTTGCCCCGACGTTCTTCAAACCGAACGGCATTACCTTGTAACAAAAGGTCCCCCATGGGGTGATGAATGAAGTTTTCTCCATGTCTTCTGGCACCATTTTGATTTGGTTATAGCCCGAGAATCTATCCATGAAAGAGAAAACTTTGAACTTTGCTGTACTGTCAACTAGCATGTCAATGTGTGGTAAAGGAAAGTCGTCCTTTGGACTAGCCTTATTCAGATCTCTGTAATCGACACACATTCTGACTTTTCCGTCCTTTTTCAGAATGGGTACGATATTGGCTAACCATTGAGGATATTCAGATGTAGCGAGGAAACCCGTGTCAATTTGTTTCTGTACCTCCTCTTTGATTTTGATGGCCATGTCCGGGTGAGTCCGTCTCAACCTCTGTTTTACTGGCGGATATTCCGATCTTAATGGTAGATGATGTTCCACGATGTTGGTATCTAACCCTGGCATATCCTGATAGGACCAAGCGAATACATCGGGGAATTCTTTGAGAAGCTTTATCAAACTCTCTTTGGCAGTTGGACTGAGCAGTGCCCCAATCCTGATTTCTTTTCTCTCTTTTCCTGAACCCAAGTTTATCGTTTCCAACAGCTCTTTGTGAGGTTCAATGGACCTTTCCTCTTGTCTGAGTCGTCGGGAGATCTCTTCTGGAATTTCATTGTCAGCTTCTTCTTCAGCCCCAAATACCGGGAACTCAAAGTTGGGAGAAGGCATCGGATCGTATGTTTCAACGGGGATTAAAACAAGTAATCTGCATGACGTTATGATTCGTGTTTAGAAGAGATAGAGAAAATGCAAGTGTGTGCAGTGTATTTTTTATTACTGTTTGTTTTTATTTGAATTGTTTTTTAGGATTACCATTTTCTGAGAAAAGCAAAAAGAGAAAACAGCAATAAAATGCGGAAATTACATAACGACGTTATTTTATTAATGAACAGGTCGATTCTTGAAACTACGGCCCTATAAAACAAAACTCTATCGCTTTGGGCGAAGCGAAGAGGGAAAATTTACAGAAAGCGAGCCCTATCAAAACACCCGTTTCACCTGGGCAGGGTGAAAGGTTAAAGATGGCAATTACTTTGACTGGCGAACGACCTTTGGAACATCAACTGCGACCTACTGGCAGCGAACTCCTCGGTGAATCACAGAGTCTGGCACCTTCCTTGATTTGTCTTCAGAAATAACGTTGATTTCTGGCGGAGCAGGATCGTTGGAATCTGTCTCCCAGACAGAATTGTCGTAGGAGAATTCCTCTGTTGCATTTTGCATAGCATTTGTGCTCTCAGCTGTATCTCCCCATCCAGTTGGCTGGATATCTTCGAGCCTGATACGAGAGCTTTCAGGACCAGTGTACTTGACCATGAAGTCGTATTTTCCACTCGGTTGTCCCAAGGTGTCCCACACTTCTTTGGAACTGGAGGAGTCATCCCTCTCGATGACGTTGACCTCGGGAAAAGCATAGTTGATGAATTCAAGTCCTGCAAACATTGCAAATTCATCGTCATGTTGAGTAGTTTCGGAATGATCTGAGTGTTGATCCCATGATATGGTGGGGACACAGGTATTCTATTCAATGATGCTCAGCTGAGTTTCATTACTCGACTGACTTGCTGGCCCCAATTCTCCTGGTTAAGGTTGCCACATTGGCAAGCCATCCATCGGGCCATAATAACTATGGTCAAAGTTGTCTTTCATCAGAGTGTCCTCCTCTAATGAATTTGGCGGAGAACGAAATCCTTCCGGATCACAACCTCCGTATATCATTTCGACATCTGACCGTGGTATAAATCTCGGACTCTGTGCGGGATAGTAAAATGGCGTAGGCACCTCTTCCTGAGACATATAACCGTTCTCGTTAAGATAGGACTTCCATTTTTCATCTGTGTCGGAGGGATCCTCCTCATTGATAGCATGGATTGCCTGAGGCACTGGGTGAAGGAAACCTCCACTATGGAAGAAGTCCTGAATGGGATGAAGACTTTCATCGTTAGCAGTTGTTCGGGTACAGGTTGCAGAAAAACCAAGCCCCTTCTTTGTTGTATTGCTAGTAGGAATGACAAGCTGTCCCCATCCTTTTGTATTGGTACTCTCGACCGCTTTAATAGCATCTTTGCATGAGGAAATCGAAGTTCCTCCTCCGGATTGATCGTCCTTGTGCAGCGAAAGCGCTTGGAACTGGGTTTCGATTATCCCTTCTGGTTCCACACAAGTGGATGACGATAAATTGCTGACGAGCAAGGCCTGTTCCCCACAGACTGTGATGAGTTGGCCGTTCTGGACGAACTTTAGCTTTTGGTGGAGGGTTGAAGTGACCGCTCCAGCCTGATGTATCCAAGGTCTTCCTAATAAACAACTGTACGTTGCTCGGATGTCCATGACCTGGAAAGTGACTTGGAAAATGTGAGGACCAATAGTTATGGGAAGATCAACTTCGCCGATAATCGTTTTTCTGGATCCGTTGAATGCTTTGACGACGACCTCACAGGTTCTCATCGGGGGTCCTTTGAATGATAATTGCATCAAAGCGGACTTCGGCATAACATTCAGGGCTGACCCTGTATCTACCAGTACGCTGGCTAAAGCATCGTCCTGGCAGTTGACTGTGATATTGAGCGCCATGTTATGACGGCGACCCTCTTCTGGTAATTCCTCATCACTAAATCCCAAATTATTGCAAGAAGTGATGATAGAGACAATACTATCGAACTGTCTGATTGTTACATCCTGTTCCACAAAGGCTTGCTCCAAGACTTTCTATAGAGCCTCCCTGTGTGCTTCTGAACTGAGTAAGAGTGATAATACCGAGATCTTTGAAGGAGTTTGTAACAGTTGATCAACAATGTTGTATTCACTCCTTTGGATGAGCTTCAGCATCTCATCATTGTTTTTTGAAAGGTCGGGATTACTGGATTGACCGACTGATGGATCAAGAGCTTCTGTCTGAAGTTCCTTTTCTTTGTTGGACTCTCCAACTCCTTTGTTGAAGATTCTTCCACTCTGTGTTACATGACTGATGTCTGCAATATTCACGACGGAGGGTAATGGAATTTCCTTTCCATTTTCAATTGTTGTTGCACCATATTTGTAAGGGATTGCCTTAGCTGATTCATACGGTAGTGGTCCCGGCAGATAGATGACTATGGGAACCTTCTAGTTTTTTTTACCATCGTACGTGATCTCGATCCGTTCCCGGTTGGGAATTCTTGATTCGTCAAGCAGAGGGGTAATGGCAAAAACATTCCTGGTCCTCTGATGATCAGAGATGATGACAACGTCCTCAATTTGATTGGCAAGGTAGTTTGGCGAACAATTGATCAGTCCGGAACCTGGATATGGGCGAATCTCTCCACGATCCACCTGCCCCTGGAGAGCTGCTCGCACAAGGTAGCACCCTTGGTTACTTTCCGAACAGACTCCACAACGTTCATAATTGTGTGGTGGCACCTGACCACACCCACTTTGAATACAATGTAACCTTACTAGGTTAGCTTCCACGAGTCGGACATCTTGACTTTGACGCCGAGTGGGGTTTCTGTTATTGATACTAATTTGGTGAGTATCTTCATCCATGTAGATTGGCATCCACCAATGATTTAATAAGTACTGAAGTGCTTCCTGGATAAGGGCACATCCCTGATCATTTTCGCAACCAGCCTTACAGCTGTGATAATTGTATGAGATCAGGAATCCGAGTCGGACCTGCTCAACATGCAACTCTACCAAGTTGGTATTCATCAAGCGAATGTCGAAGATTTGAACCATATTGATCTGATAGGGATTCCTATCATGGTAGTCTTGGATCCATCCAAGATCCATCTGACGCTGGAAGGCCTCCTGTATGAAAGAGCATCCCTGTTTGTTTACCGAGCAAGTCAGACAAGAATTGTAATCGTGTCGCGGCAGATTATGATACTGGCTTTTCCTTGAGTGCATTGCCACCAGGTTAACATTTATTGCACGGATGTCGTGGTTCTGAATAACGTTGTAATTCATATAGACCATGTTAACTCCACGAACTCGGTGCTCTTGGATCCATCCGAGATCCATCTGTTCCTGTAGAGCTGCTTGCATCACAGAACATCCTTGATTCCTTTTAGAGCAGACATCACACTGGTGATAATTATGAGGTGGCACATGGTCGTACCCACTCTGTCTACAATGCATCTTGACCAGATTGGTCCTCAACAAGAGTACATCGTGAATTTGATAGACATTGTTAAATTCTTTCTCAATCAGGTTGACTGCAGCTTTCTCATGTTAAGGCAGCGGGTTCGTGAGAACATTGGGATTCGTATCTTTGAAAGATAAGAGCCCGCTCCTAACAAGCTTTTGCACGTCGGATTTGAAATTGAGACAATTCTCTATGTTATGCCCTGGTCCTCCTTGATGATAAGGGCATATCTAATCCGCCTTAAACCAAAAAGGCGGATTTTCCGGTACTGTAAGAGGAGACTTAGTCTGGATGTGCCCCTTAGCCAGTAGTAACGGAAATAGTTCTGCGTACAACATGGGTATAGGATCAAACCCGGGTGGCCGCGTTGTACGGTTGTTATTGTATAGAGGACGAGCCTGCTGAAAAGGCTGTTGTGTCCTTTGTTGATTAGGTTGGCTTTGCGCAACCTGAGGTTGATACGTAGGAATAGGCGCAGGGCTGATAGCAGGAGTTACAGCTGCTACCGGTTGATAACGTTGCCTTTGCTTTCCGAGAGAGATATTCCCAATATCTTGCTCTTTTTTCTTAGGGAGAGCACTACCGTATCGTTTTGTATTACTCGATGATCCAGCATCTTTTACCAAACGTCCTTCTCGGACGGCTTCCTCAAGACGAACTCCCATGCCCACCATCTCGGTGAAGTCACTGGGTGCACTGGCAACCATTCTGTCATAGTAAAATGAGCTTAAGGTCTTTAAGAAGATCTTTGTCATCTCTTTTTCGTCAAGAGGTGAACAAATTTGAGCGGCAATTTCACGCCATCTCTGAGCGTACTCCTTAAAGGTTTCCTTATCCTTTTGTGACATTGATCTGAGTTGATCTCTGTTCGGTGCCATGTCCAAATTATATTTGTCTTGTTGGACGAAGGCAGTGCCAAGATCTTGGAATGTACTGATCGTAGTACGGTTTAAACCCATGTACCATTTGAGTGCGGCACCAGTTAAACTATCCTGAAAGTAGTGAATCAGTAGGTCCTGATTCTCCGTCTGAGCTGACATTCGCCGAGCGTACATCACCAGATGGATCTGAGGGCAAGAGTTACCTTTGTACTTTTCAAAGTCGGGCACTTGAAATTTGTGCGGAACTTTCACATTGGGGACCAGACAAAGGTCTGCGGCGTCCTTTCCAAATAAATCTTGACCGCGGATGGCTTGTAGTTCCTTCTGCATTTCCAGGAACTATTCCTGGAATTCATCCATTCAATCGAACATAGTTTCCTTCTTACCAGAAGGTATCAGCGGAATCTGTCCTTCCGGGACAGTGTGCACCACAGGGGGTGGGACCGTGACTACAGCAGTGAATCTTGGCATTTCCCGAAGTTTGTAACCTTCAGGAGTCTTCAGTATGCCCCTGGCATCTTCGCTTTCCCGAAGTTTGTAACCTTCAGGCCCAGCGGCTTCTGTTATGATTCCCTAATCTTTAGTGATCGGCGGAACATATCCTTCCGGGATATAGTTAACAGGCATACCCCAAGGACGATCTTTTGGCATTTGATACCTAGGATCATACTTCTCCACTATGGGTGTTGAGGTGATCTCTGAGATCATAGTCCTTTGTAGCTGAGCTTCTGCCATGGCTTGCATGTCGTTACGAAGCTTTCTCATATCCTCTCTCAGAGCGTCGATCTCTTCTTTCCACTCTCTGTTTTCTTCCTCAAGATCGTCCATCTTTTTCTGACAATTGGCCCGAGTATTATACGAATGAGACAGTTTGACTCTAGAACCGAGACACAAATGTGAGATTCGTAGGTAAGAAAAATACGCGATGTGAGAATGATGAATGCAATGATTACATTAATTGTTTTTTGGTTTAATCAACATAAACTTCGACAATTAGATTGCAAATATCAAACAGTGGGGAAACCCCTTTTTATTGAATTCAAAGGATTACATAAATGGAAATACAGTAGATTACAAGGTGCAGAAACACAAACCTAAGCTAATGGGTCCCGAATCCTCTCTGAAGAGAAATTGGGTGCTGACTCTGGTACTTTCCTTTTCTTTGACCGGGGCTCTTGGACCGTTGTCGGGTTGTCATTCCTTTGCCAGGTGAAAGGAGCGAGCAAATTCCTTTGGTCATCTTGATTCTCTACAGCATGTTGCTCAAAAATTTCAATCAGAGTATCTTTCTCTCTCAGTAGTTGCTGTATTTTGATGCACTCCACGTTGAGGGTGCGGTACTTGTTCTTCCAAGACCTCCTCTCCCATTGAACTTTGTTGAGAGTAACCTGAAGCTTTTCAGTCTCAGTCATGAAGTACATGACAGACTCCCTCGGTGGAAGAACTCCATGATGAGGATAAGGCATCTTTAGCTTGAGAGCTCTAGTTTGCACCCAGTGGAGATAAGGCTCCACCGAGACACAGTCCGGTTTTCCGAGAGACTCTCCCCCTTTCTTATGAACATGTTTCCAAGCGTGCACTATTTCTGTCTTTAGTGCTCTGTCACTTTCTCCTTCCTTGAAGAAAAGACCTTCCAGATGAACACTCCGCGGGACGTGCCTCATCGGGTATCCAAATTGATGACGAACGAGAACCAGATGGTAATTGATTCCTCCCTTAGTTCCTATAAGGGGTACGTTGGGGAAGTTTCCACAACGGTCAATGATCCTGATCCCTTCATAAATCCTATTACACCAATCAATGTCAGAGTTGGTAAGGGACATGATTTTCTGCGACCAACGTAAGACACTCTTGTGATCCCAAAAAGAAGCAGACTTAGGCAAATGGGAGATAAACCATTTATAAAGCAGAGGTACACAGCATGTGATCTCCCCTCCGCTGTACAAATTTCCCAAGTGTACAGAATGATACGCATCTGCGAGCAAAGTTGGCACAGGGTTTCCAATGAGAAAAACCTTAATGGAGTTGATATCGACGAAGTTATTAATGTTGGGCAACAAGAATAACCCGTAGGTGAGTAAAACAAAGATGCTTTCAAAAGCAGTCACGTTCCCGATACTGGCGAAGTACAGGGCTTTCTTTGTCAAGAACTGGGCTGGCAAACCTTGTATGCCACCTTTAGTGGTCATGTGAATCCTGACCTCAGACTCGTCCAAATGAATTGCTCTTGCAATGGTCTGATTCTTTGGAATTTCTTCCAGTACAGAAAATGGAGCTTGATCTGTAATGTGTAGATCAATCAGATGAGAATACTCCTCCAGCGTCGGTGCTAGCTGGTAATCCGGGAATGTGAAACAATGATAGACCGGAACGTAGAACTGAATGAGCGCATCCATGATTCCCTCAATCACACGGACTCTTAGCAGAGATAGCAAACCTCCGTACTTGGCTCTGAAAGCCCCTTGGTTTGTGATCATCCTCGCCAAACCTCTTAAATCCTCTAGTTTTGGAATCCTGAAGGTGTACTTATGAGTTCTCCTTCTACCGAAATCCATTAGCGCAATCCTTTTCTCTGATATTTGCAATCACAGTCTTAGTTTATTTTGAAAAAACAGAGAGACTAGAAGATAAATTTTTTTGAATGTTTTAATGTTTTTTAAATGAATGCATGAATGCAGCACACAAAAACATAGAAAAAACATGGGGTCAAAGGGTCGTTGTCATGAAGTCAAGGCTCTACCCATCCCCAAAGGTTTATACTAGGGTAATTTTTTGTACCTGTACTCAAAATCATCAGCTCCTCCCAGGATAACAAACAGCAAGCGGATCGCTAACGAGCTGTATGAAATCTTAGAGTAAATGCTATTCACCGAGAATAGATCATCAGCCTCAAATGAGGGTAGTATCGCTTGACAACTATTTCCGATAGCTTCTGCACTACAAAAGGGTTGGCTCCTCAGCTTCTCAGACGTCACAATCGGCCCATTGCCTATAAGAGGGAATGGGTTGCATTGGGAAGCCTCCACTAAGGTTGATGGTCGACCTCGTCGCCATCACTTATCTTAAGTGTATACTCAATCTTTCCACATGCGGCATCACACGCATTCCCATTAGGAGAACAATAAACACATATATCAATTAGGAAAAGCAGTATATATATTTGTCCTAAACATCCTAGACCTTTAAAATCTAAGAATCTTAAGTTCCTAACAGAATATGGTTTTCCGGCGGAGTCACCATCCTGTGGTTTCATTCCAAATTAACGGCGTTTTGACCTAAGATCCTAGTGACGTCAGGGTTTCAAGAGATAAAAGGAACAAAATGCCTTGAAAGGCGCCTCCTTTCAAGATTTCTACCTAGGAGAAGAGAACAAGATCCCTAAAGACTCCCCAGCAGAGTCGCCATTTTTCTGTAGCGAGTGATTTTTGGATGTGGTTGCGAAGCACAATCGCTCTAGTACTACAGCTCGATTCATTTTTATCCTATTGAAGGTGATGAAGGAAGGGAAATAGATGTCTCCAAATAACCCTGCTTGCATACGGAGGTTGAACAGTCAAAACTGTTGGTTTACAGATGCTACAAAGATTCGGGGTGTCTCCTAGGTTATTTTGCAAAAAAGGGGGTGTTTTAGGCTATCGGTTGAAACGTTAGGACGAATGTATGAAAGTATGGGATTTTGGGTTTTTGTTTAGTGTGCTCGCTAAGATTTTTCTTTCAATCTTATGCCTACGTATTCCCGTTTACCGAAACAGGGAAATCAGAGCGATCGTAGTTCCTCCTATTCTATGGGAGGAAATGGTGTTTTGGTGTCTTGTTCAAAGCCCAAGACGTGAAGCTAAAGAGTCTATTTGTTTCTTGTTCAAATCCCAAGATGTGAAGCTGAAGAGGTTGGATTTTAGAGAGAATTTTTCATCTCTAAAGAGTGGTTTGTATGTCACAACAGTTTATAAAGGAGAATTACTTTAACCTGGATTTGTGAATCCGGCAATGCCATAATATGTGTCTCGTATAAAGCCCGAGAGAGAGGCTAAAAGGTTTTGACTCAACGAGGGAATCTTTTGGTATCTCGTATAAAGCCCGGGATGGAGGCTATTTGACTCAATAAGAGAGTTTTTTGTATCTCGTACGAAACCCGAGATGGGGGCTATTTGACTCAACAAGAGGGTCTTTTGTATCTCGTACGAAGCCCGAGATGGAGGCTAAAATTGTTAGCTCCGCTGGGGAGAATCATTGTACAAAGCCCAAGAGGAGGCTATTGTGACTGTTTCAGTTGAGTGACAGGTCTAGTATGCTGATTTAAAGAGAAAATCAGTTCTTATATGAGTAATGTTTGCACTCTCGGATTTTGATTAGAGGATCAGGATTATTTCCTGTTCTTTAAGGAAATGGGAAATCCAAAGGGTATTGAGACTGTCCGAGTCTACGGGGTTCCTTCCTATTCTTGAAGGGTGCTTGAGAATGTCTTTGAGACTCAAGGAAATTAGACTGTCCAAGTCTAGAGTTTCATCTTTTGTACTATGCTTTGAGAAACACTAGTAGACTCTTGGAAAGACTGTTCTATTAAGATGACTGATTTTTGTTCCTATACCTCTAGGAGGTCGTCGGGACAATTTGTACGAAGCCCAAGAGGAGGCTGTAAACTTTTAAGAAGCTGAGTGGTCCTTGTATTAAGCCTAAGAGGAGGCTATCATTCCCGGAGGAAGAAATCATTTATACGAAGCCTAAGAGGAGTCTGTGAATACTTCTAAGAAGCCGACGGGTCCTTGTACAACGCCCAAGAGGAGGCGGGGATGCTTTTAGGAAGCCTGTGGGTCCCCAAACCCCGAGAAGTTCAAGACACCCTATTCACAAAGAATAGATCAAGCCAGGAAAGTTCGAGAATTTGGAAGAAACTCAAGAGATGCCATTCACGGAGAAAAGATCATCTCTGGGGAGTAGAGTTTCTTGACAAGTGCTTTTAAGAAGCCTGTGGGTCCCCAAACCCCGAGAAGTTCAAGATAGGCTATTCACAAAGAATAGATCAAGCCAGAAAAGTTCGAGAATTTGGAAGAAACTCAAGAGATGCAATTCACGGAGAAGAGATCATCTCTGGGGAATAGAGTTTCTTTGACAACTTCTAAAAGTGACAGTCTATGAAAGGGTTCACCGAGAATGCTGCCTTTCATGTCTCCATATTGTTTAACCCCAAGAGGAGGGAAGACTGTGTCTGGTAATCCTATGGGGATCTAGTTTTGACTATTTAAGAGTGATCAACGGGCTTAATGCTAAACGTAGTTGCTGGGGAAACTCTAAATATCTATACTATTATTACACAGTTGATATGAGTTTATGAAAGAAGACTTACAGTGAAACAGCCCCACAAAATAGTTATATGTATATGAAAGCGGTAAATGAAAGCATATAAACACTTACTCGGTTGTAAAGCTTCCATGCTGTTTGGTTAGTTGTTCAACAAAGAAAGATTGAAAACAACAATATATTTCAAAATCAAAGGAGAAAGTGCTTTGAAAAGGAAAGATTTGGGGCTTACAGCTCAAGGAGAGGCCCGGGGTTTTATCAATGATCGCACTGTTGAATTTGTACAGAGGGACTTATATGAGTGATTGAGGCCCAAAAATTGTTTGCTGTACAAAGGGGTTTGGGTCTTACACTCTCTCAAGAGGCCCAAAAGGTTTAAAGAAATGAGTGGGGCTTATAACACGAGGGTAGGCCCAGATGATTTTTCGTTTAAAATGGCGATCACGCCGAGATTTTCTTTTAACGCAAAGGGGCTTATACAATATATGAGGCCCAAAGTTGTTTTTGGTTAAAAGGGTATTGGGTCTTACACTCTATTAGAGGCCCAAAAGATTTTGAATGTGGCTTATAGCTCGAGGAGAGGCCCAATTGATTTTTTAAAAGGCGACGATCGCGCCGTTTACTTGTACAGAGGGACTTATACAATAAGTGAGGCCCAAAATGGTTTGTACAAGGGGGTTTGGGTCGTACACTCTATTAAGAGGCCCAAAGAGTTTTAAAGAAAAGAAATGGGTCTTACTACTCGAGGGTAGGCCCAAAGTTTGTTTTTCAACGGATGATGATCGCGTCGAATTTTTTGAAATACAACGGGACTTATACAATAAGTGAGACCCAAAATAGGTTGTATTTACAAAGGGTTGGGTCTTACACTCTATTAGAGGCCCAAAAAGTTTTGAAAATGATTTATGAGGGTTGAATTAATCCAAAACCCTAATTTGTTTTCAAAATGTGTTTTATTGACCTACGAAATAATTAGAAGTCATTAAAAGTTGCAAAATCAAGGTGGAAAAAATTTTCAAAATGTAAAAAACAATTAAAATATTAATTCTTTGCAAAAATATCAATTATATGAAATAAATAATATTTTTGGGATTTTTTGGGAAAATAAAATATTTTAACAATTTTGTGAATTATTAAAAAAAGAATCAACTCAAAATCATTAAAACTCAGAGAGAAATTAATTTTTTAATCAATTAAATAAAATCAAAAAATTCAAATATTTGAATTTGTGAAAATGGCGCCAAGAACAGCTGAAGAACACACGCGTTTTTCAGTTTTGCCCAGATTTGCATTTTCTATCCAATCTCACTGAATACTTGATCATATCATGCAATCCACATACCAATCAATTCGTTTCAACCTCACGATCATGTCTATGGCAATTAATTTCATTTAAATTAAGCATAAAACAAGAAATCACGAAAAATCCTCAAGAACCCTAAATTCTGCATGAAGGCTAGGATTTTTGATGCACGATTCAAACAAAGCAATTACTTGAGGGGAAACATTCCATGCATGATTATGAACATTTGGCAAACGTATTTTGCGAGGAAATATGCATAGATTGAGAGATGACCAAGTTTAGGCTTACCTCTAGGTCGTGACAGCAAGAGCAAATTGATTTCTGAGTAGGAGGTGTTACAGATGAATTGTGATGATCTGAACAGCTTCCCTACACCCTATGGAGTGTGTTTGAATGCTTGGACTTGATGGAAATTGGCTGGATCACTTCATGGCATCTCAACTACAACTTGGTTAAAACCTTGAGCAATTGACTGGTGATTCTGAGAAATCAGTGTTCCAGATGTTGTTTAAGTGTTTGATCAGCTCACATATGATGTATATGAGGTGTGTATGTGATTGGTTTGAGTGGAATTGCTCTCTAATGAAAAACCTGATAGTTACTTGCTAAGAAAGGCATTTTTTAGAGTGAGAAGTGGATTTTGAGAAAGGCAAGTGTTGTAGGCCTTTGGTGTACTTAAACTGATCACAATTGAGCTCTATTTATAGTAGAGCATGTTTGTTTTGAAAGAAATAGTGAATGGCAACTGCTGAGTAGGTTTGGCCAATGTTGGCAAATGAAAATCCAAGTCTCCTCTAGCCATTGACTAGAGGTTAGGGCACAGGCTACTGGTCCCCTTGGTCTTGGATAAGTCTTGACTGAATTCAGTTGCAAATGGCTCAGTCCATGCCACCTTGATGCTTCCATTGAATGCTCCAATCTAAAACTGGAGTCTTGTGTTAAGTGCAGAATAGCGGCAAGCAAGCAAAAATATTTATTTTCCGAAAGAATTCCCTCCGGGATTTATGTCGTGTCCACAGAGATCGATTCGAGGGAAAGAATGTCGTTCGACAGTCTCTCGCTTTAATGAGTTTGGATTAAAATGGTTTAAAACATGAAAACAGAAAAGTAAACATTAAAACATAAAAACAAATTCACTTTTCAGCAAGACAAACTTATCCGGCGTGCATATAATCGACTCCTCACAAACTTAAACTTACCGACCAGTTATACTCAACCTACTGTTAGACGGTGTGGCTAGTGATCGAGAGGGGGGGGTGAATAGATCACCGCTTGTAAAATACGGTTTTAAAAACCTTAACAGAGTTTTTGAAATATAGCGGAAAGTTTTGGTCCCGAATCGACTTCCGTCTATTCTGAACCGCTACCAAAAAGACCAGACACGCAAGTATGATGCTGGATTTGAATTGATTGATAGAAAACGTTAACACAGAATTTTCTCGCACTAAATGCACTTATCACAAATTCTGATTCCAATGAGTAAATCACAACAAACCGTTTTGTCAAACACTTGGCGTGTATGTGTTCTATGATAAACAATAGTGATGTTTCAATAAAAGGTTTTCTTGCCACTATTGTATCACGACACGTAAAACGTACTGCGCCAATTTGTATCACAAAACAGTTAACGAAAACGTAAAGGGAGATAGAGATAGAATACGATACACAGAGATTTGTTAAGGAAGTTCCCCACTGTCGTCCTCGCGTGTGGGTACGTCTCCCTCTCAATTTCAAAAGAAATTGAGACCTTTTCTTATCAATAGTTGCTGAATTCGTTCTTACAAAGGTTACAATACCAAGACAGAATTCTAAATCCCTAGAACTTCTTCTTCTCGTATAGAACCTCGACTTGATCAGAGCTGGATCAAGAATTCCCCGCAAGACTTGCAAACGATTCACCGGTTCCACGACCTGTTTGCGAAACAACCCCGTTTCCAAACCCTACGCTGCGGCTGAATCCGTTCTGCAATCGTGACTAACAAACCCGCAAGAACAGTCCCGTTCTTGAAGGACAAACTAGTAGGTTTTTCCTCGAAACCCCCTTCACTCTTCAACCCAGCTAGATCCTTGATCGTTCCACTGACTCCACAGCTAGATCGTTGATCGTACCACTGAACGTTATCTCGTTGATCCTTCAATCCGAAGAACAAGAATGATTGTGTGTAATTGTTCTTGAATTGAAGAGATTGAGAAGATGATGAAGACGAAGTATCTTTCAGGTTTCTGAATGCTCAATCAATTGCTGCTACAAAGACCTCTATGACTTGTGTATTTTGCAATTTTCACTTGTGAATTCATATTAAGCCAATACCTGCCACTTTGTATTTATACTAAACAAGACAGAACTGTTAGAATTAAAATTATGCAGAAAAACAGACTTTGGGATCGATCCCAACATCGTATGGATCGATTCCTGACAATTTTTAACTGTTAGGGATTGATCCCAAAATCTATGAATCGATCCCTACTGAAGGTGAACTGAAAAACAGAATTTCCATTAAATCAGGGATCGATGCCAGACACGTATGGATCGATGCCAGACAGTTTTTAACTGTTAGGGATTGATCCCAAAATCCATGAATCGATCCCTACTGAAGGTGAACTGAAAAACAGAATTTCCATTAAATCAGGGATCGATACCAGACACGTATGGATCGATGCCTACTGAACAAATTTAATTCTTTTGATTTCCAATAAAGCAGGGATCGATACCAGACACGTATGGATCGATGCCAAAGGTTATGTATTGATTCAAACCTTATAAAAAGTGTTTCTAACAATCATTTTAAGATGAAAATCACACATATTCACATGTAGAATGAAGCACAACAAATCATACGCGCAATTTGCAATCATACAAAAACAAAACCAAAGTAAAGGATTGTCTCACAAACTCCCCCTTTTTGATGATGGCAAATTGATGTGTGATACTCCCCCTGAGTTTGTGCATACCATTCTGTCATGTCAACATCTTCTATACTTCTCCCCCTTTGTCAACATCAAAAAGAGGAAAGAAACAACAAAGAGAAGAACAAAGTAGCAAACCGCAGCATAAATTGATAACAAAGCTAACAATCACAAAGAAAGAAAGCTTAGAAGAATAAAATCACTCACAAAGAATGACCAATAAAGGGCAAGGAAACCATAAACAAGCAAACGGAAATAAGCAATGAAATACTAGGAAAGTAATGAAAATTACATAAGCCAAACAAATATAGTCAGAATATTCGAAAAATGAAACAACAATTCAAGCAACATGAAATGAAATGCATATGAAATGAAATGCTAATGGGGAAAGTGGCCTCCACAAGACTCCTCGTCATCTTGATTTGGATCTCTGAAGCTAGGTGGAGGCGGAGGAGGAGGCATTTCATCAGGATTGTGTCCCATGAAAGAGTACTGTCTGAATCGGTCCTGAACTTCAGTGCTTCGAAACCTGTCCATAATACCCGGATCTGCACGACAATCGTCCATAAAACCTGTCATTTCATTATAAAAGACTTGATGCCACTTAATCAAGTCAGTGTGCCAAGAGTGCTGATTCTGATACATCCTTGTGTGGTCATCATGCCACTCCCGATGTTCGTTATGCCACTCAGCTTGTTGAACATGCCAAGCTCTTGCTTCCTCATGATTTTGTCTATTTTCTAGCTGCATTTGCTGGAGCATGGTTGTGACATTTACAGAAGTGGAGGTAGCAGCAGAGAAGTGAGGAGGAGGTGGTGGAGCAGGTTCATAGTGGGATGGAGACCACCTTTGTGGCACCCACTCACCCCAACCGGTATTAGCAGCAGCTTCAGGCACTTCTGGTTCATCTACATCCTGCATTTCTTCATCATCTTGATCTTCAACAATAGAAAATCTGTCAGCCGGCTCATCAAAGTTGTAAATCCTTGTCCTTGTTTTGCTTATATAGATATAGAAGCATTCACGCTCCTTATCCCACCGGTATCCCATGTGCGACAAGGTGGAAGAATCAAACTCTTGGGCAGGTGTGGGAGATACAAGAGGAACCAAAGGCACAGTGATGTTCCAGAATTTTATAATCCTCATAATCTGAGAGGCATATCCGAGAGCAACATTTTTGGAACTGTTTCGCACGGAGAATAGACGCTTGACAAAGTAATTGGGCCAATTCAACTTAACCTTCTTTAGTAGAATGTACATGAGATGAGTGCTTGGTCTGTCCAGCCGGGAATGACCACCAGTTGCTGGACGCAAGACATGTGATACAATCCAATGAAGTATCCTTGGTACTCGTTTGATCATACCCGTTGTCAGACGTTCATCCTCAGCTATTGGTCGTTCTACTTTAGAGATAGATTGAGTAAATTCCAGGAAATTAAACTCAGTATCAAACTTAGAATCATTCCATATCTCGAAATCAAGCGGCGGAAGTGGGATTTCAAATACTTTGAGCCAGTCAGCAGCCTCGAATGTGTATGTGCTAACACCAATGGAACACTTAAAACTATATCCTTTACTAGTTTGCAATCCAACATAAAATGCACGTATAAAGTCCTCATGGTACTCATTTCTTATAGTTAAAAAGGAACCCAATTGTTGTGCATTCAACAGTTCTACCACATCACCTAAGTGCAAAGGGATGGCATCATGCTTATCAAAAACATGAGGTTTCATGACTAACCTTGTCTGGAAGTCTTTCTCAAACTCATCAACAAAGGCAGGATGAAGGAGATCCAAAGCCTTTGGAGGAATTTCTGGTGGTTGAGTAGAGGTTCCAACCTGTTGTTTTCCTTTTTCTCTTCGAGTTGCTCTGACCGGATTCATTCTTGGAGGCATTGTTGTGGATTGGAAGGAGATTGAAATGAATTTGGGGTTTTGGAGAAGAGAGGGTTAGAGAGAAATTAGGGTTAGCCGTGTGGAGGAAGAGAGGTTATGAGAGGTATGGGGATGCTAGGATGAATGCTAGCAAAAAAAATGATGATGTGTCGAACCATGAGAAGTTAAAAAGGACGGTTAATGAACAAGAACAGTAGGGATCGATGCATGGGTTTTGGAATCGATCCAAACCACGATGAATTTGATTTTTAAAAGCTGTAGGGATCGATACCAAAAGCGTATGGATCGATCCATACTGAAGCGAAATTAAAAAAAATTGAGTTAAAGTGATAGAGATCGATCCCTAGGTCGTGGTATCGATACATGCGAATGCAAAACAGACTTTTATGACCTTTTTTTTTTTATTTTTTTTTTATTTTTTTTTTATGCAGAATGCAATGCCTATGAATCATGTTATGAAAATGATGCTTAAGAATAGTTCTCAATCCAGATATTAATATTCAAACAATAAATGGAAAAGAGTTTACATAAACGAACATAGAGAATTTGTTCTAACATACACAAACACATAGATCCAAAGAGTAGTAAAGAGGATTGATATTACCTTTGTTGATGTACCTTTGTGAAGTATAAGCTCATAACTTCTAAAACACAACTTATCAACCAAGGTGAGGCAAAAATAGAATCTAACAAGCTTAAGATAGTAATGAAGAAAGATCAAGAATCCCTAATTCACGACGAATGTTAAAGAAAGGTTCCGTTGCTAGTGGTTTAGTGAAAATATCAGCGAGTTGATTCTTAGTATCAACATGCTCAAACACAACGTCCTCTTTCTCAACATGGTCGCGAAGAAAGTGATGCCTAATCTCTATGTGTTTAGTGCGTGAGTGTAAAACAGGATTCTTAGTAAGATTTATAGCACTGGTGTTTTCACACTTTATTGGAATGCGTTTGAGTTGAATATCGAAATCTTGTAGTTGTTGCTTCAGCCACAAGATCTGAGCGCAACAGCTACCGACTGCAACGTACTCAGCCTCAGCAGTTGACAATGCGACAGACACCTGTTTCTTGCTATGCCAACTGACCAGAGAGTTTGAAAATAAGTGACATGTACCACTAGTACTTTTCCTATCTGATTTGCATCCAGCAAAATCAGAATCGGAGTAACCTACTAAGTTACAATCGCTTCCTTTTGAATACCAGAGCCCATACTTAGATGTTCCATGAAGATATCTAAATATGCGCTTGACAGCTTTCAAGTGTGACTCTTTAGGATTCGATTGATATCGTGCACACATGCAGACACTAAACATGATGTCAGGTCTAGACGCAGTAAGATACAAGAGAGACCCAATCATACCTCTATACTGTTTGACATCTACACTCTTACCGTGTTCATCTTTATCTAGATATCCGTTGGTAGGCATAGGTGTGTCTATTGATTTTGAGTCGTTCATTCCAAAGCGCTTGAGCAGCTCTCTGCAGTATTTTGTTTGACTCACAGCTGTTCCCTCATCAAGCTGCTTTATTTGGAGACCGAGGAAGAAATTAAGCTCCCCCATAAGGCTCATTTCAAATTAACCCTGCATAACTTTTGAAAACTCTTCGACCAAGTGTATGTTAGTTGAACCAAAAATTATATCGTCTACATAAACTTGAACTAAAAGAATGTGTTTTCCTTTGTGCTTAATGAAGAGGGTGGTATCCACCTTACCTCTTGAATATCCATGATCAAGTAGAAATTTGCTAAGTCTTTCATACCAAACCCGGGGGGCTTGCTTAAGACCGTACAAAGCTCGTTTTAATTTGTAAACATAATCTGGATATTCAGCATTCTCAAAACCAGGAGGTTGTGAGACGTATACCTCTTCATTTAGGACACCATTTAGAAACGCACTCTTTACGTCCATTTGGTAAAGCTTAAAATCTCTAGAACACGCATAAGCGAGCAAGAGACGTATAGCCTCAAGGCGAGCAACTGGAGCATAAGTTTCCTCATAGTCTATGCCCTCCTCTTGGTTATAGCCTTGTGCTACTAAACGTGCCTTGTTCCGAGTTATCACTCCACTTTCATCAAGCTTATTCCTAAAAACCCACTTAGTACCTATGATATGATGTTCTCGCGGACGCGGGACAAGTTCCCAAACGTCATTTCTTTTAAATTGATTAAGCTCTTCTTGCATGGCCATTAGCCAAAATTCATCAATCAAGGCTTCTTTGGCATTTTTAGGTTCCACTTGTGAAACAAAGGCGAAGTGAGAACAAAAATTACTTATCTTAGAACGAGTCATGACTCCCTTTGAAATGTCTCCCAAGATGTTGTCAATGGGATGGTCTTTTGAAGACTTCCAAGCTGGTGGAAGGTTATTCACATCAGCCGTCCTTTCTTCCTTATCTTTTTCATGACTAGTATCTTCCTCCTTCTCAATGGGAGCTGTCTTGGATTGATCAGTTTCCGCAACAGCTTCCTTGAGTATGTCTTCTGTAGATACACCTGCGTCATCAAAAGAAATACCTTTGCCGACATTTTTCGGATAAGACTCATCAAAGGAAACATGGACAGATTCTTCAACAGTAAGTAAACGCTTATTATACACTCTATATGCTTTACTTGATTGTGAATAACCAAGAAAAATACCTTCATCCGCTTTTGCATCAAACTTCCCAAGTTTTTCCTTACCATTATTCAAAACAAAACACTTACAACCGAATACGTGAAGATGTGATAAGTTTGGCTTTCTTCCTTTTAAAAGCTCATAAGGGGTTTTATTTAACATAGGGCGAATTAGAATCCTGTTTAGAACATAACAGGCTGTGCTAACAGCATCAGCCCAAAAATATTTTGGCAATCCACCCTCATTTAGCATTGTTCTTGCCAGCTCTTCTAAAACGCGATTTTTGCGCTCCACAATGCCATTCTGTTGTGGAGTTCGAGGAGCTGAAAAGTTATGCTCAATACCATACTTATCACAGTACTTATCAAAGAGATAGTTTTGAAATTCTCCTCCATGATCGCTTCGAATTGTAACTATTTTAGAATTCATTTTATTTTGGGACAGTTTTGCAAAATTCTTAAAAGCAGAAAAAGTTTCATCTTTGCTATGAAGGAATATAGTCCAAGTAAATCTAGAGTAGTCATCAACAATTACAAAACCATAATAGTTTCCACCTAAGCTCTTTGTCCTAGACGGACCAAAGAGATCCATATGGAGAAGCTCAAGAGGTCGTGAAGTTGAAATTACATTTTTGGATTTAAAAGAGACCCTTGTTTGCTTTCCCATTTGGCATGCATCACATAGGTGGTCTTTTGAAAACTTTATTTTTGGAAGACCGACTACTAGATCCTTAGATACAACCTTGTTAAGCAAATCGAAATTAACATGCGCTAAACGTCTATGCCAAAGCCAAGAATCATCATTCAAGGTAACTAGACATTTAGTGCTTGTTAAAGATACATCACAAAGATCAAGCATATAGATATTGTTTACTCTAACACCCTTAAACACAACATTATTTTCATCATGTTCAATTATGCAACAAGTTTTTGTAAAAGAAACTTTGTAACCCTTGTCACACAATTGACTTATGCTTAACAAATTGTGTTTAAGTCCCTCTACAAGATTGACATCAGAAATGGTAGTGGTAGAGGGGTTACCTATACTACCTTTGCCAAGTATAGCTCCTTTGTTATTGTCTCCATAAGTAACATATCCCTTTTTCTTTGCTTTGAAGTCTATAAAAAGCGATATGTCACCGGTCATGTGCCTTGAGCAGCCGCTATCTAGGAACCATCTCCTATCTTCGGATGCAAGGCACTCTTCCTACAATATCAAAAGAGAGTGGTTGGTACCCAATTTTCATTGGGTCCAAAGGGGTAAGTGGTAACATGGTTGCCTTTTGGCTTCCATTGATAGATGCCTTTAGGAACAAGAAACCTCCTAAACTTGCATTTCTCAATGGTGTGGCCAGCACGACAACAATAATGACATAAACCATGATGATGCAATTGTTTAGTTTTGTTCATTGAATCCTTTGGAGTAAAAGAGTATTTTGCATATGGAGGATTCAATGACTTCTTAAACAATCTAGTATCAACGGCGTAAGTCACCTTGGGTTGTAAAGCTTTTTCCAATTTGACTTTAAGAGTATTAACCTCTCGTTGCCAAATATGACAAGCTTCACAATACCTAACTTTACTACATCCGTTAACATCAATATCTTTTGAATTTTCTGCAATACTAGCCTTCAAGCTTTCTAAATCTTTTTCAGCTTTGTATACTTTACCTTCCAAGAATGAAAAAATTTGTTTATCGGAAGATAATCTTTTGAAAGCATCTACAGCTTCGTTATGCAGTTTTTCAAAAGCGATTTTCAGTTCAGAAAAAGACATAGAGGAGACATTATTATAGTAGGCTTGTTTTACCTTCTTTTCTTCTTGTTTCTTCTTGTAGTAGGCATGGTCTTTGATGTGAGCCATAAGACATAGGTTTGCGGTTTCATCACTATCACTTGAACTTTGTGAGCTTGATGAATCGCTATCGCTTTCCCATGCTATATAAGCTCTCCTTTGTTTGCTGTACCGTTTAGGTGAATCCTTCCCTTTATCCTTTTTCTTCATAGGACATTCTGTTTTGTAATGTCCAGATTTGCCACAATTGAAACAAGATCCTCTACCTTTATGCTTCTTGTTCTCTTCCTGTTTTGACTCACTAGATTGTCTTCTAAACTTCATGAGGTTTTTGTCGGAATGCTTGTATCCATTCCTTCGAATGAATCTATTGTATCTCCTTACAAAAAGTCCCATTTCTTCATCATCCGAATCTTTGTCACTACTTGAATCATTGTCACTTTGCTCTTTTCTTGAGGACTTAGTGCTAGAGGCCACAAGAGCAATTGGCTTCTTCTCACCCTCTTTGTCTTTCTTCTTCTCTTTCTCCTTCTTACTTTTGTTCTCATACTTTTCAAGACTTTCTAGAGCTTGGTGATGTTCTTCCAGCTTTCCAAAAAGTGTTGTAATCGTAAGAGTCGTCAAGTCGTTGGCTTCCTTGATAGCTGTCACTTTAGGTTGCCATTCCCTGCTAAGACATCTCAGAATTTTGTTAGTAGCTACCTCATTGGAAACAGGTTTTCCAAGTGCATTTAATCGATTTGTAAGATGAGTAAACCTCTTTTGCATGTCGGAGATAGATTCTCCATTTTTCATGCGAAATAGCTCAAACTCTTGATTAAGTGTGTTAATGCGGGACTGTTTCACTTCAGTAGTACCCTCATGGGCGATTTCTAAAGCGTCCCACATCTCCTTAGCAGTCGTGCAATGGGATACTCGATAATACTCATCAACACCAAGTGCTGAAATTAGTATATTTCGAGCTTTCCAATCACTCGACCACTTTTTCTCATCTTTCTCAGTCCAATCAGCTTCTGGTTTAGGTACTATGGCGCCAGCCTCATTGGTCATGGTTATTTGAAAGGGACCATTCTCAATGGCTGTCCATACTAGCCTATCCACAGAATTTATATGAACTCGCATGCAGTCTTTCCAGTAGCCGTAGTTATCTCCGTTAAAGACGGGAGCTCTATTGTACGCCCCCTTTGGTTCAGAATCCATATCGTTACAGGCAGCCACAGAGCACCAGCGAACCGGCGCTCTGATACCACTTGTTAGACGGTGTGGCTAGTGATCGAGAGGGGGGGTGAATAGATCACCGCTTGTAAAATACGGTTTTAAAAACCTTAACAGAGTTTTTGAAATATAGCGGAAAGTTTTGGTCCCGAATCGACTTCCGTCTATTCTGAACCGCTACCAAAAAGACCAGACACGCAAGTATGATGCTGGATTTGAATTAATTGATAGAAAACGTTAACACAGAATTTTCTCGCACTAAATGCACTTATCACAAATTCTGATTCCAATGAGTAAATCACAACAAACCGTTTTGTCAAACACTTGGCGTGTATGTGTTCTATGATAAACAATAGTGATGTTTCAATAAAAGGTTTTCTTGCCACTATTGTATCACGACACGTAAAACGTACTGCGCCAATTTGTATCACAAAATAGTTAACGAAAACGTAAAGGGAGATAGAGATAGAATACGATACACAGAGATTTGTTAAGGAAGTTCCCCACTGTCGTCCTCGCGTGTGGGTACGTCTCCCTCTCAATTTCAAAAGAAATTGAGACCTTTTCTTATCAATAGTTGCTGAATTCGTTCTTACAAAGGTTACAATACCAAGACAGAATTCTAAATCCCTAGAACTTCTTCTTCTCGTATAGAACCTCGACTTGATCAGAGCTGGATCAAGAATTCCCCGCAAGACTTGCAAACGATTCACCGGTTCCACGACCTGTTTGCGAAACAACCCCGTTTCCAAACCCTACGCTGCGGCTGAATCCGTTCTGCAATCGTGACTAACAAACCCGCAAGAACAGTCCCGTTCTTGAAGGACAAACCAGTAGGTTTTTCCTCGAAACCCCCTTCACTCTTCAACCCAGCTAGATCCTTGATCGTTCCACTGACTCCACAGCTAGATCGTTGATCGTACCACTGAACGTTATCTCGTTGATCCTTCAATCTGAAGAACAAGAATGATTGTGTGTAATTGTTCTTGAATTGAAGAGATTGAGAAGATGATGAAGACGAAGTATCTTTCAGGTTTCTGAATGCTCAATCAATTGCTGCTACAAAGACCTCTATGACTTGTGTATTTTGCAATTTTCACTTGTGAATTCATATTAAGCCAATACCTGCCACTTTGTATTTATACTAAACAAGACAGAACTGTTAGAATTAAAATTATGCAGAAAAAAAGACTTTGGGATCGATCCCAACATCGTATGGATCGATTCCTGACAATTTTTAACTGTTAGGGATTGATCCCAAAATCTATGAATCGATCCCTACTGAAGGTGAACTGAAAAACAGAATTTCCATTAAATCAGGGATCGATGCCAGACACGTATGGATCGATGCCAGACAGTTTTTAACTGTTAGGGATTGATCCCAAAATCCATGAATCGATCCCTACTGAAGGTGAACTGAAAAACAGAATTTCCATTAAATCAGGGATCGATACCAGACACGTATGGATCGATGCCTACTGAACAAATTTAATTCTTTTGATTTCCAATAAAGCAGGGATCGATACCAGACACGTATGGATCGATGCCAAAGGTTATGTATTGATTCAAACCTTATAAAAAGTGTTTCTAACAATCATTTTAAGATGAAAATCACACATATTCACATGTAGAATGAAGCACAACAAATCATACGCGCAATTTGCAATCATACAAAAACAAAACCAAAGTAAAGGATTGTCTCACACCTACAATACTCCTCAATATCACACAGCATCGCTCACAACACAGGTTATGTCTAACGCAAAGTTGAGATAACAACCGTGTCACTCTCTTCGTCACTCTCGCGAGCAAAGCCTCGAAACACGGAAGGCATTAAGCTTCGACACCTATACAGATTGTTAGCCCTAAATCTATCTCTAGAATCCAGAAACTAACAGACAATCATCCCTAATCGAAGTTTGCGAAGGTTATGTCTAACGCAACTCAAACCCCGCGCATAAAGCAAAAATCAGAGACAATCACCAATAAAGATTTGTAAAGCAAGTTTTATACAACGCCATGGGCGACAAATATACATGAGATCATAGTCAATACATATACAAACCCAACAAAGAAGAAAGACATAAAGAAAATCAGAAATGAACCAAACATCTCGCGGTTTGTCGGCGCAGATCGACGATCAATTCATCCCAGATCATCCACATGCAAGCTTCCATGATGTTTTCTAAGCTAATCTACAAGAAAAATGAAGTTTGATGGAGTTGGAGCAAGAATCCCCAAAACCATCCCTAAAAATAATGAATGAAATAAACTATATACATTGCAAATTCTGCATGGTTCGCAGTGCGAATGGCTCAAAAAATGGCACTTTAAGTGCCTCTGATTGCTAAACCGCCTTTGCTTTCCTTCGTTGGTTCGCAGTGCGAACGAACCATTCGCAGTGCGAATGGTCGCTGACACGTTCGCAGTGCGAACATTGGCTTACTTCTCTTTTGTAACTCTCTTCCAGCCTTCGCTGGGACCTTCGCTGGACCTTCGCAATGCGAATGCTCGCTGCCAGTTTGTAGTGCGAACAAGACAGAAAACCAGTCCTTATTTTGGCCACAACTTCTTCACCAAAACTCCGATTTACGCACGGTCGGAAGCGTTGGAAAGCTTATTCAATGCTCTTCAAGAATATGGCAAGATAGCCTTTATTTAATACCTACAAAAATGAGATAAAAATCAATTAAACTAAGTAATATTTACACAATACGCAATATATACACTAAAACGTAAAGTAAACGTATTTATAAACAATGTAGGGTTTATTTGAACGATATAGACAAAAAGTATCGATAAGTGCAACAAAACTTATATACAATAATATGTACATTTTGCACTTATTATCTTGTCCCTATTTTGGGCAATTCTAGGTTTAGCATGCTACTTCTTGTTCCAAGGACTTTGGAGGCTTGGCTCAGTGATTGTCCCCTTTAGATTCAATCCTCAGATGTGTCCAAGGTGATGACAAGGCTTGGAATTTGCTGATTTTGGCAAATCGACCAAAAGTGCAAGAATCTGCCTTGCCTTGGCAGATTTGAGCAAGGCAACTTGCCAATGTCATATCTCATGGCTCAAGTTGAATTTGGTGATGTTCTTGGCCATTTTGGAAAGCTCTTATATGATACAATGACTGTTTGATCATATTTGGTTTTGATAATTTTTGGATCCAAGTGAAAAATGCCCCTACATTTGGAAAAAAGTAAGGCAAAATCTGACTTAGCTTTATTTTGATCACTCCATAACTCAAAATCCATGAGGAATTTGGACATAGGTCAGTATGAAGCTTTTGTAGAGGGCAATGAGATCTACAAATCAAGCTTTGGATGGAAAAAAATGGCTTTGTGGTTTAGGAGTTATGATCCTCCAAAGTTGGTACCTTTGTCACTTTTTTTCATAACTTAGAAAATTTTCTAAGTTTTTATGGTTAGCCCTTTTACAAGTTATCCCATTTTCTTTTTCTTGATGAATGATGATTAAAATCATACATTAACATCATTTTTGGGTTAAAAATCCATTTTGGTGAGAAATCTCAAAAAGTCAAAGTTGACTTTTGTGCACATTTGACTTTTTAGCAGATGAATTCCAAACTGTGCAATTCTTCAGGAAATCATGCCCTTGACCTAAATCAAACTTGATGGACATGTTCCATGGGTGGTATAGAGTGTATTGAATCATGTCTTAGGGCTTGAGAGCATGTCCTGGTCAAAAGTCAAAGTTACAGTTGACTTTTCCCGCGAAACCCTAACTGTGGTTCAGATGAAATTGAAACTTGATGCTCAAGCTTCTTGGATCAGTCCATTGTCCCAAATGGATCAATATGGTATATTAGAGACCCTCAAATCATTTCTTGAGGTCTTGGTTCATGAATTGTCCCAAAAGTCAACTTAGGGGTGAATTAGGTCAAGAAACCCTAATTCCTGATTTTTGATGAATGCATCCCCTGAGGCAAAATTGACTTAATGATTGGGTTTATGAAGTTCCATGGAGCATATTAGGTCATGTTTTGAATCTTTGGCTTATGCCCAGATGAAAATTTCCATCTGGAGTCCCTGGTCGACCAAAACCCTAATTTGGTGACACTGGCGATCGTGAGGCTTGATCCACCTAGAAGTGAGCATCCTTGTGGTTAATCCTTGAACTGGGAGTCCTTTTGATCCTTTGTGTATGTTTGAGAGGTTAGACAAGTTGAATATCATGTCATTTCTTGATTGATCCTTTGTCTAATAACTCTGAGAGGGCTTGAAACCCTAAGTCTGACTGTAGTAAGTGTTCACCCATCTTTGGGGAGACTGATGAGGCAAGATGGTTCATCCATATTGTGATGATGATTTGCACAATGATGGGAAATCTTAGTGGTCAAAATTTGGGGTATGACATGATATTCGCTCCCAAAGAATAGGTAACTGCCAGAAACTAGCCGTTGGGACGTGCAGAGGTGCCCGAAACTAGCCGTTGCCACGGGCACAGGTGTCGTGACTGTTTCTGGATGGTGGAACCGTGTGTGGAGGGACGACCGATCCTGGAGGTCAACTTGTCAGCCTTCCCAGCAGAGGGGTAGAAAAATAAAATGCTTTCCTTTGCCCTTAATTGGCAGGACTTAGGCAGTTGGGTCGTTCTGGGAGCAGAAGTGGATTGGGCCATACCTAGCCATTGGGCCAGTCCGGAACAGGAGCCCCCAAGTCGTTGCTCCCGAGCATGGGAGTGATGACTTAGGGGAAGCTTGCAGCCCCTATGAGGAGTAGGTGTGGCCGACGCCTGTTGCTGAGAGGAGGTTGTTTCGCGGTGCTCGACGATTTCTGTGCTTGGGGAACCTGTAATGTTGCCCAGTGTGCCCGGCTCGCGGGGAGCCCAACGGTTGATGTGATTTAAAGGGGTGGAGTGCCACGCATGCCTTGAGCCACGTGCTGCATTTAATGCATAATAATGGCTAGGCTAGGGTCATGATGATGCCCTAATTCCGTACGTGCTCATGCACGTGCCCTTGGACTGTCTATAAATAGAGGGAGAACATGCTCATTTACACTTTTCGTTTCTCTCTCTTCCCTTCCTCTCTACTTTTGTCTTCCGTCGTTCGTCGCCGTTAAATGTCGTTCAACCACCGTACATGTACCGACCAGAGCTCATCGAACACCTAACTCTCTTCCTCGACCACGTAAGTCATCTGAACTGATCTTTATTTTAGGTGTTTCAATTTCTGTTTCCTTAGTATGCATGTGGTTAGGACGAAACTGTGCAGTGTAGGGGTGGTTTCTGGCGATTGTTAGTGGTTGGCGGTGGTTAGGCCATCTACTGCCGACACCGGCGTCGTCGGAACTTTAGAAACTTAGGCTTTGTAGTTGATTTTGACACTGTTACGACAACAGATGAGTTCGTCACCGGTGGAATCAATGAGTTTTCCGGTGTACTCAAGAGTTTTCCGGTGGATCTCCAACAGAAGTTTTGGGTAACACGCCGGGGAGGATTTCCCCGTGTGGATTAGAGGGATTGTCGTGGGCGTCTCCCTGCACCATTGTTGTGCCATTTCAGTAGGGCTTAGGTCGGGGACGCTTTCCTCGGGCCATCGCGTGCCCTTTCACTTGACTAGCGGTGGAAGGGTAGATTTGACTTTGTCATCAAATTCACTTTTGTCCTCTACTTTTCAGGTAAAAGAGATGTCTCGCGAAGCTGAGGATGAAGTCATGAGAGATCTATCTGAGGAGATCTCCTCAGACAAAAGCGGTACTGAAGACACCTCTGCTCTCCGGACTGTCGGTGAGACGCCCCCTCCAAGTAGTAATGCAGACGAGTGGGTCGTCGCTGAGCCTCGGGAGCATGCCTCCCTCTTCGCTACATATACTAGAGATGCCTTCACGACGATGGGGGCCGGGGGAGACTGAAAGGGTCATTTCCCTGGGGAGAACGACGGGATTTGCTCACGGGGAGAGGTTCCCCATGCACGAGTATGTCTTTAAAGAGATAGGGTTGAGGCTGCCATTTACGGATTTTCAGGTGGCATTTTTCGCGCATCTGGTCTAGCTCCTTCACAACTACACCTGAACTTGATCGCTTTCATGTGGGCATTTGAGCTGACATGTGAATATCTAAAGATTAGAGCTACTCTTCCACTTTTCTTCACCATCTTCCATCTTCAGCGCCATGTTTCGGGGAGGCAGTTCGGATGGGTCTCCCTGAAGCAGGGCAGGAAGTTATTTAAGTCTATCTCTAAATCCATTAGGACTTTCAAGGAGAGGTTCTATAATGCCGATCCCGTGTCGGAGAGGGCCACAAACTCCTCGTTTATCTGGGAGGTTTCGACGGATGAGAACGGGGAAACCCTTGTCGACGAGTAGGGTAAAGTGCAAGGGCAGAGGTTGTTGAGGTTCCCTTTCTACTAGAGTGGGAACCATTTTGTCTGGGGGACTGATGACTACCTCGCCAATCCAAGTTTTCTGGCAGAGGATGATAAGGCCAATTACAAAAAGCTGGTGGGTTTCGTTGATAGCTTTGTCCCTGCCCAGTGTGTGACTAAGAGTGGGGAGCTCATTTACAAAGCAGACAATGAGGTCAAAGTGGAAACCCATTACATTAACACGAAGGAGCTCCTCGAGTGTAGCACTCATGACAAGGCTCTAGAAAATCTTGGTAGCCATTTATTTTTTTTAGCTTGCTCGTATTATAGTTTTTTGTTGTTTACTAACATATGTTCGTCGTTTTGCAGGTGACATGTCTTCTTCTCAGGAGTGTATGGTGAAGAGCGCTCAGGCAAGGCTCAAAGCAGGCCAGAAGCAGGGGAGGAGCCGCCTCAGCGAGCGAGCGCCTCCTCCACAGACGGAGTTGGGGACCTCCTCATCCACACCATCTGCCGCCTAGACCTCCCAAGTGCCAATAACGTCAAGGCCCAAGTGCCATCGGACGGGCGAGTTCCTCGACCTTACCCACGAGGGGGAGAAGAGTAAATTCAAGCTGCCTCTCTGTCTCTATAACTGGAACTTTTTTAAGGGTTCTTCTCTTGTGCTCCATTGGGCGAAGTCTTTGAAGCTCGAGGAGATGGATTGTCCGAGGAAAAGGACGATGCTAGCCCAAGATGTTGCTGCCTTGATAAGGGTCTTGGAAATGGCGGTGGTCTACACCTAGGAGGGTGCACTCCAAGAGACAGAGCTGAAGAAGGTCCAGACAGCAAATGCGGTCTTGAAAGAGAATCTGAAGGCGGCTAAGGAGGTAGCGCAAAAGGCCGAGGAGGCGGCGACGAAAAAGTATAAGGGCGAGCTGGCCAAGATCAACGGGGAGAAGGACACCCTGGTTGCGGAGAAGAAGGTCGCAGAAGACTTGGTTGCATCATTGAGGGCCGCCGCCGCTCCTTTCGAAGACGAGAGCGATGAAGTGAAGGGTCTGAAAACCTGAGCTAAGCTGGTTTCCCGCATTGCCCAGGCCGAGGAGGACTCTGTGGGGATCGCCGATGAAGCTTTCAACAACACTGTGGAGCAGCTGAAGATCATGAATCTTGGGGTCGAACTGTCCACCGAGGGGACTGGGCTCCTCTACAGTGTGGTGGATGGTTAGATCATCGTCCCCGACTTCCTCCAATTCAGTGAGGAGCAGAGACAACCTGCCCGTGAAGAGCCTCAGCTGACAGCGACTGATTTTCCCTTCGTTGTACTTCTGACCTGCGTGTTGTGTTTCTTGTAATTTATCTTTTGTACGGGGCTTGGCCCATTTGTAATGTAACAAGCATAATCGCGGTCTTTGTGGCCATTTTTATTTTAATGTTAATTCTCAACCATGGTGGTCATTTGTGTATGATTTGTTTTGATGCATGTTTTTACTTTGCTTTATTTTTGCTAAGTGTCAAAATGCTGCTCGAAATGTGTGCCCATTGTGCGGCTGCTTTAGTAAATGATTTTATTGTTTTGGGGTATGCTCGACAAGTAGTGTTCGACAATGAGGGGGACTGATCGAAAGGCCTGGGTAGCTTCCCATCGCGAGCTGGGTGTTCTGCCTTTCGTGGTACTTGGGAGACGGCGGACTCTGTAACACCCCAATTCCCATCGCAGATTAATAATACATAAATAAATCAGAGTAAATAAAAATTTATTTTTCCGATAGAAACCAGGATGCCACATTTAAATGAAGAAAACACAATCCCTGCTCAATTATTTGATACATAACACAAAATGGAATAAACGTAAAAGGGAAACTTTTTCCATAAAAAAGGAAAGTTCAATTATGGAATAAAGCGGAAAGATCCATAACTGACTTGTTTTACAAAATAAATTGTTTTATAACATCAAAATATTTATACAAAGGTAATACAAAATATATCCAACAAATGTATACATATAACAAAAGCGTTCCCCGACTCCTGTGTTACGTATCAGAGCAGACAGACCGACAAAAGGACGGAGGACTAATCTTCACAAAAGCCTCCAAGACACAAATCTGCAATTTCCTCATAGAGCAACAAACCACAACAAAAGGGTGAGAAATAACAACTAAATCAAGATTGCATAATAATATGCAAACACATAAAAATTCACATGCATAGTTATTCTCACCACAAGCATCACATACTAATACACCTAGCATATATCAATTACACCAACATAATCACATATTCACACATAAGGCACACCAAAGACATAACATATGGAAACACCCCACCACATCACATAGCATATATCTATGCATAAAACATATTATCCACAACCAATGTATTTATCACATATGCACATCAATTCACCAATTCAAACATAAATCTCAACACATACTCAATCAATTCATGATTTTCCACACACAATCAATCTATTCATGATTTATGCAAATGCAAAGAGACCGACACAACGACTCTATGCAAATGCGGTATCATCCATCCATCATCTCATCATCAGTTCACTCAGAAACGATTGGAATCATCGCTTGTTACTTAGTGTAACTCCCCGTCGGGCAAACGATGTTCCCCGTTGCTTTAGGTCCTCTTGGTATAAGGCTCACGATGTTTATGGATCGCTTTAGGTCCCCTCGGTATAAGGCTCATGATCCGATCACTTTAGGTCCTCTTTGTATAAGGCTCACGATCGTCTATAATCATCACTTTAGGTCCTCTCGGTATAAGGCTCATGATGTTATAGCGGATTCCCTCTGGAACCGTTTCCTCGCTCACACCCACTAGGGCACACGACATCACAAGATTGCATATCATGATGCTTGGCATACAATGACTCATGACAATCAAATGCATCTTCACAAATCAACAATATGAATTATCTCATCATCATTATTCATGCATTGAAAAATCAATTGAAACAATGCATTTACTTGCCATAAGGCCACCAATTAACACACATTGAATTTCACATAAACAATGCATTTCCTCATAATCCACAAACCACAACAATTAGCATGTTAGCATATACACTCATATCAATTCACATCAAGAATTACTCACCATCAACCACAACAATCCTACGATCATACAATGATACTCACAACACTAGGATTCACGCCATGAAGGCTACCCACAACAACATACATTAATAACATACATTTGTATGCAATTCAACAAAGTATTTTTCCATTAGGCCACAAGCAACCACGACAAATATCACATGCTTTTACATCATATAAACCACATAAAAGCTCCACGTTATACAACAATTGCACAACACACGGTAAAACACCAACTGCACGTATTTAACGCGATAAAAACCCGATAACCCAACACTTTTGCAAAACCACGACTTAAATAAATCATCTCCTACCTGTAATACCCCAAATTTTGACCACTTAGATTTCCCATCATTGTGAAAATCATCATCACAATATGGATGAACCATCATGCTTCATTAGTCTCCCCAAAGATGGGTGAGCATCCAATACAATCAAAATTAGGGTTTCAAGCGCTCTCTGAGTGCTTAGACAAAGGATCAATCAAGAAATGACATGATCTTCAACTTGTCTAATCCCTCAAACATCCACAATGGATCAAAAAGGACTCCCACTTCAAGGATTAAGCACAAGGCTGCTCCCTTCTAGGTGGATCAAGTCTCAAGATCGACAGTGTCACCAAATTAGGGTTTTGGTCGACCAGGGCCTCCAGATGGAAATTTTCATCTGGGCACAAGGCAATGATCCAAAACATGACCTAACATGCTTCATGGAACCTCATGAACCCATGCATCAAGTCAATTTTGCCTCAGGGGATGCATTCATAAAAAATCAGGAATTAGGGTTTCTTGACCTAATTCACCCCTAAGTTGACTTTTGGGACAAACCATGAGCCAAGACCTCAAGAGATGATTTGAGGGTCTCTAATACACCATATTGATCCATTTGGAACAATGGATTGATCCAAGAAGCTTGAGCAACAAGTCTCATTTTCATCTGCACCACAATTAGGGTTTTAAGGGAAAAGTCAACTGTAACTTTGACTTTTGACCAAGACATGCTCCCAAACCCTAATACATGATTGAATATACCCTATGACACCCATGGAACATGTCCATCAAGTTTGATTTAGGTCAAGGACATGATTTCCTGAAGAATTGCACAGTTTGGAATTCATCTGATAAAAAGTCAACTGTGCACAAAAGTTAACTTTGACTTTTTGAGATTTTTCACCAAAATGGATTTTTAACCCTAAAATGATGTTAATGTATGATTTGAATCATCATTCATCAAGAAAAATCAAGAAAAGTGAGATAACTTGTAAAAGGGGTAACCATAAAACTTAGAAATTTTTCTAAGTTAAAAATAAAGTGGCAAAGGTACCAACTTTGGAGGACCATAACTCCTAAACCACAAGGCCATTTTTTCTCATCCAAAGATGGATTTGTAGCCCTCATTATCACCTACAAAAATTTAAACTACAAGTCATTCCAATTCATTAAGGATTTTGAGTTATGGAGTGATCAAAGTGGCTGAAAAGTGAAAATGTCACTTTTTCCAACACTTAGTGAAATTTTCACTAAGTCAGAATTTGCCTTCACTTTTTGCCAAATGTAGGGGGATTTTTCACTTGGAATCAAAAGAGATCAAAACCAAACTTGTTCAAACAGTTGTTGTATCATGTAAGAGCTTTCCAAAATGGCCAAGAACATTGCCAAATTCAACCTACATCATGAGATACAACATTGCCAAGTTGCCTTGCTGAAATCTGTCAAAGCAAGGCAGAATTTGCATTTTGGCTCGATTTGCCAAAATCAGCCAATTTCAATTGCTCCAATCCACTTGGACACCTCAGAGGATTGAATCCAAAGGGGACAATCACTGAGCCAAGCCTCCAAGGTCCAAGGAACAAAGAATAGCATGTTGAACCTAGAATGGCCAAAATAGGGACAAGACTTCAAATTTGGAATGAGACATTCAATGGAACCATCAAGGTGGCATGGACTGAGCCATTCTCATCTGAAATCAGTCAAGACTTATCCAAGACCAAGGGGACCAAAGCTCTGTGCCCTAACCTCTAGTCAATGGCTAGAGGAGACTTTCATTTCCATTGGCCAACATTGAGGAAACCTACTTACCAGCTGCCATGCACTATTCCTTGCAAAACAAACTTGCTCTACTATAAATAGAGCTCAGTTGTGGTCAGTTTAAGTACACCAAAGCCATCTAACAGATGCTTTCCTCAAAATCTCTTTCTCTTGGCAAAAATGCCTTTCTTAGCAAGGTAGCTATCGGGTTTTGAGTTTGAGAGCAATTCTGCAAAAACCAATCACTCACACACCTCACATACATCACATATGAGCTGATCAAACACTCACATAACATCTGGAACATCAAAATCTCAAAATCACTTGCCATCCACACAAGTTTGAAGTGAAGTTGCAGCTGAGATGCCATAAACTGATCCAGTCCATTTCAATTCAATCCAAGTGTTCAAACACACTCCATAGGGTGTAGGGAAGCTGTTCAGATCATCACAACTCATCTGTAACACCTCCAAATCAAAAATCACTTTGAACTTGCTGTCACGGCTTGGAGGTAAGCACATACTTGGTCATCTCTCAATCTATGCATATTTCCTCGCACAATAATTTGGCCATATGTTCATAATCATGCATGGAGTGTTTTCCCTCAATTAATTGCATTGTTTGAATCGTGTATCAAAAATCCTAGCCTTCATGCAAAAATTAGGGTTCTTGAGGTTTCTTCGTGATTTCATGTTTTATGTTTAATTTAAATGAAATTAAGTGTTATAGACATGATCGTGAGGTTGAGACGAGCATAATGATATGTGGATTGCATGGTATAATCAAGTATTCAGTGAGATTGAGGAGAAAATGCAAATCAGCCAAACCCAGAACACGCGCGTATTCTTGGTGTGTTCTTGGCGCCATTTTTAGAAATTCAAATATTTGAATTTTGTGATTTTGTTTAATTGATTCAAAAATTAATTTCTCTCTGAGTTTTAATGATTTTGAGTTGATTCTTTTTTTAATAATTCACAAAAATATTAAAATATTTTATTTTCACAAAAAATCCCAAAAATATTATTTATTTCATATAATTGATATTTTTGCAAAGAATTAATATTTTAATTGTTTTTTGACATTTTAAATATTTTTTCTACATTGATTTTGCAACTTTTAATGCTTTCTAATTATTTTGTAGGTCAATACTTAATTTTTGAAGCATTAATCCAAGATCAAAATTTGTTTTCCATGTGTTAAACAATTTTTGATCATTTTAATTGAATTTTTATTCAATTAAATACATTTTGAAAACAAATTAGGGTTTTGGATTAATTCAACCCTCATAAATCATTTTCAAAACTTTTTGGGCCTCTTGAGAGAGTGTAAGACCCATCCCCCCTTGTACGAAAACCTTTTTGGGTCTCACTCATTGTATAAGTCCCTCTGTACAAGTAAACGGCGCGATCGTCGCCCGTTTAAAAGTAAAAAAATCATCTGGGCCTCTAATAGAGTGTAAGACCCAATCCTTTTTTTGACCAATCATTTTGGGCCTCAGTATATTGTATAAGTCCCGATACCGTTAAAAACAAACGGCGCGATCGTCGCCCTTTTCAAAATAACCCTTGGGCCTACCCTCGAGTAGTAAGACCCATTTCTTTTTCTTAAAACTTTTTGGGCCTCTAATAGAGTGTAAGACCCAACCCCCTTTTAACCAAAATCATTTACGCCTCACTCATTGTATAAGTCCCTCCGTGTTAAAAGAAAACCTCGGCGCGATCGCCATTTTTAAACGAAAAATCATTTGGGCCTACCCTCGTGTTATAAGCCCCACTCTTTTTCCTTTAAACCTTTTTGGGCCTCTTGAGAGAGTGTAAGACCCATCCCTTTGTACAGAAAACCAGTTTTGCGCCCCAGTCACTTGTATAAGTCCCGCTGTACAAATTCAAACAGTGCGCTCACTGATAAAACCCTGGGCCTCTCCTTGAGCTGTAAGCCCCAAATCTTTCTTTTTCAAAGCACTTTCTCCTTTGATTTTGAATATACTGTTGTTTTTAATCTTTCTTTGTTGAACAACTAACCAAACAGCATGGAAGCACTACAACCGAGTAAGTGGTTATCGCTTTCATTTACTGCTTTCATATTATAAACTGTATTGTGGGGCTGCTCATTGTAAGTCTCCTTTCATAAACTTATATCTACTGTGTAATAATAGTATAGATATTTCGAGTTTCCCCGGCAACTACGTCTAGAACTAGGTGACGCCGTTTCATTTATTCGTAGAAATAGACGCCTAGATCCCCAATAGGAGCACCAGATACAGTCTTCTCTTCGGCTGTCCTCCTTAGGAATCGTCAAGAAGCTCTACTCCCCAAGATGAATGTATTCTCCGTGAATGGCATCTTTGAGTTTCTTCCAAATTCTCGAACTTTCCTGACTTGATCTATCCCTTGTGGATAGCTTGCCTTGAATGTCTCGGGGTTTGGGTACCCACTACGGTCATAATCTTGGACCTTAACTAAGGAACCCTCTTTAAAAGTTAAAAGCCATTGGATAGCAAACCTCGCACGTTTACCAGTGGTTTTCATCTTTAAAAGAGTTATCTCTCCTAATGGAAAGGAGGTGATAGACCCACGGGCTTCTTAAAAGCATCGGCCTCCTCTTGGGCATTATTCAAGGACCCTACGGCTTCTTAGATGTATTCACAGCCTCCTCTTAGGCTTCGTATAATGATCTCTTCCTTCGGGAATGATAGCCTCCTCTTGGGCTTCGTACAAGGACCCGTCGGCTTCTTAAAAGTTTCCAGCCTCCTCTTGGGCTTCGTACAAATTGTCCCGACGACCTCCTAGAGGTATAGGAACAGAACCTAGTCATCCTCATAGAACAGTCCTTTCATAGAGTCTACTACTGTTTCTCGAAGCATAGTACAAAAGATAAAACTCTAGACCCGGACAGTCTAACTTCCTTGAGTCTCAAAGACATTCTCAAGCACCCTTCGTTAAATAGGAAGGAAACCCGCAGACTCGGATAGTCTCGATACCCTTTGGATTTCCCGTTTCCTCAAAGAGTCAGAAATATCCCTGATCCTCAAATTAAATCCCTGTGTACAGTGTTACTCATATAAGAACTGATTTTCTCTTTTAAATCAGTATATTGGATCTGTCACTCAACTGAAACAGTTACAATAGCCTCCATCTCGGGCTTCGTACGAGATACCAAAATTCTCCCCAGTGGAGTCAAAACAACCTTTTCGCCTCTCTCTCGGGCTTTGTACGAGATACAAAAACACTCTATTACTGAGTATAAAAGATTCTCCAACTGAGTCAACTCTTTGCTAGCCTCCTCTTAGGCTTTGTATAACGATATGCCCCACTGGGTCAAAAACTTTTAGCCTCTCTCTCGGGCTTTGTACGAGACACAAAATAGCCTCCTCTTAGGCTTTGTATAATGATTTTCCTAGCGGAAATTAGCCTCCTCTTAGGCTTTGTATAAGAAAACCACTGGTTGATCCAATCAAACTTTTAGCATCAAAGCTGTGCCTTGTTCACAGTACACAAACATCAACAACTCCTTTCCCTTCATCTAATCGCTGTAAGCGGCAAGCCTCTGGATCATCTACATCCATGCCACTGTCCCTCTTTTAGCATGAGAAATTCCTAAGGAAAGATGGCATTGCTCTACACTGAGTTAAAGTCTTCTCCTTCAGGTTAAAACCCTTTCTTCGGAAATTATGGCATTGCTCGGATCCGCGTTTCCCAGTTAAAGTAATTCTCCTTCTCCCCTCTTTAGAGATGACAAATTCTCTCTAAAGCTGAGGTCTTTCAGCTTCACGTCTTGGGCTTTGAACAAGACACAAATAGACCTTTCAGCTTCACATCTTGGGCTTTGAACAAGATACAAATCACCTTTCGCTTCATGTCTTGGGCTTTGAACAAGACACCAAAACACCCCTTTCCTCCCATAGAATAGGAGGAACTACGAACGCTCTGATTTCCCTGTTTCGGTAAATGGGAATACGTAGGCATAAGATCGAAAGAAAAGATCTTAGCGAGCGCAATCAACAAAAAACCCAAATCCCATATCTTCGTCAATCAAAAGCAGTATTCAAAAGCATCAGTCCTAACATCCTAATCCTTATTCCCCGCTAGAAACCTTCTGCCCAGGTAAAAAGAAAGAGAACAGTATTGGCGAAAATACAAATAACCAGTACAAAGGCCCCCCCACATTGATAGCATCCTTAACCTAACAGACCGCTGTTTAAACTCAGTATGCAAAGCAGGGTTAATTGGAGACATCTATTTCCCTTCCTTATTCAGCTCACAATAGGATAAAAAATGAATCGACCTGTAGTTTTAAGCTCAACCGCAGAGAGCGACCAGCGCTTAAGAACCCCGTCCAAAATCGCTCGCTACACTACCCTCCAAACCATTTTTAATAGAAATAATATTTTATTAGCTTTCCAACGGTTCGAACGGCGACCGAAACGGACTTACGGTTTGAAAGTTATGAAGAAAACAAAATAGAAAAATCTGCCACTTCGCTCCAGTATTCGCTAGGCGAACCCTAGCGAACCAATGCAGTGGAAAACTAACATAAAGTTCGCTAGGCGAACATTCGCCCGTTCCTTCGCTAGCGAACCCGCGAAACCCATAATTCACAGCAGCGTCAATATAGGTCATTTGGGGCCAAAATACATCATTTCTTCCACCCAAACACTTCCAAATCACAATATATCAACCAAAACATGTTCCAACATAATCGACAAGTATTCTACGCAGTTTATATCGAAATTCATCCGTGAAAACATCGATTTCTATCAATTTATCAATGAGAAAAAGTTGTAAAACAACCAAAACAATTACAACAAACAACACATATACATACACAAGTAAGATATAATCGAAACTTCTCACCCTTACCCGATTAATCGTGATTGAAACGGAGATTTCCTCGATTTTTCCTCTTTCTCCTCTTCTTTCTTTCTTTCTTCTCCTTTTCTTTCTCTTCTTTTCCTTTCCCTTTCTTTTCTCTCTTTTTCTCTCCACTTTCTATTTATTAAAAATATCTAATTTTTCTAAAATATCTAACCTCTCAAAATGACTATTTTACCCCTCCGCTCAAATATCTCTCAAACGCTCTCAAAATGTGATAAAACATAATAACGTTGAAAAATAATATATTGTCAAATAAAAGTCAAGAATAAAATAATATAAAAACGAAAATAATTAAATCGACTCGATTAAATAAATAAGACAAAATGGGGTGTTACAATTCTCCCCCACTTAGACATTTTCGTCCTCGAAAATATACCGATACGAACAACTCCGGATACGACTCTCGTATCCGACTAACCAACCAACATGCCACCCGAAGGCACACCACGAATAACACAAACTGACAAACCACCTTGCTAACAGCAGCTACAACAACGACACGACAACGATGACAACTACAACGACAAGATGCAAAGCCCATACAATGCACTTGACGACCAACTCACAACTCAAAGAATAACCAAGTTACGAACACACACAGGAATCAGCTACTCGCACTCGAACCAACACGATGCAAACGAGGCAACAACACAAACAAGAACATAAAGTCCCATGACACAATATCGTTTCAACAACCTCTACATAACCATAATACCAACATCCTTGTCACACAACAAAATTACCACAATGCTACGATTTACCAATCGAACATACAACCAAAACGTCCATCTACATAGTAGCCCATGAATAATATTTAACCCTTTCACCTAACACTTCCATTCTAAAATGTCCAATGGTCTCATCATTCATACACGTTTCCAATGTTCAACCTATGAACTCTTACAAGTCACACACGCATATACGAAATGTGCCACATCAGACTTTCGATGCGCACTCTGATTACTCAAAACCATCAAGTCTACCAATTTCACGTCCAAAGTCCAACTCTTTCTCATATTCTCTAAAAATCACTGTTCACTTTTAATATACCCAACCTCACACTCTGTTGTATTAGCTTACACACCAGACACAAGTCTCTGAACTGCTCAAATAATTCTAACTCCCTGACCATCAAAACAGACATGTATAGAAACTTCCGACTTAACTCATCACGCACGACATTAACTTCACCAATAGGATAATTCGAGCCAAGGTCATAACTAATCAGGAATTCTAACCATCCGACCGTTCCTTAATCCGAGTTACAAATCAAAAGTTATGAAGGAAACAAAATGGGACAACCTGCCATGTTCGCTAGGCGAACCCCTAGCGAGCGTTCGCTTCCACCTTCGCTAGGCGAATGTCGTTGGCGAACATTCGCTGACCTTCGCTGCCGGGTTCGCTAGGAGAACCCTCGAAAGCTGTTCGCTGGACTTCGCCCCAGGTTCGCTAGGCGAACCAAGGAAAACTCAGAATCCCAGAAGTGTTGTTACTTATCCAAAACCATCATTCTCTCCATCCAAACACCTTGAACCTAAAACCCTCAAAATAATACCTCCAGATTCTCAACACAAAAGTAACCGCAGCCATCTTGAAATCATGAATCCTCAATTGTCGTAAAGCATAATAAATGACTTTACCCTCTTGCATTAACACACAGGCTAAGCTCATCAAAGACACATCCCAATACCTCACAACCGGTTTATTAGGATCACACAGAATCAAAACTGGAGCCATAGACAACTTCTACTTCAGCTCACCAAAACTTACTCACAACGAACATCCAAAACAAACGACTCACCCTTTGCAAGTCCACTGAGATAACAGAAGTACGAACTTAGCAAAGTCTTCCATAGCCTGCAGTAACAACCAACTGAGCCCAAAAGTTTCTAATCTCCTTAACCAACTTCGGAGCCTCTCATTGTAGAACTGCATCTACTTCCGATGGATCCATAACCATACTCTCATCTGAAATAACATATCCAAGAAAACTAACCTTTTTCAACCCAAATTCTCACTTGAATAACTTAGCATAAAACTTCGTCTCTTTTCAACACTTGTAATTCCATTCTCAAACACTCTACCTGTTCTTCCTCTGAGTTTATAACAGATCCGAATATCCTCAATCAAAGCCATTACGAACTTATCCAAATAAATATGGAAGATACGATTCCTCTACTCCACAACATTACAGACGCATTACTAACACCAAATAACATCAATGTACATTGTAATGCCCAACCAAATTCCAAAAGATATAAATTCTTAAAGCTTCTGCAAAAATTTTCACTGGGTAACTGGTTACTCACATATAAGCTTAACCGAGTAAATAACAGCTCATCCCGATGATAACAAATATAACCAGTCACATGAAAACGATCAAAGCCTCAACTCACACAATTCACCACTCTTATCAAACATTCCAACCAATTGTAATTTCACTCAAACTCAACCAAACCATTTCAGTCATCTATTCATGAAAGTGGACACTTATTCTCAATCGTTACCTTATTCAACTGTTAGTAATCCATACACAATTTCTTCTCTTAACAGTCCAAATTCCATAAATCCCAACATGTAGCAACAATCAACCAAAAAGAACTCTCAAATATTACATCCACACCTAAGGGTTTTCTCAAAATTTCCATTAATGCCCTAAAACTCCAAAGACTCCAAACCTCACCAGAACTCTACGTTTTGCTTTCCAAAGTCTCAATACCATTATACACATCATGCTTGTTATTCCGTTCAATCATCCTTCCTTTTTGTTACTAACAATACTAGAGCTCTCCAAGACAACACACTTGGTCTCACAAATCCCCTTTCCAGTAAATCTTCCAACTGCTCAATCAGTCCGGGTACTTCTAATGCTAACATCCTATATTCCATCCGGAAATACATCTCAAAATCACGCACCACTAACATCCCAACACTGTGGGCTTTCTGCCAATTTCCAGAACACTATCATCACAAACATAACAAACATCTTAGTTTCACTTCCTAAAAGTTCTCCTACTTACTTAGCAGATCCAAACCTCAAATCTTCCCCTTCGTCAAATTTGAGTTCACACTTTACTCGCTAAGAACAACCATTAACGATACCCAATCATTTTCTCTCAATGACTTCCCAACTGGACGAACATACCAAAACCTCGAATCCGTCTCATCTTATGATATTAGAATCTTCATCGACTCAACAAAATAATCCGTAATCATTTCCTTAATTCCAAACAATTCATTGCACACACTATCAAAGCCGGAAAGACACGTCTATTCCATCCAACATAATTTCCGTCTACTATAAAAAAGAGATTAAGGGTGATCAGTTCCTCAATTTGTCAATAGACAGCCGACAATCATGATGGGGCATAAACCGTCTTTACCAAACTATAATAGCATTCCTTGCATCTTGTGAACAAAACTACCGAAGGCACAAATCCTTAGTTGACATAAACCTTACCTCTGCATTCCCTCCAGAACCGGGAACAACACTGTCCACACAACACTTACACTCTTGCAACCAACGGCACACAAACGAAGCAACTTGGAGAAGCATAAGCTTTTCCCCCACTTATCTCATTCTCAATCCTGAAGATAAAAGATTAGAAAACCAGAAAGCACTGACAGTGTTTCACAGACATATCACATACTAAGGAACAAACAACATCGACAGTATTTAACAGTCACACCAACTGACTCAACAACTTGGCCAGACAGACAAACCTGCTCTGATACCACTAATGTAACATCCCAATTCCCATCGTAGATAAATAATACATAAATAAATCAGAGTAAATAAAAATTTATTTTTCCAAAAGAAACTAGGATGCCACATTTAAATGAAGAAAACACAATCCCTGCTCAATTATTTGATACATAACACAAAATGGAATAAACGTAAAAGGGAAACTTTTTCCATATAAAAGGAAAGTTCAATTATGGAATAAAGCGGAAAGATCCATAACTGACTTGTTTTACAAAATAAATTGTTTTATAACATCAAAATATTTATACAAAGGTAATACAAAATATATCCAACAAATGTATACATATAACAAAAGCGTTCCCCGACTCCCGTGTTACGTATCAGAGCAGACAAACCGACAAAAGGACGGAGGACTAATCTTCACAAAAACCTCCAAGACACAAATCTGCAATTGCCTCATAGAGCAACAAACCACAGCAGAAGGGTGAGAAATAACAACTAAATCAAGATTGCATAATAATATGCAAACACATAAAAATTCACATGCATAGTTATTCTCACCACAAGCATCACATACTAATACACCTAGCATATATCAATTACACCAACATAATCACATATTCACACATAAGGCACATCAAAGTCATAACATATGGAAACACCCCACCACAACACATAGCATATGTCTATGCATAAAACATATTATCCACAACCAATGCATTTATCACATATGCACGTCAATTCACCAATTCAAACATAAATCTCAACCCATATTCAATCAATTCATGATTTTCCACACACAATCAATCCATTCATGATTTATGCAAATGCAAAGACACCGACACAATGACTCTATGCAAATGCGGTATCATCCATCCATCATCTCATCATCAGTTCACTCAGGAACTATTGGAATCATCGCTTGTTACTTAGTGTAACTCCCCGTCTGGAAAACGATGTTCCCCGTCGCTTTAGGTCCTCTTGGTATAAGGCTCATGACGTTTATGGATCGCTTTAGATCCTTTCGGTATAAGGCTCACGATCCGATCGCTTTAGGTCCTCTTTGTATAAGGCTCACGATCGTCTATAATCATCGCTTTAGGTCCTCCCGGTATAAGGCTCACGATGTTATAGCGGATTCCCTCTGGAACCGTTTCGTCGCTCACACCCACTAGGGCACACGACATCACAAGAATGCATATCATGATGCTTGGCATACAATGACTCATGACAATCAAATGCATCTTCACAAATCAACAATATGAATTATCTCATCATCATTATTCATGCATTGAAAAATCAATTCAAATAATGCATTTACTTGCCATAAAGCCACCGATTAACACACATTGAATTTCACATAAATAATGCATTTCCTCATAATCCACAAACCACAACAATTAGCATGTTAGCATATACACTCATATCAATTCACATCAAGAATTACTCACCATCAACCACAACAATCCTACGATCATACAATGATACTCACAACACTAGGATTCACGCCACGAAGGCTACCCACAACAACATACATTAATAACATACATTTGTATTCAATTCAACAAAGTATTTTGCCATTAGGCCACAAGCAACCACGACAAATATCACATGCTTCAACATCATATAAACCACATAAAAGCTCCACGTTATACAACAATAGCACAACACACGGTAAAACATCAACTGCACGCATTTAACGCGATAAAAACCCGACAACCCAACACTTTTGCAAAAACACGACTTAAATAAATCATCTCCTACCCTCCAAACCATTTTTAATAGAAAGAATATTTTATTAGCTTTCCAACGCTTCGAACGGAGACCAAAACAGACTTACGGTTTGAAAGTTATGAAGAAAACAAAATAGAAAAATCTGCCACTTCGCTCCAGTATTCGCTAGGCGAACCCTAGCGAACCAAGTCAGTGGAAAACCAACATAAAGTTCGCTAGGCGAACCTCTAGGCGAACATTAACCCAGAATTCGCAGCAGCGTCAATATAGGTCATTTGGGGCCAAAATACATCATTTCTTCCACCCAAACACTTCCAAATCACAATATATCAACCAAAACATGTTCCAACATAATCGACAAGTATTCTACGCAGTTTATATCAAAATTCATCCGTGAAAACATCGATTTCTATCTATTTATCAATGAGAAAAAGTTATAAAACAACCAAAACAATTACAACAAACAACAAATATACATACACAAGCAAGATATAATCGAAACTTCTCACCCTTACCCGATTAATCGTGATTGAAACGGAGATTTCCTCGATTTTTCCTCTTTCTCCTCTTCTCTCTTTCTTTCTTCTCCTTTTCTTTCTCTTCTTTTCCCTTCCCTTTCTTTTCTCTCTTTTTCTCTCCACTTTCTATTTATTAAAAATATCTAATTTTTCTAAAATATCTAACCTCTCAAAATGACCATTTTACCCCTCAGCTCAAATATCTCTCAAACGCTCTCAAAATGCGATAAAACATAATAACGTTGAAAAATAATATATTGTCAAATAAAAGTCAAGAATAAAATAATATAAAAACGAAAATAATTAAATCAACTCGATTAAATAAATAAGACAAAATGGGGCGTTACAGGCTCGGTCGAGGGACCGCCGTCGGGCATGGGGTTTTCTCGTTCCTAGGCAAAAGCCTTCCTTGGTTTACTTTGGCATGCAGCGCTTGTACCTGGGTGCACACTTATGGTCGGTACGTTATGCTTGTCGTGTTGAAGGAGCATCCCGACAATTAAGGCCTTTGCTATAATATTATTTTAGCTTTTTGGCGTTCCACGGTCAAGCGAGTTCTTCCCTATTAAGATATTCTAGGCAGTAGGCCCGATTCTCTGTTTTTGCTCGAACACAATAGGGCCCTTCCCAGTTAGTAGCAAGTTTGCCTTCTCGAGAATCTTTGTTATTCCTCCTCAGGACTAGACTACCTACTTGGAATTCTCGTCGTATAACCTTGGTGTCGTGCCTAATTGCGATTTTTTGTTTTGACAAGGCCTCGCGGAGAGCTGCTCCTGATCGGACCTCTTCGACGAGATCGAGCTCCTTCTGTAGTAACTCGCTGCTAATCTCCTCATCCAGTGGAGCTTCAGTCCACCTGGAAGGCACATGTATCTCAATGGGGATTACTGCCTCTGTCCCGTATGCTAAACGAAAAGGGGTTTCCCCGGTCGATGAGTGCAGGGTGGTACGGTAGGCCCAGAGCATGTTGTGCAACTCCTCGCCCCATTGTTTCTTGGTTTCATCCAGTCTCCACTTGAGACCCCGTAGGAATACCCTGTTGGCTGCTTCGACTTGCCCGTTCGTCTGCGGGTGTTCGACAAACGCGAAGTGTTGTTTGGTGCCTAGTTGAGCGAGAAATTCCCATAATTTTTTGTCTGCGAACTGCGTCCCGTTGTCGATGACGATCGCTTGGGGGATGCCAAAGCGAGCAGGGATATTTCGCTTGTAGAAGCGGAGTATGCTGTGGGCCGTTATTTTGGCCAGAGCCTCCGCTTATATCCACTTTATGAATTAGTCCACGCCTACTATCAGGTACTTATTCTGATTCGACCCTACGATGAATGGTCCTAGGATATTTAGGCCCCACCATGGGAAGGGCCATGGGGAGGACATTGCTTTGAGCTTGTTGGGCGGAGCCAAGTACATGTCCCCATGCCGTTGGCATTGGTCACATTTTTTAACATGCTCTTTTGCATCATGTTGCATGGTCGGCCAATAATATCCTGTCCGTAGGGCTTTCCCGACGAGTCATGACTCGATTTTGTATCGTACATTTTGATTCATTTCGCGCATTTCTACTTATCATTTTTTCGAGTCTTTACCGTTTTCTATGCTATTTAATCATGTTTTCCTTTGTTTTGCCTTGACAGGTGTTCTATTAGTAATGTAGAAGAAAAGAATGAAAGTTGAGTTGAAGAATGAAGAAAAAGCAGCAAAAGTGCAAGTTCTGGCCTCTCTAAAGGAATGACGCTCGCCATGCTCTGAGGAAGGCGTTCGCCATGCCCAAAAAGGAGGGAATCTCCAATTTGAAGCAATGACAGTTGCCATTAAGCAGACGGCGGTCGCCGTTTGTGGCGGGAGCAGTTTTTCTGCAGCTGTTTGGCAGTTGTGCTCATTTTGAATTCAAATTCGAACCAAACTGCTTGGAGCCAAGAATTCTCTATATATAGACCCCTTTGGAGGGTAGTTTCAGCATCCAAGTACCCCGCGAAAGCGCTGCCGAATTCTCTCTAGCCTAACTACATACATACTGTCCAAAGTAACAATTGCTCACACTGAGTAGTTGTTACACTGTTGTATTTCTTTCTTTACATTTTCGTTGGTTTGTACACTTGGATCAAGTTATTATTCAATAGAAGTTTCAATTTCAGTTTATCTTCTCCACATTCTAACAAGTTATTTATTCTTCCGTTTTTACTGCATTATTTCGTATACGTGTTTGCAACATAACTTAATTTCTACAAAAACCTAAATTTGTATTTTTGTTAAAATCAACCAACATGTATGTTTTAATTTCCAGCACTGTTAACATGTTAGTTTTAGGAATTAATATGTTAGGCTAAACTTGTTTGAGCCCGTAGTTTAAGGACCGTCTTTTCGACGGGACTCTATAGAAACCACCAGTGTAAAATTTGATTGTTCAAGAATCTGGTTTTAGTGTCTAATTTTAATTTAAGTTGCTTTGTCGTGAGAGCGAGAGGCTACTTAACAGCGTTTTGTCATGAGAATGAGAAATTCATTAAGGTGTTTCCGATAGAACGAGAGTTTGAGGTAAGCACCGGATAGTAGACACTGAGCACTGAACCTAAACACAGCGAAAGCACTTTAGGCTTCATTTAGGCTTTGTTGGTTTTCAAAGTGCCTGTTTTAATTACTGAGCGAGCGAGAGCAAAATCTTGGGGTCATTAGGTGTGACAAGGTCAATAACGCGAGAGTGTGAGATTGAGTCTTTAAATCAGTATTTCCTATAGAATAAAATTGAGATCTTTGTTAACACCCGGAATTTATGGAGTCCCTTAGGAGCACGAAAATCATTCTTCGGTCTCATTTCGTTATTTATTTCAAATCCCGTTAGAATTAAGACCCTTTTACCGCCTATTCAAGCCTTAGCTTTGCACCGCAATAATTGAATACTTTAGGTTGATTATTAGTCCTTGTGGGTTCGCCAATCTTTTAAAACTACACGATAAGCTGTATACTTGCAGTAGTAATCCGACCAATTTAGTCAATATTGTGATAATTTTGTTGCACAGTATAGACTAAGACAACTTTTTATTTTCCTTTGCAATCTGTCGATTGTATGCCAAACACTCGCTCTCAAGGCGAAGAGTTAGAAATACCAATTGACGAAATCGAGCGTTTTGCCAATTTAAGATGCCGAATCAACGAATACCGTGTTAGGTACAACCTTCACGATCCTATAATTCCGAACTCATATTCGGAACCCGAATCAGAACCAGAACCAAACATGGCAGTAGGACCAAGAAATCGTCCTCTAAAGTATTTCGCTATTCCATCACAGGAAGAACCACATAACAGCATTGCTGCCCCAGCTATTAACCATAACGATTTCGAGCTGAAACCTTCGCTAATATCAGCAGTTCAACAAAACCAATTCTCGTGTAATGCTGCGGATGACCCGAACCTTCATTTATCAATATTCGTGCAATATGCAGACACCATAAAAGCCAATGGAGTCAGTCAAGAAGCAATAAGACTAAGACTTTTTCAGTTCTCATTGAGGGATAGAGCTAGAGCTTGGCTCCAGTCTATACCATCTCGTTTAGTGACGACATGGGATGAGTTGAAGGAAGTTTTCTTAGCCAGATATTTCCCACTAAGCAAGACAACTATGCTGAGAGCCCAAATTAACGGATTTAAGCAAAAAGATAACGGATCTTTATTCGATGCTTGGGAGAGATACAAGGACATGTTGAGGATATTCCCACACCATGGACTTGAAGAATGGATGATAATACATACCTTTTATGGTGGGCTATTGTACAATACCAAAATGAACCTGTGCGCTGCCGCAGACTGTGCTCTAATGGATAAACCGTATGCAGAAGCTTATGAACTCATAGAGACTATGGCTCAAAACCATTTCCAATGGGGAGGTGAACGCGCTGGTGTAGAGAAATCAACTCCGAAAGACGGAATGCACGAAATTAACAGTATAGACCGAGTCAATGCTAAAGTGGATGCACTTACTCAAAAGATCGAAAATTTAGCAATAGCACCACCAGCAGCTACCGTAACTGCAGTGACACCAAATTGTGAAATACGCGGAAACCCTGGGCATGCAAATGTCGAATGTCATCTATTAGCCGGTATACCTACCGACCAAGTGAACTACGCTCAAGGGAACCCATATTCAAACACTTACAATCCTGGCTGGAGAAATCACCCAGACTATTCATATTAGAATAACAATGCTTTGCATCCACCAACCCCAGCACCTGCTGTTCCACCTGGTTATCAGAAAGGAGCGCAATCTGCTCCACCACCACCTAGAAAGTCAAATCTAAAAATCATGATGGTAAACTTTATGAATGCTCAAGCTCAGCAAAACAAGGACTTCGCAAATCAAAACGCTGATACGAGCGAATTGATGAATTAATTGTCAAGTAAGCTTGATGTTATGGCTACTCATAACAAGATGTTAGAAACTCAAACCACTCAAGTAGCTCAACAACAATAAACCATAGCAGCCCCCGCTGGAACATTTCTTGGCCAAACACAACCAAATCTGAAAGGACATGCTAATGCTATAACCTTATGAAACGGAACCGAATTAGATGGACCAATCGATCCGAGACTCCAAAATCCAGCCGTGTATCAAAATTCCTTTAAGGAAACCGAGAAAGTAAGAGAACCAAATACAGAGAAGGAAGATGAAAGCGGAAAAGCCGCAAGGAAAGAAACACCCTATGTGTCTCCGCCACCATACCAACCACCAGTACCTTATCCTGGAAGACTAGCTAAATCCAAAAATGAAGGACAATTCAAGAAATTCGTAGAGCTTCTAAAGCAACTGAATATAACCATACCATTCACAGAAGCTATTAGGCAGATGCCTTCATATGCCAAATTTCTTAAAGAGATATTATCCAATAAGAAGAAGCTAGAAGATAACGAAACTGTTATGCTCACTGCCGAGTGTAGCGCAATTATTCAAAATAACATGCCTCCTAAACTAAAAGATCCAGGTAGTTTTTCCATACCCTGTGTAATCGGAAAGTCTGTCATAGACAAAGCGTTATGCGACTTAGGAGCTAGTGTTAGCCTAATGCCCTTATCAATATGTAAGAAACTTGACTTAGGAGAACTGAGACCAACGAAAATGTCTCTATAACTAGCAGACCGTTCTGTTAAATATCCAGTAGGTATGCTAGAAAACATACCAATTCGTATAGGTCAGTTCTATATTCCGACAGATTTCGTGATAATGGACATTAAGGAAGATTCTAATATACCAATCATCTTAGGTATACCGTTCTTAGCAACAACGGGAGCTATAATAGATGTTAAGAAAGGAAAATTAACCTTTGAAGTAAGGGAAGAAAAAGTCAAATTCATCTTAGCCCAATTCCTAAAAGCCTGAGCTTTAGACGATTCATTCTGTTTTATAGACGTTATCGACGAATGCGTCAGAGAAATGGAGAAGGAACCGACAAGGCACACGGAAATACTAAAGATTCCAGCCCCTCCAATATTCAAAGACGATAATTGGAGTGAGCCATACGAAGATGACAGTCTAAGAGAATGCCTAGCACTAACACCCGATCCAATGCCTTGCCCGAAGAAACCATCTGTAGAACTTAAAACACTACCCAAAGATTTACGATATGAATTCCTAGACACTGAACTTGAAAAACCCGTAATAGTTAATGCCGATTTAGGACAAATAGAAACTGAGAAACTATTGGAAGTCTTAAGAAAATATCCCACAACTCTTGGATACAACATCTCCGATCTAAAAGGAATAAGTCCCTCTATATGTATGCATCGCATCATGATGGAGGAAGATTGTAAGACATCTAGAGAACATCAAAGACGATTGAACCCTGTCCTAAGCGATGTAGTCAAGAAAGAAGTGCAAAAACTATTAGACGGATACTCAGGATTTTTACAAATACTTATTCATCCTGATGACTAAGAAAAGACCACATTAACCTGCCCCTATGGCACATTTGCCTATCTACGAATGTCGTTTGGACTATGTAATGCTCCCGCAACCTTTCAGAGATGCGTGATGTCGATCTTTGCAGTTTCATAGATGATGTAATGGAAGTATTTATGGACGATTTCTCTGTATGTGGGGGAAGTTTCAAAAATTGTTTGTCAAACCTTGAGATGGTGTTTGAACGATGCGTTAAAGTGAACCTTGTGTTAAATTGGGAGAAATGGCATTTCATGGTGCCACAAGGAATAGTTCTTGGACATGTAGTATCCGATAGAGGTATTGAAGTAGACAAAGCAAAGATAGAAGTCATAGAAAACCTTCAAACTCCAAAAACAGTTAGAGAAGTACGAAGCTTTTTGGGACATGCCGGTTTTTACCGACGATTCATTAAAGACTTCTCTAAGATTACAAAACCACTGACTGGACTATTAATGAAAGAAGCCGAATTCATATTCGACGAAGAATGCTTAAAAGCATTTAAACATCTGAAGAATGCTCTTATTAGCGTGCCCATTATGCAACCACCTGATTGGAGTTTACCATTTGAAATAATGTGCGACGCTAGTGATTATGCTGTTGGCGCTGTCTTAGGACAAAGAAAGGATAAAAAGCTTCATGCTATTTACTACGCAAGTAGGACCTTGGACAACGCACAGATGAACTACGCAACCACAGAAAAGGAACTCCTGACCATTGTATTTGCCTTAGATAAATTTCGTTCCTATCTAGTAGGAGCAAAAATAATTATCTATACCGATCATGTCGCGATTAGGTACTTGTTGACTAAGAAGGATGCCAAACCAAGACTCTTGAGATGTATCATGCTTTTGCAAGAATTCAATTTGGAAATTAAAGATAAGAAAGGTACAAAAAACGTAGTAGGAGATCATCTCTCTAGGATTAAGGATCTAAAGCCCGAAGAAGTGCCTATAAATGATGAATTCCCTTATGACAGACTAGTAGCCTAGTTGGAAAGCGAAAACGAGGCTATAAAATATTCCTTGTTATTTAACGATGCAGAAACAAATGAAGTAGTAAAAGCGATCTGTACTGAAACCGCATTACCATGGTATGCTGACTTTGTTAACTACCTAGCAGCCAACTATAGCACCCCAAAATTTGTCCTCTTGATTCTAACTCTAACTGGCTTATGTTTCATTTCATTCTGCATCGTCATTTTGCATCTTCATGGTTCTTTCGGGCATGGGATCAAGGTATTTTTCAGCAGCTTATAAAGTCATCAGTTCAGGGGATAGCTTCAGTGGTATTCAGAGTCTAATGGATAGCTTTCAAAGTCTTTTCGAGCATTTATTTTGCTCGCTGGATGATTTGGTTATCAGAGGCCCCGAAATGTATTTTTGCCCGATGACCGTTTTTCAGTTCAGCAGAATATTTTAAGGTGTCAGGAAGAATTCGTGTTTTATTTCAGGTGTTACTCAGTAGCAATGTCAATTTTTGAGCTTCAGAGGCTTAACGAGGTTCAAAACAACTGTCAGAGGTCACTTTTCCAAGTTTCTCTCCAAAAGGCGCCAAGATTTAAAATTTGGACTGGGTAACCGGTTACCCTATATAGACTAACCGGTTACTCTGAGCGCATTTTGAAAAAAAGTTAATTTTCAGGATTGTGATCATGTGCTTGGCTTGTGCATGTATGGGAAGGATCTAGAACTGATTTATTTTGCAATTGTCATCATTTTTCCATCCAATTTCCACTCTCTCTTTCCAAATCTCATTCCTAATTTCCATTCCACCCATTAACCCACACTCCAAACCACATTTGAATTCCTAACCTAGTCCATATTTAAATCAATTCATTCCTAACCTCACATAAATTGGATTCATTTTTCTGAATTTTCTACACATCTCACTCCAATTTCTCTCAACTTTTCTTTCATTCCAAAACCCTCAATCAAAGTTCAACAAATTTTGCATTGAAATTTGTTGGTCTTGGAACTAAACCTTCATCCATCCACTAATTCTTGAAGGAATTTTGCATTTGCTACTGTTTTGCTTCTGAATTTAAGTTCTTGGAAGTGATTTTTTGGAGAAGTTTGAAGCAAGTTCATCACATTGCATTTATTTTGCATTTTCATGAGAAAATAGCATTGGATCACTGGGTTTCTAGCTAGGATTTAACGTTTGTAGCTTATCAACACTCACCAAAGCAATTCTCAGCTTTGTAGGTTGGTGAATTTCATATCTACTTTTCATTTTAGCTTATTTTGCGTGTTCATGATGTAGATCTTGATTTTGTTGAGTTTGATCCATTGGATTGTGGATTTGATTGTTGTTGCTGATTAATTGATGTGTGTTTGCTTGTTTTGGGATGTAATTTTCGTGCATTTTGAGTTGCCCTAACATGCAGGTGATTGGAGAGGGGATAAGTTGCTGAAAAGTAATTTTAGAAGCTGTTTTTCTAGTTCTGTTGCAGAGTAACCGTATACTCTATATAGGGTAACCGGTTACCCTGTTGTTTTTTGCGTATTTTTGGCTGTTTTGAACTAAGTAACCGGTTACTGCATATAAAGTAACCGGTTACCACTGCTACAGAATGTGAATTTCTTGCTTTTTTTGGCTCGTTTGAGATCCTTTGCATATCTAAACTTCATGGATTGATATGATGCATATTGGTGAGCTATTTTGATGCTATTACACTTCACACCATTGTATGAACACGATTTTCCAACACGCGACTTTTAGTTTTCATTGATGAATGTTCATGCTTGCGTTGTTGATTTCTTGATGCGATGGACACATTGCACACATTTCTTGAACATGTTAATTGTGGATTATTGCTTATGTTGCTGGAGTTGTGTTGCATATGCTTGTTCGCTTTTAATTTCATGAAGTGCATGCTTGAATTAATTTGTTCAATTGTCAAATGATGTGCATTCTTTCACGATGTTTTCAAGAATTGTTTACCATGGTGTGTGGTGTGATTGTGATCATGATTGATTAAAGAATGTGTAATGCTTGATGCATGTTCGTTATTCCATGTTTGAATCATTTTTTAATGCATGCTGCCCTGTTTTCCACTGCTGTCCCCTTGCATGTGTGTTGTTGTATGTGCTGCTGTTTGCTTTCTTACACCTATTTTTGTGTTGAAATGTGAGCTGTTGAATGCTGTTTGGTGTATTAGCTGGAATTTAGCGCTGTGCAGGTGCTGGAGTGCTGTTGTAGCTGCTGTTGTTGGTTTATTTCCTTGTTTTTGGTTTGCTTTTGCATGTTCCCTTAGGCTTCCCTAGTCCAACTTAATTTTCGATTAAGCTTGGAATATGATAGACATTAGGATTCAAACCATCCATGCTAACTGTTATTTCCTTGGTTTTATGGTTGGCATTATTTTGCTAAAACTCATGTAGCAGCAGGTGTTGAATGAAGATGTCTAAAGATATGTTTCTCTGCTCTTTGTTCAACATGTCGAATGAAGATGTCGCATGACTGCTCATAGGACATCGCGTTGTGAAGTCAGGTTTTATTGCAGAATCTGTTACAATGATTTGTAGCTGAATATTCTGTGAATATTTGGTTATCCTATGTGGCATCCAAAGCATTTTTGGATTTGGGTTACTTGTTGGTTTTCGGATTTGCTGCTGTTTCTAATTATGGAGACATAATAGGAAACTTTGGATTGAAGACCTATTTTATTGGAGTTAATTTTGCAGATTTGTGAGCAGCCTAATTGCTGCGCTTTTGAAGCCTAATTCAGTCCAGATTACAAGCTATAAATAGACTGATGTAAACCTAGTTTTATGTGTCGAACTTACATGTATTTTTAGGGTTGTGTGCTTGTGTTTTGTGAGCCTAACTGGTATCTTATGATAACAGTACAAGGACTGTAGTGTAAGTTGTGTAAGGTTGCTCATAAGCTTTTAAGCATTGAGTAGCTGAGTGTTAATTCTCATAAGCTGTGAAGTATTGAGAATTTGTGTTTCGACCATTGTTACTTGTCTTGTAAGGAACCAGTCACGGGTTGTGATTGAAGAGGGATTTGAGGAGGGCCTCATACCTAGGGGAGTCTTAGGTAGAAGTCATAGGAAGGGTAGTGATTAAGTGAGCTGATTGAACCGGGTGTGGTTATCAGTGAATTGATACTATCGAATATTGATTTCATCCTTGGCTTTGTAGCCCCCAGATGTAGGATAGTTAGATCCGAACTGGGTTAACAATTTCTGGTGTTGTTTACATTTTATGCACACTTTTATTTTGAACTTGTTCATTCTTGTTGTATATCAGTGTCACGACATCTCGATAGGACATCTGATATATACAGGCCAGAATTTCAATTGGCATCATGAGCTTGCACCCTTTGTTTTCTGGGTGAGATTCAGGGAAGGTACTTTCTGGTACAATGGACAAGGATGGAGAAGCTCTGAATAAACCACCTTTGCTGGATGGCTCTAACTATGAGTATTGGAAACCTAGGATGATAGCCTTCATCAAGTCCATGGATGATCAAGCATGGAAAGCGGTTATCAAAGGTTGGGAGCCTCCAAAGGTAAGAGATGGAGAAGGAAATCTTACTAATGTTCTGAAGGAAGAAGAGGGCTGGGATGATGCTGACTACAAAGGATCTGTTGGAAATTCTAAAGTCATGAATGCATTGTTCAATGGTGTCAACAGAAATATATTCAGGCTGATTGAGCATTGTACTATTGCCAAAGAGGCTTGGCAGGTCCTGAAAGTTTCTCATGAAGGGGCCTCAAAGGTGAAAATGTCAAAGCTTCAGCTTCTCACTAGCAAGTTTGAGAGTTTGAAGATGAAAGAGGATGAGAGCATTCATGATTTTCATATGAACATTATTGAGATAACTAATGCCTCTAGTGCTTTAGGAGAAAAGATGTCTGACAGCAAGCTGGTCAGGAAGATTCTCAGGTCTCTACCTAAGAGATTTGATATGAAGGTTACTGATATAGAGGAAGCTCAGGACATTGACAAAATGAAGGTGGACGAGCTTATGGGATCACTCCAAACTTTTGAGTTAGGATTCAGTGAAAACGCTGAAAAGAAGAAGAGTATAGCATTTGTGTCGAATGCTGATGACTCAGATGATGAAGGAGAACTGGTCAAAGATGAAGATGTGTCCAAAGAGCTAGTGTTTCTTGGAAGACAATTTAATAAAGTGTTGAAAAGGATGGACTGGAAGTCAAGAGAAAATGTTCAGAACAAGTCTCTCGACATCAACAAAGACCAGGATGGAGGCAGAAGATCCAAAACTGAAGAGGACTCTAATCAAAGGAAGAGAGTTCAATGTTATGAATGTGAAGGATTTGGGCACGTAAAAACTGAGTGTCCCACTTATCTCAAAAGACAGAAGAAGGGATTATCTGTGACATGGTCAGAAGATGATTCTGAAACTGATGAGAAATCTGCAAAGTTGGTGACAGCATTAATAGGAGTATGTGAATCAGATGAAGAATCTGAAGAGCTTACTTTTGAAGAGCTGGCTATCTCTTATAAGAAGTTGTGCATTGAACATGAAGAAGTATGTCAGCAGAAAGAAGAACAAGCATGTACCATTGTTCATTTAGAAGCTGAGAATACTGTGTATATGTCTACTATAGCTGATCTACAAAGTGAAGTAAATGTTTTGAATTCAAAACTGGACAACATGATCAAAAAGGTCAGAATGTTAAATAGGAGTTCGGATGTACTTGATGAAATTCTGAAGTCAGGAAGAGATACTGGAAATGTCAGTGGTGTTGGATTTAAAGGTACAAATGAGTCTGAGGAAGTACCCATTCAAGATAAGAGAAGTTTGAAGATGTTGAATAACATGCTGCATCATCCTCCCAGGCATCAGAAGAAGTTCATAAAGAAAAAGAATCAAAGATGGACATGCTACCATTGTGGGAAGTTTGGTCATATAAAAGCTTTTTGCTACAAGCTACATGGTTATCCCAAACCCATGCAACAGTATAAGAAGAGCAGGGTTGAAACAAAAAGGATATGGACTTCAAAGGATTTTGTAAAGGAACATAGGGACTACAAGTCCTTCAGAGTCTCTACAGATGAAAAATGGTTCTTTGATAGTGGGTGTTCTCGACATATGACTGGTGTTAGTAGATATATGTCACATGTTAAGTATCATGCTCCTAATGAGGTGATTTTTGGTAATGGATCAAAAGGAAAAGTGCTGGGTGTTGGAAGAGTGGATTGTCCAGGACAGCCCATTCTGGGAGAAGTATTGCTTGTTGAAGGGTTAGATACTAACCTAATAAGCATAAGCCAGTTGTGTGATCAAGGTCTTAGGGTCATCTTTACAAACTACGAATGTTTAATAATGGATGAAAAGAATTCTGTTGTTATGAGAGGTGAAAGAACCTCAGAGGATTGCTATTTGTGGAAAGATGAAAGAGCTTGTGAATGGCACGTGTATAAGGACCCATTTCCAAAACTTATAAATAGCCCAGCTAACACATTCCAACTTCAATCCTACAGTGCAAAAACTTCATCTGGCCTATTCTTTCAAAACTCTTCTCCGCTAGGGTTTGCTCTTACTCTCCTCAATACTGCTTTTTGTGATCAACTAAACATGTCTCAACATCCTAAATCCGATTCCATGCACGGCTTCCCTGATAACACTGGTTCTCCACGAATCAATACTGGAGATGAAGAATCACTGCAGATGATAAACCTCTCTGACCTAGTGCTCGACATTTCTCCGTTGAAAGTTATGTCGGCTGACCCAAAAGGCAACCAGCAAGCTTCTCACACAACGAATGTCAACATTCCAGGTAAGAAATCTAAACCCTTCTCACCTAAGAAGAAAGTCCACTCCATGAATAGTTTGTATGCTAACCAAGTAAGCCCTAAGAAAGACATGGCTGAAAAGGGATCTAAATCAGGCATAGTTGAGAAGCGGAAGGGTACTAAAGCTTGTGATGTGAACAAGGATTCCACTGATGATGATGCTGTCAGAAGGCATAAGGAAGCTAGAAGGGTTGTTGCCTCAATTCTGAGTGGAATTAAGGCAAATGTCGAGTCTAATGCTCCAACACCAGTGACAGAAAATATCAATAGCAACCCTACTGATAGGACGGATGGTGATGTTTCCATGCTTGTGGACCGTGAGAGAAGAAGTAAAAGGAAAGCTGATGTAAGGACTGACGATATTATTAATGTTGATGACCTCACTTCTGATGAGGAACCTATTGCTAGAAAGCTGAGAAGAATTCAGAGAAGAAGAGAAAAAAATGTAATAAGTGAGGACTCCAAGTCTCCGAAATTGCATGGTAAATCTGGAGGTGGGGAAAGAAAAGTTCAAGCAGGGCCGCCTAAGCAATGGAGCAAGGTTGTAGTGCCCACTAAGAAAAGAAAAATTACTGATCAAAGTGAGTCTGACTATGAAGTTGAAACAGATGTCCAGGACATCATTGGTATAAAAAACTCCACCTGCAAGAAGGCTTCTACTGAAAGCTCTGTGAGAAATACAGATAGATGGAAAATTGTTGATCAAAGAAGGATTGCCCTGGAGAGAGAGTTGGGGAAGGACTTCGAAAATTACAAAGAAATAGTGGAGCTCATTGCTGTGGCTGGATTGATGAGAACAGTGTCCAAGTTAGGACCCTGTTATGGAAATCTAGTCAAAGAATTTGTGGTAAATATGTCTGAAGAGGGTGACGAGAACAGGGGCAACAGTCCCAGACAAGTATGTGTGAGAGGAGAAGCTGTCACCTTTTCACCTGAAATTATCAACAGCTATCTGGGAAGGAATAATGAACCTCAACCTGAGTTAGAAGTTACTGATAATACTATTTGCAAGGAGATAACAGGTGGCTGTATGAGACATTGGCCAAATGCAAAGAAGCTGTCGTCTGGTAAACTAAGTGTCAAATATGCCATCCTCCACAGGATTACCATGGTAAATTGGGTTCCTACAAATCACACATCTACTATCTCGTCTACACTTGGCAGATTCATATATGCTATAGGGAAGAAGATTTCCTTTGATTTTGGATCATACATCTTTGAGCAGATCTTGAAACAGGCTAGCTCAACTGCTGTCAAGATGCCTATTGGTTTCCCTTCCTTGATCTGTGGTATTATTCTAGAACAGTGTCCTCATCTTGTGTTGAGGGGTGACACTGCACTCAAAAGGAAACCTCCTCTGTCCCTTCACTACAAGCTACTGGGTGGAGCACATGTCCCAGACATTGTTGGGACATCTACACAGACACCTGGTCCTGCTAATCTTGATGATGAATCCATTGCTTAGCTGCAAGAAACCTGCAAGGAGCTGGAAGAATCTATCAAAAGAGATACAGCTAGGAAGACAAAGCTAGAGCAGCTGATTAAAGCCTTGGTTGAGAAGAGAATTGCTGCTAAAGATCAAGAGCTGACTGAAGATGATGGACAAGGTGAATCTACTGAGTCTGATAGAGGGAGTGTCCAGCAGTCTGATGATTCCGGTTCTGAGAATGATGTCTCTGGATCTGAAGGTGATGAGGTTGCTGATGAAGAGGACAGTGCTGATTAGCTAGACTATCTGCAAAGTTTATTTTTTGTTTTTGTCTATTTTTCACTTTTCTTTTTGAACAACTTAATTCTGGTTTGGTGTTGAACAATATACTGCTATGTAATTTATTTACATTTATCTATGACCTCTCTTTGTCATATTTGTGGCTAAAAAGGGGGAGTAGTAAGTGTGAGGGGGAGCAGCATTAGTAAGTGCTTGTGCTATTGAGGGAGTGTGTGTGCTGCAGGTAGATTATGTTTGTGATGCTGCAGTTGCTGAGGGGGAGAATATGATGAGAAAAGTTGCTGCTGTTGAGGTGGAGTTTTTGCCAGCTTACTATAATGAATGTTCTTGTGGTACTGTGTGTGTTATTTTGCAGCTGAAGGGGAGTGCTGCTATGCTGGTTTGGTTTGTGTTTTTGATACTGATGTGTTGTTTTGCAGCTGAAGGGGAGTGCTACTATGCTGGTTTAGTTTGTGTTTTTGATACTGATGGTGTTTGAGTTTTTTTTCCGCTGCTGATTCTGATGGTGTTTAAGTGTGTGTGGAGTTCTAGCCAAAAATAAGCCAAAGGAGGAGATTGTTATTTCCTTGGTTTTATGGTTGGCATTATTTTGCTAAAACTCATGTAGCAGCAGGTGTTGAATGAAGATGTCTAAAGATATGTTTCTCTGCTCTTTGTTCAACATGTCGAATGAAGATGTCCCATGACTGCTCATAGGACATCGCGCTGTGAAGTCAGGTTTTATTGCAGAATCTGTTACAATGATTTGTAACTGAATATTCTGTGAATATTTGGTTATCCTATGTGGCATCCAAAGCATTTTTGGATTAAGGTTACTTGTTGGTTTTCGGATTTGCTGCTGTTTCTAATTATGGAGACATAATAGGAAACTTTGGATTGAAGACCTATTTTATTGGAGTTAATTTTGCAGATTTAGGAGCAGCCTAATTGCTGCGTTTTTGAAGCCCAATTCAGTCCAGATTACAAGCTATAAATAGACTTATGTAAACCTAGTTTTATGTGTCGAACTTACATGTATTTTTAGGGTTGTGTGCTTGTGTTTTGTGAGCCTAACTGGTATCTTATGATAACAGTACAAGGACTGTAGTGTAAGTTGTGTAAGGTTGCTCATAAGCTTTTAAGCATTGAGTAGCTGAGTGTTAATTCTCATAAGCTGTGAAGTATTGAGAATTTGTGTTTCGACCATTGTTACTTGTCTTGTAAGGAACCAGTCACGGGTTGTGATTGAAGAGGGATTTGAGGAGGGCCTCATACCTAGGGGAGTCTTAGGTAGAAGTCATATGAAGGGTAGTGATTAAGTGAGCTGATTGAACCGGGTGTGGTTATTAGTGAATTGATACTATCGAATATTGATTTCATCCCTGGCTTGGTAGCCCCCAGATGTAGGATAGTTAGATCCGAACTGGGTTAACAATTTCTGGTGTTGTTTACATTTTATGCACACTTTTATTTTGAACTTGTTCATTCTTGTTGTATATCAGTGTCACGACATCTCGATAGGACATCTGATATATACAGGCCAGAATTTCACTAACATTAGGTAGAATCTTCCCCTCTTACCTCAACCTTAGGGCCACTTTTGCATTACAACATTAGGTTAGAATTCCCTTAGCGTTTTCTTTTCAACTTGAGTCTTCTTTTCTCACCTCATAACGATTCTAAAAGACTTAATAAAGACAACTTGCATTGCACACGAGCCTTAAGAATAGGAAATGAAGAATGAGGGGCCTTCCTTCATTCTTCTAGGGTGTTGAGCATACGTCCCATTGGGGACGACCATACGACGCATTCGTTCCCGTGTCATAGACTTTGGTGCAACGTTAGTTATGAACTAACTCAACTCACTTCTGTCTAAAAAACAAAAAAACAAATTCAAACCTTTTTTCATCCTTCGGGATTGTTCTGTTTCAAACCATTTTCAGAAAAGAGCACGTTATTTTCGTTCAAGTCGTAAACAGGCATCGACCCTAACTGTCGGACGCGAACTTAACGTCGCTCATAAAAAACACTAATTGACCTCGTTAGGTCAAACTACGTTTGCTCTGATTCCTCTCTCTCGTCCAATTGAGGATACGTAGGCACGAGATGCGATATCTCGACGAGCAACCTCCCCCTTTAATGCGTAGTCCGTCGAACTACGTTGAGTCTGATTCTTCATTCTTCCACGAAGATACGTAGGCATTAGATCGCGACGATCCTTGTGAGTCCGTTTTCTCTTCCCCATCCCTCGTTTCTGCTTAGCCGTAGACTTTAGGATAACTCACCCTTTGATTAGACAACAAGCGTGGATCCCATCGAGTACGATGGGCGTGTGGGGGTGCTAATACCTTCCCCTCGCGTAACCGACTCCCGAACCCAGACTATGGTTGCGATGACCATGTCTTTCCCTTTCTTCTAGGTTTTCTTCGATCGTTTCCTTTCCCTGTGTCAGGATAAATAACGTTTGGTGGTGACTCCTCTGTTCTAGTCTCTCGTCGGTTATTTTTTGCAGTTGCGACAGCTGGTGACTCTGCTAGGGACTACTGGTTCCCTAAGCGAGTCAAGCCTAGCACTTGTTTGTTTATTTTTCATTGGGTGTTTACTGTTGTGCATTATCTGTTGTATATTATATTTTTTACAGCATTTTTTGCATTTCATTTCATTAATGTCATATGTTGGGCTGTGATGCGTTGTGCTGTTTTTTCTGTTTGGCGGGATGGAAGTTCTGAGAGATAAGCTCACTACCCATGCTTGAGCATACACACAGGTATTAGCATGGATAGTTGTGTCGCTCGTGTGGTGGTGACCACGTAGAGTGTTCGCAAGACCCACAGATAGACGAGGTTCTTTTGAGAGATGTCGGATACTGTATGTTGTTACAGGTCATTGGATTTTCCCTTGATGAGCTGTCGACTCTGGTGACCATTCCCGAGGACTCAGTTGTGGCACTCCTCCCGAGAGGTGATAATGGCAGACCAGAAATGGCATACCCATTACGCTTCTTGATCCGAGGACCCAATTCTGGGAACTTGCTATAGGGTATCCTTTTTGAAAGAGAATTAGTGGAGGCACTCCTCGATAGGCGATAGTACTGTACCCGGAAGGATGAATGTATTATTGCTTCTCGATCTCAGTGCCAGAAGCTGAGGGCCTTTCGTTTTCTAGTACACACATGTGAGAGGGGCGAGATGTTTACAGGTTTGCAGGTGACCTTGACCTTCAATATACCTGTATTTCTGGTTTTCTTATCAGTAGGGATTTATCAGTGTGGTATTCTGGTTATTCTGATATTCTGGGTATTTGGGCAGATCTTTGAGATTATCCAGCCAGTTCAGTGCAGCAGTTGTCCAGCCTATGTGTCAGCCTTGATCCCATGCTCTGCATTGCATCATCATTTTTCTAACATTCATATTTTGTATTTCCAGGTAGTATCTGAATTTTGATTCTAGTCAATAGGAATTCATAGGGATGGACACCGAGAAGAAGAAGAAGAACATCATTGTCTACAAGTTCCCGAAGCTCAGTCTTGGTCAGCTTAGCAGCCTGCAGGATATGGCAAGTTCGGAAGTGTTGGAAGTTTTCAAGGAAAAGTATGGTTGGATCTTATCTTATGTTCATAATCTCAGTGACTATGAATATAGGGGTCTTCATACCTTGATGCAATTCTACGATCCTCCTCTGAGATGTTTCGTGTTGCCAGAATATCTGTTAGTTCCTACCCTGGAAGAATATTCAAACATCTTGGGAATTTCCATCAAAGAAGGTGCTCCATTCTTTGGTTCTAAGACTGATCCTGTTTTCAAAGTTGTGGCCGAGGCTCTTTATTTGAGCAAGTCAACATTGGAGGCGGATATTTCTAGCAAAGGAAAGTTTCGTGGTTATCATCTTGCATATCTGGTAAAGAAAGCTCAAGAGGCAGCTAAAGATAAAAAGTGGACAACTTTCAACGCAATGATGGCTCTCTGTGTGTATGGCATTATTCTGTTTCCCAACGAGCCTGACTTTGTTGATGTAGATGCCATCAGGATCTTTACGAATCAGAATCCCGTGCTGACCTTGTTGGGGGATTTTCATTATGCCATGTACAACAGGAATGAGAAAAGAAGAGGTGGAATGGTTCATTGTTGTGCATCTTTTTTTTATAAGTGGTTTGCGAATCGTTTACCTCAGTCAGGTGCTTTTGTGGATTCTAAAACTTATTTAGAATAGAGTCAACGTCTGATGGGTCTAGCTGCTAAAGACATTGTCTGGATATATCATAGATTGCTTGGTAAGGACATTTTGCATAGCTGTGGTGGGTTCCCTAACATGCCGTTGATAGGGAGAAAAGAAGGGATCAACTATAACCCTTCTTTGGCCATTAGGCAATTTGGATATGCTCTGAAGGATCCACCGGTTGAGAAGGATGTAGAAGAGTCTCTGTATTTCCATGCAGCGGATGGTTTGGCAACGGCGCAGAAGGCTTCTGAAGCTTGGTTCAGTAGGCAGAAGAAAGGAAAAGTTGCTTTGGACAAGCCCAATAATCGAGCTTTCTCTCCATATGAAGACTGGGTAAAGAAGAGAGTTGAAGATTTTTACTTGCCTTTTGATCGGGCACCTCTTTTGTATCCGAAGATTGTGGAGGAGAGGATCACTGTACCCATTGAAGAATTCAATAAGCAACAGGAGTTGGTGCACAACCCGAGGGTAGAAAATTATGATTTGAGTAGTCGGCTGCAAGGTGCTCTACATGACAACTTGGAATTGAAATGGAAAGTTCAAGATGTGACGAAGCGTCTGGATGAGAGAGAGAGAAGGACCTTGCTGACAGGGCTCAGTACTATAGAAAAGCCAACGTGACTGCTGAATCTTCTAGCATAGCCCACAAGCAAACCAAGAAACTCTTGACCAAGACGGAAGCCAAACTTGCCACATATCAGGAGATGTGGGAAGAAGTCAAGATTGAGAATGGGGAATTGAAAGAAGAGCTTAAAAAGGTGAAAGCTGGAAAAAATCATTTCTCTGACAAGTGGAAGGAGGCTCAGAAAGAAATTGAAGAGCTTAAGGTGCAGGCCGAAGTCACAAAATTAAAGCGCGGAGACAACGACAGTGAAGAGCAGATTGCCAGATTGAATCAAGACATTGAAAAGAGAAACAAGCTGATTAAAGGGCTGATAGAGTGACCCACACATCCTGACACTATGAACCTTCTTGAGGAAGTTGAAGCCAGCTTGTTTGGGATTGATTTGTAGTGAAGTTTCTGTTTATCTTTTGTTGTGATTACCATCAGGATTGTTGATGGAGTCGCCTTTGATTATATGAGACTTGTTTGTATGAATTCTTGCAGTATGATATTGAAATGTTTGGTTCAACCATTTGTGTCTCAGCAGTTCTTTTTCTCAAAGGGTTTGCTTCAGTTGTTTTGACTCTGTAGTATCTTTGTGTCCGAATTTATTTTCGGTGTTGTGTATAATCCCTTGCCCGGTTTCAAAGGCTGGAATCAAAGTGGATATGTCCTGGAAATGTTTAAATATGATGTTTGCATTTGCATTTGCATATTCATAATCATTATGCATAACAGGTGTTTATCTATGGTTTTCTTATATTGTCCTTTTCTTCCGACAGGATTCCTGATCAACACATTCACCGGTACTCTACCAGACAGAATAAAAAAAAGCCATGAAGCAACTACAAGCTGAGATGATTCAGATGCAGACTCGCATGGCTCAGTTCATGGATTTAATGCAAGGTGTTTCCCAAGGTCAAGAGCAGTTAAGGACTCTTGTCCAGCCTCTGGTTGCAAGATTTGATGAAGACGGTGTCCTTCATGGAGGTGTTCATACTGGTGTTATTCCTCCAGGCGGAGGTGTTATTGTTAATGGTGTCCAAGGTGGTCTTCCGGGCAGAGGTATTCCTGTTCCTGGTGTTGTTATCCCTCCGGGCAGAGGAGATATTGTTGTGATTCCTTCTATAGTAGGAGGAGGTAACAGTGCCTGTGCAGTACATGGTCGTCGCTATGATGATCAATAAGATGATGTCTTCTCTCTCCCAGGTGGGGATGCTGGCCCCCAACCTGATAGTGATAAAAGATTCAGATTGATTGAGGAGAAATTGAAAGCATTTGAGAATCAGAATTCCCTGGGATTGGATATGGAAGACTTGGGACTGGTCCCCGGTGTTAGGATTCCTCACAAGTTTCAGGTACCTACTTTCGAGAAGTATAACGATGTCACTTGCCCGAAGATTCATGTCAGGGATTACGCTAGAAAGATGGCTGCCTATTCTGATGATGAGAAGTTATTGATGCACTTTTTCCAGGAGTCTGTCTGGGGCATCTTTGGAATGGTATATGCTGTTAGAGAGATGCCATGTTCGTAATTGGCGTGAGCTAGTTGAAGCTTTCATCAAGCAATATCAGTACAATACCGACATGGCTCCCAACAGAACACAGTTACAAAGTTTGTCGCAGAAAAATAATGAGTTTTAAGGAGTACGCCCAGAGGTGGCGTGAATTGGCAGCTAGAGTCCAGCCTTCCATGGTAGAGCGGGAGATGGTTGACATGTTCATGGCCACTCTTCAGGGGCCATATTATGACAGATTAGTAAGTTGTATGACTGGTGGTTTTGCTGACTTAGTTTTAGTCAGAGAAAAGGTTGAGAGTGGGATTAAAACTGGGAAAATAATGGTCAATGAAGGATCCTCATCTGGAGGAGGGAAAAAGTTGTATGCCAGTAATTACAAGAAAAAAGAAGGAGACACAAATTCCATTTCATCATACAGTGGTAAAGGGAGACATCGTCATAACTTCAATCAGCAGGTGGCTTCAATAACTATTCCTACAGCACCTCCACAACAAGCAGCGCCTCAGCAGCAAAATTAGGCTCCTCGCAGATACCAGGACAGGCCTAAACAGAATAGGCATTTTGATACTCCACCCTTGCCTTACTCCCAATTATTTCAACATTTTCTACAATTACAATTGATCTAAAAGAGGACTTTGGCCCCTATTACCGGTAATCTACCTCCCGGTTATGACGCCAATGCCCACTGTGAATTTCACTCTGGAGCGCCAGGGCACCATATTAAGGACTGTAAAGCTTTTAAGCATAAGGTCCAAGATTTTGTGGACTCAAAAACCATCAATTTCTCCAATGACACTCCAAATGTAAATCAGAACCCGATGCTGAATCATGGTGGGCCAAGGGTTAATGCCGTTGTTGAAGACAGTGAATCCTTGAATTTAGTTTTAGACGTGAACGAGTTGAAGAATCCCTTGTGTATGGTGAAGGAAAGGTCACTGAAGGGAGGGGTGTTCCCTGGTTATGATGAGGGTTGTGCAGAATGTGGGTTGCGATCAAGCTGTTGTGATTTGTTGAAGGCAGGTATCCAAAAAATGATCGATGAAGGGCAGTTACAATTCGACATATGTGATAAGCCGAGGGAAATTACAGACAAAGAGAATGACGTTGCCATGATAACAATTCCTTTCAAAATAATAACCATATCAGAACCGGCAAGACCAGCGCCGGTCATCATTACAGTTCCTAGGCCTGTCCCGTATGAAAGTGCCAAAGTTGTTCCCTGGAATTATGGGGCTGAGGTATTTGTTGATGGAAAGAAGCAGGAATTAGTAGGAACATCAGCTGTGAATTCAGAGGTTAAAAGTAATGTTGAAGCAGGAGCTATCACTAGAAGTGGTAGAGTCTTTATTCCGGCTAATAATCAAGTTAGCAGTTCGAAGAATGATAAAGGGAAACAAGTGATGGATGATTCTGTACAGAGGCAGGTCGTAAATTATTTCGCGATAAAACAAGTTGACAACCCTTTCTCGGAAAATATGGAGGAGTTTATGAGATTAATTAGGAAAAGTGATTACAAGATTGTTGATCAAATTCACCAAACGCCATCCAAAATATCCATCCTATCTCTGCTGTTGTACTATGAGGCACACCGGAATGCATTGTTAAAAGTCTTGAACACAGCGTATGTACCTCAACAAATATCCGTTAATCAGTTAGAAGGGGTCGCGGCTCACGTGAATGCTGGTAATGGTTTGGGTTTCACTGATTTAGATCTGACTCCAGTTGGGAGGAATCACAACAACGCTCTACATATTTCAGTGGAATGCCGAGGCTCCTTAATGTCACATGTGCTAGTTGATACTGGGTCATCCTTAAATGTGTTGCCAAAGAAGGCTCTGATGAAATTAGATACTTGTGGGCTGATTTGCACGCCGAGTGACTTGGTGGTGCGTGCTTTCGATGGTTCTAAGAGGTCTGTTTTTGGAGAAATTATATTGCCGATCAAGGTTGGACCAGAAATTTTTGATGCCACTTTTTACATCATGGACATTCAGCCTGCCTATAGCTGTCTATTGGGTCACCCATGGATCCATAGTGATGGGGCAGTAACGTCTACATTGCATCAAAAGCTGAAATATATGGTGGATGGATATGTTGTGACAGTCTGTGGTGAGGAAGACATCATGGTGAGTCACCTATCGACCTTCAAATATGTGGAGGTAGATGGTGAGATACATGAAACTTTGTGTCAAGCCTTTGAAGCTGTGAAAATTTTTGAGGATCCTCCAAAGGTAGTCTGTCATCCTGGGGTGTTTAATCAACCCAAAGTGGTAAATCAGCCAGAAGTTTCGATGCCTTCTTTCAAAGATGCACGCGCTGTAGTTGAAGTTGGTTGTTCTCAAAAGTGGGGCCAGGTCATTGACATTCAGATGAAGCAGAATACTTATGAGTTGGGATACAAACCACTCAAACAATTTCATGAGCCTCCCAAGTATGCTGGCCCAATTCAATTCACAAGTGTTGGGGTGTTCTTTAATCGGATTAATGCTATTGCTGATGAGGGGGATAGTGATTGTAACATGGATGAATGTATCCGCCCCTACACTCCCGGTCAAAGTCTATGCAATTGGTCTTCCGAGAAGGTCATCCAAGTGACCCGTCAAGAGTAATTGCCTTTGTTTTTCGCTTACGTTGAATCCTACATTCTGCCCAAGACGTAGTGATACTTGTCTGTAGGGCTTTAATGTTATGTTTGCTACTTTATCATTAATAAAGGACGTTTTTCACATTCAAAATATTTTGATCCCTGTTTTTCTGTTTTTACTTTTTGCATTAATTCACATCAAAATGGCAATGTGTTTTCTTGTTTGTTGCATTCATAATAAACATAAAACATCAATCATGTAGGTTTCCTTGCTCAGATTCCACCAATAATGATTCAGCTGTGGCTCGGTATGACTTCAACAATCCTATCCATCAGGCTGAAGAAGAGACTGGCGAAGGTTGTGACTTACCGGAAGAATTGGCCAGACTGCTGAAACAGGAGGAAAAGGTTATTCTACCTCATCAGGAGAAAATTGAGATTATTAATCTAGGAACCGAGGATGCAAGAAAGTGTAGCACGATTTTTTGAACGTGGTTGCGAAGCACTATCGCTTTGGGGTACTACAGCTCGATTAATTTTTTATCCTATTGAAGCTGATGAAGGAAGGTAAATAGATGTCTCCAATTAACCCTGCTTGCAAACTGAGTTTGAACAGATGACTGTTGGTTTACAGATGCTACAAAGATTGTGGGTCTCTCTTAGGTTATTTTGTTAAAATAGTGCCCGGGAGATTGGTGGGAGGTTTAAGACTGATGCTTTTCGTTTGATATATGAAGGTACGGGATTTGGGTTTTGGATTAGTGTGCTCGCTAAGATTTTTCTTTCAATCTTATGCCTACGTATTCCCGTTTACCGAAACAGGGAAATCAGTGCGATCGTAGTTCCTCCTATTCTATGGGAGGAAATGGTGTTTTGGTGTCTTGTTCAAAGCCCAAGACGTGAAGCTGAAAAGGTGGTTTATATCTTGTTCAAAGCCCAAGATGTGAAGCTGAAAGGTCTATTTGTATCTTTTTCGAAGCCCAAGATGTGAAGCTAAAAAGGTGTTGCCTTTAGAGAGAATTTGTCATCTCTAAAGGGGGTCTGTTTGTCACAACTGTTAGGTGACTGACTATAAATGAGGATTACTTTAACCGGGATATGTGAATCCTAGCAATGCCATAATTTCCTTTATAGGGGATTTTTAACCTGAAGGATAAGACTTTAACTCAGTGTAGAGCAATGTCATATTTTCTTAGGAATTTCTCATGCTAAAAGAAGGACAATGGCGTGGATGTAAATAATCCAGAGGCTTGCCGCTTACAGCGATTAGATGAAAGAAGTTGTTGATATTTGTATCCTGTGAACGAGGCACATTTTTTATGCTAAAAGGTTGATTGACTCAACCGGGGTTTTTTTTTATACAAAGCCTAAGAGGAGGCTATTGACCCAACAAGAGGATGTTTTTATGTGTCTCGTACGAAGCCCGAGAGAGAGGCTAAAATGGTTTGACTCAACAAGAGAGTGCTTTTAGATGTGTCTTGTACGAAGCCCAAGACGGAGGCTAAAGGTTGACTCAACAAGAGATCCTTTTATACTCAACAAGAGAGTGTTTTTGTATCTCGTACGAAGCCCGAGAGGGAGGATAAAAGGAGTATTGACTCAACAAGAGAGACTTTTTGTATCTCGTACGAAGCCCGAGATAGAGGATAAAAGGATTGCTGTTTCAGTTGAGTGATAGGTCCAGTAGGTTGGTTAAAAGAGAAAATCAGTTCTTATAAAGAGACTGATTAAAGGTAAGGCTATGCTTTGGGATTGATCAGAATATTTCCTGTTCTTTAAGGAAACGGGGAATCCAAAGGGTATTGGAGACTGTCCGAGTCTACTGATGTTTTCCCTACTTGAGAATGCCTTCGAGACTCAAGGAGATTAGACTGTCCAAGTCTAGAGTTTTATCTTTTGTACTGTGCTTAAAGAAACAGTAGTAGTACGTGCACGGTAGAAAGATCTAGAATCTTTGAAAGACTGTTCTATTAAGATGACTAATTTCTGTTCCTATACCTTTAGGAGGTCGTTGGGACAATTTGTACGAAGCCCAAGAGGAGGCTGGAAACTTTTTAGAAGCTGAGGGACAATTTGTACGAAGCCCAAGAGAAGGCTCTTTTCCCGAAGGAAGAATCCTTATACGAAGCCTAAGAGGAGGCTGTGAATACTTCTAAGAAGCCGTAGGGTCCTTGTACAACGCCCAAGAGGAGGCGGGGATGCTTTTAGGAAGCCTGTGGGTCCCCAAACTCTGAGAAATTCAAGACAGGCTATTCACAGAGAATAGATCATGCCAGGAAAGTCCGAGAATTTGGAAGAAACTCAAGAGATGCCATTCACGGAGAAAAGATCATCTCTGGGGAGTAGAGTTTCTTTGACAATGTCTAAGGGTGACAGTCTGTGAAAGGGTTCACCGAGAATGCTGCCTTTCACGTCTCTATATTGTTTAACCCCAAGAGGAGGTAAGACTGTATTTGGTAATCCTATGGGGATCTAGTTTTGACTATTTAAGAGTGATCAACGGGGCTTAGTGCTAGACGTAGTTGCCGGGGAAACTCTAAATATCTATACTAGTATTACACAGTTGATATGAGTTTATGAAAGAAGACTTACAGTGAAACAGCCCCACAATACAGTTATATGTATATGAAAGCAGATAAAGAAAGCATATAAACACTTACTCGGTTGTAGAGCTTCCATGCTGTTATGTTAGTTGTTCAACAAAGAAAGATTGAAAACAACAGTATATTCAAAATTAAAGGAGAAAGTATTTTGAAAAGATGTTGTGGTATACAGCTCAAGGAGAGGCCCAAGGTTTATCAGCGATCGCACTGTCGTTTTGTACAGAGGGACTTATACAAGTGACTGAGGCCCAAGAAAGGTTTTCTGTACAAGGGGATGGGTCTTACACTCTCTCAAGAGGCCCAAGTGTTTAAAGAAATAGAACGGGGCTTACAACACGAGGGTAGACCCAGATGATTGGTTTTTTTTATTGGCGATCGCGCCGAGGTTTTCTTTTAACGCTGTTGCACCCCAAATTTTTACCCTCAGATTTGTCTGATCATCGTCATATCATTTTCGATCGGCCATTCGTGCTTTTTCTTAGTTTTTAAGCATTAATCGTGTTTTTAACCAGTTTGCCATTTCATTTTAGAATTTCTCTCATTTGGAGAATTGATTGAGTTCTAACTTTTGATTTAATTTAATTTTAATTTTAATATAGTTAATTTTCAATTATCATTTTCAATTCTAAATTTAATTTACTTTAACTATCACTTTTATTCTAATATAAATGAAATTGGATTAACTTCATCATTTTAGATTTGATTTAAGTTTAATTTTAATTCCAATTTACTTTTACTTTAATACAATTAGTTTAAGTTTAATTTTTAATTTTAAATTAATTATGTTTAATTAACTAAGGTTATATTATTCAGATTTTAAAACAAATAAAAACCAATTTGTTTTTATTGAAGCCAGTATCCATCGTAGGCCCATTTATCTTTTTTTACAAAGCCCATTGTGAAAATTAAAACAAATACAATTGCAGTGGCAAGTTTTTCCACCCTTTTCCAAACGGTACCAAAGTCTCTACATCCTGTGTACCTTCTGATTTCACAGCTTGCACTCTGTGAGCAACAACGTAAACCTGCTCCTCCTACAACCTGAGAGAGACAACACAGCAACGGCCAAATTAACTCAATTTGAAATTGAAGAAACGGTTTCATTTTTAGAGGATAAATTGGAGAGGAATAGAAGAGATGGGGGGGCGGCCAAGTTTCAACAACCAAAAACAACTTAACTTGTTTCTGGGTTTGATATTCATGAACCACAGAGCCAGAAATGATAATCTTTAAATCTTCTCCAATCGTAGCCTAATCTCTTAACCTCCACCGAGATTCTCCCACTGCGCCTGTTCTTTCCTCTGCTTCATCTTCAACTCAATCTCCTTCTCCCTCAACGCTGAATTTCTTCAACGATTCTCCAGCAAACACACAAAACCAAAAAAAGCGAACCATCACCATCCATCCGAATTTTTTTCTTCATCAATCATCCAAACAACAAGTCAGCATCTAAACATCTCCATCAACACCATATATCAACCTCCATCAACACCATACATCAAGCCTCAATCTTCATCGTCGCCAGAAAAAAAACTCACCCTCGTGTCACCAACCATCCCAACACGCCAACACCAAACTTACTCAAAACCACAATCCCCAAAACCCTTCACAAATATTCAACAACAAAACTAGCAACTCAAAACCACCTCTTCAAATCTCCAATGCTCAAACCATTCGGAACCCAAATCGAGTTTCAAACAAACCCAATCGACCTCACCTACTCGCTTAAAAAAAACCACCAACCTTTTCCATCCTTAGAACCTCTTCGCCTTTCAACATTCATAGTTTCCAAAACCGGAACCTTTATCTCCATTAACCTTTTCCATCATCAACCCAACAACTTCAACTTCCGCTCCTTTCCAAATCATCATCGAACCCTTTTTCACCAAATCAAACCCACAAACAATTAACCGGAAACAGAGAGAGTTTGAGATTAAGAGAATTTGAAATCTAAAGACAAATCGTATTACAAGCCTTGAACCGAACTAAACTGAGGTTGAACGCGCAGCAGAGACGAACGGGATTCGCATTCGAGAGAGGTTGGATGCGTGACTCTGTTTTCTTCAAAAATCACTTTGACATTCGTCGAACTTTTGTTTGGGTTTGTTGTGTGCGACGGAGAAGAAGGCTTCGTCTTCTGAATTTTTTTTCGCATTTGTAATCGCCGTCGAGGCCTTTTGAGGATGGCTGATTTCCAATCCGTGACCTAATCCTTTGCCACTCTTGTTTTTTTTGCCCTTTTATTTCTTAAAAAAAAGAAGAAATAACGTTTTTTTTTTACAGCATGTTTAGAAGGTTGTTAGTTCGTGGGCCTTTGAAGCCCATCCGTTCCTTTTATTCACACCACCATCTAAATCCAGCGCCCACCTTTTTTATTTATTTAATAAACTTCATTATTAACTTATTTTAAAGGAAATCTTGGATAGGTTTTTTTTTTTATATTTATTTTTGATCAAGTTTTATTAATATAGCTTGCTAACTAGGCTATTTAGATTTTTACTTGGATTCTCATCTTCGGTTTTCATTATCATTTCATGTTTATTTTAGGGCCAATGAAAAAAAATCATAACTTTGTTGGTTGTTCTAACTCAATAATTTTTTATTAATGTGAGGCCATTTTTTTTTATTTTGGTCGATGAAGTTAAAAATTCAAGGTTATCGATTTCATCGATTAAATCTTGATTTAAACGAGACCAATTTGGTTCCGATTGTATGTTGGTCGATGAAAGTTAAAAATCCAAGATTATCGATTTTATCGATTAAATCTTGATTTAAACGAGACCAATTTAGTTTTATTTTATTTTGGTCAATGAAGTTAAAAATCCAAGATTATCGATTTTATCGATTAAATCTTGATTTAAACGAGACCAATTTAGTTTTATTTTATTTTGGTCAATGAAAGTTAAAAATCCAAGATTATTAATTTTTATCGATTAAATCTTGATTTAAATGAGACCAATTCGGTTTTTATTCTATTTTGGTCAATGAAAGTCAAATATTAAGATTATCGATCCTCCGATTTAAATCTTGATTTAGACAAGACCGACTTTTATTTTGGTCGATGACTTAACAAACCTCATGGTTTGGTTGATTTCATTGAGTTGACAAAACCTTGATCAACATGAGACCACTTTCTTTTTATTTAGTCGATGAAAGTCAAGAATCATTGATTATCGATTTCTCGATTAAATCATGATTAAGACGAGACTATTTCATTTTATTCCATCGTATACTTAAACATTGTTTAACATGTTTAATTCTCACTTTGCATTGATATCATGATTTTATCTTATCTCATTATCTTATTGATGTCCTTTATATCATCGGATTTGTATTATATCTTGTTATCTTAGTAACTTATAACTGTTATCTTTCCCCCATTCCATAGGAAGGTTAAACATGTTGACTCATAAGTCATTGACCCCCACCTTAACCTAGGTAACCTTTTAGGATAAAACTTCAATTTCTTGGCCTCATCAGAGCCATAAAAATTACAACTAGCATTAGGAGAGTGTTCCTCAACTCTTAGTGGTATTCATCATAATGAATTTATCACTTCTCCCGCTAACTAACCTTTAGCATAGAACCCTTTAGCAAACATAAGATAACATTTAACAAGAGGTTCCCGTAGAGTACTACGGACGTTTAGGGTGCTAATACCTTCCCTAGGCGTAACCAACCCCCGAACCTTAGATCTTTTCCCCCTTTAGGTTTTTCTAACGATCTTGAACCTTTCCTTTGGATAAATCAAAGTCGGTTGTAAAAGAAACTGATGCAAATTAATTAATAATTTGTTATCCGATTTTCACCGCAACAGAAATGGCGACTTCACTGGGGAAGTTAGACCTATTGCTGGTCCTTTCCTAAGAGGGTTAAGCCTATCTTGTTTTATGCTATTCATGTTTGCTTATCTACTTGTATGATTGCCTGTATATCATATATGCTTGTATGCTTGTATATCTGTTATATGTTTGATATTAACCCGTTTGGTTTAGGTTGACATGGTATCTATGAGTGAGATAAGTCCTAACCCGGACTTGAGAGAACACATATGCTTAGGAATCGTGGACATGGTCAAGGGAACTTCGAGGGAGAAATCCCAAAGGAGGGACCTTGAAGTCCATACTCAGTTGTGGCCCTCTCTAAAGTGGTAAATGTTGAACGAGCAATCGTGAATGCATTACTACTTTCGACCTAGGAGCCAGAGATACTGATGACCTTTAGTTATCCCTTTACCCCAACTTGGCCTATTTAGGACGTAGTACGAGGACTGTAAGGGAGTTATCCCAAATGGTTGCTACGCGATACTACACTCAGACGAGATTCTCTTGAGAATTTTATCGATCACTAAGCAATTGGAAAGTCGATAAAATCCGAAAGATGGGTTGTCGACTCTGGGAACTTTTTAGAACCTTGTCTTGCAAGTGAAAACCATAGTACACACCTTTTGGGATGGGTAGACCATGGCTCCATTCATGAGACCTAAATCTAGGTTTTGTTTGTCTTGTTGTGTGTTTGCCATATGTCTGTGCTCGTGTGTTTTATGCATCTCTACATTCAAGCATTCTTAGCCCTTTGGTTTCGAAGAACTCAAATGCTTTATGCCTTTTCAAAAAAAATTAACAGAGCATGGGTCTTAAAAGTAAAACTTTTTCAGTTTTTCCAAAAAATGTCCGCAACTTGCCTTTGAGTTCCTTGAAACCATTTGGCTTGCATTAGCATCTCATTTGCATCATGTCATAGCATGTGCATTTCCTCTCTGTCCTCGTCTTATGTCGTCGTTCTCCCTTCAGAATCGTCTTTGAATCGTCACCCGAGCCAAACTCGACAAAGGATGTCTGAACAATACTGCGAGATGGACAGAGTTAACAATGAATTGGGTGAGCTCCGAGGAGGAATGGGGCAGATTCTGGAAGCAATTCAAGTTATGAGTGCAAGGATGGATACACAAGCGACAGTAGTCTCCGAGATTATCACTACAACTATAGAACCTCCCGTTACTATTGTGAACCCCACTTTAGGCATGCCTTTTAACTTTATGCGTGCTCCGGCCGTCACTTCGACTCAACAAGTTGTTCCCTTATTTAATGAGGCTATTCCTACCTTCACTCCAGCAGCAGTGCAAGCCCAGATGCACCCAGTTTTTCAGAATCCACCTCTGGTCCATGATCATGTCAATAGGTTCGAAGAAGGGGATAATCGACATGAAAAGCTGAAGGAAAGTGTAGAGACAATGCAGAGGAAATTGGAAGCAATGGAGAGGGGCAATAAATCTAACACTAATGTCAAAGACATGTGCTTAGTCTCAGGCTTGGTAATTCCACCCAAGTTCAAACTACCCAATTTCGACCTATACTCAGGAGCGACCTGTCTGGTCATGTATTACCGACGAATGGCTGCATTTATGGATAATGATAAGTTGATGATCCACTGCTTCCAAGATAGTTTGAAAGGGGCTGCTGCAAAGTGGTATTTGACTTTGAACCAATCTAGGATCCGATGTTTTCAAGATGTATCTGATGCTTTTGTGAAGCATTACAGATATAACATGGACCTGGCGCCAGATCGTAGACAACTACTGAGTATGTCATAGCGCAATACCGAGTCTTTTAGAGAGTATGCACAAAGATGGAGGGAGCTGGCTTCACAGGTAGAGCCACCTTTATCTGAAAAAGAGTTAACTGACTGGTTTGTTGACACGGTGAGACCGGAATTCTATGAAAGGATGATCAGTAGCGTGTCTGCTAGTTTTTCCGATATTGTGGCTGTAGGGATTAAAGTAGAGCTTGGTCTGAAGAGTGGAAAAATGACCAAGAAAGCTGGTAGTTCGAGCGACAATGCCAAGATATCCTTCAAAAGGGAAGGAGATACCAATGTGGTGATGACGAACAAAAGGAAGAAAAATCAGTTCTGGAAGCGTCAGCAGTAACAGTGTTATTCTGTTCAGTAACCTTATGTGGCCGCCATCGCGCCAACATTCGACAACCAAGCTTCTGGTTATCAGTCGGTCCCTCAACCACCAGTGTATCAACGAGCGCCCAACGCTCCTGCTTATTCACAATGGACTCAAGTTTCTTGTCAGAATATTCTAGGCAAAAGAAAGGGTGGAAGGCCTCCGATTCCTCCCATTCCTATGACGTATACAGCATTGTATCCTGTTCTGATGCAACAAGGATTAATAACTACAAGGTCATCAGGCCCACCTCCCGATCCACTTCCACCTTCTTATAATCCCAACGCTCATTGTGCATTCCATGAAGGTGCACCAGGCCACAATTTAGAAGGTTGTTTTGCTTTGAAGCATACTGTGAAGGACTTAGTGGAGAGAAACATTTTGTCTTTCAATGGCTCCCAGCCTAATATCAAGCACAATCCTTACCCGCTCATGAGATAAGTAATGCTGTGGAGGATGTATCAAGACCAAGATGGACTATGATTGAGCTCCTCTTTGATTTTCTGCACTTGATTCCCTAAAGCTGGCAATCTGTTGGCTGTTTCAGCAATTTTATTATATTTCCTTTGCACTTTGAATTTGTATTTGCTTATGAGCTTTGTTGTACTTTCAAACTGGCAAGGTTAATGAATTGTTTGTGCATCTTTTTGGTTAAATCCATTCGTTTCACTCATTTACTTTTATTTTCATAAAAGCAAATATATTTCTTTTTCACTCCTTTTTCAAACTTTTGTTAAAACAATGATTAGGGAGGATGATGAAAACCCCGTGTTCATAATTGCTGTGGTATACTTTCAAATTAAACCTCGCCGAGGATGGAAGGCATTGTTTCAATTCATCCCTCGTTACCCCTTCGGGCCTAGAAGTAGGAGTTTTCCTTCCTTACACAAAAAAAAACCTTAAATTTCAACCTTGGGGCAGGGTAGTTCTCAGTTTAACTCGGTTATGCATTTAAACACGAGTGTTTCACATAAGGCGCCAGTCAGCTTTCAAATCAAGTGACTTCCTATTTTTTGGAGATTTGAACGTATATCTTGAGCTAACTGAGCGTAGGATTTGAACCTTTATCTTTTCTTTCATAAACCATAAACAATACCACTTTGCAACCCCTAAAAGACCTAATTGAGGTAAGGTTGTTTTGAAAGGCATACTACAGCAAGGTTGAGTAACCTGACTCCTAATAATCTTTGTAACTCGCGTGTGTTGGTCACTTCCTTAATGACTAGACCCACCATTGTTGTTGACTATTTAATCATTTCACTGTGCGTTTTTATCAAAACTTTGCATCAAAACTTTGCATTATTTTTTTATGTGTGCGACGGAGAAGAAGGCTTCGTCTTCTGAATTTTTTTCCGCATTTGTAATCGCCGTCGAGGCCTGTTGAGGATGGCTGATTTCCAATCCGTGACCTAATCCTTTGCCACTCTTGTTTTTTTTTCCCTTTTATTTCTTAAAAAAAAAAGAAGAAAAAACCTTTTTTTTTACAGCTTGTTTAGAAGGTTGTTAGTTCGTGGGCCTTTGAAGCCCATCCGTTCCTTTTATTCACACCACCATCTAAATCCAGCGCCCCACCTTTATTATTTATTTAATAAACTTCATTATTAACTTATTTTAAAGGAAATCTTGGATAGGTTTTTTTTTATATTTATTTTTGATCAAGTTTTATTAATATAGCTTGCTAACTAGGCTATTTTTTTACTTGGATTCTCATCTTTGGTTTTCATTATCATTTCATGTTTATTTTAGGGCCAATGAAAAAAAATCTTAACTTTGTTGGTTGTTCTAACTCAATAAGTTTTGATTAATGTGAGGCCATTTTTTTTTTGGTCGATGAAGTTAAAAATCCAAGGTTATCGATTTTATCGATTAAATCTTGATTTAAACGAGACCAATTTGGTTCCGATTGTATGTTGGTCGATGAAAGTTAAAAATACAAGATTATCGATTTTATCGATTAAATCTTGATTTAAACGAGACCAATTTAGTTTTATTTTATTTTGGTCAATGAAGTTAAAAATCCAAGATTATCGATTTTATCGATTAAATCTTGATTTAAACGAGACCAATTTAGTTTTATTTTATTTTGGTCAATGAAAGTTAAAAATCCAAGATTATCAATTTTTATCGATTAAATCTTGATTTAAATGAGACCAATTCGGTTTTTATTCTATTTTGGTCAATGAAAGTCAAATATTAAGATTATCGATCCTCTGATTTAAATCTTGATTTAGACAAGACCGGCTTTTATTTTGGTCGATGACTTAACAAACCTCATGGTTTAGTTGATTTCATTGAGTTGACAAAACCTTGATCAACATGAGACCACTTTCTTTTTATTTAGTCGATGAAAGTCAAGAATCATTGATTATCGATTTCTCGATTAAATCATGATTAAGACGAGACTATTTCATTTTATTCCATCGTATACTTAAACATTGTTTAACATGTTTAATTCTCACTTTGCATTGATATCATGATTTTATCTTATCTCATTATCTTATTCATGTTCTTTATATCATCGTATTTGTATTATATCTTGTTATCTTAGTAACTTATAACTGTTATCTTTCCCCCATTCCAAAGGAAGGTTAAACATGTTGACTCATAAGTCATTGACCCCCACCTTAACCTAGGTAACCTTTTAGGATAAAACTTCAATTTCTTGGCCTCATCAGAGCCATAGAAATTACAACTAGCATTAGGAGAGAGTTCCTCAACTCTTAGTTTTATTCATCATAATGAATTTATCACTTCTCCCGCTAACTAACCTTTAGCATAGAACTCTTTAGCAAACATAAGATAACATTTAACAAGAGGTTCCCGTAGAGTACTACAGACGTTTGGGGTGCTAATACCTTCCCTAGGCGTAACCAACCCCGGAACCTTAGATCTTTTCCCCTTTAGGTGTTTCTAACGATCTTGAACCTTTCCTTTGGATAAATCAAAGTCGGTTGTAAAAGAAACTGATGCAAATTAATTAATAATTTGTTATCCGATTTTCACCGCAACAAACGCAGGGGGACTTATACAATGTCTGAGGCCCAAAAAGTTTTGGTTAAAAGGGGATTGGGTCTTACACTCTAATAGAGGCCCAAAAGATTTATTTTTGTACAAGTGGTGGGGCTTACAGCTCAAGGAGAGGCCCAGGGTCATTTGTTTGAAAATGGCGATCGCGCCGAGATTTTTGAAAACGCGGTGGGTCTTATACAATGCATTGAGGCCCAAAATGGTTTGGTTTTCAAAGGGGGTTGGGTCTTACACTCTAATAGAGGCCCAAAAGATTTTGAATGGGTCTTATAGCTCGAGGAGAGGCCCATGGTTTTTTCAACGGACGATGATCGCGTCGAACTTTTTGAAATACAACGGGACATATACAATAAGTGAGGCCCAAAAAGTTTTTTATTTACAAAAGATAGGGTCTTACACTCTATTAGAGGCCCAAAAGTGTTTGAATTTGTTTGATGAGGGTGAAAATCAAAGAAACCCTAATTTGTTATTCTTTAAAAGTAAATATTTAAAGAAAATCAAATAAAATACCAAATAAGTTTGAATAAACCATTTGTGATTTTTATTTAAGGTTTTAGAAATGAGGGATTAATCATAAGGTTAATTAAAACTCACTTGGTTTTGATTTTCAAAGTAAATATTCACTTTTAAAATGTTTAAAAACATTAAAAAGGAATTTATTCACAAAAATGCTAATTATATTAAATAAATAATATAAACTTAATTTTTTTGTGGAATAAAATATTTCAATATTTTTGTGATTTTTTTGCAAAAAGAACCAATAAAAAATAATTAAAATTGAAGGAGTTATTAATTTTCCAATTAATTAATAAAACATGAAAATATTGGAAAAAATAGCAAAAATGTGAGAAAACACAAAATGGCATGGGTTGGGTTTGAACCCACGACCTCAAGGTTATAGGGCGCATGCCTTACCACTGGGGTGGTGATACATCCATTGCTTGAAGTGAAACCACAAATATACAAGGCTTGCCTTGTTTTCTAGGCCTGACCAAGGCAAGGCAAGGCAAGTTTTGCCAAGAAACGGGAAGGTCCATAACTTTCTCATTTCTTAATGGTTGGGGACATAATTTATATGCATCTGGCCTAGAATTTCACAAGGAATCCAATGGTGGTGGTATTTTTTTTCAGATCATACTCCCTCCTCAAAACCCGTTAGTGGTTTTGAAAAAGGCCTATAATTGCATTTTCTATGCTACACTTTGATACAGGCATGAATTACAGGATGAATTGGTTCAAACACAACATATATAACATGTATGAGGTGTGTATGATCAGTGGACTTCAAAGTAATGCATATTTTGGAAAGTTCAAGATGGAGGAACCATTTGGGACAGTTCAAGGATGTTATTTGGAGTGTGTTTGAGGTTTTATCTGGTTTGGAAAGTGACTGAATCAAGACATGGCTTGAAAAATGTACAAAAGGCCTATTTTGAGGTTTTGAGAGGTGACTTTGTGATTTTAGTGTTACAGGTCACTTTTGATAGTTTGGATCACCTACATAAGATGTTTATGAGGTGTTAGGACCATGAGTTGTGATGGAAATGCTCTCTAACTCAAAAACTCAAAGTTACCTTGCTAAAGAAGGCATTTTGGCCTAAAGAGAGGGATTTTGAGGAAAGCATCTGTTTGATGGCTTTGGTGTACTCAAATGAGCACAAATGAGCTCTATTTATAGTAGAGCAAGTTTATTTTGGGATCAATAGTGAATGCCAACTGCAGCAGAGGTTTGGCCAATGGTTGCACTTTGGAATCCAAGTCTCCTCTAGCCATTGACTAGAGGTTAGGGCACACGGATGTGGTTCCCTTGGTCTTGGATAAGTCTTGACTGAATTCAGTTGCAAATGGCTCAGTCCATATCACCTTGGTGTATGCATTGAATGCTCCAATCCAAAATTGAAGTCTTGTCCCTCTTTTAGGGAATTCTAGGTTTGGCATGCTACTTCTTGTTCCAAGGACTTTGGAAGCTTGGCTCAGTGTTTGTCCCCTTTAGATTTGATCCTCAGATGTGTCCAAAGTGACGACAAGGCTTGGAATTATCATATTTTTCCAAATCGAGCAAAAATGCAAAATTCTTCCTAGCCTTGGTTTCGCTCCCGGGATTTTCATCCAAGTACAAACGCGAAAGTGGCACCGAAACAGAGTCGCCAGCAATGTGTATTTATCCCATGAGAGGGAAAGGAAACACCACATAAACCTGAAGGGAAGGAAAATCATGGTCTCGTGACCAAGAGTACTGGGTTCGGGAGTCGGTTACGCGAAGGGAAGGTATTAGCACCCCCACGCGTCCATCGTACCCGATGGGATCCACGCTTGCTTGTCTCGATCAAAAGGTGATAGAAAATATGCTAGAAAAGGAATGGAAAGAGAACGAGAAACAAATGTAGGGAAAATAAAAGAAGTGCTCGAATGGGCCCTACCCCACTGCCTAAGTTTCTCATCGGGAACATGAGAATCAGAGCGACGTAGTTCCCCTCAACGAGGGTCGCTTTGTTTGTGTTTTTTAGTGGAAACGTCAGAGTGCGCGTTCCAGCAGTTAGGTGTTGCAGCTCGCTGTTGGGAGACTTAGGCGTTACCTGTTTGCGGTAGAACGGACTTGACGAGCCTTTAAGGAATAGAATGAAGGAGATGAGAAAAGAATTTGTTTGTTTTTGTCTTTTAAGAAAGAAATGTTTTGTTTATTGGTGTTTAGTAACGCACATTGTATTTAAGTCCCTCATGTAAGATCGAATGCCTCGCATATCGACCCAAGACGGGACGTACGCTAAACATTCTAAGAAAGTGAGAGAAGACCCCTCACTATCTCATTCTTACATGAAAGGCTCAAATACAATATTTGTTTTGCCTTTATTAGGTGTTTTTTTACTTTTGTTTTAAGATGAGAAGAAGAGACTCAAAAGAGGATCAAAGGTGAAAACTAAGGGGAGACTAAGACACACCCTAGTGTTAGCATGCTTGGAGATCCTATGGTTAATGTGGTTTAACAAACCTACTTCTAAAAGAAAAAAAAGAAGAAGAGCAAAAGAAGCAACTTACTTCCAAAATGGAAGTTAAGTTGGTCTTAAAGAGGGGTGAAGAAGAAGTTATTCAAGGAAAGCATGTAAATGCTCAACAAAATCACAAGCTGAATTATTAAAAGCAAAAAGAGAAGATGAGGGAGAGGAGTGTATGTGGAACTAAGTCCACACCCTTACTTACCATGCACCTACATGAAAAGGTTAGCTCACAAAACTATAATCAAATCAACTAAGAACCAAGGAACAAAGATCTTAAGAGATACACACTAATCAAAGTCAGAATCTAAACAATAAGAGTGATCTCTATTGTTAAGATATCAAGCACAAATGAATTATGCACAAACAAAGCACTAATCATTAAAGAATTGAATCATGGAAGAAATAGATGAAGAATGAGTGAACATGCAAGGTGATCATGCAATTATGCCTCATGAAAGACCAAAGTCAGAATTACATTCAATTCACAAATGTCTTATAAGGTATATGAAATATCACACAACTCATGTTTAAAATATTACAAGTAGAAGGGATAAGATGAAGAAGAAGTAAGAAAAAAGAAACATGTTCAATTAGATGCACAAAATGACCTATCAAAGATGCATAACATGTAACATGATTATAGAATGCATATAGGCAGTGGCATGCTAATGATAAGATGCTAATGGAAGATGCAAAACATCATACAAAATGCAAGCATAAGGCAAGTAGTGCACAAGAAGAAATAAGGAATGAAAACATGTCAAAGTTTCAAGTTATAACACATAAACTCATGCCAAATGCAAATGCACATCAAGGTGACCTATAATGGAACTAAAATGACTTAGAATATCATGCAAAGGATCTATAAAAGATGCACAAACAAACATTAAAGGGTGGCATAAATGCCTCATTAAAAACTAAAGCTCAGATGCTATCAAGATTTCACAAACATTCCTCTAATCTAACATGTATAAACAAATAGAAAATGAATTTTTAAAATCATGAAAATAGAGCATCAATCAAATAAGTCATAATGGGATCATATATTAAAAGTATAGCACAAAACTCAACAAGAATCATGCTCATTTAGGCTCACAAATTCACCTTGAAACATTTCAAAAGAAAGATCAAATAAAAACATCAAAGCACATGATAAAATGACATTAAAATTAAAATGAAAATTATATTACATTCTTCAAGATGTTGTCTAACCAATGCAAAAGGAATGGATTGAAAATGTTGTGTGGAATGTGAGAAACAAAATGCACAAGTTGGATCATCAATGAAGAATATCATTCAAAAGAAATTAAAGGGAAAATTTGGAATTATGCTCAAAAATCACCAAGGTCAGAATTAAAAATTATCAAAAATTATTTAAATGTATTGGGAACCCACATGAATTTATTTATGATTTTTAGAAGTGTTTTACTATTTTTTAAAAATAAAAAATCAAACAGATATGGAAAAGAAATTAAAAAACAAAAGAAAATGGGGTGGGGGTGCAAAAGAAGTAAAAGGCACGTTTAAAAGTGTATTGGGCTTCAAATAGGGTGTGCAAATAGGAATTAGAACCCAATCCAACATGCTTGTGATTGTGTGTGATGAGTGTGCATGCGTAGTCAAAGATTTGACTCCATCTGAGCCCTTAGATCAATCAGCAGACAATCATTAAAAATAATAAAATGATCACGTGAACCAGAATGCAAGCATAGGGTAATAATCATACACACGCCTACACACAAGTCAACTGAAATCCAAAGAAATGCACGTGAGAGAGAGGTTGGCTCATTAATATGGTGGCACAATTTAAACCATTGGATCAAAGTCAATGCCAGATGATCATACAAGTAATCATATCATGCCAATCAGCACGCAATCACACCATAAGAATGATACACACACGCACATGTAATCAAATCAGAGGTCAAAATAAAGCACGTGAAATGCACATGTTTTTTAATGTGCTGGCACCATACCAACCATGAGATTAAACTGATCCAACGGCTACGTTATAAAGTTCAGAAACCCTAGCAAAATCAACCACCGGTCGGAGAAGGACCTCCGGTCATCTTCTCCGGCGAAAACGCCACCACCTGCAAACCTTCATACATCCAGAAATGCACAAAAATGGTACCAAAATGAAGAGGAACTCATGTAGGTCAAGAATCTAGGTTCAGTTTTCACACATCACATGCATACAATGAGAATCGAACGCAACAACATTGCCCTAATTTTCTGAAACTAAGCATCTAGCATGCCTATCATCTAGCCGGATACTTCAGAGCTCCTAATGAGCTAAAATCAACAAAAAACGAGTAATAAGGAAGAGAAATCATGCGAGCAAAGTTTGAGAAATCAAACCTAAAACTGATGAAGCTTTGGATCTACAAGAATACCAGAGAAAAGTGCTTCTACCTTGAGCTTCGATTGGCCAAATAAAGGCTTGAGAACTCTGAAAAATGGAGATGAATATGGATCTGCAGTGTAGTTACTTCAACTATTCAATGATCTCCAAGTTCAATGCTACTTGATGATGAAGCTTGAAGATAAAGTCAAATGAGAATGATGATGGAATCGTGTGCAGAAAGAGAAAAGAGTTCAGAGAAAGTAGAGAGAATTTGAGAGTGTTCTTTGGAGTGAGTGAAAAAATGAAAGATCCTCCATGAAAATGTGAGTGAGATTTAGTTATATAGGTTAAGTCAGAATTGAACCATGGTGGTTAAATGAGTCAGTTAAGGTGAGTTGATTGGGTTAAAGTGAGTGCACCCTAACTAATTGAGTCAAGTTAGTTAGGGGCGAGTGAGAAGAGGTTGAATCTGGAGTGGTTGCATTCATGGTGTTATGGTGAGATTAAAAGAGAAAGAGTGGTGGTGATGTGTTGTTCTGATGTAGCAGCAAGGGACATGACTTGCACAATAAGCTTTTTTCATTTCTCCTTTGGTGCATGGCAAGGCATGTATGTATGTATGTGTAGGACTCTTGCTTGGCCAAATGAGGTAAAGGAAAGTGTGGAGAAGTGTGCGTGCGAATGCTTGAAGTAACAACAACAACAATGTTTATTTTTTCTGATTTCCTAGCAGCCTCACTTCAATGGAGATATGGGAGTTTGATGAGGAATTGCTCTCTTGTTAGTGAATGAAAATAGCTACTTTTGATGTCAATGGAAAGAGGATTCATGGGAGAATAATTTTGGTATGGAAATTGGATTGCAATGGGACCTCAAACACACCTAAAAATGGACATGAACTCAGTGGATCCACAACTGACTTAAGGGCGTGGCAAACTTGGCATGGCAAGGTAACATGGCCTATGGATTTTCAGCATGAACATACTAACTTGGGACCATTATATCTCCATCATAACTTGCTCAAATTAAAAAATGTCCAACATGAACATTGAAGAGGGCATGGAAAGGAACAACTTTGATGTTGGAAAGTTTTCCATTTGAAGCTTCCTTGATGGAGAAAAATGCTTTGACTTTTGGCACACCATGTGTTTGTCAAAATTATGGCGCGTGGGCCTGGTCATGCTTAGTCATGACTTGGTTTTTTGACCTAGTTTTACCAAACTGATCAATCATAACTCATTCAATTTTGATCCAATGGAAGAGTTCTTTATATGGATTTGAAGCTTAGAACATGAACTTTAATTGGCTCAACTTGGGCCTGAGTTTTGGAGCTTTTATCTTGAAGAAAGAGAGCCTCAAAGTAGGGTGCAAAATGGTCCAAACTTGCCATTTTTGGAAACCCTAAAGTTTATATTTTTGGCAGTTTTGTGATTTCTTGATTTTTTCATAATTCCTCCATCATTTCTTGATCAACTCTTGTCCAATGAACATATATAACTTGAATTTCATGAATTTGACCTTAAAAAGTCAGGAGTTGACTTTTTCCACTGCGCAGTTGACTTTTTCCCCAATTTCTTGATTATCAAGCGACTGATCAATTGAACCTCTTCTGAAATGAATCAATGGCCAATATTCCATCCTTATACACTTAATATCATGTAGAAAACATTGAGATCAAGTTTGAATCAAAATTTCATCAGGAGACCACTTGAATCTAAAACCCTAATTTTGACTGTTTTTTGTGATAGGAGGTGATGCACTGTCCAAACTTTCTTGATGAATTCCCATCTTCCAATGACTTGTGAGATCAAATGGGGATGATATATGATGTAATAGACCCTTGAGGCTTGTTATATACCCTTGGCTCTTATTCTCTTGCTTTGGATGATCCACACCTTTGAGGAACAACTGATCACATACCCTTATGCAAGATGCAATGCTAAATGTTTGATGTTTTATTTTTCTATGCTTGAATGCAATGAAATGAAATGAAAGCTCATGCTAAATGATATGAAGAAATGAGAGGGAAAATTTTGGGGTATTACACTTGGCAGTTTTCAGCAAGGCATATTGCCATGGTCATATCTCATGGCTCAAGTGGAATTTGGTGATGTTCTTGGTCATTTTGGAAAGCCCTTATATGATACAACAACTATTTGATCATATTTGGTTTTGATACCTTTTGGATCCAAGTGAAAAATCCCCCTACATTTGGAAAAAAGTGAAGGCAGATTCTGACTTAGTGAAAATTTCACTAAGTGTTGGAAAAAAGTGACATTTTCACTTTTTGTGATTTTGATCATTCCATAACTCAAAATCCATGATGAATTTGGAAGGAGGTCAATTTTAAGATTTTGTAGAGGGTAATGAGATCTACAAATCTAGCTTTGGATGGGGAAAAATGGATTTGTGGTTTAGGAGTTATGATCCTCCAAAGTTGGTACCCTTGCCACTTTGTTCATAACTTAGAAAATTTTCTAAGTTTTTATGGTTACCCCTTTTACAAGTTATCCCACTTTTCTTGATTTTTATTGATGAATGATGATTCAAATCATACATTAACATCATTTTAGGGTTAAAAACCATTTTTGTGAAAAATCTCAAAAAGTCAAAGTTGACTTTGGTGCACAGTTGACATTTTGTCAGATGAATTTCAAACTGTGCGATCCTTTAGGAAATCATGTCCTTAACCTAAATCAAACTTGATAGACATGTTCCATGGGTATTATAGGGTATATTGAATCATGTCCTAGGGTTTGGGAGCATGTCCTGGTCAAAAGTCAAAGATACAGTTGACTTTTCTCGCGAAACCCTAACTGTGGTACTGATGAAATTGAGACTTGCTGCTCAAGCTTCCTGGATCAACCCATTGTTACAAATGGATCAATGTGGTATGTTGGAGACCCTAAAATCCTCTCTTGAGGTCTTGGCTCATGATTTGTCCCAAAAGTCAACTTAGGGGTGAATTAGGTCAAGAAACCCTAATTCCTGATTTTTTATGTATGCATCCCCTAAGGTCAAATTGACTTGATGCTTGGGCCCATGAGGTTCCATGGAGTATTTTAGGATATGTTTTGAAGCATTGGCTCATGCCCAGAGGAAAATTTTCATCTGGAGGCCCTGGTCGACCAAACCCTAATTTGGTGACACTAGCGATCTTGAGGCTTGATCCACCTGGAAGGTAGCAGCCTTGTGCTTAATCCTTAAAGTGGGAGTCCTCTTGATCCCTTGTGGATATTTGAGAGGCTAGACAAGTTGAAGATCATGTCATTTCTTGATTGATCCTTTGTCTAAAAACTCTGAGAGGGCTGGAAACCCTAAATTTGATCGTAGTTGATGCTCACCCATCTTTGGGGGCATTGATGAGGTATAATGGTTCCTCCATATTGTGATGATGATTTTCACAATGATGGGAAATCTTAGTGGTCAAAATTTGGGGTATGACAGATGCCCCTATTTAATCTTCTTGGACCCGAAGGTGTGAATGGCGAAGGTATTCGGGCATTCGGGGTGCAAGAGGATTAAATATCGGAATACCCGAAATTTTGATGGTGGTTAAGAATGGTAACTTGCGCATACTTCTTCTTTTGCTAAGCAATGATGCTTAGAAAAGGTAAAAAACTTCCCCTCGATCCCGATTTCCTACCAAGGAACTGGTCTTAGTTTCTGAAATAAACTTCCCATCGATCCTGGTTTCCCACCAAGGAACTGGTTTTAGTTTCTGAAATAAACTTCCCCTCGATCCTGGTTTCCTACCAAGGAATTGGTCTTAGTTTCTGATGTAAACTTCCCATCGATCCTGGTTTCCCACCAAGGAACTGGTCTTAGTTTCTGAAATAAACTTCCCCTCGATCATGGTTCCTAACCAAGGAATTGGTCTTAGTTTCTTTTGTCAATAAACTTTCTTGACAAGGGACGCTATTCGTAGCGATTTTCCTCAAACTTCTCGCCGAATTTTCCTGGAGAGATGCCATTTGATAGAAAAAGTTTTGATGTCAGACTTGCTGGGGAACCCATCTGTCTGAATTGTAGAGATGTACAAACTTCCCTGTTTGGAGACGCCATTTGCCGACTCTACTAGGGAAAACGAGTCTCTTGATAGACTTTTTTCGCTTGGGGTCTTACATCATACTTTTCTTGGGATCTTCTCGGAGAAATGCCATATGATGTGATCTAATTTTGAGGTGCCGATGACCTTTTCAGCAGCGGTCTTTTCGGAGAAAAACTGCTGTATTGCTGAATCTCTGCTTAAGAGGCTTCCTATAGGGATTTTCCTTAATCCGGGAAAGCGAAGATATCATCTTCAATGGCGAAGAGTGACATCGGTTGAAGGTTCTCTGGTCTTTCAGAGGTTCAAGTTATCAAAGTGGTCAAGGGCCAATTCTGATCCAGAACTAAACTGGAGGAGAGAGATTGTTCATACGCAACCTTTCCTAACAAGGAAAGAACTGACAACTCGATTGAGAGGACTGTTATCACTAGGGGACAAGACTGACGGGAGTGATAGTGATGCAAAATGAGTGCAAATGCAAAGAAATAATGCATGATGTGTGTATGTATATGCTGACAAAACTGACACGACATACAGACTAATAGATGAACATGACTGGATACTCGGCCATCGCGGGGCGAAGAAGTACCGCTGGTTCAAGATAACAATTCCGCCTTGATTAGGAGAAATGGTCCCTGTTGGGAGCGACGCTGGTCGGGCTTAGGAGATGGGAACTCGGCCGAAGAGGTTAGAAGGAGCATTCGCATCTGACATAGCTGATCCTTCATTCAGGCATACTGGTTTAGAAGGAGTATTTTGATTCTGTACTTTGAGGCTCGAACACCTTTGGAGAAGCAATCGATGTTCTTTCGATGTTTAACTGTCAAAAGAAATTGTCGTCTTTATTTTTAAAAGCAGAACAATTTTAACAAATAAATTCATTTTTGTTTCGTTTCAAGAATCGTTGATCATGTTAAACTGTCGTTCTGTAAAGCTAAACAAATAAGAATTGCAAACAAAAGCACAAGGGCTCAAATTTTATTGATAGGATGGAAATCAGCCAAACGCGTGATTCCATAGAACATTTACAAAGTTTAGCAAATGGTAATTTAAGGGAAAAGGGCTACATTGAAACATAATGACCACTATCCTTCTACCAACTTTAAATTCGGGACATCCTGAGCTTCTGTCGAAGATGACCGTGACTGGAGCTTTCCTGACGAATGATGTAACTGCTGCCGAGGGACTTGCCCCTTTGTCGAAAGTAGGTACTTGCCATTATCCCTAATTTTTGCCTAGATTGTACTTTGAGGTTTCCAATCCACCAGGATGATTTTTGATCATGTCTGTAACTTTTGCCTGGACCGCCCTTTTGGGTTTTCAATCCACCGAGACGTTTTTTTTTCTCTCTCTTTTTTTTAGGCGAAGTATTTCTTGACTACATCAACATTTGCGGGGTAGGCAAATTCCTCTCCGTCCATGGTTGCAAGTATCAAGGCACCGCCTGAGAAAGTTTTCTTGACCAAATAGGGGCCGTCATAATTCGAAGTCCATTTGCCCCGGGAATCAGTGAGAAATGATTGTATCTTTTTGAGCACAAGGTCTCCTTTCCTGAAGACGCGAGGTCAAACCTTTTTGTCGAAGGCCTTCTTCATTCTTTGCTAATACAACTGACCGTGGCATAGTTCCGTTATTCGTTTCTCTTCGATCAGGTTGAGTTCGTCGTGTCGACTTTGACACCATTCAGCTTCTGTAAGCGTAGCTTCCATCAATACCCGGATTGATGGGATCTCTACTTCTATGGGAAGCAATGCTTCCATGCCATATACTAGAGAGAAAGGGGTTACCCCTGTTGAAGTGCCGACAGATGTGCGATAACCGTGAAGAGCAAAGGGTAGCATCTCGTGCCAATCTTTGTAGGTTACAACCATCTTTTGAGCAATCTTCTTGATGTTCTTGTTAGCCGCTTCTACCGCTCAGTTCATCTTTGGTCGGTAGGGAGATGAGTTATGGTGTTCGATCTTGAACTCTGCGCACAACTCTTTCATCATCTTATTGTTCAAGTTAGATCCATTATCTGTAATGATCTGGCTCGGAACACCATAACGGCAGATGATATTGTTTTTTGATAAATCGGACCACCACTTGTCGGGTTACATTAGCGTACGATGCTGCTTCGACCCACTTAGTGAAGTAATCAATGGCTACCAGAATGAACCGATGTTCGTTTGTAGCTTTGGGCTCAATCAAGCCAATCATGTCGATTCCCCATATGGAAAAAGGCCATGGGGAAGAAAGAACATTGAGATGTGTTGGCGGTACATGAATTTTGTCGAAGTATATCTGACACTTGTGACACTTCCTCATGTACTTGTAGCAGTCGGATTCCATTGTCAACCAATAGTACCCTGCTCTTAGAATTTTTCTCGCCATTGTATGTCAATTGGCATGAGTTCCAAAGGAACCTTCGCGAATTTCTTTTATCAGCATGTTTGCTTCTGGTCTGTCTATGCATCGGAGCAAGACCATGTCAAAATTTCTCTTATAGAGTGTATCACTGCTCAGAAAGAAACTGCCTGCCAGTCTTCTGAGGGTTTTCCTGTCTTTCCTGGATGCCCCAGGTGGGTACTCTTGTTTCTGAAGGAAGCATTTGATATCGTTATACCAAGGTTTGTCGTCTATGACTGCTTCAATTATGAAGATGTAAGCGGGCCTCTCAAGACGCATTATGTCAATCTTAGGTATGTCATTCCATTGACCTACTATAATCATAGAAGAGAGAATGGCTAATGCATCAGCCATGTGATTCTCTTCACGAGGGATGTGATGAAACTCGACTCTATTGAAGAAGGGTAGCAACTTTCTCGCATAGTCTTTGTAAGGAATCAATCCTGATTGGTATGTGTTCCAATCTCCTTTGACCTGATTGATAACTAGGGCTGAGTCGCCATATACATCCAAGTTCTTGATCCTTAAGTCGATCACTTCTTCGAGACCCATGATACAAGCTTCGTATTCGGCCTCGTTGTTCGTACACTTGAACGTAAGTCGGGCAGTGAAAGGAATGTGGGTACCCTGAGGTGTTATGATGATTGCCCCAATTCCGTTTCCATAATTATTGACAGCTCCGTCAAAGATAAGCCCCCATTGGGAACCTGGTTCTGGCCCTTCACTGGGTAGCGGTTCATCGCAATCTTTCATTTTCAAATACATGACATCTTCGTCTGGGAAGTCAAATCCGATTGATTCTTGATCGTCAATCGGTTGATGAGCTAAATGGTCGGCTAAAATACTCTCCTTAACGACTTTTTGAGCATGATACTCTATGTCATATTCTGACAGCAACATCTGCCAACGGGCAATCCTTCCCGTGAGAGCAGGCGTTTCGAAGACGTACTTGATTGGGTCCATTTCAAAGATTAACCAAGTAGTGTGACGAATCATGTACTGGCGCAGACGTTTGGCTGCCCAAGCCAAAACGCAGTAAGTTTTTTCAAGCATAGTATACCGAGTCTCGCAGTCGGTGAATTTCTTGCTCAAATAGTAGATGGCAGACTCTTTCCGTTTGGTTTCGTCTTGTTGGCCAAGTACACAGCCCATGGAGTCTTCCAGGACTGTGAGATAGATAATCAGTGGCCTTCCTTCCACTGGAGGTGATAAAGTCGGAGGGTTCAACAGGTATTTCTTAATACTGTCGAAGGCGGTTTGGCAGTCTTTTTGAGTAACTTGAAAATCGGCGCACATGTCGCAGTCATGAGGAATATGAATCTGGAGATGTAGTTCAAACGTCCCAGGAATCCTCTGACTTGTTTTTCAGTTTTTGGAGAAGGCATTTCTCGAATGGCCTTGACCTTGTCAGGACCAACCTCAATTCCTTTCTGGCTGACGATGAACCCTAAAAGTTTTCCTGAACGGACACCGAAGGTGCATTTGTTGGGATTCAAGCGGAGTTTGTCTTTCTCAACCGCTCGAGTAGCTTTGACAGATGGGTCACATGCTCCTTTTTTGTCTTAGATTTAGCAATCATATCATCGACATATACCTCGATTTCTTTGTGTATCATGTTGTTGTACCCCAAATTTTTACCCTTAGATGTCATCTTCATTTGTGCATCTTAGGTCAATCATCTCTGCATTGTTTAAACTAACCCTTATCTTGCAGTTTGTTTCTTTGTGTTCAAATTAGGTTCGCATATCACCATGAAACTCCACAAGTTGTTTTGAAGCAAGTCAGCAAAAGATCTCCAGTGCAAGAACTTTGGAATCAGGGTTTTGCTCTGAAGAAATCACTGAGAAATTGGCTCTATCAAGTCAAGATTTGTGTGGTTCACTTACCACTTAAGGTCATCTACATCCAAGAGACATCATTCAACAGGAATCCAAGATCTATTGGTCCTCAACAAGAGAAGTTTGAGCCTCTGCCTCACTATACCTCCAAATTAGGGTTTCTGTGACACCTATCAGTCAATGACTTTGATTTTCATCAAGATGAACTCCCAAACCCTAATTCTTGATTTTTTTGGTTTATCAACATCCTCAAGAGTCTCCTAAGACCTTTATATGAGAAGGAAGAAGCAAATTTACAAGATCTGACCTCAGTGCATTCACAGTCAAAATTAGGGTTTGACTGAAACCCTAATCCTTGGGAATTTTGGTTCAAATGAAGTGTCAATGGTTCTAATCATCATAGAATGTCTCATGAGGTATTCAAAGCATCAAGATCAAGTTTCATGAGGTTTCTTGCAGGAGAAGTAAGGTTTTGATCATGAAAGATTTCATATGTGAGATTTTCCCTCTAATAGCACAATTTGAAATGACCATAACTCCTAAACCATACACTCAAATTGAGTGACTCAAAGCTCATTGGAAAGCTCTTTTGAAGATATTCAATTTGTTCCATTTGACTTTTCATCCAAAAATGCTTGGTTTTTGAGTTATGAAGCTTGCAAGATAATCTGACCCAACACTTAGAGAAATTTCAACACTTTTCTTCACAATTTTCTCTAACTTTGACCTCATTTTTCACCCATTTCCACTTGGATTCAAGACTTGGGTCCCAAATGAAAGCTTTAGAGCATGATGAGAGCTTTCCAACCATATGTGGAACATCTCATTTGAATAAGCCATTCTCAAGTTATGGGCTCTCAAAGAAGGGTACTTCAAGTTGTGAAATTCTAACTTAGAAATTTTTCTAAGTCTCTTTTCATGCAGCTTAAGGGACACGATTTAGTGGCCATTTTTCTGCTAATTCAAGGCATCATTTCAACTACATTTCAACATAAACATTGTAGTATAATGCATCAACTTTCTATAGCACCAAAGAGCATGAAATTTGAACCATAGAATTGAGAGATATCATGAGCTCAAGAGGCATGCTCGACTCTGATTTGCATCAACCAATTGCTTCTTTTTTGAATTTGATTTTCACTCTCTCTCCACAAGTACATCTGCAGACCCTAGCACATCATGTCTACACTTTTACTTTGCCACTAAACACACCAAAAGTCAGCTGCGAAGTACTCCCTTTTGTACTTCTTTGAGAACTTTTGCAAGCAACTAAAGCCAATCCGTCGTGTACATGAGAAGTCCCTCAGATTGTGATAAAAAACACACTACATTCTGACCTAGATGTGCAGCCAAAGAAGCTTCACTTGGCTCCATAAACTGTTGTTCAGAACAGCCCCTACCTCCAAATCTTTCTCTTGATCTTTTTCTTCTGAACAAAGCATTTATTCCTTGGACATTCATTCATCATTATCCAGCTGAACCCTCTATAAAAGGCAGCCACATCTTCATTTCAAGATCATCAACACCAATCAACACTTAAAAAAAACTCATTCTGAGAAGAAGAGGAGCTGCAGGAAAGAGGTTTTGTGCTGCTCAGTATCTTTGGCTTCACAAGGTAAGTCTTTCATCTTCACTCCATATTCTATGTTGGTATCATAATTGATATCCCTTTGACTCGTTGAATGCACGATATTCTATTGTTGAGTTCATGTTTATGATGATGTCTTTTAATTTATGAATGCTTGTAATCATGTGTGTATTGAACCAAGCAAACTGTACGTTATGTGTTCGTGTCTGAAACTGTTGATAGCATGATAACTCTGAGCTACCTTGTATGTTATGTGAGGACCTTGGTTAGACGTGTAAGGTTTATTGAGTTTCTGTGAGCATTCTAATAGCCTTTCACCATGTGCTGATGAACATCTAGTTTAGACTTGGGTTTGTTCTTGGAGGTAGTTTAAAATGGCTTGAGATAGCTGCATTAGTTATTCTATTCATATCAGTTTTGGAACTTTGGTTTTCCATTGTTTTTACTCGAGTTTTTAGCTGCTATCTTAAGGTGTTTAGGGTTCACTATCATTCTATGTTATGAGTACTACTAGTTTGGGTTTTATTTCATGAAGTTTGGTTGAGAATTGAATGCTTGGAGATTGATTAAAGTTGAGATTGCAACTTGATTCTTTTTCACAAGTTCACGATGTTTAAGGCTTTTGTTTCAATATGCATGAGTATGGTGTGGTGGTTTGTCAGCATGTGATTGGTGAGTTGTCTTTTTTTTGCCTTTTAGTAACTTAATATTTTACCTAACCAATTGATATATGTGTTATTGCACTTACTGAAGCGCATATGCGTCTGTTTGTTTTTATTTGAAAATGAAATATGTGAGCATCATGATTTTATATGTTATTGGGGTTGGCTCATACATTGGATGTATGGCCACCCCAGTGGTTTGTGATGCGCGCGTTTAGAAGGAGGTCTGGGGTTCGATCCCCCTCAGACCCTCCTTTTGTTGTTTTTTCCTTCTTTTTTTTTTCAGTTTTTTTTCGCTTGGGCCTTTGTGCTATTACCACCCCCCAGTTTCTGGCCCACTTCTGAACTCTTTTGTTTTTAAAACTGTGTCAATTACTTATTACCCCCCCTGCGTGGGTTTTGCTTCTTTTTATTTTATTTTCTATTTTCAAATATTTTCATTTCATTTCCAATTTTTTTTAAAACTTTTTTATTTTATTTAAAACTTTTTCTTTATTTCAAAAATTCCAAAAATATTTTAATCTTTATTTAATTTTAATTATCAATTTATTTCTTAATTGTTTATTTAAGCTTAATTATTAATGTGTGAATTTTTAAAATCACCCATCTTTGGATTTATTGTCAACTTTATTTATGAGTCATCTTTATTGATCATTTGAGTGTTTATTCACTAATTATTGTTTAAGTCTTGAACAAATTTATCCCATGTTTGATTTATCATGTGTTTGACTTTGATGTGAACTTTGTTCTTCTTTAAATATCATCTTTGATTAATATCATGGTTCTTTATCTTGTGATTGTTTCTTGTGATTGTCTTCCTTAAGATTAATACATATTGATTTGCCTTTGTTTACATGTCTCTATGATGTTCATGTCCATCTTATCCATGCTTTATTATGAAATAATTCTTGCCATACTCATGCTATTGTTGTTATCTTATTCATCTTTATCAATATCTCTTGTTATCATATCCTACAAGTGTTATTTTCCCCATTCCAAAGGAAGGTGATAAATGTTGACTCTTAAAGTCATAGCCCCCACCTAAACCTAGTAGCCTCATAAGAGCTAAACCTTATTTCTTGGCCTCATCAGAGCCATGGAATCATAACTAGCCTTAGGTAAGAGTTTTACACTCTGTGTGATATTCATCCTAATGAATACTCACTTTCCCTCTTTAACTTTAAAACATAACATAGGACCATTATAACTAGACTTAGAGAGTTCTTATACTTTACAACGAGGTCACACTCATTTCCCCTCTGAATATTGACCACAGTCAATCATTCAGTAGAAGTAGAACTACGCATACTCTGATTCTACACCCGAGGATACGTAGGCGCAAAGTGCGATGCTTTGTCGAGTATACTTAGATACTAACCTCTAGGGTTTCAAACCTTTAGCATAGAACCTTTAGCAAACATAAGAAAACATTAAACAAGAGGTTCCCGTAGAGTACTACGGATACTTAAGGTGCTAATACCTTCCCTTTGTATAACCAACCCCCGAACCTTAGTTCTCCCCCTTTAGGTTTTCTTCGATCTTGAACCTTTCCTTTGGATAAATCAAAGTCGGTTGTAAAAGAAATATAATGCAAGTTAATTAATAGCTTGTTATCCGATTTTCACCGCAACAGAAATGGCGACTTCACTGGGAACATAATTTTAGAGGGTTAAGCCTATCTTTTATTCATGTTATTTATGTTTTCTTATTTTACTTATATCTGCTTATATACTTGTCATATTTGCCTATATATTTGTATATCTGTTCCATGGGTTGACATGGTATCTATGAGTGAGATAAGTCCTAACCCGGACTTGAGAGAACACATATGTTTAGGAACCGTGGACATAGTCAAGGGAACTTCGAGGGAGAAATCCCAAAGGAAGGAACTTGAAGTCCACACTCAGTTGAGGCCCTCTTGAATGTAGTAGAATGTTATGCGAGCAATCGTGAATGCGTTAATACTTTCAATTTGGTGCCAGAGATACTGAGGACCTTTAGTTATCCCTTTACCCCTACTTGGCCTATTTAGGGCGTAGTGCGATGACTGTGAGGGAGCAATCCCAAATGGTTTCTACGCGATACTACACTCAGATGAGACTCTCTTGAGAATTTTATCGATCACCGAGCAATTGGAAAGTCGATAAAATCTGAAAGATGGGTTGTCGACTCTGGGAACTTTTCAGAAGCTTGTCTGGCAAGTGAAAACCATAGTACATACCTTTGGGATGGGTAGACCTTTGACTCCATGCTCGTGACTCTTAACTTAGGTTTCTCTGTGTGCTTTGTGCTTATCTGTTTATGTGTGTTTGTTGCATTCAGCCTTGCATCATATGCATTGTGTATATTCAAGGAATTCAACTTTGTTTTGCAAACTTTATAGAATGGATTTTGAAAAAAGGAAAATGAAGAAGTACACCTTCATCAGTCCAAAATTGGAAGATTTAAAGAATCTGGGTAAGCCAATCAATGAATCATTAACGTTCCAAGACAAGTATGGGAAGATTTTCTCTCTGATGAAGTTAAAGATGGTAGATGGGATGCTCCCTACTCTCATGCAGTTTTATGATCCCATGTACCATTGTTTCACTTTTTCAGATTATCAGTTAATGCCTATGCTCGAGGAGTATGCTAGTCTAGTTGGTATTCCCATCACTTCAAACCCTCCTTACTCTGGTTTGGAAAGGACGCCTAAGGAGAAGGAAATTGCAGAAGCGGCTTATCTCAAGCTGTCAGAAGTCAAGGCTAACTTGGTTGTCAAGGGAGGACTTTTTGGGTTGCCTGCCAAGTTTCTAATGGAGAAAGCCAGTTATTATGTTAACATGAAGAATATGGTGGATTATGAAGCTGTTATGGTCCTTCTCATCTATGGGTTATTTCTGTTTCCCAACATTGAGAACTTTGTTGATATGAATGCAATCAAGATCTTTATCATTGGAAATCCAGTTCCAACCCTACTTGCTGACGCCTACCATTCAGTGCATTTGAGGACTGCTCATAAGGGAGGAATGGTAACCTGTTGTACCACATTGTTGTATAAGTGGTTTATTTCACACTTACCCTGCTCTAAGACTTTTTGGGATCTCCAAGATGGACTTCTTTGGTCAGAAAAGATCATGTCTCTCACCAACACTGATCTAGAGTGGTACTACCCAATGCTCAAAGGCAAATATATGATTGTTAGCTGTAGAGGATTTGCTAATGTACCTCTTCTTGGCACAAAAAGAGGCATAAGTTATAATCCAGCTTTGGCTTGTCGTCAACATGGTTATTCTATGGAAGCTAAGCTTAACAACATTTACTTGGAAGGTTTGTTCTTTGAAGAAGATAAGGACCCTGTGCTTAGGGAAAAGATGGCTCACGCTTGGCGTCATGTTCACACAAGAGGTATCTCTGCTTTGGGAAAACCTGAGTGTTTGGCTTCAGAATCCTACACTCAGTTGTCATACCCCAAATTTTGACCACTAAGATTTCCTATCATTGTGCAAATCATCATCACAATATCGATGAACCATCATGCCTCATCAAATGCCTCAAGGGTTGTTGAGCATTCACTACAATCAAAACTAGGGTTTTAAGCCCTCTCAGGGCCTTAGACAAAGGATCAATCAAGGATTGACTTGATCTTCAACTTGTCTGGCCTCTAAAATATCCATAATGGATCAAAAGGAATCCCACTTCAAGGATTAAGCACAAGGCTGCTCCCTTCTAGGTGGATCAAGTCTCAAGATCGACAGTGTCACCAAATTAGGGTTTTGGTCGACCAGGGCCTCCAGATGGAAATTTTTCATCTGGGCACAAGCCAATGATCCAAAACATAACCTAATATACTCCATGGAACCTCATGGACCCAAGCATCAAGTCAATTTGACCTCAAGGGATGCATACATAAAAAATCAGGAATTAGGGTTTCTTGACCTAATTCACCCCTAAGTTGACTTTTGGGATAAATCATGAACCAAGACCTAAAGACATGATTTGGGGGGCTTTAATATACTATATTGATCCATTTGCAACAATGGATTAATCCAAGAAGCTTGAGCAACAAGTCTCAATTTCATCTGCACCACAATTAGGGTTTCGCGAGGAAAGTCAACTGTAACTTTGACTTTTGACCAGGACATGCTCCCAAACCCTAAGACATGATTCAATATACCCTATGGCACCCATGGAACATGTCCATCAAGTTTGATTTAGGTCAAGGACATGATTTCCTGAAGAATTGCACAGTTTGGAATTCATCTGATAAAAAGTCAACTGTGCACAAAAGTCAACTTTGACTTTTTGAGATTATTCACCAAAATGGATTTTTAACCCTAAAATGATGTTTATGTATGATTTGAATCATAATTCATCAAGAAAAATCAAAGAAAGTGGGATAACTTGTAAAAGGGGTAACCATAAAAACTTAGAAAAATTTCTAAGTTATGGAAAAAGTGACACTAATGTGCCAACTTTGGAGGACCATAACTCCTAAACCACAAGGCCATTGTTCCCCATTCAAAGCTTGATTTGTAGATCACATTGCCCTCTACAAAAGCTTCATACTGACCTATATCAAATTCCAGATGGATTTTGAGTTATGGAGTGATCAAAATCAAGAAAAGTCACTTTGTTCCAACACTTAGTGAAAATTTCACTAAGTCAGAATCTGCCTTTACTTTTTTCCAAATGTAGGGGGATTTTTCACTTGGATTCAAAAGAGATCAAAACCAAACATGTTCAAACAGTTGTTGTATCATGTAAGGGCTTTCCAAAATGACCAAGAACATTACCAAATTCAATTTGAGCTATAAGATATGACATTGGCAAGATGCCTTGCTGAAATCTGCCACGGCAAGGCAGATTTTTGCACTTTTGGTCGATTTGCCAAAATCAGCCAATTCCAAGCCTTGTTATCACTTTGGACACATCTGAGGATTGAATCTAAAGGGGACAATCACTGAGCCAAGCCTCCAAAGTCTTTGGAACAAGAAATAGCATGTTGAACCTAGAATTGCCAAAATAGGGACAAGACTCTAATTTTGGATTGGAGCATTCAATGGAAGCATCAAGGTGGCATGGACTGAGCTCTTAGCAACTGAATTCAGTCAAGACTTATCCAAGACCAAGGGAACCAGCAGCCTGTGCCCTAACCTCTAGTCAATGGCTAGAGGAGACTTGGATTTTCATTTGCCAACATTGGCCAAACCTACTCAGCAGTTGCCATTCACTATTCCTTGCAAAAAAAACTTGCTCTACTATAAATAGAGCTCAATTGTGATCAGTTTGAGTACACCAAAGCCATCAAACAGATGCTTTCCTCAAAATCTCTTCTTTCACTCCAATTTTGCCTTCTAAGGCAAGTCACTATCGGGTTTTGAGTTTGAGAGCTTTTCCAATCAAACCAATCACACACACACCTCATATACATCACATATGAGCTGATCAAACACTTAAACAACAACTGGAACACTGATTTCTCAGAATCACCAGTCAATTGCTCAAGGTTTTAACCAAGTTGCAGTTGAGATGCCATGAAGGGATCCAGCCAATTTCAATCAAGTCCAAACATTTAAACACACTCCATAGGGTGTAGGGAAATTGTTCAGATCATCACAACTCATCTGTAATACCTCCAACACAAATCACGATCACCAGCTGCAAGTGGTAAGCATGAGCTCTTTTAACTCTATGATCCATGCAATTTTTGCTGCACAATAATTTGGCCATATGTTCATAATCATGCATGGAATGTTTCCCCTCAATTAATTGCATTGTTTGAAATGTGTATCAAAAATCCCAGCCTTCATGCAGAATCTAGGGTTCTTGAGGATTGTTCATGATTTCTTGTTTTATGTTTAATTTAAATGAAATTAATTGTCATAGACATGATCGTGAGGTTGAAACGAGTTGATTGGTATGTGGAATGCATGATATGATTAAGTATTCAGTGAGATTGGATAGAAAATGCAAATCTGAGAAACTCAGAACACGCGCGTGTTCTTGCCCTTGTTCTTGGCGCCATTTTCCAACATTTGAATATTTGAATTTTGTGATTTTTATTTAATTGATTCAAAAATTAATTTCTCTCTGAGTTTTAATGAGTTTGAGTTGATTCTTTTTTTAATAATTCACAAAAATGTTGAAATATTTTATTTTCCCAAAAATCCCAAAAATATTATTTATTTCATATAAGTGACATTTTTGCAAAGAATTAATATTTTAATTGTTTTTGACATTTAAAATATTTTTTCCCTCTTGATTTTGTAAAGATTAATGACTTCTAATTATTTTGTAGGTCAATACTTGATTTTTGAAGCATTAATCCAAGATCATAATTTGTTTCCCACATGTTAAACAATTTTTGATCATTTTAATTGAATTTTTATTCAATTAAAATACATTTTAGAAGTAAATTAGGGTTTTTTGATTAATTCAACCCTCACAAATCATTTTCAAAACTTTTTGGGCCTCTATCAGAGTGTAAGACCCAACCCACTTGTACAGAAACAATTTTGGGCCTAACTTATTGTATAAGTCCCTCTGTACATTTTTAAATTCGGCACGATCGTCGCCAGTTTAAAAATAAACCATCTGGGCCTCTCCTTGAGCTATAAGACCCATTCAAAAAACTTTTAGGCCTCTAATAGAGTGTAAGACCCAATCACCTTTTAACCAAAACAAATTTGGGCCTCATTTATTGTATAAGTCCCTCTGCGTTAAAAGAAAACCTCGGCGCGATCGCCATTTTTAACGAAAAGTCAACTGGGCCTACCCTCGAGTAGTAAGACCCATTTCTTTTCTTTAAACCTTTTGGGCCTCTTAAGAGAGTGTAAGACCCATCCATTTGTACAGAAAACAATTTTTGGGCCTCAGTCACTTGTATAAGTCCCCCTGTACAAATTCAAACAGTGCGCTCACTGATAAAACCTTGGGCCTCTCCTTGAGCTGTAAGCCCCAAATCTTTCTTTTTCAAAGCACTTTCTCCTTTGATTTTGAATGTACTGTTGTTTTCAATCTGTCTTTGTTGAACAACTAACCAAACAGCATGGAAGCTCTACAACCGAGTAAATGTTTATACACTTTCATTTACCGCTTTCATATACATATAACTGTATTGTGGGGCTGTTTCGCTGTAAGTCTTCTTTCATAAACTCATATCAACTGTGTAATAATAGTATAGATATTTAGAGTTCCCCGGCAACTACGTCTAGAACTAGGTAAAGCCGTTTCGTTTATTCGTAGAAATAGACAACTAGATCCCCAATAGGATCACCAGATACAATCTTCTCTTCGGATGTCCTCATTAGGAATTGCCAAGAAACTCTACTCCCAGAGATGAATGTATTCTCCGTGAATGGCATCTTTGAGTTTCTTCCAAATTCTCAAACTTTCCTGGCTTGATCTATTCCTTGTGAATAACCTGTCTTGAATTTCTCGGGGTTTGGGGACCCACAGGCTTCTTAAAAGCATCGGCCTCCTCTTGGGCATCGTACAAGGACCCACAGGCTTCCTAAAAGTATCCCTGCCTCCTCTTGGGCTTAGTACAAGGACCCGCCGACTTCTTAGAAGTATTCACAACCTCCTCTTAGGCTTCGTATAATGATCTCTTCCTTTGGGAATGATAGCCTCCTCTTGGGCTTCGTACAAGGACCCGTCGGCTTCTTAAAAGCTTCCAGCCTCCTCTTGGGCTTCGTACAAATTGTCCCGATGACCTCCTAGAGGTATAGGAACAGAACTTAGTCATCTTCATAGAACAGTCCTTTCAAAGAGTCTACTACTGTTTCTCAAAGCATAGTACAAAAGATGAAACTCTAGGCTTGGACAGTCTAATTTCCTTGAGCCTCAAAGACATTCTCAAGTGACCCCTTCAAAAATAGGAAGGAAACCCGTAGACTCAGACAGTCTCAATACCCTTCAGATTTCCCACTTCCTTAAAGAATAGGAAATATCCCTGATCCTCGAATCAAAATCCCTGAGGGCCAACATTACTCATATAAGAACTGATTTTCTCTTTAAATCAGCATACTGGACCTGTCACTCAACTGAAATAGCACCATAGCCTCCTTTTGGGCTTTGTACAATGATTCTCCCCAGTGGAGTCAAACCTTTTAGCTTCCATCTCGGGCTTCGTACGAGATACCATAGAGGACTCTCTTGTCGAGTCACTTCCCTTTAGCCTCCTCTTGGGCTTTGTACAATGATTCTCCCCAGCAGAGTCAAACAATGTATAGCCTCTCTCTCGGGCTTTGTACGAGACACATAACAGACTCCCTCGTTGAGTCAATCACCCTTCCGCCTCCATCTCGGGCTTTATACGAGATACAAAAAGGTTCTCATTGAGCCAAACAAATTTTAGCCTCCATCTCGGGCTTTGTACGAGATACAAAAACACTCTCTTGTTGAGTATAAAAGATCCTCTTGTAGGATCAACCCGTTTTAGCCTCTCTCTCGGGCTTTGTACGAGACACATATTAGCCTCCTCTTAGGCTTTGTATAAGAAAACCACTGGTTGATCCAATCAACCTTTTAGCATCAAAACTGTGCCTCGTTCACAGTACACAAACCTCAACAACTCCTTCCCCTTCATCTAATTGCTGTAAGCGGCAAGCCTCTGGATTATTTACATCCACGCCACTGTCCCTCTTTTAGCATGAGAAATTCCTAAGGAAAGATAGCATTGCTCTACACTGAGTTAAAGTCTTCTCCTTCAGGTTAAAATCCCCTATAAAGGAAATTATGGCATTACCGGATTCACACATCCCGGTTAAAGTAATTCTCCTTTATAAACAGCTGTGACATACAACCCCCTCTTTAGAGATGACAAACTCTCTCTAAATTCAAACCCTTTTAGCTTCATATCTTGGGCTTTGAACAAGATACAAAATCACCTTCAGCTTCACATCTTGGGCTTTGAACAAGATACAAACCACCTTTCGCTTCACGTCTTGGGCTTTGAACAAGACACCAAAACAACCATTTCCTCCCATAGAATAGGAAGAACTACGAACGCTCTGATTTCCCTGTTTCGGTAAACGGGAATACGTAGGCATAAGATTGAAAGAAAAGATCTTAGCGAGCACACTAAACAAAAACCCAAAATCCCATACTTTCATATATCCGTCCTAATATCTAAACCTCCCACCAATTGATCAAACACCACTTTTAACAAAATACACTCAATAGAGACCCCGAATCTTTGTAGCATCTGTAACCTAACAGACCGCTGTTTAACCTTAGTTTGCAAGCAAGGTTAATTTGAGACATCTATTTCCCTTCCTTCATCAGCTTTAATAGGATAAAAAATGAATTGAGTTGTAGATACCAAAGAGCGGTAGTGCTTTGCAACCACATCCAAAAATCGCTCGCTACATCAGTGGGTGCAAAAGAGAGCTGTTGAGTTGAAGATGTCGTATGATCATCATGATCCTATTCCACTAGCTCGCAGAGATCCTGTTCTTTTCTTCACAAGCAATTAGGACGAATTGAAGATCCGGATGACTCAAGCAGACCGAGAAAGGAATGCATGGATGAACAAGTATCAGAATCTTGACTTTGAGATGAATGAACTTCGGAAGAGTCTCAGGAGGAAGGAAGAAGAGTCTGTCAGAAAGAGGAAGGCGCAAGGAGATTTATTTTCTCCTAGCACATCATCTCCACCAGAACCATGGAAGTCACAGTTGGTCAAGCTCGTTGTTGAGAATGAGAGGTTGCAGAAGGAAAACCAGAAGCTCGCCATGCGATTGATGGGAGAAGACTGATTGGATGGTTTAGAACTTAGTTTTCTTTATTTCGTACTCTGTATTTTGGTTTTTGAAGGTGTAATCGTCTCTTTTTGTAATCCAAAACTTTATTATCAATGAAATGAGATGAGATTTTTCTTCTAAGAAAAGTGTTCCTTAAAATTTGCAAAAAATACAATATTGAGTTCCTTGAATTACACCCATCATGCTGCATTGCATTCTGCTAAGCTATCAAGACACTAAAATTTGTTTTGCAGACTTTGTAGAGAATGAAGGCTACCAAGAAGATAAACTGGCCCTTTTCTTTCCTGATTTCTAACGTCGAGCAGCTGATAGAGATCAGAGGAAGGATTGAAGACCCGCTAAGCTTCATCGACAAGTACGGAGACCTTCTGTCCTTAATGAAACTACAGGTGAAGGAAGGGTTGCTGGAAACCTTGGTGCAACTGTATCATCCTGCATACCCTTGTTTCATATTTCCTAATTTCCAGCTGGTTCCAACTATAGACGAGTATTCAGCTATGACGAGTTTACCAATTCAGCATCATCCTCCATTTTCTGGTGTGGAAGGGGAGTTCCTTAACCAAGAGATTGCTGCAACGTTAAGGATCCGAATGAGGCATATACGAGAGAACATGACTACTAGAGAAGGGTATCGTGGTTTACCAGCTCAGTTTTTGATTGAAAGGGCTCTTCACTTTCAAGAAAGGGGAGACTCTGTAATGTTTGAATCAATTTTTTCTCTGCTATTGTACGAGTTATTCCTGTTTCCCAATGTCGAAGACTTCGTTGACGTCCAGGCTATCCAAATCTTTATGAGTCAAAACCCTGTCCCTACTCTATTAGCTGATATGTACTTCTCAGTTACTACACAATTCATGAAAAGAGAAGGTGTGATTGTCTGTTGTGCTCCACTGCTCTATAAGTGGTTCATTTTGTATTTGCCTACAACTCCAACATTTTGGGAGGTAAGAGACAGCGCCCTTTAGGCTAAGAAACTGATGGATCTAGAACGTTCTGCTATTAGGTGGTATAATTCGGACCCAAGAGGGACCCTTATGATTGTAAGTTGTGAAGACTATCCCAACGTGCCGCTCATGGAATGGAATGGTTGCATCAACTACAATCCGGTGCTCGCTCGTTGCCAACTTGGTCATCCCATTGAGGAACAACCAGATCCCAAGGAGCTGGAGTTAATCTATTATGGGTATGGAGAGGGATTTGAAGACAAACTCAAAATGAGGCACGTCTTGTTCCACATTAATCAGCAGAGGTGGACCACTGCAGGTCCCGTCACAGAAGCTCATTTGAAATGGGCGCAAGGGATTTCGCTCAGCATGAAGAAGCCTTTTCCATACTACGAGACACCCACGAGTGCCAAGTAGAAGAGGATGGAGTTGTTGGGGGAGCTGACTGTTGAGAAGGCCAGAACCAAGCAGCGCATCAAGGAGATCATGAAAGGGATCAGGGAAGGCGAAGGGCCCTCCTATTTAGAGTTGTAGCTTTTAAGTTTCCTGTTTTATGATCAGTTGGTGTAATCCTATTTTAAGTTGTATTTCTTTTAATGTAATTCGAACAATGGTTGTAATATTTCCCTTTTGTAAGCACTTGTGTTATCTTTCAATAGGAAGGAATTTATGTTGTTGGTAATCCTATTGTTTACACTGTTTACAAATAATTTTTAGTTCTTGATGGTTTAGCCTGCATTTGCATCTCATTTTCATCTCCGCGTGTGCATGTGCATTCTTCTGTGTCTCATCGTCATTTTATCTTCTCCAGAACCGTCACCCTGAATTCTCTACATCGTTACAACACCCGGGCGCAGGCTCGAAGGAGAAGAATGTCTGAGGATTGCGAGAATTTGGATCAGGTTAACAACGAACTCAACGAATTGAGAGGAGGAATGGGGCAGATCATGGAAGCTTTTAATGTTATACGAGCAAAGATGGATACGCAGGTCACCGTAGTCTCAGAAGTCGTTGCTACAACTGTAGAGCCGCCAGTTATACCTGTTGTGAACCCTACTCTAGGGATGCCACTTGATTTTATACGAGCCACGGCTCCTCAATCTACGCAATAAGCAGTGCCATTGTGTAGTGAGAATCAGCAAACTATTCCAACTTATGCTCCACCTGTGGTGCAGACCCAGTTCCAACCTATTTTTCAGAATCAGCATCATTTTGATTACGACAATATATCTGTAGAGGAGGATGATCGTAATGAGAAGTTGAGAGCGAATGTGGAGGTTATGCAGAGGAAGTTGAAGGCTATGGAGGGAAGTAATGTCTTCAGTACTGACCTCAAGGACATGTGTTTGGTTACAAATCTGGTAATTCCACCGAAGTTCAGGCTGCCAGGTTTTGAATTGTATTCCGGTGCTACTTGCCCCAAAGCGCATTTGGTCATGTTCCTCCGGAGAATGGCTGCGTACATGGACAACGGTAAGCTAATGATACATTGATTCCAAGATAGCCTGAAGGGCGCCGCTGCAAAATGGTACCTAGGTTTGGATCAGTCTCAGATCAAGTGTTTTCAAGACGTAATGGACGCCTTTGTGAGACATTATAAGTATAATTTGGATTTAGCTCCGGATCGTAGACTACTGCTGACTATGACTTAAAAGAACACCGAGTCATTCAAAGAGTACGCTCAAAGATGGAGGGAGACGGCCTCGCAGGTTGAACCGCCGTTGACAGAAAAAGAATTAGCTGATTGGTTTGTGGATACCATAAAGCCTGAATTTTATGAGAAGATGATCAGTAATATTGGTGCCAATTTTTCTAATATTATTGCCATTGGTGTGAAAGTAGAAGCGGGTTTGAAGAATGGGAAAGTAGCCAGTTCCACTAGTAACAGTGTCAAGAAGTCTCCGGGTAATTTTCATAAGAAGAAAGAAGGTGAGACTAATGCTATTATATCAAAGAGTCAGAATCCCAAATGGAAACGATCTCTCTTTCCACAACAACCAGGTCCCAGTTTTCCTCAACAACCAATTTACCCAATGCATTTTGCACAACAACCTTATGTGGCAGCCGTTATGCCCACTTTTAACCATCAGATGATGCAACAAGTTCCTGTTCCCCAGCCACCGAATCAACAGCAGTGGCCGAGAAATCAAAATCAGAATTACCAGCAGCAGAGGCGGCCTGCGCCACAGCAAAATGCCCCTCAAAGAAGACAGACGGTAACACCAAATTTTCCACCCATACCGATGACCTACACAGCATTGTATCCTTCTCTGGTGGAGCAAGGATTAGTTGTTACTAGGTCGTTGGGGCCACCATCTGAGAAGTCTCTGCAGTTCTTCAACCCCAATGCAACCTGTGCTTTCCATTAAGGAGGAGTGGGTCATGATTTAGAAGGATGTTTGGAATTAAAGAATCTTTTGAAAAGTCTGATGGAGAAAAACATTCTATCTTTCGCTAATAACCAGCCAAACATGAAGAGTAACCCCTTGCCAACGCATGGGTCAACTAATGCTATCAAAGACGAGAATGATGAAGTGTTGGTCTCAGATGCAGCGAAGATTAAAACTCCCATGAGAACGTTTCATGCCAAGCTGTTTAGCGCCGGTTTGGCCAAAGTATACCATGATGGTTGTGAAGAGTGTGATGGTAGTAGTAAAGGGTGTCAGTTAGTTCAAGATGATATTCAATAGTTGATTAATGAAGGTTTCCTACAGGTTTTCAAAAAAGAAATCAGAGTAGCAGTGATTGAACCAGTGTTCAATTTGCCAAAGCAAGTGCCAATGTTTGATGAAGAGGAATACATATCAGTAGTTCCTGTGTTCCACAATCCAGGGCCAAGTGCTGTGATTCCCGTATTCAACAGTCCAGGGGCAAGTACCGTGAGTCCTGCGTTTAAACAATCGGTTCCAAGATTCAACAAACCCGAAGTTGTTTCTCCTGTTAATCATGCCAGGCAAAATAATTTCCCAAGACCAGTCCCATTCAGGTTCAGAGGAACCAAAGCGTTGTCGTGGATCTACGAAGACATTTCAGGTGGTAGGAAGAAGGAGGAAATGATCCCAAGGAAAGAGGTGGGGTCGTTATAGAAGAACCAGTCCCAAGGAAGGAGGTGGGGGCTGATGAGAAAAATGTGTCCAGTATAGTAGGAACGGGGAAAATGACGAGGAGTGGAAGGATTTATACTCCTGTGAACAAAGAAGTGTCCAGTAAAGAAGGTGATATTCATGTACCCGCCAATGACAAAGATAAAAAAGTGGTCTCCAAAGAGGATGACGAAGAATTTATCAGAATAATAAAAAGAAGTGACTACAAGGTTGTGGATCAGCTCCACCAGACTCCATCAAAAATTTCCATTTTATCTCTGTTGATTAATTCACCAGTCCACCGATCAGCACTGCAGAAAGTATTGGCCCAGGCTCATGTAGCTCAGGATATTACCGCCGGACAGTTTGATCATGTTATCACTAACATTACTGCATGTAATACGCTCAGCTTCAGTGGCAAAGAGTTGACCCAAGCGGGTCGGAAACACAATCTTGCGCTACACATATCAATGAAATGTCAGGAGGACACGTTGGCTAGAGTTCTTGTAGATACAGGATCTTCTCTAAATGTTTTACCGAAGAGAACTCTCGATAAGTTGGCATACCAAGGAGGAATAATGAGACCCACATCACTAATTGTCAAAGCTTTTGATGGTTCACGTAGATCTGTGATGGGAGAAATTAAGCTACCTGTTTTGATTGGCCCTCAGGAATTCAATGTTCTGTTTCAAGTCTTAGATATTATTCCTGCCTATAGCTGTCTGCTAGGAAGGCCCTGGATCCATGAGGCTGGCGCTGTCACCTCAACCCTACATCTGAAAATGAAGTTTGTGATTGATGATAAGTTGGTCATTGTGCATGGGGAAGAAGATTTGATGGTTAGTAATCTATCATCCTTCCGTTACATCGAGGCTGATGAGGACGCGTTGGAGACTTCTTTCCAAGCCCTGGAAATAGCTAATGCAGCTGTGATTGACAATGAGAAGCCGATGGTACCGGAGTATCCATCCTTTGCTTCGTATAAAAGTATCCAGTCTACCCTTCAAGAAGGCTTGCCCGCAGGTTGGGGCGAAGTTATTGAGGTTGAGAAGAGGGACCGACACCAAGGGTTGGGTTACAGACCAACTCCAGAAGATGAGGCTGCTTCAGGTATAAGAAGAAGAAGGATGAAGATAAAGACTATGCAGGAAACATTTGTCAGAGGTGGACATCAGGTCCACGCAATCATTGGAAGTGCTGAAGAAGAGGAAGATATTGATCGTTTGGTTTTACGCCAGGAAGGCGCGTTAAGCAATTGGGGGTCTGTTGAGATCCCAACTTTGTACCCAGAACCAGAGTAACTTGTTTTGATTTGTTGTTTTCATTTCCCTAGTCTTTCCCAAAGCTAGTGGATTATTTTGTACGGGCCTCCGTTTTCAATATCTTAATCAATGAAATGACATTTTGCTAAAATTCTCGTTGTCTTTACTTTATTGCATTCCGTTTCTAAAAAATGGCAATCTTTTCAAAACAAAAACATCTTCATCTCGCATGTTCTTGAATTGTTGTGCATTCTAATAAGATAAGTCATTCTACCGTGCAGAATGAATCATAAACCTATTGTATTCAATGACCTTGCTCTTACCATTGACTTCGACTCCCCTGTCTATCAAGCTGAGGAGGAGGAAGATTATGAGGTGCCCAAGGATCTAGCAGATATGTGTGATTACCAGTATACGGATCTCCAGCCTCATGAAGTGCAGGTGGATGTCATCAATCTTGGCACTGAGGAAGAGAAGAAAGAGGTTAAGATTGGGGCATCGCTGAAGCCAGAAATTAGATAGTGTTTGATTTCACTCCTTGAAGAGTATGTGGACGTGTTCGCTTGGTCCTACCAAGACATGCCTGGTTTAGATACAGATATTGTGGTCCACAAGTTACCACTCAAGCCTGAGTGCCCGCCAGTAAAACAAAAGCTTCGCAGAAGTCATCCTGACATGGCCCTCAAAATTCGAGATGAAGTTAAGAGACAGTTGGATGTCGGTTTTTTAGCAGTTTCCAAATACCCAGAGTGGGTAGCTAATATTGTTCCAGTTATGAAGAAGAATGGAAAGGTACGAATGTGCATGGATTATAGGGATCTTAACAAAGCTAGTCCCAAGGATGATTTTCCTCTACCGCATATCGACATGCTGGTAGACAACACGGCTCGTTTCGCAATGTTCTCATTTATGGATGGTTTTTCAGGCTACAATCAGATTAGAATGGATCCAGCTGATATGGAAAAGACTACTTTCATCACCCCGTGGGGTACTTATTGTTACAAGGTTATGCCTTTTGGATTAAAGAATGCCGGGGCAACTAACCAAAGAGCTATGGTGACCCTGTTCCATGATATGAAACACAAGGAGATTGAAGTGTACGTGGACGACATGATAGCCAAATCACAGAGTGAGGAGGAGCATGTAGACCATTTGTTAAAATTGCTTAAGAGACTTCGAAAGTATCAGTTGAGGTTAAACCCTACAAAGTGTACCTTTGGAGTCAGATCAGGGAATTATTGGGTTTCATTGTTAGCCAAAAGGGCATTGAAGTGGATCCAGATAAAGTGAGAGCAATTCAAGAAATGCCAGCTCCGCAAACCGAGTCTCAAGTCAGAGGATTTTTGGGCCGTTTGAATTACATCTCCAGGTTCATCTCCAACATGACTCCAATATGTGCACCAATTTTCAAATTACTCCGTAAGAATTAGCCAGTAGAATGGAATGCTGACTGTCAACAAGCTTTCGAGAAACTCAAAAGTTATCTCCAAGAACCTCCTATTCTGGTTCCTCCGGTTCCCGGAAGACCTCTCCTTATGTATTTGACTATTTTGGAAGAATCTATGGGCTGTGTTTTGGGACAGCATGACGAGACTGGCCGGAAAGAACATGCAATTTATTATCTGAGTAAGAAGTTTGCAGACAGTGAAAGTCGCTACTCACTACTTGAAAATACTTGTTGCGCTCTGGCTTGGGCCGCCAAACGTCTAAGACAGTACCTGATTTGTCATACTACTTTGTTGATTTCCAAGATGGATTCGATAAAGTACATCTTCGAGAAACCTGCTCAAACGGGTAGACTTGCCCGCTGGCACATGTTATTATCTGAATATGACATTCAGTATGTCACTCAAAAGGCCATTAAAGGAAGTGTTCTTTCAGAATATCTTGCCGATCAACCAGTTGAAGACTATGAATCACTCAAGTTTGATTTCCCTGACGAGGATATTATGGCAGTGAAAGATTGTGAAGAGTCAAGCTCTGAAGAAGATCCTAGGGCTGAGTATAGGTGGAAGATGATGTTCGACGGTTCGTCCAATTACAAGGGGCATGGATTAGTTGTTGTTATAATTAATCCTGAAGGTGGCTACACCCCTTTTACAGCTAGATTGGATTTTGGGTGTACGAATAATATTGCTGAGTATGAAGCATGCATTCTGGGTCTGGAAGCTGCAATCGATCTTGGAATCTATTTTCTTGAAGTTATGGGTGACTCTGCTCTAGTCATTTATCAAATCAGAGGCGAGTGGGAAACAAAAGATGAGAAGCTTATCCCTTATCAGGCATATGCTTTGGAGTTGATTAAGTGATTTGATGAGATAACTTTTCGCCATGTGCCACTTACTGAGAATCATGTGTCTGATGCTTTAGCAACACTGGCTTCAATGTGGCAAGTTATATTTATCAACGAAGATCCAGAAATCAGTATTGGAAGGAGGATTGGGCCTGCCTACTGTCAGTCCATTGAAGAAGAATCAGACGGCAAACCTTGGTTCCATGACATTTTGAACTTCCTAAAGAATCAAGAATATCCGGCCAACGCCTTCGTTCTTGATAAGAAGACTCTGCAAAGATTGTCAGCCAAGTTCTTCATCAGCAACGGTGTACTGTACAAAAGGAATCATGATTTGGTTTTGTTAAGATGTGTCGATAAGAGAGAAGCAGATTTGCTGATCCATGATATTCATGAAGGAGCTTTTGGCACCCATGCCAATGGACATGCCATGGTTAAGAAGATTTTGAGGGCTGGATACTATTGGTTGACTATGGAGACTGATTGCATCCAGTACGCTAGAAAATGCCATAAATGTCAGATTTATGCGGACAAAATGCATGTTCCTCCTACTCCGTTGAATGTGCTATCATCGCCCTGGCCGTTCTCTATGTGGGGCATCGAAATGATTGGGGCAATTGAGCCTAAAGCGTCTAATGGACATTGCTTCATTTTGGTGGCTATAGATTACTTTACCAAGTGGGTGGAAGCCGCCTCTTATGTGAACGTGACTAAGCAAGTAGTTGCTCGCTTCATTAAGAACAACATCATTTGTCGTTATGGGATTCTGAGCAGAATCATAACTGACAATGAAACCAATTTGAATAACAAAACCATGAAGGAATTGTGTGATAACTTCAAGATTGAACACCATAAATCTTCATCGTATCGTCTGAAGATGAACGGAGCGGTCGAAGCTGCAAACAAGAATATCAAGAAAATTCTTCAGAAAATGGTCAAAACATACAAGGATTGGCATGAGATGTTGCCATATACACTACATGGATATAGAACGTCAGTCAGAACATCAACGGGGGTAACCCCTTTTTCGTTGGTATATGGAATGGATGTTGTCCTCCCTATAGAAGTTGAGATACCTTCTCTGAGGATATTGATGGAAACAAAGCTTGATGAAGCTGAATGGGTTCAAGAAAGATACGATCAGCTGAATCTAATTGACGAGAAGCGCTTGAAAGCCATGTGTCATGGTCATTTGTACCAGAAGAGGATGAAGAGAGCATTTGATAAAAAGGTCCGCATTCGGGAATTTCGAGTAGGCGAGGGTGTACTTAAGAAGATTCCGCCATCGCAGAGAGATGCCCGTGGGAAATGGGCACCCAATTATGAAGGTCCATTCATAGTCAAGACAGTGTTTTCAGGAGGGTCTCTATTTCTTACAACTATGGACGGTGAGTAGCTTGCGCATCCTGTGAATGCTGATTCGGTGCGGAAGTGTTATGCTTGAGACAAGGACACCTCACCAGTATCTAGGAATCCCCAAGGAAGCTCAAGTTTTGCTACAACTAGAGTCCTTAGTCATTAGGATTATTGGTCATTGAATACAATGTAACCTTTGCCAAATTGCCATTTTGTTGCATTTGTAATATTTCATGGGACTCTGCTATTTGGCAAGTCACCATTTTTCAATGAATATCAGCTATTGAACCATCTTCTTGTTTAATACGCTATCATCTTTATTTTGCAAAACTTTGTCATTTTCACTTGATTTTTGAAAATGGAAATGTTGCAATTTCTAAGAAAACACAAAGATAAAATAAGTTTTACTCTGGAATTAAGACGTTTTGGAATCAAGTTTGTACAGGAAGAATTAGCAGTACTGTATTTTTTGGCATGGATCTGCCATCTCCAGTGAAACGAAGATTGCCCCGGTTATCCTTGATGTTTGGATTTCAGGGTGTTGGTTGTGTTATCTTTTCTTCTCTTTGTTTTTGCGTCGCTCGCGTCGTTTCTCGCATGTAGCTAAGCATATGCATCATACCTTAGCATCTTTGCATCCTTGTGATTTGTTTTGCTTGTGGTCTTTTGTTTGTGCCTGTCTTTATTTCCCCAGTGAAGTAAGGACATTCCCGATTTTTCTTTGTTTGTGTCGTGCTTGTTCGGTCTTCACCTTTGCGCGCCAGATTTGAATATTTACACCTTTTTGTTCCCCAAGAAGTCTGACCTCTTGTTTTCAGTTGTTCTTGTTTGAATCGAGTCAAGCCTGAACCGAGTCTTTGTTTGAATCGAGTCAAACATTGCCTCTTGTATTAAAACCGTTCTCGTTTGAATCGAGTCAAACCTGAACCGAGTCTTTATTTGAATCGAGTCGAGCATTGCCTCTTGTTTTAAAACCGTTCTCGTTTGAATTGAGTCAAACCTGAACCGAGTCTTTGTTTGAATCGAGTCAAACATTGCCTCTTGTTTTAAAACCGTTCTCGTTTGAATCGAGTCAAACCTGAACCGAGTCTTTGTTTGAATCGAGTCGAACATTGCCTCTTGTTTTAAAACCGTTCTCGTTTGAATCGAGTCAAACCTGAACCGAGTCTTTGTTTGAATCGAGTCAAACATTGCCTCTTGTTTTGAAACCGTTCTCGTTTGAATCGAGTCAAACCTGAACCAAGTCTTTGTTTGAAATGAGTCGAACATTGCCTCTTGTTTTAAAACTGTTCTCGTTTGAATCGAGTCAAATCTGAATCGAGTCTTTGTTTGAATCGAGTCAAACATTGCCTTTTGTTTTAAAACCGTTCTCGTTTGAATCGAGTCAAACCTGAACCGAGTCTTTGTTTGAATCGAGTCGAACATTGCCTCTTGTTTAAAACTGTTCTTGTTTGAATCGAGTCAAACTTGAACTTAAACCTCGAGCTATCGTGAGCTCGTTGTTTATCCTTTATCTCACCTTTCAGTTTTTCTTGTTTGAATCGAGTCGAACATGAACCTTTACCCTTGATTTTTTTGAAAACTAATTTTAAGCCAAGCTTCTTGGAACGATTTGCTTTATTAAGACTCCTATCTGGTGCACAGAGTTTGTCTCTGTCTATCTGGCTTTTCTTGAAGATCCCATCTTGAATTCTTCGGTATAAGAATCCCCAGGAAGTCTTTGCTTGGTTGTCTGTCTTTTTAGACTGATCCCCGGATCAGGTTTTTCTTTCTGGTTTCATGCCCAGGAAGAGTGTGGGTTTGTTTTGTCCCTAGTAGTCTATCTCCCCGGAATTTTTTTCCCCAGTGGAGATTGTTTTTTGGTTTTTCCCCAGTGTTTCTTTGGAGTCTCCCCAGTGAGTCTCTTTCGTTGGTTAGCCTGTATCCCCAGTGAGTTTTTCTCATGGATACTAGCTTTCGTCTTTCCCCGATGAAGCTTATCTTGTGTGTTTGCTTCCTGTTGTCCCTGGTGTCTGGTCTGTCTGCATCTTTGCACCATCTTGGCATCATATCATCATTTTAGAAGTTCATGGCATGTCAGCATTTGCATGTCTGTCGCTGGTCCTTACCATTCGCATTCCATCTAAGGGCAAAATTTTCAGTTTGCTAGATTTAAATAACTTTAACCTTGATGCCCCTAGAATCTCTGTTCCTCGTGCCATCTGGTAAAACTATTTAAATAGGGGCAACTGTTGTACCCCAAATTTTTACCCTTAGATGTCATCTTCATTTGTGCATCTTAGGTCAATCATCTCTGCATTGTTTGAACTAACCCATATCTTGCAGTTTGTTTCTTTATGTTCAAATTAGGTTTGCATATCACCATGAAACTCCACAAGTTGTTTTGAAGCAAGTCAAGTCAACAAAAGATCTCCAGTGCAAGAACTTTGGAATTAGGGTTTTGCTCTGAAGATATCACTGAGAAATTAGCTCTATCAAGTCAAGATTTGTGTGGTTCACTTAGCACTTAAGGTCATCTACATCCAAGAGACATCATTAAATAGGAATCCAAGATCTATTGGTCCTCAACAAGAGAAGTTTGAGCCTCAGCCTCACTATACCTCCAAATTAGGGTTTCTGTGACACCTATCAGTCAATGACTTTGATTTTCATCAAGATGAACTCCCAAACCCTAATTCTTGATTCTATTGGTTTATCAACATCCTCAAGAGTCTCCTAAGACCTTTAGATGAGAAGGAAGAAGCAAGTTTACAAGATCTGACCTCAGTGCATTCACAGTCAAAATTAGGGTTTGAGTGAAACCCTAATCCTTGGGAATTTTGGTTCAAATGAAGTGTTAATGGTTCTAATCATCATAGAATGTCTCATGAGGTATTTAAAGCATCAAGATCAAGTTTCATGAGGTTTCTTGCAAGAGAAATAAGGTTTTGATCATGAAAGATTTCATATGTGAGATTTTCCCTCTAATAGCACAATTTGAAATGACCATAACTCCTAAACCATACACTCAAATTGAGTGACTCAAAGCTCATTGGAAAGCTCTTTTCAAGATATTCAATTTGTTCCATATGACTTTTCATCCAAAAATGCTTGGTTTTTGAGTTATGAAGCTTGCAAGATAATCTGACCCAACAATTTCAACACTTTTCTTCACAATTTTCTCTAACTTTGACCTCATTTTTCACCCATTTCCACTTGGATTCAAGACTTGGGTCCCAAATGAAAGTTTTAGAGCATGATGAGGGCTTTCCAACCATATGTGGAACATCTCATTTGAATAAGCCATTCTCAAGTTATGGGCTCTCAAAGAAGGGTACTTCAAGTTGTGAAATTCTAACTTAGAATTTTTTCTAAGTCTCTTTTCATGCAGCTTAAGGGACACGATTTAGTGGCCATTTTTCTGCTAATTCAAGGCATCATTTCAACTACATTTCAACATAAACATTGTAGAATGATGCATCAACTTTCTATAGCACCAAAGAGCATGAAATTTGAACCATATAATTGAGAGATATCATGAGCTCAAGAGGCATGCTCGACTCTGATTTGCATCAACCAAATGCTTCTTTTTTGAATTTGATTTTCACTCTCTCTCCACAAGTACATCTGCAGACCCTAGCACATCATGTCTACACTTTTACTTTGCCATTAAACACACCAAAAGTCAGCTGCGAAGTACTCCCTTTTGTACTTCTTTGAGAACTTTTGCAAGCAACTAAAGCCAATCCCTCGTGTACATGAGAAGTCCCTCAGATTGTGATAAAAAACACACTATATTCTGACCTAGATGTGCAGCCAAAGAAGCTTCACTTGGCTCCATAAACAGTTGTTCAGAACAGCCCCTACCTCCAAATCTTTCTCTTGATCTTTTTCTCCTGAACAAAGCATTTATTCCTTGGACATTCACTCATCATTATCCAGCTGAACCCTCTATAAAAGGCAGCCACATCTTCATTTCAAGATCATCAACACCAATCAAAACTTTCAAAAAAACTCATTCTGAGAAGAAGAGGAGCTGCAAGAAAGAGGTTTTGTGCTGCTCAGTATCTTTGGCTTCACAAGGTAAGTCTTTCATCTTCACTCCATATTCTATGTTGGTATCATAATTGCTATCCCTTTGACTCGTTGAATGCATGATATTCTATTGTTGAGTTCATGTTTATGATGCTGTCTTTTAATTTATGTATGCTTGTAATCATGTGTGTATTGAACCAAGCAAACTGTACGTTATGTGTTCGTGTCTGAAACTGTTGATAGCATGATAACTCTGTGCTACCTTGTATGTTATGTGAGGACCTTGGTTAGATGTGTAAGGTTTATTGAGTTTCTGTGAGCATTCTGATAGCCTTTCACCATGTGCTGATGAACATCTGGTTTAGACTTGGGTTTGTTCTTGGAGGTAGTTTAAAATGCCTTGAGATAGCTGCATTAGTTATTCTGTTCATATCAGTTTTGGAACTTTGGTTTTCCATTGTTTTTACTCGTGTTTTTAGCTGCTATCTTAAGGTGTTTAGGGTTCACTATCATTCTATGTTATGAGTACTACTAGTTTGGGTTTTATTTCATGAAGTTTGGTTAAGAATTGAATGCTTGGAGATTGATTAAAGTTGAGACTGTAACTTGATTTTTTTTCACAAGTTCATGATGTTTTAGGCTTTTGTTTCAATATGCATGAGTATGGTGTGGTGGTTTGTCAGCATGTGATTGGTGAGTTGTCTTTTTTTTGCCTTTTAGTAACTTAATATTTTACCTGGCCAATTGATATATGTGTTATAGCACTTACTGAAGCGCGTACGCGTGTGTTTGTTTTTATTTGAAAATGAAATATGTGAGCATCATGGTTTATATGTTATTGGGGTTGGCTCATACATTGGATGTATGGCCACCCCAGTGGTTTGTGATGCGCGCGTTTAAAAGGAGGTCTGGGGTTCGATCCCCCTCAGACCCTCCTTTTGTTGTTTTTTCCTTCTTTTATTTTTTTCAGTTTTTTTCCGCCTGGGCCTTTGTGCTATTACCACCCCCAGTTTCTGGCCCACTTCTAAACTCTTTTGTTTTAAAAACTGTGTCAATTACTTATTACCCCCCCCCCCCCCCCCCTTCGTGGGTTTTGCTTCTTTTTATTTTATTTTCTATTTTCAAATATTTTCATTTCATTTCCAATTTTTTTTAAAACTTTTTTATTTTATTTAAAACTTTTTCTTTATTTCAAAAACTCCAAAAATATTTTAATCTTTATTTAATTTTAATTATCAATTTATTTCTTAATTGTTTATTTAAGCTTAATTATTAATGTGTGAATTTTTAAAATCACCCATCTTTGGATTAATTGTCAACTTTATTTATGAGTCATCTTTATTGATCATTTGAGTGTTTATTCACTAATTATTGTTTAAGTCTTGAACAAATTTATCCCATGTTTGATTTATCATGTGTTTGACTTTGATGTGAACTTTGTTCTTCTTTAAATATCATCTTTGATTAATATCATGGTTCTTTATCTTGTGATTGTTTCTTGTGATTGTCTTCCTTAAGATTAATACATGTTGATTTGTCTTTGTTTACATGTCTCTATGATGTTCATGTCCATCTTATCCATGCTTTATTATGAAATAATTCTTGCAATACTCATGCTATTGTTGTTATCTTATTCATCTTTATCAATATCTCTTGTTATCATATCCTACAACTGTTATTTTCCCCATTCCAAAGGAAGGTGATAAATGTTGACTCTTAAAGTCATAGCTCCCACCTTAACCTAGTATCCTCATAAGAGCTAAACCTTATTTCTTGGCCTCATCAGAGCCATGGAATCATAACTAGCCTTAGGAAAGAGTTTTACACTCTGTGTGATATTCATCCTAATGAATACTCACTTTCCCTCTTTAACTTTAAAACATAACATAGGACCATTATAACTAGACTTAGAGAGTTCTTATACTCTACAATGAGGTCACACTCATTTCCCCTCTGAATATTGACCACAATCAATCATTCAGTAGAAGTAGAACTACGCATATTCTGATTCTACACCCGAGGATACGTAGGCGCAAAGTGCGATGCTTTGTCGAGTATACTTAGATACTAACCTCTAGGGTTTCAAACCTTTAGCATAGAACCTTTAGCAAACATAAGATAACATTAAACAAGAGGTTCCCGTAGAGTACTACTGATACTTAGGGTGCTAATACCTTCCCTTTGTATAACCAACCCCCGAACCTTAGTTCTTCCCCCTTTAGGTTTTCTTCGATCTTGAACCTTTCCTTTGGATAAATTAAAGTCGGTTGTAAAAGAAATATAATGCAAGTTAATTAATAGCTTGTTATCCGATTTTCACCGCAACACATGTCATGAAAAAGAGTAGTCATGGCCCTTTGATAGGTTGCCCCGGCGTTCTTCAAACCGAACGGCATTACCTTGTTACAAAAGGTACCCCAAGGGGTAATGAACGAAGTTTTCTCCATGTCTTTCGGTGCCATTTTGATCTAGTTATAGCCCGAGAATCCATCTATGAAGGAGAAAACTTTGAACTTTGCTGTACTGTCTACCAGCATGTCAATGTGTGGTAAAGGAAAGTCGTCCTTTGGACTAGCCTTGTTTAGATCTCTGTAATCCACACACATTCTAACTTTTCCATCCTTTTTTGGAACGGGTACGATGTTGGCTAACCATTGAGGATATTTTGATGTGGCGAGGAAACCCGCGTCAATCTGTTTATGTACCTCCTCTTTGATTTTGATGGTCATGTCCGGGTGAGTCCGTCTCAACCTCTGTTTTACTGGCGGACATTCTGACCTTAACGGTAGATGATGTTCCACGATGCTGGTATCCAACCCTGGCATATCCTGATAGGACCACGCGAATACATCGGGAAATTCTTTGAGAAGCTTTACCAAACCCTCTCCGGCAGTTGGACTGAGCAGTGCCCCAATCCTGATTTCTTTTCTCTCTTTTTCCGAACCTAAGTTGACCGTTTCCAACGGCTCTTTGTGAGGTTCAATGGACCTTTCCTCCTGTCTGAGTATTCAGGAGATCTCTTCTGGAATTTCTTCGACATCTTCTTCTTCAGCCTCAAATACCGGGAATTCAAAGTTAGGAGAAGGCATCGGATCGTATGTTTCAACGGGGTTTAAAACAAGCAATCTGCATGACGGTATGATTTATGTTTAGAAGAGATAGAGAGAATGCAAGAGTGTGTGCAGTGTATTATTTTGAAAAACTGCTTGTTTTTATTAGTGAGTTGTTTTTTAGGATTACCATTTTCTGGGAAAAGCAAAAAAAGAAAACAACAATTAATGCGGAAATTACAGAACGACGTTATTTTATTAATGAACAAGCCGATTCTTGAAACTACAGCCCTATAAAACAAAACTCTGTCGCTTTGGGCATAGCGAAGAGGGAAATTTACAGAAAGTGAGCCCTATCAAAACATCCATTTCACTTGGGCAGGGTGAAAGGTTAAAGACGGCAATTACTTTGACTTATGAACAATCTTCGGAACATCGACAACAACCCATTGGCGGCGAACTCCTCGGTGGATCACAAAGTCTAGCACCTTCCTTGATTTGTCTTCAGAAATAACGCTGATTTCTGGTGGAGCAGGATCATTGGAATCTGTCTCCCAGGCAGAGTTGTCGTAGGAGGATTCCTCTGTTGCATTTTGCATAGCATTTGTGCTCTCAGGTAGATCTCCCCATCCAATTGGCTGGATGTCTTCGAGCCTGATACGAGAGCATTCAGAAGCAGTGTACTTGACCATATAGTCGTATTTCCCACTTGGTTGTCCCAGGGTGTCCCACACTTCTTTGGAACTGGAGGAGTCATCCCTATCGATGACGTTGACCCTGGGAAAAACATAGTTGATGAATTCAAGTCCTGCAAATGTTGCAAATTCATCGTCGTACTGGATGTTTTCTGAATGACCTGATTGTTGATCCCAAGACATGGTAGGGATGCAAGTATTATTTTCAATGATGCTCAGCTGATTTTCATTGTTCGGCTGATTTCCTTGCCCCAAGTCTCCTGGATACGGCTGCCAAATTGGCAGGCCATCCATCGGGCCATAATAGTCATGGTCAAAGTTGTCCTTCATCAGAGTGTCCTCCTCTAATGAGTCTGGTGGAGCACGACATCCTTCCGGATCACAATCTCCGTATATCATTTTGACATCTGACCTGGGTATAAATCTCGGACTCTGTGCAGGATAGCAAAAGGGAGTCTGCATTTCGTCCTGAGACATATAACTATCCTTGTTAAGATAGGACTCCAATTTTTCCTCGAAATCAGAGGAATCATCTTTATTGATGGTATGCACTTCTTGAGGCATTGGGTGAAGGAAACCTCCACTGTGGAAGAAGTCTTGAATGGGATGAAGACTTTCATTGCTGGTAGTAGCTATCTGGGTACAGGTTGCAGAAAAACCAAGACCCTTCTTTGTTTTATTGTCAGTAGGAATGACTAGTTGTCCCCATCCTGTTGTATTGGTACTCTCAACCGCTTTGATAGCATCTTTGTATGAGGAAATGGAAGTTCACTCTTCGGATTGATTGTCCTTGCTCACCGACAGTGCTTGGAACTGAGTTCTAATAACCTCCTTGGGTTCTACACCAGCAGACGATGATAAGTTACTCACGAGCAAAGCTTGTTCTCCACAGACCGTGACGAGCTGGTTGTTCTGGACGAACTTTAACTTTTGGTGGAGGGTCGAGGTGACCGCCCCAGCCTGATGTATCCAAGGTCTTTCTAATAAACAACCGTACGTTGCTCAGATGTCCATGACCTGGAAAGTCACTTTGACAATGTGAGGACCAATAGTTATGGGAAGGTCGACTTCGCCGATAACCGTTTTTCTGGACCCGTCAAATGCTTTGACGACGACCTCACTGGTTCTCATCGGGGGTCCTTTGAAGGATAATTGCATCAAAGTGGACTTCGGCATAACATTCAGGGCTGACCCTGTGTCTACCAGTACGCTAGCTAAAGCATCGCCCTGGCAGCTGACCGTGATATTGAGCGCCATGTTATGACGGTGGCCCTCTTCAGGTAATTCCTCATCACTAAATCCCAAGTTATTGCAGGAAGTGATGTTAGAGACAATGCTATCGAACTGTCTGATTGTTAAATCATGTTCTACAAAGGCTTGCTCCAAGACTTTCTGTAGAGACTCCCTGTGTGCTTCTGAACTGAGTAAAAGGGATAACACAGAGATCTTTGAAGGAGTTTGTAACAGCTGATCAACAATGTTGTATTCAATCCTTTGGATGAGCTTCAGCATCTCATCGTTGTCTTTTGAAAGGTCGGGATTACTGGATTGACCAACTGGTGGATTGGGAACTTCTGTCTGAGGTTTCTTTTCTTTGTTAAGTTCTCCAACTCCTCGGTTGAAGATTCGACCACTCCGTGTTACTCGACAGATGTCTGCAATATTCACGACGGAGGGTAATGGAATTTCCTTTCCATTCTTGACTGTTGTTGCACCGTATTTTTAAGGGATAGCCTTAGTTGATTCATACGGTAATGGTCCCGGTAGATAGATGACTATGGGAGCCTTCTAATATTTCCGACCATCGTAAGCAATTTCGATCCATTCCTGGTTGGGAACTCTCGATTCGTCAAGTAGAGGGATGATGGTACAAACATCCCTAGCCTTCTAATGATCAGAGATTACGACAACATCCTCAATTTGATCAGCGAGGTAGTCCGGCACTCAGTTGATTGGTCCGGCACCCGGATATGGGCGAATCTCTCTACGATCCACCTGACCCTGAAGAGCTGCGCGCACAAGGTAACATCCTTGGCTACTTTCCAAACAGAATCTACAATGTTCATAGTTGTGTGATGGCACATGGCCACGCCCGCTTTGAATACAATGTAACCTCACTAGGTCAGTTTCCACAGATCGAACGTCCCAATTTTGATGCCGAGTAGGGTTCCCGTTGGTAATACTAATTTGCTGGGTGTCTTCATCCATATAGATTGGAAGCCACCAGTGGTTCAACAAGTGCTGAAGGGTTTCCTGGACAAGGGCACAACCTTGATCGTTTTTTCAACCCGCCCTACAGCTCTGATAATCATGTGATACCAGGAACCCGAGTCGGACCTGTTTAGCATGTAACTCCACCAGGCTGGTATTCATCAAGTGAATATCAAAGATTTGAATCATGTTGATCTGATAGGGATTCCTATCATGGTAGTCCTGGATCCATCCAAGATCCATCTGACGCTGGAGGGCCTCTTGTATAAAAGAGCATCCCTGTTTGTTTATCGAGCAAGTCAGACAGGAATTGTAATCGTGCCGCGGAAAATTATGATACTGGCTTTGCCTGGAGTGCATCGCCACTAAGTTGACATTCATTGCACTGATGTCGTGGTTCTGAATGATGTTAGAATTCGTGTAAACTATGTTAACTCCACGAACTCGGTGCTCTTGGATCCATCCGAGATCCATCTGTTCCTGTAGAGATGATTGTACCACAGAACATCCTCGATTGCTTTTAGAGTAGATATCACACTGGTGATAGTTATGAGGTGGCACATGGCCATATCCACTCTGTCTACAATCCATCTTGACCAGGTTGGTCCTTAACAAGAGTACATCATGAATCTGATAGACGTTGTTAGTCTCTCCCTCTACCAAGTTGACCGTAGTTTTCTCGTGTTGAGGCAGCGGGTTTGTGAGAATAATAGGATTTGTATCCTTGAAAGATAAGACCCCGCTCCTAACAAGCTTTTGCACGTCGGATTTGAAATTGAGATAGTTCTCTATGTTATGCCCTGGTCCTTCTTTATGGTAAGGGCAAGTCTGATCCACCTTAAACCAAAAAGGCGGATTTTTCGGTACTGTAAGAGGGGACTTAGTCTAGACATGCCCCTTAGCCAGTAGTAATGAAAATAGTTCTGCGTACAATACGGGTATAGGATCAAATCCTGGTGGCCGCATTGTACGGTTGTTATTGTATGGAGGACGAGCTTGCTGAAGAGGCTGTTGAGTCCTTTGCTGATTAGGTTGGCTCTGGGTAACCTGAGGTTGATATGTAGAAATAGGCGCAGGATTGATAGCAGGAGGCACAGCAGCTACTAGCTGATAACGTCGCCTTTGCTTTCTGAGAGAGATATTCCCAATATCTTGCTCTTTTTTCTTAGGGAGAGCACTACCGTATCGATTTGTACTACTTTATGACCCAGTGTCTTTAACTAGACGTCCTTCTCGGACGGCTTCCTCAAGACGAACTCCCATACCGACCATCTCGGGGAAGTCACTGGGCGCACTGGCAACCATTCTGTCGTAATAAAATGAGCTTAATGTCTTTAAGAAGATCTTTGTCATCTCTTTTTCCTCGAGAGGTGGACAAATTTGAGCGGCAATTTCACGCCATCTCTGAGCGTATTCCTTAAAGGTTCTTTGTCCTTTTGCGACATTGATCTGAGTTGATCTCTATCGGGTGCCATGTCCAGATTGTATTTATATTGTTGGACGAAGGCAGTGCCAAGATCTCTGAAAGTGCTAATCGTAGCACGGTTTAAACCCATGTACCATTTTAGGGCGGCAACGGTTAAACTATCCTGAAAGTAGTGAATCAGTAAATCCTGATTCTATGTCTGAGCTGACATTCGCCGAGCGTACATCACCAAGTGACTCTGAGGGCAAGAGTTACCCTTGTACTATTCAAAGTCGGGCACCTGGAATTTGTGCGGGACTTTCACATTAGGGACCAAACAGAGGTCTGCGGCATCCTTTCCAAATAAATCCCGACCGCGAAGGGCCTGCAGTTCTTTCTGCATTCCCAGGAACTGTTCCTGGAACTCATTCATTCTTTCAAACATGTTGTCATTTCCACCAGAAGGTATCTGTGGAATCTCTCCTTCCGGGATAGTGTGTACCACAGGCGGTGGTATAGTCATTATGGCCGAGCCTCTCGGTGTCTCCCGAAGTTTGTAACCTTCGGGGGTTGCTGTCATGTCCCTAGCATATTCGCTTTCCCGAAGTTTGTAACCTTCACGCCCAGCGGTTCCTGTTGCGGTTCCCTGATCCTCATTGATCGGCGGAACATATCCTTCTGAGATATAGTTAAGTGGCATGCCCCAGGGACGATCTTTCGGCATTTTGTACCTAGGATCGGACTTTTCCACTATGGGCGTTGAGGTGATCTCTGAGATCACAGTCCTTTGTAGCTGAGCTTCTGCCATGGCTTGCATTTCATTATGAAGCTTTCTCATATCTTCTCTCAGAGCGTCAATCTCTTCTCTCAACTCTCTGTTCTCTTCCTCGAGATCATCCATCTTTTTCTGACGATTTGCCTGAGTATTGTACGAATGAGACAGTTTGACTCTAGAACCGAGACACAAACGTGAGATTCGTAGGTAAGAAGAATACGTGACGTGAGAATGATGAATGCAATGATTATATTAATTGTTTTTTTTGGTTTAATCAAAATAAACTTTGACAATTAGATTAAAAATATCAAACAGTGGGGAAACCCCGTTTTATTGAATCCAAAGGATTGCGAAAATAGGAATCTAGTAGATTACAAGGTGCGGAAACAGAAACCTAAGCTAAGGGGTCCCGAGTCCTCTCTGGGGAGAAACCGGGTGCTGGGGCTCTTGGGCCGTTGTCGGGTTGTCATTCCTTTTCCAAGTGAAAGGAACGAGCAAATTCCTTTGGTCATCCTGATTATCCACATCATGTTGCTCTAAAATCTCGATCAGAGCATCCTTATCTTTTAACAGTCGCTGTATTTTGGTACACTCTACATTGAGGGTGCGGTACTTGTTCTTCCAAGACCTCCTCTCCTGTTGAACCTTTAACTTGAGAGCTCTAGTTTTTACCCAGTGGGGATAAGGCTCCACCGAGACACAGTCCGATTTTCCTAGAGACTCTCGTCCTTTCTTATGAACATGTTTCCAAGCGTGCACTATTTCCGTCTTTAGTGCCCTGTCATTTTCTCCTTCCTTGAAGAAAAGTCCCTCCAGATGAGCGTTACGCGGGACATGCCTCATCGGATATCCAAATTGATGACGAACCAATACTGGATGATAGTTGATTCCTAACTTAGTTCCTATGAGGGGTACGTTGGAGAAGTTTCCACAACGTACAATGATCCTGATCCCGTCATAAATCCTATTGCACCAATCTATATCAGAGTTGGTAAGAGACATGATTTTCTGCGACCAATGCAAGGCACTCTTATGATCCCAAAACGCAGCAGTCTTGGGTAAATGGGAGATAAACCATTTGTATAGCAGGGGTACACAACATGTGATCATCCCTCTGCTGTACAAATATCCTAAGTGTACAGAATGATATGCATCCGCGAGCAAAGTTGGCACAGGGTTTCCAATGAGAAAAACCTTAATGGCGTTGATATCGACGAAGCTATTAATGTTGGGAAACAGAAATAACCCGTAAGTGAGTAAGACAAAGATGCTTTCAAAAGCAGTCATGTTCCCTATACTAGCAAAGTACAGAGCCTTCTTTGTCAGGAACTGGGCTGGAAAACCTGGGAGCCCACCCTTGGTGGTCATGTGAGTCTTGATTTTTGACTCATCCAAATAGATTGCTCTTGCAATGGTCTGATCCTTCGGAATTTCTTCCAGTCCAGAAAATGGAGCTCGATCAGTAATGTGTAGATCGGTTAGGTGAGAATACTCCTCCAGCGTTGGTGCGAGCTGGTAATCCGGGAATATGAAACAGTGATAGACCGGATCGTAAAACTGAATGAGTGCCTCCATGATTCCTTCAATCACATGGACTCTTAACAGAGGTAGCAGACCTCCGTACTTGGCTCTGAAAGCTTCAGGGTTAGTGATCATCCTCGATAATCCTCTAGTTTTGGAACCTTGAAGGTATACTTATGAGTTCTCCTTCTACCGAAGTCCATGAGCGCAATCTTTTTCTCTAACATTTGTAATCATTGTCTTAGTTTAACTTGAAAAAGAGAGACTAGAAGAGAAGTTTTTCTTTGATGTAATGTTTTTTAGATGAATGCATGAATGCAACACACAAAAACATAGAAAAAACATGGGGTCAAAGGGTCGGTGTCATGAAGTCAAGGCTCTACCCCCCTCCCCCCCCCCCCCCCAAAGGTTTATACTAGTGATTTTTGTACCTGTCTCTCAAAATCATCAGTTCTTGTTGAGAAAACACTAGCGGGCCGGGAACTGTGCTAGGTGATGTTTTTCGAAGAACCATCAGAAGAGGGCAGTATCGGGTGACAACCATTTCCAATAGTTTCCGCACTACTAAAAGAGGTTTTTCCTAGGTGTATACTCAATCTTTCCACATGCGGCATCACAGGCATTCCCAATTAGCAGGAAAAATAAACACAGATATCAATTAGGAAAAGCAGTATATATATTTGTCCTAAAGTCCTAGACTTTAAAAAGCTATGAATCCTGTGTTCTTGACAAAAATGGCTCCCCGGCGGAGTCGCCATTCTGTGGTACCTTCCCAATTTTAAAGGTTTTGACCTAAGATCCTAATGAAGTCAAAAAAGTCCTATCCGAGTGAAATCCCCAAAGAAAGAAAGAAAAGAAATCGCCCCACGGTGGGCGCCACTTTTCTGTGGCATTTTTTTTAAGGTTTCTACCTAAGAGATGGGAAGAGAACAAGATCTCGTGGTCCCCAGTGAAGTCGCCATTTTTTCTATAGCGCGAATTTTTGGACGTGGTTGCGAAGCACTATTGCTTTGGGGTACTACAGTTCGATTCATTTTTTATCCTATTGAAGTTGATGAAGGAAGGGAAATAGATGTCTCCAATTAACCCTGCTTGCAAACTGAGTTTGAACAAATGACTGTTGGTTTACAGATGCTACAAAGATTGTGGGTCTCTCTTAGGTTATTTTGGTAAAATAGTGCCCGGGCGATTGGTGGGAGGTTTAAGACTGATGCTTTTCGTTTGATATGTGAAGGTACGGGATTTGGGTTTTGGATTAGTGTGCTCGCTAAGATTTTTCTTTCAATCTTATGCCTACGTATTCCCGTTTACCGAAATAGGGAAATCAGAGCGATCGTAGTTCCTACTATTCTATGGGAGGAAATGGTGTTTTGGTGTCTTGTTCAAAGCCCAAGATGTGAAGCTGAAAAGGTGGTTTATATCTTGTTCAAAGCCCAAGATGTGAAGCTGAAAGGTCTATTTGTATCTTGTTCGAAGCCCTAGATGTGAAGCTAAAAAGGTGTTGCCTTTAGAGAGAATTTGTCATCTCTAAAGGGGGTCTGTTTGTCACAACTGTTGGGTGACTGACTATAAAGGAGGATTACTTTAACCGGGATATGTGAATCCTAACAATGCCATAATTTCCTTTATAGGGAATTTTTAACCTGAAGGATAAGACTTTAACTCAGTGTAGAGCAATGCCATCTTTCCTTAGGAATTTCTCATGCTAAAAGAAGGACAGTGGCGTGGATGTAAATAATCCAGAGGTTTGCCGCTTACAGCGATTAGATGAAAGGAGTTGTTGATGTTTGTATCCTGTGAACGAGGCACAATTTTGATGCTAAAAGGTTGATTGACTCAACCGGGGTTTTTTTATACAAAGCCTAAGAGGAGGCTATTGACCCAACAAGAGGATGTTTTTATGTGTCTCGTACGAAGCCCGAGAGAGAGGCTAAAAGGGTTTGACTCAACAAGAGAGTGCTTTTAGATATGTCTTGTACGAAGCCCAAGACAGAGGCTAAAGGTTGACTCAATAAAAGAGTCTTTTGTACTCAACAAGAGAGTGTTTTTGTATCTCGTACGAAGCCCGAGAGGGTGGATAAAAGGAGTATTGACTCAACAAGAGAGTCCTTTATAGGGAATTTTTAACCTGAAGGATAAGACTTTAACTCAGTGTAGAGCAATGCCATCTTTCCTTAGGAATTTCTCATGCTAAAAGAAGGACAGTGGCGTGGATGTAAATAATCCAGAGGTTTGCCACTTACAGCGATTAGATGAATGGAGTTGTTGACGTTTGTATCCTGTGAACGAGGCACAATTTTGATGCTAAAAGGTTGATTGACTCAACCGGGCTTTTTTTATACAAAGCCTAAGAGGAGGCTATTGACCCAAGAAGAGGATGTTTTTATGTGTCTCGTACGAAGCCCGAGAGAGAGGCTAAAAGGGTTTGACTCAACAAGAGAGTGCTTTTAGATATGTCTTGTACGAAGCCCAAGACGGAGGCTAAAGGTTGACTCAATAAAAGAGTCTTTTGTACTCAACAAGAGAGTGTTTTTGTATCTCGTACGAAGCCCGAGAGGGTGGATGAAAGGAGTATTGACTCAACAAGAGAGTCTTTTTGTATCTCGTACGAAGCCCGAGATAGAGGCTAAAAGGATTGTTGTTTCAGTTGAGTGACAGGTCCAGTAGGTTGGTTAAAAGAGAAAATCAGTTCTTATAAAGAGATTGATTAAAGGTAAGGATATGCTTTGGGATTGATCAGAGGATCAGGGTTATTTCCAGTTCTTTAAGGAAACGGGGAATCCAGAGGGTATTGGAGACTGTCCGAGTCTACTGGTGTTTTCCCTACTTGAGAATGCCTTCGAGACTCAAGGAGATTAGACTGTCCAAGTCTAGACTTTTACCTTTTGTACTGTGCTTAAAGAAACAGTAGTAGTACGTTCACGGTAGAAAGATCTAGACTCTTTGAAAGACTGTTCTATTAAGATGACTAATTTCTGTTCCTATACCTTTAGGAGGTCGTCGGGACAATTTGTACGAAGCCCAAGAGGAGGCTGGAAACTTTTAAGAAGCCGAGGGACAATTTGTACGAAGCCCAAGAGGAGGCTCTCTTCCCGAAAGAAGAATCCTTATACGAAGCCTAAGAGGAGGCTGTGAATACTTCTAAGAAGCCGTAGGGTCCTTGTACAATGCCCAAGAGGAGGCGGGGATGCTTTTAGGAAGCCTGTGGGTCCCCAAACTCTGAGAAATTCAAGACAGGCTATTCACAGAGAATAGATCATGCCAGGAAAGTCCGAGAATTTGGAAGAAACTCAAGAGATGTCATTCATAGAGAAAAGATCATCTCTGGGGAGTAGAGTTTCTTTGACAATGTCTAAGGGTGACAGTCTGTGAAAGGGTTCACCGAGAATGCTGCCTTTCACGTCTCCATATTGTTTAACCCCAAGAGGAGGGAACACTGTATCTGGTAATCCTATGGGGATCTAGTTGTGTCTATTTAAGAGTGATCAATGGGGCTTAGTGCTAGACGTAGTTGCCGAGGAAACTCTAAATATCTATACTAGTATTACACAGTTGATATGAGTTTATGGAAGAAGACTTACAGTGAAACGACCCCACAATACAGTTATATGTATATGAAAGCGGATAAAGAAAACATATAAACACTTAGTCGGTTGTAGAGCTTCCATGCTGTTTGGTTAGTTGTTCAACAAAGAAATATTGAAAACAACAATATATTCAAAATTAAAGGAGACAGTATTTTGAAAAGATGTTGGGGCTTACAGCTCAAGGAGAGGCCCAAGGTTTATCAGTGATCGTACTGTCGTTTTGTACAGAGGGACTTATACAAGTGACTGAGGCCCAAGAAAGGTTTTCTGTACAAGGGGATGGATCTTACACTCTCTCAAGAGGCCCAAGTGTCTAAATAAAAAAAATGGGGCTTACAACACGAGGGTTGGCCCTGATGATTGGTTTTTTTATTGGCGATTGCGCCGAGGTTTTCTTTTAACTCATGGGGACTTATACAATGTATGAGGCCCAAAAAGTTTTGGTTAAAAGGGGATTGGGTCTTACACTCTAATATAGGCCCAAAAGATTTATTTTTGTACAAGTGGTGGGGCATACAGCTCAAGGAGAGGCCCAGGGTCATTTGTTTGAAAATGGCGATCGCACCGAGATTTTGAAAACGCGGTGGGTCTTATACAATGTATTGAGGCCCAAAATGGTTTGGTTTTCAAAGGGGGTTGGGTTTTACACTCTAATAGAGGCCCAAAAGATTTTGAATGGGTCTTATTGCTCGAGGAGAGGCCCAGGGTTTTTTCAACGGACGATGATCGCGTCGAACTTTTTGAAATACAACGGGACTTATATAACAAGTGAGGCCCAAAAAGTTTTGTATTTACAAAGGATTGGGTCTTACACTCTATTAGAGGCCCAAAAGTGTTTGAATTTGTTTGATGAGGGTGAAAATCAAAGAAACCCTAATTTGTTATTCTTTAAAAGTAAATATTTAAAGAAAATCAAATAAAATACCAAATAAGTTTGAATAAACCATTTGTGATTTTTGTTTAAGGTTTGAGAAATGAGGGATTAATTACAAGGTTAATTAAAACTCACTTGGTTTTGATTTTCAAAGTAAATATTCACTTTTAAAATGTTTAAAAACATTAAAAAGGAATTTATTCACAAAAATGCTAATTATATTAAATAAATAATATAAACTTAATTTTTTGTGGAATAAAATATTTCAACATTTTTGTGATTTTTGCAAAAAGAACCAATAAAAAATAATTAAAATTAAAGGAGTTATTAATTTTCCAATTAATTAATAAAACATGAAAATATTGGAAAAAAATAGCAAAAATGTGAGAAAACACAAAATGGCATGGGTGGGGTTTGAACCCACGACCTCAAGGTTGGGTGGTGATACATCCATTCCTTGAAGTGAAACCACAAATATACAAGGCTTGCCTTATTTTCTAGGCCTGGCCAAGGCAAGGCAAGTTTTGCCAAGAAATGGGAAGGTCCATAACTTTCTCATTTCTTAATGGTTGGGGACAAAATTTATATGCATCTGGCCTAGAATTTCACAAGGAATCCAATGGTGGTGGTATTTTTTCAGATCATACTCCCTCTTCAAAACCCGATAGTGGTTTTGAAAAAGGCCTATAATTGCATTTTTTATGCTACACTTTGATACAGGCATGAATTACATGATGAATTGGTTCAAACACAACATATATAACATGTTTGAGGTATGTATGATCAGTGGACTTCAAAGCAATGCATATTTTGGAAAGTTCAAGTCATGATGCTTACCTCTTTTTGAGCTTTTGGAGTTTTCTGTGCAATCTACCAAACTTCTTGTTCCAGAAATGGTTTGATACTTTGGACACTCTCAAATGATCCCTTAGAAGCTTTGAGGATGGTTGGAATCAGCTGAAACCTGCAAAAACACAAACTGGCCCTTTCTTGCAAAAGGGGTTAAAATGACCAAAATAGCAACTCCCTCAAATGGTGTTCCAGATGAGGGGAACCATTTGGGACAGTTCAAGGATGTTATTTGGAGTATGTTTGAGGTTTTATCTGGTTTGGAAAGTGACTGAATCAAGACATGGCTTGAAAAATGCACAAAAGGCCTATTTTGAGGTTTTGAGAGGTGACTTCGTGATTTAGGTGTTACAGGTCACTTTTGATAGTTTGGATCACCTACATATGATGTTTATGAGGGGTTAGGACCATGAGTTGTGATGGAAATGCTCTCTAACTCAAAAACTCAGAGTTACCTTGCTAAAGAAGGCATTTTGGCCTAAAGAGAGGGATTTTGAGGAAAGCATTTGTTTGATGGCTTTGGTGTACTCAAACTGAGCACAAATGAGCTCTATTTATAGTAGAGCAAGTTTTTTTTGGGATCAATAGTGAATGGCAACTGCAGCAGAGGTTTGACCAATGGTTGTACTTTGGAATCCAAGTCTCCTCTAGCCATTGACTAGAGGTTAGGGCACAGGGTTGTGGTTCCCTTGGTCTTGGATAAGTCTTGACTAAATTCAGTTGCAAATGGCTCAGTCCATGCCACCTTGGTGTATGCACTGAATTCTCCAATCCAAAATTGGAGTCTTGTCCCTCTTTTAGGCAATTCTAGGTTTGGCATGCTACTTCTTGTTCCAAGGACTTTGGAGGCTTGGCTCAGTGTTTGTCCCCTTTAGATTTGATCCTCAGATGTGTCCAAAGTGATGGCAAGGCTTGAAATTATCTGATTTTGCTAAATCGAGAAAAAATGCAAAATTTTGCCTAGCCTTGGCAGTTTTCAGCAAGGCATATTGCCATGGTCATATCTCATGGCTCAAGTGGAATTTGATGATGTTCTTGGTCATTTTGGAAAGCCCTTATATGATACAACAACTGTTTGATCATATTTGGTTTTGATACCTTTTGGATCCAAATGAAAAATCCCCCTACATTTGGAAAAAGGTGAAGGCAGATTCAGACTTAGTGAAAATTTCACTAAATGTTGGAAAAAAGTGACATTTTCACTTTTTGTGATTTTGATCATTCCATAACTCAAAATCCATGATGAATTTGGAAGGAGGTCAGTTTTAAACTTTTGTAAAGGGTAATGAGATCTACAAATATAGCTTTGGATAGGGAAAAATGGCCTTGTGGTTTAGGAGTTATGACCCTCCAAAGTTGGTACCCTTGCCACTTTGTTCATAACTTAAAAATTTTTCTAAGTTTTTATGGTTACCCCTTTTACAAGTTATCCCACTTTTCTTGATTTTTATTGATGAATGATGATTCAAATCATACATTAACATAATTTTAGGGTTAAAAAACCATTTTTGTGAAAAATCTCAAAAAGTCAAAGTTGACTTTGGTGCACAGTTGACTTTTTGTCAGATGAATTCCAAACTGTGTGATCCTTTAGGAAACCATGTCCTTGACCTAAATCAAACTTGATGGACATGTTCCATGGGTATTATATGGTATATTGAATCATGTCCTAGGGTTTGGGAGCATGTTCTGGTCAAAAGTCAAAGATACAGTTGACTTTTCTCGCGAAACCCTAACTGTGGTACTGATGAAATTGAGCTTGCTGCTCAAGCTTCCTGGATAAATCCATTGTTACAAATGGATCAATGTGGTAAGTTGGAGACCCTCAAATCCTCCCTTGAGGTCTTGGCTCATGATTTGTCCTAAAAGTCAACTTAGGGGTGAATTAGGTCAAGAAACCCTAATTCCTAATTTTTTATGTATGCATCCCCTGAGGTCAAATTGACTTAATGCTTCGGCCCATGAGGTTCCATGGAGTATTTTAGGATATGTTTTGAAGCATTGACTCATTCCCAGAGGAAAATTTTCATCTGGAGACCCTGGTCGACCAAACCCTAATTTGGTGACACTAGCGATCTTGAGGCTGTAAGATATAAATGAGCCTAAGAGAGGGGTGAATTAGGTTCTTAGAAGATTATCCCGATTTTTGACGATTTTTGATTTTTTTACTTTCCTAAAGATTTTTAAGTGTTGAAATGGTAATAGCGGAAAGTAAGTGAACACCGAGACGTATAGTGGTTCCCCTCACACGTCGAGAGTACTCCACTCCCGTTTCAACTTGAAAGAGAATTTCACTATAATGTTAGATTCCTAGACAAGACAAAACTATGTCTTTCTATACCACTCTAACTACCAAGAACAATCCTCTTGGATTTACAAATGTTTAAAGTCCAATCGAGAATAAATATCTCACAAATGGAACTCTTGTATCCACAATCCGGATTACAAGGAAAACCTTACAAACTTATCTTTAACAATCCTAAAAATAAGTTGTAATCAAAATATCACAAATCTGAATTTTGTATGTGTGCAGAAAGTTTGAATCTTCAATGTATCAATCTAAATATTGATCTTCTCCTTTGTAGCAATCACTCTAAGAATGTTATACAAGTGTTCAACATAATTGAAATGAAACAAATGCAGTATGTGTGAAGATTTAATGCAAAGGTTTCACTTTTAGAAGGTTTGTTAAGAACACTTTGATAAAATGAAGGTTTAGTAAAAGAATGATTGTTTTAAATTTTTGAGCAAGGAGGTGAGATGAAATCTGAACAATGAGAGTTTTTATAACACACAAACACCTCCTCAAATGGTTGCAATATGTCAAAGGATGCCATGCTTCAAAAAGAATAATTTAAAATTAATTTTCTGAAGAGATGCAAATATTTTTCAAACCGGAACAGTGGTAACCGGTTAACACCAGGTGGGTAACCGGTTAACACCAGGTGGGTAACCGGTTACTTCATGTAACGTTCATTTTATTTTTGAAAAAATGCTCAGAGTAATCGGTTAACACTCTGTCAGTAACTGGTTACTTGCAGACAGTTTTGAGAAAAATGGTTAGAAACAGAGCTGCAACATTTTCTTTGATGCTAAAATATTTTCTAATGACCTTGACATGAATAAGGATCAGTTTGAACACTTGTATGCACATTGCTAAGGAGTAATTGATTATACCTTTGATCAATCCTTGAGAGTTCTTCAAGACTTGAACCAATGTGCAATTTTGTTCAATTCTTCAATGTAGCTTCCAAGTCCTTGATCCAATTTCATTTTAAACAAGCATAGCAAATGACATAAGCAATGTTGTCTTCATCAAAATTCTAGAGAAGCCATGTCTTCACAGAGGCTTGATCTACCTGGAAGGGAGCAGCCTTGTGCTTAATCCTTAAAGTGGGAGTCCTCTTGATCCCTTGTGGATATTTGAGAGGCTAGACAAGTTAAAGATCATGTCATTTCTTGATTGATCCTTTGTCTGAAAACTTTGAGAGGGCTGGAAACCCTAAATTTGATCGTAGTGGATGCTCACCCATCTTTGGGGAGACTGATGAGGTATGATGGTTCCTCCATATTGTGATGATGATTTTCACAATGATGGGAAATCTTAGTGGTCAAAATTTGGGGTATGACAAAAAGGAAGTAAGGATTGGGGCTGCTTTGGAAGACATTGTCCAGGGAAGATTGATCGAAATGCTTCGAGAGTATGTGGATATCTTCGCCTGGTCTTACCAAGACATACCCGGACTTGACACTGATATTGTGGTGCACCAGATGCCGCTCAAAGAAGGTTGTACTCCGGTTAAGCTGAAACTGAGAAGGACGAAACCGGATATGGCTGTCAAAATCAAGGAAGAGGTTCAGAAATAGTTGGATGCTGGGTTTCTCGCTGTGACAAATTATCCTCTGTGGGTTGCTAATATTGTACATGTATCTAAGAAGGATGTAAAGGTCAGGATGTGTGTTGACTACAAAGATTTGAATAGAGCAACCGCGAAAGATGATTTCCCGCTCCCCCACATTGACGTGTTAGTGGACAACACTGCTCAATATTCGGTATTTTCCTTCATGGATGGCTTCTCTGGGTATAACCAAATCAAGATGGCCCCAGAGGATATGGAGAAGACAACGTTCATAACACCGTGGGGAACATTTTGTTACAAGGTAATTCCCTTTGGATTGAAGAATGCTGGGGCAACTTATCAGCGGCCAATGGTGACTCTCTTCCATGATATGATTCAGAAAGAGTTCAGAGTTTATGTTGATGACATGATTGCGAAGTCACAAATGGAGGAAGAACATCTGGTGAATCTTCAGAAGCTATTTGAAAGGTTGAGGAAGTTCAAACTGAGGTTGAATCCGAATAAGTGCACCTTCGGGGTGAGATCTGGAAAATTGCTGGGGTTTATTGTTAGTGAAAGAGGTATCGAGGTTGATCCTGCTAAAGAAAAGCCATACAAGAGATGCCTGAGCCAAGAACAGAAAAAGAGGTTTGTGGTTTCTTGGGGAGATTGAACTACATTGCTAGGTTCATCTTTCATCTTACAGCCACGTGTGAACCGATATTCAAGTTGTTAAGAAAAGAGCAAGAGGTCAGGTGGAACGAAATTTGTCAAAAGGCGTTTGAAAAAATAAAAGAATATTCGCAGGAACCTCCGGTCCTCATGCCGCCAGTGCCAGGAAGGCCACAGATTATGTATCTTACGATTCTTGAGAACTCAATGGGGTGTGTGCTCTGTCAACACGACGAGTCAGGTAGAAAAGAGCATGCCATCTACTACCTGAGTAAAAAGTTCACTAATTGTGAGTCGAGATACTCTATGCTGGAAAAAAACATGTTGTGCACTCACTTGGGCAGCCAAGCGTCTGAGGCAGTATATGTTAACCCACGTAACCCTTTTGAGTTCGAAGATGGATCCGATCAAGTACGTGTTTGAAAAGCAAGCACTTTCTGGAAGAATAGCCCGTTGGCAGATGGTTTTGATAGAATACGATATTCAATATGTTTCCCAAAAGGCCATTAAGGGAAATGTTTTGTCATAATATCTTGCCGAACAACCGATTGAAGATTATGAACCGATGAAGTTTAAATTTCCAGATGAGCATATTATGTTTCTGAAGATGAAAGACTGTGAAGAGCCTTTGCCTGACGAAGGACCTGAAATTGGATCTCAATGGAAGCTAGTCTTTGACGGAGCTCTCAACTCATATGGTAACGGAATCGGGGCAATCATTACACATGCCCTAGCAGTAATTTGATTTCACATGCCCTAGCTGTCATTTGATTTTGTGGCTCCCTTTTGAGCAATAGCTTATTATACTCCAGAATTTTTGACACAATTCTCGCATACGTTAACCCGCCAGAAAGAGATAGTTGATGTTCCATGTGATGAAAAATCACATATGCCTAGTTGATTTTTAAACCCATTTTCATTGCCCTAATGAGTTGTACTCCCAACTCACTTACTTGGGAATGATTTGAGTGCTTTGGGACCAAAATGTATGCCAAAATATAGTGTAGCATACGGTCAATAACAGTCAAGAAAGCAGCATATTTGAGAACCCGTCCATCATTTTCCGGTTGTTTGGCAATAAGTTCATTATAAGTTCCTCTTGAAATTTCCACAAAGTATGCCAAACTATCAAAATATTTCCAAGTCCTAGTTTTAGGTAAAATACCTTGACGAAGTTCCTCACCATCATATGGAACACCCAAACATTTACCTAGTTCTTCTAAATCCATTGAAATCTCCTTATTCTTAACAGTAGCAGTAAGTAAGGGTTCATCTAACTCATCTTTTCCAAAAGTGACAGTATGATAAAATTCCCTAATAAGGTCTGGATAATAAGGTCCAACTTCTTAAACTAAATCCTTAACACCATATTCTTTCAATAATGTCTCAAAGGTAAAACTAAGATCTGGAAAGGCTGAGAAATTTACATATTTTACCTGCATTAGCGTTCTAATTCTGACATTGAAATCCATTCTCTAAAGTTTCACAGGTTGCATGTGGTGATCTTCAACAGAGTCAGAACTTTCTCCCATTATCTTCTTACCTTTATCTTTCCTTGAAGGAGCCATGGAGGCTTTGTGGAAGATGAGGTGTTTTAGGGTTTGGAGAAAGAATCCGAAAATTGAAAATGGATTAGAGAGAGGTGTAGAGAATGAAATGTAGTAGAGTGGGCTTTAATTTCCTTTGAATGGAGATGAAGTTGGAAAGAGTGGAAGAATGAGTGGAGGAAATAGGTTCAATGCAATTTATGACAATTAGATGCAGTCAACCTTTTGTATTAAACACTTTTGACCAACAAATAAAACAAAACAATTAAACATTCAGAATAAAAACAAAAATAACAAAACATAAAATTTCAAAAAGTAGCAGTGGTAACCGGTTACTTACCATCTGTTAACCGGTTACTGAGTGTAAAAATGACGTTCTGGGGCAAAAATTTCAAAGGTTAACCGGTTACTTACCCTTTGTTAACCGGTTACACAGGCAAAACTTCCAAAAACAGCAGCTTTGCAGCGCATAACTCAAGAGATTTTTCCAAAATTTTAAATTTTGACATGTTAATAGACATAGTAAGGCAACTTTGAGGAAAAAATAAAGTTCATAATAATAGATTAAGTAAGAGTAAAAACACGAAATAACACCTTTTCAACATAAAGCAATTTTTAACTAACACTCGAAATATTTAAAAAATTAAACTTTTGTGTACCTTGGCTTCATTTGAATGTGCAATGAAGAAATATTGAAGAGTTATATATCACCTTCATCTAAAATGCCAAGTTCTCGACGAATCTTGAAAAACTGTTCTTTTGCGAGTGGTTTTGTGAAAATGTCCGCTAGTTGATTATGTGTATCCACAAATGTGACTTCAACATCTCCTTTAAGCACATGATCACGTAGAAAATGATGTCGAATGTCTATGTGTTTGGTTCTTGAGTGCATGACGGGATTCTTTGTAATATTAATTGCACTTGTGTTGTCGCATCGAAGTGGTATGCATCCAAGATCGATTCCATAGTCACTTAATTATTGCTTTAGCCAAAGATTTTGAGCACAACAACTACCCGCTGCTATATATTCTGCTTCAGCCGTACTAAGAGCAACACACGCTTGTTTCTTACAGGACCATGAAACTAAAGCGTTTCCTAAAATGTGACATGTTCCACTCGTGCTTTTTCTATCAGTTTTGTAACCTGCATAATCCGCGTCAGAATAACCAACCAAATTACACATACTACCTTTTGGATACCATAGGCCAACGTTCGTCGTTCCCTTGAGATACTTTATGATTCTTTTCACAGCGGTGAGATGTGACTCCTTTGGATTTGCTTGAAAACGAGCACATAAACACACACTAAACATTATGTCAGGACGGCTTGCCGTCAAATATAATAAAGAACCAATCATACCTCGATACTTCGTAATATTAATGGAAGCACCCGATTAATCTTGATCAACATAGGTTCCGGATTCCATTGGTGTAGTCATAGCCTTGCAACTATCCATGTCGAATCTTTTCAACAATTCTTTGCAATACTTGGATTGGTTGATGAATATACCGTCCTTTAGTTGTTTGATATAAAGTCCAAGGAAATAATTCATTTTTCCCATCATTGACATTTCAAACTCTCCTTGCATCATCAATGAGAATTCTTTACAAAGATCTTCGTTCATTGAACCGAATATGATGTCGTCAACATAGACTTGGACTAACAAAGTATTACCTTTTGCTTTCTTAATGAACAATGTCTTGTCAACTTTGCCCTTTACAAATCCCTGTTCACAAGGAAAATTGCTAAGACGATCATACCATGCTCTTGGTGCTTGCTTTAAGCCATAAAGAGATTTCTTTAATTTGAAGACATGTGAAGGATTCTTGAAGTCTTCAAAGCCCGGGGGTTGTTTGACATAGACTTCTTCATTGATGTAGCCATTTAAGAATGCGCTTTTGACATCCATTTGAAATAGTTGAAAATTTAATGAACATGCATAAGCAAGTAATAAACGAATAGCTTCTAACCTTGCAACCGGAGAGAATGTTTCCTCGAAATCAATACCTTCTTCTTGATTGTAACCTTGTGCAACCAACCTTGCTTTGTTTCGAACAATTATTCCATTCTCATCAAGTTTGTTCTTAAACACCCATTTTGTACCAATGATGTGTTTATCACTTGGTCTAGGAACAAGTTCCCAAACTTGATTCCTTTCGAATTGGCTTAACTCTTCTTGCATAGCAATAATCCAATGATCGTCACTTAAGGCTTCACCAACTTTGGAAGGTACAATTTGTGATACAAACGCCATGTTTAAGCAAGCATCTTTAAGATTTAATCTTGTTGCTACACCTTGACTAATATCACCAATAACTTTGTCAATTGGATGACCTCTATGAGTCCTCCATTCCTTAGGTAGATCATCTAAATTTGACTCTTGTTGAATCGATTCTTCTTGGAGTTCCACTTGATTCTCTTTTGAAGTATCTTCTTGGGGAACTTCTACAATTTCATCATCATCACATAAAATAATATCCTCCTTGGAGGGGTTAGATTCATCAAACTTAACATGCATAGATTCTTCAATTGTTAAAGTTCTTTTATTATAAATTCTATAAGCATTATTTGTAAGAGAATAACCAAGAAATATACCTTCATCCGATTTTTCATCGAACTTACCAAGATTGTCGTTACTTTTGGTTACCATTCTCTTGTCAAAGATCTTAGAATTTTGAGGATTAGTTCATCATTTGAGAATGTCTTACCAAGTGCTATTAAGTGGTTAGTCAAATGGACAAATCTTTTTTGTAATGCAATAATGGTTTCTTCGGGCTGCATTCGAAACATTTCATATTCTTGACTTAGAGTATTTAGTCTAGATCTTTTAACTTCAGTCGTTCCTTCATGTGTTTCTACCAAAGTATCCCATATTTCTTTTGCCGATTTACATTGACAAACACGAAAGAACTCATCAATACTTAAGGCACTTTGAAGAAGATTGATGGCTTTCTTTTCATTTAGAATTTTTCTCTTATCTTCTTCATCATATGTACTTTTTAATTTTGCAGTACCAACACCATTGACTACATTCACAGGATTATGTGGACCATTCTCAATAGCTTCCAATATACCTTCTCCTTGTGCTTCAAGATGTGCTGTCATACGAATCTTCCAAAAAACAAAATACTCTCCAGAGAAAAGTGGGGGCTTGTTACTACTTCCACCGTCTTTGAAAACCGGGTTGGTGCTTGCGGAAGCCATGCTGGATCTTGTCGGAACAGGTTACCTAACCTGCTCTGATGCCAATTGTAAGATATAAATGAGCCTAAGAGGGGGGTGAATTAGGTTCTTAGAAAATTATCCCGATTTTTGACGATTTTTGATTTTTTACTTTCCTAAAGATTTCTAAGTGCTGAAATGGTAAAAGAGGAAAGTAAGTGAACACCGAGACATATAGTGGTTCCCCTCACACGTCGAGAGTACTCCACTCCCCTTTCAACTTGAAAGAGAATTTCACTATAATGTTAGATTCCTAGACAAGACAAAACTATGTCTTTCTATACCACTCTAACAACCAAGAACACTCCTCTTGGATTTACAAATGTTTAAAGTCCAATCGAGAATAAATATCTCACAAATGGACCTCTTGTATCCACAATCCGGATTACAAGGAAAACCTTACAAACTTATCTTTAAAAATCCTAAAAATAAGTTGTAATCAAAATATCACAAATCTGAATTTTGTATGTGTGCAGAAAGTTTGAATCTTCAATGTATCAATCTAAAGATTGATCTTCTCCTTTGTAGCAATCACTCTAAGAATGTTATACAAGTGTTCAACACAATTGAAATAAAACAAATGCAGTATGTGGGAAGATTTAATGCAAAGGTTTCACTTTTAGAAGGTTTGTTAAGAACACTTTGATAAAATGAAGGTTTAGTAAAAGAATGATTGTTTTAAATTTTTGAGCAAGGAGGTGAGATGAAATCTGAATAGTGAGAGTTTTTATAACACACAAACACCTCCTCAAATGGTTGCAATATGTCAAAGGATGCCATGCTTCAAAAAGAATAATTTAAAATTAATTTTCTGAAGAGATGCAAATATTTTTCAAACCGAAACAGTGGTAACCGGTTAACACCAGGTGGGTAACCGGTTACTTCATGTAACGTTCATTTTATTTTTGAAAAAATGCTCAAAGTAACCGGTTAACATTCTGTCAGTAACCGGTTACTTGCAGACATTTTGAGAAAAATGGTTAGAAACAGAGCTGCAACATTTTCTTTGATGCTAAAATATTTTCTAATGACCATGACATGAATAAGGACCAGTTTGAACACTTGTATGCATGTTGCTAAGGAGTAATTGATTATACCTTTGATCAATCCTTGAGAGTTCTTCAAGATTTGAACCAATGTGCAATTTTGTTCAATTCTTCAACGTAGCTTCAAAGTCCTTGATCCAATTTCATTTTAAACAAGCATAGCAAATGACATAAGCAATGTTGTCTTCATCAAAATTCTTGAGAAGCCATGTCTTCACAGAGGCTTGATCTACCTGGAAGGGAGCAGCCTTGTGCTTAATCCTTAAAATGGGAGTCCTCTTGATCCCTTTTGGATATTTGAGAGGCTAGACAAGTTGAAGATCATGTCATTTCTTGATTGATCATTTGTCTAAAAACTCTGAGAGAGCTGGAAACCCTAAATTTGATCGTAGTGGATGGTCACCCATCTTTGGGGAGACTGATGAGGTATGATGGTTCCTCCATATTGTGATGATGATTTTCATAATGATGGGAAATCTTAGTGGTCAAAATTTGGGGTATGACAGAAAGGAAGTAAGGATTGGGGCTGCTTTGGAAGACACTGTCAAGGGAAGATTGATTTAAATGCTTCGAGAGTATATGGATATCTTCGCCTGGTCTTACTAAGACATGCACAGACTTGACACTAATATTGTGGTGCACCGGATGCCGCTCAAAGAAGGTTGTACTCCGGTTAAGCTGAAACTGAGAAGGACGAAACCGAATATGGCTGTCAAAATTAAGGAAGAGGTTCGGAAACAGTTGGATGCTGGGTTTCTCGCTGTGACAAATTATCCTCCGTGGGTTGCTAATATTGTACATGTACCTAAGAAGGATGTAAAGGTCAGGATGTGTGTTGACTACAGAGATTAGAATAGTGCAATCCCAAAAGATGATTTCCCGCTCCCCCACATTGACGTGTTAGTGGACAACACTGCTCAATATTCGGTATTTTCCTTCATGGATGGCTTCTCTGGGTATAACCAAATCAAGATGGCCCCAGAGGACATGGAGAAGACGACGTTTATAACACCATGGGGAACATTTTGTTACAAGGTAATTCCTTTTCGATTGAAGAATGCTGGGGAAACTTATCAGCGGCCAATGGTGACTCTCTTCCATGATATGATTCACAAAAAGATCAGAGTCTATGTTGATGACATGATTGCGAAGTCACAAACGGAGGAGGAACATCTGGTGAATCTTCAGAAGCTATTTGAAAGGTTCAGGAAGTTCAAACTGAGGTTGAATCCGAATAAGTGCACCTTCGGGGTGAGATCTGGAAAATTTTTGGGGTTTATTGTTAGTGAAAGAGGTATCGAGGTTGATCCTGCTAAAGAAAAGCCATACAAGAGATGCCTGAGCCAAGAACAGAAAAAGAGGTTCGTGGTTTCTTGGGGAGATTGAACTACATTGCTAGGTTCATCTTTCATCTTACAGCCACGTGTGAACCGATATTCAAGCTGTTAAGAAAAGATCAAGAGGTCAGGTGGAACGAAATTTGTCAAAAGGCGTTTGAAAAAATAAAAGAATATTCGCAGGAACCTCTGGTCCTCATGCCGCCAGTGCCAGGAAGGCCACAAATTATGTATCTTACGGTTCTTGAGAACTCAATGGGGTGTGTGCTCTGTCAACACGACGAGTCAGGTAGAAAAGAGCATGCCATCTACTACCTGAGTAAAAAGTTCACTAATTGTGAGTCGAGATACTCTATGCTGGAAAAAACATGTTGTGCACTCACTTAGGCAGCCAAGCGTCTGAGGCAATATATGTTAACCCACGTAACCCTTTTGATTTCGAAGATGGATCCGATCAAGTACGTGTTTGAAAAGCAAGCGCTTTCTGGAAGAATAGCCCGTTGGCAGATGGTTTTGATAGAATATGATATTCAATATGTTTCCCAAAAGGCCATTAAGGGAAGTGTTTTGTCATAATATCTTGCCGAACAACCGATTGAAGATTATAAACCGATGAAGTTTGAATTTCCATATGAGCATATTATGTTTCTGAAGATGAAAGACTGTGAAGAGCCTTTGCCTGACGAAGGACCTGAAATTGGATCTCAATGGAAGCTAGTCTTTGATGGAGCTATGAACTCATATGGTAACGGAATTGGGGCAATCATTACACCTGCCCTAGCAGTCATTTGATTTCACATGCCCTAGCAGTCATTTGATTTTGTGGCCCCCTTTTGAGTAATAGCTTATTATACTCCAGAATTTTTGACACAATTCTCGCATACGGTAACCTGCCAGAAAGAGATAGTTGATGGTCTATGTGATGAAAAATCACATATGCCCAGTTGATTTTTATACCCATTTTCATTGCCCTAATGAGTTGTACTTCCAACTCACTTACATGGGAGTGATTTGAGTGCTTTGGGACCAAAATGTATGCCAAAATATAGTGTAGCATACGGTCACTAACAGTCAAGAAAGCAGCATATTTGAGAACCCGTCCAGCATTTGCCGGTTGTTTGGCAATAAGTTCATCATAAGTTCCTCTTGAAATTTCCACAAAGTATGCCAAACTATCAAAATCTTTCCAAGTCCTAGTTTTAGGTAAAATACCTTGACGAAGTTCCTCACCATCATATGGAACACCCAAACATTTACCTAGTTCTTCTAAATCCATTGAAAGCTCCTTATTCTTAACAGTAGCAGTAAGTAAGGGTTCATCTAACTCATCTTTTCCAAAAGTGACAGTATGATAAAATTCCCTAATAAGGTCTGGATAATAAGGTCCAACTTCACAAACTAAATTCTTAACACCAAATTCTTTCAATAATGTCTCACAGGTAAAACTATGATCTGGAAAGGCTGAGAAATTTACATATTTTACCTGCATTAGAGTTCTGATTCTGACATTGAAATCCATTCTCTGAAGTTTCACAGGTTGCATGTGGTGATCTTCAACAGATTCAGAACTTTCTCCCATTATCTTCTTACCTTTATCTTTCCTTGAAGGAGCCATGGAAGCTTTGTGGAAGATGAGGTTTTTTAGGGTTTGGAGAGAGAATCCAAAAATTGAAAATGGATTAGAGAGAGGTGTAGAGAATGAAATGTAGTAGAGTGGGTTTTAATTTCCTTTTAATGGAGATGAAGTTGGAAAGAGTGGAAGAATGAGTGGAGGAAATAGATTCAATGCAATTTATGACAATTAGATGCAGTCAACCTTTTGTATTAAACACTTTTGACCAACAAATAAAACAAAACAATTAAACATTCAGAATAAAAACAAAAATAACGAAACATAAAATTTCAAAAAGTAGTAGTGGTAACCGGTTACTTACCATCTGTTAACCGGTTACTGAGTGTAAAAATGATGTTCTGGGGCAAAAATTTCAAAGGTTAACCGGTTACTTACCCTTTGTTAACCGGTTACACAGGCAAAACTTCCAAAAACAGCAGCTTTGCAGCGCATAACTCAAGATATTTTTCCAAAATTTTAAATTTTGACATGTTAATAGACATAGTAAGGCAACTTTGAGGAAAAAATAAAGTTCATAAAAATAGATTAAGTAAGAGTAAAAACACGAAATAACACCTTTTCAACATAAAGCAATTTTTAACTAACACTCGAAATATTTAAAAAATTAAACTTTTGTGTACCTTGAAACTAAAGCAAAACTGCATAATCCGCATCAACATAAAGCAATTCTTACAGGACCATGAAACTAAAGCATTTCCTAAAATGTGACATGTTCCACTCGTGCTTTTTCTATCAGTTTTGCAACCTGCATAATCCGCATCAGAATAACCAACCAAATTACACATACTCCCTCAATCAGAATCATGCGTCTAGACAAACCAGCTTTTGTGTTTGCAGTTGAAAACGTATCAGATGGCAAGCCTTGGTATCATGACATTAAGTTATTTCTCAAAAGTCAAGAGTACCCAACTGGGGCATCTACCAAGGATAAGAAAATTCTGAGGAGGTTCGCAGACAACTTCTTTTTGAATGAAGATGATGTGTTGTATAAGAGGAACTTTGACATGGTCTTGCTACGTTATGTTGATGAACACGAGGCAGGCCTGTTAATGGAATAAGTTCACGAGGGTTCTTTTGGTACTCATGCCAACGGGCATGCTATGGCAAGAAAATTGTTGAGGGCGGGGTATTACTGGATGACTATGGAGTCCGATTGTTTCAAATACGCCCAGAAATGCCATAAATGTCAGATTTATGCCGATAAGGTGCACGTACCGCCTACTCCTCTGAATGTATTGCCGTCTCCTTGGCCTTTTTCCATGTGGGGCATTGATATGATTTGGAAGATTGAGCTAACTGCTTCCAATGGGCATCGTTTTATCTTGTTTGCCATTGATTATTTCACAAAGTGGGTGGAAGCAGCCTCGTATGCTAATGTCAACAAACAAGTGGTAGCCCGGTTTATCAAGAAGGACATCATCTGTCGTTATGGGGTCCTAGAGAGAATCATTACTGATAATGGTTTGAATTTGAACAATAAGATGATGAAGAAGCTATGTCAGAGCTTTAAGATCGAACATCACAATTCTTCTCCATATCGTCCAAAGATGAATGGTGCTGTTGAGGCAGCAAATAAGAATATCAAGAAAATTGTGTAGAAGATGGTGGTAACATATAAAGACTGGCATGAAATATTGCCTTATGCCTTACATGGTTATCGTACTTCGGTACGCACATCAACTGGGGTAACTCCTTTCTCACTGGTGTATGGTATGGAAGCGGTTCTACCATTAGAGGTTGAGATTCCTTCTTTAAGAATTCTGACAGATGTGAAGCTTGATGAAGCTGAATGGGTACATTCCAGATTGAATCAGTTGAACCTTATCGAAGAGAAAAGATTGCCAGCCATTGCACATGGCCGGTTGTATCAGAGTAGGATGAAGAAAGCCTTTGATCAGAAAATGTGTCCTCGGTGTTTCCAGACAGGTGAATTGGTTTTGAAAAGGATCCTTCCTCCTCAAATAGATCACAGGGGCAAATGGACTCCAAACTACGAAGGTCCATATGTGGTAAGAAAGGTTTTCTCTGGTGGAGCCTTATTACTCTCAACTATGGATGGCGAGGATTTTACGTCCCCTGTGAACGCAGACGTAATCAAAAAATACTTTGCATAAAAGAGACCCGCTGGACAGAAAAGGAAATTCCAGGCAAAAAAGGGGCACCCCGGCGAACCATAAAAAGAAAAGGTTCTGGCAAAAGTTAGGGATAAAAAGGAAAGAATAAACCCGCAAAGTTGAAAACCTGAGAAGGCAACTTCGGCAAAAATGGGTATCCCAGTGGATTGAAAACCCGAAAAGGGCGATCCAGGCAAAAGTTAGGGATTTGAAAGCAAAAGGCTACGATCTGCGTTTGATCTGTGAGCACTTTTGATACGTGGAAATTTCGAAGGGAAGGAATCAGTCCAGTCAGTCTCTTCGAAGGTCAAAGCATCTGCGGATAAGCAAAACATATGGGTCATTGCTGAATTGAATCATGGTGGACATCTGGTCCCACATTGCCGACATGTGTATTTTCTTTTTACTTTTTGCGCAATTACCTCTTTTCAGGAATTGCTTCCAGTTGTAAATGCCTATTTATAGGCCAATTCATTCAATAAAATTTTCATTTCACTCAAAGAGCTTTCCATTTATGTTTTTACTTTTACTTTTTTTTTTTTTTTGTAAAAACGTCCGATATTTTGATAAACATTGCATGCGAAAATGTTAAGCTTTGCGGAGCATATCAGAAAACAATGGAAATTGCTCAGACAATGGATATTGTGGATGGTAATTGAGGTAACCATGTTTTGCATATAATATATTCTGTTGTTGTTGTGTGTTTGCAGGGTAACAAGATTGTTTCTCCCCAGCATTGAAAATTCATCATCCTCAGCAGAGCATACTCTCCCCAACAAGAGTATAGAGGATTGTTTCCCCAGCAGAGTCGTGGGTGATTTGTCACTCCCCATCAAGCACTCAGAAGTTGATGGTGTTGTATCCCCAGCAGGAGACTTATGGAATATCTTGTTTGGACAAAAGATGTTATTTTCCCCACAGAGTCTTGGGGCCCACTTTCCTCATCCGGGCAGAAAGTGTATCAGCAACAGTATGATCTAATCCCCAACAGGATGAGGGTAAAGTCATTTCCCATCAGCAGGTTAAGTTCAGTAATATCCCCAAGCAGGTTTGGTATTATTGACAGGTCTCCCCAAGCAGAGTTTGATGGCAATCTTCGCAGCGGTTTGTTCAACGGTGGTTGACATCCCCAGCAAGTCTTAAGTCCAATTGTTATTGGCACTTTTCAAATTCAGGCTTTGAGTTCTATCTTCGACAAGAGTTATTTGTAGTCCCCAACGGAGGGGAGTTCTTCTTTGGGTCCTATCTCCAGCAGAGTTCGTAATCAGGAATGTCGTTCAGTACGACCTCCTCAGCTGGTTCTTGACTCAGGAGATAGTTTAGTTTGTCAACCCCGGTGAAGTTACCTTCGTCTTCTGCATTTATTTTGCTAAGATGTTCCTTTTGCATTGCATAAGCATCGTTTGCATGACATCCTCCCAAACGCGTAGCATTTCCATTTCGTATGGAGCATTACGCCATAGAAAAATTCAAACATACGCATCTGAAGCATAAGCCAGGTTTGATTCCCTTTGCCAAACTTTTCCCCCAGCAGAAAGTGGCATAAATCGGGAGATGTTGTTTAACATTACACCACAACCAATGGATCCGTCCTTCTTATTGATTATTCCTTCCTATACTCCCCTGCAGAGTTGTCTGTTTAGATTTCTCTTTTCCCCAGCAGAGTAATTTTAGTAGGTCTGTTGAGGCTACTAACCTTTAGGATCTAAGTCCTCCTTCGTGTCGGCATTCCTATTGAAAATACATCTTGTGTTGGTAACCTCTGGCTATGAGTCCGCCTTCATGTCGGCATTCCTTTGTGTTTTGGATCTGAGTCTGCCTTCATGTCGGCATTCCTATTGAAAATCCATCTTGTGATGGTAACCTCTGGTTATGAGTTCGCCTTCGTGTCGGCATTTCTTTGTGTTTTGGATCTGTGTCCGCCTTCGTGTCGGCATTCCTTTTGAAAATCCATCTTGTGATGGAAACCTCTGGTTATGAGTCTGCCTTCGTGTCGGCATTCCTTTGGATTTTGGATCTGAGTCCGCCTTCGTGTCGGCATTCCTTTTGAAAATCCATCTTGTGATGGTAGCCTCTGGTTATGAGTCCGCCTTCATGTCGGCATTCCTTTTTGTTTTGGATCTGAGCCCGCCTTCATGTCAGCATTCCTTTTGAAAATCCATCTTGTGATGGTAACCTCTGGTTATGAGTCCGCCTTCGTGTCAGCATTCCTTTGTGTTTTGGATCTGATTCCCCCTTCGTGTCGGCATTCCTTTTGAAAATCCATCTTGTGATGGTAACCTCTGGTTATGAGTCCGCCTTCGTGTCGGCTTTCCTTTGTGTTTTGGATCTGAGTCCGCCATCGTGTCGGCATTCCTTTTGAAAATTCATCTTGTGATGGTAACCTCTAGTTATGAGTCCTCCTTCGTGTCGACATTCCTTTGTGTTTTGGATCTGAGTCCGCCTTCATGTCGCCATTCCTTTGTGTTTTGGATCTGAGTCCGCCTTCGTGTCGGCATTCCTATTGAAAATCCATCTTGTGATGGTAACCTCTGGTTATGAGTCCACCTTCGTGTCGGCATTCCTTTGTGTTTTGGATCTGAGTCCGCCTTCGTGTCGGCATTCCTTTGTGTTTTGGATCTGAGTCCGCCTTCGTGTCGGCATTCTTTTTGAAAATCCATCTTGTGATGGTAACCTCTGGTTATGAGTCCGTCTTCGTGTCGGCATTCCTTTGTGTTTTGGATCTGAGTCCGCCTTCATGTCGGCATTCCTTTTGAAAATCCATCTTGTGATGGTAACCTATGGTTATGAGTCCGCCTTCGTGTCGGCATTCCTTTTAAATTATTCATTATGAGTCCGCCTTCGGCCGGCATTCTTATTAAAATCCACTTTCGGCTGGTAAACCTTTGTGAGTCCGCTTTCGGCCGACATTTTTTCCACCTTAAACCATCTTACTGCAAGTTCACTTTCGAGTGGCATCCCTACTTTGAGTCCACCTTCAGCTGGCTAACACTATTATATTCCCCCACAGTTTACAAATTTCCGGGTTCTTTTGGTATTCAATCTCCGTGCACCTTGAAGATCTGAAAGTCGTTGCTACCATTCCTTCAGGTCCAAGACGATTGAATAGGGCCAGCTGTAGCACCCCAAAATTTACCCTCTTCTTTCTAACTCTAACTGGCTTATGTTTCATTTCATTCTACATCATCATTTTGCATATGCATGGTTCTTTCGGGCATGGGATCAAGGTATTTTTCAGCAACCTATGGTGTCATTAGTTCAGGGGATAGCTTCAGTGGTATTCAGAGTCTAACGGATAGCTTTCATAGTCTTTTCGAAAAATTTATTTTGCTCATTGGATGATTTGGTTATCAGAGGCCCTGACATTTATTTTTGCCCGATGACAGTTTTTCAGTACAGCAGAATATTTTGAGGTGTCAGGAAGAATTCATGTTTCATTTCAGGTGTTACTCAGTAGCAATGTCAATTTTTAAGCTTCGGAGGCTTAACAGGGTTCAAAACAGCTGTCAGAGGTCACTTTTCCAAGTTTCCATCCAAAAGGCGCCAAGATTCAAGATTTGGACTGGGTAACCGGTTACCCTATATAGAGTAACTGGTTACTCTTAGCGCATTTTGAAAAAAAGTTAATTTTCAGCATTGTGATCATGTGCTTGGCTTGTGTATGTATGGGAAGGATCTAGAATTGATTTATTTTGCAATTGTCATCATTTTTCCATCCAATTTCCACTATAATTCCACATTCCCTTTCCAAATCTCATTCCTAATTTCTATTCCACCCATTAACCCACACTCCAAACCACATTTGAATTCCTAACCTAGTCCATATTTATATCAATTCATTCCAAACCTCACATAACTTGGATTCATTTTTCTAAATTTTCTACACATCTCACTCCAATTTCCCTCAACTTTTCTCTCATTCCAAAACCGTCACTCAAAGTTCCATCATCAAAGCTCAACAAATTTTGCATTGAAATTTGTTGGTCTTGGAACTAAACCTTCATCCATCCACTAATTCTTGAAGGAATTATGCATTTGCTACTGTTTTGCTTCTGGATCTAAGTTCTTGGAAGTGATTTTTTGGAGAAGTTTAAAGCAAGTTCATCACATTGCATTTGTTTTTCATTTTCTTGAGAAAATAGCATTGTATCTCTGGGTTTCTAGCTTGTATTCAACGTTTGCAGCTTATCAACACTAACCAAAGAAATTCTCAGCTTTGTAGGTTGGTGAATTTCATATCTACTTTTCATTTTAGCTTATTTTGCATGTTCATGATGTAGATCTTGATTTTGTTGAGTTTGATCCATTGGATTATGGATTTGATTGTTGTTGCTGATTAATTGATGTGTGTTTTCTTGTTTTGGGATGCAATTTTCGTGCATTTTGAGTTGCCCTAACATGCAGGTAATTGGAGAGGGGATAAGCTGCTGAAAAGTGATTTTAGAAGCTGTTTTTCTGGTTCTGTTGCAGAGTAACCGGTTACTCTATATAGGGTAACCGGTTACCCTGTTGTTTTTTGCGTATTTTTGGCTATTTTGAACTAAGTAACCGGTTATTGCATATAAAGTAACTGGTTCCCATTGTTGCAGAATGTGAATTTCTTGCTTTTTCTTGCTCGTTTGAGATCCTTTACATATCTAAACTTCATGGATTAATATGATGCATATTGGTGAGCTATTTTGATGCTATTACACTTCACACCATTGTATGAACACGATTTTCCGACAAGCGACTTTTGGTTTTCATTGATGAATGTTCATGCTTGCGTTGTTGATTTCTTGATGCGATGGACACATTGCACACATTTCTTGAACATGTTAATTGTGGATTATTGCTTATGTTGCTGGAGTTGTGTTGTATATGCTTGTTTGCTTTTAATTTCATGAAGTGCAAGCTTGAATTAATTTGTTCAATTGTCAAATGATGTGCATTCTTTCATGATGTTTTAAAGAATTGTTTACCATGGTGTATGGTGTGATTGTGATCATGATTGATTGAAGAATGTGTAATGCTTGATGCATGTTCGTTATTCCATGTTTGAATCATTTTTGAATACATGCTGCCCTGTTTTCCACTGCTGTCACCTTGCATGTATGCTGTTGTATGTGCTGCTATTTGCTTTCTTACACCTATTTTTGTGCTAAAATGTGAGCTCTTGAATGCTGTTTGGTGTATTGGCTGGAATTTACCATTATGCAGTTGCTGGAGCGCTGTTGTAGCTGTTGTTGTTGGTTTATTTCCTTGTTTTTGCTTTGCTTTTGCATGTTCCCTTAGGCTTCCCTAGTCCAACTTAATTTTCGATTAAGCTTGGAATAGGATATACATTAGGATTCAAACCATGCATGCTAACATTAGGTAGAATCTTCCCCTCTTACCTCAACCTTAGGGCCACTTTTGTATGACAACATTAGGTTAGAATTCCCTTAGCGTTTTCTTTTCAACTTGAGTCTTCCCTTCTCACCTCATAATGATTCTAAAACACTTAATAAAGACAACTTGAATTGCACACAAGCCTTAAGCATAGGAAATGAAGAATGAGGGATCTCCCTTCATTCTTCTAGGGTGTTGAGCATACGTCCCATTGGGGGCGACCATGCGACGCATTCGTTCCCGTGTTATAGACTTTGGTTCAACGTAAGTTATGAACTAACTCAACTCACTTCTGTCTAAAAAACACAAAAACAAATTCAAACCTTTTTTCATCCTTCGGGATTGTTCTGTTTCAAACCATTTTCAGAAAAGAGCATGTTATTTCCGTTCAAGTCGCAAACAGGCATCGACCCTAACTGTCGGACGCGAACTTAACGTCGCTCATAAAAAACACTAATCTACCTCGTTAGGTCGAACTACGTTTGCTCTGATTCCTCTCCCTCGTCCGATTGAGGATACGTAGGCACGAGATGCGATATCTCGACGAGAAACCTCCCCCCTTTAGTGCGTAGTCCGTCAAACTACGTTGACTCTATTTCTTCGTTCGTCCACGAAGATACGTAGGCATTGGATCGCGACGATCCTTGAGAGTCTGTTTTCTCTTCCCCCTCCCCCGTTTCTGCTTAGCCGTAGACTTTAGGATAACTCACCCTTTGATTAGACAAAAAGCGTGGATCACATCGAGTACAATGGACCCGTGGGGGTGCTAATACCTTCCCCTTGCGTAACCGACTTCCGAACCCGGACTATGGTTGCGATGACCATGTCTTTCCCTTTCTTCTAGGTTTTCTTCGATCGTTTCCTTTCCCTGCATCGGGATAAATAACGTTCGGTGGCGACTCTTCTGTTCTGGTCTCTCGCCGGTTGTTTTTCGCAGTTGCGACACCAAAGTGCTTCCACCAGATCTAACAAACCAACAAAAGAAAAAGTTCTTCCATGATCTTAAACAGTACTACTAGGATGAACCTCTACTATTCAAAAGAGGCGCCGATGGAATATTTCGTCAATGTGTCCCTGGATCAGAAATAGTGGATGTCATATCCCATTGCCATGCTGCACCGTATAGAGGACATGCGAGTACATCAAAGACATACGCAAAGATACTACAATCTGGCCATTTCTAGCCAAACCTTTAGAAGGACATCCACATCGCTGTTATGAATTGCGACCGGTGTCAATGCACTGGAAATATTTCTAGACGCGATGAGATGCCGTAAAAGGGAATTTTAGAAGTTGAAGTATTTGACGTATGGGGCATTGATTTCATGGGACCTTTTCCATCTTCTTTTGGAAACAAATACATACTCGTCATAGTTGATTATGTATCAAAGTGGATTGATGCGATAGCTTCTCCTACAAATGACGCACGAGTGGTGGTAAAACTCTTCAAAAACATAATATTTCCCAGATTCGGTGTACCAAGAATTGTCATTAGTGATGGCGGTTCCCATTTCATTTCAAATTTCTTCGGGAAGTTATTGTTTAAATACGGAGTACGACACCGAGTAGCAACACCCTATCACCCTCAAACAAGTGGACAAGTAGAGGTATTAAATAGGGAGATCAAACAAATTTTAAAGAAAACCGTTGCAACTTCTAGGAAGGATTAGTCTACTAAACTTCATGAAGCTCTGTGGGCTTACAGAACAGCCTACAAGACCCCTATAGGAACCACATCGTTCAAACTAGTTTATGGAAAATCATGACATCTGCCCGTGGAACTTGAGCACAAAGCTTATTGGGCTATTAAGTGTGGGGGAGGAGTTATTTATCGCTTTTATTTATTTCTTGTTATTTCCTGATTTCTAGTTTTAGTTTGCTTTATTAAGTCATATGCGCGTTTAAGTCGATTGTTACTTTATGTTTTCGCATTGTCTATTAACTCCCTTATTTTGACCTCAGTTTAAATAAAAAATTCCGTTTGACTCAATGGCATGACATATTAAGTATAGGTTGTTTTATCTTTGTTTTAGGCTATGTAGACAGACTTGGGAAAGTTCTGTTAATATCGTTACCATTCCTACACCCTAGAGTTCCTAAGAATGCGATATCGGTTTAAATACACATTATGCCTAGACCTTGTTCCTAGTTCTTTAGAAGTAGCCTCTTTATTAGTTTATATCAGCAGTCAGCACCATCCTTGCGTGTGAACTAAGTAATGAACCGATGCAAATATGTGTTGATCTCAAAATTTATGATTATGTGATTTTTATTGGATATTGCGAATGAAATACCTGTTCTAACTAAGTTAGGTGGCCCTCACCCGACCATTTAGCCCAAAGGCTCAGACTCTTGAAATTCGTTGGCAAAAAAAATAATAATAATAAGAAAAAAATGTTGAATAAGAGATCATAAAACACTAACAGGTTCACTAACCATGTAAATACGAAGGATAACGGGCTTAATGTGATTGGGCTAGAATGAAAGAGAGGTGAATAAGAACAAAGTCTGTAGGTCGAGTTATAATGTCATGATTTGAATTGGTATTGCATAGGAAGGAACTCTTTGTCCGCTTTTGTAGAATCGTGTCATTACGGTATCCTTGTTTTCATTATTTAGTACCTATCTGTGTAGCATTAGCCTAGCAACCTTGCGCTTTTATCATTTTCGTCGTGCCTATGAGTCGAACATCGTACTTACTATTTTATTTCATTGGGAGTTTGCTTGAGGACAAGCAAAAGTCTTAGTGTGGGGGAGTTTGATGACTCGATTTCGTATCGAACATTTTGATTCATTTCGCACATTTCTACTTATCGTTTTATCGAGTCTTTATCGTTTTCTATTCTATTTACTCATGTTTTCCTTTGTTTTGCCTTGACAGGTGTTCTATCAGCAATGTAGAAGAAAAGAATGAAAGTTGAGCTGAAGAATGAAGAAAAAGCAGCAAAAGTGCAAGTTCTGTCCTCCCTAAAGGAATGGCGCTCGCCATGCCCTGAGAAAGGCATTCGCCATGCCCAAAAAGGAGGGAATCTCCAATTTAAAGCAATGGCGGTCGCCATTAAGCAGACGGCGGTCGCCGTTTGTGGCGGGAGCAGTTTTTCTATAGCAGATTGGCAGTGGTGCTCATTTTGAATTCAAATTCGAACCAAACTGCTTGGAGACAAGAATTCTCTATATATAGACCCTTTTGGAGGGTAGTTTCAGCATCCAAGTACCCCGCGGAAGCGCTGCCGAATTCTCTCTAGCCTAACTACATACTTACTGTCCAAAGTAACAATTGCTCACACTGAGTAGTTGTTACACTGTTGTATTTCTTTCTTTACATTTTCATTGGTTTGTACACTTGGATCAAGTTATTATTCAATAGAAGTTTCATTTTCAGTTTATCTTCTTCGCATTCTACAGGTTATTTATTCTTCCGTTTTTACTGCATTATGTCGTATACGTGTTTGCAACATAACTTAATTTCTACAAAAACCTAAATCTGTATTTTTGTTAAAATCAACCAACATGTATGTTTTAATTTCCAGCACTGTTAACATATTAGTTTTAGGATTTAATACTTTAGGCTAAACTTGTTTGAGCCCGTAGTTTGAGGACCGTCGTTTCGACGGGACACTGTAGAAACCACCAGTGTAAAATTTGATTGTTCAAGAATCTGGTTTTAGTGTCTAATTTTAATTTAAATTGCTTTGTTGTGAGAGCAAGAGGCTACTTAACAGCGTTTTGTCATGAAAGTGAGAAATGCTTTAAGGTGTGTCCGATAGAACGAGAGTTTGAGGTAAGCAACGGAGAGTAGACACTGAGCACTAAACCTAAACACAGCGAGAGCGCTTTAGGCTTCATTTAGGCTTTGTTGGTTTTCAAAGTGCGTCTTTTAATTACCGAGTGAGCGAGAGCAAAATCTTGGGGTCATTAGGTGTGGCTTGGTCAATAGCGCGAGAGTGTGAGATTGAGTCTTTAAATCAGTATTTCCTACATAATAAAATTGAGATCTTTGTTAACACCCGGAATTTAAGGAGTCCCTTAGGAGCACAAAAATCATTCTTCGGTCTCATTTCGTTATTTATTTCAAATCCCGTTAGAATTAAGATCCTTTTACCGCCTATTCAAGCCTTAGCTTTGCACCGCAATAATTGAAAACTTTAGGTTGATTATTAGTCCTTGTGGGTTCGACAATCTTTTAAAACTACGTGATAAGCTGTATACTTGCAGTAGTAATCCGACCAATACACAAAGTCGTGATCAAGGAGGGATCTTCCTCTGAGATTCTTGGCATTGATCCCCTCGTGGATTTCACGCAGGACGTGGGCGACCATTTCTTCCTCAACGCATTTGAGGAGAGGAATGGAGAATCCTCTCCTGTATAGCTAATTTTTGACCAGGACATAGGAGCAGGTTCTATGCCTGACTATGCTGGCTTCCTTTGGGTAGGACGGTAGTTCGTCCTTGGTGAGGTAGTTATAGACTGGGGTCATCCAACAGTTGTCATCGCCAATGACGTGCATGTAAAGGGTTATGGAAGCTTTCTCGATGTTGAACCGAGGAAGTTCTTCCTGGATGACAAATTTGTTTCCTCCATTCTTTTTTCGTGCTTGCTAGCTTTGACAGGACATTCTCCCGGATGTTGTGTTTGTGGGGAACATGTTTTACCTCCACCGACGCAAACTTCTTCATCTTTTCCTTGACCAGGGTCAAGTATTCAGATAGGTTGTCGTTCTTGGCTTGTGTAGCGTCGGTTTAGGGTCCTTGACCAGCAAACAAAAACATTTTAAAACATGGGTTTAGGGGTTCATCGTCACGAGCATGGAGTCATGCATTTACCCATCCCTAAGGTGTGTACTAAAGGTCAATTTTTGTACTTGTAGAACGGGTTCTAACAAAGGTTCCCAAAGTCATTGACCTCTCTCGAAAATATTAACAGCAAACCGACTGACTCATGAGAGCTGTAATATCCCCAAGATGAATCTCTTTTGAATGTAGTATCTTCTATCAACTATTCCCGATAGTCACCGCACTACCTAACAATGGTCATGGGTTTGAATGTAAACTAAGCCTCAGTTTCAAGGGTGACCAATGGGAAAGCTATGTTTTCACGACTTGCACGTTCAACATTAACAAATGCACAAGGGTACCTCCACTAAGTCGGCGGACTCTCAGGTTAGCTTAGTCGGGACTCATTCCCTATAAGCCTTCCCGAATATGCCACTACTTATCTTAATGTTCTCTCGGACTCACCACATGCGTACTAATCGCATTCCCAGATGACAGTAATTTAAACAAAAGTATCAAGTAATAAGATAACAAATGATATAAAAATGAGAAAACAAGTAAAAATAGAAAAAAAATGCAAAAACAAGGCCTAAACCTCTTAGGAAATCTAATCTTAAAATCCCCAGCAGAGTCACCATTTTTTTGTAGCGTCGATTTTTTGGTGACGCGACCACCTACCGCATTTGGTGCTACATTCTAATTTCTATATTTATCATGTGAAGTTCTAAAGGAAGGGGAAGATATCTTAAACTAACCCTGCTAGCAAGTGTTTTCATTAACAAATGCTAAAAGATCGGGGGTCGGGGTTTAGTTATACAAAGGGAAGCTATTAACACCCAGAGTATCTATAGTAATCTATAGGAACCTTCTTTTGCATATATTTTCTACTGTTTGAAGTGCTTTCTTGATTTTATCTGCTATTGATTGGGAAAGTTTCTCCTTTGCGGAGGGTTGAGAGAATGTTTTTGTTGTTTTCGGGTTTTCTATTGTTTTTGGGAAGGTATTGGACCTAAGATTTTTTATTTATTTGTGTGCTCACTATGTATTCTCGTAAAGAGATTTGGGAAATCAAAGCAAGCGTAGTTCCTCCTATTCTATGGGAGGAAAATTTAGTGTCTTGTTCAAAGCCCAAGATTAAAGCTGGAAGAGTATTTATGTCTTGTTCAAAGCCCAAGATTGAAGCTAAAGTTTGTTTGTGTCTTGTTTAAAGCCCAAGATTGAAGCTAAAGTTTGTTTGTGTCTTGTTTAAAGCCCAAGATTGAAGCTAAAAGTGTTTTTGAGAGAGACTTTTTCATCTCTAAAGGGAGATATCTTACCTATTCATCACAAAAATGTCAGGTAATTGGTTATAAGGGAAATTACTTTCACTAGGATATGGGATCTAGTAATGCCATAATTTCCTTTATAAGAGGGATGTCATGAAGAAAGAAGCTTTAACTCAGTGTAGAGCAATGCCATTTTTTCCTTTATGAATATTTCATGCTAAGAGAGGGACATTGGCTTAGATGTATGGAATCCAGAGACTTGCCACTTACAACTGTTAGATGAAAGAGCAATTTTAACCATGATAAAGGAAGGACATTGACTTGGATTCTGAGTCAACAAGTGTGCTGCTTACAACAATTATCTAGAAAGAGGTTTTTGATTGTTTATTTTGATATGTGATGCACAGAGAAAATGTCTTCCTATAGAGAGAACTCCTGGTCTCATCTGAGGGTATGTTAATTTTTGTGTACCTTGTTTAAAGCCCAAGGTTGAAGCTAAAGGAAATTGACTCCACTGGGGAGTTTCTTTGAGGATCTTGTTTGAAGCCCAAGATGATGGATCTGGAGAAGACTGACTCAAATGAGGAGTGTTATATCTATCTTGTATAAAGCCCAAGAATGAGGCTTATCAGGGAAAATCATTATATAAAGCCTAAGAGGAGGCTATTTCTTGCTGAGAATTATCGAAATCCAGAGGAAAGTTTAAATTGCATTGAGGAATCCAAAGGGAAATCATATCATGTTGGGGATTGAAGAAGAGTTGATGTATCAGATGCTATGAGGTACTGATTCTTTTAAGGATTTGTTGATGGCAATATGACCCTAACTGGGGATTTTTAAGGTGAAGGTCAAGCCTTGTTGGGGAATAGTAAAAAACTAAAGAAGATAATCTTGAATGCTTTAGGAGATTTTGACTCTCCTGGGAATTGATGTAGGTGAAATTCTGGCAATGCAGACAGCAAATGTCCTAATACATGTCAAGACATTGTTCTGCATAAACATTTAACAAGGAACAGAAATAGCAATAGACAGATACCTTGAATATCAGAACTACAAAATCACAGATGTTACAACATCTGATCCAACATGTTTATCATGAACCATAACAGAAAAGTAAATCTGCAGAATGATAAACAACACAAAAATTGTTAACCCAGTTCGGTGCAACTCACCTACATCTGGGGGATACCAATCCAGGAAGAAGACTCCACTATCTGTAGAACTGTTACAAAGCTAAACTCCCCCGTTTATAACTTTATATCCTAATATCTACCCAATGAAGACTTTATCAAAGAATAACCTCTTTGATACGAGATACCTCACTCACTTCCCTTAATCACCAATTATGATATTTACATCATCCCTGTCAATACAGAATTCTGTCAAGATTTCTTGACAAACAAGCTAACTCGCATTTTCTTAAAAGCTTCATCCAAGAACAATACACAATCCAATACCTCAAGGCTTATGGATCTGTGCGACACCTATATCTTCCACAATGTATAAACTGATACAAAAGGAGACTTACAACCTAGAGAGCCAACAACTCTCAAAACCCTAAACCCTTCCTTCTTACGCAAGAGAACTAGGTTACAAAATGCATCATAAAATCCTAGGTCTAAGTCTTCTTTTATAGGCTTCTGCAGTCTAAGGCTTCGAATCTTCTGGTCCTTGATCCACTCCTGCGATTTCTCCTTGAATCGTGCAACAGATATAAGACATATTTAACTCAATCTGTTATAACAGTCTAAGATGTCGAGTCATCTCCTTTGACATCTTTGTTCTTTGGCAGAATTCTTCAGCTCTGGTCTTCATGTTGAAATATCTCCTTCAGCACTGAGTTTTACCAAAATTTTGTCCAAAATATTTGAGCTTTCAATCTCCCCCTTTTTAGAAAATTTTGGCTAAAACTCTTTGAACAATAAAGCTTGGTTTCTTCTGAATTCGTGTCAACCTGAATAAACAACTCCTAAGTATTAATTTAAGACTCCTGAGACTTAGACTCCAGAAATCCTAAATTAGTTTTTCCTTATGTTGATGTTCATGAAGAGGATGATAACACTCCCCCTAAACGAATGACTGTGTTCTTAACTCAGGACACAAGACACAAACAAAGCTTAGGTAGGTAGCTGTACGAAACCTTTCTCCCCCTTTTTTGCCAAAAATTGACAAAAACAATGTATTAAGCCAACCCAGATGCACCATACCCAAGGAACAATTCTGACTAATGCCATGAGAACACACATCTTGAGCCAAAAGTGACCAAGGCTTCACTATAAATACCCAAGCGGCCTTCATAGGAATCAACGAGCCAAGTGAATCTCATTAATATCAAATGAGACTTCACCAACATCGAGAGTGCACCGGCCAAGAATTATTTGATTGTTTCATCTATAAAGAGCATTGTCCAAAGATCTTGCAAAACTCGAAGAACATGTTTTTGCGCACGCATATAATCCACTGTGTAATACCCCAAATTTTGACCACTTAGATTTCCCATCATTGTGAAAATCATCATCACAATATGGATGTACCTTTATGCTTCATCAGTCTCCCCAAAGATGGGTGAGCATCCAATACAATCAAAATTAGGATTTCAAGCCCTCTCTGAGTGCTTAGACAAAGGATCAATCAAGAAATGACATGATCTTCAACTTGTCTAATCTCTTAAACATCCACAATGGATCAAAAAGGACTCCCACTTCAAGGATTAAGCACAAGGCTGCTCCCTTCTAGGTGGATCAAGCCTCAAGATCACCAGTGTCACTAAATTAGGGTTTTGGTCAACCAGGGCCTCCAGATGGAAATTTTCATCTGGGCATAAGGCAATGATCCAAAACATAACCTAATATACTTCATGGAACCTCATGGACCCATGCATCAAGTCAATTTTGCCTCAGGGGATGCATTCATGAAAAATCAGGAATTAGGGTTTCTTTACCTAATTCACCCCTAAGTTGACTTTTGGGACAAACCATGAACCAAGACCTCAAGAGATGATTTGAGGGTCTCTAATACACCATATTGATCCATTTGGAACAATGGATTGATCCAAGAAGCTTGACAAACAAGTCTCATTTTCATCTGCACCCCAATTAGGGTTTTAAGGGAAAAGTCAACTGTAACTTTGAATTTTGACCAAGACATGCTCCCAAACCCTAATACATGATTAAATATACCCTATCACACCCATGGAACATGTCCATCAAGTTTTATTTAGGTTAAGGACATGATTTCCTGAAGAATGGCACAATTTGGAATTCATCTGATAAAAAGTCAACTGTGCACAAAAGTCAACTTTGACTTTTTGAGATTTTTCACCAAAATGGATTTTTAACCCTAAAATGATGTTAATGTATGATTTGAATCATCATTCATCAAGAAAAATCAAGAAAAGTGAGATAACTTGTAAAAGGGGTAACCATAAAACTTAGAAATTTTTCTAAGTTAAAAATAAAGTGGCAAAGGTACCAACTTTGGAGGACCATAACTCCTAAACCACAAGGCCATTTTTTCTCATCCAAAGATGGATTTGTAGCCCTCATTATCACCTACAAAAACTTCAACTACAAGTCATTCCAATTCATTAAGGATTTTGAGTTATGGAGTGATCAAAGTGGCTGAAAAGTGTAAAAGTCACTTTTTCCAACACTTAGTGAAATTTTCACTAAGTCAGAATTCTGCTTCACTTTTTGCCAAATGTAGGGGGATTTTTCACTTGGAATCAAAAGAGATCAAAACCAAACTAGTTCAAACAGTTGTTGTATCATGTAAGAGCTTTCCAAAATGGCCAAGAACATTGCCAAATTCAACCTACACCATGAGATACAACATTGGCAAGTTGCCTTGCTAAAATCTGTCAAGGCAAGGCAGAATTTGCATTTTGGCTCGATTTGCCAAAATCAGCCAATTGCAATTGCTCCAATCCACTTGGACACCTCAAAGGATTGAATCCAAAGGGGACAATCACTGAGCCAAGCCTCCAAGGTCCAAGGAACAAAGAATAGCATGTTGAACCTAGAATGGCCAAAATAGGGACAAGACTTCAAATTTGGAATGAGGCATTCAATGGAACCATCAAGGTGGCATGGACTGAGCTATTCTCATCTGAAATCAGTCAAGACTTATCCAAGACCAAGGGGACCAAAGCTCTGTGCCCTAACCTCTAGTCAATGGCTAGAGGAGACTTTCATTTCCATTGGCCAACATTGAGGAAACCTACTTGCCAGCTGCCATGCACTATTCCTTGCAAAACAAACTTGCTCTACTATAAATAGAGCTCAATTGTGGTCAGTTTAAGTACATCAAAGCCATCTAACAGATGCTTTCCTCAAAATCTCTTTCTCTTGGCAAAAATGCCTTTCTTAGCAAGGTAGCTATCGGGTTTTGAGTTTGAGAGCAATTCTGCACAAACCAATCACTCACACACCTCACATACATCACATATGAGCTGATCAAACACTCACATAACTTCTGAAACATCAATTTCGTGAAATCACCAGCTGGTTGCTCAAAATTTCAAACAAGGTGCAGTTGAGATGCCATAAACTGATCCAGTCCATTTCAATTCAATCCAAGTGTTCAAACACACTCCATATGGTGTAGGGTAGCTGTTCAGATCATCACAACTTGTCTGTAACACCTCCAACTCAAAATCACATCTGCTCTTGCTGTCACGACTTGGAGGTAAGTGCATACTTGATCATCTCTCAATCTATGCATATTTCCTCGCACAATAATTTGGCCATATGTTCATAATCATGCATGGAATGTTTTCCCTCAATTAATTGCATTGTTTGAATCGTGTATCAAAAATCCTAGCCTTCATGCATAAATTAGGGTTCTTGAGGTCTCTTCGTGATTTCTTGTTGTATGTTTAATTTAAATGAAATTAAAGTACATAGACATGATCGTGAGGTTGAGACGAGCATAATGATATGTGGATTGCATGTTATAATTACGTATTCATGGAGATTGGATAGAAAATGCAAATCTGGGCAAACTGAAAAACGCGCGTGTTCTTGGTGTTGTTCTTGGCGCCATTTTCATAAATTTGAATATTTGAATTTTGTGATTTTGTTTAATTGATTCAAAAATTAATTTCTCTCTGAGTTTTAATGATTTTGAGTTGATTCTTTTTTTAATAATTCACAAAAATGTTAAAATATTTTATTTTATCAAAAAATCCCAAAAATATTATTTATTTCATATAATTGATATTTTTGTAAAGAATTAATATTTTAATTGTTTTTGGCATTTTAAATATTTTTTCTACATTGATTTTGCAACTTTTAATGCTTTCTAATTATTTTGTAGGTCAATACTTAATTTTTTAAGCATTAATCCAAGATCACAATTTGTTTTCCATGTGTTAAACAATTTTTGATCATTTTAATTGAATTTTTATTCAATTAAATACATTTTGAAAACAAATTAGGGTTTTGGATTAATTCAACCCTCATAAATCATTTTCAAAACACTTTGGGCCTCTATTAGAGTGTAAGACCCAATCCTTTTTTTGACCAAATCATTTTGGGCCTCACTTATTGTATAAGTCCCGATACCGTCAAAAAACAAACGGCGCGATCGTCGCCTTTTCAAAAATCATCTGGGCCTACCCTCGAGTAGTAAGACCCATTTATTTTTCTTCAAAACTCTTTGGGCCTCTTGAGAGAGTGTAAGACCCATCCCCCCTTGTACAAAAAACATTTTGGGCCTCACTTATTGTATAAGTCCCGATACCGTCATAAAAACAAACGGCGCGATCGTCGCCTTTTCAAAAATCATCTGGGCCTATCCTTGAGCTATAAGACCCATTCAAAACTTTTGGGCCTCTATTAGAGTGTAAGACCCAATCTCCCTTTTAACCAAAACATTTTTGGGCCTCACTTATTGTATAAGTCCCTCTGCGTTAAAAGAAAACCTCGGCGCGATCGCCATTTTTAAACGAAAAATCATTTGGGCCTACCCTCGTGTTATAAGCCCCACTCTTTTTCTTTAAACCTTTTTGGGCCTCTTGAGAGAGTGTAAGACCCATCCCTTTGTACAGAAAACCTTTTTGGGCCCCAGTCACTTGTATAAGTCCCGTTGTACAAAGTCAAACAGTGCGCTCACTGATAAAACCCTGGGCCTCTCCTTGAGTTGTAAGCCCCAAATCTTTCTTTTTCAAAGCACTTTCTCCTTTGATTTTGAATATACTGTTGTTTTTATCTTTCTTTGTTGAACAACTAACCAAACAGCATGGAAGCACTACAACCGAGTAAGTGGTTATCGCTTTCATTTACTGCTTTCATATTATAAACTGTATTGTGGGGCTGCTCACTGTAAGTCTCCTTTCATAAACTCATATCTACTGTGTAATAATAGTATAGATATTTTGAGTTTCCCCGGCAACTACGTCTAGAACTAGGTGACGCCGTTTTATTTATTCGTAGAAATAGACGCCTAGATCCCCAATAGGAGCACCAGATGCAGTCTTCTCTTCGGCTGTCCTCCATAGGAATTGTCAAGGAACTCTATTCCCAAAGATGAATGTATTCTCTGTGAATGGCATCTTTGAGTTTCTTCCAAATTCTCGAACTTTCCTGACTTGATCTATTCCTTGTGGATAGCTTGGCTTGAATGTCTCGGGGTTTGGGTACCCACTACGGTCATAATCTTGGACCTTAACTAAGGAACCCTCTTTAAAAGCTAAAAGTCGCTCGATAGTAAACCTCGCACGTTTACCAGTGGTTTTCATTTTTAAAAGAGTTATCTCTCCTAATGGAAATGAGATGATAAGACCCACGGGCTTCTTAAAAGCATCGGCCTCCTCTTGGGCATTATTCAAGGACCCTACGGCTTCTTAGAAGTATTCACAACCTCCTCTTAGGCTTCGTATAAATGATCTCTTCCTTCGGGAATAATAGCCTTCTCTTGGGCTTCGTACAAGGACCCGTCGGCTTCTTAAAAGTTTCCAGCCTCCTCTTGGGCTTCGTACAAATTGTCCCGACGACCTCCTAGAGGTATAGGAACATAACCTAGTCATCCTCATAGAACAGTCCTTTCATAGAGTCTAATACTGTTTCTCGAAGCATAGTACAAAAGATAAAACTCTAGACTTGGACAGTCTAACTTCCTTGAGTCTCAAAGACATTCTCAAGTGACCCCTTCGTTAAATAGGAAGGAAACCCACAGACTCGGACAGTCTCAATACCCTTTGGATTTCCCGTTTCCTCAAAGAGAAGGAAATATCCCTGATCCTCAAATTAAATCCCTGAGTACAGTGTCGCTCATATAAGAACTGATTTTCTCTTTTAAAATCAGTATATTGGATCTGTCACTCAACTGAAACAAACCTTTAGCCTCCATCTCGGGCTTCGTACGAGATACAAAAAGACTCTCTTGTTGAGTCAAACTTTTAGCCTATCTCTCAGGCTTTGTATGAGACACAAAAGATTTCCTCGTTAAGTCAATCACCCCTTTTTTTTGCCTCCATCACGGGCCTCGTACGAGATATAAATCCCTTAAGCAAGAGTCGAACTCTTTGATAGCCTCCTCTTAGGCTTTGTATAACGATATGCCCCACTGGGTCAAAAACCTTTAGCCTCTCTCTCGGGATTTGTACGAGACACAAAAATAGCCTCCTCTTAGGCTTTGTATAATGATTTTCCTAGTGGAAATTAGCCTCCTCTTAGGCTTTGTATAAGAAAACCACTGGTTGATCCAATCAACCTTTTAGCATCAAAGCTGTGCCTCGTTCACAGTACACAAACATCAACAACTCTTTTCCCTTCATCTAATCGCTGTAAGCGGCAAGCCTCTGGATCATCTACGTCCATGCCACTGTCCCTCTTTTAGCATGAGAAATTCCTAAGAAAAGATGGCATTGCTCTACACTGAGTTAAAGTCTTCTCCTTCAGGTTAAAACCCTTTCTTCAGAAATTATGGCATTGCTCGGATCCGCGTATCCCAGTTAAAGTAATTCTCCTTCTCCCCTCTTTAGAGATGACAAATTCTCTCTAAAGTCGAGGTCTTTCAGCTTCACGTCTTAGGCTTTGAACAAGACACAAATAGACCTTTTAGCTTCACATCTTGGGCTTTGAACAAGATATAAATCACCTTTCGCTTCATGTCTTGGGCTTTGAACAAGACACCAAAAACCAATTTCCTCCCATAGAATAGGAGGAACTACGAACGCTCTGATTTCCCTGTTTCGGTAAACGGGAATACGTAGGCATAAGATCGAAAGAAAAGATCTTAGCGAGCGCAATCAACAAAAAACCCAAATCCCATATCTCCATCAATTAAAAGCACTAATTCAAAAGCATCAGTCCTAACATCCTAATCCTTATTCCCCGCCAGAAACCCTTTGCCTAGATAGAAAGAAAGAACCTGTATTGGCGAAATACGAATAACCAGTACAAAGGCCCCCCCACATTGATAGCATCCGTAACCTAACAGACCGCTGTTTAAACTCAGTATGCAAAGCAGTGTTAATTGGAGACATCTATTTCCCTTCCTTATTCAGCTCACAATAGGATAAAAAATGAATCGACCTGTAGTTTTAAGCTCAACCGCAGAGAGCGACCAGCGCTTAAGAACCGCGTCCAAAATCGCTCGCTACAGAAAAGTGGCACCCACTGTGGGGCCAGTTTTTATTTCTGTCTGTTTTCCTTGTAAAATGGCGACTCTGCTGGGGAGTCTCCTTTTCTGCCTTAGGGCATCATCCCCGTTTTCTACGGAAAATGGGAACTCTACCGAAGAGAAAGATTGACCTATGTTGGTCCATCTCTTAGGCAGGGAACCACAGATTGGGGCTTCCGTCGGGGAACCCATTTCTGTCAGGAACTTAAGATTCATAGCTTTATAAGTCTAGGATTATTAGGACAAATATATATACTGCTTTTCCTAATTGCTATACGTGTTTATTTTTCTGCTACTGGGAATGCGTGTGATGCCGCATGTGGTGAGATTGAGTATACACTTAAGAAAAGCCAACCTTTTTCGTAGTGCGGAAGCTATCGAAAATAGCTGTTACGCGATACTACCCTCATTTGAGGCTGGTGATCTATTCTCGGTGAATGGCACTTACTCTAAGATTGCACACAACTCGCTGGCGATCCGCTTGTTGTCTGCTTTCCTGGGAGGAGCTGATGATAATGAGTACAGGTACAAAAATCACCCTAGTATAAACCTTTGGGGATGGGTAGAGCCTTGACTTCATGACAACGACCCTCTGACCCCATGTTTTTTCTATGTTTTTGTGTGCTGCATTCATGCATTCATTTAATAAAACATTCAAACATTCAAAAAATTTCTCTTCTAGTCTCTCTGTTTTTCAAATTAAACTAAGACTGTGATTGCAAATATCAGAGAAAAAGATTGCATTAATGGATTTCGGTAGAAGGAGAACTCACCAGTATACCTTCAAGGTTCCAAAACTAGGGGATTTGAGAAAGTTAGCGAGGATGATCGTTAACCCAGAGGCTTTCAGAGCCAAACACGGAGGTTTGCTACCACTGTTAAGAGTCCATGTGATTGAGGGAATCATGGATGCGCTCATTCAGTTCTACGATCCGGTTTATCACTGTTTCGCATTCCCGGATTACCAGCTGGCACCAACGCTGTAGGAGTATTCTCATCTGACTGATTTACATATCACTGATCGAGCTCCATTTTCTGGACTGGAAGAAATTCCAAAGAATCAGACTATTGCAAGAGCAATTCATTTGGACGAGTCTGAGGTCAGGACTCACATGACCACTAAGGGTGGCATCCAAGGTTTGCCAGCCCAGTTCTTGACAAAGAAAGCTCTGTACTTCGCTAGTATAGGGAACGGGACTGCTTTTGAAAGCATCTTTGTCTTGCTCACCTACGGGTTATTTTTGTTTCCCAACATCAATAACTTCATCGATATCAACGCTATTAAGGTTTTTCTCATTGGAAACCCTGTGCCGACTTTGCTCGCAGATGCGTATCATTCTGTACACTTGGGAAATTTGTACAGCGGAGGGGAGATTACATGCTGTGTACCTTTGCTCTACAAATGGTTTATCTCGCACTTACCCAAGTCTGCTGCTTTTTGGGATTGCAAGAGTGTCTTACGTTCCGATATAAATTGGTGTAATAGGATTTATGAGGGAATCAAAATCATTGACCGTTGTGGAAACTTCCCCAGCGTACCCCTCATAGGAACTAAAGGAGGAATCAACTATCATCCGATATTAGTTCTTCGTCAATTTGGATACCCGATGAGACACATCCCACTGGGTGTTCATCTGGAAGGTCTTTTCTTCAAAGAAGGAGAAAGTGACAGAGCACTAAAGATGGAAATAGTGCAAGCTTGGAAACATGTTCATAAGAAAGGACGAGAGTCTCTGGGAAAACCGGACTGTGTCTCGGTGGAGCCTTATCTCCATTGGGTACAAACTAGAGCTCTCAAGCTAAAGATGCCTTATCCTCGTTACGGAATTCTTCCGCCGAGGGAAATTGTCATCTACTTCATGACGGAAACTGAAAGGCTTCAGGTTACTCTCAACAAAGTTCAAAAGGAAAGAAGATCTTGGAAAAACAAGTACCGCACCCTCGACGTAGAGTGTATCCAAATACAGCAATTACTGAAAGAGAAAGATGCTCTGATTGAAATTTTGGAGCAGCATGCTGTAGAGGATCAAGATGACCAAAGGAATTTGCTCACTCCTTTCACCTGGCAAAGGAATGACAACCCGACAACGGCCTAAGCTCCCCGGTCAAAGAAAAGGAAAGTACCAGAGTCAGTACCCGGTTTCTCCTCAGAGAGGACTCGGGACCCATTAGTTTAGGTTTCTGTTTCTGCACTTTGTAATCTACTGTATTTCCATTTCTGTAATCCTTTGGAATTCAATAAAAAGGGGTTTCCCCACTGTTTGATATTTGCAATCTAGTTGTCGAAGTTTATTTTAATTAAACCTAAAAACAATTAATATAATCATTGCATTCATCATTCTCACATCGCGTATTCTCCTTACCTACGAATCTCACGTTTGTGTCTCGATTCTAGAGTCAAACTGTCTCATTCGTATAATACTCGGGCCAATCGTCAGAAAAAGATGGATGATCTTGAGGAAGAAAACAGAGAGTTGAAAGAAGAGATCGACACTCTGAGAGAGGATATGAGAAAGCTTCGTAACGACATGCAAGCCATGGCGGAAGCTCAGCTACAAAGAACTGTGATCTCAGAGATCACCTCAACACCCATCATAGAAAAGTATGATCCTAGGTATCAAATACCGAAAGATCGTCCTTGGGGCATGCCTATTAACTATATCCCGGAAGGATATGTTCCGCCGATCACTGAAGATCAGGGAATCGCAACAGAAGCCGCTGGGCCTGAAGGTTACAAACTTCGGGAAAATGAAGATGCCAGGGGCATACTCAAGACTCCTGAAGGTTACAAACTTCGGGAGGCGCCAAGACTTACTGCCGTAGTCACGGTACCACCTCCTGTGGTGCACACTGTCCCGGAAGGACAGATTCCACAGACACCTTCTGGTAAGAAGGAAACTATGTTTGACAGAATGGAGGAATTCCAGGAACAGTTCCTGGAAATGCAGAAAGAGCTACAAGCCATTCGCGGTCAGGATCTATTTGGAAAGGACGCCGCAGACCTCTGCTTGGTCCCAAATGTGAAAGTCCCGCACAAGTTCCAAGTGCCCGACTTTGAAAAATACAAGGGTAACTCTTGCCCTCAGAGCCATCTGGTGATGTACGCTCGGTGGATGTCAGCCCAAACGGAGAATCAGGACCTGCTGATTCACTACTTCCAGGATAGTTTAACCGGTGCCGCACTCAAATGGTACATGGGTTTAAACCGTACTACGATCAGTACATTCAGAGATCTTGGTACTGCCTTCGTCCAACAATACAAATACAATTTGGACATGGCACCTGACAGAGATCAACTCAGATCAATGTCGCAAAAGGAAAAGGAAACCTTTAAGGAGTATGCTCAAAGGTGGCGTGAAATTGCCGCTCAAATTTGTCCACCTCTTGAGGAAAAAGAGATGACAAAAATCTTTTTAAAGACCTTAAGCTCATTTTACTATGACCGAATGGTTGCCAGTGCGCCCAGTGATTTCACCGAAATGGTCAGCATGGGTGTACGTCTTGAGGAAGCCGTCCGAGAAGGACGTTTGGTAAAAGACACTGGATCAACGAGCGGTACTAAAAAATACGGTAGTGCTCTCCCTAAGAAAAAAGAGCAAGATATTGGGAATATCTCTCTCGGAAAGCAAAGGCGTCGTTATCAGCCAGTAGCAACTGTTACTCCTGCTATCGGCCCCGCGCCTGTTCCTATGTATCAACCTCAGGTTGCGCAGAGCCAACCTGACCAACAAAGGACACAACAGCCTCTTCAGCAGGCTCGTCCTCCATATAACAACAACCGTACAACACGGCCACCAGGATTTGATCCTATACCCGTAACGTACGCAGAGCTGTTTCCGTTACTGCTGGCTAAGGGGCACATCCAGACTAAGTCTCCCCTTTCAGTTCCGGAAAATCCGCCTTTTTGGTTTAAGGTGGATCAAACATGCCCTTATCATCAAGGAGGTTCAGGGAATAACATTGAGACTTGTCTCAATTTCAAATCCGACGTGCAAAAGCTTGTTAGGAGCGGGCTCTTATCTTTCAAGGATACGAATCCTAATGTTCTTACGAACCCGCTGCCTCAACATGAGAAGGCTGCAGTCAATCTGATTGAGAAAGAGACTAACAATGTCTATCAAATTCACGATGTACTCTTATTGGAGACCAATCTGGTCAAGATGCATTGTAGACAGAGTGGATATGGCCATGTGCCACCTCATAACTATCACCAGTGTGATATCTGCTCTAAAGATAACCAAGGATGTTCTGTGGTGCAAGCAGCTCTGCAGGAACAGATGGATCTCGGATGGATCCAAGAGCACCGAGTTCGTGGAGTTAACATGGTCTCTACGAATTCTAACGTCATTCAAAACCACGACATCCGTGTGATGAATGTCAACTTAGTGGCGATGCACTCAAGGCAAAGCCAGTATCATAATCTGCCGCGGCACGATTACAGTTCCTGTCTGATTTGCTCGGTAAACAAACAGGGATGCTCTTTCATACAAGAGGCCCTCCAGCGTCAGATGGATCTTGGATGGATCCAAGACTACCATGATAGGAACTCCTATCAAATCAACATGGTTTAGATCTTTGACATTCGCGTGATGAATACCAACCTGGTAGAGTTACATGCTGAGCAGGTCCGACTTAGATTCTTAATATCACATGACTATCAAAGCTGTAAAGCGGGTTGCGAAAACGATCGAGGTTGTACCCTTGTCCAGGAGGCACTTCAGCACTTGTTAAATCACTGGTGGATGCCAATCTATATGGACGAAGATACTCAGCAGATTAGTATCAATAACAGGAATCCTACTCGTCGTCAAAGTCAGGATGTCCGATCAACGGAAGGTAACCTAGTGAGGTTACATTGTATTCAAAGTGGGCGTGGCCGGGTGCCACCACACAACTATGACAGTTGTAGCGTCTGTTCGGAAAGTAACCAAGGGTGTTACCTTGTGAGAGCAGCTCTTCAGGGTCAGATCGATCACGGAGAAATTCATCCATATCCAGGTTCAGGACCCATCATTTGGTCGCCGAACTACCTTGCCGATCAGGTTGAGGATGTTATCACGATCTCTGGTCATCACCAGATCAGGGATGTTTTTTCCATCATTCCTCTACTTGACGAATCTAGAGTTCCCAACCGGGAACGGATCAAGGTTACTTATGACGGTCAGAAAAATCAGAAGGTTCCCATAGTCATCTATCTACCGGGGCCACTACCGTATGAATCAGCTAAGGCAATCCCTTACAAATACGGTGCAACAATAATCGAGAATGGAAAGGAAATTCCATTACCCTCTGTCGTGAATATTGCAGACATCAGTCGTGTAACACGGAGCGGTCGAATCTTCAACCGAGGGGTTGGAGAATCCAACAAAGAAAAAGAACTTCAGGCAGAAATTCCTGATCCACCAGTCGGTCAATCTAGTAATCCCGACTTTTCAAAAGACAAAGATGAGATGCTAAAGCTCATCCAAAGGAGTGAATATAACATTATTGATCAACTGTTACAGACTCCTTCAAAGATCTCAGTATTATCGCTGTTACTCAGTTCAGAAGCCCACGGGGAGGCTCTACAGAAAGTCTTGGAGCAAGCCTTTGTGGAACAGGATGTAACAATCAGACAATTCGATAGCATTGTCTCTAACATCACTTCCTGCAATAATTTGGGATTTAGTGATGAGGAATTACCTGAAGAGGGTCGCCGTCATAACATGGCGCTCAATATCACAGTTAACTGCCAGGGCGATGCTTTAGCCAACGTACTGGTAGACACAGGGTCAGCCCTGAATGTTATGCCGAAGTCCACTTTGACGCAATTATTATTCAAGGGCCCTCCGATGAGAGTCAGCGAGGTCATCGTCAAAGCATTCGACGGATCCTGAAAAACAGTTATCGGCGAAGTTGATCTTCCCATAACTATTGGTCCTCACACTTTCCAAATCACTTTCCAGGTCATGGACATCCGGGCAACATACAGTTGTTTATTAGGAAGACCTTGGATACATCAGGCTGGAGCGGTTACTTCCACCCTCCACCAAAAGCTAAAGTTCGTCAAGAACGATCAACTTGTCACGGTTTGTGGGGAACAAGCCTTGCTCGTGAGTAACTTATCATCATCTACTTGTGTGGAACCCGAGGAGGTTATTGGAACTCAGTTCCAAGCACTATCGGTGAGCAAGAACGATCAATTCAAAGAAGGAACTTCAATTTCTTCATACAAAGATGCTATCAAAGCGGTCGAGAGTACCGATACGACAGGATGGGGACGGCTTGTCATTCCTATTGACAATAAAATAAAGAAGGGTCTTGGTTTTTCTGCAACCTGTACTCAGACAGCCGCCAACGACGAAAGTCTTTATCCCCTTCAAAACTTCTTCCACAGTGGAGGTTTTCTCCACCCAGTGTCTCAGACAGTTCATGCTATCAATGAGGAAGATCCCTCTGACACAGATGAAGAATAGAAGTCCTACCTTAACAAGGACGGCTATATGTCTCAGGAAGAGGTGCCTATGCCTTTTTGCTTTCCTACAGAAAGTCCGAGATTTATACCAAGATCAGATGTCGAAATGATCTACGGAGATTGTGATCCGGAAGGATGTCGTGCTCCGCCAAATTCATTAGAGGAGGACACTCTGATGAAAGACAACTTTGACCGCAATTACTATGGCCCGATGGATGGTCTGTTAATGTGGCAGCCTTACCCAGGAAACTTGGGGCAAGAAAGTCAGTCGAGTAATGAAACTCAGTTGACCATCATTGAACAGAATACCTGTGTCCCCACCATGTCATGGGATCAACACTCAGGTCATTCAGAGACTACTCAACATGAAGATGAATTTGCAACGTTCGCAGGACTAGAATTCATCAACTATGCTTTTCCTGAGGTCAACGTCATCGAAAGGGATGACTTCTCCAGTTCCAAAGAAGTTTGGGACACTTTGGGACAACCAAGTGGAAAATACGACTTTATGGTCAAGTACACTGCTCCCGAAAGCTCTCGTATCAGGCTCGAAGATATCCAGCCAACTGGATGGGGAGATACAGCTGAGAGCACAAATGCTATGCAAAATGCAACAGAGGAATCCTCCTACAACAATTCTTCTTGGGAGACAGATTCCAACGATCCTACTCCACCAGAAATCAGCATCATTTCTGAAAACAAATCAAGGAAGGTGCCAGACTTTGTGATTCACCGAGGAGTTCGCCGCCAATGGGTTGCCGTCGAGGTTCCGAAGGTTGTTCGTCAGTCAAAGTAATTGCCATCTTTTAACCTTTCACCCTGCCCAGGTGAAACGGATGTTTTGATAGGGCTCGCTTTCTGTAAATTTCCCTCTTCGCTTTGCCCAAAGCGAGTGAGTTTTGTTTTATAGGGCTGTAGTTTCAAGATTCGACTTGTTCATTAATAAAATAACGTCGTTCTGTAATTTCCGCATTAATTGCTGTTTTCTCTTTTTGCTTTTTCAGAAAATGGTAATCCTAAAAAACATTCAATAATAAAAACAAGCAGTAAAATAAATACACTGCACACACTTACATTTTCTCTATCTCTTCTAAACACGAATCATCACGTCATGCAGATTGCTTGTTTTATACCCCGTTGAAACATACGATCCAATGCCTTCTTCCAACTTTGAGTTCCCGGTATTCGAGGCTGAAGAAGAAAATGACGACCAAATTCCAGAAGAGATCTCCCGACTACTCAAACAAGAGGAAAGGTCCATTGAACCTCACAAAGAGCCGTTGGAAACGGTAACCTTGGGTTCAGAAAAAGAGAGAAAAGAAATCAGGATCGGAGCACTGCTCAGTCCAACTGCCAGAGAGGGTTTGATAAAGCTTCTCAAAGAATTCCCCGATGTATTCACTTGGTCCTATCAGGATATGCCAGGGTTGGATACCAGCATCGTGGAACATCACTTACCGCTAAGATCGGAATGTCCGCCAGTAAAGCAAAGGTTGAGACGGACTCACCCGGACATGGCCATCAAAATCAAGGAGGAGGTACAGAAACAGATTGACGCGGGTTTCCTTGATACATCTGAATATCCTCAATGGTTAGCCAACATCGTACCCGTTCCCAAAAAGGACGGAAGGGTCCGAATGTGTGTTGATTACAGAGATCTGAACAAGGCAAGTCCAAAGGACGACTTTCCTTTACCACACATTGACATGTTGATTGACAACACAGCAATGTTCAAAGTATTCTCCTTCATGGATGGATTCTCGGGCTATAACCAGACCAAAATGGCGCCGAAAGACATGGAGAAAACTTCGTTCATTACCCCATGGGGTACCTTTTGTTACAAGGTAATGTCGTTCGATTTGAAGAACGCCGGGGCAACCTATCAAAGGGCCATGACTACTCTGTTTCATGACATGATACACAAAGAAATCGAGGTATATGTCGATTATTTGATTGCAAAATCAAGAACAGAGGATGAGCACGTTGAACATCTGTCAAAATTGTTCGAACGTCTAAGAAAATTCAAGCTCCGCTTGAATCCCAATAAGTGCACCTTCGGTGTCCGTTCAGGGAAACTGCTAGGGTTCATCGTCAGCCAGAAAGGAATTGAAGTTGATCCTGACAAGGTCAAGGCCATTCAAGAAATGCCTTCTCCGAAAACTGAAAAACAAGTCAGAGGATTCCTGGGACATTTGAACTACATATCCAGATTCATATTCCTTATGACCGCCACTTGTGCGCCGATTTTCAAGTTATTCCTTCGACAGTATTAAGGAATATCTGTTGAATCCTCCGATTCTATCACCTTCCGTGGAAGGAAGACCACTAATCATTTACCTCACAGTCCTAGAGGACTCAATGGGATGTGTACTTGGCCAACAAGACGAAACTAAACGGAAAGAGTCTGCCATTTACTATCTGAGTAAGAAATTCACCGACTGCGAGACTCGGTACACAATGCTTAAGAAAACTTGTTGCGCTTTGGCTTGGGCAGCCAAACGTCTTCGCCAGTACATGATTCGTCATACTACTTGGTTGGTCTCCGAAATGGATCCAATCAAGTACGTTTTCGAAAAACCTGCTCTCACGGGAAGGATTGCCCGTTGGCAGATGTTACTATCAGAATATGACATAGAGTACCACGCTCAGAAAGCCGTTAAGGGAAATATTTTAGCCGATCATTTGGCTCATCAACCGATTGACCATCAAGAATCAATCGGGTTTGACTTCCCAGACGAAGATGTCATGTATCTAAAGATGAAAGACTGTGATGAACCGATACCCAGTGAAGGGCCAGAACCAGGTTCCCAGTGGGGACTTATCTTTGACGGAGCAGTTAATCATTATGGAAATGGAATTGGGGCAATCATTGTTACCCCTCAGGGTTCCCACATTCCTTTCACTGCCAGACTTACGTTCAAATGTACGAACAACGAGGCCGAATACGAAGCATGTATCATGGGTCTCGAAGAAGCGATGGATTTAAGGATCAAAAACTTGGACGTATACGGCGACTCAGCCCTGGTTATCAACCAGATAAAAGGAGATTGGAACACATACCAATCAGGATTGATTCCTTACAAAGACTATGCAAGAAGGTTGTTACCTTTCTTCAACAGAGTCGACTTTCATCACATCCCTCGTGATGAGAATCACATGGCTGATGCATTAGCCACTCTCTCTTCCATGATTAGTGTAGGTCGATGGAATGACATACCTAAGATCGACATAATGCGCCTTGAACGGCCCGCTTACATCTTCACGATTGAAGCAGTCATAGACGACAAACCTTGGTATCACGATATCAAATGCTTCCTTCAGAAATAAGAGTACCCATCTGGGGCACTCAGAAAAGACAGGAAAACCCTCAGAAGATTGGCTGGAAACTTCTTCCTGAGCGGTGACACTCTTTATAAGAGAAATTTTGACATGGTTTTGCTCCGATGTGTCGACAGACCAGAAGCAGACATGCTCATGAAAGAAATTCATGAAGGATCCTTTGGCACTCATGCCAACGGACACACAATGGCGAGAAAAATTCTCAAGGCCGGGTATTATTGGTTGACAATGGAATCCGACTGCTACAAGTACATGAGGAGGTGTCACAAGTGTCAGATATACTCCGACAAAATTCATGTACCGCCATCACATCTCAAAGTTCTTTCTTCCCCGTGGCCATTTTCCATATGGGGAATCGATATGATTGGTATGATTGAGCCCAAGGCTTCAAACGGACATCGGTTCATCCTGGTAGCCATTGATTATTTCACCAAGTGGGTCGAAGCAGCGTCATTCGCCAATGTAACCCGACAAGTGGTGGTCCGATTTATCAAAAACAATATCATCTGTCGTTATGGTGTTCCAAGCGAGATCATTACTGATAATGGATCTAACTTGAACAATAAGATGATGAAAGAGTTGTGTGCAGAGTTCAAGATCGAACACCATAACTCATCTCCCTACCGACCCAAGATGAACGAAGCGGTAGAAGCGGCTAACAAGAACATCAAGAAGATCGTTCAAAAGATGGTTGTAACCTATAAAGATTGGCACGAAATGCTACCTTTTGCTCTTCATGGTTATCGCACATCTGTCCGTACTTCAACAGGGGCTACCCCTTTCTCTCTAGTATATGGCACGGAAGCAGTGCTCCCCATAGAAGTAGAGATCCCATTAATCCGGGTATTGATGGAAGCTCAGCTCACCGAAGCTAAATGGTGTCAAAGTCGACACGACGAACTGAACCTGATCGAAGAAAAGAGAATCACGGCACTATGCCACGGTCAGTTGTATCAACAGAGAATGAAGAGGGCGTTCGACAAAAAGGTCCGACCTCGTGTCTTCAGGAAAGGAGACCTCGTGCTCAAGAAGATACAATCATTTCTCACTGACTCTCGGGGCAAATGGACCCCAAATTATGATGGTCCCTATGTGGTCACGAAAGCTTTCTCAGGCGGCGCCTTGAGACTTGCAACCATGGACGGAGAGGAATTTGCCTACCCCACGAATGTTGATGTAGTCAAGAAATACTTCGCCTAAACTAAAAAAAAAACGTCTCGGTGGATTGAAAACCCGAAAGGGCGGTCCAGGCAAAAGTTAGAGACATGAAAAAAAAGAATCATCCCGATGGATTGGAAATCTCATAGTACAATCCAGGCAAAAATTAGGGATAATGGCAAGTAACTATGTTCAACAGAGGCAAGTCCCTCAGCAGCAGTTACAGCATCATCTATCGGAGGAAATCTCCAGTCAAAGGTCATCTTCGACGGAAGCTCAGGATGTCCCGAACTCAAAGTTGGTAGAAGGATAGTGGTCGTTATGTTTCAACGTAGCCCTTTTCCCTGTAAATTACCATTTTCTAACTTTGTATATACTCTTTGGAATCACGCGTTTGGCTGATCTCCATCGTATCAATAAAATTTGAGCCCTTGTGCTTTTGTTTGTAATTCTTTACTTGTTTTAGCTTTACAGAACGACGTTGTTTAAACTTAATCAGCGATTCTTGAAATAAAACAAAAATGAATTTACTTGTTAAAACTTTTTCTGCTTTTAAATTAAAGATGGCATTTCTTTTGACTGTTGAACATCAGAAGAACATCGATTGCTTCTCCCGAAGTAAGCGAATTTCAAAGTGCAGAATCAAAGTACTCCTTCTAAGCCAATATGCCTGAATGAAGGGATCAACTGTGTCAGAGACCTTGTTTCGTCTGACACGCCTCGGCCGAGTTCTCATCTCCTAAGCCCGATCGACATAGCTCCCCACGTGGACTATCTCTCCTAAGCAAGGTGGAATTGCTATTCTGAACCAACGGTACTTCTTCGCCCCGCGATGGCCGAGTATCCAATTGTGTTCATCCATTAGTCTGTATGTCGCATCTGTTTTGTCAGCATAAACATACATACTTCATGCATTTTATTTGCGTTCGCATTTCGCATTGCATCACTATCACTTGAGTCGGTCTTGTCCCCTAGTGATAAACAGTTTTCTCAATCGAGTTTGTCAGTTCTTTCCTCGTCAGGAAGTGTTGCGTCTGCACAATCTCGCCACCAGTGTATCTTTAGATCAGAGTCGGCACTTGGCCACTTTGATAACTTGAACCTCTGAAAGATCAGAGAACCTTCAACAGATGTCACTCTTCGCCATTGAAGATGATATCCTTGCTTTCCCGGATTAAGGAAAATCCACAGAGAAAGCCTCGTGATCAGAGATTCGGCAGCATGCCAGTTTTGCTCCGAAAAACCACTGATGAGAAGGTCATTGACACCTCAAAATTGGACCCCATCATATGGCGTTTCTCCGGGAAGATCCCGAGAAAAGTATGATGAAAGATCCCAAACGAAAACAGTCTCTCAAGAGACTCGCTTTCCCCAGTAGAATCGACAAATGGCGTCTCCAAAACAGAGAAGTTTGTGTACCTCTACAACTCAGACGACTGGGTTCCCCAGCAAGTCTGACATCAAAACTTTTTCCACTCAAATGGCATCTCCCCAGGAAAATTCGGCGAGAAGTTTGAGGAAAGCCGCTACGAATAGCGTCCCTTGTCAGTAAAGTTTATTGACAAAAGAAACTAAGACCAGTTCTTGGTAGGAAACCAGGATCGAGGGGAAGTTTAAATCAAAAACTAAGACCAGTTCCTTGGTAGGAAACCAGGATCGAGGGGAATTTTAAATCAGAAACTAAGACCAGTTCCTTGGTAGGAAACCAAGAACGAGGGGAGGTTTATTTCAAAAGAAAACTGAGACCAGTTCCTTGGCTGAAAACCAGGATCGAGGGGAAGTTTACCTTTTCTAAGCATCATTGCTTAGTTAAAGAAGATGAATGTGTAAGCTACCATTCATAACCACCATCAAAATTTCGGATATTCCGATATTTAATCCTCTTGCACCCCGAATGCTCGAATACTAACATCATTCATACCTTCGGGTCCAAGAAGATTAAATAGGGGCATCTGTAATACCCCAAATTTTGACCACTTAGATTTCCCATCATTGTGAAAATCATCATCACAATATGGATGTACCTTTATGCTTCATCAGTCTCCCCAAAGATGGGTGAGCATCCAATACAATCAAAATTAGGGTTTCAAGCCCTCTCTGAGTGCTTAGACAAAGGATCAATCAAGAAATGACATGATATTCAACTTGTCTAATCTCTTAAACATCCATAATGGATCAAAAAGGACTCCCACTTCAAGGATTAAGCACAAGGCTGCTCCCTTCTAGGTGGATCAAGCCTCAAGATCACCAGTGTCACCAAATTAGGGTTTTGGTCAACCAGGGCCTCCAGATGGAAATTTTCATCTGGGCATAAGGCAATGATCCAAAACATGACCTAATATACTTCATGGAACCTCATGGACCCATGCATCAAGTCAATTTTGCCTCAGGGGATGCATTCATCAAAAATCAGGAATTAGGGTTTCTTGACCTAATTCACCCCTAAGTTGACTTTTGGGACAAACCATGAGCCAAGACCTCAAGAGATGATTTGAGGGTCTCTAATACACCATATTGATCCATTTGGAACAATGGATTGATCCAAGAAGCTTGAGCAACAAGTCTCATTTTCATCTGCACCCCAATTAGGGTTTTAAGGGAAAAGTCAACTGTAACTTTGACTTTTGACCAAGACATGCTCCCAAACCCTAATACATGATTGAATATACCCTATGACACCCATGGAACATGTCCATCAAGTTTGATTTAGGTTAAGGACATGATTTCCTGAAGAATGGCACAGTTTGGAATTCATCTGATAAAAAGTCAACTGTGCACAAAAGTCAACTTTAACTTTTTGAGATTTTTCACCAAAATGGATTTTTAACCCTAAAATGATGTTAATGTATGATTTGAATCATCATTCATCAAGAAAAATCAAGAAAAGTGAGATAACTTGTAAAAGGGGTAACCATAAAACTTAGAAATTTTTCTAAGTTAAAAATAAAGTGGCAAAGGTACCAACTTTGGAGGACCATAACTCCTAAACCACAAGGCCATTTTTTCTCATCCAAAGATGGATTTGTAGCCCTCATTATCACCTACATAAACTTCAACTACAAGTCATTCTAATTCATTAAGGATTTTGAGTTATGGAGTGATCAAAGTGGCTGAAAAGTGAAAAAGTCACTTTTTCCAACACTTAGTGAAATTTTCACTAAGTCAGAATTCTGCTTCACTTTTTGCCAAATGTAGGGGGATTTTTCACTTGGAATCAAAAGAGATCAAAACCAAACTTGTTCAAACAGTTGTTGTATCATGTAAGAGTTTTCCAAAATGGCCAAGAACATTGCCAAATTCAACCTACACCATGAGATACAACATTGGCAAGTTGCCTTGCTGAAATCTGTCAAGGCAAGGCAGAATTTGCATTTTGGCTCGATTTGCCAAAATCAGCCAATTGCAATTGCTCCAATCCACTTGGACACCTCAGAGGATTGAATCCAAAGGGGACAATCACTGAGCCAAGTCTCCAAGGTCCAAGGAACAAAGAATAGCATGTTGAACCTAGAATGGCCAAAATAGGGACAAGACTTCAAATTTGGAATGAGGCATTCAATGGAACCATCAAGGTGGCATGGACTGAGCTATTCTCATCTGAAATCAGTCAAGACTTATCCAAGACCAAGGGGACCAAAGCTCTGTGCCCTAACCTCTAGTCAATGGCTAGAGGAGACTTTCATTTCCATTGGCCAACATTGAGGAAACCTACTTACCAGCTGCCATGCACTATTCCTTGCAAAACAAACTTGCTCTACTATAAATAGAGCTCAATTGTGGTCAGTTTAAGTACATCAAAGCCATCTAACAGATGCTTTCCTCAAAATCTCTTTCTCTTGGCAAAAATGCCTTTCTTAGCAAGGTAGCTATCGGGTTTTGAGTTTGAGAGCAATTCTGCACAAACCAATCACTCACACACCTCACATACATCACATATGAGCTGATCAAACACTCACATAACTTCTGAAACATCAATTTCGTGAAATCACCAGCTGGTTGCTCAAAATTTCAAACAAGGTGCAGTTGAGATGCCATAAACTTATCCAACTCAAAATTTCAAACACACTCCATATGGTGTAGGGAAGCTGTTCAGATCATCACAACTTGTCTGTAACACCTCCAACTCAAAATCACATCTGCTCTTGCTGTCACGACTTGGAGGTAAGTGCATACTTGGTCATCTCTCAATCTATGCATATTTCCTCGCACAATAATTTGGCCATATGTTCATAATCATGCATGGAATGTTTTCCCTCAATTAATTGCATTGTTTGAATCGTGTATCAAAAATCCTAGCCTTCATGCAGAAATTAGGGTTCTTGAGGTCTCTTCGTGATTTCTTGTTGTATGTTTAATTTAAATGAAATTAAAGTACATAGACATGATCGTGAGGTTGAGACGAGCATAATGATATGTGGATTGCATGTTATAATTACGTATTCATGGAGATTGGATAGAAAATGCAAATCTGGGCAAACTGAAAAACGCGCGTGTTCTTGGTGTTGTTCTTGGCGCCATTTTCATAAATTTGAATATTTGAATTTTGTGATTTTGTTTAATTGATTCAAAAATTAATTTCTCTCTGAGTTTTAATGATTTTGAGTTGATTCTTTTTTTAATAATTCACAAAAATGTTAAAATATTTTATTTTATCAAAAAATCCCAAAAATATTATTTATTTCATATAATTGATATTTTTGTAAAGAATGAATATTTTAATTGTTTTTGGCATTTTAAATATTTTTTCTACATTGATTTTGCAACTTTTAATGCTTTCTAATTATTTTGTAGGTCAATACTTAATTTTTGAAGCATTAATCCAAGATCACAATTTGTTTTCCATGTGTTAAACAATTTTTGATCATTTTAATTGAATTTTTATTCAATTAAATACATTTTGAAAACAAATTAGGGTTTTGGATTAATTCAACCCTCATAAATCATTTTCAAAACACTTTGGGCCTCTATTAGAGTGTAAGACCCAATCCTTTTTTTGACCAAATCATTTTGGGCCTCACTTATTGTATAAGTCCCGATACCGTCAAAAAACAAACGGCGCGATCGTCGCCTTTTCAAAAATCATCTGGGCCTACCCTCGAGTAGTAAGACCCATTTATTTTTCTTCAAAACTCTTTGGGCCTCTTGAGATAGTGTAAGACGCATCCCCCCTTGTACAAAAAACATTTTGGGCCTCACTTATTGTATAAGTCCCGATACCGTCAAAAAAATAAACGGCGCGATCGTCGCCTTTTCAAAAATCATCTGGGCCTCTCCTTGAGCTATAAGACCCATTCAAAACTTTTGGGCCTCTATTAGAGTGTAAGGCCCAATCTCCCTTTTAACCAAAACATTTTTGGGCCTCACTTATTGTATAAGTCCCTCTGCGTTAAAAGAAAACCTCGACGCGATCACCATTTTTAAACGAAAAATCATTTGGGCCTACCCTCGTGTTATAAGCCCCACTCTTTTTCTTTAAACCTTTTTGGGCCTCTTGAGAGAGTGTAAGACCCATCCCTTTGTACAGAAAACCTTTTTGGGCCCCAATCACTTGTATAAGTCCCGTTGTACAAAGTCAAACAGTGCGCTCACTGATAAAACCCTGGGCCTCTCCTTGAGCTGTAAGCCCCAAATCTTTCTTTTTCAAAGCACTTTCTCCTTTGATTTTGAATATACTGTTGTTTTTATCTTTCTTTGTTGAACAACTAACCAAACAGCATGGAAGCACTACAACCGAGTAAGTGGTTATCGCTTTCATTTACTGCTTTCATATTATAAACTGTATTGTGGGGCTGCTCACTGTAAGTCTCCTTTCATAAACTCATATCTACTGTGTAATAATAGTATAGATATTTTGAGTTTCCCCGGCAACTACGTCTAAAACTAGGTGACGCCGTTTCATTTATTCGTAGAAATAGACGCCTAGATCCCCAATAGGAGCACCAGATACAGTCTTCTCTTCGGCTGTCCTCCTTAGGAATTGTCAAGGAACTCTATTCCCAAAGATGAATGTATTCTCTGTGAATGGCATCTTTGAGTTTCTTCCAAATTCTCGAACTTTCCTGACTTGATCTATTCCTTGTGGATGGCTTGGCTTGAATGTCTCGGGGTTTGGGTACCCACTACGGTCATAATCTTGGACCTTAACTAAGGAACCCTCTTTAAAAGCTAAAAGTCGCTGGATAGTAAACCTCGCACGTTTACCAGTGGTTTTCATCTTTAAAAGAGTTATCTCTCCTAATGGAAAGGAGATGATAAGACCCACGAGCTTCTTAAAAGCATCGGCCTCCTCTTGGGCATTATTCAAGGACTCTACGACTTCTTAGAAGTATTCACAGCCTCCTCTTAGGCTTCGTATAAATGATCTCTTCCTTCGGGAATGATAGTCTTCTCTTGGGCTTCGTACAAGGACCCGTCGGCTTCTTAAAAGTTTCCAGCCTCCTCTTGGGCTTCGTACAAATTGTCCCGACGACCTCCTAGAGGTATAGGAACAGAACCTAGTCATCCTCATAGAACAGTCCTTTCATAGAGTCTAATACTGTTTCTCGAAGCATAGTACAAAAGATAAAACTCTAGACTTGGACAGTCTAACTTCCTTGAGTCTCAAAGACATTCTCAAGTGACCCCTTCGTTAAATAGGAAGGAAACCCGCAGACTCGGACAGTCTCAATACCCTTTGGATTTCCCGTTTCCTCAAAGAGAAGGAAATATCCCTGATCCTCAAATTAAATCCCTGAGTACAGTGTCGCTCATATAAGAACTGATTTTCTCTTTTAAAATCAGTATATTGGATCTGTCACTCAACCGAAACAAACCTTTAGCCTCCATCTCGGGCTTCGTACGAGATACAAAAAGACTCTCTTGTTGAGTCAAACTTTTAGCCTATCTCTCAGGCTTTGTATGAGACACAAAAGATTCCCTCGTTAAGTCAATCACCCTTTTTTTTTGCCTCCATCTCGGGCCTTGTACGAGATATAAATCCCTTAAGCAAGAGTCGAACTCTTTGATAGCCTCTTCTTAGGCTTTGTATAACGATATGCCCCACTGGGTCAAAAACCTTTAGCCTCTCTCTCGGGCTTTGTACGAGACATAAAAATAGCCTCCTCTTAGGATTTGTATAATGATTTTCCTAGCGGAAATTAGCCTCCTCTTAGGCTTTGTATAAGAAAACCACTGGTTGATCCAATCAACCTTTTAGCATCAAAGTTGTGCCTCGTTCACAGTACACAAACATCAACAACTCCTTTCCCTTCATCTAAACGCTGTAAGCGGCAAGCCTCTGGATCATCTACATCCATGCCACTGTCCCTCTTTTAGCATGAGAAATTCCTAAGGAAAGATGGCATTGCTCTACACTGAGTTAAAGTCTTCTCCTTCAGGTTAAAACCCTTTCTTCAGAAATTATGGCATTGCTCGGATCCGCGTATCCCAGTTAAAGTAATTCTCCTTCTCCCCTCTTTAGAGATGACAAATTCTCTCTAAAGTCGAGGTCTTTCAGCTTCACGTCTTGGGCTTTGAACAAGACACAAATAGACCTTTTAGCTTCACATCTTGGGCTTTGAACAAGATACAAATCACCTTTCGCTTCATGTCTTGGGCTTTGAACAAGACACCAAAAACCAATTTCCTCCCATAGAATAGGAGGAACTACGAACGCTCTGATTTCCCTGTTTCGGTAAACGGGAATACGTAGGCATAAGATCGAAAGAAAAGATCTTAGCGAGCGCAATCAACAAAAAACCCAAATCCCATATCTCCATCAATTAAAAGCAGTAATTAAAAAGCATCAGTCCTAACATCCTAATCCTTATTCCCCGCCAGAAACCCTTTGCCTAGATAGAAAGAAAGAACCTGTATTGGCGAAATACGAATAACCAGTACAAAGGCCCCCCCACATTGATAGCATCCGTAACCTAACAGACCGCTGTTTAAACTCAGTATGCAAAGCAGGGTTAATTGGAGACATCTATTTCCCTTCCTTATTCAGCTCACAATAGGATAAAAAATGAATCGACCTGTAGTTTTAAGCTCAACCGCAGAGAGCTACCAGCGCTTAAGAACCGCGTCCAAAATCGCTCGCTACACACTGTCCAATGTACACCGTCCATAATGACCCAGTTATCTCAAAGGCATGTTCTTAACAATGTCCTGACATCATGTCAAACATTGTCTACCAGAAACTTTTTGTATTGATCAATACCTTCAAAGTCTTAAGATCACATTCTGCAGAGAAAAGTAAATTCTTTCGGACTTAACCAATGATTCTTAAGCATCCATCAAGAATCATAGAACTTGCATTGCCAAGTCTCCCACAACTTGCAACAATATAATAATGTCAAGACATCTTTCTTGACATCTCATCCTCCCAGGATGGAAACATAATCACAGCTTGCTTGACGCACAATACAAACTGGAACCTGAACTGCACCCCTGCAGTAATACATCTTAGATCAAGGAGCAACACCCCCTATCTAAGATAACCAGTACTTCTCCAATAAACACTTATGGTGATGAATGGAAAACATAAGACACATCTTCATGTCTTCAAGAGCGCACCCTCTGTCCAACCTACCTGTTGAACACAATCATCAACTCCACTTATTGCTTCTTCTGACAAGAACCAATAATCACTCACACATGAACACCATCATGCTTCCCGTGAGGACTTATTAGGATCACCATCCTAAATTAACAAACTCTTGGATTAAGATCAAAGCTCCATTGATCCCCCTCTTCCCGAAACTATCCATACACCAAACGAATTCCTCTTGAATTCTCATGTATAGATCTCCTTGTTCCCTGAGATAAAATCTAATTGATCTAGAATGATCCACATTCCTCAAAGAGATACCATACCTTTTAGTTTGTTTTCTTCCAACGGTGTCAGATACCGTATACATGCTTCAGAACTTCACAGCTGCCAAACTGATCCACTCCCCTTTAGCATGACTTGCCAATAGAGGCATTATCCCCTCCTCAAGCTTTTCATCTGACCTTAGCAAGGTCACTCAATAGATAGACACCCTACAATCCAAGACAGTCATTCCTTCATCATTCTCCTTTATGATAACCTGGAATACTTCTGATTAACTGGTGAATATCCATATTCAGACTTCCATGCAATCAACATATGATCCACTTCAGTCTTCTCTACACCATCCTTCCAAGGCAGTTCTTCTACTCCATCATTCTCCTGTATGACAAGATAGATACTCCTTAGACACCATGTAGGCAACAAGTTCCTAGACCAGAACTTAAGAATCCTCCTCCAAGGATAACCAACCCATATAATGTTCTAACATCAGTTAGGACATCCTTCACACATCACAGATACCACACACCATGGTTCTTGATATGCTCCACCACTGGACTTACTATCTGCATAGTAATCTAAACTGAAGATCTTCACACAACACTGCGCCACCAGCTTGAACAAAGAGAACTCCAGAAACCCAGAGAGAAATAAACTATCATCCACCAAAAGAAGGTATACTTCCATCATCAACCTAGAACTTCTACCACAAGCTCCAAGATGAACCATATCCTCCTTACTTTTTCAACCACTACCCTTCTGCCCAAGAGTAATTAGTTCCAAGCATCCTTCTTGAATGCACACTATAAAACCAACCAAATGCCACCTATTGATTGCTTTCACTCTTCTTCATAACTCCCACAAGATACACTGATCCACCAATGAAATCTAATCTTCAAGTCACATGAACTACTTGCTCCATAGCAAGACATCTTGGATCCACCAAGCCTCTAGACATGTAACATATTCTCAAACCACAGCTCCTACAAACTGTATGAGATAGACCTTTTTGAAGCATCCATAACTTCCATTCTCCTGTAGATCACCTTATCTTAAGTTGATGTGCCACATCACCAGCTGAGATCCTGATGTTAAGCTGGATGTCAGAACATTCTGATACGACATCCAACTGCTAAACTCAGCTCCTCCTTCTGCCACTTAGAGGAACCTCCTCCGTATTACAGAACAAGAGTTCCATGCTCTCATAGACTTGATTCAACAACCAAGTTTGAGTAGACAACCTCCGTCCTGCTTTGAAACTCCAAAGACTTCACACCTGCCACATCTGAATCTTCAGAAGATAAAGTAGTCCTAGACTACACCAATGCCATACCAAAGAATGCCACTTTCCTTGAGTAGAGCAGTCTGTAGAAAGTCAGAGCTAACTGCCACTTAACCTTGACCTTCACAATGAGCAAGATCACATGCTCCCAAGTACCTAGATCAGAAATAAATTGATCCAAGCTGTGCTACCACCAGTACTCCATTCCTCTTAGATCAGAAATAAACTGATCCAAGAAGTAACCATCAAGATAATGATGTCTTCGTCTTCATCTTCAACAACACCAATGTTTAAACCAGTTTCTTTCCAGGAAACTCTCCAGAAATCGCATGCTTCTGTCATACCAGGCTGAAGCCCATTCTTAGGTCAACACCCAAAACTAAAACAGATGTTAAAGCGTATGCATTACCCCTCCCATGATTCTGCACAAACTCTGATGATGAGATGTTCCAACATCTTGTTGAACATCAACCATCTTGACCTTCAAAGATAATTAATTAAATACTCATGAATTTCACAACTAGCAATTAATCTTAATTCCTTGTCCAATAACCCTTCTTCACTGTTGTAGCTATGCTCCACCAGATCACTTCATGAACACTTATAAAGTATTCAATCTTTTGCAAGTATCTTCTTTGACAAACTGTGTTAAGATACGAAGGCTGCCACCCTTAACTCAAGTAACTAAGATTCTCTTTGAATGAATCCTATTTACCTCAACAATTTTGAAAACTCCAATCAGATTGGATTTGCCCTTAGGATTAAGAGAGATGAATCTTTCCTTGCTGTTTTTGGATAGTGAAAATAAATCACCTCCACTTTCTTTAGGTTATGTTTCTTAGAAACACCTTCTAGTCAGAAGAATAACTAGAAGACTCCAGATGCATGACTGAGACGCCTTTATGAGTGGACTTGAGAGAATTCTCAAGTATCTTTGACAACCTAGCCGATCAATATTTTATCAATCTCCCAGAGCAAGAACTTGATAAACCTAAACTCAACTCCTCTTGTCTTCAACTGACTTCAAACTGTACCATGGAACCAAGCTTCCAAGTACCAAGTCACCATAACATACATCTTCCAACAACTTTTTCCATTCCATCATTCCTGACTTTGGAATAAAAAGATGCAGATATCTTTAACTATAGAGGCCGACGATTGAGACCTTCCACCATCTGTCTTCAGCAACAACTCCAGAATCCCATAATTCTAGAGCTCTTCCATTAGAAACACATGCAGCAGAACCACCAAGGAACAGATCATGCTTGCCCTAATAAGATGTCAGAACATCTTACAAGACACCCCAACAAGATAACTAGCCACTTCTCCTACAGTTGTTGTAGAACCTCCTCAGCAACATGAACAACCTCTAGGTTGTTACCTTCGATCCAGAACATCCATTCCATCCATTAATACCCTTGAGTATGTCTGAGTTGATTGATCTAATCTTCAAAACTCCTCCTTGTTTAAACGCCAGAAAGTATCCCCAAAGATCTCATTCAGAAACAGATAGGATGCCTGCTCTGATACCAATTGAAACTCTGGCAATGCATACAGCAGATGTCCTAATACATGTCAAGACATTGTTCTGCATAAACATTTACACAAGGAACAAAAACAATAGCAGATTGATACCTTGAATATCAGAACTACAAAATCATAGATGTTACGACATCTGATCCAACATGTTTATCATGAACCCTAACAGAAAAACAAATCTGCAGAATGATAAAGAACACATCAATTGTTAACCCAGTTCGGTGCAACTCACCTACATCTGGGGAATACCAATCCAGGAAGAAGACTCCACTATATGTAGAACTGTTACAAAGCTAAACTCCCCCGTTTACAACTTTATATCCTAATATCTACCCAATGAAGACTTTATCAAATAACAACCTCTTTGATATGAGATACCTCACTCACTTCCCTTAATCACCAATTGTGATATTTACATCATCGCTGTTAATACAGAATTCTGTCAAGCTTTCTTGATAAACAAGCTAACTCAGATTTGATTAAAAGCTTCATCTAAGAACAATACACAATCCAATACCTCAAGGCTTATGGATCTGTGCGACACCTATATCTGCCACAATGTATCAACTGATACAAAGGGAGACTTACAACCTAGAGAGCCAACGACTCTCAAAACCCTAAACCCTTGTTTCTTACGCAAGAGAACTAGGTTACAAAAGGCATCATAAAATCCTAGGTCTAAGTCTTCTTTTATAGGCTTCTGAAGTCTTGGGCTTCGAATCTTTTGGTCCTTTATCCACTCCTGCGATTTCTCCTTGAATCGTGCAACATATATAAGACAGATTTAACTCAATCTCTTATAAAAGTCCAAGATGTCGAGTCATCTCCTTTGACATGTTTGTTCTTTGGCAGAATTCTTCAGCTCTGGTCTTCATGTTGAAACATCTCCTTCAGCACTGAGTTTTACCAAAATTTTGTCCTAAATATTTGAGCTTTCAGTAGGGATAGAGGTGTCTAGGATTTGTCCTAAGTTTTTTAAGAAGTCTGAAGGATCTTTGTATTAAGCCCAAGAGGAGGCTGGGATAATACTTTCCAAGTCTACCTTTATGAAGCCCAAGAGGAGGCTGAGACTGCCCAAGTCTTCAAAAGGAAAGGTAGATTCTAATTGGAGACAGGTCTTTGTCTGATGCCCAAGAGGGCAAAAGGTTCTAGGGATGAAGATCAAACCTTGGATGACTTGATGTTCTAGAATTATGACTTTCCTGAGGATTGAACTAGTAGAGATGACTAAATTATATCCTATGCTTTTAGGAAGCCTTTGGGTCCTTGTACTAAGCCCAAGAGGAGGTTGAGGGAACTTTTAAGAAGCCTGTGGGTCTTTGTACTAATCCCAAGATGAGGCTAAGGGGAACTTTTAAGAAGCTTGTGGACCCTAGTGAGTGTGTTGAGAAGCTTGGAATAGATTGAAAACCTCTGGATTGGTGGGCACGACTCCAACTGCAGATGGCTTTGGGGTGGGGTATGAACTTGATGAATCTGGTGTTACAGATGTTGTTCAAGTGTTTAGATCATTCATATATGATGTATGTGAGGTGTTAGAACCGTTGGTTTGAGCTGAATTGCTCTCTATTTCAGAACAAGATTCTCACTTCTTTGAAAATGGATTTTTGAGGTTCAAGAGGGAAATGGTGAAAAACATGGATTATGATGTTTTGGTGTATGTTAATCAGTCATAAATGACCTTTATTTGTAGTAGAGGAAGTTTGTTTTGCAAGGAATAGTGAATGGAGGCTGATCACTATGTGTAGCCATGTAGCCATTGACTTGGATGTTTCAAAGTGCCAAGTCTCCTCTATCTTGACTCAATTCAATTTCTGCAGGTTTGAACACTCAGAGCTTTGGACTGAATCTTAATTGGTTTGGATTGGTATGGCTTGGTTCATGACACCTCAATGCATTGCATTACTGTAACCTTGCCAAAATTGAAATTCAAGGTTCATGTCATGATGGATTTGCACATGCTAAGTGGAATTCTTGCCACTTTGATCAAGTAACAAGTGAGTCATCATAAGTTTTTTGTTTTTGGAAGATGACAAAGTTGGCAAAGTGACAAAATTTGAAGGAGAAAACCGTGTAGCACAAGTGATGCATCCATGTTGTTGTGTAGCCAGGGTGAAAAATTCCATTTTGTGAGATCCATAACTCCTAGCTCAAATTGAATCATGGGAGGCTATTGTACTTTTTTGAAAGCCCATATATCATACTTCAACTTTGATGTTTAACTTTGGTCTTGATTCATCTTGGATCAAGATGGAAAATGCCTCCAAAGTTGGACAAAACATGACACAGATTCTGTCTCAAATTTTTCTAAGTGTCTAGAAAAGGTCCATTTCTCAATTTTTGTGATTTTGATCAGTCCATAACTCAAAATCCATGAAGATTTGGAATGGGGTGTAGTTGACAATCTTGTAGTATGTAATGAGAGCTTTCATTTGAGCTTTGGATGGGAGAAAATGGTTACTTGGATAACAAGTTATGGCCTTGCAAAGTTGGCTAAAAATCACATTTTTTCATAACATAGTGAAATTTAAGTTTCTTAAGGTTTCCCCTTTTGTAAGTAACCTCACTTTTCTTGATTTTTCTTGATGGATGATGATCCAAACCATGATTTAACATTTTTTTTTACTTAAAGAAGTCATGTTTGTCAAAAAAGCTCAAAAGTCAAACTTGGTTTTGGGTACAGTTGACTTTTTATCAGATGAATTTCAAACTTTGTGATCCTTGATGAAATCAAGTCCTTGGGCTAAATTGAGTCTAATGGATGGATTCCATAGGTGTTTTATAGTGTATTGAATCACGTCCCAAGGTTTGAGGTCATGTCTTGGTCAAGAGTCAAAGGCACATTTGACTTTTCATCAGAAACCCTAATTGGTGGTCCAGATGAATTTGCATCCTTATATTGCTCATGAATTAAGTTCTTTGTGTAAATTTAAACTTGTGAAAGGATAAATATAAGATATTGGAGGTCTTCAAAACATTTCTTGAGGTTTTGGCTCATACCTTGCTTCAAAAGTCAACTTAGGGGTGAATTAGGTCAAGAAACCCTAATTCCTGATTTTTAATGAATGCATCCTCTGAGGCTATTTTAAACTTATGAATGGACTCATAAGGTCCCCTTGAGCTTATTGAATCATGATTTAAGGTATTGGCGCATTCCTAGACTAAAACCCTAATTTGGTGACACTGATGATCTTGAGGTTTGATCACCTTAAAATGTTGCATTCTTATGATTAGTTCTTAATTTGGGGAGACCTCTTGATCTTTCATGGATGTTTGAGAGGTTGGACAAGTTGAAGATCATGTCAATTCTTGATTGATCCTTTGCCTGAGTGCTTTGAGGGGGCTCAAAATCCCAATTCTTGGTTGAGGTGAATGCTCAACAACCTTTGAAAGATTGCGGTGATGATTTTCACAATGATATAAAGTCTTATGGTCAAAATTTGGGGTATGAAAAATGCCCCTATTTAATCTTCTTGGACCTGAAGGTGTGAATGGCGACGACGTTCGGACATTCGAGGTAAAAGAGGATTAAATATCGGAATACCCAAAATTTTGATTGTGGTTGTGAACGGTAGCTATTCACTCATCCAACTTCTTTTACTAGGTAATGATACTTAGAAAAGGGTAAAACTCCCCCTCGATCCTGGTTTTCAGCCAAAGAACAGGTCTCAGTTTTCTTCTTGAATAAACTTCCCCTCGATCCTGATCTTCAGCCATGGAACTGGTCTCAGTTTTCTTTTGAAATAAAACCACCCCTCGATCCTGGTCTTCAGCCACGGAACTGGTCTTAGTTTCTTCTTGTCGAGTTATTCTCTTGACAAGGAACGCTATCTGTAGCGGTCTTCATCAAACTTCTCACCGAGTTTTACTAGGGAGATGCCATTTGATGGAAAAGATTTGACATCAGACTTGCTGGGGAGAACCATTTGTCTGAACTGCAGAGGTGTGCAAACTTATCTTGTGGGAGATTCCATTTGTCGACCTACTAGGGAAAAATAAATCTCTTGAGAGATTGCTTTTTGCTTGGTGATTGATAGAGATTTCTTAGGAGGATGTGATGTCCAAGAGTCTTTTGTTGAGAAGCTTTCATCGGGGATTTTCTTTAATCTAGGAAAGAAAAATACCATCTTCGATGATGAAGGATGAATTTTAAAAGGTGCATAACCTAATGACTTTCCGTCTTTCAGAGGTTCAAGTTATCAAAGTGGTGAAGGACCCGTTTCAATCCAGGAATGAACTGGAGAGATATCGTCTATATAAGATATCGATGAGTGAAAGAGCTCAAACTGGGATTTTATCCTATCCAAAAGGTATATCCTTTCCGCCTAAGGTTGACGACTCTAATGGAAAGAGGACATTTACCACAACCAGAGTGAATAACGCAACTTATATAATATAATATGAATATAAATATGAATCAAATATGCATGATGTATGTATGAATGCTTATGCTGACAAAACAGACACGACATATAGACTGGTGATGAACACAATTGGATACTTGGCACCTGTGGGGGATAAAAAGTATCACTGGTTTGTCGAGGGAACAAAGCCTTGTTGCTGAACTTCAATTACACTTGGGGTAGTAATGAGATACGACTCCTGAGGAGTGAAAACTTATACCGGTATTTTCTGAGAGTAACAACCTGTTGGAGAAAGGAATTCCCGTTTCTCTCTTTATTCTTGTGGATAGAGACCCAACTGGGGATGACAGATAGGATGCTCCATCCGAAGTAGTTTATCCTATATTCGGGATATTCTGATCATAAGGAATATTTTAATTCTGCATTTTGAAGTTTGATTATTTTCGGAGAAGCTGCCGATGTTCCTTCTCGTGTTCATTAATCAACAGGAAATTGTCGTCTTTATTTTAAAAGCGGAAGTAAATTTGAAAAAGTAAATTCATTTTTTTCAAGAATGTTAATCAAATAAACATGTCATTTTGCAAAGCAGAATAAATGAGAATTGCAAACAAAAGGCACTAGAGCTCAAGTTTTATTGATATAATAGTAATAAGCCAAGCGTGTGATCCCATGGAGCATTAAAAAGTTTAGAAAATGGTAATTTAAAGGGAAAGGGGCTACATTGAAACATAATGACCATTATCCTTCCACCAACTGTGAATTCTGGGTATTTTTGAGCTTCTATCGAAGATGACTTTGATTGAGAATTTCTTGACAGATGACGTTGCCGCTGAGGAGCCAATCTTGTCGGATGTAGTTACTTGCCATGAATCCCTAAATTTTGTCTGGATTGCCTTTTCAAGTTTTCAATCCATCGGGACGATCATTGTTTATGTCTCTAATATTTTCCTGGACCGCCCTTTCAGGTTTTCAATCCAAAGAGATGTTTTTATTTATTTAGGCGAAGTATTTCTTAACTACATTAACATTTGTGGGATAAGTAAACTCCTCTCCATCCATGGTTGCGAGTCTTAAGGCGCCGTCTAAAAAGGCTTTCTTAACAACATAAGGGCCATCGTAATTCAGAGTCCATTTTCCCCTGGAATCAGTGAGAAATGATTGTATCTTCTTGAGCACGAGGTCTCCTTCTATGAAGATACAGGGTCGTACTTTTTTGTTGAATGCTTTCTTTATTCATGGTTGATATAACTCACCATGGCATAAAGATGTCATTCTCTTTTCTTCGATGAGGTTCAGTTCATCGTATCTGCTTTGACACCATTTAGCTTCTATTAGCTTGGCTTCCATCAATACTCTCATTTACGGGATTTCTACTTCTATGGGGAGCACTGCTTCCATGTCATATACTAGAGAGAAAGGGGTTGCCCTTGTTGAAGTGTGTACTGATGTGCGATAACCGTGAAGAGCAAAGGGTAGCATCTCATGCCAATCTTTGTAGGTTACAACCATCTTCTGAATGATCTTCTTGATATTTTTGTTAGCTGCTTCTACCGCTCCATTCATTTTTGGCTGGTAGGGAGATGAGTTATGGTGTTCGATTTTGAACTCAGCACACAAATTTTTCATCATCTTGTTGTTTAAGTTCGATCTATTATCCGTAATGATCTGACTTGGAACACCATAATGGCATATGAGATTGTTCTTGATGAATCGGACCACCACTTACCCAGTCACATTGGTGTAAGATACTGCTTCGACCCATTTGGTGAAGTAATTAATAGCTACTAGGATAAACCGATGTCCATTCGAGGATTTGGGTTCAATCACGCCAATCATGTCGATTCCCCATATAGAAAAAGGCTATGGAGAAGAAAGAACTTTGAGATGCATTGGAGGTACATGAGTTTTGTCTGCGTATATCTGACTCTTGTGACATTTCCTCATGTACTTGTAGCAATCGGATTCCGTTGTCAGCCAATAATATCCTGCTCTCAGAATTTTTCTTGTCATTGTACGTCCATTTGCATGAGTGCCAAAGGAGCCTTCGTGAATCTCTTTCATTAACATGTTTGCTTCGTGTTTGTCCATGCATCTAAGTAAAACAATGTTGAAGTTTCTCTTGTAGAGTACATCATTGTTCAGGAAGAAGTTGCCAGCAAGTCTTCTGAGAGTCTTCCTATCTTTTCTAGATGCCCCAGGTAGGTATTCTTGTTTTTGAAGGTAGCACTTGATATCATGGTACCAAGGCTTGTCGTCTATGACTGCTTCCATCACAGAGATGTAAGCAAACCTGTCAAGGCGCATTATGTCAATCTTGGGTATGTCATTCCAATGATTTACAGTAATCATGGAAGAGAGAGTAGCCAATGCATCTGCCATGTGGTTTTCTTCACGAGGATGTGATGAAACTCAATCTTGTTGAAGAAGGGTTACAACCTTCTCGTGTAGTCTTTGTAAGGAATCAATCCTAGTTGATATGCGTTTCATTCCCCTTTGATCTAATTTATAACCAGGGATGAGTCTCCATACACATCCAAGTTCTTTATCCTTAAATCGATTGCTTCTTCGAGACCCATGATACAAGCTTCATATTCGGCCTTATTGTTTGTACATTTGAATGCCAATCTAGCAGTGAAAGGAATATGGGTACCCTGAGGGGTAATAATGATTGCCCCAATTCCGTTTCCATAAGCGTTGATAGCTCCGTCTAATATTAGTCCCCATTGGGATCCTGGCTCTGGCCCTTCGCTTGGTAGTGGTTCATCGTAATCTTTCATTTTCAGGTACATTACATCTTCGTCTGGGAAGTCAAATTTAACTGATTCTTGATCATCAGTCGGTTGATAAGCCAAATGATCGGCTAAAATACTTCCTTTGACGGCTTTCTGAGCATGATATTCGATGTCGTATTCCGATAACAACATATGCCAATGGGCAATCCTTCCTGTGAGAGCAGGTTTTTCAAAGACATACTTGATTGGATCCATTTCAGAGATTAACCAAGTACTGTGACAAATCATCTACTGGCGAAGACGTTTAGCTGCCCAAGCTAGAGCGTAGCAAGTTTTCTCGATCTTAGTGTATCAAGTTTCACAGTCCGTGAATTTCTTGCTTAAGTAATAAATGGCGGACTCTTTTCTTTTTGTTTCATCTTGTTAGCCAAGCACACAGCCCATGGAGTCTTCCAAGACTGTTAAGTAAATTATCAGTGGTCTTCCTTCCACTAGAGGGGACAAAATAGGTGGATTCAGCAATTATTCTTTGATCCTGTCGAAAGCCTTTTGACAAACTTCTTCCATATACAGCTCTGGTCCTTTCTAAGTAGCTTGAAAATCGGCGTGCATGTCGCGGTCATGAGGGATATGAATCTTGAAATGTAATTGAGACGTCCCAAAAATCCTCTTACTTATTTCTCCGTCTTTGGAGAAGGAATTTATTGAATGGCCTTGACTTTGTCGGGATCAACCTCAATTTCTTTCTAGATGACGATGAATCCCAAGAGCTTTCTTGAGCGTACACCAAATGTGCACTTATTGGGATTCAAGCGGGATTTATATTTTCTCTGGCGCTCGAATAGTTTTGACAAATTCTCCACGTGTTCTTCTTCTGTTTTAGATTTAGCAATCATGTCATCGACGTAAACTTCAATTTCTCTGTGTATCATGTCGTGAAACAGAGTTGTCATGGCCCTTTGATAAGTTGCCCCTGCGTTCTTCAGAACGAACGACATTACTTTGTAACAAAAGGTGCCCCATGGGGTGATAAATGGAGTTTTCTCCATATCTTCTAGTGCCATTTTGATTTGATTATAGCCCGAGAATCCATTCATGAAGGAGAATACTTTGAATTTTACGGTGTTGTCAACCAGCATGTCAATGTGTGGTAGGGGAAAATCATCCTTTGGACTTGCTTTGTTTAAATCCCTGTAGTCTACACACATTCTGACTTTTTCGTCTTTCTTGGGAATCGGCACTATGTTGGCCAGTCGTTGAGGATATTCTGAGGTGGCAAGGAAACCTATGTCAATCTGTTTATGCACTTCCTCCTTAATTTTGATGGCCACATCAGGGCGAGTCCTTCTCAATTTTTGTTTAACCAAAGGAAATTCTGGTTTCAGGGGTAAGTGATGTTCCACGATGTTGGTATCCAACCCTGGCATGTCTTGGTAGGACCAAGCAAACACATTGGGAAATTCTTTGAGCAGTTCTATCAAGTTTTCTTTGACAGCTGGACTGAGCAGTGCTCCAATTTTAAATTCTTTTCTCTCTTCTTCTGAACCCAAATTGACCATTTCCAATTGTTCTTTGTAAGGTTGAATTGACCTTTCCTCCTATATGAGTAGTCTAGAGATTTCTTCTGGAATTCCTTCGTCCTCTTCTCTTTCGGCTTCGAATACCGACAACTCAAAGTTGGGAGAAGACATTGGATTGTATGTTTTAATGGGGTTTAAAACCAGTAATCTGCATAACGTGATGATTCCTTTTCTTAGAAAAGACATAGAGAATGCAAAAGTATGTGCACTTTATTTTTTTGAAAACACTTGTTTTTATTTTGGGTTGTTTTTTAGGATTACCATTTTCTAAAGAAGCGAAAAGTGAAAATAGCAATAAATGCAGGAATTCAGAATGACATTATTTATTCATGATTTGTCAATTCTTGAAACAAAACCCTTTAAAACAAAACTTTATCGCTCTGGGCGAAGCGAAGAGGTACATTTACAGAAAAGTAAGCCCTATAAAACATCCATTTCACCCGGGCAAAGTGAAAGGTCCAAACAAAGATGTGACAATTACTTTGATTTATGAACGACATTCGAGACATCAATCGTGACCCAATAGCGACGAACTCCTCTGTGGATAACAAAGTTCGATATCTTTCTTCCAGGTTTATCTTCAGAAATAACACTGATTTCGGGCGGAGTGGGATCATTGGATTCCTTTTCCCATGCAAAGTTATCATAAGAGGATTTTTCTGTTATATCTTCGACGGTACTTTCATTCTCAAGAGAGTTTCCCCATCCAGTTGGCTGGATGTCCTCATATCTGATGCGAGAACTTTTAGGAGCCGTATACTTCACTAGGAAGTCATATTTGCCGCTTAACTGCCCCAAGGTATCCCAAGTTTCTGTGGGAATGGATGAGTTATCTTCTTCTATGACGTTGATCTCAAGAAATGCATAGTTAATAAATTCTTGTCCTGTAATCTTTGCAAATTCATCAACGCGGCATTGGACACTCTCAGAATGTTCTGGGTAAGGATTCCATGACTCTGGGAGAACAGAAGTATTCTTTCCAAGATCATTAAGCAGATATGCATTATCTGGCTGACTCTTTTGCCCTGAGTTTTCCATGTAAGGTTTCCAAATGGGCAAATCATCCATAGGATCATACAAATCATATTCCTTCATCGGAGTGTCTTCTTCTAATGAGTTGGGCGGAGCATGGCAACCTTCAAGATCGTAATCTCCATAGATCATTATGACGTCTGATCTTGGGATATATCTGGGACTTTGCTTTGGAGAGAAAAATGATATGTACGTTTCTCCCTGAAATATATAACCCTCATCGTTAAAATAGGATTTTCACTCTTCATCTGTATCAGAAGAGTTATTCTCCTCGATGGTGTGGACTTCTTGAGATATTAGGTGGAGAAAGCCTCCACTGCGGAAGAAATCCTGAATGGGACGAAAACTTTCATCCCTCTTTGTAGTCTGGGTACATGTTAGAGAAAAAACAAGACCTTTTCTTGTCTTGTTATCGGCAGGAATTATAATTTGTCCCCATCCTTTTACATCACCGCTTCCCATTACTTGGAGAGCGTCTCGGTACGAGGAAATCGACGTTCCTCTTTCAGGATGATTCTCATTGCTCACCGAGAGTGCCTGAAACTAGGTTCTAATAACCGCCTCTGGTTGTAAATATGAAAATGATTGATAAGTTGCTCACAATCAAAGCTTGTTCTCCACACACCGTAACCAACTTGTCATTCTTAACAAACTTCAGCTTCTGGTGAAGTGTTGATGTGATTGCCCCCTACCTCATGTATCCAAGGTCTTCCTAATAAATAATTGTACGCTGCCCGGATGTCCATGACCTGGAAAGTGACTTGGAAAGTGTGGGGACCAATAGTTATGGGAAGGTCGACTTCATCAATAACTGTTTTCCTAGATCCGTCAAAGGCTTTGACGATGATCTCACTACCTCTCATGGGAGTACCTTGAAAAGATAGTCGTACGAAAGTTGACCTTGGCATAACGTTCAAGGATGAACTGGTGTCTACCAGTACGCTGGCTAAAGCATCGTCCTAGAAATTGACTGTTATATTGAGTGCCATGTTATGATTCTTTCCTTCCTCTGGAATTTCTTCATCACTGAAACCCAAATTGTTGCAAGAGGTGATGTTGGAAATAATGTTGTCAAACTGACCCACTGTCACATCTTGTTCTACAAAGGCCTATTCTAAGACTTTCTATAGATCTTCTCTGTGAGCTTCTGAACTAAGCACGAGGGATAACACAGATATCCGAGAAGGAGTTTGTAATAATTGATCCACAATGTTGTACTCTTTTTTCTTAATGAGTTTTAGCATTTCATCATTGTTCTTTACAGGTTCCGTGTTACTGGATTGACCAATTTGTTGATTAGGAACCTCAGCTTGGGGTTCCTTTTCTTTTGCAGGTTCTCTAACTCCTTTGATGAAGATTCGACCGCTTCGGGTGACCCGACTGATATCATCAATGTTTACAATGGATGGTAGTGTAATTTCTTTTCCATCTTCTATGGTAGTCACATTGTACTTGTATGGAATAACTTTCTCTGACTCGTATGGTACGGGTCCTAGCAGGTAGATAACCATAGGGGCTTTCTGGTTCTTTTGACCATCATAAGCAACCTCAATTAGTTCCAGATTAGGACTGTTAGGTACCTATCTACTGTCAAGATGGATTTTTGACCCATCGAGCAGAGGAATTATGGCGAGAAAATCCTTGTTAATTCCATGACTGACATGTTCTTTTTTGTCGGAGACGGTGATGGTGCTTTTGTCCAGTAGTCTTTGGACCTTGTTTTGGTCAGGGAGGCAACCTTGTACCATATTAATTGATTGAGAACTCAAACATGGTCGAGTTTTCCTTTGGTCTACCAGATGCTGGAGAGCTGCTCGTACAAGGTAGCATCCTTGGTTATTTTCTGAACATACTCCACAACGTTCATAATTATGAGGTGGTACTCGACCGTACCCACTTTGTATGCAGTGCATCCTTACCAAATATTTCTCTAGTAAGCGGATATCACAGCTTTGGTGTCTATCAGGATTTCCATTAGTGATGCCAACTTGACACGTGTCTTTATCCCGGTAGATGGGAAGCCACCAGTGGTCTAATAGATGTTGAAGAGTTCTCTACATAAGCACGCAACCTTGGTTGTTTTCAGAGCAATCTTCACAGTCTTGATAATTATGTGAGGTCAGAAAACCGAGTCTGACCTGCTTGGCATGCAATTCTACCAAGCTGGTATTCATTAAACGAATATCAATTATCTGAACCATATTGACTTGATGACATTCCTTTCATGGTAGTCTTGGATCCATCCAAGATCCAATTGATGCTGGAGGGCCTCTTGTACAAAAGAGAATCCCTGATTGTATTTTTAGCAGATCGGATAAGTATTATAACTGTGCGGTGGTAAATTATAATACTGACTTTGTCTTGAACACATTGCCATTAGATTGACATTCATTGCACATATATCATGGTTTTGAACAATGTTTGGATGTGAGTGGGCCATATTTACTTCACGAATATTGTGATCCTGAATCCAGCCTAAATTCATCTGCTCTTGAAGAGTTGCTTGTATAATGATACATCCTTGATTGTTCTAGGAACATATATCACACTGATGATAGTTGTGAGATGGCACATGGTCGTACCCGCTCTGCCTATAATGCATTTTTACCAGATTCACCCCTAGTAAGCGTACATCGTGAATTTGATAATTGTTGCTGAGTTCTCCTTCTATTAAGTTCGCCGTAGTCTTTTCATGTTGCGGTAATTGATTCATCTGAACATTTGGGTTTGTATCCTTGAAAGATAAAATTCCGCTTCTGATGAGCTTTTGTACATCAGATTTGAAATTGAGGCAATTCTCAATGTTATGTCCTGATCCTCCTTGATGGTAAGGGCAAGTTTGATTGGCTTTAAACCAAAAAGGCGGATTGTCTGGTACTGTAAGAGGAGTCCTGATTTAAACGTGCCCCTTGGCTAACAGAAGTGGAAATAACTCTGCATACATCATTGGTATAGGGTCAAATCCCAGGGACTGCGTAGTACGATTATTGTTATTGTATGGTGGGAGAGCCTGCTGATACTGTTGTTGATTTGGTTGCTGCTGAGCAACCTGAGGTTGATATGTCGAAGTCGGTGATGGGTTGATAACGGGTGTTACCGCTGCTACCTATCGAGGTTAATACCTTCGTCTCTGCTTACCTAGAGAGATATTACTGATATCTTGCTCTTTCTTCTTTTGGAAAGCACTACCATATCTTTTAGTACTGCTGGATGGCTCTGCATCTTTGACCAATCGTCCTTCTCGGATTGCTTCCTCAAGGCGTACCCCCATGTTCACCATTTCAGTGAAGTCACTAGGTGCACTGGAGACCATTCGGTCATAATAGAACGAGCTTAATGTTTTCAAGAAAATCTTTGTCATTTCCTTTTCCTCGAGAGGAGGACAGATCTGGGCGCCGAATTCACGCCATCTTTGAGTATTCTCCTTGAAGGGTTCTTTATCTTTCTGAGACATTGCTCGGAGCTGGTCCATATCTGGTGCCATGTCCAGATTGTACTTACACTGTTGAACAAAAGCTTCCCCAAGGTCTCTGAAAGTACTGATCTTGATACAGTTTAAACCCATGTACCATTTGAGTGCGGTACCGGTTAAACTATCTTGGAAGTAATGGATTAGTAGCTGTTGCTTTTCTGTCTAATTAGACATTATCCGAGCGTACATTACCAAATGACTTTGAGGGCAAGAGTTGCCTTTGTATTTTTCAAAGTCAGGCACCTTGAATTTGTGTGGTATCTTTACATTAGGGACCAAATAGAGGTCAATGGCGTATTTGCCAAACAAGTCCTGTCCACAAATGGCATGCAATTCCTTCTGCATTTCCAAGAACTATTCCTAGAATTCATTCATCCTTTCGTATACTTCTTCGTTTCTGCCAGAAGTGGCCTGTAGAATCTGTTCCTCTAGAATAATGTGTATCACTGGTTGTGGTATAGACATTACAGTGGTAACTCTTGGCGCTTCAGTGACCTGAAGTTTATAACCTTCAGGAATTTCTATTGTAACCCTTGCATCTTCATATACCTGAAGTCTGTAACCTTCAGGTCTGGAGGTTCCTGCTACGGCTTCCGGATCTTCAGTGACCGGTGGTATATATCCTTCGGGTATAAAGTTGAAAGGCATGCCCTAGGGAAAACCTTTAGGCATGTTGTACTGAGGATGACTTCCATGTGTCTCAAATACCGGTGTTGACACAATCTTTGAGATTGCAATCCTTTGAGTGGTTGATCCTGAGCTGCTGCCAGGGATTCAATCGTGTTGTGGAGTTTCTCCAAACTCTCCTTTAGAGCGTTGATTTCCTCTCTCAGCTCTCTGTTCTCTTCTTCGAGATCGTCCATTTTCTTTTTCTGATTGGCCCGAGTATTGTACGAATGAGACAATTTGACTCTAGAGTGTGACGCATGTGTGAGACTCAAGGACAAAGATGTGTTATGTGAGAATGATGAATGATATGCAAAGAATGAGAATGATGATTGTTTTTAGTTTTAGTTTTTGTTTCCAAAAGAACTTTTAACAATCATGTTGCAAATATCATACAGTGGTAGAAACCTTTTATTGAACTCGAAAGATTGCAGTATTTTATAGGGAAAAGTACAGTATTTACAAAGTACAAAAAGGGAAATTAGGCCTATGGATCCTGAGTTTTCTCTGAGGAGAGCTCATATCCTGGTTCCTGAATTTTTCTTTTCTTTGATCGAGCCCCTTCAACCATTGTCGGGTCGATGATCCTTTGCAATGTGAAAGGAGATAGTAGACTTCTACGCTCCTCTTGACTTTCTATAGCATGCTGCTCTAATATCTCAATCAGAGCATCATTTTCCTTTAATAGTTCTTGGATCTTTGCACATTCCAAGCTAATAATCTGGTACTTGTTCTTCCAAGAGTTATTCTCACGTTGAACTGCGTTAAGAGCGATCTGAAGTTTTTCCGCATTGGGCATGAAATAAAGGACAGATTCCTTTAAGGGAAAAACTTCTTGACGAGGGTAAGGCATCTTTAGTTTGATGGCTCGAGTTTGAACCCAGTGGAGGTAAGGCTCTGCAGAGATGCAATTTGGCCTTCCTATGGACTCTCTTCCCTTCCTATGAACATGTTGCTAGGCATGCACTATTTCTTTCTTTAGTGCCTCCATTATTTTCTCCTTCCTTGAAGAAAAGACCTTCCAGATGAATATTATGTGGTACATTCTTCATCGGGTATCCAAGTTGGTGACGAGCTAAAATTGGATGATAATTGATCCCTCCCTTAGTACCAATAAGGGGGACATTGGGGAAACTGCCACACATATCAATGATTTTTATCCCATCATAGACCTGGTTGTACCAATCTATGTCAGAATTGGTAAGAGACATAATCTTTTGCGACCATCGCATACCACTTTTGAAATCCCAAAAGGCAGCAGACTTGGGTAAGTGGGAAATAAACCATTTGTAGAGTAATGGTACATATCATGTAATCATCCCTCCACTGTACAGATTCCTTAGATGTACTGAGTGGTAAGCATCTATAAGCAAGGTTGGGACTGGATTCCTGATCAAGAATATCTTGAAAGCATTAACATCGACGAAGTCCTCAATGTTCGGAAAGAGGAATAACCCATATATGAGTTGAACAAAGACATCCTTGAAGGCAGTTATATTTCCTATACTGGCAAAGTATAAGGCTTTCTTCATCAGGAGTTTAGCTGGTAAACCCTGGATTTGTAACACCCCCTTTCCCATCTCGAATAAATAATACATAAATAAATCAGTGTGAATAAAAATTTATTTTTTCGACAGAAACAGGGATGCCACATTTAAAGAAATAAAATACAATCCCTGCTCAAATATTTGATACATAACACATAATAGAGAAAATCATTAACGAGAAATTTTTTCCATCTAAAGGGAAAGGTCAATTATGGAATAAAGCGGAAAGATCCATAACCGACTTGTTTTACAAAATAAATCATTTTAGAATATCCACTATATATACAAAGGTGCTACAAAATACATTCAACAAATGTATATATATATAATCGTTCCCCGACTCCCGTGCTACGTATCAGAGCAGACACCAAGACCGACAACAGAACGGAGGGCTAATCATCACAAAAAGACCTCCAGCAACTCTAATCTGCAATGCCTCATAGAGCATTATAAAACAGCAGAAGGGTGAGAAATAACAACTAAATCAAGATTGCATAATAATATGCAAACACACATTAAAGCACATGTATAAATCATCTCACCCGTACCATCACATACTAACACATATAGCATGCCACAAATACAAAGCATATCACCCATAATCCAACCACAATTATGACATATGGAAGCACACCACATAATCGCCACAAAACATAACATATATCAATTATCCCCACATAATCACATATTCACACATAATGCACACCAAATTTATGACCTAAAGAATCACATCACCACATCACATAACATAGGTCTATACATAAGACATCTTATCCACCACCAATGCATTTATCACACATGCACATCAATTCACCAATTAAAACATAATTCTCAACACATAATCAATTAATTCACAATTTCCACACATAATCAATCCCTTTATGATTTTCCACACATAATGCATCCATTCACAATTCTCATACATAATCAATCCATGATTTATGCAAATGCACAGATACCGACACAACGACTCTATGCAAATGCCATGCGGTACCGACGTCCAACATTTCTCATCACTAGTTCACTCAGGAACTCTGCTGGAACCATCGCTTGTTACTGAGGGTCACTCACGTAACACCCCGTCGGGCAAACGATGTTACCCGTCGCTTTAGGTCCTCTTATGTATTTAAGGCACACGACATTTATGGATCGCTTTAGGTCCCCTTATGTATTTAAGGCACATGATCCGATCGCTTTAGGTCCTCTTTGTATAAGGCACACGATCGTCTATAATCATCGTTTTAGGTCCTCTTATTTTTAAGGTACACGACCCATCCGATACTTTAGGTCCTCTTATTTTTAAGGCACACGATGTTATAGCAGATTCCCTCTGGAATCGATTCGTCGCTCACACCCCACATGGGCACACGACATCATAAGATGCATATCATGATGCTTGACACACAAGAACTCATGACAATCGAATGCATCTTCACACATATATGCAACCATAATCATGCAGATATTTCAACTCATCAATTCCATACATTCACAGTTCAACCATATGAATTAATCAACATCATCACACTCATGCATTGCAAATCAATTCAAACAATGCATTTCAAACCATAAAGGCCACCACACAACAGACATTGAATTTCACATAAACAATGCATTTCACCACAAGCCACAAACCACAACAATCATGCCATCACAATTACTTCCACAAGGGATTCACACCACAAAGGCTACCCACAACACATCATAATAACATACATTGATATTCAATCATACAATGTATTTTACCACACAACAACATCATTAATCACGCATCGAAGTCTAATCCAAAGCAATGCACATATTTTCCATAAGGCCACAAACCATCATTACAACATTTCATCATGTACATTCACATCATATAACAGCACACAAGCTACATGTTACATAACAAAAGCATATAGCATGATAACACATCAATCGCACACAATTAACGCGATAAAAACCCAACAACCCGACTATTTTTCAAAAACACGAATTAATTAAATCATCTTTTACCCTCCAAACCATTTTTAATAGAAATAATATTTCATTAGCTTTCCAACGCTTCAAACGGGGGTCAAAACGGACTTACGGTTCAAAAGTTATGAAGAAAACAAAATCGGACATTTTGGAAAATTTGTGTCACTCGCGAGTATGCTCAGGTCGAGTCTATAGGTCGACGCAAAGCACTTTAGGTCCACGCAAAAGTCCTTCAGGTCGACGCATACTGCGCAGAATTTGTTAAAAACTCAGTTTTCGATCATTAAATGACTTCCGGACCTCCGATTTCGATTCCGTAAAAAGCTGCGATCTCAGAATTCAACATACTACAATATTTTCACTATTAGAAAGCCATCCAACACATTTTCCATTTTTTAAATATTTTGAAACATAATTTTGTCATTGAATTCTAACTTCGAACTCGATCGAAACCGCGAAAAAACACGCAAACAACCATTCCCGATTAAACCCAAACCTTACCCGACTACACTACACAACTTATTCCAAATTCTAACCGTGAAAACATCGATTTCTATCAATTGTTCATCAATTTATCAATTAGAGAAAAAGTTGTAAAAACAACCAAAACACATAAATAAACAACACATATACATACACAAGCAAGATATATTTGAAACTTCTCACCCTTACCCGATTAATCGCACTTGTAACGGAGCTATTCTCGATTCTCCTCTTTTTTCCTCTTCTCCCTTTTCCTTCGCTTCTTTCTCTCTGTTTTCTTCTTCTTTTCTCACTTTCTCTTTCTCTTTCTTTCTAACCATTATATATATATATATATATAATACTTATTATATAATATAAATCCAATAGGGTAAAATATCTCCAATTGATATTTTGTCTTCTAATACCAATTGATCAATTATTAGAGTTACCTTAAAATACTCTCTTTTCTCTCAAATCTCTATTTATAAAAATATCTAATTTTTCTACAATATCTAACCCCTCAAAATGACCATTTTACCCCTCAGCTCAAATATCTCGCAAACGCTCTCAAAACGCGATAAAACATAATAACGATGAAAAGTAATATATTGCCAAATAAAGGTCAAGAATAAAATAATATAAAAACGAAAAATAATTAAATCGACTCGATTAAATAAAAACTGACAAAACTGGGGCGTTACAACTCTCCCCCACTTAGACATTTTCGTCCTCGAAAATATAACTGAGACGAACGACTCAGAATACGACTCTCGCATCCGACAAACCAACTAACATGCCAACACTAGGCACACCACGAATAACACCAACTGACAAACCACCTTGCTAACAACAACTACAACCACGACACGACAACGACGCCAACTACAACGACAAGATGCAAAGCCCATACAATGCACTTGACGACCAACTCACGACTCAAAGAAAACCATGTTGCCAAACTCCCACATAAGGATTAACCACACGCACTCGAACCATCACCATGGAAATGAGGCAACAACACAAACAAGAACATAAAGTTCCACACGCATATACGAAATGTGCCACATCACGCTTTCGATGCGCACTCTCATTACTCGTAGCCATCAAAACTACCAATTTCATGTCCAAAGTCTAACTCTTTCTCATATTCATCAAAAATCACTATTAACTGTTAATATTCCCAACCTCACACTCCACTGTGTTATCTCACACACCATACACAAGTCTCTGAACTGCTCAAATAATTCTAACTCCCCGACCATCCAAACTGACATGTATAAAAACTTTCGACTTACTTATCACGCACGACATCAACTTTTACCGAAGGATAATCCAAACCAAATTCATAACTCGTCACTAATTCTAACCATCCTCGTTGTCTCATACTCTGTTCCTTCAAACCAAACAAGTACTTTATATCCTTGTGATTACTAAACACTTCGAATCTAGAACCATAAAGATAATACCTCCAAATATTCCAACACAATACAACCGCGACCAAATCCAAACCCAAAATAGTATAGGTCCTTTTATAAATCCTCAATTGTCGTAAAGCATAAGAAATGACTTTACCCTCTTACATTAACACCTTGACTAAACTCATCATAACCACTTCACAATGCCTCACCACCGGTTTATTAGGATCACACAGAATCAAAACTGAAACCTTAGACAACTTCTACATCAGCTCTCTGAAACTTTCCTCACAATGAACAGCCAAAGCAAATGACTTACCTTTTGCAAGTCAACTGAAGTATCGATAATGCTAACTTGGAAAGGTCTTTCATAATCTCCGGTAATAACCAACTAAAGTCCAAAAAGATTATAATCTCCTTAACCAACTTCGGAGCCTCTCATTGTAGAACTGCAACTAACTGCAACTACTTCTGATGGATCCATAACCATACTCTCATCTGAAATAACATATCCAAGAAAACCAACCTTTTTCAACCCAAATTCTCACTCGAATAACTTAGCAGAAAACTTCATCTCTTTTTGACACTTGTAATTCAAATCCCAAACACTCTACCTGTTCTTCCTCTGGGTTTATAACAGATCCGAACGTTCTCAATCAAAGCCCTTACGAACTTATCCAAATAAATATGGAAGATACGATTCCTTTACTCCACAAACATTACAGACGCATTACTAACACCAAATAACATCACTGAGCATTGTAATGCCCAACCAAACCAACCTCATCCAAACTTGTCCAGACTTACATACAAGCTTAATCGAGTAAATAACAGCCTATCCCGATGCTAACAACCATAACCAGTCACCTTAAATCGATCAAAGCCTCAACTCACACAATCACTATCCTTATCAAACGTGCCAAACAATTGTAATTTCACTCCAACTCAACCAAACCATTCCAGTTATCTAACCATGAAAGTGGACACTTATCCTCAATCGTTACCTTACTCCACTGTTAGTAATCCATACACAAATCCTTCTCTTAATCGTCCAAATTCCATAAATCCCAACATGTAGCAACAACCAACCAAAAAGAACTCTTAAATATTACATCCATACCTAAAGGTTCTCTCAAAAATTCCATTAATGCTCTAAAATTCCAAAGACTCCCAACCTCACCAGAACTCTAAGTTTCGCTTCCCATAGTCTCGATACCGTCATACACATCATGCTTGTTATTCCATGCAATCATCCTTCCCTTTGTTACCAACAATACTGGAGCTCTCTAAGACAACACCTTAATGTTCCATCCAAAAACACATCTGAAAACTATGCCCAACTGATGGACATCACTATGACTTCCTGCCAATTTCCAGAACACTACCATCGCAGACAAAACAAACATCTTATTCCCATCTACTAAGAGTTTCCTACTTACTTAGCAGATATAAGCCTCAACTATTCACCTTCGTCCAATTAAGTTCAATCTCTACTCTCTGAGAACAACCATTAACGATACCCAATCGTTCTCTCTCAAAGACATTCCAATTTGACCAACATACAAAAATCTCTAATCCGTCTCATCTTCCAGTATAAGAATCTTCATCAACTCATCAAAACAATCCGTAATCATTTTCTTAATTCCAAACAACTCATTTCACACACTATCAAAGCCAGAAAGACACGCCTATTCCATCCAACATAATTTCCGTCTGCTATCAACAAGAGATTAAGGGTGATCAGTTCCTCAATTTGTCGATAGACAGCCGACAATCATGATGGGGCATAAACCGTCTTCACCAAACTATAATACCGTTTCTTGCATCCTGTGCACAAAACTACCTAAGGCAAAAAAATCCTTAGTTGACATAAACCTTACCTCCGCATTCCCTCCGGAACTGGGAACAACACTATCCAAACAACACTTACACTCTTGCAATCTACAACACACTGAGCCAACGCTCCACACCTGAAGCAACTTGGAGAAGTACAAGCTTCCCCCCACTTATCTCATTTTCAATCCTGAAGACAAAGGGTTAGAAAAACCAGAAAGCACTGACGGTGTTTCACACACATATCACGTACTAAGGAACAAACAACAACGACAGTATTCAACTGTCACACCAACAGACTCAACAACTCAGCCGGACGGACCGACCTGCTCTGATACCACTAATGTAACACCCCCTTTCCCATCTCGAATAAATAATACATAAATAAATCAGAGTGAATAAAAATTTATTTTTTCGACAGAAACAGGGATGCCACATTTAAAGAAATAAAATACAATCCCTGCTCAAATATTTGATACATAACACATAATAGAGAAAATCATTAACGGGAAACTTTTTCCATCTAAAGGGAAAGGTCAATTATGGAATAAAGCGAAAAGATCCATAACCGAATTGTTTAGCAAAATAAATCATTTTAGAATATCCACTATATATACAAAGGTGCTACAAAATACATTCAACAAATGTATATATATATAATCGTTCCCCGACTCCCGTGCTACGTATCAGAGCAGACACCAAGACCGACAACAGAACGGAGGGCTAATCATCACAAAAAGACCTCCAGCAACTCTAATCTGCAATGCCTCATAGAGCATTATAAAACAACAGAAGGGTGAGAAATAACAACTAAATCAAGATTGCATAATAATATGCAAACACACATTAAAGCACATGTATAAATCATCTCACCCGTACCATCACATACTAACACATATAGCATGCCACAAATACAAAGCATATCACCCATAATCCAACCACAATTATGAAATATGGAACCACACCACATAATCACCACAAAACATAACATATATCAATTATCCCCACATAATCACATATTCACGCATAATGCACACCAAAGTTATGACCTAAAGAATCACATCACCACATCACATAACATAGGTCTATACATAAGACATCTTATCCACCACCAATGCATTTATCACACATGCACATCAATTCACCAATTAAAACATAATTCTCAACACATAATCAATTAATTCACAATTTCCACACATAATCAATCCCTTTATGATTTTCCACACATAATGCATCCATTCACAATTCTCATACATAATCAATCCATGATTTATGCAAATGCACAGAGACCGACACAACGACTCTATGCAAATGCCATGCGGTACCGACTTCCAACATTTCTCATCACTAGTTCACTCGGGAACTCTGCTGGAACCATCGCTTGTTACTGAGGATCACTCACGTAACACCCCGTCGGGCAAACGATGTTCCCCGTCGCTTCAGGTCCTCTTATGTATTTAAGGCACACGACGTTTATGGATCGCTTTAGGTCCTCTTATGTATTTAAGGCACACGATCCGATCGCTTTAGGTCCTCTTTGTATAAGGCACACGATCGTCTATAATCATCGCTTTAGGTCCTCTTATTTTTAAGGCACACGATCCATCTGATCGCTTTAGGTCCTCTTATTTTTAAGGCACACGATGTTATAGCAGATTCCCTCTGGAATCGATTCGTCGCTCACACCCCACATGGGCACACGACATCATAAGATGCATATCATGATGCTTGACACACAAGAACTCATGACAATCGAATGCATCTTCACACATATATGCAACCATAATCATGCACATATTTCAAATCATCAATTCCATACATTCACAGTTCAACCATATGAATTAATCAACATCATCACACTCATGCATTGCAAATCAATTCAAACAATGCATTTCAAACCATAAAGGCCACCACACAACAGACATTGAATTTCACATAAACAATGCATTTCACCACAAGCCACAAACCACAACAATCATGCCATCACAATTACTTCCACAAGGGATTCACACCACAAAGGCTACCCACAACACATCATAACAACATACATTGATATTCAATCATACAATGTATTTTACCACACAACAACATCATTAATCACGCATCGAAGTCTAATCCAAAACAATGCACATATTTGCCATAAGGCCACAAACCATCATCACAACATTTCATCATGTATATTCAAATCATATAACAGCACACAAGCTACATGTTACATAACAAAAGCATATAGCATGATAACACATCAATCGCACACAATTAACGCGATAAAAACCCGACAACCCGACTATTTTTCAAAAACACGAATTAATTAAATCATCTTTTACCCTCCAAACCATTTTTAATAGAAAGAATATTTCATTAGCTTTCCAACGCTTCAAACGGGGGTCAAAACGGACTTACGGTTCAAAAGTTATGAAGAAAACAAAATCGGACATTTTGGAAAATTTGTGTCACTCGCAAGTATGCTCAGGTCAAGTCTATAGGTCGACGCAAAGCACTTTAGGTCGACGCAAAAGTCCTTCAGGTCGACGCATACTGTGCAGAATTTGTTAAAAACTCAGTTTTCGATCGTTAAATGACTTCCGGACCTCCGATTTCGATTCCGTAAAAAGCTGCGATCTCAGAATTCAACATACTAAAATATTTTCACTATTAGAAAGCCATCCAACACATTTTCAATTTTTTAAATATTTTGAAACATAATTTTATCATTGAATTCTAAATTCGAACTCGATCGAAACCGCGGAAAAACACGCAAACAACCATTCCCGATTAAACCCAAACCTTACCCGACTACACTACACAACTTATTCCAAATTCTAACCGTGAAAACATCGATTTCTATCAATTGTTCATCAATTTATCAATTAGAGAAAAAGTTGTAAAAACAACCAAAACACATACATAAACAACACATATACATACACAAGCAAGATATAATTTAAACTTCTCACCCTTACCCGATTAATCGCACTTGTAACGGAGCTATTCTCGATTCTCCTCTTTTTTCCTCTTCTCCCTTTTCCTTCGCTTCTTTCTCTCTGTTTTCTTCTTCTTTTCTCACTTTCTCTTTCTCTTTCTTTCTAACCATTATATATATATAATACTTATTATATAATATAAATCCAATAGGGTAAAATATCTCCAATTGATATTTTGTCTTCTAATACCAATTGATCAATTATTAGAGTTACCTTAAAATACTCTCTTTTCTCTCAAATCTCTATTTATAAAAATATCTAATTTTTCTAAAATATCTAACCCCTCAAAATGACCATTTTACCCCTCAGCTCAAATATCTCGCAAACGCTCTCAAAACGCGATAAAACATAATAACGATGAAAAGTAATATATTTCCAAATAAAGGTCAAGAATAAAATAATATAAAAATGAAAAATAATTAAATCGACTCGATTAAATAAAAACTGACAAAACTGGGGCATTACAAGATTCCTCTCTTAGTAGTCATATGGGTTCTGATGTCTGATTCTTCCAGAGAGGTTGCTCTTACAATAGATTGATCCTTTGGAATTTCTTTCAGTCTAGAAAATGGATATTGATTAGTGATAGGTAAGTCAATCAGATGAGAGTATTCTTCCAATGTCGGTGTGAGCTGATAGTCCAGAAATGTGAAGCAGTGGTATACTGGATCGTAGAACTGAACCGATGTAGACAGGACTCCTTCTACCATGTGGACCCTTAAAAGAGACAACAGTTCTCCGTGCTTGGCTCTGAAAGCTTCGGGATTAGTAATCAACCTTCCTAATTTCCTTAGGTCTTCCAGCTCTGGAACCTTGAAAGTGTACTTGTGTGTTTTTCTTCTACCGAAATCCATAACGCGACTTCTGATATTTGCAACAATTGTTTCAGTTCTTTTTAGAAAAAGATTTTTTTCTTGTTAAAAAGATTTTTTTAATGAATAAAATTATGGATGCATGAATGCAGCAAACAAAAACATTTGAAAACATGGGTTTAGGAGTTCATCGTCACGAGCATAGAGTCATGGATCTACCCATCCCCAAGGTGTATACTAAAGGTCAATTTTTGTACTTGTAGAACGGGTTCTAACAAAGGTTCCCAAAGTCACTGACCCCTCTCAAAAATATTAACAGCAAATCGACTGACTCATGAAAGCTGTAATATCCCCAAGATAAATCTCTTTTGAGAGTAGTATCGCGTATCAACTATTCCCGATAGTTACTGCACTACCTAACAATGGTCATGGGTTTAAATGTCAACTAAACCTCAGCTTCAAGGGTGACCAATGGGAAAACAATGTTTTCACGACTTGCTCGTTCAACATTAACAAATCCACAAGGGTACCACCACTGAGTCGACGGACTCTCAGGTTAGCTTGGTCGGAACTCACTCCCTATAAGCCTTCCCGAATATGCCACGACTTATCTTAATGTTCTCTCGGACTCACCACATGCGTATTAATCACATTCCCAGATGACGGTAATTCAAACAAAGGTATCAAGTAATAAGATAGCAAATGATATAAAAATGAGAAAACAAGTAAAAAAAAATGCAAAAACAATGCCTAAACCTCTTAGGAAATCTAATCTTAAAATCCCCAGCAGAGTCGCCATTTTTCTGTAGCGTCGGTTTTTTGGTAACGCGACCACCTACCGCATCTGGTGCTACTTTCTGATTTCTATATTTATTATGTGAAGCTCTAAAGCAAGGGGAAGATATCTTAAACTAACCCTGCTCGCAAGTGTTTTCTTTAACAAATGCAAAGAGATCGGGGGTCGGGGTTTGGTTATACAAAGGGAAGCTATTAACACCCAGAGTATCTATAGTAATCTATAGGAACCTTCTTTTGCATATATTTTCTACTATTTAAAGTGCTTTCTTGAGTTTATCTGATATTGATTGGGAAAGTTTCTCCTTTGGGGAGGGTTGAGAGAATAATTTTGTTGTTTTTGGGTTTTCTATTGTTTTTGGGAAGGTATTGGACCTAATATTTTTTTTTATTTGTGTGCTCCCTAAGATTTTGCAATCTTATGCCTACGTATTCCCGTAAAGAGATTTGAGAAATCAGAGCAATCGTAGTTCCTCCTAATCTATGGGAGGAAAATTTAGTGTCTTGTTCAAAGCCCAAGATTGAAGTTGGCAGAGTTTTTATGTTTGTTCAAAGCCCAAGATTGAAGATAAAGTTTGTTTGTGTCTTGTTTAAAGCCCAAGATTGAAGCTAAAAGTGTTTTTGAGAGAGAATTTCCCATCTCTAAAGGGAGATATCTTACCAATTCATCACAAAAAGGTTAGGTAATTGGTTATAAGGGAAATTAATTTAAATGGGATATGGGATCTAGTAATGCCATAATTTCCTTTATAAGAGGGATGTCATGAAGGAAGAAGCTTTAACTCAGTGTAGAGCAATGCCACTTTTTCCTTTATGAATCTTTCATGCTAAGAGAGGGACATTGGCTTGGATGTATGGAATCCAGAGGCTTGCCACTTACATCTGTTAGATGAAAGAGCAATTTTAACCATGATAAAGGAAGGACATTGACTTGGATTCTGAATCAACAAGTGTGCCACTTACAGTAGTTATCTGGAAAGAGGTTTTTGATTGTTTGTTTTGATATGTGATGCACAGAGAAAATGTCTTCCTACAGAGAGAACTCCTGGTCTCATCTGAGGGTATGTTGATTTTTGTGTGCCTTGTTTAAAGCTCAAGGTTGAAGCTAAAGGAAATTGACTCCACTGGGGAGTTTTATTTGAGGATCTTGTTTGAAGCCCAAGATGATGGAGCTGGAGAAGACTGACTCAACTGAGGAGTGTTATATTTATCTTGTACAAAACCCAAGAATGAGGCTTGTCAGGGAAAATGATTATATAAAGCCTAAGAGGAGGCTATTTCTTGATGCGGATTATTGAAATCCAGGGGGAAGTTTAAATTGCATTGGGGAATCCAAAGGGAAATCAAATCCAGCTATGGATTAAAGAAGAGTTAATGTATCATATGCTTTGAGGCTCTGATTCTTTTAAGGATTTGTTGATGGTAATCTGACCCTAGCTGGGGATTTTTAAGGTGAAGGTTGTAGAAGCAAGCTTCACTCACATTGAGTTTTGATGAAGACAACACAACAAACTCTCTACAAAGATAATGTGCAAAAAGAAAGAGAATCAAGATGCAATAAAGTACAAGAAGCTCAAGTTCAAGAAAATATCCTAAATGCTATCAAGGTTGAACAAAGCTTCAAGGGTTCAAATTTCATGAAAATCAAAGGTTAAACAAAGGTATAACAATTTCATTTAAATGATTATACAAGTGTTCACATGTCTTGCATTTTACATATCCTTGATCTAGTACATTGCATAGTTTTTATGGAAAGTTCACTTTGATTTCTAAAACTTTTTATTGAGATTTCAACACTGTTAATCGATTAACACATGGGGTTAACCGATTAACACATTCAAAATTTGAATATTTTTAAATGTTACAGGGGTGTTAACCGATTAACCTATATGGTTAACCGATTAACACTACTACTGTGAGCGAAAATTGGTGACTTTTCATGGAAACATACATTGTCCTCTCATCTCTTTTCATTCCCTTGCTGCATATTTTACATACCTTTTTGTAGGGGTGTTTTACACATATTTAAACACTTCTATTTCAGATTTAACACTCACCTCCCTAACAATTTCAAAATAAAAAATTCACTCATACTTCCATATTTTCAAAATATTGTTCAAGTGTCCATTCAAACATTTTTTGAGAGAAACTTCTGCATATCTTTTATAAAATATCATTGTTTCATCTCATTCTTGTCAAGAACACTTGTATACATTGTTTGAGTGATATTGTTTCAAAGGATAAGATCAATTATCAAGATTGATATCAACATTCTATCAAGACATAATTTTATTATCAAGAATATTTTTCTGTTTTACCTTGTTGTCCAGGATTGTTGGAAACAAGTGAGTGTTTTTGAAGAGGATTGTTCTTCATACACTTAATTACCTATAGGTTAGATAGTAAGCATCACTATTGGTGTGATTAGGCTGTACAATAATTCTAAACTATAGTGAACTCTCTTTCGTGTTGAAGGAGGAGTGGAGTACTCTCGGGCTGTGAGGGGAACCACTATAATTCTCTTGTGTCATTTTTCCTTTCCGCACTTTACTTTCCAGCACCTATCATAAAACGGAAAAATAACCAAGAAATCGGTAAAAAGACCGAAGAATTTTTAAGAACCTAATTCACCCCCCCTCTTAGGCGCATTTACACTTACATTTGGCATCAGAGCAGGTGATAGGTAACCTGTTCCTATTCGATTCAGATGGCTTCCGCAAACAATGATCTTGTTTTCAAAGACGGTGGTAGTAGCAACAAGCCTCCTTTGTTTTCTGGCCACTACTTCGACTTCTGGAAAATTCGTATGAAGGCACATTTAGAAACACAAGGAAGTGATATATGGGAGGCTGTTCAAAATGGTCCTTTTATTCCTACAACGGTTTTCAACGGAGTTGGCCAAAACCACAAGCATCATGGGATGAGGATGATAAGAAAAAGGTTCTCTATGACAAAAAGGCGATAAATATTTTACAAAGTGCACTTGGAATGGATGAATTCTTCCGCGTCTCAACATGTACAACGGCCAAACAAATATGGGACACTCTTGTAGAAACTCACGAAGGAACCGCCGAAGTAAAAAGATCCAGATTGAATACTTTAAGTCAAGAGTACGAGTTATTCAGAATGCAACCAGGAGAATAAATTCTCGACTTGCAGAAGAGATTCGTGCATTTGACAAGTCACTTGAATGCACTTGGTAAGACACTAACAAATGATGAACTTAATCTTAAAGTGCTTAGGTCTTTAACAAGAGAATGGCAACCCAAGGTGACGGCGATTTCCGAGAAGAAAAGTTTATCAACAATGACATCCGCTACTCTATTCGGAAAGCTTCAAGAATATGAGACGAAACTAGGACTATTGGAGAAACGTGAGAACCAAGAAAAGAAATCCAAGGGCATTGCCTTAAAAGTCGAATCCAAAGTTGTGAAGAAAGAAGATAATCCCGAAGAGGACGAAAACTTTATGCTTCTTGTAAAAAGACTAGGAAAATACTTCAGTGCAAAAAATAATATTGGAAACTCTAGTTTCACAAGAAGAAAGAAGTCCTCAAAGAACAAAGAAAAAGAAGCGACAACATCCAATGGAGACATTATATGCTATGAATGTGGAAAGCAAGGCCACATCAAACCGGAATGTCCCAAACTCGCAAAGAATCGTGACAACAAAGGAAAGAAGGATCACAAAAAGAAAGCCTACATTGCTTGGGATGGCAATGAAATAAGTTCTTCATCGGACTCCGATAGTGATCAAAGCGCAAATCTAGCATTGATGGCGTCACATCATTTCGACGATGAAGACGATGAGGTATGCTTGAAGACCTCTTCAAATCAATGGTATCTTGATAGTGGATGTTCGAGGCACATGACGGGTGATCTAAGCAAATTTTCACATCTAACGCTTAAGGCCAAAGGATATGTTACCTATGGTGACAACAACAAAGGAAGAATCCTTGGCGTCGGCATCATTGGTTCACCGCCTTCAACAACTATAGAAGATGTCCTATATGTGGAAGGTCTAAAGCATAGTCTCCTTAGCATTAGCCAATTGTGTGACCGAGGTTTCAAAGTCAACTTCACTAAAGATGAATGTTTGATTGAAAACAAAGTTACTCATGAAGTTATGCTAAAAGGTAAAAGAGTTAATAACATATTTTTAATTTCCTTAGATAACTTGTCTTTGAATGTTAGGTGTCTCTTGGCAAACAACAATGAATCATGGTTATGGCATAAGAGGTTTGCTCATATTCATATGGAGCACTTGAATAAGTTGATCAAGCATGACTTAGTCATTGGATTGCCGAAGATCAAATTCATCAAAGATGGGTTGTGTGGTGCTTGCCAAAAAGGAAAGCAAACCAAATCAACTTTCACATCCAAGAATGTGGTGTCCACAACTAGGCCACTACAATTGTTGCACATGGATCTCTTTGGTCCATCGAGAACAAAAAGCTTCGGAGGTAATGTCTATGCATTAGTTATTGTTGATGATTTCTCTAGATATACTTGGACATTGTTTTTAGTACAGAAAAGTGATGTTTTCAAAGCCTTCAAGAAGTATGCAAAACAAATACAAAATGAGAAGTCTCTTACAATTGCCTCCATTAGAAGCGACCATGGTGGAGAATTCCAAAATGCCTCATTTGAAGAATTTTGTGAAGAACATGGAATCTCACACAATTTCTCTGCACCAAGGACTCCTCAAAAGAATAGATCATTGGTGGAACTTGCAAGGACAATGCTAAGTGATTCAAATCTTCCTAAGTATTTTTTGGCGGATGCGGTGAGCACGGCATGTTTTATAAGTAACCGTGTCAATATTAGACCTATTCTCAAGAAGACCCCTTATGAACTTTTTAAAGGGAGAAAACCAAATATTTCTTTCTTTCATGTGTTCGGGTGCAAGTGCTTTGTCCTAAACAACGACAAAGACAACCTTGGTAAGTTTGACGAGAAATCCGATGAAGGTATTTTTCTCGGCTACTCTCTCTCTAGTAAGGCATTTAGAATTTATAATAAAAGAACTTTAACTATAGAAGAATCTATGCATGTCAAATTTGATGAATCTAACCTCTCGAAAGAGGATATTATTGTTTGTGATAATGATGATGATCTTGTAGAAACTCGCAAAGAAGATACTTCTAAAGACTTCATTGAAAATCTAGAAGAAAAACAAGAAGAACATCATGATGAACCGATTCAACAAAAGTCGATCAACAATGATCTACCAAAAGAATGGAGAACACATAGGGATCACCCAATCGACAAAGTCATCGGAGACATAAGTCAAGGTGTGACAACAAGACTAAATCTCAAAGATGCATGCTTGAATATGGCGTTCGTTTCTCAAATAGAACCCTCCAAAGTTAATGAAGCTCTTGAAGATGATCAATGGATCATTGCCATGCAAGAAGAGTTGAACCAATTTGAAAGAAATCAAGTTTGGGAACTTGTCCCTAAACCAAACGATAAACATATCATCGGAACAAGATGGGTATTTAAGAACAAACTTGATGAAAATGGAATTATTATTCGTAACAAAGCAAGATTGGTGGCTCAAGGGTACAATCAAGAAGAAGGAATTGACTTTGAAGAAACATTCGCTCCGGTTGCAAGGTTAGAAGCTATTCGTCTATTACTTGCTTATGCTTGTTCAATGAATTTTCAGTTATTTCAAATGGACGTCAAAAGCGCCTTCCTAAACGGATATATCAACGAAGAAGTCTATGTCAAACAACCTCCGGGTTTTGAAGACTTCAAGCATCCTTCACATGTATACAAGTTGAAGAAAGCTCTCTATGGCTTAAAATAAGCACCAAGGGCATGGTATGATCGTCTAAGTAATTTCCTATGCGAAAAAGGTTTTGAAAAAGGCAAGGTAGACAAGACTTTGTTCATTAAAAGGATTAAGAATAATACCTTACTTGTTCAAGTGTACGTGGACGACATTATCTTTGGTTCAACAAACAATCAACTATGTGAAGAATTTGCTTCAATGATGCAAGGCGAGTTTGAAATGTCTATGATGGGAAAAATGAATTATTTCCTTGGATTACAAATCAAGCAACAAAAGGATGGAGTCTTCATCAACCAATCAAAGTATTGCAAAGAATTATTAAAAAGATTTGATATGGATGGGTGTAAAGCTATGTCAACACCAATGGGATCCGGAACCTACATTGATCAAGACGAATCGGGAACATCGGTTAATATTACGAAGTATCGAGGTATGATTGGTTCTTTATTATATTTGACGGCAAGCCGTCCTGACATAATGTTTAGTGTGTGTATATGTGCTCGCTTCCAAGCAAATCCAAAGGAGTCACATCTCACGGCGGTCAAAAGAATCATGAAGTATCTCAAGGGGACAACAAATGTTGGATTATGGTATCCTAAAGGTAGTGTTTGTACTTTAATTGGTTATTCTGACGCGGATTATGCAGGCTGTAAAACAGATAGAAAAAGCACGAGTGGAACATGTCACATCCTCGGAAATGCACTAGTTCCGTGGTCTTGTAAGAAACAAGCATGTGTTGCACTTAGTACGGCCGAAGCGGAGTACATAGCAGCTGGTAGTTGCTGTGCACAAAACCTTTGGTTAAAACAACAATTAAGCGACTACGGAATTGTTCTTGGTTGCATTCCTCTCCGGTGCGACAACACAAGTGCAATCAACATTACAAAGAATCCTGTCATGCACTCAAGGACCAAACACATTGACATTCGGCATCATTTTCTTCGTGATCATATGCTTAAAGGTGATGTCGAAGTGACGTTTGTTGATACTCATAACCAACTAGCAGATATCTTCACCAAACCGCTCGCAAAAGAATCATTCTACAAAATTAGGCGAGAACTCGGTATCTTGGATGAGGGTGATATCTAAACACATCTTTAAATTTTTATTCATCAAGTTATCTTCATCAAAATTTGGCTAAAGTTATATGTTACCATGATATAGTATTAGTATATTTGTCTTGCACATGTTTTTCTAAAGTTTCATACTTGTTATCTTTTGTTATTATGCAATATTTGACACTGTTAATCGGTTAACCCAGGGAGTTAATCAATTAACACCTGCAGCTCTTGAATTTGTGGAAATCTTGATTCGGTTAATCGATTAACCCAGGGCGTTAACCGATTAACCTGCGCTAACGTGGAATTTTTTTTAAAACGTATGAGTCTATGTTTTAAGTATGTGGATTAAAGGTATTGGGTGCATGTACTTTCAGTCAACATTTTCTCTTACTCTTCTTCCTCACCTTCAAACTCACCATTAAAGCTCTCTTGGAACTCATCACTTCCACCCACTCAAGTTTTGATTCAAACTTCACATTAAAAACCCACTACAATTACTCTCCTATAAAACATTCTCATTCTCAACTCTCTTTCAACCATTCCTCACCCAAATCCGAAAATACCTCTCTCAAAACCTAAAAGCTTCAAACTTCATCCATGGCTTCTATGAAGAAGGGAAAGGGAAAAATGCCAGCAAGCAGTTCAGCAGAACACGAGGAGGATACTCAAATGGAAACTATCAAGAAAAGGAGAATGGACTTCAAAGTCCGGGTTCGTCAACTACTTCCGGTAAAATATGTCAATCTCTTAGATTTTCCGGCTCCTTTTTTTGATTTTTCGAATCTGTTGAAAATTCAAAAAATAGACAAATTTGTTGCTGATAAAGGTAAATGTTATACTGATTTGGTTAAAGCTTTTATGAACACCATGTCGATTAATTTGGATATGAATGAGCAACATATGCTGAGAGCAGTGGTTAGAAACTGTGAGATTGTAGAGAATTTGGCAGGAATAGCTGCGACGCTGAAAATTCCGTATTCTGGATATTTTCTTCGCAAAGGTGTTACATTCTCGGAAGGTCCTTGGGTTGAATTTAACAAGATGGAATACTACTACAGCATCTGTAGATTCCCAAGAGAAGTTGTTATTGCTGGACAACGTACAGCCCGTACGCTTCGGTATGCTTCAAATTTGTCTATAAACGATCGGATGTTACATTATGTTATCTGCTATGTTTTGATTCCAAAGGACTCCAACCATGCTCAAATTAGTGATCTTGAGATGCAGATGTTGTTTGTAATCAAAAATAAGATCAAGATTAATTGGTTTCTAACCTGATGTATCATCTGAAGCAACAAATTTCCTTGTCAACCCGGCTCCCATATGGTCGCCTAATCTTAAGGATTTTAGAAAACACTGATTTAGACCTCAATAGGGAACCGGCTACTATTCCGAAGCAGTTCGTGAATGAAATCAATAAAACAACAATTGTGAGGAACACCGGAATCGTGGAAACAAGTCCTAGAAGTGGAGCATACAAGTATGTTGAAGCAGAATCTACTCCTTCCCCTTATCCTATTCCCGAAGGTGGCATTACAAATGAATTTCTCTACATAACTATGATGAATCAACATAGAGAAACCACCCGGGCAATTGCTTCTCTTCGCAAGCTTGTGTTGGATTCACAAAGACAGCATGAAGATGAAGATGGTAATGATGATGAAGATGGAAGTGAAGAAGGTGGAGAAGGGAGTGAGGAGGTTTCTGATGAAGATTGCAGTCCTTTGCCCCATATCTGATTTTGTTATGTCTTTTCCAATTTCTGTTTTATGTCTTGTAATTCAGATTTTATGTTTTGATCGTCTAAGTTGAATTTTGTGTATCGTAATTCAAATTCTGGTTTTGCTATAAATGCATGTTCGTTGGATTATATGGGTATGTTTACTATGTATGTATATATAATTATGAACTGTCATTGTTTGGAATCTTCTTCCTTTTTGCTAATGACAAAGGGGGAGAAGGATTGGTTTCTCTAATAGTTTTTGTGCAGAAATTTTTTTTACCCTCATGAATTTAGGGGGAGCTCCACTTTAGGGGGAGAATCAAAGTTAGAGAAACATCAAGTCTAAAGGTTCAAGCTTTCAATGGATTGGTTGTCATCATCAAAAAGGGGGAGATTGTAGAAGCAAGCTTCACTCACATTGAGTTTTGATGAAGACAACACAACAAACTCTCTACAAAGATAATGTGCAAAAAGAAAGAGAATCAAGATGCAATAAAGTACAAGAAGCTCAAGTTAAAGAAAATATCCTAAATGCTATCAAGGTTGAACAAAGCTTCAAGGGTTCAAATGTCATGAAAATCAAAGGTTGAACAAAGGTATAACAATGTCATTTAAATGATTATACAAGTGTTCACATGTCTTGCATTTTGCATATCCTTGATCTAGTACATTGCATAGTTTTTATGGAGAGTTCACTTTGATTTCTAAAACTTTTTATTGAGATTTCAACACTGTTAATCGATTAACACATGGGGTTAACCGATTAACACATTCAAAATTTGAATATTTTTAAACGTTACAGGGGTGTTAACCGATTAACCTATATGGTTAACCGATTAACACTGCTACTGTGAGCGAAAATTGGTGACTTTTCATGGAAACATACATTGTCCTCTCATCTCTTTTCATTCCCTTGCTGCATATTTTACATACCTTTTTGTAAGGGTGTTTTACACATATTTAAACACTTCTATTTCAGATTTAACACTCACCTCCCTAACAATTTCAAAATCAAAAATTCACTCATACTTCCATATTTTCAAAATATTGTTCAAGTGTCCATTCAAACATTTTTTGAGAGAAACTTCTGCATATCTTTTATAAAATATCATTGTTTCATCTCATTCTTGTCAAGACCACTTGTATACATTGTTTGAGTGATATTGTTTCAAAGGAGAAGATCAATTATCAAGATTGATATCAACATTCTATCAAGACATAATTTTATTATCAAGAATATTTTTCTGTTTTACCTTGTTGTCCAGGATTGTTGGAAACAAGTGAGTGTTTTTGAAGAGGATTGTTCTTCATACACTTAATTACCTATAGGTTAGATAGTAAGCATCACTATTGGTGTGATTAGGCTGTACAATAATTCTAAACTATAGTGAACTCTCTTTCGTGTTGAAGGAGGAGTGGAGTACTCTCGGGCTGTGAGGGGAACCACTATAATTCTCTTGTGTCATTTTTCCTTTTCGCACTTTACTTTCCAGCACCTATCATAAAACGGAAAAATAACCAAGAAATCGGTAAAAAGATTGAAGAATTTTTAAGAACCTAATTCACCCCCCCCCCCTCTTAGGCGCATTTACACTTACAAAGGTCAAGCCTTGTTGGGGATCAGTAAAAAAGCTGAAGAAGATAAGCTTGAATGCTTTAGGAGATTTTGAATCTCCTGGGATTTGATGTAGGGATATAGGTGTCTAGGATTTGTCCTAAGTTTTTTAAGAAGTCTGAAGGATCTTTGTATTAAGCCCAAGAAGAGGTTGGGATAATACTTTCCAAGTCTACTTGTATGAAGCCCAAGAGGAAGCTGAGACTACCCAAGTCTTCAAAAGGAAAGGTAGATTCTAATTGGAGATATGTCTTTGTATGATGCCCAAGAGGAGGCAGAAGGTTCTAGGGATGAAGATCAAACCTTGTATGACTTGATGTTCTAGAATTTTGACTTTCCTGAGGATTGAACTAGTAGAGATGAGTAAATTCTATCCTATGCTTTTAGGAAGCCTTTGGGTCCTTGTACTAAGCCCAAGAGAAGGCTGAGGGAACTTTTAAGAAGTCTGTGGGTCCTTGTACTAAGCCCAAGAGGTGGATATGGGGTCTTTTAAGAAGCACGTGGGTCCAAACCTAAAAAAAAAGTTCAAGGAAGGTTTCACCGGGAATAATCCTTTCTTTATTGAATAGTTCCAGGGTTTGAGGAAATTCAAAAGAGGTTTCCCCGGGAATTAATCCTCTTTGTGGAAATGAATTCCTTTGTATAAGTTTCTAAGTTTTGACAGTCTTCAGAAAATTTTCACCAGGAATAATGCCTTTCTCTGTTCCATATTGAATAAAGCCCGAGAGGAGGCAAACTGTTGTAGGGAATTTCCTATGAGTGAACTAGTTATTGACTATGTTAGAAGTAACCTCTGGTTTGACCTAAGTGTAGACCTAACTGCTGGGGAAACTCTAGATAGATATGCACAAGTATATATACAAATATGTGAACAAATGTATAAACAAAATGTGATTTGTATTGAAGAGATGTTGAGCTTTATACTCTAGAAAGAGACCCAAGTGTATTGTGATTGGTTGTATGATTATCACTGTATGATTAGGGTTTTGAGAAATTGAAGAAAGTTTTGAGAAAAATTTGAGTTTGTATTTGAAAGAAAAAAATGTTTGAATGAAAATAAATAAAGTTTGGGGCTTATAACTCAAAGAGAGGCCCAAGTGGTCTAAGAGCAGTTTCACCGGGAATAATGCTCCTCTTTGTACCAGTTTAAAACAGATAGATGATTTTGAAAACATAGGTATGGGGCTTACAACTCAAGGAGAGGCCCATGGAAGTTGTTTATTATTTAAAACAAAGTTATATACAAAAGATTGGGGCTTATTGTAGCGAGCGAAACTGGACGTGTTTCTTAAGCACTGCCGCTCCTTGGGGGTTACTACAGGTCGATTCATTTTTTATCCTATTGTGAGCTGACTAAGGAAGGGAAATAGATGTCTCCAATTAACCCTGCTTGCATACCGAGTTTAAACAGCGGTCTGTTAGGTTACGGATGCGATATGGAAGTGGGGCCTCTTTCTTCTTTCTTGGTTTGGGACTGGGATAACGGGAATGTTTATGGGTAGGGTTTTAGGACTGATACTTCTTTAATTGATGGGATTGTGGGTTTTTGTTGAGTGTGCTCGCTAAGATTTTTCTTTCAATCTTATGCCTACGTATTCCCGTTTTTCCGAAACAGGGAAATCAGAGCGATCTTAGTTCCTCCTATTCTACGGGAGGAAATGGTGTTTTGATGTCTTGTTCAAAGCCCAAGACGTGAAGCTTAAAGGTGATCTATATCTTGTTCAAAGCCCAAGATGTGAAGCTAAAGGTAGTTTGTATCTTGTTCAAAGCCCAAGATGTTAAGCTAAATGGTGTTGTCTTTAGAGAGAATTTGTCATCTCTAAAGAGGGGTTTGTTTGTCACAACTGTTTATAAAGGAGAATTACTTTAACCGGGATGTGTGAATTCGGAAATGCCATAATTTCCTTTATAGGGGATTTCCAACCTGAAGGAGAAGACTTTAACTCAGTGTAGAGCAATGCCATCTTTCCTTAGGAATTTCTCTTGCTAAAAGAGGGACAGTGGCATGGATGTAAGTAATCCAGAGGCTTACCGCTTACAGCGATTAGATGAAGGGGAAGGAGTTATTGATGTTTGTGTACTGTGAATGAGGCACAGCTTTGATGCTAAAAGGTTGATTGGATCAACCAGTGGTTTTCTTATACAAAGCCTAAGAGAAGGCTAAAAGGTTTTCCGTATACAAAGCCTAAGAGGAGGCTAAAATGTTTTCCTTATACAAAGCCTAAGAGGAGACTAAAAGGGAGTTGACTCAACAAGAGAGTCTTTTAAGGTATCTCGTACGAAGCCCAAGATGGAGGCTAAAAGTTTTATACTCAACAAGGGAGTGATTTGTGTCTTGTACAAAGCCCAAGACAGAGGCTGAAGAGGGTTGACTCTACAAGAGAGTCTTTTATACTCAACAAGAGAGTGTTTTTGTATCTCGTACGAAGCCCGAGATAGAGGCAAAAGAAAGTTTTGACTCAACAAGAGAGTCTTTTATACTCAATAAGAGAGTGATTTTGTATCTCGTACGAAGCCCGAGATAGAGGCAAAAGGAAGTTTTGACTCAACAAGAGAGTCTTTTTGTATCTCGTACGAAGCCCGAGATGGAGGCTAAAGTGTTGATTCAATAAGAACCTTTTTTTGTATCTTGTACGAAGCCCGAGATGGAGGCGAAAGAGGGTACTATTTCAATTGAGTGACCAGTATATGGGTTCAAAGAGAAAATTAGTTCTTATGTGAGTAACACTATACTCAGGGATTTTGATTCGAGGATCAGGGATATTTCCTTTTCTTTGAGGAAATGGGAAATCCAAAGGGTATTGAGAATGTCCGAGTCTACGGGGTTCCTTCCTATTCTTGAAGGGTGCTTGATAATGTCTTTGAGACTCAAGGAAATTAGACTGTCCAAGTCTAGAGTTTCATCTTTTGTACTATGCTTTGAGAAACAGTAGTAGACTCTCGGAAAGACTGTTCTATTAAGATGACTGATTTCTGTTCCTATACCTCTAGGAGGTCGTCAGGATAATTTGTACGAAGCCCAAGAGGAGGCTGGAAACTTTTAAGAAGCCGAGGGACAATTTGTACTAAGCCCAAGAGGAGGCTATCATTCCCGGAGGAAGAAATCATTTATACGAAGCCTAAGAGGAGGCTGTGAATACTTCTAAGAAGCCGAAGGGTCCTTGTACAATGCCCAAGAGGAGACGGGGATGCTTTTAGGAATCCTGTGGGTCCCCAAACCCCGAGAAATTCAAGACAGACTATTCACAAAGAATAGATCAAGCCAGGAAAGTTCGAGAATTTGGAAGAAACTCAAGGGATGCAATTCACGGAGAAGAAAACATCTCTGGGGAGTAGAGTTTCTTGACAATTCCTAAGGGTGCTTTTAAGAAGTCTGTGGGTCCCCAAACCCCGAGAAGTTCAAGACAGGCTATTCACAAAGAATAGATCAAGCCAGGAAAGTTTGAGAATTTGGAAGAAACTCAAGGGATGCAATTCACAGAGAAGAGATCATCTCTGGGGAATAGAGTTTCTTTTGACAACTTCTACGAGTGACAGTCTGAGAAAGGGTTCAAAAAGAATCTGCCTTTCACATCTCCATATTGTTTAACCCCAAGAGGAGGGAAGACTGTGTCTGGTAATCCTATGGGGATCTAGTTTCGACTATATTTAAGAGTGACCAACAGGATGAATGCTAGACGTAGTTGCCGGGGAAACTCTAAATATCTATACTAGTATTACACAGTCGATATGAGTTTATGAAAGAAGACTTACAGCGAAACAACCCCACAATACAATTATATGTATATGAAAGCGGTAAATGAAAGTGGATAAACACATACTCGGTTGTAGAGCTTCCATGCTGTTTGGTTAGTTGTTCAACAAAGAAAGATTGAAAACAACAGTATATTCAAGATCAAAGGAGAAAGTGCTTTGAAATGAAAGATTTGGGGCTTACAGCTCAAGGAGAGGCCCAGGGTTTTACCAGTGATTGCACTGTTGAATTTGTACAGAGGGACTTATACGAGTGACTGAGGCCCAAAAATTATTTGTTGTACAAAGGGATGGGTCTTACACTCTCTCAAGAGGCCCAAAAGGTTTAAAGAAAAATAGTGGGGCTTATAACACGAGGGTAGCCCCAGATGATTTTTCGTTTAAAATAGCGATCGCGCTGAGATTTTCTTTTAACGCAAAGGGGCTTATACGATATCTGAGGCCCAAAGTTGTTTTGGTTAAAAGGGGATTGGGTCTTACACTCTATTAGAGGTCCAAAAGTTTTGAATGGGTTTTATAGCTCGAGGAGATGCCCAATTGATTTTCTTTTTAAAAAGGCGACGATCGCGCCGTTTACTTGTACAGAGGGACTTATACAATAAGTGAGGCCCAAAATGGTTTGTACAAGGGGGTTTGGATCTTACACTCTCTCAAGAGGCCCAAGGTGTTTTTTTTAAAAGAAGAATGGGTCTTACTACTCGAGGGTCGGCCCAAGTTTATTTGTGTACAAAACGACGATCGCGCCGAGGTTTTTGAAAATACCCTGAGGGACTTATACAATAAGTGAGGTCCAAGAATAGGTTATTTTACAAAAAGGCTAGGGTCTTACACTCTATTAGAGGCCCAAAAAGTTTTGAAAATGATTTATGAGGGTTGAATTAATCAAAAACCCTAATTTGTTTTCAAAATGTGTTTTAATTGAATAAAATATTCAATTAAAATTATCAAAATTGTTTAACATGTGGAAAACAAATTGTGATCTTGGATTAATGCTTCATAAATCAAGTTTTGCCCTACAAAATGATTAGAAATCATTAAAATTTACAAAATCAATAAGGAAAAAATATTTTAAATGTCACAAACAATTAAAACATTAATTCTTTGCAAAAATATAAATTATATGAAATAAATAATATTTTTGGGATTTTTTGGGAAAATAAAATATTTTAACATTTTTGTGAATTATTAAAAAAAGAATCAACTCAAAATCATTAAAACTCAGAGAGAATTTAATTTTTTAATCAATTAAATAAAATCACAAAATTCAAATATTTGAATTTGAGAGAAATGGCGCCAAGAACAGCTGAAGATACGCGCGTTTTTCAGTTTTGCCCAGATTTGTGTTTTCTATCCAATCTCACTGAATACTTGATTATATCATGCAATCCACATATCAATCTGCTCGTTTTCACCTCACGCTCATGTTTATGACAATTAATTGCATTTAAATTAAGCCTAAAACAAGAAGTCACGACAAATCCTCAAGAACCCTAAATTCTGCATGAAGGCTGGGATTTTTGATACACAATTTAAACAAAGCAATTACTTGAGGGGAAACATTCCATGCATGATTATGAACATTTGGCAAAAGTATTGTGCGAGGAAATATGCATAAATTGAGAGCTGACCAAGTTTAGGCTTACCTCTAGGTCGTGACAGCAAGAGCAAATCGATTTCTGAGTTGGAGGTGTTAAGATGAGTTGTGATGATCTGAACAGCTTCCCTACACCCTATGGAGTGTGTTTAAATGCTTGGACTTGGTGGAAATTGGTTGTATCACTTCATGGCATCTCAACTGCAACTTGGTTAAAACCTTGAGCAATTGACTGGTGATTCTGAGAAATCAGTGTTCCAGATGTTGTTTAAGTGTTTAATCAGCTCCCATATGATGTATGTGAGGTGTGTGTCTGATTGGTTTGAGTGGAATTGCTCTCTACTGAAAAACCCGATAGTGACTTGCTAAGAAAGGCATTTTTTAGAGTGAGAAGTGGATTTTGAGAAAGGCAAGTGTTGTAGGCCTTTGGTGTACTTAAACTGATCACAATTGAGCTCTATTTATAGTAGAGCAAGTTTTTTTTGCAAGGAATAGTGAATGGCAACTGCTGAGTAGGGTTGGCCAATGTTGGCAAATGAAAATCCAAGTCTCCTCTAGCCATTGACTAGAGGTTAGGGCACAGGCTGCTAGTCCCCTTGGTCTTAGATAAGTCTTGACTAAATTCAGTTGCTAATAGCTCAGTCCATGCCACCTTGGTGCTTCCATTGAATGCTCCAATCCAAAATTGGAATCTTGTCCCTATTTTAGGCAATTCTAGGTTTGGCATGCTATTTCTTGTTCCAAGAACTTTGGAGGCTTGGCTCAGTGATTGTCCCCTTTAGATTCAATCCTCAATGTGTCTAAAGTGATGACAAGGCTTGGAATTGGCTGATTTTGGCAAATCGACCAAAAGTACAAAAATCTGCCTTGCCTTGGCAGATTTCAGCAAGGCATCTTGCCACTACCATATCTCAAAGCTCAAATTGAATTTGGTGATGTTCTTGGCCATTTTGGAAAGCTCTTATATGATACAACAACTGTCTGATCACATTTAGTTTTGATACCTTTTGGATCCAAGTGAAAAATCCCCCTACATTTGGAAAAAAATAAGGCAGATTCTGACTTTGTGAAATTTTCACTAAGTGTTGGAACAAAGTGACTTTTCTTGATTTTGGTCACTCCATAACTCAAAATTCATGAGGAATTTGGACATGGGTCAGTATGAAGCTTTTGTAGAGGGCAATGAGATCTACAAATCAACCTTTGGATGGGGAAAAATGGCTTTGTGGTTTAGGAGTTATGATCCTCCAAAGTTGGTACCTTTGTCACTTTATTTCATAACTTAGAAAATTTTCTAAGTTTTTATGGTTACCCCTTTTACAAGTTATCCCACTTTCTTTGATTTTTCTTGATGAATGATGATTCAAATCATACATTAACATCATTTTAGGGTTAAAAATCTATTTTTGTGAAAAATCTTAAAAAGTCAAAGTTGACTTTTGTGCACAGTTGACTTTTTGTCAGATGAATTCCAAACTGTGCGATCCTTTGGGAAATCATGTCCTTGACCTAAATCAAACTTGATGGACATGTTCCATGGGTGCCATAGGGTGTATTGAATCATGTCTTAGGGTTTGGGAGCATGTCCTGGTCAAAAGTCAAAGCTACAGTTGACTTTTCTCGCAAAACCCTAACTGTGGTTCAGATGAAATTAAAACTTGTTGCTCAAGCTTCTTGGACCAATCCATTGTTCCAAATGGATCAATATGGTATATTAGAGACCCTCAAATCATGTCTTGAGGTCTTAGTTCATGATTTGTCTCAAAAGTCAACTTAGGGGTGAATTAGGTCAAGAAACCCTAATTCCTGATTTTTTATGTATGCATCCCTTGAGGCCAAATTGACTTGATGATTGGGTCCATGAGGTTCCATGGAGTATATTATGATATGTTTTGAATAATTGGCTCATTCCCAGATGAAAATTTCCATCTGGAGGCCCTGGTCGACTAAAACCCTAATTTGGTGACACTGGCGATCTTGAAGCTTGATCCACCTCGAAGGGAGCAACCTTGTGCTTAATCCTTGAAGTGGGAGTCCTCTTCATCCATTGTGGATGTTTGAGAGGTTAAGATAAGTTGAAGATCATGTCATTCCTTGATTGATCCTTTGTCTAAAAACTCTGAGAGGGCTTGAAACCCTAAGTTTGATTGTGGTGAATGCTCAACAATTCCTTGAGGAGATTGATGAGGCATAAAGGTACATCTATATTGTGATGATGATTTGCACAATGATGGGAAATCTTAGTGGTCAAAATTTGGGGTATGACACTTATACTCAAGGAGAGGCCCAGATGAGTTATTTTGAAGACAGTGATCGCACCGCGATACCGAAAGACGTTGTGGGACTTATACTATAGCAAAGGCCCAAAAATTTTTATGTACATAGAGGATTTGGGTCTTACACTCTTTTAGAGGCTCAAAATTGTTTTGAAAGAAAGAAAAGTGGGACTTATACTTCAAGGAGAAGCCCAGATGAAAATAATGAACGCGCCATTATTTTGAAAATCGCACCAGGACTTATACTATAACAGAGGCCCAGGATTATTTATCTACAAAAAGGGTTTGGGTTTTACACTCTATTAGAGTCCCAAGTGTATTTCAAATGAAGTTTGAAAATTTAAAATCAAGGAAAATCCCTAATTTTAATTAAAAATACATTTTTTCAAAGGAAAATTAAATAAAAATGATATAAAATATCAAATATATTCAAAAACATGTTGTGGACTTTGAAAAATGTTTGAAAATAGATGTTTTAATCCACAAGATGATTTGAACTCAATTGATTTTGAAAAATCAAGAAAAAGAATTTATTTAAAAATGTTTAAAACAAATAAAAAGAAATTCTTCGAAAAATTCAAAAATATATCAAATAAAAAATATATTTTAGATTTTTTTGTGGAATTAAATATTAAAACGTATAAATGATTTATGTTTAAAAACTCATTTGAAAAAGATTAAAAATGAGAGAGATATGGATTTTTGAAATTAATTGAAAATATTTAAAAATATTTAAAAATTCAAAATTTTGAAAAAGGGCGCCAATGACTTCTTCTTCTTCCTCGTGTGTGCCCGCCATGGCTGATTTGCAAAAGCTCACATATCTCACTCAATACGTAATGAAAATGACTTTTGTAAACTTGAAAGTTGCTCGTTTTTTAACAAGGATTTCAACGATACCAATTAATTGCATTTCTTTTAAGTGTGAAGTGAAAAATCATGTGAAGAACAAATGAACCCTAATTTTTGCAAGAACACTATGAAATTCCATACATGATAGCTACAAAGCAATTAATTGAGGAGAAACACTCTACACAAGTGCAGAAACATGTTTGTAACTTGAAAATACATTTATGATGCATGTATCATAGAGTTTGAGAGGTTCAGGCTTACCTCTGCAAGAGGAGTTCGAATCCTCAATTGTATATGTTGTAGATATGTTTGAATGATCTGGAAAGCTTCAATGGACCCTAGTGAGTGTGTTGAGAAGCTTAGAATGGATTGAAAACCTCTGGATTGGTGGGAACGACTCCAACTGCAGATGGCTTTGGGGTGGGGTATGAACTTGATGAATCTGGTGTTACAGATGTTGTTCAAGTGTTTAGATCATTCATATATGATGTATGTGAGGTGTTAGAACCATTGGTTTGAGCTGAATTGCCCTCTATTTCAAAACACGATTCTCACTTCTTTGAAAATGGATTTTTGAGGTTCAAGAGAAAAATGGTGGAAAACATGGATTCTGATTTTTTTCAGTGTGTTAATCAGTCACAAATGACCTCTATTTATAGTAGAGCGAGTTTGTTTTGCAAGGAATAGTGAATGGAGGCAGATCACTATGTGTAGCCATATAGCCATTAACTTGGATGTTTCAAAGTGCCAAGTCTCCTCTAGCTTGACTCAATTCAAATTCTGTATGTTTGAACACTCAGAGCTTTGGACTGAATCTTGACTGGTTTGGATTGGTATGGCTTGGTTCATGACACCTCAATGCATTGCATTAATGTAACCTTACCAAAATTGAAATTCAAGGTTCATGTCATGATGGATTTGCACATGCTAAGTGGAATTCTTGCCCCTTTGATCAACTAACAAGTGAGTCATCAGAAGTTTTGTGTTTTTGGAAGATGACAAGGTTGGCAAAGTGACAAAATTTGAAGGAGAAAATCGTGTGGCACATGTCATGCATCCATGTTGTTGTGTAGCTAGGGTGAAAAATGCCATTTTGTGAGATCCATAACTCCTTGCTCAAATTGAATCATGGGAGCCTCTTGTACTTTTTAGAAAGCCCATATATCATACTTCAACTTTAATGTTTAACTTTGGTCTTGACTCATCTTGGATCATGATGTAAAATGCCTCCAAAGTTGGACAAAACATGAGACAGATTCTGTCTCAAATTTTTCTAAGTGTCAAGAAAAGGTCCATTTGTCAATTTTTGTTATTTTGATCAATCAATAACTCAAAATCCATGAATATTCGGAATGGGGTGTAGTTGAAAATCTTGTAGTATGCAGTGAGAGATTTCATTTGAGCTTGGGATGGGAGAAAATGGTTACTTGGATCACAAGTTATGGCCTTGCAAAGTTGGGTAAAAATCATTTTTTTTAATAACTTTTCTTGATTTAATAACATTTTTTTTAAGGTTGCCCCTTTTGCAAGTAACCTCACTTTTCTTGATTTTCTTGATATATGATGATCCAAACCATGATTTAACGTTGTTTTTTACTTAAAGAAGTCATGTTTGTCAAAAAAATCTCAAAAGTCAAACTTGGTTTGAGCACAATTGACTTTTTATCAGATGAATTTCAAACTTTGTGATCCTTGATGAAATCAAGTCCTTGGGATAAATTGGATCTAATGTATGGATTACATAGGTGTTTTAGAGTGTATTAAATCATATCCCAAGGTTTGAGGTCATGTCTTGGTTAAAAGTCAAAGGCACAGTTGACTTTTCATCAGAAACCCTAATTGGTGGTCCAGATGAACTTGCATCCATATATTGCTCATGAATTAAGTTCTTTGTGTCAATTTAAACTTGTGAGAGGGTCAATATAAGATATTGGAGGTCTTCAAAACATTTCTTGAGGTATTTGCTCATACCTTGCTTCAAAAGTCAACTTAGGGGTGAATTAGGTCAAGAAACCCTAATTCCTGATTTTTTATAAATGCATCCTCTGAGGCTATTTTGAACTTATGAATGGACTCATAAGGCCCCCTTGAGCTTATTGAATCATGTTTTGAGGTATTGGCTCATGCCCAGATGAAAACTTCCCTATGGAGGCCTTGGACGACCAAAACCCTAATTTGGTGACACTGATGATCTTGAGGTTTGATCACCTTAAAATGTTGCATTCTTATGCTTAATTATTAATGTGGGGAGAACTATTTATCTTTCATGGATGTTTGAGAGGTTGGACAAGTTGAAGATCATGTCAATTTTTGATTGATCATTTTCCTGAGTGCTTTGAGAGGGCTCAAAACTCCAATTCTTGGTTGAGGTGAATGCTCAACAACCTTTAAAAGGATTGATGAGGTATGAAAATATCTCTATATTGTGGTGATGATTTTCACAATGATGTAAATTCTTGTGGTCAAAATTTGGGGTATGAAGCCTGGTACTCTCCTCAAACTTGGAGGGCAATGAGTTAAGAATCTGTGCAGATAACGACTTCCTCAGCTCCCAGATCTTCGGTAAGGCGCAGGCCTGCGAGGAAGGCCTCATACTCGGCCTGATTGTTTGAAGTGGGGAAAGATAAGGTAAGCGATACTTCGACGAGGATACCTTCCTTGTTTTCCAGGATGATGCTTGCCCCGCTCCCTGCCGAGTTGGATGCTCCGTCGACGAAGATTGTCCACATGCGAGCCCTGCAAGTGGGGGAGTCAGGCAAGGTCGTCTCTGCGATGAAGTCAACCAGCACCTGAGGCTTGAGGGATTTTTTGTTCTCATTCTAGATGTTGAACTCGGACAATTCCAGCGACCATTTGAGCATTTTGTCGGCCATGTCTGAACGGCCCAACAGTTGCTTCACGGGCTAGTCCGTGCGCACAACTATTGTGTGGGCTAGAAAGTAGTGCCTCAGCCTCCTTGCGGCGTTGATGAGGGAGAGGGCTACCTTTTCAATTTGCTGGTATCTAATTTCCGGCCCTTGGAGCGCCTTGCTTGTGAAGTATATGGGCTTATTCCCATCAGGGGTTTCACGGATGAGGGCAGAGCTGACGATCTCGGGTGTAACGACGAGATAGAGATAAAGGGTTTCCCCGTTATCTGGCCGGGAGAGGACCAGTGGCTCTGATAGCACTTGTTTTAGGTGGACGAGGGCTTTGTCGCATTCCTTCATCCATTCAAAGGTGGCCTCCTTGCGGAGGAGTTTGAAAAATGGGAGTGCGTGTTGAGCAAATTTTGCCACGAAACGGGATAGCAAAGCGACATCCCGTTTAGGGATTGGATGGACTTCTTCGAGTTCGACGTAGGGAACTCAGAGAAGGCTCTACATTTGTCGGGGTTAGCATCGATTCCTCGTTATGTTAGGTAGAAGCCGGGGAAGTTGCCCGCTCGCACCCCGAACGTACACTTCTCCGAGTTAAAGCGCATCATGTAGTTCCTGGCCTGCTCGAAGACTTTCTTTAGATGGAGCATGTGATCGGATTCCTCACGGGATTTCACAATCATGTCGTTCATTTAGACTTCGAGCATATCTCTGATTTCTCCTTGGAAGACTTTGTTCGTCATTCTTTGGTAGGTAGCGCCACCGTTTTTCAAACCGAAGGGCATGGGTATTTGGTTATAGCCCGAATATGCGTCCATGAAAGATAACAATTTAAAACCAACAGAATCATCGACTAATTTGTCTATGTTAGGGAGGGGATATACGTCTTTGGGGCAGGCCCTATTGAGATCGGTATAGTCAACACACATGCACCATTTTCCATTTGATTTTTTAACGAGTACAACATTGGACAGCCAAGTAGTGTACTTGGCCTCTGAAATAAAATTTCCCTCTAGGAGGTCTTTTACAGCTTGTTCGGCAGCCTCCGTCCCATGATTGCTTTCACCTACGTTGAGCTACTGCCCTAGCGGCGGGGTCGATGGTGAGCTGGGGGCAGGCCACATCAGGATCTAGCCCGGGCATCTCCGTGGCGCTCCATGCGAACATATCTGCATTCTTTTAGAGACAAGTTTTTAGCTATTTCCTCTCTAAGTCAGGGAAGTCGGTCCCGATCTTCACTCCTCGTTTGGGATCGTCACCAAGCAGGACAAGTTCGAACACGCCATCCGAAATTGGGCGCATCAGATGGGAGGTTTAGCCACTGCTGGTCGATGTGGAAGGGTTGTTCGAACATGGATGAATCGTTTTTCCCTTCCTCTTTTGGTCCCTCTATTCGTCCTCGGAGAAACGGATGTCAAGGTCGATAAAGTCGACATGGGACAGCGACTTTGTCTCTTCAGAACTGCAGAGCAGAGTAGGCTTGCTGGGAGTCTTTGGCTTGACGGGGATCGTGTTCATCCCTTTGGAGGATGCCTTGAAACATCTCCTCGTTGCTTCGATGTCTCCGTGCAGAGTGGCGACGAGCCCCTTGGAAGTGTAGTACTTCATCTTCGGGTGCAAGGTTGAGGGTACGACTACCAATTCGTCTAGAGTTGGTCGTCCAAAGATACATTGGTAGAGCGAAGGGAAGTCAATGACCAGGAACTGGACTTTGATGGACCTGGCCATTTCTGCAAACCCGAAAGTCACAATCAGCTCCACGTACCGCCCAAGGCTTTATGATTGACCCGTTGAAGCCTTGTAGGTCAGAGCCTACGTAGGGCGTCATGTGTGTCTTATCCATCTGGAGGGTGGAGAATAGCTGGGAATACATGATGTTGACCGAGCTTCCTTGATCGACCAGGATTCGGCGAACGTCAAAGTTGGTCATTTGTGCTCTCATGAGCAGCAGGATGCTTGAGTTGGGAGCACCGCCGTGGAGTTCCTCATGGTAGAAGGTGATAGGAACCAACTCTCCCCGAACTTTATCAAGTGTGGAGCTCCTGTTCGAGCTCGTGTTGATTAGATGCTCGAACTTCCTCTTGAAGGATCCCATGGTAACCTTGTTAAATCCCCCTCCGGAGATGACCATGGCGGAGGGGAAGGTTTCCCATGGGCTGTGCGTGACGAAATAGAGAGGGATGTTGAGCCCCTCGGGGACGTAGAAATCTTCAGGCCGTGAGATGCTCATGATAACCTGAAGACTGGTCTTCTCCAAGGAAGGCACCTCCTCCTCGACCTTCTTTGACTCCTGGGCGTCCTGCCGAAGAGCGTCCTTCTTCTTGGCAAATTTTTTCAGGTGTCCGTCCCTAATCAGTATCTCAAACTCTAAGTTGGTGCACTCTGAGAGGATCTTCTCTCGAGAGACAGTCAGAGGAGTATATTTGTGAAAACGGCCAGAAGGCCCTTTGTTATCCCGGGACTCCCGTGGGTGGTCTTCGCGTCTTCTCTCTCCCCGGCGAGATGTCAAGGGGTCTTCGTGCTTGGAGGACCTCGCACTCTCTTGGTGCCTCAAGTCCCGGGTTGAGCTCGCAGCTTCTTTCTCCTCGTACTAGATGTATGCTTGCCCCTTGAGGAAGAAGGCGTCCAGCGTCACTGGAGTCTTAATTCCAACTGCTTTGGCAAATTCAGTGTTGGGACGGAGTCCTCGCTCGAGCAAGAACTTCTTCATATTGTCGGTCGTGGAGACCTGGATGGCTTCTTTGTTGCTCCCTCAACGTGATTAGCGCGAACGGGGGAGGGAGATGCGGTGGCTCCATCTCTCTGCTGATGGACATCGCTCCTAAGAAAGGGGGTTGCTCCGTCAGCATCAGTCTTACTAACAGGGAGGAAGGCAGTGTTGCAAGCATCGTGGACATTGTCATGGCTGGCCATGATCAGAATCTTGGAAGAACTTTTTTGGTCTTGAATCTACGAGGGAAGAAAGACAGGGATAACAGAGTTTCCCACAGATGGCGCCACTGATCTTACTAGCTGATCAGAACCTGAAGTGGGCTAGAGACTACGCCTGCGATACTGGGTTTGAAAGATGAGGAGAGGGTGTACCTGCAAGGCACTCCGATGCTAAAGTAAGGATCGGGAGAAAAGAAGGCAAGTACAAAGTATGTATGTCTTAGGATGATTTAGAATACCTGACTTTCACAAATGAGAGGGTTTTTATAGTGCCCCCAGCACTTGGCCATCGTCCATCGGTCCCTATTTTCGGGGCGAGATATTCGCTCCCAAAGAATAGGTAACTGCCAGAAACTAGTCATTGGGACTAGCAGAGGTGCCCGAAACTAGTCGTTGCCACAGGCAAGGGCATGGTCGCGGGCACAGGCGTCGTGACTGTTTCTGGATGGTGGAACCGTGTGTGACGGACAGGAATGCTGAGGAGGGGCGGCTAATCCAGGAGGTCAATCGGCCAGCCTTCCCCAGCAGAGGGGCAGAAAGGTAAAATGTTTCCCTTTGCCCTTAATTTGCCGGACTTAGGCAGTTGGGTCGTTCTAGGAGCAGAAGTGGATTGAGGCATGCCTAGCCTTTGGGACAGTCCGGAATAATATATATATATATATATATACACATAAAAGTTGATCTTAAATAAATTTTTACTTATTATTTCTAATTTAACTTTTATTTATTTATTTTTATTTTGATTACTATTGTTGATAGGAAAAATAGCAAGTGTACTATTTTGCCTATTGTAGTAATAAAGGGAAAAATCCCAAGTATCGAATCTCAAGGACTGCTTGACGATACAGAGTTTAAAAATACTTTCAATTAAACAAAAAGTCTTGGTGGTTGAAATTTTCGATAACTAAGCTTTAAATAAAACGAGTAAATAGTTGAACGATATCCGATATGAGTAAATTGCTAGGGTTTGGTGAATGAATCCTCATGCAACGATTACAATTTATAAGTGCAATAACAAAATCAAAAACGTTTGAGTACCGGTTCTTTAGATTATCTAATCCTAAGTCCTCAGTGAAAAGATCTTTGATCATGTAATCTAATTACAATGTCCATAGATAATTACATTCATGATCAAGTTTGTATATATCAAGAAATTCCGGTTTTGATAAAGTATCCCTAGTCCTAGGCAATATTTATTATCAAATGTTCTTAGTCAGATCAACATGTAACCGCTGACCAGCAAAAATTACATGTAAAGGTTAAAAATCCGTTTTTCTGGCGGTTTAGGCATTAAGCGAAGAACTAAGAACAAATCAACGATTACTGAATAAAATAATTATTGCATTGATAAAATCGAATTCATTACATGAAGATTCAGGGTCACCCCCCTAGCAATGGGGGGTTTAGCTACTCATAAAGAAAAAGAAAATAATAGATGAAAATGTTGTCATTACAAATTATCTCGAGGAATTAATCTTCAATCGTCCGGAAACTCTTGAACATGTGAATCCCTTCCGAAAATCTGAGTTTTCAGCCTTCGAATCTTGTATTTTGCTCTCAAAAATCGACCAACCCTTGCAAAATCGCGTTCCAGGACTAAATAGTCCAACTCTGGGCTTTCAGTCATTTTGGGTCACCATACGCGTATTGGCACACATGATACGCGTAATGGCGAGCGAGCAGGCAAAGTGATACGCGTAAGGCCAAACTCATACGCGTATTGGCAGAAGGCCTGTTTATCCTCCAAAAATCATCCCTCTGCTGAAATGGGTAGCATACGCGTAAGCTTTGGGATCATACGCGTAACAGCTGAAGCAGTACGCGTATTGGCAGCAGATCTTCAATTTTTCATGCTTTGTCATTTGGTTTCTCGCTCCGGCTCGGTCGTACACCCAATGCTCGACCCTCTAAGCTTCCAAATGTGCATTCGACCTGCTAACATACCACAAGCGTAAAATATCCTCGAGAAACTCATAATTCATGACACATTAGATAAAATCAAAACACACCTAAAAACTACTAAAACAAACTCAAATTCACACAGTTTACCTGATTTATTCACAGTTGAATCGCAAAATACATAGCATAAATGGTGACTGATCACAACCCCAAACTTATCTTGTTGCTTGCCCTCAAGTAACATTCTACATAAAACATATCACGTCACCCCAAACTTACTGTAAAGACAGTTCTTACCACAACACTACTGAAATCTTTCGCACTGGACCCTTCGATGTTGCCTTGGGTTTTCTGATTTTTCCTCATCACCAGCAAGCCGGAAACTTTTTGTTGAAAACACTATTTCACCTGTCAGCTCATATCACACTCTCACCAAGTCTCTCAGGGTTAAAGTGTTAACACGCTCAAATCAAGGTACGCAATATCGTATCAGTAGTTTGAATAAATTCTCAATTCTTATCAACATGTAAAACACACACACTTTTTGAGGTCTTTGGGTGGTAACGGGGCTTGGGTTAAGGTAGGATATAAAAAGGAAAACAAGAGTTTTTTGGTTCAGAGTATGTGAGATCATTCGAGCCATGTTCGTCCATTAGTGCTTTTGTGGGGAATTTAAAATCCACTCGGTGAGTATAATTTTATTATTTTCTCTCTTTTTTTTTTTTTTTTTTTATTTATTTATTTATTTTTTGACTCACCTTGTTTTACTTTCAACTGCTCAACTGCAAAGCTACCCCAAACTTAAAAGTTGATATTCCAAAAGCAACCCCAAACTTAAAATTGAACATAGATCTCAAAAGAATTACACGTACTCTGAACAGGGTAGGGAAAAAAATATACTTGGCCAATGGGTTAATAATAATGGGTAGGGGAAAAACAAAGGATACAGGCTCAAATGGGGTGAACGAAGGATAATAATTATAACGGGATGGCTAGAAAGGCTCTAGGTGATAAACAAAAGCAATGCCTCCGTGTGTGTACTCATACAGTTAATATTCAAAAAGAACGGACGCAAACTGTGATAGATAAAGTCATACCTGATATTTCTCTCATGATGATGAATGTGTTTGGCTTTTTCTTCTCTCACCAGGATAGGTAAAACTGACAGCTTCAACAGTGCCTCCTTGATCAAGTCTCTTTTGCTCCTAATTTTAACACTTTATTTATTCAGTGCGTCCGATCATAAACAGCAGTATCAAACCATCAGGGTGACTTTATGCGAGGACAAGCAGATAAGTTGTGAAAGTCATCAGACTCATCCACTCTAGCTAGTAATCATACAATATCAACTGGAATAACTCAAGAAACTGTATGAAAACAAATTCATTAAATTTGCAAAGCCCAAAAAGGGCACTTACACGACTTTCTAAAAGTAGAAAAATAAAGCAGCATAGAAATAAAAGTACAGCATAAAGAACTAAAAAGGAAAATATACCAAAGAGAAATACTAGAAAGTACAAATACGAATAAAAATAAAAGTGCTACTAAAAAGAAAAGAGCTCAAAGCAATCACTCAGAACTCTGCTCCGTCATCTCTATCCTGCATCTCAGCGTCAAAGTCTATGAGGTCAGTCGGCTCAATATGTAATCGCCCATGGACAAAGGCAGTGACCGGTGTCATCTCCTCCGATAGCTCTGGGGGTGTCTGCTGCTGATGAGGTCGGTACGGACTCTGATGATGCGGCTGTGGTGTGGACTGCTGAGGCTGAGGTGGCTGAGTTGGCTGGCGCTGTGGCTGAGGCATTAAACCTCCAATCTGAACAGGATGCGTCCACCCAGGAAAGGTGAACTGCCCATGATGAGGTGCTGGTGGCTCACCGCTGTACCGGTCTCTAAAACGCTGGGCAGCCTCCCACATATCTGTCTGATGTGTCAGATGTCTACCCAGAAGCCCGTACATATAGCTGAACTCCTGCAGCGTGCAAAAGGTGGACATCCTCAAACAGTGGTCGAAGGAGTCCTCATCAACGGCAGGAGGTGGTGGGACAGTATGTGTCTCAGATCTAGGTGCACCACTGCCACTGGCCTCATGGTCATGCTCTCTTCTCAGAGGTCGCGGCTGATCATTAGTACTCGTCCTCTCCTTCATCTAATACTCATTCAAAGGCGCAGCTGGTCTCAACAACATATCTTCGGTCAGGTCGGTCACCCCCGCCTTCTTGCACAGAAGGTAGATAACTGTAGTATGTCCTAAGGATTTCTTCGGAGATTGAGCCATCTCATCCATATCATTCGCAATGATCTCCCCAATACACACTTGTTTCTTCTGTAGAAGATGATACATGAGCAAAGCACGCTCAGTAATTAGCTCTGAACCACTACTGTTAGTGCTGAGATTATGATGAATAAAATATGCCAGAGCTTTCGGAATCGGTGCTAAGTCCACAACCATAATCTTAGATGGTGAAATCTTGGACGACGGGACCCAACTACAACCTGGCCTTGCAATCAGATTTTTTATATCTTCATAAGGCCACCTGTTCTTGTCCGAGAGTCTAAATTGAGAAAAAGGGCAGACCGAATCATGAAATTTTGACTTAAGGACGCTGTTTATTGTTTTCCAGTCGAATTTCACAACCTTACCCCTAACCCACGAAACATAAGCTTCATTCTGCGTTGGGTCTTCTTCATCAGAATTGATTCGCTGGGCGTTTGCATAAAATTCCCAAATCAATTCTTTTGCAACCGCTCGGATTTTATCATTGAAGAAAATCAATTTTTGTTTCTTCAAGATCTCAGACATTTCTGGAAAAGTTTCATCTTGATAAGCCCAATGTTTTTCTTCCACGATTTTGCGAGATCGAATCTGCTCGTATCTCTCTTCATGTGCAGAAGTGCGGAAAAGTTGAACATCTTCAGAAGATTGGGACATACTGTAAACCTGTGAGAATCTAAGAGAAGAACAGAAAGAAAAAAAAATTTGACAGAGAGATACGCAAATTTTACGTAAGGGAAAGACAAAAAAAATGACACAAAAGTACGGAAAAGAAATATATACCTGAGCGGACAAACCAATACGCGTATCAGTTCTCGTCAATACGCGTATGAAAGGCTGTTACGCGTATGGTACGCACTAAAACGCAGTGATACTTTCAAGTTTGCGTAACAGATCACGTATTGACAGATGGTACGCGTATCCTTAGGCAGCCATACGCGTATTGTGTTTCAATACGCGTAACCAGATCACGTATGGATCTAATACGCGTATGTTACGCGTTTCACCAGGGGACCCTCGTTTTTCACACCAATACGCGTATCATGTACCCCTTACGCGTATTGGCAGCGGACATGTGATTTTTTTCAAAAATTTGTCTTTTTCAAGATTTTTCCAAGTCCACCTTTTCCGAGGCCTTCCCTTGATGAAACTTGACTCAAAAGACATGCAACTCAAATCAACAATTTTAAAAATAAAATAAAATTACGCGGACACAATTAAAATAAAACAAAAGCTCCCTTGGGTTGCCTCCCAAGTAGCGCTTCATTTAACGTCACATGGCTCGACGGGTTACCTCATGCTCAGATGAGCCTAACCTCTTCTATTGGTCCTCCTTGGCCTTGATAATAAGGTTTTAATCTCTGTCCATTAACCTTGAAGGTATCCCCATTTTTCTCATTCTTGAGTTCTATGGCTCCGTGAGGGAACACCTTGTGAATGATGAACGGACCAGACCATCTTGACTTCAGCTTACCAGGGAACAGCTTCAACCTGGAATTAAACAACAACACCAACTGTCCTTCCCAAAATTCCTTCTTCTGGATCTTCTGATCATGCCATTTTTTCGTGTTTTCTTTATAAATTTTGGCATTCTCATACGCTTGATTCCTAAACTCCTCCAACTCATGAAGTTGAGGCGTTCGGGATTCACCAGCTTTCAGAAGATCACAGTTCAGGAATTTGGAAGCCCAAAAAGCTTTGTGCTCGAGTTCGAGCGGTAAATGACAGGCTTTACCATACACAAGTTGATAAGGAGACATACCTATTGGTGTTTTGAAAGTTGTCCTGTATGCCCACAGTGCATCATCTAACTTCACAGACCAATCTTTTCGAGACGCACTAACAGTCTTTTCGAGAATTTGCTTTATTTGCCTGTTAGAAACTTTAACTTGTCCACTCGTTTGGGGGTGATACGGTGTGGCTATCCTGTGCTTCACATTGTACTTCTTTAACAAATTCTCCATCAATTTATTCAGAAAATGAGTACCTTCATCGCTAATTAACGCCCTTGGTACCCCAAACCTGGAGAAAATGTTATGCCTCAGGAAATTCACCACCACTTTAGCATCATTCGTAGGCAGTGCTACAGCTTCGACCCACTTTGACACATAATCTACCGCAACCAGTATATAATTCTTGCCGAAAGATGGTGGAAACAGTCCCATAAAATCAATTCCCCACACATCGAACAACTCTACCTCTAGCATAGAATTTTGAGGCATCTGGTTCCTTCTGGAGATATTACCAGTTCTTTGACATCTATCACATTCTCGGACTAGATAGTGAGCGTCCTTGAATAAGGTGGGCCAATACAACCCAGACTGGAGGACTTTTGTCGCTGTCCTATCTCCACTAAAATGCCCTCCATACTCCGAATCATGACAAGCTTTTAGTATATCTCTCTGCTCGCCTTCAGGCACACATCTTCTGATCAATCCATCCACTCCCCTTTTATACAAGAATGGCTCATCCCACAGATACAACCTGCAATCATAAAGAAACTTTTTCTTTTGGTGAGAATTAAAATCATCAGGTATCACCCCACCTACCAAATAGTTTGCATAGTCAGCAAACCATGGTACACCAGTAACAGCAAGTATTCTCTCATCAGCAAATGTATCTTGAATTGGGTGTTCCTCCTCAGTTTCTTTTATTGGGTACATGCGAGACAGGTGGTCCGCAACCGTATTCTCACACCCCTTTTTATCCTTGATCTCCAAGTTGAATTCCTGGAGGAGGAGTATCCATCTCAACAACCTTGGTTTTGATTCCTGCTTAGCAAACAAATACTTTAAAGCAGCATGATCAGTATACACAATAACTTTAAAACCAAGTAGATATGACCTGAATTTGTCAAAAGCATAAACCACAGCCAACAACTCCTTTTCGGTAGTTGCATAATTCATTTGGGCTGGGTTAAGGACATGACTAGCATAATAAATGACATGCAATAATTTGTCCTTCCTTTGTCCTAAGACAGCCCCCACAGCAATGTCACTTGCATCGCACATAATTTCGAAAGGTAGCGACCAATCGGGGACAATTACAACAGGAGCAGTAATCAACTTACTCTTTAGCGTCTCAAAAGCTACCTTACAATTATCATCAAAATTAAACGGCTTGTCTTTGACAAGCAAATCAGTCAATGGTTTGGCAACTTTTGAGAAGTCTCTGATAAACCTGAGATAAAAACCTGCATGTCCCACGAAACTCCTTATCCCTTTTTCATTCACAGGAGGTGGGAGGTTAGCTATCACCTCAACTTTTGCTTTGTCCACTTCAATTCCCTTGTGGGAAATTTTGTGTCCTAGCACGATACCTTCCTGCACCATAAAATGACATTTATCCCAGTTGAGAATAAGGTTAGTTTCCTGGCATCTTTCCAAAACAAGAGACAAGTTAGCTAAACAATGATCAAAAGAAGAACCAAAAATAGAAAAGTCATCCATAAACACCTCCATATGCTTTTCAAGCATATCGGCGAATATGGATGTCATACACCTCTGAAAAGTAGCTGGGGCATTGCATAACCCAAATGGCATCCATCGGTAGGCAAAAATACCATAAGGGCATGTAAATACGGTCTTCTCCTGATCTTCTGGGGCTACAGCAATCTGATTGTACCCAGAGTATCCATCCAAAAAACAATGGTACTCGTGACCTGCAAGTCTCTCTAACATCTGATCAATAAAAGGAAGGGGAAAATGATCCTTCCTTGTTGCCGTGTTAAGTCTCCTGTAATCAATACATACTCGCCAACCTGTTACTGTACGAGTTGGAATCAGTTCATTCTTTTCATTCACAACCACTGTGGTTCCTCCTTTCTTTGGTACCACATGCACAGGACTCACCCAAGAACTATCAGAAATGGGATAAATCAATCCTGCATCTAGCAACTTTACAACCTCTTTTCGTACCACTTCTTTCATTGCCGGATTTAACCTCCTCTGGGGTTGTACTACTGGTTTCTGATTATCCTCCATCAGTATCTTATGCATGCATACTGTGGGACTAATTCCCTTCAAATCCCCAATAGTCCACCCAATAGCACTCTTGTATTTCTTAAGGACCTGTATCAACTTTTCTTCATCCTTTTCATTCAGCTCAGAGTTAATAATAGCAGGACATCTAGTTCCTGATTCCAGAAAGACATATTTAAGATTCACAGGTAATTGTTTTAGTTCAGAACTTGTACCTGTTTCACTTTCTTTTTCAGTCTCTATGTCTGGTGAAGCTCTCAAATCCTCCCACCGGTGTGGTCTGGATTTCAACCAAGGTGGTTGTGCATCTAGCATAGCAAGAACTTCTTTTTCTTTCTCATCATCATGGTCCTCAATCTCTTTTGCTGACAAACTCATAACTCTTTCCAAAGGTGATTCAGGGAAGTGGCTTTGAATGGTGCTGGTCACTATTTGATCAATCACTTCCACTGAGTGGTTTGTACCTATATCCTCTTTATGTTTCATGGTATTCCTAACATCAATTTTTAGCTCTTCATCGTAAACTTTGAGGGTTATGGTACCTCCCTCAATGTCTATCATACATCTACCTGTTTCCAAGAAATGCCTTCCCAGAATCAGAGGGATATCCTCATCTTCTGGCATTTCTAAAATCACAAAATCAACAGGAAAGACAAATTTATCAACTTTGACAAGAACATCTTCGACTACCCCAAATGGTCTCTTAACTGAATGATCTGCAAATTGGAGTGTCATTCTGGTATCTTGAACACTTCCAATTCCTAGCTTCCTGTAAATAGACAACGGCATAAGGCTCACACTAGCCCCCAAATCAATCAGTGCCCTTTTGAAGGACCTATCTCCAATGGTGCACAGAATAGTGACTGAGCCTCTATCTGGCTTCTTCACTGGGATCTTCATACCCTGCAAAATAGCACTGTAAGTTTCAGTTAGTATAACAGGGTCAATGTCAGTGGTGTGCTTTTTTGCAATGATGTCCTTCATGAATTTGGCATAAATAGGCATCTGCTCAAGTGCCTCAGAGAATGGAATGTTGATCTCTAATTTCCTAAACATCTCTACAAACTTCTGAAAATTTTTCTCATTTTGCTTCTTCTTCTTATTTCTTTGTGGGAATGGAAGCTTTATGATGGGTTTTGGTTCGGTGGGCTTCTCCTTCACAACAGGTGGTGAAACTACTTCTTCCTCAGGTGGATTCTTATTTTCTAAGATTTCAAGATCCACTTCAAGTAATTGATCTTCCTCCTCAGATTTCTCTTCAAGTATTTCAGCTGATTTTCCACTTCTTGTTGTTACAGCATTCACTTTACTGTGATCCCTTGGATTTGGCACTGTTGCACTAGGTAAGGTACCTGGTGCTTGAGAACTCGTTAGCTGTTGTGCTATCTGACCCAGTTGAACTTCCAGATTTTTTATAGAAGCATTGGTGTTCCTCTGATTATTTCTGGTTTCTTCCTGAAATTGAACACTCTGAGCAGCCATCTTTTCTATAGCAATCTCCTAATATGCTTTCTTTGGTACCTGTTGCTGATAAGGTTGCTGTTGTGGTTGATACTGTTGCTGGTAAGGTGGTTGTTGCTGTGGTGGTCCCTGCTTCTGAACATTACCCTGATGATCTTTCCAGGAGAAATTACGATGATTTTTCCACCCCGGATTATATGTATTTGAATATGGATTATTCTGCCTCAGGTAATTAATAGCCTGCACTTGTTCCGCAGTGGCAACACAATGCATGGCAAAGTGCGGTCCACCACAGATTTCACAAATCAAAGTCTGAACTGGTTGAACTTGAGCCACAGTCTGAGTACCTAAATTCATAGCTTTCAATCTTCTTTCCACTTCAGCTGCAATCTGATCTTCCATCTTTGCTACTTGATTTGTCAGTTTCAAGTCAATTTTTCCTTCAGGTTGACTCACAGTACGATCATATAGTTCCAAATGCTCATTTGCAGCTATAGCTTCAATTATCTTTTTGATACCAGTGGCTGTTGAAAAGTTAGATGAACCACCAGCAGCTGTATCAATGAGTTGCTTAGTCTTCATCTTCAGCCCATTCACAAAATTTTGCATCTGTTCAGTTGCATCCAAATTATGTGTAGGACATGCAACTAAACACCTCTTGAACCTTTTATACGCATCTCCAAGTGACTCTCCATCCTTCTGTTTAAAATTTAGGATGTCATATCTCTTGCGGATATACACAGAAGCGGGAAAGTACTCATTCAGAAAAGCGGTTTCCATCTGTTGCCAAGTAGTAATACTTCCTGCAGGTAAAGAATAAAACCACTCTTCAGCGTCTTCTGATAAGGTGAACGGAAACATAACCAGCTTCTTTGCCTCTTCAGAATGCCCCTCAATTTTCAATGAGGTGGCCATAGTCAGGAACCTCTGTAGGTGCTTGTTTGCATCTTCATTAATATTTCCTGCAAAAGGTTTACTTTCCAATTGATGAATAGTAGACGGGTGCAACTGGAAATGGGCCATATTGACTGGTTGGTTAACTATTGTCAACCGCACTGCTGGATGATTCTCTCTGCCATAGTCACCCAGAAGTCTTTCTGCGGGAGGTGGATCTGCAGCCATAGTAACAGGTTCTGGATGCGAATCTGTTTCTGAATCAGAATCTTCAGAATGAACCGAGATGTGTTCTTCAATCACTTGCTCTGCGTCAGATGTTGCCAGTTTTTTTCTTTTAGCTTGTCTGAGCCTAGCGTGCAAAGTTCTTTCTAGTTCTGCGTCAAAATGAAAATCAGCTGAGGCCTTACCTCGCATTCACAGATTAGACAGAAATTAGTAACAATAAAAAAAAAGAAAAATATAAATTAAGAAAAAATAAAATTTTGGTTGCAGAGCAACAAAATTCTAATTGAAAAATTGTTAAACTCTATAATCTTTGGCAGTCCCCGGCAACGGCGCCAAAAACTTGATAGGAAAAATAGCAAGTGTACTATTTTGCCTATTGTAGTAATAAAGGGAAAAATCCCAAGTATCGAATCTCAAGGACTGCTTGACGATACAGAGTTTAAAAATACTTTCAATTAAACAAAAAGTCTTGGTGGTTGAAATTTTCGATAACTAAGCTTTAAATAAAACGAGTAAATAGTTGAACGATATCCGATATGAGTAAATTGCTAGGGTTTGGTGAATGAATCCTCATGCAACGATTACAATTTATAAGTGCAATAACAAAATCAAAAACGTTTGAGTACCGGTTCTTTAGATTATCTAACACTAAGTCCTCAGTGAAAAGATCTTTGATCATGTAATCTAATTACTATGTCCATAGATAATTACATTCATGATCAAGTTTGTATATATCAAGAAATTCCGGTTTTGATAAAGTATCCCTAGTCCTAGGCAATATTTATTATCAAATGTTCTTAGTCAGATCAACATGTAACCGCTGACCAGCAAAAATTACATGTAAAGGTTCAAAATCCATTTTTCTGACGGTTTAGGCATTAAGCGAAGAACTAAGAACAAATCAACAATTACTGAATAAAATAATTATTGCATTGATAAAATAGAATTCATTACATGAAGATTCAGGGTCACCCCCCTAGCAATGGGGGGTTTAGCTACTCATAAAGAAAAAGAAAATAATAGATGAAAATGTTGTCATTACAAATTATCTCGAGGAATTAATCTTCAATCGTCCGGAAACTCTTGAACATGTGAATCCCTTCCGAAAATCTGAGTTTTCAGCCTTCGAATCTTGTATTTTGCTCTCAAAAATCGACCAACCCTTGCAAAATCGCGTTCCAGGACTAAATAGTCCAACTCTGGGCTTTCAGTCATTTTGGGTCACCATACGCGTATTGGCACACATGATACGCGTAATGGCGAGCGAGCAAGCAAAGTGATACGCGTAAGGCCAAACTCATACGCGTATTGGCAGAAGGCCTGTTTATCCTCCAAAAATCATCCCTCTGCTGAAATGCGTAGCATACGTGTAAGCTTTGGGATCATACGCGTAACAGCTGAAGCAGTACGCGTATTGGCAGCAGATCTTCAATTTTTCATGCTTTGTCATTTGGTTTCTCGCTCCGGCTCGGTCGTACACCTAATGCTTGACCCTCTAAGCTTCCAAATGTGCATTCGACCTGCTAACATACCACAAGCGTAAAATATCCTCGAGAAACTCATAATTCATGACACATTAGATAAAATCAAAACACACCTAAAAACTACTAAAACAAACTCAAATTCACACAGTTTACCTGATTTATTCACAGTTGAATCGCAAAATACATAGCATAAATGGTGACTGATCAATTGTCTAACTATTTTTGGCAGTAGTTATTATTGTTATTTATTTTTAATATTTTTGTAACAATTTCCCAAAAGTCTAAATTACCATACGTTTTGCATGTTACAATGTAATTAAATCATTTCAATTTGTTGAAAACAAAATAACCAGCTTTGGAACAATACAAGCATTGAATTATAAGAAAACAAAATTTGAGGCCCAAGGCGGATGCCTCGGTCGCCTATCCCTTGGACCGGGCTTGAGTACATTGAGCTACTGATCATCTAAACAAGAAGTCAATTGATCATTTTGTGGTCATTGGAATTGCTATTTGAAAGTGATAATGTTATATAAAACAAATGTTTCTTCATTCAATAATTGTAAACTTTCAAAGAAAACTACATGAACAATTAGGTGGAGACATGTGGATATTATTATAAGCAAATCATCAGGTATTACCTCAGTTAAAAATTATTGTTCTACTTGTGTTGACTTAGCACCAAGAACTATAACTGCGATGATTGTTGAGAAATTACAAGTAGCCTTTGCTATATATCTGCAAAGGAGTATTCAAGCTGCAGTAAGATTATGCATATTAGAAAACATATATGAAAGTAGAATCATAACCTTAACAGACTTGACTTTGAGATAAGAATTAAAGGTTACTGTCAAAATCTTAACAAATATAACCTTAGAAAAAAGAAACAAACCTTCATTTTATCAATGAAGAAAATGAGACAAATAACAATATATGTTAGTAAGTTCATAAAAAAATACTTGACAATATATAACCTGATAAATTAAAAGTAATGAGAATACTATCAGAGAGTTCCTTAATCTTAGGTTTTCAACAACTTTTTTGACATTATGGAGTTCACTTTTCAAATCCTAATCTTTGTCAACTTTAGTCATCTTCAAGCTATAACAAGATTAGACAAATTAGAAAGAAAAAATACTATGAGAAAAAAAATTAGGAATCAAAGGTTAATGTCAACCTTAACAAACATTTCCCTACAATAAGAATCACACTTCATTCCATCCCTTAGTTGAACCTCGAAACCAAAACAAAACCAAAATCAAAACACGTCTAAATTCATCTTAAATTTCACAAAACTCAAATTTTGAATCAACTTTTTAAAGACACAAACAATATAGATTCAAAAATATTTAACCCTAGATGCCTTTTAGAAATAAGTTAACTAAACCCTCAATAATAACCCTTAAAAAACAACAAAAACTAACCTTTGATAGAATTTCATTCCATCAAAGTGGTAGTTCCTCTCAGTAACACCAAATTAGTTCAAGTCCTAAAGTTAAATAATTTATAAACACAAGATGAATGTGAGAAGACTATGTAGGTAAATATGATGATAAGAGAAGGATGCAAAGGTGATACGAGGAAGGTGAACAGAGATTGATTAGGTGGCGATGAAGACCAGAAGGAATACGAAATGAGAGAATGAGAGAAAGAATTTACGGTTTCTTATGAATTGATGTTAATAGTTATAAGATGTATAATATATAGTGATAAAATATTTATTGGGCTTGGTCGAGTTTGGTCACCGACAGTTCAATATTTCCATCTGAATTTAAACTAAACCAATCACCCACCTGAACTGTTAATTCATTGTAACCCGACCCGGAATGTCCAATTGGCCTCGGACCTGTCAGATACACTCGGTCGATTAACTTTTGTCCACCCCTAATATAAGCTAAAGCTTGGTTTAAGTTTGTTAGATATTATTCATTCACTGTAACTATTTTTCATTCAATAGAAAAGTTAGTTACTACTTTTCTCTCTTCTCTCTCTTTTATCTTCATCTTTTTCCTTCTTCACCACCAATTGATATCATAGCTCTGGTTCAGATCCATGGAAAACACCTAGGGAAACACAAGTGAACATGAGGAGTGTGTGATTAATTTTGGTCCTAAAATTCACAGTGAATTGAAGTTCAAAATTGTAACAGAATTACATTTCTTGATTCTGGGGGATTGGGAAACACAAGTGTTTGGTGAGATTTAAGTGAATTCTTGCACAAGATCTAAAATGAACAGTGGAAACGGTAGCTTGAACACGAAGATTCTAGTCTTTGATGGAAAAATTGGAATCGGTAGATGATCCAGATGTGTGTGTTGTTTGGCGCTCAAGATGTTCTTGACGTCATCAATGACGGTTACACAACGGTTCTAGCAGATGCAACTGAAATACAAAGAAACATGTATAGAGAGATGAGGAAGAAGGATCAGAAAGCTTTGTTCTACATTCATTAGTGTGTGGATGTAAATGTGTTTGAGAAGATCATTTATTCAACAACGGCGAAGGCTGCGTGGGACACACTAGTACGATGCTACGACAGTGATGCATCAGTGAAGAAGGTGAAGCTTCAGAGTCTACGTAAGCAGTATGAGTCTCTCAACATGAAGAACAATGAGAAGGTACCTGATCACATCTCGAGAGTGATTCTTATAAAAAAAATGAGATGAAATCTTATGGAGAGACTCTTTCTGAACATGTAATCATTGAAAAGGTACTGAGATCACTTACTGCTCAATTTGAATATGTTGTTGTAGAAATTGAACATTCTAAGGATCTGAGCACTATGAAAATTGAAGATCTACAGATCAATCTAGAGGCACAAGAGTTGTGTCTGACTGAGAGAACCTCTAAAAGAGAGATAGAGCAGGCTCTAAAGGCATCTTCTAGTAAGAAGAATCATAAGCAGTCTTGGTCAGAGACCAAGAAGAGACATGGTGGTGGCTATCAGAAGTTAGAAGCCTACAACTCTGATGAGAAGAAACATCAGAAGGGAAAGGAGAAGTATGACAAGAAGAAGGTTCAATGCTACTGTTGTAAGGAGTTTGGTCACTTTGCTGCTAACTTTTGGTCAAACAAGGAAAGGAAATCAAAAGAAGTAAACATAGTCAGAGGAGAGTCTGATGATGAACCTATGTTATTAATGGCTTCTAAATCTGATGGTGGATATTTGGTAGACTGGTGGTATACAGACATTGGTTGCTCAGGTCACTTAACTAGAAACAAAAAATGGTTAATTAACTTTGACTCTAAAAAAAGGACAAAAACCAGATGTGCTGATGATAAGTATCTGAATGCTGAATGAATGGGAAATATCAAGGTCAGAGTGAAGAATGGCAAAATTATTGTGATCAAGGATGTTTGGTAAGTTCCTAGCATGAAGAGCAATCTGATGAGTGTAAGTTAGCTAATTAAGAAAGGTTTCTCAGTTACTGTGAAGGACAATCTCTTGAAGTTGTATGATTCTAATCAGAAGCTAATTATGCAGTATGAACAAGGAAGCAACATAACATTCAAGGTGAATATGGAAACAAATGAAACTAAATGCCTTCGTGATGAAGGTACTGAAGGTGACAGTGAGTTGTGGCACAAGAGATTGGGGCATCTGAATTTAAGAAGCTTAGGGTATCTGAGTTCTAAGAAGCTGGTATGTGGCATTCCTAAGATTGTGAAGCCTGAGAAGTCATGTGAGATATGCATTAAAGGCAAGCAAACAAAATTTCCATTTGCATCAAAATTAGCCCCAAGAGTAAAACATTATTTGGGAGTAGTGAATTATGATGTATATGGACCATTTGAAGTACCTTCACTTGGAGGAAATAAGTATTTTGTGTCTTTTGTGAATGAGTTTGCAAGGATGACATAGGTAGAATTCATCAAGTTTAAGCATGAGGTGTTTGATGAGTTTCAGAAGTTCAAGGTGAAGGCTGAAAAACAGAATGCTCAGAAGTTGAAAATGCTCAAAACTGATGGCGGAGGTGAGTACAACTCTACAGAGTTCAGAAGGTTCAGTGAGGAGATTGAAATTGAGCATGGGTTTACTGCTTGATACACTCCTCCATAAAATGGTCTTGCTGAAAGAAGAAACCAAACTTTGCTTGATACGACAAGGAGCATCTCACACCATGTGTGGAGAAGTTGTTGCCATGATAGCATATGTGCTCAACAGGTGTCCAACCAAGAAATTGAAGGAAATTGTTCCTTTAGATAAGTGGACTAGAGATAAGCAAAGTGTGAGCCATCTAAAGGTGTTAAATTATGTTTGTTACAAACATGTTCTAGATGTTAAGAGAAGGAAGTTGGATGACAGAAGCAGAGTTATGTTGCTGGCAGGGTACCACAATACAGGTGCTTATAAGCTCTACTATCTTGTGACTAATAAAGTTGAATTTAGCAGAGATGTCATTGTGAAAGAATCTGAGTTGTGGGATTTGAACAAGTCTCAATCCAACTCTGGTGCAAAGTTAACACCTGAGTTAACTGAAGGTGTGAAAACGCAAGAAAGGGGGTTTGAATTGGTTTTTCAAAATAATCGTTTCTTTTAAGTAACTTTCTTGTTAAAACTTTTACCCTTTTCTAAAGAACAACAACTTAGTTAAACAAAGAAATATAAACACGTTATGTTTATGCTAGTTCACTTGAGAATCTCTCAAGTTAATCTAGTCCACCCGCCAAGGTGATTTCGCCTCTCTCAACGAGGTCTTAATCAACTATTCAACAAAATATTACACTGCACGAGCTACACAGCTGGTGACTAACAACAACCTCTAGAACTCACACGTTCTAGACTTCTCAAGTAATCCAACCACACAAGTCTTACTTAAGGCACAACCTCTAAGACACACGTCCTAGACTTCTCAAGAGATCTAGTCACTAAGGCTCTCTTAAGGAATACAACTTTTAGTTCAAATACAACGGGTTTACAGAGAATTGCTTCTTATCAAGCTGATAATGTAAACAAGTTTTTAGACCAAGAATGACTTAAGAAATAATAGAGTTAGAAAGTATTGTCGTTGTTCGCATGTGTATCTTTCTTCAAGTCTTTGAGCTTCCTTTTATAGCCGAGTGAAAAGAGCTGTTGAGATGGAATCGTGAAGGCTAAGTAGGCTTACGGCTAGAAGCGTGAAGACAGGTACAAAATCTTCTGCATGCTGCGCGTCCTGTCTGTGTCAGATTGTCTAGTTTGTATTTCGCACAGTCTTCAAGAATATTAACGTTGTAATGTGGTACAGCTGTATAGTGTGGCAGGTTTTCTTGGCTTCTTAACTTCAGAGGCTTTTTGTGAGCGTGAGTAAGAAGGGAAAACATTGCTCGGTTCTTGAGATTATCAAGTCTTTGAATCATCAGCTCTACGCTTCCAGAATCTTCAGAACTTGTCTTTAGAACCTTGTTCTCTTAATCCACTTTCTTCATATCTTCAGAGGCTTCTGATAATATTTGATTGAAGCATGAGAGTCGACTTTGGGTAGGTCTTCAGAACCTTGATCGAAAATCGTGAGGCTTCAGCATCTGGACTTCGTTCCATCAGAACCCTTGTCTTTTGACCTTCAGAATTCATTCTCTTTTCCTTTCGTATCAGAGTTATGTGAATCTTGTCTTATCTTCGAATTGAGTTTAGTTCTTCGAAGCATCTTTCATTAAGCATTGCGCCAATTCACAGAAGCAGAACCTGTTTGCTAAGTTCTCACAAATAACAACATTAGTTGCACAAAATTGTTCATACAAATATTCATCTGTTATCATCAAAACTTAGAGATAATATTGCAGAACCAAATCTTGTTCTCACAATCTCCCCCTTTTTGATGATGACAAAACTATATATATTGATGACATAATTTTGATATATATAACACAGGGAAAATGAAAAGGTTTTTAGGATAGCTTATCCTTTTTATGAAGTGCTCCCCCTGAGTATTAGATTAAGGTTCTTGCTTGGGCTCCCCCTGATTTCATTAACCTTTTGAGTCTTTCTTCATCATCAGAATTATAAGTTATCTGCACACAGAAAAGAATACAGAAAAATAATCTAATAGAAATGATGAATTTATCTGTTAGCATGTAAGCAGCATTGTTTTTCGGAGAATAACTATAGGATCAAAATTATCACATTCATATACTTTCTCCCCCTTTTTGTCATGAATCAAAAAAGATAAACATAGGGTAGTCCAAGGGTGAAAAACACAGAACTAAAACTTAAAAGAAAAACAGAGGTTTATTTGCTGTCAGAGGATAGTTTGTCCCAGATTTTCTTCATCATGATCTGAAGATTTTCATTGACAGTATCTTGCTTGTCAAACCTTTCTCTGAAGTTCTTCTGTTCAGTTCTGATTTCATCAACGGCGTCTCCAAGACGCTTGATAACAGGATTAGAGGTGGAAGCAATCATAGTACTTTCTTTAGATCTTTCAGCCTCTGCAGCTTCTTGTGCCTTTCTAGCAGCTTGCTCTTCTGCTTCTTTAGCAACTAAGAACTTGAGTACTTTGACTCTTGCTTCAGCTTCTGCTCTCTCCTTAGCTTTTACTAGTTCAGTAGTTATGGTTGTGTTCGAGAAACTTACAATTCTTGTAAGTTCCATGTACAACCATTTTTGAAAACTTTGACAGGCACTCTCAAGTTCCATGAGTTTTGTGCTTGTACAAAGTTCCGCTCTTAACTTGGCAAACCTCTCAAGTGCTTTGTCATGAAATTGACTTGTACATTCTTCAAAAGATGTTGGAGGTGGAGCATTGTAGATAACCAGAGCGAGATTAGATTCGGCAGAGTTGGTTTCTGGAGGTGTTTCCTGAGATAAGTCAATCTCAGTAGCAGCCGATTCAGGTGGTTGTTGTTGATCGTTAGGAGAGATTACTTCTAGATTGTCAGAGTTCATGAGGTTTTCAGGTAAGACAGTTTCTAGAGATTCATAGGAGGTTCCTTTAGAACTAGATTCAGTATTGGGAGCTTGAGATCCAGAGATTTGATTTGTTGGTTCTAGTTCATTTGGCTGAATTGTTGAGGTAGTTGTTGTTGAAATATAGGTAAAAACAATCTCAGACAGGATTGGGGTAGTTATTGATGGATTATTGGTTGATTGATCAGTGGTTGGTAAAGGAATAGATAAAGATGGAGGTTTAAACCTTACTTGTGGAATGGAGGTAGAGGTGATTGATGAAGATGGTGCAGCAACATGATAACACTGAATCACATTGCGTATTCGGCTCGGATTGTACATGTTTCTTAGGATTTTATTGCTATTTTCTTGTGTTATGCTTGTGTTTTATTTTTTTTTCAGGTTCTTTGTATTTCCAGAGCTCCTTGTGAAGAAATGAAGAAAAACGAGCAAGAAAACCGGTTTTTAAGGAAATTGTACACACGGCATCCACCATGGCGGGCGCCATAGGGTAGGCCATGACTTGGATAAGAGTCAACTGATGTCAACTGCCACGATCTCCTCATCTTTCTCCCTTGGTTCATATGGCGGGCGCCATGAGGAGGTGGCGGGTGCCACCTTTGTCATCCGATTTCCCTCCCAAAAGGAGTTGGGGGGCACTTTTGTCCTTCCATGTAAATTTCCTAGGCTATAAATAGACGAGTTCTGAATCATTTTTCGGGATCCAAGCTTAGTTTCAGCACTCAAGCCATATATTTCAGTATTGTAAAGTGATAAACTTCTCACATCGGGGAGTTATCACACTGTTTGATCGAGTCTGTAATCGAGTTTGGAGCACTCTGGTAGAAGTTAATCCTGCTGCCATTTTCATTTCCAGTCATTTATTTCCAGTTGTACCCGATTTAAAGCCTCCGATTTAGATCCTTTAGAGGAACCTGAACGTTACGCTCGCGCACGTCTCTCACTTCGTAGAATTAAGGGAACTATGGCCGAAGACCGTAACCAAAGACCCCTTAAGGATTTCGCTCAACCATCCGATGACGAACCCAGTTCTAGTATAGTTAACCCTAATATTCCTGCTAACAATTTCGAACTGAAACCCTCCCTATTACAATTAGTACAGCAAAAACAATTCGCGGGTCTCCCTTCTGAGAACCCAAATCAACATCTAAAAGTCTTCATCCAATTAGCTGACACTTTTAAAACCAATGGTGCTAGTTCTGAGGCGATTCGTCTAACACTGTTTCCTTTCTCCCTCAGAGACAAAGCCCTTACATGGTTAGATTCCCTTCCAGCCAATTCCATAACAACTTAGGAAGACCTTAGGCGAGTTTTCCTTGCTAGATATTTTCCCCCAAGTAAAACTGATGTTTTTCGAAACCAAATAACCAGATTTACTCAAAACCAAGGTGAATCACTCTTTGAAGCTTGGGAGAGATATAAAGACCTATTGAGAATATGTCCACATCATGGCCTGGAATCATGGCTAATCATTCATACCTTCTATAATGGACTTCATTATAACATTAAGATGACCATAGACACTGCCGCTGGTGGCGCCCTGATGAATAAACCTTACCCTGAAGCTTGCGCTCTCATCGAAGACATGGCCCAAAACCATTGTCAATGGGGAACAGAACGAGCAACAGTGGAAAAGAAAGAAGCCCAAGGAGGAATACATGAGATAAGTTCTATAGACATGATGCAAGCCAAAATGGACGCTTTGGCCCTTAAGGTCGAACATATGTACGCAAACCCAGCTACTGCAGCAGCAATCTCGGTGGAATGTGAATTATGTGGAACAAAAGGACACCAATCAGCGGAATGGAATCTATTGAATGAAACTAAATCAGACCAGGTCATTATGCCCAAGGGAACCCATTTTCAAACACTTATAACCCTGGATAGAAGAATCACCCAAACTTTTCCTACAAAAACAATAACCCTATCCAAAACCCTGCACCTCCGAGACCACCCGGTTTTTAAGCCCAAAGACAAAACCAACCTATGCAAGCTATGCCGCCTAAGCCGAACCTTGAGAAAATCATGGAAAATTTCATTTCGGCTCAAACCCAGCAAAACAAAGAATTCCTAAACCAAAACATTCATGTAAACGAAATGATTACCCAGTTAGGAACCAAGGTAGACCAAATAGTCACCCACAATAAGATGCTTGAAACCCAGATCTCTCAGGTAGCTCTCAAACAAGCTCCCGAAACCACACCTGGAGGACAATTTCCTGGACAACCTCAACAAAACCCCCGAGGACAAGCCAATGCAATCACCTTACGAAGTGGGACCGCTTATGATGAACCGTTTAATCCAGCATTGAGAACCCCCAAAACTTCTAAGAAAGGCGTCGTACCTACGGACGAAGTAGAGGAACCAGTAGAATCTGAAAAACAGAAAAATCAAGATAAGGGAGAAGCTACATATAAAAATTATGAACCACCCCCACCATACAAACCTCCAATACCCTATCCACAAAGACTCAAACAAACCAAGATCAATGACCAATACCAAAAATTCATTATAGTCATAGAGAAACTTCATGTGGAAATCCCTTTCACATAAGCCATCACCCAGATACCATCTTATGCAAAGTTCCTCAAAGACATCCTTACCAATAAACGTAGACTTGACGATCCAAAACCTTTGGAATGCAACTCCATTTCCGAGAATAAACTTGCCAAAAAGGAGAAAGATCCTGGAAATTTCTCCATACCTTGTATTTTTGGGAGTCATGTCATCGATAAAGCTTTCCTGGACTTAGGAGCTAGTGTGAGTTTAATGCCTCTAGCAGTTTGTGAAAGGTTAAAACTAGGAGAACTGCAACCTACTAAGATGTCTCTTCAATTAGCCGATAGATCAGTCAAATATCCAGTAGGCATATTAGAAGACGTCCCGGTTAGGATCGGTCAGTTGTTTATCCCTACTGATTTCATTGTCATGGACATTAAAGAAGATGATGACATTCCAATCCTCCTAGGTAGGCCATTCTTATCAACCGCAGGAGCAATAATAGATGTCAAGAGAGGAAAGTTGACTTTTGAGGTAGGTGATGAAAAGATAGAATTCATTTTGTCGAAATTTCTTATGGCACCAGTATTAGGAGACGCATGTTATGCCATAGACATCATTGATGAATGCATTAGGGAACTAGATCAAGAAGAACCCATAGAAACAATCAAACTACCTTCAACCCTAATAAGGGAAGATGATGGATTTATGGAACCCTACATTGATGATAACCTTTACGAATGTTTATCCCTTACCCCCGATCCAATACCATGCCCAAAGAAACCAACTTTAGAACTTAAAGAACTACCCAAGAATCTAAGATTTGAGTTTTTGGACGAAGAAATGAATCGTCCAGTAATAGTCAGTGCTACCTTAAACCAAGTAGAAACAGACCAGCTCTTATATGTTTTGCGGAAATATCCCTCAGCATTAGGATATAATATCTCTGATCTGAAAGGTATAAGTCCATCCGTGTGTATGCACCGGATTTTACTTGAGGAAGATTTGAAACCCTCCAGAGAACATCAGAGAAGGATAAACCCTATAATGAGCAATGTTGTTAAGAAGGAAGTTCTTAAGTTACTGGAAGCAGGTATAATTTATCAAATTTCAGACAGTAAGTGGGTAAGCCCTGTGCATGTAGTACCTAAAAAGGGAGGCATAACGGTCGTGCAAAACGAGAAAGGCGAACATGTAGCAAAATGGATAGAAGGAGGATGGCGTATGTGCATAGACTACAGAAAATTAAACAAAGCAACTAGGAAGGACCATTTCCCTTTACCATTTATAGACCAAATGCTGGAGCGTTTAGCTAGACACTCCTACTTTTGTTATCTTGATGGATATTCGAGACTCTTCCAAATTCCTATTCACCCTGAAGATCAAGAAAAAACAACCTTCACATGCCCTTTTGGAACCTTTGCCTATAGACGAATGCCTTTCGGCCTCTGTAATGCTCCAGCTACTTTCCAGCGTTGCATGATGTCAATCTTCGCTGATTACCTTGATGGAATTATGGAAGTATTCATGGATGATTTCTCGGTATGCGGATTTGATTTCAAAAACTGTCTCGTTAACCTTGAGAAAATCCTAAAAAGATGTGTGGATGTAAACCTGGTTTTAAACTGGGAGAAATGTCACTTTATGGTTACCGAAGGTATAGTTTTAGGACACATAGTCTCTGAAAGGGGTATTGAAGTAGATAGAGCCAAGATAGAGGTAATAGAAAACCTAAAACCCCCTAAGACCATTACAGAAGTCCGAAGTTTTCTTGGACATGCTGGTTTCTACCAGCGTTTTATCAAGGATTTCTCCAAAATAACCAAACCTTTAACTGGCCTCCTGATGAAAGATGTTGAATTTAATTTTGATGAAAAATGCATTGAAGCATTTAACCTTTTGAAATAAGCGCTAATCTCAGTACCCATTATGCAACCCTCAGATTGGACCGAACCTTTCGAAATCATGTGTGATGCTAGCGATTACGCTGTAGGAGCTGTTCTAGGTCAAAGAAAGGATAAGAAATTACATGTAATTTATTATGCTAGTAGAACCCTAGATGCTGCACAGCTTAACTATGCAACCACTGAAAAAGAACTCCTTGTTGTAGTATTTGCTATAGACAAATTTCGATATTATCTGGTAGGAGCTAAAATTATAGTTTACACAGACCACACTGCTATTCGTTACCTATTAAGCAAGAAAGATGCCAAACCTAGGTTACTTCGATGGATCCTTCTATTGCAGGAGTGTGATCTAGATATTCAAGACAAGAAAGGCACAGAAAATGTAGTTGCTGATCACCTTTCTAGACTTGAGTACCTGAAACCAGATTTAGTGCCTATAAATGATGATTTTGCCTATGACAGGTTAATAGCTAAGATAGAAGCCATTGAAGAAAATAACTTAGATCCTTACAAGAACCCTGAAAAATCTTTGTCGTGAATGGCGCACCTTGGTACGCTGATTTTGTTAATTACCTAGCCGCTGATATCGTACCTCCTGACCTTAACTATCAACAGAAAAAGAAGTTCTTTAACGATGTAAGACAATTTTATTGGGACGGGCCACTTCTTTTCAAAAGAGGTACAGATGGTATTTTTCGTCGTTGCATTCCGGAAGAAGAGGTAAAAAATATCATAGAACACTGTCACTCTGCACCCTACGGAGGACATGCTAGTACCTCCAAGACACACGCTAAAATTCTTCAGGCTGGCCTTTTCTGGCCCACAATGTGGCGTGATGTTCATGCCTATATAGTCGAATGTGATCGGTTCCAGCGCACTGGGAACATCTCCAAACGTGACGAAATGCCTTTAAGGAACATTCAGGAAGTGGAACTTTTTGATGTTTGGGGTATCGATTTTATGGGACCGTTTCCAGCCTCATTAGGAAATAAATATATCTTAGTAGCTGTTGACTACGTGTCTAAATGGATTGAAGCCATAGCCTCATCCACAAATGACACACGAGTAGTGATTAAGCTGTTTAGGAATTACATATTCCCTAGATTCGGAGTACCCCGTCTTGTTATAAGCGATGGTGGATCGCACTTCATATCAAGAATCTTTGATAAACTTTTAAGCAAATATGGAGTTAAGCATAGAGTAGCAACACCTTACCATCCACAGACTAGCGGCTAAGTAGAGGCATCTAATAGGGAGATTAAACAAATCTTAGAGAAAACTGTTTCACTAACTAGAAAAGATTGGTCTCAGAAGCTGCCGGAAGCACTATAGGCCTACAGAACTGCCTTTAAAACCCCTATTGGAACAACTCCTTACCAATTGGTCTATGGAAAGTCCTGTCACCTACCCTTTGAGTTAGAACATAAGGCATATTGGGCCATTAAAACCCTAAACTTAGACTATTTGACCGCTGGTGAAAAGCGCATCCTTGACATTCATAAATTAGAAGAACTCCGCCAGTCTACCTATGAAAATGCCATAATATATAAAGAAAGAACCAAAGCTTGGCATGATAAAAGAATTATAAAGAAAGACTTCAATATAGGAGATCTTGTTCTCCTCTTTAATTCCAGGTTGCGACTTTTTCCTAGCAAGCTTCGTTCAAGATGGACAGGTCCTTTCGAAGTTTCTAAAGTCCTAAAATCCGGAGCAGTTGAGATCAAGAACCATTCTTGTAGTCCATTCATTGTAAATGGGTAGAGGTTAAAACACTACAAAGGAGGTGACATTCCCATTGACTACTCCAGCCACACTCTGATCGATCCACCACTACCCACTTCAGCTATATGAGTTCTACCCGACAAGCTAACGACGTTAAACAAGCACTATATGGGAGGCAACCCACGGTCTTTTTTATTTTTCTTTATTTTTTTCTTTTACGTTTATTACTTTTCATGTCTTACATTTTGTTTTTATTAGTTTGCTTGTGTAGACTGATCTTTTATGATGTTTGTGTTTTCAGGTCCCGTTCTCTAACCCTTCTTTTCAGGATGCAGACCTTCGACGACATGCACGTCGCTTTCAGAGATGACGCACAGAGACAGCGCTATCTAGTCCTTTATCAGCGCCCCATGGCACCTACCCGTTACCCTGACCAGGCTTGCATGGACGCCTTAGGCATCGAGCCCAGTATAAGGTTTCTATGTAGCCAGATCCAGTGGGATGAGTATGCTGATGACATGGATTCGACCTACAGAAACCTCACCCTGGAGTTCCTCAGTTCATTTAGCCATGAGCCATATGATGGTCCGGATGGCAGCGTCATGTTCAGACTGTTTGGGACAGAGTACTCTTTTACCCATAAGGAGTTTGGTGATTTGCTAGGTTTCCAGACTTCCCCTGATGCCATTCCTGATTTACCTATGGGATACTTTATGAGTCAAGATATCAACAAGTTCTGGAGCGATATTACAGGTGGGGGAAGCCCTGATCCATCCACCCAGCTATCTCACATTATCCATAACCCAGCTCTCAGGTATTTCCAGATGATCCTTGCCCATACCTTCCTTGGGAAGGCTGATGCTGATGTCCATGTTAGTGAGGAGGAGATCTTTTTCCTTTTCTGTGTGAACCAGTCGCGTCCTGTGGCCTGTAGGAACTTTCTGCTTGATAACTTCACACTCACAGCCAGATCTTCTGAAGGAATCATCCATGTGGGAGGAACGGTTACTCAGATTGTTACCGCTTTAGGTCTTACTAGTAAGCTGCTTCACCTGACTCCCTACTGCGGGTATAACACGTTGGATATCGATTTCTGTTTAGACCGAGGGTTGATGAGGAGAGCTTCCTTTCACCCCAACCAGTTCAGGCTCTTGATCGACGGCGAGACCATCCATTACTTCACCTTACCCGATCATGTGATGACTAGTGTCCACGACCCTGCTAATTGGAGTTATGCTTTAGAGGGTTATGGAGAGACAGTTGATGAGCCTCGTACTCCACCGACACCAGAGTATCACCCTACACCACCTTCTCCCAGGATTACAGTATTTCGAATAATTTTTCCTTGCAGAGACCTGACATGTACACACAGCTAGCTGAGCTATGTATGGAGACTGCCAGACTTCGGCAGGAGGTTACTGACCTTACCTTGCAGGTCCAGGTGTCCGATCTGACTCACGCGACGGAGGCTGATTGCTTGTATCAGGAGATCGCAGATCTTCGGCGCGAGTTAGCCACAGTTTGAGGTTCTGACCAGACCGAGGAGCATCCGGCTCCATGATGACACTACTGTCGTTATCCTCTTTACCGTTTTATTTACTTATTTCCGCTTTATATATAAATATATATATATATATATATATATATATATATATATATATATATATATATATATATATGCCAGACTTCGGCAGGAGGTTACTGACCTTACCTTGCAGGTCCAGGTGTCCGATCTGACTCACGCGACGGAGGCTGATTGCTTGTATCAGGAGATCGCAGATCTTCGGCGCGAGTTAGCCACAGTTTGAGGTTCTGACCAGACCGAGGAGCATCCGGCTCCATGATGACACTACTGTCGTTATCCTCTTTACCGTTTTATTTACTTATTTCCGCTTTATATATATATATATGTTTTGCATTCTCGCATTTTGCTTCCATGTTGTTCGTGATGTACTTTGGTTATATATATATATATATATATATGCATTTTTATGTTTATTATTCTCTCATTCTATTGTATTAATTTATTTACTTATTTTATTTGCATTTTTTATTTTTTTTTACCTAACAAAAAACTTTCATGTATTTACTAAAATGAGAAAAAAAAACAAGAAGGAAGTGATACCTGCACCACCCAAATAAAGGAGGAGAAGAAAGCCCAAGAAGGAAAAGAAAAATCCGGCCCAGACCGTTTTCAAAGGTGGCGCCCGCCATATAGTCCATGGCGCCCGCCATGGGGTCTGAACTATATGCGGGGCAGAACCTCCATTTCTCCCATTTTCTCACCTTCAAACTTTCTAACCTCCATTTTTATCCATCCGAAAATCTCCCTCAACCTCCATAAAGTTCACAACTTTTTAATCTACTCACCATCCCATTAACCTTTCCATCTTCCATTTTCATACCCATCCATCAAAATCTCTTAAAAATCCATTTTTCACCATCCTTCTACAACAACCCATTTCTCTCATTTTCAACCTCAAAGGTGCATCAATGGAGTATGACGGTTACATTCTTCGCCAAGGCAATCCCGGGGAAAGGCAAAAGAAACTTCTCGAGAAATTGCAAGGACAAGAAATTATCTCGACCCGGTACGTCGACGTAGACTGTCTCTATACTCTTGGTATTTATCATAGTATTTTTCACTTGTCATATGTCTTAGGATTACACGATATTTTTGCTAGGCAAGAACCCACTTTTGAAAGGTTGACATAGGAATTTTTTAGTTCCTTGATTTACAATGTTCATCCTGACACTGCTAGCACAGTCGGCACGGTGAAATTTAGAATGTTTAATGTTGAATATAAATTCACCACCGACGAACTGGCAGAGAGATTAGGATTACCTTTTGGGAATGCCGCTATTTGTGAAGCACCTTTGGATTCGGATTGGTCGGTTGAGGCATTTTCCTTCTGGCACAGATTGTCAAATTTTCCAATTACTTCTTTTGAAGAAATTCTTGCCTCAAGGATCCATAACCCGACCATCCGTGTTTTCTGTTATATATTGGCTTGTACTATTTTTGGCCGGGAGAATCCTAACAAGGTGAATGCAAAAGAACTTCTGTTTTTGCAAGGGTGCCTCGCAAATAGGAGGATTAATTTGGTTCCTTTTATGATTGCTCACATGACTGCTGTTATTAAGAGTACAGGGACCATTGCTTTCGGAGGTTTGATTACGTCTATTGCTAGAGCTCTAAACCTCGACACTGAGATAGCCACCTTGGCACCTCTTCCTCCTCGCACAATTAATTTAAAATTTCTAAAAGATATGAAATTGTGTAGAGTCAGGAGAGAGGGGGATATGAACTTATGATCCATGGAGTGGCTATCCCATCTGTTGTTTTGCCATTCACTAGACGTACTGATGTATGTGTATAGAGGAACTGGACCTATGATTTAAATGCTCCACCTGTTACGGGTCCATTGTCTCCTAATGTTCCTAATGAGGACGGAAACGAGACTGATGACGAATATGACCGGCGAGAGCAATCCCCCGATCATCATATGTCACCCCACCATGTATCACCTGCACCCACTACACCGTCTTCTTCTCACCCTTCTGCAGGTACAGCTCCTGGTTTCTATATTACTGAGCAGATGTGGCGCGACCAGCTGGCCAGAGAAGAAAGGAGTGATGACTTACTTGCTGCCATCCAGCAGCAACTAACTAACACCATGCGATTCATGCAAGAGTCACAGCAGCAGACTAACAACTCCATTCAAAGTATCATGCAATCTCAGGCTGCTTTGGCCACCAGATTCGACGAGTTCGCAGCTTCTTAGAGCGATCATCGCCGCAACAGATCTCGTCGCCCTAGACGCTCTCCGCACGGTGGTGACAGCTCCAGCAGCATGTCGTAGCTCTTCCAGGTTACTCTTTCCCTATCTTATTTTGAAACATTGGGGACAATGTTTGATTTAAGTGTGGGAGGAGACTTTATCTGTTTTACTTGCATTTTCTTTCCTTTTACCTTTTTATTGCTTTCTAGTTTATTTATCTTGTTTTTAGTTTGTTTTTAGAATAAGCATGTGCTTGACGAGTCATTTGTGTAGTGTATCCCTATTTCCCCATTTCCTTAGCCTTACCAAAAAAAAAAATTTTTTGACAAAAGAATGTGTATTGTTCTGAAAATTTGGGCTTTGAGACAGGTTTGAGTTAGGATGCGGATGACTTGGGAAAACTTTTTGAAACATCGGTATCGTTTTAACACCATAAGCTTCGTGATTATAGGAATCGACCCCGATACCCCATATACCATGGCCTTAATTTTCCTTTTTGAATAGGTCCTTAGTAGTTTATCCTAGCAGTCAGCTCCGGCCTAAGCATGCTCTACGTAAGGGATCGATGAATATAAGTGAATGATTTGTATGTTGTGCTTCATAAAAATGCAACTTGGGTATAGGTAACCCTCACAAGGTCATTTAACCCAAAAAGTTGCAAAAATTTGCAAAAAGAAAAAAATAATAATAATAATAATAAAAGAAGAGAATAAATTTGCCCATTGTTGGTTGTTCCGAGGTAGCTGGTCCTGGACTTGGTAGGGCGGGTTACAATCCGATCCCCCACAACTACAATTGGGTCAATAAAAGGGGTTACACCAGTTTGTGTACCAGAGCCCCGTGCTTGAGATCAGAATCACTAACCGGTCACTTTACTATGAGTATGTACGGATAACGGGCTTAATGTGATTGCGCCGGAATGAAGAGGACCCAAAAGAAATGCAAAAGGTAGGCCTATGTACAGTGGGGTAATGTGGATTGGTTTGTATAAGAACGAAGTTTATGTCCGTGTCTGCGGAAAAGTGTCATTACGATATCCTTGGTTCACTTAGTTAGTACCTATCACTTCATCCTAGTTTGAACTTAGAAGCCCTTTTAGCCCAAATCATTTGTTGATACCACCTTTCTCTGTCATGAGCTATAAAGTGTTTTGCTTGGAGGCAAGCAAAGGTCTAAGTGTGGGAGGATTTGATAACACTGAATCACACTGCGTATTCAGCTCGGATTGCACATGTTTCTTAGGATTTTATTGCTATTTTATTGTGTTATGCTTGTGTTTTGTTTTGTTTTCAGGTTCTTTGTATTTCCAGAGGTCCTTGTGAAGAAATGAAGAAAAACGAGCAAGAAAACTGGTTTTTGAGGAAATTGTACACACGGCATCCACCATGGTGGGCGCCATAGGGTAGGCCATGACTTGGATAAGAGTCAACTACTGTCAACTGCCACGATCTCCTCATCTTTCTCCCTTGGTTCATATGGCGGGCGCCATGAGGAGGTGGCGGGCGCCACTTTTGTCATCTGATTTCCCTCCCAAAAGGAGTTGGGGGGCACTTTTGTCCTTCCATGTAAATTTCCTAGGCTATAAATAGACGAGTTCTAAATCATTTTTTCTTCATCCAAGCTTAGTTTCAGAACTCAAGCCATATATTTTCAGTATTGTAAAGTGATAAACTTCTCACATCGGGGAGTTATCACACTGTTTGATCGAGTCTGTAATCGAGTTTGGAGCACTCTGGTAGAAGTTAATCCTGCCGCCATTTTCATTTCCAGTCATTTATTTCCAGTTGTACTAGATTTAAAACATCCGATTTGGAGCAGGTTTCATTTACTAGTTCAGCATTTACTTTCTTTATTTTCTCGCACTCTCTTTACTTTCTTTATTTTCTCGCACTCGCTTTACTTTCTTTATTTTCTCGCACTCCATTTACTTTCTTTACCTTTTTAAGAATTTACTTTAACATGATCTATTTCAACATGTCTATTTACATTTCCATGTCCGGCTAAATCTTAAAGGTTAGAATGTAAGGATCATAGTTAAAGTAATATTCCATATAATGTGTCGATAGAAATGCTTAGGGGTTATTCTGATTTTTAACACAAGTTTTCTGTACTTTATTTCTGTTGGGTAAGATCGAAAGTCGTCCAACCTTTGGTTAAACTTGGTTAGTCTTAACTGTTCAAAGGAAGCGAAAGCGCTTTGTCCAGTTAAGTAGGAGTTTTTAATACTTTAGAAAAACGATTTTAAAACTATTTTCGGACGCGTTTATGGGTTTAAAGTCCGGTTCACATGAACCTCTTTTTGTTAAAAGTTCCAAGTCAAAATACTTTTCAACTGAGTCAAGAAACTATATTTCTTAAAAATAGGTTTATTACTTTAACGCAATGCGCGCCTTTTTATACGTGACAATAAGAGGGTTCGATTAAGGGATAAACTCGGTTCTGAATACGCGAAAGCGACAGTTCCCGTTAAATTATTTCTTTTCATAAGTAGAAAACATTACCCCACAAGTAGTTCTATTTACAAGCATTTGGAATATTATCTGACTGTGTGAATTACATTCAATCCTGTTGTTTATTGAATTTTATATCTTCGTACTTTACTCTGCTTTTACTGTGCACTCTCAAACTCCCGATTGATTTGCCTTAGATAAACATCGTAACGATAGTAATCGATAGATTGACGTTTGATCTCTGCGGGATCGATAATCTTTTGTATTACTCTGACGCGATTTGTATACTTACGAAAACACCGCATCACAACAGATGGATTTGCATCAACTTTATTGACTTTCTCAAGAAGAAGGGCTTCTTTTCTGGAGATTTCAGTTTCATCCTTTTTCTTCTTTTTACACTCTGCATCCTCTTCAGCAAGCTTCCTCTTACTTCTGGTAACGTGCTTTGACTGAGGGACAGCTTCTTCAACTCTAGATTCTACTTCTCTCATTATGGCAATGTAAGAGGCTATTGTTGTTCGATTATCTTCTTTGCGGTAGAATGGATAGTTTTCCACTGGATTCCTGATCTTTTTCACCGTGTCGGGAGAAATAGGTGTTGGTTTCACCTCTACACTTGCAATCAACTTCATATGTTTAAGATTTACGGTATTGAAAGCTTCTCCAAATTTTTCATTCATATATTCCGTGAACTTTTCTTCCTAGGTCAGATAATCCACTAACCCGCATTCAACCAGAATGTCAGAGATCAGTCTTCCAAAAGGAATGTAGTTGACAATCTTCTTTTCTGGTGAGGCCATTGTTCTGGTTTTGCGCACCATATCCCTTAAATAGTATAACAGAATTGAGGGAAGACACATTTTCTCATGTTTGTGCAGGTAGTACAACATGTGTTTTTTATTTGCGTTGGCAAAATCTGTAGCACTCTTTGTCGGTCTTGGATTGATGCATCCAAGAATGATCTTGTGCCAGATCCTTAGGTTGTCACGCAAGTTTTTACTTTTGTAGTCCGTTGTTCCTGATTGACAGCTTTTGAAGATAGCATTGTTGATGACTGACTCAGATTTCTCAGTTTTTCCGTACACCCTCTTTCCTTCCAAGAACTTCATTCCTAGCAATTTGGAGATAGATCTTTCAGTGATGATAATCTTCTGCCCCAGAACAAAAGATACCACATGGAATTCATCTGTATCTGCATGTCTCCAGAATTCTTTCACTAGATCATCAAAGCATGGACCTCTTAGTCTATCAAAGTAATTCTTCCATTCTTGAGCACCCAATTGATCAATTAGGTTAAACCCATTATCAAAGAGGTTATTGAAATTAACATCTAGCTCTTTCAGAACAGTTAGAGCGTTTGCATGTGTCACACATGTCATAGAGTGAGTTTTCTGGGTGACATGGTTTGCATCAATTGAGGGAAGATTTAATAGATCTAAAACAACTGGTTCAGCCGTTGAGAGAGTAGTAGTGGGTGTGATGGATGAGGATGGTAGTTCTTGGGAGATTTGAGCAGTATCTTGTTGATGAGTGTTCATCCTTACGGTGGTAAGAAGGAATGAGGATTGAACTTTGAGTTGATTTTGAGGGAGTGATAGATAGAGAGAGAAATAGATGAGAGTCCATTAACTTTTTAGGGTTTGTGAGAGAGAGATAAAAAATTCTCGAGGGTTTAAAGGACAGATACATTCTTGAGGGGATAAGCTAATAAATGTGATAAAGTTGAGTCAATCTCGAGAGAAATGTTGTTCGTTTAATTTGAATAGTTAAAGTGACTTGCTTTTATTTAAATCACGTGCAAAAATCATTTTTCCGAAAATATGACATGTCACATAATTATCAGAACTTGAGATGCGTTAAGAAAATGCTTCTGATGATTTGAAAAATACTTTTCTTCTGACTAAACACATGCGGTTCTGAAAATGTTTTATTCTGAACAGTACTTCATATTCAGGTGTTTTAAAATGATTAGAAATCTATCTTCAGCTAAGGGTTTTGTGAAAATGTCAGCCCACTGATGGTCTGTATCAATGAATTTTAAGCATAGAGTTCCCTTCTGAACATAGTCCCTAATAAAGTGATGTTTTATTTCAATGTGTTTAGCCCTAGAATGCAAAATTAGATTTTTACTTAAGTAGATAGCAGCAGTATTATCACAGAAGATAAGAATGTTACTCTCATATATCTGATAGTCTTCTAGCTGATTTTTCATCCATAGCATTTGAGTGCTACATAGAGAAGCTGATATGTTTCTGCTTCAGCTGTTGAGAGAGCAATAATGGATTGTCTTTTGCTTGACCATGAGATTAGGCTGCTTCCTAAGAACTGACAGTTCCCCGATGTACTCTTTCTTTCTAATCTGTCTCCGGCATAATCTGCATCGCAGTAACCAGAAAGAGTATACTCTGATGTTTTCTTATACATCAGGCCAAGGTTAGTTGTTCCTTTCAGATACCTTAGAATTCGCTTCACAACGGTTAAATGTGATTCTCTTGGATCTGATTGGAATCTAGCACATAGATGTACACCGAATAATATATCAGGTCTAGAAGCAGTTAGATATAAGAGAGAACCTATCATACCACGATAGAGTTTTTGACAAACCTTAACTCATGTTTCTTCCTTTCCCATGATACATGTTGGATGCATTGGTGTTTTAGCAATGTTGCAATCCGTCATATTGAACTTCTTCAGAAGTTCTTTTGTGTACTTGGTTTGATGGATGTAGGTGGCCTCTGATCTTTGATCAATCTGAATTCCAAGGAAGAACTTCAGTTCTCCCATGAGGCTCATTTCAAATTCGACCTGCATTAACTTTGAAAATTCTTGACATAGAGAAGAGTTAGCAGAACCAAAAATAATGTCATCAACATAGATTTGAACAATGAGAATGTCATTCTTATATGTCTTGCAGAAAAGAGTTGTGTCAACCTTTCCTCTGGTGAAATTGTTTTCTAGTAAAAAGTTGCTCAATCTTTCATACCAAGCTCTGGGAGCTTGTTTTAAACCATAGAGTGATTTTTTAAGTTTAAAAACAAAGTCTAATTTTTCTGAATTTTCAAAACCAAGAGGTTGTTTGACATAAACTTCTTCTGATATATAACCATTTAAGAATGCACTCTTAACATCCATTTGATATAGAGTGATGCCATGATTTACTGAAAAGGATATTAGCAAACCTATTGCTTTAAGTCTTGCAACGGGAGCAAATGTTTCGTTGTAGTTAATTCCTTCTTGTTGACTGTATCCTTGAGCAACAAGTCGTGCTTTGTTTCTGACAACTTCTCCCTTTTCATTTAGCTTGTTCCTAAATACCCACTTGGTTCCTATTACATGAACATTCTTGGGTTTAGGAACTAGATCCTAAACATCGTTTTTAGATAACTGGTTGAGTTCTTCTTCCATAGCCAGAACCCACTCTTTGTCCATGAGGGCTTCTTCAATTATAGCTGGTTCTATCAATGATACTAGTCCTATAAGTGTTTCTTCTGATGGTCTAAAGGCTGATCTGGTTCTGATATGAGCATCTTTGTTACCCAGAATTAGTTCCTCAGGATGTGACGTGGACAGTCTTCTTCTTCGTTGAGATGGGGTATTTGGAGTTACTTCAATGGTTTCTTGTGTAGGATCTTGCTGTTCTTTAACTTCATCTGTCTTTTCCTTAGGTTCGGAGAATCTGATTTCCAAATCTGCAAGTTTCTCAACTAGCTCTGACTTTTCTGAGTCAGGCTTGTCATTGAATCTAACATGAATAGATTCCTCCACAATTCTTGATTTTGTGTTGTAAACTCTGTAGCCTTTCGAGCATTCAGAGTATCCCAACAACAGACACTTCTGTGCTTTGGAATCAAACTTGCTAAGATTCTCTTTAGTGTTAAGCATAAAACAGACACATCCAAATGAATGAAAATAAGAGATGTTGGGTAATTTATTCTTCCATAATTCATATGGAGTTTTATTCAAGATAGGTTTTATAGAGATTCTATTTTGAATATAACATACTGTGTTAATTGCTTCTGCCCAGAAGTGCTTAGCTATGTCAATTTCTAGGATCATGGTGCGAGTCATTTCTTGTAAAGTTCGATTCCTTCTTTCTACAACTCCGTTTTGTTGTGGAGTTCTAGGGCAAGAAAAATCGTGAGATATTTGTCGCTCCCGGGATTTTCATCCAAGTACAAACGCGAAAGTGGCACTGAAACAGAGTCGCCAGCAATGTGTATTTATCCCATGAGAGGGAAAGGAAACACTGCATAAACCTGAAGGAAAGGAAAGAGCATGGTCTCGCGACCAAGAGAACTGGGTTCGGGAGTCGGTTACGCGAGAGGAAGGTATTAGCACCCCCTCGCGTCCATCGTACCCGATGGGATCCACGCTTGCTTGTCTCGATCAAAGGGTGATAGAAAATGATACCGGAAAAGGAACTGAAAGAAAGAAAGGAGAGAGAAAGAGAAGCAAATGTAGGGAAAATAAAAGAAGTGCTCGCATGGGCCCTACCCCACTGCCTACGTATCTCATCGGGAGCATGAGAATCAGAGCGACGTAGTTCCCCTCACTAGGGATGGATTGCTTGTGTTTTTTTAGAGAACGGCTTACGTTCTGGCTCAGGTGTTGCAGGCTCGCTGGTCCGAGTGCGTTACCATCTTGCAAGAGAACGAGTAGGAGCGCGTTCGTGCGTTGAGAATGAATGAGATGAGAAAAGAATTCCCGAAGGAAAAGACGTTATTGTTTGTTTTTGTCTTTTAAGAGTTTTTTCATTTGTTTGCATATGATAGTGTATCTGAATCTTAGTCATTGGAATGTGTACCTTCTCACATTCCAAGATGGAATGGGTAAGAAAGCACACTAAGAGTGAAGAAGACCCTCACCCTTAGTTCCAATTATCAAGGTTCAAACACACTAGCATACTTGTGTTTATTAAGTGTTTTTGTTGATTATGAAGTGAAGAAGTGTTTTTTATTATTTGCACCTTCAACAAGTATTGCATTTAAGTCCCTCATACAAGATCAAATATGTAACACATTGACCTAAGATGGGCCATATGCTACACATTTTAAGATTATAAGAGAAGACCCCTTATAATCTTTTCTTTATATGAAAGGCCTAAATGCAATAAGTGCCTACCTTTATTAGATACTTTGAATTTTCTTTGAGATGAGAAGATGAAAGACTCAAGAGAGGGTAAAGGTAAAAATCTATATGGACTAAGACTCAATCCTAATTGATTAGTTAAGGGAGTGATCCTAAAGTTTGTGAGGTTTCAACCTAAAGTCTAAAGAGAGAATGAATTAAACAATTCACTTCTAAAGTAGAAGATGAATTGTAATTCACAAGGGGAAAGTGATGAGTTATTAAAAGAAAGCACATAAGTGCTTAGCAAAACACAAAATGGAATTGTAAAAGAGAAAGGATAGAAGTTGAATGTGGATTCCTTATCCACAATCAATTGAAACTTACCAAAGCCCCTACATGGTTAGTAAACATGTATAAGAAGTATAAGAAGTAAAAGAACATGTAATGCATCATAAAACTCAAAAGAATTAAATGAGAAAACAAATCCTAGAACCACAATCAGAATGTACATCATATGGACAACACGTGAATATCATCATACAAGTGCAAGTGAATAAGCAATAATCATCACCCATTAGCATTTAAACATGCTACAAGAAGAAGGGGTAGATGAAAGATGGAAAGAAATGAAGAGGACATGCATAAATGGAACATGTAAATCAACAACCAGAATTGAAACTAAATGGAAAATGGTTTATAAACATCTCAAAAATATTTATGAATCAACTTTAAGACATTCAAGAAGTAATATAAGAAGAATTGAAATGAAAGTTCAAAAAGAAAGTGCAAACAAAACATGTTAATGATGCACAAAGTTCAAATTGAAATGAACATGTAAAGATGACCTATAATGTGTATCAAAGACCTATAATATCATATGAATGGCTCATAACATATGCAAATGCTCATACAAATGTGCACAAAAGAATTCATGTAAACATGCACTAAAGATTACAATGATATAACATGTCATAATGCTTTAAATGAAATGCATCAAGCAAAAATCAAATGTCCTCATGAAAATTATGAAAACATGGTATTGGAGTTCACTAATCAGAGATGAATCACATATCAAAATAGCATATCAAAATTCAAAGCAAAATGACTTCAAACAAAGCAATTAGGTCAAATTGAAACATCATGCAAAGTGGTACAAATATAGGCATCAAGACATGTAATAAAGTGACCTAAAAATCAAACAAAAATCATATAACATGCTTCAATGTATTAGTGAATCAATGCAAAAAGAATCATGTCAAAACAGTTGGTAATGAGCAAGAACAAAATTAAACAAATTCAAGTATCATGCTTAGAATGCATCTAAATGGAAATTCAAAGAAAATTATGGACCAGGGGTAAAAAGGTCATAAAATCAGAAAATAAAATCATGAAAAATTTCCTAAATGTTTTAAGAATACACATGAATTTTTGTAGAATTTTCCAATATGTTTTGGTATTTTTAAAAATTAGAAATGAAACATGTACAATAAAGGAAAAATGAAAATGAAATGCAAAGGGAAGGGGGTATGAACATAGCAATAATGCAGTGCAAATTAATTGGGCTTGGAAACAAGGGGGTGTGATTATCAATCTGCATAGGTCCATTTACGCGCCAAACACAATAATAAGTGTGCACCATCAGTCAACAATTTTGACCCACTCACAACCATCAGATCAAGTCCAAGTCAAACCAAAGTCAAAGTACGCATGATCAACAAACACACGTGAATGTCCACACTCCCTATCGTGTACCATGCCATACAAAGTTTAAGTGAGTTCAGAAAATTGGCATGTGACTTGCACGCTTTTTTTTTGTGTTGGCAGCATGGTAGCCATTGGATCACACTCATCCAACGGATCACATTCAAACTGGTCATAAAACCCTAACATGAAGCCATCGGCCGGAGAGGGACCTCCGGTCACCTTCTCCGGTCATTTACCACCGTCTGCAACTCACATTTCTCCAGAAATTCACAATCCACATACCAAATGAAAGCTAAACTTACGTACATCAAGAATTTAGCACTGAAATCACCAAACAATGCACACACAGCAAGAAATGATCACAAACACTTTGCCCTAAGTTTAGATCTACACCTCTGAGAGGTCTATCAACTAGCCAGAAATGTTTCATTGCTTCTAATAAGCCATAATCAACATGAAACAAGCTTAAAAAATCAATGAATCACACCAGAAGAGTTAAGAAATTCCAAACCTGAAACTTGAAGATTCTTTGTTCAAAAGAAAACCAGAGATGTTGCCTTGAGTTCTTGAGCTCCAATGTGGCCAAATAAAGGCTTAGATACAAGAGTGGATGATACTTCAGTGAAGGAGAGCTGAAATCCAAGATTTAAAACAGTTGCAATGTGATGAAAATGGGAGAGAGAATCAGAGAGATTCTGAGAAGAAGATGAGGGAGATGAAGTGGAGCTCGAAAAGCAGTTGAAATGTGGAGGAATTGAGAGAGAATGGAAAGAGTTTCTCAATTGAATATCAGAAAAATGAAGCTCAGCCCTGAATTCGTGAAGGGAAGATTTGTTTTATATGTTGAGCTTAACCATGGTTAACTGGGTGAATCAACTGAGTCATGGTGGTTTAGGTGAGTCGTCCCTAACTAACTGAGTCAAGTTAGTTAGGGAGAGCAATGATAAGGTGATGATAGTTCATGGTAAGCTATGGTGATGGTGACAAGAGAAATGGAATGGCAAGGCTGTGTAACACAAAACTTGTTCAGCAAGCTTGTCATTTCTACTTTCATGCATAGCACGTGCTATGGTGTGTATGCAATGTGTTTGGTTTAAAAAGGCAATGGATAGCTGGTATGAATAAAGCACGTGCAAGCTTGTACCAACAATATCAACAACATTGGTTTTTTTTTTTTTTTCTGGTTTTTTATAACAGTTTGTAGACATGGGTGTTTAATGGTGATTTTCTCTTTGCATTGTGGATGATTTGATGAGTTCTTGGAGTTATTGGCAAGAGGGATTGTAGTAGAACTACTTTGGCATGAAAATTGAATGGAAATGATGCTTGGGAGAGGTTGAAAATGACTTAGAACAATAAGGTTTGGAAACTGGTTATGGGCGAGGAAATGAGGTTGGTTGGCAAGGTGTGCATGGCATGGATTTTCAGTTGTGTTGACCAATCTTTGAGCTATCATAACTCCTTGTCCTTTGATCAAATGAAAAAATCATGAACATCAATCTTGAAGATCTCACATAGGGGAACAACTTTGATGTTGCAAGATTTTTCATTTGAAGCCTTTAACCATGAGTAATTGATCCCTACATTTTGCCCACCAACTGTTTGAGAAAAGGACTGCGCGCAGACCTGGCCAAACTTGGTCATGACATGGTTCTTGGCCTACCTTCCTCCAACTTTGATCAATCATATCTCCCTCATTTTTTATCCAATGGAAATGTTCTACCCATGGATTTGAAGCTTAAAGCAAGGCCTTTCATTGAGGCAGAGTGGAATTTTCATTTGGTGCTCCAAATTTGAATGGCCTTGGTTCAAATTCTGATGCAAAATGGCCAAAACTTGCTATTTTTAGTAACCCTTCTTCATCCAAAAATGGCAACTTTCCACATCTTGATTTTTTCATGATTCCTTTGGAGTTTCTTGATCAAATTTTGTACATTGGACATATGTAACATGAATTTCATGATTTTGGGCTCAAAAATTCAAGAGTTGACTTTTTCCCCTGATTATTTGACTTGGCCCCAAATTTCCTGATTTTTGATCTTTCTTCCAATTGAACCACCTCCAAAACCAATTGAGGGGCAATTCTCCATACACATACACTTAAGAACATGTAGAATACCATGACATCAAGTTTTGTCCAAAAAATCAAAGATTCCCTGATTTAATGGGAAACCCTAGTTTTGGTGCCCACCTCCTAGGAGAAAAATGTGCAGTCTTCAATTTCAAATTCCTCAGAGTATGTTGTGTACCTTCTTAAAGGATGATGAGATATACCATTTGAGGATGATTTTGGATCAATGAGCTATCTCTTTTGAGGGTTTTCCTTCAATTTTTGAACCTCTTGCATAGTGAAAGATGTAGTGCTTCAATCTCCCATTGAATCTCACTTCCTTGAGGTTGTGGATGATCAATTGAGATAGTATGATACATGAGAGACCTCTTGGCTTGCCTAGAGCCAACTTGATTGACCTTTTTGTGCTTTGAATGATTCCTTGATTGTCCACCTTCCACCTGATCACATGCCCTGATGGTAAGAAGGATGCCATGCTTCATTTTTCTATGTTGAATGCAATGTAATGTTAATGAGGTGGATATGATATGATAAATGATAATGCCATGCTATGATGCCAAAAGGGGAGAGCAAATTTTGGGGTATTACAGCTGCCCCTATTCAAGCGCTGTAGACCTGAATGCCTGAAAGCAATTGCTTTCGGACTTTCAAGGTATATAGTGATTGAATACCAAATATAACCAAAAATTTGCTCTGGGTAATGAAGAAGAAAAGGGATATAAACCCAACGAGACTGCTGGATTGAATCTTCGATGAAACGTCGGAGAGATCTGTCTTTTGAACGACGCCAGACGACTACTGGCTTGCCACGCTGCTGGTGGACTTTAATAATGTCTTTTATGCAATTCCAGACGACTACTGGCCTGCCACGCTACTGGTGGACTTTGATAATGTCTTTTGAACGACGCCAGACGACTACTGGCTTGCCACACTACTGGTGGACTTTGATAATGTCTTTTGAACGACGCCAGACGACTACTGGCTTGCCACACTACTGGTGGACTTTAATAATGTCTTTTATGCAATTCCAGACGACTACTGGCCTGCCACGCTACTGGTGGACTTTGCAGCTTCGTGCCACCCGAAGATGGACTTTTGCCAATCCACTGTTGGACTTTTGCCACCCGAAGACGGACTTTTGCCAATCCACTGTTGGACTTTTAGAATATGCCACCCTTAGATGGACCTTTCGCCAATCCACTGTTGGACTTTTGCCACCCGAAGACGGACTTTTGCCAATCCACTGTTGGACCTTTGCCACCCGAAGACGGACTTTTGCCAATCCACTGTTGGACTTTTGCCACCCGAAGACGGACTTTTGCCAATCCACTGTTGGACTTTTGCCACCCGAAGACGGACTTTTGCCAATCCACTGTTGGACTTTTGCCACCCGAAGACGGACTTTTGCCAATCCACTGTTGGACTTTTGCCACCCGAAGACGGACTTTTGCCAATCCACTGTTGGACTTTTGCCACCCGAAGACGGACTTTTGCCAATCCACTGTTGGACTTTTGCCACCCGAAGACGGACTTTTGCCAATCCACTGTTGGACTTTTGGCTGCTTTGCCACCCGAAGATGGACTTTTGCCAATCCACTGTTGGACTTTGCTAACGTCTTTTAACAATGCCAGACGACTACTGGCTTGCCACACTACGGGTGGACTTTCGCAAAATTCCAATACTGGATTACACTCTGCATCCGTGTCAGACGTCTCTGCCGACTTTGCTGAGGAACAATGATCAATGACTTGACTTTAGAGGTTCCTGAGAGGATAGCATCTCTGCTGGATAATGAATGAACAATCCGTCTGCTCCGAATTGTCAAGTTTGCCAAAAATAAATTGGACTTGAAGAATAATAGATCTGCCAGTAATCACTTCATCTACTGGGGGAATGAATTCTGGTCACAGCGACTCCGCTGGGGATGAGAATTTCTTTGCATGGCGTCTTGCTAAGGAAGAAAAGTCGTAAAAAAACTCTGCTTGGGGATCTATCCAATCCAAGACCCTTTGTAGGGGTTATCCACCTTTTGACCCGGCTGGGGAAAGACTGTGTCATCCTTGTTGAGGAATAGATTCTGCCGATCTTATAAACCTCTGCGGGGAGAACAACAACTCAGCTGGGGAGTATTGCTGACAAGATTCGATGCTGACCTCTGTGGGGGATCATTACCAGAGACACAAACTTGCTGGGGACCAGGGCTACTTTGCCAGGGATATGCGAATCCTGGTTAGAAAATTCCCCTGCAACTTGCTAGGAAAGAGTCCTTAGAGATCTGTTGGGGAAACCCAAAGCAAATCCACAGTAGTCTGCTGAAGAATATGACTGTCAAGCTTAGGATAAGTACCACAATGCCCCATGTTAGGCGAGCTTCCCTTTAGACAATTCCGTTAGGGATGACGAGTTTATAGCAAACTCTGCTGGAGGAAACTGCTTTAAAACGTCTCGTGCTGGGGAATGCCTTTTGAGAGGATTTTACAGAAGACCAACTGTCCTCAAACTCTACTGGGGACGATCAACACTTCACGCTGGGGAAACAAACATGCCCCATGCTTGGGCAAACCAACAATTTATCCCCGAAGAGGATGTCATAAGAGGATTTACAGAAGATTTAGCCTCTTCAAACTCCTGCGACTTCGCTGGGGATAATGACCATCAGTTTCGGTATCGACGAGACCACTCTTTTGGGGAACTTGTGACCGTTATCGACACAGAAAAGCTTGTAGCTGTTGGAAGTACTGTATGAGAAAATCGACTTAATAAGATGCAACGGTACCCAGTTAAACTTAATTCACTGATATCGACCCGTTATGAACAATCGTCGACCGAACGATGAACGCCGATCTCCTTACCCGTAATTGCCCCAGTCTTTTGCGTGGGGTAAATGATTACTCGCCTTGTGCTTAAAATCATCTGTACCTGCTACCCGCAACAAAAGAATATGCACACATGCCCCGAGCTGGATCTAACTTCTGCAATTAAGAAAATCCAACCCTGAACCACCACTTGTTGGGGAGCAAGGTTTGTATGCAATCTCTTGCTGGAGAACATTATTAATGAAGCCTGCTGAAGACAGGGACCACAAATGCCTTGGGTTGGAATGCCCCTTGGTTTCAATCCTTTTGGCTGATTGAATACATATGCGTGACCAACCATTTTTCTTCACTTGTCCCAGACCAACATGATCCACCGGAAGAAATTGTCCCTAGAGGATTTTACAGAAGACTTGACATCCAAAACGCTTCAATGTCCTCAAACTCTTGTAGAGATTTGTCGGATCTCGACGTAACTGCCCCAAACCGCATGGATTACTTAGAAGAAATCACCTCAAGAGGATTTTACAGAAGACTTGGCAAGCTCAATGCTTCAGTGTCTTCAAACTCTTGTAGAGATTCATCGGATCTCGACATAACTGCCTCAGACTGTATGGTCTACAGAAGAATTCGCCTTGAGAAGATCCATGAAGAATCTCATACCACCGTGGGATATTCTGCCTCAGTATTCTGAAACCTGGATGGGCTGATTAGTTGTCTGGATGGACTAACTTCTCGTGCTTTTGGGATGGCCTGCCTCAGTATGACCCTTGAAGTGGTTTTGCCCCAGTTTGGCTGAACTCTGAAAAGATTTCTCGACGTAATTGACTCAGACCGGCTACACCTTAAAGAGATGATTCGACGTGACTGCCCCGGATCGACTACGTCTTAACACAACTTGTTGGGAAAGCTCCTGCTCAACAAAGTTTCCTGAGGAGGTACCACTGGACGTGACTGCCCTTCGGGAGTTTCAGGATTCTCAACTCGGCAAGATTAAACTTCTGGACTGGATTTCCATATGTAAACTTCTTTTGATGTCAAACAAATGTATGCAAGCAGAAAATGTTTTATTCTGAGAATGAAAATTCTAATGCAACACAACATGTTAATCTCGAAGTTTTACTAACAAGATGTAGCAAACCCTTTTGTGAGCGAATCACGGGTTAGGATACGACATTAATTTTTGAAAGAAATAATGCAATGCACATGCAACACCAACAAAGATCTTTTAGCACAGCTGATAGGAGTCAGGAACGCTATCTCTTGGTAGTATGCCTTTGAAATAACCCTGTTTCAATTAGGACTTTTGAGGGTTGTATCGTGGCCTGGTTCACGGTTTTTGAGAAAAATGGTTTTAAGGCTCAAAGTTTATTGGTGCCCACCCACTCTTCGTGATATTCTCCAGTCCTACATTCAGCTAATTTGCACAAGCGTTCGCCTCTCAAAAAGATTTTGTGATCCTTAAGGAACCCATGCATCTGATGGTTTGACACCCAATGAGGCTTTGGAGTGACAGTCACCCCCTTTGTCTTTTGTTCATAGTCACACGACTTTGTTCTTTCTCGAGGATTTTCTTTTGTAATCCTTTTGGTTTCACATTCTTTTGCTTTTTGATCCCTAATTTTTGCCTGGACTGACTCTTTTGAATCTTGGATTTCGGAGTCCAGCGGGATGCCCTAACTTTTGCCTAAGTTGCTTGTTTTCAAGTTTCAACTTAGCGGGCTTTTTCATTTTTTCTTCTTTTTCTTTTTCTTGAACACGTCGTGTGACACTGGCTTGTCTTGACTTTGTTGAAAGGGTTGTGACTGCCTCACTCTTTGATTGTTGATGGATAACCATTGTGGTTTCATATCTCTTGACCTCTCAGCGGTGAATTAAAAGGTAATGAATCCTCAGATGCACACTCCTTTTGAGGTTTGAACGCTTGGTCAAACTAACTGACGCCTACCCTGCCCCTGGGTTAAATGTGAGGGTTTTTTCATACGAAAGAAACTCCTACTTCAAGGCTCAAAGGGGTTAACGAGGGTCTATCTCCCTTATATCTCCAGTGTTTGAGGAGTTGAAACAATGCCTGTACATCCTCAACAGGGTTCTTATTCCAAAGCACACTGTTAGAGATTTTTGCGTTTTCAGATCATCATTCTCCCTCATAGAGTTTGAGCAAGAAAAATGGTATTGCAGTACACATTAGCATTAAATGAGTAAACACAAATGAAATTCTTCAAGAAAACATATTCATTGCATTAAAATCCTCATACCAAATACAAACAAATTTTAACATGCGAACAATGTCTGAACGAACAAATAAAAACTACATATGAAAATGCAGCAAGGAAAATAAAGATTGTCGTTGTTGAGGAGGCTTGGCTCCGTCTAGACTGACCACTTCTGGTGATGTTCTTGTAACTTTGAGCACTCACCATGGTACAGAAGCTTCACCTTGTGGGGTACCGTCTGGGGTGATAACCTTTGAGTCAATCAAATCCTGCACCTTGTGCTGGAACACATTACAGTTATCAAGTGTGTGCCCAAACGTTCCTGAATGGAACTCACAACTAACACTCATGTCATAGTCCAGAGGAATGGGGTATGGCACAGGCATGGCCTTTCTCAGCTGGATTTGCGAACTTTTGAGCAAACGAGCCAACAACTGACTGTACGGAATAGGAATAGGATCAAATGTCCTCTTGGGCTTCCTTGGTCTGAGTAGCCTCCGCTGCTGATAATCTTGCTGCTGCTGGTTCGGGCGCCCAGCCTGGCCCTACACTTTCCTTTCTGCATTCGGCTGAGGCACAAACAAGGGTTGCTGACATAGGTCTTCTGCAACACAGGGTTGTGGAAGAGATCCCTGACGTGAGGTGGACCCTTTGGAAAAGGAGAGAGTCCTCAGTTCCCTTGCAACAATGGGAGTGACATCACTTGGTTTACCAGCACCAACTGATGCAAACTTGATTGTCCCTGAATCAATTAGCTCCTGGACTTTATGCTTGAACCTGGTACAATTCTCAACATTGTGACCAGGTGCCCCAGAATGGAACTCACATCTAGCCTTAGCATTAGGTCCCAGAGGAATCTTCGTGGGCAATGGTCCCAAACTAACACACTCAACCAGCTTGAGCTCGAGCAAGTAAGAAAGCAATTGCGCATACGAAATCGGAATGGGATCGAACTTCCTCTTAGGCCCCTCTGACTTAGGATCCTCTTGGAAATCAGGAAGTGACTGCTGATGCGAGAGCTCTGAACCTTTAGCTTTCAGAGGAGATTCACGAAGCAATCCATGATCTAAAGCATATCCCAAAGAGATGGGAGGAGTAGAGACCTCTGTTGTGGAAGCGGGCACATGATCATTTTCCTTTTTTAACACCTTATTCAAGATTTCCATGACCAGGCCCATTTGAATCTTCATCTGGTTGACTTCTTCCCTCAGTAGTTCCTGACCTCGGGACAACGCCTGAATGTCCCCCATAAAATGCCCCAATTGGGCTCTCACCCCAGCCAAATCCTTCTGCATTTGATCCATGATTCTTACTTGATTTCTTCGCGTCGAATATCGGTGAATATGATTCTCAGCTATACTGCCTGAAACCAAATAAAGGTTAGAGACCCCGCAACGAGTACCTGAAAAGCAAGTAACAAAAATGCAAAATGATATGCAATGCCATGCAATGCTATGTTTGTCATTTCCGAGGTGCTTTATACCCTGATTCCAATCCAAACCACAGAAATCTGAAGACCAGAAATCGTGATATAAAGAGACGTATCGTGGTCATGTGCTTGTGTGCAGCTATCTGATAAGGAATAATTCTGAATAAAACTGCTCATACTCATTCAACAAAGTATTCAAGTACATTTAAGAAAGGCTCATCCGCAAATGCAATACAAGGAAAAATGGATCCATCAACAAGCCTGATGGTAACCATTAACAACAAAATATAAGGAAAAGAACATCAGTCTGACAATTCCACATCCTTCAGCTTATCACTTGAGTATTTGATCTCCTCAAAAAGTATACGGGTACGCTGGTGATTCGGCTTTTCAATCATCTCTTTGATCAAGACATCCCTTTTCTCAAGAGCTTCATTTAAAGAACCCATATGCAGCATCAGAGCCTCGTCATCACACACTCCTTTGTGTCTCTTTATGCCGGCTTGCGTCTTGAGTATCTCCCTTTCTATCATGACTTCTTCAAGCTCTTTCTTGGTATTCCTCATCTCACCTCTAGCTTCTTCTAGCTGTTCTTGACTCTTACCGAGGCTTTCCCGATACTTTCTCCTCTGCTCATGCGCCTTTTCAAGCTCTTCGTCCTTAATCTGCAACTGTTCCTGTAATTCAGCATTCTCTATCCTAACTTCGTCCCAAGCGTGCTGAAACTTTGTTAACTTTTCTTTGGTCTGTGCTAACGCCTGCTTGGTTTGCTTGTGGGCTTGAGTAGCATCATCAGCACCTTTACTAATCTTCCGGAAATGTTGGGCTCTTCCAGCAAAGTCTTTTTCTTTTGCAGTTAGGATTTGTTCAGCATCTTGGGCTTTCCGCTCCAGCTCTTTGTTGGCATGTAGAGCATTCTGAAGACGGCTACTCAACTCGGAATTCTCTCCTTGGAGCTTTTTCACCAAGGCTTGCAACTTGTCACCTTCTTCCACCGTAGCAGTGCTTCTTGCTTTCTCATTCTCCGGATACAAAAGGGGTGCCTTACCAAAAGGCAAGAGAAAATCTTCAACTCTTTTCTTTACCCACTCTTCATATGCTGGATAAACCCGGTTGTTAGGCTTTCCTAGAGTAACTTTCCCCTTTTTCAGTATGCTACCCCAGCTTTCAGAAGCTTTCTGTGCTGCTTCCCAACCATCTGATGTATGAAAATAGAGGGACTCCTCCACCTCTCTCTTAATAGGCGGACCTGTCAGGGCATACCCAAATTGTCGAATGGCCAAAGAAGGATTGTAGTTAATCCCACCCATTCTTCCTATCAGTGGAACGTTAGGGAACTTACCACAGCTGTGGATAATATTCTTGCCAATCAGCCCATGATCTACCCATACGATGTCCTTGGCCACCAATCCCATTAAACGCTATTTCCACTCTAGAGAATCTTTGGAATCCACAAAAGCCCCTGATTGTGGTAAACGGCCTGAAAACCACTTATAGAACAAGGGTGCACAACAACGAATTATCCCTCCTCTTTTCTTTTCGTTTCGGTTGTACAACGAGTAGTGAAGATCTCCCAGTAGCGTTGGCACCGGGTTCTTCATCATGAATATTCGTATAGCGTCCGTATCAATGAAATCCGGCTCGTTGGGAAACAACATTATGCCGTATATACAAAGGGCTAGCAAAGCATTAAAAACAAGCCAATTCTCGCCTTTAGCTGCTTCCTGGGCCTTCTTAATCAGATATTCCAGCTTGTAACCACGAATCTTTCCTTTGTTGGAGACATTGTCACTTAACTCTGATTTGCTCAAATAAAGAGCACCAGCCAACTTCCCAAAGTCAAGATCCCCCACCGATCCAAAGAAAGGGGGCTCCTCCTTGATAGCAATCCCCAACATGTTGGAATACTCCTCCAGGGTAGGAACCAACACATAGTCTGGAAATACAAAACACCTCAGAGGCGGATCATAGAACTGCATCAACGTATGGAGACCTCTGGCTTCATAATCACTGACATTACGGACCATAGATAAAATCCACCCATATTTCTCTTCAAAAGCTTCTCTTGCTGCAGGGCTCGCCATTCCCTTCAGCATAACAATAGGGCCCAAAGTAGGCGTAAGGAACTTATAGCTGATGATATTCTTCCTCTCTTTAGTGTTCATCTTTGTAGGGACCTGATGACTGGAATCAAGGGTAATATATGCACCTGGAAATGAATAAACATGTATGTTAAAATATGATAATGCAATGCAAAGGGCAATGTGATCAGGTAATCAGGTGTCTGTGCTGAACTGTGAACGGTGTCAGTGTAGCTCTGAGACTAATATAGAACCATAGATAAGAACCATCTGAATACAATAGGATGAAACTTCCTTTTTGTGCAATGATGATAGAAAACCGGGTATGTAGGAGGTCATGGTTACCTGCAAACCTGTAAACAACCCGCCCTTCTCACATGTGGGTACTAGGATGTTCAGTATCCCGGGCTCTCAGGTCGAGAAATGATGATACGTTCACCATTTCTGGTTTGGCATCATCATCAATCGAGGAGGCCTCAACTGATTCTCCAAAACAAAAAGGTCCTCAGCTTCTGGCACTGAGGTCGAGAAGCAATAGTACATTCATCCCTCAGGGTACAGTACTATCGCCAATCGAGGAGTGCCTCCGCTGATTCTCTTTCAAAAAGGGATGTCCTATAGCAAGTTCCCAGCATTGGGTCCTCGGATCGAGAATGTGCAATGGGTTTGCCACGGAATGTGGTCTGCCACTATCACAACTCGGGAGGAGTGCCGCAACTGAGTCCTCGGGAATGGTCACCAGAGTCGACAGTTCCTCAAGAGAATAACCACTGGCCTGCATAACATGCAGTAGCAGAAAGCTCCTGATAGAACCTCGTCTGGTTGTGGGTCTCATGAACAACAATACGTGGTCACCACCACGCAAGCGTCATGACTATCCACTCTAATACCTATGTGTGTACTCAAGCCTTGGTAGTGAGCTTATCTCTCAGAACACCCATCCCGCCAAACAGACAAAACAGTGCAACACAATATAATATATGATATGTAATGCTAAAATGCGGTAAATACAGTAAAATAAATAAACAACAACATATAGCACAACAGTAAACACCCAATGAAAGAAAAGCAGACAAGCGCTAGGATTGACTCGCTAAGGAAACCAGAGATTCTGGGTTCGATTTCCCCAGCAGAGTCGCCAGCTGTCGCTCCCGGGATTTTCATCCAAGTACAAACGCGAAAGTGGCACCGAAACAGAGTCGCCAGCAATGTGTATTTATCCCATGAGAGGGAAAGGAAACACTGCATAAACCTGAAGGAAAGGAAAGAGCATGGTCTCGCGACCAAGAGAACTGGGTTCGGGAGTCGGTTACGCGAGAGGAAGGTATTAGCACCCCCTCGCGTCCATCGTACCCGATGGGATCCACGCTTGCTTGTCTCGATCAAAGGGTGATAGAAAATGATACCGGAAAAGGAACTGAAAGAAAGAAAGGAGAGAGAAAGAGAAGCAAATGTAGGGAAAATAAAAGAAGTGCTCGCATGGGCCCTACCCCACTGCCTACGTATCTCATCGGGAGCATGAGAATCAGAGCGACGTAGTTCCCCTCACTAGGGATGGATTGCTTGTGTTTTTTTAGAGAACGGCTTACGTTCTAGCTCAGGTGTTGCAGGCTCGCTGGTCCGAGTGCGTTACCATCTTGCAAGAGAACGAGTAGGAGCGCGTTCGTGCGTTGAGAATGAATGAGATGAGAAAAGAATTCCCGAAGGAAAAGACGTTATTGTTTGTTTTTGTCTTTTAAGAGTTTTTTCATTTGTTTGCATATGATAGTGTATCTGAATCTTAGTCATTGGAATGTGTACCTTCTCACATTCCAAGATGGAATGGGTAAGAAAGCACACTAAGAGTGAAGAAGACCCTCACCCTTAGTTCCAATTATCAAGGTTCAAACACACTAGCATACTTGTGTTTATTAAGTGTTTTTGTTGATTATGAAGTGAAGAAGTGTTTTTTATTATTTGCACCTTCAACAAGTATTGCATTTAAGTCCCTCATACAAGATCAAATATGTAACACATTGACCTAAGATGGGCCATATGCTACACATTTTAAGATTATAAGAGAAGACCCCTTATAATCTTTTCTTTATATGAAAGGCCTAAATGCAATAAGTGCCTACCTTTATTAGATACTTTGAATTTTCTTTGAGATGAGAAGATGAAAGACTCAAGAGAGGGTAAAGGTAAAAATCTATATGGACTAAGACTCAATCCTAATTGATTAGTTAAGGGAGTGATCCTAAAGTTTGTGAGGTTTCAACCTAAAGTCTAAAGAGAGAATGAATTAAACAATTCACTTCTAAAGTAGAAGATGAATTGTAATTCACAAGGGGAAAGTGATGAGTTATTAAAAGAAAGCACATAAGTGCTTAGCAAAACACAAAATGGAATTGTAAAAGAGAAAGGATAGAAGTTGAATGTGGATTCCTTATCCACAATCAATTGAAACTTACCAAAGCCCCTACATGGTTAGTAAACATGTATAAGAAGTATAAGAAGTAAAAGAACATGTAATGCATCATAAAACTCAAAAGAATTAAATGAGAAAACAAATCCTAGAACCACAATCAGAATGTACATCATATGGACAACACGTGAATATCATCATACAAGTGCAAGTGAATAAGCAATAATCATCACCCATTAGCATTTAAACATGCTACAAGAAGAAGGGGTAGATGAAAGATGGAAAGAAATGAAGAGGACATGCATAAATGGAACATGTAAATCAACAACCAGAATTGAAACTAAATGGAAAATGGTTTATAAACATCTCAAAAATATTTATGAATCAACTTTAAGACATTCAAGAAGTAATATAAGAAGAATTGAAATGAAAGTTCAAAAAGAAAGTGCAAACAAAACATGTTAATGATGCACAAAGTTCAAATTGAAATGAACATGTAAAGATGACCTATAATGTGTATCAAAGACCTATAATATCATATGAATGGCTCATAACATATGCAAATGCTCATACAAATGTGCACAAAAGAATTCATGTAAACATGCACTAAAGATTACAATGATATAACATGTCATAATGCTTTAAATGAAATGCATCAAGCAAAAATCAAATGTCCTCATGAAAATTATGAAAACATGGTATTGGATTTCACTAATCAGAGATGAATCACATATCAAAATAGCATATCAAAATTCAAAGCAAAATGACTTCAAACAAAGCAATTAGGTCAAATTGAAACATCATGCAAAGTGGTACAAATATAGGCATCAAGACATGTAATAAAGTGACCTAAAAATCAAACAAAAATCATATAACATGCTTCAATGTATTAGTGAATCAATGCAAAAAGAATCATGTCAAAACAGTTGGTAATGAGCAAGAACAAAATTAAACAAATTCAAGTATCATGCTTAGAATGCATCTAAATGGAAATTCAAAGAAAATTATGGACCAGGGGTAAAAAGGTCATAAAATCAGAAAATAAAATCATGAAAAATTTCCTAAATGTTTTAAGAATACACATGAATTTTTGTAGAATTTTCCAATATGTTTTGGTATTTTTAAAAATTAGAAATGAAACATGTACAATAAAGGAAAAATGAAAATGAAATGCAAAGGGAAGGGGGTATGAACATAGCAATAATGCAGTGCAAATTAATTGGGCTTGGAAACAAGGGGGTGTGATTATCAATCTGCATAGGTCCATTTACGCGCCAAACACAATAACAAGTGTGCACCATCAGTCAACAATTTTGACCCACTCACAACCATCAGATCAAGTCCAAGTCAAACCAAAGTCAAAGTACGCATGATCAACAAACACACGTGAATGTCCACACTCCCTATCGTGTACCATGCCATACAAAGTTTAAGTGAGTTCAGAAAATTGGCATGTGACTTGCACGCTTTTTTTTTGTGTTGGCAGCATGGTAGCCATTGGATCACACTCATCCAACGGATCACATTCAAACTGGTCATAAAACCCTAACATGAAGCCATCGGCCGGAGAGGGACCTCCGGTCACCTTCTCCGGTCATTTACCACCGTCTGCAACTCACATTTCTCCAGAAATTCACAATCCACATACCAAATGAAAGCTAAACTTACGTACATCAAGAATTTAGCACTGAAATCACCAAACAATGCACACACAGCAAGAAATGATCACAAACACTTTGCCCTAAGTTTAGATCTACACCTCTGAGAGGTCTATCAACTAGCCAGAAATGTTTCATTGCTTCTAATAAGCCATAATCAACATGAAACAAGCTTAAAAAATCAATGAATCACACCAGAAGAGTTAAGAAATTCCAAACCTGAAACTTGAAGATTCTTTGTTCAAAAGAAAACCAGAGATGTTGCCTTGAGTTCTTGAGCTCCAATGTGGCCAAATAAAGGCTTAGATACAAGAGTGGATGATACTTCAGTGAAGGAGAGCTGAAATCCAAGATTCAAAACAGTTGCAATGTGATGAAAATGGGAGAGAGAATCAGAGAGATTCTGAGAAGAAGATGAGGGAGATGAAGTGGAGCTCGAAAAGCAGTTGAAATGTGGAGGAATTGAGAGAGAATGGAAAGAGTTTCTCAATTGAATATCAGAAAAATGAAGCTCAGCCCTGAATTCGTGAAGGGAAGATTTGTTTTATATGTTGAGCTTAACCATGGTTAACTGGGTGAATCAACTGAGTCATGGTGGTTTAGGTGAGTCGTCCCTAACTAACTGAGTCAAGTTAGTTAGGGAGAGCAATGATAAGGTGATGATAGTTCATGGTAAGCTATGGTGATGGTGACAAGAGAAATGGAATGGCAAGGCTGTGTAACACAAAACTTGTTCAGCAAGCTTGTCATTTCTACTTTCATGCATAGCACGTGCTATGGTGTGTATGCAATGTGTTTGGTTTAAAAAGGCAATGGATAGCTGGTATGAATAAAGCACGTGCAAGCTTGTACCAACAATATCAACAACATTGGTTTTTTTTTTTTTCTGGTTTTTTATAACAGTTTGTAGACATGGGTGTTTAATGGTGATTTTCTCTTTGCATTGTGGATGATTTGATGAGTTCTTGGAGTTATTGGCAAGAGGGATTGTAGTAGAACTACTTTGGCATGAAAATTGAATGGAAATGATGCTTGGGAGAGGTTGAAAATGACTTAGAACAATAAGGTTTGGAAACTGGTTATGGGCGAGGAAATGAGGTTGGTTGGCAAGGTGTGCATGGCATGGATTTTCAGTTGTGTTGACCAATCTTTGAGCTATCATAACTCCTTGTCCTTTGATCAAATGAAAAAATCATGAACATCAATCTTGAAGATCTCACATAGGGGAACAACTTTGATGTTGCAAGATTTTTCATTTGAAGCCTTTAACCATGAGTAATTGATCCCTACATTTTGCCCACCAACTGTTTGAGAAAAGGACTGCGCGCAGACCTGGCCAAACTTGGTCATGACATGGTTCTTGGCCTACCTTCCTCCAACTTTGATCAATCATATCTCCCTCATTTTTTATCCAATGGAAATGTTCTACCCATGGATTTGAAGCTTAAAGCAAGGCCTTTCATTGAGGCAGAGTGGAATTTTCATTTGGTGCTCCAAATTTGAATGGCCTTGGTTCAAATTCTGATGCAAAATGGCCAAAACTTGCTATTTTTAGTAACCCTTCTTCATCCAAAAATGGCAACTTTCCACATCTTGATTTTTTCATGATTCCTTTGGAGTTTCTTGATCAAATTTTGTACATTGGACATATGTAACATGAATTTCATGATTTTGGGCTCAAAAATTCAAGAGTTGACTTTTTCCCCTGATTATTTGACTTGGCCCCAAATTTCCTGATTTTTGATCTTTCTTCCAATTGAACCACCTCCAAAACCAATTGAGGGGCAATTCTCCATACACATACACTTAAGAACATGTAGAATACCATGACATCAAGTTTTGTCCAAAAAATCAAAGATTCCCTGATTTAATGGGAAACCCTAGTTTTGGTGCCCACCTCCTAGGAGAAAAATGTGCAGTCTTCAATTTCAAATTCCTCAGAGTATGTTGTGTACCTTCTTAAAGGATGATGAGATATACCATTTGAGGATGATTTTGGATCAATGAGCTATCTCTTTTGAGGGTTTTCCTTCAATTTTTGAACCTCTTGCATAGTGAAAGATGTAGTGCTTCAATCTCCCATTGAATCTCACTTCCTTGAGGTTGTGGATGATCAATTGAGATAGTATGATACATGAGAGACCTCTTGGCTTGCCTAGAGCCAACTTGATTGACCTTTTTGTGCTTTGAATGATTCCTTGATTGTCCACCTTCCACCTGATCACATGCCCTGATGGTAAGAAGGATGCCATGCTTCATTTTTCTATGTTGAATGCAATGTAATGTTAATGAGGTGGATATGATATGATAAATGATAATGCCATGCTATGATGCCAAAAGGGGAGAGCAAATTTTGGGGTATTACAGCTGCCCCTATTCAAGCGCTGTAGACCTGAATGCCTGAAAGCAATTGCTTTCGGACTTTCAAGGTATATAGTGATTGAATACCAAATATAACCAAAAATTTGCTCTGGGTAATGAAGAAGAAAAGGGATATAAACCCAACGAGACTGCTGGATTGAATCTTCGATGAAACGTCGGAGAGATCTGTCTTTTGAACGACGCCAGACGACTACTGGCTTGCCACGCTGCTGGTGGACTTTAATAATGTCTTTTATGCAATTCCAGACGACTACTGGCCTGCCACGCTACTGGTGGACTTTGATAATGTCTTTTGAACGACGCCAGACGACTACTGGCTTGCCACACTACTGGTGGACTTTGATAATGTCTTTTGAACGACGCCAGACGACTACTGGCTTGCCACACTACTGGTGGACTTTAATAATGTCTTTTATGCAATTCCAGACGACTACTGGCCTGCCACGCTACTGGTGGACTTTGCAGCTTCGTGCCACCCGAAGATGGACTTTTGCCAATCCACTGTTGGACTTTTGCCACCCGAAGACGGACTTTTGCCAATCCACTGTTGGACTTTTAGAATATGCCACCCTTAGATGGACCTTTCGCCAATCCACTGTTGGACTTTTGCCACCCGAAGACGGACTTTTGCCAATCCACTGTTGGACCTTTGCCACCCGAAGACGGACTTTTGCCAATCCACTGTTGGACTTTTGCCACCCGAAGACGGACTTTTGCCAATCCACTGTTGGACTTTTGCCACCCGAAGACGGACTTTTGCCAATCCACTGTTGGACTTTTGCCACCCGAAGACGGACTTTTGCCAATCCACTGTTGGACTTTTGCCACCCGAAGACGGACTTTTGCCAATCCACTGTTGGACTTTTGCCACCCGAAGACGGACTTTTGCCAATCCACTGTTGGACTTTTGCCACCCGAAGACGGACTTTTGCCAATCCACTGTTGGACTTTTGCCACCCGAAGACGGACTTTTGCCAATCCACTGTTGGACTTTTGGCTGCTTTGCCACCCGAAGATGGACTTTTGCCAATCCACTGTTGGACTTTGCTAACGTCTTTTAACAATGCCAGACGACTACTGGCTTGCCACACTACGGGTGGACTTTCGCAAAATTCCAATACTGGATTACACTCTGCATCCGTGTCAGACGTCTCTGCCGACTTTGCTGAGGAACAATGATCAATGACTTGACTTTAGAGGTTCCTGAGAGGATAGCATCTCTGCTGGATAATGAATGAACAATCCGTCTGCTCCGAATTGTCAAGTTTGCCAAAAATAAATTGGACTTGAAGAATAATAGATCTGCCAGTAATCACTTCATCTACTGGGGGAATGAATTCTGGTCACAGCGACTCCGCTGGGGATGAGAATTTCTTTGCATGGCGTCTTGCTAAGGAAGAAAAGTCGTAAAAAAACTCTGCTTGGGGATCTATCCAATCCAAGACCCTTTGTAGGGGTTATCCACCTTTTGACCCGGCTGGGGAAAGACTGTGCCATCCTTGTTGAGGAATAGATTCTGCCGATCTTATAAACCTCTGCGGGGAGAACAACAACTCAGCTGGGGAGTATTGCTGACAAGATTCGATGCTGACCTCTGTGGGGGATCATTACCAGAGACACAAACTTGCTGGGGACCAGGGCTACTTTGCCAGGGATATGCGAATCCTGGTTAGAAAATTCCCCTGCAACTTGCTAGGAAAGAGTCCTTAGAGATCTGTTGGGGAAACCCAAAGCAAATCCACAGTAGTCTGCTGAAGAATATGACTGTCAAGCTTAGGATAAGTACCACAATGCCCCATGTTAGGCGAGCTTCCCTTTAGACAATTCCGTTAGGGATGACGAGTTTATAGCAAACTCTGCTGGAGGAAACTGCTTTAAAACGTCTCGTGCTGGGGAATGCCTTTTGAGAGGATTTTACAGAAGACCAACTGTCCTCAAACTCTACTGGGGACGATCAACACTTCACGCTGGGGAAACAAACATGCCCCATGCTTGGGCAAACCAACAATTTATCCCCGAAGAGGATGTCATAAGAGGATTTACAGAAGATTTAGCCTCTTCAAACTCCTGCGACTTCGCTGGGGATAATGACCATCAGTTTCGGTATCGACGAGACCACTCTTTTGGGGAACTTGTGACCGTTATCGACACAGAAAAGCTTGTAGCTGTTGGAAGTACTGTATGAGAAAATCGACTTAATAAGATGCAACGGTACCCAGTTAAACTTAATTCACTGATATCGACCCGTTATGAACAATCGTCGACCGAACGATGAACGCCGATCTCCTTACCCGTAATTGCCCCAGTCTTTTGCGTGGGGTAAATGATTACTCGCCTTGTGCTTAAAATCATCTGTACCTGCTACCCGCAACAAAAGAATATGCACACATGCCCCGAGCTGGATCTAACTTCTGCAATTAAGAAAATCCAACCCTGAACCACCACTTGTTGGGGAGCAAGGTTTGTATGCAATCTCTTGCTGGAGAACATTATTAATGAAGCCTGCTGAAGACAGGGACCACAAATGCCTTGGGTTGGAATGCCCCTTGGTTTCAATCCTTTTGGCTGATTGAATACATATGCGTGACCAACCATTTTTCTTCACTTGTCCCAGACCAACATGATCCACCGGAAGAAATTGTCCCTAGAGGATTTTACAGAAGACTTGACATCCAAAACGCTTCAATGTCCTCAAACTCTTGTAGAGATTTGTCGGATCTCGACGTAACTGCCCCAAACCGCATGGATTACTTAGAAGAAATCACCTCAAGAGGATTTTACAGAAGACTTGGCAAGCTCAATGCTTCAGTGTCTTCAAACTCTTGTAGAGATTCATCGGATCTCGACATAACTTCCTCAGACTGTATGGTCTACAGAAGAATTCGCCTTGAGAAGATCCATGAAGAATCTCATACCACCGTGGGATATTCTGCCTCAGTATTCTGAAACCTGGATGGGCTGATTAGTTGTCTGGATGGACTAACTTCTCGTGCTTTTGGGATGGCCTGCCTCAGTATGACCCTTGAAGTGGTTTTGCCCCAGTTTGGCTGAACTCTGAAAAGATTTCTCGACGTAATTGACTCAGACCGGCTACACCTTAAAGAGATGATTCGACGTGACTGCCCCGGATCGACTACGTCTTAACACAACTTGTTGGGAAAGCTCCTGCTCAACAAAGTTTCCTGAGGAGGTACCACTGGACGTGACTGCCCTTCGGGAGTTTCAGGATTCTCAACTCGGCAAGATTAAACTTCTGGACTGGATTTCCATATGTAAACTTCTTTTGATGTCAAACAAATGTATGCAAGCAGAAAATGTTTTATTCTGAGAATGAAAATTCTAATGCAACACAACATGTTAATCTCGAAGTTTTACTAACAAGATGTAGCAAACCCTTTTGTGAGCGAATCACGGGTTAGGATACGACATTAATTTTTGAAAGAAATAATGCAATGCACATGCAACACCAACAAAGATCTTTTAGCACAGCTGATAGGAGTCAGGAACGCTATCTCTTGGTAGTATGCCTTTGAAACAACCCTGTTTCAATTAGGACTTTTGAGGGTTGTATCGTGGCCTGGTTCACGGTTTTTGAGAAAAATGGTTTTAAGGCTCAAAGTTTATTGGTGCCCACCCACTCTTCGTGATATTCTCCAGTCCTACATTCAGCTAATTTGCACAAGCGTTCGCCTCTCAAAAAGATTTTGTGATCCTTAAGGAACCCATGCATCTGATGGTTTGACACCCAATGAGGCTTTGGAGTGACAGTCACCCCTTTGTCTTTTGTTCATAGTCACACGACTTTGTTCTTTCTCGAGGATTTTCTTTTGTAATCCTTTTGGTTTCACATTCTTTTGCTTTTTGATCCCTAATTTTTGCCTGGACTGACTCTTTTGAATCTTGGATTTCGGAGTCCAGCGGGATGCCCTAACTTTTGCCTAAGTTGCTTGTTTTCAAGTTTCAACTTAGCGGGCTTTTTCATTTTTTCTTCTTTTTCTTTTTCTTGAACACGTCGTGTGACACTGGCTTGTCTTGACTTTGTTGAAAGGGTTGTGACTGCCTCACTCTTTGATTGTTGATGGATAACCATTGTGGTTTCATATCTCTTGACCTCTCAGCGGTGAATTAAAAGGTAATGAATCCTCAGATGCACACTCCTTTTGAGGTTTGAACGCTTGGTCAAACTAACTGTCGCCTACCCTGCCCCTGGGTTAAATGTGAGGGTTTTTTCATACGAAAGAAACTCCTACTTCAAGGCTCAAAGGGGTTAACGAGGGTCTATCTCCCTTATATCTCCAGTGTTTGAGGAGTTGAAACAATGCCTGTACATCCTCAACAGGGTTCTATTTCCAAAGCACACTGTTAGAGATTTTTGCGTTTTCAGATCATCATTCTCCCTCATAGAGTTTGAGCAAGAAAAATGGTATTGCAGTACACATTAGCATTAAATGAGTAAACACAAATGAAATTCTTCAAGAAAACATATTCATTGCATTAAAATCCTCATACCAAATACAAACAAATTTTAACATGCGAACAATGTCTGAACGAACAAATAAAAACTACATATGAAAATGCAGCAAGGAAAATAAAGATTGTCGTTGTTGAGGAGGCTTGGCTCCGTCTAGACTGACCACTTCTGGTGATGTTCTTGTAACTTTGAGCACTCACCATGGTACAGAAGCTTCACCTTGTGGGGTACCGTCTGGGGTGATAACCTTTGAGTCAATCAAATCCTGCACCTTGTGCTGGAACACATTACAGTTATCAAGTGTGTGCCCAAACGTTCCTGAATGGAACTCACAACTAACACTCATGTCATAGTCCAGAGGAATGGGGTATGGCACAGGCATGGCCTTTCTCAGCTGGATTTGCGAACTTTTGAGCAAACGAGCCAACAACTGACTGTACGGAATAGGAATAGGATCAAATGTCCTCTTGGGCTTCCTTGGTCTGAGTAGCCTCCGCTGCTGATAATCTTGCTGCTGCTGGTTCGGGCGCCCAGCCTGGCCCTGCACTTTCCTTTCTGCATTCGGCTGAGGCACAAACAAGGGTTGCTGACATAGGTCTTCTGCAACACAGGGTTGTGGAAGAGATCCCTGACGTGAGGTGGACCCTTTGGAAAAGGAGAGAGTCCTCAGTTCCCTTGCAACAATGGGAGTGACATCACTTGGTTTACCAGCACCAACTGATGCAAACTTGATTGTCCCTGAATCAATTAGCTCCTGGACTTTATGCTTGAACCTGGTACAATTCTCAACATTGTGACCAGGTGCCCCAGAATGGAACTCACATCTAGCCTTAGCATTAGGTCCCAGAGGAATCTTCGTGGGCAATGGTCCCAAACTAACACACTCAACCAGCTTGAGCTCGAGCAAGTAAGAAAGCAATTGCGCATACGAAATCGGAATGGGATCGAACTTCCTCTTAGGCCCCTCTGACTTAGGATCCTCTTGGAAATCAGGAAGTGACTGCTGATGCGAGAGCTCTGAACCTTTAGCTTTCAGAGGAGATTCACGAAGCAATCCATGATCTAAAGCATATCCCAAAGAGATGGGAGGAGTAGAGACCTCTGTTGTGGAAGCGGGCACATGATCATTTTCCTTTTTTAACACCTTATTCAAGATTTCCATGACCAGGCCCATTTGAATCTTCATCTGGTTGACTTCTTCCCTCAGTAGTTCCTGACCTCGGGACAACGCCTGAATGTCCCCCATAAAATGCCCCAATTGGGCTCTCACCCCAGCCAAATCCTTCTGCATTTGATCCATGATTCTTACTTGATTTCTTCGCGTCGAATATCGGTGAATATGATTCTCAGCTATACTGCCTGAAACCAAATAAAGGTTAGAGACCCCGCAACGAGTACCTGAAAAGCAAGTAACAAAAATGCAAAATGATATGCAATGCCATGCAATGCTATGTTTGTCATTTCCGAGGTGCTTTATACCCTGATTCCAATCCAAACCACAGAAATCTGAAGACCAGAAATCGTGATATAAAGAGACGTATCGTGGTCATGTGCTTGTGTGCAGCTATCTGATAAGGAATAATTCTGAATAAAACTGCTCATACTCATTCAACAAAGTATTCAAGTACATTTAAGAAAGGCTCATCCGCAAATGCAATACAAGGAAAAATGGATCCATCAACAAGCCTGATGGTAACCATTAACAACAAAATATAAGGAAAAGAACATCAGTCTGACAATTCCACATCCTTCAGCTTATCACTTGAGTATTTGATCTCCTCAAAAAGTATACGGGTACGCTGGTGATTCGGCTTTTCAATCATCTCTTTGATCAAGACATCCCTTTTCTCAAGAGCTTCATTTAAAGAACCCATATGCAGCATCAGAGCCTCGTCATCACACACTCCTTTGTGTCTCTTTATGCCGGCTTGCGTCTTGAGTATCTCCCTTTCTATCATGACTTCTTCAAGCTCTTTCTTGGTATTCCTCATCTCACCTCTAGCTTCTTCTAGCTGTTCTTGACTCTTACCGAGGCTTTCCCGATACTTTCTCCTCTGCTCATGCGCCTTTTCAAGCTCTTCGTCCTTAATCTGCAACTGTTCCTGTAATTCAGCATTCTCTATCCTAACTTCGTCCCAAGCGTGCTGAAACTTTGTTAACTTTTCTTTGGTCTGTGCTAACGCCTGCTTGGTTTGCTTGTGGGCTTGAGTAGCATCATCAGCACCTTTACTAATCTTCCGGAAATGTTGGGCTCTTCCAGCAAAGTCTTTTTCTTTTGCAGTTAGGATTTGTTCAGCATCTTGGGCTTTCCGCTCCAGCTCTTTGTTGGCATGTAGAGCATTCTGAAGACGGCTACTCAACTCGAAATTCTCTCCTTGGAGCTTTTTCACCAAGGCTTGCAACTTGTCACCTTCTTCCACCGTAGCAGTGCTTCTTGCTTTCTCATTCTCCGGATACAAAAGGGGTGCCTTACCAAAAGGCAAGAGAAAATCTTCAACTCTTTTCTTTACCCACTCTTCATATGCTGGATAAACCCGGTTGTTAGGCTTTCCTAGAGTAACTTTCCCCTTTTTCAGTATGCTACCCCAGCTTTCAGAAGCTTTCTGTGCTGCTTCCCAACCATCTGATGTATGAAAATAGAGGGACTCCCCCACCTCTCTCTTAATAGGCGGACCTGTCAGGGCATACCCAAATTGTCGAATGGCCAAAGAAGGATTGTAGTTAATCCCACCCATTCTTCCTATCAGTGGAACGTTAGGGAACTTACCACAGCTGTGGATAATATTCTTGCCAATCAGCCCATGATCTACCCATACGATGTCCTTGGCCACCAATCCCATTAAACGCTATTTCCACTCTAGAGAATCTTTGGAATCCACAAAAGCCCCTGATTGTGGTAAACGGCCTGAAAACCACTTATAGAACAAGGGTGCACAACAACGAATTATCCCTCCTCTTTTCTTTTCGTTTCGGTTGTACAACGAGTAGTGAAGATCTCCCAGTAGCGTTGGCACCGGGTTCTTCATCATGAATATTCGTATAGCGTCCGTATCAATGAAATCCGGCTCGTTGGGAAACAACATTATGCCGTATATACAAAGGGCTAGCAAAGCATTAAAAACAAGCCAATTCTCGCCTTTAGCTGCTTCCTGGGCCTTCTTAATCAGATATTCCAGCTTGTAACCACGAATCTTTCCTTTGTTGGAGACATTGTCACTTAACTCTGATTTGCTCAAATAAAGAGCACCAGCCAACTTCCCAAAGTCAAGATCCCCCACCGATCCAAAGAAAGGGGGCTCCTCCTTGATAGCAATCCCCAACATGTTGGAATACTCCTCCAGGGTAGGAACCAACACATAGTCTGGAAATACAAAACACCTCAGAGGCGGATCATAGAACTGCATCAACGTATGGAGACCTCTGGCTTCATAATCACTGACATTACGGACCATAGATAAAATCCACCCATATTTCTCTTCAAAAGCTTCTCTTGCTGCAGGGCTCGCCATTCCCTTCAGCATAACAATAGGGCCCAAAGTAGGCGTAAGGAACTTATAGCTGATGATATTCTTCCTCTCTTTAGTGTTCATCTTTGTAGGGACCTGATGACTGGAATCAAGGGTAATATATGCACCTGGAAATGAATAAACATGTATGTTAAAATATGATAATGCAATGCAAAGGGCAATGTGATCAAGTAATCAGGTGTCTGTGCTGAACTGTGAACGGTGTCAGTGTAGCTCTGAGACTAATATAGAACCATAGATAAGAACCATCTGAATACAATAGGATGAAACTTCCTTTTTGTGCAATGATGATAGAAAACCGGGTATGTAGGAGGTCATGGTTACCTGCAAACCTGTAAACAACCCGCCCTTCTCACATGTGGGTACTAGGATGTTCAGTATCCCGGGCTCTCAGGTCGAGAAATGATGATACGTTCACCATTTCTGGTTTGGCATCATCATCAATCGAGGAGGCCTCAACTGATTCTCCAAAACAAAAAGGTCCTCAGCTTCTGGCACTGAGGTCGAGAAGCAATAGTACATTCATCCCTCAGGGTACAGTACTATCGCCAATCGAGGAGTGCCTCCGCTGATTCTCTTTCAAAAAGGGATGTCCTATAGCAAGTTCCCAGCATTGGGTCCTCGGATCGAGAATGTGCAATGGGTTTGCCACGGAATGTGGTCTGCCACTATCACAACTCGGGAGGAGTGCCGCAACTGAGTCCTCGGGAATGGTCACCAGAGTCGACAGTTCCTCAAGAGAATAACCACTGGCCTGCATAACATGCAGTAGCAGAAAGCTCCTGATAGAACCTCGTCTGGTTGTGGGTCTCATGAACAACAATACGTGGTCACCACCACGCAAGCGTCATGACTATCCACTCTAATACCTATGTGTGTACTCAAGCCTTGGTAGTGAGCTTATCTCTCAGAACACCCATCCCGCCAAACAGACAAAACAGTGCAACACAATATAATATATGATATGTAATGCTAAAATGCGGTAAATACAGTAAAATAAATAAACAACAACATATAGCACAACAGTAAACACCCAATGAAAGAAAAGCAGACAAGCGCTAGGATTGACTCGCTAAGGAAACCAGAGATTCTGGGTTCGATTTCCCCAGCAGAGTCGCCAGCTGTCGCTCCCGGGATTTTCATCCAAGTACAAACGCGAAAGTGGCACCGAAACAGAGTCGCCAGCAATGTGTATTTATCCCATGAGAGGGAAAGGAAACACTGCATAAACCTGAAGGAAAGGAAAGAGCATGGTCTCGCGACCAAGAGAACTGGGTTCGGGAGTCGGTTACGCGAGAGGAAGGTATTAGCACCCCCTCGCGTCCATCGTACCCGATGGGATCCACGCTTGCTTGTCTCGATCAAAGGGTGATAGAAAATGATACCGGAAAAGGAACTGAAAGAAAGAAAGGAGAGAGAAAGAGAAGCAAATGTAGGGAAAATAAAAGAAGTGCTCGCATGGGCCCTACCCCACTGCCTACGTATCTCATCGGGAGCATGAGAATCAGAGCGACGTAGTTCCCCTCACTAGGGATGGATTGCTTGTGTTTTTTTAGAGAACGGCTTACGTTCTGGCTCAGGTGTTGCAGGCTCGCTGGTCCGAGTGCGTTACCATCTTGCAAGAGAACGAGTAGGAGCGCGTTCGTGCGTTGAGAATGAATGAGATGAGAAAAGAATTCCCGAAGGAAAAGACGTTATTGTTTGTTTTTGTCTTTTAAGAGTTTTTTCATTTGTTTGCATATGATAGTGTATCTGAATCTTAGTCATTGGAATGTGTACCTTCTCACATTCCAAGATGGAATGGGTAAGAAAGCACACTAAGAGTGAAGAAGACCCTCACCCTTAGTTCCAATTATCAAGGTTCAAACACACTAGCATACTTGTGTTTATTAAGTGTTTTTGTTGATTATGAAGTGAAGAAGTGTTTTTTATTATTTGCACCTTCAACAAGTATTGCATTTAAGTCCCTCATACAAGATCAAATATGTAACACATTGACCTAAGATGGGCCATATGCTACACATTTTAAGATTATAAGAGAAGACCCCTTATAATCTTTTCTTTATATGAAAGGCCTAAATGCAATAAGTGCCTACCTTTATTAGATACTTTGAATTTTCTTTGAGATGAGAAGATGAAAGACTCAAGAGAGGGTAAAGGTAAAAATCTATATGGACTAAGACTCAATCCTAATTGATTAGTTAAGGGAGTGATCCTAAAGTTTGTGAGGTTTCAACCTAAAGTCTAAAGAGAGAATGAATTAAACAATTCACTTCTAAAGTAGAAGATGAATTGTAATTCACAAGGGGAAAGTGATGAGTTATTAAAAGAAAGCACATAAGTGCTTAGCAAAACACAAAATGGAATTGTAAAAGAGAAAGGATAGAAGTTGAATGTGGATTCCTTATCCACAATCAATTGAAACTTACCAAAGCCCCTACATGGTTAGTAAACATGTATAAGAAGTATAAGAAGTAAAAGAACATGTAATGCATCATAAAACTCAAAAGAATTAAATGAGAAAACAAATCCTAGAACCATAATCAGAATGTACATCATATGGACAACACGTGAATATCATCATACAAGTGCAAGTGAATAAGCAATAATCATCACCCATTAGCATTTAAACATGCTACAAGAAGAAGGGGTAGATGAAAGATGGAAAGAAATGAAGAGGACATGCATAAATGGAACATGTAAATCAACAACCAGAATTGAAACTAAATGGAAAATGGTTTATAAACATCTCAAAAATATTTATGAATCAACTTTAAGACATTCAAGAAGTAATATAAGAAGAATTGAAATGAAAGTTCAAAAAGAAAGTGCAAACAAAACATGTTAATGATGCACAAAGTTCAAATTGAAATGAACATGTAAAGATGACCTATAATGTGTATCAAAGACCTATAATATCATATGAATGGCTCATAACATATGCAAATGCTCATACAAATGTGCACAAAAGAATTCATGTAAACATGCACTAAAGATTACAATGATATAACATGTCATAATGCTTTAAATGAAATGCATCGAGCAAAAATCAAATGTCCTCATGAAAATTATGAAAACATGGTATTGGAGTTCACTAATCAGAGATGAATCACATATCAAAATAGCATATCAAAATTCAAAGCAAAATGACTTCAAACAAAGCAATTAGGTCAAATTGAAACATCATGCAAAGTGGTACAAATATAGGCATCAAGACATGTAATAAAGTGACCTAAAAATCAAACAAAAATCATATAACATGCTTCAATGTATTAGTGAATCAATGCAAAAAGAATCATGTCAAAACAGTTGGTAATGAGCAAGAAAAAAATTAAACAAATTCAAGTATCATGCTTAGAATGCATCTAAATGGAAATTCAAAGAAAATTATGGACCAGGGGTAAAAAGGTCATAAAATCAGAAAATAAAATCATGAAAAATTTCCTAAATGTTTTAAGAATACACATGAATTTTTGTAGAATTTTCCAATATGTTTTGGTATTTTTAAAAATTAGAAATGAAACATGTACAATAAAGGAAAAATGAAAATGAAATGCAAAGGGAAGGGGGTATGAACATAGCAATAATGCAGTGCAAATTAATTGGGCTTGGAAACAAGGGGGTGTGATTATCAATCTGCATAGGTCCATTTACGCGCCAAACACAATAACAAGTGTGCACCATCAGTCAACAATTTTGACCCACTCACAACCATCAGATCAAGTCCAAGTCAAACCAAAGTCAAAGTACGCATGATCAACAAACACACGTGAATGTCCACACTCCCTATCGTGTACCATGCCATACAAAGTTTAAGTGAGTTCAGAAAATTGGCATGTGACTTGCACGCTTTTTTTTTGTGTTGGCAGCATGGTAGCCATTGGATCACACTCATCCAACGGATCACATTCAAACTGGTCATAAAACCCTAACATGAAGCCATCGGCCGGAGAGGGACCTCCGGTCACCTTCTCCGGTCATTTACCACCGTCTGCAACTCACATTTCTCCAGAAATTCACAATCCACATACCAAATGAAAGCTAAACTTACGTACATCAAGAATTTAGCACTGAAATCACCAAACAATGCACACACAGCAAGAAATGATCACAAACACTTTGCCCTAAGTTTAGATCTACACCTCTGAGAGGTCTATCAACTAGCCAGAAATGTTTCATTGCTTCTAATAAGCCATAATCAACATGAAACAAGCTTAAAAAATCAATGAATCACACCAGAAGAGTTAAGAAATTCCAAACCTGAAACTTGAAGATTCTTTGTTCAAAAGAAAACCAGAGATGTTGCCTTGAGTTCTTGAGCTCCAATGTGGCCAAATAAAGGCTTAGATACAAGAGTGGATGATACTTCAGTGAAGGAGAGCTGAAATCCAAGATTCAAAACAGTTGCAATGTGATGAAAATGGGAGAGAGAATCAGAGAGATTCTGAGAAGAAGATGAGGGAGATGAAGTGGAGCTCGAAAAGCAGTTGAAATGTGGAGGAATTGAGAGAGAATGGAAAGAGTTTCTCAATTGAATATCAGAAAAATGAAGCTCAGCCCTGAATTCGTGAAGGGAAGATTTGTTTTATATGTTGAGCTTAACCATGGTTAACTGGGTGAATCAACTGAGTCATGGTGGTTTAGGTGAGTCGTCCCTAACTAACTGAGTCAAGTTAGTTAGGGAGAGCAATGATAAGGTGATGATAGTTCATGGTAAGCTATGGTGATGGTGACAAGAGAAATGGAATGGCAAGGCTGTGTAACACAAAACTTGTTCAGCAAGCTTGTCATTTCTACTTTCATGCATAGCACGTGCTATGGTGTGTATGCAATGTGTTTGGTTTAAAAAGGCAATGGATAGCTGGTATGAATAAAGCACGTGCAAGCTTGTACCAACAATATCAACAACATTGGTTTTTTTTTTTTTTCTGGTTTTTTATAACAGTTTGCAGACATGGGTGTTTAATGGTGATTTTCTCTTTGCATTGTGGATGATTTGATGAGTTCTTGGAGTTATTGGCAAGAGGGATTGTAGTAGAACTACTTTGGCATGAAAATTGAATGGAAATGATGCTTGGGAGAGGTTGAAAATGACTTAGAACAATAAGGTTTGGAAACTGGTTATGGGCGAGGAAATGAGGTTGGTTGGCAAGGTGTGCATGGCATGGATTTTCAGTTGTGTTGACCAATCTTTGAGCTATCATAACTCCTTGTCCTTTGATCAAATGAAAAAATCATGAACATCAATCTTGAAGATCTCACATAGGGGAACAACTTTGATGTTGCAAGATTTTTCATTTGAAGCCTTTAACCATGAGTAATTGATCCCTACATTTTGCCCACCAACTGTTTGAGAAAAGGACTGCGCGCAGACCTGGCCAAACTTGGTCATGACATGGTTCTTGGCCTACCTTCCTCCAACTTTGATCAATCATATCTCCCTCATTTTTTATCCAATGGAAATGTTCTACCCATGGATTTGAAGCTTAAAGCAAGGCCTTTCATTGAGGCAGAGTGGAATTTTCATTTGGTGCTCCAAATTTGAATGGCCTTGGTTCAAATTCTGATGCAAAATGGCCAAAACTTGCTATTTTTAGTAACCCTTCTTCATCCAAAAATGGCAACTTTCCACATCTTGATTTTTTCATGATTCCTTTGGAGTTTCTTGATCAAATTTTGTACATTGGACATATGTAACATGAATTTCATGATTTTGGGCTCAAAAATTCAAGAGTTGACTTTTTCCCCTGATTATTTGACTTGGCCCCAAATTTCCTGATTTTTTATCTTTCTTCCAATTGAACCACCTCCAAAACCAATTGAGGGGCAATTCTCCATACACATACACTTAAGAACATGTAGAATACCATGACATCAAGTTTTGTCCAAAAAATCAAAGATTCCCTGATTTAATGGGAAACCCTAGTTTTGGTGCCCACCTCCTAGGAGAAAAATGTGCAGTCTTCAATTTCAAATTCCTCAGAGTATGTTGTGTACCTTCTTAAAGGATGATGAGATATACCATTTGAGGATGATTTTGGATCAATGAGCTATCTCTTTTGAGGGTTTTCCTTCAATTTTTGAACCTCTTGCATAGTGAAAGATGTAGTGCTTCAATCTCCCATTGAATCTCACTTCCTTGAGGTTGTGGATGATCAATTGAGATAGTATGATACATGAGAGACCTCTTGGCTTGCCTAGAGCCAACTTGATTGACCTTTTTGTGCTTTGAATGATTCCTTGATTGTCCACCTTCCACCTGATCACATGCCCTGATGGTAAGAAGGATGCCATGCTTCATTTTTCTATGTTGAATGCAATGTAATGTTAATGAGGTGGATATGATATGATAAATGATAATGCCATGCTATGATGCCAAAAGGGGAGAGCAAATTTTGGGGTATTACAATATTCCATGTGAATCAAAAAGTTCTTCAAAGTTTTTATTTTCAAATTCTCCACCATGATCACTTCTGACTCTGACTATTTTACAATTTTTCTCATTTTGTACTTGAGTGCAGAAGGAAGCAAACACAGAATGTGATTCATCCTTGTGTTTTAAGAATTTTACCCATGTCCATCTGCTGTAGTCATCAACGATGACTAGTCCATATTTCTTACCATTGAGAGAGGTCATTTTTACAGGGCTAAACAGATCAATGTGAAGAAGTTCAAACGGTCTAGAGGTAGAAACAACATTTTTAGTTTTGAAAGAGGTTTTTGAAAACTTTCCTTTCTGACATGCTTCACAAAGAGCGTCTGACGAATATTTCAGATTTGGCAAGCCTCTAACAAGACCAAGCTTGTTAAGCTGAGAGATTCTTCTCAGACTGATATGGCCAAGACGTCTGTGCCAGACCCATTGCTCTTCGTTTACAGAAAGAAGACATTTTACATTTTGATGTTTTAAATCAGATAACTTAATTTGTAAGTGTTGTTTTTCCTCTTTCTGTTGAATAGGACAGATCCATCCTTCTGACTTACAGCTTTACAAGACGTTCGATTAAAAATGAGATCATATCCACTGTCGCTAAGTTGACTTATTGACAATAGATTATGCATTAGACCTTCTACTAATAGAACATTCTTAATGGAAGGAAGCTTACCATTTCCAACAGTTCCGGAGCCAATGATTCTTCCTTTCTGATTTCCTCCGAAACCGACGACGCCTCCAGGTTTAAGGTTCAGATCTTGGAACATAAGCCTTTCTCCCGTCATGTGTCGCAAGCACCCACTGTCCAGGTACCATGACTGGTGTTTCAATGGAGTTATTAAGGATATATGCAACATAGATTATCTTGTTTTTAGGTACCCATTTTGTGGGTCCTTTCACATTAGTTCTTCTAAAGGTTCTGATCCCTTTAGATTTACGTACGTTAGTGAAACGGTGTGGAGTTTGTGCATAGTGTTCGTGTTTAGGATATTTCCTTAGTGTGTGTGTTTGTGTACTCCCAGTGTTTGAGCCTTTTGGTTCTAAATGCTTAACGCCAGTACCAGAGGGAATAAACTGTTTGAATAGAGGTATTATTTTGATGTTTCTGGTTTCATCATACGATTGAGATGGTCCTGAATATCCTAGACCTCTACTGCCATTTCTACTGACTCCATAGATTAGTGAAGCCATTTTGCTTCTATCTACGCTTTTGGCAAGAAATTTTTTAAATGCGTTATCATATTTGTCTTCTTTACTAGTGTTAGTTGAGTTTGAAACAATTTCTTCTTCTAACTTAGATAATTTACATTTCAGGACAGTGTTTGAATTTTCTAAGACAAATATTTTCTCATTTTGTTCAGAAATGGTTTTCTTGTTTTTAGTAAGATCATCTGAAGAAACTATAAAACTCTTTTTCAAGATTTTGAATTTGCTTTGAAGGTTTTGATATCTTTTTATAAGTTTAGTTAATCCTAATTCAAGTTCAGATCGTGATAGGGAGGAAAGTACCTCTCTTTCATCGTCGGAGTCTGATAGTTCTTCCTCTGACGATTCACTTCTGGTTTCTGCCATGAAAGCCATGTTGGCCCGGCCTTCATCAGCATCATCTTCAGATTCCGAATCATCCCAGGTTGCCATGAGACCCTTTTTGGTTTTCCTAGGTCTTTCTTCTTTCTTGGCTTTTGGACAGTCATATTTGAGATGTCCAGGTTCTTTGCATTCAAAGCACGTAACATCTTTTCCATAGTTTCTTCTTTGACCAGATATAGATTTGAATCTTCTCCTTGGTCCTTTGAACTTGTTCCTTCTGTATTTCCAAAGTTGACTTATCTTTCTTGATATGAGTGATATACCATCTTCTTCTTAATCTTCTTCAGATTCTTCCATTTCTTCTTCTGCCTGATACGCCTTCTTCTTTTCTGGCTTTTCCTTTAGTGCAATGGATTTTTTTTTCTTCTGAGGTTCATCTCCTTGAAGCTCTATTTCATGACTTCTTAAAGAACTGATAAGTTCTTCAAGACTGATATTATTCAAATCCTTTGCAAGTTTCAAGGCAGTCACCATTGGTCTCCATTTTGCCGAAAGACTTCTGATGATTTTCTTGACATGATCAGCAGTGGAAAAGCCTTTGTTCCGAACTCTGAGTCCGACAACAAGCATTTGAAACCTTGAGAACATGGTTTCAACAGACTCATCTTCTTCCATTTTGAAGACTTCGTATTTTTGGATTAGCGCAAGAGCCTTCGTCTCCTTGACTTGAGCATTTCCTTCGTGAGTCATACGAAGAGAGTCAAAGATGGACTTTGCAGTTTCTTTGTTTGTGATTTTCTCATACTCGGTATAAGAAATTGCGTTCAACATAATGGTTCTTGCTTTGTGATGATTTTTGTAAGTTTTCTTCTGAGCATCTGTAAACTCACTTCTTTCAATCTTTTTACCTACAGAATCTACAGGATGACTATATCCATCAAGTACTAGATCCCATAGATCTAGATCAAATGATAAAAAATAACTTTCAATTCTATCTTTCCAATAATCAAACTTTTCGCCATCAAAGATAGGAGTTTTGCAGTGTAAGATTCTTTTTCAATAACATTTGTTTCAGAAGTTGTTGGTGGTGGTGTAGTCATTGTTTTTCACACTTGGATCGATACTGAACACTGTTAAGTGTTTGATAAAAATTCAATCTTTTTATCACCTCAGAACCGTAGCTCTGATGCCAATTAAAGGTGCGAAAAACGCAAGAAATAGGGGTTTGAATTGGTTTTTCAAAATTATCGTTTCTTTTAAGTAACTTTCTTGTTAAAACTTTTACCCTTTTCTAAAGAACAACAGCTTAGTTAAACAAAGAAATATAAACACGTTATGTTTATACTAGTTCACTTGAGAATCTCTCAAGTTAATCTAGGCCACCTGCCAAGGTGATTTCGCCTCTCTCAATGAGGTCTTAATCCACTATTCAACAAAACAGTACACTGCACGAGCTACACAACTGGTGACTAACAACAACCTCTAGAACTCACACGTTCTAGACTTCTCAAGTAATCCAACCACACAGGTCTTACTTAAGGCACAACCTCTAAGACACACGTCCTAGACTTCTCAAGAGATCTGGTCACTAAGACTCTCTTAAGGAATACAACTTTTAGTTCAAATACAACGGGTTTACAGAGAATTGCTTCTTATCAAGCTGATAATGTAAACAAGTTTTTAGACCAAGAATGACTTAAGAAAGAATAGAGTTAGAAAGTATTGTTGTTGTTCGCATGTGTATCTTTCTTCAAGTCTTTGAGCTTCATTTTATAGCCGAGTGAAAAGAGCCGTTGAGATGGAATCATGAAAGCTAGGTAGGCTTACGGCTAGAAGCGTGAGGACAGGTACAAAATCTTCTGCATGTTGCGCGTCCTGTCTGTGTCAGATTGTCTAGTTTGTATTTCGCACAGTCTTCAAGAATATTAACGTTGTAATGTGGTACAGTTGTACAGTGTGGCAGGTTTTCTTGGCTTCTTAACTTCAGAGGCTTTTTGTGAGTGTGAGTAAGAAGGGAAAACATTGCTCGGTTCTTGAGATTATCAAGTCTTCGAATCATCAGCTCTACGCTTCCAGAATCTTCAGAACTTGTCTTTAGAACCTTGTTCTCTTAATACACTTTCTTCATATCTTCAAAGGCTTCTGATAATATTTGATTGAAGCATGAGAGTCGACTTTGGGTAGGTCTTCAGAACCTTGATCGAAAATCATGAGGCTTCAGTATCTGGACTTCGTTCCATCAGAACCCTTGTCTTTTGACCTTCAGAATTCATTCTCTTTTCCTTTCGTATCAGAGTTATGTGAATCTTGTCTTATCTTCGAATTGAGTTCAGTTCTTCGAAGCATATTTCATTAAGCATTGCGCCAATTCACAAAAGTAAAACCTGTTTACTAGGTTCTCACAAATAACAACATTAGTTGCACAAAATTGTTCATACAAATATTCATCTGTTATCATCAAAACTTAGAGATAATATTGCATAACCAAATCTTGTTCTCACATTAACTTCTGAAGATATTTCAGATTCTGAAGAAGAATCTGCCACTGAAGGAGATCTTACTTCTGAAGATAAGTCAGAGTCTGAAGGTGACTCTGTGTTGAAGACGAGTTTGAAAAGGAGTTTGACTCTGAAGGTGAATATGATTATGATCCATATTCTGATGATGATCAAGACTTTGGTGGTAATCATACCTGTGAAGGTGGTCATGCGTCTGAAGGTGGACCAGCCTCTGAAGGTAGTTCATCATCTGATACTATTCCAGCATTTGAAGAAGATTCTGAACAAGTTTAGAGACCACAAAGAATCAAAATAATACCAAGAAGATTTGCAGAGTTTGACATGTTACGAGATAATGAGATAGTCTCAGAAGGGGAAGTCATTCAGTGTGCCATGTTGCTAGACTCTGAACAATTGAGTACTGAAAAAGCTCTCAAGAAGAAAGTGTGGCTGAAGGCCATGAAAGAAGAAATTGAGGCTATAGAAATAAACAAGACTTGGGATTTGACTGGCTTCCAAAGAACAAGAAAGCCATCAGCGTGAGATCGGGTTACAAGGTTAGTATCTATAGGATTTCTACAGAAATCTGGTTTAGATTACTTTGAAGTGTTTGCACTTGTACCTAGACATGAAACAATCAGATTGGTGATTGTTATAGCTGCTAATAGAAATTGGCCTCTAATGCATTTAGATGTAAAATCTACATTTCTGAATGTTCTTTTACAAGAGGAAGTTTATATGTCACAACCTTCTGGTTTTGTGAAAAAGAATCAGGAAGGGATGGTGTACAATTTGCATAAAACCTTGTATGGACTAAAACAAGCTCATAGAGCCTGGAATATGAAAATTGATTCATTTTTCAAGCTTCAAGGATTCAGAAAATGTGAGATGGAGTATGGAGTTTATGTTCATCATACATTTGATAGCAATATGATTCTGGTGTGTCTTTATGTTGATGACATATTGCTAACAGGAAGTTGTTCACAATAGATAACTAAGTTCAAGAAGGTGCTGATGAATGAGTTTGAGATGAGTGGTCTAGGAAATATGACATATTTTCTAGGGATGGATATTTTGTACTCTGATAAGGGTATAATCTTGCATCAATTGAAGTATGAACTTTAGCTTCTGAAGATATTTGAGCTAATGAATTGCAAGTCTGCAATCACACCTAATGAAACAAATTAAAAGTTGAATTATGATGTTGAGGGTAATGATGTGGAAGCTGCAAATTTCAAACACTTGGTAGGCTCATTGAGATATCTCTATAACACCAGACCTGACATTTACTATGCAGTTGGAATGGTGAGTAGGTTTATAAACAAACCAAAGTGGTCACATTACCAAGTTATTGTCAGGATACTAAGGTATATTAAAGGGACTCTGAGGTATGAATTTTTGTTCCCCTCTGATATTGAATCTGATTCAGAGCTGATGTGTTATTCAGACTCTGATTGGTGTGGAGACAGATTTGACAGAAGAAGTACTTATTGATATTTTTTCAAGTATCTGAGAGGTCATATTTCTTGGTGCTCCAAGAAGCGACCAATTGTTGCATTGTCAACCTGTGAAGCTGAGTACATTGCATGTGCTTTATCTGCTTGTCAAGTTGTGTGGATTCTGAACTTGTTGCAGGATCTGAAGATCAAGGTGAGCAAGCCTGTGAAGTTGATAATTGATAACAAATCAACTATAATCCTTGCCAAGAAACTGGTGTTGCATGGAAGAAGCAAGCACATTGACATAAAGTTTCACTGTCTAAGAAACCATGTTCAGAATGAAGTGCATGAAGTTGTGCACTGTAGCACTTAGAAGTAGCTGGCAGATGTCCTGACTAAGGCTATCAAGACCGTACACTTTACCCATTTGATGGATGGAATTGGTGTTGTTGATTTTGAATAGCTGAATATGAATTAAGGGACAATGTTAGATTGTAATTCATTTCAGTTTCATTTAGGTGTAATTTAGCTTGTATTTAAATTTTATTTAGCTTAGGCTTGTGTATATAAGATAAAACTTGGTTTAAGTTTGTTAGAGATTATTCATTCAGTGTAACTATTTTCATTCAATAGAAAAAGAAAAAAAAGTAGTGAATTTAGAAATAAAATGAGTTTGTGACCGCTGTAATACATGAAGAGATAGGTTAATGGTATTGGTTATATTGTAGAGATAAAAAATAATGTATATTGTATATAGATAAATAGATAAAAGTAAAAATATATTAAATGTTTATAAAAAAATTAATTTAACTTCATAAGTTTTGAAGGGAAAAAAAAGAAAGATATTGTAAGAATATAAAATAGTGTAGATAAATAAATAAATTATAGGTTTAAATGCACATTTGGTCCTATTATTTTGATTTTTTTAAATATTTAGTTCTCTTATAAAAAACACAGTTTTTTTATCCCTCAATTCAACTTTTTCTGGGTTTTTTGTCCTCTTATTTTGTGTATATGTTGTGCCTATTTTGTGACGTGGTCCTGACATGACACTCTCTATGGGGCGTCACGTCACATATTTTCTGCCACATCATATTTTTTAAAAAAAATTAATAATTTCAAAATATTATTTAATGTACTTACTAATTAATTAATAAAATAATATATACTAAATAATTCATAGTACCATGTGTCACTAAATAATTGGACAATGATAATTGAAGGAATAGAATTTTTACACCCAATGGAAATCAAACCAACCTCTCACCAGTTACAAACAAAAGGCTTTTTCCATACACACCACTCCATTATTGTGAATTCAATTACGTTAAAATATACTTAGAACTATGCACATCATTTTCTTTACTCTCCATCATAACCTTATTATTATTATTATTATTATTATTATTATTATTATTATTATTATTATTATTATTATTATTATTATTATTATTATTATTATTATTATTATTATTATTATTATTATTATTATTATTATTATTATTATTATTATTATTATTATTATTATTATTATTATTATTATTATTATTATTATTATTATTATTATTATTATTATTATTATTATTATTATTATTATTATTATTATTATTATTATTATTATTATTATTATTATTATTATTATTATTATTATTATTATTATTATTATTATTATTATTATTATTATTATTATTATTATTATTATTATTATTATTATTATTATTATTATTATTATTATTATTATTATTATTATTATTATTATTATTATTATTATTATTATTATTATTATTATTATTATTATTATTATTATTATTATTATTATTATTATTATTATTATTATTATTATTATTATTATTATTATTATTATTATTATTATTATTATTATTATTATTATTATTATTATTATTATTATTATTATTATTATTATTATTATTATTATTATTATTATTATTATTATTATTATTATTATTATTATTATTATTATTATTATTATTATTATTATTATTATTATTATTATTATTATTATTATTATTATTATTATTATTATTATTATTATTATTATTATTATTATTATTATTATTATTATTATTATTATTATTATTATTATTATTATTATTATTATTATTATTATTATTATTATTATTATTATTATTATTATTATTATTATTATTATTATTATTATTATTATTATTATTATTATTATTATTATTATTATTATTATTATTATTATTATTATTATTATTATTATTATTATTATTATTATTATTATTATTATTATTATTATTATTATTATTATTATTATTATTATTATTATTATTATTATTATTATTATTATTATTATTATTATTATTATTATTATTATTATTATTATTATTATTATTATTATTATTATTATTATTATTATTATTATTATTATTATTATTATTATTATTATTATTATTATTATTATTATTATTATTATTATTATTATTATTATTATTATTATTATTATTATTATTATTATTATTATTATTATTATTATTATTATTATTATTATTATTATTATTATTATTATTATTATTATTATTATTATTATTATTATTATTATTATTATTATTATTATTATTATTATTATTATTATTATTATTATTATTATTATTATTATTATTATTATTATTATTATTATTATTATTATTATTATTATTATTATTATTATTATTATTATTATTATTATTATTATTATTATTATTATTATTATTATTATTATTATTATTATTATTATTATTATTATTATTATTATTATTATTATTATTATTATTATTATTATTATTATTATTATTATTATTATTATTATTATTATTATTATTATTATTATTATTATTATTATTATTATTATTATTATTATTATTATTATTATTATTATTATTATTATTATTATTATTATTATTATTATTATTATTATTATTATTATTATTATTATTATTATTATTATTATTATTATTATTATTATTATTATTATTATTATTATTATTATTATTATTATTATTATTATTATTATTATTATTATTATTATTATTATTATTATTATTATTATTATTATTATTATTATTATTATTATTATTATTATTATTATTATTATTATTATTATTATTATTATTATTATTATTATTATTATTATTATTATTATTATTATTATTATTATTATTATTATTATTATTATTATTATTATTATTATTATTATTATTATTATTATTATTATTATTATTATTATTATTATTATTATTATTATTATTATTATTATTATTATTATTATTATTATTATTATTATTATTATTATTATTATTATTATTATTATTATTATTATTATTATTATTATTATTATTATTATTATTATTATTATTATTATTATTATTATTATTATTATTATTATTATTATTATTATTATTATTATTATTATTATTATTATTATTATTATTATTATTATTATTATTATTATTATTATTATTATTATTATTATTATTATTATTATTATTATTATTATTATTATTATTATTATAAGGTACAACGGTAGAAAAAAATTGTTATCCTTAAACACCATGTATATGTATAGGATATTCATGCTATGATCAATTCAAGAGAATCATTTGTCATTCTTTCTCTCTTCAAACTCAATTTTATTATGAGTTTGTTGTTTTCTAATACTATGATTGAGAAGAAAGACTTGTAAATCAAGTAAGGCGAAACATTTGCAATTTTTGAATGATGTTTTTATTTGAAAGAAGACTTACAGCAAAACAGCCCCACAATACAGTTATATACATATGAAAGCGGTAAATGAAAGCGGGTAAACACTTACTCGGTTGTAGAGCTTACATACTGTATTGTTAGTTGTTCAACAAAGGAATTGAAAATAACAGTATGTTACAAAATCAAAGGAGAAAGTGCTTTTTGAGAGGAAAATTGGGGCTTACAGCTCAAGGAGAGACCCAGGGTTTTATCAGTGATCGCACTGTCATTTTGTACAGGGACTTATACAAGTGACTGAGGCCAAAGAAAGGTTTTCTATACAAGGGGATGGGTCTTACACTCTCTCAAGAGGCCCAAAATGATTGGAAGTGAACAGAGATGGGTCTTATAGCTCAAGGAGAAGCCCGGTGGTTAATTTTGAAAAGGGCGACGATCGCGCCGAGGTTTTGAAAACACCGTGGGTCTTATACAACGACTGAGGCCAAAAAGTTTTTGGTTTCAAAAGGGGATTGGGTCTTACACTCTATTAGAGGCCCAAAATGATTTTGATTGGGTCTTATAGCTCGAGGAGAGGCCCAGATGGTTTGTTTTAAACGGGCGATGATCGCGTCGAACTTTTGAAATACAATGGGACTTATACAACATTTGAGGCCCAAAATAGGTTTGTATTTACAAAGGATTGGGTCTTACACTCTATTAGAGGCCCATGAGTGTTCGGAAAAGTTTGTTAGGGTAAAAATCAATAAAACCCTAATTTCATCATTTTTTAATATAATTATTCAAAGAAAATTAATACAAATGATAAAAATTCCAAATAAGTTTGAATAAACAACTTGTGATTTTGGTTTTAGGTTTGAAAAATGAGGCTTTCATCACAAGATGAATTAAAACCTACTTGGTTTTGATTTTCCAAAATGGATATTTATTTTTAAAAGGTTTAAAAACAAATAAAAGACATTTATTCACAAAAATACTAATTATATTAAATAAATAATATAAATCTAATTTTTTTTGGGGAATAAAATATTTTAACATTTTTGTGATTTTTTGCAAAAAGAACCAATCAAAAATAATTAAAATTGAGGGAGTTATTAATTTTTCAAACTATTAAAAATAATATGAAAATAACAAAAAGTGGGAAAAATAGCAAAAAGAGGATCTGGGGCGAGGGGGATCGAACCCCAGACCTCTTGTGTATAGGGTGCGTGCCTTACCACTGGGGTGGAGATATATCCGTTGATTGAAACACAACCATAAATATACAAGGCTTGCCTTGCTTTTGGCCTGGCCCAAGGCAAGGCAAGGCAAGTTTTGGCAAGAAATGGGAAGGTCCATAACTTTCTCATTTCTCCATGGTTGGGGACAAAATTTATATGCATCTGGCCTAGAATTTCACAAAGAATCCAATGGTGGTGGTATTTTTTTCAGATCATGATCCCTCCTCAAAATTCGATAGTGGTTTTGAAATAGACCATATTTTGCATTTTCTGTGCTACATCTTGGTACAGGTATGAATTACATGATAAATTGATGCAAACACAACACATATGACATGTAGAAGAGATGCATGATCAGTAGACTTCAAAGCAATGCATATTTTGGAAAGTTCAAGTCATGATGCTTACCTCTTTTTGAGCTTTTGGAGTTTTTTGTGCAATCTGCCAAGTTTCTTGTTCCAGAAATGGTTTGATGCTTTGGACACTCCCAAATGATCCCTTAGAAGCTTTTAGGATGATTGGAATCAGCTGGAACCTGCAAAAACAAAAACTGGTACTTTCTTGCAAAAGGGGTTAAAATGGCCAAAATAGCAACTCTCTCAAATGGTGTTCCAGATGGGGGGAACCATTTGGGACAGTTCAAGGATGATATTTGGAGTTTATTTGAGGCTTTATCTGGTTTGGAAAGTGACTGAATCAAGACATGGCTTGAAAAATGCAAAAAAAAACCTATTTTGAGGTTTTGAGATGTGACTTTGAGATTTAAGGATTACAGGTCACTTGTGTGAGTTTGGACAGCTTAGATATGACATATTGGATGTGTTTGGACCATGAGCTGTGATGGAAATGCTCTCTAACTCAAAAACTCAGAGTTACCTTGCTAAAGAAGGTATTTTTGCCTAAAGAAAGTGATTTTGAGGAAAGCATCTGTTTGATGGCTTTGGTGTACTCAAACTGAGCACAAATGAGCTCTATTTATAGTAGAGCAAGTTTGTTTTGGGATCAATAGTGAATGGTAACTGTAGCAGAGGTTTGGCCAATGTTGATCAATGAGAATCCAAGTCTCCTCTAGCCATTGACTAGAGGTTAGAGCACAGAGTTGTGGTTCCCTAGTTGTTGGATCATTCTTGACTGAATTCAGTTGCAAATGTGTCAGTCCATGCCACCTTGGTGCATCCATTAAATGCTCCAATCCAAAATTGGAGTCTTGTCCCTCTTTTAGGGATTTCTAGGTTTGGCATGCTACTTCTTGTTCCAAAGACTTTGGAGGCTTGGATCAGTGTTTGTTCCCTTTAGATTTGATCCTCAGATATGTCCAAAGTGATGACAAGGCTAGGAATTATCTGATTTTGCGAAATCGAGCAAAAGTGCAAAATTCTGCCTAGCCTTGGCAGTTTTCAGCAAGGCATATTGCCATTGTCATATCTCATGGCTCAAGTGGAATTTGATGGAGTTCTTGGCCATTTTGGAAAGCCCTCATATGATACAATAATTGTTTGATCATAATTGGTTTTGATACTTTTTGGATCCAAGTGAAAATGCCCCTACATTTGGAAAAAAGTGAAGGCAAATTCTGACTTAGTGAAAATTTCACTAAGTGTTGGAAAAAAGTGAAATTTTCACTTTTCTTGATTTTGATCATTTCATAATTTAAAATCCATGGGGAATTGGAATGAGTGGTAGTTGAAGCTTTTGTAGAGGGTAATGAGAGCTACAAATCCACCTTTGGATGGGGAAAAATGGCCTTGTGGTTTAGGAGTTATGATCCTCCAAAGTTGGTACCCTAGCCACTTTGTTCCATAACTTAGAAAAATTTCTAAGTCTTTTATGGTTACCCCTTTTACAAGTTATCCCACTTTTCTTGATTTTTCTTGATGAATGATGATTCCAATCATACATTAACATTATTTTTGGGTCAAAGAACCATAATTGTGAAAAATCTCAAAAAGTCAAAGTTTGACTTTTGTGCACAGTTGACTTTTTGTCAGATGAATTCCAAACTGTGTGATCCTCTATGAAATCAAGTCCTTGACCTAAATAAAACTTGATGGATTGATTTCATAGGTGTTATAGGGTATATTGAATCATGTCTTAGGGTTTGGGAGCATGTCCTGGTGAAAAGTCAAAGATACAGTTGACTTTTTCTGCGAAACCCTAACTGTGGTTCTGATGAAATTGAAACTTGTTGCTCAAGCTTCTTGGATCAATCCATTGTTGAAAATGGATCAATGTGATGTATTTGAGAGCCTAAAATCCCCTCTTGAGGTCTTGGCTCATGTTTTGTCCCAAAAATCAACTTAGGGGTGAATTAGGTCAAGAAATCCTAATTCCTGATTTTTTGATGAATGCATCCCCTGAGGCTAAATTGACTTGATGATTGGGTTCATGAGATCCCTTGGAGCATCATAGGTTATGCTTTGAAGCATTGGCTCATGCTCATAGGAAAATTTCCATCTGGAGGCCCTGGTCGACCAAACCCTAATTTGGTGACACTAGTGATCTTAAGGCTTGATCCACCTAGAAGGGAGAAGCCTTGTGCTTAATACTTAAAGTGGGAGTCCTCTTGATCCTTTGTGGATGTTTGAGAGGCTAGACAAGTTGAAGATCATGTCATTTCTTGATTGATCCTTTGTCTAAGAGCTCCGAGAGGGCTTGAAACCCTAAGTTTGATTGTAGTGGATGCTCACCCATCTTTGGGGAGACTAATGGTTCATCCATATTGTGATGATGATTTGCACAATGATGGGAAATCTTAGTGGTCAAAATTTGGGGTATGACAGATGCCCCTATTTAATCTTCTTGGACCCGAAGGTGTGAATGGCGAAGGTATTCGGGCATTCGGGGTGCAAGAAGATTGAATATCGGAATACCCGAAATTTTGATGGTGGTTATGAATGGCAGTTCGCTCAACCTTCCTCTTTTGCTAAGCAATGATGCTTAGAAAAGGTAAACTTCCCCTCGATCCTGGTTTCCTACCAAGGAACTGGTCTCAGTTTCTGATTTAAACTTCCCCTCGATCCTGGTTTCCCACCAAGGAACTGGTCTCAATTTCTAAAATAAACTTCCCCTCGATCCTGGTTCCCTACCAAGGAATTGGTCTTGGTTTCTTTTTTCAATAAACTTTATTGACAAGGGACGCTATTTGTAGCGGTTCTCCTCAAACTTCTCGCCGAATTTTCCTGGGGAGATGCCATTTGATGGAAAAAGTTTTGATTGTAGAGAAGCACAAACTTCTCTGTTTGAGACGCCATTTGTCGACTCAACTGGGGAAAACGAGTTTTCTTAAGAGACTGCTTTCGTTTGGGGATATTACATCATACTTTTCTTTGAGATCTTCTCGGAGAAATGCCATACAATGTATTCCAATTTTGAGGTGCCGATGAATTTGTTGACATTGACATTCTGGAGAGAATGACCAATGTGTTGCTGAAAGTCTTTAGTTGAAAGGCTTTCTCTAGGGATTTTCCTTAATCCAGGAAAGCGAAGATATCATCTTCCATGGCGAAGAGTGATGCTGGCTGAGGGTTCTCTAGTTTTTCAGAGGTTCAAGTTATCAAAGTGGTCAAAGGCCGACTTCATCCCAGAAATAAACTGGAGGAAAGAGGTAGTTCAGATGCAACATTTCCTGACGAGGAAAGAACTGACAACTCGATTGAGAGGACTGTTATCACTAGGGGATAAGACCGACCAGAGTGATAGTGATGCAACATGAATATGAACGCAAAGTAGTAAAGCATGATGTATGTGTGTATATGCTGACAAAACTGACACGACATACAAACTAATAGATGAACACGACTGGATACTCGGCCACTGTTGGGGACGAAGAGGTATCGCTGGTTCAAGATAGCAATTCTGCCTTGCTTAGGAGAATTAGTCCTCGTTGGGAGCTACGTTGGTCGGGCTTAGGAGATAAGAACTCTGCTGGGTGTGTCAGATGAAACAATGGTCTCTGACACAGCTGATCCTTCATTCAGGTGCACTGGTTTAGAAGAAGTACTTTGATTCTGCACTTTGAAGCTTAACCGCCTTAGGGAGAAGCCATCGATATTCTTTCGATGTTCAACAGTCAAAAGTGTTGCGGTGAGAATCGGATAACAAGCTATTAGTTAACTTGCATCACATTTCTTTGAATTCACCACCGACTTTGATTTATCCAAAGGAAAGGTTCAAGATCGAGAAAACCTAAAGGGGAAGATCTAAGGTTCGGGGGTTGGTTATATTAAGGGAAGGTATTAGCACCCTTAATATCTGTAGTACTCTACAGGAACCTCTTGTTTAAGTTTATGTTATGTTATGTTTGCTGGCTAAAATATCTGCTAAAGGTAAAGGTAAAGACCTAGGGGTATGTACACTAAGTTTGCTCGCCAAGACGTTGCATCTTGTGCCTACGTATCTGACTAAAGAATCAGAGCAATCGTAGTTCACCTAACTAAGGGTGAGAGAGGAACCATTGACTATGGCCAAAGTTCCAAGGGGAATGAGTGTGAGCTCATTTTAGAGTTTAAATAAACTCTTTAAGTCTAAGTTATGATGGGGAAAAGTGGATACTCAACATGGTAAGTACCACATAGAGTTTAGAAACTCTATCCTACTTCTAGTTATGATTCAATGGCTCTTATGAGGCCAAGAAAAGGGAAAGGCTCTTATGAGGCCAAGAAAAGAGAAAGGCTCTTATGAGGCCAAGGTGGTATGATTTGTTTATTGACTTATGAGTCAACTGAGGAGGACTTTCCTTTGGAATGAGAGGAAGACAACTTCTTGTAAACAAGAGGTGAAGAGGGATGTTCAAAAATTAGGAAGATGAACACACAAGTCCTAGCCCAAGGCTTAAATTCATGGTAGGACAATCAAGAATGAGTGTGTGAGGTGTTAAACAAAAGATTGGACAGATAGCCCTCTCAAAGTCAAGACTTCAAGGTGAAGTATCAAGGCATTGAGCCTAAATCGAGAGTCCAACAAAAGGCACTAAAACCAAATCAAAAGGACCTCATTCAAGCTCAACAAAAGGCATCAAAACAAACCTCTAATGCGTCCTAAGACGCCCTAAGAAATTAATTCAAGAAAGTAAAGAGAAGTGATTATTTTACAAGGATGTTCACAAACTAGGTCAAAAATACTCTTGACTTAATAAAGTAAAGAATAAATATTAAAATAAAATAAAAGTGAAAAAAAAAATTTTAGAAAATTAATTTAAACATTAAAATTTCATCATGAATTTTCTTAGAATTTTTTATTAACAAAAACTATTTTTTATTGAAGCAAAATGTAATGAAAATAAAAATGAGAAATATTTAAAGTACACCAAGACCGGGGGGTGCAATAACATAAACAAAAATGAACTAGTCTGGCTTGTTTGCACGCTTGGGTCTCTGGCTGGGAGGGTGCAAGTAGCGAAAAGTCACAGGCCCATCTCCAAAGGAATTATGAAATATCCAGCGGAATAAATGTCACACGGCCAGGGTACGAATAAAACATGTGAACATTAAAATCAATTGGTCACTATGTTGTTAAGTGACTACATGATAAAACATGATCTTAGCCTATCTCTCGTTGCCAACACATCGCCCCTTCCATGCAAACCATACAAAACCATAAAAATTAATCGTGAACAAAACCAAGGAAACGCATGGCAACACTCTTCCTTGCTCAATCATTTCCACCATCGAATCTCAACCAAAATCCATGAAATAAGACATCAATCTGTAGTGCTCACATGGTAGAATAACATTGAACCCTAATCAACTCAAAACAACAACTTAAACATGAAGAAAAAGGGCACGAAATGCATGAGTTCAAACTGATGCAAACTAACAGAACAATGATGTATCATGCAAGCTCAAACATCCATTTATATTATCTTTCAAAACTCACTTAAATACATAGTATGAACATGTGGTATCGTTCAGACATGGTTGTTCATTAAACATGAAAGTATGAAGGCAAGGAAGAAGCTTACCAAGTGGAGTCAGTCCACTGCTTCTTCATTTGGAGGCTATGGATTTTAACAACTCAGCTTCCTCCCTCGGTGGATGATGATGTGTTTGAACTTTGAGTGAATCGTGCAGCTTGTGTATCTGATTCTCTCCTTCTCTTTGTGATGTGTTTGCAATGTGGATGGATGTTCTGATACTTGGTGCAAAAAAAAAAACTCACGAGTTTCTCAAGGTTTTGGTGTGGTGTTGATTGTTGGTCTTGTTGTTTTCTTTTGTTTTGCTCATGTTGTCGCAAAGAGGTAGAACATGTTTATGGTGTTGCTTGTAAAAAAAATGCAGTGAGAGTGTTGTGGCTTTTTCTGATCGTGTGTGTCCTCCAAAGGAGAATGAAGTTTATGAGAGAAAGTTTTAGTGTTTTGGTTGTTTGTTGTCACCAAGAGAAACAAGTTTCATGATGGTGAGAAATGGAGTGAATGAGGAAAAGATAGTTTTCCTTGTTGGTTGTTTGGTGTGGTTCTGTTGTTGAACCTCCGGTGAGTAGACAGAATTCTCTCCTCTTAAAATGAGAGAGAGATGAGAGTTTACAGTTTCTTCCCCGCCCCTTCTTCCCCAAGTCGTGGTGGTTAAATGGTGAGTTTGGCCTTGATATATTCAAATGCTATGAGTTGTCCTTGCTGCTGTCGTGTTGCAAATGCAGTGCTCATTGAATAGTTGTTGTTGCTTGTGTTCAGGTTTTATGGACAGTTGCACAGTATTGGTAGCAGGTCCTCTTTTTGGCTTAAGGTGCAGTATGTTGCAAGTAAACGGGTACGAATTGATGCAGGGCTTGTGCAGCATAGCTTTTTGTCTTGGTATTGTGAAGTCATTACCTATGAGGGTAGCTTTTGGAGTTACACGGCTTTGTGCAGGTTTGGTTTTCACATTTTGGTGTAACGTTTTTTGTAGCAGTGTTTTGTTTTGATCTGGCTCAGTTGTAGACTGTGGTATGATCATGGCTTGAGCAGGTGATCATATGGTCCAGAATTTTGTTGGCTTGTGCGGACTACAGCAAGTTTTATGCAGGTCTTGACTTGTAGCATAGCAATTTTGAGTTTTGCAGGTGTATGTAGGGTGCTGCAATGTGGAGTTTGTCTTGGAGTGATGCACATAGCAATAAATAATGGTACAAAGAGTGTGGTACGGTTTTGGTATTTGTGGCAAATGGTGGAGCAAAGTTTTTTTATTGTTTTGTGTGTATATATTTTTAATGGGGCTTGTAAACTAAAATGTAGAATTGAACTTGGTAATTTGAAATGGAGTTCTACTACTTTTTTTGAATGGTTTTTGTAATGTGACTTGGGCTTGTAAAAAAATGAATTGAGGTTGGATTATCATTAAGATATTGAATTTAAATTTGAGTTAAAATGAAATGGAGAAAAGGTTTGGAATCAAATTGAAATGGTTTATTGAAATGGTTCAATGAAATGGATTTTCAATTGGAACAAAATGGAATTTGGATAATGGATAGTAAATAAAAAAGGAATGAAGCGGATTGAAAGAAAGAGATTTGGAAATGGTTTAAAAAAATGGATAATTGAATTGAATTGAAAAAGAATTTAAATGTAAATAAAATGGATATGGTTTTGAAACTTGGATATGGAATGAAAGTGGGATTGAAAAATGGATAAAACGGTTACGGGAATGGATATGAAAAATGATAGTGTACCTCCACCTTTGATCAACACATAAAACCCTTTATAAATTCACTTGATCACCACAAATCCTCCACAAACTCAAACTCAACTTGAAATGATCATGATTGAACAATTTGACGAATCCTCAAACCAACGGTGAAAATCCTAACCATCGAATTAGTACTTGCACACACATTAAACCTGTTAGCTTCGAATGAAACCCAATTAATTGACACTTGCTCATCTTACACATAAAGGGTGAGAAACCCTAATCTTCACGCCTCGAGTGAGTTGATGAAATAAATGACCTGATCCTTGAATCAGTCTTGTAAGACCTAAGCCTCTGAGAACTTGTAATGAAACCAAACTATACTGAATTCTTGAGAGTACGAGAACTTGCTTGGTTAGTGATCTATCCAAAACTTTGGTTGATCAATCCATTGAACCTATGAAACAAACCCTGATTCACAAATGGAACCAAACAAAACAAAGGCTGAAAAATTGGTTAGTTATGCAATATGATCGACCTAGAATGATATGCAAAAGATCAATGAATATAAGGCTAAAATTTGGGGTATAACAAAAAGAATTTGCCATCTTTATTAAAAGTAGAAAAATTTTACAAGTAAATTCATTTTTGTTTTATTTCAAGAACCGTTGATCATGTTAAAATGTCGTCCTGTAAAGCTAAAACAAATAAGAATTGCAAACAAAAGCACAAGGGCTCAAATTTTATTGATAGGATGGAAATCAGCCAAACGCGTGATTCCATTGAGTATTTACAAAGTTAGAAAATGGTAATTTAAGGGGAAAGGGCTACATTGAAACATAACGACCACTATCCTTCTACCAACTTTGACTTCGGGGCATCCTGAGCTTCTGTCGAAGATGACCTTGACTGGAGTTTTCCTGATAGATGATGTAACTGCTGCCGAGGGACTTGCCCCTTTGTCGAACGTAGTTACTTGCCATTATCCCTAATTTTTTCCTGGATTGTACTTTGAGGTTTCCAATCCACCGGGATGATTTTTGATCATGTCTCTAATTTTTTCCTGGACCACCCTTTCGGGTTTTCAATCCACCGAGACGTTTTTTTTTATTTAGGCGAAGTATCTCTTGACTACGTCAACATTTGTGGGGTAGGCAAATTCCTCTCCGTCCATGGTTGAAAGTCTCAAGGCGCCGCCTGAGAAAGCTTTCTTGACCACATAGGGGCCGTCATAATTCAGAGTCCATTTGCCCCGGGAATCAGTGAGAAATGATTGTATCTTCTTGAGCACAAGGTCTCCTTTTCTGAAGACGCGAGGTCGAACCTTTTTGTCGAACGCCCTCTTCATTCTTTGCTGATACAACTGACCATGGCATAGTGTCGTGATTCTCTTTTCTTCGATCAGATTCAGTTCATTGTGCCGACTTTGGCACCATTCAGCTTCTGTAAGCTTAGCTTCCATCAATATCCGGATTGATGGGATCTCTACTTCTATGGGGAGTACTGCCTCCATGACATATACTAGAGAGAAAGGGGTAGCCCATGTTGAAGTGCGGACAGATGTGCGATAACCGTGAAGAGCAAAGGGTAGCACCTCGTGCCAATCTTTGTAGGTTACGACAATCTTTTGAACAATCTTCTTGATGTTCTTGTTAGCGACCTCTACCGCTCCGTTCATCTTGGGTCGGTAGGGAGATGAGTTATCGTGTTCGATCTTGAACTCTATGTACAACTCTTTCATCATCTTGTTGTTTAAGTTAGATCCATTATCAATAATGATCTGGCTCGGAACACCATAACGGCATATGATATTGTTTTTGATAAATCGGACTACCACTTGTCGGGTTACATTAGCGTATGACGCTACTTCGACCCACTTGGTGAAGTAATCAATGGCTACCAGGATGAACCGATGTCCGTTCGAAGCCTTAGGTTCGATCATGCTAATCATGTCGATTCCCCAAATGGAAAAAGGCCATGGGAAAGAAAGAACTTTGAGATGTGTAGGCGGTACATGGATTTTGTCTGAGTATTTTTGACACTTGTGACATCTCCTCGTGTACTTGTAGCAGTCAGATTCCATTGTCAACTAATAGTACCCTGCTCTTAGAATTTTTCTCGCCATTGTGTGTCTGTTGGCATGAGCGCCAAAGGACTCTTCGTGAATTTATTTTATCAGCATGTCTGCTTCTGGTCTGTCGACGCATCGAAGCAAGATCATGTCAAAGTTCCTCTTATAGAGTGTATCATCGCTCAGGAAGAAACTGACTACTAGCCTTTTGAGGGTTTTTCTATCTTTCCTGGATGCCCCAGGTGGGTAATCTTGGTTCTGAAGGAAGCATTTGATATCGTGATACCAAGGTTTGTCGTCTATGACTACTTCAATCGTGAAGATGTAAGCGGGCCATTCAAGGCGCATTACGTCGATCTTAGGTAAGTCATTCCATTGACCTACACTAATCATGGAAGAGAGATTGGCTAATGCATCAGCCATGTGATTCTCCTCACGAGAGATATGATGAAACTCGACTCTGTTGAAGAAGGGTAACAACCTTCTTGCGTAATCTTTGTACGGAATCAATCCTGATTGGTATGTGTTCCAATCTCCTTTGATCTGAATGATGACCAAAGCTGAGTCGCCATATACATCCAAGTTCTTGATCCTCAAATCAATCGATTCCTTGAGACCCATGATACAAGCTTCGTATTCGGCCTCATTGTTTGTGCACTTGAACATAAGTCTAGCGGTGAAAGGAATGTGGGTACCCTGAGGTGTTATGATAATTGCCCCAATTCCATTTCCGTAATGATTGATAGCTCCGTCAAAGATAAGTCCCCATTGGGAATCTGGTTCTGGCCCTTCACTGGGTAGCGGTTCATCGTAGTCTTTCATTTTTAGATACATGACATCTTCGTCTGGGAAGTCAAATCCGACTGATTCCTGATCGTCAATCGGTTGATGAGCAAAATGATTAGCTAACACTTCCTTTAACGGCTTTCTGAGCGTGGTACTCTATGTCATATTCTGATAACAACATCTGCCAACGGGCAATCCTTCCCGTGAGAGCAGGCTTTTCAAAGACATACTTGATTGGATCCATTTTAGAGATTAACCAAGTGGTGTGACGAATCATGTACTGGCGAAGACGTTTGGCTTCCCAAGCCAGAGCGCAACAAGTTTTCTCGAGCATAGTGTACAGAGTCTCGCAGACGGTGAATTTCTTGCTCAAATAGTAGATGGCAGACTCTTTTCTTTTTGTTTCGTCTTGTTGACCAAGTACACAACCCATTGAGTCTTCCAAGACTGTTAAATAGATGATCAACGGTCTTCCTTCCATTAGAGGTGATAGAATCGGCGGGTTCGACAGGTATTCCTTGATACTGTCGAAGGCGGTTTGGCAGTCTTCTGTCCAAATGCAGTCCTGATTCTTTTTGAGTAATTTGAAAATCAGCGCACATGTCACGGTCATGAGGAATATGAATCTAGAAATATAGTTCAAACGTCCCAGGAATCCCCTAACTTGTTTTTCAGTCTTTGGAGAAGGAATTTCTTGAATGGCCTTGACCTTGTCAGGATCAACCTCAATTCCTTTCTGGCTGACGATGAATCCTAAGAGTTTCCCTGAACGGACACCGAACGTGCACTTGCTGGGATTTAAGCGGAGTTTGTACTTTCTCAGACGCTCGAATAGTTTTGACAGGTGGGTCACATGCTCCTCTTCTGTTTTAGATTTGGCAATCAGGTCATCGACATATACCTCGATTTCCTTGTGTATCATGTCATGAAACAGAGTAGTCATGGCCCTTTGATAGGTTTCCCCGGCGTTCTTCAAACCGAACGGCATTACCTTGTAACAAAAGGTACCCCATGGGGTAATGAAGGAGGTCTTCTCCATGTCTTTTGGCACCATTTTGACCTGATTATAGCCCGAGAATCCATCCATGAAGGAGAAGACTTTGAACTTTGCTGTACTGTCTACCAGCATGTCTATGTGTGGCAAGGGAAAGTCGTCCTTTGGACTAGCCTTGTTTAGATCTCGGTAGTCGACACACATACTGACTTTTCCGTCCTTTTTCGGAACTGGTACTATGTTGGCTAACCGTTGAGGATATTCTGACGTAGCGAGGAAACCTGTGTCAATCTGTTTCTGTACCTCCTCTTTGATTTTCACAGCCATGTCTGGATGAGTCCATCTCAACCTTTGTTTTACCGGCGGACATTCTGATCTCAACGGTAGATGATGTTCCACGATGCTGGTATCCAACCCTGGCATATCCTGATAGGACCAAGTGAATACATCGGGAAACTCTTTGAGAAGTTTCGTCAAACTTTCTTTGACAGTTGGACTGAGCAGTGCCCCAATCTTGAATTCTTTTCTCTCTTCTTCCAATCCTAAGTTGACTGTTTCCAGCAACTCTTTGTGAGGCTCAATGGACCTTTCCTCTTGTCTGAGTAGTCGGGAGATCTCCTCTGGAATTTCGTCGTCATTTTCTTCTTCAACCTCAAATACCGGGAACTCAAAGTTGGGAGAAGGCATCGGATCGGATGTTTCAACGGGGTTTAAAACAAGCAATCTGCATGACGTGATGATTTATGTTTAGAAGAGATAGAGAGAATGCAAGAGTGTGTGCAGTGTTTTATATATATATATATTTTTTTTTTTAACAGTGCTCATTTTTATTTATTTTTTGTTTTTTAGGATTACCATTTTCTGGAAAAAGCAGAAAGAGAAAACAGCAATAACTGCGGAAATTACAGAACGACGTTATTTTATTTATGAACAAGTCGATTCTTGAAACTACAGCCCTATAAAACAAAACTCTGTCGCTTTGGGCGAAGCGAAGAGGGATATTTACAGAAAGGGAGCCCTATCAAAACACCCGTTTCACCTGGGCAAGGTGAAAGGTTAAAGTAAAGATGGGAATTACTTAGACTTATGAACAATCTTTGGAACATCGACAACAACCCATTGGCGGCGAACTTCTCGGTGAATCACAAAGTCTGGTACCTTCCTTGATTTGTCTTCAGAAATAACGGTGATTTCTGGTGGAGCTGGATCATTGGAATTTGTCACCCAGGCAGAGTTGTCGTATGAGGATTCCTCAGTTGTATTTTGCGTAGTATTTGTACTCTCAGCTGTATCTCCCCACTGGATGTCTTCGAGCCTAATACGAGAGCTTTCAGGAGCGGTGTATTTGACCTTGAAGTCGTATTTTCCACTCGGCTGTCCTAAGGTATCCCACACTTCTTTGGAACTGGAGGAGTCATCTCTCTCGATGACGTTGACCTCGGGAAAAGCATAGTTGATGAATTCTAGTCCTGCAAACGTTGCGAATTCATCATCGTGCTGGGTATTTTCAAGATAACCTGGGTGTTGATCCCATGACATGGTGGGCACGCAGGTATTCTTTTCAATGATGCTCAGCTGATTTTCATTGTTCGGCTGATTTTCTTGCCCCAAGTCTCTGGGATACGGCTGCCAGATAGGCAAGCCATCCATTGGGCCATAATAGTCGTGGTCAAAGTTGTATTTCATCGGAGTGTCTTCCTCTAATGATTTTGGCGGAGCACGGCATCTTCAGGATCACAATCTCTGTATATCATTTCGACATCTGACCTCGGTATAAATCTCAGACTCTGTGCAGGATAGCAAAAGGGAGTCTGAGTTTCGCCCTGAGACGTATAACCGTCCTCGTTGAGATAGGACTTCCATTCTTCCTCCGTATCGGAGGAATCATCTTTATTGATGGTATGCACGTCGTGAGTCACTGGTTGAAGGAAGCCTCCACTGTGGAAGAAGTTCTGAATGGGATGAAAACTTTTAGTATTCGCAGCCGTCTGAGTACAGGTTAAGGAAAAGCCAAGACCTTTCTTTTTCTTATTGTCAGTAGGAATGACAAGCTGCCCCCATCTTGTTGTATTGGTATTCTCAACCGGTTTGATAGAATCTTTGTACGAGGAAATCGAAGTTCCCCCTTCGGATTGATTGTCCTTGTGTAGCAAAATCGTTTGGAACTGGGTTCCGATTACCCCCTCCGGTTCTACATAAGTGGATGACGATAAGTTGCTTACGAGCAAGGTATGTTCTCCACAAACTGTGACGAGTTGGTCATTTTGGATGAACTTTAGCTTTTGGTGGAGGGTCGAAGTGACCGCCCCAGCCTGATGTATCCAAGGTCTTCCTAATAAACAACTGTATGTTGCCCGGATGTCCATGACCTGGAAAGTGACTTGGAAAGTGTGAGGAGCAATAGTTATGGGAAAGTCGACTTCGCCGATAACCGTTTTTCTGGATCTATCAAATGCTTTAACGACGACCTCGCTGCCCCTCATCGGAGACCCTTTGAATGATAGTTGCATCAAAGTGGACTTCGGCATAACATTCAGGGTTGACCCTGTGTCTACCAGTACGCTGGCTAAAGCATCGTCCTGGCATTTGACTGTAATGTTGAGTGCCATGTTATGACGGAGACCTTCTTCAGGTAATTCCTCATCACTAAATCCCAAGTTATTGCAGGAAGTGATGTTAGAGACAATGCTATCGAACTGTTTGATTGTTACATCCTGTTCCACAAAGGCTTGCTCCAAGACTTTCTGTAGAGCCTCCCTGTACGCTTCTGAACTAAGTAACAGTGATAATACCGAGATCTTTGAAGGAGTTTGTAACAGCTGACCAACAATGTTGTATTCACTCCTTTGGATGAGCTTTAGCATCTCATCATCATTTTTGAGAGGTCGGGATTACTGGATTGACCGACTGGTGGATTGGGAACTTCTGTCTAAAGTTCCTTTTCTTTGCTGGGTTCTCCAACTCCTCTGTTAAAGATTCTACCACTCCGTGTTACTCGACTGATGTCTGCAATATTCACGACGGAGGGTAACGGAATTTCCTTTCCATTCTCAATTGTTGTTGCACAGTATTTGTAAGGGATAGCCTTAGTTGATTCATACGGTAGCGGTCCCGGTAGATAGATGACTATGGGAGCCTTCTGATTTTTCTGACCATCGTAAGTAATTTTAATCTGTTCCTGGTTGGGAACTCTCGATTCGTCAAGTAGAGGGATGATGGCACAAACATCCCTAGCCCTCTGATGACCATAGATTGTGACAACGTCCTCGATTTGATCAGCGAAGTAGTTGATTGATCCAGAACTTGACCATGGTTGAATCTTTTTGCGGTCCAACTGACTTTGAAGGGCTGCTCGCACGAGGTAGCATCCTTGATTATCCACTGAGCAAACTCCACACCGCTCATAGTTGTGTAGTGGCACCTGGCCACGTCCACTTTGAATACAGTGTAACCTTACTAGGTCTGTTTCCATCGACCGAACATCCTGACTTTGATATCTAGTAGGATTCCCGTTAGTGATACTAATTTGCTGGTTGTCTTCATCCATATAGATTGGAAGCCACCAGTGGTTCAACAAGTGCTGAAGTGTTTCCTGGATAAGGGCACAGCCCTGATCGTCTTCGCAACCCGCTTTACAGCTCTGATAATCATGTGATACCAGGAACCCGAGCCGGACCTGTTTAGCATGTAACTCCACCAGGCTGGTATTCATCAAGCGAATATCGAAGATTTGAATCATGTTGATTTGATCATGATTCCTATCATGGTAGTCTTGAATCCATCCAAGATCCATCTAAAACTGGAGGGTCTCTTGTACAAAAGAGCATACCTGTTTGTTTACCGAGCAAGTCAGACAAGAATTGTAATCGTGTTGTGGCAGATTATGATACTGGCTTTGCCTTGAGTGCATTTCCACCTGGTTGACATACATCGCACGGATATCGTGGTTTTGTATGATGCTGGAATTCGTAATAACCATGTTAACTCCACGAACTCGGTGCTCTTAGATCCATCCGAGATCCATTTGTTCCTGTAGAGTTGATTGCACCACAGAACATCCTTGATTGCTTTTAGAGCAGATATCACACTGGTGATAATTATGAGATGGCACATGGCCATATCCACTCTGTCTACAATGCATCTTGACTAAGTTGGCCCTCAATAAGAGTACATCGTGAATTTGATAGGTGTTGTTAGACTCTCCCTCTATCAAATTAACTGCAGCTTTCTCGTGTTGAGGCAGCGGGTTTGTGAGAACATTAGGATTCGTATCTGTCGCGGCCGGCAAAAATATCGAGTCGCCATCATATTTTTTAGAGGAAAATAAATGATAAAACTAAGATCCTAATCCTAAGGGCAGAGATTCCTAAGGTTCGAGAGTCAGTTAAGTGAGGGGAATGTGTTAGGCACCCCTCACTTCCATTGTACTCAATGGGATCCTCCTTAGATTTTAGGGCATGCTTGTTTATTTGTCTAAATGATTTATTTACAAAAGAAACCTAAGTTTTTTATTATTTATACTCGCTAGGGTTCACAACCATATGCCTACGTACCCTCACTTTGAAGGATCAGAGTAACCGTAGTTCACCTCCCTTATTCCTACCCTCTAATCCTATTCTCATTCCTAATCCTAAACCCATTCCTAATCCTAAACCCAATCCACTATTTATACTCTTGGATAAAGAGTTCTATCCCTTGATCTATTATTTATACTCCTAAATAAGGAGTTTTATCCCTTAATCTATTATTTATACTCCTAGATAAGGAGTTTTATCCCTTATCCATTATTTATACTCTCGGATGGAGAAATCTATCCCTTATCCATTATTTATACTCTCGGATGGAGAGTTCTATCCCTTATCCATTATTTATACTCTCGGATGGAGAGTTCTATCCCTTATCCATTATTTATACTCTCGGACGGAGAGTTCTATCCCTTAATCCCTTATTTATACTCCTAGACAAGGAGTTCTATCCCTTAATCTATTATTTATACTCCTAGATAAGGAGTTCTATCCCTTAATCTATTATTTATACTCCTAGATAAGGAGTTATATCCCTTAAATCCCGATCCGTTTATTTATACTCTCGGAGGAAGAGTTTTATCCCAAAATTCTTGTCCATTGTTTATACTCTCGGATGGAGAGTTCTATCCCAAAATCCCTTATCCCTTGGCCTATATTTATACTCTTGGAACCTAAGAGTGTTATCCCTAAATCCCATCCCTTATTTAGGCTCTCGGACCAAGAGCTTTATCCCAAGTTGTAAATCCTTAAAAGAATCCTATTATAACCCTTAAGTTCTTAATAATTATCCCTTAAATCCCAAACTTAAATCCTTTAAATTCCATAAATCCTTTATATCCCTTATGTTAAAAATTAATTCCTAAAATCCCAAAGAATTTAATAATAAAACCCAAAATGCCCTTATGCTAAAAATAGCAAAATTAATCCCCCAAATTATCCCAAATAAAAAATAATCTCCAAATTCCAGATAGTCCCAAAAATAATTTTAATCCCAAAAATTAAATCAAGATAAGTCCCCAAGCATAAGAGAATTTAAATCACAACAATTAACTTTTTTTTCATTCCCCATCCCTTATTTAAATCCAAATTAAATAAAAATCTAATTTTCTTAAAATAAATCCTAAACTTAATTAAATAATTAAACTAAGTTAATAATTTAATTAATTAAAAACCCAAAAACCCTATTTCTAAATCCCGGTTAATACCTAATTAAATAATTAAATTAAGTTGTTAATTTAATTATACAAAAAAAACCATAAAATCTTATTCCTAAATCCTAATTAAAAATTAACCCAATTAAACAATTAAATTAAGTTATTAATTTAATTATACAAAAACCCTAAAATCCTATTTCTAAATCCTAATAAAAAATTAACCTAATTAAATAATTAAATTAAGCTATTAATTTAATTATTAAAAACCCTAAAACCCTACTTCTAAATCCTAATTAAAATTTTAACCCAATTAAACAATTAAATTAAGTTATTAATTTAATTATACAAAAAACCCTAAAATCCTATTTCTAAATCTTAATTAAAAATTAACCTAATTAAATAATTAAATTAAGTTATTAATTTAATTATTAAAAACCCTAAAACCCTACTTCTAAATCCTAATTAAAATTTTAACCCAATTAAACAATTAAATTAAGTTATTAATTTAATTATACAAAAATCCTAAAATCCTATTTCTAAATCCTAATTAAAAATTAACCTAATTAAATAATTAAATTAAGTTATTAATTTAATTATTAAAACCCTAAAACCCTGAATAAATCCCTAGAAAATAAAATAACAATTCTAAAATCCCTAATTATATTTTTCCATAATAATAAACCCTAATCCCCTAATTAATCCATTAATCCCCAACTAATAATTAAATTAAGGATTTAATTTAATTAAATTAATCAAAATCCTAAGGGTTCAATATGAACCCTAACCCTTTTCCCCAAGAATCCTAACCCTTTCGTATGAACCAAGAACCATAGCCCTAACTTTTCCAGAAATATCCCTAAAAACCCAATCAATCAACAGCAACACACAACCAAAAAAAAGCTAAGTATTCGAATTACCTCCCATTGCCGTGACCAATTTAAGCTGCTTCATCCCTTCTTTTCTTTCCGTTGCCTTTGTGTTTTTTCCCCTTCTTTTTCCTTTTTCCCTTCTTTCCCTTTTTTTTTATTTCTTTGTGTATTCCTTTTTCTCTTGGTGGTGATTTCCTTGTATCCCGTTTCTCCTTTGGTGTGAGATCTCCTTTTCCTTTCCTTTTCCTTTTTGACTCGGAGCCTCGGAGGGATGTTGAAGGTTTAAGGTTTAATATTGTTGAGGGTTTTAGTGTTTTGAGGGTTTAGGGTTTTAGTGTTGTTGAGGGTTTAGGGTTTACTTGTTGTTGTTCAATGTGAAGAACAACAACTTTTTATCGTATGGTTTGTAAAATTTCCTCCCTCAAAAAGTGTGTAAATATGTCCTATTTATAGATGACAATTATGGTTAAAAAAATATAAAAAATCAAGTTGATCTATCAACATAATCAAAAGCCCAAAAATAGATTTTTATTTTGTGATTTTTTTATCAATCATATTGATTCTAAAACATAAAAATATTATCCAAAAAGTAAAAAGAACAAAATCTTTTCTAATATTTTATATTTTATGAATTTTTGGATATTTTTATGAATAAGATGGAAAAAAGTGAAAAATTAATATTTTAAAAAAATGCCTATTTAAAAATACGAAAATTAATAATAAAAAATAAAATAAAAAACAATTTTTTGTGATATTTTAAGATTTGAAAATAAGTAGAATAGTTAAAAACAAATAACAGAGAAAAAACACAAAAAGTAAGAAAGGTGGGATTCAAACTCATGATCTTCCTCCCTTGTAACTCCTTATACCTTTTTCTACCACCTATGTCATTCCTTTTATTTGAAATAGAATAGCTTTAGCAAATATCTAATAATAATAATAATAATAATAATAATAATAATAATAATTAACTCTAAAAATAATCTCTTATTGTCATCTAAAAAGCCCAAATAAAAATAAAATCCTAATTAATTCTATAATAATAAAAATCTAAAATAATAAATTCTAAAATGAAATCCCTAATAAATTTAAAAGAAAACTTTACTTCCTAATAGTTTAAAATAATTGAACAAAATTCTAGATCTTATCTAATAAAATTAAACTTAAAACTTTTTAAATCCTAACTAAATATAAAAAGTCTCTTAGATAGACCCAAACCCCAACATAGGCCTAAAAACCCCAAAGCCCATTGACATTTAAATGACACCCCCTAATAGCAAAAAAATAATAATAATAATAATAAAACACTGGTCAAAATTTAGGGTACTACAGCTGCCCCTATTTAATCGTCTTCGAATCAGAAAAAGAATGTTGATGAGTCTTCCTCTTTTGTTGAGGAGACGATTAAATATAAGAAGGACCCTAATTTTGACTGCAGAGTCCGGTAGGTACTACGCTGATTATCCTAAGATCCCTAGTAATAAACCCTTGACGAAATACCCGATTGAACCCCTTGATAAATACCTTTTCGAGAAACGCCTTGTGATAAAACCTATTGACACAACAGTGACACCCCTAGGTGGAATCCTTTGATGACAAACCCAATAAACCCTCTTTTTTTGACAAAATTCCGGTAGAACCCTTTTTTTTTAATTCTAAAAAAAACCTTTTAGATGAAAATCCCTAGATGGAACCGCTTTTTTTTTAATTCTAAACAAAAACCCTTTTGGATGAAAAATCCCTAGATGGAACCCCTTGAACAAAATCCACTAGAACCCCTAAAAAATCTGGTAGACCCCTTTTGGTAAATCCCTGTGTAGAATTTTCCCATGTAAACCCTTTGATAGAACCCCTTTGATAAAAATCCCTTGGGGGCAAACCCTTTAATACAAATCTGGTTGAACCCCTGATAAAACTCCTTGACGAAACCCCTAGATGTACCCTTTATGTGAAACCCTGAGACGCACTTTGGTGGAATCCCTTTGATAAATCTCAGGTAAAACTCATAATAGAACCCTTGAAAAACCCTTAGTGGAACCCTTGATGAAAATCCTTAGATACCTGATGAAACCTATCCCCTATGAAGGCCATGTTGCCCAGTCGGGAATTAAACCCCTAAGAGTAAATATGAACCTTATGCATGTATGCATGTTTGTGTATATGAGCGCATGTATGCATGTTTATGTATGCATGGGATGCTATGTTATATATGCGCCTGATTATGCGCTAGAGCGTAGCGACATGATTAATGCATGACAATGATTTGAATACCTCCATATGTGCCCCCAGTATTTGAATCTTGAAAAGTGTGTCCCATTGTTTGAATCCTTAAAATGTATGCCCCTGATTAGATTGACCCTTAGAGTGATTGGCCTTAATGCACCCTTGAGTTGGTATGCCCCAGCGTTAACCTCTTAAAAGGTCCACCCCTTATCATTAGAGTCATGGAGGTGATTCAGCATCAGTGTGTCAAATCTTGGGATGCTTTGCCCCTAGTTAGTAGGATTTCCAGATAATATGCTCCTATGATCATTAGGATTTGCCCCATGGTTGGAAAGATTCTTTGGTAATTCGCCCCCTTATCATAAATCTCTTGAATCCTTGTGCCCCTGATCAGTCCTTTGTTGAAATTTCCTTAACACTAAGTATTGATTTATGAGAAAAAAAATGTTCCCTTTGAAAAGTAATTATAACTTCATGTTCATGCAAGTTTTGAAATCCAAAATTTATACAAGGCGTATGACAGATGGTATTCGTCCATGAGATTGGCGTAAATGAGAATGGGAAAATGATGATTTAACAAACATTCAGATTCGGAGTCAACTTAACAACGACTTTGCCGAGTATGCTTTTATAGTGCCCCTAGCTTCAATTAGGACTTTTATATGTTGTAACGTGGTCTGGTTCACGATTTTTTTTTAAAAACAAAGATACAAGGCTCAAAATTTGAAATTTAACCCACCTCATTCTCCTTGTTGTTCTCCATTCCTAAATCCAATTAACACAACAAATGTGTTCATCCTGCAAGAGAAACTTTTCAGTCACGGTGATTAGAAGTTATACTGGTTTAAGCACTCGATGAGATCCTTTTGAGGTGCAGTCACTCACTCATGTTTATAAGATTGTTCCATTTTTCCTTTTTCTTTTCTTTTAATCCCTTGTTTTTGCATGGACCAATTCTTTTGAATTTAGTGGTCCATCGGGGTACCCTAATTTTTGCTTAAGTCAAAGTCAACTATTTTTTCAGTTTTTTCCTTTTCTTCTTGACTTAGCGGTCTTTTCTTTTTCCTCTTTTTTTTTGGAACAATTCCTGAGTGATCTTGCTTTTGACTTAGAAAGGGTGTGACTGCCATATTAGATATTATGAGCTATTATCCCTTTTGCTTCCTCAATGTTGAATGTTGTGTGCTTTAAACATTTATCCTTGTGATTAGGTGTACTAATTCCCTTGCATTAGGACACAATGTTGAATTAATTGAAATCTACCCTGCCTCTGGTTAAGATTAAGGTTTTTTTTAAATAGAAAGAACACCAACTTCTGGCTCGAGGGGGTTGACTACGGTTTAACTCCTTATTCCTCCAGTGTTTAGGGAGTGAATCAATGCCTTACATCTTCAGCCAGGTCATACCATTAAAGCATACATCAGCAATATTCGTTTGTTTATTTACATCCTTCTCCTCCTAAGTTTGTCAATAGGTGAGAAGTGAAAAGAAAAGATGTGATTTATTTTTTTGCAAGTGATGGTATAGAAGAGAGTGTAACGAATGGATGAATTCCAAAAACATGCATGCTTATTTCATTAAAATTATATCCCAAAAGGTACATCTTTTAATTACAAACAACACTTAGCAAAAAGGAAAATACAACTGGAAATGATAAAGGCATATTGATCCTAGAAGTGAGCTTCCTTGTTGATCCACCAGTCTTGAAATATTGGTGTAGGATCTAGTTCCCTTCCAAACTTCCTTTGTTGTATGGGCATCATCCAAGGTTATTGCATTTGAGGCTCTAAGAACTCCTCTGGCAGACATAGTGAAGGGTTATCTTCTTTCCTCAATGGTACTTGCCCCTCTTGAATTCCTCCATAGCTTTTTGAGGTATCCTTTAAGTTCGTTCATGAGTATCGGGAAACCTCCTAACTCTTGGTAATTGGACAAGGGCGAGAGCGGAAAGGATATGCAAATGTAGGTGTATGTATGCAAATGCATGAAAGTGCATGGGGTATGCAAAATAATTTAAAAAATTTATTTGGGGGGAATTCCAAAATCCATTGTAGTTAGAGATGAATAAAAAAATTAGGAAAATAAAAATAATTCCTTAGGACTAACCCAAAACAATAATCCCAAAATGGAAACTCCCGAACCCTAGAAGGTGTAAACTAAATAGATGCCCCCAATGCCTTCTTCAAATGAGCTTTGAACTCCTCCAAGTACCCTTTCTTGAGCGCTTGCACTTCCCTATCCTCCTTGTGGTGAGATAATGGATCCTCAACAGGCACAGCTAAGTCTTTAGGTTTGACCCTTTTCCCCTTTTCTGTTTTTCTTTCCTTTTTCCTTTTTTTATTCCTTTTTTCTTTCTCCTTATTTTTTCCTTTCCCTTTTTTTTTGCCCCCATGCCCCTTGTAAGGTTTTTCCCGCTCCTTGTAAGTATAGTCCAAACTGTTCCAGCGTAGGAGCTAGTTGAAAATCCTTGAAGCGGAAGTCACATAGAGAAGGATCATAAAGTTGTGCAAAGGCAATGATGGCATCTACCTTCATAGGGATCAGGATCCTTCCATACTTGTGTATAAACATCCTTTGAGCAGATTAAGTCTTGAAGGTCTTTGAGACTTTGTAAATCAGCACTTAGCATTCTAATGCATAGGATAGCCCTTTCTTGTTTGAATCCATCTTTCCAATGTTCCTACAACACATCTTGAAATTCCCCACAAAAATGCATATATGCAAAAAAAAATGTTTTTAAATGCATGATGACGTGGACACTTTGTTTTTTTTGTTTTTTACTTGGTTAGGGTTAGGTGAAAATGCAAGCATGACCCTAACTAGGTAGGCTCCCTATGATAGGTTAGATCTATGTCTTGTCTACCCAATCCCCTCACATGTAGGATGTAAAGTTTGGACAGCATAACGACCCTATAATGTACAGGCTATACCCTTGTTTTACCATGAGAAGGAGCAAGCCTTCCTATGATAATCCTTTGGGATAAGCCTCATCTGGGTAGGAACCTAGTAACAGCCCTTGAGGGTTGAATACATAGGGTCTCCATGAGTCGGCAAGGGGTAGGCTAAAAGTTCTCAGAGTCTCGGACCACATCCAAATCATCCTCTACGTTAGGGGCTAGACCTTTCATGAGGACACCTTCGGAAGGATCTATTCTAAGTGTGGCATCAATGAATTGTTGGGGATGTCACATCCCCCCAAAAACATTTCTGTTCCACGTCCTAATCTAGGGTTGTACTCCAAGCTTAGGCTTTAGCTTCACACATCATTTGCCTCAATCCAATGCATGATGACAAAAATAAAAAAATAATAGACAAATTTAATAAATAAAAACAAATTAAACATAAAATAAATCATAATAAAAAATAAAAATAAAAACAATAAACACCCAAAACAAACAAGGACCCTAAAACCTAAGGTTAGGAGGGACTCTCTTTAGGGAGGCGTCCCCAACAGAGTCGCCAGCTGTCGCGGTCGGCAAAAATATCGAGTCGCCATCATATTTTTTAGAGGAAAATAAATGATAAAACTAAGATCCTAATCCTAAGGGCAGAGATTCCTAAGGTTCGGGAGTCAGTTAAGTGAGGGGAAGGTGTTAGGCACCCCTCACTTCCATTGTACTCAATGGGATCCTCCTTAGATTTTAGGGCATGCTTGTTTATTTGTCTAAATGATTTATTTACAAAAGAAACCTAAGTTTTTTATTAATTATACTCGCTAGGGTTCACAACCCTATGCCTACGTACCCTCACTTTGAAGGATCAGAGTAACCGTAGTTCACCTCCCCTATTCCTACCCCCTAATCCTATTCCCATTCCTAACCCTAAACCCATTCCTAATCCTAAACCCAATCCACTATTTATACTCTTGGATAAAGAGTTCTATCCCTTGATCTATTATTTATACTCCTAGATAAGGAGTTTTATCCCTTAATCTATTATTTATACTCCTAGATAAGGAGTTTTATCCCTTATCCGTTATTTATACTCTTGGATGGAGAGTTTTATCCCTTATCCATTATTTATACTCTCGGATGGAGAGTTTTATCCCTTATCCATTATTTATACTCTCGGATGGAGAGTTTTATCCCTTATCCATTATTTATACTCTCGGGCAGAGAGTTATATCCCTTAATCCCTTATTTATACTCCTAGACAAGGAGTTCTATCCCTTAATATATTATTTATACTCCTAGATAAGGAGTTATATCCCTTAATCTATTATTTATACTCCTAGATAAGGAGTTATATCCCTTAAATCCCGATTCGTTTATTTATACTCTCGGAAGAAGAGTTTTATCCCAAAATCCTTGTCCATTGATTATACTATCGGATGGAGAGTTCTATCCCAAAATCCCTTATCCCTTGGCCTATATTTATACTCTTTGAACCTAAGAGTGTTATCCCTAAATCCCATCCCTTATTTAGGCTCTCGGACCAAGAGCTTTATCCCAAGTTGTAAATCCTTAAAAGAATCCTATTATAACCCTTAAGTTCTTAATAATTATCCCTTAAATCCCAAACTTAAATCCTTTAAATCCCATAAATCCTTTATATCCCTTATGTTAAAAATTAATTCCTAAAATCCCAAAGAATTTAATAATAAAACCCAAAATGCCCTTATGCTAAAAATAGCAAAATTAATCCCCCAAATTATCCCAAATAAAAAATAATCTCCAAATTCCAGATAGTCCCAAAAATAATTTTAATCTCAAAAATTAAATCAAGATAAGTCCCCAAGCATAAGAGAATTTAAATCCCAACAATTAACTTTTTTTCATTTCCCATCCCTTATTTAAATCCAAATTAAATAAAAATCTAATTTTCTTAAAATAAATCCTAAACTTAATTAAATAATTAAACTAAGTTATTAATTTAATTAATTAAAAACCCGAAAACCCTATTTCTAAACCCCGGTTAATACCTAATTAAATAATTAAATTAAATTGTTAATTTAATTATACAAAAAAAAAACCATAAAATCCTATTCCTAAATCCTAATTAAAAATTAACCCAATTAAACAATTAAATTAAGTTATTAATTTAATTATACAAAAACCCTAAAATCCTATTTCTAAATCCTAATAAAAAATTAACCTAATTAAATAATTAAATTAAGTTATTAATTTAATTATTAAAAACCCTAAAACCCTACTTCTAAATCCTAATTAAAATTTTAACCCAATTAAACAATTAAATTAAGTTATTAATTTAATTATACAAAAAACCCTAAAATCCTATTTCTAAATCCTAATTAAAAATAACCTAATTAAATAATTAAATTAAGTTATTAATTTAATTATTAAAAACCCTAAAACCCTACTTCTAAATCCTAATTAAAATTTTAACCCAATTAAACAATTAAATTAAGTTATTAATTTAATTATACAAAAACCCTAAAATCTTATTTCTAAATCCTAATTAAAAATTAACCTAATTAAATAATTAAATTAAGTTATTAATTTAATTATTAAAACCTTAAATTCCTGAATAAATCCCTAGAAAATAAAATAACAATTCTAAAATCCCTAATTATATTTTTCCATAATAATAAACCCTAATCCACTAATTAATCCATTAATCCCCAACTAATAATTAAATTAAGGATTTAATTTAATTAAATTAATCAAAACCCTAAGGGTTCAATATGAACCCTAACCATTTTCCCCAAGAATCTTAACCCTTTCGTATGAACCAAGAACCCTAGCCCTAACTTTTCCAGAAATAACCAATTTAAGTTGCTCCATCCCTTCTTTTCTTTCCTTTGCCTTTGTGCTTTTTCCCCTTCTTTTTACTTTTTCTCTTCTTTCCTTTTTTTTTTATTTCTTTGTGTGTTCCTTTTTCTCTAGGTGGTGATTTCCTTGCATCCCGTTTCTCCTTTGGTGTGGGATCTCCTTTTCCTTTCCTTTTTGACTCGGAGGGATTGTTGAGGGTTTTAGTGTTTTGAGGGTTTAGGGTTTTAGTGTTGTTGAGGGTTTAGGGTTTATTTGTTGTTGTTCTTCAATGTGAAGAACAACAACTTTTTATCGTATGGTTTGTAAAATTTCCCCCCTCAAAAAGTGTGTAAATATGTCCTATTTATATATGACAATTATGGTTAAAATAAAAAATAAAAAATCAAGTTGATCTATCAACATAATCAAAAGCCCAAAAATAGATTTTTATTTTGTGATTTTTTTTATCAATCATATTGATTCTAAAACATAAAAATATTATCCAAAAAGTAAAAAGAACAAAATATTTTCTAATATTTTATATTTTATGAATATTTGGATATTTTTATGAATAAGATGGAAAAAAGTGAAAAATTAATATTTTAAAAAAATGCCTATTTAAAAATACGAAAATTAATAATAAAAAATAAAAAAAAAACAATTTTTTGTGATTTTTTAAGATTTGAAAATAAGTAGAATAGTTAAAAACAAATAACATAGAAAAAACACAAAAAGTAAGAAAGGTGGGATTCAAACTCATGATCTTCCTCCCTTGTAACTCCTTATACCTTTTTCTACCACCTATGTCATTCCATTTATTTGAAATAGAATAGCATTAGCAAATATCTAATAATAATAATAATAATAATAATAATAATAATAATAATAATAATAATAATAATAATAATAATAATAATAATAATAATAATAATAATAATTAACTCTAAAAATAATATCTTATTATCATCTAAAAAGCCCAAATAAAAATAAAATCCTAATTAATTCTACAATAATAAAAATCTAAAATAATAACTTCTAAATGAAATCCCTAATAAATTTAAAAGAAAACTTTACTTCTTAATATTTTAAAATAATTAAACAAAATTCTAGATCTTATCTAATAAAATTAAACTTAAAATTTTTTAAATCCTAACTAAATATAAAAAGTCCCTTAAATAGACCCAAACCCCAACATAGGCCTAAAAACTCCAAAGCCCATTGACATTTAAATGACACCCCCTAATAGCAAAAAAAAATAATAATAATAATAATAATAATAATAATAATAATAATAATAATAATAATAATAATAATAATAATAATAATAATAATAAAACACTGGTCAAAATTTAGGGTACTACAGTATCCTTGAAAGATAAGATCCCGCTCCTAACAAGCTTTTGCACGTCGGGTTTGAAACTGAGACAGTTTTCTATGTGATGCCCTGGTCCTCCTTGATGGTAAGGGCAGGTCTGATCCACCTTAAACCAAAAAGGCAGATTTTTCGGTACTGTAAGAGGAGACTTAATCTGGACATGCCCCTTGACCAGTAGTAACGGAAATAGTTCTGCGTACGATACGGGTATAGGATCAAATCCTGGTGGCCGCGTTGTACGATTGTTATTGTATTGAGGATGAGCCTGTTGAAGAGGTTGTTGTGTCTTTTGCTGAAATTGCTGCAAATGCGGTTGGCTTTGAGCAACCTGAGGTTGATACGTAGAAACAGGCGCAGGGCTGATAGCAGGGCTGAAATTCCTCGAGACACACTCCCATACCGACCATTTCAGTGAAGTCGCTGGGCGCACTGGCAACCATTCTGTCGTAGTAAAATGAGCTCAAGGTCTTTAAGAAAATATTTGTCATCTCTTTTTCCTCAAGAGGTGGACAAATTTGAGCGGCAATTTCACGCCAACTTTGAGCGTATTCCTTAAAGGTTTCCTTGTCCTTTTTGCGACATTGATCTGAGTTGATCTCTGTCTGGTGCCATGTCCAAATTGTATTTATATTGTTGGACGAAGGCAGTGCCAAGATCTCTGAAAATGCTAATCGTAGCGCGGTTTAAACCCATGTACCATTTTAATGCGGCACCGGTTAAACTATCCTGAAAGTAATGAATCAGTAGATCCTGGTTCTCTGTCTAAGCTGACATTCGCCGAGCGTACATCACCAAATGGCTTTGAGGGCAAGAGTTACCCTTGTACTTTTCAAAATCGGGTACTTGGAACTTGTGCGGGACTTTCACATTGGGGACCAAACAAAGGTCTGCAGCGTCCTTTCCAAATAAATCCTGACCACGAATATCTTGCAGTTCTTTCTGCATTTCCAGGAACTGCTCCTGGAATTCATCCATTCTATCGAACATACTTTCCTTTCTACCAGAATGTATTTGTGGAATCTGTCCTTCTGGGACAGAGTGCACCACAGGGGGTGGTACCGTTACTACGGCAGTGAATCTTGGCGTTTCTCGAAGTTTGTAACCTTCAGGAGTCCTCATTATGCCTCTGGCATCCTCGCTTTCCCAAAGTTTGTAACCTTCAGGCCAAGCGACTTCTGCTATGATTCCCTGATCTTCAGTGATCGGCGGAACATATCCTTCCGGGATATAGTTAACAGGCATGCCCCAGGGACGATCTTTCGGCATTTGATACCTAAGATCATACTTCTCTACTATGGGCGTTGAGGTGATCTCTGAGATCACAGTTCTTTGTAGCTGAGCTTCTGCCATGGCTTGCATGTCGTTACAAAGCTTTCTTATATCCTCTATCAGAGCGTCGATCTCTTCTTTCAACTCTATGTTCTCTTCCTCGAGATCATCCATCTTTTTTTGACGATTGGCCCGAGTATTGTACGAATGAGATAGTTTTGACTCTAGAACTGAGACACAAACGTGAGATTCGTAGGTAAGAAGAATACGTGACGTGAGAATGATGAATGCAATGATTATATTAATTGTTTTTTTTTGTTTAATCAAAATAAACTTCGACAATTAGATTGCAAATATCAAACAGTGGGGACACCCCCGTTTTATTGAATTCAAAGGATTGCGGAAATGGAAATACAGCAAATTACAAGGTGTGGAAATAGAAACCTAAGCTAATGGGTCCCGAGTCCTCTCTGTGGAGAACTCGGGTGTTGATTCTGGTACTTCCTTTTCTTGGACCGGGGCTCTTGGGCCATTGTAGGGTTGTCATTCCTTTGCCAAGTGAAAGGAGCGAGCAAATTCCTTTGGTCATCCTGATTTTCTACAGCATGTTGCTCCAAAATATCAATTAGAGCATCCTTATCTTTTAGCAGTTGCTGTATTTTGGTACACTCCACATTGAGAATGCGGTACTTGTTCTTCCAAGACCTCCTCTCCTGTTGAACTTTGTTGAGAGTAACCTGAAGTTTTTCCGTTTCAGTCATGAAGTACATGACAGATTCCCTTGGCGGAAGAACTCCGTGACGAGGATAAGGCATCTTTAGCTTGAGAGCTCTAGTTTGTACCCAGTGGAGATAAAGCTCCACCGAGACACAGTCCTGTTTTCCTAGAGACTCATGTCCTTTCTTATGAACATGTTTCCAAGCGTGCACTATTTCCATCTTTAGTGCCCTGTCATTTTCTCCTTCCTTGAAGAAAAGACCTTCCAGATGAGCATTACGCGGGACATGCCTCATCGGATATCCAAATTGACGACGAATTAAGACTGGATGGTAATTGATTCCTCCCTTAGTTCCTATGAGGGGTACGTTGGGGAAGTTTCCACAATGGTCAATAATTCTGATCCCGTCATAAATCCTATTGTACCAATCTATATCAGAGTTGGTAAGAGACATGATTTTCTGCGACCAACGTAAGGCACTCTTATGATCCCAAAAAGCGGCAGACTTAGGCAAATGGGAGATAAACCATTTATATAGCAGGGGTACACAGCACGTGATCATTCATCCGCTGTATAAATTCCTTAAGTGTACAGAATGATACGCATCTGCGAGCAAGGTTGGTACGGCATTTCCAATGAGAAAAACCTTAATGGCGTTGATATCTACAAAGTTATCGATGTTGGGAAACAAAAATAACCCGTAGGTGAGCAAAATAAAGATGCTCTCAAAAGCGGCCACGTTCCCTATACTAGCAAAGTATAGAGCTTTCTTTACCAGAAATTTGGCTGGTAAACCTGGGATTCCTCCTTTGGTGGTCATGTGAGTCTTGACTTCTGACTCATCCAAATAGATTGCTCTTACAATGATTTGATCCTTTGGCATTTCTTCCAGTCTAGAAAAGGGAACTTGATCAGTAATGGATAGATCAATCAGATGAAAATACTCCTCCAGCGTTGGTGCGAGCTAGTAATCCGGGAATGTGAAATAGTAATAGACCGGATCGTAAAACTGAACGAGTGCCTCCAGGATTCCTTCAATTACATGGACCCTTAACAGAGGTAGCAGACCTCCGTACTTGGCTCTGAAAGTGCCAGGGTTAGTGATCATCCTTGCTAATCCTCTCAAATCCTCTAGTTTTGGAACCTTGAAGGTATACTTGTGAGTTTTTCTTCTACCGAAATCCATTAGCGCAATCATTTTCTCTCTGACATTTGCAATCATTGTCTTAGTTTAATTTGAAAAAGAGAGACTAAAAGAGAAAAATTTTCTTTGCTTAATGTTTTTTTAAAATGAATGCATGAATGCAGCACACAAAAACATAGAAAAAACATGGGGTCAAAGGGTCGGTGTCATGAAGTCAAGGCTCTACCCATCCCAAAGGTTTATACTAGTGATTTTTGTACCTGTCTCTCAAAATCATTGATTCTTGTCGAGATAACATCAGCGGGCCGGGAACCGTGCTAGGTGATGTATTTCGAAGAATATCAGAAGAGGGTAGTATCGCGTGACAACTATTTTCGATAGCTTCCGCACTACTGAAAGAGGTTTTTCCTAGGTGTATACTCAATCTTTCCACATGCGGCATCACACGCATTCCCATTAGCAGAAAAATAAACACAGATATCAATTAGGAAAAGCAGTATATATTTTTGTCCTAATGTCCTAGACTTTTTAAGAGCTATGAATCCTATGATCCTAACAGAAAATGGCTCCCCGGCGGAGTCGCCATTCTGTGGTACCTTCCCAACTTAAAGGTTTTTGACCTAAGATCCTAGTGAGGGCCGATCCTAGCAATAATGACATTCCCTGATGGAACCATCATTCGGTGATACCTTGTGAACCCAAGGACTCGTCCTAAGAGAAAGTTTCAACCAGAGAGATAAGAGAGACAAGATTCCTTTGTTTGGCCCTGTAGCGAGCGATTTTTGGATGTGGTTGCGAAGCACTACCGCTCTTTGGTATCTACAGCTCGATTCATTTTTTATCCTATTAAAGCTGATGAAGGAAGGGAAATAGATGTCTCAAATTAACCTTGCTTGCAAACTGAGGTTAAACAGCGGTCTGTTAGGTTATAGATGCTACAAAGATTCGGGGTCTCTATTGGGTGTATTTTGTTAAAAGTGGTGTTTGGTCAATTGGTGGGAGGTTTAGATATTAGGACGGATATATGAAAGTATGGGATTTTGGGGTTTTGTTTAGTGTGCTCGCTAAGATCTTTTCTTTCAATCTTATGCCTACGTATTCCCGTTTACCGAAACAGGGAAATCAGAGCGTCCGTAGTTCCTCCTATTCTATGGGAGGAAATGGTTGTTTTGGTGTCTTGTTCAAAGCCCAAGACGTGAAGCGAAAGGTGGTTTGTATCTTGTTCAAAGCCCAAGATGTGAAGCTGGAGGTGGTTTTGTATCTTGTTCAAAGCCCAAGATATGAAGCTAAAAGGGTTTGACTTTAGAGAGAATTTGTCATCTCTAAAGAGGGGGTTGTATGTCACAACTGTTTATAAAGGAGAATTACTTTAACCGGGATGTGTGAATCCGGCAATGCCATAATTTCCTTTATAGGGGATTTTAACCTGAAGGAGAAGACTTTAACTCAGTGTAGAGCAATGTTATCTTTCCTTAGGAATTTCTCATGCTAAAAGAGGGACAGTGGCGTGGATGTAAATAATCCAGAAGCTTGCCGCTTACAGCAATTAGATGAAGGGGAAGGAGTTGTTGAGGTTTGTGTACTGTGAACGAGGCACAGTTTTGATGCTAAAAGGTTGATTGGATCAACCAGTGGTTTTCTTATACAAAGCCTAAGAGGAGGCTAATATGTGTCTCGTACAAAGCCCGAGAGAGAGAGGCTAAAAGGGGTTGATCCTACAAGAGGATCTTTTATACTCAACACGAGAGTGTTTTTGTATCTCGTACAAAGCCCGAGATGGAGGCTAAAATTTTTTTGGCTCAATGAGAACCTTTTTGTATCTCGTATAAAGCCCGAGATGGAGGAGGAAGGGTGATTGACTCAACGAGGGAGTCTCTTATGTGTCTCGTACAAAGCCCGAGAGAGAGGCTAAACATTGTTTGACTCCGCTGGGGAGAATCATTGTACAAAGCCCAAGAGGAAGCTAAAGGGAAGTGACTCGACAAGAGAGTCCTCTATGGTATCTCATACGAAGCCCGAGATGGAGGCTAAAAGGTTTGACTCCACTGGGGAGAATCATTGTACAAAGCCCAAGAGGAGGCTATGGCGCTGTTTCAGTTGAGTGACAGGTCCAGTATGCTGATTTAAAGAGAAAATCAGTTCTTATATGAGTAATGTTGGCCCTCAGGGATTTTGATTCGAGGATCAGGGATATTTCCTGTTCTTTAAGGAAGTGGGAAATCCGAAGGGTATTGAGACTGTCCGAGTCTACGGGTTTCCTTCCTATTTTTGAAGGGGTCACTTGAGAATGTCTTTGAGGCTCAAGGAAATTAGACTGTCCAAGTCTAGAGTTTCATCTTTTGTACTATGCTTTGAGAAACAGTAGTAGACTCTTTGAAAGGATTGTTCTATGAAGATGACTAAGTTCTGTTCCTATACCTCTAGGAGGTCGTCGGGACAATTTGTACGAAGCCTAAGAGGAGGCTAGAAGCTTTTAAGAAGCTGACGGGTCCTTGTACGAAGCCCAAGAGGAGGCTATCATTCCCGAAGGAAGAGATCATTATACGAAGCCTAAGAGGAGGCTGTGAATACTTCTAAGAAGCCGGCGGGTCCTTGTACTAAGCCCAAGAGGAGGCGGGGATACTTTTAGGAAGCCTGTGGGTCCTTGTACGATGCCCAAGAGGAGGCCGATGCTTTTAAGAAGCCCGTGGGTCCCCAAACCCCGAGAAATTCAAGACAGGTTATTCACAAGGAATAGATCAAGCCAGGAAAGTTCGAGAATTTGGAAGAAACTCAAAGATGCCATTCACGGAGAATACATTCATCTCTGGGAGTAGAGTTTCTTGACAATTCCTAATAAGGACAACCGAAGAGAAGACTGTATCTGGTGATCCTATTGGGGATCTAGCTGTCTATTTCTACGAATAAACGAAACGGCTTTACCTAGTTCTAGACGTAGTTGCCGGGGAAACTCTAAATATTTATACTATTATTACACAGTCGATATGAGTTTATGAAGGAAGACTTACAGCGAAACAGCCCCACAATACAGTTATATGTATATGAAAGCGGTAAATGAAAGCATATAAACACTTACTCGGTTGTAGAGCTTCCATGCTGTTTGGTTAGTTGTTCAACAAAGAAAGATTGAAAACGACAGTATATTTCAAAATCAAAGGAGAAAGTGCTTTGAAAAAGAAAGATTTGGGGCTTACAGCTCAAGGAGAGGCCCAAGGTTTTATTAGTAAGCGCACTGTTTGAATTTGTACAGATGGACTTATACAAGTGACTGAGGCCCAAAAATTGTTTTCTGTACAAATGGATGGGTCTTACACTCTCTCAAGAGGCCCAAAAAGTTTAAAGAAAAAGAGTGGGGCTTATAACACGAGGGTAGGCCCATATGACTTTTCGTTAAAAATGGAGATCGCGCCGAGGTTTTCTTTTAACGCAGAGGGACTTATACAATAAGTGATGCCCAAAATGTTTTGGTTAAAAGGGGATTGGGTCTTACACTCTAATAGAGGCCCAAAAGTTGTGAATGGGTCTTATAGCTCGAGGAGAGGCCCAGATGGTTTATTTTTAAACTGGTGACGATCGTGCCGAATTTAAAAATGTACAGAGGGACTTATACAATAAGTGAGGCCCAAAATTGTTTCTGTACAAGTGGGTTGGGTCTTACACTCTAATAGAGGCCCAAAAAGTTTTTGAAAATGATTTGTGAGGGTTGAATTAATCAAAAACCCTAATTTATTTCCAAAATGTATTTTAATTGAATAAAAATTCAATTAAAATGATCAAAAATTGTTTAACATGTGGGAAACAAATTATGATCTTGGATTAATGCTTCAAAAATCAAGTATTGACCTACAAAATAATTAGAAGTCATTAATCTTTTCAAAATCAAGAGGGACAAATATTTTAAATGTAAAAAACAATTAAAATATTAATTCTTTGCAAAAATATCAATTATATGAAATAAATAATATTTTTGGGATTTTTTGGGAAAATAAAATATTTTAACATTTTTGTGAATTATTAAAAAAAGAATCAACTCAAAATCATTAAAACTCAGAGAGAAATTAATTTTTGAATCAATTAAATAAAAATCACAAAATTCAAATATTCAAATGTTGGAAAATGGCGCCAAGAACACGCGCGTGTTCTGAGTTTCCCAGATTTGTATTTTCTATCCAATCTCACTGAATACTTAATCATATCATGCAATCCACATACCAATCAACTCGTTTCAACCTCACGATCATGTCTATGACAATTAATTTCATTTAAATTAAACATAAAACAAGAAATCATGAACAATCCTCAAGAACCCTAGATTCTGCATGAAGGCTGGGATTTTTGATACACGATTCAAACAATGCAGTTAATTGAGGGGAAACATTCCATGCATGATTATAAACATATGGCCAAATTAATGTGCAGCAAAAACTGCATGGATCATAGAGTTAGAAGAGCTCATGCTTACCACTTGCATCTGGTGATCGTGATTTGTGTTGGAGGTATTACAGATGAGTTGTGATGATCTGAACAGCTTCCCTACACCTTATGGAGTGTGTTTGAATGCTTGGACTTGATTGAAATTGGTTGGATCACTTCATGGCATCTCAACTGCAACTTGGTTAAAACCTTGAGCAATTGACTGGTGATTCTGAGAAATCAGTGTTCCAGTTGTTGTTTAAGTGTTTGATCAGCTCATATGTGATGTATATGAGGTGTGTGTGTGATTGGTTTGATTGGAAAAGTTCTCAAACTCAAAACCCGATAGTGACTTGCCTTAGAAGGCAAAATTGGAGTGAAAGAAGAGATTTTGAGGAAAGCATCTGTTTGATGGCTTTGGTGTACTCAAAGTGATCACAATTGAGCTCTATTTATAGTAGAGCAAGTTTGTTTTGCAAGGAATAGTGAATGGCAACTGCTGAGTAGGTTTGGCCAATGTTGGCAAATGAAAATCCAAGTCTCCTCTAGCCATTGACTAGAGGTTAGGGCACAGGCTGCTGGTTCCCTTGGTCTTGGATAAGTCTTGACTGAATTCAGTTGAGAATGGCTCAGTCCATGCCACCTTGATGCTTCCATTGAATTCTTCAATCCAAAATTGGAGTCTTGTCCCTATTTTGGCAATTCTAGGTTCAACATGCTATTTCTTGTTCCAAAGACTTTGGAGGCTTGGCTCAGTGATTGTCCCCTTTAGATTCAATCCTCAGATGTGTCCAAAGTGATGACAAGGCTTGGAATTGGCTGATTTTGGCAAATCGACCAAAAGTGCAAAAATCTGCCTTGCCTTGGCAGATTTCAGCAAGGCATCTTGCCAATGTCATATCTCATAGCTCAAATTGAATTTGGTAATGTTCTTGGCCATTTTGGAAAGCCCTTACATGATACAACAACTGTTTGAACATGTTTGGTTTTGATCTCTTTTGAATCCAAGTGAAAAATCCCCCTACATTTGGAAAAAAGTAAAGGCAGATTCTATTCTGACTTAGTGATATTTTCACTAAGTGTTGGGACAAAGTGACTTTTCTTGATTTTGATCACTCCATAACTCAAAATCCATGAGGAATTTGGACATAGGTCAGTATGAAGCTTTTGTAGAGGGCAATGTGATCTACAAATCAAGCTTTAAATGGTGAACAATGGCCTTGTTTTTTAGGAGTTATGGTCCTCCAAAGTTGGCACATTAGTGTCACTTTTTCCATAACTTAGACATTTTTCTAAGTTTTTATGGTTACCCCTTTTACAAGTTATCCCATTTTCTTTGATTTTTCTTGATGAATGATGATTCAAATCATACATAAACATCATTTTAGGGTTAAAAATCCATTTTGGTGAAAAGTCTCAAAAAGTCAAAGTTGACTTTTGTGCACAGTTGACTTTTTATCAGATGAATTCCAAACTGTGCAATTCTTCAGGAAATCATGTCCTTGACCTAAATCAAACTTGATGGACATGTTCCATGGGTGTCATAGGGTATATTGAATCATGTCTTAGGGTTTGGGAGCATGTCCTGGTCAAAAGTCAAAGTTACAGTTGACTTTCCTCGCGAAACCCTAATTGTGGTGCAGATGAAATTGAGACTTGTTGCTCAAGCTTCTTAGATTAATCCATTGTTACAAATGGATCAATATAGTATATTAAAGCCCCCCAAATCATGTCTTTAGGTCTTAGTTCATGATTTGTCCCAAAAGTCAACTTAGGGGTGAATTAGGTCAAGAAACCCTAATTCCTGATTTTTGATGTATGCATCCCCTGAGGTCAAATTGACTTGATGATTGGGTCCATGAGGCTCCATGGAGTATATTAGGTTATGTTTTGGATCATTGGCTTGTGCCCAGATGAAAAATTTCCATTTGGAGGCCCTGGTCGACCAAAACCCTAATTTGGTGACACTGTCGATCTTGAGACTTGATCCACCTAGAAGGGAGCAGCCTTGTGCTTAATCCTTGAAGTGGGAGTCCTTTTGATCCATTGTGGATATTTTAGAGGCTATACAAGTTAAAGATCAAGTCATTCCTTGATTGATCCTTTGTCTAAGGCTCTAAGAGGGCTTGAAACCCTAATTTTGATTGTAGTGAATGCTCAACAATTCCTTGAGGAGATTGATGAGGCATAAAGGTACATCCATATTGTGATGATGATTTGCACAATAATGGGAAATCTTAGTGGTCAAAATTTGGGGTATGACAGATGCCCCTATTTAATCTTCTTGGACCCGAAGGTGTGAATGACGAAGGTATTCGGGCATTCGGGGTGCAAGAGGATTAAATATCGGAATACCCGAAATTTTGATGGTGGTTATGAATGGTAGCTTACGCATTCATCTTCTTTAGCTAAGCGATGATGCTTAGAAAAGGTAAACTTACCCTCGATCCTGGTCTTCAGCCAAGGAGCTGGTCTCAGTTTTCTTTTGAAATAAACCTCCCCTCGATCCTGGTTTCCTACCAAGGAACTGGTCTTAGTTTCTTTTGTCAACTTCCCCTCGATCCTGGTTTCCTACCAAGGAACTGGTCTCAGTTTCTTTTTTAAACTTTCCCTCGATCCTGGTTTCCTACCAAGGAACTGGTCTTACTTTCTGATTTAAACTTCCCCTCGATCTTGGTTTCCTACCAAGGAACTGGTCTTAGTTTCTGATTTAAACTTCCCCTCGATCCTGGTTTCCTACCAAGGAACTGGTCTTAGTTTCTGATTTAAACTTCCCCTCGATCCTGGTTTCTTACCAATGAACTGGTCTCAATTTCTTCCGTCAATAAACTTTATTGACAAGGGACGCTATTTGTAGCGGTTTTCCTCAAACTTCTCGCCGAATTTTCCTAGGGAGATGCCATTTGAGTGGAAAAAGTGACGTCAGACTTGCTGGGGAGCACAATCGTCTGAGTTGTAGAGGTGCACAAACTTCTCTATTGGAGACGCCATTTGTCGACTCTATCTGAGGAAAATGAGTCTCTTGAGAGACTGCTTCCGCTTGGGGTCTTACATCATACTTTTCTCGGGATCTTCCCGGAGAAATGCCATATGATGGGCTCCAATTTTGAGGTACTGATGACCTTTTCATCAGCGGTCTTTCGGAGAAAGGCAGCTGTACTGCCAAATCTCTGCTTAGGAGGCTTTCTCTGGGGATTTTTCTTTAATCCGGGAAAGCAAAGTTATCATCTTCAATGGCGAAGAGTGACATTTGTCGAAAGTTTTCTCTAGCTTTTCAGAGGTTCAAGTTATCAAAGTGGTCGAGTGCCGACTCTAATCCAGAGATACACTAGAGGAGAGAGGTAGTGCAGACGCAACATTTCCTGATGAGGAAAGAACTAACAACTCGATTGAGAGGACTGTTATCACTAGGGGATAAGACCGACGAGAGTGATAGTGATGCAATATGAATATGAATGCAAATCAAATGCATGATGCATGTATGTATGTATATGCTGACAACACCAACGCGACATACAGACTAGTAGATGAACACGACTGGATACTCGGCCATCGTGGGACGAAGAAGTATCGTTGGTAAAAAATGTAGCAATTCTACCTTGCTTAGGAGAGATAGTCCCTGTGGGTAATACCGTTGATCGGGCTTAGGAGATAAGAACTCAGCCGAGGGTATCAGATGGGAAAGCCGCATCTCATACAGTTGATCCTTCGTTCAGACGTACTGGCCTAGAAGGAGTACTTTGATTCTGCACTTTGAAATTCAAACGCCTTTGGAGACGCAATCTACGTTCTTTCGATGTTCAACAGTCAAAAGCAATTGCCATCTTTAATTTAAAAGCAGAAAAAGTTTTAACATGTAAATTCATTTTTGTTTCATTTCAAGAATCGCTAATCATGTTAAAACGCCATTCTGTAAAGCTAAAACAAATAAGAATTACAAACAAAAGCACAAGGGCTCAAATTTTATTGATAAGATGGAGACCAGCCAAACGCGTGATTCCAAAGAGTATATACAAAGTTTGAAAATGGTAATTTACAGGGAAAAGGGCTACGTTGAAACATAACGACCACTATCCTTCTACCAACTTTGAATTCGGGACATCCTGAGCTTCTGTCGAAGATGACCTTGACTGGAGTTTTCCTCCGATGGATAATGTAATTGCTGCTGAGGGACTTGCCTCTGTTGAACATAGTTACCTGCCATTATCCCTAATTTTTGCCTGGATTGTACTTTGAGATTTCCAATCCACCGGGATGATTTTTTTTCATGTCTCTAACTTTTTCCTGGACCGCCCTTTCGGGTTTTCAATCCACCGAGACGTTTTTTTTTTATAGTTTAGGCGAAGTATTTCTTGACTACATCAACATTCGTGGGGTAGGCAAATTCTTCTCCATCCATAGTTGCGAGTCTCAAGGCGCCGCCTGAGAAAGCTTTCGTGACCACATAGGGGCCATCATAATTTGGGGTCCACTTGCCCCGAGAGTCAGTGAGAAACGAATGTATCTTCTTGAGCAGTTTGAAGATCGGCGCGCATGTCGCGGTTATGAGGAATATAAATCTGGAGATGTAGTTCAAACGTCCCAAGAATCCTCTGATTTGTTTTTCAGTTTTCGGAGAAGGTATTTCATGAATGGCCTTGACCTTGTCAGGATCAACCTCAATTCCTTTCTGGCTGACGATGAACCCTAAGAGTTTCCCTGAACAGACACCGAACGTGCATTTGTTAGGAATTAAGAGGAGTATGTATTTTCTTAACCGCTCAAATAGTTTTGACAGATGGATCACATGCTCCTCTTCCGTCTTAGATTTTGCAATCATATCATCGACATATACCTCGATTTCCTTGTGTATCATGTCATGAAACAGAGTAGTCATGGCCCTTTGATAGGTTTCCCCGGCGTTCTTCAAGCCGAACGGCATCATCTTGTAACAAAAGGTACCCCATGGGGTAATGAACGAAGTTTTCTCCATCTCTTTCGGCGCCATTTTGATCTGGTTATAGCCCGAGAATCCATCCATGAAGGAGAAAATTTTGAACTTTGATGTGCTGTCTACCAGCATGTCAATGTGTGGTAAAGGAAAGTCGTCCTTTGGACTTGCCTTGTTCAGATCCCTGTAATCAACACACATTCTGACCTTTCCGTCCTTTTTGGGAACGGGTACAATGTTGGCTAACCATTGAGGATATTCAGATGTAGCAAGGAAACTTGCGTCGATCTATTTCAGTACCTCCTCTTTGATCTTGATGGCCATGTCCGGGTGAGTGCGTTTCAATTTATGCTTTACTGGCGAACATTCCGATCTTAACGGTAAGTGATGTTCCACGATGCTGGTGTCGCTCCCGGGATTTTCATCCTAGTATAAACGCGAAAGTGGCACCGAAACAGAGTCGCTAGCAATGTGTATTTATCCCAAGAGAGAGAAAGGAAACACCGCGTAAACCTGAAGGGAAGGAAAAGCATGGTCTTGCGACCAAGAGAACTGGGTTCGGGAGTCGGTTACGCGAAAGGAAGGTATTAGCACCCCCACGCGTCCATCGTACCCGATGGGATCCACGTTTGCTTGTCTCAATCAAAGGGTGTAAGGAAAGATGATGGAAAAATAACTGGAAAAGGAATGGAAAGAGAAAGAGAAACAAATGTAGGGAAAATAAAAGAAGTGCTCGAATGGGCCCTACCCCACTGCCTACGTATCTCATCGGGAACATGAGAATCAGAGCGACGTAGTTCCCCTCACTAGGGATGGATTGTTTGTGTTTTTTAGGGAACGGCTAACGTTCTAGCTCAGGTGTTGCAGGCTCGCTGGTCCGAGTGCGTTACCATCTTGCAAGAGAACGAGAAGAAGCACGTTCGTACGTTGAGAATGAGTGAGATGAGAAAAGAATTCCCGAAGGAAAGACGTTATTGTTCGTTTTTGTCTTTTAAGAAAAATATTTGTTATTTGTTCGCGTATGATAATGTATCTAAATCTTAATCATTGGAATGCACACATCCTCACATTCCAAGATGGAATGAGTAAGAAAGTACACTAAGTGTGAAGAAGACCCTCACATTTAGTTCCAATTATTAAGGTTCAAACACACTAGCGTACTTGTATTTATTAAGTGTTTTTGTTGATTATGAAATGAAGAAGCGTTTTTTATTTATTTGTATCTTCAACAAGTATTGCATTTAAGTCCCTCATACAAGATCAAATGTTTAACACATTGACCCAAGATGAGCCATAGGCTACACATTCTAAGATTATAAGAGAAGACCCCTTATAATCTTTTCTTTATATGAAAGGCCTAAATGCAATAAGTGCCTACCTTTATTAGATATTTAGAATTTTCTTTGAGATGAGAAGATGAAAGACGCAAGTGGGAGATAAAGGTAAAATCTATATGAACTAAGACTCAATCCTAATTGATTAGTTAAGGGAGTGATCCTAAAGGTTTGTGAGGTTGCAAAACCTAAAGTCTAAAGAAGGAATGAGTTAAACAATTCACTTCTAAAGTAGAAGATGAATTGTAACTCAAAAGGGAAAGTAATGAGTTAATCAAAGAAAGCACATAAGTACTTAACAAAACACAAGATTGAATTGTAAAAGATGAAAGGAAAGAAGTTTGAATGTGGATTCCTTATCCACACTCAATTTCAACTTACCAAAGCCCCTACATGGTTAGTAAACATGGAAACATGTATAGGAAGTAAAAAGTACTTAATACACATTAAAATTCAAAAGAATAAGATGAAGAATCAAATCTTAATATCACAACCAGAATGTGAATCATATTGACAACAAATGAATATCATCATACAAGTTCAAATGAATAAGCAACAATTATCATCCATAGCATTTAAACATGTTACCATAAGAAAGGATAGAAGAAAGATGAAAAGGAATGAAAAGGAATGAAAAGAACATGCATAAATGGAACATGTAATCCAAAAATCAGAATTGAAACTAAATGGAAAATGGTCTATAAACATCTCAAAAGTATTCATGAATCAACATTAGAGACATTCAAGAAGTAATAGAAGAAGAATTGAAGTGAAAGTTCGAAAAGAAAGTGCAAACAATATATGTTAAGGATGCACAGATGGCCTATAATGTGCACCAAGGACTTATAACATCACATGAATGGCTCATAAAACATGCAAATGCTCATACAAATATGCACAAAAGAATTCATGTAAAATATGCACTAAAGTTAGAATGATATGACATGTGTCATGCTTCAAATGTAATGCATCAAACAAAAATTAAATGGACTTATGAAAATTATGCAAGCATGGTGTTTGAATGCCTAAGTCAGGAGTAAATCATACATCAAAATAGCATGTAAAACTTCAAAACAAAATGACCTCAAACAATGCATTAGGTCAAGTTGAAACATCATGCAAAATGGTGCAAAGGCAAGCACCAAAACGTGTCATAAAGTGACCTAAAAAATCAAAAAAAAATCACCTAACATGCTTCAATTATTAGTGAATCAATGCAAAAAGAATCAGGCCAAAAACGTTTGTAATGAGCAAGAACAAAATTCTACAAATTCATGTATCATACTTGGAATGCATACCAATGGAAATTCAAAGAAAATTATGAAACAGTGATAAAAATGTAATAAAATCATGAAATAAAAATATTAAAAATTCCCTAAATGTCTTGATAATACTCATGAATTTTTCCATAATTTTTTGATGTTGTTTTGTAATTTTAAAAATTAGAAATGAAACGTGTATGAAATGAAGAGAATAAAAAGAAAATGAAATAAGAAAGGGGTGTATGCATAGTAAACCACCAGTTCAAATTGTTTGGGCTTTAAAACGTGAGGTGTGAAAATCAATTTAGTCCAGTCCAAGTCCAAGCGCGTGGAACACGATAACAAACATGGAATTCAGTCCACAAAATTGACTCACGCGTGACCATTGGATCAAATCAGAGTCAAACCACAATCAAAGTAAGCAAATCATGCACATCATACTGCCGGTACATCATAACAATCATGTATGTATACGCATGCAAGCATCAGATGGATTGAAAATGAATCACGTGACACACACCATCCCCATTAATTCGCTGGCAACATCACCACCCTTGGATTAAAACAAATCAGACGGTCGCGACTTAAAATTGCACTAAACCTTAATTCAAACCCTCACCGGCCGGAGAAGACCTCCGGTCATCTTCTCCGGCCATCTCCGGTGGCTTAGAAAATTACATATGCCCATAAATGTGTAAAAAATACATCAATGGAAAGGAAAACTCAAGCAGATCACTAAACAATCAACAAAATACACAAATACAGCCTGTACAATGAGAAACGTGGAAGCAAAGTTTGCCCTAGGTTTTGTACTATGCCTCTAGAAGACCTATCAACTAGCCAGAATCAATCTTGTGCTTCTAATAAGCTTCAATCAATGTGTAATGAACTTAAAACTCTCATGAATCGTACAGAAAGAGGTGAGGAATATTTACCTGATTTTGATGGAACTTTTGAACCAAGAAAACCAGAGAATGAACTTGATACTCTTGATCCTCCACTGGCCAAATAAAGGCTTGAGAATCTTGAAGAATGGAGAGGAATCTGAATCTGCAATGTAGCTACTTCAACAATGCAATGCCGTTTCCAAAACTTGAAGATGAAGTTAGAAGAATATGATGATGAATTCGCACTAACTCAGAGAGAAAATAGAGAGAAACTGAGAGAGAAAGTGAGAGAACTTTGGAGTGAATGTGGAAAAATCAGAGTTGAAATGAAAAATGAGAGTGAAATTTGGTTTTATAGTGTGAGTTAGATATGAACCATAGTAGTTAAGTGAGTTGGTTAGAGTGAGTTAACATGGTTAAGATGAGTCATCCCTAACTAACTGAGCCAAGTTAGTTAGGGCGAGTTAACAATGGTTTTGCTATGGTGATGATAGTTTATGATGTGCTATGGTGGACTGCAAAAGAATCAGTGGTGGTAATGAACTCGTGTGTGAGCTGCAGCAACATAAACTTGTTCTACAAGCTTCTAACTTTTCCATTTTCATAGGTAATGAGCATGAGTGGCACGTGCAAGTAAGGACAATGCTTGGCTTAATGAGGAAAGGAAATATACTGATTCATAAAGCATGTGTAAACTGATACGAATCAACAACAACATTGTTATTTTTGGTTTTGTGACAGCTTGGAACCAATGGAAATGTGCAAGTTTGAGAAGGAAATTCTCTCACTATAATGTATGGGATCAAGAAATTTATGGATCATTGGAAAGAGAGTGGATCATAGAACAATATTGGTATGGATCTTGGATTGAATTGAGGCTTGGAAGAGGTTGGAAAATGGATTGGAACACAAAGGTTTGGAACTGGTCATGGGCGAGGATGTCATGTCATGGCAAGGCAACAATGCGCATGGATTTTCAGCATAATCACCCTATCTTGAGACCAAGATTTCTCCCTCATAACTTGATCAATTCAAAATTTGTCCAACATCAACATTGAAGAGGGCATTGCAAGGAACAACTTTGATGTTGAAAAATTTTGCATTTGGAGGTTTTATCATTGAGAAATTAAGCTTAACATTTGGCCCACCAAGTGTTTGTAAAAATGATGGCGCGTGGGCCTGGGCATTCTTGGTCATGACCTGATTTTGGACCTACTTTCCTCCAACTTTAATCAATCATATCTCACTCAATTTTTATCCAATGGAAGTGTTCTACACATGGATTTGAAGCTTGAAACAAGATCTTTTGTTGTGGCCTGGTGGATTTTTGATTTGATGTCTCAATTTTGAATGGCCTTGGTTCAAAGTTTGGTGCAAAATGGCCAAAACTTTCCTTATTTAGAAACCCTAATTCTTCCAAAAATGGCAATTTTTCAAATCTTGATTTTTCATGATCCTTTTGGAGTTTCTTGATCAAATTTTGTACATTGGTCACATACAACAAGAATTTCATGAATTTGGCCTCAAAAAGTCAAGAGTTGACTTTTTTCTCTGATTATTTGACTTAGCCCCAATTTTCCTGATTTTTTATCTTTCTTCCAATTGAACCACTTCTAAAACCAATTGAGAGGCAATTTTCCACACATATACACTTAAGGACATGTAGAATACCATGACATCAAGTTTTGTCCAAAAAATCAGAGATGACCTGATTTAATTGGAAACCCTAGTTTTTATACCCACCTCCTAAGGGGAAAAATGTGCAGTCTTCAATTTCAAATTCCTCAGAGTATGTTGTGTACCCTATTAAAGGATGATGAGATATGCCACTTGATGGTGTTTTTGAACCAATGAACTATCTCTCTTGAGGGTTTTCCTTCAGTTTTTTTTTTGGACCTCTTGCATAGTGAAGGATGTAATGCTTCAATCTCCTATTGAATCTCACTTTCTTGAGGTTTTGGAAGATCAATTGAGATAGTATGAGACATGAAAGACCTCTTGGCTTGCCTTGAGGCAACTTGTTTGACCTTTTATGCCTTGAATGATTCCTTGATTGTCCACCTTTCACCTGATCACATGCCTTGATGGTAAGAGGGATGTTATGCTTCATTTTTCTATGTTAAAGATGCAATGCAAGGCTAATGAGATGGATATGGTATGATATATGATAATGTTATGCTATGATGACAAAAGAGAGAGCAAATTTTGGGGTATTACAGCTGCCCCTATTCAAACGCTGTAGACCTGAATGCCTGAAAGCGATTGCTTTCAGACTTTCAAGGTATATAGTGATTGAATACCAAATATAACAAAAAATTTGCTCTGGATGACGAAGGACAAAAGGGATATAAACCCAACGAGACCGCTGGATTGAATCTTCAATGAAACGTTGTCGGAGAGATCTGTCTTTTGAACGACGTCAGGCGACTACTGGCTTGCCATACTATGGATGGACTTTCAACAATGTCTTTTTGAACGACGCCAGACGACTACTGGCTTGCCATACTATGGATGGACTTTCAGCAATGTCTTTTTGAACGACGCCAGACGACTACTGGCTTGCCATACTAAGGCTGGACTTTCAGCAATGTCTTTTTGAACGACGCCAGACGACTATCGGCTTGCCATACTATGGATGGACTTTAGCTGCTCTGCCATTCTAAACAATGGACTTTTACCAATTCGTGTTAGATTTTTGACAATCTATCGTTGGACTTCAATGATTACCAAACCGGCTTTGGAATCTCAAACTTGCCATCCTCAGATGGACTTTTGCAGCTTTGCCAAACTAACATTGGACTTCGATGCTTACCAAACCGGCTTTGGAAACTTTGCCAAACCAACGTTGGACTTTGCCGAGAATATAGTTATTTATCACCATCCCACCTGCTGGAACAATATAAACTACTGTTTGTATGATCATTCCACCTGCTGGAAAAACCATCTGCAATACTATCCCACCTGCTGGAATAATATGAACGATTATCTGTATGATCCCCACCTGCTGGAACAACCATCTGTAATACTATCCCACCTACTGGAATAATATGAACAACTATCTGTATGATCATTCCACCTGCTGGAACAATCATCTGTAATACTATCCCACCTGCTGGAATAATATGAACGATTGTCTGTATGCCAAAAATAAATTAGACTTTGAGTTGTAAATGAGCAATGCTGAGAATTACACCACCGACTGGGTAATATCATATACTGACACTTTGCTGAAGAAGAGATTCCCTCGATCTATTTAGACCTTGCTGGGGAAATTACTGTCAAAATGTTGAACTCGGTGGGGAGAGAAAACAATTCAGCTGGTAACTATTCTTTGACAAATTTCACATGCTGAAACCTGCGGGAAATATGACACTACCACTTGCTGGTAAATCCTGCTGAGAATAAACTCCACAGGGAATGTTACTGCGAGAAGCTTCGGCTCTTAAGAGGATTTTATAGAAAACCAAGCGTTTTCAAACTCTTAGACGAACACCTTGTCTTCAACTTCCGGACATTCGCTCTTGCACTACCCTTCACATCGTCTGCGAGGTACCGGAAGATTTGCACTCGTTATGGACATGGAGTGCTCACTGCATTAATAACCGTTATCAACACAGAAGAATTCAATCTTCGACAACCGTTGTCGTCACAAAACCCGGTGGGAAATCTTGAATGAAAGAATCGACTTAATAAGATACAACGGTATCAAGTCATAGCAAAATATCTATTGATGCTGAGAGATAACTTTCGTGCCGCTTGGATCGATCGTACTCATTACCTGCAACAGAAAAAATATGCACATGCCCCAGGATATTGTGTGGTTTCTTGAGTCCACCATCCAAGGTTGTCCAACAAGCAAAGTAATTTTAATTGTCTTTTTTGGGCATGTTTTTGCAAGGCCGTGATATTTTCAAAGCAATGTTTTATTATCAAAAATCAGACGTTTTTGCAAACAAAACAGTAAAAAGAAAATAAAAGCTTGTGACTGAATATTCAATTTCATTGATGAAATGCCAGAATTGGCGAATTTACAATTGGAAGCAAACTCCTGAAAGAGTTTATTGCCATAAAATTGAGAAAAGAAAGCTATCCTAATGACAATGCGGGAATTGGATTCCAACTGATTTCTGATTCTGTTATAGCCAGTATGTATTCCAACTCTCTTGATTATCTTCGCCTTCGGAAGCTCGTGGTCAGAACAATTCCTCCTTCGGAAACTTTACTATTCTGCTGAAGAGTAAAGAACGTACAGATTAATTTAGACTGCAGTCATTCGCTTAAATCCCTCTTTTGCGTGGATCGCCTTTTCAGGTTTTCAATCCACCGGGATACCCATTTTTGCCTAAGTTGCCCTTTCGGGTTTTCAACTTACCGGGTGTACAATTTTTTCAATTATATCCTTAATTTTTTCCCGAACCTTTATTCTGTTTTTGGTTCGCCAGGATGCCCTTTTTTGCCTGGATTTTTTTCTTCTTTTTTTTCTTTTTTTTTATCCAGCGGGTCTATTTAGACGAAGTATTTTTTAACTGCATCTGAATTAACAGGGGATGAAAAGTCTTCACCGTCCATGGTTGTCAGCAATAAGACTCCACCTGAGAAAACCTTTTTAACCACGAATGGACCTTCATAATTAGGAGTCCATTTGCCCCTGTGATCTGTACTCGGAGGAAGTATTCTCTTGATTACCACATCTCCGACCTTGTAAACTTGAGGTCGAACCTTTTGATCGAATGCCCTCTTCATTCTGCGCTGGTATAGCTGGCCATGACATATTGCTGCTAATCGCTTCTCCTCAATAAGGCTCAGCTGATCAAATCTGGCTCGTACCCATTCAGCTTCATCTAGTTTAATGTCCATCAATACTCGGAGAGAGGGAATCTCAACTTCGATCGGTAGAACTGCCTCCATACCGTATACAAGTGAGTATGGTGTTGCCCCAGTGGACGTGCAGACTGATGTTTGATACCCATGCAAAGCAAATGGTAACATCTCATGCCAATCTTTGTACGTGACAACCATCTTTTACACAATCTTCTTGATATTTTTGTTGGCCGCTTCGACCGCGCCATTCATCTTTGGGCGGTACGGAGAAGAATTGTGATGTTCGATTTTGAAATCCCGACATAGCTCAGCCATCATCTTATTATTTAAATTAGAACCATTATCAGTAATGATTCTTTCGGGAACTCCATATCGACAAATGATATCTCGTTTCAAGAAACGAGCTACCACTTGCTTAGTGACATTGGCGTAAGATGCTGCTTCAACCCATATAGTGAAGTAATCAATGGCGACCAGGATGAAGCGATGGCCGTTTGAAGCAGTAGGCTCAATTTTCCCGATCATATCAATGCCCCACATTGCAAAGGGCCACGGAGAGGACATGACACTCAACAGATTTGGAGGAACGTGTACTTTGTCTGCATAGATCTGGCATTTGTGACACTTGCGGGCATACTTGCAGCAATCCGACTCCATTGTCAACCAATAATACCCCGATCTCAACAATTTCTTAGCCATCGCATGTCCTCCGGCATGGGTACCGAAAGAGCCTGCGTGCACTTCGGTCATCAACAGGTCTGCCTCGTGTCTATCCACGCATCTGAGCAGAATCATGTCAAAATTTCTTTTATACAGCACACCATCTTTGTTCAAGAAGAAACTACCGGCTAGCCTTCTTAATGTCTTCTTGTCTTTGGAAGATGCCCCAGGCGGGTATTCTTGATTTTTCAAGAAGCATTTAATGTCATGGTACCAAGGCTTGTCGTCAGACACTGCATCAACATCAAACACAAAAACAGGTCTATCAAGACGAGATACATCGATCCTGGGTACAAAGTTCCAACCATGCACTTTGATCATCGAAGATATAGTGGCCAAGGCGTCTGCAAACTTATTTTCATCTCTAGGAACATGGTATAACTTGACAGTTGTAAAAAATGTCAGTAATCTCCTCGTATAATCTCTATACGAAATCAAATTCTGCTGATGTGTGTGCCAAGTTCCCTTTACTTGGTTGATTACCAGTGCCAAATCACCAAAGATATCGAGGGTCTTGATTCGTAAATCAATAGCCTCCTCAATCCCTAGTATGCAAGCTTCGTATTCTGCTTCATTGTTGGTACACCCGAAAGTTACTCGGGCAGTGAAGGGCATGTGAACGCCTTCTGGCATAATGAGAACTGCACCAACTCCACACCCATTCATATTAACTGCCCCGTCAAACATCAAACTCCATTTGGATTCAGGGTCAGACCTCTCCTCCAGAAGAGGTTCCTCGCAGTCTTTCTCTTTGAGAAACATGATGTCCTCATCAGGGAAATCAAACTTCATGGGCTGGTAATCATCAAGAGGCTGTTGTACAAGATAATCTGACAGTATACTTCCTTTGATGGCTTTTTGCGAAGTATATTGAATATCGTACTCTGTCAGTACCAACTACCACCTTGCAACTCTGCCTGTAAGTGCTGGTTTCTCGAAAATATACTTGACCGGATCCATTTTTGAGATCAACAGGGTTGTATGTGTGAGCATATATTGTCTCAATCGCTTTACGGCCCATGCGAGTGCGCAACATGTCTTCTCAAGCATTGAATAACGCGATTCACAATCTGTAAATTTCTTGCTCAGGTAGTAGATAGCATGTTCTTTCCTACCTGTCCCGTCGTGTTGACCGAGAACACAACCCATGGATCCTTCGAGCACTGTCAAGTACATAATCAGTGGTCTCCCTTGAACTGGAGGTATCAGAATTGGAGGTTCCTGCAAATATCTTTTTATTTTATCGAATGCATTTTGACAATCATCATTCCACCTGACCGTTTGATCTTTTCTTAGCATTTTGAATATCGGTTCGCAGGTGGCAGTTAGGTGAGATATGAACCTTGAAATATAGTTCAATCTCCCTAAAAAGCCGCGAACTTCTTTCTCAGTTCTCGGTGCAGGCATATCTTGTATAGCTTTCACTTTAGTAGGATCAACCTCTATTCCTTTTTCACTGACAATGAAACCAAGCAATTTTCCGGACCGCACGCTGAAAGTACACTTGTTAGGATTCAGTCTCAACCTGAATTTCCTCAACCTCTCAAACAACTTCTTCAAGTTGATCAGATGTTCCTCTTCTGTCTTTGATTTAGCAATCATGTCATCCACATAGCACTCGATCTCTTTATGAATTAGACCGTGAAATAACGTCACCATTGCTCTTTGATAAGTTGCCCCTGCGTTCTTCAACCCAAAAGGCATTACTTTGTAACAGAAGGTACCCCACGGGGTAATGAATGTCGTCTTCTCCATGTCTTCAGGCGCCATCTTTATCTGATTGTACCCGGAGAATCCATCCATAAATGAGAACATTGAAAACTGAGCAGTATTGTCAACCAGCACATCAATATGAGGGAGTGGAAAGTCATCTTTAGGGCTCGCCCTGTTGAGATCTCTGTAATCCACACACATTCTGACCTTGCCATCTTTCTTCGACACCGGTACTATATTGGCCACCCAGGGAGGATAGTTGGTTACTGCCAGAAAACCTGCATCCAACTGTTTCTGTACCTCTTCCTTGATCTTCAAAGCCATTTCTGGTTTCGTTCTGCGCAGCTTCTGCTTGACCGGTGTACAGGCCTCTTTCAATGGTAGTCTATGCACAACTATGTCTGTATTTAAACCTGGCATATCTTGATATGACCAAGCAAAGATGTCAACATATTCACGTAGCATGATTATCAGTTCTTGCTTTACCTCAGCCCGCAGATTTGCACTGATCTTGATCTCTTTCTTGCTTTCTTCTGAGTTGATATTAATAACCTCAAGAGCTTCCTAATGAGGCTGAATGGTCTTTTCTTCCTGTTTCAACAATCTAGCCAACTTTTCCGGGAGTTCATAGTCTTCATCACTTTCATCCTCAGCTTGATAGATCGGATTGTCGAAATCATACGTGGGCATAACAGAATCATTTTCAGAGGAATCCACAAAATCAAGTCTGCATGATTGGATTGATGCTTTATTTTAGATTATTTTTTCTTGAAAACAAAAGAAAAGAAAGTGCATTATCATTTTTTTTTATTTTCTTTGTGCAAAAATAAAAAATAGAGAAGGAATAAAGGAACACAAATTTGTAAACAAAAACGTCCTTTTTATTGATGTTTGAACATTATATGAGAAAATATGGTGGCCCTACAAATGGATCCTCACACCTTGGGCAGAGTGTGGGATTTTATGCATTATGAAAGACAAGAATTATTACTCTGAATGGTGTACAACATGAATGACTTCCTCACTAGACCAGTTTTGCAATGCCTCGCCCGGAGCCAGTGAATACACTCATCTGTCTAGATAATCTGAGCTTTCAGCGTCATCTTCTATTGTTGAGCAGGACTGATTAGGGTTGATAATTCCTCCACTGTTGAAATTGATTGGCCCACGGAATCAGGGAACTGGCGTCTGGCCCGGTTGGTATCCAATGCCGAACTTATCTTCTTTCACAAACACATCGATAGCTTTACCCCAACCTTGGGCATTTCCGCTTTCAACCACTTCTCTGGCCTGCTTGTAAGACACAATTGATGCACTCGGCCCAACTGGCACATTTGACACCACTGATGTTGAAGTAGGTTCTGGGAATTTGTTGATATTCAGGGCTTCAAAAGACTGGCACATGGTTTCATGAATCTCTCCATCCATTTCCACATATTTGAAAGTGGATAGATGACTCACAAATATATCTTCCTCACCGCAAACGGTAACCACTTGACCCTCGAACACGTATTTGAGCTTCTGATGTAGTGTGGAGGTCACTGCGCCTGCTGCGTGAATCCACGGTCGGCCTAACAAACAGCTGTAAACAGGCTGAATGTCCATAACGTGAAAGATTGTCTTGAATATCTGTGGACCAACCTGTATTGGTAATTCTACCTCTCCAAACACTGATCTTTGGGATCCATCAAAAGCTCTCACAATCAAATCGCTGGGTCTAAGAATCAGTCCATCTACTTCAATTTTCATCAGGGCCTTTTTGGGTAACACATTCAAGGAAGAACTTGTGTCGACCAGCACATGCGACAAAACAGCTCCTTTGCATTCAAGTGTGGTGTGCAACGCTTTGTTGTGATTACGTCCATCTGGAGTCAAATCCCTATTGGTAAACCCCAACCCGTGGCTCACATTGACATTAGAAATTACTCCCTCCAACTGATTCACAGTAATCTCTTGGGGAACATAAGCCATATTCAAAACCTTCAACAAAGCAGCCCGGTGTGCATCTGAACTCATTAACAGGGCTAATATTGAGATTTTAGAGGGTGTCTGATTTAGCTGATCAATGATCTTATAATCGTTCTTTTTGATAATCCTCATAAATTCCTCAACATCCCTATCAAAATTGACTTTAGGGTCCTCTTCCTGAACAGGCACCTTGTCATCAACAACCTGTTTTCCTTTTGTTCTTGCAGCTGCTTCAGCTTCTTTATCACTCCTTAGAGTCTAGGGAGCAAACAGTCGACCACTTCTGGTGAAACCACTTGGTCCACTGACATTCTCAACACTGGTACCAACAGCAGCCTCTGCTTTCTCTTGACTTCCTCCTTGATGAGTATTAGTTCCATATTGCCATGGAACTGCCCTATTAGACACATAAGAAGCAGATTCAGGAACTATAATTGTAACTGGTCTCGGCCTCTCGGGCGCGATGATAGCAACAGGATCTTCAACGGGCACCTGTATTTCAACTGGATTATAATAAATGGTAACGGCTGAAACATCTTTTTCCTTCTCTACCTTATCAAACTGAAGGCTTCCTTCGTCCATAAGATCTTGCAGTCAAACTTTCAACTTATTGCAGCCATTAATCTGTCTCGAACAATCCTCACAATCAAAGCCACATCCAGGAAACACCTTTCCCTTTAACAAATGCTCTTTTACAATCAACAGCGGAGTCTTTACCAAATTAACATCAGTAATCAGATTCAATTTCTCGCCATCAAAAATAGCATGCATGCCTGCATCTCCATGATGAGGCATTGGATTATCACGAACATTCGGCGGCTTAGAGAAATTAATAGCTTTTGCGTCAATCAGATCCTGAACCTTATGTTGAAAGGCCCAACACTTTTCTATCGAGTGACCCGGCGCACCAGAATGAAATTCACATCGAACATTAGCATCATAATTTTGAGGCAATTTTCCAGTATCTGGCGGCCTCATAGTCCGAAGTTCAACCAACTTCTCTCTGAGCAATTATGGTAACAAAGCAGCATATGTCATAGGCAAGGGATCAAACTTACGGTCCCTTTGTCTATTAGTCTGGAATCGGGGTCTAGCTTGCTGATCTGGAGCTTGCGGTCCTGCTGGAACCGGAATGGTTACAGCGTCCACCTGATGATAGGATTGAGTCCTGCCTCTGCCCTTTCCTCTATGCACAGCACTGGACTCCCCTTCTCTTTTCCTTGGTCTATTAGCAAAGGGTTTCCTCGAACTCGAAGCACCAGTCCCACTGACGTCTTGGATCTTACCCAACTTCAGCAGACTCTCTATTCGTTCCCCAGCAATAACAATGTCGGCAAACCCTGTTGATGGACACACAACTAATCTATCCAAATACGGCCCTTGGAGTGTGCTCATAAACATATCAGCCATCTCACGATCAGCCAAAGGTGGTTGAACTCGAGCAGCCAATTCTCTCCATCTCTGCGCGTACTGCTTAAAGCCCTCCTTGTGATCCTGAGTCATACTCTGCAGCTGAGTACGATTGGGTGCCATGTCCAAATTATATTGATACTGCTTCAGAAACGCAGCGCACAAATCTTTCCAGCTCTTTATATGAACCCTGTCCAGCTTAATGTACCATTCCAGGGAGGCGCCTGATAGGCTGTCCTGGAAGAAATACATCCAGAGCTTTTGGTCTTTAGTATAAGCGGCAATCTTGCGATTGTAAGCTTGCAAATATGTTTTGGGACAGGTACTACCATTGTACTTATCCAATGTAGGGAGTTTGAACTTGGGAGGGATTCTCACACCCTGCACGAGACCCATGTCCTCTACGTCAATCCCCAGAGGATTTTGGCTCTCAATAGCCTTGAGTCTTTCATCTAACCCTTCGTACTTCCGGTCTTCATTGTAGAAACCCATGTCGTTGTTGAATGTGGTAAACTGGTCATCTTGACCATCCTCTAAACCATTATTATCAAATCCCAAATGGACCCCACCAGCGGGGATGTTGACAACAGGAGGAGTGCGCACATTGCGATTTGGGATTTCAGTCACCAGCCTCTGAATAGTGGCTCTCATGGCATCTTGACCAACCCTCATGGTTTCCTGAGCGGCCCTCAGCTCTTGCTGACCTTGAGCAATCCCCTGCATAAGGTTCATGAACTGCTCAATCCTCCCCCTCAAATCAGCTAATTCAGTCTGAACTTGTTCCATGACTCTGGCTTGATTGCGTTGGGTAGAATATCGGTGAACTGGGGTATCAGCTATCGTGCCTGTAAACCAAATAAAGGTTAGCAGGCGCCTGTAAAAAAGAACCTGCAATGCAAAAATGATATGCTATGCAAATGCAAATGCACAGTTATGTTTGTCATTTCAAGATACTTTTCATATCCTGATTCCAATCGTAACCACGAATTCATGATGACCAGAAATCATGATTATTGAGTTTTTCCTTGAAGAGATATTCATATACGCCAATCACAAATATCTGATGACCAGAAATAGTGATTTTGTAGTGTGCCAGTGTGCAGATATCTTATTACATCACATATATCTGAAGACCATAAATTATGAACAGAAATAGCTCATTTCATACAAATTCCCCAAAAGTTTTCAAGCACATTTGTCATAGTTTCAGCAACAGAAAAAGAAACAAGCAGTCAAATGGATCCATCAACAATTCTGATGGTAACCATTGCAAATTACAAAGAAATGACAAAAATCATTAATCTGATAGCTCTACGTCCTTCAGCTTCTGGCTGGAATACTTAATCTCTTCAAACAGGATGCGGGTACGCTGATGATGTGGCTTCTCAATCAGCTCTTTGATTATGACGTCCCTTTTTTCCAATGTATCAGATAATGAGCCCATGTGCACCAGCAAGGCTTCATCTTCATCGGCTCCTTTGCGCCTCTTAATTCCAGCTTGAATTTTAACCAGCTTCAGATCTGCTGTGACATCTTCAAGCTCTTTGTTGGCAATTTTTAGCTTATCTTCAGCATTCCTTACCTTTTCTTGACTTTTTCCAAGGTCCTCTCGATACCTTCTTCTTTCTACATGTGCTTTCTTCAGCTCTTCATCTTTATCTTTTAACTGGGTCAACAATTCAGAGTTTTCAATTTTGACCTCATCCCAAGCTTGATGAAGTTTAGCTAATGAATCCCTGCTTCGGGCTAACTCCTGCTTTGTAGTCTTGTGAGCCTGACTAGTATCATCTGCTCCCAAAGTATGCTTTCGGAAGTACCGAGCTCTATCATCAAAATCTTCTTCTTTGTCTACCAAGATTTTCTCCGCTTTCAATGCTCTCTTCTCCAAATCTTTGTTGTCAGCCAAAGCTTTCTGAAGACATATGCTCATTCCAGAGTTCTCTATCTGCAACTCTCTAACCATTTTCTTTTATTTCTCGCACTCTTCAGCCGGTACCATGGAGTGTTGATTTGGACATAAGAGAATCTCTCTTGAAAAGGGTAGCAACAGCTCTTTGACCTTCATCTCAATCCAAGCATCGTAGTTAGGGTATGATCTACAGTCTCCTTTGCCAAAAATTAACTTTCCCTCTCTTTGCCTAAATTTCCAGGCATTTATTACTTCTGGCACTCTTTCATTCTTGGTTCCCACGAAAAACAAAGAAGCACTAATCTCTTCATCAGCAGGAGGATTTCTCGAAGCATAACCAAATTGTCTAACAGCCAACACCGGGTTGTAATTAATCCCACCTCTTCTTCCAAGTAGAGGCACATTCGGAAAACTTCCACATTTAACAGTAAGCTCTATTGTCAGTAATTTGGGATCAAACCAAATAATGTTATTGGCAGTCAAACCTATCAATCTCTTGGACCATTTCATTGTCTCAATAGTTTCTACGAAAGCACCAGTTCGAGGTAAATGTTTGAAGAGCCAATGACATAACAATTGGGTAAAGCAACTAACCAGACTTCCCCTTCCCTTCTCATTTTTGTAGTGTACTGAGTAATAAAAATCCCCTAGCAGGGTAGGAATCGGATTCTTTGAAACGAACACTTTCATCGCCTGCATATCAACAAAGTCAGGTTGACCGGGGAAAAGCACCAAACAATAAATACAAAGAGCTAACACAGCATTGTAAGTAGTCCAGTTTTTAGCCTTGGCAGCTTCTTGAGCTTGTTGGAAAAGAAACTCCAAATGAAATCCTTCATCTTCTTTAAGTTTACTCAGGCCACTTTTCACAACAAACATGTCCAAATGTAGAACAGCAGCAATTACTTTGGGGGTAAGAGCATCTTCAGAAAAATACGGTATAGAAGACGTGACTGGAATTCCCAAAATAAATGAGAATTCCTCCAAAGTGGGCATCAAAATGTAGTCAGGGAACAGGAAACATCTCATTGATAGTTCATAGAACTGTAAGAAAGTGTGTAATCCATCCTTCTCATACTTTGTGAATGCACATACCATTTTAATCAGCTCTCCATATTCCTTCTGAAAAGTGCTGAGAACACCAGAACCAGCCATGCCTATCATCTTGTTCAATGAATCCAGCTTAGGATCAGGGAATTTATATGACACATTATTCTTCCTTTTAACCTCAACTTCTTGGAAACTCATGATTGGAATCAGACAATATGGTAGGTACCTGAAAATGGAAAACATAACCTGTTATGATATGAGTATGCAAATGCAAAAGGCATGTGATCAAGTATTCAGATATCTGTGTCTGTGTTGAACTGTGTGCACTGTGTCTCTGTACTGAATCTGGCAATATATCTGAGATGAATACTCAAACCACTGTCATAGGATACACTGTCTGTAACAATCATAGAATCACAAGTAAGGTATGTAGGAGGCTAGGTTACCTGCAAACCTGTAAACATCCCACCCATACTCACGTGTGGTTCCTAGAAAACAAGGCTTGCCAGCTTCAGAGGTTTGAGAAGTGATAGCACATTCATCCCGTAGGATACAATGCTATGCCAATCAAAGAGGTCATCCACTGACTCACCTTAGAAAATAAAGGTCATCCTATGCAAGTTCCAAAGTGGGCCCTCGGGTGCGAGTGGGTTTGCCACAGAATATGGTCTGCCACTGTCACCACTAAAGAGAGATATTTCCACTAAGGTCCTCATGATCGGTCACTAGAGTCGACAGCTCTCTAGATCGACATCCTGGAATACGCAAAATGCGTACGCCATAATGGGTCCCAAGATAGCCTCGTCTAGCTGTGAATTTCATGATTACCCAACGTACACAGATGGTACGTAGGTCCCACTACTCTCCACTCTAAATCTAAGTATGCACTCAAGCCTTGGTAATGGGCTCCTTTCTCAGAAATCCCATCCCGCCAAACAGACAGAACAGTGCAACACAGCATAATATATGAAATGTAAATGCTAACATGCTGTAAATATGGTACAAGTAATAAAATACAGTAAATAGCAAATACAAGATAACAGTAAACACCCAATGAAAGAAAAGCAAACAAGCGCTAGGATTGACTCGCTTAGGATGGACCAGCAATAGGTCAACCTGTCCCCAGCAGAGTCGCCAGCTGTCACTCCCGAGATTTTCATCCTAGTATAAACGCGAAAGTGGCACCGAAACAGAGTCGCCAGCAATGTGTATTTATCCCAAGAGAGAGAAAGGAAACACCGCGTAAACCTGAAGGGAAGGAAAAGCATGGTCTTGCGACCAAGAGAACTGGGTTCGGGAGTCGGTTACGCGAAGGGAAGGTATTAGCACCCCCACGCGTCCATCGTACCCGATGGGATCCACGCTTGCTTGTCTCAATCAAAGGGTGTAAGGAAAGATGTTGGAAAAAGAACTGGAAAAGGAATGGAAAGAGAAAGAGAAACAAATGTAGGGAAAATAAAAGAAGTGCTCGAATGGGCCCTACCCCACTGCCTACGTATCTCATTGGGAACATGAGAATCAGAGCGACGTAGTTCCCCTCACTAGGGATGGATTGTTTGTGTTTTTTAGGGAACGGCTAACGTTCTAGCTCAGGTATTGCAGGCTCGCTGGTCCGAGTGCGTTACCATCTTGCAAGAGAACGAGAAGAAGCACGTTCGTGCGTTGAGAATGAGTGAGATAAGAAAAGAATTCCTGAAGGAAAGATGTTATTGTTTGTTTTTGTCTTTTAAGAAAAATATTTGTTATTTGTTCGCGTATGATAATGTATCTAAATCTTAATCATTGGAATGTACACATCCTCACATTCCAAGATGGAATGAGTAAGAAAGTACACTAAGTGTGAAGAAGACCCTCACATTTAGTTCCAATTATTAAGGTTCAAACACACTAGCGTACTTGTATTTATTAAGTGTTTTTGTTGATTATGAAATGAAGAAGTGTTTTTTATTTATTTGTATCTTCAACAAGTATTGCATTTAAGTCCCTCATACAAGATCAAATGTTTAACACATTGACCCAAGATGAGCCATAGGCTACACATTCTAAGATTATAAGAGAAGACCCCTTATAATCTTTTCTTTATATGAAAGGCCTAAATGCAATAAGTGCCTACCTTTATTAGATATTTAGAATTTTCTTTGAGATGAGAAGATGAAAGACTCAAGTGGGAGATAAAGGTAAAATCTATATGAACTAAGACTCAATCCTAATTGATTAGTTAAGGGAGTGATCCTAAAGGTTTGTGAGGTTGCAAAACCTAAAGTCTAAAGAAGGAATGAGTTAAACAATTCACTTCTAAAGTAGAAGATGAATTGTAACTCAAAAGGGAAAGTAATGAGTTAATCAAAGAAAGCACATAAGTACTTAACAAAACACAAGATTGAATTGTAAAAGATGAAAGGGAAGAAGTTTGAATGTGGATTCCTTATCCACACTCAATTTCAACTTACCAAAGCCCCTACATGGTTAGTAAACATGGAAACATGTATAGGAAGTAAAAAGTACTTAATACACATTAAAATTCAAAAGAATAAGATGAAGAATCAAATCTTAATATCAAAACCAGAATGTGAATCATATTGACAACAAATGAATATCATCATACAAGTTCAAATGAATAAGCAACAATTATCATCCATAGCATTTAAACATGTTACCATAAGAAAGGATAGAAGAAAGATGAAAAGGAATGAAAAGAACATGCATAAATGGAACATGTAATCCAAAAATCAGAATTGAAACTAAATGGAAAATGGTCTATAAACATCTCAAAAGTATTCATGAATCAACATTAGAGACATTCAAGAAGTAATAGAAGAAGAATTGAAGTGAAAGTTCGAAAAGAAAGTGCAAACAATATATGTTAAGGATGCACAAAGTTCAAGTTGACATGAACATGTAAAGATGGCCTATAATGTGCACCAAGGACTTATAACATCACATGAATGGCTCATAAAACATGCAAATGCTCATACAAATATGCACAAAAGAATTCATGTAAAATATGCACTAAAGTTAGAATGATATGACATGTGTCATGCTTCAAATGTAATGCATCAAACAAAAATCAAATGGACTTATGAAAATTATGCAAGCATGGTGTTTGAATGCCTAAGTCAGGAGTAAATCATACATCAAAATAGCATGTCAAACTTCAAAACAAAATGACCTCAAACAATGCATTAGGTCAAGTTGAAACATCATGCAAAATGGTGCAAAGGCAAGCACCAAAACGTGTCATAAATGACCTAAAAAATCAAACAAAAATCACCTAACATGTTTCAATGTATTAGTGAATCAATGCAAAAAGAATCAGGCCAAAATAGTTTGTAATGAGCAGGAACAAAATTCTACAAATTCATGTATCATACTTGGAATGTATACCAATGGAAATTCAAAGAAAATTATGAAACAGTGATAAAAATGTAATAAAATCATGAAATAAAAATATTAAAAATTCCCTAAATGTCTTGATAAATCTCATGAATTTTTCCAGAATTTTTTGATGTTTTTTTGTAATTTTAAAAATTAGAAATGAAACGTGTATGAAATGAAGAGAATAAAAAGAAAATGAAATAAGAAAGGGGTGTATGCATAGTAAACCACCAGTTCAAATTGTTTGGGCTTTAAAACGTGAGGTGTGAAAATAAATTTAGTCCAGTCCAAGTCCAAGCGCTTGGAACACGATAACAAACATGGAATTCAGTCCACAAAATTGACTCACGCGTGACCATTGGATCAAATCAGAGTCAAACCACAATCAAAGTAAGCAAATCATGCACATCATACTGCCGGTACATCATAACAATCATGTACGTATACGCATGCAAGCATCAGATGGATTGAAAATGAATCACGTGACACACACCATCCCCATTAATTCGTTGGCAACATCACCACCCTTGGATTAAAACAAATCAAACGGTCACGACTTAAAATTGCACTAAACCTTAATTCAAACCCTCACCGGCCGGAGAAGACCTCCGGTCATCTTCTCCGGCCATCTCCGGTGGCTTAGAAAATTACATATGCCCAGAAATGTGTAAAAAATACATCAATGGAAAGGAAAACTCAAGCAGATCACTAAACAATCAACAAAATACACAAATACAGCCTGTACAGTGAGAAACGAGGAAGCAAAGTTTGCCCTAGGTTTTGTACTATGCCTCTAGAAGACCTATCAACTAGCCAGAATCAATCTTGTGCTTCTAATAAGCTTCAATCAATGTGTAATGAACTTAAAACTCTCATGAATCATACAGAAAGAGGTGAGGAATATTTACCTGATTTTGATGGAACTTTTGAACCAAGAAAACCAGAGAATGAACTTGATACTCTTGATCCTCCACTGGCCAAATAAAGGCTTGAGAATCTTGAAGAATGGAGAGGAATCTGAATCTGCAATGTAGCTACTTCAACAATGCAATGCCGTTTCCAAAACTTGAAGATGAAGTTAGAAGAATATGATGATGAATTCGCACTAACTCAGAGAGAAAATAGAGAGAAACTGAGAGAGAAAGTGAGAGAACTTTGGAGTGAATGTGGAAAAATCAGAGTTGAAATGAAAAATGAGAGTGAAATTTGGTTTTATAGTGTGAGTTAGATATGAACCATAGTAGTTAAGTGAGTTGGTTAGAGTGAGTTAACATGGTTAAGATGAGTCATCCCTAACTAACTGAGCCAAGTTAGTTAGGGCGAGTTAACAATGGTTTTGCTATGGTGATGATAGTTTATGATGTGCTATGGTGGACTGCAAAAGAATCAGTGGTGGTAATGAACTCGTGTGTGAGCTGCAGCAACATAAACTTGTTCTACAAGCTTCTAACTTTTCCATTTTCATAGGTAATGAGCATGAGTGGCACGTGCAAGTAAGGACAATGCTTGGCTTAATGAGGAAAGGAAATATACTGATTCATAAAGCATGTGTAAACTGATACGAATCAACAACAACATTGTTATTTTTGGTTTTGTGACAGCTTGGAACCAATGGAAATGTGCAAGTTTGAGAAGGAAATTCTCTCACTATAATGTATGGGATCATGAAATTTATGGATCATTGGAAAGAGAGTGGATCATAGAACAATATTGGTATGGATCTTGGATTGAATTGAGGCTTGGAAGAGGTTGGAAAATGGATTGGAACACAAAGGTTTGGAACTGGTCATGGGCGAGGAATGTCATGTCATGGCAAGGCAACAATGCGCATGGATTTTCAGCATAATCACCCTATCTTGAGACCAAGATTTCTCCCTCATAACTTGATCAATTCAAAATTCGTCCAACATCAACATTGAAGAGGGCATTGCAAGGAACAACTTTGATGTTGAAAAGTTTTGCATTTGGAGCTTTTATCATTGAGAAATTAAGCTTAACATTTGGCCCACCAAGTGTTTGTAAAAATGATGGCGCTTGGGCCTGGGCATTCTTGGTCATGACCTGATTTTGGACCTACTTTCCTCCAACTTTGATCAATCATATGTCACTCAATTTTTATCCAATGGAAGTGTTCTACACATGGATTTGAAGCTTGAAACAAGATCTTTTGTTGTGGCCTGGTGGATTTTTGATTTGATGTCTCAATTTTGAATGGCCTTGGTTCAAAGTTTGGTGTAAAATGGCCAAAACTTTCCTTATTTAGAAACCCTACTTCTTCCAAAAATGGCAACTTTTCAAATCTTGATTTTTCATGATCCTTTTGAAGTTTCTTGATCAAATTTTGTACATTGGTCACATACAACAAGAATTTCATGAATTTGGCCTCAAAAAGTCAAGAGTTGACTTTTTTCTCTGATTATTTGACTTAGCCCCAATTTTCCTGATTTTTTATCTTTCTTCCAATTGAACCACTTCTAAAACCAATTGAGAGGCAATTTTCCACACACATACACTTAAGGACATGAGAATACCATGACATCAAGTTTTGTCCAAAAAATCAGAGATGACCTGATTTAATTGGAAACCCTAGTTTTGATACCCACCTCCTAAGGGGAAAAATGTGCAGTCTTCAATTTCAAATTCCTCAGAGTATGTTGTGTGTCCTATTAAAGGATGATAAGATATGCCACTTGAGGGTGTTTTTGAACCAATGAACTATCTCTCTTGAGAGTTTTCCTTCAGTTTTTTTTGGACCTCTTGCATAATGAAGGATGTAATGCTTCAATCTCCTATTGAATCTCACTTTCTTGAGGTTTTGGAAGATCAATTGAGATAGTATGAGACATGAAAGACCTCTTGGCTTGCCTTGAGGCAACTTGTTTGACCTTTTGTGCCTTGAATGATTCCTTGATTGTCCACCTTTCACCTGATCACATGCCTTGATGGTAAGAGGGATGATATGCTTCATTTTTCTATGTTAAAGATGCAATGCAAGGCTAATGAGATGGATATGGTATGATATATGATAATGCTATGCTATGATGACAAAAGAGAGAGCAAATTTTGGGGTATTACAGCTGGTATCCAACCCTGGCATGTCCTGATAGGACCAAGTGAATACATCAGGAAATTCTCTGAGAAGCTTTGTCAAACCCTCTCTGGCAGTTGGACCGAGCAGTGCCCTAATCCTGATTTCTTTTCTCTCCTTTTCTGAACCCAAGTTTACCGTTTCCAATGGCTCTTTGTGAGGTTCAATGGATCTTTCCTCTTGTCTGAGTAATCGGGAGATCTCTTCTGGAATTTCGTTGTCATCTTCTTCTTCAGCCCCAAATATCGGGAACTCAAAGTTGGGAGAAGGCATCGGATCGTATGTTTCAACTGGGTTTAAAACAAGCAATCTGCATGATGTGAGGATTCGTGTTTAGAAGAGATAGAGAGAATGCAAAAGTGTGTGCAGTGTATTTATTTTACTGCTTTTTTTTATTTGAATTGTTTTTTAGGATTACCATTTTCTGAAAAACGAAAAGAGAAAACAGCAATTAATGAGGAAATTACATAACGACGTTATTTTATTAATGAACAAGTCGATTCTTGAAACTACAGCCCTATAAAACAAAACTCTGTCGCTTTGGGCAAAGCGAAGAGGGAAATTTACATAAAGCGAGCCCTATCAAAACATCCTTTTCACCTGGGCAGGGTGAAAGGTTAAAGATAGAAATTACTTTGACTGATGAATGATCTTCGGAACCTCGACGGCAACCCATTGGCGGCGAACTCCTCGGTGAATCACAAAGTCTGGCACCTTTTGTTATGGCTTTAGAAATAACACTGATTTCTGGTGGAGTAGGATCGTTGGAATCTGTCTCCCAGGCAGAATTATCGTAGGAGGATTCCTTTATTGCATTTTGCAGAGTATTTGTGCTCTCAGCTGTATCTCCCCATCCAGTTGGCTGGATATCTTCGAGCCTGATACGAGAGCTTTCGGGAGCGGTGTACTTGACCACAAAGTCGAATTTTCCACTTGGTTGTCCCAGGGTGTCCCATATTTCTCTGGAACTGGAGGGGTCATCCCTCTCAATGACGTTGACCTCGGGAAAAGCATAGTTGATGAATTCAAGTCCTGCAAACGTTGCAAATTCATCGTCATGTTGAGTAGTTTCTGAATGACCTGAGTGTTGATCCCATGACATGGTGGGGACACAGGTATTCTGTTCAATGACGGCCATCTGATTTTCATTGTTCGGCTGACTCTCTTGCCCCAAGTCTCCTGGATAAGGTTGCCACATTGGCAGACCATCCATCGGGCCATAGTAATTGTAGTTAAAATTGTCTTTCATCGGAGTGTCTTCCTCTAATGAATTTGGCGGAGCACGGCATCCTTTCGGATCACAATCCCCTTATATCATTTCGATGTCTGACCTGGGTATAAATCTCGGACTCTCTGTAGGAAAGCAAAAAGGAGTTTGCGTTTCATCCTGAGACATATAACCGTCCTTGTTAAGATAGGACTTCCGCTCTTCCTCTGTGTCAGAGGGATCTTCCTCATTGATAGCATGGACTGCTTGAGGGACTGGGTGAAGAAAACCTCCACTGTGGAAGAAGTTCTGAATGGGATGAAGACTTCCATCGCTGGCAGCTGTCTGGGTACAGGTTGCAGAAAAACCAAGACCCTTCTTTGTTTTATTGTCAATAGAAATGACAAACTGTCCCCATCCGGTTGTATCGGTACTCTCGACCGCTTTGATAGCATCTTTGTATGAGGAAATCGAGGTTCCTCCTTGGGATTGATTCTCCTTGCCCACCGATAGCGCTTGGAAATGCGTCCCAATAACCTCCTCGAGTTCTACACAAGTAGATGACGATAAGTTACTCACGAGCAAGGCCTGTTCTCCACAGACTGTGACAAGTTGATCGTTTTGAACGAACTTTAGCTTTTGGTGGAGGGTCGAGGTGACCGCTCCAGCCTGATGTATCCAAGGTCTTCCTAATAAACAACTGTATGTTGCCCGGATGTCCATGACCTGGAAAGTGACTTGGAAAGTGTGAGGACCGATGGTTATGGGAAGGTCAACTTCAGCGATAACCATTTTTCTGGATCCGTCGAACGCTTTGACGACGACCTCGCTGATTCTCATTGGAGGGCATTTGAATGATAATTGCATCAAAGTGGACTTCGACATGACATTCAGGGCTGACCCTGTGTCTACCAGTATGCTGGCTAAAGCATCGTCCTGGCGGTTAACTGTGATATTGAGCGCCATGTTATGACGGCGACCCTCTTCGGGTAATTCCTCATCACTAAATCCCAAATTATTACAGGAAGTGTGTTAGAGACAATGCTATCGAACTGTCTGATTGTTATATCCTGTTCCACAAAGGCTTGCTCCAAGACTTTCTGTAGAGCCTCCCTGTGGGCTTCTGAACTGAGTAACAGTGATAATACCGAGATTTTTGAAGGAGTCTGTAACAGCTGATCAACAATGTTATATTCACTCCTTTGGATGAGCTTCAGCATCTCATCATTATTTTTCGAAAGGTCGGGATTACCGGATTGACCGACTGATGGATCGGGAGCTTCTGTCTGAAGTTCCATTTCTTTGTTAGGTTCTCCAACTCCTCGGTTGAAGATTCGACCGCTCCGTGTTACACGACTGATGTCTACAATATTCACGACGGAGGGTAATGGAATTTCCTTTCCATTTTCAACTGGCATTGCACCGTATTTGTAAGGGATAGCCTTAGTTGATTCATACGGTAGTGGTCCCGGTAGATAGATGACTATGGGAACCTTTTGATTTTTCTGACCATCATAAGTAATCTCGATTCGTTCCCGGTTGGGAATTCTAGATTCGTCAAGTAGAGGGATGATGGCAAAAACATCCCTGGTCTGGCGACGACCAGAGATTGTGACAGCATCCTCGACTTGACTGGCAAGGTAGTTCGGCGTCCAGTTGATGGGTCCAGAACCCGGATATGGGCGAATCTCTCCACGATCCACCTGACCCTGAAGAGCTGCTCTCACAAGGTAACACCCTTGGTTACTTTCCGAACATACACTACAACGGTCATAGTTGTGTGGTGGCACCTGACCACGCCCACTTTGAATATAATGTAACCTCACTAGGTTAGCTTCCACAGATCGGACATCCTGACTTTGACGCCGAGTGGGATTCCTGTTATTGATACTAATCTGCTGAGTATCTTCATCCATATAGATTGGCATCCACCAGTGATTTAACAGGTGCTGAAGTGCCTCCTGGACAAGGGTACAACCTCGATCGTTTTCGCAACCTACTTTACAGCTTTGATAGTCGTGTGATATTAAGAATCCGAGTCAGACCTGCTCAGCATGTAACTCTACCAGGTTGGTATTCATCACACGAATATCGAAGATCTGAACCATGTTGATCTGATAAGGGTTCCCATCATGGTAGTCTTGGATCCATCCGAGATCCATCTGATGCTGGAGGGCCTCCTGTATGAAAGAGCATCCCTGTTTGTTTACCGAGCAAGTCAGACAGGAACTGTAATCGTGTCGTGGCAGATTATGATACTGGCTTTGCCTTGAGTGCAACGCCACCAAGTTGACATTCATCGCACGGATGTCATGATTCTGAATGACGTTGGAATTCGTGTAAACCATGTTAACTCCACAAACTCGGTGCTCTTGGATCCATCCGAGATCCATCTGTTCCTGCAGAGCTGCTTGCACCACAGAACATCCTTGATTGTTTTTAGAGCAGACATCACACTGGTGATAATTATGAGGTGGCACATGGCCGTACCCACTATGTCTACAATGCATCTTGACCAGATTGGCCCTCAACAAGAGTACATCGTGAATTTGATAGACATTGTTAAATTCTTTCTCAATCAGGTTGACTGCAGCTTTCTCATGTTGAGGCAGCGGGTTTGTGAGAACATTGGGATTCGTATCTTTGAAAGATAAGAGCCCGCTCCTAACAAGCTTTTGCACGTCGGATTTGAAATTGAGACAATTCTCTATGTTATGCCCTGATCCTCCTTGATGATAAGGGCATGTCTGATCTGCTTTGAACCAAAAAGGCGGATTTTCCGGTACTGTAAGAGGAGACTTAGTCTGGATGTGCCCCTTAGCTAGTAGTAATGGAAATAGTTCTGCGTACAACATGGGTATAGGATCAAACCCTGGTGGCCGTGTTGTACGGTTGTTATTATATGGAGGACGAGCCTGCTGAAGAGGCTGTTGTGTCCTTTGCTGATTAAGTTGGTTATGCGCAACCTGAGGTTGATACGTAGGAATAGGCGCAGGGTTGATAGCAGGAGTTACTGCTGCTACTGGTTGGTAACGTCGCCTTTGCTTTCCGAGAGAGATATTCCCAACATCTTGCTCTTTTTTCTTAGGGAGAGCACTACCATATCGTTTTGTACTACTTGATGATCCAGCGTCTTTTATCAAACGTCCTTCTCAGACGGCTTCCTCAAGACGAACCCCCATACCCACCATCTCAGTGAAATCACTGGGCTCACTGGCAACCATTCTATCATAGTAAAATGAGCTTAAGGTCTTTAAGAAGATCTTTGTCATCTCTTTTTCCTCAAGAGGTGGACAAATCTGAGCGGCAATTTCACGCCATCTTTGAGCGTACTCCTTAAAGGTTTCCTTGTCCTTTTGTGACATTGATCTGAGTTGATCTCTGTCCGGTGCCATGTCCAAATTGTATTTGTATTGTTGGACGAAGGCAGTACCAAGATCTCTGAATGTGCTAATTGTAGTACGGTTTAAACCCATGTACCATTTTAATGCGGCACTGGTTAAACTATCCTGAAAGTAGTGAATCAACAGGTCCTGATTCTCCATCTGAGCTGACATTCCCCGAGCGTACATCACCAGATGGCTCTGAGGGCAAGAGTTACCCTTGTATTTTTTAAAGTCGGGCACTTGAAATTTGTGCGGGACTTTCACATTGGGGACCAAACAAAGGTCTGCGGCGTCCTTTCCAAATAAATCCTGACCGCGGATGGCTTGCAGTTCCTTCTGCATTTCCAAGAATTGTTCCTGGAATTCATCCATTCTATCAAACATAGTTTCCTTCTTACCAGAAGGTATCTGTGGAATCTGTCCTTTCAGGACAGTGTGCACCACAGGGGGTGGTACCGTGACTACGGCAGTAAATCTTGGCGTTTCCCGAAGTTTGTAACCTTCAGGAGTCTTCAGTATGCCCCTGGCATCTTCGCTTTCCCGAAGTTTGTAACCTTCAGGCCCAGCGGCTTCTGTTATGATTCCCTGATCTTCAGTGATCGGCGGAACATATCCTTTCGGGATATAGTTAACAGGCATGCCCCAAGGACGATCTTTCGGCATTTGATACCTAGGATCAAACTTCTCCATTATGGGCGCTGAGGTGATCTCTGAGATCACAGTCCTTTGTAGCTGAGCTTCTGCCATGGCTTGCATGTCGTTACGAAGCTTCCTCATATCCTCTCTCAGAGCGTCGATCTCTTCTTTCAACTCTCTGTTTTCTTCCTCAAGATCATCCATCTTTTTCAGACGATTGGCCCGAGTATTATACGAATGAGACAGTTTGACTCTAGAACCGAGACACAAACATGAGATTCGTAGGTAAGAAGAATTCACGATGTGAGAATGATGAATGCAACGATTATATTAATTGTTTTTTTGGTTTAATCAAAATAAACTTCGACAATTAGATTGCAAATATCAAACAGTGGGGAAACCCCTTTTTATTGAAATTCAAAGGATTGCGGAAACGAAAATACAGTAGATTATAAAGTGCAGAAACAGAAACCTAAGCTAATGGGTCCCGAGAGAACTCGGGTGCTGATTATGGTATCTTCCTTTTCTTTGACCGGGGCTCTTGAGCTGTTGTCGGGTTGTCATTCCTTTGCCAGGTGAAAGGAGCGAGCAAATTCCTTTGGTCATCTTGATTCTCTACAACATGTTGCTCTAAAATCTCGATCAGAGCATCCTTATCTTTCAGTAGTTGCTGTATTTTGATGCACTCCACGTCGAGGGTGCGGTAATTGTTCTTCCAAGACCTCCTCTCCCGTTGAACTTTGTTTAGAGTAACCTGAAGCTTTTCAGTTTCCGTCATGAAGTACATGACAGATTCCCTCGTCGGAAGAATTCCGTAACGAGGGTAAGGCATCTTTAGCTTGAGAGCTCTAGTTTGTACCCAGTGGAGATAAGGCTCCACCGAGACACAGTCCGGTCTTCCTAGAGACTCCCGTCCTTTCTTATGAACATGTTTCCAAGCGTGCACTATTTCTGTCTTTAGTGCTCTGTCAATTTCTCCTTCCTTGAAGAAAAGACCTTCCAGATGAGCATTCTGGGGAACATGCCTCATCGGGTATCCAAACTGACGGCGAACTAATATCGGATGATAGTTGATTCCTCCCTTAGTTCCTATAAGGGGTACGTTGGGGAAGTTTCCACAACGGTCAATGATCCTGATTCCATCATAAATCCTATTACACCAATCTATGTCAGAGTTGGTGAGAGACATGATCTTCTGCGAACAGCGCAAGGCACTCTTATGATCCCAGAAAGCAGCTGACTTAGGTAAATGGGAGATAAACCATTTATAAAGCAGAGGTACACAGCATGTGATCTCCCCTCCACTGTACAAATTCCCTAAGTGTACAGAATGATATGCATCTGCGAGCAAAGTCGGCACAGGGTTTCCAATGAGAAAAACCTTAATAGCGTTGATATCGACGAAGTTATTAATGTTGGGCAACAAAAATAACCCGTAGGTGAGTAAAACAAAGATGCTCTCGAAAGCAGTCCCGTTCCCGATACTAGCGAAGTGCAGGGCTTTCTTTGTCAAGAACTGGGCTGGCAAACCTTGTATGCCACCCTTAGTGGTCATGTGAGTCCTGACCTCAGACTCGTCCAAATAAATTGCTCTTGCAATGGTCTGATTCTTTGGAATTTCTTCCAGTCCAGAAAATGGAGCTCGATCAGTGATATGTAAATCAATCAGATGAGAATATTCCTCCAGCATTGGTGCTAGCTGGTAATCCGGGAATGTAAAGCAGTGATAAACCGGATCGTAGAATTGAACGAGCGCGTCCATGATTCCCTCAATCACATGGACCCTTAACAAAGATAGCAGACCTCCGTACTTGGCTCTGAAAGCCTCTTGGTTTGTGATCATTCTCGCCAAACCTCTCAAATCCTCTAGTTTTGGAACTTTGAAGGTGTACGTATGAGTTCTCCTTCTACCGAAATCCATTAGCATAATCCTTTTCTCTGATATTTGCAATTACAGTCTTAGTTTAATTTGAAAAAAATAAAGAGACTAGAAGAGAAAAATTTTCTTTGTTTAAAGTTTTTTAATGAATGCATGAATGCAGCACACAAAAACATAGAAAAACATGGGGTCAAAGGGTCGTTGTCATGGAGTCAAGGCTCTACCCATCCCAAAGGTTTACTAGTGACTTTTGTACCTATCTCTCATCATCATCAACTCTTGTCAAGAAAACACCAGCGGGCCGAGAACCGTGCTAGGTGATGTTTTTTGAAGAGTCCTCAGAAGAGGATGGCATCGCACGACAACTATTTCCGATAGCCTCTGCGCCACTAATTTGCTCCTCAGCTTCTCAGACACCACAATCGACCCATTGCCTATGAGAGGGAATGGGTTGCATTGGGAAGCCTCCACTGAGGTTGATGGTCGACCTCGTCGCCATCACCTATCTTAAGTGTATACTCAATCTTTCCACATGCGGCATCACACGCATTCCCATTAGCAAAAAAATAAACACATATATCAATTAGGAAAAGTAGTATATATATTTGTCCTAATCGTCCTAGACCTTTAAAGCTATGAATCCTATGTTCCTGATAGAAAATGGGTTCCCCGGCGGAAGCCCCAATTTGTGGTTTTCACACAAGAGAAGAGAAAAAAGGTTAGAAGAGCCTCACGGTGGGCGCCACTTTTAAAGTTTCCACCTAATAGATGGGAAGAGAACAAGATCTCGCTACAAATGTGAGATAGATCCTAATGATACGTCCCCAGCAGAGTCACCATTTTCCTGTGGAAAATGGGGACGATGATGACTAAGGTAAAACAAATCCTCATGACAGTTCCCAGCAGAGTCGCCATTTTTCTGTAGCGAGCGATTTTTGGATGTGGTTGCGAAGCACTACCGCTCTTTGGTATCTACAGCTCGATTCATTTTTTATCCTATTAAAGATGATGAAGGAAGGGAAATATATGTCTCAAATTAACCCTGCTTGCAAACTGAGGTTAAACAGCGGTCTGTTAGGTTACAGATGCTACAAAGATTCGGGGTCTCTATTGGGTGTATTTTGTTAAAAGTGGTGTTTGGTCAATTGGTGGGAGGTTTAGATATTAGGACGGATATATGAAAGTATGGGATTTTGGGTTTTTGTTTAGTGTGCTCGCTAAGATCTTTTCTTTCAATCTTATTCCTACGTATTCCCGTTTACCGAAACAGAGAAATCAGAGCGTTCGTAGTTCCTCCTATTCTATGGGAGGAAATGGTTGTTTTGGTGTCTTGTTCAAAGCCCAAGACGTGAAGCGAAAGGTGGTTTGTATCTTGTTTAAAGCCCAAGATGTGAAGCCCAAGATTTTGTATGTCACAACTGTTTATAAAGGAGAATTACTTTAACCGGGATGTGTGAATCCAGCAATGCCATAATTTCCTTTATAGGGGATTTTAACCTGAAGGAGAAGACTTTAACTCAGTGTAGAGCAATGCTATCTTTCCTTAGGAATTTCTCATGCTAAAAGAGGGACAGTGGCATGGATGTAAATAATCCAGAGGCTTGCCGCTTACAGCAATTAGATGAAGGGGAAGGAGTTGTTGAGGTTTGTGTACTGTGAACGAGGCACAGTTTTGATGCTAAAAGATTGATTGGACCAACCAGTGGTTTTCTTATACAAAGCCTAAGAGGAGGCTAATATGTGTCTCGTACAAAGCCCGAGAGAGAGGCTAAAAGGGGTTGATCCTATAAGAGGATCTTTTATACTCAACAAGAGAGTGTTTTTGTATCTCGTACAAAGCCCGAGATGGAGGCTAAAATTTGTTTGGCTCAATGAGAACCTTTTTGTATCTTGTATAAAGCCCGAGATGGAGGCGGAAGGGTGATTGACTCAACGAGGGAGTCTCTTATGTGTCTCGTACAAAGCCCGAGAGAGAGGCTAAACGTTGCTTGACTCCGCTGGGGAGAATCATTGTACAAATCCCAAGAGGAGGCTAAAGGGAAGTGACTCGACAAGAGAGTCCTCTATGGTATCTCGTACGAAGCCCGAGATGGAGGCTAAAAGGTTTGACTCCGCTGGGGAGAATCATTGTACAAAGCCCAAGAGGAGGCTATGGCGCTGTTTCAGTTGAGTGAAAGGTCCAGTATGCTGATTTAAAGAGAAAATCAGTTCTTATATGAGTAATGTTGGCCCTCAGGGATTTTGATTCGAGGATCAGGGATATTTCCTGTTCTTTAAGGAAGTGGGAAATCCGAAGGGTATTGAGACTGTCCGAGTCTACGGGTTTCCTTCCTATATTTGAAGGGGTCACTTGAGAATGTCTTTGAGGCTCAAGGAAATTAGACTGTCCAAGTCTAGAGTTTCATCTTTTGTACTATGCTTTGAGAAACAGTAGTAGACTCTTTGAAAGGACTGTTCTATGAAGATGACTAAGTTTTGTTCCTATACCTCTGGGAGGTCGTCTGGACAATTTGTACGAAGCCCAAGAGGAGGCTGGAAGCTTTTAAGAAGCCGACGGGTCCTTGTACGAAGCCCAAGAGGAGGCTATCATTCCCGAAGGAAGAGATCATTATATGAAGCCTAAGAGGAGGTTGTGAATACTTCTAAGAAGCCGGCGGGTCCTTGTACTAAGCCCAAGAGGAGGCGGGGATACTTTAAGGAAGCCTGTGGGTCCTTGTACGATGCCCAAGAGGAGGCCGATGCTTTTAAGAAGCTCGTGGGTCCCCAAACCCCGAGAAATTCAAGACAGGTTATTCACAAGGAATAGATCAAGCCAGGAAAGTTCGAGAATTTGGAAGAAACTCAAAGATGCCATTCACGGAGAATACATTCATCTCTGGGAGTAGAGTTTCTTGACAATTCCTAATGAGGACAGCCGAAGAGAAGACTGTATCTGGTGATCCGATTGGGGATCTAGCTGTCTATTTCTACGAATAAACGAAACAGCTTTACCTAGTTCTAGACGTAGTTGCCGGGGAAACTCTAAATATCTATACTATTATTACACAGTCGATATGAGTTTATGAAGGAAGACTTACAGCGAAACAGCCCCACAGTACAGTTATATGTATATGAAAGTGGTAAATGAAAGCATATAAACACTTACTCTGCTGTAGAGCTTCCATGTTGTTTGGTTAGTTGTTCAACAAAGAAAGATTGAAAACAACAGTATATTTCAAAATCAAAGGAGAAAGTGCTTTGAAAAAGAAAGATTTAGGGCTTACATCTCAAGGAGAGGCCCAAGGTTTTATCAGTGTGCGCACTGTTTGAATTTGTACAGAGGGACTTATACAAGTGACTGAGGCCCAAAAATTGTTTTCTGTACAAATGGATGGGTCTTACACTCTCTCAAGAGGCCCAAAAAGTTTAAAGAAAAAGAGTGGGGCTTATAACACAAGGGTAGGCCCAGATGACTTTTCGTTAAAAATGGCGATCGCGCCGAGGTTTTCTTTTAACGCAGAGGGACTTATACAATAAGTGAGGCCCAAAATGTTTTGGTTAAAAGGGGATTGGGTCTTACACTCTAATAGAGGCCCAAAAGTTGTGAATGGGTCTTATAGCTCGAGGAGAGGCCCAGATGGTTTATTTTTAAACTGGCGACGATCGTGCCGAATTTAAAAATGTACAGAGGGACTTATACAATAAGTGAAGCCCAAAATTGTTTTTGTACAAGTGGGTTGGGTCTTACACTCTAATAGAGGCCCAAAAAGTTTTTGAAAATGATTTGTGAGGGTTGAATTAATCGAAAACCCTAATTTATTTCCAAAATGTATTTTAATTGAATAAAAATTCAATTAAAATGATCAAAAATTGTTTAACATGTGGGAAACAAATTATGATCTTGGATTAATGCTTCAAAAATCAAGTATTGACCTACAAAATAATTAGAAGTCATTAATCTTTTCAAAATCAAGAGGGAAAAAATATTTTAAATGTCAAAAACAATTAAAATATTAATTATTTGCAAAAATATCAATTATATGAAATAAATAATATTTTTGGGATTTTTTGGGAAAATAAAATATTTTAACATTTTTGTGAATTATTAAAAAAAGAATCAACTCAAAATCATTAAAACTCGGAGAGAAATTAATTTTTGAATCAATTAAATAAAAATCACAAAATTCAAATATTCAAATGTTGGAAAATGGTGCCAAGAACAAGGGCAAGAACACGCGCGTGTTCTGAGTTTCCCAGATTTGCATTTTCTATCCAATCTCACTGAATACTTAATCATATCATGCAATCCACATACCAATCAACTCGTTTCAACCTCACGATCATGTCTATGACAATTAATTTCATTTAAATTAAACATAAAACAAGAAATCATGAACAATCCTCAAGAACCCTAGATTATACATGAAGGCTGGGATTTTTTATACACGATTCAAACAATGCAATTAATTGAGGGGAAACATTCCATGCATGATTATAAACATATGGCCAAATTATTGTGCAGCAAAAATTACATGGATCATAGAGTTAGAAGAGTTCATGCTTACCACTTGCAGCTGGTGATCGTGATTTGTGTTGGAGGTATTACAGATGAGTTGTGATGATGTGAACAGCTTCTCTACACCCTATGGAGTGTGTTTGAATGCTTGGACTTGATTGAAATTGGCTGGATCACTTCATGGCATCTCAACTGTAACTTGGTTAAAACCTTGAGCAATTGACTGGTGATTCTGAGAAATCAGTGTTCCAGTTGTTGTTTAAGTGTTTGATCAGCTCATATGTGATGTATATGAGGTGTGTGTGTGTGATTGGTTTGATTGGAAAAGCTCTCAAACTCAAAACCCGATAGTGACTTGCCTTAGAAGGCAAAATTGGAGTGAAAGAAGAGATTTTGAGGAAAGCATCTGTTTGGTGGCTTTGGTGTACTCAAACTGATCACAATTGAGCTCTATTTATAGTAGAGCAAGTTTGTTTTGCAAGGAATAGTGAATGGCAACTGCTGAGTAGGTTTGGCCAATGTTGGCAAATGAAAATCCAAGTCTCCTCTAGCCATTGACTAGAGGTTAGGGCACAGGCTGCTGGTTGCCTTGGTCTTGGATAAGTCTTGACTGAATTCAGTTGAGAATAGCTCAGTCCATGCCACCTTGATGCTTCCATTGAATGCTCAAATCCAAAATTGGAGTCTTGTCCCTATTTTGGCAATTCTAGGTTCAACATGCTATTTCTTGTTCCAAAGACTTTGGAGGCTTGGCTCAGTGATTGTCCCCTTTAGATTCAATCCTCAGATGTGTCCAAAGTGATGACAAGGCTTGGAATTGGCTAATTTTGGCAAATCGACCAAAAGTGCAAAAATCTGCCTTGCCTTGGCAGATTTCAGCAAGGCATCTTGCCAATGTCATATCTCATAGCTCAAATTGAATTTGGTAATGTTCTTGGCCGTTTTGGAAAGCCCTTACATGATACAACAACTGTTTGAACATGTTTGGTTTTGATCTCTTTTGAATCCAAGTGAAAAATCCCCCTACATTTGGAAAAAAGTAAAGGCAGATTCTGACTTAGTGAAATTTTCACTAACTGTTGGAACAAAGTGACTTTTCTTGATTTTGATCACTCCATAACTCAAAATCCATGAGGAATTTGGACATAGGTCAGTATGAAGCTTTTGTAGAGGGAAATGTGATCTACAAATCAAGATTTGAATGGGTAACAATGGCCTTGTGGTTTAGGAGTTATGGTCCTCCAAAGTTGGCACATTAGTGTCACTTTTTCCATAACTTAGAAATTTTTCTAAGTTTTTATGGTTACCCCTTTTACAAGTTATCCCACTTTCTTTGATTTTTCTTGATGAATGATGATTCAAATCATACATAAACATCCTTTTAGGGTTAAAAATCCATTTTGGTGAAAAATCTCAAAAAGTCAAAGTTGACTTTTGTGCACAGTTGACTTTTTATCAGATGAATTCCAAACTGTGCAATTCTTCAGGAAATCATGTCCTTGACCTAAATCAAACTTGATGGACATGTTCCATGGGTGTCATAGGGTATATTGAATCATGTCTTAGGGTTTGGGAGCATGTCCTGGTCAAAAGTCAAAGTTACAGTTGACTTTCCTCGCGAAACCCTAATTGTGGTGCAGATGAAATTGAGACTTGTTGCTCAAGCTTCTTGGATTAATCCATTGTTGAAAATGGATCAATATAGTATATTAAAGCCCCCCAAATCATGTCTTTAGGTCTTAGTTCATGATTTGTCCCAAAAGTCAACTTAGGGGTGAATTAGGTCAAGAAACCCTAATTCCTGATTTTTGATGTATGCATCTCCTGAGGTCAAATTGACTTGATGATTGGGTCCATGAGGCTCCATGGAGTATATTAGGTTATGTTTTGGATCATTGACTTGTGCCCAGATGAAAAATTTCCATTTGGAGGCCCTGGTCGACCAAAACCCTAATTTGGTGACACTGTCGATCTTGAGACTTGATCCACCTAGAAGGGAGCAGGCTTGTGCTTAATCCTTGAAGTGGGAGTCCTTTTGATCCATTGTGGATATTTTAGAGGCTAGACAAGTTGAAGATCAAGTCATTCCTTGATTGATCCTTTGTCTAAGGCTCTGAGAGGGCTTGAAACTCTAGTTTTGATTGTAGTGAATGCTCAACAATTCCTTGAGGAGATTGATGAGGCATAAAGGTACATACATATTGTGATGATGATTTGCACAATGATGGGAAATCTCAGTGGTCAAAATTTGGGGTATGTCAGGCCCCACGGTGGGCGCCATTTTTCTGTAGCGAGCGATTTTGGACATGGTTCTTAAGCACCGTCGCTCTGGGGTACTACAGGTCGATTCATTTTTTATCCTATTGAAGCTGATGAAGGAAGGGAAATAGATGTCTCCAACTAACCCTGCTTGCAAACTGAGGTTAAACAGTCAAAACTGTTGGTTTACAAATGCGGTTTTAGTTCGTGGGCCTCTCTCTGTTTATTTTGTTCAGAACGAAATATCGGGACTGTTCATGGGGAATTTGTTGGGATCTTGTGCCAGATTGGATGGAGGTAGGGGGCTTTGGGGTTTTTGATTAGTGTGCTCGCTAAGATTCTTTTTTAATCTTATGCCTACGTATTCCCGGGATAGGGAAATCAGAGCGATCGTAGTTCCTCCTATTCTATGGGAGGAAATGGTGTTTTGGTGTCTTGTTCAAAGCCCAAGATATGAAGCTAAAGGTGGTTTATATCTTGTTCAAAGCCCAAGATGTGAAGCTGAAGGGTCTATTTGTATCTTGTTCGAAGTCCAAGATGTGAAGCTAAAAGGGTGTTGACTTTAGAGAGAATTTGTCATCTCTAAAGGGGAATATTTGGTCTGTTTGGCACAATTATTGGGTGACTGATTATAAAGGAGAATTACTTTAACTGGGATATGCGAATCCAGCAATTCCATAATTTCCTTTATAGGGGATTTTCAACCTGAAGGAGAAGACTTTAACTCAGTTTAGAGCAATGCCATCTTTCCTTAGGAATTTCTCATGCTAAAAGAGGGACAGTGGCGTGAATGTAAATAATCCAGAGGCTTGCCGCTTACAGCAATTAGACGAGGGAAAAGGAGTTGTTGATGTTTGTATGTTGTGACCAAAGCATGATTTGATGCTAAAAGGTTGATTGAATTAAACGGGGATTTCTTTATACAAAGCCTAAGAGGAGGCTATTGACCCAACAAGAGGATGCTTTTGTGTCTCGTACGAAGCCTGAGATAGAGGCTAAAAGGGTTGACTCAACAAGAGAGTGTTTTTATATGTGTCTTGTACGAAGCCCAAGACGGAGGCTAAAAGGGTTTGACTCAACAAGAGAGTCTTTTATACTCACCAAGAGAGTGATTTGTATCTCGTACGAAGCCCGAGATGGAGGCTAAAGGTGATCGACTCAACAAGAGAGTATTTTTATACTCAACGAGAGAGTGTTTTGTATCTCGTACAAAGCCCAAGATGGAGGCTAAAAATGTTTGACTCAACAAGAGAGTCTTTTATACTCAACAAGAGAGTGATTTTGTATCTCGTACGAAGCCCGAGATGGAGGCTGCAAAGGTTTGACTCAACAAGAGAGTCTTTTATACTCAACAAGAGAGTGTTTTGTATCTCGTATAAAGCCCGAGATGGAGGCTAAAAATGTTTGAATCAACAAGAGAGTCTTTTATACTCAACAAGAGAGTGATTTTGTATCTCATACGAAGCCCGAGATGAAGGCTGCAAAGGTTTGACTCAACAAGAGAGTCTTTTATACTTAACAAGAGAGTGTTTTGTATCTCGTACAAAGCCCGAGATGAAGGTTGCAAAGGTTAACTCTGCTGGGGAGAATCATTGTACAAAGCCCAAGAGGAGGCTAGAGTTACTGTTTCAGTTGAGTGACAGGTCCAGTATGTTGGTTAAAAGAGAAAATCAGTTCTTACATGGGTAATGTTGTACTCATGGATTTGATCTGAGGACCGGGATTATTTCCTGTTCTTTAAGGAAATGGGGAATCCGAAGGGTATTGAGACTGCCTAAGTCTACGGGTGTTTTTTCCTATTTTTGAAAGGAACTTGAGAATGTCTTCGAGACTCAAGGAGATTAGACTGTCCAAGTCTATAGTTTTATCTTTTGTACTATGCTTAAGAGAGATCAAGAGACAGTATGTTCGCCGTAGGAAGATCTAGACTCTTTGAAAGACTGTTCTATTAAGATGACTAATTTCTGCTCCTATACCTTTAAGAGGTCGTCGGGACAATTTATACGAAGCCCAAGAGGAGGCGAGAAAAACTTTTAAGAAGCCGAAGGGACAATTTGTACGAAGCCCAAGAGGAGGCTATATTCCCGGAGGAAGAATCATTATATGAAGCCTAAGACGAGGCTGTGAAAACTTCTAAGAAACTGACGGGTCCTTGTACAACGCCCAAGAGGAGGCGGGGATGCTTTTATGAAGCCTGCGGGTCCTTGCACTAAGCCCAAGAGGAGGCTGATGAACAGTTCCAGAAGGGGTTTCACTTGGAACATTGGCCTTCTGTATATGAACTGTTCAAGGGGGAGATTTCTTAGATCTAGTTATCTAAAATTGTTGTAAAAGAAAATTCTCATGGTTTAGGTTATGTTGAAATATCCAGGAGAATATCGGGGGTAAGGAGACGAGGTTTTGTCTAGTTCTAGACGTAGTTGCCGGGGAAACTCTAAATATCTATACTAGTATTACACAGTCGATATGAGTTTATGAAAGAAGACTTACAGTGAAACAGCCCCACAGTACAGTTATATACATATGAAAGCGGTAAATGAAAGCGGGTAAACACTTACTCGGTTGTAGAGCTTCCATATTGTATTGTTAGTTGTTCAACAAAGGAATTGAAAATAACAGTATGTTAAAAAATCAAAGGAGAAAGTGCTTTTTGAAAGGAAAATTAGGGCTTACAGCTCAAGGAGAGGCCCAGGGTTTTATCAGTGATCGCACTGTCGTTTTGTACAGGGACTTATACAAGTGACTGAGGCCCAAGAAAGGTTTTATGTACAAGGGGATGGGTCTTACACTCTCTCAAGAGGCCCAAAATGATTGGAAGTGAACAAAGATGGGTCTTATAGCTCAAGGAGAAGCCCAGTGGTTAATTTTGAAAAAGGTGACGATCGCGCCGAGGTTTTGAAAACACCGTGGGTCTTATACAACGACTGAGGCCCAAAAGTTTTTGGTTTCAAAAGGGGATTGGGTCTTACACTCTATTAGAGGCCCAAAATGATTTTGAATGGGTCTTATAGCTCGGGGAGAGGCCCAGATGGTTTGTTTTAAACGGGCAATGATCGCGCCGAACTTTTGAAATACAATGGGACTTATACAATATTTGACGCCCAAAATAGGTTTGTATTTACAAAGGATTGGGTTTTACACTCTATTAGAGGCCCATGAGTGTTCAGAAAAGTTTTTTAGGGTGAAAATCAATAAAACCCTAATTTCATCATTTTTTAATATAATTATTCAAAGAAAATTAATACAAATGATAAAAATTCCAAATAAGTTTGAATAAACAACTTGTGATTTTGGTTTTAGGTTTGAAAAATGAGGCTTTCATCACAAGATGAATTAAAACCTACTTGGTTTTGATTTTCCAAAATGGATATTTATTTTTAAAAGGTTTAAAAACAAATAAAAGACATTTATTCACAAAAATACTAATTATATTAAATAAATAATATAAATCTAATTTTTTTGGGGAATAAAATATTTTAACATTTTTGTGATTTTTTGCAAAAAGAACCAATAAAAAATAATTAAAATCTAGGGAGTTATTAATTTTTCAAACTATTAAAAATAATATGGAAAATAACAAAAAGTGGGAAAAATAGCAAAAAGAGGATCTGGGGCGAGGGGGATTCGAACCCCAGACCTCTTGTGTATAGGGCGCGCGCCTTACCACTGGGGTGGTGATACATCCGTTGATTGAAACACAACCATAAATATACAAGGCTTGCCTTGCTTTTGGCCTGGCCCAAGGCAAGGTAAGGCAAGTTTTGGCAAGAAACGGGAAGGTCCATAACTTTCTCATTTCTCCATGGTTGGGGACAAAATTTATATGCATCTGGCCTAGAATTTCACAAGAAATCCAATGGTGGTGGTATTTTTTTCAGATCACGTTCCCTCCTCAAAATCTGATAGTGGTTTTGAAATAGACCATATTTTGCATTTTCTGTGCTACATCTTGGTACAGGTATGAATTACATGATAAATTGATGCAAACACAACACATATGACATGTAGAAGAGATGCATGATCAGTGGACTTCAAAGCAATGCATATTTTGGAAAGTTCAAGTCATGATGCTTACCTCTTTTTGAGCTTTTGGAGTTTTTTGTGCAATCTGCCAAGTTTCTTGTTCCAGAAATGGTTTGATGCTTTGGACACTCCCAAATGATCCCTTAGAAGATTTTAGGATGATTGGAATCAGCTGGAACCTGGAAAAACAAAAACTGGCCCTTTCTTGCAAAAGGGGTTAAAATGGCCAATATAGCAACTCTCTCAAATGGTGTTCCAGATGGGGGAACCATTTGGGATAGTTCAAGGATGATATTTGGAGTGTGTTTGAGGCTTTATCTGGTTTGGAAAGTGACTGAATCAAGACATGGCTTGAAAAATGCAAAAAAAAAGTCTATTTTGAGGTTTTGAGAGGTGACTTTGATATTTAAGGATTACAGGTCACTTGTGTGAGTTTGGACAGCTTAGATATGACATATTGGATGTGTTTGGATCATGAGCTGTGATGGAAATGCTCTCTAACTCAAAAACTCGAAGTTACCTTGCTAAAGAATGTATTTTTGCCTAAAGAAAATGATTTTGAGGAAAGCATCTGTTTGATGGCTTTGGTGTAAGTTTGTTTTGGGGTTAATAGTGAATGGCAACTGCAGCAGAGGTTTGGCCAATGTTGATCAATGAGAATCCAAGTCTCCTCTAGCCATTGACTAGAGGTTAGAGCACAGAGTTGTGGTTCCCTAGTTGTTGGATCATTCTTGACTGAATTCAGTTGCAAATGTGTCAGTCCATGCCACCTTGGTGCATCCATTAAATGCTCCAATCCAAAATTGGAGTCTTGTCCCTCTTTTAGGGATTTTTAGGTTTGGCATGCTACTTCTTGTTCCAAAGACTTTGGAGGCTTGGATCAGTGTTTGTTCCCTTTAGATTTGATCCTCAGATGTGTCCAAAGTGATGACAAGGCTTGAAATTATCTGATTTTACCAAATCGAGCAAAAGTCCAAAATTCTGCCTAGCCTTGGCAGTTTTCAGCAAGGCATATTGTCATTGTCATATCTCATGGCTCAAGTGGAATTTGATGGATTTCTTGGCCATTTTGGAAAGCCCTCATATGATACAATAACTGTTTGATCATAATTGGTTTTGATACTTTTTGGATCCAAGTGAAAAATGCCCCTACATTTGGAAAACAGTGAAGGCAGATTCTGACTTAGTGAAAATTTCACTAAGTGTTGGAAAAAAGTGACATTTTCACTTTTCTTGATTTTGATCATTCCATAATTTAAAATCCATGGGGAATTGGAATGAGTGGTAGTTGAAGCTTTTGTAGAGGGTAATGAGAGCTACAAATCCATCTTTGGATGGGGAAAAATGGCCTTGTGGTATAGGAGTTATGATCCTAAAAAGTTGGTACCCTAGCCACTTTGTTCCATAACTTAGAAAAATTTCTAAGTCTTTTATGGTTACCCCTTTTACAAGTTATCCCACTTTTCTTGATTTTTCTTGATGAATGATGATTCTAATCATACATTAACATCATTTTGGGGTCAAAGAACCATAATTGTGAAAAATCTCAAAAAGTCAAAGTTTGACTTTTGTGCGCAGTTGACTTTTTGTCAGATGAATTCCAAACTATGCGATCCTCTATGAAATCAAGTCCTTGACCTAAATCAAACTTGATGGATTGATTTCATAGGTGTTATAGGGTGTATTGAATCATGTCTTAGAGTTTGGGAGCATGTCCTGGTCAAAAGTCAAAGATACAGTTGACTTTTTCCGCGAAACCCTAACTGTGGTTCTGATGAAATTGAAACTTGTTGCTCAAGCTTCTTGGATCAATCCATTGTTGAAAATGGATCAATGTGATGTATTTGAGACCCTCAAATCCCCTCTTGAGGTCTTGGCTCATGTTTTGTCCCAAAAATCAACTTAGGGGTGAATTAGGTCAAGAAACCCTAATTCCTTATTTTTTGATGAATGCATCCCCTGAGGCTAAATTGACTTGATGATTGGGTTCATGACATCCCTTGGAGCCTCATAGGTTATGCTTTGAAGCATTGGCTCATGCCCAGAGGAAATTTTCCATCTGGAGGCCCTGGTCGACCAAACCCTAATTTGGTGACACTGGCGATCTTAAGGCTTGATCCACCTAGAAGGGAGAATCCTTGTGCTTAATCCTTGAAGTGGGAGTCCTCTTGATACTTTGTGGATGTTTGAGAGGCTAGACAAGTTGAAGATCATGTCATTTCTTGATTGATCCTTTGTCTAAGAGCTCTGAGAGTGCTTGAAACCCTAAGTCTGATTGTAGTGGATGCTCACCCATCTTTGGGGAGACTAATGGTTCATCCATATTGTGATGATGATTTGCACAATGATGGGAAATCTTAGTGGTCAAAATTTGGGGTATGACAGCCAAGACGTCGCATCTTGTGCCTACGTATCTAACTAAAGAATCAAAGCAACCGTAGTTCACCTAACTAAGGGTGAGGAACCATTAACTGTGGCCAAAGTTCCAAGGGGAATGAGTATGAGCTCGTGTAGAGTTTAAGAAACTCTCTAAGTCTAAGTTGTGATGGGGGAAGTGAATACTCAAGGTAATGAGTCTCACATAGAGTTTAAGAACTCTAACTTAGTTCTAAGTTGTAAGATTGAATGGCTATGAGGCCAAAGAGAATGTACCCTATGACTATGAGGACAAAGAGAAGGTGGCCATGACTATGAGGTCAAGGCTGGTAGGTGGCTATGACTATGAGGTCAAAGCTGGTAAGTGGCTATGACTATGAGGTCAAAGTTGGTAGGTGGCTATGACTGTGAGGTCAAAGCTGGTAATCCTGTGACTATGAGGTCAAGGAGGTGGCCATGACTATGAGGTCAAGGCTGGTAGGTGGCTATGACTATGAGGTCAAAGCTGGTAATTCTGTGACTATGAGGTCAAGGAGGTGGCCATGACTATGAGGTCAAGGCTGGTAGGTGGCTATGACTATGAGGTCAAAGCTGGTAATCCCGTGACTATGAGGTCAAAGAGGTAGGTGGCTATGCCTATGAGGTCAAAGCTGGTAATGAACTGTCTATGACTTTGAGGTCAATAGAGAGACTTTCCTTTGGAAGGAGGGAAAAATAACAATTTCTTATGAACAAGAATATTACAAGGGAGTTGAGATTAAATGAGCAATATGATTTCAAGACTTCAAAGAATAATTATTATTAATCAAGTGAGGATAACATGGAATGTACATCCATATATGAGCATGACAAAAGATAATGGGATATTTCATAACATGAGTAAGTGAACACAAATATGGCAAAGTTAGCCTCTTCAAAGTCGAAATAAAAAACATGTTAAGGGTATGAACCCTAGAATCGAGGGTCATTATTGCGATTAAAATCCAAGCACGAGACCTCATCAAGGTCAAAAGTCAAACTCAAAACAACCTCTCAAAGTGTCCCAAGGCACCTTATAAAATCATCTCAAAAGGTAGAGAGAAAAGGTCTTTTCAAAAAAGGTTCAAATCTAGGTATGAAACAAAGTTCTTAATTTCACAAAATTAAAATAGATATTAAAATGATGTAAAAGTTTTGTTTGGTTATTGAGATTAAGCAATGAAATATCTACTCGGTTCGTGAGTTAATCTCGTGGAACACTATTTTGGATCCCACAATTTTAACTCATATATTAATATTTTATTCCCATTAAATTTTAATTAAACTCTAAACCATCTATTATTCATATTTATTATTATTTTAATACATTATTTCTATTATATTTAATATATTTTAACATTGTCGTACGTGGCTTCACAATGCAACGGTGTTGCCACTTGGAGAACTATTCTTCAACTCCAATGGCAATTTGTAAGAAAAGTGGATTCCATGTTGGCGAACTAGGTAGAAAAATCTACCACTGGAGATGCTCTAAGTTGTTTTATCGCGATGTTGTTTATTGTTTGCTTTGTACAATTTTTAGACTATATCGCAAAACGTATTAACTAGAGTGATCTAGTCTCCGATTCAATCTTGTAATTTCGTATGTAATATTTTTCAAAATTAATTTTTTAAATTGAAAAAGAACTAATTTCAATATAATGAATAAAATCTAGAAAATAAAAATTACAACAAAATACTAAACAAAAAAAATACTATACAATCCTTATTAAAATACAATACAGCCAAATAATGTCAAAATAACATTAACTATCAATTAATCTTAAACAGTTAAAACTAGGAACGTGAAAAAAAATATTGTTAATTGGATTGTATTCTCAAACTAAATTACATTGAACCATAAAAAAACTTTAACCAATTAAATGAATTGTTTTTAAAATAAAGATATATAGAATTGAATAGATAATAAACTGAACCACATGCTATAAATAATTTTGTTAATCAAACTTAAATTAAAAACTAGTTTAAACCATTTAATCAATTGTTTTGAAAAAATATTATTTGAAAATTAATTATAAAATAACTTTTTTTCTAAAAAAAATTATTTTTGGGAAGAAAATTTTTTTCCAAAAAAATAAATAAATATTAGTTCTGAAAAAAAAAAGACCCAAAAAATATACATATAATTTTTCGAAAAAAAGACTTTTTATTCAGAAAATTAAAATTGTATTCCTTTTTAAAAAAAATTGGTTTAAATTCACTTTTAATCCCCCTAGTTACAAATTTTTAACGTTTTAGTCCCATTTTAATTTTTTCAGCCTTTTAATCCCTCAAGTTGTCAATTTTTGGAATTTCTTTTAGTCCCCTCCTGTTTTGATTATGTGGCAATGATGATTGGGAAAAAAATAATTGTTTTTGATGAGTTGGCAATATTGACTAGGATAATTAATTTAATAATAATATTTTAAATAATTAATTATTAATATTTTAAATTTAGTTTTTATTTATTTATGTGAACTAGTACAAATTTAAATTTTAAAATAAATATTGTTGGGCCAAAGCCCATATCTTTATGGATTCCAACAACCCACAAGTTCACATTAATGTTGGCTAATATATGCTTTATAAACAGTTAAAGTAAAACTAAGTCAATCGATGTGGGACTTGTGAGAAGCAAAACCAACAAATTCTCCACTATTACTCATCTTCATGCAAACCATTTAACTTGTTTCTGAAAGGAACTCAAGCTACTGCAAATATAAATCCAACTGTTGCTTCTATTCTTTGTTTTCTTGCCATAAATCCAGCTTGAGCTCCTTGGGCTCCACCATACTTATGAAGTAATGCTAATGAGATTGGCAACTCGAAACCGTGCAGCGTGTTTGACAAATGTAATGGTTTTATGGATATCTTGTTTTTTTCCTTGGGCTCCACCATACCTATTTTTTCTGTTCATTTCAGCCAGCTTCAGAGCTTTGGCATCCTTCACAGTAGCTGCAGAGTAGACAAATGTAATGGTTTTATGGATAGCTTATTTTTTTTCTAGCACATCCTGTTTGCTTGGCATCCGGTCACTGCTTCGTTCTACTTATTTCACCCACTGTTTGTATTCCTCTTCAAGTGGAGCAGAGTCACTTATGTTTTTTAGGCAACATAAGCCCCACTGAAAGACACATCGATTTTGTTAAATAGCTTTCATTGATGTTATGAGCTCCAACAACATTTCCACTTTCATAACAGCTACTTTCCATTTAAAAACAGATTATAAGGATACATAAATATTCAACATCCTTTGTTGGAAACATTCTTCCAACTCAAGATGTAAATTTGAGAAACTTATTAATTTATAATACTCTTTAGCATGATTCAACTCTAGCACTCTCTATGCCTCACTGTATATTCTTTAGCATGATTCAGAAACTATCATGCCACATATAATAGCAATTAGTAGCTAAGATAAACTCTATAATAAACAATGCTTCTTCTCACACACTATTCAAACCTTCTGATTCATCTTTCATGGGGTTGGCCTTTTGTGACTGAAGCATGAAGCTCCTGCATACTCCAACAAGCTAAAACTTGCAGCGGGTATTTCTTCAGCCTTTTGTGTCTTTCATTGATTTTGTTAGTCCCACATCGATTTTGTATCAAATATTATTAGTGTTTATAAAGCTCATATTTTTATAACAAATAAAATCTTGGATATTGGGCTGATAATGTTATTGAATGGGGCTTGGGCCTAAAATTAACAAAATTTTAATTAATTATTAATTTATTTATTCTATAAAATAATATTTCTTAAAAAACTTAATTAAAATTATAAATTTAATAATTAATTATTTAAAATATTATTAATAAATTAATTATCTTAGTTAATATTGCCAACTCATCAAAAACAATTATTTTTGTCCCAATCATCATTGCCACATAATCAAAACAGGAGGGGGAGTGTTGTGACATGGTAAGCATAGAGTTATGTACTAACAACATGATAGAAAAAAGGAAAAGAATAGAAAATTGGCATCAACATGGTCTCAACCTTAGCCTCCATGCTATTCAAACCAAAACTAAACATAAGGCAGTTCAGACATGACAACATGAACATTTGAATTGTGACAATGTAGTTTCAAACTCATCATGATATCAGTTTAATGTATACGGCTTATGGAAAGCAAAAGATATCATACATTCAACACTTTCAATCACTTCATTATACCTAAGAATATCACTACACATTCACCCTGAAATTCATGATATTGTTGCAAAATGATAACACATTTTTGCTAAACAAAACTGAGCATATGAACATAAAGTCTTGAACCTGAAAGCATAGGCTTCAATGGAAGGTTAATCAAAGCCATGATAGGGTATGAAGAATAGGTTGTCAGTAATGAAATCTCATTCTTACTTCTTATCAAGTCAGTATGAATCCTAACCTAACTTTCCAAGTTGTTTTAGAAAGGTAACCTCATTTATTCAGACTCAAAGCCAAGACATAATCATCATAATATCAGGGATTAACATTGCCAAAGAAATAAACACAAAAACTCTACAACATCACTTCACGTGGCCTCTTGCCTCAAATGCATAAAGCAAACAGTTATGTTCAAGGCATGGTCGTGACATAACTAAGGGTTATTAGAGTGAAGGCAAAGAATGGAACATAAATTGGTCATTAACATGACTTTAACCATGGCCTTCATGTTATTCCATCTATACTAGCTTATATGGATAGTCTGAATTTTTTCAATCCTTCAAAATATATCATGAGGATATGGACAATATACTATTCATTGGCAGTTTCAAACAACATAATCAGTATGTGTGAACTTAGTTATATGGCCAATGGCATGATGTTTGTGGAGTACAAAAAGTAGTGAAACCAAGTATTAATCAAGCCAGCAAACAGAACAAATATTGCTAACCCAAACTAATATAGAATGAGTTATTTGAGAACACAAACTAACAGCTCAAGCTTAAGAAATTATAGTATTAACACAAAAGATTTCCATTACCAACATCTAACAGTATATGACTTAAAAATGATCAAAATGCAAGATACATATAATATATGGAGTATGGGATGAAAAGGACAGAAAAATACCTAGTGGAAGCAATACACTTAAAAATAAAATCCCAACAGAACACAACTTGTTCCTCCTTGCAACCACCTTGCTCCAACCTTCCTCAAAACTTCCTCACTTGCCAAACTAAGACTCAAGTTTTCTTAAGGTTTTTTAAGTGAATTGTTGGTGCTTTGGTGTGAAGTTTCACCCTCTTTTTATTAGAGAAAAATAGAAGGGCTGAGGTATGGGCAAAGGTGCAATTTGCCAAAATCTCCCTTTTTCTCTCCCTCGTGTGAGCTGGCCTTTGGATGCAAAAGTCTTCAAGTTCTGATAGGGTTAGGTCTGATGTGGTGGATTGATGGGATTGGACCAAGGCTCAAGGAAAATAGGAAAAGAAGTGGCCATGCTTTTGTGTAGAAAAGTTTCTCTTTCATCATGTCCACTTGCACCAAAAATAAAACTAGGTTATTTTAATGTTACCACTTGAGTGAATCGTGGCAGAGGTTCCAATGGTGCTAGGCTGGCTTCTAAACATCAGAAAAAGTGGAGGCTTTTGGTGAAATTCTGATTTTCTAAGTGTAAGACAAAATGCCAACCTACTCACTTTAGTGCACCATAACTTAATAACCATGCATCCAAAATGTGAGATTTTTGGTCCTTTGTAAAATAGGCATTTGATAGAACAAGTTTCATGTGGAAACATTCTTGAAATAAGGCTTGGAATCAATAGAAAATCATCCATTAAGTTTGGTATAAAGGGTTGTCCAAGAAACTTGGAAAAAATTCTAAGTTATGGAAATTTCACAACTTGAAACGCCTAACTTTAACACCTCATAACTTGAGATTGGTTTATCCAAATGAGGAGTTCTACACATGCTTGGAAATCTTGAAGAACAAGGAACAACTTTCATGTACAAATATTTTTTATTTGAAGCTTGGAACTATATGAAAAATTGAGTTGAAGTTGTGTGAAAACTAGGGTGAAAAAGCTGAAATTTCACGAAGTCCCCAAGGGGGATTTATCTTCCAAATCTTGTAACTTAAAAACCATGCATTTTTTGGAAGAGGGTCCTCTAATATGTTTTGAAGATCATGGAAAGAGCTTCCATTTGAGCTTTGATTCACTCAATTTGGATGTGTGGTTTGAAAGTTATGACTGTTTCAATTTTTGCACAAGTAGTGAAATTTCCACATTTGAAAAGTTTCATGAACCAAACCTTGCTTCCTTTGCAAGAAACTTCTTAAAACTTGATCTCTCATGCCTTAACTCATTAATGAGGCATGTCATGATGGATTGAGGATTTGGATGCTTCATTTGGATCAAAATTTCAAGGATTAGAGCCTCGATCGAGACCCTAATTTGACCTGTGAATGCACTTGAATGATCTTTGATGATCTTGCTTTCTCCATCATATCTAAGGCTCATAGATGGTCTCTAGGTATGTCTACTATCACATGGAGTCTTGTCCTAGGGTTTGAGAACAACTTTTGATCAAAATAAAAGCCATGATCAACTTGTCTTGACAAAAACCCTAATTTGGAGGCAGGGTGAAATTGTGGCTCAAGTTACTTATGATGAGAGCCAAATGATCTTGAATTCCTTGTTGGAATAGACCTATTTAATGTAGGTAAGTTCATTTGGTTGATGAACTAAACACACCTTGACTGATCATGACAAAACTCTTCAGTGATTCCTCAGGTTAAAACCCTAATTCCACAGTTTGGTCTGGTGGTCTTTTGTTGACTTGATTTGATTCAATGTCTTGATGTCCTGGCTCCAATCAAATGGTGAGTCTTTGTGATAATTGTATGGAGCCAGAGAATGCCTTAGGAAGCCTTGAATCTTTCTGTGTAAACCCTAATTTTTTAACACAAGAGAAACAAAATGCAAGACGCGGGTTAGTTAAACAATGCATATATGATTGATCCTAAATGTCTATGCAAGATGTTATGACATCTAAGAGGTAAAATTTGGGGTACAACAACAGTGTTTGATTTCGTCAACTTGAGGTCATGTTTTGCATAAGTATAAGAATTGCTTACTCCCTAAAACTGTGCAAACATTAATTTTACGCGTAATTGGTTGCACGATTTTAAAGATGTTGGACCTTCAGGTGAGTTTTAAATTGTAATTAATAGTCTTTGTAATTTATTTTCAATTAACATTTGTTTTCAAATTGTTGAGTTGTCAGTTAAGTTGTAACATTAACAAGGGCATGCATACACCACAAGGTGGTAGTTTAATGTTCATCTACTGCATTATAAATAAAAGGACTGGATAGAAAGGCAGAAGCATATAAAAATATAACTGCTTTACCATTTGTTAATATAATCATTCCTAGAAAATAGACTTCAGAAGATTATCATAGTAGAATTGAAGGAGATACAATTGTTAGATTCACCAAGTGTTCAAGAGACTTAGGCCACAACATTGTCTACTTTATAGTTTATTTTGTTATATATTTTGAATTATTAGGTGATTAATTATTTGGTTATGTATGTGTGAATGTATTCTATTGTCTCCAAAGTTACACTATGTGACAATTGTTGAATGGTTAGTTGAGTAATTATTTTGTTATGTATGATTGTATTTTATTGTCTCTAAATTTAAAAATTAAAATTATAATATTGAAATATATAGGTGGACCTGACCCATCGGGCTGCTGGCCCATAAAGAACTGGGTCGGGCTCAATTTTGATAGCCTATGAAATAATCGGGCCGGTCCACTCCAGTCTATTTATAAGTGTTGACCCACCGGATCGATGCGGGCTGGGTCGGACCGGTCCATTTGACAGCTTTATTTAAAATGAAGAATGTAGTAAGAATATTTCTTTTTGTATGTTTGGAAGACATTCTTGCTTCAATATATTATATTATTTTTGTGTATTGATTATTATCTACTTACTGTTAAAAAAATATATTTTGTTGTAATTAGTATGCTGATGTGTTTGAATATTTTATAATTTAAACATTACTTATTTATTATATTTCAATAATTATTATGTGGTTATATATAATTTAATTATATTAGCTATTTATCAAAATTAAGAGAATTAATTGATTAAGTGGTCAAATAAATTTAAAAAGTTACTTAGATTTCTATTTAATAATTAATTAATTAATTGATTAGATATGGACTCAAATATGAGTGGATTACAAGATGATTTATTTGGAAATAATGGTAGCTTTAATTGACCATCACATTATATATACTAGGGTCTCAATATACCGTATTCAAGACATTAGGAATATGGGTTGAGGAAGAACCATAAAAGTCATTAGGTATTAGTTGTTTGTCTTCTACCTTAAAAGATCACCGCCAATAAAACTTTCTCAATAGATCCAGATATTCGTATAATCTCTTATCTCATATTATCTATTAAAATATATGTCATAATACGTGGAACATGTATAATTGTTATTGATTTAATTCCAACATGATATACCAAAAAAAAACCATGTGTTCAACAATTTATTAATGCAACAAAAGTTTCTTTCAACAATCCAATTAATTGATATGTGCTATTGAGTTTCAATTAATTGAAATGCATGGTTTTTTTATTAACTTAATCTATCTATTTTTTTTTTTTTTGTGACCTGCTAAAAAATATTATACTATGTTTCAGTTATACTATGTTTCAGTTATGTCATAAAAAAAATGAAATTGAAAGTCTAGTAGCTAAGGCAAATCATTTAGCAGCATATGGTAGTGGTA